>OY293413.1:92221592-94937664 GCA_958502065.1 Chrysolina americana | reverse complement strand
CCAACTAGAATCCTATTTTTGAGATCACTTCAAAATATTTAAATTCCGACCGCACTCCTCTCACGACCCGGCAATGACCATCAATGATGAAAAGTTGTTATTTGGACAGAAATGGATGTATTCTGACCCACGATAGACCGCGCCAACTCGCGTTCTATTTTTGAGACCTCTTCAAAATATTTAAATTCCGACCGCACTCCTCTGACGACCCGGCAATGACCTTCGATGATGAAAAGTTGTTATTTGGACAGAAGTGGATGTATTCTGACCCAAGACAGACCGCGCCAACTCGCGTCCTATTTTTGAGACCTCTTCAAAATATTTAAATACCGACCGCACTCCTCTGACGACCCCGCAACGACCTTCGATGATGAAAAGTTGTTATTTGGTTAGAAATGAATGTAATCTAGCCCATTACAAACCGCGCCAACTTGAATCCTATTTTTGAGATCACTTCAAAATATTTAAATTCTAACCGCACTACTCTGACGACCGGCAATGACCTTCGATGATGAAAAGTTGTTACTTGGACAGAAATAGATGTATTCTGACCCACGATAGACCGCGCCAACTCGCGTTCTATTTTTGAGACCTCTTCAAAATATTTAAATTCCGACCGCACTCCTCTGACGACACGGCAATGACCTTCGATGATGAAAAGTTGTTATTTGGACAGAAGTAGATGTATTCTGACCCAAGACAGACCGCGCCAACTCGCGTCCTATTTTTGAGACCTCTTCAAAATATTTAAATATCGACCGCACTCCTCTGACGACCCCGCAACGACCTTCGATGATGAAAAGTTGTTATTTGGTTAGAAATGAATGTAATCTAGCCCATTACAAACCGCGCCAACTTGAATCCTATTTTTGAGATCACTTCAAAATATTTAAATTCTAACCGCACTACTCTGACGACCCGACAATGACCTTCGATTATGAAAAGTTGTTATTTGGATAGGAATTAATGTAATGTGATCCATTATAAAGCGCGCCAACTAGAATCCTATTTTTGAGATCACTTCAAAATATTTAAATTCCGACCGCACTCCTCTCAAGACCCGGCAATGACCATCAATGATGAAAAGTTGTTATTTGGACAGAAATGGATGTATTCTGACCCACGATAGACCGCGCCAACTCGCGTTCTATTTTTGAGACCTCTTCAAAATATTTAAATTCCGACCGCACTCCTCTGACGACCCGGCAATGACCTTCGATGATGAAAAGTTGTTATTTGGACAGAAGTGGATGTATTCTGACCCAAGACAGACCGCGCCAACTCGCGTCCTATTTTTGAGACCTCTTCAAAATATTTAAATACCGACCGCACTCCTCTGACGACCCCGCAACGACCTTCGATGATGAAAAGTTGTTATTTGGTTAGAAATGAATGTAATCTAGCCCATTACAAACCGCGCCAACTTGAATCCTATTTTTGAGATCACTTCAAAATATTTAAATTCTAACCGCACTACTCTGACGACCCGGCAATGACCTTCGATGATGAAAAGTTGTTACTTGGACAGAAATAGATGTATTCTGACCCACGACAGACCGCGCCAACTCGCGTCCTATTTTTGAGACCTCTTCAAAATATTTAAATTCCGACCGCACTCCTCTCACGACCCGGCAATGACCATCAATGATGAAAAGTTGTTATTTGGACAGAAATGGATGTATTCTGACCCACGATAGACTGCGCCAACTCGCGTTCTATTTTTGAGACCTCTTCAAAATATTTAAATTCCGACCGCACTCCTCTGACGACCCGGCAATGACCTTCGATGATGAAAAGTTGTTATTTGGACAGAAGTGGATGTATTCTGACCCACGACAGACCGCGCCAACTCGGGTCCTATTTTTGAGACCTCTTCAAAATATTTAAATACCGACCGCACTCCTCTGACGACCCCGCAACGACCTTCGATGATGAAAAGTTGTTAGTTGGTAAGAAATGAATGTAATCTAGCCCATTACAAACCGCGCCAACTTGAATCCTATTTTTGAGATCACTTCAAAATATTTAAATTCTAACCGCACTACTCTGACGACCCGGCAATGACCTTCGATGAAGAAAAGTTGTTATTTGGATAGGAATTAATGTAATGTGATCCATTATAAAGCGCGCCAACTAGAATCCTATTTTTGAGATCACTTCAAAATATTTAAATTCCGACCGCACTCCTCTCAAGACCCGGTAATGACCATCAATGATGAAAAGTTGTTATTTGGACAGAAATGGATGTATTCTGACCCACGATAGACCGCGCCAACTCGCGTTCTATTTTTGAGACCTCTTCAAAATATTTAAATTCCGACCGCACTCCTCTGACGACCCGGCAATGACCTTCGATGATGAAAAGTTGTTATTTGGACAGAAGTGGATGTATTCTGACCCACGACAGACCGCGCCAACTCGGGTCCTATTTTTGAGACCTCTTCAAAATATTTAAATACCGACCGCACTCCTCTGACGACCCCGCAACGACCTTCGATGATGAAAAGTTGTTAGTTGGTAAGAAATGAATGTAATCTAGCCCATTACAAACCGCGCCAACTTGAATCCTATTTTTGAGATCACTTCAAAATATTTAAATTCTAACCGCACTACTCTGACGACCCGGCAATGACCTTCGATGAAGAAAAGTTGTTATTTGGATAGGAATTAATGTAATGTGATCCATTATAAAGCGCGCCAACTAGAATCCTATTTTTGAGATCACTTCAAAATATTTAAATTCCGACCGCACTCCTCTCAAGACCCGGCAATGACCATCAATGATGAAAAGTTGTTATTTGGACAGAAATGGATGTATTCTGACCCACGATAGACCGCGCCAACTCGCGTTCTATTTTTGAGACCTCTTCAAAATATTTAAATTCCGACCGCACTCCTCTGACGACCCGGCAATGACCTTCGATGATGAAAAGTTGTTATTTGGACAGAAGTGGATGTATTCTGACCCAAGACAGACCGCGCCAACTCGCGTCCTATTTTTGAGACCTCTTCAAAATATTTAAATACCGACCGCACTCCTCTGACGACCCCGCAACGACCTTCGATGATGAAAAGTTGTTATTTGGTTAGAAATGAATGTAATCTAGCCCATTACAAACCGCGCCAACTTGAATCCTATTTTTGAGATCACTTCAAAATATTTAAATTCTAACCGCACTACTCTGACGACCCGGCAATGACCTTCGATGATGAAAAGTTGTTACTTGGACAGAAATAGATGTATTCTGACCCACGACAGACCGCGCCAACTCGCGTCCTATTTTTGAGACCTCTTCAAAATATTTAAATTCCGACCGCACTCCTCTCACGACCCGGCAATGACCATCAATGATGAAAAGTTGTTATTTGGACAGAAATGGATGTATTCTGACCCACGATAGACTGCGCCAACTCGCGTTCTATTTTTGAGACCTCTTCAAAATATTTAAATTCCGACCGCACTCCTCTGACGACCCGGCAATGACCTTCGATGATGAAAAGTTGTTATTTGGACAGAAGTGGATGTATTCTGACCCACGACAGACCGCGCCAACTCGGGTCCTATTTTTGAGACCTCTTCAAAATATTTAAATACCGACCGCACTCCTCTGACGACCCCGCAACGACCTTCGATGATGAAAAGTTGTTAGTTGGTAAGAAATGAATGTAATCTAGCCCATTACAAACCGCGCCAACTTGAATCCTATTTTTGAGATCACTTCAAAATATTTAAATTCTAACCGCACTACTCTGACGACCCGGCAATGACCTTCGATGAAGAAAAGTTGTTATTTGGATAGGAATTAATGTAATGTGATCCATTATAAAGCGCGCCAACTAGAATCCTATTTTTGAGATCACTTCAAAATATTTAAATTCCGACCGCACTCCTCTGACGACTCGGCAATGACCTTCGATGATGAAAAGTTATTATTTGGACAGAAATTAATGTAATCTGACCCACCACAAACCGCACCAACTTGAATCCCATATTTGAGATCACGTCAAAATATTTAAATTCCTACCGCACTCCTCTGACGACCCGGCAATTACCTTCGATGATGAAAAGTTGTAAATTTGTACAGAAATGAATGTAATCTGACCCACCACAAACCGCGCCAACTAGAATTCTATTTTTGAGATCACTTTAAAATATTTAAATTCCGACCGCACTGCTCCCACGACCCGGCAATGACTTTCGATGATGCAAAGTTGTTATTTGGACAGAAATGAATGTAATCTGACCCACCACAAACCACGCCATTTTGAATCCATTTTTGGCCCTAAAAGTAGCCCTCAATTTAGTTTCTATCCTTATTGTCAATATCATTGAAATAGGAAATTTCATGTTTACTAGCTTTATAATTCTTCTGGGGGTTACAAATAATTTTTATAAAGGAACGATAGAAAAAGTTTGAATATTAAATGCAGGGTATAAATGCAGAGTGGGCACGCATGTCTCTGAATCTATCTTCAAGTATCTAACAGTTTGAGAAGTGCCTAGTGCTTGGTGCTTCCTGACTATAGAATAACTCAGTGCTTGAGATTTTGGAGCATTTTTTGATACGGATAGGAGTAGAAAACAATATTCAGGAAAATGACTCTTTTCCACTTCAGGTGAACTTTTCAAATCGAGAGCTGTTAAAGAAAACTCTGTGGATTGCGAGTCATTCTACTTGGAACAAATTTATTCGACAAACCGAGAAAAGTCCTCTAAAAATGGTGGAAAATTCAGAATCGGCAGATTCACTCGCAATCACCATTATATACGCGAAATTTCATACAGATTTTGAAAATTTATTATTTGTTAATGATCAAATTAAAGGTTTGACATATAAAACGACAACTTCGAAAATGTCATGAATAGAAGTAGAAAAAAAATATGGAGGGAAATAACAGATGACTGCCCGAAAATTGCCTGTCTTTTGCGGTCTAGAGCTACGCAATAGCACAGTGTGTGATTCGAGGTTTCTGAATCCTCCATCGTATTGCTCTTTTTTTTGAGGTGCTCCTTCACTGGTGCATGTCCAGTCAGGAGTCCCGTAACGGTTCTCAACTTGCTCCTGTTCCTCGTCAACAAGTCTGTCGTTCTTTTGCTATACGGTCCTTTGATATATTCTTGCCCGTGTTTGTTTTCTGGAACTTTTTCCCGGTAGTTTTTGTGCTTGTCCCAAGCATCTGCCCTTGGTTTGGGAACATTTTCGATCCCCTTTGTGCGAGTTCGTCTGCTTTCTCATTGCCCTGATGACCTGGGACCTATATCAGTTCGACTTGATTCCAATCAGTTCCTTGCAGTCCCATACCAGTTTGGATGTTACTTCCTTGCTACACAAGGCCTTCACTGCCGCTTGACTGTCTGATAGGATGTTGATATGCGCGTTTTCAACGTTTCTCCAATTATTATCCTTCGCGCATTGAAGGATGGCATACACTTCTGCTTGAAAGACAGAGGTATGGGTGCCCAGTGAGTCCTGGAGAACACTCCTGAGCCCGCTTCATTCTCAGTCTTGGATCCATCTGTGTACCAGATTTCCCACTGTTGAATGTCTTCGAGCTTGAGCCCTTTCGTTCAGTTCTGTTTGGCACCAGCACTCTCAATTGGTTGTTGGAGGAGTACCATTTCGGAATGTGGTCCGTTCTCGTTCTTAGCGAGTCCCCGATCACAGTTCTAACGATTCTCATGTGTCCCGTCCAACGTTCAGGTTGGGTGCGATCTGCAGTCTGGAGGCACCAAGCCCTGTACCACAAAGTGGAGATGGGGCAGTCCCAGAAGTGTCTCCATCGCTGCAGTTGGTGTTGATTTGATGGCCCCTGTGATTCCAAGACAAGCAAGTCTTTGCACCTTGCTTAGTCTCGTTGCGGCTACTATTTGTTGTGTCTTGGGCCACCACACCAAGAAAGCATATGTAATGGCACCGTGCCCTCCCCATTTCTTTCCAAAAGTGCGTCTGGCTATTAGATTACATTCTGCTGTGTGTTCAGGTTCATGTATGTCTATCATTATCAGATTACCGCGTGATAACAAAAAAGTGGATTCAAAGTAAAACCCTATACAGGATAAAATGTTCCATTCAACTTAACTGATGTCTCGGGTCAATCATGGAAATTGCAGAAAACAGTCCACTGAAATATTCAGTGTCACCCCTGTGCCGTGCTCTTTTTTGCATTCGCTTATCCAAAGATATAGCCATCGACTTGATCGATCCCATGTACTCTCCCGAATAGGAATAAAATCTCTCCTTAAGCTCCCCACAAAATGTTCAAATTGACTCCACAAAGTGCACTAAAGTATAAATTTCTCAAAGGATCGCTTTTGCCGCAAGAAACTATTTCTATTGGTGCAAGTCATGAATTCCTCGCCTCGTATTGAAAACGTTTCATACCGAACTTTTCAAAGGGGGTTATTGAACTAATCGATGCTTTAAAGTAACGTTCAATTGGACGTGTATTAATTTCAAATGAGGACTTTGCTCGTAACACGCGATAACGTCAGTTCAAAGTAAATTCGATCAATAGAAATGGGTTCTATTAAATGTGGTTATGGTTTGTCTCAGACACAGTTAGAGGTGCTGTTTTTGACACGACGTACAGCTATCATTTTCCATTAGGTAATGAGTTGATTTTATGACCTGTCCAATAATTGTTCTTCAATTGGATCAATAAAATATCTAGGGTATGCAGATAATATTATAATAATAATATAATAATAATACTCCCCCATAAACACTCGTTGAGTGTACCCAAAGGCATAGCCTGTGCGGGTAGAGGACGGCTATTATTATTTGCCGTGGCGCTCCGGGGCGACTTACTGATGTTTTAGGTGATGTATTCATCCTTCAGCTGTAGGAAAACCCGGAAAACCTGCGACACCACCTCGGGTGGTCGTTGTGCACTCCAAGGCTAGCACTGGACGAGATTGGCATCTAGACAACTCACAATACACTTGCTTTTCAACAAGGCATGCGGTCGCCTATCGATCCGATATAAAGTAGATGAGAAAAATTATCTTGTACCTACATCGGGCTCGAACCGACTATCGCCATGCTGGAGTTTCGTACGGCCTGTGCATTAGACCGCTGATCCACCGACCGACAATATACTTATCGTTTTCTTATAACTGAGCAAGAATATTAATTATTAGGAAACCCTTTTTCTATTGGATATAACGTGGAATTGAAACACTTTCAGTGATAATAGAAGCAGCTTTTTTCTTGTTTATGACTTGCCAGTCTCAAATCATTGGGTGAGGGTCAGGCCCTGTTCTGATATAATTCACTAACAGAATATTCACGACATCCGTAGGTTGAAATTGATCCTATAAATGGCCAATTGCCATGAAAAGACCAACGACCCGATGACATTTCGAATTTAGTACAATTAGGTCAGTATAATCTTGAAGTTCAAGGTAGCTGCCGCCATCATCTGACAAGGATAGTTGAAGTTGTCAGCATAGTTCAAAGAGGAGGTATAGAGTTTGTTCGTTCATCTTTCCTCTTTTCGGACGATGATATTCGTTTTGGTGGACTGCTATTGGCTACCGGAGTGAAACTAGCAAGACTCCAGTTGTTTGACAGTTTCGCCAGCAAAACGGATAAAGTCAAACTAACGACCATATAATGATGAGAATTAAGACATGTGTCACGGGTGAATGTCAGAATGTACGCGAGTATCGTAATAGCCATTAAATGTATTTCTTGCGCTATTTTTTTCTACGAACAGTCACGATGAAATAAGAAAATAGATATTTAAGAAAAAATTATTATAGATAACAATTAAGGAAATAGGATACAAAAATGCCAGGCATTATTTTCTTTGTGGCACACCATCCAACTATACTGACAAACAGCAATTTCATTCTGCAAGGTGGTTTTGTCACGACTTTCAACAATACACCCATCTGCATACAATACAGGAGTTACACCACCACAAATACTCTTAAGAACGTCGATAAAAGTAAAAAGTAGGAGGCCCAATATCTATCCTTGCGGTACGTCACATCTATTTTTCCCCTTTCTGAAAATATGTTTTTGTGTTCTGTTTTCTGGGAGAACCACTCTTTGCTCCCTTCCATTCAGATAACTGACAAACCAATTAGATTTTTTTTGCGGAAGACGGGATTGCATAATCCATTTTTCATTATTAATGATCTTCCTGACAAACAAGTCAGACGTTTTGGAAAAAGTAAGGAAAACGGTAACCTCTCTCCGATTTTGACGAAATTTTTATTGTTGATTCAGGGCAAATATGAAACCTATTTTGGGTGTCAAAATAATTTTTATCAGAAATAATATAAATTTCTTTCTGGAGGAATTTTTTGAGCTCATGTAATTAGTAATGGTGATGTGAATCAACTTTTTATGTAGTTTAGTTTCCTGAACATGATTCCAAGGGCTCACTCTTTGGTCGTTTTTTTCACAAACTCATCTATTGTTATGGAAGGATTCCAGAAACAATAAATCCCTTGAACATATTCTGCGGAAATGTCTGGAAAAAATGCAAACACTAGAATTTGATTGAACTATTTACTACTATCACATCTTCAACACATACTAGGACATAAAATACTGATTTCAACCCGAACTGAAAGTGATGCAAAAACAAAATTAAAGAAAAATTGGTACATAATGATAAAATTATTATTTAAAAGCGACGTTGTCAGTTCTCAAATTTGTACAACCAAGTGAAAATTTCATTTGTGTTCAGGGTCATGGACCTAATTTCTCATCGTTAGAGAAGGGGATACAACCTAACCTAACCTAACCTAACCTAACCAACCTAGCAATCCAAGTTGCTGGTAATTCGATCACTAATTAGTATGAGATAGTGAAATTAAATTAGATGTTCGCTGCGCTCACCGCGCTTGCCTTTCATAAACTACAAAATTTGGCAATGTCATATTTTCCAGTTGTGATTTTGTAAGCTGCCAGTTGTCAAATATGATTTTTTGAGCTGCCAGTTGTCAGATGAGCTTATCGCAGAGTGGGTGTTCTGTGGTGATTACTCACTTTGTCAACTCAGATAAATTCCAGTTCAAAATTTATTGAGTTCTTTAACCTTACCTAATATTTATTGTCTACAGTTGAAGGTGTATTTGGATTGAAAAAAATATGGGAAGCTTTCACCCATTAGCGTGTTTTTCTGCATTTGTGAACTGACGACTATAATACATTTTCCAAAAATAGCATAATAAAATTACGATTGATACAGTGATTTCATTGAATTTCAAACATTCTGAGGAAGTTAAATCCCAGTCATTTCGTGACCATATTGTGCAATTTTACCAGAAGTTGTTGGTGATATTCTGGTTTACTGACGGATATGATAAAGTTTATATCGAAGTCTCTGTTCAAGTGATAGGAAGCAATTTTTTCACTGTGATATTTGAATTTCATTGATATTCGAAGAGACAAACATTAGATGGAATTAAATCGTAATTAATTGAAAAAGATTAACTTTCCAGAGTTCATCGTAGACACGTCAGAGAAACCCTCTTCTACAAATACATCGTAGATCTGTAAGATCATTGAGCTCAATTACATTTAATGAGATCAAACTCTCCTCCATTCGAGCAACTGGTTTTCGAGCTCTGGAATAAGGGATAATTTGGCGAAATACAGCACAAAACACAAACAAACCGTGCGACAAAGGACAAAGCAACATTGTCGGTCCGTAAACCTCATTAAGTCAACACCCACCTGAAACAAACATTAATGATTCAGTTAAGTATCCACAAATAAAGGCCCTCCACATTCATGCAGCGTTAATTGAATGCGAAAGTTTCATGACACAGCAGTTAACATAAAAGAAGATATATAATAACATGAAGTTGTATGCTATATTTTTCCCAAATGCGATGTTTTCAAGGTATTGTTACATTTTTCTTTTGGTTCTCAGTAATTAGGCCGCAAAGTCTGAACTACAACACCGTAAGTACTACACTCAACACTATGTCTTCAATTGTTTTAAACAACCATATTGTTCAATTGTGTAATCTCATTCTGTATTCAGCGAAACATAATATCTAGAACATCTGTGAAATCATAGTCTACAAAGAGAATATTCTATATTTCCTCTGTATTTCCGGGACACTTTCCAAAAGGTGTATAAGAAATATATTCTTTTTTTTTTTTACTCGACTGCTATGGTTTTGTGTTCCTTTTTCGAACATCTCGACAGTATTTCACCGAAGAAAGTTGTATTCGAATTATAACTGGCGTCGTTTCGAATTGAAATTGTCACAACAGCCATCAAGTGCTCCATCTGGTCTCCTATATGCGATTCAATAGACCATCACAAATACTTAGGCAATCTCTCTAAGTCCAGTATCCTCTAGTACCTGCACATAACTTCCTGCCACTAAGGTCCAACCCAATTTTTCAGCCAGCTTCAGACCAACTTCAATTGGATTTCATTCTCCTGAATGTTAACTACCCTTTTTTCATATATCCAGGCTCTTTCATCAGTTCAGTCTTCTCTTCCGGACTATGTGGATAGACCATGATCTTCGCCCGTTGCCCTGCTTGATCTTGGTCTCATCCAGCAGCTCTTCTAGAACTGGCCCGTTTTTTCGCAATTATAGCAGTGATTCTGTTTCATTCAGAAGTGAGCTGTTTGAATGAATGTAGTTTTCACGATTTTTCTAATAATTTTGTTATACATCGATTCTGAATCGATTGGCGTTCGCAGAATTGAGTTGAAGAGTTCATCTGGAGAGAAAAGGGAGTCATTTCCCCTCCATATTTTTTTTTCAGTCATATTCGTGACATTTATAACGTTGAATTTCTTTTATATAGTTAGCAAACCTTGTATCTTAGCATACAAAAATCATATTTTTTCGTAATCTGCATAATATTTTGCGTATATAATGCGGATTGCGAGTGAATCTGCTGATTTTGTGTCTTTCATGATTTTTGGACTTTTTTCGATTGTTCAGATTATACTAATTTGATCATCCTGAATCGATTGGCGTTCGCTCTATCTTTATCCGTTACCGAGTTGAAGAGTTCAACTGGAGTGGGAAAGTCATTACCCTGCACATTTTTTCCAAACCTATTCGTGACATTTATAACGTCAAATTTCTTTTATATAGTAA
Organism: Chrysolina americana; assembly: GCA_958502065.1. Lineage (NCBI taxonomy): Eukaryota > Metazoa > Arthropoda > Insecta > Coleoptera > Chrysomelidae > Chrysolina > Chrysolina americana. The sequence continues at coordinate 94,926,572 of OY293413.1, read as the reverse complement.
ACCTTATATCTGAGCCTACACAAATCATAAATTTTCGGAATCTGCATAAAATTTTGCGTATATAGTGCCGAGTGCGAGTGAATCTGCTGATTTTGTATTTTTCATGATTTTCAGGGGTCTACCTCTTTGGAACTATTTCGATTTTTCGAATATTGTTGTTTTACGTCGATTAACTTGTAATCAACAGATTATACTAATTCGATCATCCGGAATCGATTGGCGTTCGCAGAATTGCCCTGTCTTCAACTGTTCCCGAGTTGAAGAGTTCATGTGGAGTGGGGAGGAATCATCTCCCTCCATATTCTTTTTCACAGTGGTATTTGCGACACTTTTGATGTTCTATTCCTTTTATATGCCAACTGAGCATAAAGAAATCATATATTTTCGGAATCTGCATGAAAATGTACGTACCCATGCAAATAGTGCAGATTTCACATGAAATTAGAAATTTCCTGGTATCACGGTGGTACAATCAAGTACTGAGTATTCCTATACTCATACTTCAGTGTAGAGTTTTTCAAATCTCCTTTGTATTCCAATACGAAGTAATCTCATAGATGACCTCGAGGTTACTCAGATCTGCAACATTCTTATTGATTGATTCCAGTGATAGTGGACCCAATTCAGGAGTATTGAGTTAGTTCTTCTAAATACATTATTACCACCCCGCTTCTGAAGGAATATTCCCAGAGCTTCCTGTCATTGGCATTGGGCAGAGAGCCAAAATTCCTTACAGAGAATAGTGAGATGTTTATAAGTTAGCTAACTTTCTGGATTCCACTATTATGCCTTGATTACCAGCTCCTCCTATCTGGGATTGCCAAGACTATGGATTATTTTTGATGAGTCAATCTTCTTTGGCTTTCAATGTCAAATATTTGTTTTTTGGTGGATGCGCCGGTACATATTTTTGGCGTGTCTTCTAGGGGATTAATTTTTGTCCCCCCAGAAAGCGTTTTCCGTATGGGTAGACTGACTATTATAGTCCACACTATCGGCTGGATAATATTTGAGAAATTTGTGTAACTTGCTAGAGTGTCAGATAGGTGTTTACCTGGAATTTCAAGCTCCTGGTCTGTCTAGTGCAGTTCGCTGTTGCGTGGTCCCACTTCTGACACCAGTGACATTGGACTTGCGCGCTAATTTTTGCGCAGTTTTCACTACTAGATTGCCATACTATACCGGGCCCATCTCTTCTATGAGGTCAGCGTAGTTTATGTCCGAGTCTAGATCTCCTAGCAACCCCGAAGTTTTTTCATTGTCTTTCAGCTTCATACCCATCGATATATCAGTGGTTCCGATATACACATTTCAATACAAGGGAAATTTTTGCGACACATTCCTGCATCTGATGAAAGATCCCCTATCAAAGTATCAAGCTGAAAATAACTACTATACTATCCACCAATTTCAACACAACCTGCCATAAATCTAATTTCTCTCCCACAGGTGGTTCCGCTTCGTTTGATGGTTGTCATTTTTTGTTAATTAAAATACCAAAAGCTATCACTAAATGGTCCCTGGAGTCCGTTTCCGACGAGGTAAATTGTAATGTTGGGATTTCTGGGGTTACGTGTTATCCTTTATCTTCTCGGGAACGTTCAGATGAGAGTTGCAGAAATGTAAAATGAAGTGGGTGTTGCCGGGACTTTGCGTCGGAAGGTACGAACACCTTTATTGTAGTGCAATGAGAGAATAATTTTGAAGTGACTCTAAAATATCTACTTCCATCAGCTTATAAATGGCCGGTCAATAGATTTTGATGTGAATGAATCTCTCGAATATTGAGTGTCTATGTTAATCAAAAAATTTAAGAGGCGTATCATTGGGTTAAGGATATCAAAAAACAAAAAAGAGCAAAAACACTTGACTGAATGATAATGAATAGTTTGAAGTATACCGGGTGGCTACGGAAGTATTGCCTATGGAATATCTCAGTTATTGTATGAAGTAGGTTTGTGAAATTTGGAGCGTCGATATAATGACATAAGAGCTAGAATTTGAGCATATTGACATGTCGAAGTTAACTTCGGGTATGACCGGAAGTAACATCAACTTTCTTATTTTAAATGGAAACCCTATTTTTTTTCTTTTCGCTTTATTCAGCATTCATTTCCCTTTCTAATGACATATCACAAGTTGGTATCTAACCAGAAACTAGATCAGAAAAAAATTATTATTGAAATTCACCGAGTAGGCCGTGGAAGCAAAATGAAAGCCAAAAATTGAAAAGTTGGCTATGGAAACCATACGTCACTTGATAACAGTTGCTACTACTGTGATATTTTATTTTCATTCGTCGGCGTTATAAAAAGCCGCCAAAAAAAATATTGGAAAAATTGGGAAAAAAACAATACTCTGTAGGTCCATAACTTAAATAGGAACATACAACTTTTTCTTGCCTGTACTATTCAGCATAACCATTCCTTTCTAATGGTATAATAGAAAATAATTTTTTGAAATGAAATACCAAAAAATCCAATTATTATTATTCAAATAACAAAAAAACAGATTTATCGAAAAAAAAATTCAAATTGATAGGATTAAAGATAAAATAAATTCAAAACAAATGTTCGAAATGCATTCCCTCAGCGTCAAAACATTTATTGACTCTGGTGATATTTTCATGTAAAACGTTTCTCAACATTTGGGGCGTGATATCTTGGAAAGCTCTACGAATTTTTACTTCTAGCTCATGTAGAGTTGTAGGCTGTGTGGAATACACCCTATTTTTAAGATGCCCCCATAGAAAAAAGTCGCACGGAGTAAGATCAGGTGACCTTGGTGGCCACCTGACTGGACCATAGGTTGTTATAAGTCTCTCTTGAAAGCGATTTTGAAGATAAATTCTCGCTATTCTTGGATTATTCGGAGGGGCGCCATCTTGCTGTTGGTTGTTAATGAATTCCGAAATTTCATTTGTTAAAAAATTAATGTATGTCTCTCCGGTTAGTTGGCCTTGAAAAAGAATGGGGCCAACAATATGAGTTCCAACTATTCCTGCCCAAACATTCACACCAAATCTCTCATGGAAGCCACCATGTCGAAACCGGTGCTCGTTTTCTATCGCCCAGTACTGGAAACAAAAGAACGTTCACACTTTTAGCACTTTACACTTCGACTATCGACAATAATCCAAATAAAGTACAGTACCTACCTTGTATTATGCCTGTTAAATAATCCATTGTTGGTAAATCTTGACTCGTCCGTAAACAAGATATAATAGTTAAATAGGTGATTCTCAGCATTTTGTCGAAGAAACCAATTACAATATTCCAGGCGCCTTTCACCGTCATTTTCATACAAATGTTGATGCAACTGATACTTGAAGGATTTAAATCGATGTCTTTTCAAAATTTTCCTAGCAGAGTCCTTACTTATAGCTAATTCGGCGCTAATCTGCCTTGAGGAAATTGTACTAAAGCTAATACATTAATTTCAGTTTCCTCATTAATAACAAATGCTTCTTGGTCTTCGTGAACATCAGGCTCAGTTCTTAATTTTTCTTCAAGCCACTGGAAATACCTTCTTGACGGTTGCTGCCTCCCTGGATATCGCTCTAAATACAATCGTTCAGCGGCATAAGAATTTTTTAAACATTCATCATAAATGAGAAGCATGTCAATTTGTTCGGTTCGTGAATAACGGGGCATTTTTTGAATATTCCACTAACTGATTACGATTTCCAAACCCTTTTAAAATGGCAGAATCAAAAACACTACTTCGAACGTCAAAATAATATGGATAGCAGCGTTCGTGAGAGCTCTCGTTTCTTTTTTGTTTCATTCCAAAATACATCTTAATCAGCCTACTTGTTAATATTTTGGTTCGAATGATTATTGCAATGGAATGATTATTCTGAATAGCACAAACATCGTCCATAGGTAGATATTAGAATATCTATGGACGATGGCACAGACCAAGTACGTTTATGTTCCTATTTAACCTAGAACCTACAGGATATAATTTATCATTCCACATTATTTTTAATGTTAGTTTTGCGTATGGCGATAATCTGTTTTGTTATTTGAATAATAATAATTGGATTTTTTGGTATTTCATTTCAAAAAATTACTTTCTATTATATCATTAGAAAGGAATGGTTATGCTGAATAGTACAGGCAAGAAAAAGTTGTATGTTCCTATTTAAGTTATGGACCTACAGAGTATTGTTTTTTTCCCAATTTTTCCAATATTTTTTTTGGCGGCTTTTTATAACGCCGACGAATGAAAATAAAATATCACAGTAGTAGCAACTGTTATCAAGTGACGTATGGTTTCCATAGCCAACTTTTCAATTTTTGGCTTTCATTTTGCTTCCACGGCCTACTCGGTGAATTTTAATAATAATTTTTTCTGATCTAGTTTCTGGTTAAATACCAACTTGTGATATGTCATTAGAAAGGGAATTGAATTCTGAATAAAGCGAAAAGAAAAAAAATAGGGTTTCCATTTAAAATAAGAAAGTTGATGTTACTTCCGGTCAGACCGGAAGTTAACTTCGACATGTCAATATGCTCAAATTCTAGCTCTTATGTCATTATATCGACGCTCCAAATTTCACAAACCTACTTCATACAATAACTGAGATATTCCGTAGGCAATACTTCCGTAGCCACCCGGTATTTATTTTCATCATGCTGTTTCTCTACAATTTAATTTTCACTTTTTTATATCACGTTACAATTGACGTACCCAATATAAAAAAAGGGGGTTTGTAAATTCCATCGTAGACTTTAATAATTAGCATTGAAATCAAGTGTACATACAATCTGTCTGGTATTGGTATCAGAGGCAATATATTAATTCATTTAAATGTCAGAGCTGAGTAATTAAAATTTCTCGTTCCTTCCATGACTCAATTTATAGCTCGATATAACATTTTTTAATTTAATCGTAACTTCCAAAACTAATAAGCGGAAAGTCTTCGTTTTGTGAAATCGAACCGTCGATAATAAGATTGAAGATTCAACGTAATTGGAAATATCTTTCAACTTTTCTGTCAGTGGCATACGTTGAAGTTCGCACCTTTATAATAAGCTTGAGAAAAGCACCAGCTGTTGATCTGGCTAGGTGTGATCCATTCGCAACTGAAAAGTGGACATGGGCGTGCAAAAATGATTTCAAGGGTCATCATAACGAGCTTTACCAATAATATTGTGACATCGGGGAAATACTCCATTGCTAGTGGAGGAAGAGTTCCAAATTCGAGAAGAATATTAATGGTTGCCGTGAAAAGATCAGGTACTACAATGTCAGTGTGAATAAAGTACAGTGATAAAATTTGGAGTTGAAAACTGAGGCCACAAAAATGTGTAAATGTTGACAAAAAGAATTTTCCTTTTAGATCCCTCAATTTTTTTTTTTATTGATATTCGATAGAAATTCATATATACTGTCTCTTTGTCTGTTATACCCCTTTATTCATGCTGTACACTACAGTGTACATGCTATTACAGAAAAATGTGATGAGTTGAGAATTTGCATTCTTCACCATAAATCTTAAAATAATTCATAATGCTTCTATTCCAAAAATCAGATTTTTTCAATGAAGAATGAAAATTAATGAGCGAAAGGGTTGGAGAGGTAAAATGGATCAGACAACCACAACTAACAAGCTGGAAAAAATCCAGAGATTATAGCTTGTAGGGGAATAACCGCCGCGATGAGGACGACCCCCTCGGTAGCACTAGATGCCCTGTTGGGTCTGCCGTCGCTACCAACTTGCATAAAGCAGGAAGCGATGTCGGCCTCTGTGGAAATGCGTGATTCGGGGAGTTGGCGAGGAGAGGGGTACACAGGGCACACCGAAATCGCAATGGTAGCGGAGGAAGAAATCCCACTGTCTGCTATGAAAGTGATCCCAGACAGGAAAGAGTGGAACAGGATCTGGTGATATTTCCCCTAGGAAGCCTGGTCTGTTTTACAGATGGGTCCAAACTTGAGAAGGGGCAAACCGGAGCAGGAGTATACCTGGAAGACGGAGAAAGAAGAGCCTATGCACTAGGTTCTCTAACAACAGTTTTCCATGCAGAGGTGTATGCCATCCTGGAGGCGACCAGAATGGAAAAGGTAAGGGCTGATGTGGGTCCCGGGCCATGCAGGGATCGAAGGCAACGAGCAGGCAGACCAGCTGGCCAAGCAAGGAACCCGGCAATCCTACTACGGGCCCGAACCCCCACTAGGACTAACAAGGAGACAAGTATCAACAGCACCAATTGAGTGGGCTGTTGATGCATTAGGAAAAGAGTGGAAAGGAAAAGATGACTGCAGGCAGTCCAAGCGGATGATATCGGGGCCCGACAGGGCAAGAACGGCCAAGATATACCGGCCACTGTGGCCTCAGGAGGCATTTGATTCTTATTAGAGTTGAGGCAGACCCACTATGCGCGGAATGTGGTGAGGAGGGGGACTCTTTCCACTTCCTGTGCGAATGTGGAAAATACAACAGGCTCAGACAAAATGTCTTCGAAGCTGCTACTATTGAGGAAGAAACACTGTCTCATGTACGAAAGAGACCATCTAACTGAATAAGAATGTTGCTGGACAAGATTCAGCGGACATGCCTGTCATTTTGGACAAGAATGGTGCAAGTAAATCAATCAATTTTTAAAACTGTCAAAACGTTCATGTCAATTTTCATAAATAGATTTCAAAATAAAATTGGTATCTAGGGTATAATAAAGTAACTAACGTATTATATTTAGTAACTAATTTATTATGTGTTGTGATGTTATGATGTTGATAATTTGTTATAAAGATTTACCTTACAGGAAGCTCAATTTTCAATGATACGATGAAATAACGAGGAGTTGTGGTCTTTCAAGGACAGTTATTGAAGGTTTTATTTCATCAAAAACTAAACGTCAAAACAAAATCAATGGCAAATTGCGTCAAAGGCATAAATCGATTTGACAAACTCTCGACCTCCAAGAATCATGAATCTTTAATGATCCACATAGAATATGGACTCATGAGAATATAAGGAATGTATTTCAAAATTTATACAAATGGAGAAAGACAAATTTCCACTTTTCAGTAAATGAATACTGAGGTAATAGTTGAAAACTGCGAACTTTCTCAAGTAAGCGAGAAGACGCACCTGTGCCGTTCTGGAAAACAAACCTAGGGAAAGAGAATTTTTTTCTAAATAATTTATAAGCAGAATCAATAAGAAACAATTGCATTCTATTAAAGAACAAACTAGCAAGTACGAAGCGAGAACTTGAATGAAATATAAATGGAACCTTTGCTATTTCCTTTGTAAATAATTGATACCATCGAGTTCAAGAGGCACTTCATTTTATTCATTCAGAGAGAACACTTTACGAATGGGGGATTTCATACACATTATCATTTCATCGTATGATTAATTGATCCAACCCGAAATAGAACTCATGTTTTTAAACTTATTGTTGTTAGACAGTAATCAGAATTAAACAGAGTTGGAAAGTTCTCGACAGAGAAACTTTAATAATAATTTCACGCCAAAAATCGCTTTGAAACTATCAAGAGGAACCAGGAATCAGTTCGTATACACAGTTTCTGTCGGACAAATCAACTCAAGTATGAAAAATCGCATATTCCATAGTGCAATTTTCACGTTGACAGCGGCAAAAGTTAACTGCAACTTTTACAGCGACAAATGCACTAGTGGTTTTCTCATTCATTCATTTGTATCTCAATTATCGCGGTGTTGGTTGCCAAAATAAATAGTTTGACATGTTTGTCAGCAACAACGAATAGAAACTTGATGTATATGAAATGAACCGGAAGGACTTCGAAAAAAATTATATCACATTTTGGCGTTTGAATTAGCTTGACGCGGAGGAGAAGCAGCCTATTGCAAAACTACTTATTTCGTATCTGAAACTGAAAATAATGAAAACGAAACTGGATATATCGAATATAATCCTATATTTTCGGAAACGAGACAGGGCGTTAACAATAAATTATGTGACATTGAATGGAATGAGCCTAATATTTTAGAGCAAGATATCTGCCCAATACGTTTATTCAAAAAGTTAATGGAGAAATGAGACATTTCTATAATATTGGACAGAGTATTTTTTATATGAAATTCCTTTTGGAAGACGAAAAAAGCAGCTAGCGAATTAAGTAAAAGTGGAATTGGAGAACAAGCTAGGCAACACTTTCTCATTGAAGAACCCAAATTTACCAGATAAAATACAAACCTCTCGTTCAGTTATAAGTATAGTATTGTTCTTTCAACGAAATATTTTTGCCAATAATAAAAATCACGAGGAAAACAGACATGAAAAAACCACGTGACCGTAGGTCGAGCAAGAAAACCTCGAGTGTTTCTTGGCAAGAGTATTCAACGACAATATTATAATAATAATAGTCACCATTATCGAAACAATTATTCGAAGTGACATTTTCAAAAACGATATTATTATACTTCTTTGATTGACGACTTGTTTATTTTGTGGAAATACATGTTCACTAAGGATACACTAAAAACAATTTTGTCTATTTTCCACGATAATTTTATATTTGTTGGTTATTACACCATTTTCAAAAATTGTTTTGAAGAACCGAAACAAGTCAACAAATATAAAATGATCGTGGAAAATAGACAAAATTGTTTTTAGTGTTTCCTTAGTGATATTATTATAACGTTTCTTGTGATTCGCTCAAACTCGTACAATCAATAAAGAAAAAATAAACCATTAGAGAAAAAATAGAGACTTTTTCACCCTTTCTCAATGATTATTTTCAAAAATTACTACTCTTTTTTCGCGAGTATATTGAAAATAATGAAGGAATAGTTTCACAGTTATTAGAAGAACTGAAAAAAACCATGAAACAGTTTTTTGGGTGACCGGATTGGTGCATTTTCCACTGAGAAAATGAAGTAACCTTTTAACCTGGACCATTTTTTAAATGTCATAATTTAAAATAAAACGCACTTTTCTCATTAGAAATGGTTCTTCGTGAATTTGGCTTGAATTTTTGTAGTTCCTGATGTGCTGATCAAAAGTGTTCAAAGCCAGGAAGCTCAAAAATGGACAGTTTTCGAGATTGCATGAGCAAAGCGATCGCATTGATCGACTTTTATGATACGAGTTGATTACAATATTTTTCCCATCTACCTTACTCTAATATTGAAATGAAGCAATTCTTGCTTGGAAGGTATAGAATTTAAATGAAATTTTTTTGTCAAGCAGTAATTTCACGAAAAAAAAAAAACTAATAAAAAAAAGGTCGAGTGTTTTTCAGCAGCATAAATCAACAACTATATAAAATGCACTACTCCTATTGTGTCAATAATATTTAACAATCATAGCTGACAGGAGGGACGATCGCTTACTAGATTTGAGGAACAGGCATTTTTATCGAAATTAAAAAGTATGCGCCTTTTACAAAGTGAATTAACGGCGTCATTATATGTTTTTTTAACACCTGCAACTGATGATTTCAATCATTAGTTTTCATTAAGTCATAATCACTCCGAAATTGGGTTACTTTTCTCGAAATGAACGGAATAAACTTGTCAGTCAAAGTTGAACGACAAAACGAACACATACAACTTTCAGCTGTTACATCAATATCTACGACAAAGCGCTTTGAGAAAAGTTCATGAATGAATTGATTACTTTAGGGACAAATTTCACGGCAGTTTCAATCTTCATTCAAACTTGTTACCACTAAGTTTTTATTGGCTCGTGGTTTGAAAAAGATGCTACGGCGATTACGTTTTCTACAACCAAAAACAACGTGAATACTGAGTATCTAAATTACTTTGACGGAATTTTTGGGAAGTTATGTCATTATTTGTTTTCTTGATTTCAAATAAGCGTTAATTAGTTAGAAAAAACGTATTATAATATCCTGCTTGGTATCTTGTAACGCTGTGAAATGGGTGGTTGAATGTTGATATCTTTTAAGAAAGGCAATACTCCCCAGAACAGAATACGACTCTTATGTTGTCGCATTAGAAACTCAAATATTGTCACGACTCTTCAGAGAAATACGATAGTGAATACTTCCTGAAATTTTTTTACAAAAAACCAGAAGTACAGGCCATAACCTTTTTCTGAATGCACAAGTTACCATAGACGTTTCATACCACTTTGTTATTCTTCAATTATTCACAAATCAACCTAATTTCTGCACACAAAAACAAACGAATGAAGAGAATACAACCCAATAATTTTGCTGGAAAACATAACAAACAGTTTCCATGAAACATAATATCCTCTTTTGGAGTTTGACTTAGGTATTAAAAGCTAATACTTTGCTATGTTGTATTTCTTATGAGATATCATCATTCACCCAACAATTTGACAGCGTTAGGTTAGGTTCAAAATGAGCTGGTCTGGTTGGCCCTCCACTGCGACCCGTAAAGGTTTATTGTGTATAATGTTTCAGGTCCGAGGAAGAGAGTTAAACACTGCCAAACATCGATAACCCGATTCGTTCCGTGGCGGGGTAGGTACAAAGTATGTGCTCTGCTGTTCCATCATTTCCAAGACAGAGACATATCAGATCCTCCGACAGTAAGTCTTGTCATATAATGATGAGTTTAATACTTTCCTTGGTGTCTAGGTGTTCAATGTATATTTGGCAAAACTTGGTGAGATGCTAATGACAGGTTCTGGGTTACTGAACCTTCTTGCGGCACCTTCTCTTGCAAGAAGGTCCGCCGTTTCATTGCCCTCCATACCAGAGTTGCCAGGAATCCAGAGAGAGACTGTTGAGTTTTTCTATTGAGGAGAGTATTCTCTGGCAGTTCGGAATTAGAACGGTATAAGGCAGGTCAAAATTTAGTGTTGGATGCATTATATCAGAGGTCGTTCTCAGAATGCTGTGACTTTCAGTGTCAATCAGCAGTCTGCTACGCTCTGTATAAAACTCTTGCATATAATTGGCAACATGCATGATTCTGTAGGTTGTTCATCTAGCCTCTCTCTCCAGGAAGATGTGGAGAGGAGGTTCGTCTAGTAGGATTTCCACAGCTGCTGATGGTGTGATTTTCCACAAATCCAACTACAAGTCCATAAGGATAGTCTGACCCCTAGATATTTCTCTTGATTGACAGACATCTGTTTCCTCTGGCACCAACTGTGAGCTTCATCTAACGTTCTTTGGAGGATATTAGAAGCTACTCTTCTCGACGTGGTGTTGGCAAGAATGACAAGGTCGTCTGCATAATCCTGAAGGTCCACCCCTCTCCTCTCGAGGACATTGAGCGAGAGGAGAGAGTAGGCATCCCCTGAAGACCCTCAACCTAATAATTTCATCCAAAGCTGATCCAGTAGATTTTGGTAGTGCGTTATCGAATGCTCTTTCGCTATCGAATAATATGGCTACCGCAATCTTCTTGTTATTGAGTGATTGGGTGATTTTCTCTACAAGGTTGAGTAATGCTGAATTTGTCGGTTTGCCGGCTTGATTAGCATACTTGTGGCTATTCGGAGGGAGCGTGCAAAGAGCGTTCCGTCTGATATATCTGTCCAGGATCCTTTCAAGTCCTTCGAACAGGAAGGATGTTAGGCTGATTGGTCATACCGATTTGGGGTATGGGGTCTGTGCAGCCTACTTTTGGTATATATACCGCCCTAGCCGCCAACCAACTGAGTAGTATATAATTCCACGCCAGACTAGCTTTATACAGTTTCATAAGGATAGGTAGGAGCAATTCCACTCCGTTTGGAAGCACAGCTGGAAATATACCATCCTCACCAAGGGATTTGAATGGTTGAAATGTTCTGATTGCCCATTCAATTGGCGGTGCTGTGATAACTTTCTTAACGACCTCCCAGTCATTCCTTCGTGGACGTTCAATGCCCTCAAAGAGGAAAGTTCGATTATTATCAAGAGCCAAGCTTCCAGGAAAGTGATTTTCTATCAAAAGCTCTAAATTTTCTTTTTTAGATGTCGTGAATGTGCCGTCGGGTCTTTTCATCGATCCGATTTCAGCAATCGACTCTGTAGAGAGAATGTTGTGATTTCTTGTGCTGCGAGGTTTACCGGATGTACTCTCACAGAACTTTCCCGAAGATTTACGCTTTGCCTTTCTGATCGCCTTGTTATAGTTTGTTAGAGTAGTCCTAGGGTTCCCCATTGCCTGACTCCTCAGCTTGATTGAATAGTCGTCGAACTTCTTAATCTCTGAAGGCTTTTTTTTCACCATGGAGAGTTTCTGTCATCTTTTTTGGTCCTCAGTGGACAGTTTTCGTGATATGAGGAGACTACAGCATCACGAATTTGTTTTGCTGCAGCCTCTATCGTATCACAGTTGTTGATTGTAGTGAATCCGGCTTCAATGTACGACTGAAGGGAATTTTTATATTCGCTCCGGAGTTACTCTTAGCTACAGTACCTCCAGAGTTGCTCTTAGCTGTAGTGCCTCCAGATTTGCAGTGCTGGAAGGACCCTGTAGAAAAAAATTCCTTCATTCAGTCATAGCTGTTTCGGATGCCTTTAACATTTTTTGTTCCACGCCCTATATCTTGGTTTGGCTGGTAGAGTAAGAATGAGAAAATTTTCAAGTTCTAATATCGAATGTCCTCCAGTATAACATCACGTCCTGCCCCTGCGTTGACCTGCCATTACCCTGAATTGCATCGGATGAGTGAATAGCTACTAAAATGCAACGCTTGAATGAAAATTCGTAATACAATTCTAGTTCCGACGAACTTCAATCAGGTGTATATAAAGCCTCTCGAATGGCAGGCTATTGGATTATTCCGGTTTCGATATTCCACAATTTTTGAAAGCAATTACAAAAGGCCTCATTGGCATGCTGAATGTACCCATCTTTTCAGGGAAGCTATAATGCAAATGTCTACTGCCTCACTTATTGAAATCTCATATGAAAAGGTTCCCGCAGAGGAAATATATTTCGGTTGCCTTTTTACTGGGTGGATTTGAGAATGAATATTTTTCAAGTGAGACTGTGTGATATCAATGGGGTTGTATGTATCAATGGGGTTGTATGTAGCCTCGGCACATTCCATTCATTGGACCTATTGAGGAACGTGAGATTCTTTAGTATTTGAGTCAATTTTTGAGGAAAGTCATGGCTCCAGATAATTCTTCCTTTGACTATATTACCTTTATTATTATTCAAAAATACAGACTTTTTTTTAGTGACGTAGGGAGAACCTAACTTATTGAGCCAAAATGTTAGATTTTGAAGAAAAATCTCAATAATATCGCCTCAATACGATAATAATTTTGAAATAATAATTATTTTTTGACTATTCTAGCAACCAATCGAAACCATCAATTTAAAGCATTCATGTACGTTCAGGCCAATCACAGCATTATTATAGTGGGAATTTTCCACCTTAAAAATTGCCGCGGGAATTTTTTGTGGTATTTTATTTTTATTATGTGACAAATGATACTTTTGATTTGACGTCTTTCATCAGTTTGCATGAAAAGTGAAAAATTATTCGAAAACGGTTTAGTACATTTTGAGCAACGTATCAATTTGGAAACAGTTTCAATTGATAACCTAGGGACAGAGAGAATAGAGAAAGCAATAGTTTTCAATCCAATAGAACAAAACAATGTTACGGAATCCTCCAGCCAAGGACAAAACATCCATAATAATTGTATATAATTTTAATTGTATATTTTCAGTGATTAAAGTTAATTGTTGAAATAAAAATGTTATATGACTAGAGAATATGTCTATGATTGGGGCATCAAAAAATAATCTATCGAATACCACACGAGAGTTCGATAAAGTGTAAAATAATCCTCCAAATTTTTTCTCAAACTTGTTGCCATTTGGCAATAGCCACTCGAGCCCTGCTCTCGTGTCTGTTGCCTGGCAAGTTTTCGAAAAATCTGTCAAATAATTTTCACTTTATTCTCACTCTCTTGTGATATTACAACTGATGATAAACGATAATAAAAATTCTTATATCAATTCATCCATCTATCCCTGAACTCATACATATGTATATATACATGCATAGAATTCATTGATTACGTATGCATTCCATGGGCGAATACATAATTCATCCAGCTCTATTGTAAACTGCGTTATTAATTTAATTGGTTAGTACCTACAATCATAGAATGCCGCGACATTCGATTCACAATAACCCTAGGTTCAAGTGGCAAATTGATTTTCGAGAATTTTTGTACGAGGGTATATACCCAGTTGGTAGGAAATAATGTACACGCCAATATTGGTGTAGGTATATGAATTAATATTGTGAAGAACACACACTTTTTTTGAATAACAATCTTAATTACTTTAAGTTGAAATCAAATTGTTCATTGGCCATTATTGAACAGATTGTTATCAAACACCAAAAAGGGGATTTTCCAAGTTTTCCAGTAGAATTCGTGCGCATTTCCTTCCTTCTCAAACAAATGTTTGTTTGACAGAATCAAAGAGAAAGAGAAAAATCAGAGATTTACAAGTTTTGCTTTCAAAATTAAGATAAAACTCAGTTTAAGGAACGAAATTGTTATATCCTAATTATTAACAGTGGCTGTCAATGCTCTCTATGATAAAAATCTCTACCAGTATGTCGAAAATATGTTAGCATCCGAACAGCACGGTTTCGTGGCGAATAAATCAATTACCACTAATTTGTTAACTTTTACCAATCGTGCATATGAAACCATGAATCGAAAATGCCAATTAGACACTGTTTACACAGATTTTCGTAAGGCATTTGATACAGTTGACCACGATGTCCTGCTGGGAAAGGTAAGTAAATATGGGTTGTCAGATAATTTACTCAAACTGATAAAAAGCTATTTACAGAACAGATCTGTTATAGTAAGGCATAACGGAAATACAGCTGGAAAGTTTGAAGCCAACTCTGGAGTTCCACAAGGTTCAAATTTGGGGCCACTCCTAGTTTTACTATTCATAAATGATACACCATTACTTTTGAGACACTCTGAATGCTTATCATTCGCAGACGATCTGATAATTTTTAAATCTATACAAACTGTTAGAGATTGTGTTTTGCTGCAAAAAGACTTGAATAGTCTGTCAGAATGGAGTTTGAGGAATAAATTATATTTCAATGTCAAAAAATGCTTCACGCTAACTGTGACCCGACTGAAAGAACCGATTACCTTTGATTATATGATTGAAGAGGAATCTCTAAAGAGATGTAACGTGATAAAAGATCTAGGAATTACCTATAATCATTCTCTGTCCTTTGTAGAACACATAAAAACTATAACAAATTCAGCACATCGACTGTTGGGCTTTATAATCAGGCTAGCCTCAAATTTCACCCAAATAGAAACCCTCAAAACTCTTTATTACAGTTTAGTAAGGCCAAAATTGGAGTATGGTATTCACATTTGGTTCAACGAATACCAATCTACATTATCAATGCTGGAGAAGACTCAAAATAAATTTCTTAGATATTTTTACTACAAAAAGTACCACGTATATCCAGATTACAATACAGTGAGATCCACTCACCTCAGAAATGAATTTAAAATCTTATCCTTAGAAGACAGGCAAAAACTCACAGTGTTGGTTTTTCTGTTTATAATCATCAATTACAAAATTAATTCACCTGAGATTTTATCCCATATACGATTTAATGTACCACCAAGGAGAACACGCACTTTTGTTATGTTCAACATCCCGTCAATACACACGAAAGCTCCTCTTGTATCCATGTGTAGATTAGCAAACCACTTTAATTCACTCATTGATTTGGATTGGTCAGGCTCACAAAGTATATTTCGTAGGATAGTGTTAAGACAAATCATTGGATTATCATTTTAGTAACTATTGATAGGTAAGTAATAAGTAAATCAGTCCTCACAAATAACCCAATATTATCAACTTATTTTAGAATTAGATAACCTTGAAAAATTGTATTATCCATGTAATTAAACCTTATAGGTTTGTTTGGGTATAAATAAATAAATAAATAAATAAATAAATAAATAAATAAATAAATAAATAAATAAATAAATAAACTAATTCATTTATGAATGAGAGAAAAAATTCAGGAGTGAAATGACTTCTTTCAACTCTTGATGCATTCTTCAACTCGGGAACGGTTCAAGATAGAGCAATTTTGCGAACGCCTATCGATTCAGAATATTGAAATTAGTATACCCCTAAAAATCATGCAAAATATCAGGTCCACTTAAATTCTCACTATAAATCAAAATTTCATGCTACTTCAAAAAAAATATATAATTTGACATATGAAAGTGATAAAATGCCAAAAATTTCATGAAAAGGAGTGGAAAAAATATTCAGGGAAATGACCCCTTTCAATTTCAGATTAACTTTTCAACTGGAGAATGGTTAAAGTTAAGTCAATTCTGCAAACGCCAATCGATTTAGAATGTTTGAATTAGTATACTTTATGAATTTCAAAACTATCGGTGGAGAAAAATAATTACTCGAAAAAAGTCATAAGGGGTAGACCCCTAAAAATCATGAAAAATACATAGACATCAGATTCACTCAAAATTCACACTATAAACGCAAAACTTCATGATTTACACAAAAATATATGATTTGGCATATGAAAGGAATAAAATGTCAAAAATTTCTTGAATTGGGGTAGAAAAAAATACGGAGGGAAATTACCTCTCTCATCTTCAGGTGAACTTTTCAACTGGAGAACGGTTGAAGTTAGATCAATTCTGCGAACGTCAATCGATTCAGAATGATAAAATTCATATACTCTATGAATTTAAATTCGATTGGCGAAGATGAAAAAAATACTCGATGTTCCTTAAATGACTGAATTGTCAAGTGATGATATCATGCTTTATCAGGTTCATCCCAACAGGTCCAGCTGCAAGATCGTTACATTATATGAAGAAATTAATGATATTGATATTGAAAATTAAATAAATCAAAGAGTTTTATATGTTTTCATTTACTATATACCAACCACTATTGTAGATCCGACAAGGTAACATATTTCCAGAGGGAGCATAATAGAAGAAAAAAAACGTAGTGGGGGAAAATGAAATGGGTTCAGAATCCTCGCTGAAATTATATTTCTTCAGTTGAGAGACCGTCGAGCCGTATCATTTGAATTTCCTTTAAGACCATATTGTTATCCTCGTTATTGATATTACTATTATACCTTTCTCGTATATTAAAACCCAATGAAATGTGGTGCTTTGTATTCAGATTTTTTTTCATCCAGCCTGAGCGGTGAGAATGCTTAGTTTGATGGGAACGTTATTTTTATGGCATTCTTCGCAAGCTGGAGACAGAAGAAAGCGAGAAAGTCTCCGAGGGTGCATTCTGTGTGATGTATTCTGGCCTATACAAAACAAATTTCCATTGTGAAATGCATATTTTTCGTTGGGAAATCGAGGAAAGATTCCGTGTCTCTAATTGGCTGAAGTTTCGTTCATCACACCGAAATAAATAAATGTTTTTCAGTTTTCTCAAGTAATAACCATTAAAAATGACACAAAGTAGGTTTTTGCCTTCCTGTCTCGTAATGATGAGTTAATTAGTGAATCTGTATCGCTTCAATTGCGGATTGATGTTTCCCAACTTCAGTGAATTTTATTTCTTGTCGCTTCGAAATAACTTGCGCGTTTCCCAATGCAATTATCGGAAAGCAGGAACAGTTGCAAGTTCGTCGGGCGTGTTTCCTGCCTGCTAGATGAAGTGATGTGGTAATAGACTTGAACTTAGTGCGCAAAGTAGGCGGCGACAGGTGCTAAAACAGACGCCAAACGATAATTATAAACGTAGACGCACTCACTGTACTGTGATCGAAGCCGATTTTATTTGCTGTTGTGTTGTAATTAAACCGCCCGGCAAAGTTTTTTGTGAATGAAATAGGGCACACGTTTCAGTTTGATGGGTACAGGGTGTGCCAAGTTAGGCACTTTGAGAGGAAAAGACATGTTTCCAAACTATATAGATGAATTGTTTCTAAGTGTCAATTGTTTTGACCAACCAAATGGCGAAAATCGCATATTGATATCTATCATCGTCTTTGAGTTAATTTTGTTCGACAATGTGTATTTTCGAAAAGTTGGTGTAACTTTTTTCATGTCAAGAATTCTTTGTTCCTATGAAAACATTGCCAAAGTACTTCAAGTAATTTATTTCTATGTGACAACCTGTATATTCCTGTATATTCCAATAAACCTTAAAGTTACCAATCCTAAAATGTAGCATACTTGATATTTTGCTATAGTCATCTTCGAAATGCTTAGATGGCCAGCAAATTTTGTATCTTTTGGAATATCATTTTTGAGATTTTCAGTAGTCTATATATAGAAAATGAACTTGGTTCAATATTTCTGAGGGATGTTTTTGAATGATTTTATAAAACTATACATGTATAAACTGCCTGAAAATCAACCATCTCTTGGTATATCATTCTCAGGCTTTTGAGTAGTTTATATACAAAAAATTTACTTGGCTCAACCTTTCTGAAGGATGTTTATAATGATTTCCTAAAAATCGACAGGTATAAACTGACCCTTAGATGTCCTGCAAATCAGTCATCTCTCGGTATATCATTCTAGGGCCTTTTAGTAATTTATATACATGAAATAGACTCGACTGAACATTTTTTAGAGAGGTATCAGCATTTTTTTTATATAGGCAAGTATAAATTGCCCCTTAGGCAATCTGCAGATTAACATCTCTTGGTATATCATCCTCGAGCTTTTGAGTAGTTTTTATACAGAAAATGAACTCTAAATATTCCTTAGGGGGATTTCAGCATATTTTAAATAATACAGACAAGTATAAACTGCCCCTTAGAAGGCCTGCAAATCAATCATCTCTTGGTATAATATTCTTGGGTTTCATTTGTTTTTAATGATATAGATATTGAAGAATGTATTCTGACCCACTACGAAGCGCGCCAACTCAAATCCTATTTTTGAGATCACTTCAAAATATGTAAAATCCGACTACACTCCTCTGACGACCCGGCAATGACCTTTGATGATGAGGAGTTGTTATTTGGACAAGAATTAATGTATTTCGACCCACCAGCAGCCGCTCCAACTCGAATCCCATTTTTGAGATCACTTCAAAATATTAAAAATCCGACCAGACTCCTCTGACGACCCGGTAATGACCTTTGATGATGGGAAGTTGTTATTTGAACAGGAATAAATGTATTTTGAGATCCCCCACAAACTGCGCCATTTCGAATCCTATTTTTGAGATTACTTCAAAATATTTAAAAGACGACGGCACTCCTCTGGCGACCCGGCAATGACATTTGATGATGAGAAAATGTTAATTGAATAGGAATAAATGTATTCGGGCCCACCAGGAAATGCGCCCACTCCAGACTAATTTTTGAGATCATTTCGAAATATATAAAATTTGACCGCACTCTTCTGACGACCCGGCAATGACCTTTGATGATGAGTAGTTGATGAACAGATAAAAATGAATGTATTCTGACTCACCACGAACCGCGCCAACTCGACTCGAAAATATTTAAAAGACGACCGCACTCCTCTGACGACCCGGCAATGACCTTTGATGATGAGGAGTTGTTATTTGGACAAGAATGAATGTATTTCGACCCACCACCAACCGCGTTAACTCGAATCCTATTTAGGAGATCACTTCAAAATATTTAAAATCTGACCACAGTCCTCTGTCTACCCGACAGTGACCTTTGATGATGAGAAGTTGTTATTTGAACAGGAATAAATGTATTCTGACCCACCACAAACTGCGCCATTTCTAATCCTTATTTTGAGATCACTTCAAAATATTTAAAAGACGACCGCGCTTCTCTGACGACACGACAATGAACTTTTATGATGAGAAGTTGTTATTTGGACAGGTATGATTGTATTCTGACCCTCTACGAATCAACTGCCCCTTAGACTATCTACAAATCAACCTTCCCTTGGTATTATCATTGTGTGCTTTTCAGTAGTCTATTTACGGAAAATTAACTTTATTTACTAATTTATTGACTGAGAATTTTCTTCAATAAATTAGACAGGTATAAACTGCCTCTTTGACGGCCTGCAACTCAATCATCTCTCAGCATACTATTTTCAGGCTTTTCAGAATCCTATTTTTGAAATTCAACTCCATTCGGATTAAAACCCTAATTTAATTTTCACCCTCGACGCCACTGGCGAATTGGCTGCTAGATAAAAAACGGCTGCTATAAAGCGGCTGCTATCTTCACACCGGTAAAGGAACTACCAAGTGTCTGAAAGAAAAACTTCATCAAAATTTGAAGAGTCTGAAAGACAAATCTTCAGAAAATTCGAATTATCTGAAAGAGGAACTCCAAGAGAAACTTCTAGAAGTATCAAATACTCTGAAGGAAGAACTACTAGGAAACGTATACACCAAACATAGCCGCTGCAAAGAAAGTGATCCAAACTGGAGCAGATGGATTCGGCCAAAAAACCTATTCGTTATTTTCATTCATCAACATCAGACTGAAAAAAATCGACAGCAAACAAAGACGCTGGAAGTTTGGTCAAATCCCACTGAATATCGAACATATTTTTTCGTTTCAGGAAATATGTGAAACGTTGATTGTTTCAAGAAGTGTAATACAGTTCTAAGGTTTCATAACCATATTTTTCAGAATAGTCCGCCTGAACCGAACAGATTTATAGACTCCTGTGCGAAAAACTATTTTCAACATTTTTTAGCAAGTCCCCGACCTTGCTGTTGAACAAGCGAAATTTCCTCTTACCAGTCATTAGCGATGGTGAATGTTGGGTGCGAAGTTAGCAAGAAAATTACTCGGTATAATTGCGAATACTCCCACCACGATTCCCGGCCAACTTGGGGTCGGTTTTAAGCCATGCTGCTCCAGAAGTTAGATGCAACTTCACACAACACACGATGCAAAGATAATCTCCCTTTGGACGCAAATGAGTTGTGAGATGAGTTGGCTGGAACAATGCCTCTAGTCGATGCTTGCCTTGGAATATTTTGATATCTCGAGGGATTTTTTGGGTAAACTAGCTCATTAAGCAAGAATCGTGTATTTATGATCTGCGATATGAGCCGTAGGCGAGTGTTGTTAATTCAATGTTACGCTATAAAATTAGCGTATACTAATTTTTCCACTGCCATTTTAGAATAGTTTTCAAAACAATCAAACCTAAACAATTTTCGAAATTACTGAACTCTGAACCGCCATAAAGGAACTCAAGATTAGAGTTTTTAATAATGCGTATTCTGTTGAAATGCGCTTTGAGTACAATTGACCTAGTTCTGGCATTTGGGTAGTATATTATATTATATTATATCTTTTATTCAATACTCGGAAATATTACGAAAATAAGGAAAAGGCTGCGAATTCCAACTTGGCCTATGATTTGATCAAGAAAAGAGAAAATCGTTCTCATATAAAAATTGAAAAATTGTTTTTTTTTTTCAAATTGGAAAAGTCCTACGATAAAAATGAATAATTTTTCGTAATATTTAACAGAAAACAACTACTTTCCCACTTAGGGCCACGCTGGAAATTGAACAACAATTGTAGAATATTTTGAAAAGTCCCTATCCAAAAAGAAAAAAGTGAAAGTGAAAATTTGCATTTTCTTTCATAAATTTGATGTTTAAGGTATTCAGTTTTCGTAAAAAATTCATATAGAAGAATGAGAATGTTATACAAAAGTGTCGTTCACCGAAATCGTTCATATTTTCATTAAAATAATTGCTTGCTCAAGGTTTATACAAATTGAAGATGGCCCTACTGCGCATCATTTATTTGCTGCAATATGGTTCATTTCGTTTTCTACGCTTTCGTTTCGCAGCAGATTTCTTTGTCATCTTTTTATGGATTTTTTTGTTTACGATGAACTCATCGTTTTGGAACAGATTGATTGAATACCATTATTTCAGAAACTCAAACTCAAAAAAATAACAACTTCCTTCAAAATAGGCCATTAGCTGCGGACTAAAGCTCATACCAACTAATGTTTTTTTTTCCATGTTATCGCTGTTGTAGTCTTGGAGTTGCAAATTACCAGTCACGATATCACAAGAAAGTTGTTTTGACCCACTGATTCAGATTACCAGGGTTTATCAAAAAAAACTCAGGGGTTCACACAAGTTATAAAGTCCATAAGTGTATACCTACTTTAGTTGATCGACGATCGTTCAAATGGCATTGATAAGTATGGATCAAATGTATTTTTGCTCAAAAGAATATTGTGACCGCTTTGACGGAAAGTTTTTCCGACATCAACATTATTTATTTCAACTTTCATGTGTGATGTGGTGTGCACTTGAAAAATCATTCATTTCATATTCAATATAATTCAATTGCCGTCGCAGTATAATCCAGGAAAGTAATTGACTGACATTTGCCTACTTTGTATTGCAACTGGAAGAGATATTTTGACTGCCGAAATATTTCAATATCCATATAGTAAGATGTTGAAAAGGAGCACGAACATATTAAAATGTAGGTGCTATTAATATATGTCAAAATAATGAATTATGTAGGTTCCTTGAGCACTTGAGATATACGGTCAGCTCAACAATATAAATATGTCATTAATATTATACAGTTTGCCATACGCCATTTGAAACTTTTTTGGCTTGAAGCCATTCTGTTTTCACATGGAGTACAGACAGAAATAATTTATTTTCCGAGTGCTACAGATAAAAAGAAATATTGTTGATAATGCGGACAACAAAAATTTTCCGGACAAATTGATTAAACGACTCAGCGTTCGAACTCAAAAGTCATTACGTCGATGGATATTGGCCATGAACTTTTGCTCTAGTTTTTGAAACAATATTTTCACAATTCTGAATATCCTGTTACTATAATTCATAACACTCTTCCTAACTTGCTGAACGAAACGAAATGCTTATTTAAAAAATTTTTTGCGAAAAATTATCTTCTAATGTGATCTTCTGTACTGATTTTATCTAAAAGATTATTTTTTTCTCCAGGTTCGCATGTATACAGTCAAAAGTATTTGGTGGATTTTTCACAAATATAATTAACAAAATTAAAATTTTTTTTCTTCGTTATTATTGAGACTTATGTACGTAGAAAGTGTGTAGTCAAAGAAAAACATATTTGTTCTTATTGTGAGTCACCACAGGCGTTCATGATTTCATTTTCCATCCCACCATCTCAAATATTTCTTCACTTCACAAAACTCGATCTCAAATTGAAATTTGGCTAATGATCTTAGCAGTCGATGCCACTAAAAACTCCTAACAACGGACAAACTCACTGGCTGACCATAATTTTTGTTATTTTCCAGCTGCACCCTTACGTGCAACCCTCCTTTCTAGAAAATATTCGGATATTTCTCTGCCATACATGCCATATAGTCAACCTAGAAAATTTGCCGCTGCTCTATAGTTTTGCCAAAATCGTTATTTTTCCTATCTTCTTTTCAGATCCATTGTGTATGCCCTCTGAATCGATAAGATTTTCCTAACTAGTCATGTCTTCTTTAGGAGACTTCATAGGCTAACTCCAGATGTTCAAATGACCTTATTCTGGACGATCATCTTAGATGGACTATTGTAACTCGATGAAGTGGAAAACCTTTTTTCCATTCAGTCCTCGGCATAGATTTCTCACACCTTAACTTCGATGATTCTCCAACTTTTCTTGTCTGAAATGTTCCAGAGAAGATGCCCATTTTAAAAAACTAAAACCCAAATCATTTAAAAACAATTGCTGCTACTCTCGTCCAGCAGTCATGCTTTGAAAATATTATATGAGGTAACGAATTCAAGTTTGTCTATTGCTTTTTACCTTACGTGAACACTTCAACCTGTGAAAATACATTGTATACGTATATCCTTTTTTTTGAAGGACTCAATTCACTCCATATATCATGCCCTTGAATGTAATGGACTGGTGTAGCGATGATATTATTTTTGAGGAATTGACATGATTGGAAGTCGCTGACGTTTATTCTACAGTGTTTTTTAATAAAGCTTGTTACGAGAACGTTTGAATATGCTTCGTCTTCATTTATTCCCTACTTGACAAGTTGAAGAGGGTTGTAGCTCGAAGATAAAACGAGGTTGTTGGTATAGCGATGGAGTGCAATCACCTTGTCTCCCAGAGACAACGTACCAATCGTAACATATTGAAAATGAAAATATGGAAGGATTTATTCGATTCCATGTCGAACAAAAAATATTGAGAATGAGAAATCAAGGTGCGTTTGTTTGTGTGTGGCTCACAAACAGGAGATACCTTGAACAGCTGATGCCGCTCTGGAGGACTCGCTTCAATATAACATCTGGTGAAGTCAAAGTCAGCTGATACCCTGATGCATTTGCTATCAGCTTGTCCAGCTTATACCGTCTCAGCCTAAATTCATAGGCATAACGCTGCCCTACGAGTATTGTACTATCATCTACGACACTCGTACATTATAGACGAAACCCCGGTGTTGCCTTATGCTCCGGAGGATATTGAGTCCGTTGTGGAGAATGAAAAGTGCCGAATCTATTGGAACTACTCATCCCCCATCCTCAGGCAAATACAAGCCTATAAGCTGATGTAGTCCTCTTCGGCCATGAAAGTAGGACGATTTTTGTCATAATAATGAATTGAATTTATTGTTGAGTTGACTTCAGAAAAAAATTATTCTGACATTAGAGAGAGAGAGGGGGTTTAGTTTCCAAGTCATGCAAGTGTATCGGATATGCCCCTTTTCCTCTGTATATTTTGTGAAATTATAAGACTCGTTCCTAGTAGTAATCTTGATGAAATTTTCACATTCTTTGTACATTTTCGTCTGTTCCACTTGAAACACAAAGGAGAATATCCGCCAGCAATTCACGAAAAATCAAAGGGAACGCTAAATAAGGGGTTTTATCAAGTGGGGTTCGAACAATAGATACTTCTTTAACCATTCCATTGTAGATAAGTCTGAAAGGAACAGAAGTGATTTATGGAAGTTTCATACTAGAAATACCTATATCTAATTTATATAGGACAAAAGAAACAGTACCTAATTCATAGTGGAATGATTGTGGAATTTAAAATATAAAATTTGACAATGGATTTTGGTCCCGTTTCTAATAATGAAAATAATAATAGGCTAGGATGTGATTTGTTCGAAGCTAGCACCTCTCCTTGAAAAATAATAACAGATAGATTAACCTGTATATTTGGTATCAGTCAGAGAGTAGTTTGATAGATATATTATATATCAAAAACATAGTCTCAAATTCTTGAAAGTGGAAATGATTTATATTATTCTGAAAGGATTCAGCTAGTTATAGCAATATTTGAAACCGTTCAAGAGGAATAGTGTTGAAGTATACGAGCAATTGTTATGATGTAGTGTAATTCACAAACTTTTCAAATTTCCAGAGGAAACAGTGGCAATAAATAATTTTTATTGCTTATCTTTTGATTTCATATACCATGCATATCTCGAAAGTGTTTCAAATCTAAAAAACAGTGAACGTTTTATCAAAAGTTGGTTACATAAGAGCCTTAACCGGATAATATACTGCTGAACATAAAATAATAAAATATTTTTACGCTCTAAATTTGAAATATGTCCCTGAAACGTTTAAATTGAAATATATGCTTAGCCTTTTCCTAGCATATTAAACAAACGCGAGTTGAATACGGCATTTGTTTCTTTGAATTACTGCCTGTAAACGTACGATGGCGAGAATGGAAAATAAATGTAGGTTTCATGCATTAGAATATTCGCTAAATAAGTCTCGGAAGTCCTATGATATGAGTTTTTGAGTCTTCTGAAGTTGGGAATGATGGGGGTCTTATCTTTTAACGTGCGATCCCGAGCATTGTTGATTGCCTTTTGTCAAATACACCCAGTTCCACATGAAAAATATTCTTTTAATAATGTTATCTCGGAATTTCAATCCGAAGGAACAGTTTCAGGATAAATAAAATGGAAATATACTGACCTAACAGAATTCCTGCAAATTGAATTATTATAAAAGCTTCGTATCTCCCAAATCCACCCTGAGCTTTTGAATGTATCCTAATATATCATCAACCTAATTCACGAAGTCTCGTTTTTTCTTCAACTTCTGAAAAACATTCTTGCCTTCTGCTACCGCCTTTCATTATTCTTCCGCAGAAATGATGTTTACCACTTAGCGAGCTCGACTTTTCATGTTCGTATTTTCATCGGGACAAGTTAGTTCGCTATAAAATTATTCGTGTATTTGTGTAGCTTTTACTTTGATGCATTTCCTCATTTCGCAATGAGATTTCTTCTCATAAAAATATCACATTAAAACTTTGATAAAGGTCTACTTGAATTGCTTTGTGTTGAGTGCAATTCCGTTTTGATCTATAGATTTCTTGCGGAAGTTCAGAGGAAACAACGATTCGTTCGGCATATTGGCTAGATAGATATGCTTATAATAAGATTGTCTTAAGGATGGGTGTAGGTATTATTTCATCAACAATATTATCTATTTTTATACTTCTGTTCTGTAATTTTAAAGATTAAGGTGCTTTCATAATGAGTGAGAATGAGAGAGGAGAGAGGAGAGAGGAGAGAGGAGAGAGGTAGAGATAGAGGAGAGATGAGAGAGAGAGGAGAGAGGAGAGAGAGGAGATATGAAAGAGAGAGGAGAGAGAGAGGAGAGAGATAGGAGAGAGATAGGAGAGAGAGAGGAGAGAGGAGAGAGATAAGAGATAGAGGAGTGGGAGGAGAGAGGAGAGAGATAAGAGATAGAGGAGTGGGAGGAGAGAGGAGAGAGAAGTGAGAGAGGAGTGAGAGAGGAGTGAGAGAGAAATGAGAGAAAGAGGAGAGAGAGGGTAGAGAGAGAGGAGAGAAAGAGGAGAGAGAGGAGATAGAGGGAGGAGAGAGGGAGGGGAGAGAGAAGAGAGATGAGAGAGAGATGCGAGAGAGAGAGGAGAGAGAGAGAGGAGAGAGTGGAGAGAGTGGAGAGAGAGGAGAGAGAGAGAGGAGTGAGAGAGGAGTGAGAGAGGAGTGAGAGAGAAATGAGAGAAAGAGGAGAGAGAGGGTAGAGAGAGAGGAGAGAAAGAGGAGAGAGAGGGGAGAGAGGGAGGGGAGAGAGAGGAAAGAGGGAGGAGAGAGAGAGGAGAGAGAGAGGAGAGAGGGAGGAGAGAGGAGAGAGGAGAGAGAGAGGCGTGAGACGAGAGAGACGAGAGAGAGAGGCGTGAGACGAGAGAGACGAGAGAGGAGATACAGGAGAGAGGAAAGAGGTAGAGGATAGAGGATAGAGGATAGATGATAGAGGATAGAGGATAGAGGATAGAGGATAGAGGATAGAGGATAGAGGATAGAGGATAGAGGATAGAGGATAGAGGATAGAGGATAGAGGATAGAGGATAGAGGATATAGAGGATAGAGGATAGAGGATAGAGGATAGAGGATAGAGGATAGAGGATAGAGGATAGAGGATAGAGGATAGAGGATAGAGGATAGAGGATAGAGGATAGAGGATAGAGGATAGAGGATAGAGGATAGAGGATAGAGGATAGAGGATAGAGGATAGAGGATATAGAGGATAGAGGATAGAAAGAAGAGAGAAGAGATAATAGAGAATAGATAGAGAAGAGAGAATTGAATCTTCCTTATTATTTTTCGAAAATGAAACTGATTCCATCGCTGCTCAAAAGTTACGGAAGTGTTTCCATGAAATGTGAGACAAACTGTCTATCCCTACCCCTACCAGTAAATTCGTTCGAGTTTTTGAGATTAAATAATGCACTTCAGGAAAATGTAAAAATGATAACAAAACAAAGTATTTAAAAATAAAATGAAATAAGTACATTTTGAAATTAGCCCTTATAAAATTTATGACTTTTTTTCATATTCACCCAAATAAAATTTTTTATCAGCTGCTTTTATATACACTTGACTATTTTATTGTTCTGAGACTTGTTTGGTTGTCAAAATTTTCCTACTGTATTAAGCTGTACTGAATGTATTGACTTTTCCAATTGCTTCTTTTGGCTCTTATTCATGGATAAATGAAGACTAGTACTATAAACGTAAAGAAGTGTGTAATACCAGTTTTGGTAATTATTCACACACTGTTTGGATATAATTGATTGAACGAAAATTTTCTTTCCATCCAAAATGAGTTCGTCGAGTAGACATCCCGTTGGTGAACATCGTCGTCCTAGAAAGATGTGGGTACATAACGGCGAAATTGTTCCTGCGACGGTTATATAGCCTGCTGGCAGCAAGCATAATCTGATCAGATATCGGACTTGGAGAGGCATCCACGTCGAGTTCGAGAATACAAAGATTTCAATTTGGCCTCGAAATTGCCTTTCAATAAAAAAGAAAAGTGGAAAAAGTATATGAACACTGAACTAGATTGGCCTCTTCCTCCAACCCTGCACGACTCTCCCTGCCATTGTGCGCGACAAAGGGCATGCTTGTGCATAAAATTGGTGTAGTCGAGCCGGGTGATGGATCATTATAAAGGAAAGTCCAAACATACTTGCTTGTGTGGAGAGGTAGGAAGATGTTCACTGCTGTACACTCTCATGGATCATTCAATTTTGAGAGAAAACGCCAGAGAAGTCAAATATGACACCTACCATTAAAGAGGTTTCATATGGAAATGAAAAATAATATATTATGTATCGAATGTTATCTTCATCTTCCTTATAATCACAGTTTTTCCTGTGAGATACCACGAAAATTCAGAGAGATCCAATATACTCTCTAATGATTCCACAATATTTCACAATATTTTGCTGGAAATATTGTGGAAACTGTTCTTTGAGAATTGAATAGTTGTGAAAATAAAATATCTCGAAAACTAAACGAGCACAAAATTCGTAGTACGTATATGGCACAAATTTAAAAAAATTGGCACAAATAAGCACAAATCCATCAAAATATGATGAAATGAGAATTTTTGAATTTCAGGGTCAAAATACTTCGAAAACTTCCTGGGCACAATATTCTTAACTCTTTGCACAAACTGGCACAATTTGGTGGAAAAATGAAAAATTTTAAATTTCTTTATATTGGTCATAGTTAAGTAAGTTGGTAGAGGTAGTGGATTTTCTTGAGAGCTATGACGTTGAATATATCTCTCACTCACACTCATTGCTGATACGTAAATTTGTCCTCTGCTACGGTATGAGTCATAGCCCTTGAGAAAATCCTACATAAAAAAAATTCCAAATATCTCAAAAACAACATGGGCGCAAAATTCATAACATACTGCACAAATTGGCACAGAATACCCATAACATTGACATACCAAAATTTCAGATACAGGTCACCAGCTTGACGCACATATATTTTCTAAAATATTTAGTTAACTCGACTTTTGCTACAGATACTTCTATATGACTCAAGAATGATATACCCAGATATGTCTGATTTGGAGGCCTCTAATATATTTTGACAACTTAATTTTTGGTATAAACTTTAGTATGACTTAATAACTCACATAAACTACACCATGTATGATCTCCAAATGATTTATTTCTTGATATGTCATATTTCAGTGTGTTTAACGAATGGTTTCAAATTTTGATGAATATTATTTTGTATTTCACCCGACGGCACTGGTTGCATGCACACATGAAAACCTTACAAACTCAGTTTATTTTTTTAAATCTATTGATGCAATTTTTGTTACGCTTTTTACACCTCACATTGGAATAGATGCTATTCTGACTCAAATTCATACTTTGCTGAAGTTTATATGGAGCACTAATTTCTTCTTGTTAGTTTGTTAAGTTTAGAACGTTAATATCTATAAATAAAAAGCAGGTTGCAAGAGACAGTGATGCATACGAGTTCTTCTTACAGGCATTCTAACTTGAGATTAATTGCAGTCCAGATGGAAATGAATGGAATTATAAGAGGTTGTGTTTGTATTATAGTTGATTTCAAGGATGTTTTCATTAATAAATATTCGCATTCATCCTCTACGTCAAGAAGAATGACATCTGACAATATTTACATAACACTCATCAACACGAGAGTAGTTTCTGTATAACATTTCTAGAAATGAATGATTGAAATAAAATTCAACTATCATCATTCATTAGTAGGAATTTTGTGAAATATCTACGCTTTAGTAATATTTGGAGGTGAATACGTCGGAACATTTGCTCAAAAAAAAATGTTAAAAAGCTGGAGTCATAAAACCGATTCCCGTTTCTTCAAGATGGTGTTTGCTCATAACTGCTTAGATGTGATACAATGAAGTTTCAATGTTTGTTCCCAACTCCGTTGTCCGTTTTGTACCAATTTGTGTTTTCTTATGAATTTGGGGCCGTTCAGTCTTCGAATTATTCAGAGTTTTCCCGTGAGACACCAACTTGACGATGTGACTCATACATTGAAATTTCAAAATGTTCTTTCCCTTCTGAGTTGTGTGATTTTGTGTCAGTTTGTGTAGTGTGTTATAAATTTTGTGCCTGTTTATTTTTTGAAATACCTAGAGTCTTTCTGTGAGACACCAACTTGACGATGTGACTCATATAATTTCATGATTTTCTTTCCCAACTATACTGTGACCATTTTGTGCCAATTTGTGCTGTCTTATGTATTTTATGCCCGTTTAGTTTTCAAAATACTCGGAGTTTTCCCGTGAGACATCAACTTGACGATGTTATTCATATATAGAAATTCCAAAATTTCTTTCCCAACTGAGTCGTGCCCACTTTGTGCCAATTTATGCTATATTGTGAGTTTTGTGCACGTTTAGTCTTCGATATATTCCGAGTTTTTTGTGAGACATCAATTTGACGATGTGATTCATGCACTGAAATTTCAAAATTTCCTTTCCCAACTAAATTTTGTTAATTTTGTGCAAATTTTTGTTGTCTTATGGATTTTATGCCCATTTGGTATTCAGAATACTCAAGAGTGTTTCCTGTGAGACACCAACTTGACGATGTTAGTCATATATCAAAATTTAAAAATTTCCTTTTACAACTAAATTGTGTCCATTTTTGGTAAATTTTTGTTGTCTTATGAATTTTGTGCTCATTTAGTCTTCGAAATAATCAGAGTTTTTTGTGAGACATCAATTTGACGATGTGATTCATGCACTGAAATTTCAAAATTTCCATTCCCAACTAAATTTTGTTAATTTTGTGCAAATTTTTGTTGTCTTATGGATTTTATGCCCATTTGGTATTCAGAATACTCAAGAGTGTTTCCTGTGAGACACCAACTTGACGATGTTAGTCATATATCAAAACTTAAAAATTTCCTTTACAACTAAATTGTGTCCATTTTTGGTAAATTTTTGTTGTCTTATGAATTTTGTGCTCATTTAGTCTTCGAAATAATCAGAGTATTTTCGTGAGACACCAACTTGACGATATGACTCAAATATTAAAATTTTAAAATTCCTTTCTTAACTGAATTGTGAGAATTTTGTGTCAATTTGTGTTGTCTTATGAATTTTGTACCCGTTTAGTTTTACCATGGGACACCAACTTGACGATGTGACTCATACATTGGAATTTCAAAATTTTCTTTCCCTTCTAAATTGTGCGATTTTGTGTCAGTTTGAATAGTGTGTTATAAATTTTGTGCCCGTTTATTCTTTGAAATACTTACAGTTTTTCTGTGAGACGATGTGACTCATAATAATTTAATGATTTTCTTTCCCAACTATACTGTGACCATTTTGTGCCAATTTGTGCTGTCTTATGAATTTTATGCCCGTTTAGTTTTCAAAATACTCGAAGTTTTCCCTGTGAGACACCAACTTGGATGTTATTCATATATTGAAATTTTTTAATTTGTTTTCCAAACTGAATTGTGTTTATCATGTGCCAATTTGTGTTGTCTAATGAATTGAGTGCCCATTCAGTCTTCGAAATATTCAGAGTTTTTCCATGAGACATCAACTTTATAATGTGACTCAGTTATTAAAATTAAAAAATTTCCTCTTCCAACTAAATTGTGACCATTTTGTGACAATTCGTATTGTCACATGGATTTTATGATCGTTTAGTCTTCAAAATACTTGGAGTTTTTCCTATGAGACACTATGTTGACGATGTCATTCATATATCAATACTTCAAAATTTTTTTTTCAACTAAATTGTGTTTATTTTTGGTAAATTTTAGTTTTCTTATGAATTTTGTGCTTATTTAGTCTTCGAAATAATCAGAGTTTTTTCGTGAGACACCAACTTGACGATGTTATTCATAAATGAAATCAAAATTTTCTTTGTCAACTAAATTGTTTCCATTTTTGGCCAATTTGTGGTTGCCTATGAATTTTATGCTCGTTTAGTCTTCGAAATATCCAGAGTTTTTCCGTGAGACATTTTCCCGTAAGACACTAACTTAACGATGTGGCTCATCTATTGAAATTTTCTCTCCCATGTGAATTGTATCATTTTGTGTCAATGCTGTTGTGTGTGTGAAAAACTTTGTGCCTATTCATTCTCCGAAATGCTTAGAGTTTTTCCGTGAGACACCAACAATGCAAATTACGAACTACAACGTCGCATATCAGTCCTTCTAAACAGGCATTCTTTTCATTTAGTTCAAATCGAGGAATCGGTTTTGAAGTTATGTGGCATAAATCTGTTAATAATGAATACAACTGCCGTCAACTAATACATTGTATTGAATTTACGACTCCGTGGACAGACAGAATCACTCAAATGTGTCGGAGATCTCATGACAGTTCTGGTTTTCATGCAACTTTTCCGAATTTCGATGGAGTTTCTCCGTTGAATTCAACTTTAAGAGGCAATCGGCTTTGGATGTAGTCGAACTTTCTGTTCTCTTGTATGCTCTTCCAGAAAAGGTTAGTTACTTGTTTCAGCGGAAAAACTTTTCTCTTGTGTAAACATTAAATTGCATTTAGAGGTGCCTCAAAGTTTGGAATTCTTTGTGAATCCTGCTCGGCATGTTAGGAAAAACAAAGAGCGATTATTTTTTATTGCGCTTTTACTGACCGCGGAAGTGAATGTTGAGGACTTTTTAATTGTCGACAGCTGAGAGCTTTGGAGTTCCTACAATGCATATTGCATTTACTTTCCGACAACTTACGTGTGGTCTTCGGAAAATTATTATCATGACAAATATCACACTATATATTTACATAAAAATTAAAATATCACTTTGTGTATTGAGCTAACAATGTAATAAGAATAGTTGACACTGCATTCCACGCTCTACCAACTGAGCCAATTTTCTCGCAAGAAGACAGTCGAAGCGCCACCTGTAGAAAACCTCAGAAGGCATTCCAAAGCAATTCGGGGTAGAGGTTTTTTTTAAATATTAGACAAAGTCTGATGGCTACAGGAGAGAGACAGAATTGATCCGTGAAAAACCCCTGATTTCCTCCTCAATTCAGGCAGATATTCGACAGAAAACAACTGCTTCCCTGGCTAATACCACGACGGACGTTGAATTAAATATTTCTTGTAATACGAGATATTGAGTGTAAAGTTTCGGAGTAACAACCTTTCACTAATTGATATTCCACTACACAAGTATGAAGTAATCTTGCTGTTCACAATGACATTATTAATTGAAATTTGCATAAAATACACGCTATTAATGAGTTACAGGAAATATTACCATACTACTAATTCGCCGGTTGGAAAATGATTAAAATTGCGTGATTATCAATTGGAAAGTACACATGTAACGTCCTTGACCACCGGTTTTATCGACTGTATCTGCCGTGAATGATATGGGCTTACTATTATTGGATACGGCAGGTACTGAATAATGCATACTTCAACTTTGTGTCGGGATCGTGACATGGATCGTGTGCACGCTTACATTATTTATTGGTTTGTTATTTCTTCTTAAAATTGATTGAAGATTATTCTTATGGCGCTGATATACCAGTTCATGATATTGTTAACACATTTACGTGAGTGGGTTTGGAAGGAATTGTTGCATTGTTGGTTGGTAATCAATTTTAGACTGGAACCTCTGCCACGCTCACGAATTTTATTAAAGTGATTATTTTCTGACAATTCTTGCAACCAATCGAAACCATCAGTTCAAAGCATTCGTGTACGTTCAGGCCAATCACGGCATTATTATAGTGGGAATTTTCTACCTTTAAAATTGCGGCGGGAATTTTTTGTGGTATTTTGTTTTTATTATGTGACAACTGATACTTTTGATCTGACGTCTGTCATCAGTTTGCATGAAAAGTATGCATGTAAGAATACTATTTTGAGTAACGTGTCAATTTGGAAACAGTTTCAATTGATAACCTAGGGACAGAGAGAAAGCAATAGCTTTCAATCCAACAGAACAAAACATTGTTACAGAATCCTCCAGCCAAGGACAAAACATCCATAATAATTGTATATTTCATGATGAGAACTTCAAATTCCAAACTTCCTTCTGTTTATAGTGATTCAAGTAAATTGTTGAAATAAAAATGTTATATGTATAGAGAATAGGTCTATGATTGGGGCATCAAAAAATAATCTATCGAATACCACACGAGAGTTCGATAAAGTAGAAAATAATTCTCCAGATT
The DNA here is from genome assembly GCA_958502065.1 of Chrysolina americana. Taxonomy (NCBI): domain Eukaryota; kingdom Metazoa; phylum Arthropoda; class Insecta; order Coleoptera; family Chrysomelidae; genus Chrysolina; species Chrysolina americana. The sequence continues at coordinate 94,892,185 of OY293413.1, read as the reverse complement.
TTTTCTCAAACATGTTGCCAATTGGCAATAGCCACTCGAGCCCTTCGGGCTCTCGTGCCTATTGTCTGCCAACAAGTTTTCGAAAAATCTGTCAAATTATTTTCACTTTATTCTCACCATCTTGTGATATTACAACTGAAAACTTTGCGGATTTTTTTTCTCCTGTGTACACAGCCTTCTATACGCTTTTTGAATAATTATTGTTACCTTTTTCTGTCTATCTTCACAAAGGAAAAATGCTGTTTATAAATTATTTCTATCTTTCTTCACTAAGTATAATCGAGAACTATAGAAAAGACGAATTTATTCTCAATTAAATAACTTACCTTACAATATTTTGATTTTGCAGAAACTATGCTAGTACTCCTTCTTTCTCCAATGGTGAATAACAGAGATAAGGCATTGGATGTCAATATTTGATAACATATATACTAGGTGTGCATGATAATGATACACCCCCATATCTCCGTAAGTTTTAAAGAATGAAATTTGGTGTATCCCTTATATTTGTGTTTTTTTATTTTCTTTTAGCTTAAATTTATATTTAGCGCACATTTTATTACGAGGTATGAATAAATTCCTTATTAATTGTACTATTAAATGGTACCACGGCACCAATATGGTTCGATTTGAAAAAATTGAGTTGTACCCCAATACCGATTACGATAAATTTTATTTGCTCATAAAATACGCAATTTAGTATTTTTGTCGGGATTTCGATTTTTCTAGTATTAGACGGGTCAATTGGAATAAATCGGAACCATCATGACACACTCAAATGAAGAACTGAAAATTAAATTATTAAAAATGTTGACGTTTGAAATTTCACTTATGTTGTATCATTGGATTCAGACAATTGTGCAGATTTCAGAAATGTAATAATATATAGGATGTTTCATTTAAAAATCGATAGTTGGTACCAATTCCGGCGAAAACGAAAGTGAAAAAAAATCATTTGTATGTCAAAAAGTGCAGCTTTTTATGTTATGGGATATCCCAAATTTCTATCAATTACCTTGTAGACGGAGATACGGGGGTGTTCTATGATCCTATTACACCCGGTATATTTATTTGTTTCAAAGTCCTATAAGTTGTATATTCCAATGGTTCTTAAGTTATATCGGATACGAGTTTATAAGTTGACATGAATCTTCTTCAGTTTTACTGGTATCGAATTATCAGATTATTGTCATAACTACACCAAACATGCTGATCGCCACTTTCTTATAGAATACAGAGCTGTTATTCCTTCAATTCACTTTTTTTATTCTTTCAGAGAGTTTGCGTGAATACTTCAGTAAATATGGCGATATAACAGAAGTAATGGTAATGAAAGATCCAGCAACGAGGCGGTCGAGGTAAGTACCTTCAGAATAAGTACACACCTTCGACAAGCTATACTGAACTTACGGAGATCTCTTCAATAATTATGAGAATCGATTCTCGTTTGTTTCCCTATCGCGTGTTACCCATTTAATATATTTTGCTTTCGAACAATGTGAGTCCAGTTCTTCCCTTATTGAAGTGAACTTCTATAGTTCAGTTGGTTTGCGTGTTCCGATGAATTCCAGTACCTTCTCCTTTTCCTTATTCTTGAGACGTATTGGCCATGGATTAGAGAGAAACGAACAGAAAAAATGTTATCTCACTTGGTGTCCATATTTGACTATGGAACTTAGTATGCAAATGATATTTTGCTTTTATATTTATGAACTGACGTAGCAGAAAATGAACATGTTACATTAGCTAATACCTGAAACAAAAGAATTGTTTTGATGAACATAAACACCTTTTGTTTATAATCAGATTGGTCTTCAAATTGTGTCATCACTCTACCCAGAGTTATTGCAGAAGTTCCGTAAAAAGCATATGAAATCTTTTATCGACTCGAAATTGATTTCCAAATTTGGTGTGCATATTCAAAAAAGTTTCAATTTTACGAGAAGAAATTATTGGAGAAATGAAAAATAAAAGAAGTTAGCGAAATCAAAGGCGATAAACTAGGAACAAAATTACCCGAAAAAAGTCCTGAAGGATCGAGATGGAAATTACAAAATAATCACCTGGAATTCGCACCGTATACGCAAAATTACAGGATAATTCCAAAAATATATGATTTACAGTTGTTACCTCCCATCACCAAATTTTCGAGAAAATTTTACGGTCGATTAATGAAACACAGAAAATTTTCAACGCAAATCTGCAGAGGTTCCGTAAAAGCTTATAATATAATAATAATTTTTCAATATGTTCCTCAACCTGTTGGAATTTGATATTGATATCATCGATTTTGTTTATCAGTTTTTCACAAACAAATTATAACTTGGCATTTTTTTTTATTTTTCCTTATTTTTTGAATGTTCTTGACTGTCTTTTCTCATATTGTTAACTTCTTTTAGATTGGAGCAATCGAAATTGTTCACATTGTTGATTGATGGATTATATTCAATATTGCACCTTCCAGTTTTTACCGTAAATCAACTATAGCTCCTTGGAAAGAAATGTTGAAAATGTCTAGAATTGATATGATTTGTTTTCTGGTCGACTGTGCGAGTAACTTCACTGAGTTACATTTCCTTTATATTAAAAGTACAATTATTGAATGTGCATTGCATAAATGACATCTTCCTTGAACTATTCGGTACAACAGTCGGATTTTCTTGTGTTGAAATAATAGTTTTTTCTGACATGGACACAACTGCCGTTGATGTACCTGGTCGCAGGTGTTATTGCAGCACTGCCACCCGTTCTGAACACTTTATTAGCAATTTCTGTCCTGTGTGCCACCGATTCATCAACATAGCCCTCAGCGACCGTTGATGACTTCCAACCGCCATGTTTCTTTAGTGTCATCAAATCTCCCCCAGATTCAACTAAAAGTGTAGCAGACGATCTTCGGAATGAATGACCTGTATATGAGCTAGCATTTTCAAGTTGAAGAAAATTAGCTACTGTTTCAGGTACCTTATAAAACTGATTTTTACCCACAACCTGATTGATACACTTTCCATTGCGATATGCATAAAACAGGCGGCGATCCTTTGCTGCTGCTGGGCGAAGGGCTATGTACATTCGGTAAAATTTAATATATTCTACAGTTACTACAAATCTTCTGTTTACATCGTCTTTGTTTGCTTCAGTTTCACAACTAATAACTTTCCCTAATCTTCGATATCATCTAATGTTACCTGGCTGATTTCACAAATTCTACAAGCTCCTGTAATCCCAAATACAACAACAACCTTGGCCATTAAATAAACTTCATCTGGTGCATTATTTAAAAAATCTCTAAATTGTGTACTCGTAAAAATCGCAGCTTTCTTGGGCGTGTAACCTTTCCCATTTTGTTTCAGAAATGTAATCAGCTTGAAATATTTTGAAATGTCTACATTATTATTGGATCGTAACATGCTTTTAATCATTGAATAATTCGACCACACTGTTGACGGCTTTTGTTGTTGTGCCAGTTCCGAAAAATAAGCCAATAACACCGTCTCCGAGAAAGAACTGCATGTTTTTCTCATCTTCCATTCCATAAATCTAGAATACGCGGTTTCGTTAATTTTCCGCGATTTAGCTGGCAATAATTTTCGTGACGCTACTTTCGCTGCTTCTACCAACTCCGGTGGAGTCAGAGAAAACTCGGAATCAGACATTTTTTAACTTTATATTATTCAAAATAATCATTAAACAATTACTGAGTTCGCAATTTTCAAATCAAATCACAGAATTAAACTGACAGATGTTTGATTACTTTGAAGTTTTCCTTAGCAATGCTGGTCTAATTGTCGCTATACGTACAACAGCTTACTAGTTTAAAAATTCAAATTTCATATCGATAATATTCTGACTTCAATATATTGTGATAATATGTTTTTCTCACTATTGAATCGTCGTTTTTCCCGCCACAGAAAAAAATTGTGTATTATACACGGGAAAAATATTAGATTTTAGCTCTTGGTTTTTTGTCAGGAGACAACACAACCTCGAGCTAAAATCTAATACTTTTTTCCCTTGTATAATAAATATTTGGCAGTGAGAAAAGTAAACATATACGCATCAATAGAGATGACAGTTCTACAAAAATAACTCTTATTGTCATCAGTCATAACGGATCTGACAACTCCAAAATTAACCAGGTACTAAACCACTCACCACAGTGATAATAAATGTTCTGCTCTTCATACTCACTTATTTCATTCACTTTTTCAACTAACTTCTCATCAATCAATTCTCTAGTGATGTAACTATATCAGTTTTCTATTTTCCGAACCCTTTCCGAAAACACCGCGAACTTCCATGGCTCAACCATAAGTTACTCGATTTAATGGAAGTGATAATACACTTGGACTGTTAGTTAGTTAGTTTGCTTGATTCGATAAGTTCCCGATACCCTCCTATCAATCCTTTTGACGTATGGGCCATCTAATAGATATGGACTTACATTAGAAGCGACGTTAACCTCAAGAAGTTATTTCCGAACGAACTTTCTTGCCTAACTTCTTCCGAGAAATTCCATTAATTTAGAGGAAACAACCAAAAAAATATTTCGCTCATGTTAGGTAGTCGGTCGGTTGGCCGTAGTTGAGGGAGAAATTATCTTGATTACAGCTGGTTAGTTTCAAACTGGTTCTTTGTTTGATTGGAAGAAACAATTAGTTCTTCATTGGAATAGGGGGATTCCATTAGTTAATTCTGTGATCATGTTAATACTCTTCGAGATACGGGGTAATTTGCAGCTAAATTCAAAGTATAATATTCTCTAATGTCAGGAATTACGCACACAGAACTTTTTTAAAATTTTTGTTACCCTCCAATTTTCAAGAATAGTAAACTCGAAAGTTATGGAACAAAGACCTACCCCTATATCAAAAGCTACTTTATGACTGTGCTTTTTGTTACATTCGATACGACCGAGTGGAATCGTTAATGTTATTAAATATATGGGAACGTTGGACTCTATTGTCAAGAAAATGGAATTATACCTCACAGAGTTGAAGATTTTTATCTCACTTTTTTATCTTTATCGTTCTGCCTCTCTTCGATCCTATAATGTTACTTTTTATTGAAACTTGTCGAAAAATTTACCACGTTTGAAAATCTAACACTTGACAAGGCTAGAAGAGCCCGAATTTGAACAATACTCAAATATTTATATTAAATTAATTAACAAAATAATCACAAACAATCGAAGATTTAATAAGGACCATTCTGCAATGGATTGTAATTGGAACTGATATGAAATTATAACAAGAACTGATCATGAATGAATATTAATGAGGCAAGATGAATTATTAATATCTCAAGGAAATGGGAGCAATGATTCAGTTGAAATGAATGCACTAGAAGTTGAATGAGATAATCGTAATGATTGATATGGAAGTTGATTGGAAGAATCAACTTTCCAGATGAATGAAAAAGATTGTTCAGAAAACTGAATAATTTATAATGAAAATTAATTCAATCCTCATATTGCGATCACAGTTAAAACCAGAAGCCTCATGAAAAGTTACCCGAATTCACACAGACAATACAAAACAAACTGAAAGATCACATCTGGAGGGTCTCGAGTTGAAATTACGACTGACCATTATTTCAAGACACTCCAAATTCCAAAGAAATGGGAAGGTTGGTCTATTAAGATTCGTGACTCTCACATAATTATCTCTGTTTATGAGATTTTCATTTGACACTCCAAAACTTAAAAATAATCTCACAAGTGTTTATTTATTGAAAGGATTCTTCGTATCATGTATTTCGAGGGGTTCTGAAGATAAGTTGAAAACTAAAACTATAATGAGTGTGGTAAGTACTTAAAGAACACTGTTCGCGTTATATGGGAATGAGTTTGGAATTTGGAGGGTGAGCTTAGCATTCATATAGCTGGCGCCCCACACTTTTGACATCTCAGAACAATTATTTTGTATGACCTACTCCTGTCTCCACTAGAGTTCAGTCACTCTTTTTTTTCTTGCTGAGGTGTAGAATTTTTTTTATAGAGAAATATTGTGTCTCCAAGCTCAATATATACTGTTAGACTCTCCTCATCAGGTATACTCACTGAAACCTCCACCTCTGTTTAGGTCCGGTCAGGCTATTGCTTCCGGTGACACCTTTAGGCCTATTGGCCCATTGTATCTTGCCTTCGTTATCATGTCACAGTACAAAATCCAATACTTTTGTGCCTTGTACGAGTTGTACAAGTTTCGTATTGGGTGGGAACTGTATAATTCTGGGTCGCCAGTTGGCTACCCAAAAATTGCCTGTCTTTTGTGGTCTAGAGCTTCGCAATAGCACAGTATGTGTCTCACGGTTTCTGGATCCTTACCGCATAGTCTGCAGGTCAGGTCTCCATCGTATTGCCCCATTTTTTTGAGGTGTTCCCTCACTGGTGCATGCCCAGTCAGGAGTCGCTAGCAGTACCTTTTTATTTTCCAGCGTGTTTTCCAACCTTGTTACTAGTTGGTGGAGTGCTGTCTCCGTTGAACAGCCAGTCCTGTAGGCAGTGGTCTTTCCACCAGCACACCGTCCCCAATATTTATATCCACTAGCTTCTCCAAAGTCTTGAGTACAAATGACATAAGACTTATTGTTCTTAGGGACTTCGCTGAATCCTGCCCAGCCCTTCCAGGTTTCAGTATAAAAGGTAAACCTAACTTGCCTCAATGATTTTGCTACATACCCGAGGGCCAGACTGCCTCTAAGTACATTATTGAGAATGATTTGCACTGCTTCGGGTCCCTTCTGCAGCATTGCAGGGTAGATCCCGTCTGGTCCCGGTGATTTGAAGGGTTCAAATGTGTCTATTGTCCATTGAACTTTGTCATAGGCCACGATCCTCTTTCCTATGTCCCAGCCCTGCCTGGAGTCTCTTTTCAAAGTCTTCCAGGTTTCCCACAGCTCGTATCTATCTATCTGTGCTCCAGGGAAGTGTTAATTTTTCAAGGAGTATATTACTTGTTGTGTGTCCTTCGAGAGTACTTTCTGGAATCTAGCATACTCTCGAGAGCCTTCTGTCTCCTTACAGTGTCTCCTCCAGGAATCACTCTTGGATTTGTTCAGGGCCTTTTTGAAAATGGAAAAGGCCTTCTAAACTTTTTTTTGGCTCTGTTGAATTCTTTTCTGTCTTGCTTTTTGCTTTTTGACAAAAAAAAAAATTGAAGTAAATTATTTAATGATCATTGAGCCCAAAAATAGTGACGATATGTGACAAGTAGTTGATCTATCATCCCCTATATGCGGTGCTAAGTCAAAACAAGGCTCAGTTCTACTTATCGAAGAAAGTTATCCACAATGTGAATATTCCAAGCTGATCCTTAACACGATTCCTTTAAAGCCACTACAACGAACTCGAAATTGTTAAATTGCCTCTGCAATGAAGTCGTTACAAGTTCGACATCAAATAGGCAAGATATTCGCCAACAAAGTTGATGTAAATGGTGCTCTGAGTATGTGCCGGACTTTGATGAAGTGCGTCGATTACAAAAAGCTCCAAACAAACCGTCGCATGTAGTAACTTTGCTCATTTGAGTTGAATGGATATGGTAATCCGGATTTCCAGTCGGAATTTGTGCATAGCTCTTTTAGAAATGCGTTGTGTTATTGTGGGTGTTTGGAATTCAGAGGGCATTGCATCGAATACGTGAACACGTCGAAGTTTTGCACAATTTTTTTTTAAATATGAGTTCATTTCACTGAATTCCACTAAAAACAACTATGAAATAGATACAAACTTTATAGAAATACGGAGTATTTCCCGGAATACAAATTTGAAAAATTGAATTGAATTGAACTAAAGACATTTTTTTCTACCTCAATTGGAAAATCAATTGAACCAATTACAGTATAATTGTCGAATAATAGTCGAGAATTTGGCGTGAACGAAAAAAATGTTGTCGCGCTTATAGTTTTTGTATATGGGGAGGCTTATATTAAGTTAGCACAGCCACTAATATAACTAGACAAATTAATAAAAATTTTCTCTTCACAGTCGATATATGTATTTTTCATTGGAATTCTTGAAAAATATGCGAAAATTTTATTTTGAATAGGCATTATTTTTGGAACAAATGTAAAACTTATTGTGAAAAATAGGGAAACTTAGTGTTCCAGGGAAAAAGTCATCAAAATTGGTGATTTTTTTGTAGGCTCCGAAATTCACTGATTGGTTGTCGAATGATTATAACATAAGTATTGCTCGAGAAATCTCCCACTTTTTCATTGTCGAAACACTGAATAGAAATGGTGGAAAAAGGAGATATTTCATTTCATCAATGTTATAGTCACCTAATTTGCTTGTTTTGCCTTTTGTGTGCCTGAATGATCATATCTTGTTTTTCTTGAAACATTGAAAGCTGAAGTGGAAAAACTATCTGTAATTGGCTAAATTCGATTATTTTCAGTTTCTCAACAATACCTTCGCACCAAATAATTCAACGATTATCGAATGAAAATTCACATTTTTTGCTGGAAATCTGCTTTCAAATGCCGAATAATGGAAATATTCCATTTTGTCAGTAATAGACACATAAAATTTGGATAATTTGCTTTTTCTGCTCCTGAAAATTAACTCATTAATTGTCGAAAAAGCAAAACAGATTTGTCATGGAACGTAGAAATTTCCGGATGCAGAAAAACTATCTGTAATTGGTAAAACTCGTTCATTTCCAGTCTCTCGGTATTACATACTCACTGTATGATGCCTAAATATAATTTTTTCGGTCGAAAAGTCATGGAACAATTATTGTCGAATGACATTAAAATATTTGTTGTGAAAATTCCCATTTTTAAATAGCAGGAAAATTACTTTCAAGATGCCATTTACAGGTAGTTTTTCCGATTCAGGAAATTTCACTTCTTCACGAAAAATTTGATGTGATAGAACAATCAAAACAAATTATATGTGTGTATTACTGAAAAAAAAATCTCCATTATTTAGCATTTTCCGGCTATTCAGTTATGGGAATTCTCACGATAAATAAGTTATAATCATTTGACATTTAGTTTCACAATTAGTTTGTTTCAAAACGAATGCATAACCAATATATATTTGATAGTAGTTTGAGGAAAAAGCACAAATAATCCTAACAAGCATACGGTGTTGCCATTTACTCCAAATTTCTCCATATATCAAGATAATTACTGGAGTTGGTTTAATCGATTTTCCAGCAAATGGCATTGCTAAGTTTATAAACATGAATCGATTTGTGAAAGATGAGACGTCGAATAATTCACAAATGAGTTGGCTTTATTTTGTAGGTCATTAAAATGAAGTAACTGATACAGATCTACATATGTCTGTTTTACGCATTTTCCTACTCATCATAATCATGATTTTTTGAGGGTTTCGTTCAAAAATAGCATCATCGTGGAAAGAGTAAGTGAATTTGGCACAGTATATGAATATTCCCATTGAAAATCTATAAATGTGCACTGTCGAAACTCTCCATATCAAAAGCAGCTGTGAAATAGATTGCAGGAAATTTGTTTCACTAATACATACATCATATTTGATTCCTACTGCTAGAGCAAAATGTTCAGTTCAGAAACAATTATGTTAACGAAAAGTGACAGGCAGGTGGAGTTTTTCGTCTATTTATTTTTTCAGTAACTACAAGATACAGACAGGGCGAGACTGAAATAGTAGCGGCAATATATCATAAATAATTATATTAAAATAAAAATAAGTGATTGTTCTAATGATAAATATTCAAACATTTTATGTTGAATAATGTAATCGATACCTTTACTTGAAAAATAACCCACGCAAATATTATTGTTTTTTTTTTCTGTAACGAATCATTCAGATTTTTCTGTGAGCACAGAGCTTCTGAAGGTTTCAAATATTTATCTATTCGACTTCAGAATACAATCGATCCACTAATTCCATTTTACATAATCGAAAAGTATGACAGTTTGCATATAGATGATTAACATTGTTTTCAACAGGACAGTGCAGCTTTTGTTGAGATCCTCGTACGTCCAATTTCTTTGGCAATGTATAGGAAGAAAAGGTCCGATTGCATGGCCTGCTGGATCCCATGATTCCAACCTCCTTGGTTTTTTGTGAGGTCATTTGAGGAACGTGTGCTATGCCACTCAGCCTTCGTCAATCGAAGATCTGCAACAGATTTTGCAGGCATTGAAATCCTCTTATACATACTCAAACATTGCAGGAAAAAGTAATGTCAATGAACCGCATATTCGTGTCTCACTTCTCAAACAATCGTCAGAAGAACTTCACTGACGTCAACTTTTCTTTGTATATTTCATAATCACTTACTTGAAAAGTGTATTCCAACCTCCAACTTTTTCGTACCTATTTTTACCTATTTATACCTATTGGAAAACTTTGGGTAATTTTTAATTGACTTGAATCATCCTGTTGAAACTATCGGACAGTCATAGTTTCAACGCCCTTCACATCCGCAAATGGATATTAATAAAATGTGTCAATGCATTCGAAAAAAATGTTCGGGAAACGAAAAAATATAGGAAGTGGAGTTTTCAATAGAGGCGTTCAAATTTTCATGAATCGAAGCAATATAGCGAATTGAAGGATAGGTGCACGTGGATTTATGTTATTCAAGCTCAGATCCACAAAGCTTTCCAACGATAAAATCTGAAAGTGTGTCGTGAATTGTATATACACTGACTACATATATAAATGTCCTTCAGAAGGAAAATCGGCACATTCGAGAAATAATTTAAGATGAATATGATGGTGTTTGAGACGTGCTTTTTTCTTGAACTCTGAAAATCATGAGTATACTCATCGAAACCAGCTCCATTACTGTCTATTGCTCACTAGATTCTTATTTGATTTGATGGAGAAATATACTCGGAAAATAATTGATTTAAATGTTAATCAGTAATGTGAAGAAACTTAGTGGTTTAATGAAAATATTGGATTCCTGGGATTTCATATTCTGATTTTCTTTACATACAAAATATACTAGATTATATTTTAAGGCTTACGTGCTATAATTCTCTACACCGCGACATGTAGTCATTTTTGGTTGTAGCCCCCCCCCAATTTTTTCCATATAGTAATAATAAAAATATTAGCGAATAAAAAATTACATTTTGTTTATATTGTCTCCTGTGAGAACCTAGAAAAAAAAATCGGAAAAAACCCCGGAAAAAAAACCCGGAAAAAAACCCGGGAAAAAAAACGAAAAAAAAAAACCCGAAAAAAATACCCCCCAGAAAAAAACCAGGGAAAAAAACCCTTTGTGCGATAACAATGGCCAGTACACAAAAAGTAATGAAATTTCAACTGTGTGTCATTTTAAAGAAACTAGACCATAATTGATTCATTTTACAACACCAACAAAAGTTTTAACCTATCCTGTTCATCGTCGACGACCGAAAAAGACGATTTTTTATATTTTTATGACTCGATTGTTCCTGAACGAACTAACCTGGTGACAGATTCGCCTATTTGCAAGGCTGGAAAATCTGTTGTTCCACCCCTCTGTATTGCAAAATGAATCAAATGATATGGTCTAGTTTCTTCAACATGACACACAGTTGAAATTTCATTACTTTTTGTGTACTGGCCATTGTTATCACATATGAGGGTATTTTTTCGTTTTTTTTTTTTCGATTTTTTTTTTATTTTTTTTTTGTTTTTTTTCGTTTACTTTCCTGTACAGAATGAAGAGTACTGTACTTTTTTCTATATTTTTTTGTGGGTGTTGATTTCATGTTACCTTATGGTCGAAGAGTATTTTTCCTCTTGGAAATATGGAATTTCTATCCCATTCAGTACAGGTGACCTAAGTCATTCCAGTACTTTTTTTCGTATATAACTATTGTGGTTTTATGAGGGTTCACTGCCAGCTCCTCCTCTTTACTCCCCCTGTCAATTATATCTAGGATTATCTGTGTGAGCTCCGAGATAATCCTTGATAATTTGCCTTTTGCAATAATCGAAAGTCTTCGGCATATCCTAAGCCTAATCAATGAAAATAATTAGTACGTCCATGAGGATTGCCCATAGTAGTAGAAAATACTCAAAAATGAGGTTGTTTTATGAGTAAGTCAGTTAATATGAATGAAAACACAAAGGAATTGAACACCCATTATATTGATATAAATATTACTGTTGTGAAAAAATTATCACTATCGATTCCTTTTTAGTTGCACTCCGATTCTTTTCATGGGTATAGTCTAGCCAAACTCTGGTATCGTTGTGCAATAAATTTTATCAAATGTAATTTGTGGTTAATATCACAGGAACATAGTCACCTAATTCAAAAAACAATTTTTTATTTCTGGAGAGTTTCTGAAATATCTGTCAAGGGTAATACCAGAAGAGGTTTTCATTTTATCCGATCAAATTTTATTTTGAATGAAAACTTGGTTGCTTTGGTAACTGACGAGAGCAAATATCAGGATAAAATGACGATACTGAAGGATGAGTGATTTTATATGTTCCTCTAGTTTCTCTCTTCTTGTTTTATGAGTTCTTTGGAATTTTCACGTTGGCATCACTGTAGGTTTTTGTTGGATTGATTTCAGGTTGTTCGTAAGAGACACTTTCAAAGTCGGTCTTATGGAAACTTTGGATCTATTTCATCCGCCATTGGGAACTTACCTGTGCAATGATTGATTCTGGCCGATGAAATAAACTTAACCTTGGATTTCAGATCGATTTTTATGACTCTCTTTTCATTATTCATTTAATATGGATAAGTCTCACTCAGAAACGAATTACCACATCTTCTCGCAGATATCTGAGATGTCGAAAACTTCATTTCATTAATAATGTAGCACTCGTAGTTTGTCAATCAGCGAATATCTTGAAAGCTCAAACACCCGATTTACTCTATCAAGGAGCACACAGAAGGAATAAGCAAGAATATTAGCTCACGTTCATGTGATACATAACAGATACCGCATGGATTGTCTGGCATATTTCTATTATCTGAAAACTGTTGGAGAAGTTATACGACCTGTGGGCAAATTGCTGATGTTCTGTGTCTTGAAAAATTCATGGGATAACTATTGGTGCCATAGTCCACTGCAATGACATATAAAATTCATCGGTTTGGTGGACACTTAATAATAATTTTTCAATTCGTTTGACAGAAAATTAAATTTTCACAAAAGTTATTCAAGTTCAGTCATGTGTGATAATAGCAACACAAATGGTTTTTCCTGGAAAAGTAACGCGATAAAAATATGTGGATGAACAATAGCATGACAGAAGCAATATTATAGATTGTAGTTTGTTCATTTTGAATAATTATCAAATGTAATTTAAATACAAAATGAGATTCGTCAGCTTGATGAAATGGAAGTGATTGGATAGTTTCATAATGATTTTTTTATTGTTTGTTAGAAAACTGCTTTCGAAATAGCGTTGCAATTGAATCAAATGTGTAATGATAACAATATAAATGATATAAACGCTTACTCATGGAAACAGTACAATAAAAATACGGATTTATGTAAATGAAAAATAACATCACCATTGCAATATTGAAGAATGCTGGGTCATGATGTTATAAGCTAAATTGTGCCCAAGTATAATTCAAACTCAAAAGAAAAAGTTGTAAGAATCGATATTGAAACCAATAAATATAGAAACGAGTACAAAATAACTATGTTATAATTACCCCATATCGCTTCTATCCAAAATTACACACTGAAACTAAAATGAACGAGACAAATTGAAGAACATATTCACCACAAAGTTTTTCTGGATGATTTCTCCATGTAGATATACTGTACTACTTTTGATGTCGCTCTGTCTGTAGATTTTTGTTCACGACATTTGGGCTCGTAATGAGAGCAAGTTTAATTTTCTTTAAGTGTACATTTACTTTACGTGCATGGTTCCTTTACTGAAAATTTGGTAGTGTACTGTTGGACCTAAACTGCTAAAATATTTTCCTGATCTTTTCCGATCACCATCCTAACGATGCTTCAAGTTGTTGGTTGTGTGTTCTGCAGACTGGAAACATCAAGCCTTGCCTCCCCTGTACCAGTGTGATTCCAAGACAAGCAAGTCTTTGCACCTTGTCAAGTCTTGTTGTGGATTCTCTTCATTGTGTCTTGGGCCACCACACTAGAGTTACCGCGCTCTACAACCAGTGCAGCATTTGTGGTTTTATTCACCATTTATTCCAGAAGAGTGACTGACTATCAGAAGTGAGGTCATTGCTTTTTCTAGATAATAAATCCACGTCAGCGTGGAGTCAAGCGTTTGTCTATTAACCTAAGGGTCATTTGTTCGATTCCCAGCATGGTCATCGGTCTCGTGCATGGCATCACACGTTAAATGGTAAGGGGTACGTTTTCCCTAGCTCGGACAAGTCTTTCGAAGACTTTTGAGGGTTGTACTCTTAAGGGTGTGCAGCTGGTTTTAACAATTTTAACAACAACAACAATAACAATTTTTGATTTCCCTTTTTATCTGTATGTCACCTCTTCGAGGTCATCGTTGTGGAAAATGACTAAGCGTAGACGATAACGAAACAGAGAAAGGTCGAAATGTTTGCCGAGTATTTTCGGGAAGTAGATGCTAACGCCACTGGACATCACAGGCTGGTGATAGAGGAGGATTTGGAATTCAAAGGAACCCCCAATAAAAAAGCTCGAGGTAGAGAAAGCAATCACCTGGTATGGACAAGATGGACGTGGTTATGCTCAGGAACCTTCCTCGAAAGTTCCTGGTGCAGTTGATATTCATTATAAACAGTAAGTGGCAGTACTACCCATCGTGCCTCAAGGGTGCAGAAGATGTCCCAATACAGAAAACAGGTAAGCTACTGTCCGATTTCAATGTTAAGTGTGAACGACAACTTGATGAAGAGATTATGACACCTTGAGGAGTCATCCCTGAGGAGCAGTTCGGCTTCCGGAGAGATCAGTGGCTAGAATCGACTACGGGTGAGAAAAGGCTTCCATCAAGGCCTCAATGCATTCATGATCCTGTTAGACATATCTTCAACGCCATCTGGACTAAAAATTCTGTCATTGAGATGTTGAGAGCAAGCATGTCATGATATATGGCAAAGATTCTTGATTCATACCTGTTGTGTAGAAAACTTTCAGGGCGAGAATCAACAACTCCAGCTTCCCAGTGATGTCAGCCGATGCAGAGGTGCTACAGGGATCCTACCTGTCGCCACTGTTGTATTCGCGGTTCACGCATGACTTGTAGATGTCCAATGGAATGAGTGTGGCAATATACGCCAATTAAATTACCATCTTAGCCCAGGCTTCCGAGAACAATCCTGTCGCGGCCTAGGTGGCAACACATCTGGACGGAAAAGTCGTTCCGTATCTAACGAAACACAAAGTAGTGCTAAATCCTGCGTAAACAGAGCTCATCGTTTCCACAGAAAAAAAGTTCTCTACTGTAGCGGTTGATATTTGTCTAGCACCTCAGCTTGGCAACTAATCAAGCTGTGGGAGCCATGAAACGGACATTCCCGTTGATTTCCAGGAGCTCCGAACTGACGCGTAAGAAGAACGCCTCAATTCATAAACAGGTCATCAGACCAACGATGATCTACGCTTGTTCATTATTTTATAGCCTTGTCGTTACCAAATGGTGCGACTGAAGAGGGTGCAAAACAAATATACTACGAAGAGTCGACAGTCGACGAAATTGCGAGAATTGTCCAGCATATAGAGCTTGGAACAATAAAAGAACTGTCAGAAAACGGATTTTCATCCTGGGGAAGTCCACTTACCAGAGACATAACATGACATGAGGGGCCGATATTACAGGCACTGGATATTTTATATGATCCACTAGAGGTCGAGTGAAAGAGAAGGAACAGAGTTCTAAACCCGGTTTTTCCCTAGTTTTTTCGGGTTTCAGTAGATGAGTCTACCCATGAAACCCGAATGAATTGATGTTTAAACTCACACCAAGCAATCCCCTTGCATAACGTGGAGAAGGCAGGAAGAAGTTCCAGACTCTGACCAAGCCACTCATGCCTATATGAGCCACAACTTCGTGTCCACACTCAGATATGCTGGATGGTTTGTCAGCTTCTCGAACCAGAGGACAGGACTAAACCCCTCTACCCCAATTATTGTAATGATATTTTTTCTCATATTCATACAGATACCCCGCTTTTGGTTCCTTATCATTGAGTCGGTCCAACACACATGGTTTCTCGGTGTCTGTGTATCTGAGAGATCTGGTGATTGAGTACAGAAGTGTTGTCGAAGGATCTTTCATGTCTAGAAAGACTGCTGAAATTATCTTTTGATACTCCACCGTATTTTCCACCCTCGTTAATAGTTGTTGGAGTACTGTCGATGTGGAACAGCCAGTCTTGTAGGCATATTTTTCGTGGTTAAGTAGTCTCTTCAACAGTAGGTGTCTCTAATATGTCTGGCCACTAGCTTCATAAAATCAATCGATATAGCCTGATTCGAGGTGCTTCGAGTCACTTTTGCAGCATTGCAGGGTATATGCCGCCTGATCTCGATGATTTGAACTTTGTCCAGGCCCAACCTAGAACCTGTTTCCAGACTCTACACTTCATCCGAGTTTCCCACAGCTTGTTTGATCTATTTGGGCTCGAGGAAAGTGAACTCTCAGTGGTTCTTTCATTTTTTATTCTCCTGTCTCGTTCATTTTTCAAGGAGTATGATAGTGCTTGTTGTGTATCCTTCGTCTAGTCTAGCATACCCTCGAAACGATTCTATATCCTCACATTACCTCATCCAAGAGTCTCTCTTGGAATTGTTATATTTTATTTGGTTCTGTAATAATGATTTTGTCAATACTGGAGTAATGGAATTGGAGTTTTTCAAGTAATCTCGACATATTTTTCACTGTTTCTTTCATTACTTGAACTAGAACATATCATAATTCCGAGCGTGCTAATCCTGCATCTTTCACGCACGCCAATAGGCACAGTGAAGGAATACAGGCATGCATTTCTCATGCAGGGTGAAAAATACAGGGTGGGCACGCATGTATCTGAAACGGCTTTCAAATATTCATCAGTTTTAGGGCATCGCGAGACTAAGACCGGTGTGAAGACAGCGGCAAAAGATAGCGGCTAATATTTCCGAAATCAATTTTCAATTTACTTATACGAAATAGAAGTAATTTTCCATTGAGTTTCATTCAATTACTGAGACGAAAACGGGTGAATCAATATATTGACCCGATGAAAATACAAGGAATTATAATACTTGGTTATGTATTGTCAATTACGTCGCCAAGATATTACAAATAGCATTTTGTCGTAAAAAAAAATCATGCAGCGGGTGTACTCTGCAACTATTTCATTAAAATTCGAATGTTTGTGAAATTGTCGTCGGAGCATAGAGACATTTCGTCAAAATGTTGCAAATCACTTCTTCTTTACTCTCCGATGAAAAATTTCGACTTGCCGAGGGAACCAGGGGGTCATTTACCAACCCTTATATTTAAAAATTCTGATTCTGAGAGAAATCGTCGCGGGAGCATGAACAAATTTTGTCAAAATGTTGGTCTTGATCTCGAAAAATAAATGTAGGTCTTGGTATTGGTCTTGATGAGACTGGCTCAGTCTTGGTTTTGGTTTTGCTCTTGATAGTCTTGGTCTTGGATTAAAATTTGTCTAGAAATTTGAATTATTCAATTTAATTTTCCAACAGTTTGTATGCATATAAAAGATATTTCGTATTTCTTAGTCTTTAACAATTGTCAATTTGTACGGGTAAAGTAGGAGAAATAAATTTCTCATCTAAATAATAAAGTTTTTAGACCCACACAGCATACAGGTCGACTCCCGGCAGGCCAGAAAAACGTTCACAATGGTTTGAATGTTGATAAGGTTTTTATTGACCATTTCACAATTTATTATTGTGTGATGACCAGTGAGATACGATTGCGGCAGAGAGGTGGAATCGGAATACCAAAGAAATCGCAATGCTTATTAACCAAGGCGACCTTGCAACATACACCTATTTGTTGCTAACTGTATAACTGTAATACCGATTTTAATAAATGATTTTAAGATTTTGAATGAACAAAATTTAAAATCCTACCATATGAAAAATAAATAATTGAAATAAAATGCCATAACATTTTCCATCAAAATTTTCTTAACAATGAGTAGATTTACATTCAATATTTTTCTTTCGAGACCAAGATCAATACTCCTGGGCGAGAGTCTTGGTCTTGGTCTTGGTCTTGGTCTTGGTCTTGGTCTTGGTCTTGGTCTTGGTCTTGGTCTTGGTCTTGGTCTTGGTCTTGGTCTTGGTCTTGGTCTTGGTCTTGGTCTTGGTCTTGGTCTTGGTCTTGGTCTTGGTCTTGGTCTTGGTCTTGGTCTTGGTCTTGGTCTTGGTCTTGGTCTTGGTCTTGGTCTGGAAAGTCAAGTCTTGGTCTTGGAAAGATTTATTAGGTCTTGATCTTGGTCTTGGTCTTGTATCAAGACCAAGACAAGACCAAGACTAGTCTCTTGGTCTTGCGAAGCTATAATCATTTTGGGAAGTGCTTATTGCTCTCTGATTATAGAAATACTTTTTAAAAGTTTTAAGTAATCGCGAGCATCTTATAAACTAAAGTTTTCAGTGCTTGAGATTTTGCAGCACTTTTCATGAGTGCTTAGAGCTCGAAGTACTTTTTTGTCACTGCCCGGCTCAAGGTTTTTTTTAATAATCAGCTAAATATCTATATTGCAATTATAATTCGGTAGTCTTTAGGTTGAAGTAGTTCCTAATTAGTTCCACGAGAACACGATTTCAGGAGGGAATTATACACGCGTCATTTCAATCGATTTACTATTCGTTAAGCTAATGAGTTTCTCAAAGGAAAAATATCAACATGGTAGATGCTTTCTCGTTTTTATTGCAACCAAAATATGTAAGGATCATTTATCAACTTCACGACCGGGCAGGATCGTCGCTCGAATATATCGAGTTTATGCAATCGCTCCCACAGATCTCTTGTCTGGATTAACCGAAAATTTCTTTTAAATAATGCATGTCTCCCTGATATTGATGCATTATTCCTACTCGGCGAAACTTTCCGATATTAATTTATCTTTTTCGCAATCTGAAGGCCTTATTTGTAACTCATTGAATTATGTATGAACGCTAGAACTGATTCCAAATTGCTTTATAATGAAATAATATAATTCTGCTCCAGGCCGCCTTCTGATTCCGACTCGGATTTGATTTGTGGGGTTATTATTGAACCATTCTTAATTGATGGAAGCGAAAATTAACATGTTGAATGATACGGATCGCTGGCGCTGTTCATATCCTCAGTGATTCTGCTAATGGGACATGACCAAAGATAATAATGATAATAATAAGTCTGAGACCAAGGTATTTATAATGGCCTATGCAACAGGGTGCCTTTTAACAGTATGACTTGTTCATCTGAGAATACTTCAAAAGAAATCCCGATAACAATCTCGAAAACTCTTCATCTCATATGTTTCCAGCTCTCGCTATTACCAAATATGTTACATGATGATCTGAATGACGCGTTTGTATATATTTCCTTTCGGTTAATTTTGAGAAGGCGTCGCCGTATATATTTTTTGAGAAATTGCAATCAATGACAGTTCGGTATTACTCTGCAGTCTGGAATTCATTGTGCTCTCACACTAACTGAAGATTCTGAAAATTACTTTATGCCTGTCAGACAAGAGAAGCACTTGCAATTGGGTCTTCTTAGAAGAACGTTGCACAAATATCTGTTAGATGTAGTTCAATGTGTAACCAAACGCATAGATTAAATCAGTAAGATCAGAAGTATTATATAAAAGTATCCCGGGCCACCATGAAATATTGTCTCCGGTCATAAAAGTCTACCACTCGAGAATGTATCAAATTACAGTTTCATTTATCAACTCGATCTTTAATCTCCACCCCTCTAAATGAATTTTACAAAAGATTCTTTGCTAAAATACGACTAGTGAGATAAGATTATTTTTAAATATCGACGTGTGAAACGAAAGTTTAATAAACAGAGATATATTTTTATGGCTTAAATGTGTTTATAATTCTGTGAGAGGCAAGAAATTTGGATCGTTCTTCGAAATAACGGGCAGTCTTAGTTTTAACTCGTAACACGCCAGACGTGATCTTTTAGTTAGTTATGTATTGTTTGTGTAAATTCGGGTAATTTTTCATTGAGTCTTCGTGTTTGAACTCTAATATAAAAATGAGGAATAACCTAAATGTACGTATAAATAATTTAGTTTTCTAAACAATCTTTCTCATTCATCTGGAAAGTTGATTCTCCCAATCAACTTTCAGAGAGAGAACTGTTCTCTCGAAGGAGTAGGCAGATTGAGACCTTAGAGAGAACTAGTGACGAGACATGGGGAGTAGGCAGATTGAGACCCCGACGTCAAGTCACAAAAACCGAACGTAATTAAACCTGAGGAGTAGGCAGATTGAGACCTCAGCGTAGAATTACGTTTCAACCATTTATAAATTTTCTTATTTTCTTTCTTTTTCAGTTCTTGAAAATGGCTCCAAAATCGGAGCCGAAACGTCGAATTTCAACAAATTCCAGACGCGGTTCAACCCGAACTTTTAGTTTTCAAATATCTGACCGCGGAAACCTATCTGAACATATATATATATATATATATATATATATATATATATATATATATATATATATATATATACATTCAAGGCGAAGCACCCATAAGCAACATGCACGGGAGAGACTACAACAAAGCTATACGAAGAGTTGGAAGCAACCCTGTTATAAGAATGCCATCAGATACTTCCAAGACGTGGAAGGAGGAACCTCTAATCAACGCGGAAGATGAAAATCTCATTGCGCTTAAATATATGCGACTCTATTTCAAGCGGAAATCGTTGCAATACACCATTGCGTTCTAAAGATAATAAGGCACGAGTTTTCAGGAAAAAACCATTGTATTTACTCAGACAGCCAAACTGCGATAAAAGCAGTCAACTCAATGGCAAGTTACCTCCAAACTTGTTTGGGAATGCATTGAAGCCATAGAGAGCTGGGCAGTCACAACAGACTGACCCTAGCCTTAGTACCAGCACACAGGTTGTAGAGGCAATGAAGAGGCCGATTCACTAGCCCGTGAAGGGACAAGAAAGTCCTTGAATGATCCAGAACCATTCTATGGTATGGCAAAAGCTGTACTAACAACAACAGATCATGGATCCAACAAAAATATCAAGAATGGTGAAACAAGTCACCAAGAATGAGACACTTCATCAAACAACCGCAGCCAATAGAGTATCTACTAACCCAGGAGAGGAGTACTACTAGAATATTATTGGGACTTCTCACAGGACATTGTAGGTTCAAGAAACATATGAGTACAATCGGTCTGCCAGAAGAAATGCTATGCAGCTTTTGTCTGGAAAAAGAGGAAACATAAGTACACATATTATGCCACTGCGAGGGCTTGGCGATGCTGAAGTTTCTAATTCTGGGATGAGAAAAACCAAGAGCTCTCGAATACTTGGTTATAAAAACAAGCCTCGTAACAAAGACAGGGCTAGATAGAAAAGTCTAAACGATTTCGATGGCAGACAATAGATCTGAAAAGATCGCGGTGTAGAGGCTTCTAGAATGAAAGCCCCAAACTAATCTAATAGTAAGTTTCTGCTTAGAACGTAGGTCCAGTATATCTGATGGTTGACAGGAATAGACACATGGGTATTGAAATATGTTTCATAGGAAGTTTAGGGAAATTTTCCTTTGGAAATTATTTAAAATAGTTGGCACAAACAAAGTATTCATTATCAAAAATTCAGCCGTCCTGTATTATATTTCGCAGGACAAACTCTCACATTTTGAAATAATAAAGTACAACTCACATGCAGTCTTCGAGTGCTCATAAAATTATACGAAGGAAATTTAACAATTTACATATAATAGTTTGTATCAGTCATTTCGATTATTAATTTAACCACATATTTTCCTTGATACTTCATTCAAATCATAACTCAGTGTTACAGAGAGATCCGGAACATAGAATACGTAGAAATAAGAACGATTTGTGTAGACATAAAAAGTTTTTTCTTCACATAATGAAATAATTTCTTTTTTTTATAACGTAAAAATATTTGAGATATGAACAATTTTTTTTGCAGGTATTTACTTGAAATAATACTTGTGGTTGGCTGAAGGACGAACTGTCAAATAAAAAAAAAAACTATTCAATTCCTGAGTATATTGGATAAGGAAATTACACTAAATCTGATTATCTACTTAATTATGGAACAAACCCCATATCGATACGATAACCAGGTCTGAAAAGAAATTGCGAAGGTAATTATCGGCCGAAAGGCAGTCTTGCTTCAAGTCTGAAGTGAGTAAATTGTTTGTATACTGAAAAAGTAGCCTTTTCTGGTGATTCCATTGAATACTGAAGTAAAATTCACAGTTTTAAGTTTATTAGTGACGTTAATACTTCATCATTTCATTTAGTAATTTGATTCTATCTGGGTTGGTATTTTGAATACATTCAAAACTCCTCATTTATTCCTGACGTTTTTTTTTATTCTTCCTAGAATGGTTTGAAACGACTGAATAGGAAAGAAAGTTGAATTTTAACTATTCCTGATGTGTGTTCCGCAGGGCTCCGTATAAAACAAGGAGTTTTCGCTTGCCCTTGAATTCGATTCATTCTGTTGGGTTAAGATTTATTATAATTGCGTTGATTGCGGTTAAACTTATTTTGCGGTATTAGGGTTTTATTAAAGGAGGACGATAGGTTTTCCTAACTACTGTGTTTTTGGATTTATGAAAATATATAGACTAAGGGCGGGAAGAAATGCAATCGTTTGTCATCCAAATTGGTCTGTGAATAAAACGAACCCAGAAAATTGCACGCATCCCAGCTTCCCGCAGAGGAATAATTCAATTTCGAATAAATAAATGTACTCGCCGCCGAAATCGTGTACAAGGCGCTCCATACAAAACTCTCATAACAATATCAAAGTTCGTGGGGTCGCGAGAGGCTTGTAAAGCAAAGAACAAGCGAGAGAAAGACGACAGAAGATCCCGAGCTGCAATAACAGCCTACTCCATATGTAACGCTCATGTATATTCACGGCCAGAACAAAGCCCCTCGAGTAAACAATGATAGCGAAGTCGCGTCTCAGAGAAAGCGCGCTATCTGGCAGGACCAGCAAGAGACATTACCATAATCGGATAAAGCACCAAGCGATCATTACGAGGACGATTAAGATGCGATACGAACTACGATCATCACGGATTTTCAAGTGGACATTGTTGGAATTGATTGAGCTGTTTAGAAATGGATAATTGATTTCTCTACAGCTGCCTCGAAAAGAGTGAAAAGTACACTACTAACTGCTGAAAATGACTCAATTCAGATGATGGACGAACAAATGCGTAGTAAAGTTCCCACAAGCTGCTCATTGGAAATACAACACACTCTTGACAGACTTAAACATAGTAATGACGTTGTTACTTCGCTACTGTACTCCTAACAATCTCGTTTTTGTTGAATAAATTTTCTTAATAAACAATTCTTCGAAGTCCAATTATCCGTCCCCTCCTTGCCGCTTCAGATAATTGTCTGCAGCGACAGTTACTCTCTTACCGTCTCAAATACTCGTCAATTGTATATAGATTTACAATATAGTTTCTAAAGTTCTACAGAGTTTCTGACTTCATCTACATATAAATCAATCTACAGTCCACTTAGCTCAATCTCAATAATAAACCTTTTATTTTGGTCTTTCGAGCCGGATAGGGAAATTACAATAGTTACTGAATATAATCGAAAAATTAAATTCAGGGCTATCTTTCTCTCTGAAGATTTCTCCAGTTACACGGGATTGAAAAAAAAAACATCATCTATAAAATCGAAAGGGAATTGGGCAAAATCACGAAAGGATATCTACCAACTAAACTTTCTTGATGACGAGGATCAGTATTGCTGTACAACTAGGTAACACAACCTTTTTCACCTTTTTTAGAACAAAAATTCACTGTGTTAGTAGATTTTTTTTTTCTTCGAATGATTTCCCGTAGCCTTTGAAGCAATCTATATTTTTGTCAGGACTGCAAAACAGATAAGAATTACTTGGGATTTTTAGAATCTAATAAGCAGGTCAATTAAAACTGTCCATTTAACTACCACCTATATCTTGTATAAATTTGATCGTGCCTAAATTTACTCACTGAAATTTCTTGGGATTTTTTGCTACCTAGATAGATGTATAAATACATAATAATATGCTTTATTGTCTGAATGAATACCTTGACAAAGCTTTGTCTAGTACATGAACACAAAAATATATAACATACAAACAATGAAATATTCCATAAATGTCGATGTGAAGCATAATTTGTAAAAACAAATATTAATTGAATATATCACATTCATAAAATACATTTCAAAAAAGTTACAATAATTTTGTGATACCGTAGGCATATGAAAAATGTTCATCGTAAAATTCTTCTAGACTATAATAGGTTTTATTAATAAGAAAGTCATGCAATTTTCTGAAATTTGGATAATTACTGAATATTTCAAATGGCTGGGTGAGAGATTTAATATTTTGCAAGTGTGTAAGTGGGGATGGACAAACCAAGTTCATCGGACAGGAGGGTTGGATATATTGAATATTTTTTAAATTTAACTTTATATTTATCGATCTGGCAAACAGTTTCCAAAACTAAAAATCGAAATTTATGTTTTTTTTTTTTCGTCAAATAGCACCGTTTAAGATTGTAGCTGATTTGCTTCATATAGGTATCGAATTTTTCTTTTTTTCAATACGATAACTACTACATACTCCCCAGAATGGAATTCCATATCTTGAATGTGATTCCACTAACGAGTGGTTTAAAGGCATGTATCCTTGCAATATTAGCAAATCTTTCTACAAACCGACAGTGATTTAGTTGAATATTGGCATTCCTGAATCGTACTCCTCGCAAATCTTGTAGATGTTCTTCAGATGTCTTTTCCATGACTAAAACGTCGTCGAGTTATACTTGGCAAGTCTTCCAAGTTAGCCTTCGCAAGATCAGCTCCATGAGTCTTTGCATAATCCAAAAGGCATAACAGTAAACTGATAAAGATCGCTTTCAGTGGAAAACGCTGTCTTCTCCTCATCGTCTTCATATATGCTTACTTGCCAATACCCGCTCTTCAGATCTAGGGTTGAGAACCCACGTGCACCTGCTGAAGTTGTTGATGTATCGTCTATTCTTGATAAAGGGTAGATATTTTTCTTCGTAAGAATCTCGTAGATGCATCCTTCTCAGAAACTATCACAACAGGTGCAGACCAAGGGCTCAATGATTCTTCAATCACACCATCTTTCATCATCTTGTCAATCAGCTCTCTCCCTCTTTTTTGCTTTTAGCTTCTGCTCCCTACCTAAATAAACCTTTCTCGATCCGAGAAATATGGAATGGCAATAAAATCGAAGGATTTCGCTCTCCCCTTTCAATCGACACTTCCAAAACATGTAATAATAATGTTCCCGCTAATCTTCCTAGTGGAGCAGTCGAAATTAAGCCCCCTTATGTGGGAGCGGATATTGCCTGCCTTCGACTTGCGTCTTATGGAAACAAACTCGGCTTTAATTTAGAGTGGTGGCTCAAGGCTGCCGAGATTCCTGTCCAAATACACATCGGACTGCTCTATATTTACATTGGACTTCAACTCTAGTGATGTCGGCGATATTGCCAAGTTCAAGGAAATTTCTTTTTTCATGAGATTTGTATATGATGTATTTTTTTGAGGGGGAAATGAACTACTTCGTTTAGTTCAGATCTAATAATATTTCTTCGCTATTTCATCAGGTATACAAAAAAAACAACAATATCCCGTTCTCCGTTAAAGTCTAAGGTACCATCTACCGTGACCCACCCTGTATAATAAATGCTCATATCTCTCAGTGAAATTAATTTTGAATTGCAAACAATAGTTCATTATACCAACAACATCATTTCCTCGTTTCGGGATTTCAGTATATTTTATAATTCAGATAAAAGTACATCTATATCAATATAAAGTGAATATTTGAGGTTAGAAAGTTTGTACTAATGATTTCGGTTTTTGAAATACTTAAACAAAGTTGGTATTCTCAGGGATTTTAAGCGTACTGAACTATTAATGATACTCTAATCCTATTTAAACTACTCATTTGAGTAGATTATTGCCTACATTATACTTGACTACTTTATATTGTGTGCCAACTTCAAATATTTACTTAATTTTTTGATTCCCTCACTATAATATATCTTCTACCTACTCTGTTTGGATTCAATGACAACATTCTTGAAAATTAATGACTGATGATTTCTTTACTGTATTATGAACTTGAATGAGGGGCTGTATAATATTGGACCCTTATTCGCATTCATAATACCTATTTATGAGATTTCCAGACTCTTGGATGCATCGAGAAGTCTATTGTCATGAACCTATCTAATTGATTTCAAACTTGTGTCGTCAAATAAATCATCGTGATCGAAAAACGGATATGATAAATGTGCTCTTTGAATCGTAATTTCATTGCCCTTCTTGTTTGACCCACATGACAGCATGATTAATTAAAAAAGTTTAATCCATTTCTTGTCATCCTCAGTAAACGCGTTCCATTCAAATTGCTACTATTAAAGATTTCAACAGTATCCATATGCTCTCATAAGAGTCACATCAAAATACGTTCTCAAATTCTTAAAAATTCTTTCGAACAACATGGCAACAGGTCTAAATGAAAAATTACGATTTCACAGTTGATGAACTGCACGTGTAATACAGTGTCAAGCATCGGGATTTTCAAAACATTTCATAGACTTTTAAAAATTTTATGCCAGATGAATTTGGTCAGCTTGTTGGTGTTTTCGAATTAGTCAAAACGAATTGAAATGACAGGACGTAATAAGTGCATTAATAACGGGAGTCACATGTTTCTATTTTCATCAGAGTATTCTGGTTTAACGTGAATACCGGTTGAACACAAAATGAGGAAATGAATAAATTCGACGAAGTTGAAATACTCCTCTCTTCGCACATCCTACAAAAAAAATATTGCCAAATATCTGATAGAAAACAACCACTTCCCTGACTAATACCATGATGGACATTGAACTTTATATGACGGAAAATTTTGCATTTGATGGACTTTTTTGCTATGGCTAAAGATCTATTTTCCTCCACTATTATTTTTTTCATTTCGCTGAATCACGGCTACTTCAAAATAGACCAATGCCATGTAACTTCTAACTATATCATGTAGACTTTCATTTGCTCCTGTAGATTGTAGATTGTAGAGGGGGTCGTACAGTCTGGGCAGCCTCACAAGCACTTCGTCCTATAAGTTTTTTTGTGCGTGACCCTTGATTCCAAGACTTCTTGCGAAGTTTATCAGTTTCTTGCGAGCTAAGTTCCTAATGTCGGAGGGCGTTAAGAAGGCCCCTTCCAAGAACTTAAGCATCTTGCATTTCACGAAGTTCTCGCAGTAGCGGCAACTATCACTCTCTGATTTACCCAAATCTGAGGTGGTTCCCCAAAGGGCAGTGTCCAGTGAGAAGTCCCGTTACCATCTTCAAATCTTTCTTGTCCAACTCGAGAAGCTGTTTAGCTTTAGCACCAGTCTTTTAGTTTAAAATTGCCATCTGCTGAAATTTTGGTCGTTCAGTGTAACACTGACTAAATTTATTTATTTCTTGACAAATCCTCAGCTTTTTATTTTCAAAACTGACTATCAGGCAACTCAATGTACACCAAGCTCAACAGTAAATTGTCTGCCTTTACTTCGGTATTAAGTCATATTTATATCAATGCAGACTTCTTTTCGAATACTCTTTTATATCCTTTCAGAACGCCTAGAAGCTTCATTGTTCTATTCATGCCCAGATGGAGGAATATATAACCATTTAGACCTTGGAGAATAGGAATGAGATGGTGACCCACTCAAATTCTTGAGTATATGAAAATTTGTGAATTATCAATACCAATAATTTGTAATTGATTATCATTTCCTGTCTTTTTTCAACGTACTCGATAGTGTGTTTGCGCGAGTGGTTTTCATGATGTTTGTCTACAAGTGGATTATGGAACTTTATGCCGTCACTTTTTTTGGTCCTTCGAGCCGGATGACGTGAAAGTTATTGTTCAGTGATAATTAAAACTTTTGCGTCAACGCAAACAAATAAATACATCGACAAGAAAATCTATGTAAGGTGATGCAACTATTACTGAATTATAAGACGATTTAGACTTCTTTCGAGGTTCTACAAACTATTCTCTGACGAAAAAATTTGCGGGGCAAGAAGATCTACCCTTTGCGCAGTTATGGTCGATGATGACGTTCGTAATCAGTTTAATGATTTTTATTGTTGGAAAACAATATGTTATCAGCTGCACCAAAGTAATTGAAGTATTACCCCGAATATCTACACTTTCTTGAAACTTTTGAACAATATTTCACAAAAATACAGCCATTATTGAATATTTCGGATATTTTTTCGAATATGAACAAAAGAATGAAATCGTCAAAGTGTAACCTCAGTCTAATTGTTTTCTTGTGAAAAGTGAACACATGCATCTGAAGGTATTCAATGAAATCGTATGAAAAACTCACTTCTGTAAAATAATGCGTGATCGTTTCAAAACACTGACTTTAATGCTATGGTTCATAAAGTATGGGTTGAACAAGTTTATATTATAATCCGATCAAGAAGCTCGACTACCGTATAAATCGTTTTCAATTCAGCAGTTTTTGTAGGATCAAATGAAGGAAAATTGGTGGGTGGAAGCCATGATTATTTTGGTTATTATAGTGAACTGAAAGAGAACCATAATGAAGAATTAGGCATACTTGACCAAGAGCTATTACACAAATAATAAAAGATGGATATATGCAGTCCGATTTCAAAGTTGTATTAAACTTTCAGATTCAATAAAATAATGAATGTCGTCGATGATAAGTCTCTCAGAATAGTTATTTAAGTAACAAGGAATGTAAAGACGTGTTAACATTCGAGGTGAGCGAGTACGAGCCGAGGCAAAGCCGAGGTTTGTCGCTTGCCGTGGACTTTTTTCGAGTAAATTTTTATTGTCACAAAAATTCATAGTGTATACTAATTTCATCATTCTGAATCGATTGGCGTTCGCAGAATTGCTCTATCTCAAACCGTTCTCAAGTTGAGAAGTACATCTGGATTTCCATGATTTTTAGGGGTCTACCCCTTTGGACTTTTTTCGAGTGAATTTTTATTGTCACCAAAATTCATAGTGAATACTAATTTCATCATTCCGAATCGATTGGCGTTCGCAGAATTGCTCTATCTCAAACCGTTCTCAAGTTGAGAAGTACATCTGGATTTCCATGATTTTTAGGGGTCTACCCCTTTGGACTTTTTTCGAGTGAATTTTTATTGTCACCAAAATTCACAGTGAATACTAATTTCATCATTCTGAATCGATTGGCGTTCGCAGAATTGCTCTATCTTAAACCGTTCTCAAGTTGAGAAGTACATCAGGATTTCCATGATTTTTAGGGGTCTACCCCTTTGTACTTTTTTCGAGTGAATTTTTATTGTCACAAAAATTCATAGTGAGTACTAATTTCATCTTTCTGAATCGATTGGCGTTCGCAGAATTGCTCTATCTCAAACCGTTCTCAAGTTGAGAAGTACATCAGGATTTCCATGATTTTTAGGGGTCTACCCCTTTGTACTTTTTTCGAGTGAATTTTTATTGTCACAAAAATTCATAGTGAATACTAATTTCATCTTTCTGAATCGATTGGCGTTTGCAGAATTGCTCTATCTCAAACCGTTCTCAAGTTGAGAAGTTAATCTGGATTTCCATGATTTTTAGGGGTCTACCCCTTTGGACTTTTTTCGAGTGAATTTTTATTGTCACCAAAATTTATAGAGTATACTAATTTCATCATTCTGAATCAATTGGCGTTCGCAGAATTGCTCTATCTCAAACCGTTCTCAAGTTGAGAAGTACATCTGGATTTCCATGATTTTTAGGGGTCTACCCCTTTGGACTTTTTTCGAGTAAATTTTTGTTGTCACAAAAATTCATAGTGAATACTACTTTCATCATTCTGAATCGATTGGCGTTCGCAGAATTGCTCTATCTCAAACCGTTCTCAAGTTGAGAAGTTAATCTGGATTTCCATGATTTTTAGGGGTCTACCCCTTTGGACTTTTTTCGAGTGAATTTTTATTGTCACCAAAATTTATAGAGTCTACTAATTTCATCATTCTGAATCAATTGGCGTTCGCAAAATTACTCTATCTCAAACTGTTCTCAAGTTGAGAAGTACATCTGGATTTCCAAAATTTTTAGGGGTCTACCCCTTTGGACTTTTTTCGAGTAAATTTTTATTGTCTCAAAAATTCATAGTGTATACTAATTTCATCATTCTGAATCGATTGGAATTCGCAGAATTGCTCTATCTTAAACCGTTCTCAAGTTGAGAAGTACATCTGGATTTCCATGATTTTTAGGGGTCTACCCCTTTGAACTTTTTTTCGAGTAAATTTTTGTTGTCACAAAAATTCATAGTGTATACTAATTCCATCATTCTGATCCGATTGGAGTTCGCAGATTTGCTCTATCTCAAATCGTTCTCAAGTTGAGAAGTACATCTGCATTTCCATGATTTTTAGGGGTCTACCCCTTTGGAATTTTTTCGAGTGAATTTTTATTGTCACCAAAATTCATAGAGTATATTTATTTCATCATTCTGAATCGATTGGCGTTCGCAGAATTGCTCTATCTCAAACCGTTCTCAAGTTGAGAAGCACATCTGGATTTCCATGATTTTTAGGGGTCTACCCCTTTGGACTTTTTTCGAGTAAATATTTATTGTCTCAAAAATTCATAGTGTATACTAATTTCATCATTCTGAATCGATTGGCATTCGCAGAATTGCTCTATCTCAAACCGTTCTCAAGTTGAGAAGTACATCTGCATTTCCATGATTTTTAGGGGTCTACCCCTTTGGAATTTTTTCGAGTGAATTTTTATTGTCACCAAAATTCATAGAGTATATTTATTTCATCATTCTGAATCAATTGGCGTTCGCAGAATTGCTCTATCTCAAACCGTTCTCAAGTTGAGAAGTACATCTGGATTTCCAAGATTTTTAGGGGTCTACCCCTTTGGACTTTTTTCGAGTAAATATTTATTGTCTCAAAAATTCATAGTGTATACTAATTTCATCATTCTGAATCGATTGGCATTCGCAGAATTGCTCTATCTCAAACCGTTCTCAAGTTGAGAAGTTAATCTGGATTTCCATGATTTTTAGGGGTCTACCCCTTTGGACTTTTTTCGAGTGAATTTTTATTGTCACCAAAATTTATAGAGTATACTAATTTCATCATTCTGAATCGATTGGCGTTCGCAGAATTGCTCTATCTTAAACCGTTCTCAAGTTGAGAAGTACATCAGGATTTCCATGATTTTTAGGGGTCTACCCCTTTGTACTTTTTTCGAGTGAATTTTTATTGTCACAAAAATTCATAGTGTATACTAATTTCATCATTCTGAATCAATTGGCGTTCGCAGAATTGCTCTATCTCAAACCGTTCTCAAGTTGAGAAGTACATCTGGATTTCCAAGATTTTTAGGGGTCTACCCCTTTGTACTTTTTTCGAGTAAATATTTATTGTCTCAAAAATTCATAGTGTATACTAATTTCATCATTCTGAATCGATTGGCATTCGCAGAATTGCTCTATTTTAAACCGTTCTCAAGGTGAGAAGTACATCTTAATTTCCATGATTTTTTAACTTTTTTTCGAGTAAATTTTTGTTTTCACAAAAATTCATAGTGTATACTAATTCCAATATTCTGATCCGATTGGAGTTCGCAGATTTGCTCTATCTCAAATCATTCTCAAGTTGAGAAGTACATCTGCATTTCCATGATTTTTAGGATTTTGGACTTTTTTCGAGTAAATTTTTGTTGTCACAAAAATTCATAGTGAATACTAATTTCATCATTCTGAATCGATTGGCGTTCGCAGAATTGCTCTATCTCAAACCGTTCTCAAGTTGAGAAGTTAATCTGAATTTCCATGATTTTTAGGGGTCTACCCCTTTGGACTTTTTTCGAGTAAATTTTTATTGTCTCAAAAATTCATAGTGTATACTAATTTCATCATTCTGAATCGATTGGCATTCGCAGAATTGCTCTATCTTAAACCGTTCTCAAGTTGAGAAGTACATCTGGATTTCCATGATTTTTAGGGGTCTACCCCTTTGAACTTTTTTTCGAGTAAATTTTTGTTGTCACAAAAATTCATAGTGTATACTAATTCCATCATTCTGATCCGATTGGAGTTCGCAGATTTGCTCTATCTCAAATCGTTCTCAAGTTGAGAAGTACATCTGCATTTCCATGATTTTTAGGGGTCTACCCCTTTGGAATTTTTTCGAGTGAATTTTTATTGTCACCAAAATTCATAGAGTATATATATTCCATCATTCTGAATCGATTGGCGTTCGCAGAATTGCTCTATCTCATACCGTTCTCAAGTGGAGAAGTACATCTGGATTTCCATGATTTTTAGGGGTCTACTCCTTTGGACTTTTTTCGAGTAAATTTTTGTTGTCACAAAAATTCATAGTGAATACTAATTTCATCATTCTGAATCGATTGGCGTTCGCAGAATTGCTCTATCTCAAACCGTTCTCAAGTTGAGAAGTTAATCTGGATTTCCATGATTTTTAGGGGTCTACCCCTTTGGACTTTTTTCGAGTGAATTTTTATTGTCACCAAAATTTATAGAGTATACTAATTTCATCATTCTGAATCAATTGGCGTTCGCAGAATTGCTCTATCTCAAACCGTTCTCAAGTTGAGAAGTACATCTGCATTTCCATGATTTTTAGGATTTTGGACTTTTTTCGAGTAAATTTTTGTTGTCACAAAAATTCATAGCGAATACTAATTTCATCATTCTGAATCGATTGGAATTCGCAGAATTGCTCTATCTTAAACCGTTCTCAAGTTGAGAAGTACATCTGGATTTCCATGATTTTTAGGGGTCTACCCCTTTGAACTTTTTTTCGAGTAAATTTTTGTTGACACAAAAATTCATAGTGTATACTAATTCCATCATTCTGATCCGATTGGAGTTCGCAGATTTGCTCTATCTCAAATCGTTCTCAAGTTGAGAAGTACATCTGCATTTCCATGATTTTTAGGGGTCTACCCCTTTGGAATTTTTTCGAGTGAATTTTTATTGTCACCAAAATTCATAGTGTATACTAATTTCATCATTCTGAATCAATTGGCGTTCGCAGAATTGCTCTATCTCAAACCGTTCTCAAGTTGAGAAGTACATCTGGATTTCCAAGATTTTTAGGGGTCTACCCCTTTGGACTTTTTTCGAGTAAATATTTATTGTCTCAAAAATTCATAGTGTATACTAATTTCATCATTCTGAATCGATTGGCATTCGCAGAATTGCTCTATTTTAAACCGTTCTCAAGGTGAGAAGTACATCTTAATTTCCATGATTTTTTAACTTTTTTTCGAGTAAATTTTTGTTTTCACAAAAATTCATAGTGTATACTAATTCCATCATTCTGATCCGATTGGAGTTCGCAGATTTGCTCTATCTCAAATCATTCTCAAGTTGAGAAGTACATCTGCATTTCCATGATTTTTAGGATTTTGGACTTTTTTCGAGTAAATTTTTGTTGTCACAAAAATTCATAGTGAATACTAATTTCATCATTCTGAATCGATTGGCGTTCGCAGAATTGCTCTATCTCAAACCGTTCTCAAGTTGAGAAGGTAATCTGAATTTCCATGATTTTTAGGGGTCTACCCCTTTGGACTTTTTTCGAGTAAATTTTTATTGTCTCAAAAATTCATAGTGTATACTAATTTCATCATTCTGAATCGATTGGCATTCGCAGAATTGCTCTATCTTAAACCGTTCTCAAGTTGAGAAGTACATCTGGATTTCCATGATTTTTAGGGGTCTACCCCTTTGAACTTTTTTTCGAGTAAATTTTTGTTGTCACAAAAATTCATAGTGTATACTAATTCCATCATTCTGATCCGATTGGAGTTCGCAGATTTGCTCTATCTCAAATCGTTCTCAAGTTGAGAAGTACATCTGCATTTCCATGATTTTTAGGGGTCTACCCCTTTGGAATTTTTTCGAGTGAATTTTTATTGTCACCAAAATTCATAGAGTATATATATTCCATCATTCTGAATCGATTGGCGTTCGCAGAATTGCTCTATCTCATACCGTTCTCAAGTGGAGAAGTACATCTGGATTTCCATGATTTTTAGGGGTCTACTCCTTTGGACTTTTTTCGAGTAAATTTTTGTTGTCACAAAAATTCATAGTGAATACTAATTTCATCATTCTGAATCGATTGGCGTTCGCAGAATTGCTCTATCTCAAACCGTTCTCAAGTTGAGAAGTTAATCTGGATTTCCATGATTTTTAGGGGTCTACCCCTTTGGACTTTTTTCGAGTGAATTTTTATTGTCACCAAAATTTATAGAGTATACTAATTTCATCATTCTGAATCAATTGGCGTTCGCAGAATTGCTCTATCTCAAACCGTTCTCAAGTTGAGAAGTACATTTGGATTTCCATGATTTTTAGGGGGGGACTTTTTTCGAGTAAATTTTTGTTGTCACAAAAATTCATAGCGAATACTAATTTCATCATTCTGAATCGATTGGAATTCGCAGAATTGCTCTATCTTAAACCGTTCTCAAGTTGAGAAGTACATCTGGATTTCCATGATTTTTAGGGGTCTACCCCTTTGAACTTTTTTTCGAGTAAATTTTTGTTGACACAAAAATTCATAGTGTATACTAATTCCATCATTCTGATCCGATTGGAGTTCGCAGATTTGCTCTATCTCAAATCGTTCTCAAGTTGAGAAGTACATCTGCATTTCCATGATTTTTAGGGGTCTACCCCTTTGGAATTTTTTCGAGTGAATTTTTATTGTCACCAAAATTCATAGAGTAGATAATTTCATCATTCTGAATCGATTGGCGTTCGCAGAATTGCTCTATCTCAAACCGTTCTCAAGTTGAGAAGTACATCTGGATTTCCATGATTTTTAGGGGTCTACCCCTTTGGACTTTTTTCGAGTAAATTTTTGTTGTCACAAAAATTCATAGTGAATACTAATTTCATCATTCTGAATCGATTGGCGTTCGCAGAATTGCTCTATCTCAAACCGTTCTCAAGTTGAGAAGTTAATCTGGATTTCCATGATTTTTAGGGGTCTACCCCTTTGGACTTTTTTCGAGTGAATTTTTATTGTCACCAAAATTTATAGAGTATACTAATTTCATCATTCTGAATCGATTGGCGTTCGCAGAATTGCTCTATCTTAAACCGTTCTCAAGGTGAGAAGTACATCTGGATTTCCATGATTTTTAAACTGTTTTTCGAGTAAATTTTTGTTTTCACAAAAATTCATAGTGTATACTAATTCCATCATTCTGATCCGATTGGAGTTCGCAGATTTGCTCTTTCTCAAATCATTCTCAAGTTGAGAAGTACATCTGCATTTCCATGATTTTTAGGATTTTGGAATTTTTTCGAGTGAATTTTTATTGTCACCAAAATTCATAGAGTATATTAATTTCATCATTCTGAATCGATTGGCGTTCGCAGAATTGCTCTATCTCAAACCGTTCTCAAGTTGAGAAGTACATCTGGATTTCCATGATTTTTAGGGTTCTACCCCTTTGGACTTTTTTCGAATAAATTTTTGTTGTCACAAAAATTCATAGTGAATACTAATTTCATCATTCTGAATCGATTGGCGTTCGCAGAATTGCTCTATCTCAAACCGTTCTCAAGTTGAGAAGTTAATCTGAATTTCCATGATTTTTAGGAGTCTACCCCTTTGGACTTTTTTCGAGTGAATTTTTATTGTCACCAAAATTTATAGAGTATACTAATTTGAGAAGTACATCTGGATTTCCATGATTTTTAGGGGTCTACCCCTTTGGACTTTTTTCGAGTAAATTTTTGTTGTCACAAAAATTCATAGTGAATACTAATTTCATCATTCTGAATCGATTGGCGTTCGCAGAATTGCTCTATCTCAAACCGTTCTCAAGTTGAGAAGTTAATCTGGATTTCCATGATTTTTAGGGGTCTACCCCTTTGGACTTTTTTCGAGTGAATTTTTATTGTCTCAAAAATTCATAGTGTATACTAATTTCATCATTCTGAATCAATTGGCGTTCGCAAAATTACTCTATCTCAAACTGTTCTCAAGTTGAGAAGTACATCTGGATTTCCATGATTTTTAGGGGTCTACCCCTTTGGACTTTTTTCGAGTGAATTTTTATTGTCACCAAAATTTATAGAGTATACTAATTTCATCATTCTGAATCAATTGGCGTTCGCAGATTTGCTCTATCTCAAATCGTTCTCAAGTTGAGAAGTACATCTGCATTTCCATGATTTTTAGGGGTCTACCCCTTTGGAATTTTTTCGAGTGAATTTTTATTGTCACCAAAATTTATAGAGTATACTAATTTCATCATTCTGAATCAATTGGCGTTCGCAAAATTACTCTATCTCAAACTGTTCTCAAGTTGAGAAGTACATCTGGATTTCCAAGATTTTTAGGGGTCTACCCCTTTGGACTTTTTTCGAGTAAATTTTTATTGTCTCAAAAATTCATAGTGTATACTAATTTCATCATTCTGAATCGATTGGAATTCGCAGAATTGCTCTATCTTAAACCGTTCTCAAGTTGAGAAGTACATCTGGATTTCCATGATTTTTAGGGGTCTACCCCTTTGAACTTTTTTTCGAGTAAATTTTTGTTGTCACAAAAATTCATAGTGTATACTAATTCCATCATTCTGATCCGATTGGAGTTCGCAGATTTGCTCTATCTCAAATCGTTCTCAAGTTGAGAAGTACATCTGCATTTCCATGATTTTTAGGGGTCTACCCCTTTGGAATTTTTTCGAGTGAATTTTTATTGTCACCAAAATTCATAGAGTATATTAATTTCATCATTCTGAATCGATTGGCGTTCGCAGAATTGCTCTATCTCAAACCGTTCTCAAGTTGAGAAGTACATCTGGATTTCCATGACTTTTTTCGAGTAAATTTTTGTTGTCACAAAAATTCATGGTGAATACTAATTTCATCATTCTGAATCGATTGGCGTTCGCAGAATTGCTCTATCTCAAACCGTTCTCAAGTTGAGAAGTTAATCTGAATT
This sequence comes from Chrysolina americana, assembly GCA_958502065.1. Lineage (NCBI taxonomy): Eukaryota > Metazoa > Arthropoda > Insecta > Coleoptera > Chrysomelidae > Chrysolina > Chrysolina americana. The sequence continues at coordinate 94,854,996 of OY293413.1, read as the reverse complement.
TCCATGATTTTTAGGGGTCTACCCCTTTGGACTTTTTTCGAGTGAATTTTTATTGTCACCAAAATTTATAGAGTATACTAATTTCATCATTCTGAATCAATTGGCGTTCGCAGATTTGCTCTATCTCAAATCGTTCTCAAGTTGAGAAGTACATCTGCATTTCCATGATTTTTAGGGGTCTACCCCTTTGGAATTTTTTCGAGTGAATTTTTATTGTCACCAAAATTCATAGAGTATATATATTTCATCATTCTGAATCGATTGGCGTTCGCAGAATTGCTCTATCTCATACCGTTCTCAAGTTGAGAAGTACATCTGGATTTCCATGATTTTTAGGGGTCTACTCCTTTGGACTTTTTTCGAGTAAATTTTTGTTGTCACAAAAATTCATAGTGAATACTAATTCCATCATTCTGAATCGATTGGCGTTCGCAGAATTGCTCTATCTCAAACCGTTCTCAAGTTGAGAAGTTATTCTGGATTTCCATGATTTATAGGGGTCTACCCCTTTGGACTTTTTTCGAGTAAATTTTTGTTGTCACAAAAATTCAGAGTGAATACTAATTTCATCATTCTGAATCGATTTTTAGGGAGTGAATTTTTATTGTCACCAAAATTCATAGAGTATACTAATTTCATCATTCTGAATCAATTGGCGTTCGCAGAATTACTCTATCTCAAACTGTTCTCAAGTTGAGGAGTACATCTGGATTTCCATGATTTTTGAACTTTTTTTCGAGTAAATTTTTGTTGTCACAAAAATTCATAGTGTATACTAATTCCATCATTCTGATCCGATTGGAGTTCGCAGATTTGCTCTATCTCAAATCGTTCTCAAGTTGAGAAGTACATCTGCATTTCCATGATTTTTAGGGGTCTACCCCTTTGGACTTTTTTCGAGTAAATTTTTGTTGTCACAAAAATTCATAGTGAATACTAATTTCATCATTCTGAATCGATTGGCGTTCGCAGAATTGCTCTATCTCAAACCGTTCTCAAGTTGAGAAGTACATCAGGATTTCCATGATTTTTAGGGGTCTACCCCTTTGGACTTTTTTCGAGTGAATTTTTATTGTCACCAAAATTTATAGAGTATACTAATTTCATCATTCTGAATCGATTGGCGTTCGCAGAATTGCTCTATCTCAAACCGTTCTCAAGTTAAGAAGTACATCTGGATTTCCATGATTTTTAGAGGTCTACCCCTTTGGACTTTTATCGAGTAAATTTTTGTTGTCACAAAAATTCAGAGTGAATACTAATTTCATCATTCTGAATCGATTTTTAGGGAGTGAATTTTTATTGTCACCAAAATTCATAGAGTTTACTAATTTCATCATTCTGAATCGATTGGCATTCGCAGAATTGCTCTATCTTAAACCGTTCTCAAGTTGAGAAGTACATCTGGATTTCCATGATTTTTGAATTTTTTTTCGAGTAAATTTTTGTTGTCACAAAAATTCATAGTGTATACTAATTCCATCATTCTGATCCGATTGGAGTTCGCAGATTTGCTCTATCTCAAATCGTTCTCAAGTTGAGAAGTACGTCTGCATTTCCATGATTTTTAGGGGTCTACCCCTTTGGAAATTTTTCGAGTGAATTTTTATTGTCACCAAAATTCATAGAGTATATTAATTTCATCATTCTGAATCGATTGGAGTTCGCAGAATTGCTCTATCTCAAACCGTTCTCATGTTGAGAAGTACATCTGGATTTCCATGATTTTTAGGGGTCTACCCCTTTGGACTTTTTTCGAGTAAATTTTTGTTGTCACAAAAATTCATAGTGAATACTAATTTCATCATTCTGAATCGATTGGCGTTCGCAGAATTGCTCTATCTCAAACCGTTCTCAAGTTGAGAAGTTAATCTGGATTTCCATGATTTTTAGGGGTCTACCCCTTTGGACTTTTTTCGAGTGAATTTTTATTGTCACCAAAATTTATAGAGTATACTAATTTCATCATTCTGAATCAATTGGCGTTCGCAAAATTACTCTATCTCAAACTGTTCTCAAGTTGAGAAGTACATCTGGATTTCCAAGATTTTTAGGGGTCTACCCCTTTGGACTTTTTTCGAGTAAATTTTTATTGTCTCAAAATTTCATAGTGTATACTAATTTCATCATTCTGAATCGATTGGCATTCGCAGAATTGCTCTATCTCAAACCGTTCTCAAGTTGAGAAGTTAATCTGGATTTCCATGATTTTTAGGGGTCTACCCCTTTGGACTTTTTTCGAGTGAATTTTTATTGTCACCAAAATTTATAGAGTATACTAATTTCATCATTCTGAATCAATTGGCGTTCGCAAAATTACTCTATCTCAAACTGTTCTCAAGTTGAGAAGTACATCTGGATTTCCAAGATTTTTAGGGGTCTACCCCTTTGGACTTTTTTCGAGTAAATTTTTATTGTCTCAAAATTTCATAGTGTATACTAATTTCATCATTCTGAATCGATTGGCATTCGCAGAATTGCTCTATCTTAAACCGTTCTCAAGTTGAGAAGTACATCTGGATTTCCATGATTTTTAGGGGTCTACCCCTTTGAACTTTTTTTCGAGTAAATTTTTGTTGTCACAAAAATTCATAGAGTATACTAATTCCATCATTCTGATCCGATTGGAGTTCGCAGATTTGCTCTATCTCAAATCGTTCTCAAGTTGAGAAGTACATCTGCATTTCCCTGATTTTTAGGGGTCTACCCCTTTGGACTTTTTTCGAGTGAATTTTTATTGTCACCAAAATTTATAGAGTATACTAATTTCATCATTCTGAATCGATTGGCGTTCGCAGAATTGCTCTATCTTAAACCGTTCTCAAGTTGAGAAGTACATCAGGATTTCCATGATTTTTAGGGGTCTACCCCTTTGGACTTTTTTCGAGTGAATTTTTATTGTCACCAAAATTTATAGAGTATACTAATTTCATCATTCTGAATCGATTGGCGTTCGCAGAATTGCTCTATCTCAAACCGTTCTCAAGTTAAGAAGTACATCTGGATTTCCATGATTTTTAGGGGTCTACCCCTTTGGACTTTTTTCGAGTAAATTTTTGTTTTCACAAAAATTCAGAGTGAGTACTAATTTCATCATTCTGAATCGATTTTTAGGGAGTGAATTTTTATTGTCACCAAAATTCATAGAGTATACTAATTTCATCATTCTGAATCAATTGGCGTTCGCAGAATTACTCTATCTCAACCTGTTCTCAAGTTGAAGAGTACATCTGGATTTCCATGATTTTTAGGGGTCTACCCCTTTGGACTTTTTTCGAGTATATTTTTAATGTCACAAAAATTCATAGTGTATACTAATTTCATCATTCTGAATCGATTGGCATACGCAGAATTGCTCTATCTTAAACCGTTCTCAAGTTGAGAAGTACATCTGGATTTCCATGATTTTTAAGGGTCTACCCCTTTGAGAACTTTTTTCGAGTGAATTTTTATTGTCACAAAACTTCATAGTGTATACTAATTTCATCATTCTGAATCGATTGGCGTTCGCAGATTTGCTCTATCTCAAACCGTTCTCAAGTTGAGAAGTTAATCTGGATTTCCATGATTTTTAGGGGTCTACCCCTTTGGACTTTTTTCGAGTGAATTTTTATTGTCACCAAAATTTATAGAGTATACTAATTTCATCATTCTGAATCGATTGGCGTTCGCAGAATTGCTCTATCTTAAACCGTTCTCAAGTTGAGAAGTACATCAGGATTTCCATGATTTTTAGGGGTCTACCCCTTTGGACTTTTTTCGAGTGAATTTTTATTGTCACCAAAATTTATAGAGTATACTAATTTCATCATTCTGAATCGATTGACGTTCGCAGAATTGCTCTATCTCAAACCGTTCTCAAGTTAAGAAGTACATCTGGATTTCCATGATTTTTAGGGGTCTACCCCTTTGGACTTTTTTCGAGTAAATTTTTGTTGTCACAAAAATTCAGAGTGAATACTAATTTCATCATTCTGAATCGATTTTTAGGGAGTGAATTTTTATTGTCACCAAAATTTATTGAGTATACTAATTTCATCATTCTGAATCAATTGGCGTTCGCAGAATTACTCTATCTCAAACTTTTCTCAAGTTGAGGAGTACATCTGGATTTCCATGATTTTTAGGGGTCTACCCCTTTGGACTTTTTTCGAGTATATTTTTAGTGTCACAAAAATTCATAGTGTATACTAATTTCATCATTCTGAATCGATTGGCATACGCAGAATTGCTCTATCTTAAACCGTTCTCAAGTTGAGAAGTATATCTGGATTTCCATGATTTTTAGGGGTCTACCCCTTTGAGAACTTTTTTCGAGTGAATTTTTATTGTCACAAAACTTCATAGTGTATACTAATTTCATCATTCTGATTCGATTGGCGTTCGCAGATTTGCTCTATCTCAAACCGTTCTCAAGTTGAGAAGTACATCTGGATTTCCATGACTTTTAGGGGTCTACCCCTTTGAGAACTTTTTTCGAGTGAATTTTTATTGTCACAAAACTTCATAGTGTATACTAATTTCATCATTCTGAATCGATTGGCGTTCGCAGAATTGCTCTATCTCAAACCGTTCTCAAGTTGAGAAGTACATCTGGATTTCCATGATTTTTAGGGGTCTACCCCTTTGGACTTTTTTCGAGTAAATTTTTGTTGTCACAAAAATTCAGAGTGAATACTAATTTCATCATTCTGAATCGATTTTTAGGGAGTGAATTTTTATTGTCACCAAAATTCATAGAGTATACTTATTCCATTGTTCTGAATCGAGTAACGTTCGCAGAATTACTCTACCGCGAACTGTTCTCAAGTTGAAAATATGCATATTCATTTGAAAAGAACTTCTTTCTACACGATAAATCATTCAAAAAGTGCATTTTCTCACCTAATCGTGTGAAAACGATTTTTTGGAAATTATTTATATCAATGCTCAAAAAACGGCAACGCGGACTGTCTGACAGAACTGTCAGAATAATGAATTTTCATAAAAATGTCTACAGTACATTTTATTTTCAATTTCCAATGATACCAGTAACCAGAACATCCATTTCTTTTTATGTATCATACATCTTTCAATGACGATCTGATTTAATGTTGTTTGGAAGTTTTTTTACTGCGTCTCATGTTTGACAATATTTTTCCTATCACCACACAGGAAAGTAACGTACAGTTCCATGAAAAAGTGCTCATATGCACACGCGTTAGGTAAAGTGAGTCTTATTATTATTATTTTGATATCGTAGTTACCTATGTCAAGTTAAATATTTTACAATTCAAAAAATTATTCAAAATTGATGAAAGTGGAAATGGTTATCAGTCAGACTTTTTGTTCGATTCTCTTGCACACATATCAATATTATCGCTAGTAGTTGATACAATTATCGCGTGGTCGTAGAAAAAAAAATGTATATTTCTAGTGCAGAAGTAATTTTTCACACTATTTTCTTGGTGGGATGAAATATTGCGTATCCTTTAGGTTTCCTAGACTCGTTGGATACCGGTGATATTTAGTGAACTCTGGTTTGTCATTCATACGAAATTTCAATCACCCACATAATTAGGTTTGTATACGATAGTTTCATTCATTATCGAACTTAGTCATGCATCCAATTATTGGCCCGATAATATTCATTTAAATGGAGTGGTATTATAATTTGGACTGTTCATGCGAAATACTTCAAAATAGTATTGAAGAGGACAGTGAAAAGCAATAGATATCGAGATTTGTCCTAGTCGGCATCGGAACTTGAAGAGATTTATTTCTCATCCGGTGGAGTCGATGAATTACCTAACTAATTTTAAATTTAATAAATTAACCTCCCTTAAAGAATAATATCCAAAATCTTCTAATTATGAATATGGATTTTTTTTCTTTTTATTTTGACGCTAAACTGCCAAATACGAGTGAATGTTTATAAATAATTCCTTATATGGCGGTGTTCTGATTATTATATATGATTTAATTGTTAATATTGGAGATATTTATACGAGGATGTATTGATATCTAGTTAGCCCAGACCAGTTCCCTGCATAAACAAAATATTGCGTTACCATAGCAACGAACAATAACTTATTAGAAGTGTCAGTGTAAAGTTTGACGTCGAAAAAGTAAACCAGAGTCACGCATTAAATGAAAAGAAAAAATATGTCCACCGAAATTGTGAAAATCGAAAAATTGCAGTATCGAGCCATCATTAAGTACCTGTATTTAAAAGGGTTAAGAGGTAAGTAGATTTACGGAGATATGCTTAATACCCTTGGTGATCAATGTCCTTCGTATGCGACCGTGAAAAATTGGACTGCAAGCTTCAAAAGAGGTAAATTTTCACGTCAATTTGGACAAGAGAAAAATTGCTGCAAAATGGATTCCCAAATGTTTGAATGTTGACCAAAAGCGTGCAAGGGTAGTAGCATCGCGTTCGATCTGTGCTCGATTTGAAAACGATGTAGACTTCTCAATCCGAATTGTTACTATGGATGAGACTAGGGTACATTTTTACGATCCAGAAACAAAGCAACAATCGATGGAATGGCGACACTCTGGTTCTCCAAGAACTAAGAAGTTTCGTGTCCAAAAAATCTGCTGGTAAAGTTCTTGCTTCAGTTTTTTGGGAGTAATCATGATTGATTTTTTGGATGAGGGTAGAACAATAACTAGAGATTACTATTCGACATTACTGACTACTCTGCGGGGGAAAATTAAAGAGAAAAAGACGCGAAAAGCTATCCAAAGTTGTTTTGTTTTTGCAGAACAATGCCCTTTTACACAAATCTCATGTTGCAATGCAAACAATTCGTGATTTAGGGTTTGAATTACTAGAACACTCCCCTTATTCACCAGATTTGGCTCCGTCCGACTATCATCTCTTTTCTCAACTGAAAAAAAGTTTAAAAGGTCGTAAATTTTCTTCCAACGAGGATGTAATAAAAGCTGTGGAGGTCTGGTTTGCAGAGCAAGAAGAAACATTTTTTTTGAAAGGTCTAGAGACGTTGCAGGTTCGCTGTAATAAATTTATCCAATTAAGAGGAGAATATGTTGAGTAATAAAATATTTTGACATTGAAATTTTGTTTGGTTCTATAGTAGGCTAAGAATTTTTCAATATATCCTCGTATTACTGAGTATCCATCATGTCATCTGTCTTTTCAATTGTAACACTTGTGAATTTCAACACGGTGTAACGTCAGAAGTTCCCAGCTTGATTGCAAAATGGCTTGGAAAAAACATGCATGAGAGCTTCACAGGTCACTGTTTCAGGAGAAGCTCTGTAAATTCTTGCCAATGCAGGGGCCAACGTTTCTGGTCAGCAGCAACATGGAACATCTTCGGGAATTAATGTTGGAAGTAATTGTTCAAACTTCACTATCAATTATTATTCCAATAACTGAAATTGTTTTATAATGAATAATCAATTAATAATTGACTCTTAAATCCTTCAAAAATTGATATTTCAAGTTTATTTTTTGAATTATTTTGGCAGTGAACAAAAGTAAACATTTACGCGTCAATAGAGATCCAGAAATGTTCAGTTTTTTCAACAGTTGTACAAAAAATCTAATTTGCATTTGGCATTGGGGAAGATCTGTCGTATTCTAAATTAATATGTGAACCTACTTGCTAGATGCTGTCCTATTAAATATAACGTGAATGGCCAGAATCTCTCAGTTCTCTTTCTGTGGTTTCTATCACATTTCATGAATTCCAGCAAATCAACAGAATCCAACAGCGCACTGTACCAAATTTCCTTTTCTACGCCCAAAAAAAAACGGGTGAAAGACTATATACCTTCTAGGAGTTATGGTCTAGGAAAGACAAGCGTGTAATAGGGCCTTCCACATCCCATGCGGGTCGAATCGATTTTGATCTCAATTACTTCGGGTTTTGTTGGAATTTACTTTCAGCGAGGGTTAGAAGATAATCACAGGATGTTCACGTTTGATCAGTTTTTGTTGTAATGTATCCAATAATGTGTAAAATGATGAAAAGGAATACCGATCAGATTTACTAACTGCTGCTCATCATGATTACTCAATAAACTCTACAGACAAATATTTTCTAAATTAGATTTTCTGGATTCAGAAATACCTACTATAATGAGGGTTTTAATCTCGTCACAACTGAAACTTGTTTTGTGTGTTATATGTATGAATTGCGCATCTACAAGATGATACGGTGTAAACTGAGTTGAATGTATATAAGTAGTTTTATTCAACCTATCAAAATTGAACTAGAAATTTGTATGCTGTATTCTACTCTCCTGCCACTCGTTTCGTAATTCTCAACATCGACAGGTATAGCCATCATTATACATTTTATTATATCTGATGTTTATTCTCCTCAATGTATTGTTGTGATATGATTTATTATAATAGAAGATTGGTGAAATGTAGAACTCGATTTAAAAAAATTCATCTGAATTGATACTTTGGAATATTTTTATCTCAACATACTGCACAGTTCTGAACCATTTAAAGTCAACAAGAAGGGGTATGGACTTAGTCAAATTTCAAGGTGTTCCTATGGAAAATCCTATGAAAACTGAAATCAGATATAAATAATGACATATTTTGAAACATTTCAGATATAATAAATTTTAAAATATAAAATGCATCATTATTCCAAGAAACAAAAATTTTATTTGCAAATAAAATCATAAAATATGATGGAATTATCAATAATATACAAAATAGGTTTAATTAATCAAATTAAATAATTATATATAATAATATTTGATAAGTGTCATGTATAATAGTAATAAGGTAGTGTTAATAGTAAAAAATTCAGAAAGATAGAGTTGTCGAAAATAAAAGAAAAAGGAAGGAGGAAGCTGAAAAATTTTGAGATGAGAAAAACCGTATTATAATTTTTTTCATCAAAACGTGACATAAAAAATAATAAAACCCTATGGAAATACAAAATCAAGTAGTTTAATCAGAATTAGTTATAGTGAGAATCAACACGAAAAATTAATATATGTGGAGCTGCTGCAGATACCTAACCACAATGGGAACGAGGTATTTGTTGTTATTTGAACATTTTCCGTGTACATAAAGCATAAACAATTCCAAAAGGGCATTAATATCCTATTTTATTGCCAATCGTAATTTTTGACTTAACAATACACTCATAATGAAAATCCCGTATCTTCGATTCCTTTCAGAATTCTCCGAAACTTTCAACACGATTATTTGGATAATTCATAACTTTTCAATACGACAGTATGAAAAGAGTATGTTGCCATTTGAGAAATGGCAGTTGTGGGTACTACTCCGTTGTGGCGAAGTTTTTGATAATTGTTGGAAAATACGGTTGCTGCAATTACATGAGAAGCTCAATTTTCAGCTGTATCTTACCTCGAACCTTCATCTCGTAAATTTTTACGCCGTTCGTCACTTGTGATGATTTGAGTTTGATGTTCACGGCCAATTTTGTTCGATAGAATAACCAAATTTTAAACCTGTACCTTAAAACTATAGAAAAATTGGGGGACGTACCTCACCTCGTGGTCGCCCGGTATGGATGAAAAAAAATTACATCAGCAAGTCTCTGACGCAACGAAGGCATAAAATACAAACGATGCCTCAGCACGAACCACAAAGATCTGATTGTCTTGTGCAAACCACCACTAGGTATCCCATGTGAATAAATCGTTTTCAGGACCGGAAGTTATTCCTTTTTCCGGTCTCACGTTCCTATGATCGCACATGCTCTCTAGGTACATAATTTTGAGTCGCAAGGGAGATATGTAACAATCCAGTGGCTCCTTTGAGGAACTCGAAACATAAATACGATCAAAGGTACGTTCCTGTGACCGTTCGTTCATTCGTGTCTAAGCTAAGTGAAACCACCTTTGACTGCGCCTTCCGATTTTACATGTCTTTATGAGGTAACGTGAATGTTTGATAAGTTACCTTAAATTAACACGCATACGTACGTGAAGCATATATGCTGTTTCATGTCGAAATACTTCAGTAGTTTCGTATTCGTGACTATTATTATTTGACGTATGACATGAAATATGAGAATCTAATATATAGAGAGAGACAGGAAGGAGGTAATGAGATTAAGGGCCAATTCCACAGGTTGCACGCAAAGCTCTAAGTGACACTTGAATTACAGAACCCGATATGAAATATATTAATAATATCTCTTTTTGTTGGATTCAAAAATTCAAGTATCACTTAAAGCATTGAGCAAAGTGGTAGATTCGACCCTAACTCTGATGCACAATAATCCTCAATTTTAGGATAGAGTATAACACCGCAAAGTACCAGATATTCACATTGGATGACGTATGGTTTTCGATCCAAGATAGGTCTGTCGATAGGGCAGCACACTGAACAACCATTGCGACCGTCCAACTACGACCAGGATTTCCTGCACTGATCGTCCTCGACCATTTTTGATATTTTAATCTGCTGGAAATTTTGGTCGGTGACTATCTTAATGCGTCAAATTTTCAGTCTGACATATCTTCATTACTTCAACGAAATTTATAATATCGTTCATGTAAAATGGTATAGTTCCTATTGGACAAATTAAATATCGATCACATCAAGCATCATTTAGCTAATCAGGTCAACTGTTGTGTACAGTAGGGTTCAACTGACAATTTGACAATCAAATGCCATAATCTTCTCATTTCGAACCAATGAGAACAGGACTTTTTGAACTTCCTCCAGCCCGTGGTATTTTCAAAACGGTGTTTTGCTTCTAGCTTGTGTATACATTTCCATAGTTAGGGCAATCACGGTAAATATAGAAACGCCAGTTTGACGGTTCAACTCTTCAACTGACATTGATTACACAAGATAAACCGTTCTTGCAATACGCATTTAGTCCATAATATAATGTATTCGTGAAATTTTCTGATCGAATATTCCTTCAAAATGCAGAATATCCAAAATACTTTCACCTTGCCAGGCACTCAAACTGTGTTGCTGTACAAAACACTACTCGATCAAGCTCTCGTGGTGTTTCTAAGCAACACAGTTTTCGTGCAAGCAATGCGAAAGTGTTTTCCAAATATTCTGCATTTTGTCGTGATATTACTACTGACAATTTTGCTCACTATATGAAACTCGCATCTCCTGCGATATGAGAACCAATAAAAACGGAGTTCCTTCCTTTTGAGCCGGTAATACCACTTCGGCAACCACGGATGCAAACAACAATGAAGAATATATCTTGTCTGACAGCTTTTAATCATTGAACTAAAATGGACAAGAATATACGTTTTCCTAACTTTGTTGGCTTTTGAAATTATCTCAATAAATACAACTCGTGCTCACAATTCTATGGTTAATTCTGTCAGAAATCTCAAACTCGATCAAATTGCTTTGAGGTAACACCACTCGTCCTAGCAGACTGGTGGTTGTTACCAAGCAATTTGATCTTTAACTGGATAGTGAAAGAAAAAGGAGATCTTTTTTGAACGCTTCATCGGAAAGTTATACCAAGAAGACAAACATTTCTCGAACCACATATGAGTGAAAGACCCAACGGTTTTGAACATAACACGTTCACAGAGGAGTTCTTTCCGTTCCTATTTCACAAATTCATAGATATATAGATAGATAGATAGATAGATAGATAGATAGAATGGCAGCTCTCGTTAAGCAGAGCGTGATACGTGATACGCGTGCATACGTTCACCTCTAAAAATCCCGAAACTGATTTTAACGGCAAAAAATACTCAAATATTTTCTCCTATTATTATAAAGAAGGAAATTCTTGGAACTCATTAACTTTTCAATAAGAAAGCGACGTAAATTGTAGTGTGAAAGGATTGCGTTCAAGTTGGGTGGTAATTTTTACAATTGAAGAAAGAATTTTTTTTGAGAAAAATCCGGTGGTAACTCAGATAAAACCTCCTCTCATTGGCACAGAAATTATAAGACATGTATATTCATGACTGGAATTATAAAAAAGGTGATATACATAATTAGGTCACCACTGTCTTAAATGAAGCCCGCCAAACATAATATGTTTCAATCAATTACAATAATTGTGTCTTTCACGATGTTAGCCCCTCAATGAAAATATCTCTAGCACATTTTTCATGAAATAAGAAAAACTGACAACGTTGCATTGTGCTACTCCTAGTTCACTCATCTTGTTTGACATTTGACAATTTTACTGATATTATTGTTACTAATTTCAATTTCGAAATCATTGAAACTAACGATAATTTTAAACTATTCTTTGTATGAATTGTTTCTTGTATGGCTGGAAATAACCATTTTATGTTTACTAGTATGTGTTGAAAATGAATAATCAGCAAATTCAATTTGAATTGATTATAATAAGTACATATTCTATATCGTAAGTACTGGCACGCATTTTCTCGAAAAAATGCATGAAAACGTGATTTCCGCAAAAAAAAAAACATCAATTTCTCGGTGTTTTATAGCATCTGTGAAAATTTCACGGAAAATGGGCTCATGTTCATATTCGACATTTTTTTCTTTTACGTATATGTTATGTAAGTAATGCTATTTGAGTTTTTCAAATGTTTCCGATTTATTTTTTGCTGTATCTTTCGTCTCATGCAGGGCCCTGAAGGTGTTTAAACCGGTCGTGCTTCAAAAACCCTGCATGTATGCATGTACCTGTATCGGCCTGTATAGAATTGGCCCAGTTGTTCCCGATATAAATATAAAATTCTTTCATCCACACACTTCTTTAAAATTGTTGTTTATTTAAAAAAATACATTATCATAATTATTTCTTCTGCACTATTTGAAGCAGATTATGAAAACGCACATTTTTCATTAACTCGCAAACCCCAGACTTCAACCGGTAAATGAGTGAATGAATTCAGAGGTATACAATTCTTCGCAGTAATATCTCTTAAATCCGAAGAACATATATTTAGAATTCGACAGGAATCTGATGGAAGTGTTCATTTGAAACCACGCAATATTGCCAAAGTGAGCGAGCGGAAATTAAACCAAAATTTAATATCGGAAAATGCGCACGTGAAAATATCCATTGAACTGATCGATATGTGAAGGATGAACAGGAGTAAAACTAACGAAAAGCCGACAAATCGAGCTGCGCTACGATTTGGTGAGTGTGTTTTGGCAGACTTTATTTTTTAAAAATTCTTTTCGATAAAAAACGCACTTACCCTACAAAAAAATCTTTTTGAAGAGATTCCTATCCTCGAATTAAAAAAATTGTATGTTTATAAAGTCCTCAGCTTACAATATAAAAATAAAAAAGAATTAATATCAATTAGACACATACATAATACACGGTACAAAAAACATTTTGAGTTTTCCACAGAAAAAACTGCAAAAACAATAGGTCAAAAATCAGTTTATTACACAGGCCCAAAATTTTTTGGCCAAATTCCTCAGTTCATTAGAAATATAAACAATTCTTCTTTATATAAAAAGAAATTGAAAATTTGGCTTGAACAATTGTCTATAGAAAATATAACAAAGATGATCAATACTCCAGCATAACTATTCTGTTATATTTTTACAGTATGGCAGGTTGATGAATGAACGTTTATGTGTGTATATGTTTTTAGAAATGATTATATGTCTATACTAGAACATGCGTTTCATAAAATTTTTAATTTTGTACTTTTTTTTTCATTATATTACCTCACTTATTATTTTTTTTTTCTCACTTCATTAATCGTCTTGTTATTTCTTCAAATATATATAATCTAATTAAAAAGAAAAAAATATATATCAAATGAGGCTTCCTTGAAGAAGATAGGTCGAAAGCTTCCACAACAAGTTCTCTTCGTGGGATATTTTTGGTTTATTTTCATTCATGGATATAGTTACTACTATTTTAACTTCATGCGAAATTTATATATCTATATTCTGTACATTTGATTGCATTATATTTTAGTTATCATACCTACCTATATTACTATTCATATAAAACTGTTATGTCTTTGTATGACTTTTACCGCTATCACGCACAAGCTTCCAAGCTTCAGTGATTTCATGTTTGTTTTCAACGTTCAATGTTTTATTGTTTATTGAAAAATTTTGGAAATAAACATTATTATTATTATTATTTTTTTTTTTTTTTTTTTCCGTTAGGAATTACCCAGTCAGGCCCTGTCTCCGGAGCCCCGACACTTCCGGAGGGCGCGCTGGTGTGTCATTAACCCCAGTAAACACTCCCCACGTCCATGGGGTAAGTGATTACTGGGTCCGAGAATCATGTGCCCTGAGTAGGCGGAGTGAACCAAGAATTACGGCCATCTGCATTCGTCCGGCTAAGATTTCTGCCATATCACGGCGAGCCGGTATGATTTTTAAGTTTGAGAGCAGTGTGTCCATCATTCCACCAAGGACCCCTATTATCAGAACCACCATCTTGACAGAATGGTTTGGGTAAAGCCTGCGGAGTTCAAAGAGAAGATCTCGATATTTAGTCCGTTTTTCCTCCTCTTTTCGGACGATGTTCGTTTCGCCAGGAGCTGAAAACTCAATGACGAAAATCGTCCTACTTTGATGGTCGAGGAGTACTACATCAGGCTTATTGGCTTGTATTTGCCTGAGGGTGGGGAATGAATAGTTCCAATAGATTCGGCACTTCTCATTCACCACCACGGACTCAATATCCCCCGGAGCATAAGGCAACACTGGTGTCTCGTCTACACCGTACGAGTGTCGTAGATGGTAGTACAACACTCGTAGGGCCGCGTTATGTCTGTGGATATAGGCTGAGACCGCATAAGCTGGACAAGCTGACAGCAAATGCATTATGGTCTCAGCTGCCCCACGACACGCTCTGCATCTAGTGTCAGGGACCTCTATACCCATCACGCGACTGCGGTAGACGAGAGTGTTGAAGACACCATCCTGGCAGGCCATTATGAATCCCTCGGTCTCCAACTTCAGCCCACTTGACCTGAGAAACGAGAAGGTCAGGTCTCTGGATAAGCCTAGGTCTTCAATGTTCTTGAAGAAGACCCCATGCATCGGCTTATCCTTATGTAGCTGCAGGAGCCTCTCACACTCCGCAGCTTTTACGTGGGCTTTTTGCTGAACGGGTTCCAACTCGGTGATAGAGTTTGGGATTGTCCGTTCAGTGTCGAATACGAGATCGAGTTCATCGGCTGCACGGGTTGCTGCCTTGAAAAGAAATGCTCCAATCCCTGCCTTTTCATGATCACATACCAAGCAGAGAAGGGGATCTGAACTCCTGATAACTTTACAGGCTCCATCCAGTACCATTCTGTTATGTAGACACTCCAAACTCAAAAGTCCACGGCCTCCCCGTTGTCTGGGGAAGTATAACCGTGGAACAGACGATTTGGGATGCAAGCTTCTATGAAGATGCATCATTTTGCGAGTTTTTACGTCGAGTTGTCGCAGCTCTTCCTGAGTCCATTTCATTACTCCAAAGGAGTAAAGTAGAATCGGAACGGCAAGCATATTAGTTGCAGCAACTTTGTTCTTCCCCGACAGTTCTGAAGACCAGATCTGTCGGAGTTTGTGCTGATACTTGCCGCGGAGAGAGCTTTTGACAGTAGCTACCTCTTGGGTGTGGCGTTGTTCCACCCCTAGGTAGGTATACGTCTCTCCGGCATCCAGATGGTGTAGGATGCTTCCGTCTACGAGCTGAACGTCCTCTCCGTATTCCTCGCACCGTCCTCTTTTGAGATGAACCGTGGCACATTTGTCTATCCCAAACTCCATTCCGACAGCATGCGTGTACTCTTGCACCACCCTTAAGGACTGGTGAAGGTCCTTTTCTCCGGAGGCATAAAGTTTAAGGTCATCCATGTAAAACAGATGGGTGACCTTATGCCTCCGGTTGCTGGGGGTGCCGCAGTTGTATCCGCGGGTTTTCCGTAGTGCAACGGACAATGGCAGTAGTGAGATGCAGAAGAGAAGAGGGCTGAGGGAGTCTCCTTGAAACACGCCTCTTCTAAAGATAACCTGCTCTGTTTGGACTCTGACTTGACCAGATGTTATGGTAAATCGAGTCCTCCAGAGCGGCATCAGCTGTTCAATGCATCTCACTATTTGATCGGGTACCGCAAGGCATCTGAGCAAATGCATGATGAGTTCATGCGATGTTGTATCAAATGCCTTGCGATAATCGATCCAGGCCATTGAAAGGTTACGCTTATACTGCACGGAGTCCTGCGTGATGCATCTGTCGATCAGCAGGTTCTCCTTGCAGCCAGCGACCCCCTTTTTTGACCCTCTTTGCTCATATATCCGTTCATACACCGGCTCAACTGCGGAGAGTATTCGCATGTACAAGATGCGTGTAAACATCTTATAACATGCGTTCAAGCATGTTATCGGTCTGTAGTTCTTCGGATCAGATAAATCTCCGTTTTTGGGGATTAGCACGGTTCGCCCCTCGACAAACCAATCCGGAATCTGCTGCTCCCCATCTAGCCACGAGTTGAAAACTCTTGCTAGATGGTGGTGGGTACTTGGTAATTTTTTCCACCAATAATTATTCAGGCCATCAGGACCTGGAGCAGCAAAATTCTTCGAGCCTTTGAGAGCCCGTCGAACTTCTTCCGGGGTTATCGGATTGCGCAGTTCATTGAGCTCAGGCTGACGAAGCCTCCTGCAGAAAGCTTCGAACTGCGCTAGGGCTGGAGTATCTACGTTGAGTGGTTGCGGAAACTCGTAAATACCCTTCCAGAAGGTTTCTACCCGATCAGCCGCCGGCGGGTTTTCCACAACACGTGGAGGCTCTTGGAATAGGCGAGAAGGTTTATCGCGGAACTTCATGTTTTCCGCGATGCTTCTCGCCCGCCTCACTAGTGACTTTTTTGCAGCCACCAGCATTCGTATCCTATCAAGACAGTGCTGTTTGATGGTTAACAGCACGCCTTGATTTAGTGTGTGGTGAGCTCGTCTTAGACTTGCGGCAATTCGCCGCACTGCGGGCGTGAAGGGCCTATTGGCCGCCACGTAGTCCGCCACACACTGGATACGAGACGCGTGTTGTCTCGCTGACCTGATCTTAGCTTCCATCTTGTGAATGCGTCGCTCATGCCTCCCAATCAGAGGGTTGGTATCCCTTCTCTCCGTTTGGGACAGGGCCTGAGCGGCGTCATACACGGCAGAGTTGATCTGCCAGATGTCAGCCTCTTCTGAAAGGACATCGTGAATCTCCGCATCCACCCGAGCCAGTTGTTGTGGCTTCAGGGGCTTGGTGTTATGCAGCGCCCTGCGGGTTCTGATGCCTTCCGTTGGTGGTATGATGCGGGCCTCCTCATTATTATTATTATTATTATTATTATTATTTTTTTTTTTTTTCCGTTAGGATTTACCCAGTCAGGCCCTGTCTCCGGAGCTCCGACACTTCCGGAGGGCGCGCTGGCGTGTCATTAACCCCAGTAAACACTCCCCACGTCCATGGGGTAAGTGATTACTGG
Organism: Chrysolina americana; assembly: GCA_958502065.1. Lineage (NCBI taxonomy): Eukaryota > Metazoa > Arthropoda > Insecta > Coleoptera > Chrysomelidae > Chrysolina > Chrysolina americana. The sequence goes on along the minus strand of OY293413.1, from coordinate 94,837,611 downwards.
GTCCGAGAATCATGTGCCCTGAGTAGGCGGAGTGAACCAAGAATTACGGCCTTCTGCATTCGCCCGGCTAGGATTTCTGCCATGTCACGGCAAGCCGGTATGATTTTTAGGTTTGAGAGCAGTGTGTCCATCATTCCACCAAGGACCCCTATTATCAGATTATTATTATTATTATTATTATTATTATTATTATTATTATTATTATTATTATTATTATTATTATTATTATTATAATATTTAATAAAATACCGAAAACTTGGTGTTGTTCAAGAAACACACCCATATCAAAGAGACGAAAATGAAGAAAAATAATTGGTTATCAATAATTTAACGTAAGGTCAAAAGTACGTTGAAACGCACTGAAAACCAGAACTGTTTTGACAGGTTCCCAATCCCAATCATAATAATAATAATGGTGGACTTCAATTTGTAGAAGTCTGTATTACTTTTCTGGAATTCCAAATCTGGTTTTCTCAACTTGGAATTGAGGTTGTCTGTTATGATATCTTGTTTTTCCTTAGATTTTCTGAAAATATTTAGTGTTACCCTCGTATCTCACCTGGAAAAACATTTGCCGCGAAGTAATCACTTGATGGATTTTGGATAAGCTGAGTCATTTTAAGCCAAGTCTTTCAAATCGCTGATGGGACAAAAAATATTGCACATTTCAAAGCACTCCATTTTCTACCTGATTTCTCGATGGATTTACTAGTTCGAAATCTTTTTTAATCCGGTATTACTTGAGATAACACTCATAAATAGGCCAGAAAATGTTGATGTGAAAGTGTCAACGATATTGAACTCAAAAATAAATTATTGTTTGGTTTACATTTCAGAAATAATTCTCCAGATTTTTTCTCAAACTTGTTGCCATTTGGCACTAGCCACTCGAGCCCTTCGGGCTCTCGTGTCTATTGCTTGGCAACAACTTTTTGAAAAATCTGTCAAATTATTTTCACTTTATTTTCATTGTCTTGTGATTTTACAACTAAAATACATATATTGTATTCACGCTTCTGGCGAACGAAAAAAATCCACAGACCATTTGCATAGGAAGATACATTTCACGAATGATACAGAAGCATGCGTACTTTGCAAGTGACGAAATTAAAAACACCGAGCGGTTTCAGAAATATAAAAAAAACTGATGTTCTGATAAATTTTATTTTATCTCTCTGTATCTTAAAAATGGTCTCTCAAAGTCTTCTGCGGTTTCATCACTTCAATTTTTAGACTTTTTTCCACTCTGGTCATGAATAGTTATAATAATAACTGCCTTATCTGTATACTTTCCTTGAACAGTCGTTCAGACGAGAAATGATAATTTTCATCATTAATGGTAATGGAAATCGATTTATGGCAGATTTTCAAAATATGAAAAATCTCTTAGTTTTATAATATTTGAGCAGGAGTTGAATTAGTCAAAGTGAAATAGTGGAATTTATATTCGTATAAATTTCTCGTTCTCTCCATTCAGACGGTTGTCCACAAAAGTAACTTCTAAACGTTTGATGCCATCAGTTTCCATAATTTTTCATTCTATCTCTATCTTTATTGAAGCTCCAGTCGTTTTCCATAGTGAAAATAATTGCTTTCAACCACTTTTTCATCGATGTGTTGTCAGTTTCACAACATCAGTAATGGCCCTATAATAGTTCCTTGTGGTATTCCTCACTCAAATAATTCTAAGAAAGATCAGCTGTTGTCCAACAATGTATGTCATCTAGCTCTTCAAGGAACAACTTATGAGAAACCTTATCAAACGAAAAGCATTTCAATAAAAGTCATGAATATTGTTTGTGAAATGATTTCTGACGTGTTGTATTGAAATTTGTTTGTGAGTCAGAACTGCCTTGTTTGATATGAGAACACGTTTTTCTCAAAATGATTATAGTTCTCAAATGAAAAGTTGGTGCTACAGAGGGCATCTTGATGATATTATCTGAATGCTATGAGAAATTGAGTTTAGTCTACGAGTATGTCGAAGATAAGAACAAAAAAAAAGCTTGTTTTTATCGACAAACAATGGGATACATTTTGATGGTCCTTATATGATGAAATAATGTCATTATTAACTGATAATTCCTACACAAACTTAAATCATATTTAAAAAAGCTATTAAAGTAAAGAAAAGTATTTGTCTCATTGAACTGAACCTTTGATGGTGTCATCTTTGGCCTCAATATGTAATCCAGGCATGAACGATACTTACTTCATCAGCTCTGTATACTCTTATTCGAAACTTTCCACTTAGAACTTTTCGTGATCTCCATATACATATGCGTAGGTTTGAACTTTGCCGGTGAAGCGACGTTGAAATATATTCGCAAAAATGTTACTATGAACTTTCAAGTGCTAAAACGCACTTATAACTTTCGAATAAATGTAAACCGGGCTTATTTGACTCGGTGCTGATGAATATGCATGGTACCAAGTGACCGAAAGTAGTTTTATGCGAGGTCTTGAATAGATTTCGATTGAAATTGCCAGTCGGTCCTTGGGAGCGCTATCCCAAATCCGAAACGGTAATAGTTTCATCCCGAACTCTCTGCGGAACTTAATGACAAGAATGGAGGGTAACGTTCGGAATTTGGGATTCGAATACGGAAGTTCGATGAATATTGCACACGTGCGTCGAAGAGTTCAATGAGGATTCAGTCTCGTATTATTAGCTTCAACTTTTCATAAAAAAAAATGTAGATGAAGTACCTATAATAGCTCTAGTGAAGACAAGGCCAATACTTTCATATAGGGAAATCATTTTTATGCATAACGATTGATTTAGATCATCAAGTTTTCATAATGAGTTTGAATGATTTAAAGCTTAGTCGATGAATCTCAATATCAAATCAATTGAAAATGGAACAATTTCACACTGTATCATAAAACTTCAACATAAAACTCAATTATAAAACTTCTTTCTACATACTTGATTTCAGTAAGTTAATTTCCTTTTTCCAATACCGTAATGAAAAATTATACCGAAAAAAACCTGTATTTTTTTATAATACACCTACAATTCATAATTATAGAATTCGTACACTCTGTGGATTTCAAGTAAATCAGCAGAAGGAATAAATTATTCAAAAAAATGGAAAGAGTCTAAAAATTATGGAAAATGAAGAATCATCAGATTCACTTGAAATTCGCACTATATACGCAAAATTGCACGCTGATTCCATAAATATGTGATTTGCGTATGCTCGGATACAAGGTTTAGCATAAAAATTAAAAAACTTCGACAATTCCCCCTCACTATTGAATTTTGAAAAAAAATTCATTTTCATTTTTCAAAAAATCTCAATCACCCTTCAAATTTATCCTGACGACTTTATTCCAAGTTATACCACAAAAAATAAATTTTTAAGGAGAATTGACAAAATTTTGGAAGACTTTTCTGACGAAAAACGTTTTCAACGCCAAATGAACTCTTCAACTCGAGAACGGTTCAGATAGAGCAATTCTGCAAACGCCAATTGATTCAGAAGTATGGAATTAGTACACTCTGTGGATTTCAAGTCAATCCGCAGAAGAAATGAACTATTCGAAAAAAGGGAAAAAGTCCAAAGGGCCTAAAAATCATGGAAAATACAAAATCGTCTGATTCACTTTGAATTTGCATTATATACGCGAAATTTCATGCTGATTCCGACAATTTATGATTTTCACATGCTAAGATACAAGTTTTATTATAAAAAACGAAAAAACTTCGAAAATTTCCCTGCACAATTGAATTTTCAAAAAAAAATTGATTTTTCAAAAAATTGCAATCACCCTTGAAATTCATCTCGACGAGCTTATTCCAAATCGTACCAAAGGAATAAATATTAAATGAAAATTTACAAAATTTCTGAAGATTTGTCCGACGAAAAACCTCTTCAGCTCCAAATGAACTCTTCAGTTCCAGAACGGTTCAAGATGGAGCAATTCTACAAACGCCAATCTATTCAGAATTATGGAATTAGTATACTCTGTGGATTTCAAGTCATTCCGCAAAAGAAATAAACTATTCGAAAAAAGGGAAAACGTCCAAAGGGTCTAAAAATCATGGAAATTACAAATTTATTAGATTCATTTGAAATTTGCACTACATACGCAAAATTTCATGCTGATTCCAAAATATATGATATGTGCATGCACATGGTGTAGCATACGAAATTAAAAAACTTCGAAAATTCCCTCTCACTATTGAATTTTTAAAAATTTTCAATATTCAAAAATTTTGCAATCGCCCTTCAAATTTCTCTTGACGAGTTATTTCGAATTTTGGAAGATTTTCCTGACAAAAACCTTCTCAACTCCAGATGTAGTCTTCAACTCGAGAACGGTTGAAGAGATAGCAATTCTGCAAACGCCAATCGATTGAGAATTATAGAATTAGTACACAATGTAGATTTTGAGTTGATCCGCAGAAGAAATGAATTATTCGAAAAAAGGAAAAAAGTTCAAAATCATCAGATTCACTTGTAATTCGTAATACAGGCCGTTTCTTTTATCATGTGGTAACATTGCTATATTCTAAACCGTAATAGATACAAAGACGATTGAACGGCAAAAAAGGTAACTATTGTGATGAGCAGTAAATAGGTCATAGAAAATTTACGGGGATTCTCGCCCTTCCCAACTTATACAGGGAAAACTGAAAATGCTGTTTTAGGTTTTTTACGAAAAGAATTGTTATTTCAGAAAATGTAAAAAAGTTAAAAAGGAATGTTTTATTGTATTCAAAATGTACTAGAACTACGTAACGATAAATTTTTAATCAAACGTTTCGTGTCAACACCACCATCATCAACAATTTTTTTCAAATACGGACCTGTCTATTTCATCACAAATATTGATAGAGCGAAAAAATCACAATTTAGTGGTATTTCACACTCGACATTTTTATAACATTTCATATAAAATAACTAGCATCATCAGTGACAACAGCATTTTTAGTTTTCCCTGTATAAGTCGGGAAGGGCGAGAGTCCCCGTAGATTTCCTCTGACCAATGTACTGCTCATCACAATAGTTACATTTTTTCCCATTTAATCGTCTTTGTATCTATTACGGTTTAGAATATAGCAATGTTACCACATGATAAAAGAAACGGCTTGTATATACGCAAAATTTCATGCTGATTCCGTAAATACAGGGTGTCCCAAACTCGATGGCCTATTAGACGTTTCTGGAAAAAGGGACGTAGGATTATTCTGAAAATTTGGTTTCTCGGATAATCAGATCTGCTTTATCGATCTAAAATTTTCAACGCTGCTGCGTTGCCGCTTCTATCGAAAAGTAGCAACAACTTTGATATTTCAAATGGAATGCCCTGTATATTATTGCATTTTTCGCTTTGCTATTGCTTTTCGATTATTTTCATATGATACTTTCCTTTACCTATCTCCAGTGGTTTTCGAGAAATTCATTAATTTCCTTATTTTTTGTACGAAACATAGCTTCAATTAAATGTTTATTACTGCATTATTTGACTACGTAGAAAGCTGCGATTTTGAATGTAGTTTGACAATGTCCTGTATTTTAGTTATAACCAAGGGAATTTGGACTTCATTATACAGGGTCGTTGAACATTTGTGATTTTACCGATACATACTGAAGTGGTGAAAAGTGCATTATTTCAAATGGAACACCACTGATGGCCTACATAAAATTTAATACCAAATTTTGGAGCGAAAATATTTTTTGAAAATAAAATTCCAACTTCAACAACCTCAAAAAAAAAACATTTGCGGAAACATATTCATATGAACTTTTTATTTTGAAATAAGTCAAAGATTTGCCATTTGAAGTTTGTACAAGTACTTGATAAACACCCTGTTTTCCTAACAAATGAAAGAGTCAATCTAGGATCGGTCCATTCATCTCGTCCCATCCTGCCCTGGACGATAAATTCGGCCGTTCCAGGTGTAATTTCCGTGTTCAGACATCGCGCACTCTTCGAAATACACACATACACCTCCAGATATTTTCTATTTCGAATAAAATATTCTCGCACGCTACATCGATATAGCATTCGAAACCAAGCAAGTCGTATATCAGAGACTATTTCCTATTCCTCTATGTGTTCGGAGTGGTCGGGCGTTTGACTCTGGCTCAGAGCATTTGCATTCGTTTTATACACACACTAACTGAAATGAAAACGGGGTTTCCGTTTGATGTGGCGGAGGTGTTGCTTTATCCAATATAAAGTGGCCAAATTCAAATGCAGATCCGAGAGATAGATATCATTGGGGTTTTCTCGTGGCGGGGAAATGTGATATAATTTGTTCTGAGTGGAATTTGATACTAGGTGGTGATTATTCGGCAGGGAAGTGAAACCATTTTAAATCCAACGTTTCTTGGACATAAGAAACATGATCTGTCAGGAATTCCGTAGACTCAAACTCTACATTTATCCTTCAAAAAAAAGCTATTCGAGCATTAGTGGGCTTGAATAGTTGAGACAGTTTTCCATGTTGAAACTATTGTTACGTTTTTGCTAAATAATAGGCCGAGCCCACTACTAAACTGTTTATTTTCTAACTTCACTATAAACAAACATACAGCACTTCACCGACTAATAAAATACTTAATCTATCTATACAACAATGCAACTAGCTAAATATTCCAAACACTTCTGCTTATTATCACTTTCTAATCTTCTTAAATAATTCTCTTCATAAAAACTCTTCTTTAAAACTTCTCCTCCTAGTCAAATGTCTAGCGTTTATATAGGTACTCATTGTGTAGACTGGATTACTCGCGATGATTTCGAGAATACTAAAAACGGAGAACTTCTACACATTTCCAGGAATTGAGCGATGACGCGGCAGCTCCGTTATCTAGACTATTGATGCAGTACAGAAAACGATCCATCCAAATAAACACTTCTTGGAACTGATTTATCGATGAGGCTCCCGTGGAATGGACTCAGCGGCGCAGCTAGGGGGCATTTATCAATCTCGTAACATTATCCCCCTCTCAATTTTGATCGTCCCGATCAAACAATGTGTCGTTGTCTCCATTATAACGTTTGAGTCTCTCTAGGTGAACGACCTTCATTTTCGCTCTCGGGCTGCGTTGAATTCTATAGACCACGTCGTTTATTCTTTTCACTATCAAAAATCCTTTCTTACGACGAGGATTGTACAGCCACACTCGATCTCCTTCTTTGAATCCACCAGTATTGGCCTTAAGATCGTATCGAGCCTTCATTCTGTCACTAGTTATCTTCAATCTTTTTCTTGCAAATTGGTGGATCCCATTCAAGCTATCTCGCAGTTCGTCTGCATAATCCTGTACCTCTTTTTCTTCAGAACTTGGTGATCCGAACACCAAGTCACAGGGCAACCGAAATTCTCTCCCGAAGATGATGCTGGCTGGAGTGAGCTTCGTGGAATCGTGCACAGAGGCTCTGTAAGCCATCAAGAATAGTGGAAGATGTAGATCCCAGGTCTTTTGGTGCTCCTCTACTACTTTGGAAAGATGTTCTTCCATAGTCCTGTTGAACCTTTCAACCATGCCATCAGACTGTGGATGGAGGGCCGTTGTTCTGGTCTTGCTAATTCCCATCAATTCACAAACTTCCTTGAATAAATTTGATTCAAAATTTCTTCCTTGATCGGAATGTAGCTCCATTGAAACTCCAAACCTTGAAAACATGTTATCCACCAGAGCTCTTGCAACTGTGGATGCTTCTTGATTAGGTAAGGCATAAGCTTCAACCCATTTGCTAAAGTAATCCATGGCAACGAGGATGTATTTGTTGCCATGATTTGTAATCGGAAACCGTCCTGCTACATGGATGGCGATTCGTTCGAAGGGAGCACCTACATTGTATTGTTTCATCTCTCTTCTCGATCTTGTCTTCAGACCTTTGCTTGCTTCACACTTCAGACATCTTCGGCACCATCTCTCTACATCTTCACGACATTGGACCCAGTAAAATCTCTGACGTATTTTATCCATGGTCTTATTCACTCCAAAATGTCCACCTGATTTGCTGCCATGACTCTCCTCCAAGACTTCACTAATACTCGACCTAGGCACAACCAATTGAGAAATCACTTTTCTGCCGTCGGCCGATTCCCAAGTTCTCTTCAATAGACCATTCTCAACAATCAGGGAATCCCATTGTGCCCACAATGCCTTTAAAACTGGCGATTTTAAGGTGATTTCCTTCCAGGTGGGTCTTTTCGCTCCGCTTTCCTTCCATCGTAGAAAATCTGCAATGTTTGGATCACTTTCTTGGTCCTGCCTCATTTTCGCTGTGGTCCAATTGTCGTCAACCATTAATCTCACCTGGTTGATCCCTTTGCGACGTACAATTCGCTCACAAGTATCCGAATCAGGTCTTCTGGGCAAGGTATCTGTGTTGTTTGGCAATTCAGTTGTTCTTAGCCTCTTAACTGAGATAGCATCGGGGGCTTCATCATTGCTAGTCGGCATGCGCCCTGGTATCAATTCGGTTGTTCTTACCCTCTTCACACTCATTGCCGTGGGAGTTTTATCTTCGCTAGCCGGCATGCGCCCCGATATCCATTCGGTTGTACGTAGCCTCTTAACAGGGATGATCTTGGGGGTTCCATCATTGCTAACCGGTATGCGCCCCGATATGTTGGCTGATTCTAATTTTTCCTGTCGCCAAATTTGAGGACTCACTGGAAGACCTTGTCCACACAGGTGAAAGCGAACGTGGTGGCATACTTACCCTGCAGTCTCTAATAAAATGTCCCAATTTTCCACATCGATAGCAAGCCCTGTTCTCATGAGTGCTCATTCCGCTTTTCAAAGATCTGAGCGCATCCAGAACCTTCTCCAATAAACTAGTAACTGTGCTCGCTCGTTGTTCGGGTTCTTCTATTGAAACCGCTCGTACTTTCCGACTCGAGGAGTTGAGAGCCGCCTCAACTTCTAGAGAACGTACCAAGGCATCACTACTCCTTTCAAAGTGTGTCAATCGCAAAGTCCTCTGGATTTCGGTGTCTCTCAGTCCATCTATAAATAATTGCACCGCTAGCTGTTCCTTGAATTATCCCGGTGCTTCTGGGTAAGCCAGCTGAATTAGGCGTCTCACATCCGCTTCAAATTCTTGCAGACTCTCACTTGATTTTTGAGTGCGCGTTTTCATTTGAGCCCGATACAGTTGTTCTCGATGTTGATCGCCACACCGCAACTCTAATGCAGTAATCAGGTCTTTATATTTATTTATGGGTATCGTCTGCAACATACCCAAGGCTGGCCCTCTCAAAGCTACTAAAAGTGCCGTAGCTTTTTCTTCTTCGCTCCATCCATTAGCCACCGCTGCAGCTTCAAATTGTCGGCGATACATGGACCAATTCCTGATGTGGCAACCCTGTCTCGACGATCTTGGTTTTTAAGGAGAGCTACCTGGTTTTCGAGTCCTTTCAATTTCTTATTAAGCTCATCGTCAATTTTCTTGACGTCTTCCTTTAGTTCTTTTTTTAGTTCTTCTTTCAGTTCCTCCATTTGTACTTTGTTTTTCTGTAATACATGGAAGAACTTGTCTTGATGTTCTAGAACCTTCTGGAAGTCTGTTTTCCTTTGTTTTTCTATTCGTTCGAATTCATTCTTTTGTTGCTCGAGAATTTTCTGGAGTCCCTCTTCTCGTCTTTCGTTTCATCCAACCGTCTCATTTCCTCTTCTTGTTTTTCATTTTCTCGCTCTTTTCTCTGTTCTTCGAGAATTTTCTGGAGTGCCTCTTCTCGTTCCTGTTTTTCATCCAACCGACGTGTTAATTCTTTTTGTTTTTCATTTTCTTGTTTTTGTTTTTCCTCCTGGCGCCGCTTTTCCTCTTCTTGTTTTTCCTCCTGGCGCCGCTTTTCCTCTTCTTGTTTTTCCTCCTGGCGCCTCCTGCGTACTTAGATGAATTTGGATTGAAGACTTCGTATTACGCTTTCGTTTATAGTCATCTGTCGTACAACTTATTGGCTTTGGACTCTGTTCCTAGCGTAAATAGAGTATTTATATCCCAAAAAAGAAATATTTCGATCATTAATCTCCCTCATTAATACACTAGTTGATCAAATAGCTATTGATCAACAGTTAATTATAGATTTTGATGAAAAAACATGGAATAATTTCCTACAATAGGTACAGTGTCATGAAGGCCGCAATGGCTGAACGAGTTATAAGAACGTTGAAAGACAGACTTTACAAGTATTTCAGTTTGAATGGCACCTACAAATGGTTGAATATATTACTCGAAATAACATAATCTTACAATTTTCCAACGTGGGTGGATCGTGGAGAACATAGTATGTCAAGAAGAACCCATAAAAGCCTACTTTTCTGGCTGCAGCAGAGGATTAGTTGGAATGAATTTATGTTAGTATAAAGAAAAGCGTTAAAACAGGACCTCCTTGTGAGATACTGAATTTCGCTTTCTAGGTCAACCTCTAAGTTTTAGTTGCACGAAATGTTTACATAATTTGTCCTGATGGGGACTGTTATTATTATCAAACAATAATTTTGAATTCGCTGAATTTTATAGACTGTGCTTCTCCCATGTTTCTATATCATCACTGTCAATTCTCAAAATTTAATTTATTATGAACAGAATCAAACAATCAGTCCTTACCAAACTATCCAACTTGACGAACAGTCTCTTTCCCTACTCCACCGAATCCGACGGTATTAAATCCAACAGACACGCAAATAAACCCACATCCATCCGCATATCCACCCGATATATAGTGGTAGTTCTGGAGCGAAGGGAGTGTGCAAAATGCGAAGAGAGAAGAGGAAATCGGATTTATGTTGTCAAGACGTTCGGGCATTGATTGATTGATGGCTTCGCCGATGAATTATGTGCACCGACGGCCCGGCCCGGCCCAGCCCACCATCACATTAAGGACCTAATGGTTTGGAGGAGTGTCTGTAATTTTGACCTTGTGTGTACGGAAGGATTATCACCTGTACTTGGTGTCGGTGATCTATCATCACAAGTTACAGACCCCCGGATACACGATTGCGTGAAAAACTGGACTCGAGCACGTCGGAGTTTGAGGCATGACGGAGAGGTAATCGAGAGGTTTATTTCGGTTTCGTGTGGGTCATTACCACACGTGAAAAATAATGAGGTATTTCATTTAAATGCGCTGAAAAGAAGGAAATGAACAGAATAAACAAGAAAATCAAACTCATCATTTTCTTATTTTATAAAAGTTTCTACATGTGGAGCAAATAAAAAAAATAGATATGAAGGCAGCCAAAGAAATATGTGGCACTAGTAAACAAACAACATGGTGGACAGATGAAATAAAAACTACGTGATGGGAATTATTGAGAACATCAAAAATAAAAACATGAATTGTATAATATACAGAAACAAAATATCAGGAGCTATTTCAATACAAGAAGGATCAAGGCAAGGAGGAAGAATTTTGTTTTTGAGCTCTCAGAGCTCAAAAGTCTGATAGAAGTTTATACAATTTTTTGAATTTTCGAACCGCAATAACTTTTGAATAAATGAACCTATTTTCACGCGGTTGGCGGCATTCGACGCAGTTCTTCAAGCTTCACGAAGTTTGAATTGATCGAACTAGAAATTTCAGAGTGATTCCAAAAAAAAACACCTTTTTCGGTTTTCTTTCGACAACGATAACTCACGAACGAATCAACCGATTCTGACCGGACTGCGGCGATCGACGTGGTTTTCTGACATTAAGGGCTGATTAGTTTTTGAATTCGATTGATAGAGCCGTTTAAAAGTTATTCCAAAAAAAATCACATTTGAAAAAGAAAATTTCCGTAGTTTTTTTGAGAGTTCTCAAAATCTACCAGTACGAATAGATTATATTCAAAATCAAAGTTTGGCTGAGCCAAAAAGATAGAGAAAGAGTGAGAGAGAAATTGTAACGCGGAGAGGGGGCTATAGGCATTACGCAGCTGCACGCATTAGACTTTATCGACGAATTTTTGATATTTCGGCTTGTGGAAATCGTCAAATTATATATTTTTCATTATCCTTGAATTATTTCTTTAGAATTAAAAAAATTAGCCTCGCTTGATAATGTCGAGATGACGTTTTTGTTGCGACTTAGTAGCCCTCCCCTTTCTTTACGTCATTCTCGAATTGTCAGATTAGTAGAATATGCACTTTTAAGCATGTAATTAACTTACCCTATCTCAATCTGACGCGCTCGAGAATTTCTGATGATCAATTTTTTTTGTACTAATCTGATCCTTTATCCTGGACGCGCGGCCTTATTTATGAGGTTCATATTTGGTAGAGGTACTTACTTGGGTACAAGGTATCCCCCTATATATATTAATCCACCGCGCTTCAGTAAATCCCGAAATCTCCGCTTGGGCTCCCCTGCTAACATGTGGAACACTGCAGATGATGTAATAATTATCGCAGAAAAAGAAAAGAATTAACAGAAACAATTTTAATGCAATTTGTGAAGAATTTGAATTGAAAGTAAATAAAGAAAAAAAATAAAGTTGTACTAATGAATCAGGCATTCACAAATAATGAAAAAGAAATCTCAAAGAAAACAAAGATGAATGTGCTCAAATAAAATCATTTGGATAAGAATCTTGGGTGCAAAAGCACAAGCAGCAGAAATTAAGTATCTGAGACGAACTAAAGAGAGAGAGCAAAGAGAGATAAACTCAGAAATACAAAAATAAGAGAAGACCTTGACAAAGAATCATAGGGATTGTGATTTTCACACAAAATTTAATATTAAACTCGTGAATTGGGACTAAAGTGATGAAAAAGAAAGAAAAGAAAAAGAAGAAGAAAAAAGTCACAAAGAGAGATAAACTCAGGAATACAAAAATGAGAGAAGACCTTGACGATTCTATGTCTATTTTCCCACAAAATTGAATATTGGACAAGTGAATTGGGACTTAAGTGTTGAAAAGACGACTCATCATCTGTAACAATGCAAATTTCGATATAAATATATATATTTATAAAAATTAGATTTTTCATATGGATCTTCAACTGAAGCATATTCAGAGGAAACAGAGAATGACGATATTATATGAATAAAAGTGCTTTGGAAATTTTTACAATTCAAACTGATGATCCAATACATGTAATATACTGGACGATATATTTTGAAAGCTCATTTTGAATTTCAATTACCTATGCCAGATTTATTTTAGAAATCAATATTTGTTCATGAATTATCGGTGACACATTTGAGTAACGGCTTAGTCAGAACATTCCCTATAGACCAGTGTAGGAGTGAAACATGATTTTTGAATATTACTGGAAAAAAAGACCTCTTATCGAAAGAAGTTTAGGCTGAGAGTTGTAGATCATTGAAAAATCCACAATTTTATATGAACAATTATTTCACATAAGTAACTTCAAAAATAGAGAAAACCCCAAAAACCAATTATTGTATTTTATTTAGCTTCACCTGCAACCGATTCCTTCACACTCGATTTTGATCAACTTTGAATGGACAGATTTGATAAAAACTTTGTACACTTATCAAGAACCGGTGATAATATGATAATTTGATGAGTTTGTCTCATTATCCCGATCAGAATCGTCAGAATTAAATAATTTGACTTTCATATACTCGCCAAAATTTAAAAAATACGCGTCTTGGATAGTAATTGCTGCTTGGTATTTTTTTTTTGTTTGAAAAATATTGCAGCTACTTTGAGTTATAAAAATGTACATTTTCACCAAATTTCATGGAAATTTAATTATTATTGTGGGGAATAAAAAAATTTAAAAGTATAGTAGTTGGTTCACTTTTCCCAAAATTGTAGAAAAACATGTTTTACCATTATGAACGTACTTTTTTACACCCCCACTTCATATCTGGTTATTAAATCGAGTTTTAATCTTCTTTACGAATCACTCTGACCACCTATCTAGGGCAGTTCAAATTCGACCCCCACCATTGGGATCTCCTAAACTACAGGAGATACGTCGAAGCTTAAATTGGAGCAAAGTTGCGTATTCTGGTGCTTAATAAAATACTGTTTTGAAACATGGAAAATTCCGAGTATTTCCGGAAATATCGGGAAAAAACTGAAAATCGGAATTTTCGTTTTTATTTTTTTCTATCGTTATTTGACAACATAGCTCAAAACTAAAAGTACATTTTCATTGATATTTATTTTCAGCTACACGTTTTCATGTTCAGATTTACTACCCGACGTTTCGTCTTCTGGCATTCATCATCAACTTTTTTTTCTGTTATGGGCGCTATATTGTTTTTTTACAGAAAAATAGTGATTCTCATTCTGATTTCATTGATGTATAATTTGTTTATGATTTGATTCATCTGAGATGGTCATGACTCCATCGAAAAATTTTGTTCAATAAATACTAGTTGTCAGAACTCATTGAATATCCTGAATTTGCACAAATACTTCAGTCGAAAGGTCCTCATTCTCAAATGAAGAAAAACGAGACATGTTGAAACTTTATTATAAATTTGATAGGAATAGTACGAAAACAACACAAATTTGTTTTGAATTATATCCGGAAAGACAACAGCCGGATAGAACATTATTCGGAATTTTGGGCAAACACTTGGCTGAGTACGGTGCATTTCAAAAAACAAGAATGAAATTTTGAGCTTGTAAAAAATGCACAAAAAGTATTACAACAAGTGATCGAAATGATGGCCTTCCTCTTGAATACATAACCGAGCTCGTCGTCTGAAATTAAGAACAGCCCTAACAATATCCCTTCTTCTGATAGACCTGAATTGCGTGATGATATTGTCTCTAAGTTCATCTACTGTGTCATATTCTTGCTCTCCATAGATTCTGTTCTTTAAAGTGCCCCACAAGAAAGTATCCAAAATTGTAAGGTCAGGTGACCTTGCCGGTAATGTAATTGGTAGAGAATTTCCTAACCACCTATTAGGAAATCTTTGGTGTAAATATTCGCAAACTGCTCTTTTATTGTGTGGAGGAGCCCCGTCATGCTGAAACCAGCAGCTGTTATAATTAACGAGGGGAAACGTATCCATATATTCTTCTAATTCGTTTCTTAAGAACCGAAGATAGGTTTCCCCGTTCAAAGTATTAGAGAAGAAATGAGGTCCAAGTATTCGTTCGTCATAAATTTCAACCCACACATTCAAACGAAACCGAACTTGTGGTCTGACTTCTCTGAAGTGTCGTAGATTATTTTCACTCCAAATGTGCTCATTATTTCTATTAAAAACACCACAGTTTGAAAAAGTACTTTCGTCGGTCCAAATAATGTTTTTCAAGAAGTTTGTAGGGTCTTCCCTATTCGTGAGCCAGCTACAAAATGCCATCCTTCAATCAGGATCACCTGGATGTAATTTTTGTGAAATATGTATCTTATAACATTTCAAGCCACTTTTTTTGAATTCCCTCCGAACGCTCGTCTGTGGCACATCCATTTCTGTCGAGACTTGATGTGTTGATTTGGAAGGATCTGCGTTTATCTGAAAAAGTACCAAAAATAATTATACTTCTTCGAATATAGAATGAACAATTATTTTACCTTGGCTAATAAGTTACGTCTAATATTTTGTTCCATTCTGCTTCCATATTTCATTCTTGGTTTTTGAAACGCACCGTACTCAGCCAAGTGTTTGTCCAAAATTCCGAATAATGTTCTATCCGGCTGTTGTCTTTCCTGATATAATTCAAAATAAATTTGTGCTGTTCCTTTCAAATTTATAATAAAGTTTCAACATATCTCGTTTCTCTTCATTTGAGAATGAGGACATTTGTCCAAACTTATGATGTTTAATGAGTTCTGACAACTAGTGTTTATTAAACAAAATTTTTCGATAGGTCATGCCCATCTCAGATGAAGTTGTTTTTTTAATATCTGTGGTTTCGGAAGTGCAAATCATAACAAATTATACATCAATGAAATCAGAATGAGAATCACTATTTTTCTGTATAAAAAATCAATATGACGGCCATAACAGAAAAAAAAGTTGATGATGAATGCCAGATGACGAAACGTCGGATAGTAAATCTCAACATGAAAACGTGTAGCTGAAAAAAGTATCAATGACTTTTGGTTTTGAGCTAAGTTGTCAAATAACGAAAATTCAGTTTTTTCCAGATATTTCCGGAAATACTCTGAATTTTCCAAGTTTCAAAACAGTATTTTGTTAAGCACCAGAGTACGCAAATTTGCCCCAATTCAAGCTTCGACGTATCTCCTGTAGTTTAGGAGATCCCAATGGTGGGGGTCGAATTTGAATTGCCCTCTATACTACCAAGATCTTTTTTTTAATGATTAGCTCTGGTCTACTAACAGTGTGGTGTCTCGTGATATTACACAATTGATTTCTGGAAATCAGGACACGAAGCGGATGGATTTCCACTCATTTTTCGTTTATTCTTCTCATTACGCGTCACATCCCCGTTTAGCCAGTTCCAACTATTTCACCGGGATCTCTGAACGTTATTACGCGATGCCAGTGTGCACCTAATATAATAACGCACAAATTGGCGATTAGGATAATGCAAACCGAGTAATTTGATCGATAATTGATGATGATAATCCTTGAGGGTACCAGAAATTCTATACTAGCAGTGTTCAATTAGCTGTTACACGAATTCGTAATGTTGACATTGCAGCACCATGTTCTCGTGAAAGTATTCCTTTCGCGGCTTATTAGTTTGATTTCACATTCATGCGTGATGATTTGATAACCTGACCTGTCAGTTGTTGTCTGCGGACCGCCCCAATTCATTTGGTTACTAGTGGAATCCACTTTGTGCCTCAGAAATGAAAATTTCATACCATCAATCCCAAATAATTTGGTTGTGTTATAAACTATGGGTCATATGGTGTACACGCTGTTTGAGTTACTTCCACCAATTCAACACTGGTTGTTTATATTACTGGTGCGGTTTGATGAAGGACTCGTAATTATACCACTGCAGGGCACTGAATTGGAAGAATGCATTACAGGAACGTGTTTTTAGTAGGAGGTGATACATCTTTCTGTTGTAATTTTTCTACAAGATAATGATATTGTTCTGGGTTAGATGACTCTTGAGGGTGTTAAAAAAATGTCATCCAACTTTTGGGATGTGGGAAGTGTACGCATAACTCTGACGAGGCGTTTCTTCTTTGAATTGCGATATTTATACGCTGAATCAAAAAGGCGTGGGATTATCAGTAGCTTTGATCATTGTTTCTACAATCTCTTCTGGAAGTTCTAGTGCATGTGCTCAATAGGTAGGTACTAGATAAAACGAATTGAATTGCTCAAAATTGGAGCATTCATGATATTTTAGTTTCTCCGCTGAAACAGCTGCAGCACCTTTCGAATCAGAGGTCACTTTAAGGTGGAAGACTGCAACCGTGCCCAAACAGGTGAAATCCCAAATCAAATGGTTCCCAAACTTCCACAGTATGAGGTTTATTTCATCTGGACGGTTCCCGTCATATCTGCTTATTCTGACTGGTTCTAATATCGACGGAATATTTTCAGTTATGAGAGCCCGCTTCATCAAGTCATTTACATCATGATAAGTCGAAAAATTAGCTGAAATGAACTCACAACTGAAACCATGTAATCTATTTTCTTCGACAATGGATCCACATCTACATTTATCGTTGACACAAATCGATGTACCCACCCAAAGAAGGCCAACTACAGTCATCAATGATTGATCATATTGGAAAGTACCCAGAAAAGCTACTGGAAGGATATTATGCCAGGCTCCCAACAGCCTTGAGACGAGCCATTTCAAAGTTATATACCGCAGCTGAGTATAATGAATCGGTTACTGGCAAATCCCAGGGTTTTTGAGAATCCTCATCCTAAGGAGGTCTTTGTTTGAGAGATCCAGCTTTGTTGGCTATCGAAATGGTTGACTTTGGATATTTCAGAGTAACACTCTGGTAGAATTGAGGCTATCAAAGGGAGGGGACTATTGTAAAAATCAAGAAAAGCTGGCAGTGAAAAAAAAGAAGTTAGTCTGATACCTGAACTGCTAAAGTTTACTGAAATAGTCGCTTGGTGTCAAGTAGTTTCATTCAATTAATTGTAAGTAATGTGTTCTAAATAATTACGCAAAATGTAATCAAACTTCTGAAATTCTTTTTGACAAAGCCAAGTTGGACTCTACCTGAGTAAGTATAAGAGTTTGGGTATTGCCAGGCAGAATTTAAGAATGCAAAAAGTAATATGTGAGAAGACGTAAGAACCAATTTTAGGTCTTCTGATTGAAGCAGACTTTTAACGATTCTTTCAGAGAGTGGTGCATCCCATACTCTCTCTCTCCCATATCGTAACAAATTCAACTTATGTTTTAATTAAATAACTATCTTTTCTCACACTTCAGATCATAAATAAACTTTACAATTTATGCTGATGACTACAACAGAAACATTGCTTAGGTAGCTCAGCCTGAACCACAATTTTTTAGTTCATACTTTTTTCTAGTTCCAATTATGAATTTACATTGTGAATTAAACTTTTACTTACCTGAATAAATTCACATTTACAATTTACAATCTAATTAAGTTCATTCCTGGAGTAATACACTGATAAAAAGGATTTTTTGCGTCAATGCATAATTGCATTGATTCAAGAAGATTGTTTTCTTGAATAGGTCCAACCAAATATAAGTTTTATTTTTTGACACAGGAAAAGAAAATGTTTTGAGACATAAGATCACTTTTTTCTTTGGAGAATGAGAGTTGGTTGAGACAAGAATATTTTAACTTCAATAATGAACACTATTCTTCCATCAATGTGATCCTTAACACCTGTGAGCGTTGATCTTGTTTGATCAGGATGAAAATATCTTCTATCAATTATTTGTTTTTTTTCCAATATGTATGTATTTCATAAGAAATAATAAAATGCTAATAAAATAACATTTATTGAATGAATAAATAGTCATTGAACAATTTTCAACAATTTCGACAAGGGAACGAATATCAACTTGACATTCAATCATAATTAGATTAGCAAAAATTTTCCAATGTTCGTTATTCATATGACCATACTTGTTAATGAAGTCAGTAACTACCAACGCTGCCCATCTGTCTCTATCGGTGATATTAAGGGTGCTAGAACTGGCCTTCGTCAAAAGAGCTTGTCCCAAAAGGTTTCAGAAGTCCTTTTTTGCGACGAATTCGATTCCCAAACACTTCCGTCAGTGCACTAATTTCATTCTCGTCCATACTGGATCGAATTTCCAGTTCTGTTTAATTTCGTCCTGAAAAATAAAATAATTTTAGAAAATAATAGAAATAATGTATTTTTGGATTATGTCGTACCTATGGAACCTTAGACTCAAAATGCTCAATGTCTATGCGATTCGATGTTATAGGATATCCCATCTGTTGAAATTTTTTTCGAAACCCATTTCCTTTGACGAGACAATTAATTATTGAAATTTTTGGGATGCTGATTGAGATAAATTTGGGCAGAATGAGCAACTACTTCACAACCCCCTGGAGTTCCAAAGCCGAATTCAGTTGGCCTTAATATATGGTCAAATTTAGATAGATATTCTTACGAGATAATTCTGCAGTTAGTCGGTAAATAATTGTACCCATAGCTATTGGACGAATTCCGCCATATTGGGCATATATCGGGGATGACTTCACCAGATAGCATGAAATTGCGTAAATTGGTTACTGAAGATGAAATTTTTCTACCTTCACATCCGGAGCTCATTAAAAATGGATCTTGTGAAAATTATCAAAGAAAAACGTTTTTTATTTTGTAACTTCGAGGACCCGTAAGTTTATAACAAAAAAAAAAGTTTTATGAAGTGTGATATTTTGACCCCATCCGTACATTTTCGAGAGTCCTCGTTATAATGCAGGCATGCAATTGGAATCATTACTTTCTTCGTTATCGCCATAAAAAAGTCCTCATCTTGATCGTAGATATTTTGATCTGCTCAGATCGGTTCTGAATTTAGCATTCATCAGTCTCATCTGAATTCCAAGCATCCAATCACTACAAAATCCAGATGAATGTTCTGTTTTCTGATGATCACATCCTATAAGCGCCATCAAACATTGTGACCAGTGTATAAAATGGAACATGATACTATCCGAAAATTTCAACGATACTCTGAACTGTACTGAAAAAAGGACCTAATTCTAAAACACGTATCATATTGCATGAAATGTAGCAATCACTGACAGTTGTGGTTATTTAAATCTCCAAGGTGAGGTGTGGACAAAAGATATCGAATTCTGGTGTTTTTTATATGATTACTTACACTAATTATTCCTATTTACGTTACAGTAGTCAGCGTTGTTATTGAATGTGCATATTTATTGAATTTTTTTTGTCTAGATTGTGGCGGGTAGTTGTACATTTCTTTCAACACTATAGGTATTTAGCCTATCAGGTCCTGGAGCAGCTAGTTTATTGTTATTATTATTATTACTTACTGTTTTTGTTTCATCAGTTTTCGAAAGTGCTTCATTGTCGAATATTTTCGAGAAATATTGCAGAATTCACTTACGTATCTCATAGTTCACTTCCCAGATCTCGACAAAGAAATTGTCCAGTTTCCTTAGATAGACGACAACCTTCAAAGCTATGTTAATAACTTGTTATTACTAGAATGAGCCTCTACACCGTTGAGAGGAAAACAATTTTCCCTACTTCGCCAGTCAATTTAAACTCGGGTTTTATAGTTTGTAATGCCAAAACGAATTTAAACTTTACAGGAAGAAGTCCGTTTTTATTATTCCACTTTCCGGAACAATCTTGTATAATTTTCTCGCGAACGTCTACAATTTCAGCGCTCACTAGATGTTATGTTAGGAGGGTTCATTTAGGGGTAGCTTCCAGATGTCATAGTTATCATATCCTTGTTGATATTTTGTGATGTTATTTTCTGCGAGGAAAACAACTTGATTTGCTTGGTTTGACTCTAGTTTAGTGATGACGAAAATATGCAGTTGAAAAAAAGATTACAAGAAAAATATTGTTGCGAGTATGTAACGCTTCTTGGTCGTGAATATGAGTTGAAAGTTGTTGAGAAACTGTTGGATAGCACTTAGACAAGAAAAACTGTCAACTATTAAAATCGCGACACCAACATCGATACGTCCAGTTTCTTTTTCATTATTTTCAGTTTCTGATACGAAATAAGTTGCTTCTCCTCCGCGACAAGCTAATTCAAACGCATAAATGTGATGTATTAGTCCTTCCGTTATATTTTCGTCATATAATTTGGCCTGATGACATTCTTATCAATATGCTAGGTAACTTGAATCACTCTCTGACATTTGTTTCAGTATTCTGATTCGTTTACTGATTATTCAATACCATTTTCGAATACGTTCACAAAGAGACATTTTAATGGTACTTCACCAAAGTAACAAAACAGCTAAGTATGTAGTTTTTGTACGAAATTCGATGCTTTTGATGGTAGAAAGTTTGTCTGTACTGACATAGGAATCAAAAATGTAAATTATGAACTTCATGTCGCCACTGTTGCTTAGAAAATAAGTGTAGGATATAATATTCTACGAAAGTTTGCTATTGTATTACTATGATTTATTTGATAACTTCCTCGAAGCAAATTTCAATATTCACGAGGAAATTTCATGTGAAAAAATGTATTCCGATTAAATTTTTGACCATAATAATTATCTAATGACGTATTGTTGAGCAGTTTAAAAAAAATTCAGAAGGGCCAGGATCGGATCAATAAATAGTGCAATAGTATTTGGATATTTTTTTTATATATTCATTTGATCAATGAATCGTTCACATCTGGAACATTTCCCGATTTAAAAGAGTCCCAGTGTATTCCTGTTTACAAAAACAATGGCTCAAAATCTGAAATAAGATATTACAGGTCGGTACAGAGCCCCATTTCCAAGATCTTTGAAGTGTCCTACTCTATAAGACTAATAAACCTAAATCTTGAACAATTAAAATTACTGTTTACTACAAAAATAATAAAAATCATGTTGTGAGTTTGTTTAATGATTTAAGTCATGCATTCAACACTATGGATTATGAGTTATTACTGATGACAGTAGAAGACATTGCAGTCTCAGGAATAGCACATCAATGGGCAACTTCATACTTAATCAATAGAAAACAGGCCACACTTGTTGATGGGGTCAAATCTGATACGAGAGGCATATATTTAGGTGTACCCCAAGGTTCCATTTTGGATCCATTATTTTTCATTATATTCATTACTCACGACGATAGTTTCTGCATTTCATCAAATCAAATGATTGTTTACGCTGATGACACCAACATACTGATGTCAAACAATAATGTCGAGTCTAAGGAATTAATATATCTAAATGAATACTGCTCAGATAATGGGTTCAAGATGAATTCAACAGACACTTACCACATGCAATTTTTACCAAAAAAATGTCACACCTGATCACGATCTATATCTTAATGTATGTGGCCACTCTATCCATAGAAAGGACGCCATCAAGATTTTAGGTCTCATAACACGAAATTCGAGATAAATCGTATCAATTGAAATTATGAGAATTCTGTATTTTGAGTTGGCCCAGTCAACACTACAATACGGATTGATTTTCTGGGGTTCTTCCTGTTACTTTGTGCAAGCATTACGCTCAAAAATAAAAACAAAGTTGATTAAAAGTTCACTGATCTAGGATTCAGCTAAAATATATCACCATCTTCGACAAGATTTGAAGATATTCAATCACTTGATCAATTCAGGAAGTCGGTGAAGCAAGTCCTCATTGACAAGGCATTTTACAGTGTTCAAGAGTACTTTAACGGAGAATTGGATGGCATACTTATATGAAATTGTATTTGTTGTTTCGTTGTTAAAATTGTTATATCCGTCAACCGGTTGCACCCCTACGTGCAACCCTCAGAAGTCAGAGACTTGTGCGAGCTAGGGGAAGACGTAGCCCTTACCATTTTATACGTGTGATGCCATGCACGAAACCGGTGGCAATGCTGAGATTCGAACTCACGCTCTCTGGCTTATGAGGCGAGAACTCAACCCGCTCACCACCGCGGCCCATTTGGCTTTTGTAATCGTTTTGTTCTTTGTGAATAGGCTTGTGACTTGGGTTCCATTAATTTATTTTGACAGTTTATTTTTTATTTTTCCTGTCAACGTCTGACCTCGGATCTTTATACATAAATATATTTTTCTATATGTCTATTTTTAATCACAATGTTTTTTTGATAGTCCTCAATGTATAAAATAACAGGGTTTCGACTAGCGTTTTATTGCAAATTTGATAGTGTGATTTTCTCACCCATCTCAATTAAACTGACTCTTTTATTTGGTTTTTTATTTATAAACTTATCTATTATAGCAGTATCTACGAGATGTTCATCTTGACATTTTGATTTAATTTGAATAACCATCTTCAAGAAAAACTTGCATGGGTAATTTTTGATGTGACAACCAATGCTAAAATATTGACGAGTTTCTCAATTTTAGTTTAGTTTTATTTATTGTACTTGACTATAAAACTTTTACGCAATATTTTCCTCGACTACTCAGATATTTTTAAACATATTCCTTATGACTTCTTTTTGAACTTTATATCTGCAAGTGTGCAAAATCTGTAGATTTCTTGACTAATCCGTTGAGATTTATGAATTTTTATAATGCATATTTCTATTTTTTACTTACTGTATATTTACCTGTGTGAATACTTTTCGCTATACAAATTATAACCTCCTGAAAAATTTTGTATTTCGTGCAGAAATACAAAATTTTTCCTCCAAGTATATTGGCACGTGCACACGGCTTGACAATTTCACTTAAATATCTTTCTATCTAGCTATCTGGATGAATTTTCCAAAGTGTATTCTTGCATTTCGTCTATAATTATGTTTGTGGATGAACGAACGCAGGCAGAGGAAATTATAGTAACGTCCAAGGGTGTGTGGCGACAATGACAACTTTTAATAATTGGTTTTTCATGCAGACCAGAATTTCGATTTCCTGTCTAATTCGAGCAATCAAAATCCCATAACGAGATTATGTTTAATTACTTGGTCCTGATGACGACGCCGGGTGACGCTGTAGTCGTCGCGACGCGACGTGTTTCTGATGTTTTCCTATATCTTCTTCAATTATACGCTTGTTACCCTTGCGCCTGAACAGGAAGTTACGAATATTGCTGGGGACGTGGAAGTTACATCCTTCAATTTCAGATGAGAAGTGCCCGTAAAAACATCTGTAGGGTTGAACCATATTGTATCTAGATCACCTTGAATTTTCATTTCTATTAGGATGCCATTGGAGTAAATTAAAAATTAAACAAAACTGTTTTTCCAATTTCAACTTTGTAAAGAATTGAACGTTCTCAAATTTTGATTACTACACTACGATAATGTTAAAAATGAAGAGTTATAAACCAAAAACCATAAAATAGCACGTTTTTTCCAAGATGGCGGCCATTGCGAACCTTTATCTGGTCAGGACTTTTGATAGGATCAATATTAACCCCTAATAAACATTATTAACAAATTTTGAAACTTTCGGATTTATTATTTTTATTTCCTGAAATTTGGCATTCGTTGCCTGAGCTATTACCTCTGCGTACAATTCTTTCACTACTGAGTGAGATAATTCATAGTTCTAAATCGCCAGTTGGCTGTCCAAAAATCATTTTCTTTTTGTGGTCTGATGCCTCGCATCTGCACAGTAGATATTGGTATTACTGTTTCTGGATCCTTAGTCAGAAAGTAAGGTCACCATTGTACAGTCTCTATCTAGGTGCCTTTTTACTACACCTTGGCCAGTCATGAGCCCTGTCACGACTCTTATTTTTTACCTTTCTAATGAGTCTGATGTTCTTTTATTACACGGTCTTCTAACGTATTCTTTCCCACGTTTGTTTTCTGGGATTTTTCTCTAGTATTCTTCATGGACTTCCAGGATGCAGTATTCCAACCCTTTTCTAGAAAGTTCATCGGTTCAATACCTGCAATTCCCTGATCGAAAATGATGTCCAGGTCTATATTTTTCTCTTGTTATTGTTTAAAATTGTTTTTTTTTCGTAAACCAGCTGTCACCCCCCTACGAACGACAGCCCTCAGAAGTCAAAACTTGTGCGAGCTAAGGATTAACGAGGTCTTACCTTTTAACGTGCGATTCCTAGCACGAGACCAGTGACCATGCTCGGAATCGAACCCACGTCCCTCTGACTGATAAACTAGCGCTCTACCAACATGACCACTGCGGTTATATCTAGCATTGATATCCTGAGCATATATTCTCATGGCTAACATTTTCTTGGTCACAATTCTCACAATGCTCATGCCAATGTGAACGTTGTCCATAACGTTTTGTATTTTGAATTCACCAAGCCTTGTCTCTTACCGACCACCATTTATTATTATAATTATTAAATGGCGGGGCTGGCCAGGGGCTGAAATGCAGGTAGTTCTGTATAGAAGCTTTCTGCACCCCGCTATCAGGTCTATCTCGTGAGTACTCCGGATCTTTTAATGAACTCCAGGAGATTCCTCACAAGGTTTTCCTACGGGATGATATCTTCTGCACCGTGGTGTCCGAAGATGTCCATCCTCATGCGAGCCAGAGCTTCGCATTCAAACATTATGTGGGAGGCTGTTTCGTCCTCCTCTGCATTGTGTGGACTCTTGATGTATCCTCAACGAATGCAGGTGTTTTCTCAGATGGCAGTGGCCTGTCATCAGTCCTACCACCTTCCTGAGGGAGTCTCGGCTTAGTTCAAGAAGGTGTCTTGATAGCCGGTCGGTTGGCCCCATCATCATCATTTTTCCGTGAGTATTGCCTAAGGCATCCTCCCAGATAGATTGATGACGTTTTTAACCCATTTCTTTGTGTCCTGCTTAATATCCCCAAATGGGATTCCGCAGGGTGGTTCTGGTCCAATGAGAGTTGTTGCTGCTCCCGATCTCCCAAGGGCATCTGCGCTCTCATTTACCTGGATCCCTGGACCAAGACAACTTTTACCCTGTTCTGTGCTCCCAGGTCGTTAAGGTTTTGGTGTGCCTCCCAAACCAGTTTGGAAGTGAACCTGCATGATCGCAGGGCTTTAATCGCCGCCTGACTGTCGGAAAGAATCGTTATGGGTTGGTTTCTAGGACCCTTTCTTAGAATCTCTCTCGTGCAGACGGAGATTGCCGTTACCTCGGCTTGGAATATAGAGGCTTGAGTACCGAGGCTTAGGCTCATGTCTTTCCTTGGTCTTGCCCCGTATATTCCAGCCCCAACTCCTTTGCTAGTCTTTGAGAACCGACCACCAAGTGAAGAGAAGACAGTCTCAGTAGGGTCTCAGCAGCACGTGGTGTTAACGTCAAGGCCTTGTAATCCCAAGACAGGCAAATCTCTGGATTTTGTTTAGTCTCGTCATACCTAGTCCTTCTTTGTTGTGCCATATCACCAACATCATTTTAAAACCAGTAGAGCATATTTAGTCCCCATTTCTTTCAAAAGAAGCGTCTGGCCAGATATAGTGAGTTCTCCGCTATTTTGGTACCTCTTTCCAGATGTGGGTTCCAGGTCAATTTCGAGCTTAGCTAGAATCACCCCGAGATTTTATTCCTTCCCTTTTTTCTGTAGAGTTTCACCCTGAAGTTTCAGAGGTCCTAGTCCTTAAAATTTCAATAACTCAAATTTAAATTTTCTGCAGTGTAATTTTTATCAGAAAGGATATTTTCTAAAAAATTAATATAGAACTTTCCTATCAAATGTTTGTAACCCACCGTTTATTGATTGGTAGAAAGTAATCAGTTAATCTACTGTTCAATGGACCATCACATATTGCGCTTGTCATTGCCAATAAAACTGCTGCAGATCTACAATATAAAAAGTATATTTTCAGCATTTTCTGTTTTTCAGTATTATTGATCCTTTTCCAGTTCAATTTAGAGTTGAAAGAGAACTTTGCTGCAATAAACTTCTCAAATCCTGTTCTAAATTGATTGTGCATTATACTGTCGAGATGTATTCGTTATTACAAGATTTATATGGGTTTCGGGATGATTTATATGAATTCCGGGATAAAAGTTAAAAAGTGTGTTTTACTCGAAAAACTTTTACAAGTATCGAAGTTTGCGGAAGATACATATTGAATTTTCCAAATTAGGCTGTATCTCAGGAATGGAAAAACCGGTTCAGATGATCATTTCATAATGGAAATGAAAGTGGATTCTTTAAAATATTGATAGACCTTCAATTTTGGTAATAAATCGCTTGGGAGTTCGATAATGATTGATTGTTTGAAACCATCGTTAATATTCCAATCGTAAAAGGACAGTGATTCGGACTAAAATCTGCACTAAAAATTATATTTGAGACTAACTTCCACTTGTGTTAAATACTTTATCCAATATTATAAAAAGGTGTCGTTTTTTCATTAACTTTTCAAATAAACGTTTTCGGGAAATATCTTCCTCTAAAATATCAGGCGTTACATTTGCTGTCACAATTTATTGTTGCCGCTTTGTCTCGTTTTCGAAAATAGAGGATTATACTCGACACGTCCAGTTTCTTTTATATTATTTTCAATTTCAGATACGAATCAAGCAGTTTTGCAGTAAGCTGCTTCTCCTCTGCGCCAAGCTAATTCAAATTCCAAAATAATTTGCTACTTTTGCAGAACTATAGCAGTGTAATCACAGTTATCCCCCTTGAATATCTGCACATATACAATTTTGAAAAAATTTATCTTTTATACGATTCTTTGATGAAACCTTCAATTATTACGAATTCCTAATGAGAATATCTATTAAATCCTTATTACCATATCTCTTCGTCAGCGTCGGCTTTAAAAACGAATTAAAATTGTAATGATTTCTTCGTTAGGATTATCTGGCGAAAACCTCATCAAATTCGCAGAAAATAATTCGAAACTGTGAAGTTCTTTTTATTTTTCTTACAATTAAAACACCATCTCCTTTGATTTCTATCAACAGTGTTTGCATAATTCGATTTTAAATGCGTTAAAAAACGCCTCCGGAGAGAAGCGGCAGACTTGAAGAATTAAAAACCGAAGTGGTGATTATTTGCCAGGGGGTGGAAAGGAATTACACCGCGACGAAACTGTACAGCTCTAAAATAAAAACAGCATAATCCCAATTTATGATACGTCGAATACGTTTCAAATACGCACTACTCAAATCTTAAATTTTCATAAATAACCATTCCCTACTCGCACATCCTGTACGGGTGTACATGAGGGATTATTATTATTATTATTATTATGAGGTACTCTCATTGATATCTTCCTCAAGAAGACCGATTCATATGCGTGCCCATTTACACGTATACGCATTCACATAAACCTGATATCGACGAATCTATTAGACAAGGCATAACTTCTAGAATATTAGGTGTATCGAAATGAGATTTGGTATAAGTAAATGGTATGTGAAGAGGAGAGTTTTCGCATATTTTTCACTTTCCGATCACCTCCAATTTCACCCTAAATGGCTCTGGTTTTGAATTTTTTAATGGAATTCCCCGTATATTTCAACATTATTGGATTTGTGACAAAATTCTGGATCAGAATTTTGGAATTTTTAGGAGTTTTCATGTCTACTTCAATTTTTTAGAGTCACTTTCGAAATTGCATCTAGGAGGCCATGATCGGACGTAAACTAATCTATTACAATCGCAAAGTTCTAGTGACTGGTATGAAAGATAGGAATAAGTTAAATCATTTACCGAAAATAGGATTTTTTTCTCAACAAAACTCATTTATTTGCTATGGATTGACAGATAAAACAAACTCAACTAATAATTTTAGAGATGCACTTGAATAATTTAATAGTGAAATATCCTAATTTCTCAAAAATTTCACTGTAGTAAACTTTAAAAGTGCATTCCTCAAGGTTCGAAACACATTTCAGCTCGTTTAATTGTTTCTCTCAACACATTTCATACAATATGAGGCGTTATACTTCTGAATGCCTGTAGACTTCTTTCTTTCAAGATTCCAAGAGTGACTGGGGCTGGTGCATAGTAGACCCTTTCTTTAACATATCCTCAACTAAAGAGAGCACAGTGAGATCCGGTGCGCGTGCAGGCCACTGTAATCAAGAACTTCTTGTTGTGAGTAAATTCGCCATAAAAACACTACCCACCTCTCTCTATCGTCAAATGTTGATGTAACTGATATATAAATGCTCGATATCCGTTTGAATGTTGACAAGCATGCATTTTCATGCAGGGTTAAATCTGTCTTAAAAGCTGCTCAGATCACAATCGGAATACCTGCCAAGCGGATATGGTTGAGCATCTAGTAGGTATTATTTTTTATTATACAACTGCCGGGTGGGATCATTTCCGCCCTAAATAGTAATCGTCCCAAAGAGAATAATCATGATACAAAGCTCACAAAAAATTATCTTAAATAGTTTATTATCGAAACACTATCGAGTATCTACCAACAGTACTGGTAATGTTAACGACATATTTATTGTTTAAATTGATATTTCCGTCAACCAGCCGCACACCCTCAAGAGTACAACCCTCAAAAGTCTCCGAAAGACTTGTCCGAGCTAGAGAAGACGCAGCCCTTACCTTTTAACGTGTGATGCCATGCACGAAACCGATGACCCTTAGGTTAAGAGACAAGCGCTCTACCATTATGACCATCACGGCCCTTATATAAGGAAAGACTATGGAGAAACATCCATTAGAAAATTGGCCGTACGAGTGATTTAGTATTACTTACTGGCTGATTTGATAGTCACCAAGAGTATGGTTATTCATACGTCTCAAAAGATACACAGATTTCCTTTTCAGAAAATTTGGAATGATATTGAGGCTTGAGTTGGCTTCTCACCATCAAGTGAGGGAAGTGATAAAACTCTGGGGCTACTACAGGTTTATCTGAGGCAGGAAAGTATTCACGGTCATCTTGGTGGATGTCGAGGATACTGACTAGGAGAGATTTTGCTACCTTTATTGTATATTGTGAAAAAAAAAAGCCTATACATAGGCTCAATAGGCTAATATGTACATTGAACTGGCTAGGTGAAAACCGATTAGTACGAGGTGTATGGAAATAGACGGATCAGTATGAAGTAATTAAAGAAGGGCACGAAATAAAAAATTTTACGTCCGCGAAGTAACAGTTAGGGACAGGCTCAGTGAAAAATACACTGCCGTAATATTTGAAGTAGTATAAAATAAACTCGTTATTAGTGGATGAAATTCAAACGAACCAGTCTCATTAGAAATATGCATGTGTTTTGTCTTTGAACCCTGAAATTAAACCTTCTTCAACGCTCCGGTATAGAAATACTATTTTCAAAGCAAATCAATCGCCATGAAATTGAAAGTGTCATTTAGTTTCAGAGTACTTATCAATAAAACACGGAAAATGAAAAGCTACTTTATGCCAATCACCCCAAGCAAATTGTGTTGCTGAGAATCAAACTCGTGCGACATCCAAGAATAATTCAAATGAATTCGCAACTGTATCAACGAACATTCACCAATTCATCTTGGAAAAGTAATAATCAGGTCTGAACAATCGATTTGCTTCAATACATTTTTTTATAAACTACTCCTTAAAGAGGTTTCACTAGGTAAAAATGTAATCAAATGGTTAAACCGACCTTTCTATTCAAATTTCAAAAAAGTGAACAAATCGTAAGTTCCTCCACATGTAGATTTCAAATTGGAGAATCTGGTTTAACTTATTTGATGACTAATTTATTTTGTGGAAATGTATATAGAACTTTCTGTGGAAAATAGACCAAAACATTTTAATATTTTCTCAGAGAAAACTTCTTTTTATTAGTTTTAATGTGCAGTTTTACAAAAAAATTGATATTCTATTATGCTATAGAAAACTTTCATCGTAGTGTTGCAAGACAAAAAATTTTCTCCGTTTTTCTGAATTATTGACGTAATCAGATACGTTGCTTCTTATATACTTGGGATGCTTGCCAAATCTCATTAGAAAAAAATTATAAAATGTAGACGTTACTCATTATTTATAATTATTGTTGAGCATGCCTAACGAGCGTATATAAAAATAAAATAACTAAATTACTTTTTGCAAATAATATAGATAGACCAGCGGCAATCATTTCCTTTTCAATATGCTGCATAAATCAGTCGAATCTTGCAATAACGTACAAAAGAGAATCATGTCCCTGAGTCCCCTTAAACTCATCAGATCCATCCCTTACTTTTCAACGCCCTATAAAATCTTCTTACGGCTTCTGATGGAATATTATATGTCTTGTCATTCAAGGGAAGTATGAATAGAGCGAGAGAACTGACGACATTGACAACAAATTTCTATGAAAGGGAAGTATAGCGACATTTTTCATATTTTGTAGAAAAACAGCCGAGGAGTAAAGAGTTTCAACAATAGAGAGAATAAATGAGAATTCGAATGAAAAGATGGGGCTGGAACGAAATATAAAACTGTTTACAGAAGACATGAACGTGTGTTCTGAGTGGATATGAAGATGTGTTCTGATAAATGTTGAATGTTACTATAGAAATGTACAAATCCTTGAAAACATTACGCGAAAGTTCCAACAGAAAGATTTCTCAGAATATGGAATTATTAGTCGTTTTATAATGTGATTTCTCAAATGATGTTGAGCCTTAACTGCCACTGTTTTTATTGGTTGAGTTTTTAATAAGATTCCTCTAGAGAAGATTTTGAGGTGAGTCAATTATCCAAAATTCTGAGTGGTAGTTATTAGATATGTACAAACGTCATATTGCAATGGATCATTTCAATAAAATTAGAGCAATTCCATATAATTTTAATATGAATTGAAGTTGCAGTAAAATTACGCGAATCTATGAATGAAATGGAAAACCAAAGAATTGTTTTCCAATATCAACAGTTGCTTAAACAACTTCATCTGGGTTGAAAGGAGAAATTTCCCGCCAATTTTTTCTTCTATAATTCGAAATCAGATCGTCGAGACACATTGGAGGAGACTTGGCAATTTTTTTAATAAAATGAAAAATTTTGGTTTCCTTCAGTATCGAAATACTTGACTTCGATCGTATGGAAATCTCTCAAAGATGCGATATCAGTTTATATTTTTTTAATTAGATGATAATTTTTTGGTTAGATGCATTTTTCTGACTGAAAATCTTCTGAAATAATATCAATTCGCCATCGAAATTAATTTTTTCGCGATTTTCTGAAAAATGTAAAACAAAAATCTCAACTATTTTCCTCTTGGAAGGAGATTTTGACGTTTGGAAAATTTCGAAACAATTCTTATTTTTGCTCTGTCAAAGTGACATTTTACATAGTTTTGAGCTGCAGAGTGCACTGTCCATGCCGTGCTTGGGTTCGCACGTTGAAGAGTAAGACCCTCGTCAATTCCTGCTCGCACAAGTCCTCTGAAGAGGATGACGGTTGCTTTATCTTGAGGCTTCGGCAGGTTGATGAGTTCATCTGAAGTTGGGAGGGAAATTTCCAACCAATTTTTTTCAATAATTCGGAATCGTGCATTTACAAATCATAGGAATAGGTTTGGAATCAGCATGAAATTTTGCGTAATTTCATGTGAATGTAATGACCGTATTTTTCATAATTTTGGACTTTTTTTCTTTCTTCAAGTAATTTGTTTCTCTTGTCAATCGATTTGAATCTGAATCGATTGGCGTTTGCAGAGTTGCTGTATCTTGAACCGTTCTCGAGTTGAAGAGTTCATTTTGAGCTGAGAAGGTTTTTCGTCAGAAAAATCTTACGAAATTTTGTCAATTCTCCTTCAAAATTTATTTTCGTGGTATGATTTGGAATAAGCTCATCAAGATGAATTTGAAGGGGGATTTCGATTTTTTGAATAATAAGAAGTGAACATTTTCAATTTTTTTTTGCGAGAATATTTTTGACGTTTTTTCGTTTTGATTTGTATGTGAGCATATGTAAATTATATATTTTCGGAATCATCATAAAATTCTGCGTATATAGTGTGAATCCCAAGTGAATCTGATGATTTTGTATTTTTTATGATTTTTAGGGGTCTACTCCTTTGGTCTTTAATCCTTTTTTAAGTAATTCTTTTCTTCTGCCGATCGACTTGAAATTCATAGACTGTACTAATTCTATAATTCTGAATCGATTGGCGTTTGTAGAATTGCTCTATCTTGCACCGTTCTCGAGTTGAACAGTTCATCTGAAGTTGAGAAGGTTTTTCTTCTGAAAAATCTTCCTAAATTTGATGAATAATCCTTCAAAATTTATTTCTGTGGTATGATTTGGAATAAGCTCGTCGCAATGAATTTGAATGTAGTTTGTGACTTTTTGAAAAAATTAATAATACAACTTTTGTGAGGGAAAAATTTTCGGCGTTTTTTTCGTTTTTTACGCTGAGGCTTGTATGTGAAATTTTGCTTATATAGTGCAAGTGAATATGATGATTTTGTATTTTCATGATTTTTAGGGATCTACCACTTTGGTCTTCAATCCTTTTCAAGTAATTCTTTTCTTCTGCCGATCGACTTGAAATTCTTGGACTGTACTCATTGGCGTTTGCAGAATTTGAACCGTTCTCTAGTTGAAAAGTTCTTCTGGAGTTGAGTAGATTTTTCGTAGCTTCAACTGGACACCAGCTACCCATAGCCCTTTCTGTCCCTATCTGGCCATAGTGTATGCCTAACTACAATCATTATTTAGCATCTAACGTACGTTTTTGAGGTTGAAATTTTTGAGATTGTTAGAGCCACCCCTAATGTTCTTTGGTTCAACCTCCTTACTTTTTTTACTGTCGAACAAAAGCACAACTCAAGTCGGTAAATCGCATTACTTACTACTAGAGAATGTATTCAGTAAACAGCGAAATGTTAAACCCTTCGGAAAGTGGAGTAAAATTAGAAAACAAACAGTGGAGTAGTTCTTTAGTTAAGTGCAAATGTTTCCAGGGTTCATTCGTATCCTATTACCGTCTCACGTTCTGCTGATAGACCGCGAATGAAAATGAGGTACTAGAAAAAGGTGATATTCTAGGCCGAAGTCGATGAAGGTTGGGGTAGGTACAGTATGAACTAACACAATTATTGAATTATTTCTTACAGCCAGAGTATGCCTGTGGGTGAACTGTTTATGTCGCGGTATCATTTCATTCATACCATGCACCTTTTATTCCTTGCCGATTCATTTAAAGACCTCTTCAAAGAACAGTTTGTTGCCAAGTATTCTCGAGATCGCTCTGAATATACCTATACTATGGAAATAACTGTGGAATAATTTGTACGAGATCAGTGGCTCCTGCTGAGTGTCTGTAAATTTTGTACACGTGTTATTGAAATTCTTTGACGTTTATTTTTCTTTTCTGACTTCTGTCTAAACAAAATCGGGTATCTCAGTAACAGTAATTATGAATCATTCTTTCGATCATTATTGTGTCTGTCTTGCCGTAGTTATCGATTTTGGGAATTTTGGGCATTTTT
The DNA here is from genome assembly GCA_958502065.1 of Chrysolina americana. Classification (NCBI taxonomy): domain Eukaryota; kingdom Metazoa; phylum Arthropoda; class Insecta; order Coleoptera; family Chrysomelidae; genus Chrysolina; species Chrysolina americana. Next base: position 94,803,283 of record OY293413.1, on the reverse strand, counting down.
GGTATTGCTTGCTCTCTTGTATTATAAACTGTTTCTCTAGAATTATTGCTGTAACCCTCAATTTTTATTTCAATTTTCCGATGTTTTGCTTTGAAACCACTCTTCCCTCAATGACTGATGGCTGCAGTCAAACTTTCCGATACTAAAATGAAACCTATTTCAGAACCCGTAAAAACATTCGAAATAAAGTAACAGAACGCTGGCTGAAACTTTTGTTATGAATAGTTGAAAATAATCATACTAGGTAAATTGGAAAAAAAAATTATTAGCGGTAGAAGTAAAAATTATTCAAGTATTGCCAGTTTGCTTTTTCTCCGCAGAAACACATTTCGAAATAAATACTTGAGATACAGTGAAATTCAACAAATCCTCAAGTACAACCCGAAAGGAGAAAATACCTAGAGTGAATGAGCTCTTAATCAATCTGCAATATTTGCAATTGCCAGATCATATACTAAAATGAAAGAAATTATATCACATATTGGCATTTGAATTAGCTTGGAGCAGAGGAGAAGCAGATTTCTGCAGAACCACTTATTTCGTATCTGAAATTGAAAATAATGGAAAGAAACTGAATGTATCAAGTATAATCCTCTATTTTCGAATGCGAAACAAGGCATTAACTATAAATTATGTGACATCAAATTCATTACGCATAATATTTTAGAGAAATATATTTTCCCAATACGTTTATTTCAAAACCTAATGGAAATACGAGACACTTTTATAACATTGAACAGAGTATTTCTTACAACAAATCTCTTTTGGAAGAAGAAAGACTCTGAAGGTTGGTATAAGAATGTGCTGATATTAATTACTGAAGTTTCCAAATGCACTAAATGCTCAGCACAATGCATTGGTATAGATATTGAACGTGTCAAAATTAAAAATCACTCAAATCGAGCGGCAAGTAAAAGCGGAATTGAAGAACAAGCTCTAAGAAAGAATAACAGAACACAGCAATTCATCATCAATAAAACCATACTTACGAGTTAACCAAGTATCGAGCATTATTCAATCAACGGATCTTTACATTTACAAAAAATTTATTGCAAAACTGGTTTCGATCGATTGTTAATAGTCTAGAATGTCTATTTATCAACGAGTGCCACTCTACTTTTTTCATTTAAGAAAAATATCACATTCCAAAGTGTTCCTCTGACGTCACGTTCATCGAAAACATCCCCCACCATAATCCACGTTTCGAAATAGGGAATATCGTTCTCCCATAAAATATAGCTACTAGCTGATTATAAGTCGAGAAATAATTGAAACTTTGTCACTAGATCAACACATCAGAAAATTTTACGTAAAAGCAATTTTTTATATTGTAACTTTCAAATTTTCTGAACGAACCTGCCTTTCCATGAAAAACTATGGCTGGCAACACCGCAAATTATAATAACAGTACTTATGGAACAAGAGTTGATATTACCACAGAACACACACAGTTTATTTGAATATTCACTGGATTTCAGACAACCGGGTACAGATCACTTTTTAGACATTTTCACGGATATAGGGAATACAGAAATTACTCAACAAAAACAGTAAAACTTTGAATTTGAAAATCGCAGAGAAAAAAAATTGTTATTGATCTGCTCCGTGAACCAGATGAACAAACCGATTTGGTATCAAATGACAACTATCACAGAACACAATCCAGATGTAATGATAATTTGAGATTCCATGGTGTACAACTTATACGACGTTGCCAAGTTTAATTTTGATGAACGTGACGTCAATCTATAGGAACACTCGCGGTCAGAAAAAATAAATAAAGAATCCCAAGTGATATTAGCATATATACTTTCTAATTACAGTGATTTCTCAGAGTCCGTGGAAAGGTCCATACGTTTGGAGGAAGAAATTACTTCAACATCTACTACAGGAACGATTAGCTGTGGCATCCGCAGCGACATCACTGTTCAATTTCAATAACTACGTTTTCATAAATAAAGTTTGTATCGCTATGTTTCTAAATTTCTTATTTATTAAATTGTCCTGCCGAATAACACTCGATGTTTGTATATATTGATATCAGGTGTTGTTCAAATTCTGAACTGTTTCCTTCAGGCATTTGACTCGGAAAACTTACAACCTAAAAACGCTCCATCTTTGGTGTTGCACTTTCAATAGTTGACAGTTTTTCCCGTCCAATTACTAGGCAAGACTTTCACAATAAACAATCTAAATTTATTTATTTATAATATAAACCTCTTGTTCAATTATAAGTGGAAATATATTAATTCTGTGACAGAAGTCCTTCAGAAAAGGAGTATATGTCTGAGGGATCTAATTTCAATAAAACAAATTCACAAGTCGATAAAATGTACATGAATACACTCAATAATCCAAATAGTATTCAATATGTACTTTGAAGCTATGATGTGTTCTATAATATGCCTCAACTGTAATTTTCCCAATATGAGTTATTTATCATGAATATTTTATGTGTTTTTCACGTTCTACAACTTTCATTTTCTCCAAACGGATCAATAAAATATCAGTCTTTCTATATGTAAATGGCCACTTTCCCATAGATTAGGTTAGGTTAGGTTTGAACGTGACTGGGCCCATATCAGGCCCTCCACTGCGGCCAATGGCCTATTGTGGCTCACCCTATGGTTATATTTCTCCCAGTATATCCAATATCTTAACGAAATTGAGGAGTACGTTGGGAGAACAATTTACTGTTGTATTGCCAAATGTTGAAAATCTGGTTCTGGCCGCTGCGGGGCATGTACATAAAATGTGCTTAGCCGTTTCATCCTCCTCCATGCATAGGCGGCACTCTGCATCTTGTGCAAGTCCGATTTTATGCATGTGGTGTTTGAGTTTGCAGTGGCCAGTGAGCAAACCTACTATAACTCTGAGATGTGCTCTACTGAGTTCTAGCAGCTTGTCAGAGTCCTGTTTTTTCCTTGTGCAAGCAATAAATGCTTTGGAATGAGCTAGGCCCGGTAGACTACGCCAGTACTCGAGTCTTTTGTTGTCAGCCCAGGATGTTATGACATTCTTGGCAGTGCTATGTGCTATATCTATTACCGGTTCTGGCCCAGTGAACGTTGTTTCGGCCCCCCTTTTGCTAGGGCGTCCGCTATTTCGTTTCCTTCTAGGCCCGTGTGACCTGGTATCCAGACTAGGTTAACGTTGTTGCGTTATGCCAGTCGGTTTAAGGTTTCTCTGCAGTTCCATACTTCTCTGGATTTAAAGCAATTGGATTCAAGCGCTTTCAGTGCCGCTTGACTGTCTGAAAATATTTTTATTGTTTTCCGTGTGTGGCGTCGATTTTCCAGCTCCCTTGCACACATTTCAATGGCATATACCTCTGCCTGGAATACCGTAGCTAATTTACCCATACTGAATGAGCGTTTCACTACTGGGTTTATCCCGTATATTCCGGCTCCGACACCTTCCAAAGTTTGGGAACCATTGGTAAACCAACTTTCATTTGCCCCACATAGGTCAGTTTCATTCCGAATCCAGTCTTCTCTTTCTGGAAAGACCACAGTGTAGGACGTGTGAAGGTTGATAGTTTTAGGCATGATGTCTGAGGGCATTCCCAGAATGTTGTGAGCTGTTATGCCCTCCAGCATGCTGCTGCTTCTCATGACTACTGCCTGCGGTAGACTAATAGCCGCTTGGTAGAGTCTGTATGTTGCCCATCTTGCCCCTCTCTCCAAACCTATGTAAAGAGGAGGTAATCCGAGAAGGGCTTCCATTGCTGCCGTTGGCGTGGAGCGAATGGCCCCAGTAATCGCCAGACACGCTTGTCTCTTTAGTCCGTTAAGTTTAGCCTGGGCCATTTACTTTACTTTCCCATAACGAAAATCATGAAACACGAAAGTTCATTTTCATATTCTTCCTTTTCGCCTAATTCAATCTTGTCATCGATTAGAAACAACTGAATTATATCGGAGCGAAGCTGCTATCCGTGGAAGTTCCGTCTCAATCGTTCATTCCAAATTGAAACGGGATAAATTTCTATCAAAATTGACACGTTCAAGTCTGGTGTCTCTCATCCCATTTGATGTCCAATAAAATCTTCTGTGGCACGGAACGAAAATTACTCACGCTGATGATAATGAAAATGACGACGAAGCCACTTCCCCTTGTTTCTGTTCCGATGTATTCTGACGTTTGGTAAAGCAATTACTTCCGGGTTCTGTCTTAGATTGACGTTAATGTTGTGAGGACCAATAGGCAAATTCTAAGATGCCATATCAGTTGAGGCTGCGACCCGTCCCTTGTAATGTGTGAGATGGCGCGTGATATTGGTAATCATTTATGTGTGAATAACTAGGGGATGGCTGTTTATTCCCGGCAGATTCGGGTTTGTAGTCGTTAGACAAAATAGTTACAATGAGTTGACTGTGTTTCAGACTGCAAGCCGTGGCAGGGAAAATTTAGAGGATGATTTCACCCACTGTCGAAGCGTATAAGGACCCCGCACCATGGAAAATAACTTTCAGTTGAAATTTTTGAATTCTTCGTTTGTGTCAGAGTTGGAAAGTGAAGTTTCTTCCTCGAAATTTTCAATGTAATATGTCAGTTGTCAAACAGCTGATAGGGAGATAAACAAAGTTATTTTCCACAAGACTACTTGTATCTTTCTTCTAAATTTTCTACGAGCACCGATTAACTAATGAAAAGTTTTCAGCATTGTAGTGATTATTAATTCTGTATAGTGTGAAGTAAGGGCATAAGGCATAAGGGCATAAGAATGCGAGTACTTGTTGACACAAATAAAATTATATATTCCTGCCCCTGGACTTCGTCCTAAACCGACTCTCTTCCAGATTTCCAAAGAAACTTCTCTTGTTGGTGACATGCTCTCGCTATGTAACAGGTATGCCGGAAGCATTAAGCTTGGTTTTTTTGATATTCCCCTTCGGAATTTCAGAAAGGAGTTGTCTTGTATATCAATCGTTAATTGAACAAAAACAACTCTAATATACTCCCATTTTCGAAAAATCTCTGCACTCTCTAATATACTCGTAGCCGTGGTCAACTTACTCAAAAGTGTCAATTTGGTTATTCACGTATAGGTTATGATGTATCTTTCACATTCTATACTCTTATTTTTGTTCTTTTTCAATCTATGTTTATCTTAGTTCTAATTAAAATCACTTAGTATAGTAAGGAAACATGTAATGAGGTTAATCCTGTATGTTTTCTATATAAATAAATAAATAAGTCTGTTGTGTTGAAAGCTTGGAGATTTCATTTCAAAAATACATTGTCATGGTGACAACACACCTAAATAGTTTTCTGTTTTGAATTTGCTGATAGAAATAGTGAATACTGTGGTGTTGGCGGGTTGAAGTAATCGTTCCAATCGAGATCAGCATGGGAAATTTCCAAATTTTCTTCTATACACACCAGGCAGAGACAAGTAGACGCTACTAGAGTACAGAGACGTGCTAGTTGGATAGCCGCTCTTCAAGAGATTAATGCCAAAGTTATTTTCACCAGTTGACATGTTGCTTATATTTGGCGAAGCGAGAAGAAACTACCGTGGAGCTTATGTATTGTACAGTCAACGTTATACCCAGATCGAAGACAACCAGGAAATAGTACCTTCATTATACTGGGCTGAACTGCGAAACGATCAGGAAATATCATGAAACAAACAACCAGGCCATTCAAAGTCAATCGTGAATGATGAAATATCGATTAACAGGAGTTGCTGAGGAATCATTTGTATCTCGAAGAATTCCGTACATAGGATTTTGAAGACCCATGCACACGCAACATCCATATAATTTGACTTCAGTTCAAGCTTTAAAACCAACTGACTATGATAGGCGGATGGATTTCATTTTTGAGATGATGGTAAGAATCCTTGAGGATGGTGATTTTTGTCAAAAATTATATGGTTTGAGTTCCCCTTCACAATGATGGAAAAACCAATTTTTGGTGGTTTGGGAAGTGAATGTTTGGTGTGGAATTTTCAAGAATAATTTGATTGAACCATATTCTTATCAAGGTACTCTAAATAGCGAAAGATTTCTTCATTTTATTCAAAATGAGTTCAATCTCAGAGAAATGTTTTTCCAGCAGGATGAAGCGCCGCCTCATAATGCTGGGATCGTGACAGACTATTTGAACGTTATTTTTCCTCAAACATGGCTGGGAACAAACGGACCAATGAAATGGCCGGCTCATTCGACATTTTTGTGGGGGTATTCAAAATCAGAGGTGTATACTACTCAACTGTTGAATTTGGAGGATTTGCAAAATTGTCAAAGTATAACATCGCAAATGTTGGAGAACGTTAAAAAAAACAAGTAATGAAACATTTTGAAATGTGCCTTGCAGCTAACGGAAGGCAATTCGACCTTTCATATTAATACTGTTGGGCCTAGTTAATCGTCAACACAGTTTTTTTTCTTGTTGGGACTGTTTGTTTAGTAGTTGGTACAGTTGAATAAATAGTTTAGTATACTTCTTTTTAATTGCATTTGTTGATAATGGAATTCACATCACTCTTTCACAACTTTTGACCAAAAGCAATCAAACCACCAATGGGATATGAAATCATGTACATTGTAGGTTGCACTATTTGAAAAATTGAATGATGTGAAGAAAGTTTGAATCATTATATTTCTGACCACCCTGTATAATTTTCAAAAAAGAGAAGTATTTTATATGATAACTTGGTACACTAAGCAAGATTCATCAACGTGATAATTTGAAGTTATAATTCTTAATTTTCGTAAACCAGTGGCGTAGTTACGTTGGTATGTGGAAATATTTTCCTTCATATTTCCTTTGGACAAGTGAATGGACAAGTGAGCATTTGACATAAGTTAGGCCCATCGATACTCAACTCAAAAGCCATAACATTTGTACCTAAAAGTAAAGGTTTCTGAGGAAATTGAGAAAAACTGAAGATATGTCCTGAGTAGCAAAATAATTTCATGTGCAAAAATCCCACCCAACATTAAAAAAAGTTGAGAAGGTTTTCAAATATTCCAATATGTTGTGAGAAATTAGTGTTATGAGATTATTTTACAGAGGAAATTATTTTGCTACTCCAGGACATATGATTTTTCTCAATTTTCCACATACCAACGTAACTACGCCACTGGTTTACGAAAATAAAAAATTACATCTTCCAATTATTACGTTGATTAACCTCGATTAGTGTACTGAGTTTGTTATATTTTGCTTCAGTAATTTTGGAGAAAAAAAATAAATCTACTTTTTTCGTACCTTCGACATCCTGTATCTCAGAGGGGATGCATTTTAGGACATACCTTGATAGGAATTTTTCACCTCGAAATGAGATGACGAATCTGTAGTCGGATTTTGTCGGTATTATTCTGACTCACCCTGTATATTAGTGCGCGGTCCTTTTGTGCGAAACCGCAAAGTTTTTGGTGCAAGGCACTTTTTAGGCAAAATGTCTTCCATAACTGACTGATTCCCATTCAACTGGCTTGTAAAAACTGGTCTCTAATAGTCAGAGCAATTTCTTATCAGATGGTGATTACGTGAACATGACTTCACTTGCTGATAACTCACGTCTTGCATGGAAACAAGTCATCAGGTTTGATACTATCCGAAGATCAAACGCATTCGTTACCGTTCCATGGTGATTTACCCTATACCGTTCATCACAAAGTAATATTCGTCTAGTGATTTAATAGCATCGGCAATAGTCGCATACATTTGCATGTACGTATCACTAACATATTGATACGATCTAGCCTGTATGATGGGCAATTCTAGTTCCATACAAGATTAGTATCACGACCAATATTGGATTACTCGTTGCGGAACGGTGAAATTGGTGCATTTCCTATTAATTACAATAATCGCTCCGTTTTGATCAATGGAAATCGCTTCTAGTCAAGTCATATAACTTCCATAACCCCAAGTTCAATGCAGACAATATATTCGTAGGTACTACAGATGTCACAAAACATGATGGCGTATATTCTGATTGAGGATTCACCTTGTAGTGTCAACAAGTGCTTTTTGGATTGAACGTTTTCCTCCGCCTCCGAAAAATTTGCACGGGGAGAAATTCGATAGCGTGATTTTCGAAAAAATTCAAGAGCCTTTTGCAAAATTATCAAAAGTTATTAACAAATACCTAAAAAAAATTGGGTTTGGTTTTTTGCAAATATGTTGAGAACTATTTGACGTATTTCAAATTTGAAAGAAGATTCAAGAAGAGGGGAAAACTTCCCAAAAAAAAAAATAACACCGCAGAACTGTGAGACTACTATTTATAATTTTCCCAGGGGGTTGAAAGTACGGCCTTTAATGAATAAATATTATTTAAACTATTAAATATGAAAATTAGAGTTTGAAAAAATTCAGGCACCTACTGGATAGATAGTGAATAATAATCCGCAGTAAAAAAATTATCGCGATTTTTCTATTGATTTTTTCCTACTTGAACATGAACATTGCAAGGGTGATAATTGTTAAATAACAAATCTGAGTTTTTTAATTTTTGGAGCTATTTCAGAAAGGTATTGGAAAAGATTCCAGTTTTTTTTGTTAATAAATATTGATACCAAGAAACAATTTTTGTTCAAATCATTATTTATCACGTTCTTTCATATTCTGAAAAAAAAATTACCTTTTTATTTGTATATTAAATAAATATAATTTTTTTTATAAACAATCGTTTTTTCGACATATTTTTTTGTACTTATACTAAAAAATATTATGGAAGTTATACGTCTTTCTGCATGTGTTTTTTTTTTAATTTTTCATATAATCTTTCAATTTATTGTACTCAAAAGACATATAGTTCTTTCCATAATTTTTTTAGTATAAAAAAAATATTGCCCAAAAATCAATTTGTCTATGAAAAATTGTTTAATCAATAAACTAATGAAAAGTTAATGAATAAAAAACGATGTTCAGATCATGGAAAAACGTGATGAATAGTGAATAAAAAAATGGTTCCTTAATATGAATATTTAGCAACAAAAAATATTGCTTTTAAAAAATAAAAAATACGAACGAACAATCAGGATTTTTTTTCAATTATTCTGACTTTCTTGTTTCCTTATTACTGTAAGCTATATAACTATTTTTTTTTATTTTTAAATTTCATTATTCAAATAATTGTTATAAACAAATCCATGAGACTTTTTTAAAAAATCTGGGAATCTAATCCTTGATGGAAACAACGATTTTTAAGAAAATAATCGTTTGGTCAAAACTTTTTTATTGGCAAAAACGCACTTGTTGATTAACAATTTTTTTTTAATAAATATTGGCTCCAAGGAACAATTTTTTTCATTTGTCATTGTCATTATTTATAACGTTCTTTCATATTTTGAAAATAATAATGTTTTATTGAATTTTCATTCGTTCATTGAATAACCAAATTTTCATAAACAAATAAATTTTTGCTACATATATTTTTTTTATACTAAAAAATATTATGGAAGCAACGATGTTTTTTTTCATGTAAAATATTTTTTTAATTTTTTATATGCTTAATTTATCAATACATTGTACTCAAGAGATATATAGTTGTTCTCATAATTTTTTGAGTAAAAAAAAATATTGCGCAAAAATGCATTCGTCTATAAAAAGTTGTTTTTTTATTTTTTTTTTTGATTGATGGTAAGATGTATGAGTGAATGAAGATAAAAATAATAAAAAATATTCGTAGTATTAAATGAATGAACAATATATTTCTCCTCATTTTTTAAGCTTCTTTGTTCATTTCCACCATCAAAACGACCGAATATTTTGGTGTCGTTTCATCTTAGTATTGAAGTCTATCATTTAGTTAGTTGAACGTTTATCTCACTTCTTTTCGAATCTTTAATTTTTGTGTAAACAATTTTACAAGAATGTGTTGTTGTCACCGAAAGTTTCCTACTTTGATTCACTATACAGTGTAAACTACAGAAAATTCCACAGTGTGTTCTCACCACGAAAAAAAGTGGAAAACTAGGCGGAAGCATATGGACACGCAGCAATAATAAAAAAAATTACGAGATTGTGACAGTCTACATGGTGTGTCATCCATACATATGAGTACATATCAGTATGAGGTACAGTGGCGCATCTACTAAAAAAAAATATGAATCATCAGGGATTGCTCTAAAGTTTTTTACCAGTGCACCATTACATAGTCCACCCGCATCACAAGTGATTCCCGAAGTGTAGAAACTCCACCAATTTGTTTCAGCATCGTGAGAATCTCGAAGGTAAGTACTCAATTATTTATATCTTTGCCCGATAATTTAATTGGGAACTTAATTCAATTTCGAGTCTCAGGTGTCTGGGGGCGAGAAAGAACTCATTTCCGTGGCTGTGCAACCCCGGCTCTTGCATCCTGTCAGGCTGTTACATTAATAATAACTCCAACGTCTGATTAGAGGATAAAGTTAACAACCGAGTTTTGTGAACATTGTGCTATCATCCTGTTGCCTTTGTTATGGACTATATATCACACGATTGTATCAGTGAAGCGATGTTGTTTTGGTCCAGTTATCTCTTTTCTCATTTTTAACCTCGTGTTTTGTTCGGGAAAATGCTGAAAATGTATCTGTTCGTTTATGAGGATTTTCCATGCGTTTGCTGGTTTATCTTTTGTCTGCCTGTTACATTTTTCCATTGAATTCTGACGAATGTTCTATTTTTTCAGTAGATGCTGATTTTATAGTTGCTAATTGTAAGAAAATCGGAATAGAATATCGTATATACTGAAACAGTTGAGGTGACATCAGAAATTGACCTGAGTAGTATATTAAGACAATATTTTTCGACAAAACTCTACAAAGTTATACTTATATCAATTAAAACATTGGAGTTTACCTGGGGAATACATTGGAATTCTTGCCCAAAAATCCAATCAAATTCTTCAGATTGGGATCGCACATTGATAAAAACTTCTGAGGATGGCTCGTAAGGATAGCTGGATTACGGAAAAAACGAACAAGCAATAAAAACAATATAAGATGGTAAAATATTCCTACATATTCTCACCAAAAACGAGGAGGAGAACATCGTTTGATATTCCAAAATAAGAAAACAACTCCAAAGTACCAAAATTATGTGAGTTGAACCCGACATGCGTTTTGTCAGGCCTTATACGTTCACTCCGAACTGCTGACGTAAAACTAATATAGGTCGTCAGAGAATTAGTTTTCTTGGCTGCAATGCCTTCGGGTTTATTTTGTTGATGGTCATTTACGTTAGGAATATTCACTGAGTCATATGATGCAGGAGTTCACCATTATTTAATATACGCTCTATTTTAAAAATTGTTATGTTGTTTCAGTAATTAATGAGATTTGTAAAACTACATTTTCATATCCTAGTTCCGATAAGTTTCTTGAACATTGATTAATCTGCAACCCTTTGAAATCAAACACAGACAAATGTACACAAAACCTAACCAAATATTTATATAAACTGTTCATTGTATAGTTTCACTTCAGATAGGTGTAATTAGTATAACGTACAGCAGTCAATGGTATATAGAATGGCCCTCTATTTTTACATTCCCCACTTCTTTGTAAAGACTAGGTCATTGATGGGAACGTTTTGATAATGATTTAAAAGAAACTCTGAGGGCACTGTTTAAAATGAGAATTTACTAGTTCTATCACTATCAACGCATTTTTTTTATCGAAGAACAATAAAATTATAAATTCTCAAGTGACAGAACACAAGAGTGGCATACAATGTTTCATCCAACAAGTGGAAGAAATCGTTTTTAATGAAATAATAATTGATAAGTTTTGTAATAAAATCAAAGCTACTTGGGTCTCACTACACTATGAATGTCAGAATGAGTTGACAGTGACTTTTTTACATTTTGGTCAAATCAGGTTAGTTGTTTGGTTGCCATGGGCATGATTTGTTAGCAAATGTTTAAATGAATTTTGACACTTTTCAGTTTTCCCTGCAGATAAGGGAAGCTTTTTTGACAAAAATACGCATAGAAAATTAAAGAAACCGTTGAAAATTACGTTCCTGAGGATATCCTTACGACAAGGAGTTCAAAATGTTTGAGTCTTGGATGAATTCACTGAAGATGAAAGGTATCGATGAAATTTTCTATTGGGATATTTTTTACATTTGCAAAAAACATTAGCCCCATCGTCGCTATGGACCAAATACTCATCCATGCTTCGCTCAACTATTCACCTTTATAAAAATATCGACATTTCAAATTATGGAAAACTATCGAGCTTTTTGAAAAGCAAATCACAGGGATACAAACCAAAGAAGTCCAAGACATTAGAACGACCTGAAATAGAGAAGATTTTGAACGAAGTTTCCGACGACGAGTATTTTTGATGAAATTGGCTTTGATAATGGAGATTAGCGATGCTTGTCGATGCGAAGAATTGGCCAATTTGAAAATAGAAAATATTCGAGACAAAGGAAAATCTTTCCACTTAGTTTCACCATACTTGAAGAAGGATTTTCAGTCAACCCGATCAATTTGTGTAAAAATACATGTCTTTGAGACCAAATAAAACTATTTCTTGCCGCTTTTTGTTTTTTTACAAAAATGGGAGGTGTACCAGCCAGTGTGTGGGAATAAATACGTTTTTGAAGATACCTTCAAGAATTGCAATGTTTTTGACATTGAATAAACCAGCTCTACACCGGTCACTGCCTAAGAAGGTCTTTGGAGACTCTTTTGGCCAATGCGGAGGCTGACATGACTACTTTGAAGCGTCACGGAGGATAGAAGTTCTCGACGGTAGCAGAAGGATACCTAGAAGAACTGTTGCATAACAAAATACAAATTGCAGGAAAAATACAACGTTCTAATGAATCGCCGCCTTCCAGCACTATCAGCAGCTGTACCGATATGGGAGCGTCTGGTTCCAATGAACCAACGAATTTAACAGTGATTTCAAATTCGAATAAACCGGTCGTATTTTCCTTCAATTTCAATATCAATGTGAATTCTGTAATAGTAATACATAAATAGAGCATAACACACTAGTGAGTTCTTTGGTAGTTTACTTGTCTGATTCGACTTTGATAATGACAGTGATATAACTGCAATGTGTTGGATAAAATAACTTTATCATCTGCAACCGGTTAAATGTATCGTGCTCTAAATCATGATGGTCACTGATGTATAGTTGGTGAGGGACTGGTCTCAAAAACTTCCTTGTGGCATTCCTGCGGTAATTTCTTCTATGAGTATCTTCTTGTTGTATTCTGAATACTTCGAAATGTACAATTCCTACAACTGTAGAAGTCGAGTCGTTCAGAATAATGACTAATATTTTTGTTAGCCCAGACGAAGTATTATGTAGGTATACTCCAGCGGATTGCTAGCTGTTGAATAGTTCATGCAATTTAACCAGTTCCCAGCAGAGGTGGTTGCATAATGGACCTGAATGAGAGGCCTACAGCTCATGGCTCCAGCCGCCCACAGAATATATTCTATCTATCTTCAGTTCATGCTGAAATCATCAGTCAATGCCGCTATACACTAATGCATTCATGAGCGATGCTATTATTACCATTATTATATTGAGAATCAAGAAATTGTTCGTTGAGCAGCTTATCGCTTATAACTGTCGTCACAGAGTTCCAAATATAGTTTCAACCTGGCGGTTGCAATCGAGGAAAATGATATTTTCATTATAAATTCGTCATCGATATCCCCTAATGGATTCCATTTTTAACTAAATGGAATGAACCTTTTGAAATTTATGTTCGCGTAGGCTCTTCCATTCCCAACTCTTTTGATGATCATTGGAGCGTTACAACAAATATTTTCGATCAAACATAAAAGGCATTTTTGATATTGTCGCTCCATCCATTTCATTTCTACCAATTTTGAAAACATTTACTTTCTGCGGCATTGGGGCTCTTTAGAATGCAAGCCCGTGAAGTGGGAAAAACCATTCAGGAGTTATTGAGAGAAATTATAAAGGTGCTGAGACACAGGGTGATTGGCCATCAATTTTTCTAATTATTTTATGACGGAAAATATCAACAAAAAAATTATGTTGATGCAGTGCTTGCTCACAAGACCTTTCTATATTTCAAGTCCGATGAAGAATATGCTGTGTGTGTCATTTAATGTCTTAGTAATATTCATATTTTTTTGATAATCATGGACACAGAGAATGTACTTCTGCTCATGTTTTTTGAAACTATTCCTTTCGTTAACTAAATATAGCCATGAAACTTTCATTAAATCATTTCCGGTTATTATTTTGAATGTTTATCTCCTACATTTTGCTAGAATGTTTTCTCACCTGTTTACCATTTTGGTAGACATTTCAGGACTATTTTATATCTAGTCGTCATGTTTACAGGAAATTATAATTTATAAAAATTAAGTGGCTTCAAATGAATAATAGAACCTTCAATAGAAGCAGAACGAAGACCCTCATTTCCATTAGAAAAGATGATGGTGCCCTATCAGCATCAAGTAATGTAACGCAAATAATTTCACTCCCAACGTGTAATAATAATGTCTCAATTTTACCTTCATTTAAGTCCACCTAGATATATCGTCCCATTCAAAATCTCAATGAGTAGAGCTAAAAAATCGTCTTGCTCCATTTTGGTGTTGACTGCTCTACCAAACTACCAAACGGGGAAAAATTAGGTATATTGTGCCCCAGCTGCTCTGCGTTCCCAGAGCAGTCCACCAAGTCCACTAAGCCTCAATTCCTGGATGAATTTGAGCAATTCAAGTGTCTCACTTTCAGCAGGTATGATACAATATTCTTCAATATTTTATGATGTGAAGCATCATGTTCAATTAGGATATGGTGGGGTATTTCTATATTTTCCCCAAAAAACATTCAGGGGCTCTTTTTTTCCAAGTCTAGCTTTCTCAGATGTTCTTCGAGTTAACAGTACTCCGTAAGAAATCCTGTTGAGGTTTTGAGACTTATCCTGCTGAGGCTAGTGAGTGGTTGAGACCTTACTTGGTTGAGATAGCTAGCTTATCCTAGACCTGGAAGTCTCTGCCAATGTCTCTGAGGGTAACCTATCTTCATCCAATTCCTTTTGAAAATACGAGCGTTCAAGCTCAAATAATGGTTCTTGGCCAATTAAAGATGTGGAAGCTCTTTTTCATGCCATTATATATGATTGTATGTTGCCCTCCACTGGCATATCCTGGCACCTAGTGGAAAACTACTTTATTGGACGGAACGCTCTTTGAACGCTCCCCCTGAATAGCCACCAGTATGCCTATCGGAACGGCAAATCGACAGATTTTTCATTCCAAGACCTTGTAGAGAAAATCACCCAATCACCTAACAACAAGAAGATTGCGGTGGCCATATTTCTCAATATTGAAGGAGCATTCCATAGCACACTACCAAACTTTTACTTTACAGCTTTGACTGAAGGAAGAATAAAACCAACCATGCTCAGCAACTGAAATGCCACTACATCTGTTCAAGATGAAATCATTAAGGTGGGGTACCTCCTCCCCTTTTATGGTGACTCCTGATGGACAACCTGCTCAGTGTTCTCGAGAGGAGAAGGGTGGAACTTCAGGCTTATGCAGACGACTTTGCCTCTAATATCCCCCAAAATACGTTGGACGAAGTTAACAGTTGGTGCCAGAGAGAACAGATGTCTGTCAACCCCAGGAAAACTGTGTTGCAGTAAAAGTGAAATATTTAGGCGTTACCCTTGATAAACAGATTCACATGGAACTCTCAGTTGAAAAAGGTTCTCCGCAAAGCCAGAATGTCCTTTATAGACTTGTAGAAGGATTTGTAGAAAGTCTTGAGGCCTTGGCATCTAGATCCTATACTGGATATACGTGATGGTTGTATAAGACTTACATACGGTGCCATTGCTTGGTGGCCGAAAATTTCACAGCAAAAGGGACCAGGTGAAGCTAAGACAGGTTTGACTGGCGATCATTGGTGCCTTCAGCACCACAACGTTAGCTGCTATGGAAATCCTACTAGCCCTACCCCCTCTCCACATCTTCTTGGAGAGAGAGGCATATTGCCAATTGCATTCAACAGACTTATACAGAGCTGATTGACACTGAAAGTCACAGCATTCTTGAAGTGACCTCTGATATAATGCCTTCAACAGTAAATTTTGATCTGCCTACTACCGTTCTGAATCCGAAGAGAGACGACTGGGTTCTCCAAGAAGAGAAACCACT
Source organism: Chrysolina americana (assembly GCA_958502065.1). Classification (NCBI taxonomy): domain Eukaryota; kingdom Metazoa; phylum Arthropoda; class Insecta; order Coleoptera; family Chrysomelidae; genus Chrysolina; species Chrysolina americana. The sequence continues at coordinate 94,787,163 of OY293413.1, read as the reverse complement.
TTGAGCAGATTACTCTCATCATACCGAGCGGAATTTTTGTTTCTGATGTCGTATAAGATTTCAGTCATTTCAAGGAAATCTGAGTCATATAAGATAAGGCTATCATCAATTTTTATATTATCCAGATTGATTAATGGATCATAGGGGACGCGAGTTAATGTTGCATAGCATCTGAGCAAATATGCAATAGTATTCATTGATTATGTTGGGATTTAGTGGGATGTCATCCTTTGGTTTCATCGATTTTCCTCTGATATGATTGATTATAGACCAGGTCTCTTTAATTTCATTATCAGATTCGCCAATTCTGTTTCTGTAATACACTTTCTTGGCTAACTTGATAGTGGATTTTTCTAATATAATGTAATGAACGTAAGTTCTTTGATTGAACGACAGTAGTCGATGTGAATAACAATACTCAAAAACCTTGGAGAAACTGCAAGGAACTATTACAGGACGATAGTTATCAAGACGATGATGATTATTCTTCTTATGGATTGGTGTAATTTTTCCATTCTTCAAAGTATCTGGAAAGGTCCCTGTTGTGAATGACAAATTCACCAGAAAAACTGGGGGCTTCCATAACATATCAGAATTCTTCATCAGGTAATTCTTCCAATTAATAGCCTCTCGTCATCTTGTTAGCGTGTTTGACGTCGTCGCGTGCTGACCGCCCCTTGTCAACACATCTGACATTGCGTTACAGTATTACCAAAACATGTGAAAAATAATCATGGAGAGCAGATCGTGTTGCAGATATATTCGCTGACATTATCGGAGCTTGTTATATCGCGCGATGACAAGTTGGATCGCAAATTGTGTATGTAGTTTCGATGTGGTGGATCGGCCGAACTTCCCGCGTTAATTAAACCAAACCGGCGGCGGTGAATTCTCCAAGTAGTTCGGTCGAATCGGACAAAAAAATTTGACAGGTACTTATTTTTAATCCGCTTCCGCATAACTTCTCACCTGGTTTACCAGTTCCGATGATTTTTTGTTCGGAGAAGTCGAGGTGGATACTTCGATCATATTTCGATAATACATAAATCCTTTTTAGAATCTGATATAAGAGTGCTCACAAGGATCTGTTAAAAAATGTTCTCTCGAAAATTATTTAAAATAGTTTGCAAAAGGAGGTGAAGAATTCAGTTAATTCACATCTAAAAGCCATTCAAAATTCACCCTTTCTGTATTATATTGCGAAGAAGGACAAACTCTCTCATTTTCGACTGATAAATTAAACTTACATGCAGTCTTCGAGTGCTCATAAAATTATACGAAGGAATCCAATCTATTTCAAATTCAATGATCATATGAAAAAAGATTTAATTTTAGGAATATAAGGATAAAAAAAAACTTGGTGGTGATAACAGCTTTCAATCTTTATTTTTAAATTATTCATTATAGTTTCCGAATTTTCAATATATTCTGGTGGAAATCACCATGTATTTTTCTTTCAGTCCTCACTAATATTCTAGTGTTGATTTGGATATGATGTGTTTGTCAAGAGAAATGAATATATGTTAATAAGTTGTTTCAGTTAGTGTTCTTCCCAAGTATAGTAATTTTTACCATTTACAAAATGTTGATAAAGTTTGTTTCAAATCTTCACTCTATGAAACAGCCCGTGAGCAGATCCAAGGATGTACAAGCACATCGTAGATATTGCTGTAAAGCCACCAGAACCCCTCCATATTTCGCCTGGAGCTTCCGCGAAACAGGAAATAGGACAGTTGTCAAGCGAGATTCTGAAATATTACATTTTAAAAGTGCAAATCGTACAAAGATAAAACGCCCTATCATATGACATAGCAGTTATAAATTCGGATTAGGAGATACAACCACTCTAATCTCCCACAATGGTCAAATTCAGAGACAAATAGTCATTTTTGCTCCAGTGAACTGAACTCGACGGTCGTATTTATGACATCTGGCTTGGAAAGCAAACATATTTAACGTGCTGGTTGCTTTATCCTGCTACTGACGCTCGTCCTGATCTTTAAACTTGCGCCACTACATTGCATTGTCCCGATAGCGGACAGGACATTGCAGTGGATTTTGTATAAACTTGTGGATGATTAACGCTGGATGAATTGAAATTCCGAATATTATTTTCTTTTTTGAACAACCGTTCACATCGTATTAGAGCCACTTTGGGGTGAAATAAGATGGAATGGAATTCCTCTTGAATAATTTCAAGCCAATATTTCATTCAAATCAATCAAAACGTGTAGTTTTCCATAACGATGGCAGATATTTCTCAATATTTTGTCTTCCGTTCAACTCGAAAAAAAATCTGAAACAAATCAATGATTAGAATCATTTGAAAAAAAAAAATTAATGATGCATACTGGTCTGACGTACTTACTACTGAAGATCTAGGTACATCTATATCAAAATAAAATATTAATACACAATAAAAAAGTCAGGAAGAAAGAATGGATAACAAATTCGTTAGTTAAATCTGTAAACAATAAAAATAAGCTGTATACAACAACTATAAAAATACTATAAAACCTGGTCGACAAAATGTGGAAACATAACGGAAAACTTTCAATGAAAGCCTACAAAAAACTATAACCCAATTCCCAAATGAATGTGGAAAACAAAATAATTGAAAATCATGAGAATATTGCAGAAAATTTCAATGATTTTTTCGTTAATATCGGTAAAAAATGGGCCAAAAACATAATTCTAGATGAAAACTACAAAGAAAAGAAAGTCATGAACAGTTTACCACACTTTAACAGTAGATAAATTACAGAAAGAACAAATTATCGACTCATTGCATTGATTTTTAAGCTTCAGCAAAATTTTGGAAAAAATCATCAAAAACAGGTTAACTTACTTTCTGCAAAAGTATGAAATCATAATAAACTCGCAGTTTATATTTCAATAAGGAAAATGAACAGAAGATGCCATTGTACACTCAACCAGAAATTATACAGGGTGTCAATTTGAAAACTTTTCACCCTTAATATCTTCGTTCCAGTAATTAATATGAGGAAACGAGAAGACAGGTCAATTTTATTTTCAAGGGGGACACTTTCAAGGAATATTTGTAGCCCTCGTGGGTCAACCCCTAGGAGGGGTAAATGTTACCCTTGGAATCTTAACTGTTCGACATGTCGTCCGTTTTGCTCTAAACTGTAATAAAGTCTGTTTTCAAGCTCCCTCTTACATTACGGAAAACTCCACTAGGAACTGATTGGCATGCTGCTATTATTCGTTCGTCCATCTATCCGGAAATCTCTCGTTCAACCACTGTTGGACGGGAAGAAAATGATGAGGTGGAGCACCGCCTTGGTGAAAATATAACAGATCCTCCTGCAAAAGTTTACCTTCTGCATCAATTTGAGTTTCTAGCTCATGAGTTATGAGAGGATCGATAGTCTCTTCAAGCATTTCATTAGAAGCATTTCATATAGTTCATTCGCAAAAACTAGATATAAAAAAGGCCCCAGTTTGGATCCCTGGGGTACACCGTCAGGAAAATGCTTTTTAGAACTTATATTCTCCCCAATTTTTACTACTTGTCTCCTATTTTCTAGGCAGGAAGTTGGTAAGTTGAGCGGCAGTCTTCTAACACCATATCTTCACAGTTTTCAGCAAAAGAATGTGATTGACGCAATCAAACGTCCGTGAAAAATCAATAAACAGTCCCATTACGCTTTTTTTGGCTGAGGTTATTATCTGACTGAAATTCGCAAAGAGCTGTATCAGTGCTTTTATTAGTCGTGAAACCATGTTGTGATGGTGATAATAATTTCATCGCAGTGAAATAAGGCATTATTTTTCCCGTGTTCTACGCCATCGACACGATACATTTTTGAAAAATTGTCAAAAATGAAATTTCAATTTTGAGGCCTCTGACGATGCAAACGTTGGTCGAAGCGCCTACAGAAACTATGTTTGACCGGCGATCGCTTAGAAATTTGGTGAAATTATACAAAAAATATTGAATTTTACGAATATGATATGGAAAAAAATTTGAAAAATTTCTGGATGGCGCAGGTCAGCTCCGAACGGCCAATCCGGGATGCTAACCCATATAATCGACCAACAAAAATACTTCCGACACTTGTGGAATTTTTTTATTATTTTTCCTGTGTTCTTCGCCATCGATTCAATAGGACCCATTTTTTAAAAATTGTCAAAAATGAAATTTCAATTTTGAGGCCTCTGACGATGCAAAGGTTTGTCAAAACGCCAACAGAAACTATGTTTGACTTGCGATCGCTTTGAAATTTGGTAAAACTATACAAAACACATTGAATTTTACGAATATGATATGGAAAAAAATACTAAATATTTCTGGCGGCGCAGGTCAGCTCCTAACCCTTATAATCGACCAACAAGAATACTTCCAACAATTGTGGGATTTTTTTATTATTTTTTCCGTGTTCTACGCCATCGATTCACAACGACCCATTTTTAAAAAATTGTCAAAAATTAAATTTCAATTTAGAGGCCTCTAACGATGCATACGTTTGTCGAAACGCCTACAGAAACTATGTTCGACCTTCAATCGCTTCAAAATTTGGTGAAACTATACAAAAACATTGAATTTTACGAATATAATATGGAAAAAAATTTGAAAAATTTCTGGCCGGCGCAGGTCAGCTCCTAACCCATATAATCGACCAACAAGAATACTTCCGACAAGTATGGAATTTTTTAATTATGTTTTCCGTGTTCTACGCCATTGATTCAACATGACCAATTTTTGAAAAATTGTCAAAAATGAAATTTTTATTTTGAGGCTTCTGACGATGCAGACGTTTGTCGAAACGCCTACAGAAACTATGTTTGACCGTCAATCGCTTTGAAATTTTGTGAAATTATACAAGAAACATTGATTTTTATGAATATGATATGGAAAAATATTTGAAAAATTTCTGGCGGGTGCAGGTCAGCTCCGAACGGCCAATCCGGGATGCTAACCCATATAATCGACCAACAAAAATACTTCCGACAATTGTGGAATTATTTTAATATTTTTTCCGTATTCTTCGCCATCGATTCAATATGACCCATTTTTTGAAAATTGTCAAAAATGAAATTTCAATTTTGAGGCCTCTGACGATGCAAACGTTTGTCAAAATGCCTACAGAAACTATGTTTGACTTGCGATCGCTTTGAAATTTAGTAAATCTATACAAAAAACATTAAATTTTACGAATATGTAATGGAAAAAAATACTAAAAATTTCTGGCGGCGCAGGTCAGCTCCTAACCCATATAATCGACGAACAAGAATACTTCCGACAATTGTGGGATTTTTTTATTATATTTTTCGTGTTCTACGCCATCGATTCACAACGACCCATTTTCAAAAAATCGTCAAAAATGAAATTTCAATTTAGAGGCCTCTAACGATGCATACGTTTGTCGAAACGCCTACAGAAACTATGTTCGACCTTCAATGGCTTCAAAATTTGGTGAAACTATACAAGAAACATTGATTTTTATGAATATGATGTGGAAAAAAATATGAAAAATTTCTGGCCGGCGCAGGTCAGCTCCTAACCCATATAGTCGACCAACAAGAATACTTCCGACAATTGTGGAATTTTTTAATTATTTTTTCCGTGTTCTACGCCATCGATTCAACATGACCAATCTTTGAAAAATAGTCAAAAATGAAATTTCAATTTTGAGGCCTCTGACGATGCAGACGTTTGTCGAAACGCCTACAGAAACTATGTTTGACCGTCAATCGCTTTGAAATTTTGTGAAACTATACAAGAAACATTGATTTTTATGAATATGATGTGGAAAAAAATATGAAAAATTTCTGGCGGGCGCAGGTCAGCTCCGACCGGCCAATCCGGGATGCTAACCCATATAATCGACCAACAAAAATACTTCCGACAATTGTGGAATTTTTTTAATATTTTTTCCGTGTTCAACGCCTTCGATTCAACACGACCCATTTCTGAAAAATTGTCAAAAATGAAATTTCAATTTTGAGGCCTCTAACGATGCATACGTTTGTCGAAACGCCTACAGAAACTATGTTTGACTGTCAATCGCTTTGAAATTTGCTGAAACTATACAAGAAACATTGAATTTTATGAATATGATATGGAAAAAAATTTTAAAAATTTCCGGCGGGCGCAGGTCAGCTCCGAACGGCCAATCCGGGATGCTAACCCATATAATCGACCAACAAATATACTCCCGACAATTGTGGGTATTCACTTTGTACAATATTTGCGCTAAGAACAAACAATGTTCAAGAAACATTAACATCCGAATCAAATCCTCAACTTCATCGTCATTGTGAAACCGTTCTCCACGCCACAATAGCCACCTAAAATCGACTTTGATTGAGATATAATTAGGGTGACTGGTGGGAGGTGGAGCAGAGCAATACGTGCATTCGAATTTGCATACCTTCGCACTGTTATTAGATCTTACGCTAAACGAGAAATGAAAGGGGAATTGTAAATGGATTTGCGGAACACCTGCCAAAAGCCAATGTATGTATACAAGATTGAATTGGAATACAGACAGAGTCGGTATATTCGCTTCTCTGGTACTTTGTACGCTGAATAGATATGAAGATGCGATTCGGTAGAATGAGAAACATGCCGTGGTGCGGTATGATGCGGGACGGGGTCATAACAGATTCATTGGAATTCGGCCTCAGGGTAGTATTATCAAAAATCGCACTTTTTTCACTTCCGTGTTATATACAGGGTTATGATAAAGTAATGCACAAAATTCATTAAACGTACAACGATCACTTTTGAAAAAAATGCAAAAACACGTCAAACTGTTTTTTTTTCATTCCGCATCTTTTGACATAAGTTACAAAAATAACACGTCAAATTTGTCAAAGTTATGACGTCATCAACAAATTTTTTTAATGGGAAGCTAAGAGTTTTATTATATTATGTGATAGAGCTTGTGTTTTTACACAAGGGAAAAATAGTTGCAGTAGGGCTCACATAAGAAAAACAACGAGAAAAGGGATAAAAAACGAAATAACAAAACCAATTATAAAAAGAGGTCAAACTTAAACTTATCTAGTAAGAACATGTGTTCTTATAAATTTTTTCAATCGTTTTAGTAAAACAACGGTTTGTCAGTGTCAGTCGTACAATTAGTGTCACCACAGTTTTATTATTATGGCTCGTTTAACCGAAAGAGAAAGGATAGAAATTCTAATGATTGTAAGTTACGGCGATCGCCTTCGAAGTCATGAAGAAGCATGTGCTTTATTTAATGCAACACATTTTGAAAGACCTCCAATTGCTAGAAGCACAGTAAGCAGAATTGTTGCAAAATTTGATGCAACGGGAAGCGTGAGGGATGCTCCAAAATCTGGACGACCAGGAATAAGCGACGATGTGAAGTTAGATATTTTGCTGTCAGTAGAAGAACACCCTCACGCAACTACAACAGAAATTGCCTCACAAGAAAATGTTAGTCGGTCGTTTGTAGTAAAGATGTTAAAAAAAGAAAAACCACACCCATACAAAGTTCATCTACTTCACGAACTCTCAGAAGATGATCCGGACAGACGTTTGGAATTTTGTGAAATCTTCATGCGGCATTGTGACGAAAATCCAAATTTTCTTAGTAGTGTAGTATTTTCCGATGAGGCAACGTTTTGTCTAAGTGGTTCTGTAAATCGACACAATTCTCGCTACTGGGCTCGGAAAAATCCCCACTGGATGCAGACAAAACACACCCAGCGTCCCCAAAACATCAATGTTTGGGTAGGAATCGTCCGGGGAAGATTTATTGGTCCTTATTACAGCTGAACGATATTTGGAACATCTTCGTATGGCAGTGCTTCCGGACCTACTTGCGGCATTTCCGGATCCAAATAATGGGGACAACTTGGATCCCAGTATTTGGTTTCAACAAGATGGCGCACCACCACATTATGGTCATACTGTTCGAAGGTTTCTGGATAACTAGTTTGCAGGACGGTGGATTGGAAGACGTGGACAAATGGAGTGGCCACCTAGGTCACCTGATTTAACCCCCCTTGATTTTTTTCTGTGGGGACATTTGAAAAGTCGGGTCTACATTAACCGGCCAGATAATTTAGAAGACTTAATGGAAAGAATTAGACACGAAATGACTCGTATAACTCCGCAGATGATCGAAAACTCTATAAATGCGGTCTACCATCGTCTTGGCCTATGTCAGTTAGTAAACGGGACACAGTTTGAACAATTCCTATAAGCTTTGGTTCAATGGACTGTTTAGTTAATTGAAAAGTTATTATGAAACTTACGTTTATTTCGTTTTTTATTCATTTTCTCGTTTTTTTTCTTATGTGAGCCCTACTGCAACTATTTTTTCCTTGTGTACAAACACAAGAACTATCACATAATGTGATAAAAATCTTAGTTTCAGATTAAAAAAAATTGTTGATGACGTCATAACTTTGACAACTTTGACGTGTTATTTTTGTAACTTATGTCAAAAGATGCGGAATAAAAAGAACAGTTTGACGTGTTTTTGCATTTTTTTCAAAAGTGATCGTTGCACGTTTTATGAATTTTGTGCATTACTTTATCATAACCCTGTATAATACGCGCATTAACACATACTTTCTATTAAGAAAACAGTTTTTGGCCTATAGAATAACTTACAACTGTATTCCTGGCTCAATAATTGATGACGCGTCTGGTTCACCACCCCTTGGCATAGCCGCTATTTTTTCTAAATAGCCGCTTGTTTACTCAAAAATCCGCTTTTTCACCTAAATAGCCGCTTGTTTACCTAAGTAGCCGCTCATCATATGACTTCAATCATGAAATTTCATAGGTGCAGTCATAACCACCAATAATATTAACGAAAATAAGATTATCCGTGGAAATTGAGAAAAGTGCTTCGGTTGGAGGGTTATACTGATGTTCATATAGTCGACATACATTATAGAAAATAATAGTCTCTATTTGTCATTCAAGTCTCATTCTGGAATATCTTTTCATGAATAGCATAATAGTACATTATATACCGCGGGACTGAAGTAGTACATTTAATCCTGAAGGTAAAGTTTATGGCCCGACCGCAGGGAGGGCCATAATTTACCTGAAGGATTAAATGTACTTCAGTCGCAAGGTATATACGATACTTTTCGTACTTCCGGTATGATTTTATTAATTATTCCAATAATTTCAATCAGTTTTTTCTCTCTTCAACTCATTTAATAAACTGTCTTTAAAATAAGTTACCATAGTAACATTGCGTTGTGACAGTTATAATTTAGAAACATTGTCATTACTAGTGTCATTGTAAAGAAACATTGTTATTGATAATTATTGGTATCATGAGTGAAGAAGGTGTATCTGATATTGATAAAAGAGCAGCCGAAGTAGGTGAAGAATTGTTACCACCGAAATCTAGAAAACTATACGAGCAGCAGTACGATGCTTTTAAAAAGTGGTGCCGCTTAAAAAATGTTAGACAACCTACTGAAAATGCGCTGTTAGTCTACTTTGATGATAAATCAAAAGCGGTTTGTGCCTCAACTCTCTGGGCACATTACTCAATGCTGAAATCGGTTATTAACATTAGAGAAGATATTGATATAAGTAAATTTCCAAAATTATTAGCTTTTTTGAAGAGAAGAAATGAGGGATTTAAGCCAAAGAAGTCAAGAATTCTCACGTCTGAGCAGGTAGATCAGTTCTTACGGGAGGCTCCGGATGATAAATATTTAATGCTTAAGGTAAATTTGGAAATTTGTTTATATTCAGAAATTTTAAGAAATCAATTTTTTTGTAGGTTGCACTTATTTTGGGCGTTGCGGGAGCTTGTCGTGGAAAAGAGTTGGTTGATTTAGAAATCGACGATGTGAGAGATTTGGGTGATTCCTTCCTAATTGCGATTAGAAACACCAAAAATAAAATTGACCGAAATTTTGTGATCAAAAATTCAGAAAACAGTGCCATCAGTTTTGTGGCGATATTTCGGAAATATGTGGCATTGCGAAAGACAGGGACAACTCATTCAAAATTTTTTGTTCAATACATCAACAAAGAATGTACTACGCGAGTAGTAGGAAAAAACATGTTTGGTACATTTCCACGGCAAATAGCAGCTTTCTTGAAATTAGAAAATGCGACGTCTTATACGGGACATTGTTTTAGACGCACATCTGCGTCTTTGTTAGCTGATTCGGGAGCAACAATAGACGTGCTGAAGAGACATGGAGGATGGAAATCCTCCAACGTGGCCGAGGGATATATTGAATCGTCTATTAAAAATAAACAAAAAATTTCAGATAAAATATTTGGTCAAGTCGCCGATTCGTCCACTATAGTTATGCCACAGTCCTCATTCTCGCTTCCTGTTTCCGCAGGATCTTCGAAACAAACACCAGTTCAATATGAAAAGGACCTATCTGTTACTCGTCAGTTACCTGCTGCATTAACCCAGGAAAGACTGGTCAATATGACGAACTGTCACAATATTAATTTGAATATTAACGTTAATTACCATTCTTATTAATTATATTTTTCAATAAAATATCCCTTGAATTCGTTTGTTTGTGATTTAATCGTTCCGGGAGTTTCGTCAATATTTAATCCCGGAGGGATTAAATGTGACACTTTAGTACCTGTCACAAGGGAGTGAAGTTGTTACTTTAGGCCCGGAAGTACGAAAAATCATTCATATATTCGTTTGTATACAAAATTCATATTTCTTCCGCTTAAATTTCATGTTATTTTCTAGGATGGATTTGCTCATATATGCATTGATTTATGTAGTAGAATATAACCTGAATGAGACATGCCAATTTTGACTGACAGATAGGTTTTTTTTAGTTTGACATGTTTAGGAACAAGAAAGCCGCTCATATATCTTTGTTTCCATGAATAGCCGTTTTTTTACCTAAATGGTCGCTTGTTCACCTCAAATAGCTGCTTGTTTAACTAAATAGCCATTTGTTCACCCCAAATCGCTGCTTGTTGACCTAAATAGCCGCTTGTTTACCTATATTACAAAATTTTATAGGTGTAGTCATGTCTGAATGAAATAATCACCTATAATAGTAACGAAAATAAGATTATCCGTGGAAATTGACAACAGTGCTTTGATTCGAGAAAGTTAATTTGTTGAATTGTCGTTGGATTGTCTCAAATACAAGTTACTCGAGATAAATTATAGAAAATAATAGTTTCTTTTCGTCATGGTCAAGTCATATTCACGAATAATTTTCATGAACAGCAAAAAATCATTCATATCTTCGTTCATACACAAAATTCATATTTCTTCCGCTGACAAAAAGACAAATTGAGTCCAGAGAGACTTTATACCCTTCACGGTATTTTCTAATATGTATTAATTTCTGTGATGAAAGATTACCTAAAACAAATTTAAATTTTGAGTGACTGAGTTATGTCAAAGTTTGATAAGTAAACAAACAAAAGAGAGCCGTTCATGTCTCGTTCATATTTTCATTAATTTCTGTCTTGAAAGATAACATAAAACGAGAAATTCTAATTTTGAGTGGCTGAGTTATGTCAAAGTTTAACACGTATACAAATAAAGGAGAGCCGCTTATATATCTTTGTTTAGATGAATTAATACTTTTTTACCTAAACATCCGCTTGTTTACCTAAAATAGATACTTGTTTACCTAAATAGCCGCTTGTTGATCTCAATAGCCGCTTATAGCACACATCATGTGACTTCAACCATGGAATTTTATAGGTACAGTGATGTGTAAAAGAAATAATCACCAATAATAGTAACGAAAATAATATTATTCGTGGAAATTGACAAAAGTAATTAGATTTGAGGGTGCTATACTTCAATTATCCAGAGAGTCTTTACTTTTCACCGTATTTCTATGCATATGCAATAGTTTCAGTTGTGAAAAATTATCTATGATAAAACATTTCTATTTTGACTGACTGATGTCAAGATTTGACATGTATTCAAACAAAAGAGAGCCGCTCATATGTCTTTGTTCATTTGTTTACATGAAAAGCCGCTCGTTTACCTCAATAGCCGCTTGTTTACATAAAATAGTCGCTTGTTTAACTAAAAAGCTGCATGTTTGCGTAAATAACCGTTTTTATCTGAACTGCCGCTTATATAACACATTATGTCAGTTCAATCATTAAATAATCACCAATAATAGTAACGAAAATAATATTATTCGTGGAAATTGACAAAAGTGATTCGATGTGTTGCTTCGATTTGAGGGAGTTAAACTTCTGAACTTCAATTACACAAAGAAACATATTACTCTTCACTGTATTTCTATGCATATGCAATAGTTTCAGTTGTAAAAAATTATCTAGAATGGAACTTTTTTTTTTGACTGATTGATGTAAAAATTTTACATGTATTAAAATAAAACAGAGCCGCTCATATGTCTTTGTTTATTTGTTTACATGAAAAGCCCCTCGTTTACCTCAATTGTTTACCTAAAACAGCCGCTTGTTTACCTAAATTGCCGCTTGTTTGCATAAATAGCAATTTTTACCTAAACAGCCGCTAATATCACACATTATGTGACTTCAATCATGAAATAATCACCAATAATAGTAACGAAAATAATATTATTCGTGGAAATTGACAAAAGTGATTCGATGTGCTGCTTCGATTTGAGGGAGTTAAACTTCTAAACTTCAATTACCCAAAGAAACTCTTTACTCTTCACCGTATTTCTATGCATATGCAATTGTTTCAGTTGTAAAAAATGATCTATAATGGAACATTTATTTTTTGACTGACTGATGTCAAAATTTTACATGTATTCAAACAAAAGAGAGCCGCTCATATGTCTTTGTTTATTTGTTTGCATGAAAAGCCGCTCGTTTACCTCAATAGCCGCTTGTTTACATAAAATAGTCGCTTGTTTAACTAAAAAGCTGCATGTTTGCGTAAATAACCGTTTTTATCTGAACTGCCGCTTATATAACACATTATGAGAGTTCAATCATGGAATTCCATAGGAGCAATTATATGTCAATGGAATAATCACCAATAATAGTAACAAAAATAATATTATTCGTGGAAATTGACAAAAGAGTTTTATATCAGTCTAAATAGAAGACCTGTATCGCCTCAAATTCGATTCGTCATCAAAATTGCAATTATTGGAGCTTGTTGTCCATGTAATAGTCACAATTTATTCTGAATAATTTTTAGCTCTTCATAACCATTTCCAGAAAATCTCCATGTAAAATTGCGCCTCCTTTCCTCGATGTACATATGCAGGAAACGTGGGATAGTGGTTTCCTCTAACACAGAATGAGCGTGCCATAATCGGTGGTCGTATATTCTTTCTCTCATACTTAATGAAAACTGGGAGATGAGTCGCAGCTCGCAAATACTCGTTCGAATTAAGTTGTCTCGTAAAAGAGGGCCATTTTTTACGAGAGGTGATTCATTTGTCTTTAATCTGTTACTGGGAGAATTACAGTCAAATTGTTTCTGCTTGTCAGAATGAAATATTGCCGTTTTATTATGAAATTTTGTCGGAATTGAGTCAGTCTATTAAATAGCAGTGTATTTATTTCCCGAGAGTGGTACACAGAATTGGATTTACAGATGTAAGCTGGAATCTTTTACGTTGAAATTAGTTGTCTGCAAAGAGGCTTAAATAAATTGAAAATTATGACGAATTTTAAAATTCCACCAGGCATTCAGAATTTTTATATTATTGATGCTACGAATTCGGTTCTATGGGCAAACTAGTAGCATTTTTGATGACCTTCTCGATGCCGAAAACATAAAAAAATTACAGTCACGTTTTCAGAATATTTCATAAAATGATATTTCTTTCAATGGAACACCTTATATTTTTTCATGCATTTCGATTCGTAAGAATTTTCTCAACAACAAAGCTCATATCAACTTTCTTCCTACAGTGGAAAATGAGCGACTTTTGTGGAAATATTCATTTCTTTCACTAGTACAAAAATTTTCTTTGTTTTGGCCAACCCAATTTTGGTACTCACATGAATGACAATATGTTGTTACTTATAGCAGAATAAGACAGTAAAAAGAAAAAATTGCGCTGGGATGTGAACTCGTGAAACCCATCATGTCATGATCATGTCGCACCACTGAATTGACACCACCATGATAACTTTGAAGCCGTTTTTGTACAGAACAGAAAATACTGGAGGATCATATGAATGTGGTTGGAAAAAATGTGTTTGATTCAATAAAACATAATTATTATGAGCAATCAAGTTGCCTTGAAACTTTTTTGAAATACTATTTGTCAATTATTCTCAAGTATATCATGACAATGTCATAAATTATTGTAACTGTCAACTACTGTTCGAATATTTTTCTAAATTCCGTTTATCCATCAAGAAAAATGTGATATGTTAGAATCCTAGTTGGTTTGCCAGAGAAATAGCGTAAGAGCACTCCAACACCACAGCGATTTGTCCTTATAAATTAAGACCAGTGCAAACACTAGAACCTGGTGATCCTGAGAGACGATTGGGGTTTTGTCGGTGGTTTATGAATAAATGCAGACAAGATCCAAACTTCTATAGAAATATTATATGGAGCGATGAGGCTAATTTTCCAAATCATGTGATGTATAATAGAAATAATTTTCATTATTGGAGTAGACATAATCCATTTTTAGTCCATCCCCACAATCCGCAAAGACGATTTAGTATCAATCTTTGGTGTGGTCTATTCAGAGGCAGAATTATCGTTTCATTTTTCTACCATGGTTCTTTTAATGGACCCCGTAACATTAATTTATTAACAAGAGTGTTGGAATAGTTTTTCGATGATCTTGATCTTGAGGCTCGTCAGATGATCTATTTTCAGCAGGATGGAGCACCAGCACATATGTCAGTGGCGTGAAAAGAATGCTGCGAGGCTGATTTGGAAACAGATGGATTGCTACAAATGGTCCTGTTAAGTGGCCCCCTCATTCACCAGACATGACACCTCTAGATTTTTATTTTTGGGGATTTCTGGAAAATGAGGTGTACAAAATGAAACATAATAATGTAGATGAACTGAAAAATTATATTGAAACTATAATTAATAGAACTGATGGCCGAACTGTGTTGAATGCCACACGTAGTGTCAATAGAAGGGCCCATATATGTGTTCAACAAGAAAGCGGTGTTTTTGAACATTAACCCGATATTTTTTAGCGTTTTATCAAATCCGTTTGTTATAAATATTTCCAATTGGTAAAACTGTCTTATTTTCACCTTTACGAAATAAAGTCAAATGAGATTTGTTATTGAGAATGTTATTACGAATCGAAATGCATGTAAAAATATACGATATTCCATTAAAAGAAATATCATTTTATGAAATATTCTGAAAACGCGACTGTCATTTTTTTTTTGTTTTCGGCATCAAGAAGGCCATTAAAAATGCTACTAGTTTGCTAGTTTACTCAATTTGGAACACCCTGTATAAGCAGATTCAAAATCGCCATTTTGTCCCCTCTGTACGACGGTTATTTCAGATTTACTATCGGACTTTTCATCTCTTGGCCATCATCAACTTTATTTCTTATTGTGAGCGTCATAATAATTAGTTACAAATTGAAAAAGTTTTTCATTTTGATTCAAACAATTTATGATATGTGATATATACTTTGTTGTTATGTCACAATTTCGCATGACATTAAAAAAAATCAGTTGGCTTCTATTTCATTAAATAACACTTGTCACCCTAATAGAGTTGCTTTTACCCCGTTATCTGTCATACTGTTATTATCAAAGTAATAATTACCTAGAGTATTTTTTTAAAACAGGAAACTAGATATAATCCGATAAAACTACTTTTAACGAACTTAATTGAAAATATCTGTCTCTAACTACAAATGAACAAACGAAATGACACAACACTGATGAAGAAATGATGATCGTGATGGTCATGATATCAGAGCGCTTGTCTCTTAACCTAAGGGTCACGGGTTCGATTCCCAGCATGGTCATTGGTCTCGTGCATGGCATCACACGTTAAAAGGTAAGGGCTGCGTCTTCCCTAGCTCGGACAAGTCTTTCGAAGACTTTTGAGGGTTGTACTCCTAAGGGTGTGCAGCTGGTTGACGGAAATGACAATTTTGACAAAAAAATAAATTGAGGGTTATAGTTAGTCTCAGTATTCATATTGTGTTCTTTTCTGTCTATTCAATAAAATCATTTATTATTATTATTATTATCTTTGGTTTCTATAATCCTAAGGTGCTGACTTCTCAAGCAGTATCTGTTGATTAAACTTGGGTAGGAATATTTTGACATGTAAACTTTGATAGAAATACGTGACTGAACTTCTGTTAGTTGCCAGTGTTGGTGATTTAGAATGGGCAATTTTACGTAGCATGCCCAGATTATCCAATCATGCTCAGATTATCCAATCATGCTCTAAATCACTCCATTAAACAAAAGTGCGACACTACAAACAATTATCGGGATTCCTAATATATTGATTCTGAGAAGGAATGCAAATGAAGACATACATTTCCAATCCAGTACAAAATCACCAGAAATCTGTTGATGGTGAGTTATCGTCTCTTTATTGCAGTGGATTATCTGAAACTGCTACTTGGAGAGTGCTGAAATGCCGTTTTGAAGTGTTATACTATTCTCGTAGCTGAGCACTTACTTTATAATTTGTTTACTCTATCGATATTTTTTTTCAATTAATTTTATATAACTGTCCACATTATGAATAAATTTCAGCACCACCATAGTTATTTTATAGCATTTCAGCTTCAATGAAGGTCAAAATTTATCATATGCGTTTAATATTTGTACTATATTTCAATCATTGTAATTACAAGTGATAAAAATATTATCATGATTATTATTCATCTCAGTTGTAGGATATTCTACCAGGCAGAGGGTATAATATCCTACAACAGGCGTCAAAGGACCGAATTTAATTGTAAAAGTTGTTTTGATGAGTGTTAATTTTCAATCACAGAGGAAGTGGGCCTGAAATAATTCTCAAACTTTTTTCCTTCAAACTCGTGAATATATCTAATAATCTCTGGCAGAAGACGATCATTACTCAACGTTGAGTGGTGAAGATAAGTAGAGAAAAATTCAAAAAAATTATCCCTAATACATCAAAGTTATATGAAGACATGAGTGGATAAAGGTGTCACATTTTTTAAGTTTCTCTCAAATCACGTTAATTGAATTGGCATTTTTTCATTTCGTTTTCGTTTCAGATAAGTAATACTGCCAGAAATGGATGAGTACAGGTAGCCTTTTTATGTCTACTTCAATATTGATAATAAATCTCCAAGCATTTTTAAAATTTTATTTTTGTGTACATACTACCTACTAGTATTGAACTCAAACTATGATATGCTGAATTTTGCATAAGTCATGTAGCAATTAACTGTTTGAGGGCATTGGTTTATATAGTGTACCACTTTTCAAAATTCCAATTTTTTTGGTTTATATAGTCCATACGCACCAAACGATACTCAGTAGAAGCATGTGAGATACTGTAAAGAATTCTAATATTCTATGAAATGCAGTTCAAGTAGAATATCCCATCATATCGTGACATAACTATTTATTAACACAGCGCACTCGTCGAAATTTGAATGGATATGAATGCACATTTAAACGTGAGTTTCAATTCTTAACAATTATTCATCAAAGCAGACTTCGATATTGCCACAAATAAAAGTATTTCACTCTATTACCGAATTCATATTTTTTTACTCTACTCGTATACAGCTGACAAGTTTCACGATTTGATCATTCAAAATTAAGTACTAGAATTTTCAGAACATTTGAAGGGAATTACATTTTTTCCGAAAGTGAATAATAAAAATGTTTTCCGTATGTCGCCAAATTGAAAAAAGCTGGCACTGGCCACGTTGGGTCCATATGTATTGGGGATTTATTTATAATTAAGGGGTATTTAACCCTTTGCGGATCAAAATATTGGAACTTTCAACACGTCAATGATTTGTAAGCAATTTCAGCAGCCTTTCGATCATCAACAGTTTTAGTTTAAAGTTAGCCCACGCCCATTTCCCAGAAAACGCGGATTGTAAAATTTTTTTTGGATGAGACGCAAATTTGTAATAAATGTGTACAAAACTGTATAATAGTTTTTTTTTTGGAGTGTGCCATAAATGCTGGTGTAGCTTTTGATACATCTCAATTGGAACGAAATTATTGAAGTTTCTTATTTTCTTTCAGCTGTAATTTTGATTGGATTCATCGCACATTTTATTATCAGGTATGAATTAAGTCCTTATTGATAGTACTAATGAATGGTACGACGGTACCAATATGGATCCGTTTAAAAAAAATAGTTTTACCCCAAAATCGATTACGATTAACTTCATTTGCTCATCGAAACCATCATGGCACACTCAAATGTAAAACTAAAAATTGAATCATCAACAATTTTGACATTTGAAATGTTATATATGTGGTATCATTGTATTCAGAAAATTATACAGATTTCAGAAATGTAATAATATACAGGGTGTTTCATTCGAAAATCGAAAGTTGGTATCACTTCTGGCGACAACAAATATGGAGAAAAATCATTTGTATGCAGAAAAGTGCCGCTCATTATGTATATCAGATACCCCTAATTTCAATCAATTACCGTTAGAATTAATAGTGATACGGGGGGTGTACCATGATCCTTTTACACCTGATAAACTATTAATAAACGAGGTTTTTTCCACACTTATGTGGAAGTGAAAGTTAATGGTCTAAAACCTTAAAGCGATTCTTTAGTTCCATATGGCCATACGTCATCGAGAATCCCATCCATATTTGTTAACCTCGATCCCTCAACCAAAATACTAGTTTTGAGAATAAGATATCACGTTGAAAGTCGCCAAAAGCGGATAACCCAACCGTTGGCGAAACTACATCGTATCTCGTTCTCAACAAATTGTTTGATATTTAGCATAGTTGCTTATAGAGGTAGAAAATGCACGTTTTTGAAAACCAAGAGGGGGTTGTGAAGTGAGTAAATTCTCTTTCAGCGTGGCGACAGGCTCAAATGGGGTGGTCTACTCCATGGATATGGCCGTTCCTATTAGCACCCCAAGGTACGTGAAACAACACCAAAGAAAACTCGAATGCTGGTTCAATGCTGACAAATTCTCCCCAAAATCAGAGCGGAACTTTTCGATTATTCGCTCGAGAAACGAGCGAGCTTTTTATAATATTGTCGAATACTTTGTGAGCTTTGATCCATGCACTACTCAATGTCATCCTGAAACCCCTGGAGGCTGATCGGACTACGTCAAGCGAGCACTTCTGGGTAGTGGTGTAAGCTGATGTTTAGTAGTGAGCCCTTAATCCCGAAAAATAACTTTCCCAAGTAGACGTATCTTAACCAGCCGCAGAAAGACTGTGATTGTAATGATGTCTTCTCTGTTGATTGTAGGGGGTTCGGATTTATCACCTTCACCGATCCTGGTAGCGTTGATAAAGTTCTGGCACAAGGCACACATGAACTCGACGGCAAAAAGGTAGGTGGTATCATTTAGTTGCTCATTCATTCACCAATATTTGATATTTGATATTAATTTCAAATGACGTTTTTTGGGTTTTCTTGATCACAGAAACGTTTTTTAGAGGTTGAAATACATAACTACAGGTATTTAAAATCTTTTGACACCCATTCGAAGAGGGTACAATGTATGATATTTTTGTATGGAAGAAACTGCAACTAAAGATAAACACTTTTCCTTATTTGCTTGCTCTTTTTTTACAGCAATGCCTATGAGCTGCTCAGATTGTTACGGGAGGTCGTGGGTATCGTTATCTGCTAGTACGACAGATATATCCTTTGACAAATGTAAGGTATAAAGATAAAAGATATTAGGTATGCATGGGCACCAGGTTCTTTTTTTATTAAATTAAAATACCAAAAACACTGATTTGTCAATCTTTGTGCTTCTAACAATAAAAAAAACAAAGTTCAGAAAACACTATATTCACAAAAGTCCCATGTGACAAAACATGTGTGACAAGATTCTAATGAAGTGACAAAGTTACAATCAAATTTGTTATTTTAAAGTTACAAAGGATTCTGGTCTCTCAATATTTGCCTTGAAATGACTGGTTGGTTTATTCACATTTTATGATCAGTTCTTGCAATGAGAAAGACTTACTCCAGAGCTCTACTTTGACGAAGAATGTAGGCGCCTTGTATGGTCACTCGAGACAATGGCTGCTCTACTAGCAGGATACAATCTGGATACAATCTGTAGTCGGTCTTGGGTCTTTCCTGGATCTCATAAGATGTTCGAACGATGAGGTAACGCTGTGAAAAATAAACACAAACCAATATCTTGTGACAGGTTGAGTCACACGACTCGAGATATGACCATGATTGTACAAATCTAATCTAGATTTACTTATAGATTATCAAAATGAATGATGATGAAATGAAAGAGTTTTAATTTACAATATATTCTCTTCAGGGAATATATAAATGAGATAAAGAATTTAAATTTACAATAAATGTAAGATTTGCTGAGTTAAACAATGATTGAAATATTCAATAGGTATAGAAAGAATTCAATCTTACAGTGAAGCTCAAATTTAGTAATTTCTCAAGCAATGTTAAAGAAGAGTTCAATCTCAAGCGAGCATAAGAAAAAGATTTTCATAAAGATATTGTTTTCTATTATTTTCAATTTAATTGTCAATTTCCAACGTTCAGAGGAGCTGACAAGCAAAATCATCAAGGATGAAAAGGAAATGTGTATCTCCTGACTGAGGAGAAACAGAGAGAGAAAGCAAGAGGGTTGAGATAATGCTCTCTTATAAAGTCACAAAGAAAGCAGATGGCTTTATTTGTTTCAAGAACTACTGAAATTGAAAGGTTATCAAAATATATCAAACTTCTTTTGGCTAGGCATCTAAACATGGGTAGTGATGTAGAAGAGAGCGAAAGATCTTACCAAGATCTCAAAGCTTCATGAGTGAGTGTAGCTTCTTCTGATTAAGATAAAGAAATGAGGAATTCAAAGCATTTACTCACCCATGAATCCTGTTCTCCAAGCTGCCAGATCAGACATTATCACCGATCACCATCCAGGTTCAGGAATTTAGATCCTAGTTCACTGTTCTTGCCTTTTAAGCAGATTGATAACTTCTGAACCTTCAGGAAAAACTTGTGGAAACACTTGTGTCACTGAAAACCATAAAGCACGAACAGAAACAAATCTAATGCATAATCTTTTAACTTCAAGATTGATAGTATTAATGAAAATTATCTCCACACTTTGTCTCAACTTTCACAGGTTAGAATTTATTTCAGCTGTGAGCTTTGATATTTCAGGATTCAGGACCGACACGTCAAAAGAGGGTACGAGTACAAAATGACATTCGATAATGATCACGCATAATACTCAAACTTTGAAGATTTTCAAATTAATCATGAAATTCATGAGTGACAGAGTGACGCACATACGGCCATTTTGCATTCATGTGTGGTGGGTGAGAATTTGTCATAAAAGTCAAAATTCATATCAAACGACGTTGTCGAAATCTTTATATTGAAGAAACGTTTTTTAGGCTAATGAAATACATAACTCTAGGTATTAGAATTCTTTCAATGTTCACTCGACGAGACTGTGGAGGGTGTGAGTATGTCGAAAAAAGTCAACATTCATTTCAGGCAATGTATTGAACTTTTCTATAGAAGAAACGTTTTTTAGGAAGATGAAATACATACCTATACCTAGAGGGGGCCTCTGAGAGAGTGTGGTAGGTGTGAATTTATAAAAAGAAGTGAAAATCCATTTCAAATGACGTTGTCGAAATTTTTCTATTGAAGAAACGTTTTTAGGATAATGAAATACATAAATATAGTTACTTTAATACATTTGAAGACCCCTTGGAGAGAGTGTGGTGGGTGTAAATTTGTTAAAAAAATCATAAAAATTTCAAACGACGTTGTTGAAATCTTTCTTTTCAATAAACGTTTTTAGGATAATGAAAACATAACTTTGGCTATTGGAATTCTTTCAGCGCCCAGGCGAAAAGAGTGTGGAGGTCCTGAGTTTGTCGAAAAAAGTCAATGTTTATTTCAAACGACAATGTTTTAAACTTTTCTATGAAAGAAACGTTTTTAGGAAGATGAGATACACAACTCTAGGAATTTCAATTCATTTGTAGCCCCCTCGAAGAAGGTGTGGTGGATGTGAATTTGTCAAAAAATTCAAAATTTATTTCTTACTACCTTGCTGAAATTTAGCTTTGGAAAAAACTAATTAATTAATTAATTAATTAATTATAATTAAATATATAACTGTAGTTATTTGAAGTTTTTAACGCCCAGTGGAAGAGAATGTGGAGGGCATGAGTTTGTCGAAAAAAAATTGATATTCATTTAAAACGACAATGTATCAAACTTTTCTATGGAAGAACGTTTTTTAGGAAGATGGCATACATAATTGTAGGTATTTCAAGTATTTTGTAGCCCTCTTGGAGAGGGTGTGGTGGATATGAATTCGTCAAAAACGTCAAAATAAATTTTGAACGACTTTATCGAATTCTTTCTATTGAAGAAACGTTTTTTAGCCCCGTCATAGAGGTTACGCTGGTTATTAGACAATGGAAAGTGTCGATATTGATTTCAGAAAACGTTGTAGAGTTTTTTAGATCAATCAAACGTTTTAAGCTAGTTGAAACGGTTATGGAAAATACTCTCCAACGTCCTTTGAAAAAAGTATTGAATTTTTCTTGACGCACAAAACCCCCTCCGATGAGACGACAAAAAAATGCATATACCTATAGTTATACAATTGAACTTTCAAAAACGTTCATGTGATCGTGAAATCTCTTCAACTTGGTTGGTAAAGAATATTTAGTCTTTCTGATGAATTTACCCCACCTCTGCGACAACCGACAAATTAATCTATATACGAACCTTGTACTCCAACTCATTTAAAAGTTCCTTTGAAATGAATAGTGAACATTTCATAACCTATTTCTCAAATTATATCATACACCGGTAGTAGCAGAATTATTTTGAGAAAGGAGGAATACATAACCTTTCGTTGTTTTTGTTTTTTAACAAATTAAAAAAACAACAAAAACTTATGTATTCCCCATTCATAAAAATTATTCCGCTATCTAAATTTAGCTAGTGTAGCTGTATCTTTTTTCACTCATTCAGTCATTACAAAAATGTGGTTTGGGGTAATTCTATTCCTTTGGAAACTTGGTTTCATCACAAACATCAATCAGTGTGGATTGCATACCGTTTAATGAGCTCCATGTACTTCAATACAAAAAAAACCCATTAAAAATATATTTCAAGCATGAATAATATATTTCTACATACAAATACACTACCTCTTTGACTTGCCATCCATCACAGCGATTGTGATTTTTCAACTACATTCTACAACATTGGGTTCTTTGTATACAGATTCCAATCTAGTTTCAATTAACGATTGCTTTTGTTTTCCAAACAATGTACCCAGGGTAAAACTCATTTTCAAGCCTCTGTTCAATATGGTCTCCTTTTTCCCGATTTATTTTAATTTGGAAATTGTTACAAACGCATTTCAACCCGACCATTAATTTTGTTCAAACCGGATTGGCTGTTGTTTTCGGGGAGAATTTTTTTCTAATGATATCTAATGAATTTAATGGGTTTTGCGTGTATAACGTTTCTGATTCAGACGTTACAACATATAAAATGTTGGATCCAGCGATATCTTTCAGAGTAAAATAAACCGGATTTTCGACCACATTCTTGATCTATTTTGATCGGCGATTCAAAAGAAAATTCATTGTATAAACAATAATGAAACATGCATTTACGAACAATACTCTACTATATTTGAAGAACAAGGTTGTTATTGATAACTTCAATGTGGTTTCTGAGGGCAAAATTTAAGTTTTGGCTCTCGAGAAAGCGGTAAATTTTTTCACAAAATTGTCTCTAGCCATTACAAGATACGATACGGTAGGTACGATTGAAATATTTTTGTCCACAAATATTGAAATTTTTGTCTGTTTTTGTCGGTTATTCACAGTTCAGTGTCACTTTTGCTGACCTAGATGTAAATTTGATAATCAAAACAACACTTTTCACTTGACGAGATGTCACCTTATTTTCAAAATGAAAATGAGTTGCTGTGGCTGATATATTGTACCAGAGTGAATGAAATAGTGGCCACAATCAATTTTTTCCATAGTTTTTCCAAAATATGAATGATTCTTCATGCCAAATTCAAAGAATCAGTAAACAATTTTATTTTTTTTACAGAAATAACCTGCCAACTTGGAATTCATAGGACATGTTTACATATCCGGAATGAACGTCCCGTATCAATTTCATCAACTGGCACAGTGGATGGAGGGTTGATATCAACCCTCCAAATTAATTGAAATGCCTATGGCTAATCAAAAGTATGCCAGTCATTGATTTTCATCCATACTAAGTATGGTGAAAATAGCATGGTGGGATATTTAGTTCAATGTAAAATCTGACCTTTACTATTTGAAAATAAACACCATGTGAGACCTTTGTCTTCTCAATTGAATGAATTAAACAAACAAGCGTTCGACTGACTGTATTTCCCTTTTGTCACGGCATTAATTGTTCTGGCCTTGTTTATCCAAATTATATGCCCATTACTGTCTCGGCATGTCAATTATTTTCTCCAAATCTCGCAGCAAGCAGTTCCAAATACTCCCGGAACATCACATCTGTTCGTGAAAACTTCACTTTATATTCGATATAATTAGCAGTTTTCCTGAAAACAACAAAGACCCTTGTTTACGAGCGGCAAAACCAGAAGAAGCTTGAAAACAACGTAAATGAGTTGTGGATATCTTGATCAGAAAGACAGACAATGTTAATCAAAAGTATCCTCTATATTCCTGGAGAGTTATGAGAATGGCATATTATCACAAAGACCTCATGCAGTCTGGAGCGATACAAAATGGAAGGATGATATTGCGAAGTGAATGAATCTCTTTGTGAATGGCGAAAATACGTTTGAAATATCCGGGACCTTTGATGGAGGAACGGTTGACTTCGACTCTCAAAGATTTTTTTGAAAGGTTATTCAAAACCATTGTGTCTTGGACTGACATAAAAGATGCATATAGAGTTAGCATAACGTAAACGAAAATAACTGTCTCGCTCTCAGTTTCTTTTTTATTTGAGGTTAGCACAGCCAACTCTATATTAAGTTTGGACTGCCACTGAAGTAACTAGACAAATGAACATCAAACTTCATCATTGGGTTAGCCAAAAATTGTCGAGTAAAGGCAGAAACACAATGGAATTTTTAGGTGTTGGTTTTTATTTTCATAATTTCAGATTGTTTCAACACGTAACTGTCATTGCCATTATCAGGTTTAATTTTCGAAGTTTACTTTACGTAGAATTGATGCAGACAATCTTTTCGCAACAGCATGTGAATTACTTTCATATTTATAGAAAGAAATACGCAGAAATTTCACGTTAATGGCAAAACCACATGAAATTACTGTCCAGTTTTCTTCAGGACGAAAAATATTGCGAAATATGGGATTTTTTTTTGTAGTGGTAGTTGCCAACCACGGGTGTCCTCATTCATGGCATGTTCTGTCAAAAATTTCCTAGTTCCACCATCTTACAGTGTTCTCCTGTTCTACTTCAAAATATAGCCTTAGAGAGCGAGTTCCTTCAATCTACACCCTCGTGAAAGATACGGAAATGCTGATTCTCCTGGTGGGCTTGAACCGCTTTGATGGTGTCTACAAAATGCTTCGAATTCATGACGAATGAACTGTCGTACCCTGCAAGGGTTCTAGTATTGCCAAAAGGTCTTTTGCTATGTTATGGATCGGCAGCTGGTGGGTCCAATGGCAATGTCTGGTTTATGGATTTTTGGAAAACCGTAGAGATGAGGTGGTTTGCTATGATGTGGCGTCAGATGTGTTCATTCCTTATCTGGAATGAGAGTTTTGTATTTGCAAAGGGTGGCGTAGATTTTCCTTTCTATCGTGGATCTTGGAACCTTTTTAGGAGTTTGTAGTTTCCTGTTTGGAGTGTAGTTTCTATTTTGTCACTGTACGTCTGGATATCCATTATGGCATTGCCTTTGTCTGCAGCCAGAATTTTAATGGTGTAGTTCACTTGCAGTGTTTTTGAAGCCTTGTGTTCTCCAGCACTGATGTTTTCTCAGGGGTTTTGCTCCTTCTCCAGGACTTCTTTCACTTTCCATCTAAATTATTCTGCATTCTATTACTCGCTTCCTCTACTGAGGTCACGATGTCCAGGATAGGTATTGTTGTTTGTGGTGCAACTCCGAAGTTCAATCCTTTTTCCAGCAGTGACTCCTTCACTTGTGTCAGGGGTTTTGATGAAATGTTGATTATGGGAGTTTTCATTTCGTTGTTGGTTCGTTGTGGCCGTGTTCTTTTTGCTAATCGATTCCATTTCTTTTGGAATCTCTTCTCTTGGTTTTGGTGAAACCTCATGCAAGTATTTTCAATTTTTGAAAATTTAGGTTGGTTGTCTTCTTCTTTCTTGAAATGTAGCCGTTGCTTCACGATAAAACTGACCTACCCATACACGCTATATTGGAATTACTGCAGTGCTGCCTACATAACTCTTTCTGTCAAAAAGAAGAACTTTTCTTATCACAAGTCGACGGACTGCCGATGGGGTCTTCCCTTTCTCCAGTTATCGCCAACATATACAGAGTGGTTCGAAAAATCAGCTATTAGAGAGGCAGAACACAAATACAAATTATGGCTAAGATACGTGGATGATACCTTCATCATATGGAAGCACGGAGATAAACATCTTGAGGATTTTCTCTCAAAAATTAACAATATGAAGAACTCAATCAAATTCACGAAGGATGTGAACGTCGGAAGAACAGACACTGGTATCCGCACCTCCGTTCACAAAAAGAAAACCCACTAAGGACCATATCTGAACTTCTGATCCAATCACCCAAATTCCACAAAGAGGAGGATTGTAAGAACATTGGTGGAAAGGACGATGCAAATTTGTAATAACCAGAAGTCACTGGATGCGGAGATAAACTACATCAGGAAGGACCAAAATGGATACTCTGAAATCATACTAGGAGATGTACAGAAGCAGAGCTGTCCCAAAGCCTTGTGCTGAGTGCTCGTAAAAGTGCTTAAAGCAGATGGGTTTTTAAGTTTATTTATTTAAATTTTTTATTTTCAGCTTTTTAGTACACAATTATTGTTGTATCAAAACGGCCAATTTGGCGCAAAAAATCCGCTATTTTGATTTTTCATTATTTTAATATAATAAGTGTCACTTGCGGTTCCAAGACGAATCTAACGACCGAAAATTCATCAAAATCGGTTCAGCCGTTTAGTAGTTACAAGGAAAAAGCGACTTCGTTTTACAATATTTTGATTTTAAATTTGACTTGTTACCTTAAACAAAGTTTACCGAATATATATATATAAGTTGCCTAACTATGCTGAACGTGACGATACGCCTACCCCTTGCCTCCCACCCCGATTGGGAGGCCCGCGGTCCACAAAAGATTCTCAAGTTATAGACCGTCAGATAATGACAGATTTTGCTGACTCATTTTCTCTTTTCTGGGATTTTAACCACTGAAAATTATGTCAGTGTTGAGCAGAAGAAAATGAAAGTTTTTAAAATCTAACGCTTATGAATATGAACATTTCATTTTCTCGATCTGACTAGTTCTGCCTGTCTAACGTCTACCGGTGGTTATCAAAATCACATTCCTATTTCATTCTCACGGCAGCATGCTCTGACATGAATGAAATACACTATACAATGGTGCTTTCTGTCCCAAAACTGCCGAACTGAGAAATCAGTGAGAATGTTGGCAAAGTAGGAACTATTTCGCGCCGCTCTATATTTCAATTTGGCTATTCGCCGCCCGTTTCGGAAATAAAATTAATCTCACAAATGACATTGTCTGGATATTCCCTATTAGTTGGAAGTTGCACTGTTTTATGGGCCTTTCCATTGAGATAAAACAAAATCAAGTATTGACTCATTTCCTTCAATTGCCGACCAAAACAATCTCAATTTTCGATATCAAATCAATGTCAATATATTCAATAAGTACTCTAATCCTTTCTGAGTTCGCCTACCAAATTTGAGTTTTCCAAGTGAAACCGTTTGAAAATGCAATATGAACTTGGAATATACGAAAATAAACGCCCACCTCAACGGTCTCGCTCTATTGAAAAGTGCTTAGTGCTTAGTGCTCGCTAAATCCAATCACTTTTTGAAAGTGCTTAGTAATCGCGAGCACTTCATGAAAAAAAGTGCTTAGTGCTCGAAACTCCCGAGCACTTTTCAAGAGTGCTTAGTACTCGAAGCACTTTTCAAGAGTACTTAGTACTCGAAGCACTGTTTGTCAGTGCCCTACATAGCTCTGTACAAAAGCAACTCGAAAGGACCTAGACGAATGTAGAACGATCGCAAAATCAAGATATCATCTTTCTATACCTCAGAGGTATCTCCAGGAAGATCGGAAACAAGTACAACATCAAGAGCTGCTAAATCGGAAATTGCTGACCGTGCGTGGACTGAGCACCATCAAATTATCTGGAAAGAGGCTAGTATTCTACATAGGAAGAATCATTGATCCAGCGCGCCCTCCGGAAGTATCGAAGCTTCGGAGACAAGGCCAGATTGGGAGATTCTCAAGGAAGACAAAATATTAATAATGAACCCATTTATTGGCGAAAGAAATATAAATAATACTTCAACTCGTATTTGAAAAACATACTCCTATTGCCGCGATTTGAACCTGGAAATATCGAATTACAATGGAGTTTATTATACCAGTCAGTTATCTCGCTTTCAAATTCCTACTCTTTTACATTTCAATTTCAGTTTTTAATTGTCATTTTCATGTCTGAATTGCCTTCAGCAAATTTCCTTATTATATTACAATAAAAGACTACCAAAAATATAGGAAGAATTTCCGTATCGGAATGCGTTCTGTGTACACCCTATAATAAACAGCCCTCTTATTAACGTAGGCGAACGGATTCCGGGTAATGGGCTTTTCTGTTCGCCATTCTTGAACCCTGAATAATTTGATAGGAGAGCATTTTCATTCGATACCACAGTAATTGGATGAAATAATTGCAATCACGATTCTGGTATATACGGACCTCCTGAACCGTATATCAATTTTAAAAATTGCGCGCGACCTACACTCTAAATTAAATCCTTTTACTCTATTTGAGCAGGACATCGACATCGTTTCAATTATCAGTTTTTGATGGGCATTTTCAGCGATAGCGACAACGTCGAAACGGATATCTTGTCAGGCAAAATATTGAATTGTATGATAGGTGTGTATTTTTCATTTCGCTTCTTCTTTTTGCCGGGAAATCGGAGTAGAACGTAATCGAATATTGATAATAGAATGAAAACTGTCGGGTATCTGCATGAAATGGTCCAAAAATAACTTCGCAAAAAAACTGAAGGGAGCACGAGTGAAACGAACAGCTGCCAATTGAACTTGCTCTTCTTACGATTTGGCTTTTGTTGACATTGACAGAGAGAAATTGAATTGCATATTTGTTTCGAAATTATTTGAAATTGATTGATGGGTTATCGAGTGGAGAACAACGCGCCTTTTTGGCAGTCACAATTGTAGACAGGACCTACTAGTAAATTGATGTAAAGGGTGGGCCGATGGAAACTTTCCACTCCAATTTTTAGGATTAAAAATAAAAATTTGGAAAAACGCTCGAACACGTCACTTTTAGATTTGTGAGGAAACAAATTTTCAAGTTTTCTCATCCTCATAGCGTCAACCTTCAGAATGTTCAAAGGGGAAAGAGGTCGCGCCATATTATCTCGATAATTTCGCCCTATCATTTTCATCTCCAATCAAATAACACAACCTAGAAGAGTAACTCACCGTACACGCATTAAAATTTGTGTGTAAGGGACATCTTCCTTCATCAATACAATACAATACAATACTTTTATTCATCACTCAACTTAATGTACAATTTCCATTGCATATACAAGTTATCAGACTAGTCAACAAAAAACATCCATGTGTCGGATCACAATACAATACAATGCAATACAATATAATCAAATCACATGGAACTTATATACAATACATTACTTTATTTACTCAATTTAGTATACGATTTTATTATACAGTGTGTCCCAGCTAAAACTTGTCACCCCCCTAATATCCGAACTCATGAAAAAAATGGAAAATCGCTCAGACCCGTCGATTTTTATTTCAAGGGGGAACACTTTCACCAAATACACCATCATTGTGTTGTCAACCCCCTCAACCCCAGCACCCCCTACTTCAGAATTTTCAATGGGACTACTATACTTGTGATACATCATTTTGAAGGGAATTCGATCCCAAATACATCGGTGTACTGAAATTGAGGATCGATCAAGTGTTGTTGAAGTTTTCATGAAAACATTCATTAATTAGTATATAGATATAAGGTGAAGGTAAAGTGAGTATTTCCAATTCAACAAATAATGGTCGACAGTGAGTATGTTGATTTACGCCCATCATTCACCGGACAATTTTCTTTTGAGCGACAAATGCTTTGTACACATGTGTCGATGTTCCCCAGAAGAGAAGGTCATATGACAAGGCTGACTGAACCAACCCAAAGTATGCCAGCTTTAATATATTTGGGGTTACCGTAGGTTTCAATTGTCTGACTAAGAAACACATTGAGCTGAGTTTGCTTGTCAGGTTGTCTATATGATGCTCCCAGGACATTTTATGGTCCAATGATATTTCTAGGAATTTGAACGTTTCTGTTTTCTGGATGGACTGATGATTCATCCTGATAAGCAGACCATAGTCCTGAATTACATTCTTTGGTAGGAACGAACTGTGAAATGTCTTGCTGACATTTACTAGTAGACCGTTCTTCACGCAGTAATCAGAAAAATCATTAATACCGTTTTTGACTTTCTCAAGACATTCTAGATCAGATTTTCCACTGATACCAAAAGTTGTGTCATCTGCATACTTAATTATTACATTGGCTGAGCTACATGATTTTGGTAAATCGTTTATGAACAAAATGAATAGGATAGGACCTAGAATCGAGCCCTGAGGCACACCAACAGTTATGTCTTTCATTTCTGACTTAACATTATCAATTACTACGGCTTGTTTTCTATTTGTCAGGTAGGATTCGACCCAGTCATTTGCAACACCTCGTATTCCATTGCAACTAAGTTTTTCAATAAGTGCAATGTGATCTATGGTATCGAAAGCACGACTCAGGTCAAAGAATATTGTTGTCGGTGTCTGTTTCATGTTCAGGATATTATATATGTAGGAAGTCAGTGTGTCAATAGCTGAATTTGTAGATCTCGCCTTTCTGAAGCCATGTTGGCATGAGGTTAATAGATTATTTGGTTCTAGGAAATCTGTCAACCTGCTGTTAAAGCAGGATTCAACTACCTTCGCCAGTTGACTTTGTAGACAAATGTTCCTATAATTGCAGACTTCCTTTTTTGAGCCTTTATGCTTAAGTATTGGAAGTGATTTTGAGATTTTTAAACTATCTGGATACTGTCCTGATTTGAAAGATTCAGTTATTAAATATGAAAGAGGTGAAGAAATGAGGTGTGCCACACTGTTCAATACCCTCCCTGTAATATCATCTATACTTGCTGCAGGCTTTTTTGAGGATTTTTTTAATAGGCTTTTAATTTCTGCTGGCGTAGTTGGTGTCAAGAATAGAGTTTTGTTTGTGATTATTTTAAGATCCAGTGTATCATAGTCTGGCTTTGGGCATTCAAAATTCAAGAAAAAGTCATTAAAACTGTTTGCTATATTTCCTACACATGTGACTTCTAGGCCAACATTGTTAACGACACCTGTTGGAATGTTTTGGGATCGTGTTCCTTTCATTTCGCCAATTATTTTCCAACTTTCCTTGGTTATATTAGATGCAAGCAATAATCTATTATTATTATGGGATTTTTCTGTTTCAGTTAGTTTTGTTTTGTATAGTAGCTTCAGATCTTTATATCTTTGATTGATTATTTCATTTCCTGAACTTTTCCTTAATTTATTCATTTGACAGAGAGTTTAGTTCCTTTAGTTCCTGTGTGTGCCTTTTTTGTTCTTTGTGGTGCCATTTTACTTTTTTTATAAGAAAAGCTATATTATAATGATAGATGAGTGTATTATAGAAAGAAGCAAATTTTTCAACGAATGATTTTACCTCATACATTTCGAACCATTTCTCATAGTATATATAATAAAAACTAACGATAGTTCAACACAAATTAACACGAAAAAACACTTTAATAAGCCAAAAACAAAAATAAACAGAGATGTTTTGTTGTTGTTCTGTCATATTCGACATTTCGTGCATGACATCACACGTTAAAAGGTAAGGGGTGCGTCTTCCCTAGCTCGGACAAGTCTTTCGAAGACTTTTGAGGGTTGTACTCTTGAGGGTGTGCAGCTGGTTGATGGAAATAACAAAAATTTGATATTTCAAATGCAGTGTTGCCGTACTGACCAGACTATATGGACAACGAAGAATCTTCGTTCGGCGATAGAAATACTATCGTTTTTTCATGCTCCCAAAAAGCTGCATGAACGTTTCGATTGCCTTCTTGTTGCCATATATTTCATCCAAGACAGTATTTTGGGTGTTAACATTCATGCAATAATAAGATTGATTCTCTATCTCTTATTTTTTGGCACTCTACTGTTATGCATTCTTGCAGAACTTGAAGAGAAGCAGGTTTTGTTTAATAAACTGTAGACTGCGAAGGTTCTAGAGGAAACAGTCTAGAGAGGAAAGATCAGGAGACCTTGCAGGCCACTCAAGAGATCATCGACAGCCAATCCAACGTCCACTGAAATTGTCGTCCAGAAATTATCGAACGAATGCTGCATAATGTGGTATAGCTTCAAATTATCCGAAAAAAAAATTATCGTGTATCAGGATGTTATCTTTGAAAATTTTCTTGAAGTAAGGTAAAATAAATCTGCCCAGTTTTTTTTTGAAAGGAAAAGGAACAGATATTTTGCTGGTAGTTTTATGTCAATGGGCGAATACTAAAATTTCTGGGATTTTTTTTACTTCTTTTTTTTTCCTTTGGGTGTTTATAGTGGCATCGATTACTAAGATCATTAGCCACTATGTGTGTTCTGGGTAGGCTGTGTATTTTTTGAGATGAATTAAACATGTAGACGATGCGAAGCGAAGTCTAGGCAAGCAGTCAAGGGCGGAAAGACACTTTTTTTTTCTTAGACCCCGTACCTCACTCAGCTTGGAAAAATACGTCGAGAAAACGTCTTCTCTGAAGCTAGTCAGTTTTTTCTTGTGATTTACGGATAACAGGTCTGAATTTACCTCATCTATGGGAGCTCTTCTGAAAAATCTATTAAAATATTGCTTTTATTGAAATCGACAACGCTTCGACTTGAAACTTTGACGTCTTGATGACAACTTGGTTGTCATTGCAAATCTTTGGTGACCACAACAAACTACTTGACTCAGTTAAATTCGATTATGTGAATATATAAAAGCATACCAATTTTTATTTGATTCCAATGAAAAAAAAATGAGAAAACAAGAAAAATATTCTGGGTTACATTAATTATTGAAACCTACATTAGTTTGAATGTTAATATACAGGAAATATACGTTAAATTGACATATTCCACTAGTGCGGGAAAGTAATACTTTCGAGACTAAAATGCGTGCGGGAATGTGGGTAGAAACGCACGGTCGTAGAATAATATTATGTATTCATTTATGTGCACTCACTGTGAAGGGAATCTATTTGATGAATCTGATCTTCTATTGAATCCTCAAAATATCCCCTTACAAGTTTATCATAAATGCTGAATATGCTTTCCAGATATCATCACCCAGAAGCAGTCTTTTGTAGATTTTGCTTTTATATAACCAGCCCTGTATGCCACTAAATCCATTCTTACAGAACTCATTACTCAGACGGTATTACGCTCACTCGTTCCTTAATGACCTTCATTTATTTTCCGTTCTGATATTGGTAATTAAGATCCGTATCATATAGGTGGCTTTACGTCTGAAATTATAATCTTCGTTCGCAGGAATTGAATATCAAATTTCATATGTAATACATATTGCAAAATTTCTTGACGTATTCGAGCACAATAATGGTTTGGATGTGATTCGTTTTCAGAACACTGTACGTTTCCGGTGTCGGTTTACAAGATAAATTGGATTTAGCTCAAAACTGATTGGCCCAACTTGCGCAAATGCCATTAGATTGGCGTGTAAAACTGATATCAGAGAAATTCTTTTCAATCCGATTACTCAGAAGTAACCGTGTTCATTTCAAAACCATGAAGATGATTTCCCATAAGTTTCTATTGTTTTATTATACTTTTATTACAGGTATTTCTGAAACGTTTATGGAATAAGGTGAAGGTGTGGTCAACATAGTCTTGAAAAGAATGATAGTTTTTCATAATTCGATCATCGTCTATATTAATTATATTCATAAACTTCCTGCTCTCCTGTAAGTGAGTCGGCCGAATTTGTATTCTTCGTGATTTTTAGGGGTCCACCCCTGTAGACTTCCATTCGTCATCGATCGTCTTTCTCAGAATTGCTCTATCTTTAAACGTTCCCGAGTTGAAGAGTTCATCTGGAGTAGGAAGGAGCCATTTCCCTCCATATTTTTTCGAGTCTCATTTGTGACATTTTTGTATTCCTTTTATATACCAAATCTTGAACCTTCATTTTTAGGAGTCTACCTACTTACACCTTTCGAATCGATTGGCGTTCGCAAAGTTGCTCTATCTCAAACCGTTCTCAAGTTGAGAAATTCATGTCGATTTCCATGACTTTTAGGGGTCTACCCCTTCGGGCTCTTTTCGAGGAAATATTTATTTTAACCGAAATTCATAGAGTATACTAATTTCATCCTTCTGAAATGATTGGCATTCGCAAAATTGCTCTATCTCAAATCGTTCTCAAGTTGAGATGTTCATCTGGATTTCCATGATTTTTAGGGGTCTACCCCTTTGGAGTTTTTTCGAGTAATTTTTTGTTGTCACCAAAATTCATAAAGTATACTAATTTTATAATTCTGAATCGATTGGCGTTAGCAAAATTGCTCTATCTCAAACCGTCCCCTAGTTGAGAAATTCATGTCGATTTCCATGACTTTTAGGGGTCTACCCCTTTGGAGTTTTTTCGAGTAAATTTTTGTTGTCACCAAAATTCATAAAGTACACTGATTTCATCTTTCTGAATCGATTGGCGTTCGCAAAATTGCTCTATCTCAAACCGTTCTCAAGTTGAGAAATTCATGTCGATTTCCATGAATTTTAGGGGTCTACCCCTTTGGACTCTTTTCGAGGAAATATTTGTTTTTACCGAAATTCATAGAGTATACTAATTTTATCATTCTGAATCGATTGGCGTTCGCAAAATTGCTCTATCTCAAACCGTTCTCAAGTTGAGAAGTTCATCTGGATTTCCATGATTTTTAGGGGTCTACCCCTTTGGACTCTTTTCGAGGAAATATTAGTGTTTACCAAAATTCATAGAGTATACTAATTTTATCATTCTGAATCGATTGGCGTTCGCAAAATTGCTCTATTTCAAACCGTTCTCAAGTTGAGAAATTCATGTCGATTTCCATGACTTTTAGGGGTCTACCCCTTCGGGCTCTTCTCGAGGAAATATTTGTTTTAACCGAAATTCATATAATTTCATCCTTCTGAATTAATTTGCATTCGCAAAATTGCTCTATCTCAAATCGTTCTCAAGTTGAGAAGTTCATCTGGATTTCCATGATTTTTAGACACCAAAATTCATATAGTATACTAATTTTATCATTCTGGATCGATTGGCGTTCGCAAAATTGCTCTATCTCAAACCGTTCTCTAGTTGAGAAATTCATGTCGATTTCCATGACTTTTAGGGGTCTACCCTTTTGGACTCTTTTCGAGGAAATATTTGTTTTTACCGAAATTCATAGAGTATACTAATTTTATCATTCTGAATCGATTGGTGTTCACAAAATTGCTCTATCTCAAACCGTTCTCAAGTTGAGAAGTTCATCTGGATTTCCATGATTTTTAGGGGTCTACCCCTTTGGAGTTTTTTCGAGTAAATTTTTGTTGTCACCAAAATTCAAAAAGTATACTAATTTTATCATTCTGAATCGATTGGCGTTCGCAAATTTGCTCTATCTCAAACCGTTCTCAAGTTGAGAAATTCATGTCGATTTCCATGACTTTTAGGGGTCTACCCCTTCGGGCTCTTTTCGAGGAAATATTTATTTTAACCGAAATTCATAGAGTATACTAATTTCATCCTTCTGAAATGATTGGCATTCGCAAAATTGCTCTATCTCAAATCGTTCTCAAGTTGAGATGTTCATCTGGATTTCCATGATTTTTAGGGGTCTACCCCTTTGGAGTTTTTTCAAGTAATTTTTTGTTGTCACCAAAATTCATAAAGTATACTAATTTTATCATTCTGAATCGATTGTCGTTCGCAAAATTGCTCTATCTCAAACCGTTCTCTAGTTGAGAAATTCATGTCGATTTCCATGACTTTTAGGGGTCTACCCCTTTGGAGTTTTTTCGAGTAAATTTTTGTTGTCACCAAAATTCATAAAGTACACTGATTTCATCTTTCTGAATCGATTGGCGTTCGCAAAATTGCTCTATCTCAAACCGTTCTCAAGTTGAGAAATTCATGTCGATTTCCATGAATTTTAGGGGTCTACCCCTATGGACTCTTTTCGAGGAAATATTTGTTTTTACCGAAATTCATAGAGTATACTAATTTTATCATTCTGAATCGATTGGCGTTCGCAAAATTGCTCTATCTCAAACCGTTCTCAAGTTGAGAAGTTCATCTGGATTTCCATGATTTTTAGGGGTCTACCCCTTTGGACTCTTTTCGAGGAAATATTTGTGTCTACCAAAATTCATAGAGTATACTAATTTTATCATTCTGAATCGATTGGCGTTCGCAAAATTGCCCTTTCTCAAACCGTTTTCAAGTTGAGAAATTCATGTTGATTTCCATGACTTTTAGGGGCCTTCCCATTATGACTCTTTTCGAGGAAATTTTTGTTTTTACCGAAATTCATAGAGTATACTAATTTTATCATTCTGAATCGATTGGCGTTCGCAAATTTGCTCTATCTCAAACCGTTCTCAAGTTGAGAAATTCATGTCGATTTCCATGACTTTTAGGGGTCTACCCCTTCGGGCTCTTTTCGAGGAAATATTTATTTTAACCGAAATTCATAGAGTATACTAATTTCATCCTTCTGAAATGATTGGCATTCGCAAAATTGCTCTATCTCAAATCGTTCTCAAGTTGAGATGTTCATCTGGATTTCCATGATTTTTAGGGGTCTACCCCTTTGGAGTTTTTTCGAGTAATTTTTTGTTGTCACCAAAATTCATAAAGTATACTAATTTTATCATTCTGAATCGATTGTCGTTCGCAAAATTGCTCTATCTCAAACCGTTCTCTAGTTGAGAAATTAATGTCGATTTCCATGACTTTTAGGGGTCTACCCCTTTGGAGTTTTTTCGAGTAAATTTTTGTTGTCACCAAAATTCATAAAGTACACTGATTTCATCTTTCTGAATCGATTGGCGTTCGCAAAATTGCTCTATCTCAAACCGTTCTCAAGTTGAGAAATTCATGTCGATTTCCATGAATTTTAGCGGTCTACCCCTATGGACTCTTTTCGAGGAAATATTTGTTTTTACCGAAATTCATAGAGTATACTAATTTTATCATTCTGAATCGATTGGCGTTCGCAAAATTGCTCTATCTCAAACCGTTCTCAAGTTGAGAAGTTCATCTGGATTTCCATGATTTTTAGGGGTCTACCCCTTTGGACTCTTTTCGAGGAAATATTGGTGTTTACCAAAATTCATAGAGTATACTAATTTTATCATTCTGAATCGATTGGCGTTCGCAAAATTGCCCTTTCTCAAACCGTTTTCAAGTTGAGAAATTCATGTTGATTTCCATGACTTTTAGGGGCCTTCCCATTATGACTCTTTTCGAGGAAATTTTTGTTTTTACCGAAATTCATAGAGTATACTAATTTTATCATTCTGAATCGATTGGCGTTCGCAAAATTGCTCTATTTCAATCCGTTCTCAAGTTGAGAAATTCATGTCGATTTCCATCACTTTTAGGGGTCTACCCCTTTGGACTCTTTTAGGGGAAATTTTTGTTTTTACCGAAATTCATAGAGTATACTAATTTTATCATTCTGAATCGATTGGCGTTCGCAAAATTGCTCTATCTCAAACTGTTCTCAAGTTGAGAAATTCATGTCGATTTCCATGACTTTTAGGGGTCTACCCCTTTGGACTCTTCTCGAGAAAATATTTGTTTTTACCAAAATTCATAAAGTATACTAAATTTATTATTCTCAATCGATTGGCGTTCGCAAAATTGCTCTATCTCAAACCGTTCTCAAGTTGAAAAATTC
Organism: Chrysolina americana; assembly: GCA_958502065.1. NCBI lineage: Eukaryota > Metazoa > Arthropoda > Insecta > Coleoptera > Chrysomelidae > Chrysolina > Chrysolina americana. Next base: position 94,748,731 of record OY293413.1, on the reverse strand, counting down.
ATGTCGATTTCCATGACTTTTAGTGGTCTACCCCTTTGGACTCTTTTCGAGGAAATATTTGTTTTTACCGAAAATCATATAGTATACTAATTTTATCATTCTGAATCGATTGGCGTTCGCAAAATGGCTCTATCTCAAACCGTTCTCAAGTTGAGAAATTCATGTCGATTTCCATGACTTTTAGGGGTCTACCCCTTTGGAGTTTTTTCGAGTAAATTTTTGTTGTCACCAAAATTCATAAAGTATACTAATTTTATTATTCTGAATAAAACGCATTGTATTGTACTTACTTTGGAAGTAATGATTCCAAGAGACATTTAGCTTTGTAAAAAAACAGTTTTTGTAATATATTCGACTGCAAAACAATACCCCAATACCACAGTTACAGAAAACAATGACGCAATTGATAGTTGGCAAGTTTAGTTGAAATGTGAAACACTGTCGATTTTATGGTCTTTTCACTGTTTTGAGTTCTAATCGATCATCACAATACCATAATTCTTAGTTTAGAAGACAAATATTAACGAATTTTGATTCGCTCATAGCGGTTGATAGAAAGAGATGTTCGATAGAGGGTGTGTGATTTCTTCGATCATAAATTGTTGACGCATGGGTTAAGGTAAAATAATCGAACTGTAGACTAGTTTTATATTTCATAGCAATGCCGTTTATTCAGTAATTTATACATACGAACCTATTCAGAAGCGGGCCACTACTGAATTTCTAGTCTGATTAAAATGACTTTTATTTTCTATTTGTTTTTACCGAAATTCATAGAGTATACTAATTTTATCATTCTGAATCGATTGGTGTTCACAAAATTGCTCTATCTCAAACCGTTCTCAAGTTGAGAAGTTCATCTGGATTTCCATGATTTTTAGGGGTCTACCCCTTTGGAGTTTTTTCGAGTAAATTTTTGTTGTCACCAAAATTCAAAAAGTATACTAATTTTATCATTCTGAATCGATTGGCGTTCGCAAATTTGCTCTATCTCAAACCGTTCTCAAGTTGAGAAATTCATGTCGATTTCCATGACTTTTAGGGGTCTACCCCTTTGGGCTCTTTTCGAGGAAATATTTATTTTAACCGAAATTCATAGAGTATACTAATTTCATCCTTCTGAAATGATTGGCATTCGCAAAATTTCTCTATCTCAAATCGTTCTCAAGTTGAGATGTTCATCTGGATTTCCATGATTTTTAGGGGTCTACCCCTTTGGAGTTTTTTCGAGTAATTTTTTGTTGTCACCAAAATTCATAAAGTATACTAATTTTATCATTCTGAATCGATTGTCGTTCGCAAAATTGCTCTATCTCAAACCGTTCTCAAGTTGAGAAATTCATGTCGATTTCCATGACTTTTAGGGGTCTACCCCTTCGGGCTGTTTTTGAGGAAATATTTGTTTTTACCGAAATTCATAGAGTATACTAATTTTATCATTCTGAATCGATTGGTGTTCGCAAAATTGCTCTATCTCAAACCGTTCTCAAGTTGAGAAGTTCATCTGGATTTCCATGATTTTTAGGGGTCTACCCCTTTGGAGTTTTTTAGAGTAAATTTTTGTTGACACCAAAATTCATATAGTATACTAATTTTATCATTCTGAATCGATTGGCGTTCGCAAAATTGCTCTATCTCAAACTGTTCCCAAGTTGAGAAATTCATGACGATTTCCATGACTTTTAGGGGTCTACCCCTTTGGACTCTTCTCGAGGAAATATTTGTTTTTACCGAAATTCATAGAGTAAACTAATTTTATCATTCTGAATCGATTGGTGTTCGCAAAATGGCTCTATCTCAAACCGTCCCCTAGTTGAGAAATTCATGTCGATTTCCATGACTTTTAGGGGTCTACCCCTTTGGAGTTTTTTCGAGTAAATTTTTGTTGTCACCAAAATTCATAAAGTACACTGATTTCATCTTTCTGAATCGATTGGCGTTCGCAAAATTGCTCTATCTCAAACCGTTCTCAAGTTGAGAAATTCATGTCGATTTCCATGAATTTTAGGGGTCTACCCCTTTGGAGTTTTTTCGAGTAATTTTTTGTTGTCATCAAAATTCATAAAGTATACTAATTTTATCATTCTGAATCGATTGTCGTTCGCAAAATTGCTCTATCTCAAACCGTTCTCAAGTTGAGAAATTCATGTCGATTTCCATGACTTTTAGGGGTCTACCCCTTCGGGCTGTTTTTGAGGAAATATTTGTTTTTACCGAAATTCATAGAGTATACTAATTTTATCATTCTGAATCGATTGGTGTTCGCAAAATTGCTCTATCTCAAACCGTTCTCAAGTTGAGAAGTTCATCTGGATTTCCATGATTTTTAGGGGTCTACCCCTTTGGAGTTTTTTCGAGTAAATTTTTGTTGACACCAAAATTCATATAGTATACTAATTTTATCATTCTGAATCGATTGGCGTTCGCAAAATTGCTCTATCTCAAACTGTTCCCAAGTTGAGAAATTCATGACGATTTCCATGACTTTTAGGGGTCTACCCCTTTGGACTCTTCTCGAGGAAATATTTGTTTTTACCGAAATTCATAGAGTAAACTAATTTTATCATTCTGAATCGATTGGTGTTCGCAAAATGGCTCTATCTCAAACCGTCCCCTAGTTGAGAAATTCATGTCGATTTCCATGACTTTTAGGGGTCTACCCCTTTGGAGTTTTTTCGAGTAAATTTTTGTTGTCACCAAAATTCATAAAGTACACTGATTTCATCTTTCTGAATCGATTGGCGTTCGCAAAATTGCTCTATCTCAAACCGTTCTCAAGTTGAGAAATTCATGTCGATTTCCATGAATTTTAGGGGTCTACCCCTTTGGACTCTTTTCGAGGAAATATTTGTTTTTACCGAAATTCATAGAGTATACTAATTTTATCATTCTGAATCGATTGGCGTTCGCAAAATTGCTCTATCTCAAACCGTTCTCAAGTTGAGAAGTTCATCTGGATTTCCATGATTTTTAGGGGTCTACCCTTTTGGACTCTTTTCGAGGAAATATTTGTGTTTACCAAAATTCATAGAGTATACTAATTTTATCATTCTGAATCGATTGGCGTTCGCAAAATTGCCCTTTCTCAAACCGTTTTCAAGTTGAGAAATTCATGTTGATTTCCATGACTTTTAGGGGCCTTCCCATTATGACTCTTTTCGAGGAAATTTTTGTTTTTACAGAAATTCATAGAGTATACTAATTTTATCATTCTGAATCGATTGGCGTTCGCAAAATTGCTCTATTTCAATCCGTTCTCAAGTTGAGAAATTCATGTCGATTTCCATCACTTTTAGGGGTCTACCCCTTTGGACTCTTTTCGGGGAAATTTTTGTTTTTACCGAAATTCATAGAGTATACTAATTTTATCATTCTGAATCGATTGGCGTTCGCAAAATTGCTCTATCTCAAACCGTTCTCAAGTTGAGAAATTCATGTCGATTTCCATCACTTTTAGGGGTCTACCCCTTTGGACTCTTTTCGGGGAAATTTTTGTTTTTACCGAAATTCATAGAGTATACTAATTTTATCATTCTGAATCGATTGGCGTTCGCAAAATTGCTCTATCTCAAACCGTTCTCAAGTTGAGAAATTCATGTCAATTTCCATGACTTTTAGGGGTCTACCCCTTTGGACTCTTCTCGAGAAAATATTTGTTTTTACCAAAATTCATAAAGTATACTAATTTTATTATTCTGAATCGATTGGCGTTCGCAAAATTGCTCTATCTCAAACCGTTCTCAAGTTGAAAAATTCATGTCGATTTCCATGACTTTTAGGGGTCTACCCCTTTGGACTCTTTTCGAGGAAATATTTGTTTTTACCGAAAATCATATAGTATACTAATTTTATCATTCTGAATCGATTGGCGTTCGCAAAATTGCCCTATCTCAAACCGTTCTCCAGTTGAGAAATTCATGTCGATTTCCATGACTTTTAGGGGTCTACCCCTTTGGAGTTTTTTCGAGTAAATTTTTGTTGTCACCAAAATTCATAAAGTATACTAATTTTATTATTCTGAATCGATTGGCGTTCGCAAAATTGCTCTATCTCAAACCGTTCTCAAGTTGAAAAATTCATGTCGATTTCCATGACTTTTAGGGGTCTACCCCTTTGGACTCTTTTCGAGGAAATATTTGTTTTTACCGAAAATCATATAGTATACTAATTTTATCATTCTGAATCGATTGGCGTTCGCAAAATTGCCCTATCTCAAACCGTTCTCCAGTTGAGAAATTCATGTCGATTTCCATGACTTTTAGGGGTCTACCCCTTTGGAGTTTTTTCGAGTAAATTTTGTTGTCACCAAAATTCATAAAGTATACTAATTTTATTATTCTGAATCGATTGGCGTTCGCAAAATTGCTCTATCTCAAACCGTTCTCAAGTTGAAAAATTCATGTCGATTTTTCATGACGTTTAGGGGTCTACCCCATTGGACTCTTTTCGAGAAAATTTTTGTTATTACCGAAATTCATAGAGTATACTAATTTTATCATTCTGAATCGATTGGCGTTCGCAAAATTGCTCTATCTCAAACCGTTCTCAAGTTGAGAAATTCATGTCAATTTCCATGACTTTTAGGGGTCTACCCCTTTGGACTCTTCTCGAGAAAATATTTGTTTTTACCAAAATTCATAAAGTATACTAATTTTATTATTCTGAATCGATTGGCGTTCGCAAAATTGCTCTATCTCAAACCGTTCTCAAGTTGAAAAATTCATGTCGATTTCCATGACTTTTAGGGGTCTACCCCTTTGGACTCTTTTCGAGGAAATATTTGTTTTTACCGAAAATCATATAGTATACTAATTTTATCATTCTGAATCGATTGGCGTTCGCAAAATTGCCCTATCTCAAACCGTTCTCCAGTTGAGAAATTCATGTCGATTTCCATGACTTTTAGGGGTCTACCCCTTTGGAGTTTTTTCGAGTAAATTTTTGTTGTCACCAAAATTCATAAAGTATACTAATTTTATTATTCTGAATCGATTGGCGTTCGCAAAATTGCTCTATCTCAAACCGTTCTCAAGTTGAAAAATTCATGTCGATTTCCATGACTTTTAGGGGTCTACCCCTTTGGACTCTTTTCGAGGAAATATTTGTTTATACCGAAAATCATATAGTATACTAATTTTATCATTCTGAATCGATTGGCGTTCGCAAAATTGCCCTATCTCAAACCGTTCTCCAGTTGAGAAATTCATGTCGATTTCCATGACTTTTAGGGGTCTACCCCTTTGGAGTTTTTTCGAGTAAATTTTTGTTGTCACCAAAATTCATAAAGTATACTAATTTTATTATTCTGAATCGATTGGCGTTCGCAAAATTGCTCTATCTCAAACCGTTCTCAAGTTGAAAAATTCATGTCGATTTTTCATGACGTTTAGGGGTCTACCCCATTGGACTCTTTTCGAGAAAATTTTTGTTATTACCGAAATTCATAGAGTATACTAATTTTATCATTCTGAATCGATTGGCGTTCGCAAAATTGCCCTATCTCAAACCGTTTTCAAGTTGAGAAATTCATGTCGATTTCCATAACTTTTAGAGGCCTACCCCTTAGGACCCTTTTCGAGGAAATTTTTGTTTTTACCTAAATTCATAGAGTATACTAATTTTATCATTCTGAATCGATTGGCGTTCGCAAAATTGCTTTATCTCAAACCCTTCTCAAGTTGAGAAATTCATGTCGATTTCCATGACTTTTAGGGGTCTGCCCCGTTGGACTCTTTTCTAGGAAATATTTGTTTTCACCGAAAGTCATAGAGTATACTAATTTTATCATTCTGAATCGATTGGCGTTCGCAAAATTGCTCTATCTCAAACCGTTCTCAAGTTGAGAAATTCATGTCGATTTCCATGACTTTTAGAGGCCTACCCCTTTGGACTCTTTTGGACTTTTTTCGAGGAAATTTTTTTTGTCATCAAAATTCATAGAGAATACTAATTTCATCATTCTGAATCGATTGGCGTTTGCATAATTGCTGTCTTTAACCGTTCCCGATTTGAAAAAAAGTTCATCTTGGGTGGGAAGGAGTCATTTCCCTCCATATATTTTTCCATTTCTGTTCAAGCATATACAATCATATATCTTCGTAAACACTATGATTTTTTGCATATGTATTGCAAATTTCACATGATTCTGAATCTTAATGACACTCTAAAATCATTATGAAATTTGACCTAAATACAATAACTTCTCTGTAAGTTTTGTTTTAAACTCTATGTTTCCGAAACGATTCCATATCAAAATATGTAGGGGTTATTGAACTAAGTCAACCCATAATCGTTGGCAGAATTGGAAAAAAAATTCAACATATACTGGGTGTCTCAATTGAAAAAACCGATTCTCTTTAATTTTCTCAAAGGTACGTGGAATTAGTGAAAATGTACTACCGTGTATGGTGTTGTTAGTCTGTGGGGTTCCAATAGTACCAGCAATTTTTGGGGATCATGTTTCTAGAAAATTAAATTGAAATGCATTTTTATTTCTTGAGTATACTTACAAAGAACAACCAAGAACAACCACGGACATAGAGACATTTACAGCTGAACCCAAGATCTAAAAGATGCTTGATACCACAACATTCGCTATCCCAATACCCTCGAGCATTACATGATATATCATTTTCGAAGCAGTCATTACACTCTAACCAAACCCATACGACGAATGTCATTGACAGAAACAACAACTTCCATTTGAAATATTGGAGATCGCGCAAGTAACATACTGTATCGAGTGTAACAATACATGCCACTCTATCAAGAGTGGGTCTGTCTATCTGGTCACCAGTCGATCGATCGAAGGGAATAATATATGGGTGGTGGGCGGAACAATCATTTGCAGGCGTGGGAAGATTTATTGCAACTAATTGTGGAGGTAACAGTCTCAGCGAGGATATGAATTGTTTCTGGAATTTGCGGAGGAGAAACGTTGAATGACTGTGACAATGAAGTCGTGTCAAGATTCCGAACTCAGATTTCAGTGGCAATCGATTTTTTCTATATTAGTACCTACTTGAAAGTACCACCTACACTCTGCAAGGCTAACTGATTATACAGGGTGATTTACTACCATACCTGCACAAAATTTAATGGGGTACTGGTCTATCATGTGTGAACACACCTGTAAAATTTAGTAGCTACTCGCGATGATTGAACCAATTTTTTGTACGTCAACCACAATCGATACGCCACTGCAGAAACGTGAGAATATGTGGTAATGGTGCACGTATCTGGCAGTGAGCGTGGTTTAACGTCGTTTATAAATATTGTGATATGATTGTCACATATGGTGCTGTGAATGAAAATGTCCGAGCTTGTGATCGATAAAATGCAAGGTATTTCTTTCCAGTGCCGGTGCGTTCCTACCAACTAATCAGGTACATTTTTTTGTTCTATTTTTGTAATTCATCTTTGTTTTCAACTTCTTTAGGTGAAAAGAGGATATTTACAAATTTTTTTGTAAGTGGTTGGTGAATCACCCTACAGGGAACTAGTTTTTGCTACAAATTGCAAATTTTCTATCCCAAATTATTCTCAACGAATGAATATATAATTGAGTAAATAAATAAAAAAGTAAATAATAAATAAATTGATAAAAATGAATGAATAAATGAACAACTATTGAGCCGGTGTATGAAAGGATATATGAGCAAAGAGGGTCACAGAAGAGGGTCACTGGCTGCAAGGAGAACCTGCTGATCGGCAGGTGCATCACACAGGACTCCGTGCAGTATAAGCGTAAACTTTCAATGGCCTGGATCGATTATCGCAAGGATTTGATGCCTTGTGGTACCCGATCAAATAGTGAGATGCAATGAACAGCTCATGCCGCTCTGGAGGACTCGCTTTCAGGGGGACTTCCTCAACCCTCTTCTCTTCTGCATCTCACTACTACCATTGTCCGTTGCACTACAGGAAACCCGCGGATTCAACTGCGGCACCCCTAGCAACCGGAGGCATAAGGTCACCCATCTGTTTTACATGGATGACCTTGAACTCTATGCCCCCAGTGAAAAGGATCTTCATCAGTCCTTGAGGGTGGTGCAAGATTACACGCATGCTATCCGAATTGAGTTTGGGATCGACAAATCTGGATGCCGGAGAGAGATATACCTACCTAGGGGTTGAACAACGCCACACCCGAGAGGTACCTACTGTTGAAAAATCTCTCTGCGGCAAGTATCAGCACAAACCCCGACAGATCTGGTCATCAGAACAAACGGGGAAGAACAAAGTTGCTGCAACTGATATGCTTGCCGATCCGATTCTACTTTACTCCTTTGGAGTAAGGAACTGGACTCAGGAAGAGCTGCGACAACTCGACGTGAAAACTCGCAAAATGATGCATCTTCATAGGAGCTTACATCCTAAATCGTACGATCCACGGTTATACTTCCCCAGACAACAGGGAGGCCGTGGATTCTTGAGTTTGGAGTGTCTACACAGCAGAATGGAACTAGATGGAGCCTGTAAAGTCATCAGGAGTTCAGATCCCTTTCTCTGATTGGTATGCGATCACGAAAAAGCATGGATTGGAGCATTTCTTTACAAGGCAGCAACCCGTGCAACCGATGGATGCACTTGGTCTCCTATTTGACACTGAACGGACGAACCCAAACTCTGTCACCGAGTTGGAAAAGCCCACGTGAAAGCTGCGGAGTGTGACAGGCTCCTACAGCTACATAGGGATAAGCCAATGCATGGGGTCTTCTTCAAGAACATTAAAGGCCTTAGCTTATCCAGAAACCGGACCTTCGCCTACGACACTCGTACGGTATAGACGAAACACCGGTGTTTCCTTTTGATCCGGGGGATATTGAGTCCGTTGTGTAGAATGAGAAGTGCCGAATCTATTGGAACTACTCATTTCCCACCCTCAGGCAAATACAAGCCAATAAGCATGATGTAGTCCTCCTCAACCATCAAAGTAGATTTTCATCATAGAGTTCTGGACTCCTGGCGAAAGGATCATCGTCCGAAAAGAGGAGCAAAAACGGACACAACATCGAGATTTACTTTCGGAACTCTGCAGGCTTTACCCAAACCATTCTGTCAAAATGGTGGTTCTGATCATAGAGATACTTGGTGGAATGATGGACACGCTGCTCTAGAATCTGAAAATCATACTGGCTTGCCATGATGCGGCAGAAATCCTAAGCGGAAGAATGCAGAAGGCCGTAATTCTTGCTTCACTCCGCTTACTCAGGGCACTTGATTCTCAGACCCAGTAATCACTCACCCCACGGACGTGGGGAGTGTTAATCGGGGTTGATGACACACCAGCGCGCCCTCCGCTTGTATTGGAGCTCCGGAGACAGGGCCTCACTGGGATATTCCTTATGGAAAAAAGTTATTAAATGATTAAAAAAATAAACAAATGTATAAATTAAATTGATTAATGAATCGATTAATAGAAAAAAATTATTAAATAAATGTTCATGCTCTCAATAGATTTTATAGAGCTGTTCGTAGCCTATATAGTTAACTAGGAATGTCTAATACACGCTCATCGGGGAAAGTACTGTATATTTCAGACACTTTCAATACATTTTCCAATAGTCCTGCGAATATTCAATAAGATAACCCATTCAATTAGAGAATTGTAAATGTTTTTGATCATCTGAATAAACGATAAGGCTTCTTCAAACATTTGTGCCGAATTAAAAATCCCCAATCGCGATGTAATAAACTCCCAGTTTAAGACAGGTTCTTATAATTCAGACGCTCACTATACTTGAGATTCTTTTTCGGATTTTCCTTTGAGCCGAAGAGCTGGCGCGTTCTTTGTGATAAAATGTATGTGCATGATTAAACCGAAGAATTCTTCAAACATTCATTGCCTGGTGAAAAGAAGGCGTCTTTATAAGTAAGTACAGAATTCCGGATTTGTTTCATGTATGCAGCGCGGGCTTTGGGATACTTTAAAGTGAACAAGACAGATTGTTTTTAGGGATTACAATGGACGACAAAGGACGATGCGTAGTTATAGTGGCTGCAAATTCTTTCGTTTTTCAATTTTTGTTATCATCAAAACGGTTTGGGTTTCTCTTACGTCTGATTCTATGCTCTAATACAGTTCGATTATTTCATCTTCACCATATGCGTCATCAGTGTTAGGCATATGAAATAAGTCGAGACGTTTGTCAAAATAACATCTAAATGTAGAATGCCGTGGCTAATATCCCGATACAATTACAACGTGTAGGTAATGCTAAATTAACTAAATTAACATTTTTAAATTCATGGAAATGGCGAACCACCAGACAATAAGAGTGTTTTTAGTTCCAACAGAATATCGTGTGACACACACTCATGGGTCACCCCCCTTTTCTCCTTTCCTTTTTTCCTTTGTTTTTCGAATATGTCAAAAAGTGCCGTCCAGTGAGCATATTCAATGTTACAAGTTTCAAAAATATTGCTGGAGAAACAAAAGAGAAAAGGAATGAATTTGTTTAAAATTGTTTTTTGCGTTAACCAGCTGTCGTCCCCTTACGAACGGCAGCCCTCAGTAGTTTAAACTTTTAACGTGCGGTTCCTAGCACACAGTGTATTCCAATTATTATGAATCCAGTGACACCAGGTTTGATAGGATAATGAAACATGGAGGCAGAGGTATGTTCATGGAATTTTCTCATTTGCCCAGCGAGTTAACTAGAAACTTTTGACCTCCCTACTGTATTCTAATTTCAGTCACACTCATATAAGGAAGTTGTTTTATCCATACCTTCGCAGCCGTTTGACACAAATCCTTCAAATCCTAATTTTATCCACATTAATGCAATTTCTGTAGATGTAACAGTTAACGAAAAAAGTTGTTCAAAAAACTAGGTTGGAGTGCAATATTTCCAAAACCTTTGCATACTTTGATATGAAAAAATGAGTTTCCATTCAAACATGACTAAAAGAAAAGGAATCTTCTAGACTTAGGTATTCAAACTTTTTCAATTACTTATTCGTACATGGATGCAACGACACACTGTATAATGATAAATAAATGAATATATAAGAAGGAAAAATACACCAGTTGAAATATATTTGGTAATGAAATACTCAACACATGATTAACAAAAAATGTATCCGTACATTTATTTATGCATTGCGAGCATGTAGAACTATATCCAGTTATGAAAGGAAAAACAAAATTAATATATTTGATCACTTTCAGATTCAGAACTGTCACCAATGTTTATAATAATGGGTTTAATAACCATATCACAAAGGAGCTTTTCTTGTTCATACCATTTTTCAATGAGTGATTCAGTGTGTGTTGATGGAATGGGTTTATTTTCGTTTATTTTGATGTACACCGTTTTTCGAGATATTTTAAGTGCATCTGCAAATCTCTAAAATACAGTAAAGAAAAGTTATGACACTTCTTTTGTGGTTTAAATTGTTACCTCTTGAACAGATGAAAGTGGTAAAAAAAGTCCAACATTCGCTCTTTCCCTTTCAATACAAATTGTGCTTGTGAATTAGTTACAAGCATAATCTAAAAATGAGTTCAATATATTGTGAATGTTATTACCTGTATTGATGGATTTAGGTAGTTTTTTCTCTCATTAGGATTTTCACATTATGAATAACTGTCCTGTGAATAACCCGGCAGTCAGGGATTATAGTCACAAATGTCAATTGTGAGGTTAGAAATTTCAAAGAGTATTTGTGAATAAAACGCATTGTATTGTACTTACTTTCGAAGTAATGATTCCAAGAGACGTTTAGCTTTGTAAAAAAACAGTTTTTGTAATATATTCGACTGCAAAACAATACCCCAATACCACAGTTACAGAAAACAATGACGCAATTGATAGTTGGCAAGTTTAGTTGAAATGTGAAACACTGTCGATTTTATGGTCTTTTCACTGTTTCGAGTTCTAATCGATCATCACAATACCATAATTCTTAGTTTAGAAGACAAATATTAACGAATTTTGATTCGCTCATAGCGGTTGATAGAAAGAGATGTTCGATAGAGGGTGTGTGATTTCTTCGATCATAAATTGTTGACGCATGGGTTAAGGTAAAATAATCGAACTGTAGACTAGTTTTATATTTCATAGCAATGCCGTTTATTCAGTAATTTATACATACGAACCTATTCAGAAGCGGGCCACCACTGAATTTCTAGTCTGATTAAAATGACTTTTATTTTCTATTGTAACGCCAGAACTTTGAAATAAACTTAAAATGTCCAATGCCTTCGTCAAATTTTCATAAATCCAAAAATCCAAAATACAGGCAAGCATTTTTCTGTACGAATGGTACAATTTCCCTGTACAATTTCCATCATAACCAGGGTTTCATCGAGACGAGAAACCTCGTCTCGAAGGCACTTTCTCGTCTCGTCTCGATCATCGAGACGAGAAATGAACAAACTCGTTTCGGGACTCTCGATATTTCGAGAATCTCGAAAACAAAAACTGAGTATTATTAAAAAATGCTATGTATAGGTTATAACGTATAACACAGGGCCAAGGCTGCACTAAAATACAGGGTATTAATTTTTTTCTATGAGAAAAATTACGTTAAAATACAGAGGCTATATGCTATGAACTAAAAGCCACGTACAACAAAAAAACGCCGAGTATCAGCACATAAATACACAATATTGTTCCAAAAATGAAAACTAAACGAATACTTGAAGTTTTAATTTAATCTTTTATCCATACATTTAAAATTTATCTAGGTACGAATGGTGAAAGTTTAAAATTGTTTCTTCGTTCGTGAAGAGAAGAATGTACCAGTACCAGCAAAAAACTAATTTTTTGGCAGTCTGTTGAAAAAAAAAAACTATGGAAATTACTCAAATTATTTTATCTCAATAGTAGGGGTCGCAGTACTGCAGAGTGAAATTTTTGTAAAAATGGTGTCATAAGTGTGCCATAAGAATATCCTTAGAAGTAATATAGTAATAAGCTTGGACAGACATATTAGAAATAAAGTTGAATTTATGGCCGTTTCCCTTTATGGAATTTCTTCACCCTGAAAGGCCAGACTATCAATTAATTTTTGAAATAAATAATAAATATCTTCTAATTAATTAGTATTAATTGAATTATTTCTTAGCATAGTTTTTCATTTTTTCTTTTCTGGCGGATTTAGAGCTGTGAGTTATTGCAGCAGATATAATTTTTCGAGATCGAGAAATCTCAAAATGATTTCTCGATCTCGAAAAAAATTGAAGTGTTTTTCTCGATCTCGTTGTCGAAAAAACCCATTAGTCTCGTCTCGATCTCGCCTCAAAATCGAGACGAGACGAGAAATCTCGAATTTCGAGAGTCTCGGGAAAGACTGATCCTAACTTGGTAAATTGTAATTTGCATTGATAAATAGATAGCGTTCATTTGACTACGTTATGTAATTACATCAATTTGTGGCACGTTATTGATATTCTGAACGATACGTTGCAGCAGGTGGGCATTATACAATCATCCTCAATAATAATGCTAATGATAATAATTTTCATTTCTCTTGTACACAATCAAAATTATCCAAATCGTGTTGAAAGTTTCAGAGAATTTTGAAAGGAATCGAAGATACGGGATGTTTCATTATGAGTGTTCTCAAAATTGAATATTCTTAAACAGGCCGGCTTGAACCTACGAAAGCTAAGCAAAAAATCAAATCTTTTCATTCTAGTAATCTAATAATTCATTATTGTTCAACGACAATGTGAAAAGAGTATGTTGCCATTTGATAAATGGCAGTTGTGAGCATTTCTTTATACAGTGAGGACCAAAAGTCCGTCGCCCCCCCCCGTAACTTCTTCATTTCCCATATTACAAAAAAATGTTAAATACATAAGTTGTAGAGTTTCATTCGATCTCTTTAATGGTTTAAGTTTCATTCATACAGAGTGTCTCAAAAAAGCACGGTGACTTAGAAGTTAATTTTTTTAAATGGGACTCCCTGTATTTAATTGCATTATTACATTCTACGTTGAATTCTGAACAAGTTTGATGAATGGTTTTCTATCAAAAAAGTTAATGGTTTTGGACTTATGAACACTTGTAAATAATTATTTCGACTACTTTTGCGCCAGTTCAATGAGAAAATCGTAACAAATGGATCACAATGTATTCCACTTTCCTATCCTAACTTTTTGAAAGCTATCCAATGTTGCAAACTGCTGATGGCACCATGTGTAACTTACCTCGTCGTACCATTTTACAATTGTTAGAGTTGTTGAATCTCACGAAAAACTAGTACAAATGAAGTTGAAACATTTTATTAACAAATTAGGTAGTCCATAAATACAGATCAAGAATCATTAAAAACTGAAGAGATATTTTAATTTATAACTAAAAACGGTGAGTTTTTTTCTATTTCAAAAGATGTTCGACATGTCCACCATGCATTTCTTGACACATAAATAGTCGGGTTGTAAACTCTTCCCTAACATTAATCAAGGTTTGAGGTGTTATTTCTGAACACACTTCAATAATTCGACGGAGCAGTTCATCTGACGACCCACAAACTGTCTTAAAAACTACGGATTTCACATAGCCCCAGAGAAAGAAATCAAGCGGTGAGAGGTCCGGTGAGCGAGCTGGCCACTCTGTTGTACCTCGACGTCCAATCCACCTACCTGGATACCTTTCATCTAAGGAATTTCTCACCTCCCGAAAATAGTGTGGTGGCGCTCCATCTTGCTGAAATGTTACATCCAAGTAAAATTCATGTGGGTTTTGCGCAACGATCTCATCGATACTGGGACTTATTGTGTCTTGCAGCATTTGGAGGTATCTGGGACCATTTAAATTTTCTTCCACGAATGTGGGACCTACAATGAGGTTACTTAAAATACCAGCCCAAACATTAACTTTCTGGGGAAATTGAGTATGTCCCTCGCGGAATTCATGGGGATTCTCATCACTACAATATCTACAATTCTGGGTATTCACATTTCCATTTAGGTAAAAAGTGCTTTCATCACTAAAGCAGATGTGTTGCAAATAAAGTCGATTTGCAACAATTCTTTCTGCCATGGTCTCGCAAAATTCAAGTCGCCGGTCTGGATCATCTTCAACCAATTGGTGCAAAATTTTTATTTTGTAAGGATGGAATTTATTTTGTTTTAAAACCCTCTTTACTGATGTTTTAGAAACATCACATGTCTCAGCTACTTGCTTAGTTGATTGTTGTGGGTTATTTACCATTTCGGCTAGTACTTGAATTTCAACATCTTCCGTAATTATTTTCGGCCTCCCAGATCTCGGAGCATCTTTCACGGTGCCAGTTTGGTTAAATTTTGCCACCAATTTCTGCAGATATTTTCGACACATCGGACGTTCTGGAAACCGTTCATTGAAAATGCGAATAGCAGCGTGGTAATTTCGGTTAGCTTCACCAAATATGATAACGGCTTCAACTTTGTCTGCTACTGAACGAACCATATTAATCAACAAGAGAAATTGAAAACCGTTTGAAACAAAGTTTTGAAAACCTACAAAATGTCAATGACATTTGGCAAAAACAGATAAGAGTTTTTTTTCGTTGTCATGGATAAAATAAACGCGCCTAGCGTGCATAGCCTACCTCATTAATTTATTCGTGAACTGGTGCAAAAGTAGTCGAAATAATTATTTACAAGTGTTCATAAGTCCAAAACTATTAACTTCTTTGATAGAAAACCATTTATCAAACTTTTTCAGAATTCAATGTAGAATGTAATAATGCAATGAAATACAGGGTATCCCATTTAAAAAAATTAACTTCTAAATCACTGTGCTTTTTTGAGACACTCTGTATGAATGAAACTTAAACCATTAAAGAGATCGAATGAAACCCTACAACTTATGTATTTAACATTTTTTTGTAATATGTAGAATAAAGAAGTTACAGGGGGGGCGACGGAGACGGACTTTTGGTCCTCACTGTATGTACTACTCCGTTTTGAGGAAGTTTTTGATAATGGATGGGAAATATGGTTGCTGCAATTACATGAGAAGCTCAATTGTCAGCTGTATCTTACCGCGAACCTTCCTCTCGTGAATGTTGACGCCGTTCGTCAGTTGTGATGATTAGAGTTTGATGTTCATGGCCAACTTTGTTCTATTGGACAATTAACTGTATCTTCGCCATTTTTCAACCGATTTTCAATTTTGAACAACAGTGTTATCACAAATTGCGTGTTCTTGTAAATGTAAATGTACAGGGTGTTATTTGAAAAAAAAAAAAGGTTGGGGTCACTTTCGGTTAAACCGGAAGTGGTGAATTTTCGGAAATGGAGATTTTTCGCGTTTTATTCGAATATGTGAGTCCATGTAAGATTGTTATTTAATCGTGAGCAAAATTCCACCTGCAAATCGTTATTCTCATGGATTTTTGAATTTTTTGAGACGATATGAAGAATGAATTTCGTCAACGATGTTTTGGATATGTAGTTTTGTCTGCCCGTAATATCACTTGATCCTAGACAGTTTGTGTCGGTTCTGAGAGACCTGCCACATTCTGCCTTTTAGCGAGAAAATTGGTGTCATCTGCTAAAGCCATTACATGAATTTCTGAAAGTAAATAAAATTATTCATTAGATCATTAGCTTATACAAGAAAGAGTAAAGGCCCGAGTATAGAGTCTTGAGGGACACCCTGTTTAATGGTTGCCGGTTGGCTTGTGGAATTCAGAATTACTATTCTTTGAATCCTGCCTCTCAGATATGATTTCAATAAATTCAAAGCGATTCCTCTAATACCAGTTCGCTCCATTTCCAATGGGAGAAGTTTATGGTCAACGCAGTTGAACACTCAATAGAAATTAATGGTTAGTTCACAGATAATCTTTTATCAGGGCCTAGCTCTAATCAACATTCAGACCGGTTAGAATACATTTTTCAGGTTTTTTTATATCCATCGACCTGACGTTTTCATGGACGCGATCATACGGATCATTCAGTGCCTCAAATTGTAATTTCAGCACCATTCGACGGTCTGATAATAACATATCTTGAACTACATCGATATTTTAAAGGATTGAAACAGAAATTGGCCTCAGTTGCTTCTCAAATTTACCGCGTGTGAAGCTATCCAATTTTTAACAGTCGAACAAGAAGAATATTGATCGTTGACAGTATTGAGTATTCGTGCATCTGATCGTTCTACTCTCGTGCTACTCTCATTTTACTACTTTCAAAAATTCAGTAAATAGATTTTTGTCGAGTTAACTTCAATAATTGACGTTCATGGTAATACACAGGGGAATGATTTTTATTTCTTTTAACAACAAATTATTTTTTTTTGGTCTATGTGGCTGTGAGCTGAAATCTGTTTGTTACCTTCAGTCAATTATAAGTTTTTTGAGCAGAGTTTCATACAAGTTATGATGAAAAATGCACCTAACCCTCAAGCAATTTTTCCCGTTTTTTTGACATCTCTCATGTATGTATTTGAGTTTGCGAGGAATACTTTTTTTCAAGAAATTCCCAGTGAAAATTTTTCATTTGTTTCCCTGAAACATCCTGCCAGACAACATACAACTATTCTACTCGTCTGTGAGTTTTTATCACATCACGTAAATATTACTCAACATAATTTTGAAGCCGACTATAAGCATTTCAAAATGTTACACCGTTGTAAGATGATGGATGGCCATTTTAATGGCTTGCAATAACATCCTGAAATGTGCCCAGATTTTAATATTGGCGAAGGCGAAAATATTTCGTGTAGTAGCATGGATTTCTGTTTTATGCAGGCTAGGTTGTTGGGCAGTAATTTCAAACACTTGCTTTTTTAACGGCTATACTTAAAAAATGGGATTACGGAATCTTCATATCCCAACAAAAAAATTTGGAAAATCATATCTGAATTGTGTATATCGATCCTGTTACTACGAAAGCGTAGAAGTACGAAGGCGTTGATAAAATAAATAATTTTTGCTCAATCTGACATACTAAGTCAGAATTCCGACTCAGTCAAAGTGTATTATGACAAGAATTGAGTTTTTTCAATACTTATCTTCGGTTTTTCGAAAATGAATGATAATTTTTGATACATCATTGAAAAGGTAATATCTGACGAAACGTCGGATAGCAAATCTGAAAACAAACACCATTATACAGCAGGGAAAAAGTGGTAATGCGGAAGTGTGATCTATTTTCCAACCCTTGGAAAAATAAAGACAGAAAAAAATTGAAATTATTTTACAAAATTTCTGGTTTTTTCGAATATCTCTGGATATACTCGGAATTTCAGAACTTTTTCAATGGCATATTGTTAGTCAGGTACATGAGCAACTTTGCCCCAAATTAACCATCTCTCATAATTTTTAGTCCAGGGTAGATAATTTTTGAAGCAAAAAAAAAATATAGTAGAATTAAACCCATTGGAAACGGAAGATAATATGACAAGAATGAAAGGAAAATTAAATTACGGCCGATCTGAGGTCGGGAAGTAAGAGGAGGTGAGTTTTTAAGTGTAAAATACGATTTATCTCGATTTCCAGCAAAACTATAAGTCCTATGAAAAAAAGTTGATTGGCAAAGTTGTAGGTAATAAAAAGATCTACAACTATCGTATGGACACTTTTTCACATAACCTCAAAATTTATGTGAAAAATTCAAATAACCAACTTTTTGGATTTTAATTTATATCTTCACCAAAAAAAAAAATATTTTTTCACGAAATTTTTTGAAAACTTTTTCTGTTGTAATTTTTTTGAATTGAAATATTTATTTTTTTATCTAATTTTGACTAAATATCGAAATAGCACCCTAAGTTTTACTCAAAAATCCCACGTCAAAATATCGACTTTTTTTAAATTGATGGGCTTTTTGTTTGTTGAAATTTCTACTTTCCGATGGTTTAAAAAAGTATACACTACGTACACTGTACATGTTCATTATCCTGAAAAAATGTGAAGTGACGAATCCCGAGAGTTACATAATTAGAAGAATTTCTCGAGTCTGCTAGCCACTGAGCATAAAGTAATCATATGTAAAGATGAGACTCTGGGCTGTCACTTCCACAAAAGAAATAGTTACTTCATCCGAACTTCCTCAACGCTCCGAATTTTATTATTGTTTTAATTTTGGGAAGCAGCCGGCTGTGAAGCAAAGATAACTCCGAATTGCATTCATTAGTGCTACTTTTTAGTTTTTTCATTTAACTTCAGTGATATTTTTAATGTGAAAAGATTCCTCGTCCGCTTTTTTAATTCGACTTTGGATCCTTTGAATTAAATTATTTCTGTGTAATGCTCGTTCCACTTTTGTCTGATGTTTGGCGAGATTAATCAGCCATTTTTCTTGTTACGATTAGGAAGTATGAATAGTCTATTACAGCGGGAACTACCGAAAGACTTTTTGCACTGGGACAATTGAAGAACGATGATTTCTCTCTCATTCAGAATTGTTTATCCTTCAGAGCGGAAACGGCGATTCAGGCTAAAGTTCTTGATACACGAGCTTTGGGGAAGTATTCAATATACAGGGTGTTCCAAACTGAGTCCGCACCATTGCCAACTCCGTTATTATTGATGCTACGAATTAGGTTAAATGGGCAATATAGTAGCATTTTTAATGACCTTCTTGATGCCGAAAACCAAAAAAAAATTGACAGTCGCGTTTTCAGAATACTTCCTAAAATGATATTTCTTTCAATGGAACACCCTATATTTTTTCATGTATTTCGATTCGTAATAACATTCTCAACAACAAATCTCATTTGACTTTTTTTCGTAAAGACGAGAATAAGACAGTTTTATCAACAGGAAACATTTATAACAAACGGATTTGATAATGCGCTATGAAATATCTAGTAAATGTTGAGAAACACCGCCTTCTCGTTGAACACATATTAGGGCCCTTGTATTGACACTAAGTGTGGCATTCAACACAGTTCGGCCATCAATTCTATTAATTATAGTTTCAATATAATTTTTCAGTTCATCTACATTATTATGTTTCATTTTGTACACCTAATTTTTCAGAAATCCCCAAAAATAAAAATCTAGAGGTGTCATGTCTGGTGAACGAGGGGGCCACTTAACAGGACCATTTGTAGCAATCCATCTGTTTCCAAAACAGCCTCGCAGCATTCTGTTTACGCCACTGATATTATGTGCTCATGCTCCATCCTGTTGATAATAGATCATCTGACGCGCCTCCAGATCAAGATCATCAAAGAACTCTTACAACACTCTTGTTAATAAATTAATGTAACGGAGTCCGTTCAAAGAACCATGTTAGAAAAATAGACCGATAATTCTGCCTCTAAATAGACCACACCAAACATTCATACTAAATCGTCTTTGCGGATTGTGGGGATGGACTAGTAATGGATTATGTCTACTCCAATAAAGAAAATTCTTTCTATTATACATCCCACGATTTGAAAAATTAGCCTCATCGCTCCGTATAATATTTCTATAGAAGTTTGGATCTTGTCTGCATTTATTCATAAACCACCGACAAAACCCCATTCGTCTCTCAGGATCACCAGGTTCTAGTGTTCGCACTGGTCTTAACTCATAAGGAGAAATTTTATGTTTCTTCAGAATTCGTTGAATACTAGACAGTGGAACAGCTATTTCTCTAGATAAATCTCTGATGAAATTATTTGGATATACCTCAAAGTAGGATAAAACGTCAATTTCTGTATCTTCAGATATTACAAAACGTTTTTTATTTCTCCTCTTCTCAAAAACTTTTTCATTGTTTCTGAATCGACGATGAAGCACAGCAAAACAACGCCTATTAGGTAATTCACGATCGGGGAACGAATTGCTGTAGTGTTGGAGTGCTCTTAAGCTATTTTTCTGGCAAACCAAGTAGGATTCTAACATATCACATTTTTCTTGATGGGAAAACGGTATTTCGAAAAATATTCGAACAGTAGTTGACAGTTTCAATAATTTATGGAATTGTCATGATATACTTGAGAATATCTGACAAATAGTATTTCAAAAAAGTTTCAAGGCAACTTGATTGCTCATAATAATTATGTTTTATTGAATTAAACACATTTTTTCCGACCACATTCATATGACCCTCCAGTATTTTCTGTTCTGTACAAAAACGGCTTAAAAGATACACATTGCACATTGATACCAAATAGCTCAGTGGTGTCAATTGAGTGGTGCGACATATGATGATCACGGATTTCACGAGTTCACACCCCAGTGCAATTTTTTCTTTTTACAGTCTTATTCTGCTATTAGTAACAAAATATTGTCATTCGTATAAGTACCAAAACTGGGTGTTTGGACAATCGTGAGGTTTAATTCGCCAAAACAAAGAAATTTTTTGTACTAGTGAAAGAAATGAATATTTCCAAATAAGTCGCTCATTTTCCACTTTAGGAAGAAAGGTGATATGAGCTTTGTTGTTCCATTGAAATAAATATCATTTTATGAAATATTCTGAAAACGCGACTGTCAATTTTTCGTTTTGGTTTCAGCATCGTGAAGGCCATTAAGAATGCTACTAGTTTGCCCATTCAACCGAATTCGTAGCACCAATAATAACGGAGTTGGAAATGGTGCCGACTTGATTTGGAACACCCTGTATTAGGCCCCAGGAATTCATTTTCAGTTTCGAAATCTATTATTTGTACATTGAGTAAAATTTGATCTATACTGCATTTGAAATGTTGAAATATTTGTTTCAGGAGCATTGAACGTTAAGGCGTTTGCATTACATCACTGCAATGAGTTATTTTCTTTAGTTTTCTGTAATATAGCCGTGATATCATCATACCAAATTATGGATATATCGTCCACAAAAATAATGGAAGCCCCACTGATGGCTAATGATGGATTAAATATAATTCTTTGTTAAAAACTGAAAAATGGAATGGCTAAGAAAACCTCTGGGGGGATTTTGTGGGAGACAATGTGGGATCTGGACCGCAAAAGTAGGAACAAAATTTCACTAGACTTGGTTGGTATTCGCGAGCGCGCTGTGGATTTCAAAATAGAGTGATTTATAACGATGTTATCACAAGCCGTTGATTGAAGACATCCTAGAGTGGGAGACATTTCTATTTTTATCACTGACCTATGAAACTCTGAGTTCGAAGGCTGTATTTCGGTCTCAAATGAAAATTTCGAGTCTGTCATTGTATTTACTAGTGATGATCCCAAAATTTGATAAGGGTGTTCCTTTTCTCTTTGGGTAAAAAACTGATTTCCTATAACTGGACACGCCCAGAACAAAGCGTCAAGGTAGAATTTGGCTCCAGTCCATATCTAAAGTATAGTGAGGTCCTAAATTGGTTCGGGAGTTCAATGGGAGGCACCTTCAACAGTATTTTGCTCTTGTATATTGTAAGAGTGTTTTCTGGCATTGTTTGAAGATATTCTTCGATAAGTCGTGTGGTTGAGTGGTATTAGCAAATTTCCTTAAACTAGTGTTGTTTTCTTGTTATCATTACTTCCGAATCAAAGTGATAAAACCAATGGATTGTCTTGTTCAAACTGGTACATACTGTAAAACATCTCTCATCACTGCTATGTGTCTCCATAGATGGCATGTAATGCTCATAACAAATATTTGCATATATAACAGCAGAAATACCCATAAATGAATGCTGTTAAGGAGCATTGACATAAGTATGGTCGAGATCGTCAGAATTTATGGCCATACATTGTGGACGTTTGAAAACACTTCTCGACAACATGTGTTCCGGAGTTCAACTGAGCTAGTTACATTATCTTTTTGACATACGATGTTCTTTTTGCTGGCTTTATCTTAATATGTCTTCATTGTGTGGATTTGTTCGGTAGTTTTTCCCAACTTATATATCATATAAGCGAATAAAATAGACTTGAGCTGAATGATAGACCTAAACAGCTGAAGATAATGATTCTTTCAATCCAGTGGGTGTAAAGTGTTCTCTTACTGAAATGAATCGATAAGGTAGAGCACCCCATCTTATTGAAACCACATGCTATTACTTCCACGAAGATTCATAACTGAATTTAGCATACAGGGTACTCCAAATTGAGTCGGCACCAATGCCAACTCCGTTATTATTGATGCTACGAATTCGGTTAAATGGGCAAACTAGTGGCATTTTTAGTGGCCTTTTCGATGTCGAAAACAAACAAAAAATTGACAGTCGCGTTTTCAGAATATTTCTCAAAATGATATTTCTTTCAATGGAACCCCCTATATTTTTTCACGCATTTCGATTCGTAATAACATTCTCAACAACAAAGCTCATATCACCTTTCTTCCTAAAGTGGGAAATGAGCGACTTATATGGAAATATTTATTTCTTTCACTATTACAAAAAAATTGTATGTTTTGGCGACTAAAACCTCATACGAATGACAATATTTTGTTACTAATAGCAAAATAGGACAGTAGAAAGAAAAAATTGCACTGATGGGATGTAAACTCAATTGACACCACTGGGCTATTTGGTATTAATGTAAAAAACGATCATTTCCATCTTAAAGCCATTCTGCTAGTCGCATTTATTTTGTGAAACAAAATATATCTGCTGTAATGATAACTTAGAAGCCATTTCTATATAGAAAAGAAAATACTGGAGGGTCATATGAATGTGGTTGGAAAAAATGTGTTTGATTCGATAAAAACTAATTATTATGAGCAATCAAGTAATTAATAAAAAAAAATGTAATATACAGTCTGGATACCCGCTCATAAAAAACAACATATGCATCTCCGCTCACGAGTGAATGAGTTGTAATTGGTGTTACATGAGAGTCATTGAACACGTGCCACTTTTTTGTATACGGATGTCTGCAATAAGCTGTGTAGTGTCCGCTTTCAGTAGTCCCAATGTTACCTTGAAACTTTGTTGAAATACTATTTGTCAACTATTCTCAAGTATATCATGACTATGTCATAAATTATTGTAACTGCCAAGTACTGTTCGAATGATTATCGAAATGCTGTTTTCCCATCAAGAAAAATGTGATATGTTGGAATCCTACTTGGTTTGCCAGAAAAATAGTGTAAGAGCATTCCAACACTACAGCAATTCGTTCCCCGATCGTGTATTAGTTATTCGGCGTTTTTTGCTGTGCTTTATCGTCGATTCAGGAACGATGAAAAAGTTTTTGAGAAGAGGAGAACTAAAAAACGTTTCGTAATATCTGAACATACAGAAACGGACGTTTTATCCTACTTTGAGGTATATCCAAATAATTCCATCAGAGATTTATCTAGAGAAATAGCTGTTCCACTGTCTGATATTCAACGAATTCTGAAGAAACACAAGATTTCTTCTTATAAGTTAAGGCCAGTGCAAACACTAGAACCTGGTGATCCTGAGAGACGATTGGGGTTTTGTCGGTGGTTTATGAATAAATGCAGACAAGATCCAAACTTCTATAGAAATATTATACGGAGCGATGAGGCAAATTTTTCAAATCGTGGGATGTATAATAGAAAGAATTTTCTTTATTGGAGTAGACATAATCCATTACTAGTCCATCTCCACAATCCGCAAAGACGATTCAGTATTAGTGTTTGGTGTGGTCTATTTAGAGGCAGAATTATCGATCCATTTTTCTACCGTGGTTCTTTGAACGGACCCCGTTACATTAATTTATTAACAAGAGTGTTGGAAGAGTTTTTCGATGATCTTGATTTGGAGGCTCGTCAGATGATCTATTTTCAGCAGGATAGAGCACCAGCACATAATGTCAGTGGCGTAAAAAGAATGTTGCGAGGCTGTTTTGGAAACAGATGGATTGCTACAAATGGTCCTGTTGAGTTGCTCCTCGTTCACCAGACATGACATCTCTAGATTTTTATTTTTGGGGATTACTGAAAAATGAGGTGTACAAAATGAAACATAATAATGTGGATGAACTGAAAAATTATATTGAAACTATAATTAATAGAATAGAATAGAATGTGTTCAACAAGAAGGCGGTGTATTTGAACATTTACTCGATATTTTATAGCGCTTTATCAAATGCGTTGGTTATGAAAGTTTCCTATTGATATAAAACTGTCTTATTTTCACATTTATGAAAGTAAGTCAAATAAGATTTGTTGTTGAAAATGATATTACGAAACGAAATGCATAAAAAAATATAGGGTTTTCCATTGAAAGAAATATAATTTTATAAAATATTCTGAGAACGCGACTGTCAATTTTTTTTTTGTTTTCAGCATTGAGGTCATTAAAAATGCTACTAGTTTGCCCATTTAGCCGAATTCGTAGCATCAATAATAACGGAGTTGGCAGTGGTGCCGACTTAATTTGTATAGTTTTACAAAAAAGTGCAGATAAATAGCTACTGTTAAGGTACTATCGAACAAATGTGGACATATTACACATTTCTCAATGATTCCATCCCAAACATTCGAAGACCATACGTTCTCCATCTTTATGAAACGTTGCCTCATCAGTGAACAAAACATTATCGACAAAAGCAGCATCCAGTTTGAACAAAATCATCCTTATAATCCTTTGATTTTTCCTCTTTGATTTGAAAGTAATAATAACAAGAAACCGTAATTCAACTAAAGAACCCCGCACAAAATAAATGTAAACTGGGCCCCGCTCGATTTTGCTGAAATTGTGATATTATAGTTCTCGACGCTCTGATCAAAAGTTGTCATTGGTCTAATGTGATCCTATAGATACATTCAAAGATATAGAGGGGATGTGGCTATGAGCTTGAGTCACAGTTGATTAGTCTCTGATATTAGTACTCAAAGGGTGAAGGGTTCAATGGGTTTCAGTCAATGGGTATACGTGTGTTTCTCAGTTTGACCTTGAAATAACCCCCAAGATATTCTTGTAAGAATGACCAATCGCTAGATTCTGGTTTAGCGACCTCAAAAACCTATGAACTGTTGTCTTTAAAGTATTACAAGCACTATCTTCAGTTGGACTTTGAAATGACCTTGAGGTGACCTTGAATTGACCTTGAGGTGACCTTGAATTGACCTCAATAGGCATTACATGCACTTTATTTAGTTCGACCTTGAAAAAATTACCTACAACAGATAACCGTGTGGAAAAAATTTCGTTATTTTCCAAAAACTACAAAATTTGAACTTGAGTGTCAAGAACTATAATATATCACAGTTTCAACCAAATCGAGCGGGATTTACATTCATTAGTGCGGGGTCCTTGGCTAATACGACTCAACCACAAGACTCGTAATCAATGTTGACTATAAGAAGATATCTTCAAACAATGTCAGAAAGCACTCTTAGATTTTATACGAGCAAAATATTGTTCTCTGTCAAACTTCCAGTTGTGACAATTTTTTATACAATTTCTGGTCTTATTATTGTTATCTGTACGTTTGGTTACAAGTGGCATAAGTTCCTCTAAAAAAACCTTGTTGCCTGTTTCATGCATCTCGCAGCTGAACTCCTTGCCTTAATAAGGATTAATATTAGGGCCCATTCTGTTTTTTATTCACATCAATGATTCACTAGAAGAGACGGGGCTTGCTACTATACTCGACATGTCCTTGAAACTTGCTAATACTTGCAATGCACTGCCTATCATCTCAATAATGCAGCAATAGTTTATTTAGGCTGTTTCCATTCAAACTTGAAGTATGATAATAATGTATTTGGGGAATAATAAAATACACAATGAATTGCTTCATTCCCAACATTCCTTCAGTGTTTATCAAAAGGGTAGGTTTTATAACGATTGCAAATTTATCAATACTCTTCCTGGAGCTGTAAGGTGGTGGAAAATTAATTATTAAATGGTGTCTCTGTCAAATACGGCAATAGATGGCAGGGCAAGCGTTTTATTTTGAAATGCTAGTTGTAAAAACTACTGCATTCAGTATCGCGAGTGGACCTAAATCCTATTGAGGCGTAACATGTTCCTAAGATATTATTTGCACTCGTTAGGTAGATATTTCTTCAGAGATCAATTTGTCATTAAAGGTTTGAAATACCTTATACGTTTTACCGAGCTGGAGCACATATTTTTGAAGGAAATAATATGGAATTTTATGATCCAGGAGTTAGTATATTGAAGACTGAATTTATAGAGCTCATCAATTTCAGTAATACAAGAAGTGCTGCAAAATCTGTGTACTAAAAGCTACACCAGCATTTATGGCACACTCCAAAAAAAACTATTATACAATTTTGTACACATTTACTACAAATTTGCGTCCCATCCAAAAAATTTTTTACACTCCCCGTTTTCTGGGAAATGGGCGTGGGCTAACTTTAAACTAAAACTGCACCACGCACTTAGTATTTTTTTGAAATACGCAATTATTGTTGATCGAAAGGCTGCTGAAACTTCTTACACATTAATTTCAAATCATTCATTTATTTATAATTAAGGGGTACTTAACCCTTTGGGGATCAAAATATTGGAACTTTCAACACGTCAATGATTTGTAATTAATGTGTAAGAAATTTCAGCAGCCTTGCGATCAACAATAATTGCGTATTTTAAAAAAATACTGAGTGCGTGGTGTAGTTTTAGTTTAAAGTTAGCCCACGCCCATTTCCCAGAAAACGGGGAGTGTAAAACATTTTTTGGATGGGACGCAAATTTGTAGTAAATGTGTACAAAATTGTATAATAGTTTTTTTTGGAGTGTGCCTTAAATGCTGGAGTAGCTTTTAGTACATGCAAAATCTGAGTTTAGTTAACTACCTCTCGATATTTTCAGTGTACTTAAAATTGCCAGCAAGCCCAAAACACTGAGCTACAAAACAGTGATGATTTGTCCTATTTTTGTTTCAGATCGATCCCAAAGTAGCATTTCCAAGAAGAGCACATCCAAAGGTGAGTGAATCTTCTAGTGTTTCACCGCACAATCTGCGAAGTTATAAAATATTGTGTACATAACTCGTGACGTGTTTGTTTGTTGGCAAACTACATTTTTGATACAATACCCTCGTCTACCCTAACAGGCTCGTAGAATAAATTTCGCATTGAAATTTAAATGTCTCGGAGTTTATTTATATTATGCGCATAGGAAGTTTTACTCGATTTCATGTGGGAGTTTTATGCTCACTTAGCGTATGTGTAGTCATAATGTCAATCAAAGTAATGGAACCGGGCATTTCACCGGTTAACCACGGGTTGGTTTGACCGATCTCGGTTTTTCTAAGGATTACTTCATCTGCTGTTTTATTATGGAAACACGGAAATTATGAGTGGCTGTTCATAACTAAAATTGTATTTCCTCACAGTGCGCGATATAGAATGTATAAAATTTGCAAGACCACTTGCCAGTTTATCGATGAAACCTATTTCAGTAATTATCGAATAGTTGTTGAGAATAAAAAAAATGCAATGTTGGTTTTTTTTTTTTTATTTGGGGTGCCTGTACATATTTTATATCAACATAGCACTGTCACTAATATAACTACGATAAACATCAAATTACGTCACTATGGTAACCAAAAATTGATTGTCGAAGTCTATTTGACGTAAAAATAATGCATTTTTTTTGTTTACAGCATATTTATAGTATATTTGACTGAAATTTTTTATACACGCGCAAATTTTGCATTATTGGCAATCAAAAATATAGCCACTGTATGCTATTTGACTTTAAAAATTCATGTTGAATTACATACAGGGGTTAGGTTTAGGTTTGAACGTGAGTGGGCCCATATCAGGCCCTCCACTGCGGCCAATGGCCTATTGTGGCTCACCCTATGGTTATATTTCTCCCAGTATATCCAATCTCTTAACGAAATTGAGGAGTACGTTGGGAGAACAATTTACCAGGTCCTCTGGCCTTACTGTTGTATTGCCAAATGTTGAAAATCTGGTTCTGGCCGCTGCGGGGCATGTACATAAAATGTGCTTAGCCGTTTCATCCTCCTCCATGCATAGGCGGCACTCTGCATCTTGTGCAAGTCCGATTTTATGCATGTGGTGTTTGAGTTTGCAGTGGCCAGTGAGCAAACCTACTATAACTCTGAGATGTGCTCTACTGAGTTCTAGCAGCTTGTCAGAGTCCTGTTTATTCCTTGTGAAAGCAATAAATGCTTTGGAATGGGCTAGGCCCGGTAGACTACGCCAGTACTCGAGTCTTTTGTTGTCAGCCCAGGATGTTATGACATTCTTGGCAGTGCTATGTGCTATACCGATTACCGGTTCTGGCCCAGTGAACGTTGTTTCGGCCCCCACTTTGCTAGGGCGTCCGCTATTTCGTTTCCTTCTAGGCCCGTGTGACCTGGTATCCAGACTAGGTTAACGTTGTTGCGTTGTGCCAGTCGGTTTAAGGTTTCTCTGTAGTTCCATACTGCTCTGGATTTAAAGCAATTGGATTCAAGCGCTTTCAGTGCCGCTTGACTGTCTGAAAATATTTTTATTGTTTTTGTGTGTGTGTGGAGTCGATTTTCCAGCTCCCTTGCACACATTTCAATGGCATATACCTCTGCCTGGAATACCGTATAGGGGACTCTGATAAATAATTCTGCTCATTTTATTGAATTACTGTCAAATGTATAGTGTTTTTGCATTTTTTTTTCAACAAATCTAAAACTCATTATGGAAAATAGAGACACTTGGTGTTCCATGGAAATAGTCCCATGGTATTTTTTTTGGCTCCAAAATTCACTGAACAATTGTCGAATGAACTTATTGGTCGAAAAAACTACCCCTTTTTTAAATCTGGAAAACTGCATACAAATAGAGAGTGAAATATGGAAATATTCCATTTTTTCGCTAATATACCGACATAATTTGGTTGATTTACTTTTTCTCCGCCAGAAAAAAACACATTATTAATTTTCGAGCAACCATAACTTTGTCGAGGGTTTACGTTGAAATTTCCTGAAGCGGAAAAACTACCTGTACTTGATAAAATTCAATAATTTCCAGTCACTTAGTGTTACCCACTCACCGAATGATGGTTGATTGATATTTCAAGAAATTATGTTGAAAAAGTTCAAGAATTTAAATTTTTTTAACCAATATTTCTGTTGAAAATCAGGCTTCTCACCATGTTTTATGGAAAAATAGAAAAAATTTTGGCAGATATAAATTGAAAACAAAAAAAACGGTTTTAAGCGTTTTTCTCGCTATTTAAGAATTTTTTTGGAAAATTATTGAAACAAAAGTGTTATATGTCATTTATTTATAATTTTAACGATGATTGTTTTTTAGATAGGGTGCAGATTTCATCCACAAATCGTAAAAAATACTATCCTACGTTTTCTTATAACCTTATAAAACTTCTACTGAATCGTTAATACTCTCATGATTTACTTAAAACTTCCCAACCACCCATATACTGCTAAGAATTTTTCATTGAATACGAGTATTCAAAATAACCGCAACACCCTGTTATTTTGGAATCCATGGACCAATTTTGAAAAATGAAAATTTCAAAGTACTAGGTGAGCTCTATTCAAAGATGTGAATGAATTATTCTTATTTTCAAAGACTAATATGCTCTGCTGAATGGTTAGAAATGGCGAGAAGGGCCATTAGTCACTTTTTTGTCGAAAAAGTGGATAGCTTATTCGATTTCAGCATATTTTATACACTTACATACCAAGATTCAGCCCAATATCTTATATAGCATTATAGTTATATTAGTGTGTGGTCGGTGGATCAGCGGTCTAAGGCACAGGCCGTTCG
Organism: Chrysolina americana; assembly: GCA_958502065.1. Lineage (NCBI taxonomy): Eukaryota > Metazoa > Arthropoda > Insecta > Coleoptera > Chrysomelidae > Chrysolina > Chrysolina americana. Next base: position 94,718,205 of record OY293413.1, on the reverse strand, counting down.
AAACTCCAGCACAACGATAGTCGGTTCGAGTCCGATGTAGGAACGAGAATTTTTCTCAACTACTTTACATCGGATAGATAGGCGACCGCATGCCTTGTTGAAAAGCAAGTGTATGGTGATTTGTCTAGATGCCAATCTCGTCTAGTGTTAGCTTGGATTGCACACCGACCACCCGAGGTGGTGCTGTAGGTTTTCCGGGTTTTCCTACAGCTGAAAAGTGAATACATCACCGGAAACATCAGTAAGTCGCCCCGTAGCGCCACGGCAAATAATAATAATAGCCGTCCTCTACCCGCACAGGCTATGCCTTTGGGTACACTCAACGAGTGTTAATGAGGTTTTTTTTCCGTTTGGAATTACCCAGTCAGGCCCTGTTTCCGGAGCCCCGACACTTCCGGAGGGCGCGCTTGTGTGTCATTAACCCCAGTAAACACTCCCCACGTCCATGGGGTAAGTGATTACTGGGTCCGAGAATCATGTGCCCTGAGTAGGCGGAGTGAACCAAGAATTACGGCCTTCTGCATTCGCCCGGCTAGGATTTCTGCCATGTCACGGCAAGCCGGTATGATTTTTAAGTTTGAGAGCAGTGTGGCCATCATTCCACCAAGGGCCCCTATTATCAGAACCACCATCTTGACAGAATGGTTTGGGTAAAGCCTGCGGAGTTCAAAGAGAAGATCTCGATATTTAGTCCGTTTTTCCTCCTCTTTTCGGACGATGTTCGTTTCGCCAGGAGCTGAAAACTCAATGACGAAAATCGTCCTACTTTGATGGTCGAGGAGTACTACATCAGGCTTATTGGCTTGTATTTGCCTGAGGGTGGGGAATGAATAGTTCCAATAGATTCGGCACTTCTTATTCTCCACCACGGACTCAATATCCCCCGGAGCATAAGGCAACACCTGTGTCTCGTCTACACCGTACGAGTGTCGTAGATGGTAGTACAACACTAGTAGGGCCGCGTTATGTCTGTGGATATAGGCTGAGACCGCATAAGCTGGACAAGCTGACAGCAAATGCATTATGGTCTCAGCTGCCCCACGACACGCTCTGCATCTAGTGTCAGGGACCTCTATACCCATCACGCGACTGCGGTAGACGAGAGTGTTGAAGACACCATCCTGGCAGGCCATTATGAATCCCTCGGTCTCCGACTTCAGCCCACTTGACCACTTGATTATTATTATTATTAGGGGTGTATTCTCGACCGAACTTTATAAACTCAGCTTGAGAATTCCCAAGTTGAGGATATAGTTATATATAATTCAAATTTCCAATTTCATGATTCAAAAGTTGAAAAGGGTATTTAATTCAAAAACAATAACCAACAACTACGATAAAAGTAACTTTCCTCATATATTGGTGTTTCAACCCATTAGATCCCACACATTTTTTTTTATTTTAAATAAATTTTCAAAAAATCATTTAAAAATTTTCATTTGCAATAAATTGTTATAAGAAAGTAATAAACTTAAATAAATAAGATATATACATATTACTGAAATGAGTAAGTACATTGGGAAAATCTGAAGACATCAGACCTCAGTTACAGAAAATGCACATTTTTTGTAGTATTAACCATTTGAACGGTATACAGAGTGTCAAGTTGTAAAATGTCACTTTTGGCCATTATTAACTGAGCATTATTGGTGATAAATTCACAAAATTATTAGTGGCTTTTTCATCCACACCACAGTATTACACTTGACCAGTGCAAAAGTATGTTTTGTAAGCCTTCTTTTGAACAATATACAGGGTAAATCATGACTTGTTCAGAGTTATGAAAAATTTAAATAATTTTAGAATGAAACCTATCTGAACATATATATATATATATATATATATATATATATGAATAGTAACTTGTGACATCTACAGTCACTAGTTTGAAACGAAAATACTCTATTCACTTTTTATTCACTTTATATATATATATATATATATATATATATATATATATATATATATATAGAAAAGGGTGGTCTTGTTTGCTGACTAGTTAGGAAATGAGTTTTTTAATATTTGGGATATGCAGCAGGCCAATAAGGGTACTCTTATAACACTTGTTCCAAGCTTTCAATAACTTTTTATTATCATCTTCAGGGAAAACTGTTTCGAGGTTACATGGCGTATATGTTAAAAATAATCATGAAATATGGACAGCACTGGGAGTAAAACATCATTGATAACAACCAAGAGTAACGTGGATGCATATTCATTACTGATGATACATTATGACATGGATTTTAAAATTGTTAAAATTATATAAAAGCACGTGTTGTTTGCCTCTTCAAGGACAACATTATTCAATTATTGCAAATTCAGAGTTCGTGAACAGTTTGTGCTTTGAAAATAATGCAAAATGACGTTTACGATTGTTTTCTATCTATTGGCTACACCTGTCAAATTGACAAAATACAAATATGCTAAGAAAATAAAAATATCATACTTGAGGCAGAGTGGCTCTAGTTTCAATATTCCATAGCAAAATTTGCCTCAATTATTTCAATCACAATACATCAGTGAAGTAGAAAATACTTTAGGTCTATTGGTTCATAAAAAAATTCGATAATTCGAAACTAGAGCCACTTTGCATCAACTATAACGTAATTTTTACAGCATAGAAGTAGAAACATTTTTGAACAGAAAAAATCCTTCCAGCAGATGGGATTATTACATCTCAACAGGATATTTTAGATTTCACCAAATTTAAATTATCCGAAAAAGTGTAAGGTTGAGAAAACGCGAAAAAAATCAAAGTTTTTCAAACTGGTTCAGATTTGGTAGGTGGGTAGAAAACCGAAAAATGAACAACTTTTTCACATAATATTTGTCGAAAAATTGAGAAATAACATAACATTTCGGAATTTTTTTGAAAAAATGTCAAATTTGACAGGTGTAGCCAATCGATGGAAAACAATCGTAAACGTCATTTTGCCTTATTTTCAGAGCAAGAACTGTTCACGAACTCTAAATTTGCAAAAAAAGTCCCATATGATGCGGACTTTAACGGTGACACTGTATATAACAAAAATACATTTCGCGAATTCAGCCGATTTCATCGAATATATCCAACACAGAAACTTCTTCTTCGTACGATCCGAATCATGGCGTTGATGTTTCATTCTAAAATTATTTTAATTTTTCACAACTCTGATAAAGTCATGATTTACCCTGTATATTGTTCAAAAAAAAAGGATTATAAAACATAACTTTGCACTCGCCAAGTGTAATACTGTGGTGTGGATGAAAAACCCACTAATAATTTTGTGATATTAGGTTTGTTTTGGTTCTGAAAATTATCAGTCCTGGGACGTCAGGATCATGCGCAGTTGACGAGAAGTGTGCTCTTTAGGTTCATATTCGCTCACTATTTCTCAACTGTGCACAATCCTGACGTCCCAGGACTAATAATTCTCAGAACCAGAACAAAGCTAAAATCACCAATAATGCTCAGTTAATAATGGGCCAAGTGACATTTTACAACTTCAACACTCTGCATCTCGTAAACTATACATAGAATTTTTGTGTGCCCAAGGTGTCTTTTTTTTAGAACCTCGAGTTCAACTACATATTGAAAATTTGGACAATTTGACCGAAAGACTTTTTGCATAAGTGTGCGTGGTCCTTTGTATTTTTCACAATCGCTTCATGGGTCCCAAAATAACAGGGTGTGGCGGTTTAAAATAGCATACACTGTGAATTGACATCTGTGAAGGTAAATTTTCACGTCCGGTAATCTTTGAACTTTTGGTGGTTCTCGAGTTTGAAGGTTGTGGTCTCGAGGTGATTCTTCATGATGTTTCGTCTACATGTGCGGTAGACATTTTCAAAGGCGGTGCAATCCAGCAAAATATCAATTTTTGACATGTTTGAAATGATTATTTCGCATGAATTTCATCAACAATGAAAACCGAGAGGTGAATATTTCACGTACAACTTCCGTTCAAGCAGGTAGTCCCACAAATCCAACATCTACGGAATTGAAAACTTTCGGTCCGTTCGAAAGAATCGTGATACTCCAGGCGCCTGGCTGGTAACGTGGTAGAGGTTGATATATTGCAGTATCCGTAACATCCTCGTCTCCCGGCACGGTTTACTTTCAGGTGGATATAACCATTATTCGCGAACGGTGACATGACATTCAGGAAGGGTAAAACTGGAGCGGACTTCAACTCGTTCGTTTCCTTCGGAATACGACGGTGGAACTCACGCCAAATTTCAATTAGGAACGCCGATTAAGTGAGCCCCGTTTATGAACAAAATAAGTATATTCAACTCCGACATAAATCTTCTGTTACAATAACTTTGTAGGATTCGGTTCGCCGAGCTGAGGTGTCGCTGTAATAGACGGAGAATCATGAGGATTTACGATCGATTTCGCGTTACAAGACTTTGCTGAACATGTTTCAGATGGAAAAGTATCGAAAACGCTTTTGGAATTCGCAACTTCTATAGATGGTGTTCCAAATTAAGAGCCATCATCAGCGCGTCACACGGAACAGTATTTTATTACTCTACTGAAGCTGAAAGAAAATACAGAGAATACAGGCATAAACTCAACGCACTAATAAAATAAAATCCAAAATGAATACTATCAGCATAAAATAACAGAATGTTATAAATAATTCAAAAGGCCTTAACAAAAAATCGAATACGCAATTAGAAGACATCCCGATAAAAATTGACAACAATAATATTAAACAATAAAAAAGCAGATGCTTTCAATAACTTTTTTACCAATCTAAACGTGTAAACTCGACCAACTGAACAATTATGGACCAATATCCGTTATCAATAACCTAGCAAAATTAATTGAACGAGTAGTCAAGGAGAGATTCCGCAAACATGATATTGTAACAGACAGACAGTATGGCTTCATTCAAGTGACAGACTTATTGGAACAAACAGTCAGGGCATTGGATGAATCATCAAAATGTGTAGCAATTTTAGACCTCGCCAAGGCCTTTGATAGTGTCTCACAAAAAATATTACTCAACAAGCTAAGTCATTATAGAATTTGTGGCCCACCACTTCATATTATGTCCAACTATTCAATAGATAGGGTTCAGACAGTAGAAATAAAAAACGAAGTAAGTTCTGACTCGAAAGGAAAAGTAGTAGTGCTAAAAGGAACAGTATTATTTCCAGTAGTTTCTCGTATATATGAACAATATTGCAAAAATAGCTGATTTAAGAGGATACCTCATATGTTATGATCATAATATAGCCCTTATTTTAACGGGGGAAAATGGAAAGGCATTGAATATAGTGCTGAAACAGATTCACAAAAGATTCATGCATGGTTAAATTTGAATAAGATCACTTTAAATATGAATATTAAAAAAACAGTGCACTCAGGAAAAAAACTATGAGAAAACGTTTAAAAGAAAGATAAATTTGAAAATCAGTGCCGATTATCAGCAAATATATTTGTTGGAGCCTTCAGTGGAATCGAGTTTATCTTACTGCATCACAATTCGGGGCGGGGCCTTCAATACCACTCTCAATATTCTTCAAACAACGCAAAACACTATCCTAAAACTTATCCTAAGGAGAAAAAACATTTTCCACTGATATAATCTACCAAGGAACAAAAATATTGAATATCAAACTACTATTTACCACCCAATGTCTTGAGATAATGTAAACAAATCACAAAAATTTTCCTCAAACAAAATATCGAATAACTAGATCTGCTACGAACATGAATCTCAATACACAATTATTCAAAATAGCCTTGACATAAAGATCTTATTTTTTCTTCGAACCTCAATTTTGTAATGCTATTCCAAACGAACTGAGAAAAATTTCGAACCTAAAGAAATATAATACTGAAACAAAAATATATTTTGACCTACCCAACAACATTTTAAGATATATTGAAATCAACATCGACTTAAAAAGAATAAATTAATAAAAAAAATATAAAAGAACCTATTCAATACAGTGAAACCTCTACAAAAATATATATTTTCTAAACTATGAAAATCTTATATATTTTATATTATTTACTGAAAGGAAGATGTCGAGGATGGAAAGTTTTCAAATTGTATAGTTGTATAGCATGAAAATCCCAGCTGCCTAGTGCAGCGGCTGAAAAAGAACTGGGTTTGAGTTATCATTTCTCTATTGTTCATAGCAAAGCCAGCTGTGGTTCACAGTCCATTTGTTTCGAAACGGTTCAGTTGTTTGTTTATCATTACAACCAAACTAAATCATTCGACGTGTGATTCTCTAATTTTTTTTTCAAACTTTCAATGTAACTGCAATCTCAGTTTGTGTTTCATCCATTTTCCACCCGTCTAAAATGCCGACGTCGTAAACGCGAAAGGAATTACGGGAAAAGTTGTGGGTGTTACAGGTACGGGCTTGTAGGGCTTGTAAGGAGGCTTTCATTAGTTTTAGACGCAACTTTGCTACCCGTATATACGACCGGTAAAACGTAAATCTTCTCGAGTGTGTTACAACACTGCTTGAGACTGGCACAAAAAATTCCTGAAATTGTTTTTGGAGTTGAGCAAAGTTTGCATTCCCCGAATTGAATTAGTACTTTTAATGGCCGAAAGGTTGGAAATGTTCATTATACGGGTTGGCTATGAAAGAGCTTGGTATGAGACAAATGCGCATAGGTGTAGAAGAAAGTTAGTGAATAACTTGTTTAAGATCAGAGAAAATCATTCGACAGTTTCTAAAATTGTGTCGGGCATTATTTATTAACAACCATTTCATTAATGTCGAAAACATGCTTTACGTCCAAGGTTTGTTTGCTTCCTCGAGATTTTTCATGGCTTGCAGTTCTTCAGATGGATACTGCGCAAGTGTACTGGGGATCCTGAATTCTCATATCGTATTTTTACCGACGAAGCTTCATTAACACGCGACAGAGTCATAAATAACCACAACGTTAATATTTCGGTACTAAAAAATCCATACAAGATCAGACAATCTCGACACCAGGAAAAGTTCAGCATAAACATATGAGCAGGAATATTAGGAGATACTTTAATTGGTCGTTCAATTTTTCACGAATGTTGAATGGTGACACATATTCAATCTACAAAATGAATTACCTGCATTAGTTTAGGACGTTTCTTTGCAAGTTCGTCAATAGATGTGGTTTATGCACGATGAGGACCCACTACATTTCCAAGTAACAGTCTGTGATTATTTCGATTCAGTGCTTTCTAGTCGGTGGATTGGCGGATCAGGTCGAATTGCTTGGCCACCGCGGTCTCCAGATTGCAACCCGCTGGAATTTTTTTTATGAGCTCTTGTGAGGGCCCTACCTTATGGTGAAGATTTAGTGCTTTCCATCAAAGTTCTCACTGAACGAATTATGGATGTCTTTAAAACCGTTAGAAACACTCTCGAAATTTTAGAACGCGTACGGAAGTCTGAGGTTGTGTTATATACAGGAGAAGGGGGGCATTTCTACTACCATTCAATGAAGTCGAGGTTTATTTTAGATTATTTCCTAGGTAATGCATGCCTGCCCTGCATTTTGAGTGAGAAATGTAGGCCTTGGAAATGTTCTAATTCAAATAATGAAATATGCAGTGAAAAATATCGGGATAATTTATAATAATAATATAACATTGGAGAATTATTTCCTATACCAAATCCATTTTGGAAGAAGAAAAATTATTAAGGTTGGTATTAGAATGTACTGATTGGTATTATTGAAATTTCCGTATGGGCTAGGTTAGATTAGGTTTGAACGTGAGTGGGTCCTTATCAGGACCTCCACTGCGGCTAAATTGCCTATTGTGGCTCACCCTATGGTTATATTTCTCCCAGTATATCCAATCTCCTAACGAAATTAAGGAGTACCTACGTTGGGAGAACAATTTACCAGGTTATCTGGCATTACCAAAATATGTTTAACCGTTTTATCCTCCTCCATGCATAGATGGCACTCTGCATCTTGTGCAAGTCCGATTTTATGCATGTGATATTTCAGTCTTTTATTGTCTGCCCAGGATGTTATAACGTACTTGGCAGTGCCATGTGCTATACCGATTACCGGTTCTGGCCCAGTCAACGTTATTTCGCCCCCCCGTTTAGCTAGGGCGTCTGCTATTTCGTTTCCTTCTTGGCCCGTGTGACCTGGTATCAAGACTAGATCAACGCTGTTGCGTTGTGCCAGTCGGTTTAAGATTTCTCTGCAGTTCCATACTGCTCTGGATTCGAAGCAGTTGTATTCAAGCGCTTTCAGTGCTGCTTGACTATCTGGAAATATTTCTATTGTTTAATTTACCCATACTGAATGAGCTTTTCAATACTGGGTTCATATCGTATATTCTGGTTCTGACGCCGTCCAAAGATTTGGAACCATCGGTAAACCAACGTTAATTTGCCCTACAGAGGTCAGTTTCATTCCAAACCCAGTCTTCTCTTTCAGGGAAGACCACAGTGTGGGGTGTGTGAGGGTTGATAGTTTCGGGAATGATGTCTGAGGGCGTTCCTAAAATTGTTAAAAAAATTGTTAAAATTGTTATATCCGTCAACCGGTTGCACCCCTACGTGCAACCCCCAAAAGTCGGACACTTGTGCGAGCTAGGGGAAGACGTAGCTCTTACCTTTTATACGTGTGATGCCATGCACGAGACCGGTGGCAATGCTGAGATGCGAACTCACGCTCTTTGGCTTATGAGGCGAGAACTCTTATGACCACTGCCTGCGGTAGACTGATGGCCACTTGGTGGAGTCTGTATGTTGCCCATCTTGCCTTTCTTTCCAGAACTATGTGAAGAGGAAGTAATCCGAGAAAGGCTTCCATTGCTGCCGTTGACACTCTTGTCTCTGTAGTCCGTTAAGTTTAACCTGGGCCATTTTTTAGTGGCTCTTGCTCCGCTAGACTACAGAACCATACGTGTCCGTATGGACTAAATGCTCAGCACAACTCATTACAAATCATTCAAATCGAGCGGCAGCAGTTAGCGAATTAAAAGCGGAATTGAAGGACAAGCTCTGATAAAAATAACAAGACATAGCAATTCATCATCGATAAAACCATACTTATTTTTAATGTTTCATAAACAAAGTTTGCATTGATATGTTTCTAAATTTCTTATTCAATGAATTGTCCTGCTGTCGATGTTTGTACTGTTATCAGTGAATTTGTTTTGTTCAAATTCTGAACTGGTTCCTTTAACGGTTTGACTCGAAAAACTCTCAACCTAAAAACAGATTTATAAGTCTAATTGCTAGGCAAAAATTTCTCATTAAACAGCCTAAACTCACCCGATGAAATACAAACCTTTCGTACTATAGGGGAAAATCATTTCTGTACTGGAAGTCGAGGTCCACAGTACAACCGAAAGTGCCACATTTTTTAAAACATTTCAATCGAATATCCCAATCAACCATAGTTAACTGTCAGGTTTTTAAATTTGATCCACTTATAGTTTCTAATTTATTGATCAATGCCTTTTCCTATATGAAGATGGGAAGGTTTCCCTTCTCGTATTTTCACAATGAGTTTGTTTATAGTCACGTCCAGCATTTATTCATTTCAATTGACTATACTGACAAACCGTGGTCCACGAAGCTTTCGTGTCGAAATCTTTTAAGTAATCAGAAAAGAGATCAACCGCGAGGAAACCATTATATTCGGTACTCATTTCATTAATACTAACTTCCAGGTTTGTTATCGATATTGCCTTTTTGATACTTTCTTTGCATGCTGCTCCTCATATATTTTTTCGTGATGATCGGAAATGTATTAGAGTGGTGGGGCCATTTGTGAAATCGACCGGTATCTTACCCGGCTGACGTTGTAGCAGGAACACGCGATGCCACGTTCCCGACTGAATCACTAGGTGTATCGACCAAACTTCGAAAAGGAACTGGCGAATACTACATTCGAACACGTAACTACCCACTCGAAAGCTGCCTCTTACGAGGGTCACAGCAGACGCTGCGGAAGTTGGAAAAGTTCTCATCTAATACAGGAATATCTACCAATAGAGAGATTCTATTTAGTAGATATTCAACAAGCGTTTAATTTTTGTTTGAATGCTGTGACGATGATGTAACTTGAGTAGATTCATTTAAGACTCCCATCAACTTGTTATTCTACTTCAGCTCTCCCATGTAGTTGCGAAGTTGTGGTTTCTCTTCCCCATAGCCTTGTCAGACCTTCACACTGACACAATATGTGCCCAGTTACTTCCCCATCTTCTTGGCAGAACCCACGTATGGTTGTTTCTGCGAATCCAATGTTGTTCATACACGTTTGTTAAGACTACAGAGCCCAACCACATTCCTGGTTGTCTTGCTCTGACTTTCTTTTTGCGGGGGTGAAAAAATCCTGTATGGGGAGGTTATGAGCCTTACATCTCAAGGTCTACTGTGAGAATTCTCTGTCTCCTTATCTGTATCAGGCCCATTGAAGTCCATCTGACTGTTGCCTCCGGTGACACTTAGGCCTGGTGTCACCGGAGTGTGAGCACAATACCCACTCCAGTGCTTCTGTTCCTTGCACAAGTTTGTTACAAGTCCTTTGCTGGGCGAGAAGTGTTTGATTCTGTACTGCCAGATAGCTGTCCGAAAATTGCCTGTCTTTCGAAGTCTAGAGCATCGAAGCAGCACAGTATGCTGTATACTGTTTCTAGATCTTTGCAGCAAAGTCTGCAGATCAGGTTCCTAATACACAGTCTTGTTGAGGTACTATTTCACCGGTGCGTGACCAGTCATGAGCCCCCTAACAATTGTTAGTAGGCTCTTGTTCATCTCTAACAGGTAGGCCGTCGGTCTGTTGATATATTCTTTCCCATTTCCAGTCTCTCACAGACGTTCTTGTTGTACACTTCGGTACCCTTCACATCCGTTCTTGGTTTGGGGAATTTTCCGAACCTTTTCTTACTAGCTCATCTGCTTTTTCTGCAGCTCCCTGTTGTCCTGGAACCCATGTATGGTGTAATTCAGGTATGCACTGCTATCCGTTCTTCTCTGCAGTCCCATACCAGTTCTAACGTCAATACAATTCTGCACAAGTCATAAAGTGTTGCTTGACTGTTTGACAGGATGATGATAAACGTTTCTTCTATTGTTCTTTTCCTCTTATTAGCATACACCTCTGCCTGGAAGACAGAGGTATGGATGCCCAGTTAGTAGCTGATGCAGTCCTCCTATCTTCCCATCTCTAACCTATGGTTTCCTATATGAGGGCCACATCAAATCTCCCCCTTCCTCAGCCGCTGAAAGGACTGCCTAAGCCGCCTTATAATCCTGGAGGTTGATCTGAGTTATTCTTATCCCTTCCTTCATTTTTCTTCCGATTCTTACTCAGGTCGGTGAAGAGTACCTTTCCGAGTCTGCAGTAAACTTGAAAGTTGATCCTTTCCACCTCCCTGAAAGATTACTGGGAAGGCCAGGAGTTGTCTTCTTTCCTCTCAGTGTTCTTACTCAACAGCATCCATTCCTGCGTCCTCAGGTCCGGGTTCTGAAACTGAAGGTGCCGTCTGAACTCTGCTGATTCCTTATTACAATAAAAGCACCCTGAGCCGCACTGGAAGGCTCAGACTGCTGTCAACTCCGCCACCACTTAGAGCTACCGCCCCTCTTAACCATTGCGCTGTTTTTTCATTGGCGAAGGTCATCGATAGGGCCCCTGCGGGTGTTTTTCCCTGGTATCTTGCGCTTGCAAGAATTTTCAGCCGTTCGTATTCCGACTGTCATTTTCCTGTCTCGGACCTGTCTCTTCCGTTGCGCCTCAGAGGGCCTGTTTCTCTTTTCGAAGTCAATATTCCCCATTCCCTCTGTTACTTTCTCAACGTCCTTATTTGCTGTCGATTGCTCGACAGGCCTTGACCCTGAGTCTTTAATTTCTCGTCATCTCAATCCCACGAGTATGGAAGGAGTATTTCAGCTCTGTGATGCCCCCTGCACAAGACTATGGCTTACTTCAGGAGTTCGCCAGTTTGTCTGCAGGTTCCGTTTCTGACTGAGTAGGTACTGAGAAGGCGAAGGTTCTTTGATGAACATTTTTCCTGTCCAATTCCTGGCCCCTTGTTCCACCTTTCATGAGAATGAGACTTCATCCAGGTGTTCTTGTGAGTTTTTATCAGAACTTCCGCTAAACTACAAGCGGATTCCAGACCAATTGAAGCCAGGGGCAGTATATAAACCAAGTGTACAATTGCGGAATACTTGGTTAGATAGTTGGAAACCAGAACTATACAGGGTCTTCTTACCCAAACCACAAAAGTGTGATTGGCTTCCGTTGTTGATTGAGTTGGTTCTTGATTTTGCAACCAAGTATTCACATGTTTGCACTCAGCTATACTACAATTAACGCCACTATTTTAGGAATACATATAATGAAATAATAGAATTTGGGATGCAAACAGCTTAGACAAGAGATAACATACATGAAGCTCATGAACAATTACACCCAATTACTTTATGTCGCTGAAACTATTCAAAAACTTCTCAATAATTAGTAAGTGTGAAGTTTTCTTTGTTTCATTCCTCACTGTCGGTGGTAGTTTATTACACGAATTTGGTCCCCAGTAATCAACTCCTTGTTGTGCCTTTCTCAACCGATGAAGTGAGACTCTGAGTTCTTGTGGTTTTCTGAATTTGAGGTAAATTGATCTCTATTCAAGATGACGTATTTCGCAGACGTATTAATGTTTATAAGCTTGACATCGTTAAAATATTTTCAGAGTTGAAGAAATGTCTGCATGATTCGTTATAATTGATAGCTCTTTTTTGGGGGTATTGTTTTTTTTTAACTGAGAGGCAGTCCCCCTTAGGAGTATACCGTAGCTTGTTGTAGCATAGTACGCTACTTTTGCTGTCTGGGGAGTCAATACAGATTTGATCCTTCTCATAGTATATACAGGCCGTTTCTTTTATCATGTGGTAACATTGCTATATTCTAAACCGTATAGATACAAAGGTAATTAAAAAATTGTAACTATTGTGGTGAGCAGTACATTGATCAGAGAAAATCTACGGGGACTCTCGCCCTTCCCGACTTATTCAGGGAAAACTAAAAATGCTGTTTTTGGTTTTTTACGAATATAATGGTTATTTCAGAAAATATAAAAAAAATTAAAGAGGAAAGTTTCATTGTATTCAAAATGTACTAGAACTACGTAATGATACATTTTTAATTAAACGTTTCGTGTCAACACGGCCACCATCAACTATTTTTTTCAAATACGGACCTGTCTATTTCATTACAAACATTGATAAAGCGATGAAATCGCAATTCAGTGGTGTATCACACTTGACATTTTTATAGCGTTTCATATAAAATAACTAGCATCATCAGTGACAACAATTTTTAATTACGGTCCTGTCGTTAGTTTGTTTATGTTTTGTAAATTGTTTTGATTTCTTCAAAACTCATTCAACTATTGGGATACTTCAGTCATTACCCAATACTTTCGATAGGAAGATACCCCAACACAACGAACATTCGTATTTTACCTTTTTGGGGATTTTTGTATTACAGAAATCCTTGATTCAAGGCTGATTTCTCCTGTATCAATTTTTACACGGATTATTTTCATAATTCTCAATCCTGGAAGTAATGATAATATCAGTTTTTGATCAAAATACAAGTGTTGTCTAATTTGGTACAATTAAATAGCATCTCACTTCTTTTACCATATTTAAACACGTAGGCATTGCTTGATTTCTATGACAGGAAAAATAAATGAGTTGTTGATAGAACTGTCAGACATTTAAGCAATCGGTTACATATTTAAGATGTATTCGAATGACGAAAGGACTGATATGCTATTTGCTTATGCAAAATCGAATAGAAATCCTTTTTTGGCAAGAAATATTTATGGTGAGCTATACCCGAATCGTCGCATTCCAAACATTCAAATGTTTAGACGATTAGAAAGAAATTGAGAGACTGTGGTGCATTTGACAGAAATAAAACTAGAAAATGTGTTGTTACTGGAAGTATAAGTAACCAAATAAATATTTTGGGTAAGCAAAAATACCCTTATAAAGACTAAAAAGTGAAAAATAACGTCTTTTTTTTCAAATCAAGGATATTTCTATTCAAGATTGTTCTTTACGAGAAATTGCCTACGAACTTGTGATATCTGTAAAATCTACCAGAAATATTTTGGAAAAGAACAAATACAAATGCTACAGGATACGCAAAGTTCATCACTTTAATGAAAGGGATTACGGAAGGAGAGTACGATTTGCGAAATGGTTAAGACGTAGAAATAGGGAAGTTCGAAATATTTGTAAAAAAATAATAGGGACGGACGAATCAAAATTCACCAACAATGGTTGATTTATCAGAAACATCCATTATAGGTGGAATAATACGAATGAACATTTACATAGAGAAACCAATTTCCAGGAGAGGTTCGGAATAAATGTTTGGTTGGGAATTTTGGGAACAAACATACTAGGCCCTTTCTTTAATGATGAGCATTTGAATGGTGAAATGTATTTAAATTTTTTATCCAACGAGTTTGATGGATACTTAGATGAATTGCCATTAAGCACCCGCCGTGAAATACAATATTTTCAATAAGTCGGTGCCCTTCCCCATAATGCAACAATAGTAAGGGAACATTTAGATGCAATATTCCCAACAAAGTGGATTGGAATCAATGGACCAATTGCCTGGCCAGCTCGATCCCCAGACCTTACTCCTTTGGATTTTTTTGTCTGGGGTTACATAAAGGATAAAGTTTTTTCGACACCTAGTACCGATATCGACCATCTCAAACAGAAAATAAGAGATGCATGTAATAGCATTACAATCATCATGCTAGAAAATTGTCTCAGAAATTTTATGGACAGATAACTTATGTGCATTCAACAAAGAGGTCGTCAATTCGAGCATTTAATGTAGAATTCTTTTTCTGTATTGGTTTTATTTTTTTCCACAAATTCATTATGAAATAAATTGTTTTTCTGTTTGTTTGATTTCTTCTCCTCTTAAGTAAGTTCATTTCTGGGGTAAATTGCTATCGTTCGTCTCTGAAACTGCAGAAATCTTTTATGAATTTTTATAGTAAAAATACAATTTTCATAGATAAATTCATTCAAAACGTCACTGATAATTTTTATATCGAAGCGTTAGATTCTGTGGAATTCATAAACAAACTAACGACAGGACCGTAATTATAAATTGTTGTCACTGATAATGCTAGTTATTTTATATGAAACGTTATAAAAATGTCGAGTGTGATATACCACTGAATTATGAATTCATCGCTCTATCAATATTTGTGATGAAAAAAATAGTTGATGATGGCGGTATTGACACGAAACTTTTGATTAAAAATTCATCATTACATAATTCTAGTACATTTTGAATACAATAAAACTTTCCTTTTTCATTTTTTTATATTTTCTGACAGAACAATTCTATTCGTAAAAACCGAAAATAGCATTTTCAGTTTTCCCTGTATAAGTTGGGAAGGGCGAGAATTTTCTATGACCAATTTACTGCTCACCACAATAGTTACCTTTTTTCCCATTTAATCGTCTTTGTATCTATTACGGTTTAGAATAAAGCAATGTTACCACATGATGAAAGAACCGGTCTGTATAGCTGTACACAACTTCTTGCTTAGTGTCGAAAAAGGAGCTCCAGATCAAATTACTATCCAATATCAAACCCAGAAACATTATTGAAATAATTGTAGAGTTTTCTCAGTATTTCATGAGAGAATATTTGCCGAGAACAATATATCGGCCTCTGTCAATGTAAGCTGTGTTATATCCCCAGTAGATTCACTTTTCACTAGGGAAGTGGTCATCTGCATATATTGCAGTACTAAATACCCAAGATTGATCCTAGTGGTGCTCCTTCAAATACCAATTTTGCTTGTGATAAATCATTCTTCTACCATGTTGACTGGAATCGATCAGTCAGATAGGACCTGATCAAATGCTGCGGAGTTCCTCTTATTCTTCATTAAGTAGTACATTGTGACTCACTGTATCAAAAGCAAGGTCAGAACAAATCATCAGAAAATGAAAATCGAAGGATTATAGAATCTTCTTCACACTTTATATCCTATGGCATATGTTCTTTTTCTCTATCCATGATGGCTTTCATTGATGAACAAAATTTTACGAAATAGTCTACCAGTTGATTTTTCAGGATATTTTTGACGGAGCTCGTAATATGGAGTATGGCGTGAATGGTTGATGGTTGACGATATTCAATCAAGGTGAAAAAGTTCACCCCAAAATCCCCCCGCCTCGTCTGCATAAATTACTTTCACTGGCTGCCAATTTTCCATTTCCCCACGTATTTTTCGAAACACCCAACAATGTAGTCAATAAACGCGATATATCAACCAGCCTTACGAGCTCAGCCACAGCCGCTGCGATGCGAATTACTAGCACTAATAAAACACCGCCTGCTCTGATTATAGAATGCAATAAAGATGAAACAGTTGGTCGATCGTTCGACCGACATAGAAAACTAGACCGTTTCCTGGAATCACCTAACAATACACTGGAAATGATGATTAAGTAATGAATGATACTTGGAAACTCGGGTTGTTGGTGGGGAATTATCTGTACCCATTGTTAGTTGATGACTTGGCTTAAATAAATTAGCCAACTGGACAAAGTAGGTACCTGATTTTGATATGATTAGATGATGGGGAAAATTCTCTGTTATAATGAAGAATACACTATCCTTCGAGAAGGTATCACGTCAGAAACAGTAGCAATGCAGTATGAGTACCGCAGGGTTCCGCTCTGGGGCCCCTTTTATTTATCACATACGTAAACGACTTATTCTATCATCTAATTGACCCAACCTGTTGGATTGAGTTACCCATATGCTATATTTACGAAATATACGAAAAATCTTCAACATTTTGGTGGAAACCGGAAATCGATGCGATTTTGGGATTTCGTTGATTTTTAGGGGAGTATTTTTTTCATTCTGTTGCCCTTAAATTCACACCTTTTTACCCTAGAAAAAGTTACTTTTTAGAGGACTATCTCACGGTTTTGTTTTTACACGTGTCAAAGTCGGCGCATGCACCATTTATTATTTTTTGCTGTTATCGCGGTTTTTCATGACTCAAGGCCAATCTCTTGGATTGAGCTGATACATATGCTATATTTTCAAAATCTACGCAAAATTTTCAATATTTTGGTGAAAACCGGAAATCGATACGACCACTTTGGAATTTCGTCAATTTTTAGGTGTCCACCCCTTTGGACATTTTGACTTTTTCCGAGTATTTTTTTTTCTTAATCAAATGCCCTGACATTCACAGAATATACTAACTTCATCATGCTGAATCGATTGGCGTTCGCAGAATTGTTCTATTCCTAACCTTTTCGAGATTGAAATGTAGCAAATTGTCGAAAAGTAGAGGTGACATTGGGAAAATATTCAATCCTGTCTTTGCTGCACTCTTATCGACGGTATCGATACTTTTTTGGGTTCAGCGGACCTTTTTACCCAAGAAAAAGTTACTTTTCAGAGTACTTACTGTGTAACGCTTTTGTTTTTGACACATGTCAAAGTCGGCGCATGCACCATTTATGAATTTTTTGCTGTTATCGCGGTTTTTCATGATTCACGGCCAATCTCTTGGATTAAGTACTACATATGCTGCATATATGCTACTACAAAATCTACGTGAAATTTTCAACATTTTGGTGAAAACCGGAAATCGCTACAACCACTTTGAAATTTCGTCAATTTTTAGTGGTCTACCCCTTCGCACTTCTGGACTTTTTTCGAGTATTTTTTTTTCATTCAGTTGACCTGAAATTCATGAAATATACTACAATGGCGTTCGCAGAGTTGTTCTATTTCCAACCTTTTTCAAAAAAATATGTTGCAAAGTATCGAAACGTCGGGGTGATCTCGGAAAAATTCTCAGTACTCTCTTAGCTTCATTTCTTTGGATTCAGCGGGCCTTTTTAAGTGAGAGAGAGTTATTTTCTTAAGAACTCTCTTACGGTTTTGTTTTTGACACATGCCAAAGGGCGCATGCACCACTTATTTAATTTTTGTTGTTATCGCCGTTTTTCATGATTCACGGCCACTCTCTTTGATTGAGCCACTACCTATGCCATATTTTCAAAATCTGCGCAAAATTTTAAACATTTTGATGAAAACCGGAAATCGATACAACTATTTTGGAATTTCGTCGATTTTTAGGGGTCTACCCCTTTGGACTTTTGGACTTCTTCCAAGTAATTTTTTTTCATTCAGTTGCCCTGAAATTCATGGAATATACCAACTCAATCGTGCTGAATCGATTGGTGTTCGCAGAATTGCTCTATTCCTAACTTTTCTCGAGTTCAAAAATGTAGCAAATTGTGGAAAAGTCGAGGTAACCTCGGAAAAATATTCAGTACTCTCTTAGCTGCACTCCGATCGACGGTATCGTTACTTTTTTGGGTTCAGCGCATCTTTTTACCCACGAAAAAGTTACTATTCAGATGACTGTCTTACGGTTTTGTTTTTGACAGATGTAAAAGCCGGTGCATGCTATCTTCAACCGTTCACGAGTTGAAAACTTCCACCAATTTTTTTATAATTCGGAATCATCTCATCGAAATACATTCGAGGGGATTTTTGGAAAGAGGAAAATAAAAGTTTCCGCATTTTCAAAAGATTCACAGAAGATTGAAAACAAGTAATGCAATATTTGATACTAAAAGAAGCTGAAATTTTGAATATTTCAATTGATAATTCTTCAAAAATTTACCACGTCCCCTCAAATGTATCTGGTTAGAGCTGATTCCGAATAATAAAAAAATATTGGCGTGAAATTACTGCTCTCAACTCCAGATGAATTTTTCAACACGCGAACGGTTAAAACTAGAGCATTTCTGCAAACTCCAATCAACTGAGAATAATGAAATTCAGTTATTTAAATAATTCAGAATATCCATGGAGTTTTTCCGACAATGTTACCACTAATCCTGATATCTAAGAACTTCATTTATTCGGCATGGTTATAAAACGTGTTAGTCCATTGCGTGGGTTTATGGTTCTGTCTCTCCTGAGATAGAAATCATTATTTCGTCCGCATATTGAAAATAACTCGAAATCGCTGGCTTTTCTACATTGTCTCCTGAAATTGTGATCGTGAGCATTTGTAACAAACAAGAGGTCCAAGAACTGATCCTTGTGGGGCACCCAATTGCACGATATATGCACTCGATCTCACATTGTTACAACTCACTATAATTTTTTGTTTGCTATAATGATTTCACCAAGTCAACAATGTTGATAGGAATCCCATGAGATGATAGCTGTCTATAGAGCCAACAGGAAAGATATCACAAACTTATTGTTGTCAAATCGTTGACAAACATAACTGAGCAGATGACAGGACGAAATTTCAATAAATATGTCATGCTGATTTTCACACAACAAAGCGATCAGATTCAGATATTGCTTTTTTATATTTGTTATAATTTTAACCGATGGTTTTAAAAAATTAGTTCAAAATATATATTTCCGATAATTTTACGTCTTTTCTGTCACCGTTTTCTTGGAGTTGAGTATGGGTTGAATTAAGTAAAGTTGAATTTATCACAAGTTATAATCAACGGAAATTTTGAATATTCAGCACCACGGTGAAACTAGGTAAATGCCTCCTGAGGCCTTTTCCCCAAGGCACGTGCCTTGCGATTAGGATGGTCTTGCTCACAATGATCTGAATTTCCTCAACCAACAGTATCTGGAAACCATTGAAACGTTTCCACTAAAATTCACCCTTGCAGAGTACAATACGCCATCTATCGTCAATTCGATGAATTTTGGCTTGAAAGTAGCATTGGGATCCAAAGGATGAATTGACGTGGGATAGTAGAATTTTTGTTATGATTTAAAGTGAATGTTTACATTTTTCCGTAGGTTATAATCGCCTTCTTTGAATCAATTCTACCAGGCCTT
The DNA here is from genome assembly GCA_958502065.1 of Chrysolina americana. NCBI lineage: Eukaryota > Metazoa > Arthropoda > Insecta > Coleoptera > Chrysomelidae > Chrysolina > Chrysolina americana. The sequence continues at coordinate 94,698,314 of OY293413.1, read as the reverse complement.
TATCTGAAACAGAATCGAAGGCTACAAAACGACTGAACTTTTCAACAAACTAGGTTCTTGAAGAAATATACTTTCAGGAATCCACAAATTCGTCTTCTGTCCACCATTCAGTGACAAATTTATTACAGAACTAAAAAAAATATGTTCTTGTGATAGAAACGCAAATAAAAGGCGTTTAAACTGGCCGTGCTTCAAAAACCCTGCACGGGCACACCTGTATCTGAATCGGCCTTAAGACTATGTCATTGGAAAGTATTGAACACGAATAAAATTGAATTCACATCTACCTTTTATTTAACTGTACACATCAAACACCAGTACTGAAATTTTTATAAGACAGAATCCTTAATATCTGCTTCTGCTTTTTCTCCTCGACTTTGATCGGGATCTTCTGCGAGATCGGCGGGACATCCTGGAACGTGAAAAAGCCCTCTTTCTACCCCTTCTCCGACCTCTGCTCTTTCTTCGGCGCCTTCTGCCTCTCTTTGATGACCGTCTCGCCTGTTTCGCGAGCTGACAATAAGGCTGCTTCTCTTCCTGTGCCATCTTTCTCCACAAGTCACCTCCTTTGACAGCTACTTGGGTGATCGTCAAGCCACGGGCATTCCTTCTCATATCACGTAAAAAATTCAAGAAAGGGTTTCTGGTTATCCTACCTGATCGAAATTTGGTCGTGCTTTTGCTGTTGCTGCTCATGTTACTGGGTTTTTGGTTGTTATAATTCTCGGAGTTCTCTTCTTCTCTGGTACGAGTCATATTGGTGATGTTAATGGAATTTTGGCTGTTTAATCCAAAATACTTTCAATTTTGAAAGGTGAGTTTTAGACAGTAACGTCATTAGTTCGTCATGTTCATAAACACTGTGTTGCTAGGAAATATCATTCAGCCTTCTTCTGAAATCGATAGGAAAAATGCAAAAATGGAACAATCACGTTTAATTTCCATTCATACATAAACATTACAAATACTACGACTTCTTGTGTCCCGACTTGCACCTCAGTGATTTTGATCTCCTCCTTCCGGTTCTCTTTCTTCTCCTGCTCTTTCTTCGTTTCCTTCCTCTTCTCGCTGTTTGTCTTGCCAGCTGGCTATAAGGGCTTTTTTGCTTGCTGTCCATTTTCCTCCATATTTCAGCTCCCTTCGAAGCTATTTCTGTCAACGTCATACCCTGAGAATTTTTGCGCATCTGACGCAAAAGATTGAAGAAGGGGTTCCTAGAAGCTTTGCCAGTTTTGAACCGCTTCCTCCTCTTCACCTCGTGCAGGAGTTTCTCAGTTTTGATGAATACAGGTTTTTTTCTCGCCATAGTCCTTCGAGTAATTGTCCCATGAACTCCAAATTTTGAAATGGTCTTCAAAAGATCAATATTTTGATTGACATTCAATATGCTGTCAGATCATGGCATACTTTCGAATTCTGAATATACTATATGATTTGGATTATTTGGTGACTGAAATTCATACATTTTCAGGATAAGTTACTGTCTATATCACTGATTCTCTGATAATATTTGTCAACCACTGGAGGTTGGTTGAAAGATGCATTGAAGAAGCTTTTTTTGTCTGCTAGCAAAGTGGAATTTTCTAGATGGATCAGTTCTGCTCGTGCTTGAATTGAAGTGATTGGTTATAATATTTGTTAATGAAAGTAAAATTGTTGTTTGACGAAAACCAATTATGGATGCTTGACTGTCAGTGGTTCAACCATTGAAGATTCAGAACACACTGGTTTCTGATTCACCTGAAGAGATTTTCATTTCATTACGTTGGATTGAGTTATCGACCTATTGTTCTTTGGATCGCCGTTTTTGCTGTTGCTCCCCATCTAGCTATGGGTTAAACACTTTTCTCAGATGGTGCTGAGTACTTGGGAATGTTTTCCACAGTTATTCAACTTATCAGAACCTGGAGTGGAAAAGTTCTTGGGAGCCTGCAAGGGTCAGTAGAACTCCTTCCGGAATTAACTGATTGGGACGAAGCATATCATGTAGTCTGTAATGCCTCACTCACATGCTTTAAGTATCATATCTATTGCCAATTATCAGTGCAGGCTAGCTGTGAGCAGTGAGCCTCCCAAATGAGTCAAAAAAACCTTTTTAGAATAGGAGTTCCTGGACGAAAACTGACTTATGTTTACAGCGCCATCTCTACTTTATTATTTATATCGGCAAGAATCAAATGCAGTCTCGTTAAAAATTCTGGTGACATTTTTTTGAAGGCGAGGAAAAGCATCTTGCTTCCTTCTTGTATTCTTTATCCCATATTTCCAGATGTTGAAATTTTCCCACTTTTTCGAGCTCTTCGTCCACTGCCATTTCTACTGATTTCATACGCCATTTTTCTTCGAATTCTATCTCATTTATTCCTTGGAGATCTTCCATATTTTCACTTGTGAAAGAGCAAACAATTCCTTTCCAATTAAGTAATAACGGAAATGGGGAATAACGGTGACGTTATTTTTAACGGAAGTGATACAGGATAGGGCTGATTATTTTACTTTTTCAGCTATAGCGACTATGACAAAGCATTCTTTTATCTATAATGAATGGAAATTTACGTAAAATACTTTGACCTTTGAAAAGTTATCTTCAAATATGTATAACGTGTTGAGGGAAAAGAAATTAACCTGAAAAAAAAATAAAAATATGCAATATTTTTGTCCGAGAGCGTATTTAAGAGTATTGGCTCTGCATCTTTGGAAAAGCTCTTTCTCCATGAACTTTCCGAGGCCACACCACGAAATCCACTATATCACTCTTGGAGACCATTTTCGTTATGGCAATGGTATTTCTAATCTGATTAACATGGCGTTTGGAACACCATAGTATAGAGTAATACCTCTCCATAAGCCTTGCTTACGTGAACGATATAGGGTACATACGACACGCCAACATAGTCTAGGTCATATATCCTCTTAAGCCGTCCTTTTGCTATTCTGCCGACTGAATTAGGTAATATATTGCAGTGGCTGAACGGGAAGGCTTGCGAAGTTTGAGAAATAGTTGAAGTGATCTACCGGGCGTAAATGAAATTCTACAAGTTTCCCGAAAGTCAGCTGGAATTGAAGTTTTATGGCAAGTGATTATTAACATATACGTAGGTATCGGTGATTGAAATACAACCAGACAGGTTCAGTACTTTCCGTAAGGGAGTTTATAGTCTTGGAATTAAATAATAATAATAGATTTTATTGACAACAATAAAAATCAAAGTACAGCAATTAAAATGGGAAATCCTATCCTGGCAGATTACCATGATCAGACCTTCCATTCAACCATATTTGAAAGCATTTGCATCTTTTCAACAGCATAAATGCATCATTTATTGATGGAGGATTGAAGAATATATGTTGAAGTGTTCAAGAATGCAGTACACTAGGTTTTAATCATTTTATGTCGAAGAAATGATATTGATGAAGATAACTTGGTGATCGAAACGCGCAACAAGAGTCAAAATGGTATGTACCAATATACAGTGTGAAATTTGACACATCCATTCACCAGAAAACAATTCTAGCGCTATGAACAGGAAAGAGTGATTAACGGAAAACCATAAGGAAATTGAGGACCAGCAACTTATAAATACTTAAATAGGTCACAAGCTGCTAGTCTTCTATTAAATATGGAACTGTATCAAGCATTGCTCCCAGTCGAATGGACATCTTCCGCAATCCTGTTTTTCATACCACCTGCAGTTGTCGAACGATATCTAAAAATCCCTTTCTTCACGTATCCCCAAAGAGAGAAATCTATGAGAGTAAGGTCTGGAGATCGCGCGGACCATGAAATAGAAACTCTCCTACCTATCCAACTATTAGGATGACATTGATCTAAAACTTCTCAAACTATTTTATGGTCATGTCCTGAAGTACCATCATGGTGAATCCACATGGAAGATGTTCGCGAAGTAAATAAAAGTAGTTTTAGAGATTTTTTACTGCATAGGTCTGTTTCCGGAGCAAATTTTTGGGCAAAACTTTTTGACGCATAATTAACTTCTGAGTTTTTAAAATAACGGCACAAAAATTACACCTATTCATTCATTTGTTTAATTATTTTCCACATATATGATTTCGGAGTACAAATTCAATATTCTTATGAGTTCACAGGCAACAATAACCAGTGGCGTTGAATTTTTTTTCGATTTTCATAGAGAAGCTGACAAATTATTTGAAGATCGATTTGCAAACTGAGAAAAAACAAAAATTAATCCGAGTACAAAAACTGGCATCGATATTTGGAATGAGATTTATTGGTTATTATCCTTGAATGAAGCTATAGTACTTCCAAAAAAAAACATGCATTTGCCTTTTGGAAATCTCTTCAGACTTTCCACCTTTTCATGTGACTTAGTTCTGAGTCAATACTGAGATAATGTAAGAAACCTTCATTTTTGAAGTAGGTATCGAGTTAAATTTGAGCTCAAAGTCGATTCGGCAAAATAGTAATAAACGTGCTTTTGAAAAATTGTATGGCAGTTAAAATTGAACGCCCAATTTCAACTGCGGCCATAAAAAACAATGAGATTGATCAAAAATTAGACGAAAGAGCTGTCAAATGTCAAAATCCCAGAAAAATTAAAGAGATGTTTCAAGTAGGGTATCACTGGACCCACTCTTTACACACAAAAAAATCTTCTGAAATGGCAAATTGGTACATTTTTAATTTTGTTGTAGAAGAGTACTTTATGAACTACCATTCAACGATAACCAAAATTAAATGAAAAATACAATCCGGGTTACCTTACGAACAGAACGACTTGGGAAAGAATAAATAGCAAATTGCCTCACAAAAGCAGATGATTGCAAACGTTTTTTCACAGTATTAATACTGAAAGTATAGTTTTAAAAAAGTTCTAACTTCAAGTGAAGCTTTATGATGAAGATAAAGTTTCTGCCCAAAATAATCAAAATTACTGCTTCTTTTCCAAGTTTATAGTTCGGTCAATTCGAAGTTACCTAAATTCCCATCGAGCTGAAAATCGGTAAGAGTGTTTAAAATATCATTAAAAACAAAATTTTAAAGTTCCCCATCTTTCCCCTGTAAGGAAAAAATTTTATTCAAGGTCAAAGGTAAAAAAAATTAGTTTTTCGCAATTTTCAGCAAAACGGTAAGTTTTATCATAAAAATATTTCAAACAAAAATTGTAGATCATAAAATTATCTATATACAAAAAATTAATGAATACTTTTTTTCTACGAGCCACCGTTTTTGAAATATAACGATTCAAAAAGTTGTAAAAGTTGTAATCGTCATAATATGCACACGTTTCCTCGCCACCTATGAGGTAGTGTACTTAGCGCGTTTTTTTTTGTGGTTTCCCCAGTAGGTCTATTCCATGAGTCAGTTTCGATTCTGTTTAATTTGAAACTATTGAAATATATTGGATATTAGCAGAGATTGAAAAGATAAAAGCAATTTAAGTTAAAAAAAAGAAGTGAAATTTAATCGTCCGAGTCGTAACTTTCAAAATATTCTTGTTCTTCTTCTTGATCTTCTTGTTCTTGTTCGTCTTGTTCTTGTTCTTCTTGTTCTTGTTCTTCTTCTTCTTCATCTTCATCCTGAGTGCATGTAAACTGCGTTAATAGCGATGTATCGCATGTTGCCTCGTTGGAATCAAACAGATCCTCTACTGTTGGTGATTCAATATTAGAGCACAACCGGCCTTGACAATGTGTACATGCCGGAGAACAGAACAGTCCGACTTTTTTGCAACCACATTTAGCATTGCATCCCTTTTTGCAGTTGCAAAAAATCGAGTTCAGCAGTTTTTCCGGCGCAGGTGGAAGTAAAGTGTACACTGGTTCTAATAAATTGTTGACCAACTTCCAACCCCAGCAGGGTCTAGCTGATAACCAAGCCACACTTGAACTGGGTAATATACCCTAAAAAGATGATGATGAGCAGCAACTGAGGTTGGAGGAAGACAAGCTAATTGTACTTGTTTTTTACTTTTGGTGTTTTTAACGAAACATGCATATCTATACTTATCTAAGCAGGTAGTTTTTTTAGGAGCTCCGTACATAGAAAGAAGAAAGCGAATGCCGTTAGTAATAATTTCTTGTCGAGTAGAACTACTATTTTTAAAAACTTCAGCACATTCAATTAAATTTTGTTTCTCAAATAGTTTGAAGACTGTTATTTTACCCCTCCTGTAAAATGCAGATGTCGTATCACAGCCAGTTATTGCGTGTAAAAATAGTACATGATTTTGACACTTTGCAAAAGTAGATAAACTTTTTAATGAATACATTTCCGATTGATGTTGAGCTTTTCCTGGTTTTAAGAAGAAAATACTTTTTTCAGTTGGAGTTCGATCAGTCAGTAATACGAGTAAGTCTATATCTTCACCAACAACAATAGTTGTATTTGTCAAATTAAATTGCTCAATTGCTGTTTCAATTATCAATACATGCACACAATTGAACAGGGGACAGACGTTTTCTCATGGTTTCAATGGCGTATAAATTAAGGGACTGGGCTTCATTTTACCTGATATTCTTAAAGTTATAACTAATGTATATTTTATATAAGTAGGGTAAGTTACAATAATCGATAGAAAAATATTTTAACATATATTACAACTATAGAGATATATATATACGTGGCGTACTCAGGCATATTATGACGATTACAACTTTTACAACTTTTTGAATCGTTATATCTCAAAAACGGTGGCTCGTAGAAAAAAAGTATATGTTAATTTTTTGTAGATAATTTTATGATCTACAATTTTTGTTTGAAATATTTTTGTGATTAAACTCACCGTTTTGCTGAAAATCGCGAAAAACTAATTTTTTTACCTATGACCTTGAATAAATTTTTTCCTTACAGGGGAAAGGTGGGAAACTTTCAAATTTTGTTTTTAATGATATTTCAAACAATCTTACCGATTTTCAGCTTGGTGGGAATTTAGGTAACTTTACTCTTATTTATTGGTCTAATTTGACCGGACTATTATGCATTTCAAGAATAAAATGTTCGTAAGTAATTTACATTTTTTTTTAGATAAATATTTTTCCTTTCCTTTCTAATATTAATTTCAGACTCAATTTGTTTTGAAAATTATCCAATTGAAAAACGCGGTCGAACTGTTTCAAAATAGGTATTAAATAAAATGTACATCTCAAATTACCAAATATTTGTTGATGCGTGATGAACAATTGCTTTTGTTCCTTGCAATTTCTGGCATACTCATTTACTTTTGGAGCATTTCACAAACAGTTTTGGTAAAATTTTTCGGGGAATGTATGAGTGCTTTGAATGAGCCAATCCTGGTAGGTTTTGACAGAAGTTTAATACTTTCCTTGCTGTCCAGGTGTTCAATGTATATTGAACATTGCCATCCATATCGGAGTTCCTGGCCACTCCAAGCCATCCATCGGAGTCAAGACTAGAAACAGATTATTGAGCCTTCCTATTGAGGAGAGTCTTCGCCTTTACATTTAAAAAATTGTGCAGATGCTTTGGAAACAGACTGAAGAAAATTTGGTTGAGTTATCTTGAACTGAGGTTTTGAATTGTTTTGGGAGGCCATGCACGAAGATATTTTGACACATAAATTGAGATAAGTCAAAAAGTATTGCAGATGAGTCTATAACAACCGGGTGCGTTAAATCGACAATTTAATGGCGAATCTAAAACTGTAACGAAAATGGCGGAATATAGTTGAAGTTGGAACATATTTTCAGGATGTGCTTCTTTGTCGACAGTTTGGATATATCAGTTGGACGAAAATATCCCCAAATCATAAAATAGGTTGAATAATTTGCGAATAAAATTGGGAAGCACATCTCTTGAGGAATATTAGCGGAATTTTTTCAAATCCACTCGTTTTTTTGGTATTAAGATCTTGCAAAATGCGTCTAATGTTTCGTTAGCGAGTATAGGTACTCGCTAATCAGGGTAAAATTTACATCAAATATGTTGGCAAAAATACTGGATTTCTCTTGGTCGATGGTCGCTAGTATGGCTCATCTTCTTTGGTTATTTGCCGTGGCGCTCCGATATTGTCGGTGGTGTATTCACTTTTCAGCTGTAGGAAAACCCGGAAAACCTACAGCACCACCCCGGTTGGTCGGTTCGCACTTCAAGCTAGCACCAGAAGTCGGGATTGGCATCTAGGCAACTCACATCACACTTGAATCACAACAAGGCATGTGGCCACGTAAAAAGACCCATGTACTTGAGAAAAAAGATTCCGTACCCGAGCCTCGAACGTCTGTCTGATGCGAGCTAGAAGTTCCACTGCTAAAAAAAATAAATAAATAAATAAAAATATATTTTCTAAAATTCACATTAAAACATTCCACCAAATTCTACAGATCCAAACAAATTTCATGCCCTTCTTTCTTCGCCTCACATAGGCTCGACGTCAGGGAATGGGAATTTGGACGCACGGAGAGCCGCCTCCCCCTCCACCCCATTGCTGGGAAGGAGAGCGAGCGCTTGTGCCAAGTGTTGCCTAGGGCCCCGATCAAGGGGCGCTGACTGCCGCCTCCGCTGATGTTGGCGGTTGGTCGAGCTGTAGAGCGTGTGAGGCTGATTATTGCGAGCTAAACCCGGAAAAGGCTAAAAGCAAAAAACCGGGTCATGAGAATTGGCGATTCTAGATTACGTGTCTGGGTTCTTTACAGAACCGGTTCCTCCCATCTTTCCTGGAAGATGTCCAGCGCTTGATAAATGAGCCCACCGTGTTTGCGGGGCTCATTATCGAAAATTCTGAGTCTGGTGAGATCTCTAGTTAGAGAACTTTTGGGGAGGTGGAACTTGTAAAACTTGTATGACAAGTTTTTTACATGTGTCGGGATCGAGTCGACGCCCGTAAGGGCACGCAGCGCATCCAATCGGATGTATCGATCACTATTCGTGATGATACGAAGCACTTTGTTCTGCATCCTGTCCAACCTCATGAAAGGAGTTTTGGGCAGGCTGCAGAACGCTGGGCAAGCGCACAACATCGCTGGCCGGATCATTTGTTTGTAGATTGCCATTTTAGTTCCACTGCTAGAGACCTTAGCCACTGAGTCACCGACTGACCAAATTCATCATTACCAGTATCAGTTCCTTTCGATCTGAGCAAAATTTCCCTGAATGTTTGAGAAATTATATCGCTTTTCCCACGCAAATTTCATCTCCATAGTTAGTTCACACTATTCCCCGAATATTTCACCCGACCAACTCATAAATTCTCGAATGTTGGAATACCCATCCAAATATATTCTCTTTTTCCGGCACGAAGGCATACACACATACAAATACCTCTGGCAATTCCTTTTCCTGTTTCTTTGGTTCTATAAACCCACTTCGCGAGGCCAGTATCAGGAATGAAACACCCGAAACACGTGTATTTAAAAAGATGAATGGCGTCGGGCGGAAATTTTGGTTATTTGGACAGGGCCGAGTACAGGGGCGTAATGAGGATCAAGGTTAATAGAAGGGCTGGGAACAGGGTAAGTATCATAGGAATAAGGCAAATTAAAACTTCATAGTACTTCAGTTCTTCAATTATTAAAGTATTGATAAGTTAGAAAATTCTACTTGTAATTGAAGTGTTTCACTGAAATATTCGTGAAAATTTATTGAATACTATTCTTAAATTCGTGATTTCTAAGATGAAGTTTTACTTTAATACATATTCTACACCTCTACTTTCGCCCTGTATCTTGTATCGTTACCATAGGTACTGAAAAATAAACTAAAATATTTAGGAGTTATAGTTGACCGATATTTACTATGGAATGAGAATACTTTGTATGTTAACAAAAGGCTTAGACAATTGATTCACAAATTTTATTGTCTGCGAGATATTCTAACCCGCAAAAACATGCTCATACTTCATATCTTTCACTTGTAGAGTCTGTACTTGAGTATTGTATCACATGGGGAGCAGAGCCTCTGACCATAGTCTGGAATGTATGCAAATTATGCAAAATACTGTACTAAAAATTATCTTAAAGAAGGATTTTCTACCAATAAGCTTCTTGAAGAATCAAAATTACTCCATGTAAGAAGTCTTTATTTTTATTCATGTTTGATTTAGATAAAAGAAGTCTGTATATTTGCCATTATCCAAAAAGAGTCACTCACAAAAATTTTTGTACATTACTTCGGCCCAAAACTTTTCAACTATTCATCATTAGAGTCCAAGAATAACAGATATTGAGAAATACAAAACTGCCACGAAATAATTTCTCCATTTTTCGTATACATAAAAACCGAAAACGGCAATAACTGAAAATGAATTTTAAACTCCTCGTAGATATGGATTGCCTGACCAAAGCACATTTTGTTCATGTTAAGAAAATGTGTATTATTTTTCTAATTATATTATATTATCTGAGATATATAACCCAATCTCACAGATTCATGTTCAGGAAGAACTCACGTCAGTCAAATATACGGACATGGACAGAATCCAATCAACTCCTTTTCTAGTCAAAAATTCTAAATATGGAAACGATTTTAGCTCTTTCTACAGAACCATGCTTTGACATACCTACCGTAATTATTTTTATTAATTCGTTTACACAAGAACTATTTCTACTGCTAGGCAAACTAAAATTGGTTGTCTCTATATCTGTCAACCATTGACTGGTTCATACTCACCCCTTCAGTGGAATTTACTGAGGTACAAAATCTGCCGAGTTATTGGTAAAGAATTTTTCCTCCTACCCCTATAGAAAGTACACACTTTCCTCTCTCAAATCAAGGAGGAAACTCATACTTTTCCTCCCTAGGGAGGAAAAGTACTTTCCTCCCTAGGGAAGAAATTATTTTTCCTCCCCCTCATTTCAAGTAAGTTGTAAACGATGAAACTTGTGAATTCATTATATTCATATTGTTCCCATAATTTCTAGAACATCCTGTATATTCTGTTTTTTGGTGAAAATCAAACATTAATGTTACTTCAACGTAGTTCTTCAATACAAATTTTTACTTCAGGAATCTTAGATATACGTTTTTTGAGTTCAGAATAAGAAAAGCATGTGGCTCACTGACAGTAAACACGGCGATTGACTTTTGAGGTGCAAAGTCGCTACATTCATTAAACTTAGTTGAATTTTTGAAAAATGAATAGCGATTCAAGTGATTTTGAATTTCCAAATACACCACCTAATATTAAGGAACAAGCCAACATAGCGTCATTAACCTTACTACCACAAAAATCTAAAAACAGGTATGAAAAACAATATGCACAATATAAGCAATGGGCTGAAGACAACAAGATACATAAATATTCAGAGAATGTTTTACTGGCATATTTTTCACTACAAGAAAAATCATTAAAAGCTTCAACACTTTGGTCTAAATATTCAATGCTACGTACAAAGATACAAATGAAGGACAATGTTGATATTAAATATGCAAAGTTGATTGCATTTCTAAAACGTCAAAATGCCGGGTACAAACCAAATAAAGCTACAACTTTTACAAGAGAAGAAATAAATACATTCTTAATGGAAGCCCCCGATGATGCTTTTTCATTAATGAAGGTAAGAAATGAAATCCCATGCAAATAATTTAATTTTTGATATAAAATATTCATAGGTAGTCCTTGATATTGGAATTTCTGGAGCATGTCGATGTGATGAGCTTATTAAAATGACTATGGATGATATTGAAGATAAAGACAATCTTTTAGTCATAAATATCCCCACTTCAAAAACGTATAAACAACGAACTTTCGTTATCAATACTACAACAGGTAACGGCCCAAATTTTGTTCAAATCGTTAAAAAGTATATCTGTCTACGTCCTAAATCTGAGCATAAACGATTGTTGGTATGCTTTAAAGCAGGCAAATTTATAAATCAAGTGGTTCCAAATGCCGAACATTACACAGGCCACAGTTTCAGAACAACTTCAGCAACTCTGTTAGTGCTGGTGGGGATATTTTAGCTCTAAAACAGCATGGCGGTTGGAAATCAACCAATATCGCAGAAGGTTATGTAGAACAATCTTCACAAAAAAAAAAGAAAAATTTCTGATCAAATTATGGGAAATAATGTAGAACCTGAACTTGATCAAAATCAGCCAAGCACTTCTAGAAGTTACCACCATTACAATGTGCTAAGCGAAAATATTTCAAATACTAAATCTCCTGTTCAAACCCTATCTTCTTCCAATGGTGTTCATATAAGTGCTGCTCAAAACTGCACATTCAATATTAACATAAATAATTCTAAAATATAGTTAAACAATAGTATGTACTTAATTGTATAGCATATATTGATAAATTTGTTTAATAAATAATTCTTAATTATATTCGTTATCTATTTGTGTCGTAAATAAATTTTCAAAAAAGGTGGGTAGGAGGAAAAATCATATGTATCACATGGGAGTAAAGTGCCTTTTCCTCCATTGGATGTTTACTGCCCTCCGCTTCGCGTCGGGAAGTAAACTACATCCTGCGGGAGGAAAAGTGGCACTTTCCTCCCTAGTGATACAAATAGCTATTACTGACAATTAAAAAAAAAATACGAGAGTCTGTTGTTTCCAGAAATGGCATACACCGGAATTGTCAATATCTCATCAATATGATTCCTGCAATCGAACGTGCTCTAGAAACTTTCTGTCCCCACTTCCTTTGCTTCACGGAAAGCATTCCGCGACGAAATGAACTCTGAACTTCATTCTGAACATGATGGTAATTGTCTGAGTCTCTTCTGGACCGGTGCCAGACCATCTAGAAGATCTTTATTATCTCGCAAATAACTATTCAATTATTGTACATTCGTGGGTGTCGAGTAATTATAAGACTGCAGCGTTTTCTCTGTGCTGTCAGCATTAAATAAAAACGGTAATCTTGCAAGAATGCAAGACGATGATAGAGAATTTATTTGTTTTAATCTTAGCGAGCTGCTGAAAATACAAGGATTTATTGTTCGAGCTTGGCGTTCAGCAAGACAATCGACTCTGGAGACTGAACTTGACCTAGTAGTTCGTAGAAAAGGAAACCGAATTGTGCTTTGCGATTAATCTATTTTCATAATGATCAGCTTCTCTCGACTTTATATTATTTACCGTCACGTATGAATTTTAACCATCTTGTAATGTATACAACTCTATAGGTAAATTGCTTGAGAAATGCTTAAAAACACGTTAAAAAAATCGTTAAAATTGTTATTTCCGTACAACCCTTAAAAGTCTTCGAAAGACTTGTCCGAGCTAGACGCAGCCCTTACCTTTTAACGTGTGATGCCATGCATGAGACCGATGAGATCGACAAGGTGTGCACTTTCGGTGGGGAAGCCCCTTACGTTATGTGCTGTCCCTTTCCCGGTTCTGCCGTGCCACACTACTGCTCCGTAGGTGATCATAGGCCTCACTATCATGGTGTACATCCATCGCAGTATTGATGGGTTACAGCCCCACGTGTTTCCTGCAATGTTCCTGCATCAGTGATGATTTGGCTTTGTTAACGATCTTTTCTACGTGTCTGTTCCAGAGTAGTTTTCAGTCTAAGATGAGTATTTGGGGTATATTCCATCTATTTCAGGGGATTTGAATGGTTTGATTTCACTTATACCACCTGATTCTGTTTGGTCTCGATATTTCCGTAGCCTCCATTCCAATTCTGTTGACCTGTTTGGCCGGCTTCTGGTGCTTTCTACTGATATTGGTTGAGAATGACTGAGGCTGGAAAGTGTACTTCTGTGAGCATCTCCAGGTCTTACTCAAATGTTGTCTAGTAGGTTGTCAAGAAGAAGGTATTGTAAATCAAGTAGGTTTCTTGAAAACCTACTTGACTTACAGTACCTTCTCTAGCTAATTTTTTATGAATTCTCGCGCACATCGGGGTATCTGATACCTCTTCGCAGAGTTTCTTCCACGCTTTCTTATTTCTTTGTTTAACTGCATGAGTTTGACATTGTATGTGATCCAATCTTGGTTGGATTTTGCTTTGTTGGAAAGCTTTCGCACCACACCTCTGAGGGATTTCAAGTGCTTATATCAACCGCATATTTATTATCTGCTTATTTTAGGTATCTGCATCATACAATTTTCCTGCACTATACATAAGTTAGCAAATGACCAAGGAATAAATAGTGTGAGCATTTAAAACTTTCACGAACCACTCCTGAGTTGGATCTGTCTGGAAATGCAAAATATATAGAGGAAAACGCCTCCTCGACCGGTTTTCCACATATTTTCTTAGTAATTTATGGGGAAGGGGATCGCGACTAATAAATGTGAAGGAGTAACGCGGCCTCTCCTATCTCTACAATGACGTCCACACGTGCTAGATTATGCTTAAATTATGTATTTCTACCTTCAGGTATTTCGTCCGAGTTGATCGATATCATTCTGTAATAGGTTTTGCGTTGAATGGGGTAAAATTCTGCAGGAAAAGGAAATGGGAAACATATAAAAGGAAGGCCAGATACGTTTGAGAATGAGAGTAACTGTCTTCAATCGATGAATCCATTATTTTGTGGAAATTCATGTTGAGAACTTCAATTTTCATAGTTAGAATAATAAAAAATATTGAACACAACAATAACAAAGCAATAAAATATAAGGAATATCCCAGTCGAGCCCTGTTTTCGGAGCTACGATACTACTGGAGGGCGCGCTGGTGTGTCATTAACCACAGCGAAAACTTCCCACGTCCATGGGGTGAGTGATTACTGGATCCGAGAATCATGTGCCCTGAGTAAACGAAGCAGCGTGCCCATACTCCACCAAGTACTCCTATGATCAGAACCACCATTTTGACAGAATGGTTTTGGTAAAGCCTGCGGAGTTCGAAGAGTGAATCGATATTTTGTCCGTTTTTGGACGATGTTAGTTTCGCCAGGAGCCGAGAACTCTGATGAAAATCGTCCTACTTTGATGGTCGAGGAGGACTACATCAGGATCATTGGCTTGTATTTTCCTGAGGGTGGAGAATGAGTAGTTCCAATAGATTCGGCACTTCTCATTCTCCACAACGGACTCAATATCCCCAAGCATAAGGCAACACCGGTGTCTCGTCTATACCGTACGAGTGTCGTAGGGCCGCGTTATGCCTGGATAAGCTGACAGCAAAGGCATTATGGTCGTAGACAAGGGTGTTGAAGACACCATCTTGGCAGTCCATTATGAATATTATTATTAATAGTGAAATTGTCGATAAAATTATTATTATTAATATTGACATTGTCGCTCATTGGGTTCTAAATCTAGACCTTCAGATTCTTTTGGAAGGTCTGAACATTCTTTCCGGATGCCTGAAGATATTTTCGTGAGGACTGCAGATTCTTTTGGAAGGTGACATATTTCTGGGGCTAATTCCAGTTGAAGATTATTTTGAAGGTTGAGTCGGAGGATTCAAGCTCTTGATTGGAGTCAAGAATTTATTTTGGAGGTTGCCAATTCTAGGCTCAGATTCACAGTTGGAGATATCAACTCAAAGATTTCTGTTCCAGAATATTGCTGAAGGTTCAAATTCAAGGATGTAGCCAAAAATGTGAAGTCCGTTTGTCTATATAAAACCCCAACTGTTTGACTCCGTTAGTTTCATGAGATCTATTTTTCATATTTCAGAGAAGAATCGGCTATAAAAGTCTATGGTGTAAAAGTTACTGAAACAATGTTATGGAAGAGTTCATACACAGCAGGCTGATTCACGGTGGATATTCGGACATTCTCTACCCAACTTCGATCAGGAATTAGTAGCAACTATGATTTTTTAAATGGAACACCCTGTATATATTTTTATAATCCGATAACTTCTCTTGATATTTTCCTATACCTATCCGTTACCGGTTTGAAAATGAAAATTATTTAAAATTTTTTTCTTCGGAAATTATATCCTCTAAAAATGCTGATATTTTAAGCATGCCCATAACAAGTCTTCTTCGTGGGTTATCCTTGATTTGTTTCGTATTTTGTACTTATTGTTTCAATTCTAATAGCTTTATGATAGTTTTATTTAATATAACATGAACATTTTTCAAATATTAGGCTTGTTATAAGCAGTACACCCATGAACAAGGTTTCACCTTTTAGGACTTCTCTATTTTATTTGTTATAATTCAAATGTATTTCATTATTGTGTTATTTTTTTGTCAAATAAAATTATTATTATAGTATTATTATTAGATATTAAACTGAAACAGTTCTTTCGTTTGCTTGAAAAATTACTAAAACCTAATTAATTCAAATGGAACACCCTGTATACTTTTTAAAATATGAAATACTGCTGAAATTTGCTTTATTTCTATGTGTATCATACATATACCAAAATAGTCAAGTTTCGGACCTATCATTTATTTGTGAAAATGTCTTTTCAGAATAGTATTTATAATTACTATTTGACAGTAACGTTTTGACATTTTCCTAATGATATCGACATTTTCGTCGCTTTATATGTTGCAAATACTTTCAAAACGATGGAACAAAACTATTCAAACAAAGTTCTCATTAACTTGTTTATAATTTTTGAATAGTGTGATAAAATTATCAGCAGGACAGGTAGAAAGTTCGATGAAATGTATCTGAATCTCCTGCCAATGAACCCCAAGAAATATATACGAATTCAGAACAATTTCAGTGCATTTGGATCAACTTTGAAAGCATCAAGAAACAGTTTCAGTTGATACGTCTAGAAGAGTACTTCGACCACGCCACTGAAGATGACTGCCGCAGTTGCAGTTGAAACGTTTGGAAATTCAAACCAAAGAAGACCACGGCAAAAGCCGGAAACCAACCAAAATATTGACGCCAGCCGTGTAAGCCTACATTCCTACATAATGTATTATTGTTCCACCCTGTACTGAAGTAACAGAGATTAGGCCGACGTGTGGGAAGCCTTCAAGTATCACCTAACTCTAAACCAAATTTCTATTCATTAGTATTTCCCAACTCATATATGAGCAGTTTCAGAGTCAAGATCTCCGAAAAAAAAAATTAATCCATTTGAAAAATCAAAGTTTCTTATTTTATAGTGGTTCGTTCGAGACTCTCGTTTTCGAGAGTCTCGCATGGTCTCGTCTCGTTTTCGAGACGAGACTCGAGACGATACTCGGACAAGACGAGATGAGACTTTTGTTGGTCTCGTCTCGAGTCTCGTGCATGAGTCTCGGCTCGAAAAGCCAATAAAAATATTTAAAACAAAACTGAATAAACATCTTTTTTTTTTAAATAAAAAATTATTAGTATAATACCAAGAATTTCTTTTGAAAGTCTCTTCCGGCGTTATCGGATCGGTTGACGGTAATCACTTTGTCTTTCTGAAACGCGCCGCCGCCGCCGATTTTTAACCCTATTCATTAATTTTGCGATATGTAAGTGTTCTATTGTGATCGAAATGAATAAAGATCATTATTTCTTCCAAGTTCAGTTATTCGTTGTTCTGTGTGGATAGTGGTAATTGTTTGAGCGTGCTGAATTGTGCCAAGTTAATTCAAAATGAGACGATTCAAGAGGAAAAAAGCGAATTTTTGACTTCAAAGATGAATAAAATTCCGGTGATTTTTCTAATGGAACTGAGGATATTTACATACCAGACAAGACTCTCACAAAAGCAAATTCGACACTTATTTCAACATTGATTTAAAGGGGACAAATCGAGATTAAATTGGCAGGTGTAGAATATGTTTAAATTCAAAGGAAATTAAAATGTCATGTGGAAATACTACCGGATTAAGAAAACACGTACGCACTAAACATCCAAAAGCATATTTCAAAATATATCCAAATGAACCAAATGAACTGGCAGAAGCAAGTACTTCCAGACTCACTGTTCCCGAAATGTTTGCTGCGAATTCTCAATTGAAGGTAAGCTGTTAGAACTTTATAATTTAATTATTTCAAGGCTGTATACCATCGATGACTACATTTTTATTTACGGCATATTTTTGTTTTGAATAGTGAAATCTATAACTTTTCCAAAAGGCTGACGGCATCTATCGATATAAAAAATCTGCCACTTTTGCAAGTTTAAAGTTTAAAGTATAGTCTTTCTAATATTAATTTCATTTGATACGCCGACATCTCATTTAAATGATGATTTATACTCTCCAGCCAAAGATTTTGCATTTTGCCGCACGTCAATATGTCCACGTGGACCGCGGAGTTTCCTTTGAATTTATACAAGTTGTTGCAATAGTTGATAATGGATGAACTATATTCAAGAAATATACAGCGTGGATCAAATTTGGCTTACATTGCTATCTTAAAACTACAAGAGATAGATAATGTGAGAATCGGCTATACGGTACAATCTTTTCTAAATATTAGCCATTTAGATTTTGATATACAGTGTGTCCAAATGGATTGATATATTGCGATCTCGGAAACTGTAAGAGATAGTAAATGGGAGAAGCTTTAGACAATTTAGTTAGTAATTATACCTATATGACGCTTGCTGCGTGATTCTAGAGATGATTTTTTTTTCAGATATTTTGAAAAAACTTAAAAGGCGCATTTTCGAAAAGGCCTTTTTTATTTATCAAAATTTTCATAATATCTAAAAACATTTTTGCATCAACTTTTAACATAGCCATGTGTCTTGTCCGATGATTGTACTCACAACGTTTCGGTTTTTTCAGAACTATCATTAACTTTCATTTTTTAAATACGGGCCTGTATTTTTATTCCACACTTCAGGTGCCGTTGGTGTTTTTAGTAATTGCAATTTACGCCAGCCATACTAACTACTACCACTGTACTAAAAATCAGAAAATAGAGAGTAGAGAAAGAGCTATTCATGCATCAATTATCTATTGCATTACACAAATTGTGTCATTTCGCAGGTGGTTACATAAATAGCTATTTTGATACTGACAACCAAAATATGCTATTTTTCAGTTGACATTTAAATGTGAAAAACTGGAAAAACATCAGTGAAACATAAAACAACAATGCGAAAAGTGAATCAAACGTTGAAATTTCGTCTGAATATTTTTAATTATACTTCCGTGACAAAGAATATTGTATGATACATTTGTTAAAAGTGATTTTATTTTGCTCGTGAAGTTTCTCCACTCGTGGACGCATACTTCGCAATATAAAATGCCACTTTTAACAGTTGTATCGTAAATAACTATATTTTGATTCTCGTCCGTTTTATAAGGTCTTATCACATTCCATCCGAGAGGGCTAAGGGTTGTTTTTTACCTTTGACTTTTTCAGTTATTTCATTTATAAAATAATGTTAGGTTTTTATTTTCTTTAGTTGTATTACTTTCAAATACATGATGTTATTTTTTAACAATTGTAATTTTCTCTTCCGACTCTTATATTATAGCAAGTATTCAGGTATTCCTTATTGCAGTGAAGCAATAAGATTATGAATGATGAGATTTCGATACTTCTACGAGACTCTCGTGCGAGAAAGGAGACGAGAATGGAGGCTGCGAGACGAGACTTGAGACGAGACTTATCATTCCATCGGCGAGACGAGACAAGACCTTATGAAAATCTCGTCTCGTTGGTCTCGTGCAAATCACTATTATTTTATATAGTTTGACAATATGTATGTCCCTGCTATGGAACAGTAAATTTATATTCAAATCGAAAACATTTCTCGAGTTGAAAACGACAAATAGTCCTTTGGTATTATTTGTCGTAGTATAACTCCATTATTGGTATAATGAAACTGCAGGGGATAACGTAGAGGGTGGAAATGCTTCAGAAGAGCTTTTACTGATGAAAAGACAAAATAGGGTGAGGACAGGTGGTCTAGTAGCATTTCACTCACAAATCCCAACGGTGTTTTGATTTAATCGAAATCATTCGGTACATTAACCTAGCTTGAATGAATAAAATTGTGCAACGTTGAATGTCATAAATAAGAGATTCGCTGGTCTCGCGTTGAAAAGTTTCTTTGTATTTTCCCGGTCTACGTGTCACCACCGCCTCCCCTGTCGTGCTCCCAGTGTCGTTCTGATTCGCAGATTATCGATCTTGTTTTTTTCACCTCAAATATGTCATGTTCACTGCAATCCTTGCCTTCACACGGTACGGTGTTTCTTGCTGAACTCGCACAGTCTCCCAGAAGTTCAGCTGGATATTTTAAGTATGCACAGAGCAAAGAAATATATTTTCACAACGACGACGGGTTGTAATTTTTGTAGTCATTTGGGTACTCCGTACTCCAATTTTTCACACAAAAATATATTCAAATTAACACAATGATACTGGCAAGAACGTTGTGTACTCATATCAGAGTTGAATTCTATGAAAACAAATATCCCTGGTTTTATTTCTTTAGAATTCAAGGATATATCGTATTCTGAATACAGTGAAGACTATACAAAAAAAAACCCTGACAATAACCCGCTCGTATGAAATACCAGGAAAATTATTTCTACTCACAATCCAGAAACGAAGATTGCTCAGCTTGTTATTATTTCATGACTTCAAGAAGATGAAACAACGAGAAAATTACGCAACCTAAGCTAACCTTGATACCCATATTGAATGGAATCTATGTACACTTCAATTGGTCATCTAACCTGACTGATAATATGAATTAAAATACGCTAATTGATAATATAATTGATGATGGTTACACAACAATGAAACGTCCAGTTTGAATTCTAGGAAATATCTAGGACCGAAATTGTCCTATCATTGTATTTTTTCCTTGACCTGAACAGATCTGACCTGAATATTTATGATGAATCTAAGAGTGTTGCTTATGTTGAACCATTTGCATAGATTATGTAAGAACAACAACCTTACAAAAACTTCATTTTCGACCCCTTAATAAAGGAGTGAAATGGTACTTTACCTTTTACCCCTGAGAGCAAAAATTTTCCTCCCTTAAGTTTTTTGATACTTTGACATAAGCAAGCGTTTTTTTTACCTCGTCATCGTTTTTATTATCAAGCAATGGTGAAGCAATGGGAAACCGAATTGGAAAAGAGTAAAATAAATGAATTATGAAAAAACATGTTAATTAGAGCATCGGCTGTTCTCAAAATCCTGTGGAGATTCTTCCATCGTAATTTCAGGTTTCCATCCCATATTGGGTTTCCATTGTTTCTATTTTACTGAACCTCAATATTTCTGTAAACAACGCACGACACTGCCGGTGAGGGAAGATGTCTCTTAGAAACAAAGTTTAGAATGTGTGCATCGAGTTACTTATCTAGGTTGTGTTATTTGATCGGAGGTATGTACACATTATAATTTTCAGGACATTACAAAAGTGACGACCTTAAAGGTAGTAGAAAATACTATGTACACAAGTACCTCAGAATGAGAAATATGTTTTCCTCCCTTGGTATGTAAATAGCTATTGTTTTTCGGAGCATCATGAATTTTCTGCAGAATTAGGTTATAGAATGTGAATTTTATTTTGGAAGCTTCCTGACAAGATATTATGCTGTATCAGTTGCCTTATTTCGAAAATATATAGGGTATCCTTTCAAAAAATGATTGAAAGGGTGATCATGGGAAGTGGGGGTTATACCGATTATGAATATGCATGAAGATGTCTTCCTGTCGTGGCTCCTTTCATATGTTTTTACAGAAAATAAATGTATCGAAAGTTATTGAGGGTGTATAGTTTCTGTTAGAATTCACTATATTCAATTAATAGTTTTTTGCAACTGCTGTTAATTTTTGTATCAATTTATACTTCATTTATGACTAATTTGTTGCTTTTCATTTCTAATCCTTAATTTATCATGGTATTCCACTACTTTTAAGCTAATAGTGAATTTTCCTTCCGGTACTTCTCTTTAAATAATTTACGATATCACTTCTTTTTCCTTCGTCACAAGTGTTCACCGCTACTCTCTTGATCTTTCATTTTCTTTTTTCGTCTTTCATCTTCTTCCCTCTCTTTCTGTTGCCCTTTCTTCCTTTATCTCTCTACTCCTCTTTCTCTTCTCTCTATCTCTTTGTCTCCCCCTCTTTTCTCCTCCCTTCCACTCTCCCTCCTTTCTCCCCCCACCTTCTCTCAATTTAGCTGAGTTTACGCGTTTTCGAGAATTTATATGTCCCTCAGTAATGTGATTTAGTAGATATCTGATTTATTCTGTGAAATATTATATTACTACTCCTTTGACGTTTAGACAACGAGTTTTAAAAATGAATTTTAAAAACGCAAATTCCAAATAATGTTCGTTCCATGTCTCTATTGATCATATATTATTCCACCGACCGACATTGCCCTATGTAAATATGAAAACCTAATTTCTATATGTTGTCAGATCATATCATGATATTCATTAGGCACCACTAATGTTGTATTACGAATACCTATTCAATTTCAAATTCATTATCATAACAACGACATTTCTGGTCATTAACCTGCTGATAATGACCGCATAATAAACGGAGAGATGGCTATCACTAATTTCTTACGATGAATTAGTTGCTCTGATGGTGCAATTTCATGTAGAACTGGAAATTCACATAGCATTGAAAGGCCGATTCACATACACGCGTGCCCACCCTGCATTTTTTTGCGGATAAAAATCCCTCAAAGGCAGAGCTTGTGCTAGCACGGGAGACCCGGGACCAACAGTTTGTATAAAAGTTGATTCCGAACCACTTTAGACCAGTGGATCGAACCCGGGCCGTCTGGGTGGGAGAAATTCTCACCATGACCACTTCACTCTATAACCCTTCAGGAGAAATGCATGCCTGTTGACGTTCACATCAGTGCAGCATTATTATTATTATTATTAGATGTCGGGGCTAGCCAGCGGCTGAAATGCAGGTAGTTCTGTATATAACCTTTCTGCACCCCGCTGTGAGGTCTATCTCGTGAGTACTCCGGATCTTTTAACTCCAGGAGATTCCCCACAAGGTTTTCCTGCGGGATGATATCTTCTGCATCGTGGTGTCCGAAGATATCCATCCTCATGCGAGCCAGAGCTTCGCATTCAAATATTATGTGGGCGGCTGTTTCGTCCTCTTCTTCACAAATCTGCATTGTGTGGACTCTTGATGTATCCCCAACCGTTGCAGGTGTTTTCTCAAATGGCAGTGACCTGTCATCAGTCCTATCACCTTCCTGAGGGAGTCTCGGCTTAGTTCAAGAAGGTGTCTTGATAGCCGGTCGGTTGGCCCCATCATCATCATTTTTCCTAATTGACATCCCCAAACGGGATTCCGCAAGCAGGTTAGATCCTCTTATGACCTGGTATCCAGACTAGTTTTACCCTGTTCTGTGCTCCCAGGTCGTTAAGGTTTTGGTGTGCCTCCCGAACCAGTTTGGAAGTGAACCTGCATGAACGCAGGGCTTTAATCGCCGCCTGACTGTCGGAGAGAATCGTTATGGGTTGGTTTCTAGGACCCCTCTTCAGAATCTCTCTCGTGCAGACGGAGATTGCCGTTACCTCGGCTTGGAATATAGAGGCTTGAGTACCGAGGCTTAGGCTGATGTCTTTCCTCGGTCTCTCCCCGTATATTCCAGCCCCAACTCCTTTGCTAGTCTTTGAGCCATCCGTGTACCAGATTTGCCCTCTTGACAGCATTGGTATAGCCCTTGATGTTGCTTCCCCATCTTCTATGATGGTGGTGTATGTTCCATCAAAGGAGCATACATGGAATCAGGAAATGTTCTAGTTTACATGATGAAAGAAACAGTGAAAAATCCGTCGGGATTATTTGAGATACTTGAATTGTATTCGTCACTCCAGCATTGACAAAATTATTACAGAACCAAGAAAAATATGAACTATTTATGGAAACGCAAGTGAAAGGCATATCTGTGAATTGTCACGCAGTTTTTAGACAAAAAGGTCTGATCGAGTCAGTTCAGCAATTTGCGAATTTATGGCGCCACAGTAAAATTCATTCATTACAATAAAAATACTACTTTCTTGATAACAATCGAAAAGCATATTACTTTAGCGTAGAATTGTAGATTGTAAGGGGGTCGTACAGACTGTGCAGCCTCACAAGCACTTCGACCTATAAGTTCTTTTATGCGTGACCCTTGTTCAAGGCCCGGGATTCCGAGACTTCTTGCGAAGTTTATCAGTTTCCTGGAAGCTGAATTCCTGATGTCTGAGGACGTTAAGAAGGCCCCTTCCAAGAACTTAAGCCTCTTGCAGAAAAGGACTAGGCATTCGCACAACAAATGTTCTGCAGTGTCTGCGAATTTCTCAGAGGGCAGTGTCCAGTTAGAAGTCCCGTTACCACCTTCAAGTCTCTCTTTACCAACTCGAGAAGCGGTTTAGCTTTCTTTGACGATAGACACACAAGTCTTTTCGCTTGTCTTTGTCCTGGCACTCTATTCCATTCAGATTTCATTTCATTGGTTTCCCAGCGTCGGAACTCTTCTTCTAATTGGGCTCTGGAGAGTCCACAGAAGGGTTCTGGGTCGGGAAATTTGGTGTTTGCCCCTTCTTTGGCAAGGTAATCTGCTTCTTCGTAGCCTTTAATTTCTCTCTGACCTGGCCCCATATCAGGGTGACCTCATTGTTTACTGCCAGTTGTCTTAGGGATTGTTACAGTCCCAAGTCTACTTAGACTCACAGGTGTATGACCTCAGAGCTTTTAGTGCTGCTTCGCTATCTGATAGTTTTCTGCCCTTCGAGTGCCTCTTTCAAGGCATGCCTGGACACATAATTCCATAGCATGTGCTTCTGCTTGGAAGATGGTTGGGGTGTTACCAAGGGGTTTAGAGAGCCTGAAATTTGGTCCTGTAACGCCCACTCCAACCCTTTTGTCCATCTTGGATCCACCTGTGTACCACAGTGATGCATCCCTTCCCAGTTGAGGTCCGTTCTCTGTGCAAGTTTGGTGGCAGTTTATGACCACTTCAAACTACATTTTGAAGTCGTACCTAACTGGCATGAAATCTGTCGGTTTAGAGATATGGCTTCTAGGGAAATGTGTTCCAAAATCTTTAAGTGTCCGATCGAATCACCTATAGCATAGAATACAACAGAATATGTTCGACTTAGGTGGTATGTAACAACACCATCAGTCATTGAAAGTAGAGAGGTTTAAGAACAAAATAATTTTGAGTGAAGGTAATAATTATTGTCTTATAGTTAATGACACTAGGAAAACTAATCAAGACCAGATAATCTCCCCACATTCTCAGATATGTCTCAGCAGAGAACATATATAGTGAATGATGGAATCCCCAATGTCTCCATTCGATAAAGAAATCAGGCAGCACTGCGAATTTCATAAAATTCGTAGAGGGGATACAGCAGAGCATAATGATTTCTAACGAAATAAAGTTTCCGGTCTCAACTCAAAGGAAAAATGGAGATCCTGCAAATTCCACCAAATTCACAGACAACCCCGAGCAGAGGCCACTGATCTCGGATAATGAGGTTCACGTGGTCTCCACTAACAAAAAACTGGGAGTACTGCAAATTCCACAAAACTCAAAGTCACTGAACGGAGACAAGCTCTTCTGAAGGCAAAAATGAGGAACAAACAGCAAAACACATCTAGACCCATTTCTCTTATATTCTAGAAACTTCCAGTTCCACCCACGACGCCAACTCACTGATATTCGAAATTTCTTGAATTATAATTGTCTTGTCAGTAAGTTCTAGAGCTTTCCGAATTCTTTGGTCTCGTTCTTTCTACGGTTTTCTCGAATTTTCCAGCTCTTTCCACAAGATTCTAGAACATTCTAGAATTTTCTCTCTTTTATTGTAGAAATTTCCAGATAGTTTCGGGAAAAAAGCTGTAGCAGATAACTCGGGTACTGTACTGCTAGCAGCACTCCGTCCGCTGCTATAAAAATCGTCCTAAACCTTCCAACTTTGGACATTACAGTCATGGGAGAGGCGAGGATTAGTGCATACAGGCTCATACAAACAGGTAGTTGGAGATCCCAACCATAAACTGAGTACACCCAAATCATTCATAAAGTCAACATTACCGAACTGGAAATGATTTTTTTTTCAACAGAATACATGCTACCCCAATACTCGTACAAAAAACCATTGAGACAATGGGACATCTGGAAACGTAATATAGTTAGTTCATAGATGGCTTCAAACAGTAGTAGGAACTGTAGCAGGATGGAGTGAGGCCAAAATGAAACGTTTTACTTCCACTTGGCAATAACATCACAGGACAAGGACAAGCATACAGATGAATCTAGACAGAGGGTATGGAAGGAAACACATCTACATTCTATCTGACAGCCAGAGCGCAACAAAAGCTCTGAATTCAGTACAGATTGAGTCGAAGCAGGTTTGGGAATGTCAACAAAGCCTCAATGAAGACAACAAGGTTACACGTGTGTGGGTGCCTGGAAATAGGGGAATAGAAGGTAACGAAAAAGCCGACCAACTAGCAATACCTGCATCTGAATTACCATTCACAGGTCCATAACCAGTATTTGGAATTAGCGGAAACCTAATAAATCAGTGGAAGATAACAAAACACCAAACATATTGGGAAGAAATCAAAGGACATCGACATGAAGCAGCCTTGGTGAGGCACTTAGCCAAACACGGACGGCTGACACTCTCAACCTATACAGATCCAAGATACGCACAATTACTGGCTTACTAACCAGACATTGCGGTCTTAGGAAACACTTGCACACCATGGGAATGAACAGAAAAACTATGGAGTACAGACGGTTGGGTTCTTGGTTGGTTATCCAGTTATTACCAAAATTGGCAGTCAAAAAATTGTTGATAATCAATTGCAGTGTTGCAAGGCGGGGTCCGTTTTCGCTGAAAACATATTTGTTAACTGAAAATGTCTAAATATCTACCTCTGAGATGTGAGACTGTCATTAGAAATAAACGGTTAGATAATTCCTTTATAAACTGATGGAAATAAAGCCAAAATGTGGAGCAAAGTTACCCATTTTACGGTATATTGCTAAATGGATATCGCCTTGACCTCGAATTTGAAACTATTGCAGAGAACGTTGTTCCTCGAAAGAAACTAATGTAATTACACGAATATATCATGTCGGTGAGGAAAGCGAGTGGGAGAACTTGCGATGCATCCTGGCGGAATTGAAATATGCAACCCGACCTGACTCAGACCTAATAAATAACGAATGTAATAATCATAGAATCCAACGGCAATTTCACGGAATATAACTTAAATTACCTAGTTCGGTGTTTGAATGTAATTAGCGTTACATATTCGGAGTGCGTGAATAAGTATCTGTCATTTCTGTGAGGCACTCTGAATTGTTCGGGATTAATTTCCGAGTCGAATGGATCGTTGGAAGCATTGCGGCGTGCGTTCAACCTCCGTTCCAATATTAATACGACGACGAGGTTTGCGAGAACGGAGCTGACGATGTTATTTTGCGACGAGAACAACCGATTCCTCCCACGACAGAACCCCACTTGAATCTACTTGTGGCGGAAAAGAAGATATGTTGACTGGTTTTTTAATCCATGCACAAACGCCTGAAAATATGGGATAGTATGCGTCGGATCCGGTAGTTCTGATTTTTCGCAGACTTGTTCATGAATAATCCAAGTTTGTAACCTCGATCGCAGAATGCAACTTTGTCAAAAATAAAAAAATTCGTAAAAAAATTTATTTAATTCTTTTAATTTTGGCGATTATAACCCTGAAGGACTAGTTTTTGGAAAAATTGTTTTGAGACGTTTTCAAAGTAGACTAAATTTGCCACAATATAATATTGGAACAATCAATCAATGAATACTTTATTTTCCAAGAAAAAATAATTCTTATTGACAAAGCTTTCTATAATTTAAAGTGAGTAAATAATGAAATTTGATAAATAGAGTTGTATAGTACAGTTAACAGATACAAAAATTTTCACAACACAAAAAAGTCATCGTAAAAATGTTCTTATATACAAAGGTGACTATAAACTAAAGTTGAAAACTAAAAGTTCGTGTTGAACCGCGACTAGAATTTGTTGAAATTCGACGTTGCGGCTCCGATTTTGGAGCCATTTTCAATATATATATATATATATATATATATATATATATATATATATATATATATATATATATATAT
Source organism: Chrysolina americana (assembly GCA_958502065.1). Classification (NCBI taxonomy): domain Eukaryota; kingdom Metazoa; phylum Arthropoda; class Insecta; order Coleoptera; family Chrysomelidae; genus Chrysolina; species Chrysolina americana. The sequence goes on along the minus strand of OY293413.1, from coordinate 94,670,422 downwards.
ATATATGTTCCAGTGACTGTAAACAGTCGATAACAATCCTTTAAGAGGTGACTATAACTTTGTATAGTATGTATGGCATATGTCCAACAGAAAACAACTACTTCTCTGGCTGATGCCTCGACAGATATTGAATTATATCTGTCAGACATATGTGCAAAGATCCTTACTTTGACCTCGCGTGTATACAACCGTGATAACCTTGACTGCACTGATGAGGTACGATATTCCGAAACCGGTCTGTAGTTGGCTCTCCGTTTGAATCAGGCAAAGTCCTGCTGTTTGTTTCAGAGAGCTCTTGCAAAGTTGTTCCTTCAAAGTAAGGATCTTTGCACATATGTCTGACAGATATAATTCAATATCTGTCGAGGCATCAGCCAGAGAAGTAGTTGTTTTCTGTTGGACATATGCCATACATACTATACAAAGTTATAGTCACCTCTTAAAGGATTGTTATCGACTGTTTACAGTCACTGGAACATTATTTGCTCCTTGAAACAAGTATATCACATATACCATTTCGTATCCGAAATGTCTTTCTGGGGTGCTCTCTAATCTGTCACCGAGGTGGATCCTGTGAGCAATTGCAGTATTCCTCTCGGAGGACGATGACGAACATCGGGACCTCGCGTGTATACAACCGTGATAACCTTGACTGCACTGATGAGGTACGATATTCCGAAACCGGTCTGTAGTTGGCTCTCCGTTTGAATCAGGCAAAGTCCTGCTGTTTGTTTCAGAGAGCTCTTGCAAAGTTGTTCCTTCAAAGTAAGGATCTTTGCACATATGTCTGACAGATATAATTCAATATCTGTCGAGGCATCAGCCAGAGAAGTAGTTGTTTTCTGTTGGACATATGCCATACATACTATACAAAGTTATAGTCACCTCTTAAAGGATTGTTATCGACTGTTTACAGTCACTGGAACATTATTTGCTCCTTGAAACAAGTATATCACATATACCATTTCGTATCCGAAATGTCTTTCTGGGGTGCTCTCTAATCTGTCACCGAGGTGGATCCTGTGAGCAATTGCAGTATTCCTCTCGGAGGACGATGACGAACATCGGGACCTCGCGTGTATACAACCGTGATAACCTTGACTGCACTGATGAGGTACGATATTCCGAAACCGGTCTGTAGTTGGCTCTCCGTTTGAATCAGGCAAAGTCCTGCTGTTTGTTTCAGAGAGCTCTTGCAAAGTTGTTCCTTCAAAGTAAGGATCTTTGCACATATGTCTGACAGATATAATTCAATATCTGTCGAGGCATCAGCCAGAGAAGTAGTTGTTTTCTGTTGGACATATGCCATACATACTATACAAAGTTATAGTCACCTCTTAAAGGATTGTTATCGACTGTTTACAGTCACTGGAACATTATTTGCTCCTTGAAACAAGTATATCACATATATATATATATATATATATATATATATATATATATATATATATATATATATATATATATACGTAGACGTAGACTTCCCAATACCTGGAAGCCTCTCATTGCACGCATAAACTCATTTCCCACCAACCCAGTTCCCGCACACAGCTCACTTAGCGCCAACCAAGTTCCCGCACACAGCTCATCTAGCGCCAATTCAGTTCCCTCCCATAGTTTACCTCGCGCCAATACATTGCACACGGCCATTACAGCCACGTCCACTATAAATACAGTTCCTCAACCCACAATTCCTCAGTTCTCTCGAAGGAGTAGGCAGATTGAGACCTTAGAGAGAACCAGTGACGAGACATGGGGAGTAGGCAGATTGAGACCCCGACGTCAAGTCACAAAAACCAAACGTAATTATACCTGAGGAGTAGGCAGATTGAGACCTCAGCGTAGAATTACGTATATATATATATATATATATATATATATATATATATATATATATATATATATATATATATATATATATATATATATATATATATATATATATATATATATATATATATATATATATATATATATATAAAGAAGGAACATTTTATTGGACTAAGCCCTCTAGTAAAAATGCAACCGTAGACACGTGTTTCGATCTTAGGGATCTCATCAGTACGGTGAAAGCAAGTGTAAGGATGTGCAACACTTGATTGCAGGTGAAACAACAAATGAACGGAGTCAACAAACAGGAAGCCGACCGCACATTTGTTGACTCCGTTCATTTGTTGTTTCACCTGCAATCAAGTGTTGCACATCCTTACACTTGCTTTCACCGTACTGATGAGATCCCTAAGATCGAAACACGTGTCTACGGTTGCATTTTTACTAGAGGGCTTAGTCCAATAAAATGTTCCTTCTTTTTATTCACAATTTCCCTCGAGAGCATATCCCTGTTTCATTTATATATATATATATATATATATATATATATATATATATATATATATATGAAAACTAAAAGTTCGGGTTGAACCGCGTCTGGAATTTGTTGAAATTCGACGTTTCGGCTCCGATTTTGGAGCCATTTTCAAGAACTGAAAAAGAAAGAAAATTAATAAATGGTTGAAACGTAATTCTACGCTGAGGTCTCAATCTGCCTACTCCTCAGGTATAATTACGTTCGGTTTTTGTGACTTGACGTCGGGGTCTCAATCTGCCTACTCCCCATGTCTCGTCACTGGTTCTCTCTAAGGTCTCAATCTGCCTACTCCTTCGAGAGAACTGAGGAATTGTGGGTTGAGGAACTGTATTTATAGTGGACATGGCTGTAATGGCCGTGTGCAATGTATTGGCGCGAGGTGAACTATGGGCGGGAACTGAGTTGGCGCTAGATGAGCTGTGTGCGGGAACTTGGTTGGCGCTAAGTGAGCTATGTGCGGGAACTGGGTTGGTGGGAAATGAGTTGATGCGTGCAATGAGAGGCTTCCAGGTATTGGGAAGTCTACGTCCGTCGTCGCGAGTGTTGAGGCAATTGGGGCGCTTCTCTATCTCGAGGGCTTCTCGGATGATCCTGGTTTGCAGAGTTTTCTCGGTGGAAATTGTTTTTGTGTTTTTGAAGTCTATTTTGTGACCTGTGTCTTCTCGATGTTTATAAAGTGCGGAAGTGGAAGATGCCTGACGCACAGCAAGTTCGTGTTCGTAGACTCTGGAAGTTACTCGTCTGTTAGTCTGGCCAATATAACTTCTCGGGCAGTCTGAACATGGTATTTCATATATACCTTGAGAATCGTTTGGTTTTGTGTCCTTGGGAGATCTGAGAAATTTGGATATTTGGTTGTTGGCCGTGAATATTGTTTTTATCTCGTGTTTTCTCAAGATATTACTGATTTTGTCTGTCACACCTTTGATGTATGGTAGGAAAGCTTTGTGTAGCTGGATACTCTCTAGTGGATCATTTGTTTTTGGAGGACGGGTCAGTTGATGGCGGATAGACTTGTCGATTAGCGAATTGTTGTAACCATTCTGAAGTAAGGCTGATTTCAGTTTGTCCAGCTCTTGTGGTCTATTCTGGTTGTCGGTAAGCTGAATTGATCTGTATATCAGGGAGTTCAATACGGAGTTTGTTTGTGCTGGATGGTGATAAGAGTTTGCGTGTAGGTATCGGTTGGTGTGGGTCTGTTTCCTGTGTACTGTGTGGGTGAAAGAGTTATTGGATTTCGTAATGAGAACGTCCAGGAAAGCTAGGGAGTCACTCATTGGCAGACCCAGTTCCTCAGACACAACTCCTCACTGCATAGCAACAGTTTTCTTTTGAGACTTTGGATGTGGATATGGAATTTTAGGTTACTATCAATTTCATTGTCAAGAAATTTGGTACAGAGTTTCAACCCAATGTGGATCCCAATATGTTAAACAGCTATTATTGCACTATCGCGGCTTCATTATCTTCAAATGCAACAGGGCTAGATCCGATGTGTTATATGAAAGTCATACTTGTGACTAATGGTTAAATTTATCAAAGTTATTTCTGCTATAAATCCTGCCTAGTTTTACTTCCCTTTTTTTATAGGCGCAGTTATTTGGAAAGAGGTCAATATTGCCTCGAGGTCGGAGAAACTTACAGGAGTCACAAATGAGCTTGTAATAGTATCATTAAAATTTTGGCATACATAGTCCAAAGTAGTTGATGATGTTTTGGTTATTCTGGTAGGCCCCTCAACCACCATTTTTAAAATGAACGATGAGAGTAGATTAAACAACCTCTGGTTTGTGGGCGATTCTTCATCAATAAAATCAATATCGAGATCACCATCTACAATTAGGTTTACACGCACATACATTTTAGTCAACAAATTTTCAAAGTAGACCCAATAGTTTCCGAGATTAGGCCTTTCAAACTTCATAATTTTTTTTTCGAATTTTGCAATTTTTTGCAATTCTGTCGTTCTGAATGAATTTTGACCCTGAATATACTGTCGAAGTCCTGTACTTTTATGATCAGGAATATCGTCACAAGAGGCCCCGCTGCAGTGCCTGCAGACTGATGGGCATTTCAATCCTGCCTCCCTACATGCACGAATTCCCACAACCCTTCTTGCAGCCGCAAGAAATTATCCGCAAGACCTTTTGTGGAGCTCCATCTCTGGTCATCATTTTGGGGTTGGGGCCTTGTGGCGTGGATATCCACCCCCAGGAGAGAGGGTTCAGTGTGAATCCCAACCGCGCCTGTACCTATGAGAGATTGGACATGAAAATGGAAAATGATGAATGATATGTATATATTACTGATGCAAGGACAAATTTTTACCTGATGGTATGTCTGTAAGGAGTGAAATCAAGCAGAGTGTCGTGTAAGAGGTAATCTGGCTAGATTGAAGCTGGTTTTCGTCGCAGCCCTGGCGAATAGTTGGTACCGCAGCTCATCAAGGTTATGGGTGTTGGGGTTACCTCCGTATAGAGCAACTATGACTTGCTCTCTTGCTGCTGCTATTTCGTCAGGTGTACAGTTGGTGTCGAGAAAAATCGCAGCTTGCATTTCAACTTCAGGATTTTTTTTTCGACTATGGACATCGTTTGCTTCTTTCCTATGCCAAAGAAGCAGGATGTCGAGTCATAATCACGCAAAGCATGGATGAAGAGGAGATGCTCTGGTTTCACAGAGGATTATGAAGGAGCGATGCTGGAATAATTTCTTGCAGCTGCAAGAAGGGTTTTGGGAATGCGTGCAATAGTCTGCAGGCACTGCAGCGGGGCCTCTTGTGATAATATACCTGCTGTTGCAGTAGTAGATATTCCAGAAGGCGACGATCTGTCCGATGTTGAAATGAAGGATGACTTGTGGGCACAAGACGTCGACGATTCATCACCAATACATCGATCCAGATACCTCAGCCGGAACCTTCCAAGAGGGCTGCATTAATTCAATTCTTAGATTTTGAATATTGCTTTTTTCTATCCATCTTCAACTAATCATCCCATTATAAAAGTACAGTACTTTGATAGTATAATCAGGGTCAAAATTCATTCGGAAGACAGAATTGCAAAAAATTGCGAAACACGAAAAAAATTATAAACTTTGAAAGGCTCACTCTCGGAATCTATTGAGTCTACGAAGACTGTTCTAGTCCTTTAGGGTTATACTCGCCAGGATTTGAAAAACGATTTGTTTCGCAGTATTTTCGATGTTTCACAAACTTGGATTATTCATTGGGAAACATCATAAACAAGTCTGCAAAAAATCAGAACTACCGAATTTGACGCATGCTGTGATTTATAAAGTTACTGGATTATTGGTCCCAAATAGAAAAAACATTGTTCGTGCATATTTAATAATTAGAAATATAACTCAAATGTAGTCCAATATGATCAACTGTGGTAATATTTCAATTTGGTAGACCTAAAGAACAATTGAAGGGCATGGATTCCGTTTTGAAAATGAACAAATTTTTTTTTTTTAAATTGGTCAGAAATGAAGTTGTTCAAGTATGTACCGTGGGAATTAATAAGCCTTGATAACTGAATGCCCTTGAAATTCTTTTGATACATGAATAACCATTGTACTTTTCTTGAACAAATTTTTGCGTGTGGGGAAAATTTTCCTGTAGTAGAGCGGAAAAACTCACTTGAAACAACTGCAGCGTACGGGAAAATTAGAGACTGACTGAGGGTGTCAACAGTTGAATAAAACCGCTACTAAATTGATAATGTAACGTCTGAAAAGCGCATCCTATCGGAAGTAGAACCGAAAAGAATATCCATTTCCGGCACATGTGAGGTCCACCACAACCGGCGGCAACGCTTTCCAGAAATATAAGAACACTTATTAAGCAATTCCAGTCCATAACCTCGGCAGTGTTATTTCTTGAGAACGCAAACGGCGGCTAATCTTTAGTGCCATCTGTTGAAACTTCATTCCTCCCAAGGGCTCAATTCCCACTTATTCTAGCCGCTATCGGCACACTTCTGCACGCATCGTTAACATATTATGTGAAGAGCATGTGAAATGAACCAAATTAACTGCCGCCAACGTCGGAAGACTTGGCTTATTCTTACTGCGATAATAAGCTCGTTTGAGAGGCGTTTTACCTCGACGAGATTGCCAGATCTGAAAATATGGAAAAGAAAACTGCGCCACCTCTCTGTGATCGATTTTCCGATGCTTTTCCACTGATGGAAAACCTTTTTCAGGTTCATGAAGGAAGTTTATACAGTGCGGTCCATTACGGTATATTTTTTTTAAACCCTGGAACATAAGGATTTATAATTCCAATTTTAGAATTCTTAGTATGAAAATATAACCCTCTTCTTGCACCCCTTCTGAATTCAAACCCCTTCAGAAACTTCAAATGGAAAGGAGAGTTGTGTGGCACCTTATTCGACAGAGGCTGTTTTCGGCAATATAATTTTTTGTTTTAATTAGGATGGAGGAAATGATGTCGGTTAGGTTAGATTCAGTTAAAGATGAGAGGGTCTGCTTGGCCCTTCACTGCGACCCATAAGCGTCTATTGTAGCTCATACCAATTAATAATAATAATTATTATAATAGCAACCGGAGGCATAAGGTCACCCATCTGTTTTACATGAATGACCTTAAACTTTATGCCTCCGGAGAAAAGGACCTTCATTAGTTCTTAAATCGTCTGTTCCTCGGTTATACTTCCCCAGACAACGGGGAGGCCGTGGACTTTTGAGTTTGGAGTGTCTACATAAAAGAATGGTACTGGATGGAGCCTGTAAAGTCATCAGGAGTTCAGATCCCGTTCTCTGCTTGATACGTGATCATGAAAAAGCAGGGATCATGAAAAGCGGCGATTGTTATTGATGCAAAATAATTTTTCAAGGAAAATTTTTCCATTTACACGGTTTTCGTCGAAAAAAATGCCCTTTTTTGGTTACTGCCTTGTCGAATTCAATTTTTAGATAATATTTGGTATCAGCTCCTCAAAATACGTCTAAGGGAGTTTACGATTTTTCTAATAACAATATGAAGTGGGATTCAGTTCCTTTTAAGATCGAATATTGCTTTACTAGACTTTGATCGCTTGTGAATATCTCAAAAATGCAAAATTCCCGCGAGTATTACGTGATCCGATGTAAAATTTCATTCTGAATCCTAAAATGTACTTTTTTTCTCAATTCAAACTCTGGTTTACTTAGTAAATGTCGATAATGTGAATGATCGCATTTTTTCGTCGAACAAATTGCCCTCTTTTGGTTACTGCCTTGTCGAATTTAATTTTTAGATAATATTTGGTATCAGCTCCTCAAAATACGTCTAAGGGAGTTTACGATTTTTCTAATAACAATATGAAGTGGGATTCAGTTCCTTTTAAGATCGAATATTGCAATACTAGACTTTGATCGCTTGTGAATATCTCAAAAATGCAAAATTCCCGCGAATATTACGTGATCCGATGTATAATTTCATTTTGAATCCGAAAATGTCTTCTTTTTTCAAGCCAAACGTAGAAAATTCCCTATCGTATTGATTTGTTCATAATCTTTTACCATTATGGGAAAAACAAGTTTTTTTCATCAGCAGGATGTCGGAACACGATCTTATCTAACAGAAATCAATCTCAAAAAATACTGCAGGATTAGTCATGTTCGTAGTGAATGGTGGAGTGGCCAGATTCGATTTCCTGCATATAATGGGAATTTTCCTCCATGAGCCCTGTATATTTCAGTGCCTGTGCGAAAGCAATAAAATGTGAACAGGAGAGGACACGTCGGTGACAGCGCACTCTATTGCTTCCGACGGCCTCAAGAGGATTGAGTTATCAATATTTGCCAATGCTGAATATATCATTTCCTTATCCATATATTGGACTTGCACCAATAACAAATCATAGATGTGCTTCCTAAAGTTCGCAGTACGCTCGCCGGAATATATTGCTCGCAAGGTGAAACTGTTATAACTCATTGGTTGTGAAATACTTTGCAGGATTCAACTTCAGCAGGGGAGCGAGAAGGCAATATCTTGGGATTTGTAACTTTATTCCGAAAATGAATGTGGGGTGGCTTCGCTTGAATTGATTTTTGAGATACTGGTTCATAAAATTAAGATAGTTTTTCAGTGTCTTCATATCATTTGAATTTTATACGTGTAAATATTTTATGTATATTTGTTCGCCGACTTGAAGCTAACATCGGAATGTATAGTTGTCCAATATATATTTATTTTACATAGGCAGTGATAACGTGGAAATTCGGGTAGAATTCAGGTAAGAAGGTAACATTACAACTTTTTGGCTGAAAAATTATTGTGGTCACGTGGCCTATGATCAACAGGACACCATCAACTTTTTGTCTCCAACTCTTTGTGAACACCAGTCGATTCAGCACGATGAAGTTGATATATTCTGTGAATTTCAGGTCCAAAGAGCCAGCAAAAAACGGCAAAATTTCAAAGTGGTCGCATAAATTTGCGGTCTTTATCAAAATGTTGAAAATTTTGCATAGATTTCGGAAATATAGCATATGAGGTAGCATAAATTTGCGGTCTTTATCAAAATGTTGAAAATTTTGCATAGATTTCGGAAATATAGCATATGAGGTAGCTCAATCAAACAGATTGACCGTGAATCATGAAAAATCGCGATAACAGCAAATAAATGAAATAAATGGTGCATGCGCCGACTTTGACCGGTGTCAAAAACAAAACCGTAAGACAGTTCTCTAAAAAATAACTCTCTATCACTTAAAAATGTCCGCTGAACCTAAAAAAGTAACGATATCGTCGATCAGATTGCAGCTAAGAGAGTAAGGAATATTTTTCCGAGGTCACCTCAACGTTTCGACACTTTGCATATGTGATAGCTGAATCGAACAGATTGACCGTAAATTATGAAACGACGCGATAACAGCAAAATATTAAAAAATGGTGCATGCGCCGACTTTGACATGTGTCAGAATCGAAACCGTAAGACATTCCCCAAGAAAATGACATTTTCTTGGGTAAATGAGGTTGGCTGAACCTAAAAATGTAACAATCTCGTCGATCAGATTGCAGCTAAAAGAGTAAGGAATATTTTTCCGAGGTCACCTCAACGTTTCGACACTTTGCTACATTTTTTATTTCGAAAAAGGCAAGAGATAGAGCAATTCTGCGAACGGCATTCAATTCAGCACGATGGAGTTAGTATATTCTGTGAATTTCAGGGCAACAGAATGAAAAAAAATTCCTCGGAAATAGTCCAAAATTCCAGAGTGGTCGTATCGATTTCCGGTTTTTACCAAAATGTTGGAAATTTTTCGTAGATTTCGAAAATTTAGCATATGCGGTAGCTGAATCGAACAGATTGACCGTAAATTATGAAACGACGCGATAACAGCAAAATATTAAAAAATGGTGCATGCGCCGACTTTGACATGTGTCAGAAACGAAACCGTAAGACATTCCCCAAGAAAATGACATTTTCTTGGGTAAATGAGGTTGGCTGAACCTAAAAATGTAACAATCTCGTCGATCAGATTGCAGCTAAAAGAGTAAGGAATATTTTTCCGAGGTCACCTCAACGTTTCGACACTTTGCTACATTTTTTATTTCGAAAAAGGCAAGAGATAGAGCAATTCTGCGAACGGCATTCAATTCAGCACGATGGAGTTAGTATATTCTGTGAATTTCAGGGCAACAGAATGAAAAAAAATTCCTCGGAAATAGTCCAAAATTCCAGAGTGGTCGTATCGATTTCCGGTTTTTACCAAAATGTTGGAAATTTTTCGTAGATTTCGAAAATTTAGCATATGCGGTAGCTGAATCGAACAGATTGACCGTAAATTATGAAACGACGCGATAACAGCAAAATATTAAAAAATGGTGCATGCGCCGACTTTGACATGTGTCAGAAACGAAACCGTAAGACATTCCCCAAGAAAATGACATTTTCTTGGGTAAATGAGGTTGGCTGAACCTAAAAATGTAACAATCTCGTCGATCAGATTGCAGCTAAAAGAGTAAGGAATATTTTTCCGAGGTCACCTCAACGTTTCGACACTTTGCTACATTTTTTATTTCGAAAAAGGCAAGAGATAGAGCAATTCTGCGAACGGCATTCAATTCAGCACGATGGAGTTAGTATATTCTGTGAATTTCAGGGCAACAGAATGAAAAAAAATTCCTCGGAAATAGTCCAAAATTCCAGAGTGGTCGTATCGATTTCCGGTTTTTACCAAAATGTTGGAAATTTTTCGTAGATTTCGAAAATTTAGCATATGCGGTAGCTGAATCGAACAGATTGACCGTAAATTATGAAACGACGCGATAACAGCAAAATATTAAAAAATGGTGCATGCGCCGACTTTGACATGTGTCAGAAACGAAACCGTAAGACATTCACCAAGAAAATGACATTTTCTTGGGTAAATGAGGTTGGCTGAACCTAAAAATGTAACAATCTCGTCGATCAGATTGCAGCTAAAAGAGTAAGGAATATTTTTCCGAGGTCACCTCAACGTTTCGACACTTTGCTACATTTTTTATTTCGAAAAAGGCAAGAGATAGAGCAATTCTGCGAACGGCATTCAATTCAGCACGATGGAGTTAGTATATTCTGTGAATTTCAGGGCAACAGAATGAAAAAAAATTCCTCGGAAATAGTCCAAAATTCCAGAGTGGTCGTATCGATTTCCGGTTTTTACCAAAATGTTGGAAATTTTTCGTAGATTTCGAAAATTTAGCATATGCGGTAGCTGAATCGAACAGATTGACCGTAAATTATGAAACGACGCGATAACAGCAAAATATTAAAAAATGGTGCATGCGCCGACTTTGACATGTGTCAGAAACGAAACCGTAAGACATTCCCCAAGAAAATGACATTTTCTTGGGTAAATGAGGTTGGCTGAACCTAAAAATGTAACAATCTCGTCGATCAGATTGCAGCTAAAAGAGTAAGGAATATTTTTCCGAGGTCACCTCAACGTTTCGACACTTTGCTACATTTTTTATTTCGAAAAAGGCAAGAGATAGAGCAATTCTGCGAACGGCATTCAATTCAGCACGATGGAGTTAGTATATTCTGTGAATTTCAGGGCAACAGAATGAAAAAAAATTCCTCGGAAATAGTCCAAAATTCCAGAGTGGTCGTATCGATTTCCGGTTTTTACCAAAATGTTGGAAATTTTTCGTAGATTTCGAAAATTTAGCATATGCGGTAGCTGAATCGAACAGATTGACCGTAAATTATGAAACGACGCGATAACAGCAAAATATTAAAAAATGGTGCATGCGCCGACTTTGACATGTGTCAGAAACGAAACCGTAAGACATTCCCCAAGAAAATGACATTTTCTTGGGTAAATGAGGTTGGCTGAACCTAAAAATGTAACAATCTCGTCGATCAGATTGCAGCTAAAAGAGTAAGGAATATTTTTCCGAGGTCACCTCAACGTTTCGACACTTTGCTACATTTTTTATTTCGAAAAAGGCAAGAGATAGAGCAATTCTGCGAACGGCATTCAATTCAGCACGATGGAGTTAGTATATTCTGTGAATTTCAGGGCAACAGAATGAAAAAAAAATCCTCGGAAATAGTCCAAAATTCCAGAGTGGTCGTATCGATTTCCGGTTTTTACCAAAATGTTGGAAATTTTTCGTAGATTTCGAAAATTTAGCATATGCGGTAGCTGAATCGAACAGATTGACCGTAAATTATGAAACGACGCGATAACAGCAAAATATTAAAAAATGGTGCATGCGCCGACTTTGACATGTGTCAGAAACGAAACCGTAAGACATTCACCAAGAAAATGACATTTTCTTGGGTAAATGAGGTTGGCTGAACCTAAAAATGTAACAATCTCGTCGATCAGATTGCAGCTAAAAGAGTAAGGAATATTTTTCCGAGGTCACCTCAACGTTTCGACACTTTGCTACATTTTTTATTTCGAGAAAGGCAAGAGATAGAGCAATTCTGCGAACGCCATTCGATTCAGCACGATGGAGTTAGTATATTCCTTGAATTTCAAGGCAACAGAATGAAAAAAAATTCCTCGGAAATAGTCCAAAATTCCAAAGGGGTAGACCCCTAAAAATCGACGAAATTCCAAAGTGGTCGTATCAATGTCCGGTTTTTTCCAAAATGTTCGAAATTTTGCGTAGATTTCGAAAATATAGCATATGTGATAGCTGAATCGAACAGATTGACCGTGAATTATGAAACACCGCGATAACAGCAAAATATAAAAAAAAGGTGCATGCGCCGACTTTGACATGTATCAGAAACGAAACCGTAAGACAGTCCTCAAGAAAATGACCTTTTCTTGGGTAAATGAGGTCCGCTGAACCTAAAAAGGTAACGATCTCGTCCATCAGATTGCAGCTAAGAGAGTAAGGAATATTTTTCCAAGGTCACCTCAACCTTTCGACACTTTGCTACATTTTTTATTTCGAGAAAGGCAAGAGATAGAGCAATTCTGCGAACGCCATTCGATTCAGCATGATGGAGTTAGTATATTCCGTGAATTTCATGGCAACAGAATGAAAAAAAATTCCTCGGAAATAGTCCAAAATTCCAAAAAATCGACGAAATTTCAAAGTGGTCGTATCGATTTCCGGTTTTTTCCAAAATGTTGGAAATTTTGCGTAGATTTAGAAAATATAGCATATGTGGTAGCTGAATCGAACAGATTGACCGTGAATTATGAAACACCGCGATAACAGCAAAATATAAAAAAAGGTGCATGCGCCGACTTTGACATGTATCAGAAACGAAACCGTAAGACAGTCCTCAAGAAAATGACCTTTTCTTGGGTAAATGAGGTCCGCTGAACCTAAAAAGGTAACGATCTCGTCCATCAGATTGCAGCTAAGAGAGTAAGGAATATTTTTCCAAGGTCACCTCAACCTTTCGACACTTTGCTACATTTTTTATTTCGAGAAAGGCAAGAGATAGAGCAATTCTGCGAACGCCATTCGATTCAGCATGATGGAGTTAGTATATTCCGTGAATTTCATGGCAACAGAATGAAAAAAAATTCCTCGGAAATAGTCCAAAATTCCAAAAAATCGACGAAATTTCAAAGTGGTCGTATCGATTTCCGGTTTTTTCCAAAATGTTGGAAATTTTGCGTAGATTTAGAAAATATAGCATATGTGGTAGCTGAATCGAACAGATTGACCGTGAATTATGAAACACCGCGATAACAGCAAAATAGTAAAAAATGGTGCGCCGACTTTGACGTGTATCAGAAACGAAACCGTAAGACAGTCCTCAAGAAAATAACCCTTCCTCACTTTAAAATGCCCGCTGAATCGAAAAAACGTTTCGACACTCTCCAACATCATAGCTCCCTTAGCTGCGCTTCGATCGACAAGATCGTCATTTATTTTCATTCAGCGGATTTTTCAATGCGAGGTAATGTTTTGAAATGATGTTTTTCCATATTTTTTTTTAGCTTTGGTATTGCTACTACCACATAAACTTCATTCTTAGAAATAATTTGAATTATTATCATTATTGTAAACATATAAACAATATACATTAATAATAAAATCACGTAATGTAGTGATAATGTATGAATTGGCTGGGGTGTTGAACGAATAAGTGGATATTCACAATTCACTGTAGTGAGTGTGGGGTTTTCAATAAAACTTTTCCTTCCCCAAGGCTCTGATGTATAATAAGCGGCGTGAAACATGGTGGCTGCCTCGCGCTCCATCCGCTTCTGGACTGCAATTTAATGAGCATGAAATCTAAATGATAATTTGATTTGGACCTAATTAAGGCTGTAGTGGAGGGAATACGAAAGAGAGTAGAACTCCGCTAGCTTGTGGCAGTTTTGTCTCAATTTTAACGATGGAGAAATTGGTTTCAGTCGCCTATTTCTTGAGTTTGGGACAAGTTGAATTCATTTTGTAATGAGTCCGGCGTACGATTCAAAGTAAGACCGAGTATACTGGAAATTTCTCGAATTGAATTGACTCCGCCCATACTTGATAAAAATCGAATATAAATACGAAAACAAAGGAACATAAGCTCTTAACATGCCTCATCCCTGAGAAAGAAGAGTCCGAAACAATTTTTTTTAGTACAGTATTGAATGAATTAATTGTCTATCATTTACTTTGTTAAACAACTATCGCTATCACCTTGATTTTTTTATCCTTTCTTTCCTTTCCAAAGCTTAAATGTTTGTGTAAATAATTTGCTACAACGTAGATGTAATGAGTTCGTTCGTAAGAAAATTCAGTTCCGAATAGCAAATGTCGAATTGTTAACACCTTGTAGCTCGAAAAGTGGTCAAAGGATTGATTTGTAAATTGGACTACATAATGAGGATGCCAGGATCTGCAACATATCGAAATTTGAGCAAAATTTGCAGGAAGCTATTTCGAGTAGTAAATATGAGGGGTCCTTTGCATCTCAATAACAAAAATAAGTACTGGACGCTGCGTCACAACATAAAACATGAATAAAATTTGTTACAATCACACACTCTTCAAAATTTGGTTTCCGTGGTTGATGTAGCTCTATCAGCTTTTCAATTACTAATAATTGCGAAAAAAAAAATTGATTATGTGGTACAGCTTTGCTCGAAAGTAAGCTCCCCTCCATTTCCTGGAAAACGGACTATATAAGTATAAAAAATTTGATTAGGACGCGAATTTGTAATAAATGTACATAATTATGTTATATTTTTTTCGAGTGTGTACCAAAGCTCGTGTAGTTTTGAGTTTATGTTTTAATATTCTGATTTTTTATTACCATATTTGTAACACTTTCATTTCTGATGTAATTTTTTTTTGCAGGTAAGGACACAACCCTTCACCTTGGTGAGTAACAGGCAAATACATTTGACGAAAAATTTCGCACATCATAATTCTCACCGTTTTGCTCAGGAAAGTACCATTGTTGGTTGGGTAATTGACGGACACCCTGTGGCATTATTATAAACAGCTGTTCATTTATGACCGCTCAGATAGATTTATGAACATGATAAAATTTTCTCACAATATACCGAATATCAGAATCTTTGCCAGTTCAATTATTTCTTTCAATGAAAATAGTACTTTTTGTTTGTTTTGTAGTTAGTTATCTAGAAATAACTGTAGCCATGTTTCGTAAAATGAAAAGAATTAATTTCGACTACGGTCGTGTGGAGTAATTTCCAGAAAGTTGAAGAATGAGGCAAATATCTGACAAAAAAAAACTACACTCCCATACGGACATTGAATTACATCTGTTATCTATTTGTGCAATGTTCCTAAAGGCCTTTGAATATAAGTGACAAATTTGGTAACTGAATAAACTCCTGAAAATTTCTGAAGAATGGAACAGTCAGTAACCCCTTGTTTCTTATATTAATGTTGTGAATATCAGAGTAATAATTAATCAATAAGACAACTCAAATCATCAGTGACAACTGCACAAGCATTTTATATTTCTTGAGGTTTGAAGCAATAATATAACTGTCAGCGTAAAGATGTGATTTGAATTTTCTAATTTTGATACAGTTCTGTAAAGATTATATGGAGAACATTAATGGCCCGAGTATGGATCCCTGTTGAACCCCAGATATCGACGATAATTATTCGGAACTACTACCATTCATGTAAACCTGCTGTTGCCCATTTTTTAGATGATTTTCGATCAGGATACGAGTATTGTTGAAAATTGAGATATCCAGATTCATTTAGGGGTAAAAAAGTGTATTTCTTCTGGACATGTCTCAGATATTTTCTCCGATAAAGACCTCGAACATTATGATAATGAATCGTTCTAGTACTTTCATCATCCGCGATTAAGAGTAGAAATCTCAACTCAATTAGTTCCTTCAGCAACGGCAATTCGTTAATGGACCCGCTTTTGGGCAAACACACTTTGTAAGCAACATGCAAATCATTTCGGCTAAATGGAAAGAAATAATTCGAGACGACACGAGGCACAGGGGATGCCGATCCTTCGTTATTTATATTAAGCGGGAACATGTTATGGGTGGAGTTCTCTTTGAGGCGCTCCGGCCCTCGAAAGATTCATGGGTCAGAGAGTCATGGTCCGAGGGGAGAATATGCACGTCGTTGAATGAGGTGGATTCCCGGGCATTGTGTCTTATTCATCAAAGGAAACTTCCGTTGTGCCTTCTGTCCCACCCCCATAGATGCATAAAAATTATGGATGGTTCAGTTTTCGAATAACGATACAGCGTGAGTCAGAATCGAGCTTCTTTTCGTTCAGAATAGGGAAGTGTCATAGTATATCACTGACAATTTAATGCATGCACTGGTGATCACGTGACAACTGTCAAAATAACTTGACATTTCTGCATCTCTATTGATGCGTAAATGTTTTTCACAGTGAAAAAGAAATAGTTTTTTTTTCACTGCCAAAATAATTCACAAAATAAAGATAAAATATTACTTTTTGAAGAATTTATTCTTAAGTCAATTATTAATTGATTATTCATCATAAAACATTTTTGTTAATGGAATAATAATTGATAGTAAAGTTTGAACAGTTACTTTCACCATAAATTCCCGAAGATGTTCCTTAATCAGAAACGTTAGATATTTCTTGAAGAGTTGATTCCACAATTTTATCAGATATTTTAATTTGTTTTGAAAAAGATTTAATTTGATTGGAAGAAGATGGACAATTCAATATTTTGTTAGAAATCTCAGTTTTGTTATTCAAACTATCATCTATACAGGGTGTTCCTTGAAGACATGCTAATATTTGAGGGGGTGATTCTTTGACTCATTTTAAGGAAAAACTTCCTATAAATGTATGTCCTAAAAGTCCTAACTTTTGAGATACAGAGTGATGAAGTTTTGAAAAACAAAAAAACAGTTTTTTAACAATAACTGGGATAATATTGTACGCATCTTCATAAAATTAGATACATGTCCACACCGCATCAGATTTTTGAAGAATTGATCCTGAAACGAAACGATTTTTATTTTTTTAAGCGAAAACCATGCATCAAAAAAAGAAAATTCAAGAGATCAAATTTGCTCAAAAATGAATGAGGATTTCGAAAGTATTTTTTTTCAAGAGAAAGGAGTGGCGTAGTATTTTTTCTTCAAAAATATTCAATGCAAAACCCGCGCGGACGCCACTGGCAGAAAAACGAAAATTTGTGTACATCACATAATGCAACTTGATGCACAGAAGACATGTACCCAATTTTATGAAGATGCGTACAATATTATCCCAGTTATTATTAAAAAACTATTTTTTCTTTTTCGAAAGTTTATCACCCTGTATCTCAAAAGTTAGGACTTTTAGGAAATACGTTCATAGAAAGTTTTTTCCTTAAAATAAGTCAAAGAATGAGCCCCTCAAATATTAGCATGTCTTCTGCGACGGAGGCAGATTTCCAGCCACCGGGACGTTTTATGGATGTAATGTTGCCCCCTGCATTGGCCAGAACAGTTACAGAGCTTCTCCTGAAACAGTGACATATGTTGTTGCTCGTATACATGTCTTTTCCAAGCCAGTTTGCAATCAAGCTGGGAATTTCTCCTGTTTGATTTATTCCCACATATTGGTTAATACATTTTCCTCACGAATATAAAATTATATAAAAAAATAATCTGTTACTTTTTGTCTCAATATAATCAGAATTCGAAACAGTAAACGTTCTTGCACAATATGTCAATGGCATCAATAGTTATATGTAATAATTCTTCACGGCGACAAGCAACGCTGACACCCAAAATTAGAACAACCTACAAATAAAAATAGTGAAATTATTACTTTTCTTACAAAATTATGATTATATCTATAACTCATAAAGAAAATTTTCGTAATCAGCATCTTGAATGAATTGATTGATATCATTCCTTGATAAAACTTTCGATTTCTTTCCTCGTTTTCCGACGATTTTGTTCTTAATGAGCGGGATCAATTTTGAAAACTTCCTTATATCAATATTTTCCTTAACATCCGATGTACTTTCCAACATTGAGTAGACGCTATATAACGTAGGAGGTTTTATATTTTTTTATTTTTCTTCAAAATAGCTTATGAAAATATTTTCAGAACTGTTTTTAATATATTTCTTGTCGCACCATTCACGTAATTGGTCATATGTTTTCTCATATACTAACTTGCATTTGGCCGGTAACTAGATACTATTGCATTTGCTTTCTCAGATATATCTATCATAATCAACCTCTACCTTCTTGAAAGTTACTTTAAATTGAAGCAACTACGAGCAAACACAGTCAAACGCGAGGCGTGTCAACAAACCGTTTCTATAGTAACGACACAGAAAGACCACTGGATGCTGTGAAATTTCATTAGAAGTATTGATAACATTAAGGATAAAATGCATGGAAAAGAGAAGTATTATTCACTTAGTTTGGACTTTTTTTTTTTCAAACAGGGAAAATTTTTTAATACGATTTTACTGAAAACATTGAATAATATTTTCAAGACAAAAGTCGTTTGAAAGCAATAACTTATCGGGACAAAAAAGCACGTCAAGATGTATTGGAAGTACATATTTATTATTAAATTCTCATTCACAGTTGTACAAAGAATGTTTTTTGTATTTCGTGTATAAAATTCGTGTTTTCTTGGCCTCTTAATTGGTCTCGACCTGCAGCCAAATATAACCACTCTCATGTGTCATTAAAAAAACACTCATTTTACGCATCTAATTTAAAAATCACTATTTTGAAATGGCATTTTCTTGGAATCCAATGAAAATTTCACCACATTGCTGCATATGAATTGACCTGGACACGTGGAATGAACGGTGTTCTAATTAAAGAATACCATAATTTTTTTGTTTAAATTAACTTGTAATGTCTTCTTATATGAAGTGACTTTAGTTGAAAGCACTTTTTATGGAAAAAATGTTATATATCTACACATAAACTATTTGAATTTGCATTCTTTGAAGTTATTCCATCTTTCATCTTTTGCAATTGTTGCTTTCTTCAAAATATTTGGAGACGTAAGTCTTGTGGTGGGTGGTGCAGTTTCATCAATTGTGCTTATTTTGTAGTAGCGAACATCGTTCTTCAATATTTTTGCAGACAAGCACTATTTCTGAGAAATTTCCGTATCATCCTGACGTTTATACCATAATAGAACGAAAAATGGTTGAAGCACTTTGGTTTTGCTGCTCATTCAAGGTGATGCGAAAATGACCTTTGCATCTCATAAATGGTCACAAATGACCTTTAGTGTCTTGTCTCTCCTGAAATCTCCGAACCAACAAAATCATAACTGCATTTCTCTCAGAATATCGTAACATAACTGAAGATTTTCATAAAATCCTGAATTCTTTATCAGACATTTGATATACGTGCAAAATGCACTACTCCGGGAACTGTCGTTTAAAATATGTAAGAATTCGCAAACTTCACTTCTCGACCTACATTTCCTGGATTATTCAAAAAAGCTGGCAGCATTGCAACCGCTCCAGTCGTAGATATTCAGCTGAGTATTCACACAACCGGTAGATTTTCTCACCGGCGCTCCTCCACCCCCCGGCTGCAACCCTTGGCTGGATCGCTTTCAAATATTAACTCCGCAATTACCGGTTTTATACAAAACTGAAGTTCTGCTAAGGTTGGGCGCAACTTTAATGAGGGGAAACGTGTGAAGGAATTCATCAATTTATTCTGGGCTCAGAATGAAAGCCGAATGCAAATGACATTTAGGAAACTTTCTTTCCTTACTGGGAGCTCAAGTTTTTGAAAATTCGATGGCGCTCGCGTTATGAGATTTCTTTTAAATTTGCTAAAACTAGGATCACTTGGGACTTTCGATTGTGTTTCGGAAATCTTGTTCAATATTGGGGAAGTTCATAGCAAGAAAACAGCAAGAAAGTTTAGTCGTTCACTTCAGTTTTGAGGAACCAAGCAAAATCGATATGAACCTGAATTTATATATTTTATCAAAATCCCAGTTACCATAGTATATGGTGACTAATTACATTGTACTATCCGTAAAATATATAATCGGTTAATATAAAAAATTCAAAACCCAACTTATTTTCTATGATAACAAAGTAAAAAAATTTATTCATTTACAAACTTCGCTCATTGCTTTTTATTTCTTGTCATTGTCTTTGCCCATGTCTTTTCACTCCTTCGAATTATATTTCCTATAACTCCATCCCATGTTTGTCTTGGTCTTCCTCTTTTTTTCGTCTTTTGTTTCCTTGACTGCTGTATATACTCTTTTAACTGGTCTTGTACCATTCGTTCTTTGTAGATAATAATTCCATGAGATTACATGATCCCATTCGTAATATAATGTAATGTCATAACTTGACAAATGTGAATGTTTAATATATTTTATTAATTATCACTTATATATTGAAGTAACGTTCTCAATTATTCCAGATTTGATGGCGATTTTTACATGTTTGTTCAGGTGTTTTTACCATTATGGTCGATAAGTGCCAATCATGTAACCAAGAATTCAGGAAAGAATGTTTGCGATATCAAAATAATTTCTTCATGGAATAAATAATTTATTTCTTTTTATGAAAGTCGTTAACAAACCACAAAATGTATTGAATAGTCTTTTCGTATTTTTCATAATCAAAAGCACTAAAAAAAAATCAAAAGTAATTATAAACTATTATTTTCAGTACTGAAGGTTGAATAATAAATACAAACCAAACATGGCAATGAAGGCTTCCGGAAATGTTTCACAGTAGAAGATAATTTCTTTTTCCATTTTCAGCCTAAAGCTTGACTCCGGACCTGCAAAATATAAATTGTTTATCCATCACAATATACCAACACACCTTCCAGTACGATTTTGAAAATAAATCGAATTGATATCGATCCACACGAGATTTGAATGTCGAATAAGTACCTTCTCAAAATTATAACAGTTGTGCATGTCTACGACAACGAAAGTTTCGATTCGTTTTCCTATGGAAATACTGATGTAACACATAATTTCTTATATTATGAAACGAACAAGTGGCCTATTTACTCACCTGATGACGATATGGCACTCACTCACTAGTCATACAACATAATAATATTGCTATTTTTTTTTGCCTGTCGTAGACGCTACTAACATTAACAAAGAAATGAGAATTAGCGAATCGGGATTAGGCGTCATGAAAAATTACATTTATACAAAAGAGAATTGACAGAATACCTGCAATATTTTGTAAATTGGTGTTATTTCGTATTCCGTATTACTAATTATTACTTTTTTTACAATCATCGTGTAAACAAACGGAAATTGCATGTAATAAAGCTTAGAATTACATGCTCACTGTGAAATGATGAAGAAATGGAGGACATTTACACAGTTTTCCATTAAAATTTAAAATCACTTATAATATATATAATATAAGTTATAAAACTAAAAGGAGTGTGTTTGTATTAAATTTCAGCATGTATTTCTCCATCCACTTTTTACTGTGTACTTAGTTGTCTCTTGTCGATGAACTTGAGTCAAGGTCAAGGTATTTCTGAGTTTATCATTCTTTGTTACTCCTTTAGTTCGTCTCAGACACTACATTTCTGCTGCTTGTATTTCGCATTTTTGTCTGCTTGTTAACACCCAAGATCCACATCCAGAAGTTGATATTGGTCGATATATTGTTTTGAACACATTTATTTTTGTTTTTTTTTAATTTGTAAATGCCTGATTCATTGTGTTTTACAAGTTTATTGTTTTTTCTACTCTATTGTTGATTTATATGTCTTGTCTTCCATTGTCTTCTATTTCCACTCCCAAATATTTAAATCTTTCAACTTTTTCAATTTATACTCTGTTAATTTTTACATTTATCTCTTTTTGTTTCTCCCCCTATGACCATAATTGTAATATTTTCTTCATTTGCTTTCATTCCAAATCCTTCACAAACTGCATTCCAAATTTCCAAGTTTTTCTGTAAATTCCTTTATTTTTCTGCAATAATTATCACATCATCTGCAAATACTTCTACCTTTTCTAAATCCACTTCGTGGCTCTTCAATATTATTCTCAATTGTTTGTCTTATTTTACCGTGATGGTCATGATGGTAGGCGCTTGTTTCTTAACCTAAGGTTCATGGGTTCGATTCCCAGCATGGTCATCGGTCTCGTGCATGACATCACACGTTAAAAGGTACGACACTCGTACGGTATTGACGAGACATCGGTGTTGCCTAATGCTCCGGGGGAAATTGAGATGTAGAATGAGAAGTGCCGAATCTATTGGAACTACTGATTCCCACCCTCAGGAAAATATAAGCCATTAGGCCTGATGTAGTCCTTCTCCACCATCATAGTAGGTCAATTTTGGTCATAGATTTTTCGGCTCCTGGCGAAACGAACATCGTCTGAAAAGAGGAGGAAACAAAGGAATAAATATCGAGCTCTACTCTTTGAACCACGGATACTTTACCCCAACCATTCTGTTAAAATAATGATTCTGAGACTGGGGGATCCTTGGTGGAAAAATGAACACACTGCTTTCAAACTCAAAAATCATACCGGCTTGCCGTAATATGGCAGAAATCTTAGCTGGACGAATGCAGAAGGCCGTGATTCTTGGTTCACTCCATCCACTCAGGGCACATGTTTCTCGGACCCAGTAATCATTCACCCCATAGACGTGGGTAGTGTTTACTGGGGTTAATGTCATACCAGCGTGCTATACGGATGTATCGAGGTAAAAAATAATAATGATTTTTCCACAATCTGCAATCTGTAAAGAGCTTGAAGTTCAAACTGTAGTGTTCCAATGATAATACTTTGTACTAAGTCATAATAATATTGAATCGGATACATCTAACTCAATCACGTTTATTCAATTTGAGATGAAGAAATGATGTTATGCGCATTTTGAGCATAGAGGGTTGTTATGCCAATCACATAACAACGTCTCTGCTAGTAAATAAAGAAAAAATGTGCTCCCCCTATAAAAATAACCTTTATGCTGAACTGTAAATTCGTTTGAAGTTCATAAACACGAGGAAGGGCTGGTGCTTCCTACGTAACACCCCAACTCTTTCGGAATAACTTTGGATCTAGTTTCGCACAATAGTCGTCAGTCATAGTCACCCTTGTTTTTTTCGACATACAACCTCAATCTCAAACGTGCCCTGCATTCATGCTGCAGGAAAAATTCCGACGACCTTGAGAAACGGAACTCCTGGAGTTTTTTCTTGTTTCCCTGTTTGTATCCCACCACTATTTGTCACCAATGCAGTGGCGCGGTGCAAATTTGAGATCGAACCGAACGTACGAGGTGGTGAATGCTAAAATAGTGATCCAAAAGTTATTTGACTGAACGAACTTGGGAAATTAACTATTGCTAGCTGGGTTATGATAATTATAGAAGATTTTGATTGTCATGAAGGGGTAAAAGCTGATTTGTGAATATCTAGAATCAGAAAAACAGGAAGTTGTAGGGTTAATTGGAGGTCTCTTATTCAGAATTTCATTTTCGTATGGCTTGATAAAATCACCTGCTTCAACTATTTATCATTTTGGCTATGCGAAGGGAGATCATTCGTGCAAGATGTTGAACTCCAGAAATTATCACTCACAATTCAGAGTAGTTACACATGTACACAATACGCAAAGCTATAATACACAGAATGTTGCTAAATAAGTGCCAACGTTTTTAGGTCGACGAGATTCTTCAAAGAAGATTCCTTCATGGTTATTTCAATGCACATTTTCATTTGGAAGATTTTGTTTTGTCAAGAAGTTCTGTGGAAAAATGTAATAGGGGTTGCATGTTTCCCCCCTTTAACTATTTGAAGGGCAGTATTATTTGACATAGTGTACTATCACCGCCTGTCACTGTGTAGCATGTAAATTTTCGCTACTGTAATATTTTCATTTTTATAGAGCTTCAGAGCAACGTATATTTCACTCTGCATAGACTAAGATGAACACTAATACATATAGGTGTGTTATTGCAAGTCTAACTTCCGATATAGAATCCGTGTCTGCGTTCCAATGCTAATTTTGATTCGTAAACAACGTTCAATGATCAAAATATGTATGTCGTTTTGTTTATTTGGGAAGTTCATAGCGAGTATTTTCGTATTTTGCCTGTTTTAATTTCTGGGTTTACAGTGACTACAAAACCAAATGGTTTGTTTAAAATTCAACATTTTGTTTGATGATGTTCCTATTGTCAATTGACAACAATTTAATTTTCGAGCTATCAGTGTAGCTTAGCTTTCCGAGGGTCTGGCCAGAGACAACCAAACAGATTATTATTTTATGCAGTTCCGTTTAGTTCCACCTCTAGCGTATTTCAGTATTGTCTTCAATATATCTTCAAGTTAAATTATGACAAATCTATTGAATAAGGCACAACTGCTGTCAATTTTCTCTTCGTGTTAGAAAAATGGAATGTTAAGTCGGAGCTGGGTTAAATCAATAAGGAGAAGAAGCAGGAGAGGAGGAGAATGACAGGTGAAATATTTTAGTCAGTCGGGTATCGAATTTCAGCAAGTGCTGTAGGGGTCCAGCTTTCAGGAAATTCCTGGCTCTGTTCAGTTGACGAATCCCGATTTTGTTTAGCGATCCTCGGTGAATATTCTCTTTTATCCGTCTCACCATTAACGCAAGCGTCAAAACTTCCTATAGAGTTTTATATTGGACGTCCACGACAACTTGGCAATAGAATACTTGTGCCTCGCCATAACCTTTTTAACCTTCACACACGAGGTGAGTTTTCCAATTTTTCTTTCCAGCATTTCATGCTAGTAACTGAAAAGGACAGCTATTTATTTAGAAAACATTTATAGGGTTTTATGGTACCACGCAGCCACCTTTCATGGTAGTACCATCTTTTTGGCTTTTACCTCGCCTTCAACTTTCTTGGTAGTACCACTTTTCTTCGATTGTACCACCTTCCTTGGTTGTACCGCTGTTCCACCTTCGTATGGTTTTAACCTTAACCTTTTTTGATGAACTTGGAGGATTTTCATGCAGGGACTGCTCTGGTTAAATATCTCCAAAGCGATGGTTAAGCCCTACACCTGTAGTAAATGGATATTCCCGGTTTTACGGCTCACGTTCCAGAAGGTATACCTCAAAGCTCAGCCTGAGGACTGCTGTTAGAAATCCGTCAAGCGGAAACCTTCGAAGAGTCACTCCACTCAACACTTCACTCCTGGTTTGTCTAGGAGAACGTGCAGAAACTTCAAATTGGTGTCCTAGAGGAACAGGTTTTATTAAAGATTTTTGATTAAAGTCAAATAATGCGAGATTCCATTCTGGAAGAAACTAAACATAACACATAAAAAAAATGCGACTCCCTCACAGATGTATATTGACGAGCTGATCCAAGATAATGAAATAAAATTGACAGGAAATTACCTCTTTTAACTCTAGACGTTTTCAACTGGAAATCGGTTGAATATACTCTGTGAATATTAAGTTGATTGGCGGAAAAAATACCAAAAACCCCTAAAAAATCCCTAAAAAATCATGAATAATACAAAATAATCAGATTCACTTGAAATTTGCCCTAAATAGGTACGCAACATTTCAGGCTGAAGTTATCCACATCTGCAAAATTATAGGACGCATAAATGGCTTTGTACACGTTTCTGCTCAAGATATTTGATGGAAAATGCTCTTTTGTTCATGCCTGATACAGAGCAGGAGTTTTCCTGGCCGTTCGTGGGGGTGCAATTGGGGTGAGTTTTCGAAAAAAAAATTAAAGAGAGTACATATGGTTTTGTACAAGTGTCTGGCCCCGATTTTGAATACAGCACCATAAAGAACGTTATTTGTTTTTTTTAAGAAGACAATCATCTTCCCCCAAAAATTCTGTGTATATTTTATTAAGTTTTGACTCAAATTGCATCCCCTTGAACGGTATGGAAAACTCTATCGTGGTATCAGAGATGAAGGAAAGAGCTTTTTCCATAACATATCTCGAGTAGAAACGTGTACAAAGCCATTTGTACATCCTAAATTTTTTTTATATTTTTCTCGGTGTACATTTGTTGATGTGGATAAGTTCTCACCCATCTCACATACAAAGTTCAGCTTTAATAAATCATAAAATATGAAAAATTCCCTCGCACGTTAAAATTTTCGAAATTTTCATTTTTAATTCTGATTTCACAATTTCAAGATATACACAGACGATTGAAGTCAAGTAATGCAAGATTCGATTCTGAAAGGAATTAAATACTTATAAGAAATTCCAATTTATTTTTTTTTTGAAAAAATCGCGAGGTCCTTTCAGCTGTAGCTGATTCCAAATAATAAAAAAAATTGTTGGAAAATACCCCTCTCATCTCCACATCTGCGAAAACCAATCGACTCTAAAGTCTCGCATGGTCTCGTCTCGTTCTCGAGAAAAACGGAATGAACTTAAAAGTATCAAATATTTTTTTTTGTAGCTATTTCGATTTTTTTTACTTATTTCATATCATGTTAAGTTTTTATTTTGTTCGGATGTATTACTCTCAAATACATGATGTTATCTTTCAACAATTGTTATTTTATATTCCGACTCTTACATTAGAGCAAGTATTCAAGTAGATCTCGTACGAGAAGCGAGATGAGACGAGAATGGAAGCTGCGAGACTTGATACGAGAATTATTTTTTCGTAGGCGAGAAAAATCTCGTTTCGTCGGTCTCGTACGAACCACTAACTCGTTGTAACCGAGTTCAAATATCAAGCAAATAAATCGTTTTGCATTATTGAAACTCCGAAAAAGTCAGTGGCACGTCCCCATACTATTAGATTTAAACTCATGGTTGAGTAGATGGGTGCGAAGTAAATGTTCACTATATGTTCTCTATGAAAGTCCTCTTGAAGTGTTTTGAATGAATAATATAAATTTCCTAGTTCCTAGAAACTTGTAGAGTTTACTGTCTTAAATGTTGTTGATTTCGAATGATAGAGAATTTGGAGTTTTGCTTTTGCTTGTGAATTCTACACATAGGTACTGTTTTCTTCAAATTATTGATCAGATGATTACGTTCGCACCACGTTGTGAATTTTTTTATTAGAGATTTACCGCCGAAACAATGATTGGTGGTATATATTAGTGCTCTGCCATCGTGTATTGATTGGGGTAGGTTGTTAATGTATAATAGGGACCTAAAATTTCCCCCTGGGGGTACCTAACATGAGAGCAAATACATCCGAGTAGTCGTGTTATCAACTTTAACTTTGAGTGTTCATCCAGTGACGTAGGAAATTAAACATGCTTTTATGGGACCGCGAATACCCATCGCTTCCAATTTTATCTCCAAAAAAATAATAATCGATGGTGTCGAAAGCTCTAGATGAGTCGAAGAATTAACCTACGAACTATTTATTTTGATCAATATTTTCGTGACTGTCTACTAGATCCATCAATGCTGTTACAATTAATAAATTTTGACGGAATCCGTGCTAATGAGAAGGTATATCTCAAGATTCCAAAAATTTATCTCGTTGTTATTATTTCAGTGAACGGCAAAGCTTTGGAAAGCATTTCTCAGGGACGATTTTCAACTGTTAACAATTTCAAAAAATTGTAAAATAACACCTATTCTGACCATGTTTTCAATAACACTTACAGGATTTCAAAGTTATCATATAAAAAAAATCCCATCATTGAATAAATCCTAGTATTTCATGCATTTCTATTTTGATGTCATCGATTCCATCTATAGGAAGCACATTGTCAATTTGTATATATGTAGCTACGCCTCTGGTTGTCGTATTTCTCTCTTGCGCAGGGGAATACAGCGACACTCCACAGACATTTATATTTCACTTAGATTTCATTGGATTATCTTGGATGGGAAAAGTGGAGATTTGTGGAAGTTTTTTCCTCGAGAGTTGCTTTGTTTTTCTGTTTCTCGGGCGCGAGTGTGCGGAATTGTTGGCGGAATGAAAATTCTTGGGGTTTCATACGTTTCAGAAACATCCGCGGTGGTGTTTTCGACTAATTTATTGGTGTTTATTTTGTTGGGGAACGCATATTCTTCACGGTTTCATTAGGCGGATTCAGATTCGTATAGGCTGAGAATTTTATGAATATTTCTTCTTTGTTGAGATTGTTACTGTATCTAGAAATAAAACTTATTATTTCTACTCCAGCAGCAGATTCTGAGAGGAATATACAGAGTGTCAACATATAAAATTAGTCATTCTGAGAACTTCTCTTCAGTTTTATGTTTGCAGATCTTAGAAAATTCTTTTTCCTACGAGGGTGCGCAAGGATACATTTGCGTCCGCAAAGTTACACTTTTCCACACGCCGTACGGATAGGAATTATTTCTGCACTGAGTACGGTACAATAAAACTACTCAAAAATCTCACTGTTATGGAAAATTTATATTTATTTTGGTTGCTGTATACTATGCGATGTGAGAAGCTGTTGTAAGTATATCCCTTTTTACCTTTCATGCATTAGATTGAAACAAAAAATAATAATATTTTTTATCTTATTATTGAAAATTGAGCTTCCGATAATATTTCGTCTGGGGCAGTACGAACAAATTCACTCACCTGCTCATTTGTGAACACTTTCAAATTTTTCGTTCTATATCCCACATTTTTTTCCCTATAAATCGTATCAAAGCGCCATTCTTATCGATTTCTACTCATTCTTTCAACTCCAAACAAGCTCGTAACATGGAATATTCAGGCCACAAAGATGATGGAGAGTATTCATTTGAGAGTTTCACAAAATGACCAAGTAATACCGTTTCTCTAGCACCTTGAACCTGTTATGTATTTGGCTACTTACAAAACTGAAAGGACAAATAATATCAAGGAGGTGTTCTTAGCCTATTTTGCAGATTTAAAAAAAAAACATCTCAGCCAAATACTTCATGGAGTAAGTACTCTTTTTTAAAAGTGTCCTTGAAGTTATCTGTTATGGAGCTTGAAGAAAAATGTTATTCTCAACACGTGCGCAAAAACTTATATGAACTCCGCTTCGCGTCATTGGCCTAACTGTATTTGCGTGCGGAAAAGTAGAACTTTGCGCACTAGTTCGGAAAATAACTTTTTTGTCGCTGCCGTATGGAACAATTTAACAGTAGGAACTCATGATCTTTCACAGAACATCATTCTTAAACTTGCGGGGGTGGATAGTAATTTCTTAATCATGAATGTTTCAGAGCCTTTGGGAGAAAGAGCTCTGCAATTACCGAAAATTCCTTTGAAATCTAACATATTAAATAAGCATTCACCCCCCTAGGATGAAACTATATTTTTTTTTCGAATATCGTAAGAAACTGCATAACTTTAATTCATGCTATGAATGAAAGAAAGCAGATGTTTATAACTGCATAATTCAACGAAATAAATGGGTATGTTTCAGGAAATCCCAGTGAAATCATTTATTTAGGTTTATTCATACGACCCACTACCGTATCCCACGTGGCCATGAAAGTTTGGCAACCAAACTTGTAAGAGTGGAAGTACTAAAAGTTGAGTATTTCCACCATGGACCTGAAGGAAAACAGTGCCGTAGATATATGCTTTCAAAATAGGATTCTGATTGCAGAATGATTTAAAGGAATGTCTATTGTGTTACCCATTTGGCTATTGCCCAAACAGGTGTTCGGTTATTTCACCTTTCAAGTTAATATGTCACGTTCGTACTATTGCTCTGGCTAGAACCGCGGCATGTACTTACCCACACAGCACATGTATGTACAATCGATGAGCAATGTAGGTCGGAAATACAAGTTCAAGATATCCAATGGATATAAAGAATTGATCTAATATACATTAAATTTCAATGGACGGGCAGAACATTACTACGTACTTACAATTTGAGATCATGGATGTAGATATGCATTGTGCGTATTTTGGGCATCCATTGTATGTCCATCTTGGGTGAATTGGACATCAAGGACAAGTTCTAATAGCAACCAATGTGGATATTTCCTGAACGACCAAATTACATTCATTGTTTGTCCGAAATGAATCCAGAAAATACATATTATACTAGATGTCTTGCGAGAAATGGAATATACTTGGAAAACATACTGTGTGTTAAAATAACACAAGTTCCTTTACAAAATAAAAATTCAATACAAAAGTTTAATGTAATAAAACAGGCTGAAGAGATCCCACAGAATGTGACGCTCAGAGCTGAAAAAGCCTGTGAAATCGAAATACTTATTTGAAATTGAAAGATGAAAACAGAGTGAATACTGTAAATGAAATTGTCTTGATGGCATACTTCCAGAAACTGGTGAGTTTATCTCATGAAAAATAATAATATTTTTTATTTATTTTACATTATTTCGGTCTGAAAAATATAGTGCAAACAGTCTATGGACCAAATACTCACAGCTGAAATCAACATTGATTGTTAAAGAAAACATTAATATATCAGCATTCAGTCAACTGATGGCTTTTCTGTAAGTTAATTCAAAAGGATACATTCCTAAAAAATCAAAGGTGTTGAAAGGTGGACAAGTATTACTTTTCATAAGAAAAGCTCCACGTTATACTTTTCTGCTACATGAAGTTGTTCTGGTAATGGGCGTATTCGGAGGCTTATGATTCATAATAACCTCCATAACGCCCCATGCGTTATGGGTCTGTTAATAGCAACCGTTGCCAAGGTATTATAAAGCACTAATGGACAAGTGAAAAATAAAATAATTTTTGTCTAAGCAGATTGAATGCCCATGGAGTTTTGTATATTTTTCGAAACTAGCCTGTGCATATGTCAAAAAACAAGATATTTTATTTTTCATCACTGGATGAAGTCATGACCATAATTTTTTTTATTAATTATGAAACGCAATATTCTTGATTCCACTGTATAAGTATGTTACTCGACTAGTGTTATCCACTCCATGAGCACCAGTTACGCGTTCCACCAGTTCGCATTTCGCAAGCTCCCCTTTCCCAACCGCCAACCCATTCTCTCATTGAATACCCCAATAGACTATCCATCGAATAGCTTTATTTTTGTTTTGGTCCATAAACCAAAGCGGCAGGCAATGAATTTAATAATTATTGCCGGGCGTAAATCTTGACTTCGGTGCCATCTTGATTTGCAGCCTTGGCGTCGTGTTCCAATCCGTTACTTGGCGATTACGGAGGAATTTAACTGAACATCTGGTGCTTTACTAGCCATCTGGATTTCTGGTTTCCTATCCCCGTTTCAGGATCGAGCGTGTGTATCGGGACTGGGCCAACAAGGACAGGTCGTCTAATGAATGTTTGTGGTTTTGGAGATCAGTTAGATCATTGGAAATGGTTAAGCTTTCGAAAAAAATTATTGGATGAATATCCAATCCACTGTCTTCTCTTTTTTTCAATAGACTTCTTTTCGAAAAGTCTCCACGTTTTTTTCATCAAACATAATTATCACTGATAATAGATAGTAGTGGCCGTACTCGTCCAAATTATCACTTGTTCCCTAATCGATTATATATCAATATGCTCCAAAATATTTGAATATTGCTACCTGCATAGATTATCACCATATTTTCAGGACAACAATACCCCTAAATTTTTTAACGGCAACATATGGTAAGTGGTACCTTATTCAAAAGCTATTTTTCTTCTTCTTGATTTCAAACTACAAAAATAAATTAGTTCTATTGATTCTTTTTCGAGATATAGGGACTTGAAGTTGGGAAATCACCTTTCATTCGCTCAATCAATAAAAATAAGATGTAACAATGCATCCGTTTGAAGGTGAATGTCATTGTCAAGGAATTAAATGACCTAACTGTAACTCGATCAAAAAATTTTTTAGGTTCTTAAGAATTGAAAAAACCGTAGGTACAGCTGATTGTTTTTAATGAAACGCATCGAGATAATCTTGTTGCTACAATATACGTTCTAGAGTTAATGCAAAAATTTTGTAAAAACTGGACCAGTAGCCAACAGTGGGCCCATCTCAGGCCCTCCACTGCGGCCAATGGCCTATTGTGGCTCACCCTATGGTTATATTTCTCCCAGTATATCCAATCTCTTAACAAAATTTAGGAGTACATTGCGAGAACAATTTACCAGGTTCTCTGGCCTTACTGTTTTGTATTGCTAAATGTTGAGAATCTGGTTCTGGCCGCTGTGGGGCATGTACATAAAATGTATTTAGCCGTTTCATCATCCTCCAGGCATAGACGGGACTCTGATTCTTGTGCAAGTCCGATTTTATGAATGTGGTGTTTGAGTTTGCAGTGGCCAGTGAGAAAACCCACTCTAACTCTGAGATGTGCTCTACTGAGTTCTATCAGTTTGTCGGAGTCCTGTTTTTTCCTTGTGCAAGCAATAAATGCTTTGAAATGGGCTAGGCCCGGTAGACTACGCCAATACTCGAGTCTTTTATTGTCTGCCTAGGATATAACATTCTTGGCAGTGCTATGTGCTATACCGATTACCGGTTCTGACCCAGTGAACGTTATTTCGTTCCCCTCTTTTTCTATGGCGTCCGCTATTTCGTTCCTTTCTAGGCCTGTGTGACCTGGTATCCAGACTAGGTTAACAGTGTTGCGTTTTGCCAGTCAGTTCAAGGTTTCTCGGCAGTTCAATACTATCTGAAGACTTTTCGCTAGATTCTTAAGACGCTTCTACATCGTGGATAATCTTAGATAGCCGAAGAATCCGTCTGCGGAGGTTGTATTTATTCTGACCCAGTACTTCTGTGCGCTAATTACTGTATCTGGATTAGGTACATTTTCAATAAAATTCGTTGACCCCTTTCTACCTGCTGTCTTAATGTCGTAGTTTTTTTTTGCTATTTCAGAATTTCATGGTGTGTTTTGCCACCCGTACAAGTCGGCTGTGGTAGCCCTGGATAGAGGCAAGAAGTTTCACGTCCTCAAGAATAAAAGTCTAAAGGGGTAAGATCTGGATATCTTGAAGGCCACAGAAATGGTTCTCGTTTTCCTCACCTGCGGTGATCGAATTGGGATGTAAATTTAGTATAGACAGTTCTTGTATATTGCGGTGGTCGTATGAATGATTGGCTCTAGCCACACGTCATTCTACAGCAAACTTCTCAGATATCCTATATGATACCACTACGCATTCTTGGAATTGTTTAGGCCCCTCTCAATTCTAGACAAACAATACAGATTTTTTCTCAAGTTATTGTATGATTCGAGGGCTAACTCCGAATGGCGAATGGAGACCTGCAAACGAATAGAAATTGGCTGATTGTCAATCTTTCCGAATTGGATATGGATAATCTTTCCTTTCTTACCCCTCTCTTACTCTCCTGGAAACCTCACTAATTCATTGAAGGCTTAGTAACTTCAATTAAATAACCGACCAATTAAGTAGTCGTGCCGCTCCAGATTCGTGCCAATAACACCTGAATATTTTATATTCCCCGGGGTGCGTACACAATCCACTTGAGATAATATTATTATTTGGTGGATAATTTAATATTTACCCGATTTCGATGAAAATGAACAGAATAGAGATTAGGGCGGCGTTTCCATTAATACGATACAATTCCTTTCCAAAAGCCGGAACCTGGATTAAGTCTGTGTTCCATAAATTTATATTAAAATTAATCTGGAGTAGGTTTCCGTGGAAGTATAAATAAGAATTTGAGCCCTAATCCCCGTATAAGAGCTTAAGGTGTATAATGAGAACGACACTGGGTTGATAATTGGTATTGGATTGTTTCAATGATTGCTTGGGTTGTTTTGTGGACTTGTGGACGAGGGCAGTTTAAGTATAATGTAACTTTCGGTCTTTTCTTCGATGGCTCAATGCGTGAAATGTTGGTTGTTTTTTATTTTACTCTTTCAACGATCATGTACTCAAACTTTTCCTTAGCGTATTCTCAGAAAATTTTTATTCTCAAGAATTTGCCCACCGTAGTTGCTTCAAGCTAGTGAATCATATCTGGAACTTTGGTATTCCAATTTTATTTTTTTTTTGTGACAATGTGTGCCATTTGTTATGGATTTTTGCCTATGTAGTTTTTGAGATAGTTCGAAAATGACGTTTAACCTATAGGGGTATTTAGAATATTTTTTTCCTTCACTAATTTGTGCTCAGTTTGTTCCATACACTATACATTTTTTTTCTATTCAGTTTTCAAAATATTCAGCTATTTCTGTGAATCACCAACTTGATGCTGTGACTCATAAATGATATTTAATTATTTTCATGTTGAATTGTGCTTATTTTGTGTCAATTTGTGCAATATGCTAAACATTTTGAGCCTAATCAGTTTTCGAGATATTCAGATTTTTTTTCCTGTGCTTCAACAACTAGATCATATATGGAAATTTAGAAAATTCGTTTTTTTCTAAATTGTGCTTATTTTGCACCAATTTGTGCCAAATGCTATAAATTTTGTGCAAATTTAATCTCCGAGTCATTCCTGTGAGTCACCAACTCGGAGCTGTGACTCATATGTGAACATTTAAAAATATCTTTTTTCTTTGAATTATGCTCACTTTGTGCCATATGCTATGAACTTCATAAATATTTGATTTTCGACATATTTACATTTATTCCTGTGAGTCACTAGCTTGACGCTATGTCCTATATATGAAAATTTATTTTTTCTCTTCCTAAATTGTGCTTATTTTGTGCCAATTTATGCAATATGTTGAACAGATTTTTTCCTGTGAGTCACCAGCTTGATGATGTTATATATGGAAATTGTGTTTACTTCTAAATATGCTCATATCCTGCCAGTTTGTGCCATGTGCTATAAATTGCTGTGAGTCACCAACATTGAGCTGTGACTCATATGAGAATTTGAAAATATCTGTTTTCTTCAATTTGTGCTGATTTTGTGCCATATGTTATAAACTTTTAGCACATTCAGTTTTCGAAATATTCAGAGTTATTCCTGTGAGTCACCAATTTATACTGTGAATCGTATATAAAATTGAAAAAAAAATCTCCAAATTGAGCTCGTTTCAGCCAATTTGTGCCGTAAGCTATACATTTTGTGCATGCCGAATTTTCGAGATATCAGAGTTATTCCTGCGAGTCACCAACTCGACGCTGTGACACATAGGTATATGTGTATTTGAATTTTTTTATATTGTTTTTATTTGGTGCCAATTTGTGCCACATGATATAAATTTTGTGACCATTCAGTTTACGAATATTATTAAGTTATTTCTGTGAGTCACCATCTTTACACTGTGAGTCATTTAGGGAAATTTAAAAATTTCTCTTTCTTCTGCTATGTTTCATATATGGAAATTTAAATTTGTTTTCTTTCAATTGTGCTCATATTGCGCCAATTTGTTCCATATGTTAAAACTTTTCTGCCCATTCAGTTTTCGAGATATTCTGAGTTATTTCTGTGAGTCACCAACTTGACATTGTGACTCATATATGTAAAGTTAAAAATTTCTTTTTTTACAATTTGATCTTATTTTATGCCATTTTGTGCCATATGCTATAAATTTTGAGCATATCCAATTTCAGAAATATTTAGAGTTATTCCTGCAAGTCACCAACTTGATGCTATGACACAGGTACATTTGCCAATTTAAACCAGATGGTATGAATTTTGTGCTCATACAATTTCCGAGATACTTAGGTGTACAGAGATATTCCTGTTAGTCACCAACTTGACAACTTGAGTTGATTGAGGAAATTCAAAATTTATTTCTTCTCCAAATTGTGCTTATTTTGTGCCATATGCTATGAACCTGATGCATATTTAATTTTAGGGTTATTCACAATTATTACTGTGAGTCACCCACTTAACCATATTATGAAATTGAAAAGTAATCTTTCAATAAATTGTGCTCAGGTTGTGCTATATGTTATGCATTTTGCACTTTGTCAATTTTCAAGATATTTAGAGTTATTCCTGTGAGTCACCAACTTGACGCTGGGAAATATGAAAATTTTCTTTTCCTACTGAGTTGTGCTCAATTTTTATTAATTTGTGCCGTTTATGGTAGATTTTATGACGTGTAGTTTTCGAAAAATTTCATACCTATGGGAGCCCACTTGAGAGAACAGAATTTCCTTTCGTTATTGAATTATGATAATAATGTGCCAATTTGTGCCGTATATTATGAATTTGGTGTTCAATCAGTTTTTGAGATTTTCAGAGTTATTCCTGTGAGACACTATCTTGGTGCTGTGATTCATATATGTCCAAAATTTCAAGTCTCTGGCTCATCAGGAAATTAGTTTGAAATCGATGGCAGAATCTGTACCATACAAAGACTTAGTATTATTGTTACTTTAACAGTATAAACATATTATGCTGTCACATTGTCATTCAGTTTGGAGCATTATTTAAAGTTAGTTTAAAATGGTTTAAAATTGGTACCAAAGAGACAAACATTATCATATTAGAAACGTGTATTCTGCAATAATCGATTGCAAAATTTATACCAAACAGATGAGTATTATTAGTAGTAGTAACAGTAATTATTATCGAAAACCAAGTTATTGTAAGATGGTGGTTTATAGAGCTCTTTGTCTATAGATTTCTGTGTGAGACACTGTCGAAAGTCTTTGATAGGTCACAAATGATGTTTTGCTATTTGATGATCCATTTCAATGACAGCTTGTGATGTTGATCTGAAAGATCGAAAACCATATTGCTGGTCAATCAAGATCATTTTCTATTTCCATAAAGCTTGTTGTGGAAAGGTTCTATACAAAACTACCCCAATTTCGACCATTAGCCATAGTCCGTCGATCATTAATAATAATAAATAAAAAATAATCCTAGATATTAACTTCTAGGAATATCTCAATTTCCGTTCCTGCCGAAATGCACGTCACTGCACAGTAGTTTGCTGAATGCCCGTCGATAATACCCTCTGCCAATCGAATAGATCCGTATGAGATTTATGCCTAATTTCATGTATGCAATTAAATAATTTTAGTACCGAGCAATTAACACTAATAGCTTCAAAATTTCACCGTGCTTCATCCCATTTACTGGTTTACAATAATATAAAGTTGGCTACAATGTTTGTAGCCATCGGCGAAATTACAATAAATTGGTCGTATTCACCGGGCTTTTACTGCTGGAGATGTTTGGAGTTTTTTATACGGATGTCTACAAGCGAGTTTATGGTTTGTCTCTGATGTTTCTTGTTTTGTGGAGAAGGATCGACTTTATAGCTGTATCTTACGGACCAAGAAGTATGTCTGAAATGTTATAACCAGTTGTTTTGTTGCTTGGAACATTTTCGGGACACTAGATATTTCGGTTAACAGGGGAGTTCTTGATGAACTGAAACTGATAAAAGTATAAGTTGTGGGGTAGTTGTATCCAGTTTATTATTGATTATTTGTCAATCGAAGTGTCATGAAGGAGTTAATACCAATTTTGTTGTCACCGTTTGCCAAAAGAAACTATATTTTTCCATCGTTTTAATGGGTTGGAAGATGTTGACTTTCACTTTTTTATAACGTTTCAATTGCTTGTATCTACAATCAGTTGCAACATCCCAATTCCACGTGGCAACTCTCACCATTTTATCAATCGAATTAATGAATTCAACATATTCAATTCCGACATCCTAGTTAACTTCGACATCGTCTCCCTATTCACCAACATACCTATTGATGAGACCTTCACCATTTTGCAAAACAAGCACGACATATCACAAAACATTCTGAATCTTTTACAGACGAATCAAATTTGCCCCTTTGGGATCCATTTCGCCAATATCTTCATGGAAGATTTCGAAACCAAAGCCCTTTCCTAAGCCACTCTTCAGCCTGCCTGCTGGTTACGATACGTTGATGACACTTGATACCCTGGATTCTTTCCTTGCCCATCTGGTCGAAGTACACCCTAACATTCGCTTCACGAAGGAGATAGAAAGCAATTCAACTCTGCCATTCATAGATGTACAAATTACGAAAAATCCCCAACAAGGTTTCTCATATGCTGTTTATAGAAAACCCAACCACAAAATCCGAACTCCACAACGAGGAGCCATCGAAATCGAAAAGCGACCTTATTGTCTGAACATTAAAGATAATAGCCTTAAATGGAACCCATTTGTAACACCCTTCTTCAAATCGTAATCCCCAGGTCACAAACTTGTCAACAAGCAATTATCCCAACACAAAATCTCTTAGCAGGTACCCACAGTTAAGACGAGAAAACCCGTTAGACCCACCCACCTAGTCAAGCATCCATAAATACCACAGTGCAAACAACATCGGATCGTATTTTGATATCAAGGGGTAGGCAGGCAGATACCTCATCAGACCACGACTCGAGGAGTAGGCAGATAGATCTCATGAAAATAGGTTTAATGATTGCGGTGTATAGCCAGTTATGACTTTCGGTTTCAGTCCCCATGTTTTCCCAATAACTCTTCTGCATATCATGAATGATGATTTGCTTTTGTTAAATACATGTTGCAGGTGCATATTTCAGGTTAGTTTCTTCTTCAGAAACAGCCCTAAATATTTGACATGATCAGCTACTTCTAGTGTTCCGCCAAAGAATTTGGGTAGTTTCATGCCCCCCAGAATTCTTTTGAGAGTGAAGGGAATGAGTGTGGTTTGGGCATGCTTCCCCTGCACGACGACTACTATGTCATCTGCATAACCTTGGGTATAGCATCCCTGCGCGGAATCTTCCAACATCTTGGTCTGGGCCTTCCGATTTTGAAGCATTGACAGTATCCATCTGCAGGTGGTTTCGTCAACGCTTCTTCTCCTTGCCGCTGAGACTATACTTTCGATGGATGTATTGTCAAATGCTCCTTCAATGTCTAGAAAGGAGCATAGTGCTATTTTCTTGCCAGAGAGTGCTCCAATCTTTACACCAATTGGTGCAAAGCCGTTCCGCACGATTTTCCTGTTAGGTAGGCATGTTGGTTCATATGTAAAGGCCGGTCTTTTAGAGCTGTATATAAATTTTTTCAGTTCTTCCAGGAGAAAGGATGATAAGCTCATCGGTCTATAGTCCTTGGCCTTGGCCTGGTTGCGGAATAAAGACCACGATCACAGATTTCCAAGTTTGTGTTAGCCAGCCAAGTGATAAGCTCATCTCGTACAGTCTGCATAGTTCCGGTACTAGATCTTCATTTCCATGCTGCAGTAGAACAGGGTATATTCCATCAGGTCCAGACGATTTATATGGGTTGAAAGGGTTTATTGCCCATATTACTTTCGGGGTAGTTACGATTTGCTCTGCCACTTCCCAGTCAGCCCTGTTTGCCCTCAGTTAAAGGTTGACAGGGGTTTCATTGCTGGTATTTGCGGATATAGTGGATCCTGGAAAATATGTGTTGAGTTGTAAATGAGTTGTTTCTTTCCCAGTATTTGTGTAACTTCCAGTGACTCTTTTGAGAGTCCCTACTGAGTTTAAGCGGTTCATGAAAGTATACAATGTAGTCTTGCGCTTTCTGAGGTTTATTCTATGTCCTCACAGAACTTCCTCCATGCTTTCTTTTGCTCCCCAATGATCTTTTTGTTATACAGGGTGTTCCAAATTAAGTCGGCACCATTGTCAACTCCGATATTATTGATGCTACGAATTCGGTTAAATGGGCAAACTAGAAGCATTTTTAATGGCCTTTTCTGCTGAAAACCAAAAAGAATTACAGTCGCGTTTTCAGAATATTTCATAACTTGATATTTCTTTCAATGAAACACCATATATTTTTTCATGCATTTCGATTCGTAATAACATTCTCAACAACAAATCTCATTTGACTTTATTTCGTAAAGGTGAAAAGAAGACAGTTTTATCAATAGTAAACATTTATAACAAACGGATTTGATAAAGCGCTATAAAACATCGAGTAAATTTTGTAAAATTTGTAAAATTTGTTTTTACGAATCACCCAGGTTTTCGGAGAAATCCCTTCAAAAGCAGAGCTTGTGCGAGCAAGGGAGATCCGGGACCTACAGTTTAAATAATAGTGGAATCCGAACCACTTTAGCTCAGTGGCAGGCTGTCCCGGGGATCGAACCCGGGCCGTCTGGGTGGGAGCAAATACTGTAGCACCACGACTAACTTCAAAAACACCGCCTTCTTGTTGAACACATATTTGGATCCTTCTATTGACACTACGTGTGGCATTCAACACAGTTCGGCCATCAATTCTATTCATTATGTTTCATTTTGTGTACCTCATTTTTCAGAAACCCCCTAAAATAAAAATCCAGAGGTGTCATGTCTGGTGAACGAGTGGGCCACTTAAAAGGACCATTTGGAGCAATCCATCTGTTTCCAAAACAGCCTCGCAGCATTCTTTTTACGCCACTGATATTATGTGCTGGTGCTCCATCCTGCTGAAAATAGATCATCTGACGAGCCTCTAGATGAAGATCATCAAAAAACTCTTCCAACACTCTTGTTAATAAATTAATGTAACGGGGTCCGTTCAAAGAACCATGGTAGAAAAATGGACCGGTATTTCTGCCTCTAAATAGACCACACCAAACATTAATACTAAATCGTCTTTGCGGATTGTGGGGTTAAACTATAAATGGATAATGAAAATTCTTTCTATTATATTATACATTCCACAATTTGAAAAATTAGCCTCATCGCTCCATATAATATTTCTATATTATATTCTATTCTATTATTATATTATTCATAAACCACCGACAAAACCTCAATCGTCTCTCAGGATCACCAGGTTCTAGTGTTTGCACTGGTCATAACTTATAAGGAGATATCTTATGTTTTTTCAGAACTCGTTGAATACCAGACAGTGGAACAGCTATTTCTCTAGATGAATCTCTGCTGGTATTATTTGAACATACCTCAAAGTAGGATAAAACGTCAATTTCTGTATCTTCAGATATTACAAAACGTTTTTTACTTCTCCTCTTCTCAAAAACTTTTTCATTGTTCCTGATCGACGATGAAGCACAGCAAAAAAACGCCGATTTGGTAATTCACGATCGGAGAACGAATTGCTGTAGAGTTGGAGTGCTCTTACGCTAGTTTTCTGGCAAACCAAGTAGGATTCTAACATATCACATTTTTCTTGATGGTAAAACGGCATTTCGAAAAATATTCGAACAGTAGTTGACAGTTACAGTAATTTATGACATTGTCATGATATACTTGAGAATATTTGACAAAATAGTATTTCAACAAAGTTTCAAGGCGAGATATATCTTGATTCACGAAATGAATGCGGCTAGCGGAATGGCTTTGAGATGGAAATTATCGATTTATATATTAATACCAAATAGCTCAGTGGTGTCAATTGAGTTGTGCGACATGATGATCACGGCTTTCACGAGTTAACATCCCGGCGCAATTTTTTCTATTTACTGTCTTATTTTGCTATTATAGTAACAAAATATTGTCATTCGTATAAGTACCAAAATTGGTTGTTTGGACAATCATGAGGTTTTATTCTCCAAAACAAAGAAATTTTTTTACTAGTGAAAGAAATAAATATTTCCACAAAAGTCGCTCATTTTCCACTTTAGGAAGAAAGGTGATATGAGCTTTGTTGTTGAGATTGTTATTACGAATCGAAATGCATGAAAAAATATGGAGTGTCCCATTGAAAGAAATATCATTTTATGAAATATTGTGAAAACGCGACTGTCAATTTTTTTTGTTTTCGGCATCGAGAAGGCCATTGAAAATGCTACTAGTTTGCCCATTTAACCGAATTCGTAGCATTAATAATAACGGAGTTGGCAATAGGGCCGATTTAATTTGGAACACCCTGTATACACCCCTATTTCCAAACTAAACCAAACCAAACATATTAGAGGTTGTTCACCCCACTGCTAGACGGTTGAAGTGACGTTGCTGCAGGTAGGACAACAAAATGTTCTCCTCCAAACTGAATTCGACCTCTCCGGGCGTTTTTCAAACCCGCAAGTCAAGTTTTCATTGGACCATTCTGTATATGACTCGGATAGTAATTTCGAAATTATTTATTAGATCATCTTTTGTATTTTCATTTGTATGAAGAGCCCGAATGAATGATAAATATGTGAATTTGGTTTCTTCCTGAGTGTCAGCCCATCAACACTAATCCGAACGGATCCAATGTCTCGACTGAAGCCAGCAAATCAACTCAGCCGCTCACAAACATCGCATTTTTCATATTTCATGCACACTCCATTGTTTCCCGGCAGTGCATTGTTTCAGCCATCTATTCACATTCACGCATTTTGTGCGAAATAAGCAAATGCAGGAACTGAATACACGCCGAGTTTTCAAGTATTTCATTCTCCATAATTCTCGAGAGAAGTCTCTAGTCTGCTATTATATGGGCCCAGATTGTGCATTAGGGTTAAACATGATTCGAGACAAAAGAACTTGCGCCTTATTGTCTTTTGAATTTGGATGCGAGTCTCGCGCCTTTCATGTGACGATGACGAATAGTATGGATGAGTTGTTATTTTTTATGAACTTTTGTTCCTTGTTTGGTGTTTCGCTGATGACAGTCTAGTACTCTCTTGAACAAAAAAATCTGCAAAATTGAAAGAAATGTTGAGTGCTTGTCGCAGCTGATTCTTGCTGTTGACGTTATTGTGTACACGAGAATCGTCAACATTTACCAAATCAAATTATATTAACAAAATTGCCAACGAACAAACCCTTCATTCAAGATAGTATGACATCATGAGATCTACAGATCAAGGAAAATGTACCATGTCACCAAAACAAGTATACTGGCTGTATAGGTGATCGTCATACGACCCATAATCACGTATGGCTCTGCAGTCTGGTGGAGCAAGTGTCAACAAAAAATGGCCCAGGCTGAACTGAACGGACTGCAGAGACAAGCGTGTATGGCAATTACTGGAGCCATTCGCTCCACGCCAACGGTAGCAATAGAAGCCCTTCTCAGATTACTTCCTCTTCACATATTTCTGGAGAGAGAGGCAAGACATACAGACTCCACCAAGCGGCCATTAGTCTACCGCAGGCAGTGGTCATGAGAAGCAACGGCATGCTCGCAACATTCTAGGAATGCCCTCAGACATCATGCCCAAAACTATCAACGTTCACACGCTCTACACTGTGGTCTTCCCTGAAAGAGAAGACTTGGTTCGGAATGAAAATGACCTATGCAGGGCAAATGAACGTTGGTTTACCGGTGGTTCCAAAACTCTGGAAGGCGTCGGAGCCGGAATATACGGGATGAACCCAGTAGTGAAACGCTCATTCAGTATGGGCAAATTAACTACGGTATTGAAATGTGTGCAAGGGAGCTGGAAAATCAATACCACACACGAAGAACAATAACAATATTTTCAAATAGTCCAGCAGCACTGAAAGCGCTTGAATCCAACTGCTTTAAATCCAGAGCAGTATGGAAGTGCAGAGAAACCTTAAACCGACTGGCACAACGCAACAATGTTAACCTAGTCTGGGTACCAGATCACACGGGCCTAGAAGGGAACAAAATAGCAGACGCCCTAGCAAAAGGGGGGCCGAAATATCGTTCACTGGTCCAGAATTAGTAATCGATATAGCACATGGCACTACCAAGAATGTAATAACATCCTGGGCAGACAATATACGACTCGAGTATTGGCGTAGTCTACCGGGCCTAGACCATTCCAAAGCATTTATTGCTTGCACAAGGAAAAAACAGGACTCCGACAAACTGCTAGAACTCAGTAGAGCACATCTCAGAGTTATAGTAGGTTTACTCACTGGCCACTGCAAACTCAAACACCAGATGTATAAAATCGGACTTGTACAAGATGCAGAGTGCCGCCTATGCATGGAGGAGGATGAAACGGCTAATAGTATATTACGTAACAAGAGTTGTAAGTAACCCATTACGCACGAAATGAAAAAGTTTATGCACGAGGCCGCGCAGCGGCGAGTGCTTACATTTCATGAGTGCGTAATGGGCTTACAACTCGTACTAACTTTTTCTACGTCCATTCATTTCCTTCCATTGCATAAAAAACATCGCAATCAAACATATACGAGACTTTATATGAACAAATTCAAATATGGGCAAATAAAAATCAGCTGACACTTAACATATCTAAAACGTCCTTGATAAAGTTCACAATTGGTAATATTTCAGAAAACTTTGGTATCTGTGAAAATGAGGAAATGCAAGTTAAATCTAGTGAAACTGCTAAGATGTTAGGTCTCACGCTGGATTACAAACTCATATGGACCCCTCACATTGAAACACTTTGTAATAAATTAAGAAGAAACTGTTATGCTTTGAGATTTACTAAATTTGTATTATGCGACCATAAATTGTCATTTGCGGTACGGAATTCTGAATTGGGGGACTGGGACAGCTGCTGAAAGAGTCTTTATTCAGCAAAAGAGTGCAGTAAGAATTATTTCCGGTATTGGATGGAGAGAATCTTGTAGAGATCCATTCAAAAACCTTAAAATACTTACTATCA
Organism: Chrysolina americana; assembly: GCA_958502065.1. Classification (NCBI taxonomy): domain Eukaryota; kingdom Metazoa; phylum Arthropoda; class Insecta; order Coleoptera; family Chrysomelidae; genus Chrysolina; species Chrysolina americana. The sequence continues at coordinate 94,625,861 of OY293413.1, read as the reverse complement.
CTGGTCTTTATATTTATGAATTATGTAGTTACGTATACAGAAACAAATCAAAATTTCTTGCTCAGCAACATCAGTACTCCACGCGATTCAGAAATCAATTAGTGCCAAATACACATAGAACTACTCTGTATCAGAAAAGCTTTTTTTATCTTGGACCTAAACTTTTCAACAAGTTAGATGATATGACAAAAAATTCACCAAATTTAGACATTTTCAAAGCAAGATTGAAGAAAGCCTTATTGGAAAAAAATTGCTACACACTAGATGAATTTTAACTGATAAAATTCTATTTATTTTATTTTATTTTATTTAATTTTATTTGTACAAACTTTCTGACGTTTTCCTTGTCATTGTACTTATATAAAAATAAGTTTCTTCTTCTTCTTTTTTATTTTGTACTTTTAAACGAGGAATGAATAAATATTATTATTATTATTATTATTATTCGTAGATAAAGTTGAGAAAATGTTCGGATACAATTATATTTTGTTCAAGAAATTGACAATATAAAATGACAAGACATTTATTTTCATAGCATGCTACTTAACGAAACGTGTCCTATTTTTAAAGAAATTGCATACGTGCTGCCTACATTTAGGGGCATCACTCTTTCAATCCTAAATATATCTCGCTATTGCTAAAAGTTTTCATGTTTTTTAATTGACTAAATTTGTGTAAATAGACAAAATAAAGTCTTGAGTAAATAAAATTTTTATTGTAATTTAAAAAAACTAAGAAGTTTAAGTTTTCTCCTCAAAACGCACGTGTATGTTATGAGATCTCATTACGTGCATGTTATTGTTAAATTTCATTTACAAGGAATGTTGACAGTGCGATTTTTGACGTTCACAGACATTGGCGTAGGAAAACACATTTTATGTACATGCCCCACAGCGGCCAGAACCAGATTCTCAACATTTGGCAATACAACAGTAAGGCCAGAGTACCTGGTAAATTGTTCTCCCAATGTACTCCTTAATTTCGTTAAGAGATTGAATATACTGGGAGAAATATAACCATAGGGTGTGCCACAATAGGCCATTGGCCGCAGTGGAGGGCCTGATATGGGCCCACTCACGTTCAAACCCAACCTAACTGTTCTAGTCGCGCATTGATACCATCAATTACGACATATTATTACCAAATTCACATTATAAGGAACTCTCTGAAACGTCTATCTTACTGCTGGATAAATACATAAAGAATTGACAACAAAAAGTTATCTTGGATATTTTTCACTTAATTCTGGGGTACCGCAAGGTTCAATTTGGGGGCCTTTATTGTTCTGCATCTACTCTTCAAATATACTGAAAATCATTAACGAATGTAGTGTTCATCTGTATGCAGACGACACTCAAATCTACTACAGTTTCCCACCTCAAACAACTGATTTTGCTTCTAAACAGTTAAATGAAGGATATCCATTGAAAACATTTAAAAAATCACGCACCGCAGTGATGTCCACACCTTGAAGGTACACTAACGCCACCTAAATTCAAAACAAATCAATTCAAGACATCATTCAGTTACCAAATTTGCGAAATCTATGATTCAGTTTCCACTTATATCAGAAATGAAACTTTTCTAATGTTAAAGAGAAAATGCAGACGTTATTTGTTTGACAGTCAGCAGTGGGGGATTCATACTCGTTACGATCTCTCATGCAATAAATATCCTATCCAATTCAATCGTACATTCATACCAAGGATTTTTTTTTTTATTTTTTATTCATTCAGATTGCTGCCTGTCGCCAACCTGAGTAAGTGATATCGACACGTTTAGAGTGGGGGAAAACTTAGAAGTATCGAACAGTGAGAATAAAGTAAAAATAATTTGACAAATTTTTCGATAACTTGTCAGAAAATAGACACGAGAGCCCGAAGGGCTCGAGTGGCTATTGCCAAATGGCCAAAAAATCTGGAGAATTATTTTCTACTTTATCGAACTATCGTGTATAATAATGCTGTGATTGGCCTGAACGTACATGAATGCTTTGAATTGACGGTTTCAATTGGTTGCAAGAATTGTCAAAAAATAATCAGTTCATTCTCATTATGAGTTGATAAAATATCTGATTGCAAACCTGATAGATAGAAATGAAGTTTACTACGAGTATATTGAAGTTTCCGATTATCAAATTTTGGTTTTTTGGCCTCTTTCCTCACTAATTCGTCGTAACTGTGGATGATAGCTGATTTTTCAAACTCTTCCACTCGATTATGAACATCTAAACATTTCTGACTTGTGTCATGGGGGTTAGTTCTTAATAATATAGCAGGTTTCGAAAAATATTTCAGTGAATTCGGAAACATTGAAGAAACTATAGTTTGGATGTTCAAGCAAATTAGTTTTTAGTGATCCATCTGGTTGAGGAAATGTTTCATATCTGATGATATCAGTATCATGAAAATTAATTAAATTAAATTAACCTTTGAGAAGGGCTTCAATTTTTATAAGGTATTTCAGAAATCGATCTCTTTCGCATTTCTCCTTCTTTCGGGAAATAAAATACTGAGATATGGTTTTATTGAGAATCGCAATTCGACTTACACCCTGTCACAGAATACCGAGTAGGCATATTGGCATAAATGAGGTAGAAATTCCCTCCAGAAGCAAAAATTGCTATACGTAGACAACCTCACAGTTGCATTTGAGTTTAACACCATTTTTGATGGGCTTTGAACACACTTCAACTGATAAATCGAACACTAGATTTCTACTAATATTTTGTAAACCATTTCACATGAATCGTACGTTCATTCATCAATTAGAACACAAATAGTCCACCATAGAATAACTACTTCAACAAACCCCAATCCACAATACAATGACTAATGTCGTCGCATAGTCGGGCGCTTGGTGGTCGTGATGGTGGAGCGCTTGCCTCTTCATCACAGGGGCGTTGGTTCGATTCCCAGCATGGTCACTGGTCTCATGCATGGCACAACACGTTGAAAGGTAGGGCTACGTCTTCCCTAACTCGCACAAGTCTTTCGAAGTCTTCTGAGGGTTGTGCTCATAAGGGTGCATCCGGTTGACGGAAATGACAATAACAATCCATCTTAGAGAAATTCAACACAGCCAAAGTGTGTTTGAGGGCATTGAAAAAATCACTTACGGCGTTAAAAGTTTTATCAATATTTTCTATATACACAATAGAAGAAGAAGAAGAAAAAGAAATTATACTCAATCGCATATTAATAGCACGTCACAAAAAATTTTTGTATATAGTTAGAATTTAGGATACAAATAACAATGCACACAGTAATTATAGTTAAGTTAGTATAAATAGAAACAATTAAAATAGTCAACACATTAAAAATATTCGAGTTAGTGAGAGTGAGAAGTCAAACCACCTTCTTCAACACATTTCAGATATTCCTCTACGGAGTAGAAAGAATTGTACAATAGAAACGATTTTATAGCTTTCTTGAAACAGTACATGGTGGAAATGTAAACAAAAACACGTGGTCTGTTGTAAACAAGTTATCAAGCAAAACTTCTGAAAAGAGTAATATAACTATAGATAATAATGATGGTCTCGTCGATGACCCACTTGCTATCTCTAAAATATTTTCAATAAGTTTTTCGTAAATGCACTTTATGACATTATTGATAAAATAGATAAAACTGCAAATAACCCTATGAAATATTATTTATTTCCTAGTATTGTAAATAGTATGTTCGTACCATATGTCAGTGAAAATGATGTACGGGAGGTTATCAGGGACAAAATTAAAAATAAACATACTTGTGGACCAGATGGCATCTCTGGACATGTGATCAGAAAGATTGCGCCTTATATCATAGCACCCCTTTGTCATATAATTAACGTATCTTTTCAGCAAGGACAGTTTCCGACGCGAATGAAACATTCCTTGGTTTCTCCAGTCTTTCAAAAAGGTAATACCCATAACATGGAAAATTACCGCCCTATTGCTGTTTCTTCATCACTGTCAAAGATATTCGAATATATAATGTTGAAGTTTCTACATAACTTTCTGAATATAAACAATATTCTCTCTCCGAATCAACATGGATTTCGATCTAACTATTCCACTACAACAGCAGTTGTTTCTTTTTATTTGAACCTTTTAGAGTCTGTTGAAACTGGTGAAAATCCCACTGGGATTTTTTGTGACTTCAGTCGCGCTTTTGACTGCGTACAGCACATAAATCTTTTGGACAAATTGAATAAAATTGGTATTAGAGGTATTCAGAATGAATGGTTCGTATCATATCTTTCAAATCGCACCCAGACTGTTAAAATACAGTATTCGAATGATAATTGCAGCGAAACTTTTTATTCTGAGAAGATAAGTAATGATATAGGGGTTCCCCAAGGATCAGTTTTGGGACCAATCCTCTTTATTCTATATATAATTCAGTTGCCATCTGTTTTGCCAAAATCATTCACTTGTCTGTATGCTGATGACTCTTCCCTATTATTTAAATCAAAAGATTTGACTGAATTGCAGTATAATATCCACTCTGATCTTGACAGCTTACAAAACTGGTTTAGTGACAACTCTTTGTATTTGAATTCATCTGAAATGAAAGCAGTATCTTTTCATACTGCTCAAAATAAAAACAATTCAGACATAAGTATAACAATTTCCGGTATCGAAGTAGAACGATCCGATGGTATAAAATTCTAGGGATATCTCTTGATAGCAGGCTCAATTTCCATCAGCACTGTGAGGATCTCATTAAAATACTCAATAAGCAGTGTCATCTGCTGAGAAATCTGATAAGAATTCTGGACAACTCTGGTCTGCTTTTATATTACCACGGGCAGACACAGTCTAGACTCTGCTATGGGCTTATTGTTTGTGGAAATTCTTCACATGCACATAATGTTTTCTTAACACAAAAGAGAATCATCAGAACCATCGCACATGCATCACAAACAGTATCATGTAGAACATTATTTAAAAAGTTAAATATTTTACCTCTCTCGGGTCTATATATTCTAGAAGTTTTGCTGTACATTCACAAAAATCATAGACTTTATAAACAGAATAGATCCTTCCATGATTATCACACTCGCACCAAGCATGATTTCCACATACCGAAAATACGGTTATCCCTACGACTCAACTCATTCGAGTTTTTGGGACTGAGATTATATAATGCTCTTCCAGAAAATCTTAAAAATATAACCCAGGAACAACAGTTCAAAAATAAAACGAAACGACTACAATTGATGAATTTTTTTCATATTTACAGAAATAAAATGTCTATACTTTTTATCAATGCAGCTCTTCTGTATTTACTTGATTATTTCATTGTTCTAACGTTCTCTAATTGTTATTTATTGCTCATTCTATGTAGTGTGTTTTATTTATACCTATTGAAATGTACTGACTGTATTGACTTGTCCAATTGCTTTTTAAAGCTCTTTTTTATGGATTAACTAACTTCTTCAATGTTTCAGGTTGAATATTGTAGAGATCGTAATTCAAAGAATTATTCATGGACTTTGTGAGTCTATATGTAGATACTCTGATTTTATGTGATCCTCTTGTATCATGCTCATGAATATCAAATTGAATAATTTAGTTTGGTAAATTCTTATGGATCTCAAGTAAAGTACTCAAAATAAACATTCTTCTAAATTAATTCGATAAGTTCAATACCACAGAATTCAGCATGGATTTCTTCACAGTACACATTGAATGGTATAGTGAAGCGGATTCTATCCTTCAAAAAAATTGCAACACCTCCATGTACTCTTTGACTTCTACAGAAGTAATTAGCCAATTTGTAGCCAGGGATATTAATAAGTTTTAGGTTTTTTTCCTTTTTCCAGTGTTCGGAGAGATATAAGACATTGAACTGATAGTCATTTAAAAATGAATCAAATTTTTCCAGTTTGTTAGGGAGTTGATGTGGAATATACTCACTGAATTATCGTAACTGATGAGTTTTAATAAAATTGCTTCGTTCAACTTTCTAAATTCAACTGTATTTTCGTCACTGTTTCCTTGGGACTTGTCAACCCTAAAAAAGAGGTAGGTTGACGACTACTTTCGGAGACGTTACAAGTCAAATCTACTGTAGCCGACTCCTCTTGGCCAGAACAATTTTCTTTAAATTTAAAATCAGCAGCTATCATGCAGGATTTCAAGTTGTTGTCGGTTTTTATATATTTAACAATGAAGTTTTCCTTGGGTTGTCCAGTTTTTCCATTTAAAAATGTTTTGATATCTTCTTCCTCGACTTCTTCTTCGACGCGATAAATGTACATCCATACTTTAGGCTTGGCTCCTTTGAATTTACCTCCGTCATCGTCCAATTGTCCGATACGACGCTTGTAATTTTTTTTTTCCTTTGGACAGTTTGTCAGTCAGAATGGCTATTATGGTTTTGGGGTTTGGTGTAGGGAACCTCTTTGGAAGATGTAGTAGCGTCATATTTATTGTTGGTCTCTAAATTCACTATTTCATGGAGTTTCAGTTGAGTTTGTATTCTCATAATTTCGTTATATTATTATCAACATATTAGTCGCCATCTTTGAATTAAATAGTGACCCAGTCTGTATATTTGAAATGTTTGTTACGGTTGTGCCACCCTGTAGAATGGAGTTCCCTACGTTTGTTTTCCTTGTACCTGCTTCTGATAAGCCATTAATTGTTTGTTGTGGTTTTTTCACACTTTTTGTTTGTTTATCTGAAGGTGTTTTAAACTGTATTGGTTGCGGGTTAATTTTGGGTGATGTTTTTGTTTCCATGTATGTAATTTTCTCGTGCAATAATTGAATCATCTCCTCTTTGTCGGCAATTATTTTGTTTTTGTCAGCCAGCATCTGTTGGAGAAGTTTGATTTCTTCTTTAAGGTATGTTTTTTCGACGATGTTTATGTCACCCATACCTTGATCAGTTTCATGCTTACATCCTGCGTTTTTTTGTTCACTGGATTGTTTCGAACATGCAGGGTGGAATACATCGTCGCATTTATGACACTTCACCTTTGTCACGACTTTTGACAATGTTCACACGTGTAATTTTCAATTTCTTTGACAGCGACGGTTAGCGAACCTGCAGCGGCCGCCATGCCGCAATAATAACGGCGTTTTATTCACGATGAACACTCTCTAGGTATAAACCATATATAAAAATGACAAACAGTAGTAAAATGAGCAGTAATCCTGTTGAAAGTTTCCGAGATTCCTCCGAAAAGTCGCAATCTACACGCATCTCATAAAACCCTTTCAAAGCAATCCTATAAATTTCGAGGGAAAATCGAAAATAAAACTTGAACTTTTTACATTATGCTCGATATTGTTTCCAAAACTTTTACGATCGCCTTACGAACAGCCATAAAGAATATTTCTGCCGGCAGCCTACTTTTCACGAATCACTACTTCCCTTGTTCCGAAGGGAATATAAGTGTGCTGTGGCATTTACTGCTCTGCCTATAATAAGTGTATTGACCTTTCGAAAGCTCCCCGATTTCGGAGGAACGGAGAATGAATGCTACGAACAATCAGTAATGTCATTTACCACAGTCGGAAAATTGAATATACCGTGAAAATACCCTGAATGGCAAAGGGGATATGGACATATCAACGAAAATAATGACGAACGGTAAAAGTGGTTTAAAAAATGTTTCCTCGCGCCGTGAAGAGAAAAAGCAATTGAGCGGCAGTGACAAGCGACATTCGTTTGATTGCCGTAAATAAAATTTGCCCCGTTCGCTAGTATCATACGAAATATCCCATTTTCGAAGTAAATCGTATCATAGAATCTCGCTGAAGTTGTCCCTAGACGGGTAATACTATTAGTTTTCGATTTTTCAATGTGTTTTACAGCGGCTCTACATCGAGATCACATATGTTAATATAAAATGTTTCTTCACCGAAAGTAGGTTCTTTCCTCTAAATGTCAACAGAAAAACTGATATACTTGACACAACTTTGATTTTAGTTGTATAAGTGGACACTACCTGTATGAAATTAATATACAGGGTGTTCCAAATTAAGTCGGCACTATTGCCAACTCCGTTATTATTGATGCTACGAATTCGGTTAAATGGGCGAACTAATGGCCTTCTCGATGCCGAAAACAAACAAATAATTGACAGTCGCTTTTTCAGAATATTTCATAAAATGATATTTCTCTCAATCGAACACCCTATATTTTATCATGCATTTCGATTCGTAATAACATTCTCAAGAACAAAGTTCACATCACCTTTCTTCCTAAAGTGCAAAATGAGCCACTTATGTAGAAATATTTATTTATTTCACTAGTACAAAAAATTTCTTTGTTTTGGCGAATTAAACCTCATGATTTCACAAACACCCAATTTTGGTACTTATACGAATGACAACAAGACAGTAAAAAGAAAAAATCGCGCTGGGATGTAAACTCGTGAAACCCGTGATCATCATGTCGCACCACTCAATTGACACCACTGAGCTATTTGGTATTAATGTACAAAACGATGATTTCCATCTTAAAGCCATTCCGCTGTATATCCTCATTTATTTTGTGATTCAAAATATATCTGCTGTAATGATAACTTTGAAGCCGTTTTCGAACAGAACAGAAAGTACTAGAGGGTCATTTGAATGTGATTGGTGTGTTTGATACGATAAAACATAATTATTAGGAGCAATCAAGTTGCCTTGAAACTTTCTTCAAATACTATTTGTCTAATATTCTCAAGAATATCATGACAATGTCATAAATTACTGTAACTATCAACTACTGTTCGAATATTTTTCGAAATGCCGTTTTCCCATCAAGAAAAATATGATATGTTAGAATCCTACTTGGTTTGCCAGAAAAATAGCACTCCAACATTACAGCAATTCGTCACGATCGTGAATTACCTAATCGGCGTTTTTTTGCTGTGCTTCACCGTCGATTCAGGAACAATGAAAAAGTTAGTGATAAAACTGTCTTATTTTCACTTTTACGAAAAAAAGTCAAATGAGATTTGTTGTTGAGAATATTATTACGAATCGAAATGCATGAAAAAATATAAGGTGTCCATTGAAAAAATATCATTTTATGAAATATTCTGAAAACGCGACTGTCATTTTTTTTTTGGTTTCGGCATCGAAAAGGCCATTAAAAATGCTACTAGTTTGCCCATTTAACCGAATTTTTAGCATCAATAATAACGGAATTGGCAATGGTCCGACTTGATTAGGAACATTTAGGGGGTGATTTCACCCACAGTCAAAGTGTATAAGGACCCCGCATCCTTATAGGGGAAAATGGCTTCCTCGGCAAAAGTGTTCATGGACACAAAAAACGGCAGCGTAGTTTTCAAAGTTGAAAAGTGAAGCTTTCCACTCAGAATCTTTAAGAATTCCGAGAATTGACCAAATTTCCATTCAGTACACATTTTTCAGTGGTGAGAACGTCGCATAGTAATTTCATAAATAGAGGGTTAGTAACAGTCAAAGCTTCTTAGAAAGTTGCGTTTTTTTCAACGAATCCCTGAATTTGGAAAAAAATATCTGAGTTAATGTGCTGCACTCAATAATAATAATGAAAAATTTCATATCATCGAGATTTTGACTGCTTTTGAGATCGAAAAAAGTACATCTATCTGTTAGAAATGAGTCTTTCATAAATCACTAAACTTCGATCCTACTGTATTCATCTTAGATGTTATTAAAAAAATATAGTTTTGCTTTTGATTGATGTCATGTTGACAATATAGAGAATATTTGAGTAAAAGTCTTTTGGTAGTATTCTCGCTGATATCTGATATAACTGACATTCCCCATCAGAATCTGATATATAGATTCACCAGGTAGGTGATCTTATAGAAGAACTTCTAACATTTAGTGGCGACCGTGACAGGACGTTCTGATGGAGAGAACGAAAAAAGCTAGAGCAGCGCAAAGGGCAGCTTTTACGAAGATTTATAATGTCATGGTTGACATGCTTGCAAATGATAATCCAGATTCAATGGAGTTAGAAGTAAATCTCCGGATGTTAGACCAAAAGGTCGATTCCCTGAATGAAATGAATCAACAAATTTATGATGGTCTCTTGAAAGCTGATTGTAGCGTTGAAGAATTGAAATCAAAAATTGCTGGCGTCGATGCCAAGCATAAAATGTCTGAAATATTGTCGTCTATATCAACATGGGTCTCCGGACTCGTTTACCGGCTACATACTTTTGAATGTACGTATTTCATTGATATCACATCCACTTCATGGAAGAACGAAATAGGCTATGCTAGAGCAATTCTTCTTGTTCAAAAATTCCCATTTCAAATGTATGGACCCGCCAATTTTCCTCAGCTTATATGAGGGTAATTTTGCTCTGCACCTTTCTAGGAATTCAAATATTTTTTAGATTTGCTATTGGTGGAGAAGTAATGTCATTGGCTTTTTTTTCTATTCAGTGGTATTAATATTTTTTTCATTGTCTCGATAGGTACAGTGTGTTTTGCATTTTTGTGTCCACCTCTGTAATTCACTCACCTATTGCATAATTTGTTCAAAAATATCATTCGAGGAATGTAGCTAGTTGAACTTTTAAGCGATATGGCAATTTGATTAAGGCAGTGGCGTACGCAAGTTTTTGTGCAACATTGACAGTTGTTTCGTTAAAAAAAATCACTTTCGATGTTTGAGAAAATTCAAGGTATTAAAAACTGAAAATAATCCATCAATACACTAGTGACATCATTCTGGTTCCACATACTAATGTAATAAACGTAATCCTCACCACTGGATTTTTTCCAGAATACTTTATATCTTCCAGAATGACACTTGTTGTTGTTTGAGAAATAATATCAACTTCCTTCCTATTTTCATTGACTCAATTTTTGGAGATGAGGAGAAGAGGTATTACTTTGAATCAAATATATTTTTCAGCAACTCACAACATGATTTTCGACCTAATCGTTTTACTGATCTCGCTGTCATGAATGTCGTGAATGATATATTATTCACTGTGGAAGATCGGATGACATATTACTTGCAAAAATTGAATTATCGCGGGGTTGGTGAAGTACCACTCACTCTGATACAATCCTATGTGAAAAACCGCTTTCAAGTTGGAAATATTGGAAATTCCTTGTCTAATTTCGAACAAATTGAGCACGGCGTTCCTCAAGGGTCAATTCTAGGGCCGTTGTTGTTCATAACATACACCAAATACTCAAACAACCATATGGTTCCTGTGAAATCTGTTTCATTTGCAGATGATTCTGGAAAACTGAGATTTGAACAGTACTCAAGAAGAATTAGCTAATGAATCCGAAAGTTGCCTCGCAACTTAACAACAATAAATTGCAGTCTCTTCACTTTCTATCCACTACAGATGTCCCAAATACTCATGCTGTAAATTTTCTGGGAATAACTCTAGACAGCAATCTATCTTGGAAAACTCATATTACCAAAATGAATGATGAACTGAGTAACTGATTCAAATACACTAAGAACAATAATCGATTTTTCGTCATTTCACTCTCACATTAGTTACATTAGATTAGATCATGCTACCTCTACACCGAGACCTTTTCAGATCTATTTTGTGTGCTCTCGAAATTGTTTAGAGTTTTCTATCTAGCCCTGTCTTCGTTAGCAGACTCCATAGGCTTGTTTTAAGAACTCTAATGTATCTGGGAGCCTTGACGAACCCTCGCAGGCGGCATATTATGTGTACTGATGTTTCCTCTTCTTCCTGATGGAGCCTGCATAGCATTTCTCCTGCCAGACTGATTGTTCTCTTATGTTTTTTGAGCCTACAATGCCCTATGAGGAGTCCTACTAATAATCTAAGTACTGCTCCTCTTCTGTCTTAGTAGAATATTGGCTGAGTTTGAATGATAAACTCTTTGGCCTGTCTCATTCCTGGTGGATTGTTTCCAGTACAGCTTTTGCCACACTACAGAACGGGTTTGGGCCATTCAGGACCTTACTTGCTCCTTCGCGGGCTAGTAAATTGGCTCTATAACCTGTTTGTGCTGGTATCCAGGTTAGCGTCAGTCTGTTCTGACTGCTTAGCTCTATTTGGGCTTCAATGCAGTCCCAAACAAGTTTGGTCGTAACTTGCATTGAGTTGACCCCTTTTATAACAGCTTGGCTGTCTGAGTAAATGATAATGGTACGCACAAAAGAATTTATAAGTCGAAGTGCTTGTGAGACTGTACAGCCTGTACGACTCCCTCACAATCTACAAATGAAATATTTTTTTTCTGAAAAGTCATGCCTTATTAGCGACAATTTCCGTTCGAATTATATTTTTATCTTCGGCTTGGTTCCATGAATACCGGCTCAGTTTCTGAGCCATCTGCGTTGAAGGGAGGTCTCTTCTTCCACGCATCTATGTTCGTTAAAGTTGAAGTTTAATCGAAGCTATATCTTGGAAGTATTTCACCTGATGGAATCCTTATAACAGAGTTGTTTTCCATCTCTTCGTATAGCTTGTTGTAGTCTATCCCGGGCGTGTTGCTTAAGGGTGCTTGTCCTCTAAGCAACTTGCTTCACCATGAATGTTTATCTCTAGTGGATGCAGTTTGAGCAAGACCTCTAGTGACACTCAGATATGCTTGTCTTTGCATTTGCGTTATCATGGGACACATTAGTTACGGTAATGGTAATGGTAAGTATGGATGGTGACTGATGCGCTTCGACCTAATTAGATCTATTGTGCTCCATATTCTTCTTTTCTCGTTAACAGCAGCCCCTCAAGCCCCAATTCCTTGGGGCATTTGAGGATTTTGAGGGGGTTACAGTACTATGAGGTGATCCCTCTGAATCCTTCATTATTTTAACTTTTTTCAGGAAATGGCTGTCAGGACTTTATCCAGTATAAATTATCTGGAACACTGCCAACCTTAGTCAAACACAGATAATGCCCTTGACGTTCCTATAGATTTTCCAAGTTCCATAGAGATTCACAAGAAGGCTTCGATGCTCACTGAGCAATTTGATATACAGAGTTATGATACTAGACTTTTACTTACTCACCAACATGCAATCTCTGAAATTATGCGTATATACTGATTATCACCATAACTCAATTTCTAATATACTCTTTTGTTTTCAGGTAAGGCCACAACAACCTACCTTGGTGAGTAACACGCAGCTATATTGGTTTGAGAATTCTGCGCAACCTTGTTATTACCAATGCAATGAAGGGACCTTAGTCGGTTGGGTTTTGAATGATCATCCAATGTCACTACAATAAACGAATCATCATCCTATCATGTCGAATGTAGATTTAATAAGCATTAATATGGTGGAATTAATTTTGCTCCAAAATATAAATATTTCAAATTCTAGCATTTTCGATTCATTACCACTCATAAATACCCATAATAAAAAAGTCAAAATCGCACTTGTGTTTCATCTAGATGATATGATCTTCGAAGATTCTTCTTTGATGATCGTTACTGGATTTTTTTTTCATAACGACAGCTTCTCGTGAATCTTACAGTTTAACAACGCGGAAAAATTTACTTAGATCCCACATCATAAATCACTCAGCAAATTTATCAACATCCACTTTCCAGAAATAGATTTTTGACGATTTCATAAGCATGTATCACGAAAATTGTAAACCAATGAACAAATTTCTGTCGATAGAATGGAGTGAGTTGTTTTATTGTGTATCATTAGTTTCAATACCTGGTCATTGAAATAATAGAAATAATTTTGAAAACAAGCTCCCATTTATAAAATGTAATTTTGACAGCAAGTGTTCGAATATCGAATTGCAAATTCTGTACGGGAATGACAGAAATACAGAAAGACCACCAAAGCGGGTTAAATAAAAGTCCATAGAATGATTCATTTTAAGTAAATGGGAACTGGCTGATTGCTTCTTCTTACTATGATCATTAATGTGTTAAAATTCTGTTATTCATTGAGAGTCATTGAAATGGCCTGTGGAGGTTGAATACCAAAGAGCAAGAGGATGATACTACAAATATTTCATAAAACCTCACCTTTCATCAAACTATTGAATGTCAGAAATTTTTCGGAGCATCTTTCGATATTTTGGAACCTTCGCCAATATTTTGGACAATTCTAGGGTAATATAACAAGACCTTAATAAATAGTCGACTATTTTTATTGCAACCGAGAGCGACGCTCGAGGGCTTTCATCTCTGATTATTAATGCCAAAATAATGTTGATTGCAATTAATAAATACAAGAGAAATTTAGTAGCAATAAAATAATCGACAATTAATCAAGATCGTGTTATATATTTATGAAGATTATTTCTTGAATCCAATTCTTTATATCAGTCATATGAATGACACTGTATTGTCAGGGATTGTAGCCTCGATTGTTAAAAAAAATTGTTAAAATTGTTATTTCCGTCAACCAGCTGCACGCCCTTAAGAGTACAACCCTCAAAAGTCTTCGAAAGACTTGTCCGAGCTAGGGAAGACGCAGCCCTTACCTTTTAACGTGTGATGCCATGCACCCTATCTATCTCTTCGTGTTTGTACAACGCGTTTGTACAACGCAAATGTGTTCTTGTTTGTTATTTTTGGCATTGCGAAGATCTTCTGTGTTTGGAAAATATGGGTCACATACCAAACAGTTCTTCATCAGAGTAATTTGAAGAGTAGTGATACTTTTTTTAAAGTCATTTTGAATTATATTTTCTTTCATTTGGATTACATCAATTTTTTATTTTTTTTCATATTCTTCCAAATCGGATGACAGCAGCAGGTGTTTGAATACTGGATTGCAAATGTTGTATTGGAATGAAACAAAAGCAGACAATTCAATAGAATGACACGTTGAATAAATGCTTTTAGGAAGATTTATATAAAATATTTGGTCGCCTGTTTTTCCAATGATCATTTTTCTTTTGTTCACTGGGAGTCATCGAAATGATTTATGAGAGCTTCAGTTGGACATAACAGGAAGATATATTTCTATGTCAAATATGATTGCATGAAATGATAATTTCGGAGCCTTCCCAATATTTTGAATCTTTCGCCAATATTTCGGAACTTCCGTCAGTTTTTCTGAATTTTCACCAAAATTTTGAAACTTTCGTCAATATAATATCAAAAAAGGCAGCATTTTTGATACGATGAAAAATTTCAGAACAATAATACTTGAAGGTGAAATATGTGGTAACAATTGTAACCGAATATATTTTTTCCACTTGAGTTTTGAATTGAACTCCATAGAATAAGAATATTTTCATTTAAAATATTGCAAAACTGTCATTCAAATTCAAGTAGAATGCTTATTAAACAGCTATCGCAATAGTTTCAACTACTACTTTCGGTAGTATTGCAAAGATTCTTCTGTGTTTGTAGAATATGGGCCACAACAGGTCTCCATCATAGTAATTTGAAGAGTAGTCTTCAGGGACACTTTTCTTTCACTTCTTTTCATATTTTGAACTTCATCAAGACTATACTTCATTAGGACTTCTTCTTCAAATTCTCTTATTTGATGACGAGCTTCTCTGGGGTTTCCCTAAGTATGGCCAATTTTTTTTCTTCTTGTTTCCATTCCTAAATTCAGGTGTGTGAATGGTAGGGCCAGATATAGTCTTTGGCCCCCGCTGGCAGTTGTTACAAACTTTCCGTCCTCCATTAAGTATGGAATCTGCATTACCGATCATAAACATAGTTATTCTGTCGAAGTCAGGTACGCTAACTATTTAAGGATCACACCACATTTTGAATCGATTGCAGTTCAAGGAAATTAAACAAACGTACAGCTTTCGGATCAGTTCAGCTTCGTGATAGCAAACCTTTAAACTATTTTTGGCTAAAAATTGATTCATGGACAGTATGAGGGCATTATTTCTTGTCAAATATTACAAATTTGAAAAATTTTGGTGCCTCCACCAATATTTTGGAACATTCGCCAAAATGTTGAAACTTCCGCCAATATTTAGGAACATTCACCATTATTTCAGAATTTCCGCCATTATTCTGGAACTTCTGCCAATATATTTAAGGAGAAAGCCTTTGAGTCCATTATCGCAAACCGTTAAAACGACCGTCATTTTGATACAATAACAACAGAAGGCAATTATTGTAGGGGAGAATGGTGTCAATAATTGTAACACAACCTAATTAATTTCCTATTCGTCAGGTTTATATCAGCACCTCTTGAGACGGGAATATTTCAAATTTCAACATTGCGCAAGTATTGTGCAAATTCAAATAGAATGCTATTTAGACGGCCACTGTAAGTGTTTCAAATGTCAACTATATGATACAAAATTGATCAGATCATTGAAAAACCCAAACTGATGTATATTGCCCACACCCTTTGGAATCAAATAATACTTTTTTTCTCATGTAAAATAATTGAATAATCCACATATTGTTAGAATTGAAGATCATGCAAAAATTTGTCTACAAGAGTACAAATTCTGAAATTCTGCATGACACAACAACTTGACATCTAATAATGAAATATGGTGGATTACGTAATCCCATCTTCCGCAATAAAACTTATACAATAGTTAAAATCGTCGGCAAGTATTCAACAAAAACAACTACTGCCCCCTACGACCGTCAAGTGGTGTCGCCCCTCTTTCATGATGTTTCTGGTTTCATATTGAAGTCGACACGTTGTCGGAGTGCATTTTAAACTGGAACCCAGAGATGGTGCTGAATTCATACCTCAATGTTTGTCTCAGGGATTTCCAATTAGGATGAAAGGATTTTTCGATTCAATTGGGTCGAACTAGCCTTCGCTGATGATTGGCAATGACCATGAAACCGGTACGGAGGTGTTCCCCCAATTAAATCGAAAAATAATTTCAGCTTTGATATTTGAAATGCATTGCAAAGTGGTTCTTGTAGAAAACTTTGCCAAGTATTAAACAAATATAATTCAATGGTCGTAGGGGGCAGTAGTTGTTTTTTGTTGAATACTTGCCGACGACTTTACCTATTGTATGGGTTTTATTGCGGAAGATTGGATTACGTAATCCACCATATTTCATTATTAGTTTTATGGTCTTCCGTCAAGTGGTGTCGCCCCTCTTTCATGAACTTGACATCGGATATAGAGCAGTTTCGGTAGCATAGACGTATTAAAAAACCCCTACACAAAGAGTTTGGTGGAATTATGAATTTATTTCAAAATTCTTTTAATCAATGGTGGGAGTACAGATTCTGGAATTTTTCCCGACAAAATATTTTGACATAATAGATAGAGAGAGCACCTTCGATAGCATAGATATATGCAAAAAAATACTCCTACATGAAGAGTTTGACTTATCAATTAATTTCGAAATTTATTTCAATAAGTGACGGGAGTAAAAATTCTGAAATTCTGCCCAACAAAATATTTTGAAAAGTGGAAATTTAAAATCAAATGCATTACTGTGCATACTATGCATGATGATTTTGCAAATTTTCCCCTACTCGACTGATATAGCAACAAAAAATAAAACTTTTCGAATTGATATCAGGAGCAACATAAAAGTTCATCATCTAAATTTATAGCTGCGGTGACAAAAATGTTTCATTTGTCTCAAAATGTCTTCGAAACTCTTAATGCCTCCCCATAGAGTGCGCTCAAACAACTGATGCAAACCGTTTCTCCTTACGTTCGATTGCCCTTTTTCCACAAACTTTTCAATGTAAAGTTTGATTTAGGGAATTTACGCACCGGAACTTCGGAACGAGTGAATTCCTCTAGAACTGATTTAGAAGTTTTAATCTTCAAATTGGCCAATTCTGGCGCCGAAAGATTCCTAACCGATATACGTATATCGAAAGATCTGATCCAGCGTGAGAACTAATCGTTGTGGACAGTTTGACTCTGTTTTTGGTGAATTAATTCTCCAAATGATGTATCAGAAGGAAGATATCAGCATTATTACGGATTTATTATTCAAAGAAAATATCATCCGTACGAGAAAACAACGGTTCTGTTATCAACTGCATGCAAATTTTGGTAAACGATTTTCAGACAAATACAATATTTGAGATGAGCCTTCTCGTATGCTGAGCGAAGAAACAATGTTGAAACGTCATTGAACAATCTTGAAATCGAATATTATTTATTTAGTCCGGTATTTTTTGGATATTCGGAAACTCTTAAGAGCCACCAACAGTGCGTGACACCGATCAGTCGTTTTCACTCCTCACTCCGCGCAGCCTATATTTTCCTACTTGGTGGAAATGTCTAGAGAGAAGGATACTTCGTATTCATTTCACTATGCTCTACAAACCCTACTACATGTGAATTTGTACCTAGAGCGGTAATTATATGTACCTCCTAAGCTAAATCATTATTAACAATCAACTAGTTCCAAGAAGTGACGTCAATAACATCATAATACATCCAAAGTAAGCGGGGAAGGTGGATTCTGAAGGTTCCTTGAAGGTATAAAGTCGATCGAGTCGAACATCTCAAGAGATGCAATTGAGGAGGTGACCCTGGCTTTTGTTCGCAGCATACAAATAGTCAGGGAATCATCCTGAAATGGAGGTTCTAGTAGTCTATGCCCCTCCCTAACACTCACCAAGATTCAGTTTCTGAGATTAGATAGGATGCAGGAATAAAGTTCTCTGTATCATCACCAAAAGTGAACGATCCACTCGGTTGGATGCGCTGCGATTGCTTGCGAGCGTCGACACCAATCTGACAATTACAAAACAACTTTCGCAAGAATCTCCTGAATAGAGACCTTACCAGGATCAGGGTGTACGATAACGAACCCCACAAACACGGACCGTGATGGTAGAGCGCTCGCCATACAATCATAAGGTCTTGGGCCATTTAGGAACATTGCACAAGGGGATGACAGATGTAATTAAAGTAATTGTTTTTTGTCAGATATTTGCCTCATTTTTCCACTCTGTAGGAATGTGTAGAGAAAAGGGAAAGTTCGAACGTGAGTAGTCGGAATTTCTTGTTTTCATTTTCTGAGGAAAGAAAATTCAAATACTTTTACTTTCAACAAGAAAATCCATAATACTTGCACCTGACAGTTACGAAGTTGGAGATTCCCCTAGTTTGAGAAATCGCAATCACGTCGGGCGGGAATTTTCAGGAATCGGGACATATTATAGGAACTAGAGTAGGTCCCTATACACTCCGCCACTATGATCCTCAAAACTTGGTCGGGGTTGTCAGATTTCGACTGTATTTGTTCTGCGAAATTTCGATTATGGTTATGAGACATTTCTATAAACGGAATGAACGAAATTTTCAATATCAGATTACTGGAACGTGTCAGTTGTCAAGATACGATATTAATCCACACACAATATTAAAATATTTCTAACAATGAACTTAAAAATATGAGTGTATTTTGAAACATCAATAAAGATTTACATCCACCTTCTCATGACCTCGGGGAAAAATCGATAAATTATGGTAAATATATAATCTGCCGCCATCATTTTGTAACAATTTTACTTGCGTTTGATGAGTTTCAGTAGCTCAAAGCTACAATTCTTCCACATGTGGATTAGTTTTCTCTTGAAACCTTATTTTCGACTGATTTTTTGATAAACCATTGTACAGTGTGTAAAAGCCAAATGGATTGCATTAATTATTTGGGTTAGTGTACATATTTATAAAAATCCCGAAACACCTCAAATTTAAATTATAAATTGACATTCTTCAACGTGAAAATGCGACTCCTAACTTCACCATACTTCGAATGACAGGTACAACCTCTAATTTTTTGAATGAGAAGTATAGGCATGTGATATATCGTTTATTCTCTATTTAAAATATTATCGCTCTCAAGTTTATTGCAACCAATAAAATTATGTGGTTACCGAAATTCGCTAAAATATATTCAACACTTATTACAATATACTCTATACTTATTTCCCGTTTAGGTCTTGATAATAAGAACATCCACTACATTCAATGTCAGCCATACATGTATAATAAACATATTAAAATAAAATAAAATTCATTCCTATAAAATGATACCTACCCAGGAGCTCTTGGAAGACGATTTTGAGGAGAACTTGAGGATGTTGCCAAGACGTTCGTGGTGAACAATTTGAACATCTACTTCATTAACATTCATAGTTCTTCTTAGTGTTTTACATGTTATTACGCATTGCATTACATTTCAGTTTTTGAATGTATTGTAGCAAATTTCGGTAATCACATGATTTTATTTTATTCTATCCTAACTTTAGCTATGAACTCAAAAATGATAACATCTTTGAATAGATATTAATAGACCTTTCAAACGATATATCACAAGCCTATACTTCCCATTTGAAAACTTGGGGGTTGTACCTGTCATTCGAAGGGGGTTGAAGGTAGGGGTCGCATTTCCACGATGAAGAATGTCGATTTATAATTTGAATTTGACGTGTTTTTATAAATACCTATGTACAGTAACCAAAATAATGAATTTTGTCCAATTGGCTTTTACATACTGTATATTGAGCATGTTATTCGTTAGATTCATTTCCTAGATACAAACATAGTTTAATTGTTTGAAGCTTTGATATTAAGCAGTGTATTCTCTTCCATATATTTTTCTATTAATTGCGAGTATGATACTTGAATTTTCGTCTATGTAGACAGAATCATTTCTCTTGTAGAAAATACACAACCATTCTTGATTTTCCCCTCGGGACCTCATTCTCCCTAGATTCGCGACATTTCTCCACATCTGGCAACGGCGCATCCACGGGTGTGGGAGGGTGCGCTACCGCCAGCAGGCGCCATCGCCACCGTACGACCGATTCGTCGCTATGGCGACCGGCCGGATCGGGTCCGAACTCGTAGGTTTTGCTGAGAGACGCTTCAGTACGATTCCCGCCATTCTAGTGTCGAAACAAGAGAAGACGCGCACCTCGTCACGTGGCACTCACACTGACAGTTCGGCGCGTGCGAATTTCGCCGTTCTCCACTCTGCACCCTCGCAAGAGAGAGTCGATCTCTTGATTTCGTATCACCCGGGCGAAAAGGCCAAGCAGTTGGCGTGAAGTAGTGAGAGCAGAGAGCGTGATTTTCGAAAGAACGAACTTACATCGAAGAACAGTAAGTTTTGATATTTGACGTTCATTCCGCATTAAATTCTTTGGAAAGTTTGTGGTTTTTTCATGCATGTTTGTCAAATGACCTTTTACCCCAAATCCTTGAATCTTTAGAACTTGAGAAAAACTCGGCGAGTTGTGTTACATTAAAATTTGACCGGGTATTTTTTCATCTAATCGCCATACTATTGGTGTTCTTGTAATTCTCTTATTGTAAACGCAGAAAAAACGATGTGCATGCAATTATTTCTACAACAGAGTTAACATTGAAGGTCTCAACGTGAAGGTTAACCATGAAGCAACCAATTTCTCAGAGAACAAAAAATTTCTTGGTTCTTATGTAGACAGTAACATGAGCTGGAAAACGAGTACCTATTGATGAAACATGCGAAAAAGTCAATGAAGATTACAATGCCAATGATAAATGTTTATTATGCCACCAAATATCCACATATTTCTTTGAATATACTTCTATGGTGCTGCTCTAGTACGTTAAAAATGTTTTTCATTTCACGGAAGAAAGTGACCGATCTTCGATCTAACTGGAAGATATTCATGCAGAAGTCATATCAGAGAACATATAAAATACTACCTCCACCTTGAATATATACTTATATTGAAGTGTATACTGTGAAGAATATATCTGAATACAGTATCCGATAAACATAGCCATCCGACTAGAAATGGAAATGTAATGAGATTGCAAATCATCAACACAGCATTATTTCAAAACATTCCTTCATTCAGGAGCATGAGATTCTTTAACCACATTTTTGAAAAATTAGGAACACCAAGATATGATAAAGTCCTAATATAAACCTGAGTTAGTGACAATAAACTATAAATCCACTCTATTATGAAACTTACCAACCTGAATGGCTGTTTTTAATTTGTAATTTGTATCTTCCATACTTGTTTTATGTTTTATATTCCATACCTATCTTTGTATTTATATTCATTATATTTTCATCTTTTTATTTTCAAATGCTGATGTACCCAATTTTATTTATGATATATCCTACATCAGTTTATGATAAAAAATGACTCAGTTAATTATAATTATTATTATCATTATTATGAGCATGAAATATATTCTTGTAGTTTTTCCCGACGCTCATCATAATATTGAGAATATTGTTAATTTCAAAGTATGCTCAAATAATTATTGCGAACTGTAATGTTATAAAAATGAAAGGTGTCAACAAAAACGTTTACGAAGTCTTCACATGGAGTCTCAGTTCATTTCTGAATCGTTGCGAAGTTTCTTCAATTCTCGTTCGAAAGCTTTGGTAATATTTGTTGACTTTCCGGGTCTGGGGAATTATTTTGAAGCTTTTACTTGTACTCAGTTCTTGCCAGAAATCTGCAGAATTGGACTTTAAAATTAAAAATTATGCAATAATGAATATACCTAAATATCCTATAGTGTCGATGTTTTACTAAATTTGAATTTTGTCCTTTATTTTGTTGATTACTCCAAAATTTTAGATATTTTTTTCAAATTGTAACAAAATTTCCATTACCACTCCAACATACGAAGCTATATCGCGGTAACAACCCAAAGTTTACAACTTTTTTACTGTTTTTGTGTAGGGACATACACATCTTGGTTCAGTGAGATTTTCTACTGGTTTACACCACATGGATAACTTCTATATTGTGTTTTTTTTGACAAAAAGTTACTTCTGATAGAAGTGTGTGCATCGCTTGAACCTAAACAGGCAACAACAAAATAATATTTAAATAATGTGTTCAGGATCGAGAAATACATCTAGATTTTAAGTCATGGTTATCTTGAAGATGTATTTCAAACTAAGTATTTATTTCAATGGAGTTACGATAAATAAACGACGTCTTGTATACAGCGGTTCATTTAAAAAGCAAGCATAGTTATATAATGCCAAAATAATAATAATATGTTGAGTATGGTGTTTTTTTAAAGTAAAATAAACTAAACCTTAAGTAATTTTTAGTGCAAGGTTCTTAACATTTTTCATCAACATCAAGTCTCAGCACAGTCATTTATGCAAGTTTTGAAATGAAACAAAAATAAAAGTTCATTCAGATGAAGTTTTTGCTTAATATAATATAATATAAGATTTGCTTAATATCATGTTGCGTTATATTTTGTCATGATTATACTCGATAAATCGATAATGAAACAATCAGATGTCAATTTTTTGTAGTTAAATACGAGATCTATGGAAAAATGTAAATTTTTCTCACCAGCAGAGTACCTTTATTTTTCACAATATCAACAATCTTCAATGAGAAAAGTTGATCCTAATTGAAAACTACGTTCAGGCATACCTTCAAACTGTTTTTAATGACACATTAATTCATAATTATTCAACATTTTTCGGCTGGCTAGATCTCTAGACTTAACCTCTCTAGATTTTTTTCTATGGGGCTACTTAAAACAAAGAGTTTACCATTTGGAGAGGTTAATTTCAGATTCATGCCAGGAAATTACTCTAAGAATGATAAAGAATGTATTACGGGAATTTAATGATCGAATCAATAAACATTTTGGAAGAATCGGTGGATTGAATCAAAATTCAAATAGTTTCATTTTCAATAATGTTGTAAATATAACTTTCTACTTAGCAGGTTTTCTTCTCTTTAACATTTCATTTGTAATAGTATATTAAAGTATAAGTGGATAAAAAGGTCTTTCAAACACGCGCGATTTTTCGAGTACGACAGCGCAGCCGGAGTGTTTGAAAGATCAGTTATCCCCGAATACTTTACGTTGTTTTTTTTAATTGGTGTACTTTGAAATCATAAATACTGGGTTTCATATTACAAATAATGGAAATAAGAACTTATAATGTAAAATGGTTGAATTCGTGATGTGACATCAGTATACCTTTCGTTAATGTCTGAATAAAAGTTTTGCATTTGTTTGTAATATTTCATTGGATTCCTGTCAGATCAATAATCATAACAATGCCATTTAATTAGACTTCACGGTTCTCGCGTTATTGATGGAGCCATGGTAACTTTAAAAAACGCGCGTTTTCAAAGTTCGATTTGCACACGCTGAGGCGTGCATTAAATAGGCAAAGAGGGGCACCAATTGAAAAAAATATATTATTATGATATATATGCAATATTCATTTTAATGCAATAGCAGATTGTTAGAAAACATACCAATGAACCGAAAGGTTATCAGGTTTTTCAATACAATACATATTTGCAAAATTAAATTATAATTTATTAATTCCCAAAATTCATCGAAGATCCTTTCTTCGTGGTAGATGGACAATATTGGATATCTGACTGTAACTTTCAATTGGGATCAACTTTTCTTGGTGAAAAATTAACGTACTTTACTCTCGAGCAAAATTCACATCTTTCGACAAACTTCAGATATCTGATTATTTCATTATGGGTTTCAAGCCATGCAGAACTTTTCATCAAGAATCACTTTTTTCATCGAACGAATAATAAAAAAGTTTTCCATATAGTGCCGACTTAATGGGATACACTGTATAATATTTAACGAACGATAAAAATGAAACTATAATAGATTTCTATATCATTATAATTTTCTCCAGTAAGGACATGACATGTTGGCCTCACAACATCTGCAATAGGTACTGTTTCCTAAAGAATGATTTGCAAATAGTGTTGATGAAAATTTCGAATGAATCAAAAACCATTTCTTCTCTTCCCGTACCTACTCCTTCATAATGTCGAGTTTTTATAATCTTTACTCTAACGAATTGAAAGCTTCAAAAGATAATTTCAATAATAAACATTCTGTTGAAGACCGATAAAAAAGTAGTAACTGCTAACCTCGGAAGTATTAATAAAAGTTGTAGTAGCGGTGACCTTGTGACATTGATTCTGGAACAATTCAAATAGAGACATCGGAAAATGTTCAATATTTTTTGAGGGCTCTAGATATTTACATTTCTGTTATCACGAAGGAAAAGAGACGATCTTTCGTTGTTTATACCAATCAATTCAATAACAAAGTATACGAAACTTTCAGGAGGGAAAACACCTTAGCTGGTTAATTAAATTTCCCCAAACATGCGAACTTTTGTTATTCCATTCTGAAACAACCAATTTTCTTCTTTAATTATAGAAACCAAAACGCTTTCTGTTAATGTAACCTGGAGATTGAAATTACTTTTATATAGGCGAAACTTTTTCGGGCCGTGTTTTCAACGTCGTTCGAGTTTAGGTGGTTTGGGTATTGATTTATTCTAATTAGCACTCGAACGAGGCCATCTCAACATTCTGTATACATTGTTTTGCAGTAATTGATGAATCAGCTCTGTTGCGTGATTTTTATTGAATATTCGCAACTGGAAATCCTTCGACCTTCAACATTAATTGTAGGACATTATATGCCCCTTCTAATAACTTACGAAAAAACAAAAATACGTATTCTTAGTCGAGGTCAAGAACGTGTGGCGAGAACTACTCTGTATCGATCGGATTACTTCTTGATTGAATCTATGATATCAGAAAAGTCATTCGTCCTTCAATATTTGGGTTGAGAAGTCTATCCAGAATGATACTTCTGATACAGTCTTTAACAGTCTATATGTTTGTTAAAGACTGAAACAATTCATCCACATTGAAGGTCATGAAAATTTTTCTTGATCAAGGAAATAACAGATAGATAACAGGAAATATATTTGTGACTGCAGGTTGTATTTCTGGTAATTTTTTCTTTGATTAGCGCATTTATCCTTTGAACATTCGCATTTCCAAAACGTGACATTTTGAAGTTTTCAAACGCAATCGTGTTGTCATAGTGACTCATTGCACTCAGTGCAATTATTAGTAGTAATAGGGAGATTTTAAGCCACCTATTTGTACAACAATATACAATATCCCTTATACATCGCATGCGCAATAGCGCTGAAATAAGGGACAACGTTAACAACCGATATTGCTTTACATTGTTAGAGTTGAAATAATGTTCCCCTAATATAGGATAATGATTTTGCCATGGTGCCGCATGTTAGACATTTATATTTAAGTTTTATCGTAGACTCCAAAGTCTATGATAAATACATATACAAATTTAGAATATTCGAGTAAATCTATAGTTTTCACAATTTTAACCAGTTTTTGTTAGTATGAAATGGAAAACATTCCGTAATAATAAATGTTATGGCAACATCGGTTCATATACCAAACTACCCCACCTAAACTATCGGTAAAATTGTTAAAATTTGAAACAAATCGTAAATGATTATTAAACTATCACAACCACAACGGGATGGGGAGGGTTATCATTAATGTGTAAGGTTATAACTGTTACTGACATCTGCATGTCACGTAAATAACGAAAGAATGGGATGGCTTGAAAACTCATTTTTGAAACAAGTTAATTAACGTATTGTATTTACTTTAATAGCGGATAAAGGGATATAACGTATGCTGCTGAAGTTGTGGCTTAAAATCTCTCTAATATCCCGACAAAAATACTTTCGCCGTGCTTGCACGAAAACTGTGTTGCTTAGAATCACAACGAGAGGTTGCTCGAGTGGTATTTTGTACAGCAACACAGTTTGAGTGCCTGGAAAGGTGAAAGTATTTTGGAAATTCTGCATTTTGAAGGAATATTGGATCAGAAAATTTCACGCATACATTATATTATGGACTAAATGCGTATTGCAAGAACGGTTCATCTTGTGTAATCAATGTCAGTTGAAGAGTTAAACCGTCAAACTGACGTTTCTATATTTAGCGTGATTGTCGTAACTATGGAAATGTATACACAAGCTAGAAGGAGGAAGTGTTTTCAAAAAGTCCTGTTCTCATTGGTTCGAAATGAGAAAATTATGGCACTTGATTGGTTTATATAATATGAGGAAAATTGTCACTGTAATGTTGACAATTATGAAATTTTTTCATATGACACAAAATGACAAAATTTTAATGGTTGTTAGAACTTTAAAAAAATTTCACCACTATTTTTAAATCGTTGTCTAGACATTTCGAAAAAAAATATACGTGTACAAGTGTCTGATGAAATGAAGTGTAAGTATACTTCTTATAAAACAGGTCCCAAAACCGACCTTTGGGGTACTTCTCTTAGGGTACTGCATCCAGTTCAATTTTTGAGGAAAGGAAATGCATGTAATACCACATGCATTGCTTATCAGGTGTTCAAATAGGTGGAACAAATTTTTTTTCGCTTTATTCCTATACCGCTTCATATTTCTCAAATGTGTTTTGCAGAATTGCTTCCTCTGGTATGGATAGTGTGAGTTGAAAATGAGTAAGCACTTGTATACCGTTTTTATGGTTATTACCAATAATCACGATTGTAAATATTTACCGCTGTTTAACGTAATTTCAAGTAGGTACGTAAATTTTACGCAAAACTGACTCATGTGCAAGTTGTGATCATCCATGCAGATAAAAGATGTTCATGAACATCAGTCGCATACGATTTATCAGCTTCAAAAACAACTTTTATGTAATCAAAGGCCTTGGATAAATCGACAAAGAAACCAATTTTCTTATATCGATGCGACTATGATAGTATCTCAAAGCTCTCAGTAGGTCTGGAAAAGTCTGCTCATGATAAAACGGTAGTTATATTTGCTTTTCCGTCAGTACTACCAAAATCTGATGATCTTGAAACAATCTTGATATAGATATTCAAAACCAAGTTTATTTTTAAGATCACTGGAAGAATTTTCAATATTTTTTTGCTATATCAAAGTCTTGCTTCTGTAGACGATCAAAACATTTCGAGAAACCCATTTCGAATTCACAATTCCTCAAATTGTCAATATGAAATACAATAACTTAAAATTCCCAACCATAAACTCACCACATATCCCTACATTTTTCATGCTTTTCTTGATGTAATCGTTTACATACGATACCCTGAAGCTAGGAATACATTCGACTAAGATGTCTTTGATAAATTTTGTATTAGGTTGGGTTGATATCACAATCTCCTTTCGGATTTTTGTACTTTTCCTCGATTTTCGCTATTACCATAATTCCATATATTCCAGTTCTGGAAGTCTTTGACATTGAAATTGTGAATAAATATTTCATGAAACTTTGAAATTCTGAATGGGACCACAAAACGATGAAATAATGAGACACAACTGACTAGAATTATTATACAGAGTTATTTCAATATGTACCTGGATCTTTGGAAAAGTTTTATAAACATACCGCGATTTTTGTAAAAGGTTTATTCATAACTTATGAAAATTCTATCAGTATCCAACAGTGTTTGAGCTTGTATTCAGTGAATCGCTTATTCTATCTGATATATGATACCAACATTTGATGACAAACTTCGATTCTTTGAAGAAGTTCAATTTTTTTAAATGCAGTTTTATATCCACTTGGAATATAGAAATATCTCATTATCACTACTGATGAAAGCGATACCCTTAAGTGATACAATGTTTTGCCAACTTTTTCCAAAGCTGAACCAAAGACAAAGGGTAATTTTTGATTGTATATCCAACTTTCTGCAATTCTTTGAACCCCACCCTTCATAATTTTTTATCGACATGACATTTTTTGAGCACTCACTATGTTTTTTTCTCAAAATGACATGTAACAACTGAATGTTATGTTTTTACTCAATAGAATATCTGATAAGCATCTACTATATATTCTTCTACAATATGTCCTTAACATGGCAAATACAGTTGATAGAACAACTACTGTCATTCCTGAACAGCAAGGTATTCTTCAAGAGTCTCTATTTTTCCATCCAGCAATGCACTATGAACTGATAACTCTGATTTCTAATTCAAATAATCACACTGAGTGTCCGTAAATTTAAAATAAAAATTGTCACCAATACCTTCTTGATCTCCTATGTCATATTCAACCAACTTTTTGTAAATGGCATGATTGCAACTAATTCCAAAGATGCTATCACAACGCCTATTTGCAACTTCAGAAACAAAAAACTGGCCACAAATTACAGGCCAATATCGGTAATGAATAGCATTGCGAAACTTCTTGAAAGTGTATGAAAAATATATTTTTCTGGAAAAACATCAAATTCTACCACGAAGCCAATATGGATTCAGAGAAAGTATGTCAACAAAAACATCGTTTTTCACTTAGTGAATGAAGTACCCAAAAGGCTGATGAACAGAAAAATGTCTAGTAGTGTTTTCAGACTTGGCAAAGTCTACTACATAGTCAATCACGATATTTTTTACAGAGGTTAGGAAATGTGGGACTCAGAGGTAAGTCCTCAGAGCTTTCAGCTGATTATTCACACGGCCAAACCCAGAACACGTGCAGCAAGACACTGACAGTCGCCATGGGTACTATCATAGGTCCGATCTTATTCCTGATATATATCTACGATATTTACAAGTTGAAAAACATTGGGCCAGATTTATCAAAGCTCAGACCGTGTGACATTTGACGACTAACTTATTCAAATTCAAACATTCGACTAACTTTCAGGATCTCTCAGCAAAAACCACTATGGGTTTAGTCACCTAGAGCTCTTAACTCCTGTTAGCTGAACCCTTCCTCTAATTTTCAACAAAATATGACCCTCATCTAGGCAGTACCAGCCGTAGGCCCTGATATCGGAATGGTTCCCATGTGTCGGAAAAGCTTTAGAAACTATGGCTGTCCTTAATACATTCAAATACTGAATTTTCCATTATGGTACTGTATCTGGGTGATCGCCCCGTCACAAAACAGGTTTTCTCTGAGAATACTTTCTGGATGACATTTTTCAATTCAGAGACATTTCAATTAATATTGACATTTAAACGAATCGTAAATTGACTAACAGAATATCAAGAAAATGAATCACGAAATGAATGAATCTATAAATTTTGACATAGATAAGGCAGCTGACATGATAATTTTTGTCCTAGTTATTAATAGTGTAGCTGCGGTGAAGTTTGATTTTTACTTCATGTCCCTAGGGAATTTAAATTCAACTTTATCTCCCTAGGGACTGAAAGATACATTTCAGTCCCTGTTATACGGGACTAAAGTTGGAACTTTAGTCCCGGAAGTGCAAAAAATCTTCTTTTTGACGGAAAATCGACACATTTCACAGCTGCTGGTTCAGAAAATATATAGCTTGTACGTATTCTGCCCTCATAGCTAGACACATGTCCAAGTTCAACACATAAGCTTATAACCTTCAAAAGATAATTTATTTCAAAGTTATTCAGTGAGAGCGTGTTTTGCCACTACCAACTGGGCCGTTTGGACAAATCTGTAGTTCCTCTGATGCCACTTCAGTTTTGTTCCCATAGATCTTTTTGTGGTTCCGATGTTTGTCTTTCGTCGACCTAACGCCTTGCTGTATCGTCCTGGTGGGTTTGAAGGTAGTTTTTTTGTTGTGGTGTTCCAATCTTGTCTGTGGTCTATGGTCTATGGATATATAGAAGGTACGCACGTGCAACTATCTGAGGTACCTCTAGTCAGCTTCGATATTGTGCCGTTGTTCACCATCGTCTCACTGGAAGACTCTCTGAGGGAATGCTAAGATGTTTCCGAATGATATCGTCGGACTCTTCAAAGCATGTCTCACGGGAAAGTACTTTTGAAGGAATGGAAACTTCTATGAGCCTTTAGATGGCGTGGCGATGGGAATTCCACTCAGCCCAGTGATAGCCAACTTCTTCATGAAACATTTGGAAGTGAAGGCAATCGATGCCATTAATGTTGGTACGCTGTCGTCGTCGACAATTTTTTTCCATATTGAAACTGTTAGCTGCAAAGCTGTTTCACAAGAATGCTTATTACTGTGAAATTGTACAATTACAAATAACAAAGGCCCTAGAATTGATCCTTGCGGTTAACCAGTTGAATTTTTCTGGAAA
Source organism: Chrysolina americana (assembly GCA_958502065.1). Taxonomy (NCBI): domain Eukaryota; kingdom Metazoa; phylum Arthropoda; class Insecta; order Coleoptera; family Chrysomelidae; genus Chrysolina; species Chrysolina americana. The sequence continues at coordinate 94,595,099 of OY293413.1, read as the reverse complement.
AATATTCAAGGGAATTATTTTCGATATTCACGGCTTTCGAAGTAATACGTTTAGATCGAGTTACCTGGTGGTGTTGGCGACTGCCAAGTTTCGAGGCAAAGCCATCAATAATGACCTCATTAAAATCAATTACGACACTAATCCGTACATAAAACCCTTCAGTAATTAATGCCGAATGAAAAGTAAACGTTGGATCGGTATACTGCCGCGATATATTTATAAATTCCGACCCGAAAATCCAATAACAAAAGGTCGCTGGAGCGTTAGGCGTGGGTCGAGTTTGAAAATTCGGCTATTGAGGCAGTTAATCGGGAGTGGTTAATTCTTTTCAATCATTTACGATTTCGAAGGTCAGAGTGGATTTTATCGGACGGACGGGGTGATTGGCAGTTCAATGCTTCCGTCTGATTTTATTCGTAATGATAAAATATTTCTATGGGTGTACTAAATGATATACAGTGCGTACTGAAGTAGCTCTCCATTCTGGAAGACATTTTGAAGTTGAGGGTTGATTTCATAGAGGAAAATCAGAGAATCACAAGAAAAAATTAAATATTACATATGTGTATATATTAATGAAATGAAAACTGAGCCATATTTTATTAATTCACGTCATTACAAATGATAAATGTGCCCTCAAAATAACTTTCGCCACTGGAAAAAATTTCTTCATTTGTATGGCTGGAGATTGTGTTCACTTTTGTCGAGGTACCTGCCTCTTCTAATGGTAAAATAAACAGCATAACGCCGCTTTATTTCTTAGTTCGATGCTATATCCTCCAAATACCCCTCCCAGAGCAGTAGCAGAAGTGCTACGAAGGCAATGTCCCGTATAGGATGGGTTTGACAATCCTGAATACATTTTGCTGGGGATTTTCCCAAATATGTTTTTGTGGGAAACTCAAAAAAATTGTTCAATACCTTCAGGACGCAAAGACAAATAAAGTCTTGAAAAAGGCAAAGCGGAGAACGCTTTTCTACCCGCTACTGAAAAATATACTCCAAAATAACCCTTGATCAAACCAACCTATAACAAAAAAAAAGGAAATAAATACACACAAAAAGGAAAGTAAGAAAAAAATTACATTGGGCGATAAATGAATTTCATTAGGAGCGTTCTTCAAAAATCTGATGACACCATTAGGAGATAAAACAGCAGGCTTTTTCGGCTTATAACTCTTATTCTTCCCTTTCAAAAGAGCCTATAGTTCATTGAACTTGGTGATATCTTGTTTCTCATGTACAGTCACCATCGATCTTAGCATTGACCATTCAGTCAACAACAAATAAACACAATTACTACCAAAGCTACAAAAAAACATAGGAAATACCTTACCAGTTCTTGAAAATATGCCGGAAATACAGTTTCAGTGGCATCTTTTGGCATTACAGTTTTCCGTGTCAGTCATTCCATAGATAAATCTTATATTTTTTTTGTATATACATAGCTTGGTAACAACATGTGTTGACATGAGTAGGTTTCAGTTTGTAACAGTCTTCAAACACCGCTTGCTTTGATAGAATTCAACCAGAAAACCAATATCGGTATTGAAACCACAAGCCTCATGAAATTTTGTCTCGAAACATCGATTTCTCCCTTTGAATTTTAATCAAATGAAAAAGCCAGGCCCGCTCAAAGATATTACGTAAAACTTTTTTACGTTCCAAACAAATTGAATAGCCTTAATATCTGTGTCTATCACTTCAAAGCGAAAATAAAATGAGCATACATTTATGCAGATTCGATTATGAAGAGTGGAAGGAACAAAATGATAGCGGAACCTCTTGCAAGAAGCGTTAAATGCAATATGTTCGCAGGCTCAGTGTATCTCAGCAAAGGGGAAAACGAATAAAAGGATAGTGAAGTGGGGAAAATTCGTAACACGCGTGACAAGAAAGCCAGATGCGAAAAAACAGCTGGATTTATGTAAAAATTCCTATAAAAAGCGCGGAAGTAAACAATACTGTCGTTTGACCCGAATACGGAAAGTGGAATAGACGTTCGGGAAACTCTTCAAGATGAAACTGATATTGATTCAAGTCCTTGGATACCTCGACCTGTTTCACGAATGAGAAAATTTCATACAGTGAGGACCAAAAGACCGTCGCCCCCCCTGTAAATTCTTTATTCTACATATTACCAAAAATTGTTAAATACATAAGTTGTAGGGTTTCATTCGATCTCTTTAATGGTTTAAGTTTCATTCATACAGAGTGTCTCAAAAAAGCACGGTGACTTAGAAGTTAATTTTTTTAAACCGGATACCCTGTATTTCATTGCATTATTACATTCTACGTTGAATTCTGAACAAGTTTGATAAATGATTTTCTATCAAAAAAATTAATAGTTTTGGACTTATGAACACTTGTAAATAATTATTTCGACTACTTTTGCACCAGTTCACGAATAAATTAATGAGGTAGGCTATGCACGCTAGGCGCGTTTATTTTATCCATGACAACGAAAAAAAACTCTTATCTGTTTTTGCCAAATGTCATTGACATTTTGTAGGTTTTCAATACTTTGTTTCAAACGGTTTTCAATTTCTCTTGTTGATTAATATGGCTCGTTCAGTAGCAGACAAAGTTGAAGCCGATATCATATTTGGTGAAGCTAACCGAAATTACCACACTGCTATTCGCATTTTCAATGAACGGTTTCCAGAACGTCCGATGTGTCGAAAATATCTGCAGAAATTGGTGGCAAAATTTAACCAAACTGGCACCGTGAAAGAAGATGCTCCGAGATCTGGGAGGCCGAAAATAATTACGGAAGATGTTGAAATTCAAGTACTAGCCGAAATGGTAAATAACCCACAACAATCAACTAAGCAAGTAGCTGAGACATGTGATGTTTCTAAAACATCAGTAAAGAGGGTTTTAAAACAAAATAAATTCCATCCTTACAAAATAAAAATTTTGCACCAATTGGTTGAAGATGATCCAGACCGGCGACTTGAATTTTGCGAGACCATGACAGAAAGAATTGTTGCAAATCGACTTTATTTGCAACACATCTGCTTTAGTGATGGAAGCACTTATTACCTAAATGGAAATGTGAATACCCAGAATTGTAGATATTGGAGTGATGAGAATCCCCATGAATTCCGCGAGGGGCATACTCAATTTCCCCAGAAAATTAATGTTTGGGCTGGTATTTTAGGTAACCACATTGTAGGTCCCATATTCTTGGAAGAAAATTTAAATGGTCCCAGATACCTCCAAATGCTGCAAGACACAATAAGTCCCAGTATCGATGAGATCGTTGCGCAAAACCCACATGAATTTTACTTGGATGTAACATTTCAGCAAGATGGAGCGCCACCACACTATTTTCGGGAGGTGAGAAATTACTTAGATTAAAGGTATCCAGGTAGGTGGATTGGACGTCGATTGGTACAACAGAGTGACCAGCTCGCTCACCGGACCTCTCACCGCTTGATTTCTTTCTCTGGGGCTATGTGAAATCCGTAGTTTTTAAGACAGTTTGTGGGTCGTTAGATGAACTGCGCCGTCGAATTATTGAAGTGTGTTCAGAAATAACACCTCAAACCTTGATTAATGTTAGGGAAGAGTTTACAACCCGACTATTTATGTGTCAAGAAATGCATGGTGGACATGTCGAACATCTTTTGAAATAGATAAAAACTCACCGTTTTTAGTTATAAATTAAAATATATCTTCAGTTTTTAATGATTCTTGATCTGTATTTATGGACTACCTTATTTGTTAATAAAATGTTTCAACTTCATTTGTACTAGTTTTTCGTGAGATTCAACAACTCTAACAATTGTAAAATGGTACAACGAGGTAAGTTACACATGGTGCCATCAGCAGTTTGCAACATTGGATAGCTTTCAAAAAGTTAGGATAGGAAAGTGGAATACATTGTAATCCATTTGTTACGATTTTCTCATTGAACTGGTGCAAAAGTAGTCGAAATAATTATTTACAAGTGTTCATAAGTCCAAAACTATTAACTTTTTTGATAGAAAACCATCCATCAAAATTGTTCAGAATTCAACGTAGAATGTAATAATGCAATGAAATACAGGGTGTCCCATTTAAAAAAAATAAGTTCTAAGTCACCGTGCTTTTTTGAGACACTCTGTATGAATGAAACTCAAACCTTCAAAGAGATGAATGAAATGAATGAAACCCTACAACTTATGTATTAAACACTTTTTTGTAATATGGAAAATGAAGAAGTTACGGGGGGGCGACGGACTTTTGGTCCTCACTGTATATAGTGAGCTGGATTCAAGTTTGCAATACAATAATGTAAGGTAACTGAATATAAAAAAATAGAATATTTCAGTTGAAAAATTCTGATAAGTGACTAGAAGTAGAGTAAACATTAAGTAGAAGTATGGATAAAGCGGTTTCTAATGGTTTTTGATATAGAGTGTTGTCAATGAATACAGTGGAATACACTTCCCAATTCACAACAAACATACATAGTCCAATCAAGTCAGATGTTTAGACGAGGATCGTTTTTACAGTTGTTTTTTGTGGTATTCTTTGAAAGTTTATGGTTCATCAAAACGAATTCAACTGTATGGAAGAAATAACAATTCTCAACATGAATAATTTAAGTTATACCTTACGAAATGCGTGTTCATCTGCCGCTGCAAGTTATGGCAGGATAAATATTAGATATTTCCAAAATAAAAATCTTAAATGGAAATCAAGTAGACTTCAATAAAGAACTTCTTTCTTTTCAATTACATTGTTCATTGACAAGATCCTGCTGAAGGATAAACTCTGTTCGATATTTTCAACTGATTAGGAAACGAAAAATATAATTTGATCAACTGATTGATCCGCAGTTCTGAAATTAAAAAATGTGGATGGAAGTTTTTTCCATATATTCATTGCGATTTGAAGTCTTATTGACACCTACATATCTGATTTTTCTGAAAAATTGATGGCATTATAAAAAAAAATTTAAATACCTTTTTCCATTGAATTGGTGACACTTTCAGGAAAAATATGCCATATCTGAAAAGTGACAGACTCCCACTTTTACAAATTAGAAGATATCAGTGGATACATGTGCAATGTCATATTTTTTTAATTTTTGAGTAAATGAATAAAACGTGATTTGCGTTGTTAACTTCTTATGTATACTGGAATATTTCTCCCATTTTTTTTTTAATCTCATGTACCCCAAAGAGTTGATTCCGAATTATAAAAAAATGGCAAAAATTATCCCTTTCAGCTTCAGATAAACTTTTCAACTCGAGAACGGTTAGAGATAGAGCAATTCTGCGAACACCAATCGATTCAGAATGATGAAATTAGTAGACACTGTAAATTTCAAATTGATCGACAAAAAATATAATTTTTCAAAAAATCGAAAAAACTTCAACAGATTCACCTGAAATTTGCACTATATACGCAAAATTTCATGCTGATTTTGAAAATATATGATTTGTATATGCTCAGATACAAGGTTCAGCATGAAAATGGAATTAATTATCAAAAATAACATGGCATGATCGAATTTTCAAAAGTTTTCATTATTTTCCTTTTTTCAAAAAATTGTTAACGTCCATCAAATGTATCTCGAGGAGCTGATTCCTAATCACACCACAAAAATGAACTTCGATGACGAAAGAACAAAATTTCGGACGATATTCAGTCGAAACAATGCATTTATCCTCAAAGTCAACATGTTCGCATTTACACGAGATTTTCGTAAACTTATTTCTCCCATTTTTCAAAAAAATCGCAAGATTCCCCCTATAACTTGATTCTGAATGATAAAAAAATTGCAAGAAATGACCCCTCTTAACTCCAGATAGACTTTTCAACTTGAGAACGATTAGAGATAGAGCAATTCTGCGAATACCAATCGATTCAGAATGATGAATTGAGTGGACACAGTAAATTTCAAATTGATAAACAAAAAATATAATTACTCGAAAAATCGAAAAAAATCCCTGTCTTAAAAGCATCAAAAACACAAAATCATCAGATTCACATGAAATTCGCACTATATACGCAAAATTTTATGCTGATTTCGTAAGATTGTTAGTCGAAACTAAGCAACTATACTCAAAATCAACATTTCCTAATGTTATGGCGTTTCAATTCAAAGATACGCGAACTTTTTTGTGTGAATCCAGTTGTAAAAATGACTCCTTATAGAAATGAAGTTTATTTGAAAGCTTTTCAATGTTTTAGGAATAAAAATACATATTTACACTGTTATGTATCAACCTGAGTATGTGTTATTAACATATACTATCTAGTATTATGACATGTTAAAATACATTTTTCAAAATAAATATTGAAACTATCACGTAGTTTGCTGAAATATCAATTATTTATCTTGGACTTATCACGAACTTCATAATTGGTGCAGTCAGTTGGATATCGTCAAAATATAAGAGTGCTCCTGGAATACCGAAAAATCTTCCGTCCATAAATCTTTCAAATATTTGAGAGGCTGTATAAATTCCGAACTGTAGACGAGTGACCTTAGCTCAATACTCAATAATAATAAACAATCCCTATTAGCATTTACTCAAACTTCAATGACTGAAAAAATTGTTGCTGTAATTGGGAAAATACGACTTATTGCCTTCTTATAACTTTAGAATCCGTTTGCTTTCACAATCCATTATGATATATCATTTTCAGATCGAACCGTATTTTTTATGGATAACACAGCAACACTACCCACCGTACGATTATAACTACAAAATGAGACAGGTACCTTTATCCACATATGTCTCTGATTGTTTAGTATGATGAAATATGAAACTTAGCAAAAATCAGTGGTGTTGAACGTACAGTAATCTTTATTTCATCATACAGTCACACCTCGTTACTCGAAATCGAAGCAAGTTAGGACACACGTTTATGTAAACTTTTTCATAAAGAATGACCCCCTGAAATTGAAGACATAATTCAAGATACACCCCGTATATCGCTTAGCCACCGTGAAAAGACCTTTTCTCAGATTCCATTGGTATACGCACTGGCCATAAATAATCATGGCTTCAACCAATTTTACAAATACTTCCGAGGACCCTTCGCATATGCGAAATATTTATTTTATACCGTAAAACTTTTTGGAACGTCACTATTTCCAGTTGCATCTATCCGAATCACTTAGTCTTGGAAGTGGTGAAGCCCCCAGGCAGTCTATCTACAATTTAAAAAATTGCTTTATTTATTCTGCCTTCTAGTCGGAGTACATTTTGTTTTCCCTTCTTTTCTCTTCATCTCCCAATGGATTTTCTGCTGATACTTAAAAGCTCCATCCATTTTCGATTGTTTTCGGTAAAAGAATGAGGGATTATGTGGGTTCAGTGCGGATAGTTTGCAGTTCAACTTGATTGAGTTGCCGTATATGTTGTGTCTACAATTGCATATTTACACTTTAGGTCTGATAGATCGCATAAATTTGAATATATTTTTTTCATATCATAGAATAATCAATCCAAATTGCACTGAATGATGAAACAGAGTTTTGGATAAGTAATAGAGCAGTGAATTTAACATATTTTGTATGGAAAACCAAGCTGGAAGCTGGCAAAGTATTACCATGAAACATTGAAAACAGGCAATTCGTTGAGATTATGGCGAAGAAATAGAAAGATTTGTAATTTTTTGAAAAAAATAACTCTTTTAGGAGAAACTGCCTTTGTTAGCGCTTCTTTTGTATCGATAATATACAGGGTGTTCCATTTAAAATAAAGCAAATGTTGCACTTTTTCATTCGTAATGTTTGGCAAGCTTTTTTTCGTACCCTGTAGATCGCAAGTCGATTTCAGATATATCGGTTGAGAGAATCATCAACGTACGATATTTGAACAGAAATGAACAACTTTGTAATTTCAAATATTATGAGTGTCATGCTGAAAATCACAAAAACTGTCAATATATTCGAAGAAAAATTCACATAAAGTATCTTTTTTCTCAAGCAAAACCCGAAAAAAGGATAAAAAATACAGGTTGCCATCTAAAAAAAAAAACAAAGTTCGAACCCGCCCAGAAAAACTGAATACCCCATATAAGTGTCATCACTTTAATTTTTGAGCTCAGACAATAGCCATTTTGCTGATGATATCACCTATCTATTTATTACTATATTGGAGATATACAAGACCCTGTATTCCATGGCAGACAAATCATTTCGAGAATACTTCTTTTTTTCAACTGAAAAATTTGTTTAGGTACCTCTCAGTCAGTATACTCACCAGTATTTTCGAAACTATAGACGAAGGTAGTTCTCAAGTCCACCAACACTTATAAAAACTACAAAATGACATGCCTAAACAAGCGAGTTTTGAAAAAATGTGATATTTATGAGGTTTGATGCGCTATCAGAACATAGGTCGGGCAGTCGCAGTAGAGTGTGTAGGTAAGGATTAGTGACCATATGGCCCAATTGAAATTTGGTCACACTGAGGAGTCGAGTATACTTGAACATGCTTCACGATATGTATCCAACATTGTCTTCTAGTTTTCAAGAAAATCAAGATTCAGTAAGTTGAGAGAACATCCTGGAAACCAAGGAAAAAGATACAGGATGGATATTTATTGAATGCTGAGGCTCGATTGCGTCTCCCATGATATTCTCTTGGAAAAGTTAGGGTTTTATGAGATACGGAGAAATACTTTATCTCTAATGAAGTCCTATCTGAGAAACCGCCTACAGTGTTTCAGTTTGAATCGAGTCAAAGCTGATACTAACTAGTTAATTATGGGGTTCCTCAGGGTTCAGTGCTTGGACCTCTATTATTTATCATCTATGAAAATGGTATCTGTAAATACTTGGATCACAGCAAATGCATACATAACCTCAGAATATACAACATGAAAAATTGACAAACTCAACAGAGGAATCAATTGAAGAGGGCAATAGGGTTCAAAATGGATCTCAGCAAACAATCTGCAAATAAACAGAAATAAATATCAAAAATTATTTCTATAGGAAATGGAAATTATAATCGGTCAACAACAAAAACGCTCTTTTTTTTCCGTCGTCTGCAATCGGTGATTTATCTAGTTTGGTATATATTCAATTAAGAAATCGATATACTCTAATTAGTTTCAATCATACACTTTACAGTGAATACAGTGTTTTCGATTCAATTCTGAGAACTTATCATCCGTGGACAGCGCTGTTTTGTATTTACATACTCATCAGCACGGCTTTATGAGGTCTCTCGGAATTGAATAGAATGCACTCTGAATCAGTACCCCAAGGCAAAAACAGTATGATTTTGTTGAAAAAAAATGTTGTTACTGTCTGGGCAAAGAGTTCCCAAGCTATGCCGTTTGTTTAGAGGGGAGTCCTGGGAAAAATAAATATTATTCAGGCGTTCCAACTGACGACAAGAGAGTGTGGGAATTGAATTCGTCAGCAGTTACCAAAAATTGTCTTGTAAATTGTTTAAAAATATATAAATTTTTTTATCTTGGTACATAAGGTCGTTTACTTTCTTTTTCATTCCAAACGTTGTAATTTTGTGAAAGAGTACAACAAATGAAAACTCTTTTAGTGAAATTATTTTGGACTTCCATTACCTGAAGTTACGACGTTTCAATTGGTCGTATCTACAATCGCTCTCAAGTGAGTGAAAACAATTTTTTTATTCTGAACTACCTCAAACATGTTCGATAACTGTATACCATTAATTTTCCGTACAAAGACCGGCTGACCAAGATATACTAATTGAATTATGTTATTCCGTAATTTTAACTCATCATAACGTCTTCGAATCCGTTAGTAACGCCGTATCGACTGGCGTCTCAAACAGTAAAATAGAACCTCATTTGCAGTAATTCGACTATGCCGTCCCAACTAATTATATCAGGCAATTGAATTCGTTAATGACATCAATAAGTTCCTGAACGCGTGATGTGTGTGGAGCTGGTGATGGATCGAAGCGAGGCCACTTGCATCTCCTACTTTGATTTATTGACTAGTCGATACATTAAATCTTTGTCAACATTTACAGTAAGCCTCAAATATAACCATTTTCATAGAAGCACAACAATAATTATTTTGCTTGAAAGTAAAAAAGTTGTCAAAATTGTGAGAATCGCTCTTTGATGAAATCTCAAGTAACAACTACCACCAGACCTAAATATTTCAATAAATGTATAATATTTACTCTAGAAGTGTTCAAAGGCTTTTTGAATGAAATTCCTGAGAAAACTTCATATTTGATAGTTAGGTATTTGTTTATTCATAACATTCTTATAAAAAAGAAGAAATAAAGCTTTTCTGAAGGCCTTCCAAGTGAACATTGATATCTGTCATCAGATATATTTAATTTTCTTCAAAATGATAGAGTGGGTAATAGATAAGTTCAACTCCGGTATTTGTGAACAAAACAGGACCAACTTCCTCTTGAAGGAGTGTATTTTGTCACTGGCTGTAAAGGCTGTTTTGTTTGGTCCCTGAAGTCCCGAGTTCAGTGTGTTGAGTTTGTCGAAAAGGTCTGCTAGATAAACCAATCTTGGCAACCATTCTTCATCAGCCAAAAATTTTTCCTGTCATGGATTTTTTCACTTAAAAACATAAAATCTTCTGATTTCAGTTCAAAGAGACGATTATACAATTTTCTTCCGAGATAACCACCTCACTTCTGAATGCTGGAGTAAGGTCTTGAACTTGCCACCCATTTCTTCACACATAGAGGAGAATAATCTTGTGTTTAGAGCTCTAGCCTTTATGAAGGTTAACTTTCACAGTATCTGATAGAACGGAGTTAAGATTTTTGCCAGTTGTTCTTCAATACTATTAGACATGTCGTCAATTCGTCTCTTTGCTGTGTTATTTGACAGTGATATTTTTAGCACAATCCTTTGAAGTGGAAGACGACGCAAAAATCGTTTCATAGTGGTCCCTCTTGTGGTCGCTTCTGTTATATATCCAGTAGCACTCGAGAGCGTTCGACGCATCTTCTGGAACACATATATCTCTCTCTTTCTGGTTGTTTCGGGAAGCGGTGACGCATAGTTGTTTACAAATTAGTGTCCCTGCGGTACTTACAGCTGTGATATAATATGTAAATATGGGTACAGGTCCGGCTTAGATTTGCTACAAGCTACACTACACTATTAATACATGTTACTCACATCACTCACGCGTACCACCTGAAACGTTCCCGCGTACCACCGGTTGGGAACCACTGCCTAAAGAGTAAAGAACTACTAACGTCTTATCAGGTTTCCTTCCTAACATTTATTAGTTCGCAACACTTGATCCGGTTCGAAGGACCATATGCGGTCTACAAAATGATATCAACCCGAAATTATTATTATAGTAGATGCAAGTGCTAACTTATACGTTTGTCACGAATGATTGATGTGCAGAGATATGGGTGTGGTGATATAATTATGAGTGTCGTATAATATAGACGAAGTGATATAGTGTTTCGTCAGATATCAGAAAGTTTATTCATCAATTTTTCATGGTGTTTCTATTTGAGTATGTTTCTATTTCATTATGTTGTTATAATCTTTTTCGTTGTGATTTTTAGTGACTGACTATCATAGGAAAAAGTTGTTATTTATCTATAAAATTAATTTACTATAGAAAGAAGTTTGATTGCTTCTTTTTGCAACAAGTTCATGTGAAATGGAGATGTATATCATGTAAATTGAGCGCGGATTGTGATATTTTACCAAAATGGAGGTATCAATTTCAGATTTTGAATTAAACCAACACAGTGGCAATGAATAATTTTGTTTACATGGGCTGACGGGAAAGCTTTTCAAAATGAAATAATAATTGGTAACTGGGGATATTTATGACGAAGTAATCATTTGATTCATAGTAATTACATGCTGAGCGGAACAAGAGATTCGAATATGGTTATTTTGGTGAAGGGGATGATTTAGATTGAAGCTGTGAAAACTAAGGGATGATCATATTATTTGCGGGATTAACATCAAATTCAGATAATGATTACTATACGCCTCTGGATTTCTGTCATCTGAAATTGAATGATTTGTGAAGGTTCAGATACAAGGTTTGACATATAAAAGGAATACAGAGTCAAACATGTTAGGAATAGGACTGATAAACAAAAAAGGGAGGTAAATGACTCCTTCCCACCCCAGATGATCACTTCAACTCGGGAACGGTTGAAGACAGAGCAATTCTGCGAATGCCAATCGATTTAGAATTATCAAATTGTGAATTTCGAATCAATCTATATGAAACAAAATAATTCGAGAAATGCAAAATACAAAAATGGCATATTCACTTGCAATCCACTCTATATACGTAAAATTTCATGCAGATTCCAGAAATATATGATTCAAGGTTTGGCATATAAAAAGAATAAAAAGTCAAACATGTCACGGATAGGACTGGAAAAAAATATGGAGGGAAATGACTCCTTCCCACTCCAGAGGAACTCATTAAGGTTTATGTAAACCCATGAAAAAATAAACGGCAAATTAAAAAATTCGAGTTATTTTGGCGTTCAAATTGAGTTGTTAGAGAGATGTAGAAGAAAATCTGAAGAACAGTTTTCGAAAAAAATAATAAAAACCTAATTTTTAGAGGATATTTCAAGTTTTCCCTAAAACCATTCATCATATTCCATTTCAAATATCATGACATATCAATGTGAAAGTAAAAGATAATCACGATTTTTTTCATAATTTTTGAATTCACGGTTCCCTCACAATTTAAAAAAAAATCAGAAAATCTTGTTATAAAATCAAAGACAGTTGAGAAGAATCGCTTTGCAAGTGATATTAATATTAAATTTGGAAGACCGAACATTGAGGAACTATTCGTACTATTTTTCAGACAAAATCGAACGATTTATATTTTCAATAATGATTTTCAAAACCTTGGACAAAAAACGGTAAATCGCTCCAGTAAGTAATTCCTCTGTATTACATGAACGAAAAGGCAAAAATAGTTCTGTCACTGTCCACAAGGTATTGCACAGAATTATTGTTACTGTCATATTTACTGTACAGCGTTACTGGTCCACCTAAAGCCTTGGAGTCCTTGGACACAACTGAAGAAGTATGTAAGCAGTAAGTTTTATGTTTTGCGATTCAAAATATCGGTTTTGAAAATGAAACAGGAAGCAAAACAGAATTGAAAAATAATAATAATAATCATAATAGAGTCTTTATTGTCCATTTCAGTTGTTTTCAAATAACTTTAACTTATATACATAAAAACTAACGGCATAATAGGCGGATTTCAGCTTAAAAAGTTGAAAAATATTGCTCAAAATAAATTAAAGTGAGTTGTTCATATTAGCTGCTATTTTTTGATTTTACCAACAATTTTGTTGTTTGTATTAAAAGCAAATCTAATCTAGGAAGCAAGATCAAGCACGGACTGATTATTTCTATAACAAACCCATGGGCACTGCAACCCCGAATATCAGAAAAACAAACGGAAAGAATACAATAAATAATATAGATACTGGTGAACCGGAAAAAAGAGCAATACCAAATATTCCCAAGATTTCCTTCCACAGGAAAACCGACGGCACAGGCATCATCAATAAATCAAAATCTAAGAAAAAAAATGAACCAGATTCAAAGAAAAAGGTCCCCACCTTTGGAAACACTAAAAACTATTGAAAAGATATCTCCTTTGAGAACAAAAGGAGGTTTCCATGGTAAGCCTGGATGTTCTGCAAATCAACCGAAATTTGCAGACAAGGAAAATACAACACTGTTTCTGAAAAATGTGGTGTACACCAATTACAAAACTGAAGACTCCGCAAATTTTTCGAAACTTGCAGACATGATTCGGCACTGGGGTTGAGTTCGAAAAACAAGGTCTCTACAAAATACAAATCTGAGGGCGCTGCAAATTTCCTGAACTGGGAGGCCTCGTTTTTTGAATTCAATGGCCTCAATAATGTTGAGATTTGGCAACAATGCAGTAGCAGTAGAGTTGACCGTTGGATATTCGCTGGATATTCCAGCAGGAAATTGTAAATTATTTGGAAATATTGTTACGAACCTGGTAGAAGATAGAAAAATCATGAATCCTTCTGTTTGCCTTCTAGAAACCCATTAGAATGTACTAGAATCATTAAAGTTTATTCGAGAACTTAGTATGGAATGTTCTGTTGAAAGTTCTATAGCTTCTAGAATAATGTTATCCTATAAATACGATCATATTTGCCAAGTTTGGGAAGTTTTTGAGTTTTGTTTACTTTTTAACATTTGACTGTTGTAACGTTACCAAGTGAAGTTTGAAGTATTTATTTGAACTGCAAAGTGTCAAACAGAGTTGTCAGTTGTATTATTTGTTCTGTGACAATAATGGCGAGTTTATATGTAAGTGTACCACTTATTGAACCTGAAAAACGTAACAATATTATAAAAGATCGCTGTCACTATGGTATGAAAAACATATCTTGTCAATGCCATCTTACAGTTCAGACACGCGAAATATTTGACTTTATATGAACCTTAACTCGGGAACGGTTAAAGATAGAGCAATTTTGCGAACGCCAATGGATTGAGAATGTTGGAATTAGTATAATTTGTGAATTTCAAGTCAATCGCTATAAAACAAAATAATTCGAAAAATCCAAAAAATCATAAAAAATACAAAATCGGCAGATTCACTTGCAATCTGCACTATATAAGCAAAACTCCATACAGATTCCGAAAATATATAATTTTTTAATGCTCAGATTCAAGGTTTGGCCAATAAAAGGAATACGAAGTAAAACATGTCACGAATAAGACTGGAAAAAAATATGAAGGGAAATCACTCCTTCTTTTCTCCAAATGAACTCAATCAACATAATATTATCATTTTGTGTTTCATTAATGCATGTAGTAAGCTCGGGTGTGACCGTCATTTTCATTAGTTCGCATTGCATTTAGTCCATCTGATGAACCTGAACTAATATAACAATGAAATTTTGCAGGTATTTACTTCGAAGGTCAGTCTTTGTAATACGCCACAGAAAACTGTTGAAAAACGTATTCTATGAATTTTATTCATATATTCAGATATACATCTCCATAGGTCACACTTCCCCGGAAATTTGGAGCAAGTGTGATTCTGGCCAAATTTAAAGATATTAATGCACGTAAATCTCTCTTTGGGGCACGTGTGAGTAAACAGTAAAGGAACTTTCACCACAATTTATTTGTTTCGAGATATCTTTATTCAAAACATAGTTAGGGACTTTTTAATATTGTATTTGAAATGCCCCATTGGAAAAAAAAACAAAGAATAATCGTGAAAGTGAACATTTGTTGAAAAGAAAAATGTACAGGTAGAAATCTGAAAAATCGAATGAGAATTTCATTGATCCCCATCTTCTGACGAGTGGTGATGGAAGCACAGTTGTTATTTCATCCTCAGAAAGTGTATCAATGTCTTCCACATCTGGCCAGGTATATTGTTAGGCTCTCTGAGATTTTCGTTTATAATTTCGAACTATAGCTGAAAAAATATTACTGTTTAGATTGGCCAAATGAACCAGGTTCTCACTTACCCCGACAGATAGGTCACACTATCCCCAATAACATTTAATTTCGGTGTAAGTGTGACATGCAATGGAAAAATGTAAAAAAAACAACTTCATGAAAAAACGGCAATCTATAGTCAGATTCATTGTTTAGGCAGAAGAAAAGTGTATAAAATGGATTCTTACCTTAGATTTTAACAATACACTCAAAGCTTGAAATAAACTCGTTATACTCGTTCGGGTTGATGAATTGTAGGTTAGAAAATTGGGAAAAATATTTGGATTTCACAAGATCTCTTTTGTATTTTATATGATGGTTATGGATTCATTATGAGTGTAGGCTTTTCGTCAATAGATGGCATTGGGCTGTCACCCGGTTTAGCGAAGATAGCGAGCAAACTCACACTTGCTCCAAATTCACACTTACCCGAGCTTACTATATGTTACAAATTTCAATTAAACATGTGAAATGAAAAAATTTTTTGTTAAATACTGTTCGTTTTTAATTACTTAAAAAATTGGAAAAGAAAAATATATTTTAATTTTTTTTGAACGAGAATCTAGTTTTCCAACAGTGAACTCGGGACAAAGGACTCTCAGAAAAAGATTAAAAGAAATCTGATGTATTCAATTGAACATCAGGGCCGATTATCAGCAAAAATATTTGCTGGTCACCTACAGTAAATAATAATAATAATAATAACCGTCCTCTACCCGCACAGGCCATGCCATTGGGGAATACCATCATTTAATCGGACAGGAAACAAGGGCACTTTGGCTTGATGGATTTTTCGTTCGTCACTCTTTAGCTTTACAATAAAAAGTTATTAAGCGACTCGTAGTGAAAACCCAATGGGTGAATTTCCCGGTAGACCCCCTTGCCAAATTTGTTATTTTGTTTTATTTATTCATGCGGCTTCCATTCATATTATTCAATATTCACTTGCCGTGTTTGTACGTATTCACACTGTGAAACTGAATATGTCATAATAACTTAACCTCATACATCCATCAAATTATTATATCATGCAGAAAATAAAATCCATCACAACGAAAACACGTTGGTCTGGAAATTTAAATCATTAACATGGAACAGTGAGTAATAAAAAAACATCGAGTACTTACTAATGAACTCATATATAGCGGAAGCTAAGGAACAAAATAGAAAACATTAGTCCTTCCATACAGCCTGACAACATTTCATGTTTGTCAGCTAGTAATTAAGACACCTCTTACCGATAAAGTGTTACTGTGTAAACACCATTTATAATTTTCTTCTACACCTATATATTATACACGTCACCTCCAAGTGTTTATCTATGCAAAAGAGTTATGAGTGTAGCATTAAAGCCGTTTGTGGAATTACTCGCTTCGTTGGACTAGTTGGTATTGAAAAGTTAATGTTTCCATCAATTTGTGTTCGACAAACAATACAAGAATTAGGTTTTTATGTTAGGAAAAAGGAATTTTTCTGCTCCAAATACAAGGAGTTTTACTCAACTAAAGATGTTGTCAATATACAGTGCTATTCAAATTCGAGTCTATGCATGGGGATTTCGATAACGGTAAGAGATAGAGGGATGATTAAATGGGGGCAAAGTAGCATATTTCAGAGGTCAATTATATGGATAAAAAAATCTGACCTAGCTTCTTTAGTTCTGGAAAAATCGAAAATTTCGAAATTCTTCTTTTGCCTATATCTTTTTATTTAACGAAGATTTTTTTAAATGTTGCCACTTTGCCATAGCAACTTTCTGTGGGCTATCCAAATATCTGAATAAGAATTATATACAGGGTATCGTATAAATTGGGCCACTCTCCACTTTTAATTTTCAAATACGGACCTGTATTTTTTATTGCATTTTTTTGAATGCCAAGAGTCATGTTTCATATTGAAGTAACATTTTCATCTGAATTACAGAGTGTTTTGGAAATATTGAACTATTACCAGTAAAATTTCAAATTTTTTTTTAAATTTCAGCTCTAATAAAAATAAAAATATCATAGAATAAGGTATAGAGTGCCTAGGATTTGGAAGAAAATCAACATTATTCGACGAAGAATGTCTTCTTCAAGAATTCATCCACATTTCAGTTCACGCAACCCATGATCAATGTGCGAAAATGTGAAAATTTATTCTTCCTAGTACGTGTATGTGCATATAATCATAGCAAAAAAAAATATTCGAATGACAATATTCATACTCCAGACACCAATTTGGAAATAATTCATTGTTACTCACTTTTCGAACTATCTATATTTTTCGGCAAATTCATGGGCATTCTGTTGCTATATACAACAATTATGATTAAACCATAGTATGCTTTGGAAAATAAATATTTAGTTCACCTCACTTGTTAATATTTTGACAGTTTCTTGGAAATTATCGTTGGTATTTGATGAAAAATCTGTTAGTACTGAAAATGGGTTTCCCCACAGAGCAGAAAAGAGATATGGTTTACGTTTTCTACAGAAATAATAGGAAAATTAATTTTTCGCTGAAAATTATTTAGATCTGTACCCAGAAAGACATCAGCCGCATCCCACATAATTCAGAATTTTAGACAGAAACCTTCGCGAATATGAATCTTTCAGAAAACCAAGGAGAAAATATGGGAACAAGACTCCTATTGAGTTACAGGAAAACATACTTCAAGCGGTAAGTTGGTAATACTGAAAAAATGTTAATTAGGCTCATCTCCATATTTCAAATCAATACAAATCAATCAAAATCAACACTTCAAATTGCTGAGGAATTGAATTTGCCGCAAACTACAGTATGGCGTACTTTGAGAAAAAACAGATTCAAATGCTAAAAAGTTAAAATTGTTCATAAATTGTATCCAGGAGACGCCGAAAGACGGCAAAATTTTTGTAATTGGATGTTGCAAAAATTGGGCGATGACAGAAACTTTTTGAATAGTATTGTTTGGTCGGATGAAACTCGTTTCACAAATTGTGGTGTTTTCAATAGAAAGCATGTTTGGTCACAAATCAATGAAAATAATTTTAGAGATGCGAGACCTCAAGTGCGGTTTGGTCTAAATGTATGGGCTGGAATTTTGAAGGATCGAGTTCTAGGTCCCTACATCTTTGCCGGGACGCTCAATGGCGAACGTTATCTAGACTTCCTCAGACAAACTTTCAGTGAATATCTCGATGATATTCCCATTGCTAATTTAAATCGGTTGTGGTTTCAACACGATGGAGCCCACATTGCACAAGAGATGTTAATCAATTTTTACAAGAAACATTTCAAAACAGATGGATAGCAAATAATGGGCCTATAAGATGGCCTGCAAGATCCCCTGATCTCAGTGTACTTGACTTTTTTTTATGGGGTACACTAAAAATAGAATATATCATAATGAAATTAACATAAAAAAACGACTCCGTAAATGTCTGGAACGAGAAGGTCGTCAATTTGAACATTTATTTCGATTATGAATACTTATAATGGCTGTTATTCCAATTCTTGATAATAATTAAACAAGTTCTTGTGTGATTAGTTATAAATATAAAATATGAAAAGCTATATGATCAAATACAATGTTATGTTTGTGACAGATTATGTTTTTGTGAGTTCTCAGCAGAATACTTACAACAGATCTTCATACCTACTGAGGTCAATCGACATGGGGATGAATAATTATTCTACTAGTGCTACATTATGGTAAAGAAAAATGTCTCTTGGAATTGTTGATTTCATTTTATTGTTATTCCGAACAAGTAGTGAGACTAGATAATCTGAAAATTCTGAAATTGATTATTCTTAAAGAATCAATTTGTCTGATTCACCTTTCATTCTCTGATATGATTCAATTACAGTTGTTATGGAATAAAAAATTATGGAATATCACTGATATTAGTTCAATATTTCCAAAACACTCTGTAATTCAGATGAAAATTCTACGTCAATATGAAACATGATTCTTGGTATTCAAAAAAATGCAATAAAAAATACAGGTCCGTTTTTGAAAATTAAAAGTTTAGAGTGGCCCAATTTATACGATACCCTGTATATAATTTTTATTCAGATATTTGGATAAACTGCAGAAAGTTGCTATGGCAAAGTGGCAACATTTAAAAAATCTTCGTAAAATAAAAAAATATAGGCAAATGAAGAATTTCGAAATTTTCGATTTTTCCTGTATAACTCCAGACCTAAAGAACCTAGGTCAGATTTTTTTATCCATATAATTGACCTCTGGAATATGCTACTTTGCCCCCATTTAACCATCCCTCTATCTCTTACCGTTATCGAAATCCCCATGCATAGACTCGAATTTGAATAGCCCTGTATATTATGAATAATACAAGCGATATTGCATGAAAGAAAGGAACATTCACTAGCAAATTTCCATATACAGTAAGGAAGATAGAGTTGAGAGATTATACCGTACGGATCCATTGGCAAAATTATGCGATTTTCACTGACGTTGCTGATTATTATTATTATCGTTATGCGGTGGAGCTCACCATCGGCCAAAATACAGGTGGTCTGTGTAGAACCTTCCTGTTCCCCGCTGTCAGGTGAGTGCCCTCTCTCATGTCTTCAGCCCTTTTTGAAAGAATATGAGTAGCCAACTGTTGTGGACATACAGGCCTCAAATTTCCAATTGGGATCTTGAGTCTGAACCTTCAATAAAGGATCTTCAACAAGAATCTCGGAATAGGAATTTTCAACAAATATCTTGTGTCGGAAACCTGACTGCAACTAGAAAGTTCGTCCTCCAGAAGAAATCTTAGCCTGCAGAATAATTTTCAACTGAATCTAGCCTATCTGCCCACCAAAATATCTCCAGGCCTTATTAACAAGGGTTCTTCACAAAAGTACAATGAGCCAAAGGCGACAGGTCGTATTCGATGGTGATGATCCCCAACGGGTTTGAGATAGCGATTTTTCTTTAACAACGAAGTGATAATGGAGTTAGAGCCGACTTCGATCGCCACCGCCTGCCACTAAGCTAAAGTGGTTCGGAATCCACTTGTACGTAAGCTGTAGCTCCCGGATCTTCATTGGTCGCTCAAGCTCTGCTTTCCTGAGGTTTTCTTCAAAAACTTAGGTGATTCGTAAGAACAAATTTCACCAATAACCACTATACTCCTAAAATCAACAATGTTCAACTCAATTCTACCATGTAGCAACAAGCTAAGATAATCACCATCATTGGATAATACAATGGTCACTAGATATCTTTCAATACACCTATTGCCTGTAAAAGCTCACAGCCTTTCTCCTAAGGCTTTCAACTGTCTCCTATCAAGATACTAGACTGTCTACTTTCCTGGAAAGAATGACTATGGGACAGGAAGTCGCCACTTTCAATGTTCCATGTCCAATATATACATTCTAAACGACCAAGAGTACGTTTCATTTGACTAAGAGCAAACTACTTCGAACGCTGTTTAGCAAAAATCTTTTTATACAGAAACAATACATTACACAAAACAAATCCAAAACAATACGAGATCAACCAAAAGTTACGCATAATTCTAACGAAGACTCAAGTAGCGTGCATGTTCCAGTAAAAATATCAGAATCAGAAATACTTTATTGTCATAAAATGTATTTTGTTGACAAACAAGTCCAGTTTCTTGAAACTGATAAATAATTTCAAATCGAATGAAACGTGATCTATAATGCATTTGGACGTTAAAATATTTGTTTTCGAAGTACTGAACGTTAGGTAATAAGTTTGCATTGCACCACTGTTTATTTTTCTCAAGTCATTCTTTATTTTTTTTCTGTAATGTAACCGTAATATAGTATAGAATAGAATATATTTTTCTTCAAAGAAATACAATAATTCTTATAGAAATAAGTTTGGCAAAAAAATAATAATAAAATTACTACTTCTTACTGAATTTGTCCACTGAACACTACCTACTAAAACTATTTTACCATACTCTTGATGTTTTGCTATGTATTCATTTGCTGAGGATAAAATACCTAAGTTTCAAAATGGAGATGAAAAAATTACTGAAATCTCTTGCCAGTTGTGGTGACAGGTTGTCAAGTAGTTCTATTAGAGTTTCTTCGTTCGGAATTTCCCCGTTCTTGCTAAACTGCAGATGTTGCAAATTATGTTCGGGTCAAAACAATACCTAATACCTTTGTGCGTAAATTTAACTATGTACCTATTACTCAATCTGATCTGTGCAATTATTCGCGTTACGTAAATCGGTAGGCGGAAGTGTAAGTAACTTTTTGCTCCTTCAGAGTGTCCAAAATAACGGTAGTAATTCATTGATGAAGAAAGAATAGCACAATTTAAATCATCACTACGTAGTTTCTCTTTAAATAGTTCAAGTAAGAGGTTTTTATTATTTATTTTATTTTGTAAAACGACACCTGAATATGTTCAAGTACGTCAAAGTATCTCAGTGACCAAACAGGTGAACAGTGAGATAAAGAGTTGATTATGAGGGTTTCAAACAGCTCTATACGTGATGGCCAAGAATTAACTTCGGAATTAGCAAAGATGCTCATAACTGATGCAATATTCTGCTTACCTTTTGCCACAATTTCATCTGACATTTCACGAAATAAGGAGCTTGACGAGAATTTCACGCCCAAGTAAACATAATTATTGACGGGCCTGCCCGAGTAAAACGAAACGATGACTCGGCTTATAGTTACCCCTGGAAAAGCAAACTATTTTGTTTTTTGCGTATTGATCATTGATTTTGAGAGTGTACAATATTTTTCTAAGATCGACATTTCGCGTTTTAGGTCTATTTCCTACTCAGCTAATAAAACCAGGTCGTCCGCATGGAGGAGCATGATAATGTCACTTCTTCCATCAACATTGAGGCCAGAGGCTCCGTGCTGACGTAAAACATCCTCAAACAGAGCAAAGGACTCAATGATTCCCCTTGTAAAACTCTTGATGAAATATGTATACTTTCAGTATATTCTCTTCCACTGCGTATCCTAATTTTAACCTTGGTATATAAATTCTTCAAGAGCTTTATTATTTAGGCACTTTATTCTACAATAAAGAGTGATCAAAAGTGAGTCAAATGCCCTTTTGAAATCTTTAAATAGTCCAAAAACCTTTCGCCGTTTGAGCCTTAATTGTAACTGAATTACAGAACATAATGTAACCGTAATATATAAAAGATACTTTGAAAAATATTTTGGGATTATTTGAAAAACTACAGCATTGACAAAATTATTACAGACCCTATAAGATTTGAATCTATCGTAGAAACGCAAGTGAAAATGCATATGCGTGTAAACTGTACGTGCTTCAAAAACCCCGCATGGGCATGCGTGTATCTGAATTGGCCACAACACTGATAAGTAGTCGATGCAGTTCACTCACGTTCTTCAATACCACGACTACAAAAAATGAGCGCATTTGCTTCAAAACTTTTCAGAAGTTTCTCGACTATATAGAACTATAGAATGCACTTTATTTAAAGCAAGCATGACAATGCTTGAAACTGCTCCGGATAGTCGTTTGTTAATTTCGCTTGCCACAAATTATGAAGTTTGCGTACTAAGCAGTGTACGTATGTGCAATTTTGTTAGTGTTCTACCCTAGGACGCTGGCATTTGTAATGAAAAATGATGAATAACCGTTCAGTTTTTGTTATATCACATGAGCGAGTCATGAGGGAACTCATGTCAGAGAAAAATATATCGAACTGATAGAAATTAAAGGTGGATCAAAACCAAATAATATTTCGTGATATCCGAAGACCATGACAAATAGCTGATTGTTCATTTCTTCTCAATTTTATTTGAATTCAACAAATGGAAACTACTGACTAATTGATTTCAAGCTTGTCTTGATCTGAAGCATGTTGGTCTCAAAAAACGGATAGTAGCAATGCGCTCCTTGAACCATACTCTGAAGGCCGTTCTAGTTTGACCCACATATTTCTTCTCATTGCAGCTAATTTCATAAATCCTCGACTTTTCTTTTTCTTCTGTCTTATCCTTGGGAGTACCCAGGATTTTTTGTTGCTTATACGAGGTTTTATACAGGGAGGACGCAAAAAGTCCTTCCCCCCACCTTAACTTCTGAACGGAACAAGCAATCGAGATCGGGTAAAATTTTGGTGAAAAGGTACCACTTTCACTAATTTGTGACATAAAAATAATTGTGGTCACGTGGCCTAGTGTCAAAAGGGTACCATGAACTTTTTTTTTTCAAACATAAAAGTGGGTCAAGTGGCTCCTGGTTTTGAAGGTCTTCCTATTCACTATCCAACACTCCTTTGTTTGTGAAAATCGGCCAAGCCGTTTCAAACTGGCAAGCGTTTGAAATTTGCTTCAAGTATTTTACAAATAAATTAAAAACTTAAATAACTTTTAATTTCAACAAAATTTCAAGTGAAAATTGCAACTAGTTTAACAAGTGCTCAAAATGTTCACCGTTCGCTTCTTGATAGAAAAAAAGTCGGTTGTGGAATTCATTCCGAACGTTATTAAATGTTTCCGGGGTAATACCGTAACACACATCTGTTATTCGGTTCATAAGTTCCTGGATTGACTGTGGTTGCGTGACGTACACCTTAGATTTTATGTACCCCCATAGAAAAAAGTCCATAGGGGTCATATCAGGTGACCTAGCTGGCCATTCAATGGGGTCACGTCGGCCTATCCATCGTCCCTGAAAATTTTCGTTAAGCCATTCTCTGACACGTCTGTAGTAGTGAGGGGGTGCACCATCTTGTTGAAAGGTAACATCCATGGTAAATTCATTTGGGTTTGCCCCAACTACTTCTTGACTACTGTGATGGATCTGATTTTGAAGCATATTCAAATACAGATGCCCAGTTAAATTTTCTGCCATAAATATTGGACCTATGATATGGTCACCAAAAATACCAGCCCATACGGTGCCCTCTTGACACTAGGCCACGTCACCACAATATTTTTTTTGCCACAAAGTAGTAAAAGTGGTACCTTTTTATCTGAATTTCACCCGATCTCGATAGCTTGTTCCGTTCAAAAGTTAAGGGAGGGGAGGACTTTTTATGTCCTCACTGTATTAACCTCCATATTAAGGGACTTGAGAATACTGTCGGAACCTCGAGTAACTATAGAATAACTGATCAGTTCAGCTCCCTTCCTAATAATCATTTTCTCGACGATAACATGACCTTTTACTTGATGTTTGCAGTAACTTTTGAGGTTGTTTATCTCATTAAATGTCTGGACGAATCTGGTCTTGTTCGGTTTTCAGCATTGTTATTGCGCTCATTAGGTTCATTGATATAACGTGTTAGATTTTTATTGAAGGAAATGGTATCTTCTCTATCTCTACTATTGCATGTAGCAATGTAAAAGAGGAACGGATCTCAAAAGATTATATTTTCTTTTTCTATTCGCAAATAGTGGTATATACAATGAGCATTATGATCATAAGAAAACATCCTGAGCAATTCAGTTATGAAGCCTCCTACTCAGAGTTTTGATTTGCGCTAGGGCTGGAGAATCTAAATTACTTGGAATTAACCTTCTGCCGAAATAATCTGTTGGTCTCCTTCTCAAGAGTCTATGTTCAACCAAATTTTGTATTAGTATCATATGATAGATTCTACATGCTTATTCATGTTCCTGCTAGGTAGCAGCTTTGTAAAAATTTGCAAAAATCATGCTCAAGACCTTTGCTCCATTGAGAAAATAAGCTATTCATGTAGATATTGAATAATAGGGGTCCCATAACTGTACCTCGAAGTACATCAATTTATCCTCCACTTTCACGCCCTGGAATTAAACTATCAGTTAGATATCTTCGGAATGAATCTGGATTATTATTTTTCACAAAGTCATTCAGTCTTAGTGATAGAATATCTTGGTCGACGGTATCAAATGTTTGAGGAAAATCAATATAAATGCCAGTGTTGGAGAGTATGTTGTTGATCGTTCACACTTACTGAGTCATAGCCATCCAGATAACATGTAGCAGCACAAGAAAATGGAAGGAATTTCTGTGATTCTTGGGGTTTCAATTATTCATTGCTATAACAAGCTTTATTTTCATTCTGGATTATTTCAAAACGTTCAACGAGTAAATTTTGCGACAAAGTGAAAAACGTCGGACAATTTACCCATAAAACTGAACGATCAATATTTCAAATAGCGAAACTGCCAAAACTCTTCGAAAATAAAACTGAAAACAACCCTCGATTAATTCCAATGAAAATTAAACGTATATTCAGTGATATGTCACAATTCGGGAATTGGTGTGCAGGAAACAAGTACAGTGAAAGCAGTCAATGGGAAATAATTTCCACGCCAGAAATGCCCTAAATGTTTTTGCTGCAATTTATTTGTTCGTTATGAACAAATATGAATTTTCCTGATATCTTTTGATCTTGATTCACAAATAAACCGATATTTGGCGAATTTCACTTTCAGTGTTATCCCATGTTTATTATTTATTTGTATTTTTCTGTGAAAAAATAATAGAAATATTGTAGCAATGATATTAATACTAGTTTAAACTCTTGCTGTAATCATAAGGATCCTTGAATTTTGAATTTACATCAGTGTGTGATGAGATGACGGAAATATTATCGAGACAAAAATTCAGAATGCCATTTTCCTTCTCTCTGTATTTTTTCAGGTGGCAGTGTCTTATTGGTCACCTTGTTGAGTGGGTTTCGGCTCAGTTCAAGAAAATGGCCTTGATAGCCATCATCATTCCCATGAGTAATGCCTGAGGCATGTTTCCATGAAGATTGATGATAGATCTTGGCTCAATGTTTCCAAATAGGATTCCACAGGCTGGTTCTGGTCCAATGAGAATGGTTGCTGTTCCTGCTAGGACATCTGCACTTTCATTCTCCTGAATGCCCTTGTGACCTAGCATCCTGACATCTATAAAAGATCTCTCCAAAGATTCAAGCTCTATTGGTCTTCAGGTTTCGTTTACTTGGGGTTCTCCGTCATGCACTACATCTGTACGTCTATGAGGTTTGATCGCATCAGATGCACACAGACTCTCATAAACTTTGCAATAACTATCATGAGGATATCATCATCGATGCCCCCCAGATTTAGATAAAGAGGCTTTCTAACAAGAGGTTTTTTCCTCCATTGTTTTCCCGAATAGGGGGGCTTGTATCACTCTATAACTGAGCATAGCAGCTATCCACTGTTTCGAAGCTCTAAGGTTGGTACTCTGAGAAAATTGGATTTCCTCGAATACTTTCATCAACTAGTTTTTTCATCGTTTCAAGCATGAGCGATTGAAGGCAGATTGGGCATAGAATAATTTTCCTAGCTTTGGTATGGAGACCTTTGACCTTCACCAGGTGATAGGTACCTATAGGCCAGGCTCGCACTGAAAATCTTGAAACGATATGAAATCAGTTGGTCTGCTCCTCGCTAGTAGGAGTAGTAGTAGTAGTGGTGGGAGGCTACAACTGCAGCCAGGCAAGTGGGCCCCCAAGGAACTTTTTTGCCGCTTTCTATTCCCACATATCTGCAATACTTCTCCTAACTTCACTTTTTAAAACTTTGTGACCTCCGGATGAAAGTCAGTATGTCCTACCACTCCAGGTTGAGTAATTCCTTCTGTTGGAGTTCTTCAACTCTAAAGATTTCTTATCTCAACATGCCATAGGCCTCGCCTCCATCAAGGAAGTGAGAAGAAGACGGTTTACTTCTTCTTCACATTTGCAACAAGTGAGGCTATCTTCTCTGCTATTGTTTTCAATAGAATGCCTTACTTCAGTTGAAATATTCGTATCCTATTTACAACATTTGGATGGATATTAGAATAAACGAAAGGAATATATCGCTTTGAATATAAGCTATAGGACAAGGGTAAAGATGATTCAATGTTTTTGGGCGACGTTCCAGACGATGGATTTGAAAAAGAATGTGGTACAGTTTAGGCTTTCAGTACAAATCTAAAAGCTATAATTTTCAGAAAGAGTCCAAAACAGTGTTGTTTATTGTATTTGGGGGAATAGGACTAGATTTTTTTATCCCTCCATAGATTGTTTCATGCCAGTTCAGATACATGCTTTTCTCAGGGGATAAATATGCAGGGTGGGTACGCATGTATTTGAATCGGCTTTAGTTTGTTTTTTCGTGGCCTGTTTTTCTGTTGTTCTATATAGATCCATAGATAATGTGTGTCATACTTGGTCTAAATATTTATTAGGAGTTGTTTATAGTTGAGAATTCTTTCATAAAATTAATTTATAGCAGTCTCAGTCCGACAAGTCAGCTATCACAAGTTTAAAATAGATGGCCTCACGATCATTTGCCATTTTGATGATTTTTTTTCATTTATTCGACAATATATTCCATGTGTAAAGTTTCATAAGTCAGAATTGTATAGTTCATTCATTCAAAAAATGTATTCACGCCATCTTTTCATCAGTATCCAAACTATTAACATAGTGACAATACTGGCACAACACTAGCAGACATGGGTTTTTTTTTGCGGCGAAATGATGGCCTTTCGGAAATGAAAGGCATGAATTCAGACGTTTCTGAAGTGATGTATACATAATATAACTCGATGAGGACTGAATGAAAAATAGCAAACAATTTAAACCATCAATCACAAATCAACCTCTGAGGGTACATTGTACTACCGAGTACAAAAGCTTACGATAATAATTATATGCCTTGATAGAATTCAACTATACTTGCAATTTCTAAACACCTAGCATTTCCAAAAAAAAAAACGTATTTGGCGGTATAAAAATTGTAAGGTTTGTAGCGAATGCTCCGTAAAAGTTACTTCGATGGAATGCAGTGTTAAAATATTTGAGACTTACCATTCAGTTACTCCAGTCAAAAGAATGCTCAAAAAATGCCTCAAGTTTTCACGGAGTTTACTGTTCTTTCTGTGATGAAAGACGGTGATGGCTGGAAGTTTTCCTCTTGATGTTGATTGTAGTTTGGAATAGTATGTTTAAAACAGAAGTTGTCGTTCAAATGATGCTTAGATGCATTGCTGTGGTTTAGCAAATTGCTTCAATCAATTTTCACAAATTGTTACCCTGTATGATAATCCACTATGGTTGTGAAAATCATCAAGCTCGCAAATATATCCATGTTGGTATCACATCATTTGATTTCCTGTCCAAGTTCATTATAACAACTAAATATCTCTATTGTATAATCCGATTAAATGGCGTAATTTCAAACTGACAAAAACTTTTTCAACTCGATATGACTGATTAAATTAAAGATAATTTCCGTGCCAGCCATGATGGCGCATTTTATACTCGCAGAAACTTTTTATTCCTTCGTTAACAGTCCTTAATATATTATTGCTGGGAAGACTGGAAAGTTTTATCAGACTAAGCCACGAGTCGTAGACGGGTCACAAAAAAAAAAGAAAAATATTCACCAGAATTCCATTCTTTTGATGTCATTCGTGGATCAACCTACTTGATGTAGCGTCGATATCGATGGTGTTACGAGATATTTGAAGAATTGTGTTTTCAGTTTCGGCCAATAGAGGTCTAAGTACGACAGCTTGCTGCATTAGTAGTAGTTTTGCAATACTATCGATAGTTATTCTATCAGAAATCAATGAGATCAAACTGCTGTTGAAACCATGAATCCATGTATTCAAACGTCTCCTGTGAATTTCATGTTGGCAGGTTTTTCTGGAGGCATTTGCGTTTTTTTATTTTTTTGGAGTGTTGTTTTCAACCCCTTCTTCTTCTGGCAAGTGGATGAAGTTGGTACGGGATGTTCATTCTATATGTATATACAAACATGTCTTGTCAATAGTTGAAACATATTTTCTAAAGGAATTTGTCCACTTCAATACTTTTGAAGGGCTGCTTTCAACCCTTCATTCTTTTTACAAATGGATGGAATCGATAAAGGACGTTTTTCTCGTGAATGAAAACGTGTCCTACGGATTTCAAGTTGGCAGTTTTTTTCTGAAGGCATTTGCCGATGGTAATTCTTCAAAAGTTGTTTTCAACCCTTCCTTCCCTTCGCAAGTGGATGAAGTTGATACGGGACATTCATTGCTTGTATTCAAATGTGTTCTGTAAATTTTATGTTGGCAGGTTTCTCTGAAGGCATTTGCCTATTTATTTCAATTCTTTTGAAGGTTTTTTTTTCAACCCTTCCTCCCTTTACCAAATGAATGAAATTGATACGGGACATTTATTCCATGTTAACAAAAGTGTCCTGTAGATTTCATGTTGGAAGATTTTTTCTGGAGGTATTTGTCCATTTTAATCATATGAAGAGTTGTTTCAAACCCTTCCTTCCCTTTGCAAGTGGATGAAGTTGATTCGGGACGTTAATTGCATGTATACAAATACGTCCTGTGAATTGCAAGTTCGCAGCTTTCATTTCATGACTGAAAAGGTGTCCTGTGGATTTGAAGTTGGCAGGATTTTTTCTGAAGGTTTCTTTTGGAGGCATGGTTTTCAATCCTTCATCCCCCTTACAAATGTGTGATATTGATACGGGACATCCATTCCATGTATATAAAAACATGTACTGTGAATACATGTTGGCAAGATTTTTCTGAATGAATTTGCCCACTTTAATACTTCTGAAGGGTTGATTCTAACCCTTCATCCTTTCTACAAATGGATGGAATCAGTACAAGACGTTTATTTCGTGAATTTAAACGTCTCCTCTGGATTTCAAGTTGGCAGGATTTTTCCGAAGGCTTTTGTCCATTTTATATCTCTTGGAGGATTGATTTCGACCCTTTCTCCCTTTTGCAAGTGGATGAAGTTGATACGGGGTATTCATTTACCAAGAGGAATTATGGATGCCGTCATAGCCTGTTGTCATTTTGGTTACGAATTCCTTCATAAAATCCCCAACACGAAAAGTACAGTTCAACTTTTCGGCAATTAGGTACCTTTCCTGCACGTAGAAAATTCAAACCAAACCAAAATGAAGTTGCCAGAGTTGTTTAATTCTATTCAAAATAAAACAAGTCCTTCCAAGTCGAAGTAAGTGTAAAGACTTCAGATGAGTTATGATTACATCTAATTAGGCACGCTCAATTCATTCTTCGCAAAACTCGCAACACAAACAAGGATTCGTTTCGGCGCTCCCGGAAACCCAGAGAGAATAGGGCCCCGTACGCACTGCACACTCAAGTAGCCCGCATTTACGATAAGAATTTCGCTGACGGCATGAAATGTCTTGGGAGAATTGCGCTTCGGAAAATTTACTGGCGGAACCATTCTTTTATTTTGAAACATTCGTTTTCTTTATTACACAGAGCAACGCTTAGGGAGGCTTTGTTTTATTCATTCAGGCGTAAATTAAGTATTAACTGAGAACTTGAACAATAACGGGGATGTATTGTTCTGTTACGAAAAATGCACGAGTTTGAATACGTTGCCAGTAATTAGACTCGCCAACCTCAATTAGTCGTTATTCGTTAGTGCTTGGTCGTTCCAGTCCTGACCTACATGTTATACTTGTGTTGCCACTTTTTTCACCAAGCAAACCTATCCAGGCCCCAGGCAGAGGGAAAAGTTACATTCTCGGTACTAAATCTTGAAGGTGGCGATCAATTTGAGATTATCTACTTTATTTTTGATAGCCAAATCTCCCTATTCACAGAAAAAAAAGTAGAATTACATAACATTACCTTGGACACATATTACCAAAGTAATGTTATGTGCAAATATTCTACACTAAAAGTGATGTAATTAAAACCATTGTCTCTTTCGAAGATTTCAACAAACTATTTTGCAATTCTCCATTAAATATTGTGTGATTTTATATTTGATAATTATGTGAATTCACTCCAAACATATTATTTTCATTAACTTGTCTTGTAGGATTTCATGTGAGATTACTTACGTCATTCTGACATTCTCAAAATTTCCCTTTTTTACATTGTACTTCCACACTGTGTTTTCACAGTTTTTATCGTTTCCATATCACTCAGTATTCTTACTATGTGTTCTCACACCTCTAACGGTATTTTTGCTCTGTGTTTTCACATTGTAGACTGTATTTCTACATTGAATATTTCCATTCCTTATTGTATTCTTCAAGTTTTTCAACTGCATGGTCACCATTCATTTTAACATTTGTTTCTGAATTATCACATTGTAATGAATATTTTCAAATCATTTGATCATATACTTTTTACCTGTATTGGTTTGTCGTATAACAAAATTAAATTAAAAAGTAATAGGAAATTTGGAAATTGTAATAAATAATCATGGACTAATACTGTGTATGAAGGTTATTTATCGTACCTGTAGGGACAGTTACATTTTCACTATGAAATATTGTTTTAGCGATCTTATAAAATCTAAAACAAGTCGAAACGGAATCTATACATATTCATGAAAACAACAAATTTATGATTTTTCAATTCATCAACCATTTATCCCAAACGTAAAATGAATAAAATTAAAACAAGTGCACCGTACAAATACAAGAGATCATTCTTGAAATTTCACAAATTTAATTATGAAATTGAATACTCTTTTCTCAACTGGGTTAACCTTCTTACTTTTTGAGCCTGCATCATGGTGTATTTTTATTATTATCCTTTGAAGTAGCTCCAGAGTGACCTTAAAATCCTTCTGATACTGAATATCCAAAATAAAAAATACACGACGAATGACACTTGGAGTTCTTCTAGAAATGTAGTATCCCCTTCATAGCTGATATTCTACCTCTCTAAAAATACATGGGATATATTGCCTCTTAAAAAAAATTGTTATTTTTGTATTGTGTGCTTGAAATGAGTGTTTAATCAACGGCTTATCGTCGGTCCAATGCCAAAGTCACTAATGTGCATATTGGATGTTTTGTGAAAAATGCCTTTAAAAAATTCAAGACGATGCTAAAAATGAAGATATAATTTTGGGTTACTGAACCACTATTGGAAGATTTTCTGTTGAAAAACTTTGAATAATGTTATCTTTATTTTAAGCAACGTCTTGAATTTTTGAAACGCATTTTTCTCAAAACATCAAATATGCACATTCGTGACTTTGGCATTGGACCGACAAAATGAAAGTGTTAATTTTTGGCCTCGACCTCCGGTTGACATGAAATCGCGAATCTTTTAAATGAAATTTGTACAGCATTTTTTGTACAACTGTCAATATGGATTTATATCATATATTCATCTTGACACTGTTCCCTCCAATTTGTTTCAACAGGCAGATTCCGTATCATAACATGAAAATGAATTTTGATCGCGGATCAACCAAATTAGGAAAATTTCGAACTCGAAATTACAAGGTTCCGTGAAATCTTCAGTTGAATTGTACTCGACGTCAAATTCGGTATGCATAGTCAAAAAAATTGAATTTATCCAAAATTGAAGAAGTATGGCTTCGAGGCCGTGGTCGGTTCATCTCCGTGGAGGCGGTTGGTTCTCTTGGAAGTTTCGCCCACAACTGCGGTGAGCATCTTCAGCTTGGATTTTGTCTTCTCGAAGAGCGACGTGTCTGGGTTACCTGACCAGATGAGATGTTATTATTGTCTACCTTTCTAATTAAAGACGAAAGTATATTCAATCTCTTGTGATGTACAGCATAAAACTCCATCAATATATGGTGTGGCGTTTCTGGATGTTTCCCACAGAATCTGCAGGTGCTGTCCTCCTCTAAGCCTAGTTTCCTTAGGTGTTCTTTGAGTCTGCAGTGTCCCGTCAAAAATTTGTCTTAGACTAGTTTTGCTGAGGTTAGTCAGTGTCTTCGATCTTGCTCGGTTGAAGTTGCCGAGGAGATCTTTGGACTGCCTTAGACCTGGAAGTCTTTGCCAGTATGTTGCTCTCATTTGCATCTTCGGTTTTATTGAGCTCTTCTTGAAAGTAAGATTTTCCAAGTCCGCAGAATGGTTCTGGCCCGATCAGTGACGTTGATGCCCCTCTTCGTGCTAAGGTATCTGCTTGTTCATTGTCCTCCACTCCGACGTGCCCCGGTACACCCAGAGGAGGGTCACCTTGTTGTTCCTGCCTTGATCATTGAGTTTGTCTAGGCATTCCCAGACCATCTTTGAGTTGATGTTATATGAGCTCAACGCTTTGATGGCTGATTGACTATCGGAGAGGATTGCGATTTCCTTGTTTCGGTATTTCCTGTCGAGGTTGAATTGAATGCACCTTTCTATGGCGTGAATTTCCGCTTGAAAAATACTGGGGAACTGTCCCATGAGTTCGGAATATCTGGTGCGAGGCCAAAAGACTCCTGCTCCAGTTCCATCGGGAGTTTTGGACCCGTCGGTGTACCATGTTATGGTATTCTTTCCCAGTGCTCGAATGGATTCTATGCTCCATCCACGGTTAGCTTGATAATTTATTTTTCTGATACTCCCGCTCTGGCAAGAATAGAAAAGTGCCAGCCCTATCAGAGTGATTAGTAATTTATTTTTCATATCTTCACCAATTTTTTCTACAGAAATTCTGGTACACTTGAAATCACGATTACACTACTGGCCTCATTTTTGTACTCTTGGCATTTTCATTTGTTGTAAATAACAATCTATCCGAAGAAATAGGTTTGCTTTGTTTTTTTTAAGAGCTCTGTCTGTCAATGTTCCATTATTGTATTTCTCGGCTTTGAAATAATTTCACACTCAGCATTTTCACCACCTCTCCAGACTCATTCAAAAGCAGCGATACTGAACAGTTTTTTTTGAAGTTCCAAAACTGACGTTTCATATATAAGGTTAGCTCGGGTAAGTGTGACCGTGATTTTCATTAGTTCGCATTGAATTTAGTCCATCTGATGAACCTGAACTAATATAACAATGAACTTTTGCAGGTATTCACTTTGAAGGTCAGTCTTTGTAATACGCCAAAGAAAATTGTTGAAAACCGTATTCTATGAATTTTATTTATATATTCAGATATACATCTCCATAGGTCACACTTCCCCGAAAATTTGGGGCAAGTGTGATTCTGGCCAAATTTAAAGATATTAATGCACGTAAATCTCTCTTTGGGGCAGGTGTGAGTAAACAGTAAAGGAACTTTCACCACAATTCATTTGTTTCGAGATATCTTTATTAGGAACTTTTTAATACTGAATTTGAAAGTCCCCATTGGAAAAAAACAGAAAATAATCGTTAAAGTGAACATTTGTTGAAAATAAAAATTTACAGGTAGAAATCTGAAAAATCGAATGAGAATTTCATTGATCACCATCTTCTGACGAGTGGTGATGGAAGCACAGTTGTTATTTCATCCTCAGAAAGTGTATCAATGTCTTCCACATCTGGCCAGGTATATTGTTAGGCTCTCTGAGATTTTCGTATATAATTTCGTACTATAGCTGAAAAAATATTACTGTTTAGATTGGCCAAATGAACCAGGTTCCCACTTACCCCGACAGATAGGTCACACTATCCCCAATAACATTTAATTTCGGGGTAAGTGTGACATGCAATGGAAAAATGTAAAAAAAAATAACTTCATGAAAAAATGGCAATCTATATTCAGATTCATTGTTTAGGCAGAAGAAAAGTGTATAAAATGGATTCTTACCTTAGATTTTAACAATACACTCAAAGCTTGAAATAAACTCGTTATACTCGTTCGGGTTGAAGAATTGTAGGTTAGAAAATTGGGGAAAATATTTGGATTTCACAAGATCTTTTGCATTTTATATGATGGTTATGGATTCATTATGAGTGTTGGCTATTCGTCAATACATGGCATTGGGCTGTCGCCCGGTTTAGCGAAGATAGCGAGCAAACTCACACTTGCCCCAAATTCACACTTACCCGAGCTTACTATATATGTACGATTTTATACATGAGTAAATTCATCGAGTATAGATATCGTTTCAGAAATTCAATTATCATTTCTCGATTAGTGAAAATAAATATCTTGTTATCACCAAAACCCTCTCTTCATATTCATTAATTTTGGATTGCTGTACTACCCCATGTCTACTCCTAATACTCACTCAACTTGGTGTTATAATTTATTTGTTAGCCAAGCTCCTAATCGACTCTCATCGAAAATACAAGACAGTTTAAAAGGCATTTCAGTGTAAATTCGAAGTCAGTTAAAAATTTATAGAGGTTGCAAACTAGAAAAGCCGTTTCGACTCCGTCGATCAAACAAAGTTTGAGTTTACACTGACTCTGCATTTCACGGGTGTTATCCATTACATCACCCATAAAACCCTCATTTAATAAAATCCATACGGGGTTGACATTGATGACTTCGCCAAAATTCTAATCTAAGTTAATGCGGGGATAAGCGATGGTTGGATAGATTCCCGATCGATTGGCAATAGGGGCCTGATCAAATCTCTTATCGATGTTATAGAATGTTCGATTAGGTCTTACTTGGAATAAACTTTATCCTCGTGAAAAGGACAGGTGAGCATAGGCAAGGGTGGAGTCTGTGCGGGCAAAAAAAAAATTATTGTTTGTCCCTGCTCTTCACAGTGACAATTTTGCATAGAGAAACTTGTGAAAGTCTACAGCACTCGTCTTATGCAAAGAAAGTTTTGAAAGTTATATTCAAACTAGGCTATCGAGAAGACATTAAAATAACATTTATAAATGATAAACTTCGTTCAATACCCTGTCTTTACGTCTATGCGTGAATTAATTAGTTAAAATAATCCCCACTTGTATCATAATCAAAATTTCATTTCCAAAATACCAACCAATCACAGCAAGTCAGAATTGGATTTACAAGACTATATCGAAAAATCCTTACGATCATAATTCATTTGATCAAAAAAATATGAAAAACTTCATAAGGCTTCCGTTAACGAATTATATGAAAAATTGGATTGTATGAAAATTGGAAAAATTGGAAAACGTATCGGCGAATATTGTATTGTATTTTAGTGGTGAATAAATGTTATTCAATTCCGTTTCACGTACTATGCAGTGAATTTTTGCTGAAAATGGCTATCGTTTCGAGAAAAAAGCCGAAAATATTATATATATACATGAAAATGGAGCAAACACAAGAAAAATGCCTACTACTCATAAGGAACATTTCGAAAAAGTTCTGTTCTGGAACTCTTTCACTAAATTGTTGATCAATTATTCGTGACTGTTCAAAATTAGTGTTTTCACTCATTGTCTTTAGTTTTATCCCCACACTTTCATTAAATTTATGAATGCACATTATCTACATCAGAAGATTATTGTACGGAACAAACTACTGAAAATCCAAGGATGATAAATCAGTAGATCTGGCTGGCCATTCAACTGATGTTTCCTTCCTTATGTCCCTTGAAAATAGTTGAACAGAAATTGACGTACTGGTGCATCAAATTGTAGAAAAGCCCGATAATACCGAAAAATCATTCTAGTTTCAGAAACAATTTTTTTATTTATTCTCTCCACCATTCACATTTACTGAATTCCTATATACTCCTATATACTATATCCGAACTAAACAACCTAATGAAACTTCAAGGATGGTGGATCAGGAGATCTATCCAGCCATTTCATCTTGTCTCGAGATTCATCTTGCTGAAAAATTGATTCCTATTCTACTTGTCTGAAAAAAGTATCAACGTCGAAACTTTCAAGCATTTCGTGAGGGGCAGTCCCTCTGCTTCCCTCGGCTACGCCACTGCAACTGGCGTCACAAGTACATGAGTAGATATTCGATTTTCGAGATTTTTCTCCAGGCAATTCCGACCTAGAAATGAAACTACTTGTCTTTAGGACAACTTCCTACATTCGTTTTAGAGAGTTTTTCTTATTTTCTCTCAAGAGTTATACTAATATAGAAAATACAATATTCTCATGAAATTTTTGTTTTTTTCGTAGATACTCCTCCTCCAGTTCTATTATAAGTAACTGTAAACCTCTATCCGCACAAGAGATACAGAGTAAATGAATCAACTTACCTAAACCATTGGCTCCTCCTGTATATGGGAAAAAACTATCAAAATTTAACTCTAATGATTTATTATTTCATGTGGCTGTAAAGCATTACTGCTCAGATACCCTATGTGTTTGGTAACTAATTTCCTTTGGAATGGAGTGAAGTGAAAATTATATAAATATAAAACCGTAATAACATGAAAATATATTTTAAATGAAAATCATCAATTCTACATTGAAATTATCGATATTTTTCGTAGGTTTTTCTTTCTTCTGAAGTTTTCACATCCATTATTTTTTATGGTTGACTAGACGGACGTTATTGTGGTTTTATATTCGTATAATCAGATTGAAAAAACGGCTCTAGTTTCCTAACACCCTATCAAATAATGGATAACTAATACCATGTTAAAGTGGTGAAAATAACATGAAGGGGTGTGTAAGAAAACATGGTGGATAAAGTTCAATTTACAACGAGAACAAAATTTTTATCCAAAGAGACTTGAATACTTTTGCACTAATATAAAGTGAACCAAAAAAAGTTAATTAACACTACTTGACAAAAATGGTGAAGACACCTAAACAATCATGCAATAATTCGAAATACATCTGCAAATAGAGAGGAAATCACACGAAAATTCAAGTGATCATCGGGGAATATATGGAAATTCACATTCGAAGTACGTGAAATTGTATGTCCAACCGAGTTGAATTCACTACAAAACCCGGATTTTTCGTCACAATTAAATGAATACACATTCAGTTATACACACTAAAGCATGTAATCTTAATTGGCACTACTTTAATATAATATTGAAAACAACTAAACAAACATGTAGAAATCGCTATTAAATCTGGAATAACTGAGAAAGTTTCGTCAATATACAAGTGATAATTTATGGAATATACTGAACATTTACATTAAAAGTCAAGTAATGACTTTACATTATATTACAGAGGTAATTTTACGT
This sequence comes from Chrysolina americana, assembly GCA_958502065.1. Lineage (NCBI taxonomy): Eukaryota > Metazoa > Arthropoda > Insecta > Coleoptera > Chrysomelidae > Chrysolina > Chrysolina americana. The sequence continues at coordinate 94,556,916 of OY293413.1, read as the reverse complement.
GATTATGACAACGCATTATCTATATAGAATCATGTAATCTCATGGAAACAATTTTTACAGTGCAAAGTACTAAAAAAACTCTACTGACGGACAAACTGATTTTTTTTGTTAAATTCCAATACTCTGTATCTCGGAGGGTTGCGAACGTATGTTCCAATGAAGAATTTTCCCCAAAATCATCCAAGGTTCACCGCCCATTAGGATCAGCATGAAACTATGAACCACCCTGTAAAGAACTTGCTAGTTGCTATGGAACCCTGAGAGAGTAACTCAAAATATCGGCGAACCATTCGACCTTTGTGTCCGGGACATATCCTCTCACCCGAAAGACTAATGCGATGCAGATCCTTCTTGAATCTCGCTTCCTTTGCTATGAATAGTCGAAATCTGCGATACACCGTCAGAGTTAAATAACAACACCAGATGTCAGAGCACAGCTCCGTACTATTGCGAAGTTTTAAGAGCAGAAGTTGGAGTTTATCTTATTCTCGGATTGTTGTAGAACTTCTCGGAAAGGTAAACAGGCTCGGCCGGTCGGTCAAATTCGATGCTTAACGCCCTTTCATAGATTAGAGACCCACAGAACTCCCAGTTCTGTGAGTAGTTCCGGTTCATTACATATTGATTGAGGAGCGAAGTGAAGATTAAAGATCGATAAGTTCGGAAGAACTGCCGGCCGAAGGCGGTTACGATGGTATTTATGTGGTCGACTTGTAAAAGAGCAATCAACAAACGAGTCTTTGCATTAACCAATTACAATTTGATACAATTATACCGAAATATGGGTCTTTCTGATGTACATTTCCACGATTTTGATAGATTTCATTATAATAAATTCTTAATAATAATAATGTAAGGAAGTAATACATTATCTAGTTGGCGTAAATGGAGTTGCAGTGGTTGAAATATTGTTTTTTACAACAAAAATACCCTGCTTGTATCTGTATGATACGTAAATTCTATGATTTTTCCTTTTGAATTATTTAATGTTTGTTTCAAAAATATTTTCGCTCCTTTGCTTTTTGATTTGACTCATCTAGCACTGGGTGCTGGGTTCAAATCCACAGTTAGAAATATTCATTCCTTTTTTTCAGAATATTTCAGTATAACGTCACGGCTTTGATGGTTGAATATTTGGCAGATGAAAGGCGGGATGTCTCGTGACAGGTTGACGCGCTCTGATTGGTAGTTGACGACTGGAGGCGCGGCTCTAAAGTAGTGGGAAGGGGTAGGTTCCAAGTGCCGTAATATCTACTTTTCTATCTATCCTTCATCTACTATAATTACTGAAGTACTTGATATATTGAATTTGAAAACATTATTCTTAATATTTTCTTTCATCCCTGGATTTCATTTGGTTTGGATACAGTTTATCAGTGATAATTTTTTTAATGTTCATTTGATAGGTTTTCGTCAATGAGGTTAACTGGAATTTGGTTGTTTTTCACGATTTTATCATTTGTATATCTATCTACGTCCACGTAAATACCGATTAAGAGATGATTATCTATCTTAAATGCCACATAGATCTCCACCAGTATGAATACGAATGGATTCCTAACGAATAGAAAATCAGTGAGTAACAACGAAATTATTCACGTCATCTTGAATAAACCAGTGGTTGGATTACATCTGTTAAATAGCAGCGCAACGATGATATGTGTGTAACTTTGCGACTGCTTTTAAAATTATACTGCTAGAATCTACTCACCGAATTCCAAATGACAGATCCGTGACCTCTATCATGTTTTTTCAGATAGCGCAGTTATTTCTTGATAAAAAATGTCCACTAAGGGAATTATTCAACTGGACGAATAGCAATAACACTAATTAACGGGTTCATGTATATAATCCAGATGATTTTTCGATTTCCACTCGTGAATTATTGATATAATACAATCAATTTCTAGACGGAAACGTCATCTTTCGGACAACCCTTTTAATAAATAATTTCCCGGAAATACTTTTTTTCCGCGAGTTTTAGGGCATATCCGGGAAGTTTTTTTGCTCAATAATGGAAGGAATGAAAATTTATTCTAAAAGAGTCTCAAGGGGTATATCCCTAAAAATCGGCGAAAAACAAAAATGGTCATATCGATTTCCGGTTTTCTTAAAAATATTGAAAATATCACGTAGATTATAAAAATGTAGCATTTGTGATGGCTCAATCTGATAGATTAACCTTAAATCATAAAAAACCGTGATAATAGTGAGATAAATCATAGATGGCGCATTTGTCAACTTTGACATTTGTCAAAAACAAAATCAATAAACAGCTCTCAGAAAAGTTACTCTTCTTGACGTAATAACGTCAGCTGATAATCTCGTCTATCTGAGTGTAACTAAGAAAGTAATCGATATTTTTTCGAGGTCATCTAAACGTTTCGAGACTTTACACAATCATAGCTTCCATAGCTCAACATCGACAAAATCTTTCTTTTTTGGATACAGCTGATATCTTTACGTAGGAAAAATTCATTTTCCTACTAGTGAGGGAAAAGGTTGTTTGCATTATTGCACATTCAGTTTATTGGCGCTTAACTTTGTAGATAAATCCCAGAAATACCTTATTACAATTCGATGTAGGGTGGTAATTGAGTGCACATCATTTAGATGAATGAAATCAAAGTAGGATAAGTAGTTTATCAAGGTTTTAGCTACTGAAGATGTTCACTTTTTTGGCAAAACGCGTGTCAATTGAAATTAACGTAGTTTTGGTGTAATTTTTAGTTCTTGAATTGTATTAACACCAAAAGTCCAACATATTCATATATGTGCATGCTATAAACACCAGAAAGAATGTCTTGAATTCCATATATTTCACTTTCAAATAACTTCAAAGTATTCCCTCTCATTTTTCAGGATAAGTGTTGACCTAGGAGTAAAAAATGGGTTAACTTTGACGAATGTGTTAGTAATGTTATATTTTTGTAGTATTCTGCCAACGAAGTACTGGCAATGATTTTGAAAACACTTGTTCATTCGTTTGTCACTATTTTGATAGCCTCTATTGTCATATCCCTGATTCCCCACTGAAAAAGTGTTTGTTTGTAATATATAAATATATATTAGGGTGTTCATTCAGACCAATCGAAATACTCCCCCAATATAACAATGTGTTTTGTACACGAAAATAATTGGTTTCGATGATTGTTATTTCAATGTGTCGAAAGTTCGACGAACGTGTACCAAATTCCATTACAATATCAAAAATTTCAAATATTCATGTCGCGTGACTGCTATCAGCTTTTTAACTGGAAAACGCTTCCGTGTTTCTCGAAACGAAAATTGATGGCGCATCCATATTTACAAGCATGATTCCTCAATAAATAACAGAACAATCACACAAAGTTTTCCATATATTTCTGTGGAGAATCCCTTTCCTGATCCACCCTGCTCCAACGCCCTTAAATATTTAACTTGACAGTCTGCTTTTCAGATAGCTGACCAGCAAGAAGTACAAAAAGTTTTTCCTCGTCATGTTGCTGTCCATGAAATAATTAGGTTTGAACAAGACGCGAAAGTGGGTCAGAGGGAAAAGTGGCTTGGTTTTTTGAAGTTTCACGCAAAATGATTTCAGCTGGTGAAGAAATAACAAGCTTAGATTTATTTGAACAGCATTATGAGACCGGATTATTGTTCCCAAATCTTCAAGAATCCGATCAGATCTCCTGCTCTCAAGTTTTTTGTCTGGCTCAGTCTGATCATAATGGTAGTAAAAACTTTCTTTCCCGTTTTGAAGTCAGCAACACGTCACTAAAACTTCAACACGTACTGAAGGAAAACCCTTTAAAAAAGTGGCTGAGCGACAGCTTTTCCAAAATGGCAGTCTCCCTATTCATATTGATTGTCATTATTCAATTTTCGGAAAGTTGTGAGAGGTCAATTTTCCGAACCAGTAGTTCTCTTGGAAGAAAAACGATTTCTCAACTTCTGACCATTGAAAAGTTCCGTAGTTTTTATGTTCACCAGCTCGCAATGAATTTCAATCAACAGTCATTTTCTTCGAAGTAAAAGTATCCGGCTTGTCCTAACTCTGGCTCAGATATTGAAGAATAAATCCAGCAGTAATAATCCAAAGATTTTTATAGGGGTAGCAATAAACTCTGGAGAGTACGTTTCTGCGAAATTACATTTGGAATTCCTCGTATTTTTTCAATGGGTATACTCATATCGAGCTGAAAGTTACGGAAATATAAATGTCGGCTGCATAGCATGCGAATGACGTATTCCAACATATAAAGGTCGTATTACGGGGTCGGTTTCACAATGGGAGCAAGGGGTTATGGATAGTTGCGTCGCTGATTTTCATAAAGAAAAGGAGAATAACAAATATTGATATTTCGTTGGGGTAATATAGAACAACCAACATTGTGACCCTGTAGACGATAGGGTTGATTCTGTTTACAAATAGCAATGTTGTGATGTGAAGGTATTAAATAGAGAGAGAGAAATATACCCTAATGTCAAAGAAAAAATTATCGTTTACAAAATTTCAGAAGTAAACATTGATGTCATCATAAAAAGAGTATCAAACATTTTTAGAAGAAATATACATACCAAGATACACACAAATATAAGAAATCTCCTTCTTCTGCCTCTGCCTCTGCCTCTGCCTCTGCCTCTGCCTCTGCCTCTGCCTCTGCCTCTGCCTCTGCCTCTGCCTCTGCCTCTGCCTCTGCCTCTGCCTCTGCCTCTGCCTCTGCCTCTGCCTCTGCCTCTGCCTCTGCCTCTGCCTCTGCCTCTGCCTCTGCCTCTGCCTCTGCCTCTGCCTCTGCCTCTGCCTCTGCCTCTGCCTCTGCCTCTGCCTCTGCCTCTGCCTCTGCCTCTGCCTCTGCCTCTGCCTCTGCCTCTGCCTCTGCCTCTGCCTCTGCCTCTGCCTCTGCCTCTGCCTCTGCCTCTGCCTCTGCCTCTGCCTCTGCCTCTGCCTCTGCCTCTGCCTCTGCCTCTGCCTCTGCCTCTGCCTCTGCCTCTGCCTCTGCCTCTGCCTCTGCCTCTGCCTCTGCCTCTGCCTCTGCCTCTGCCTCTGCCTCTCACACAATCTTCAAAATTTGGTTGATCGTAGATGCTTGCCAAATTGGTTTTTCTTTCAATACATTCTCATATCAAAGTCGAAAAAACAGTGAATAATCTTGAAGCTCGCCCGAAACTATGGTTTTCCAATTTGAAACTATTTTTTTCCAGGAGTATATTGATGATGAGAATCGTCTTATACAAACTACTTTCGAAATGGTAAAACGATCCTTCAACTCAAAGCATAACATGAATATGATTCCAAATATCTTTGGTAAAATGATTTATGTTTTCTCAAGGCATTGTCAACTTCATAAAATGCTTCTGTTTGCTGAGATATGTGAACTTAATCGTAAACCTCGTCTTCCTAATGTTTTAGAAATTGAATCACATCACAGTGAAATAATCATGTGAGGAGGGCTACTTCAATTTAGTTTTTCTGGCGTACTCAAAACCATTGTACTTACCTTCGTTCTTCTTCTTGTACGAAATGACCGTTCCGTATCATCCCAGCTTATTTCTGGACACCCTGTACTGTCTTCTGATGAAATACCAATAAGCCTATAGCCTGAAAATAACTGAATGTTATTGACGAATAAAGGAAATTGAATTTAATATACGAAAGGGGTGTAATGGCTTTAAAAATGTTCCTCACGCTCGCGTTAGAAAGAGATAACGACAATGGGATTTGTGCGTGGAAAGCGATCACAGAGGGCTGCTAATGAACTGCGAAACAGATAGCTGCTGGTTCTTATCTTTATCCGATCCAGGTATGCACAAATTTCAATCCTCCGGAACCCTTATCTGGGACAGGATGTAGCCCTGATAGGAAGGGAGCTTACGGAAACTCTACGCTTGATATATATTCCAGTTACTGATTGGAAATTGAATTAGAAGATAACGGACTACGGATCGGTTCGATTTTTATGAACAATTCGAAATGAAATGCTTGGTATCGGGATTCTTACGAAGTTGGCGGTTATTTAGGGGCGACTTGGTCAAATGTGGCAATAGATGGCGTTCCAAGCGTTTTCTTTGGAAATGCTAGGTGTAAAAACTACTGCATACAATAGGGGATTTTAGCTAGGGTTGGTTTCTATCAAGCCATTTCATTTGCATGTGCTTTCATTCTTGGTAGTTCAATGTCTTCCGAGAGATAAATTTATAATTATTGGTTTGAATGTTTCACCAAGCTGGAGCATACATTTTCGATTATTTCCCTCATCTGTCATGATTGTTTTCATTAAATTGATGCACATACAATGTCACACGACTTGTGAAATGTGTTGCATACATTCAGGCAACTGTAAAGAAGGACCATGCAGTTCATTCGCAAATGGAACGAAATAAATTTTGACAGATGAGGGAAATAATCGCTGTAAAAGTTGCAGCTAACTTTTGTCGCTCTCAAAGTGACAACTATTTTACTGTGGCATATGCGATTTTTTATACATCAGTTGAATTTTGTCACAGAAAAATTAAAATCTATTTTTTCTTCTTGAGTCGATGTTCTTCCATCCATAACTAGGGTGTTATGGATGCAAAACAAAGTGGAGACAATGCGGCCTTCAACTGAGCATCATGAAAAACTCCGAGAGTCTACCAAAAAAGCGTTTCAACAGTTTCTGTTCCCACATGCACGTTATAGTCCTGCCAATATTTATTTTTTTAATATTCAATACATGGACAACAGGTTATGTAGTTCAAGATTCGAGGATTACCAGAGTTACTGCTGATTACTGAAGGCTCCAGGCTCAATTTCGTAATCAAATACCAAACTGGTTATCCTATACTAATTGATTATATACCAGCCTTGGTGGATATATCCACTCGATGTACGTATATTGCGGATGAACAGACTTATATGATACTTGACGGTAATCGATGTCAGTCATCCCATTTCCAGAAATGTGTTATACCTTTGAAAATATCCGATAAGCAGGCTTGTGCAATTTCACAGTTCTTGTTAGGTAGAAGGTGTTATGCAACTGTTTTGAGTTTTATGTATTTTTTCAATATCAGATTTTGTCATAGCAGGTCCGTGAATATAATGACACTAGGGAAGTCTTGAAAGAATGAATGAAGAATGAAAGTCGGAAGTTTTCATTGATTGCTTCGATTTTTTAAACGTGGACCCAATATTTATTTGTGTATCATCGGGATTATGGTGTATTTTGCCTGTTCTAATTTTTTTGTGCGAGAGCTCTTGAAAATGAAAAACAAATAAGTAATTTATTCATGAAACAAAATAGTTCACAGGTCATCCTCAGTAACGAGGTACAAATTAGGTGTATTCCTGTTGAGTCCAATGCGATCGTCGCAACCTAAGCAAGCTTGTGTTGTAGCGAGCAACCATATAAACTCAACACAACAGATATAATATATAAGACATAATTAACCTAGATCATTAAGAAAGGAAGAGAAGTGTAGAAAGATGAAAATAGAGGAAATAAAAAAAAAAGAGAATGATGGATAAGAAGAAACGTAGGTAAGGACAATTCATGTAGCATGTGGATTATCTATCAAGTATATCTTCAAATATTTTATAGTTATTTTTTATGAATGTCTTCAATTCTCTTTTCAGTTTAAATTTACTGTGGATTTGTTTTAATTGTAATGGTAATGCATTGTAGAGTTTTGGTCCCAAATACGATATAAACTTTTGATTTTGGGTGAGCCTACATCTTGGCACATGTATAGTCAGATCTTCACATATCCGAGTATTATAAGCATGCTGAATAGTTGTACTTGGGGTGCTAATGGTCCATAATATAGGGTTGGATATGTATAGTTTTCTTACACCTAAAATACGACTTTCATTATAGAGCAACTGTGTAGAGTGTCGTCTGTTTTTCCCCAACATAATTTTCAACAGAGTAATTTGGATCACTTCTAGGTTCTTTAAAGAGGACTTGAATGTTCCACCCCACACTATAATACAATAACGCATTATGGACTCAGCCAAAGCATCGTAGACTTCTAACTTGTAGTCAGAAAAATTCGTAGGATAGGATAAAATGAATACGGAAGATTCCTTATGCATATCGAGATGGAGTCGATACCAGCAAGCTCTCGCAGCGTACACAATCAAACGTACCAGTCACTTCTGCATATCAAGCGTTAATAACTGGGCATTGTTCATGTCGCAGAATACCAAACAAGCATGAATCGTCGTTGGTCTTATAATCAGCTCATAATTCAGCATTTTATTTATCAGACATAGAACTGATTTCCTCGCTATAACGGTGTAGGTGCGTTCAAATATAACAGAACCCATCTATATGGCTAGGCTAATGTACCAGTGAACATTTATAATCATATTCCTACTTTGTTGAATAATTCGAGAAATATCAATGGATCCAAATGTGAATAAAAAATATTTTATTCAAAAATAATAATATTTAACTTTCCGATTTATTTTTTGTTCTGAAATTTTTTTAGAGATGACAAGGCCCTCACCTATTAACGTGTGATGTCATGCACGATATTCGTAAATTGGTACATCGTCAAGGTATTCTGTAAGTACTTCTCAATAATGTAGATGATTTTTCTGTGATGTTAATTGATCATTTATTCTTGAAATAGCTTTTTTCACTTTGTTTTTTTATTCGGTTCATCTAGTCAGAACAGTTCAATTAGAAAATCCAGAGACGACTCGAACGAAATCAAGAAATATTATCATTCCCACTGGATAATTTAATCTAAACAACTGAGTGTGAACTATCCTCATAACCCCCAACTTATCCTATGCCCCTAATTTATCCACACGAACTTAGTTATTCAGATGTTTGTGCAGCGGCGTAATTTTGGCGTTTCGCTGGTACGAAATACCAAGACAGAGATATCTTGCTCGAACAACCTGATAAACATGGCGAGATAAATCTAATTGAATACTTAATATCGTTAATAGCGTTATTGTTGTGAGCTCGCTGAGATAAGCTATTCATATTATATCATGGTATTGGGTGCATTGGGATGTAGAGACGATAATAAACAGCACTTCGCTGGGTTGTGGAACACTCAACAAGGATATTTGACAGATATGCATGGGTGATAACTTATTAGCATTTATAGAGGTGGCTGTGGTTGACATTTTCGCACCGTAATCAAGGCTGTTTTTGACAATGAGATTCGCTTTATTCTGATCATCGGATACCTCTTTGGAAGCTTAACACGTCGATGAAATCAAAACTACCCATGGAAATAGGACATTCTTTACTTGCACAAGCTATGCTTCTGATGGTTATACACTCATGGAACGTAAAAGATAGAAAATTTGATACCTATATTGGAAGATATCTGCAATACAACTTTTTGATGAAATACATCAATCAAGAATATAACTCTGGAGACAAGTGATATTCTTGTCAGCTTCGACGTTGTGTCTCTGATCACTAACATCCCACTGGGATATTCTCTGAGGGAGATATCCAAGATGTTTCTCAAAACCAAACTTCTTGTAGTAAGCGGCCGTTACTCTTATGGACAAATTTCGTCCGAGCAAATAAGACAAAACATAAGAAAATCATTCCGGCAATCGACAAAAATCACGAAATCGTCAATATGGAGACAATTTATGGAGTTTTGTCATATCTGAAATTACGAAATGTCTGAACAAACTTCGTTGGGCTCTATTGGGCTCTATTGTCAAGAAATTAGGATTATTCCTCACAGAATTGAATATTTTCATCCAACCCTTATTTCTTTATCATTCCTTGGATGCTAGCTGTTACTTTTCTTCTACACAAGCTGGAATTGGAACTCGTAAAATTTACCAGATTCATAAAATTAACACTTGCTCTAGTTTCAACTCTTTAGAGAGATTCCTATCACCAACATGCAAGGCTATAAGAGCCAGAGTATGAACTTTAATAAATGATAGACGGGATTCAACAATACTTTAATATTTATATAAAATTATTCAACAAAATAATCACATTTACCAAAGATTTGATTAGGGATATTCAGCAATTGATTTTTATTGAAACTGATATTAAATTCTAATAGGAACTGAACATGAAATAGATAGCAAAATATTTAAGAACGTCCTAAGGATATGTAAAACAATAATCTATTCTAATCGAGGTACAATGATTGCACAGAAGGTACAATAAGAGATATGAGAGTTCATTGAAAGAACCAACTTTCAAAAGGAACCGAAAAGGTTGTTTATAAAACTGAATAATTTATAATGAAATTAAGTTATTCCTTATATTTTGATCAGAGTTGATGCTAGAAGACTCATGAAAAGTTACCAGAATTTACACCATCAAAACATAACAAACTGAAAATTCCCATTTGGAGGGTATTGAATTTAAACGAGGACTGACCATTTTTTCAAGGCACTCCCGGATTTTGGAGTAAACGAGGTGATTGGTCTAGATATCTTGCCTCTCACAGAATTATCGACATATGAACCATAACAGTTATTTATGCAAATCACAGGGATACAAACCAAAGTAGTCCAAGGCATTAGAACGACCTGAAATATAGAAGTTTTTAACGAAACTCCCGACGACGAGTACCTGTTGATGAAAGTGGCTTTAATAATGGGGATTAGCGGTGCTTGTAGATGCAATGAACTGGTCAATTTGATAATAAAAAATATTCGAGACGAAGGGAAATATTTTCACTAGTTTTGCCACTAAAACCAAAAAATCGAGAAATTTCACCATACTTGTCAGTCAGTCACCCTGATCAATTTGTGACCAAAGAATACTAGTGCTAGCCGCTTTTTCGTGTTTTACAAAAATGGGAGGTGTACCAGCCAATGTGTGGGAATGAATACGTTGTCGAAGATACCTTCAAGAATTGCAATGTTTTTGAAATTGGAGGAACCAGCGCTCTACACCGGTCACTGCCTGAGAAGATCTTCGGCGACTCTTTTGACCAATGCAGGGGCTAACATGACTACTTTGAAGCGTCACGGAGGATGGTAGTCCTCGACGGTAGCAGAAGGAAATCTAGAAGAATCGGTGCATAACAAAATACAAATTGTAGAAAAAATACAAGGTTTTGATGTCGGCGTCCTCCAGCAATATCAGCAGCTGTACCGATATGGGAGCATCTGGGTCCAATGAACCTGGAATTCTACAATGGCTTCAAATTTGAATAAACCGTTAGCGTTTTCCTTAAATTTCAAAGTCGATGCGAATTCTGCTTGTAATAGTGATAAATAAATTGAATACTACTCTAAATATGAACGTGAGTTATTTGATAGTTTACTTGTCTAAAATGACATTAATATGACAGTCATAACTGTCATGTGTTGGATAAAAATATTTGTCTGTCTGACTGAAATGTCCCTGTTTAGAAAATGCATTTATCAAGTACTAGAAATGAATATCACAAGTGGTTATTTTTTATAGGATCCTGAATTATGAAGGGGGTTTAAAATATGAAGTTGAAACTAACAGTAATTCTTTATCTTCACAAGAAGTGGTCGGTATATTTATAATATTTACGATAATTTTAACGACCGGAGACAATATATCACTTTGCGTGTGACAATTTTAAATAAAATTCCTTTTCTTATCAATTTCATCAGTACTGAGTGTTTTAATTTGTTTCAGATGGTAACCCGGACGAAAAAAATATTCGTTGGCGGTCTATCAGCACCCACAACACTAGAAGACGTAAAAAGTTACTTCGAGCAATTTGGACCGGTGAGTAATTAAAATTAATTGTCTAGCAGCGCAGGCAAAAAAGGCAAAAAAGAGAAAGCGACAGCAAGTACAAAAACAAACTCGCATAATTGCCGCCTTCGTACCTTGAGCCAACATTTCCGGATAATTATACAAAGTTTATTAAAAATTAATTCAAGCGCGGTTCTTACATAAATCAGTGTTTTGTTTGGGAAACAACATAAAAGAGTAATCCTGGCGTTTTTGTGCTGTTCACGTATAGGGAATTCGGTGCCTACTTGAAGTCTTGAGATAGATAACTCTTCAATATCCTATAGTGAAAATAGATTATATATAATTTAGCCTTTTGCTAATTTCTTATAGGGTTAGTCTCTTTCACAATTTTTATTTCGTCAAAAACCTAAACTGGACCGCCGATAATTATGATTTTGGTCTCGTTCGATTGGAAACAAATAAATTTTAAGAAGAAAAATTGCGACCGACAAAAATTGCAAAATTTATAAAGAATATCTTGAAAGACAATTGAATGGTTTAGTTTTTTGCAAATATTTCAAAAACTATTCGAGATAACCATCATTTGAGAAGAGAAGATCCTGAAAAAGCAGAAAATGTATTGAAAAAAGGCCTGCATCCCCGAACTGTAGCGATCATATCAATCATTTCAATTTTGTTAATTTTGTAATTATTACCAGTTGAAAGTTATCACAATAACGCTGATTATTTTTTTCGTATGATTTTCAACCAATCAGAATGTCCAATTTAGATAAGTTACCTCGTATAATTTCGATAATACCTGATTATACATAGAGTAGCTCCACCAATCGAAAATTTTAAAATAATTTCATTTTCATAGTAACCACATCGACATCAATATACAACAAACAGAACTGTCAAATTGTGACGTTTATCAAAAATTGTTCAAAAATGAGTCGATTCGGAGATTTATCATCAAATGCAATAGACGAAAGTATACAAAATACTGAGCCTCATAATACAGTGAAAACAAAAAAGTACGTATGGAAACAATTTCTTACGTTTTGCAGTGAAAGAAACTATGTGCTAAATGAATCAATTTCCACTGAAATGATAGCGTCCATTTTGAAAGATTGGGCTTTCAATATGCGAAAATGTAATGGGGAAAATTATAAAGAAAATGTGGTAGAAACGATGTGGAACATTACGGCAAAACAAGTACAAGAAAAATATATGAAGGAGTTTAATAGAGTAATTGATCCATTCTCTAGTCCCATATTTTTAGCCGCACGAAACGCAAGAAATTCAAAAAGAAGGGAACTTCAAATGTTACCGGACAAGAGAAAGGTTAGTGCATCAGCATTTAAAGATAACGAGTACATGGCAATGATAGAAGCGTGGGATGAAAATACACCGGGAGGATTACAAATAAAATTTTTCTTAATTGCTTCTGTAGAACTTGCGTGGAGAGGAAATGAAGGAGCGTAATGCTTGACTCATTATTTTCAAAAAGAAACTGGAAATGATGATACTCCGACTGGTAGAATACAATATAATCCTATTTTTACCAAAACCACACAGGGAGGAGCAAAACCATGTGCTAATAATAAATGGCTTGTACCTAACCATAATGAAGTGAGTCGTTGTCTAGTGAGACTTCTAGATAAGCTAATGATGAAAAGAAGCGAAAACATCAATATTAAAACAGATAGGATATTTCTGACAGTAAATCCCAACTGGAGAAAAGAAAAAACCCTTGGCTGGTACAAAAATATGCCAATTGGAGTGCATGAAATTAGTAAATGGACCAAAAAGTCTGCAGAATTGGCAAATTTGAATATGACAAACAAAAAATTTTCAAATCATTCTCACCGAGCCACTGCTGTTTCACAATTGGCAAAAGCAGGTGTATCGAAACAAGAACTTTTTAAAATAACAGGACATGGTAATAGCAATTCTATCAAACCCTACCTACAGATAGATGAACAACATCACCAAAACATAATGAATAAGATGAGATCCAATTTTAAAAACGCTGCAGGTTCAAGTAATAACACCTCCAGTATTTCCAGCACTTCAATGAGCACTGGCCACGTTTCCTGCGCCGAAAATAACTCAGTTAAAAAAAACGTAGTATATAATAATTGTAAGTTTCATTGCACCAATTAGTATTTAAATTTATAAATTGTTTATATATTTACTTAATTTACTCAAAAAATAATCGTATCAAATACAATACGTACTTCAAAATAAATACGGTTATACATCTCAAACTTCCTGCATAATAACAAATCGTGTCAGTTTGACAGAATAATCCTCCCGCTTCGCGGTCGGATTATTTAAACTGTCAAACTGACACTCTTTATAATTATGCAACAAGTTATCGATGTATAACCTGATTATTTTGAAGTACTTATAGTATTACTACTGATTATTTCAGAACTGAAACTTAAAATTATTTTCACTTTTTGGAGCTACTCTTGAAAGTGTTTAGAAACGATTCCGATGGAAAAATTGAAAAATTTGGATTTTTCACTATTTTATTAGCAATCAAAGTTATAAAAAATAATAATGTTCTATTTTGTTTTCCATTACTACATGTTATATAGCAATAATTTTTTAATTTTTTTTACTTTTATTATTTAAATAATTGTTATACTTCTGAAATTCAATCCTTCATGAAAAAAATGATTTCCAAGAAAACAATCGTTCTTTGAAAAAAAATTTGTTGACTAAACTAAATTTTTTTTTGTAACTGAATTTTAATATTCATGAAAATTTTTTTCATGTTCTTCAATATTCTGATAAAGAAATTATAATCTTCAATTTACGCTAATTGTAATTAAATGGGTCTTTAATGATGGTAAAATCATTCTAATATCAAGTAATCAGGTTGAAGTATGAAGTCCATTGGTAGACATATGAAAATTGGTGCAATGTTAATAACAGGTAAAGAAAAAAGTTGAAATTGAATAATCGCATTATTAATTAGAGATACTTACTGTTCCGAATTCATATATCTATACTATACGTTCACAAAAATGAAGAAAATTACACTACTGGGTCATTGACACATTTTCAATGATCAGGTTTTGCACATAAATTTGACAAAATATTTTTCACCTCAACCGTCTCAGATGGGTGATAATATAATAATAATATTTATTTGGAAAAAAAGTAAATAGAAAGTGAATATAATGACACATTTTAAAACGATCTTTCATACTAATCCCAATAGCTATTTATGCGTTATACTCGGGACAAATGTTACTCTCCGGGCGTTAGGATCTAGTAACGCTTGTGGTGCATACCAGATTTTATTTTTCACGAAAAAATTATCTTAAACGACGTTGTATATTTCATAAATTTCTTCTCATAGTATTTACTGCGTTGTGGTCGGCAACTGAGCACAAGTGAGCTTCTATGCTAACATTGAAGAAGTTGCTTAGGGTTGTTTATTTAATAAAAAGACGTTCAATTTTGTAAGAATTGACAAGCTTGTTAGTGGAAGAAACTAAAAACGGTTGTGTTCATAAAATTATGGAGATCCCACAGAATGTGACGCTGAAAGCTTAGAAAGCGTAAGGAAATTTACTACCTGTGAAATCCAAATACTTATACGAGAAGGAGTATGACCATTTTTTGAAATGGAAAGATAAAAACAGAGTGAATACCATAAATGAAACTGTCTTACTGGCATACTTCCAGGAACTGGTGAGTTTATCTCATGAAAATGATTAATATTCTTAATTTATTTTACATTATTTCAGTCTGAAAAATATAGTGCAAATAGTCTAACTCACAGCTGAAATCAACATTGTTAAAGAAAATATTAATATATTAGCATTCAGTCAACTTCTGCATTTCTGAAAGTTAATTCAAAAGGATACATTCCTAAAAAATCAAAGGTGTTGGAAGGTGGACAAGTACTACTTTTCATAAGAAAAGCTCCAGATGATACGTTTCTGCTACATAAAGTTATTCTGGTAATGGGCGTATTTGGAGGCTTAAGACGTGATGAAATGATCAAGATGACAATTGATGACATTGAAGACAGAGGAGCTGTTTTACTGATCCAGGTACCAGAAACCAAGACCTGCACCTCAAAAAGTTTCAACATTGTTGAAGAAAGCGAAATAGGAGTCTTGAACTTAGTTAAAAAGTACATTGCACTACGACTAAAAAGATGTAAACAGACATAATAAATGCATTGAATTACCTGTAGGGAAAAATACTAGGTATAGGAAGTGTTCCTTTTATCATAGTGAAATACCTTAATTTATAAAGTGGATATTAAGGCAAATATCTGACAGAAAACAAGTACTTCCCCCTACAGATATTGAATTATATCTGTCTTCTCTCTCTCTCTCCTATATACACTCTCGAACTTTGTTAGTTTTATGTAATTTAGTTTCTATTAGAGAGTATATAATTAGTCCCTTTTTCATATACAGTCATAAGTAAAACTTAATTAATTTACTGAACTACAGAAAAAACATTTATTTATGAAAAATCGTTATATTTCATAATGAACTCCATGACGCCTCGGCCGTTATGGGCCTGTTAATGGCAACAGTTGCCAAGGTATTATAAAGCAGTAATGGACAAGTGAAAAATAAATAAATATTGGGACACCTATAAAACCTTATGGGCCTTATGGGCCTATGGGCATACTTCATTATTTATTAAAATTAGTGAACAAAGTATTAGGTAATAATGGGAAGTTATGAGGAATGAAAATATATAATATACGAGGTGTTTCATTTGAAATATAGCAGCTAATACTTTCTGATACAATTGGCGACACTGTATTGATGATGGACTCTGGTTCGATGATTATGAACTGATAGAGCAAATGTGAAACATGTCAGAAGTAATTAAATTCGTGATACTGGACTGGAATACTTTTCGCTTTAGGTAGTTTCAGGTTTCTGGTAGGATTATTAGATATAGATAGATAGATTGTCTTTATTCGTTCATGTGTACAATACATAATACCCAAACGGTGTAGAACATATCAAAAATATAAATAAAATAGAAGATAAGGGAAGAGAAACTCTAAAATAGCAGATATAAAAGCTTATGAACTGAAATAACATTAAAAAGATATTCTCTATCTGTGGTATATTATTACATTTTATAAAATTTATCACATATAGTTAACAATACTGTAATTATATAGGACTATCGCTAAAATATTCTTCCAGTGTATAGTAGAACTTTTCGATTAATGACTGCTTAAGATGATGCGTTATTTTATTATTTGGCATTTTTTTAAATTGTCAGACAAATGATTAAAAATTTTTATCACTGAAAATTCCACGTTTCTTTGTATATAAGTAAAATTTTTAAGGTCTGTGACTAGATTTTCTTTGAATCTAGTGTTATACTTGTGTTCTAGTGTTTTGAAAAGTTCAATATTTTCCTTCACAAAAATTACTGCTTCATAAATATACAGTCCCACGAGAGTAAGTACATTTACTTTCGAAAATACATTTCTACAGCTATCGGTTCTTTTCATACCCAGTATATTCCTCAAACATCTTTTTTGGATTACAAAAATTCTGTTAGCATGAGAATGAGCCCAAAATATAATTCCATATCTAACACGAAATAGGACATGAGCATGATACGCACTTAATGCGGCATCTCTGTTCACTGACTGAGCCAATACCTTTAGTGCATAGCAATAGCTTGCCATATTTCGTGCTAAGTAATCAATATGTGTTTTCCAATCCAACCTAGAATCTATTGTAATTCCTAATAATTTTACGGAAGGATCAGCTGTTAATTCAGTTCCATCATGGAGTAGTGTGAATGGTTGATTCTGTTGTGTATATGAAAGCTTTATGAGTTGAGTTTTGTTAATATTCATTTGTAGATTATTCATTGTAAACCAGTTTTTAAGTATGTTTAGAGAATTTGATATGTTCTTTTTTATATCATTTTCAGATATTTCGCTGAATATTATAGACGTGTCATCTGCAAATTGAACAATTTTTTGGTCAACTACATGAGGTAAATTATTGATATATAGAATGAATAATAGTGGTCCAAGTATAGAGCCTTGTGGAACGCCTACTTTGATTTTTTCCTTGTCAGATTTAACCAATTCTTCTATATCATCTCTTTCTGTTAGATACTGAAATCTGTTTGTTATGTAAGATCGTATTAATTCCAAGGAAACTCCTCTTATTCCAAAATGTTCAAGTTTTTTTAAAAGTGTAGTGTGGTCAACCCTATCGAAGGCTTTAGAAAAATCTATACACACTGCTATGGTTTCGTTTTTATTGTTTAATGAGTTTAATATCATAGTTAATAATAATAATAATAATAATAAATCTTTATTAAATCCTTTCAGATCACAAAATGATATAGGATACGTCAGTTAAATTAGATAAATTTATCAATAATGAAAATGAATATGTATACACATATTACACGAGATAATAAATAACACAAGACGATCACATTTCACGATACATTTTCAAAAACATAATAATAAAAAAAAAGGTGTAATGATCACATGATAATTTGAAACTAAACAATCAGTTGACTCAAAAACAGATTGACCTCACCTACCAAGATATTCACCAACACTGTAAAAACAACCGTTGAGTAGAAATTCTTTTAGTTTTGATTTGAAAATTTTTTCTATGGTCTCATCTCTTATATTTACAGGCAGATTATTGAAAAATGTCACCCCTGCATGAGATGGACTATTTTCAAACGATTTGGTTTTATGTTTCTGGGCTCTTATGATTTTTCCGTGTCTTGTAGGATAAGTATGCATATCTGAGACAGTTAGAGCATTATACAGAGCAAGTATAGTAGTTTTACCTTTTCTGAAGCCATTTTGATGTGTCTCAACAAAAGTTACAATTCTTACATATATTATTTTTTCAAAAATCTTACTAATATTTGATAGAAGTGCTATCGGACGATAGTTCTGCCAATTCGTTTTATCCCTTTTTTTATAGATAGCTTTGATTGCAGCATTCTTCAGTTTATCTGGGAAAATTCCTTTAACCAACATCCGGTTTATTATGTAACTGAGTGGGTGACAAATCACATCAGCTACGTATTTTATTAATTTGACAGGTATCTCATCATGTCCCACTGATTTTTTGTTCTTCAAAGAGTTTATTACATCATATATTTCATGAGCATCACATGGTTTTAAAAACATTGAATTTAGCATGCTTTTGTTTTGTTTTTCCTGGAAATTATTAGTTGTTACATCCAAACACTGATTGATGAAATTATTATTTACTTCATTGAGGATTTTTTTGGCTTTACTTCCATTTGAGGATTCGATGATTGAAACTGTTTTTTTTTTGTGTTTTACCCGTGTATCTTCTAACTAGGTTCCATGCAGCTTTACTTTTACTTTGAGCGCTTTCCACATACTTTTGATTTGCATTTTGTTTTGCTGCTTTGATAACTTTTTTCAATAAATTTGTATACTTGCTATAGAATTCTTTAGATACTCGCCCTTCTAACATATCAATGAAAAGTTTACGATTGGTATTTGATGAGATTTTTATGCCCTCAGTAATCCAATGTTTAGTATTTTTTTCGTGATGTTTAATGGTCTTAGAAGGAAAATTCAGTTTTATACTACTAATTAAAGTATTTTTGAAAGCTTTATTTGGATCAGTTTCATTCAGAACGTTACCCCAATTTTGATTTTGAATTTTTATTTTAAAATCATTCGGAGTAGGAATTCTGGACTTCTTGAACTTAATTTTTCACAAGATAACAGATTGACATTCGAAAATATTCTGCCATTAATACGGAAAATTTGCACTACTCAAATAATAAATCATTCCCACCAGCAGCGTTCGCCAACATATCAATTCCATGTTACAAAAAGCCAACAAATTTGTCGGAATAATTCGAAAGTTATTCAAACGGCCCAGCAATCCAGAGAACCAACAGATAAAAAAGCCGCCTAATAAATCAGTTTCGCCGGGGAGCGTGCTTTTGAAACGGCCCGCATCACGCACGTCGGCGATACATCGAAGGGCAAAGTACTAAGTAGCACAAACAATCCATAATTTACGGCGTTAATGATGCTGCTGCCTCGACCATTCACTCCTGCAGGAGACGGATGGGGGTGGAGAGGCAACAATAAATGACACTGTTACGCAGGGCTCATTCTTGCAGCTGGGGTGGTGGAGTATATGAAGCAATTTTCTAGAAAATTCTTGGAAATGTCGATCTGTGAAGGAAAAATATAATATCAACTTTTCTTTAGTTATATGTGGGTCCATATACAGGGTGTTTCCTAACTACGCTTCCTAACTGCAGGGGGTGATTTGTTAGGCCATTTTGAGAAGAAAAGTTTTTATGAACATACAGTGTTACCCACTTAAGACTGGAGCACCCCTATAAAATCAACATTTTTCAACCGATTTAGCAGACAGAGTAACAAAATGTCTACGTTTGAACAAAAAATTTGCAAAATATTATTCCAATTTTCAGGGTATACCTACTACGATTTTTTTTATGTTCTAATTACTAAATTTCATTAGCGAATTTTTTCGTGAAATTTCAACTCAGCCACTGGATTCAGCATTCTTCATTTAGGTGAATCCTGAAATTTTATTTGAAAATAATTAATATTATTAATAATATTATAATTAATTATTAATTTTGATAACATGTCATTATTTTTGAATATTTCAGACAAATTCTGAGAATCGGCCATACTGTCAACACAAACGTAGATCATTGAGGTTTCTGATAGAAATTCGCTTGCATAACACAAATTGTTCTCGAGTTATAACATCTAGAATGGTATTTTTGGAAAAAATTTAAAATCCATAAAGTCGAGAAACCGGCTCCTCGAGATATCGATTATTGTACAATCAACGAAGAACTTTCGAATGAACTGAAAACTTCATTTTGATTTAATTTCCAAATTTTACGATGGCTAACAAATGGCATCGATAATACAACATTGAGTAATTTTGGTCCTAATCAATAATTTTCAAATTTTTGTTGCTTCCACCAAACCACCATTCAATTCAATACATTTTTTGTATCTCTTTCGAATATGTTTTACAGTATTTTTGAGTCCTTGTGGTGTTATTTCTCTACAAGCTTGACGTATTCTTTCACACAACTCCTGTCTAGTTCTTTGGCTTGATTTGTAGACTTTTTGTACAAGAAGACCCCACAAGAAGAAGTCAAGTGGGGTCAAATCGGGGGACCTTGGTGGCCATCCAATCAATTCACTTCCTCGACCAATCCAGTGACGAGGAAACTGTTCATTCAGCCATTGTTTATTAATTCCAGCATTATGCACAGAGCATTCGTCTAATTGGAAATGTAAGTTTATTCGCTCAACAATAGGAAGATCATGAATAGCATTCCATAGTTCAGTTCTGAGAAATTCCAGTAATTTGGTGGCATTTATATTTCCTTCGAAAAAAAATGGGCCAATAATTCGTTCATTTAATATTCCGCACCATGCATTAACTTTTTCCGAATATTGTCTTTTGCAGTTTATAACCAAATTAGGGTTTTAGGTTGTGTTTTGAGATGAAACAACACCGTTAGTCGTGAAAGTGGCTTCATGGCTGAATAATATACATTCTAAAAATCGTCTGTTAGTTACTCAGGTATTCTCCTTGTGCCCACAAACAAAATTCAAGTCGTTTTTCTTGATCGCCGTCTTCCAGGGTATGCAAAAATTTGGGTTTGAATGGTTTCATTTTGTTTTTTCGTAGGCATCTCCGTATATTTTCCCTTGGTAAATTCAAATCTAGGCTTGCCACTCTCAAACTGGCATTGGGATTATTCCTAAAGTAATCTAATACAACCTGTTCGTGTCCAATCCTTCTTCTCACATTATTCCTCAAAATATTCTTCGATACAGCGCCTGTTTCATTGAAACTTTTATTTATTCTGTGCACTGTACTATTACTGATAGGGGGGCGATCTGGATGTCGATCATTGAATATTGTGCACACTTCTCTTTCACTCCTATCATTGTATCCAGTAAGACGCACAATTTCAATTTTTTCTGGCAAAGACAATTGTAAAGCCATATCGAAATTTAGTCCTATTGCAATTGAATATTGATCAATACCTTTCTCACATTCGAATTGAGACTGAACCTGTCATTGTCAGGGCTTACTTTTGTTTTATTCAAATAACTATTAAAAATAATAAAGTCATCACAGCCTACCTTTCTCGAGTTCGATACATTTTAAAATTTTCAATTCAGTAATTGTATTTTGACACTAGCGAACGAAGAGGGAAACAAAATAACTTTGTGGAAGAAATCGGATAGCGTGTATGAGTAAATAATACCAGAACCCAAAAACTCTGACAGTATCTTTCAAAAATTGTTTTAAATACATCTTTATGATAACCTGTATTTTCGACTTCATTACTTTATTCCGAATGTGTACTCGTTCCTCGTTCCTAGATGTTATAACTCGGGAACAATTTGTGTTATGAAAGCGAATTTCTATCAGAAACCTCAATGATCTTCTACGTTTTTGTTGACAGTATGGCCGATTCTCAGAATTTGTCTGAAATATTCAAAAATAATGGCATGTTATCAAAACTAATTATGCTATAGCTTTGCTGCCAATGAATATTTTCAAATGAAATTTCAGAATTCACCTAAATGAAGAATGCTCAATCCAGTGGCTGAGTCGAAATTTCACGAAAAAATTCGCTAATGAAATTTAGCAATTAGAACATAAAAAAAATCGTAGTATACCCTGAAAATTGGAATAATATTTTGCAAATGTTTTGTTCAAACGTAGACTTTTTATTACACTTCCTGCTAAAAAAAAATTGAGTCGGTTGGAAATTGTAAAAATATGTTAATGGAATTTCAGGAAAATGTCAATTTTATCTCCTAATTTTTTTTTATTTGTCAACAGATTTCGATGAAATTACAGTCAGTGATATTTCGAGACTTCCTGAATCCAGTAGTGTAGTCAAAGTTCTGATAAAAGTTTTGAAATTGAATTGGTGTGTTGATCAAACGGCATATTTTTCAAAATTAATTCCCTCATAACTTTTTTATTGATTGACGCATTTCAACGTTATTTACATGAAAACCAGTTGAAAATGTCGCGAATCCAGTGGTGTAGTTAGAATTTTTCTAAAAAAATCGCTAGTAATTTTTTTGGATTTTTGACCTTGAAAAATGAGAAAAGTTGGCCCTGGAAATGGAGATTTATTCATGAAATTTGGTGTCCTAGTAGAATTTTAGAATGTCTACCTAATGAAAAAAAAATCATTCGAATCGGTTGAAAAATGTAGATTTTATAGGGGTGCTCCGGTCTTAAGTGGGTCACACTGTATGTCCGGAGTGGCTTCGTTTCGGAGTTACAGGCGATGAAATATAAAAAGGAAAACGGTAATTATAAAATATCGTGAATATTCTACAACCGATTTGATTGAAATTTGGTACATATATTTCAACTAATAATCTCATTTTGCCCTAAGTTGATTGAAATTATAAGGGCCAGTGGAGTCACAGCCAAAAATTAGAAAAAAATACGCCACTGACTTTTTTAGACTGAGTAACTGCAAATACAAATTTTTGGTCTCTTGTATTTTCTTCATATCTAGCTTCGTTTTCTTGAAAAAACCAGAAGACAAAATATAATCAAAAATAAAAATATTAACAATTGCGATAACAGTCCACCTTCTGATAAAATACACGACCGTATTCGGATTTTCATTGATTGTCTGACACGTTCAAAAATTCCAGGAGTAGTCCTTATAACATTGCAATTGTCGATTATTCACGTCTAGTACAGGAGTTTTAGCCTTCAGATGATGATAAAGCAACTGAAAATACATATTTTTGGTGTCTTGTATTTTCTTCATATCTAGCTTTGTTTTCGAAAGAAATCAAAAAACATATAATAAACGAAAAATAAAAATATTGACAATTGCAATATTGCAAAATTCCTGGAGTTGAAATTGTTGTTGTTAAAATTGTTATTTCCGTCAACCAACTGCACACCCTTGAGAGTACAACTCTCAAAAGTCTTCGAAAGACTTGTCCAAGCTAGGGAAGACGTAGCCCTTTAACGTGTGATGCCATGCACGAGACCGATGACCATGCTGGGAATCGAACCCATGACCCTTAGGTTAAGAGACAAGCGCTCTACCATCATTACCATCACGGCCCATACCATGGTTTTAGCACCGATTCCATCATGAATAATTTCACTAGCACTGAAATGGCTGACATGCACCTTATTTATGGATTTGCAAGTGGAAATTCGGGAGAAGCATGGAGAATATACCATGACAGATAAACTAACAGATTAATTCCTCGTGCTAAAACATTTAAAATGCTACATGCAAGATAATGTGAAACTGGGAATTTCAATAAAAATGCAGGTAGTGGAAGACCGGTAACACCGTCTGGAGAAGATCCTTCAAATAGTACCAAAAGGAGTGCACTGCAGCTTAAAGTCAGCCCAAAAACTCTTTGGAAATTTCTAAAAAGAAACACCTCCTATATCAGATAAAGCCGATCCAAGTTCTACTTATTACCAAGGGATTTCCATTGCAGGTGGTTAATAGGTATGATGGAACACAATGATAGTTTTTTCCAAACGTTTTATCAACTTTAAAACAGCCTCTTTCCTTTCGTCATGTACCAACCTGAACCTGTAAAATTTGACATTTCATTAAAAAATCCTCAAAAATCAGTTTTTTTGGGGAATTTTGAAAAATGCCAAAGTTCATCTAATTTTTCATTTCATTGTGAATCAGCTTCGGATTTACACTTGTATTTCTATTTAACAGATTTTCATCCAGTTTGATTAGTTTTCTGTCCAATAATTCAGTTATAATACTTTTCTGTAGATTGAACAGTGACCTATAGTTCAGTCAGTCGTCTGAAGTTTTGGATAATCTGCCTCTAAGTGTTAGGCGAAATATCAGATTGACGTGGCACTGATCCACCGAATGGTAGAAAATAGTATCTCTTAAGGGACAAAATGGTTATTGAAACAGAAAGTATATTATAAGCACCGACCATTTGCAACCAGAACATTTGGACAATACCATTCGGCAGTATTGTGCTAACATAAATCCCCTATTTATTAAAAATTCCACAAAGTGTGTGATTGAAAGGAGTATAGATTAAGATTAATTTGGATTCTGTGTAAGATAATCCAATGAATGTTGCGATGTTTTGTTTTGATTTTGGTTATAGATAATTTGGATTAATGATTTTTCATATATCTAATATTCAAAATAATGAATATGAGATTCATGACGTTGATTCAAAAAACGATTCCAGAAATTTTTATTTGCTCGAGAATTACATTTAACTGTTTACATCCAACAGTCACGCTATTGGGTGTGAACTGCAACAAAATATTTCGAACTTCGAATATATCTGCAGCTAACGGGATACGAATCTGTTGAAGAAAGAACGAGTGTAATAAGAATGAAAATTTTTCGTCTATTCGATAACTGACTTATTTAGGTCCATACATTGAAAATCCGAATCAGTTTTACTATGAGATGAAAAAATAGAAGAACTTTGCAACATCAAAGTCGAAATGTCTAGAGGTGCATTTTTTTTCTGGTAACAGGCCAATGTGAGTATTTTTTGGGCAAGATATGACATTGAAGTCTTATTTTCATCATAATTATGAAATTTTAATCATGTTCTGTTCGAATCGGTAGAGCAAGAGACTTGAAAAATTTATAAATATTGAAAAAAGTGACAGTAGAGAGTAAAAATTTTTAGAAAAGGTATAAAATTGTAAACTGAGCAACCTTTTTTAGGCATTATTCTAGATGAAAAAAACTGTTTTTTACGGATTTTTGACAGGTCTAGAGTAGCACATGACTAAAAGAAAGTGGCTGTTCATTATATCTGTTACTAAAAAAAATTCCATATGTTGCGAAAGCAAAATCTACAACATAGGTACTAAAAATTCTGGGAATTTAACTGAAAGCCATTTTCCATCAGGATGCTGCGAGGTTGATCGATCAGATTTCATCCAGCCGTATTTGGGTTTTTCTTGTTATTGACATACGAGTATCAGTAACTTTGTGAGTTGAAAGAATACAGGGCTACCCTTCTCTCTAAGCGTTTCCACAAAGTGGAAAATGAAGGCAAACATCTGTCAGAAAACAACTTCTTCCCTGACTAATACCACGACGGACATTGAACTAAAACTGACAGATATTTGTGCAACGTTCTTCAAAGAAGACCCAATTGCAAGTGCTTGTCTCGTAATTAAAGAGAAAATTATACTTCATTTGGCTGTGAATGACCACCTGCAGACATGCATGTTTCGAGGTTTATTGCCTCTCATCAGTGATAGGGTAGGTCGGACAACATTATAATTGTCCTGTCCTTGCCAAATGAATAATAATCGAATTTTTACAACTTTGTGTGTAGTTTTTGTATTCCATACGAGTTGGAGTCTTTGTCAAATAACTTCCTATCTAATGTAGCTAAATTCCAACTCAAAACAATTTACCCAACGTTATCATCGATCGACCGCAATTATGATTCCGTTCCACAAAGTTGGCTGGCTGCAAAGAAAATTGATGATATCAATGACATTAGTAATACCTCTCATCCGACTTCAAAGCTCCGGAGCTAATGGTGCTCAACCCGACGCAACATAAATCGAAAAGGCCGCAACTATAAAAGTGGCGTGTACACCAAAAAAGATAAAATATCAATTAACGTCGGTGCTAAAGCTGTAATGTTCGAACGGAAATTTATCTATTAGAAGGCTTCTGGTGAAGATATTGTACAATCTACATTGTAATAAGTAAATTAAGAAGGACCGCGAACATAAATAAGGGCTCTTGCGGCCTTACCGCCTGTATTAATGGACCGAAATCGCGTCTGGCTTTCGCCGATACCGACCTATTAATTCTCTTGCCGAATAAAAATAGATTTTTCCTGCGAGATGTATGGATATATGTATATTTTGGGTTGATTGGGATTCAAGCTGAAATGGCCTCAGGAACATCACAATTTCAAAGTGATAATGAACGTAAAATGGTTTTTTCAAACCAAGAAAAACGGGATATGTTGAAACTGTTTTATAAATCAGACAATTAAACTGAGACAACTGTGGAAATAGAAATGTATCTTCAACTATACCCAGAAAGACTACAACCAGCAAAAAAATTATTCAAAAAATTAGTTAGAAACCTACCCGCGTAATAAATTATCCATTTATTAGAATATTGAAATTTTGTAACTTGTCTGTTCTTTAGATAAATATGAATCCGTCAGTTTCAACAAGGAGTTGCTTTGAATACAGATGCGCCACAAAATTCATATATGCCAAAAGTTATACCCAGGTGATCCTGAACGGAGGTTGGCTTGCTGTAATTGGCTTATGAATAGAAATGATTTTCTCCGATTTCTCTTAGTGGTCATTTGGACGGATGAGAGCATTTTCACTAATTATAGTATTTTCAATAGAAATAATGAGCAAATCTGGAGTCACAACAATCCCAGAGAGTTTATAGCAGTTAGGCCACAGGTACGGTTCAGTTTGAACGTATGTGCTGGAATTTGTGAGGATCAAATCCTTGGTGCTTATTTTTTTAACGGAACACTCAATGGAGTTTCTCCGAGGTGCTTTTGAGGATTATCTAGACATTTTACCTCTTGTAAATTTAAATCAATATTGGTTTCAACATGACGGTGCCTCTCCACATAATACCAGAACAGTATGTGAATACCTGAAAGAAAGATTCCTAGATAGGTGGATTGAAAATAATGGTCAGCAAGTTCGCGTGACCCTATACAGTACTTGACACTTTTTTGTGGGACACATTACCATGATGCCCTTTGGAAACTTTACAGTCCCTTTGAGGCAGTCCTTACAACATCAATACTGGCAATTTCACAATTTTTTTTAATTGTAATTAACACAGTAGTTGTTGCTATAGTTAATTCACTGGAAATTCCACACATTGTTTTCCCTTTATGGTACTGATTGATAATAATTTCTCGCACTTATTTTTTATTTTCTGTTTTCCAAAATATCGCAAACGTTCCTCAAATGTATCACGACGAGCTGATTCCGACGACTACAAAATTTTGGAAGATTTTTCTAACAAAAAACTCTCTCAACTACAACTCCATAATGGTTCAAGACAGCAATTCTGCAAACTCCAATGGATTATGGAATTTCGAATCAATCGACAAAATAAAATATTACTCGGAAAATTGAAAAAAGTCCCTAGGTAATATGAAAAATACGAAATCATCAGAGTCCCTCGCACAATCGAATTTTCGAAAATTTTTACTTTTCATTTTTCAAAAAATGTACTCTTCAACTCGAGAACAGTTTAAGATAGAGCAATTCTGCGAAAGCCAGTCGATTCAGGAGGATGAAATTAGTATACTTTGTTAATTTCAAATCGATCAACAAAAGAAATAAATTACTCGAAATATCGCAAAAGTCCAAAGGGGTAGACCCCTAAAACCCATTAAAAATACAAAACCATCAGAATCACTTGAAATTCGCACAATATACGCAAAATTTCATGCTGATCCCAAAAATATATGATTTGTATATGGTCAGATACAAGGTTTAGCATAAAAAAGGAAAAAACATCAAAAATTCCTCGCACTATCGAATCTTCGAAAGTTTTGATTTTCCTGTATTAAACAGAAAACAAGCAAAAAATTATTAACTTTTAACAGTGATCAATAATTTTGTGGAAGTTTTAGAAAAATGCGTTGAAAATTGAATTATTCATTGGTGTACCAACAATATACTTTCTGAATCCTAAATCAGAAAAAGCTGTCATTGAAGTCCCCAATAACATACTTAATGAATTATTTCCAAAATAATGAAATTTTTTTTTTGGTTATAGTTAGAGTTTGATACATACAATTTTATTCAAACACCTTGAATTCATTGGAATTAGAGTTGTTGCTTTGGAGTTTGTGGGTGAATATCTGTCCAATTAAAAACAAATTTGTAAAATAAAAACATCTCCGAGTAACCCCTTAACAGTAACTATGGTAGTACCACAGGGAACAGTACTGACTTCAGTTCTATTTCTATTACATATTAATTAACAAAAAAACATTGCACATTGCACAAGTTGAAAGCTATTATTTAAAAAAATAGAAGGTTACTCACTTCCCTTTCACTTGAAGAGTAGGAAGTTTCCAATCTAGAAAAATTATATATTCAGATAACACGGCCACTTGTGTACTTAGCTATCTCTTTTTCACTGTTCTGAGATCTAATCGATTATCAAATTACCATGATTCATAGCTTGGAAGATAGAAGATTATTGTCAACGAATTTTGATCTGCTCATAGCGGTTGATAGAAAAATATATAAAAAGAGAGTGTGATTTCTTCGATCATAAAGTGATGAACGCACGAGTAAAGATACATACACGTATACAGTTCAAACTTTGTCATTCACCATACAAATTCTGAGAACAGTTGGATATATCTTTACCTGACTCGAGTTGAAATGTGCGAATCAGCTCAAAGTCGCAGTCAGCAGAATAAGCAAAGCCCTCCATGCATCCACCCCAACACCGCAATAATTAGAACATCGCCTTTACTCCCTCGATCTCCTCGAGAGCCACTATATATCTTTTCGTCTGCATTTCGCGACAGAAACAAAGCACGATAGGGTATTGTGGACAGCCGGTGTAAAGGGCTCAATTTTTTCGCTGAAAAGAGTGAAGGGCCACTCCAAGCGACGCGCGTGACGTGCCTTGGTTCTTCCACAAAAGCCTCTACACTCTGCTCTCGACTCGAGTTTCGCAGATCTGGTTACTAGGATGCGTCATGCATCCAATTATTTTTCGATATGGTGTGGGTTGCGGGGATCGCGTTTTTGTAGCGGAATGTCAGTTTTACGAGAAACAAACTTGCTTCTGATTGTGAGTCAGTCAAATGTAATTTTCGTTAATTTCTGTTACAAAACTTTGCTTCCAAATGTACTCCATGAACAAAATACCATCAACAGCCCGCTGAAAGTCCCAGGAATTGGAAACGAACAACAATAAGGGCGGTAAATGCTACAAAGTACCACGAAATAATAGCCTTCACACTGGAGAAGTACTTGCAATAAAAAAGCCCATTCTAGATCAAGGCAGATTATTGGCAACACTGATATTTACAAACTCATCGAGTGCTAAGGAAGAATCATGACAGTTCATCCCTAAGGATATCCTATTACATTAAACCAAGCCAAACCTAGGGGAAAGGTATCAAAAGTGTAAAAATATTGTAATGTGTTGGTTTCATCACATATTGGGAATCCTGGAAAAGAAAAATCCAATGCTCTGGCTCGCAACATTTTCTTGGATTTGGACTCAATCTTTTAGCCATACACACTGCGTTCATTCAATTTATAACTATGAAACTACCAGCGTTAACGCAATACTTTTGCAAACTGGAGAACAAAAATAATCAGAAAATACCAGACGAAGACATATGAAATAAAAATGCACGCCAATATTGTATGGCAGTACAATGGAAGTGTGCCACCATCAACAAATTGCACAAAATAAACCAGAATATTGTTATGATATGGATTTTGTACTTACAGAATCCTGATTTCAAGTATTCAACAGCAATAGCAAATCAAATTCATTTGAAAATTAGCAAACCAATTTGGGTTCATAAAGTCATTATCTGCAGTTCCAGCACAGAAAAGAATAGTTGACAACTTGATAGAAGGCTTTTAAAATGATGAACACATATGACTGCTATGTGTGACCTCACCAAGGCATTTGACTGTGTTTCACGTTCATTACTTCTAGGAAAACTAAAGGAATTTGGTATAAGAGGTTTATCTCTCTTTTTCATCTTATCTTATAAATAGGCAGCGATGTGTTGTGATTGACTCAAACAATATCTCTAATCTGGAACTAATTTCATATGGTGTGCCGCAAGTCTAGGTCCTTGACCCGCTCCTATTTATAATTTATATCAATCACCTCTTTGCTCACATGCTCCCCTATGATTGCATCTCATTTGCCGATTTGACAACACATTACCTCGGGTAAGGAAGTGAATTTGATTTGAACTTAATGAATCTAGGTCAAGGAAAAGCAGAAACATGGTTTAAAAGAAATAACCTGATGTTAAATACAAGTAGAACACAACAAATATCGTTCTCTTCGAATACTTCACCAACCAAGGATGACAGTGTCAAATTTCTAGGTAGTCTCATAGATGATTCATTAAACTGGTCAGATCACATAAAGCAGGTATGTGATAAAATTTCAAAATCGGAAACTAAAAAATATAATTGGTTCAGATGCTCTATCTGCTTATTATGCTTTCTACTGTTCCAATATTTCATATGGAACTATTCAATGGCGTGATAGCTTCAAGGTACACGAATAAATCCCAGAAAGGTGACGCCTAGCAGATATTTCACTGTTTTACCATTGTTAGAACGAGCCATCACAACAAAAACTATCAAAAAAGTGTAGTAGTTTCAATTTTTTTCATTCCATTTCTCAATAAACATTCTAACCTTACAATATCCTGGGAGGTAGCGAAATCCATATGCACTCCCCAAAGAGTGAAATGGGCAATTGACTCCTTCCAACCATTCAAGTCACCCGGAATTGACGGTATATTTCCGGCCCTTTTACAAAAAGGGGGAACGGAACTACTGCCATTTATTATTAAAGCAACCAGATTCAGTCTGGCGCTCGGGTACATACCGAGCAACTGGAGGAGAGTATGGGAAACCTTCATTCCGAAAGTAGGAAAGAAGGACCCTACTCTCCCGAAGTCATTCAGACCAATCTGTCTCTCATCCTTCTTACTGAAGACACTGGAGAAGATGGTAGATAACTACAATAGAACCGATATACTGAAAAGGGTGCCATTACACCCCGGGCAGCATGCATACAGGGCGGGCAGATTATCGGAAACCGCTCTGTACGTGCTTACCGAAAGCATCCAGAGATCACTCGAGCATAAAGAAATGGCCCGATGCGCCTTCTTAGACGTAGAGGGGGCATTCGACAACACCTCTCACAAAGCAATAAATAGGGCCCTAACGAACAAGGGAGTCGACAGAACCACATCCAAATGGATGTGCCAAATGCTCGCTACAAGAACGAGAGTGTGCGATATCTGCTTTCGGATCAGCACAAACAGGGGATGCCCACAAGGAGGGTTACTATCACCTCTGATGTAGAGTCTCGTAGTAGACGAACTACTCAAAACACTAACCGGGAAAGGAGTCACTTGCCTTGGATATGCTGACGACATAGCCATCATGGCTAAAGGCAAATTCGAAGGAACCCTCTGCGATCTCATAGAAAGGGAGCTAGAGTCTACCAGAAGATGGTGCCTTTCTGTGGGGTTGAGAATTAACTCATCAAAAACCACGGTGGTACCATTCACTAGAAAAACAAAGTTTCAGCACCTAAGGGCTGTTCGCCTCGACGGAGCAGACTTAGAATGGAAGCAAGAGGTGAAGTATCTAGGGCTTACCCTAGACTCAAAACTACTCTGGAACAGACACGTAAAAAAGATCGTTAACAAGGCAAAATCATCACTGATGATTTGCAGGAATATTGCAAGAAAAACGTGGGGCTGTAACCCATCAATACTGCGATGGATGTACACCATGATAGTGAGGCCTATGATCACCTACGGAGCAGTAGTGTGGCACGACAGAACCGAACTCTCCATAACAAAGAAAAGCCTGGAGAAAGTGCAAAGACTAGCATGTCTTTGTACAACAGGAGCAATGATGTCGACTCCAACAGCAGCAATAGAGGTAATTCTGGACCTCACTCCTCTCCATATCATGGTGAGGAGAACTGCTTGGGGAGCAAACCTCAGGTTGACTGAAGTCGGACTCAAAGGGACAGCACACATCGCAAGGGGCTCAACCCCCACCGGAAGTGTACACCTTGCCGATCTCTCAACTGACGAAATTACAGGAAAATTTAGTTTCGAAAAATTCTTTCGAACGGAAATAAATACCAAGAGTGGATGAATCAAAGAATCCATTCGAGCACTGGGAAAGAATACCATAACATGGTACACGGACGGGTCCAAAACTCCCGACGGAACTGGAGCAGGAGTCTTTGGGCCTCGCACCAAATACTCCGAACCCATGGGCCAGTTCCCCATTATCTTTCAAGCGGAAATTCATGCCATAGAAAGGAGCATTCAATTCAACCTCATCAGGAAATACCCGAACAAAGAAATCGCAATCATCTCCGATAGTCAAGCAGCCATCAAAGCGTTGAGCTCATATACCATCAACTCAAAGATGGTTTGGGAATGCCTCTGGGTGCCGGGGCACGTCGGAGTGGAGGGCAATGAACAAGCAGATACCCTGGCACGAAAAGGGGCATCCACGCCACTGATCGGGCCAGAAACATTTTACGGACTTGCGAAAATCTTACTTCCAAGACGAACTCAATGAAACTGAAGAAGCAATGAGAACAACTTACTGGCAAAGACTTTCAGGGCTGAGGCCGGCCAAAGATCTCCTCGGTAACTTCAACCGAGCAAGATGGAAGACCCTCAGCAAAACTAGTCTAAAGACAATCACGGGATTTCTTATGGGGCACTGCAGGCTCAAAGAACACCTAAGGAAGCTAGGCTTAGAGGAGGACATCACCTGCACGCTCTGAAACCATCCATTTTTACCATTTACCATTACCATTACAATATCCTTCAGCCTATTAAATAAAAGTGACCTTAAAATTTTAGTAAGGTACGTTTTGTTGAAAATTTTAATTTTTAAACAAGGTCGGTTTGTTGACATGATTTGAATTAGTATATTTCACATTCAGTTGGTTTGAAAATAATTTAGACTAACCAGTCTATAATTTCCAGCATTCGCTCTTTCTTAGACTCTCTTCACAAGTTTCGATTAAACAGTGTGGATATTTGAAAATGATGACCCTTCTGAAACAAAGACCCAAAGAAAACTCAAAAAAATACGAAAGTATTCCTTGCGAAGGCAGCTGACGATAAGTATCTCACAACAAAGATAAGAACTTTACACATTGCTGGAATGATTGTTATGATGAATAGATTTTCATTCAATGCAGCATTGGGTTCCTACAATCTTCCCTTAGATCCCTTTTTTGGGGTGGAATGATGTATGAGAAAGTCCCGGGTTTTTTCAGCAGAACTCACGGTCCACTAGTCATTTATTATTTTCGTACTTCTCTCACAATCTTTGTATAGAAAAAAGCAGGTATGCACGTAATTGAATGCCTTGCAAAACCTGAAGCAAGGAAAACAGCAACTTTCACATCGAAACTTCGCAAACTTTGCTTTCTCGAAACAACCAAGTCATGTATGAGTTTCGTATCCCGGAAATATTCAAAGTGGGTAGAAACACATAAACGTATCAGATTATTTCACGGGGAAAAAACTTTTAATAAAATTATTTTTTCGGAAAAACTTTCAAGCGCTCATTTCAAGCAAGGAATATTTCGACATCGAAATATTTCCCGTATCGTTTTCAACCTTTGATGGGGCTGAGAGTGCTGATGTAGTGATGTGAATTGCAAACGACATTCATCGCGATCTTTCAGAGAGTTGAGAGGGTTGTTTGTAAGAAAAATTTTCCGAAATTTTGTCAATTCGTTATCGAAATGTATTTCCATGGTATGAATGGGAATCAGCTCGTCAAGAAATATTTGAGGGAAAATTGCATGAAATTTGCGTATATAGTGCGGATTTCAAGTGAATGTGATGATTTTGTTTTTCATGATTTTTTGACTTTTTTTGATTTTCGAGTTATTTGTTTCTTTCGCCGATAGATTTAAGAATTACAGATTATACTAATTCCATAATTCTATTGGCGTTTGCAGAATTGCTCTGTATTAAACCATTATCGAGTTAAAGGGTTCATCTGGAGTTGAGAGAGTTGTTCCTTAGACAAATCTCACATTTTTTTATTTTTTTTTAATGTAGTAATCCTTCGAGTTCTTTCGTGAACGAAATCATAAATTTCTCAGAAGTTTCGATTTTCTTTTATTTCAAATATATTGAAAAATAGCCCATTCTCCTAGAAGACTGACCATAAATATTACGGAAACTGTATTCATAGTGTCAGTAGCAGTCAAAAATCAAAAGCTTTTTGAATAATTATGTAGGTATGTACATATTCTGTCTTTTTCAAACTATTATCATCTTATCTCTTCTTGTCAGCATGTATCGTTATGTACATTTCGACTAAAGTTGTTTTGTGTTTCTGGAATATTCTTCGACCTCTCGAGGGCATTGATACCCTGGAGACAGTTGTCTTGGAAACAACACTTTGTACTTTGGGTATCAGAGGTTCTGTAAGTGGATGATTAATCATTCATGAAGCATAGAAGGACAATTGTTAAAATAGAATATATATAGCTATACACTGATTCAGTAACGCCACCAGGAAGTGTACTTGGCCCACTTTGTTGTTTTATAAATTCTATGGTAATACCGTAATAACTGTAGATCTTCCAAGATGATTATTTCGAAATATACAAAACATAAGGAATATCTAGGAACACCATACATTTCTTAAGAACTCTCGTAGATATGAAAATTATTTGGTGAAACATATTTCGCAATTTTAATGAAAACTAAAAACACTCACTAAATATTTACTATATTTCAATAATTTCAATATCTTTTAAAAAAAATTATTGCTGAATGCCAAACTCATGTGAATACCCTGATGATCCCCCTCATAGATTAGTCATATCTTGACGTTTTTAATAATTTTCTGCACAATCTTCACAAACGTTTCCATTGGCATCTGGATAACTAAAAAACAAACAAATGGCATTGTGTTCATAGTTTTGATGAGAATATGGTTTGAGTTGCAAGAAAATTGGTCACACATATCGAAATTACCAAGTTAAAGACATATTGATATACTTAAACATCAGCAGATCTTTTTGCATTATTAAAATCTTCAGGTGCCACTAACAATGTTAAATTCTTGTCTCTGTTTCATAGGTTGATCCCAAAATATTCTCAGACTTGGTGTTTTTATCAGTTGGTTAATGTTAAGAAATTGTCTTCAGCTTCCTTGTGATTCAAAAATGACCTTGACAGGTTGTTTTTTATTTGCTTCCAAATTTTTTCAATCCCAAGTATTTGATGTCCATTGTCAACTCTACGAACAATGGAGTTGTATGACACCATACAATCTGCAAAACTTTTGAAAGACTTGAACTGTATCACTAACAAACCGATGAGACCATATGGTCATGATCGGGTGATATTCGGAAAGATTATTCCATGAACAGCATAAAACCATCCATATATTCGTTCATAGTCCTTATTTTAACAACCATGAATGCATTAATTTCTGTAGTAAAATATATAACTCATAACAGGACGTTTCAATTTTGAGTGACAAACAAAAAAAGTCACTCATATTTCTTTGTTTGCATGAATATCTGTTTTCACCAAAATAGCCGCTTGTTTACTCAAATATCCGCTTGGTTACTTAAATAGCCGCTTGTTTACCTAAATAGCCGCTTGTTTACCTAAATAGCCGCTTGTTTATAAATGCGAAACTTGTGCTACTCCAAAGAGGGATATCAGTTTTTCTCCGTCCTGCCAGGAGTAGTGGCGTTCCATTCCGCTTTATACGAATACTTCGGCTACGCTACAACTTTTAATCAGTCTTCACAGAAAAACTTCCAAACTTCCGCAGGCAATAAAATATTGCATTGACAAACAATAAAGCCCGAGTTGTTTGATTGAACCGGACTCATATAAAAGTTTTTTGGGCTTAATGGATGAATATTAGGTACGGTGGAGTCTGTTTTTATAGGTATCGACGAAGTCCTGCTCTACTCTAGTCTACACATGCTCCCTTCTGGTTGTTTATGTATGCCGTGACATTCAGAAAATGGTCTTTGATCCCATTTTGACTTGCATTGATGAATTATGAATAATAGAAATTATTAATACGATCTTGATATGTTTCTGGGTATTGTTACTTTTTTTATTAAATATTTCAATAATCGATATATTCATACCCTCTGAGGCTCTATCAAAATGTACTTGATCAGTATAGAGCATAGTATCCTGGGAATCCATAGGAGGCGTTCTTTTGAGCACCTGAACAATATTTCAGTTTAAAACGGTCTGAAATCATGGTTCTCAGAACCGCTATAGGTGAAAAGGACATTGAACTTCATCATCTTGATATATTTGCCAACCATTGAGTGTTGTTGAGAGAGTTGAATGGATGGGATTGATTCTTGATAATGATCCAGTCCCTAGTAAGTCGGGGTGTATACCGGGTGTCCCAGAGCCTTCAGCTTAGCAGATATATCGGTTATTTGTTGGGAAAAAATTAATTTAAAAATATTTGTGCTAGAATACCATAAGCTCTTTCACGTACCATCGCAAAATCCACCCCCTGGCAAACAACCCCCGAGAAACCACCAATTATTTCAGTTTTGTCAATTGCACCCCGATGTTTGTTGTTTTTCAAGTTACAGTCCCATTCATTTCTCATTCATCGATATATCATAATAAGTAGTCCAGATTGCTATAATTCGTGATTCCGTTAATAAATATCCTAATAACTTTTACCTTCACTCTGTTCTTTTAATTTTTGGTGAATGCCAAAAAAATTAACGTACTGCAATAGTTTATTTTCATATTTCGGTTCGTGCATTGGTGGTGAAGATTGGAATCAGTAAGTCGTATGTGCTAAGAATTCTCAAACATTATGGTATCATCCTTTCGAAATACATTTACACCAAGTTCTCAGACTTTAAGATTTTAAAAGACGACTGGCATTTATTGCTCATATTCAAGTTTCAAATCCCAACTTTCTCAATCAAAACTTGTGGAGTGACGAATCCCGCTTCTATAATAAGGAGTTAACCGACATAAAATGCACTTTTGGTCATAGAACAACCCTTTGGATAAGATAAACTAATTTCCAAACGATGTGGGGAGTGGTGTGGTTTACACGATGAATGTCTTATCGACCCCCATTTTTTCCAAGACACTTTTTCGATCCATCGATTGTATTCCCGAACTACTAGAAGATATTCCTATCCAGAAAAGACAACAGATGTGGTAGCAACAAGATGGTGCTCCTTCACATAACCATAATATAGTTAATACTTTCCTTAATAATACTTTTCAAGACCGTTTAGCTGACCTCTTCGTAGGCTTGCACGTTCTCCAGATCTCACACCATTAGACTTGTTTCGGTGGGGATATTTGAAACGAGTTTCCTTCGAATCTCAACCGATAAGTATTGAAAATTCAACCCAGAAAACTTCAGAAGCTTGCAATACATGCTTCAAATTGCTAAAAGCCCTGGGACACCCGGTATACATACTCACCCAGCTAGAAGCCAGTGAAAACACAGGTGCTCTATGAATATTCGGGATATCAATCCTGTAATCGGTATGAAATCTCACTAGTGATTATTGAATAATCATTTGAAACCATTTGTATAGCCTAGTTTGATTCATCAACATAATCACGGCTTTTTTCACATTAAAATTCCTATCCAATCGTCTGGTCACTGAATACAGCAATACTTGTGCATTTTTTGGACATATCTATCATAATAGTCAGTTATCATTTCTTTTTACTCTGAAAATTTTGAAAAAATTAAAGTCACTTCCACATTGACACTTTTTCAGCTCTACAAAATGGTGTTCACACAACCTAAGTACAACGTTTTGTTCCGAAGATACCATCATCAACTTTGTTTTTATATGGCACGAAAAATAGTACACGCAGTATGACATAGCATTTCTTATTGCGAATGCAACCACTCAGATAATATAACTCATGAATAAAAAATCGCATTTGCCACAGAGCAATTGTCACTTTGACAGCGGCAAAAGTTAGCTGCAACTTTTACAGCGACAAATACACTAGTGGTTTTTCCACACAACGCGAAAAGAGAAAATCTAGTGCATCAGCTCTCAATAAACTTGATGTATTTGCAATGATCAGATTATATGACGTAAATTAATCGAAAGGACTTAATAGAAATTATATCACATTTTGGCGTTTGAATTAGCTTGGCGCGGAGGAGAAGCAGCTTACTGCAAAACCACTCATTTCGTATGTAAAATTGAAAATAATAGAGAATAAATATGACGTATCGAGTATAATTTTCTACTTTCGAAGAATAGACAAGGCGGTAACAATATTTAAAAGTGGTGGTGTGTCTACAAAAATAGTGAACTAGCGCTATGAAGAAGTACTGTCTTGTCTGAAGTTGTCTGATTAGTGTTGTTATTGTTTATGTTGAAATTGTTATACAGTGTGTCCCGCTTTTCATGAATACACCCTAATATCTCAGTTATTAATAATGCGATTTTCTTGAAATTTTGGTGGTGATTATATGTTAGGTAAATGAAGTATTTTGGCATAGTGAACATTTTCTTCGACCATAGGCGTGTGGTGTGGGGGGGTAAAATAAAGCTGTTTTTTGGGAAAAGGATAGTAGGGCTCATTTCAGATAACTTTTTTTATCAGAATTAGAATCAGCATCCCCAAAAACCCCCCAATCCATATTTTCGAAATCTCAAGAGCTGATTTGAGGAGAAAAAAAATAAATTCACCTTTTTCGTATATGCACCCGAATATCTGTTATAAGCGATTTTCTTGAGATTTTGGTGGTGATTTTATGTTAGAAAAATGAAGCATTTGGCATAGTGATCATATTCATTCACCATTGGCGTGCGAAGTTGGGGAGAGAAAAAAGGCATTTTTTGAGAAATGAATATTAATGCTTATTTAAGACAACTTTTCTTATCAGATTCGGAATCAGCATCCCCAACGGGATTCGGCAGTCACTGTTTCAATATTCATTAATCTAACAAAAATTCCCGGTAAAATTTCGTGATATGTGGGGATCATTTCAAACATATAATTTCCTTGATGACGTAGTGATTTTAAAAGTCGTATGTACTTTTAGGCACAAGATTCTTAATTCTCCCTGACGTGTTTTTCAGAAACTCAGCACTATTATTTTTACAATATTTGTCAAGAGAAAATAGGTTCCTTGTAATTGCATCTCGATCGAACCAGTCCAGTTCTTCATCACAATCAAACGAGGCAAAGAAAAAAATTGTCCGTCGATAAAAGAGATTTAAAAACAATTTAACCGAAATCGAACGTCCTGATGAGTATCTTTGATTGAAATCCTGCCGGCGTAATTGTCTTTTCGACTAGATTTTTTCCTTTGACGAAGAAATCGTTCAATATTAATCACGGTATCATTACCCGTAGTTAATGACGTCGTCGTCTCATCAGTAATTCAGTGAATCAGTGTTGACTGGGAGCGAAATCAAGGCAGGGTGTTGGCAACGTTGCCAAAGGAAAATACCGAGATTCCTTGAAATAATTGAACGAGTTTCATTCACCAATTTATTGTTTAGGTACTGGGTTGATTGTGAGATTAGTGAATATGAAGGTGATGTTTTCATGTAGATATCGTAAATGTGCGGTATGTCCAATAAATTAAATATCTATTGAGTTTCTCTATGGTCAGTCAGTCTTCTATAGAGTTGTGCAGCTTTAGGATCAATATTCATATGCAGGGTCACAGTCTCGAAGGTTTTGCTTCAAGTGTGATTGAATGCCTGGCAAAGGCATCATCAAAACATGTTTTATGAAATTGATTATCAGTCTAAGCTTATATTGCTATTGCTTTGTCTATTCTCAATTTATATCAATAACCCAAGTGTGTTTTTTTAACTTTCTATCGATACTGATCCTGGTCCACATTTGATGCATGTGTTATCTGGTCAATCGAACATAATACTACTGGGTATTGCTGATTAACAGTAATTTTTCAGGTATGGTTGAACTGCTTCTGGTAATTCTTTCATAAACACGTTTTAGTCTTGAATACCATGGCAATTCGGCCAAATCAGCTAATTTTTGCTTTCACTGCCTCTTTGCCATTTAAAAAAATTATGGATTATTCCAAAAACCTGACAAAACTGATAAATGTCAGATATACTTCAAAGTGAGAAAATGTCGCGTTTTGGTGAGTGGTCCATTCAATCTATTAAGGAAAATGTAGTTGAAAGTGAATCAAAGAATACCAAATCCAACGGATAGTATATATGGCGACAGTTCATGGATTTTTGCAAGGCCGAAGGATATTTTCTGGACAAAGAGATGTATGTCAATAAACGTACTGACAAAAATATTAACCGAGTTGGCATCAAATAAGCGCAAGCAGATCGGTCAGGAATATAAGGACTTCACAATAAAGACATTCTGGAATGTTACCGCAAAATTATTGCTGGAAAAGTATTACAAAGAGTATTGTATTATTTTTAATCTGTTCACCGATATTGAATTCAATAAACAAACTAAGAGAAAGCAACTCCAAACGAGTGTTTCTCAAAGGTGACGAATATACAAATTTGGTTCAGAATTGTGACGAAGAGACACCAGATGGATTTCAAAAAATGTTATTTTTCGTTTTTGCATTTGAGTTAGCTCGGCATGGTGAAAAAGGTAGCAGGTGTTTAACGTCATCAGTCCATTAGTCAGTTCCATACTGCTCTGGATTTAAAGCAGTTGGCGCTTTCAGTGCAGTGCAGTGTGGTGTCGATTTTCCAACTCCCTTGCATACATTTCAATGGCATATACCTCTGCCTGGAATACCAGTTAATTTACCCATACTGAATGAGCGTTTCACTACTGGGTTCATCGCGTATATTCCGG
The DNA here is from genome assembly GCA_958502065.1 of Chrysolina americana. Lineage (NCBI taxonomy): Eukaryota > Metazoa > Arthropoda > Insecta > Coleoptera > Chrysomelidae > Chrysolina > Chrysolina americana. Next base: position 94,515,594 of record OY293413.1, on the reverse strand, counting down.
CTCCGACGCCTTCCAGAGTTTTGGAACCATCGGTAAACCAACGTTCATTTTCCCTACATAGGTCAGTTTCATTCCGAACCCAGTCCTCTCTTTCAGGGAAGACCACAGTGTAGGGCTTGTGAAGGCTGATAGTATTGGGCATGATGTCTGAGGGCATTCCTAGAATGTTGCGAGCTATCATGCTCTCCAGCAGGCTGCTGCTTCTCGTGACCACTGCCTGCGGTAGACTAATGGCCGCTTGGTGGACTCTGTATGTTGCCCTTCTTGCCTCTCTCTCCAGAAATATGTGAAGAGGAAGTAATCCGAGAAGGGCTTCCGTTGCTGACGTTGGCGTGGAGCGAATTGCACCAGTAATCGCCAGACACGCTTGTTTCTGTAGTCCGTTCAGTTTAGCTTGGGCCATTTTTTGTTGGCCCTTGCTCCACCAGAGTACAGAGCCATACGTGATTATTGGTCGTATGACGATCACGTACAGCCAGTATACTCGTTTTGGTGATATGCCCCATGTTTTGTCACATATTCTGCGGCATGCTCATAATAATAGAGGCTAGCCTTTCGGATAGTCTTTTCCAGATGCGAGTTCCAGTTTAGCTTTTTATCGAGGGTTATTCCCAGATATTTTACTTCACTAGCAAAAGTAATTGTTGCACCATTGATGGAAGGAGGTATTAAGTGTTCCAGCTTCCTTTTTCTGGTGACCGGTACTATGACTATTTTGTGAGGGTTAATTTCCTCCCTCTCACACCATTTATATATGGTTCCGCACTTGTAAGGAAAATAACTATTCCGTAACTACTTTTTGTTACAAAGTGTTGCAGAATCACATTGAAATTGTTGTAACTTATGGCCTTTTGCCTTTTTGTTCAGTTCAGTCAAGTGGTAGTTTTTAATTTTGTCAGTTAACGTCAATGAATAGAAGTGAGATGTCAAATTATTCTTTTTCCGAAATATTAAACATTATTTCAATGAGTACATAATTCAATCCCCTGTCAGCCACAACAAATTGTGTTTACCTTCTTGTAGACCCTGCGATGTGAATGAAATGGAAAATTACTATTACAACGATTCGGCATTTTCAGTATTTTTTCCGAATTAAGTAAACACAAGAATATATCGAAGAGGACGATGAAAAGATGACTTCCCACTCATATTTCTCATAATCCTTTGAACCTCACCACATCCCATTTATTTCCTGTTATCGTATCAAATTTCTAAGCTCTGCTCTACGAGCTTTTAGCGTTCAATAACGAATTACTCTGGATGAGGAATCGCACAAAATTGTGCCTCGTTCCCCAGTGTTCGCATATGTCCTCAGAAATGACTGAACCATCCATCCGACGAAAATGCCTGCCAGTCGTAAAAACATAAAGAAACTCATTTGAGAATAAATCACTTGGAAAAATAATAACGAAAAGAAAATTCATATTCGGTGGAAATATCAAAAGACAATTCCCGTTTTATTACTTTCCTTTTTATGGTTTTCCAACTCACACACACGCAACGAAAGTATGTGAGGATCTACAGAGAAAAAAGGAAAATGTCGTTGTGTTCCTGATAGCGACGTTTCTGGCACTCCTAGAGGCTATTTTATGAAATCTGGACACCTTCGGAAATCTCTGAATGGGACTAGGGTTTACTTTAGATAGTTTATCTGGTAGATACAGGAAAGACAAGAAAAACGATTCAAATAAGAACATACTCAAGAGAAATTCACAGTAGCATTTCAGTATTGACCATTTAGTCCATGAGAAATTAAGACTATACGTTTTTTACTGCAACGAATAAACACAATTACTACCAAATCTATAGGAAAACATTGAAAATACCTTAACAATTTTTGAAAATATGCCACTCCAGATATATCTTGTATTTTTTTTGGTATACGGCTTCACTCTTTTCGATGGAATTAATAATTCTCTTGTTTTTTCAGCTTTTGTAAAAAAATACTCCATTGTGTTTGGGGTGAAAACACATTTTCAACGCAAACACAGCTCGATAACAAATTTATTTTTCACTTGTCCATTACTGCTTTATGATACTTTGAGAACGGTGGCTATCAATAGACCCATAACGTCCGGGGCGTTATAGAGGGCATTATGAATCATAACGCCCGCTAAATGTTTTTTTCTGTAGTTCAATAAATTAATTACTCAGAAATGTTTTATTTATAACTGTATATAAAAAAGGAACTTATTATTTTCTCTCAAAGAGAAATAACAATTTTCAAATGTTCCTGAAAATTTAGTACCAAGTTTGAAGTTCTGTGAGTTGACCGATGATGAACTTCTCAATGTGCATTCGATTTCTTTTGGAACGTTAACATTTTTTTTGTCAGAAACGGAATGGACTGTCATTGTAGCAATTTTGTTCTTCGAAGAGATACTTTCTTCAGTATAGCTCTCCGCTACCGTACTTAATGATAATAATAATAATAAATGGTCTTTATTCACTATAATTACAAGAATTTTGAAAAGGTGCAAGAAAGAAGCATTAATAATTATGATGAAAGGGCGAAGTTCAGCTCAAGCTGTTTTTCAACTTCACCCAGTATAATTAGGGAAACTGAGTACCTAAATATACAAATAGAACTATACAATACATAAAGATATACAATAGTAAATAGAGCGACTGAGTACCTGAATATACATCTGTTAGAAACAAGAAGAGAAGGTAAATACATAAACGCCATAATCAGAAAATTCATTGAAATTTCAAATCGTTTGCCTATTCCTTTGCCTGAGTTTTGTATATTATATTTTATGTTGTATTGCGGAGATTAATTTTCAAACGTTTTTTAAAATTCATTATTGTGTAGGATCTAATTTCCCAAGATACCCGATTATATTCAGTGCTTGCCTTGTATGAAAATGACCTCTTAAATAATGATGTTTTATGTTTTGGTATCACCAGAGTTGATCTGTTTCGTGTAGATGAGTTGTTAATGCTAGAGAAAGTTATCAGTTTATTGTGAAGATACTCTGGTTGCTGGAGTTTTACAACTTTATGGACGAGAGTCAGTAAATGTAGTAAGCGGAATCTTTCGAAGCTTAACCAACCTGATTCGTTCATTTTGTGAGATATGTGATCGAATTTTCGTATCCCATAGGCAAAACGTAAACAACTATTTTGAATCTTCTGCAAACGTAAGGAGTCAGATTGGAGAAGTGCGGGTCCATATATCGAGTGACAGTAAAAATTTTTGGAAAAGATTAGCGATTCACAAAGTTGTAACTTGAGTTTGGTAGACATCAAGTCGCGATTAGGATATAATTGTCTCAGAACATTGAAGGAAGATTTAGTTACGGACATCATATGTTTGGCAAACCGAAGGTCGGAATCCAGCCAGAGCCCCAAATTTTTGGCATCATGTGTAAATTCTAGATCTGTATCACCTATGTTGATATTAAGTTGATTTACAATGGTTTGTCTCACTTTATTTGGTCCAAATAACATTACTGTCGACTTGCCGGCATTTAGTTTGAGATTGTGAGCTGCAGAAATATCAAAAAGAGCTTCAAGATCTTCGTTGATGAGTTTTTCAAAAGAATCCAAAAATTCGATATCAGAAGAGAGCTACAACTGCGTATCGTAGGCATGATGATGGACACTACAATTTTTTACAAAAGTATGAAAATTGGCTACGTATAAAGAAAAAAGAAGTGGCCCTAAAATAGAACCCTGTGGTAGTCCTTGGATTACAAGGATGTTTTCCGACGCCTAGTTGTCCAAAATAACTCTGTGGCTGCGATTGCTAAGATAGTTCGATATCAGTGAAACTGCATTTCGGAAGAACCTAAATATTTCAGTTTTCTACAGAGAGTATCGTGATCTAAGGTATCGAATGCCTTGCTATACTCCAAGAGCGTTAGGCATGTTATTTTTCCTAAGTCCGTGGCCTTGAAGATATCGTCAGTGATTGACAGCAGGGCAGTAGTTGTGCTGTAGTGACTGCGGAACCCTGACTGACACGATGTTATGATATTATGTTTATAGACATATTCATTCAATTGTTCTTTGAGGATTAATTCAAATGCCTTGGAAAGAGTTGGAAGGATACTTATTGGTCGGAGATCCGAGAGAGTTTTTGGCTGATCACATTTAGGAAGAAGAATAACTACAGCATTCTTCCAAGCAGCTGGATATTGAGTAGATGATATTATTTTGTTGAAGATAAAAGTTAGATGTTTCATCAACTTATTTTCAATCAAGAAAAGCATTCTTAATGAGATATTATCGTTACCGACCGCATTGCTCTTTATCATATGAATAGATTTTCTAACAGATTCTTCGTCGATGGTATTGAAATGAAACTCACTATCGACTAAGTTATGTCCATCGTATCGATCTAGCAATGTCAACTGATTTGCAGATTTTTGGGGAGAAGGGGTAGAGTTGAAATGACGAATGATGTCATTGACATTTTTTAGTTCGAGGGGAATTTCTGTTCTAGTTTTTTTTCTAAGAACTTCTAAAGACCTTAGTGTATGCCAGGTATTTTTTGAGTTTTTATGTCTGAGTATGAAATCAAGATAAGCCTTATTCTCCCTACGAATTGCACCTGTAACACAGTTTCTCATTTCTGTATAACCATCCCAATTCACAGCAGTTCTATTTTTTTTGTATTTTTCCTAAGTGAAATCATTTTCTTTATGTTATATGTGATCCAAGGTGCATGTGGTTTACTTACTCTTTTCTTCACCACAGAGGCATGTGCAGCATTAGACTCATTCAAATAAGAAATCATTTCATCAATGTCATTTAGTGAATATATGAGATCCCAGTTGATATTATTCAAATCGAAATTGAAGTCATCCAAATGAAAATTTGAAAAATCACGATATGTTATGAATTTAACTTTATTTTCTGATACCAATGACTTTATACTACAAGATACTGCTAAGTGATATGATAGTCCACGACCCTTCACATCTACCACTTCTACACAAGACACTTTATCAATATCTGATACAAAGATTGCGTCTATTAGAGTTTTACTCCGTGGGGTGAAATGAGTGGGTTCATTGACCACTTGATGAAGATCAAAAGAGATCAAAAAATTTATGCATAACTCAACGCCTCTATTTGGTGTCAAAAAATCTATATTGATGTCACCTGACAGAATAAGAAAATCACAGGTAGGTAACAGGGCACCGATTGAGTCTTCCAGTTCATTAATAAAACTGGGGATTGAAGAAGAAGGGGGGTGGTATACAACTCCAGAAATTTAGGTTTTTCCTTCCGATTCAGTCGATATCCAGAGCTGTTCAAGATCAGGAGAGGACCTAGAATGAACATGTTTGTATTCAATATGATTGTTTATGTAGAAGGCGACACCACCTCTACCATCTCTATCCGCTCTAATTAATTCATGAGAGTCGATATTAATTATTGAGGAGTCTTCCATTTTTCATGTAATTTCAGTGTTTCAAATGAAGCACCACCTTGAACAAGAAGCGTTGACGACGTTCGGCGTAGACAATGTCCAGTGTAACCTCTCGGGTTTTCCAAATTGAGGTATTTCGCTATGATAGAAGGAACACTTCCTGTAGGTTTTTTACCTACAGGTAACTCAATGCATTTATTATTTCTGAAGTTTAACAAAAAATACGTTGTTCACATCCTTTTGGTCGTAGTGCAATGTACTTTTTAACTAAGTTCAAGACTCCTATTTCGCTTTCTTCAACAATGTTGAAACTTTTTGAGGTGCAGGTCTTGGTTTCTGGTACCTGGCTCAGTTAAACAGCTCCTCTGTCTTCAATGTCATCAATTGTCATCTTGACCATTTCATCACGACTTAAGCCTCCAAATACGCCCATTACCAGAATAATTTTATATAGCAGAAAAGTATAATGTGGAGCTTTTCTTATGGAAAGTAATACTTGTTCAACCTTCCAACACCTTTGATTTTTTAGGAATGTATCCTTTTGAATTAACTTTCAGAAAGGCCATCAGTTGACTGAATGCTGATATTTTAAATTTAACAATCAATATTAATTTCAGCTGTGAGTATTTGGTCCATAGACTATTTGAACTATATTTATAGACTGAAATAATGTAAAATAGGTAAAAAATATTAATATTTTTCATGAGATGAACTCACCAGTTCCTTGAAGTATGCCATTAGGACAGTTTCATTTACGGTATTCACTCTGTTTTCATCTTTCCATTTCAAAAAATGGTCATACTCCTTCTCGTATAAGTATTTGGCCAAAGGCCTTCGGGTGAATGTTACCCTCCGGGCGTTAGGATCTATATAACGCACTTGGTACATAAATAGCTATTCTGTTTATGAACGAGTAACATAGCAACAACAAAGCTCCTATAATCAACGGTACCTGATTCAAATATTGCGGGAAGGTAATAAATTGTTTCACTTATTCCGTTTCAAAAATGAATGAATAATGAGCCTTAATAATTTCAGGCAATTGCTATCCCTCGGATCAGAGGACCTCGGGACGCAAACTTTGCCATCGGTAATTACGGTCCTCATAATTTCCTTGAAACATAAATAACTATTTCTTCCGCGGATATTAATCAACAAACTATTCGTTTGAGGAAAAGCATTGTTTTTCTCCCTTTGTATGTGAATACTAATTTCTCGAGATTAAAAATTTCTCATACGCTTGTTGAAAAATACTGTTATACACACTGAAGAGCAGAATAAATTATTCAGAAAAAATTATTATTATCATTATAGCACACCTGACTAAAAATGCATGTTGATTTTCCATGAAACTATTGCATCTACACAGAAATGCTAAGTTTTGGTTGATAAATGAATATAGTAAGCTCGGGTAAGTGTGACCGTGATTTTCATTAGTTCGCATTGAATTTAGTCCATCTGACGAACCTGAACTAATATAACAATGAACTTTTGCAGGTAGTTACTTCGAAGGTCAGTCTTTGTAATACGGCACAGAAAACTGTTGAAAAACGTATTCTATGAATTTTATTCATATATTCAGATATACATCTCCATAGGTCACACTTCCCCGGAAATTTGGGGCAAGTGTGATTCTGGCCAAATTTAAAGATATTAATACACGTAAATCTCTCTTTGGGGCAGGTGTGAGTAAACAGTAGAGGAACTTTCACCACAATTTATTTGTTTCGAGATATCTTTATTCAAAACATAGTAGTCATTGGAAAAAAACAAAGAATAATCGTGAAAGTGAACATTTGTTCACAGGTAGAAATCTGAAAAATCGAATGAGAATTTCATTGATCTTCTGACGAGTGGTGATGGAAGCACAGTTGTTATTTCATCCTCAGAAAGTGTATCAATGTCTTCTACATCTGGCCAGGTATATTGTTTGGCTCTCTGAGATTTCCGTATATAATTTCGTACTATAGCTGAAAAAATGTACTTTTTAGATTGGCCAAATGAACCAGGTTCCCACTTACCCCGACAGATAGGTCACACTATCCCCAATAACATTTAATTTCGGGGTAAGTGTGACATGCAATGGAAAAATGTAAAAAATAACTTCATGAAAAAACGGCAATCTATAATCAGATTCATTGTTTAGGCAGAAGAAAAGTGTATAAAATGGATTCTTACCTTAGATTTTAACAATACACTCAAAGCTTGAAATAAATTCGTTATACTCGTTCGGGTTGATGAATTGTAGGTTAGAAAATTGGGGAAAATATTTGGATTTCACAAGATCTCTTTTGTATTTTATATGATGATTATAGATTCATTATGAGTGTTGGCTATTCGTCAATAGATGGCATTGGGCTGTCGCCTGGTTTAGCGAAGATAGCGAGCAAACTCACACTTACCCCAATATCACACTTACCCGAGCTTACCTTTCTCGAATAGTGTCGAAAAAATTCATGCAAGTCAATAATACAATGTTTCCAAATAGTCCTCTTCTATAACAAGTGAGCCCAGGAATTGTCGACCGTACCATAAAAATATGTTTTTAGTGGAAATGGCCCCATTTCGAACAAGAAGGCTCGTACAAACCGAGAAAAAAGGCGGATCTACGGCCCAGCCCATTCGGTGTCCAGGAGTTCTGAGTTAAACCTTAACTGGATTAGGCGAATTTCTACTGCTGGGCCTAAAACTAAGCCCCGGTGTCAAGTCGGGATACATGCCAGTGGCCCTCGTTGTGATTTCTATACAGCGGAGCTGGAACGAGTGCGGGTTTTCTGGAAAATTTGCTGTGGAATTACCAGATGTGTGTTATAAAGTCTAATTGAAACACAATTTTATTAAACTGAGTGATATTAATTTCTTAAAGGGATTAAAATGATATTTAAATGATAGTTATACAGTATAGATCATCCTCAAATTGAAAAACTGATTTATTCATTGAAGTATGAGGTACGAGGTATAGAATCAGTTAGTGATGAATGCTTCTAGCTTTCAATTGGCCGGTGTCCTCAAAGAACCCCACAAAATCATTATGGAATTTGGGTTTCAGTGGATTTTTTTTAAATTTTGGTATGATGTCCATGCAGTTCTCAACCAATGTCACCATAGCGTCAACCACCAAAAATTAATAGTTTTGCTGCTAGGGGGCGTTGAAATCACTTCTTGCTCAGTATTGACCAATTTTTTTTTGAATCCGGGAACAATATTATTACTTATTACAGTGTAGCTACTGTTAAAAAAAATGATAAAATTGTCATTTCCGTCAACCGGCTGTGCCCTTACGAGCACAACCCTCAGAAGTCCTCGAAACATTTGTTCGATCTAGGGAAGACGTAGCCCTCACCTTTTAACGCGTGATACCATGCACCAGACCAGTGACCGTGAGGGAATCAAACCCACGCTCCTATGGTTAAGAGGCGAGCGCTCCACCATCACGAACACCAAGGCCCATGTTGCATAATATTGTGCTGTATCGTGGGAAAAATGCTTACCCCCTCTTTTCCCAATTCTTTTTATGAAACGCAAAAAAAAAATCTCTAGTACTTTTGAATGCATCGTCCGATATTTAAAATATCCTTGGGCTGAGAAAATTGCATTTTTCCTGTGAGTATTACCCCTACCTTCGAGGGAACATAACAAAAAAAATCGTTGTATTTTTCTGAATTTATATTATGATGCATTTCAGGTTAGTCTGAATAGAAATTAATTGAGTGACACACCCCAAAATTTAAAAGTTGTGATACTAGAAGGCGTGAAAGTCACATCTTGCTCAGAATATAGATACTATTTGTTATAATATAGACGGGAACAATATTTCTACGTGTGGTATTTCAGATTATGTTGAATGCTGATATTGTAATAAAAAAAAATCTAAAACACTATTTTAAAACACAAAACTAATTAATTCTGTATAACTTTTCATTGCGATATCGAAATACATGTTTTCATCTGCTGAAATCAGGGAAATCGTACGCTTGTTTAATAAAACCTCTCCCCTCCTGTGGATTTCGCTGACTTCCTAATAGGTCGTAGTCCATGTTATTTTGAATAGGAATTAGTTAGGTTCAGAAGGATGTTGCTGTATGTGATTTCAATATTTTATAATGTTTCATGATTTTTAGGGGTCTACCACTTGGATCTTTTTCAATGCATTTTTTGAATCCGTCAATCAACTCAAAATTGGCAGAATATATTATACCCATCGTTCCGAGTCCATTGGAGTTTGCAGAATTGCTCTGTCTTTGACAGTTCTTGAGTAAAAAGTTCTTTTAACAATATGAGAAGACATTTTCCTTCAAAATTCAGTTTTTGTAATTTTTGTCTATTAATTTTTCCAAAATTAAACCTTTTTCTGATATTCACATATGCACATATGCAATGTCAAGTGTATCTGATGATTTTATATTTTTTTATGATTCATCAGGCCTTCTTCTATGAATTTTTGTTTCTGTCAGTCGACTTGAAATTTACAGATAACACTTATTCCATCATTCTGACTCGATTGGCGTTTGCAGAATTGCTACATCTTTGACCGCTCTCGAGTTAAAATATTTATGTGAAGTTAAGAGGGGTCAATTCCCCTCAAAATTCAGTTTTTGTTATTTTTCTATCGATTTTTTTGAAATTTAACTTTCTTTCAATATGCACAGCGGTTGTATCGTCAGAAAACAATACTAATCATTAACATCTTATACGACATGGCTCATCATTATTGAACATTATTGAAATCAGTAATTCACATGCTTCTTTCGTGATGAGAAAATTAACAATGCTGAATTCAACTTTTAATCCTGTTGATCTATTTTACTGTCAAGAGGACTCATCGAAATGATATATTTATAGAGGAAACTATGAAAATATTGATTGATCTTTTGAAATAACTGAGCTTAAAAAATCATATTCACCAACCTGCTCCCCTTGTCAGAGTATACTTGACTCAAAAACGGAATTTGTGGATCGATCTACTCAGTTACTGAAGTGGAATATAAATACTGAATGATATTGGCCCTAAAACCGTTCATTGCGACACTCCATTTTCAATGATGTGATCGGATCTTTGAGATAATATTTGCTTCTTATCTGATAGGTAGCTGAAAAAACTGAAAATATACTTTTGCACACATCAAAATGTGGGTGTTTGTTCAAGTGCAATGATTGTTTCGGATTTATATTGTCAATTCCCTTTTAGTCTTGGGGCTAAGTTTGAGTTCCGTCCCTTCCATTTCATAGGTTCCTTCAAGAAGAAAGAGTTTGGTATTGTTTTCCCGTTGAATTTTCCTAAATGGTCATTTTTTATATTGCTAGCAAGATTGCTACAAAGTTTTGTGATGTAGTTGACAAACTTCTGGGAGATAATTCGGTCATTCAAGTTAATGGAACCATGTATTATTTTTAGTTGTTTAATCTCGTCTTCAAACGATTTCTACAGTTTACTAATGTTTCTCAATCTCAAGACGGTCTTATTGTGGAAATCCGGTTCATTTCTTTTACACTAGATCTACTTCTATTCTATTGTAGTAATTTTATGAATTCCTGAATTATAATGAAAATTATTGAATTAAATACCGCGACAAGAGAAACATAGAATTATCCAAGGATTGTTCATGAGAGAATTCATACTTCAAAATAAATTAATTGGCAGTCAACCCTCATTCTTTCAGTCTCATTAAACCCAGTCCTAATGGTTCCCCGAAATACTTTTTTCCGCTAACTCCTTTTGACGCCGACTGGTAATTTATTTTCAACAGGCCCTTAATGCGTGTATGGGCTCTCGCAAAGACACCTTCCAGAATTAATTACTCGGCTCTCCATAGAAAAATATAAAAGTGATTTCGAGAAAGGAAGAGCTATGCCGGGAAAGACTGCGCTTTCGCCATTATGGTTGTAGATCCCTTTGCAAAAAAAAAATTTTAAAAACAGCGTTGTTCATGTGACGTATGGTGTAACTAAAGCAAACGAAAAGAAGTAATTAATTGGTTATATTCAAATAGTAATATCAGATTCGCAAGTACTGACAAGCTATCGAAAAAGTAAGAGATAGCATTATGGATTTTGAAATCACCCGAATGCAGAGTTCAGTATCGCACCTCTCAGAAACTTACTTCTGTCTCTAGCCATTACCAGATAGGAAATTATTTGGGTTAACTGTCCTAGTAGAATTTCGAATTTGTTGAAAATTCTTTCTTTCCTTACCAACAACTGTAACTGTAACTGTAACTGTAACTGTAACTGTAACTGTAACTGTAACTGTAACTGTAACTGTTGCTGTTGCTGTTGCTGTTGCTGTTGCTGTTGCTGTTGCTGTTGCTGTTGCTGTTGCTGTTGCTGTTGCTGTTGCTGTTGCTGTTGCTGTTGCTGTTGCTGTTGCTGTTGCTGTTGCTGTTGCTGTTGCTGTTGCTGTTGCTGTTGCTGTTACTGTAGCTGTTGCTGTTGCTGTTGCTGTTGCTGTTGCTGTTGCTGTTGCTGTTGCTGTTGCTGTTGCTGTTGCTGTTGCTTTTGCTGTTGCTGTTGCTGTTGCTGTTGCTGTTGCTGTTGCTGTTCCTGTTACTGTTACTGTTACTGTTACTGTTACTGTTACTGTTACTGTTACTGTTACTGTCACTGCCACTGTCACTGTCACTGTCACTGTCACTGTCACTGTCACTGTCACTGTCACTGTCACTGTCACTGTCACTGTCACTGTCACTGTCACTGTCACTGTCACTGTCACTGTCACTGTCACTGTCACTGTCACTGTCACTGTCACTGTCACTGTCACTGTCACTGTCACTGTCACTGTCACTGTCACTGTCACTGTCACTGTCACTGTCACTGTCACTGTCACTGTCACTGTCACTGTCACTGTCACTGTCACTGTCACTGTCACTGTCACTGTCACTGTCACTGTCACTGTCACTGTCACTGTCACTGTCACTGTCACTGTCACTGTCACTGTTACTGTAAATGACGAGCTCGGGATAAATGGAAAGCATGGAGAGATGAACAGACAGTAGACGATTGACCGTTATCAAAGATGAATCAATGGTCGCATATCAGACAGTATCTGTGCAAAATATACTACAAGAAATCAATTTTGCCGATTTAAATTATCCAGTTTCATTTCCAAACTATTGAGAGTGCATTTAATTGAAATATGTTCAGGACATTTCTATTCCTCGTTGTTATTTCTTAATTTCCGAGACAATGCAGAGTTTTTGCGTTTCCGTCATATTAGCGAGATATAATTCCCAAACTGATCCAGAATTCGCGTTAGTGGGTACTTACTGGCCGTCCTTTGATGATGTGTTCCCCTTTGACGATAACAGAAGCTGATCAACTAGTTCACTCGTAATTATAGTTAACTGATACGTTCGATTAAGTTTATAATTCGAACCTGGTTATCATCATCTATAGGGAACCGATAGTGGACTGACGTTTATGAAGATAGCAATTCCGCATTTGACAAATTCCCCCGACATTTCGAATAAAGCTAGTTTTCTGTACGATATGCGGAGGCTTTGAAGTTCGTTATAGCATAAAGAAACTCAAATAACATTGCGTCATATCTTTCTGACATAACAGATGCTAGAACATATTCACCATTAAATTTTGCTGACGAGGATCAGTTCTTCTTGAATTCAGTAGTACATCGTCATAATTGCCGCTATTGGCCCAATGCTCATACACTTGTTTTTCGTGTTCGGGATTTATTAAATATCTCATCCGTCTAGTCAGGGTTCTTTCACATTATGCAACGGTTTTTTTAACGCTTCCGGCATAGTAGATTGCACGAAAAGTTGCTATAAAGTGGGCCGGCATGGTCCCCAGACTTAGTTCCACTTTACTTTTTTTTATTGAAACGTAAAGTGTACGCGAGGGAACCGGAATATCTGAAAGTGTCAAGATCACCCCCCTTTTGAACTGAGATTACAACCGAAGCTCTTAGGAAAAATGGGAATGGGCCAGTTTCAAATGATTGATTTGATACTGCTGCAAAAACACTCACAGCAGTTAGCATCAGGGAGATTTTCAAATATTCTCAATGATGTCTCGTCAATGCCAAATGCTTTCATTATTTTTGAAGGAACGTATAACTTTCCTCAGTTCTACATCTGTAGAATATAACACTTTAAACTAACACATAGAGAGGTGTCAGAGCCCAAAATTATAGCAGGTGAGTTCGGAGATTACTTCTCTGTATACGAAAATGAATCAACGTATGATCCCAGTGTAATAAACCAACTTTCCGACAATATACATTTCAATCATCAACAAAACGTTCATTTTGAAAAAATAAACCTTGAAGAGCTACAAAAGGCATTCCAAAGAAATCGGATGGCCCTGATAACATTCCGTGTTATATATTCAAGGCATGCAGAGAATCATTACTTTATCCACTTCTAATGATTTTTTAATAAATCTTTGAGTACAGGAGTGTTTCCAAAGGAATTCAGGTTATCAAAAATTACACCAATTCATAAAAATGGCGATAAAAAAATTATTAGCAATTATCTACCGGTGGCAGTACTGAACTGTATAGCAAAATTTTTCGAATTTGTCAAAAGTCATATGGGGCATTCAAATTATTCAAAAATTATATTGATCAACATGGCTTCTGTCGAAACAGATTTATAGAAACAAATCTATTAACGTTTGTTTACTGATCATATAACGATTTCGCAAAAGCGTTCGATAAAGTCAATCATGACTTACTGTTAGCAAAACTTAAAAATTATGGATTAAGTAATTATCTTCCTGTCTTACTTAAAATTACGGTCGCAATTTGTTACTTTCAAGGAAGAGGCCTCACAAGTTTTCTTAGCAGGCTCAGGAATTCCCCAAGGATCGAAATTAAGACTGCTAATGTTCCTCATGTTTATTAACGATTTGCCCAAGGAAATTTCAGCTGACTGCTTATTATATGCTGATGACTTCAAAGTATTTGCAGCGTCAATGACTACTTGAAGCTTCAAAATGACTTGGACAAAATTTCAATATGGTCAGATAAAAACAAGTTATTACTCAACCAGTCAAAGTGTAAAGTACTAAAGTTTAGCTGTAACAGGGACCAACGTAATTTCGTATATCATATGCAAAATGAACCACTAGATAGAGTCACCACCAAACTTGACCTGGGAGTTCTTTTTCAAAATGATTTGAAATTTAATAGTCATATAGATAAAATCATTTGAAAAGACAATAAAATGATTGGGTTTGTGAAAAGATCCACTTTTCACTTTAATGATTCTGAAGTATTAAAACTCTTATATATTAGTCTAGTACGAAGCGTTGAATCCGTACAAAATAAATTCCTGAATTATGTATATTATGAAAAAAAATGGTGTCGGTCCTGATCATAATTCACATAATCATATACGGAAAGAACTCAACATAATAAAACTTGATGTTAGAAGGCATGTTAGTAATGGTAAAGGTTATGGTAAATATATATGGTGACTGATGCGCTGCGACCTAATTAGATCCATTGTGCCCCATCTTCTTCTGCTATTTCAAGGTGTTCTCGTTTACAGCAGCCCCTCAAGCCCCAATTCCTTGAGGATTTTGAGGGGGTCTATTCGTGATATTTCTCCCACAGTCAGCTGGTGTGATTCCAGTATATTCAATTTTCTGTGATGTACAGCATAACACTCCATCAATATATGGTGTGGTGTTTCTAGATGTTCCCCACAGAATTTGCAGGTGCTGTCCTCCTCTAAGCCTAGCTTCCTTAGGTGTTCTTTGAGTCTGCAGTAAGAAATCCCGTGATTGTCTTTAGACTAGTTTTGCTCAGGTTGGTTAAACAGTGTCTTCGATCTTGCTCGGTTGAAGTTACCGAGGAGATCTTTGGCTTGCCTTAGCCCTGGAAGTCTTTGCCAGTATGTTGCTCCCATTGCTTCTTCAATTTTGTTGAGTTCGTCTTGGAAGTATAATTTTCCAAGTCCGCAAAATGGTTCTGGACCGATCAGTGGCGTTGATGCCTCTTTTCGTGCCAGGGTATCTGCTTGTTCGTTGCCCTCCACTCCGACGTGCCCCGGAACCCAGAGGAGAATCACCTTGTTGTTCCTGCCTAGATCATTAAGTTTGTCTAGACATTCCCAAACCATCTTTGAGTTGATTTTATATGAGGTCAACGATTTCATGGCTGCTTGACTATTGGAGATGATTGCCATTTCCTTGTTCCGGTATTTCCTGTCGAGGTTGAATTGAATGCACCTTTCTCTATGGCGTGAATTTCCGCTTGAAAAATACTGGGGAACTGGCCCATGGGTTTGTAGCCCAAAGACTCCTGCTTCAGTTTTTGACCCGTCCGTGTACCATGTTATGGAATTCTTTCCCAGTGCTCGAATGGATTCTATGCTCCATCCACTCTTGGTATTTGATTCCGTTCGAAAGAATTTCTCGAAACTGAATTTCCTGGTTATTTCTTCAGTTGGGAGATCGGCAAGGTGTGCACTTTCAGTGGGGGTTGAGCCCCTTGCGATGTGTATTGTCCCTTTGAGTCCGACTTTAGCCAACCTGAGATTTGCTCTCCAAGCAGTTTTCCTCACCATGATATGGAGAGGAGTGAGGTCCTGAATTACCTCTATGGCTGCTGTTGGAGTCGACCTCATTGCTCCTGTTATACAAAGACATGCTAGTCTTTGCACTTTCTCCAGGCTTTTCTTTGTTATGGCAAATTCGGTTCTGCCATGCCACACTACTGCTCCGTAGGTGATCATAGGCCTCAGTATCATGGTGTACATCCATCGCAGTATTGATGGGTTACAGCCCCACGTGTTTCCTGCAATGTTCCTGCATCAGTGATGATTTTGCATTGTTAACGATCTTTTCTACGTGTCTGTTCCAGAGTAGTTTTGAGTCTAGGGTAAGCCCTAGATACTTCACCTCTTGCTTCCATTCTAAGTCTGCTCCGTCGAGGCGAACAGCCCTTAGGTGCTGAAACTTTGTTCCTCTGGTGAATTGTATCACTGTGGTTTTTGACGAGTTGATTCTCAACCCCACAGAAAGGCACAATCTTTTGGTAGTCTCTAGAGGCATGTTGGTAACTTAATTTTCCTTTCCAAACTAATGAATAATTTTATTCTCATATTGATCCGAGGGGACTGAGACCTAGACAACAAACATTTCACACAAAAGGCAACAGTTCTGTTGAAAGACTTTGCCACCTTCATAATAACATAAACACAGTAGCAAGCTATGGTATATTCGATGTCAATCAGCTAAGACTCAAGTCCGAAGTTATGAAAATTGTCAACTCGTAACACACTAAAAGGGCTCCAATTTTCACATCTTTCTTCCATCATTGTTTTCTAATCATAAATTCATTTTATCACTAACAATAATTTCAGTGAAAATACTTGGAACCAAGCGACCCTTCCCGTAAACTTTGGAGTTTTAGGCATCCAACTGGCTTCTTCCCATTCACTGCTGGCTTTTCTTGCATCTTACAATAGTGCCCGTCCTTTGATATCATCAATTTTACCAGAGTGTTTCTCAGAAATATCTGATATCAATTATTTGGAAGGCGAAAAGAACTGGATCTCTCAAACAAAAAATTAAATGAATTCTCAAAAAGCATGGGATTTAGCAGTGATCAGTTCAATACACGAAAAACTCCTTGAGTCAGCTGCAGAATCTAAATTTGAAAAGGCTCGTCTCAAGGCTGTTAGTTCTAAAGTATCAGGTGCTTGGCTTAATGCTCTTCCAGTAGCTTTTCTGGGTACTTTGTTGGACGATCAGTCATTCAGGATTGCAGTTGGCCTTCGCTTGGGCACATTGATTTGTGTCAGCCATAAATGTCGATGTGGATCCATCGTAGGAGAAAATGGAATACATGGCTTGAGTTTTAGGTTCAGTTTGGGTCGTTTGTCAAGACATCATGCGGTCAATGATCTAATAAAGCGGGCTCTCACAACTCCAGAAATTCCTTCAGTATTAGAACCAGTTGGGATAAGCAGAGACGACGGAAAACGTCCGTCAAATTCAAATATTCGCTCCTCGTTTTACTGGTTGCGCCCAACAAGATGCTCATGAGTTTTTGAGATACCTGCTGGAGGGTCTTCACGAGGACGTAAACAGAATCACTGAGGAGCCTCTAAACACGTTGACAGTGGTTGATGAAGAATTGCATGACGATGAAAAAGCTGAAGACGCATGGTCAAGATTCCTGAGGATGGACAACTCCAAGTTTGTAGATGATTTTGTCAGCCAACTGAAATCCACATTAAAATGTAAGGTTTGATCAATTCTGAGATCTCTCTCTACAGATTCTGAAAACAACAGGCCAACTAAATCTTTCCTAGTGTTTGGACTATTTTACTAGAGAGGAAATTTTGGATGATGACGAGAAACCTACTTGTACAAAATACAAAGAGAGTAGGAAGTACACAAAAACTATATCAATACATAAATTTCCAGTAACTTTGGAGATCCATTTGATACGTTTCTCTGAGACAATAAATAAATAAATAAAATTTAGCAAGCACTGTATACCCGATAACGCCAGTGAAGCAACTGCATTTTTTATTTTAAAATTTGTTCCGATTATTCAACACAGATTCAGAGCACATCACTTAACAGAAACAATGTTCGCTCTTCGAAAATCCTCCAACTTTTCTATTTCCTCGACACATGCTTGTGAACATTTCAAATATCCCCTCAAAGTTACCCACTCTACCCAATGGTCGGAAGGCCTTCCGTCGGTCGTCCAAACAAACTGGCTATTAAATTTCAAACCTCTGACACGAACAATGTTTTTGAAATTATGAAGGCATGTTTGAAAGTTGTACAGTTTACCGAGGGGGCTGTTAAGTCTCATTAAGCGTTATAGATATGGCCGTCGTGGGCACGTGAAGAATGTTGATTGAAATAGTTGTAGACACGGTGAGTGCACTTCTACAAGACAGCGAGACAAGTAAATGATTGTGTGGCCTAAACGAGTTGTGACGGTATGACACAATCGGAGTAGTCATGCTATATTTCTAGAGGTGGAAACTGACTTGAATACTCTGTAATGGAAAAAATAAAATGCGATCAATTGTCTGTTTAGTTTGCGGTTTCAATAAATTGTTTATTAACTAGTTACTATGATGTAATCAGCCCTCAAAAAACGTACGGATATGGTGCAAGCCTTAGATTATAGAAGTACAAGATGAACGGAGTCATTCATAAATCGACAAATCTTATTTTTTGTACAACTGTCAAAAAACTAGTCATTTCTGCATCTCTACTGATGCGTAAATTTTTATATTTTTTTCATCGTGAAAATAGGTATTTTTTTTTACTGCCAAAATAAGATAAACATAAAATATTACTTTTTAAAGATTTATTTTTAACAGTCAATTATTAATCGATTATTCATCATAAAATCTCAGTTTTGTTATTCAAATTATCTTCTTTGCTACGGAGGCAGATTCCCAGCCACCGAGCCTGATGTTTTATAGTAAGTAAGTAAGTAAGTAAATTTATTTAGATTCAGATACAAATATAGACAATTTCATAGCACTATTCTCATTATATAAAAAAAACACACCCACGCGTGTACATGCCAATCTGCTTAGTTTATTTCATTCTCTCTTGGAATGCTGGGGCCGCTCTAAGCAAGCTTGTATTACTTACAGCCACCCACCACCAAGATTAAATGAATTATAAATTAAATAAAATCAATAGAAACATTGTTGGTGATCTATTAGTATGTAAGGTAAAAGAAAAGGAAGTATAACGAGAAAATACAGTGAACATTGCGATTGATAATAATAGGGAGTTAATTGATCATTAGTCAAAAACTGTTGCTAGCACTTGGTAGTTTGATTCACAAAATAAATGTGAGAGAAATTATCGTTTTGTACATTAATACCAAATAGCCCAGTGGTATCAATTGGGTGATTTTTCTTTTTACTGTCTTATTTTGCTGTTAGTAACAAAATATTGTCATTCGTATAAGTAGCAAAATTGGGTGTTTGGACAATCATGAGGTTTTATTCGCCAAAACAAAGAAATTTTTTGAACTAGTGGAAGCAATAAATATTTACACATAAGTCGCTCATTTTCCACTCCAGGAAAAGAGTTGATATGAGCTTTTTTGTTGAGAATATTATAACGAATCGAAATGTATGAAAAAATATAGGGTGTTCCGTTGAAAGAATTATCATTTTATGAAATATTCTGAAAATTTTTGTTTGTTTTCGACATCGAGAAGGCCATTAAAAATGATACTAGTTCGCCCATTTATCCGAATTCGTATCATCCATAATAACGGAGCTGGCAATGGTGCCTACTTAATATGGAACACCCTGTATTTCGACAGCAGGTTTGAGAAATTTGTGATCAAATATTGAGAACTACTCATTAGTGCTCGTTTTGCTAGTATGTAGCAATATGAAACATTTTATCGACAGTTTTATTGGCATGTAGGATTTAGTAAAATTATACGAGCTATATAGCTTACCCTGAATTCAACGTTCTGATTGGTTGAAAATAATTTGGAAAATAATCTTTGATTTCATGAAATACTTTCGTTATGAAACTTTTGCCACTACTCGTTCAAGTTTCATTTAGTTCTTCGCAGACGAAGTAAAGTAATTTTCTATTTTGCTGGCAACTTACGAACAAACTGAACGGTATAATGGTAACACTTTGAAGCATTCTCATTTTCCTGCACGCTGTCCCATTCGATATTGGAATTGTGTTTCCTCCGACCCGTCCAGATGTCGTAGTCATATCCGATGCAAATTGTTGTTTTCAGACACAGCTGCCCCGAACGATACCTGTATTCCAACCAAACAAGGTAATTTGTGATACTCCACTTAACGTTACGTCTGCCGCTCGTGTTTTCAACGATATCCAGAAGTCAAAGTTCAAAAGAGTAGTTGAGTGACTTCGCTTCATTTAACTGATGATTATCTGGACTTTGAACTGTCTTGTTCGAGAAGCATGTTGAATCAAGAATAACTATACAGTGCGAGTCTCTTACTTGGAATGAATGAATGAATGAATGAATGTGTAAACTTTTATGCAACTATATGAAATAATCAAGAAGTCAGTAATAAATATTAAAAGTTTCATTCATAGTTTGCTTCGAACACTTAAACTTCTTCATTCTGTCTAGAAGGTTCTATAAGGTAACAAAGATGCAGATAATTCCACGAATTTGTTTGGCTGTGTGAAGCTCTCACCAATTTCAAGTCATTCTGATGAAAATTTCTTGGAACCTCATTGTCAGATTGTCGAGATTTGTGAGAAAAAAGTCATATATCATACGAGAATCATATTAATAGTAATTATAGTTGTTAATTCTGAGAATAGATTACTATGATTTTCCCGTTCTCCCTTCACAACTCGCCGAGCCTAGTTATGAACATTTCAGAAAACATTTTCCATATTATTGAACACAAGGTATATTCAGATCGAATAATTTTGGTCTATCTTCAAAATACGTCATTTTCTGTTTATTCGAAATATTGTAAATTTTGTCAAACGATCTTCAACAAAACAGAGACGGCAATTGAAGAGACTGCAAACGATGTTTTTCCAACTCTCTTCTGTCGTTTCAATTAAAGAGATTTTTATAAACGCATATAAATCTTCTCACACTAAACACAGAGGAAGAACACTACTAAAGTACCTGGATCCACAGAATCAACAACAGTTTGAGAAGCTAAGGTTTGTAAAATATCTTGCTCAGTAGTGGAATGATCCAACTCATAATCAGAATATTTTACTGAAAAAAGTTCATTTCTGAGTTATCTAAATAAAAAAAAATGTGTTTACAAGAAACAACCAGCCAAAAAAACCAAGGAGAAACCAATCAATAGTAATGGTAAGTATAGATGGTGACTGATGCGCTGTGACCTAATTAGATCTATTGTGCCCCATATTCCTCCGCTACTTCAAGGTGTTCTTGTTTACAGCAGCCCCTCAAGCCCAAATTCCTTGAGGAAATTAAGAATTTTGAGGGAGTCTATTCGTGGTATTTTTCTCACAGTGAATACTCTGTGAATTTTGGTGACAACAAAAATTCACTCGAAAAAAATCCAGAACCCCTAAAAATCATAGAAATCCAGATGAACATTTCAAATTGTGAACGGTTTGAGATAGAACAAATCTGCGAACGCCAATCGATTCAGAATGATGAAAGTAGTATACTCTGTGAATTTTAGTGACAACAAAAATTAACTCGAAAAAAGTCCAAAGGGGTAGAACCCTAAAAATCATGGAAATCCAGATGAACTTTTCAACATGTGAACGATTTGAGATAGAGCAATTCTGCGAACGCCAATCGATTCAAAATGATGAAATCAGTATACTCTGTGAATTTCTGTGACAACAAAAATTTACTCCAAAAAAATCCCAAAAAAAATCATACGATTCCAGATGAATTTTACAGTTAGAGATAGAGCAATTCTGCGATCGCCAATCGATTCAGAATGATGAAATTAGTATACTCTGTGAATTTCAGTGACAACAAAAATTTACTCGAAAAAGTCCAAAGGGGTAGACCCCTAAAAATCATACGATTCTAGATGAACTTTTAAATTTGAGAACAGTTAGACATAGAGCAATTCTGCGATCACCAATCGATTCAGAATGATGAAATTAGTATACTCTGTGAATTTCGGTGACAACAAAAGTTAACTCGAAAAAAGTCCAAAGGGGTAGACCCCTAAAAATCATACGATTCTAGATGAACTTTTTAATTTGAGAACAGTTAGACATAGAGCAATTCTGCGATCGCCAATATCGATTCAGAATGATGAAAGTAGTATACTCTGTAAATTTCGGTGACAACAAAAATTTACTCGAAAAAAGTCCAAAGGGGTAGACCCCTAAAAATCATGGAAATCCAGATGAACTTTTCAACTTTTGAACGGTTTGAGATAGAGCAATTCTGCGAACGCCAATCGATTCAGAATGATGAAATTAGTATACTCTGCGAATTTTGGTGACAACAAAAATTTACTCGAAAAAAGTCCAAAGGGGTAGACCCCTAAAAATCATACGATTCTAGATGAACTTTTTAATTTGAGAACAGTTAGACATAGAGCAATTCTGCGATCGCCAAACGATTCAGAATGATGAAAGTAGTATACTCTGTGAATTTTAGTGACAACAAAAATTAACTCGAAAAAAGTCCAAAGGGGTAGACCCCTAAAAATCATGGAAATCCAGATGAACTTTTCAACTTGTGAACGGTTTGAGATAGAGCAATTCTGCGATCGCCAATCGATTCAGAATGATGGAAGTAGTATACTCTGTGAATTTTGGTGACAACAAAAATTCGCTCGAAAAAAGTCCAAAGGGGTAGACCCCTAAAAATCATGGAAATCAAGATGAACTTTTCAACTTGTGAACGGTTTGAGATAGAGCAATTCTGCGAACGCCAATCGATTCAGAAAGATGAAATTAGTATACTCTGTGAATTTCGGTGACAACAAAAATTTACTCGAAAAAAGTCCAAAGGGGTAGACCCCTAAAAATCATGGAAATCCAGATGAACTTTTCAACTTGTGAACGGTTTGAGATAGAGCAATTCTGCGATCGCCAATCGATTCAGAATGATGGAACTAGTATACTCTGTGAATTTTGGTGACAACAAAAATTCGCTCGAAAAAAGTCCAAAGGGGTAGACCCCTAAAAATCATGGAAATCAAGATGAACTTTTCAACTTGTGAACGGTTTGAGATAGAGCAATTCTGCGAACGCCAATCGATTCAGAAAGATGAAATTAGTATACTCTGTGAATTTCGGTGACAATAAAAATTTACTCGAAAAAAGTCCAAAGGGGTAGACCCCTAAAAATCATACGATTCCACATGAACTTTTTAACTTGAGAACAGTTAGAGATAGGGCAATTCTGCGATCGCTAATCGATTCAGAATGATGAAAGTAGTATACTCTGTGAGTTTCGGTGACAACAAAAATTTCGATTCAGAATGATGAAATTAGTATACTCTGTGAATTTTGGTGACAACAAAAATTCGCTCGAAAAAAGTCCAAAGGGGTAGACCCCTAAAAATCATGGAAAGCAAGATGAACTTTTCAACTTGTGAATGGTTTGAGATAGAGCAATTCTGCGAACGCCAATCGATTCAGAAAGATGAAATTAGTATACTCTGTGAATATCGGTGACAACAAAAATTTACTCGAAAAAAGTCCAAAGGGGTAGACCCCTAAAAATCATGGAAATCAAGATGAACTTTTCAACTTGTGAACGGTTTGAGATAGAGCAATTCTGCGAACGCCAATCGATTCAGAAAGATGAAATTAGTATACTCTGTGAATTTCGGTGACAACAAAAATTTACTCGAAAAAAGTCCAAAGGGGTAGACCCCTAAAAATCATGGAAATCCAGATGAACTTTTCAACTTGTGAACGGTTTGAGATAGAGCAATTCTGCGATCGCCAATCGATTCAGAATGATGGAAGTAGTATACTCTGTGAATTTTGGTGACAACAAAAATTCGCTCGAAAAAAGTCCAAAGGGGTAGACCCCTAAAAATCATGGAAATCAAGATGAACTTTTCAACTTGTGAACGGTTTGAGATAGAGCAATTCTGCGAACGCCAATCGATTCAGAAAGATGAAATTAGTATACTCTGTGAATTTCGGTGACAACAAAAATTTACTCGAAAAAAGTCCAAAGGGGTAGACCCCTAAAAATCATGGAAATCCAGATGAACTTTTCAACTTGTGAACGGTTTGAGATAGAGCAATTCTGCGATCGCCAATCGATTCAGAATGATGGAAGTAGTATACTCTGTGAATTTTGGTGACAACAAAAATTCGCTCGAAAAAAGTCCAAAGGGGTAGACCCCTAAAAATCATGGAAATCCAGATGAACTTTTCAACTTGTGAACGGTTTGAGATAGAGCAATTCTGCGATCGCCAATCGATTCAGAATGATGGAACTAGTATACTCTGTGAATTTTGGTGACAACAAAAATTCGCTCGAAAAAAGTCCAAAGGGGTAGACCCCTAAAAATCATGGAAATCAAGATGAACTTTTCAACTTGTGAACGGTTTGAGATAGAGCAATTCTGCGAACGCCAATCGATTCAGAAAGATGAAATTAGTATACTCTGTGAATTTCGGTGACAATAAAAATTTACTCGAAAAAAGTCCAAAGGGGTAGACCCCTAAAAATCATACGATTCCACATGAAATTTTTAACTTGAGAACAGTTAGAGATAGGGCAATTCTGCGATCGCTAATCGATTCAGAATGATGAAAGTAGTATACTCTGTGAGTTTCGGTGACAACAAAAATTTCGATTCAGAATGATGAAATTAGTATACTCTGTGAATTTTGGTGACAACAAAAATTCGCTCGAAAAAAGTCCAAAGGGGTAGACCCCTAAAAATCATGGAAAGCAAGATGAACTTTTCAACTTGTGAATGGTTTGAGATAGAGCAATTCTGCGAACGCCAATCGATTCAGAAAGATGAAATTAGTATACTCTGTGAATATCGGTGACAACAAAAATTTACTCGAAAAAAGTCCAAAGGGGTAGACCCCTAAAAATCATACGATTCCACATGAACTTTTTAACTTGAGAACAGTTAGACATAGAGCAATTCTGCGATCGCCAATCGATTCAGAATGATGAAAGTAGTATACTCTGTGAATTTCGGTGACAACAAAAATTCGCTCGAAAAATGTCCAAAGGGGTAGACCCCTAAATATCATGGAAATCAAGATGAACTTTTCAACTTGTGAACGGTTTGAGATAGAACAATTCTGCGAACGCTAATCGATTCAGAATGATGAAATTAGTATACTCTGTGAATTTCGGTGACAACAAAAGTTCACTCGAAAAAAGTTCAAAGGGATAGACCCCTAAATATCATGGAAATCCAGATGAACTTTTCAACTTGTGAAAGGTTTGAGATAGAGCAGTTCTGCGAACGCCAATCGATTCAGAATGATGAAATTAGTATACTTTGTGAATTTCAGTAACAACAAAAATTTACTCCAAAAAAAAATCATACGATTCCAGATGAACTTTTTAACTTGAGAACAGTTAGAGATAGAGCAATTCTGCGATCGCCAATCGATTCACAATGATGAAATTAGAATACTCTGTGAATTTCGGTGCCAACAAAAATTTACTCGAAAAATGTCCAAAGGGGTAAACCCCTAAAAATCATGGAAATCCAGATGAACTTTTCAACTTGTGAACGGTTTGAGATAGAGCAATTCTGCGAACGCCAATCGATTCAGAATGATAAAATTAGTATACTCTGTGAATTTCAAGGACAACAAAAATTTACTCGAAAAAGTCCAAAGGGGTAGACCCCTAAAAATCATGGAAATCCAGATTAACTTCTCAACTTGTGAACGGTTTGAGATAAAACAATTCTGCGAACGCCAATCGATTCAGAATGATGAAATTAGTATACTCTGTGAATTTCGGTGACAACAAAAGTTTACTCGAAAAAAGTTCAAAGGGATAGACCCATAAATATCATGGAAATCCAGATGAACTTTTCAACTTGTGAAAGGTTTGAGATAGAGCAATTCTGCGAACGCCAATCGATTCAGAATGATGAAATTAGTATACTTTGTGAATTTCGGTAACAACAAAAATTTACTCCAAAAAAAAAATCTTACGATTCCAGATGAACTTTTTAACTTGAGAACAGTTAGAGATAGAGCAATTCTGCGATCGCCAATCGATTCAGAATGATGAAATTAGAATACTCTGTGAATTTCGGTGCCAACAAAAATTTACTCGAAAAATGTCCAAAGGGGTAAACCCCTAAAAATCATGGAAATCCGGATGAACTTCTCAACTTGTGAACGGTTTGAGATAGAACAATTCTGCGAACGCCAATCGATTCAGAATGATGAAATTAGTATACTCTGTGAATTTAGGTGACAACAAAAGTTTACTCGAAAAAAGTTCAAAGGGATAGACCCCTAAATATCATGGAAATCCAGATGAACTTTTCAACTTGTGAAAGGTTTGAGATAGAGCAATTCTGCGAACGCCAATCGATTCAGAATGATGAAATTAGTATACTTTGTGAATTTCGGTAACAACAAAAATTTACTCCAAAAAAAAAATCATACGATTCCAGATGAACTTTTTAACTTGAGAACAGTTAGAGATAGAGCAATTCTGCGATCGCCAATCGATTCAGAATGATGAAATTAGAATACTCTGTGAATTTCGGTGCCAACAAAAATTTACTCGAAAAAGTCCAAAGGGGTAGACCCCTAAAAATCATACGATTCCACATGAACTTTTTAACTTGAGAACAGTTAGAGATAGGGCAATTCTGCGATCGCCAATCGATTCAGAAAGATGAAATTAGTATACTCTGTGAATTTCGGTGACAACAAAAATTTACTCGAAAAAAGTCCAAAGGGGTAGACCCCTAAAAATCATGGAAATCCAGATGAACTTTTCAACTTGTGAACGGTTTGAGATAGAGCAATTCTGCGATCGCCAATCGATTCAGAATGATGGAAGTAGTATACTCTGTGAATTTTGGTGACAACAAAAATTCGCTCGAAAAAAGTCCAAAGGGGTAGACCCCTAAAAATCATGGAAATCAAGATGAACTTTTCAACTTGTGAACGGTTTGAGATAGAGCAATTCTGCGAACGCCAATCGATTCAGAATGATGAAATTAGTATACTTTGTGAATTTCGGTAACAACAAAAATTTACTCCAAAAAAAAAATCATACGATTCCAGATGAACTTTTTAACTTGAGAACAGTTAGAGATAGAGCAATTCTGCGATCGCCAATCGATTCAGAATGATGAAATTAGAATACTCTGTGAATTTCGGTGCCAACAAAAATTTACTCGAAAAAGTCCAAAGGGGTAGACCCCTAAAAATCATACGATTCCACATGAACTTTTTAACTTGAGAACAGTTAGAGATAGGGCAATTCTGCGATCGCCAATCGATTCAGAAAGATGAAATTAGTATACTCTGTGAATTTCGGTGACAACAAAAATTTACTCGAAAAAAGTCCAAAGGGGTAGACCCCTAAAAATCATGGAAATCCAGATGAACTTTTCAACTTGTGAACGGTTTGAGATAGAGCAATTCTGCGATCGCCAATCGATTCAGAATGATGGAAGTAGTATACTCTGTGAATTTTGGTGACAACAAAAATTCGCTCGAAAAAAGTCCAAAGGGGTAGACCCCTAAAAATCATGGAAATCAAGATGAACTTTTCAACTTGTGAACGGTTTGAGATAGAGCAATTCTGCGAACGCCAATCGATTCAGAAAGATGAAATTAGTATACTCTGTGAATTTCGGTGACAACAAAAATTTACTCGAAAAAAGTCCAAAGGGGTAGACCCCTAAAAATCATGGAAATCCAGATGAACTTTTCAACTTGTGAACGGTTTGAGATAGAGCAATTCTGCGATCGCCAATCGATTCAGAATGATGGAACTAGTATACTCTGTGAATTTTGGTGACAACAAAAATTCGCTCGAAAAAAGTCCAAAGGGGTAGACCCCTAAAAATCATGGAAATCAAGATGAACTTTTCAACTTGTGAACGGTTTGAGATAGAGCAATTCTGCGAACGCCAATCGATTCAGAAAGATGAAATTAGTATACTCTGTGAATTTCGGTGACAATAAAAATTTACTCGAAAAAAGTCCAAAGGGGTAGACCCCTAAAAATCATACGATTCCACATGAACTTTTTAACTTGAGAACAGTTAGAGATAGGGCAATTCTGCGATCGCTAATCGATTCAGAATGATGAAAGTAGTATACTCTGTGAGTTTCGGTGACAACAAAAATTTCGATTCAGAATGATGAAATTAGTATACTCTGTGAATTTTGGTGACAACAAAAATTCGCTCGAAAAAAGTCCAAAGGGGTAGACCCCTAAAAATCATGGAAAGCAAGATGAACTTTTCAACTTGTGAATGGTTTGAGATAGAGCAATTCTGCGAACGCCAATCGATTCAGAAAGATGAAATTAGTATACTCTGTGAATATCGGTGACAACAAAAATTTACTCGAAAAAAGTCCAAAGGGGTAGACCCCTAAAAATCATACGATTCCACATGAACTTTTTAACTTGAGAACAGTTAGACATAGAGCAATTCTGCGATCGCCAATCGATTCAGAATGATGAAAGTAGTATACTCTGTGAATTTCGGTGACAACAAAAATTCGCTCGAAAAATGTCCAAAGGGGTAGACCCCTAAATATCATGGAAATCAAGATGAACTTTTCAACTTGTGAACGGTTTGAGATAGAACAATTCTGCGAACGCTAATCGATTCAGAATGATGAAATTAGTATACTCTGTGAATTTCGGTGACAACAAAAGTTCACTCGAAAAAAGTTCAAAGGGATAGACCCCTAAATATCATGGAAATCCAGATGAACTTTTCAACTTGTGAAAGGTTTGAGATAGAGCAGTTCTGCGAACGCCAATCGATTCAGAATGATGAAATTAGTATACTTTGTGAATTTCAGTAACAACAAAAATTTACTCCAAAAAAAAATCATACGATTCCAGATGAACTTTTTAACTTGAGAACAGTTAGAGATAGAGCAATTCTGCGATCGCCAATCGATTCAGAATGATGAAATTAGAATACTCTGTGAATTTCGGTGCCAACAAAAATTTACTCGAAAAATGTCCAAAGGGGTAAACCCCTAAAAATCATGGAAATCCAGATGAACTTTTCAACTTGTGAACGGTTTGAGATAGAGCAATTCTGCGAACGCCAATCGATTCAGAATGATAAAATTAGTATACTCTGTGAATTTCAAGGACAACAAAAATTTACTCGAAAAAGTCCAAAGGGGTAGACCCCTAAAAATCATGGAAATCCAGATTAACTTCTCAACTTGTGAACGGTTTGAGATAAAACAATTCTGCGAACGCCAATCGATTCAGAATGATGAAATTAGTATACTCTGTGAATTTCGGTGACAACAAAAGTTTACTCGAAAAAAGTTCAAAGGGATAGACCCATAAATATCATGGAAATCCAGATGAACTTTTCAACTTGTGAAAGGTTTGAGATAGAGCAATTCTGCGAACGCCAATCGATTCAGAATGATGAAATTAGTATACTTTGTGAATTTCGGTAACAACAAAAATTTACTCCAAAAAAAAAATCTTACGATTCCAGATGAACTTTTTAACTTGAGAACAGTTAGAGATAGAGCAATTCTGCGATCGCCAATCGATTCAGAATGATGAAATTAGAATACTCTGTGAATTTCGGTGCCAACAAAAATTTACTCGAAAAATGTCCAAAGGGGTAAACCCCTAAAAATCATGGAAATCCAGATGAACTTCTCAACTTGTGAACGGTTTGAGATAGAACAATTCTGCGAACGCCAATCGATTCAGAATGATGAAATTAGTATACTCTGTGAATTTAGGTGACAACAAAAGTTTACTCGAAAAAAGTTCAAAGGGATAGACCCCTAAATATCATGGAAATCCAGATGAACTTTTCAACTTGTGAAAGGTTTGAGATAGAGCAATTCTGCGAACGCCAATCGATTCAGAATGATGAAATTAGTATACTTTGTGAATTTCGGTAACAACAAAAATTTACTCCAAAAAAAAAATCATACGATTCCAGATGAACTTTTTAACTTGAGAACAGTTAGAGATAGAGCAATTCTGCGATCGCCAATCGATTCAGAATGATGAAATTAGAATACTCTGTGAATTTCGGTGCCAACAAAAATTTACTCGAAAAAGTCCAAAGGGGTAGACCCCTAAAAATCATACGATTCCACATGAACTTTTTAACTTGAGAACAGTTAGAGATAGGGCAATTCTGCGATCGCCAATCGATTCAGAATGATGAAAGTAGTATACTTTGTGAATTTCGGTGACAACAAAAATTTACTCGAAAAAAGTCCAAAGGGGTAGACCCCTAAAAATCATGGAAATCCAGATTAACTTCTCAACTTGAGAACGGTTTGAGATAGAGCAATTCTGCGATTGCCAATCGATTCAGAATGATGAAAGTAGTATACTTTGTGAATTTCGGTAACAACAAAAATTTACTCGAAAAAGGTCCAAAGGGGTAGACCCCTAAAAATCATACGATTCCACATGAACTTTTTAACTCGAGAACAATTAGAGATAGGGCAATTCTGCGATCGCCAACCGATCCAGAATGATGAAAGTAGTATACTCTGTGAATTTCGGTGACAACAAAAATTTCGATTCAGAATGATGAAATTAGTATACTCTGTGAATTTGGGGACAACAAAAATTTACTCGAAAAAAGTCCAAAGGGGTAGACCCCTAAAAATCATACGATTCTAGATGAACTTTTTAATATGAGAACAGTTAGACATAGAGCAATTCTGCGATCGCCAATCGATTCAGAATGATGAAATTAGTATACTCTGTGAATTTCGGTAACAACAAAAATTTACTCGAAAAAGGTCCAAAGGGGTAGACCCCTAAATATCATGGAAATCAAGATGAACTTTTCAACTTGTGAACAGATTGAGATAGAGCAATTCTGCGAACGCCAATCGATTCAGAATGATGAAAGTAGCATACTCTGTGTATTTTGGTGACAACAAAAATTCGCTCGAAAAAGGTCCAAAGGGGTAGACCCCTAAATATCATGGAAATCAAGATGAACTTTTCAACTTGTGAAAGGTTTGAGATAGAGCAATTCTGCGAACGCCAATCGATTCAGAATGATGAAATTAGTATACTCTGTGAATTTCGTTAACAACAAAAATTTACTCGAAAAAGGTCCAAAGGGGTAGACCCCTAAATATCATGGAAATCAAGATGAACTTTTCAACTTGTGAACAGTTTGAGATAGAGCAATTCTGCGAACGCCAATCGATTCAGAATGATGAAAGTAGCATACTCTGTGAATTTTGGTGACAACAAAAATTCGCTCGAAAAAGGTCCAAAGGGGTAGACCCCTAAATATCATGGAAATCAAGATGAACTTTTCAACTTGTGAAGGGTTTGAGATAGAGCAATTCTGCGAACGCCAATCGATTCAGAATGATGAAAGTAGCATACTCTGTGAATTTTGGTGACAACAAAAATTCGCTCGAAAAAGGTCCAAAGGGGTAGACCCCTAAATATCATGGAAATCAAGATGAACTTTTCAACTTGTGAAAGGTTTGAGATAGAGCAATTCTGCGAACGCCAATCGATTCAGAATGATGAAATTAGAATACTCTGTGAATTTCGGTAACAACAAAAATTTACTCGAAAAAGGTCCAAAGGGGTAGACCCCTAAATATCATGGAAATCAAGATGAACTTTTCAACTTGTGAACAGTTTGAGATAGAGCAATTCTGCGAACGCCAATCGATTCAGAATGATGAAAGTAGCATACTCTGTGAATTTTGGTGACAACAAAAATTCGCTCGAAAAAGGTCCAAAGGGGTAGACCCCTAAATATCATGGAAATCAAGATGAACTTTTCAACTTGTGAAAGGTTTGAGAAAGAGCAATTCTGCGAACGCCAATCGATTCAGAATGATGAAAGTAGCATACTCTGTGAATTTTGGTGACAACAAAAATTCGCTCGAAAAAGGTCCAAAGGGGTAGACCCCTAAATATCATGGAAATCAAGATGAACTTTTCAACTTGTGAAAGGTTTGAGATAGAGCAATTCTGCGAACGCCAATCGATTCAGAATGATGAAATTAGAATACTCTGTGAATTTCGGTAACAACAAAAATTTACTCGAAAAAGGTCCAAAGGGGTAGACCCCTAAATATCATGGAAATCAAGATGAACTTTTCAACTTGTGAACAGTTTGAGATAGAGCAATTCTGCGAACGCCAATCGATTCAGAATGATGAAAGTAGCATACTCTGTGAATTTTGGTGACAACAAAAATTCGCTCGAAAAAGGTCCAAAGGGGTAGACCCCTAAATATCATGGAAATCAAGATGAACTTTCCAACTTGTGAAGGGTTTGAGATAGAGCAATTCTGCGAACGCCAATCGATTCAGAATGATGAAAGTAGCATACTCTGTGAATTTTGGTGACAACAAAAATTCGCTCGAAAAAGGTCCAAAGGGGTAGACCCCTAAATATCATGGAAATCAAGATGAACTTTTCAACTTGTGAAAGGTTTGAGATAGAGCAATTCTGCGAACGCCAATCGATTCAGAATGATGAAATTAGAATACTCTGTGAATTTCGGTAACAACAAAAATTTACTCGAAAAAGGTCCAAAGGGGTAGACCCCTAAATATCATGGAAATCAAGATGAACTTTTCAACTTGTGAACAGTTTGAGATAGAGCAATTCTGCGAACGCCAATCGATTCAGAATGATGAAAGTAGCATACTCTGTGAATTTTGGTGACAACAAAAATTCGCTCGAAAAAGGTCCAAAGGGGTAGACCCCTAAATATCATGGAAATCAAGATGAACTTTTCAACTTGTGAAAGGTTTGAGATAGAGCAATTCTGCGAACGCCAATCGATTCAGAATGATGAAATTAGTATACTCTGTGAATTTCGTTAACAACAAAAATTTACTCGAAAAAGGTCCAAAGGGGTAGACCCCTAAATATCATGGAAATCAAGATGAACTTTTCAACTTGTGAACAGATTGAGATAGAGCAATTCTGCGAACGCCAATCGATTCAGAATGATGAAAGTAGCATACTCTGTGTATTTTGGTGACAACAAAAATTCGCTCGAAAAAGGTCCAAAGGGGTAGACCCCTAAATATCATGGAAATCAAGATGAACTTTTCAACTTGTGAAAGGTTTGAGATAGAGCAATTCTGCGAACGCCAATCGATTCAGAATGATGAAATTAGTATACTCTGTGAATTTCGTTAACAACAAAAATTTACTCGAAAAAGGTCCAAAGGGGTAGACCCCTAAATATCATGGAAATCAAGATGAACTTTTCAACTTGTGAACAGTTTGAGATAGAGCAATTCTGCGAACGCCAATCGATTCAGAATGATGAAAGTAGCATACTCTGTGAATTTTGGTGACAACAAAAATTCGCTCGAAAAAGGTCCAAAGGGGTAGACCCCTAAATATCATGGAAATCAAGATGAACTTTTCAACTTGTGAAGGGTTTGAGATAGAGCAATTCTGCGAAGGCCAATCGATTCAGAATGATGAAAGTAGCATACTCTGTGAATTTTGGTGACAACAAAAATTCGCTCGAAAAAGGTCCAAAGGGGTAGACCCCTAAATATCATGGAAATCAAGATGAACTTTTCAACTTGTGAAAGGTTTGAGATAGAGCAATTCTGCGAACGCCAATCGATTCAGAATGATGAAATTAGAATACTCTGTGAATTTCGGTAACAACAAAAATTTACTCGAAAAAGGTCCAAAGGGGTAGACCCCTAAATATCATGGAAATCAAGATGAACTTTTCAACTTGTGAACAGTTTGAGATAGAGCAATTCTGCGAACGCCAATCGATTCAGAATGATGAAAGTAGCATACTCTGTGAATTTTGGTGACAACAAAAATTCGCTCGAAAAAGGTCCAAAGGGGTAGACCCCTAAATATCATGGAAATCAAGATGAACTTTTCAACTTGTGAAAGGTTTGAGATAGAGCAATTCTGCGAACGCCAATCGATTCAGAATGATGAAATTAGAATACTCTGTGAATTTCGGTAACAACAAAAATTTACTCCAAAAAGGTCCAAATATCATGGAAATCAAGATGAACTTTTCAACTTCTGAACGATTTGAGATAGAGCAATTCTGCGATCGCCAATCGATTCAGAATGATGAAAGTAGCATACTCTGTGAATTTTGGTGACAACAAAAATTCGCTCGAAAAAGGTCCAAAGGGGTAGACCCCTAAATATCATGGAAATCAAGATGAACTTTTCAACTTGTGAAAGGTTTGAGATAGAGCAATTCTGCGAACGCCAATCGATTCAGAATGATGAAATTAGAATACTCTGTGAATTTCGGTAACAACAAAAATTTACTCCAAAAAGGTCCAAATATCATGGAAATCAAGATGAACTTTTCAACTTGTGAACGATTTGAGATAGAGCAATTCTGCGATCGCCAATCGATTCAGAATGATGAAAGTAGAATACTCTGTGAATTTCGGTGCCAACAAAAGTTTACTCGAAAAAAGTCCAAAGGGGTAGACCCCTAAAAATCATACGAATCCAGATGAACTTTTTAACTTGAGAACGGTTTGAGATAGAGCAATTCTGCGAACGCCAATCGATTCAGAATGATGAAATTAGAATACTCTGTGAATTTCGGTAACAACAAAAATTTACTCCAAAAAAAAAATCATACGAATCCAGATGAACTTTTTAACTTGAGAACAGTTTGAGATAGAGCAATTCTGCGATCGCCAATCGATTCAGAATGATGAAATTAGTATTCACTATGAATTTTTGTGACAACAAAAATATACTCGAAAAAAGTCCAAAGGGGTAGACCCCTAAATATCATGGAAATCAAGATGAACTTTTCAACTTGTGAAAGGTTTGAGATAGAGCAATTCTGCGAACGCCAATCGATTCAGAATGATGAAATTAGTATACTCTGTGAATTTCGTTAACAACAAAAATTTACTCGAAAAAGGTCCAAAGGGGTAGACCCCTAAAAATCATGAAAATCCAGATTAACTTCTCAACTTGAGAACGGTTTGAGATAGAGCAATTCTGCGAACGCCAATCGATTCAGAATGATGAAATTAGAATACTCTGTGAATTTCGGTGCCAACAAAAATTTACTCGAAAAAAGTCCAAAGGGGTAGACCCCTAAAAATCATACGAATCCAGATGAACTTTTTAACTTGAGAACGGTTTGAGATAGAGCAATTCTGCGAACGCCAATCGATTCAGTATGATGAAATTAGAATACTCTGTGAATTTCGGTGCCAACAAAAATTTACTCGAAAAAAGTCCAAAGGGGTAGACCCCTAAAAATCATACGAATCCAGATGAACTTTTTAACTTGAGAACGGTTTGAGATAGAGCAATTCTGCGAACGCCAATCGATTCAGAAAGATGAAATTAGTATACTCTGTGAATTTCAGTGACAACAAAAATTTACTCGAAAAAAGTCCAAAGGGGTAGACCTCTAAAAATCATACGATTCCACATGAACTTTTTAACTTGAGGACAGTTAAAGATAGGGCAATTCTGCGATCTCCAATCGATTCAGAATGATGAAAGTAGTATATTCTGTGAATTTTGGTGACAAAAAAAATTCACTCGAAAAGAGTCATAGAAATGCAGATGCATTTTTCAACTTGTGAACGGTTCGAAATAAAGATATTCTTCGAACGTCAATCGACCCAGAAAGATGAAATTAGTTTACTCGAGTATATTGATTGGTTTCTGTGATCCCAGAAACCAATCAACGTCGAGCTCATGAAATCGACAATACGAGTGTTGTATTTTGACTTTTAAATTTTGCTTTCTTCCATAGTAGGCGATTCTTTTCCGTACATCTAATGGTGCCCATCATCAGAGATCAACTATGACCTGCTTGCTTATATATAGCATGAAAATACGAAATAAGAAATTCTGGCATAAGATATCTTCCAAGACGTTTGATCACGTTAGGCATCAATTACTCGTCGCTAAGCTTCCATCTCATAGCTTGTCCCCCCTCCCCGGTTGAGTTCCTTGCTATCTAGCCGTCTCTCAGACAGATGTTTCCACATAGTGGACCCTTGTCATATAAATTATGGTGCTCCGCAAGGATTCATTTCAGCACCAACACTGTTACTTCTATATATCAATGTATTGTTAGGATTGTAGAAATACATTCTGTGAATATTACAGGAACATAAAAATCACAATTGGAGTAGAAAGTTCAAATACAAATAATCTTTTGAACTTGACAATAAGCAAAATAAACAAAAAGCAAGATTTTTCAATATACCACAAACCGTCCCATACCGACATTACTATTCATTGCGATTCAACCCATCATTTTCAACAAAATGCTGCAGCCTATTATAATAGTATGATTCATAGGCAGTAGTGGTCGTGATGGTAGAACGCTTACCCTAGGGGCTAAAATCTTTAGATGTCCGATCAGATTTCCTGCTTTCAAGTTTTTTGTCTGGTACAGTCTGAAGGCACTATTTGCCGCTTCATTCTTCACACTTAGATGCAATGGCGGAAGGTTTAGTACAGTTTAGTGTCGTGAGCACAGAAATGTGAAATAAGATAATTTAATTCCTCACTGAACTGGGATGTATAGAGGGTGAAAAGAAGTGGACCCAATATAGAACCTTGGGGTACCCCATAAGGATCACGTTCGAACTTCGACTGCAGATTACAGACTGGAATCTTTCAGATGGATACTCATTCATCATATGTGATGACTGAATCGAACATCCCGTTACTTATTGGAACTATGACTTTATTAGCATGTGATTGATGCAGTTGTATTAGCTTTTTTCCTTCGATTGCGTTTAGCACCAAATATATATCACTCACTAGATGATTCTGATTTGAGGATGCATTCAAAAGTTGAGAAAATGTTCTCGAATAAATTTTTTATTTTGGAGAAAATTATTTTGAGGTGAGAAGATTACTTGACGGCAACTATTTATAATAGAGGTAGGGTAGTGATATTTTATTGCAACCATAGGGAAGAAATAAAGATAGTCTGAGAGTATGACGGGATGGAAATACACAATTTTTGGCATATATTTGTATTTAGACGTAGTCCAAATTATTTCGCGAAGAAGATTAGTCAAAATAATAAATTTATTTAATTTGGTAGTTTATTTTGGTAACCTAAAACTGCATAATTAGATAATTATTAATTCGCTTTGGCTGTGTTTACTGATGGAAAATATTTCAACACAACTTCATTTAAAAACGACATTTTGATGTCAAATATATTTTTTAATAACATACAGGTTCATAACAGCTTCATGATTTGGTTTTATAATGATCCTCAAGAGGATCCTGAGAATAAAGCAAGAACGCATTTTGTTTGCATTTGCATTGTTATGGTCTTCAGAAACTTCTGAGGGCTGTCATAACCAGAAATTTATACTTGGGACTCTGTATTGACGTACTGATTTTTGGTGGCGTATTCACTTGTTAGCTCTGGAAAAACCCGTCAATTCTTCACAGCACTAGCCTGTTTTTACATGTCAACCTAATTCCTAAACACTCCTGTTTTTTTCATCTCGTAATTTAATCACATCCAATACGTTAGAACGATGCTAATTGCCCTGATCATTAGGCAACTGTAGATGACCGCACCTTTGTCGCGTTTGCTTCCAGTTTTGTCATTAGTTCATGCCTTGGCTTCTAATTTCACCATGTCAATAGAATCTACGAGTTGTGTTAGTCAATTACAGTTCATCGGGTGGAAGTTGACGAAACTTTACTTCCGCTTCAAGTGGAGTATGTGCCTGGATTTGTAAATACTTGGCAATTGTGCATTTGAATTTGAGGTAAGGGCGGATTTGCTGATCAGCAAACATTTCAAGATAATGTTTGTATTAGCGTTGGGAGTTCGCTAGTTTTGAATTCAACATTTTGATTAAATCAAAACTTCTCGATACAGCAATATTCACTAAATATTTCAATACTTATACATACTGGCAGGCATATATTTTGAATAACTGAATAAAGAATCAATTTATCCGTCTTTTCTTGAGAGGTTGTTGTAGTCCGGAAGATAATAATAATAATAATTTTAACATGCATACTTGAATGCTCTAAAGCAACTGACTAATATATAAAATGATATTTAGTCATTCGAGTACAGACATGAAAGAATGGAAAGAATTTTAAAAAAGCTTTTCAAAGAAAAACTATTGATTTTAACCATAGAAAATAATCAATGAAATTTGTAAAGCCTTTGTTGACGTTTCTTAAGAATAGATAATATAATGGGCGTTCCATTCAAAATGAAGATTTTGCACATTTTCATTTATAATATTTGTCAAGCTGTTTTTGCACCCTGTATATCGCAAGTCGATTTCAGATATGTCGTTTTAGAGAGTTACCAACGCACAGCATTTGACCAAAAATAAATTTCAATGGGACTTGGCACAACTTTATAATTTCAAATATTACGAAATTTGGAAAAGAAACTTTCATGCTGATAATTTCGAAAACCGTCCAAAAAGGATATATAGATAGTTTATTTGTTCTCCATTTATAATATTCACAACGACAATATAAATGAATAAACACGTCAAAGAACACAAAGTACTGATACAATAATATATCATGTATATCACAAATATAGTATTTGTTCTATAGGAAGAGAAAAAGAAAAACAAAGTAATGAATTACAATTCACATGAAAAATTCGTTCAGTCAGCTAACTAAAACAAGTGAAAATATAGAAGATATCACATATAAACAAATATACACACACATTCATATACAGTGCGGCTTTTAATAGTCCTCCCCCCTGTTAACTTTTGAACGGTTTGACCTACAGACTTAAAAAAAATATTTGGAGAGTTTCATCGATACTACTTTTTGAAATAAAACACGTTGTGATTGCTTGACAGATGGCGCGGGCGGGCACATCAACTAAAAAATTTTAAACGGCATGGGAGGTCATGTGTCACATCGTTGAAAATATAATTCAATTCTCTTTTCAACCATCTAAAAATTTTTAGAATTCCGTTTCATCCAAAAAAATTTCTGTCCGTTTATTTCACATCAAACCATTCAAAAGTATCGTGATCAGGTAAGAAAAGGGATTCGGACTGCCAGATCCGCACTTTTTCTGACATTTCAAATGCATATGGTGGAAAAAAGTATGAGCGAAAATCTAAAAAATGTTCTGTGTCTTTATATTTTATAGGTGGATCTTGTCTTCTACGTCCAAAGTATATCAGCACTGTTTTTTATGGTTCAATAGCAAATTATTATTTTTGGACCAGCGTTGTGAGTATCTCATTGTATACTAGTTCTGTAGAACAGATGAGTGATTTTTGGCTGTCACCAGATATAATGACGGTAGTAGCATCAGCGTAACATACAATATTGAGGGTTTTGAAAATGCTGTTGAAACCTCGAGTAATTTGTATTTAATGTTGTTATGTTAATTTTTTTTGTTAAGATTTTTATATCCGTCAACTAGTTGTACCCTTACGATCAACCCTCAGGAGTTTCTGAGCTACATAGAATACCCGTTCAGTTCAGCTATTTCCCTAAAAGTCATTTTCTCAGCTTCAAAATGACAGATTCCATTCACCAAGAAATTTAACCTTTCCATTTTTTGCTGTGTACAATGGTGAGAGCTCTCAGGAATATTATTTCTGTATTTATCGAATTCAATCTGATTTTTGTCGCTCCTAATCACTGAAAAGTCTGAAAATGCCAGCTGTTCCTTGGTTCTAGTTTCATGCTTGAACGAAATGGTATGAAACTGGCTATTTGAACCTGGAACGGAACTGTCTACGTCGACCTGTTTTGTATCGAAGATAGCGAACACGTCGTCCACATACCTCACCTAAACCCTATAAAATAGGCGAAGCTCTCTCTTTTTTCCATCTCAATCCCACCCATGAACAAATTGGCTCTGAAGGGAGACAGAGGGTTACTCATGGCTGTACCTTCAAGTTGTCCGTAAGAGCAGTTCTGGAACTGAAAGCAATTTTGCCTCATGCCAAGTCTGGGGGGGCTTGAATACTTACTGTTTTTATATTTTTATACTTTTATATTTACATTAATATTTATTTATCACAAGCTCTGTCCACGAAATTTAATAATAAAGTACCTATACTTATAATTATTATTGTTAGTGTACGGTTTTTACAGAACTCAATAAGCGCCATTAAGATGCCTCCGAAGCTCTTCTTGAAGAACCTTTCAGTTTTTTGTCGAACAGAAATCCCCGCTGAAAGCCCAATCGTAAAAAGCCCTAGCCGGAAGATTCCTTTCTGGAACTTTTTCCCATCGATCCCCGCCCGCGAACCTCTGAGCGTTCACTTCTCCAAGGAATGCTTTCGCCAATATGATGACACAAACAAACGTTTAGCCTGCGGATATCCATTCGCTGCCTCTAAATCGTTCCAATATATTTCTCCATTAAATTTATGCTTGTCAACTGCAAGCTCCGAATGAAGCTGAGACGAGGAGCACGGAACGAAGCCCACAAATAACGGTTTGATTAAAGGCAGAGAACGGATGCGAGCAGTCGAACTTCGATGTCACAACAAACTATATATCAACATGACGTGTAGTTAGTCGGCGTAATTAATATCTGTTTTATTCCCGGCTCAATCGCGATTGCAGTGAGGTGGAGCGGATGTTTTCGACTGTTGTCTGCTGAAATTGGCTTCACGAGATGGAACAGTGACATTGCAGAAGATACATAAGGGTTAATCACTAGAATTGTGCAGAAAATTTGTAGAAAATTTAGCAAGAAACCGATACTTTATATACATTTTTATCGATAATTTTTTCTTTTAGAGCGCTCCTGTATTAGGAATGGAAGGGATTCAAAAATTATCGGGGATATATAATACCATAAGTGCTTCAAAAATTACCAATATTTCTGAAAAAACGGTTGTTCCAGAACAACGAAAAATACAACAGAGAGCAATTTTTTCGAAATTATTTGGTTTAAAGCAAGAATGGTATTCAATAGGAAATTTCAAGAATACAAAAATATTCATATCATTTATTGTTGTAGTTGATATTATAATAATGTAGGAATGTAGGCTTTCACGGCTGGCGTCAATGTTTTGGTTGGTTTCCGGGTTTTGCCGTGGTCTTCTTTGGTTTAAATCTCCAAACGTTTCGACTGCAACTGTGGCAGTCATCTTCAGTGGCGTGGTCGAAGTACTCTCCTAGACGTACCAACTGAAACTGAAGCTTTCGAGTTTGCCATGTTATTTATAGTGATGGTTTTGCGCGCACTTTCTCTGATGGCGGGTTCGCGCTCACTTTCCGCGCTATTCGGGTGACATGGCTTCGTTTTGGCACCTTTCAATGCTGTGTGCTGTTTACTTACAAAAGTATCATTTAAAGAAATATATTTTTAAAGTTATTGTTAAGAATTGAGTAAATATGCGTCAATGAGGAACTTTTTTCAACTTTCCATAATTAAGTATACTTCTAGGTTTATGAAAAACAGCCATCTGATTAGAATGATGATGAATACCAAATACTTGGGAAAAAAAATATTTGTCCATACGATAATATAGTCCGGAAATGAGAACCACACGAATGCTATTTTAGTTTCACCACTCTAGTTAGAATCAAATTTTATTTGCAGTTTTTTCTTTCTTTGTAAAATTCACTCCGATGGAATCAGCAGGATAACGCACTAAGCCGACGTTATCTTAGACTGTGACTACAAAATTTGAGTTGCAGTTAGAAGCTTGTAACAGTCGAACAGCAATTCAGACTGAATAATACTTTAAACTCACTATGAAATTGGGTATGAATCATTCATTTATATCTAAATTTACACCATGAAAAATATTTAAATATTTCTCATGTGGAACTAGAGTACTTGACGAATGGCAATAAATTTCAAAACAAAATTTGATTATAAAAATAATCCAGCCTTTCGCAAATTTTCCTATACAATAGGATTGTCGGCAAACGTCGAACAGAAATAATTCAACAGCCCCATACGACCGCCGAATCACGTC
This sequence comes from Chrysolina americana, assembly GCA_958502065.1. Taxonomy (NCBI): domain Eukaryota; kingdom Metazoa; phylum Arthropoda; class Insecta; order Coleoptera; family Chrysomelidae; genus Chrysolina; species Chrysolina americana. The sequence continues at coordinate 94,473,668 of OY293413.1, read as the reverse complement.
TATCCAACGCCTGGCAAAGTTTTCCTACAAGGATATACTTTGCAATCTTCCTGTAACAACCACCAACTGGCAATCGAAAACATGTGACATCTGCAGACCGGTTTCGCGATTCAACTCGCTCATCAGTACAGACTCGGCCATAATATGTAATTGATTTCCAATCGGTTTTGTTAACAGGCACTACGATAACTCCGGCACCCACTAAGAAAGTGGGCAGCAGAGCCATCTATAGAAACCACAGAAAGATTCCGACCAGTACCACGACTTCGTTTGAGCCGAGTATATCCTTGTAGGAAAACTTTGCCAGGCGTTGGATAGACGTGATTCGGCGGTCGTATGGGGCTGTTGAATTATTTCTGTTCGACGTTTGCCGACAGTCCTATTGTATAGGAAAATTTGCGAAAGGCTGGATTATTTTTATAATCAAATTTTGTTTTGAAATTCATTTATATATTTTATTCTCTTCAAAAAGTTACTGTAAACCTCCTTCCTCATAATTGTCTGGGAAGCATCCCTGAATTCAGTGTACAATATTGATTTCGTTTGCATGATGTTATATCAAACATAGAACCGCAAGTAAGTACACATTTCGATATTTCATTGACCAGCCAATTAACCCTGAATTTATTTGCTTATTTGCTAGCGGTGATCCAACTAAAATTGAACTGTTCGGTTGAAAGTGATTTATTTACCCCCACTTTCGAACTTCAATTAGAGAGTAATTGTTTCGTATTAGTAGACCTCGTTAGTTCACGTGTGATGTTATTGTTACTCGGTGATTTTAATTAGTAATTATTTCAAAAGCAAATTGTGGAAGAATTAGGCTTCAATATAACTCTACACGATACTTTTTTTCAGTTGATGGAAGAGATTATAGATGTCAAGACCTAGATATGCTATATGAGATGTTTGAGTAGTTGAAACAGAAAACAATAATCGTTTTGATGATGATGTGTGATTTGTGGTAAAATCACTTTTAACGTTAAAAATACATTTAACACTAATATTAGAAACAAAATGACGCATGAGAAGATGTATACTCAATAATATAAACCTCTTTTGAGTAATTTATAAAACAATTTTCAAAGAAAATTTATATTTATATATCGGTATTCTCAAACAGACGCATCTCATATTGTTTTCCTTTCAGCATGAACTGTAACATATTGGTTTTTGTTTTGATCATATACAAATTATTTTTCTCAGACCATGTGAAAGTGATTTCAGCTGTGTTTTTCATAATATTCCAGTCATCTTCAACTACTAATATATTTGTGGCATCAGCATAACATAACAATGAGTGGATGAATTCCCATTACTTATATACACTAATAGATCATTCGCAAAAACTAGATATAAAGGCCCGAGTATGGATCCCTGGGGTACATCGTCAGAAATATGCTTTTCAGAACTTATATTCTTCCCAATTTTTACTACTTGTCCCCTATTTTCCAGGTAGGAAGTTAGTAAATTGATCGGCAATCCTCTAACGCCATATCCTCACAGTTTTTCCAGCAAAAGACTGTGATTGACGCAATCAAACGCCCGTGAAAAATCAATGAACAGTCCTATTACTCTTTTTTTGTCCAAGGCAGTTATTATCTGACTGTGAAATTCTCAAAGGGCTGTATCAGTGCTTTTATTAGTCGTGAAACCATGTTGTGATGGTGATAATAATGTCATCGCAGTGAAAAAAGCATTGAACTGTTCTTTCAAATTCAATTCGTATAGTTTCGAAATGCTAGATGGAATACTAAAAGCTCCGTAATTATTCAAATTATTTGTATCACATCTATTAAATATTACTGACTAATTTCAAATTATCTGAATAGATGCTTTATCTGTTGACAAATTGATTAAGAAGGTAAGTACAATTGAGTAGAAGGTAATTCTGGACCTAACTCTTCTCCATATCATGGTGAGGAGAACTGCTTGGGGAGCAAACCTCAGGTTGGCTAAAATCGGACTCAAAAGGACAGCACACAACGTAAGGGGTTCAACTCCCACCGAAAGTGCACACCTTGCCGATGTCCCAACTGACGAAATTACCTGGAAATTTTCTTTCTAATAATTTTTTCGAACGGCATTAAATACCAATAGTGGATGGGGCATAGAGTCCATTCGAGCACTGGGAAAGAATACCATAACATAATACACGGACGGGTCCAAAACTCCCGACGGAACTGAATAAAACTGAAGAAGCAATGAGAGCAACTTACTGGCAAAGACTTCCAGGGCTGAGGCCGGCCAAAGATCTCCTCGGCAACTTCAACCGAGCAAGATCGAAGACACTGATTAACCTCAGCAAAACTAGTTTAAAGACAATCACGGGATTACTGACGGGGCACTGCAGACTCAAAGAACACCTAAGGAAGCTAGGCTTAGAGGAGGACAGCACCTGCAGATTCTGTGGGGAACATCCAGAAACACCACACCATATATTGATGGAGTGTTATATGCTGTACATCACAAGAGATTGAATATACTGGGATCACACCAGCTGACTGTGGGAGAAATACCACGAATAGATCCCCTCAAAATCCTTAAATTCCTCAAGGAATTGGGTCTTGAAGGGCTGCTCTAAACGAGAACACCTTGAAATAACAGAAGAAGATGGGACACAATAGATCTAATACGGTCGCAGCGCATCAGTCACCATCAATACCTACCAATACCAATACCAAAAGTACAATACTCAATACTTAGATAAATTAAGTGAGATGTTACTATCGTTCGACAATGCCAAAAGTTCACCTGACGGTTTCCTGCAACAACTGGAACTTCTAATTCAAGACAACACTGAGGGCCCATAAATTATTCTGCACTTAATGAAACCCTTGGACAAATCCACCGGTACACAAATGAAATGCAGGATTATCGTAAAATACGTCCCGGCCTAACTCCAAGATTACCTATCCCTCCTCTCCAAGACGTCAGATCCCCCCTGCCTCATTTCTAATTAAACTGATATCTATTAACTTGCCACAAACTTGCCGAATATAAATGAATTCCAGTTGTAATTCCAGGCGCGTGGTGTCAAAGATGTAGGTAAGCCGCTCCCCTCCTGTACTGGCAGAATACGTGCCACTAATGAGAAGTAAACCGTGGTTAAATGTAAGAACCCAGGGCTTACAAATTACTACTTATTGTTTTACTCATAACGCGGATTGTGCCTGGGGTGGAAATCTTCGGGGAAATGGCTAAACAATGGTTGAGGAATTCTTATTAGTTGTTCCTTTCGCTTTTCTTTGCTTTTGTTGTCGCTTGATTTGTTGGTCCCCAGAAATTTAATAACTGTGATGTATGGAATGCTGAAAGTTTTCGGCACTAGCAAAAAATCTTTGTTGGTGTTATAGGGAAGGTTTGTTGCGTAACTGTTCCTTTAAAACATCGGTGAATCGGAAGCAGAGTGTACTTATTTGATTCGAAGAGTTCTGAATTTCCACCTCCATAGCAACGTTTGCAACGATATTTCTTTCCAGCACGTTACTTCAAAATTTTAATCATGTCTTCTTATAGATTGATGTTATCATGTCCATCTGTAGATCACATTAACTTGGGTAGTGAAACCTAATCATATTTGATATTGTTCTGGGAAAATGTACTTGGCAACGTAGCGACATCCAAACTTGAAGATTTTTGTCTGTGATTCTGGATAAGAGTGGGATTTTCTCACAACAGAACAGTGAAGCAATATAGAATTTTCATCTGAATTTGAATCATCTAATATCTGGGATTATATTTTTCAACTACAGCAAGTAATGATTTTTAGTACGACTGTCATTTAAAATGACATTTTAATTCATAGGTACATGACTCAAAAACTGACATTTTCACACTCTGCATCAAAATCACTTCTAACACTGGCGTTATAGCTATTTATGTACCAAACCGAATGTACATCATCGGTCAACTCACAGAACTTCAAACTTGGTACTAATTTTTCAGGAACATTTGAAAATTGTAATTTCTATTTGAGAAAAAATAATTAGTCCCTTTTTTATAACTATAGAAAAAAATATTTAGCGGGCGTTATGATTCATAATGCCCTCCATAACGCCTCTGGCGTTATGGGTCTGTTAATAGCAACCGTTGCCAATGTATTATAAAGCAGTAATGGACGAGTGAAAAATAAAAATAGTTGCTAACGTTACAAGGCCGATATGTAGCAAATAACGGATGAGGTTGAATATTGTAATCCTGGGCATTGATGATCCACTGAACTATCGTTTTCCAAGTGAGATGAGTAAGTCACTTACATCCCGTCAATAGAAATTAGCACTTTCACAGTAAATACAACTTGGCGGTTTTAAAACGATGTAGAAGATTTCACGCATAATGTAACACTACGATGTGCATCCTGGGATGACTTCCGAAGTTCATAGCATACTTCATGAAGCACTTCATCCCCATTACGTCTTCAAGTTACTACAAGACAAGGTGAGTGAGGAACATCTTTAAGAGAAGCTTAAAATCATGACATGATGAAATGAGACCACGCGTGCTTCATGCCATGTAATTATTATCAACATTGACTTTAAGCTTCTGAGTCATTAGTCACGATGAGAGTAATTTTCGCTCGGCGTCACGTCGAAACTTTGTTTTACACGTCGAATTTCAACGGATTTCGCATGTTGTCAGTTGGAGCTCAGAAAAAGGCTAATTGGGACTACTATTGCGGTGGTTTTTGAGTTAAAATTCGATTATTTGAAGATGATTCACGGATTTTATATGTTCATTATTATACAGAGTCGGCTATTGAAAGCAATAGAGGCTAGTAGGTCGACAAAACTTAATAAGATACGTCAACTGCCACTGTTATTTACTATGTTCTGACATTTTCTCCGTCGGTTTCAATGTTGTATTACATTTTTGTAATACAATACTGACTGACCAAAAACCTTTTTGTAACCTGGTCAAATGAATCTATTTCATTTTATTCAATTTTGCTGGGACATCGTTCGTGATGAAAGTCACCTCAAATTTCGAAGCAGTCTGATGTTATCCGACGGCATTTTTCAAATAATTCGATGCTGTAAGTCTTGCAAAAATTCAAGTTGCGTTTCATAGATCTTGTTTTTCAAATGACCCACAAAAAAAGTCGAGTGGGGTTGAATATGGAGGTATTGCTGGAAAATGTATACCTCTTCTTTCATTCCAATGTTCCGGAAATATTCCATCCAAAAATACTGTAATAGGCTGTGCATAATGTAAAGATGCCCACACTGGACTTTTTTTCAGTTTTTTCGGGAAATGTATTCCTTTTGCCGATCGATTTGAGAATCACAGACTATATCAATTTCGTCATTCTGAATCGATTGGTGCTCGCAGAATTGAAATATCTTCATTGGTTTTCCAGTTAAAAAAATTAACTGGGGTTGAAAGGGATAATTTTTAATCAAAAATTTTAAAAAATCTACCTAAATTCTTAATAATTGTCGTTATTTCGTTGATCCGCCATAAAAATTCATAGCACAGAATAGAAAAAATTGTGTGATTTTTTGAAAAAAAATATTAAAATGTTTTATTTATTTTTTATTCCAAACCCTGATAAGCGTATACAAATCATATATTTTTGGACCCCGCATGAAATGTTGCGTATATATTGCAAATTTCAAGTGAATTTGACGAATTTGTATTTTTCATGATTTTTAAAGGAAATTTTTTCGAGTAATTATTTTTTGTCGATCAACTTGAAATTCACTGACTAGACTGACTCATCATTCTGAATAATTTGGTGCTTGTAAAATTGAGATATCTTCAACCGTTATCCAGTTGAAAAGTTCATCTGGAGTTGAAAGGGATGATTTTTTTTATCCTTAACCTTGTATCTGAGCATATAATACAAGACATATATTTCAAGCATAAATGTTTGGCGTATATAGTGCGAATTTAAAGTGAATCTGATTATTAATTTTTTTTTGTCGATTGACTTGAAATTTACAGATTTTACTAAATCCATCATTCTTGATTGATGGGTGCTCACATGATTGAGATAATAAATTAATCAGTTCTTCGGTTGAAAAGTTCATCTGGGGTAGAGGGGTTAGTTTCTTTCAAATATGAAAAGAAACACGTCGATTCTACCGAACAGAAAAAAATTCCTGGATATTCACTAGCCACTAAAATAAACCCCAAAACTAGTCAGTACCGTCGTTTATTGTAAAAAATTTGAGAAAATTATTTGTAAGAAGACAACTACTTATCCCTACGAACATTGAATTATATCTGACATGTATTTGTGCAATGTTTCTCCAAGAGCTCACTACAGCATGCGCTTCAAAGTTGTTTCCTCTCTTTCCTCTTGGTTTTCTCGATCTTCTCAGAACATTGGCGGAATTTTTTCTCAATGGAAACTGAAGATAAATTGGGATACCTATACGAAGCTACCAAAAATGCCGTGAATTTATTCCTAACCGGTATAATCTTGACAGAAGACAGCTATAGCAGATAAATCGACTACTGTCGACAACCGAAGTCAAGCGACACTGACTTCAGTCATTCGTTTGGAAGGTGACCGACGAACTTGGACGGTCTAAAATAGTTTGGAATTTGTACACGACATCACACGTCAAGAGGTAAGGGTCACGTCTTCCCGAGCTCGTACAAATCTCTTGAAAATCTATAGTGCATATACACCTGTTTGAGTGAAGTATTGCTTTCATCTCTTGCTAATTCTCCCACCAACTTTTTTCCTACCACTTTAACGAGAATAATATAATCACCAATTAAAAATGGATAAACTGAGAACTGAAAGGATATAAAATAATTACCCCAAGCCCAAAAAATGAAGAGATACTTAAACGAGGTATCAGATGTCAGAACTGAACTTAATAATTAACAAAATTCGGAGCGTAAAGTTGTGCAAGCAGGATTTCACCAAAGTTACGATATTTTTTCATTCGCCGGAGAATTTTATTTACCTTCATGAGTCGCTCTCATTCCAGGTAATGTACATGCATATTTAAATGATTTTTTGGACGCTTGCTGAGTTTATAGCCTCATTCAATATTCATGTACTTGAATGGGGGTGCTTTCTGTAGGTCTTTTCAATAATATTTACGAATGTCGCTGGTTTTTCTGCTTTGGAATGGAATTCCGCGCTTATGGAATTTCAGTTAGGAAATTGGTTGACCGTACGCTTTCGGGGTCCCTTGAAAGGAAAATTATGCAATTCGCATACATGTATTATTCATAACAAAACGTTTCGATGCCAAATACCGAGATGGGTATAGTTTTTTAACTGAAATTCAGTGGATAATTGTTTTCTTGAATGTAGTAGTTCATCCCACTCCCCAAAAACTGGAAAGTGTTGTGAAAGAAGTGTTAGATTCAAGTTCTCTGAAAAGTGTGGTCAACATCAGGCTAACTAGTAATTTTTCTAATTATTGTGAATGACGACATTCCCAAAATGTAGTAATTCGCAATACTTTCCGTAGGATGAAAAGTGTTGTGAACAAATAAGTAGCACGAAACAACTCGAAAGTGTAGTGTAATAAATGCATTTCAAAATATCGATATACTCAACACTTTCCAAATTATGGAAAGTGTGGTGAACGTACATTTTGCAATAAGTAATTCTCAAAACATGATATTCTCAACACTCTATGAAGGATCGTAGGAGTTCTGAGTAATTCATTTTTAAAATTCCATTTATAGGAAAGTGTTGCGAAAAATTAAAAAAGTTAAAGGAATGTGTTCATGAGAAGTGGGATAAATTTTGAATTTTTAGAACGGATTTTTCTTCAGGAAAAATGTTTCTTAGCAATAACATTGTTCTGATTACGATTCCGAATACAGTTTCACATTTTTTTGCAATCTTTTGTACATTTTTGATGTATTCACTAAAGGCTGAAACACAATGAAAGTTATATGTCTTTAGTTTTAATTTTCATAATTTTGGATATTTTTTTAAGTCGTCATTGACATTATTATTCTGGTCACGCCTCATGAACAATCTTGTTGATAAAATTCAGCTTCATTTTTCAATATTATTTTGCATCTTGTTTCATTTTAATAATTGATATCCAAAATCACAAAACATAAAACTTATTACATGAAACTTCCATTGTGTCTACGGCTTAATTCTACAAAATTCAGAATTCTACGGCGAATATAACGGAAGTTGAGAAGGTATTTTCATTAGGAGTGTCTATTTTGAGGAATTCACTATATATTTAGGATTCATGTAACAATGTGTATAGAACAGTATTTATTCAAAAGTCAGTGTCATAATTCTGATATAACTAATTGTACTTGTTTGATATTCTGTATCTAGAATATTTCGAAAAGAGTTTACAAATGCTGATTTCAAGATACTTAGTTGACTTACAACTTCCCTAACTCTCTCAACACTAAAAACTTCAACTCCCGAATACTCTTGCAGAATGTAATAAGTTACCCTCTCCAAGCTACCGGAGGAAATTTTTCAATTATTTTTCATTGGGTTCACTCAGCGATATATCGTGGTTGTTCCACTACCCCGTTCGCCAAACAATGGGGTGGCATTCACCAGAAAGCTCTGGGACTGTTTTGTCGGAGAAGGAGAGAAAATGTGTGTTTTCTGAGTAAATCAATAGGACGTGGCTTTGGGCCGAGGTGAATAATATCTTCTCTAACATTTATCTTGAGCACCTGCATGCTATACAGGTCCCGACACATCTGGCGCCACGTCTGGAGAGCGATGTTTTTCTCGTAGTCGTAGTCGAGTTTTTCCGCATTTCCTCGACCTTCGAATTTAATTGAATTTGGTAAAAGGGGTCAATTTTCAAAACGTTCTCACTACAATTTTGTGCACTGGACCGAGGAGAGCAAATCATCTATGCGATTTCAAGATTTGTTTGTTGGAGTTGAGGAACAAGAATATATAATAATAATAATACTCTTTCATAAACACTCATAGAGTGAACCCAAAAGCATAGCCTGTGCGGGGTAGAGAACGGCTATTATTATTATTTGCCGTGGAGCTCCTAAACATATTGAAGATCATGATACGGTCAATACTTTTTCTTGCTGCCGACAATGTGAATAGTTCATTTATATTGAAAACGGAATATAAATAGTGTCATAATAGTGAGAGTGCTGCTTTTGCTTTCTTTGCTGTATGTTGATTCGGTAACCTAGTTACCAGCGACACATTAGTCACGCGTACCACACAGAATTCAGATTGAAAAAAAATCCCGAATAAATCGGAATATAAAAACGAAATGAGTACCTAACACTCAATAAATATATCGACTGGTAATATTCCCGGTAAGCAACACACCTCAGCTTTGCCTCGACTCGTATATACTCACACGTCTTTATATTCCTTGTTACTTATATAACTATTCAATATATTTACTATACAGTGTGTTTCACTTCTCATGGAAACACCCTCGTATCTTCTCTAATTTTTGACGAAATATCATGAAATTCTCAGGATCGATAGATACACTAGAGATGAACACTCTGCACGAAAGGGGTCATCCTACGTGATATACACTGCTCTCCAGCAGCGATGAAACTACCCAATTTTCCGGAAAGTAATATTAGGGAGCAAAATTAGCAAAATTGGCCAAAAATTCTTTCGGATTCGTGTTCAGGATCCCAAAATTACTACTAATACACCTGTTTCTTGAAAAATTTTCAGTCCTGAAAAATTCAATTTTTTTTCACTTACTTCACGTATGATGACCCCTTTCGTGTAGAGAGTTCATCTCTAGTGTATCTATCGATCCTGAAAATTTCATAGTCCTACGTCATAAACTACGGAAGATACGGGGGCGTTTCCATGAGAAGTGAAACAAATTTGAATTTTTCAGGACTGAAAATTTTTCAAGAAACAGGTGTATTAGTAGTAATTCGGGGATCCTAAACACGAATCCGAAGGAATGTTTGGCCAATTTTGACCCCTAATATAAGTTTCTGGAAAAATGGGTGGTTCCATCGCTATTTTCGTGCAGTGTATATCACGTAGGATGACGCCTTCTGAGTAGCGAGTTCATTTATAGTGAATCTATCAATCCTGAAAATTTCATGGTTCTACGTTGAAAATTACGGAAGATACGGGGGTGTTTCCATGAGAAGTGAAACACAATATAGTTTGTCGTAGATATATTTTTCCACTATTTTGCTGATAATACTTGGGATAGTAATCAATCAACATTATTTATTACAGTGAACAAAAATACTTGTAGGACACCGACTTTGCCATCACATGAAATACGTCCTCCGATCTCTCCTACCACTCTATTGGAAATCTATGATACAGTTTAAAATGAATTACTGATATATTAGGGAATCCATAAAATGATGTAGACTCAGTGCACATTTCGAATATTTTGGTTTTAGGGCACCAACCAGTTTCTTATGTTGTGAATGAATCTAAACATTCATTTGTTTTCGCAACAAATAGATGGACATATCGGTAAATTTCTGTTGTCCTCTACATAGTGTAAGTCTTGGTAACCGGTGCTCAAATGGTTCACTATCGTCACTGCCAATCTTCATAAATAATGACTTCAACCTCGACCAGGGCAGGTTGTGGAAAAAATTCGAATGTTTCCTCTAACGCGCTATCTTTTCTCTTGTTGGCCACCGCGATCACCCGACTTAGTGCCTCTAGATTTCTTCCTATAGGTGCATCTAAAATCGGTTGTGAGCAAAATACAACCTCGAGATTTGGAAGTTTTGAGGAGAGAGAAGAATAAAAGCTGTGAATAGAGAAATTCAGGTAGAAGTTTTTCAGAGCGTTAAAGAAGTGTTTGATAGCATACTTCATAACTGTTCATAAAGTAATGGTCAAAATTTCGAAAATTTTATAAAATAATGTTCTTTATGTAATTTTGTTTATGTTTGGTTGCAAAACACTGTTACCTAAACCTTTTAAAAGTTTCCACCTGATTTCTCCAAAAGTACTGGATAGAAATATCAAGTATGTAGTATTTTTAAATATGTAATTGAACGGTCTTCAAAAGAAGGAATCACTCGACCCCCCTTTCTATCTAAGATTTCAGGGGTTGTTTCCACTCCCACTTCAGGGTTGACGTAATTTGAATGAAAACCCATTCTACATAATAGTTATTTATGTATCAAGGGCGTAATGTATGCGTTTAAGGCCTGCGGCGTGTATAATGGCCCGAAGGCGTTAGCCGTGTTTTTGCATATTTTTAAATTTCCTACGGGGACTGAAATATTCGGAGTGGTACGTTTTCAAATTGACAAACTGTATATCTATGCAATTATAGGGACCAAACCTTGATAGGCCTCAACACCAAGAATATCTAGTAGTACTGAGAACTATATTGTAATACTTTTTTTGTTACAGGTAAGCATTCGTCTACTACATGAGTCAGCGGTGATCCAGGTATAATTTAGTGTTTGTTTTTTATGAAAAAACTCGATTCAACCGGCATGTTTATCAGCGAAATATAATAATACATTGGATTAACCTAATGTACGTGATCTTTTTTTATCAAAATAACAGTTCGTACGCGTGGAAACACTACATTATATTTGATTATTCATTCGGTAGTCTGTCGACTAGGCAACTTTCATCGTAAACGTAATTATTTACCCGTCGAAAAAAATCTCTTTGGCAGCGTGATTTCAATCTTGGTAATGTAGACTCGCAGGGATATATACAAAACATTCGAAGCATGAATTCCCTGATGTTCATTTTGATATTTGTTTGAAAAACGTATGTACGCGAACAAAATTGTTATGCACCTTTCCCCAGCGTATTGATGGCTATAATTTATCAACACAAGCCTTGAAATTGTTATTTCTATTTTGAATTCACAGCATTTTACTAGAACTGTTGATGATCGATCTATAGAAAAAAATCTGAATCGGATAATAAATAATGGTTTTAGAGAGGTGGCAAGCTTTCAAATGGGCCACTCTGTATACACCGGGAAGAACTCCAATTTAAGTTTTCTCCTCTATTATACAACTAACTTCGGAAAAACTATGGCATTACACATTTCAAAGTGAATTTTGGATTATCTAAGCCTGCAAATTTGAAACATTCTTCATTGACGTTAGAAAATTCCACTTTCACACTCGACGATTTCGTTAAAATTGACTCCGAGAAAGTTTGGTGTTTGGTGCTGATTATGAACTCTCAAAGTTATGATTTTCCACAGTAATTTTCGCAGATGGCAAACAGAGATGGCGAAATCCTTTCGTGATAACAATTAATTAAATAAATAAAACATAAATCAAGTTAACTAAATTGTTCTCCGTTTAAACTTTAAGTCGCTACCGAAACTGGCGAACAATTGCTGAAGAGAGACTAAATTTTCATCTTGGCTGAATCCAAATAATTAATAAACGAAAACAAAACAAACAGTTGAAGAAGTAGAAGGAAATATTTGAATATCCCAGTTCGCATCGGGAGGAATATTTGAGGACAAGTTCCGTATAGACTCAAAATAATATTCGAAATCTGCAAATGACCAAAATTAGAAGGAATGGGTGATATGATATTCCGTGATTCATCATTGAAGCAAAATAAAATAGTATATTATTCAACAAGCTTGTAATGAATGCTATTATTCATGAGAATGAAGTTTGCGATGTGAGCCTTGGCGAGTAGAACACTATAACTCTTCTATGACTATAAAGAGTGTTCATCATTTAATTTATACAAGACGTTGTGCTTCCTCTAGAGGAAGAAAATGAAAATGGAATGAATCCATATCCAAAACCACGTCAAGATCTATTGAAAGTATTTATTTATTTTTAATATATTTCAGACGATGCGCAGTATATAAAATTCGTGTTTTCATAGCACATTCGAGAGTATTTTTGGCCTCAACCTGCGGTCTCGGCCAAAAATCAACAATTTCATGTGCCATTAAGAAAAACATCCATTTTACGCAGTTAATACAAAAATAACTATATTGTAGTTGAGACTCCTTCACTTTCAGGTGTTCAGTAGAAAAATATCAGCGATAGAAATATTGAAAATTAAATACATGATCAAACCTTCAGCTTGAACTCATTCATTGTAAATTTCATCGAAGATAATTTAATAAAAATCAACTACCGTCCCTAACCACTATCAAATTATAGTTGACAGATGCTAGCGGAAATAACTAACATTCCTAAATTTCGATAGTCTTTTACAGTATGTTATTTCGAATAATCAACAGACAATTTTGAAGAAATTATTAGCGTTCAAGTTTAGCCCACCACTGTATTCCGCCAACTTGATTAAGTCAGTCGGAGTCTGGCCCTTCCTACTTCATTTCTATTATTATTACGCTGCATCTTATTGGAAATCTCTACTCTGAGACTCGAAGGAAATCGAAAGGATATCCAGTCCGTGGAAAATTGGATCCTTTTTCTCAGATAGCTGGAGAACCGATGTACATATATCTGCAAAGTCTCCAAATCTATGTAGAATAATAGAATGCTGTCGACAAAGCACCGCGAGAGAGTGAGTTGAAGGGTTCTTGTTCCGGATTTTGATTGACGCTTCCTAGGGTCTTCAAGATTTAACATCTTTCATTCGTTTTTCAATACTGGGTGACGATATTAAACTGAAAAATGTTTTTGATGGAATCACAGCAATAATAATAGGTTATTTGTGGCTTACGAAATTCCACATCGGAACAATAATTTCACAATCTCCTATTGTTCAAAAAAATTGTAAAAACCCATTTGGTGTGTGAATTTCACAAGATTATAAATATTTGAACGGTGTTAAATTCTTTGAAAGCCTTGAAATAAACTCACACTTGAACTCCAGATAATTGCTGTTTCACAAGCGAACAACATGAGAATGAACATCATGAATTACTGATTTTAATGTGCAATAACAGTATAATTTTACAAACTATTTTATTTTAAATATTTTGAAATTTTGCATTATTTTCTCACCATCACAATGATTTTCTCAATACGTATGTAAAATTGCTTAGTTATTGTCGGTGAAATTTCCAATGAATATTGAAGTGGATTCACCTTGTAATCCGATGAAGTGCTTCAGCAGTTCCATTTTTTTCATTTTTTTTTCAAGATATCAAAATAAACAACAACATAGTAGACACTGGAAATTATGACGTATATGATGATTTTTTTGGACGGTTTTGTGGAAAGTGACACTAATTCTTGGATTTCAAATAAAATACCCTGTACATTTTGCCATTTTTGGAATCCTGGAATCATTTTGAATAAATCTGAAGTACTTTTACAAAAACCATTGATTTTTTTCAGCAAAATAAATACAAATTTGATTTTTGATCAATGAATTTCATAGCTAGGTGAATTCTCATATTTTGATGTCAGTTTTATTTTCGTTCTTTTGAACAGCACTATCCTGCAGTATCCTTTTGGATTTCAAAGCTTACCAAGCAAGCATCGTACTATCACTGAATTCGGTTCACAGCCAACTTGATGCATCGATGAACAGGACATTGAAAAACTAATACCTCGTGACACATGATTGAATAGAGAATTTTTAGGCATTTGTGAAAAAAATTGTGGTTACTATCGGTCAAACATATGGTTGGGAACAAAAAGTTCGTTAGGCCATCATTGGCCATCTTGTAAATTTCTTATCATTATTTTTTCAAACTTTTGAATTTCATTTTGGTACTAGGACATTTTGAACTCCATTATGCCACTGAAATGTTACTTCAGTGCATACTTTCAGATTGCCTGCCTCTTTTCTATTATTGAGTCCATCATAAACATGACAGCAATAGAATATGAAGTAATTCATTCCAGCGAAATCGAAAGTTTTATCTCAACCGACCGTTCGGCTAAACATTTCAAAATCCCCGCAGACGTGCACAAGATTTGAAATATACTCCAATTATAAGCAGCTAAAATAGGAAACAAACATTCCGCCTCTGGAAATTATTCAATGAGCTGCATAGAACAGCATATATCACAGCATTTCTCATGTATATCCTTTCTACAAGCTTTCGCATATTGTGTATGCGTTTATTAACGATCTGATGCAACGATTATAATATATCAAAATAACTGCTCTGGAGTTGTTAGTTATATCTGATTCAACTGTCTTGAATGGGTTTTTTTGAGAGCACTTAGGGATGGATTGCTGGAAAATTCATGGAATTATTTAGGATTTATGTATGCGTATTTGAAGACGTGCTATGTAGTCTGCATGATTATACATTCGAACAGTGTTTTCAATTATATTCACAGTGTAAGCTCAACACTGATTGAACTTCTTTGGGTTCAATCGGTCGGTGGATCAGCGGTCTAATGCACAGGCCGTTCGAAACTCCAGCATAGCGATAGTCGGTTCGAATCCGATGTAGGTACGAGAATTTTTCTCAACTACTTTATATCGGATCGATAGGCGATCGCATGCCTTGTTGAAAAGCAAGTGTATGGTGAGTTGTCTAGATGCCAATCTCGTCTAGTGCTAGCTTGGAGTGCACACCGACCACCCGAGGTGGTGCTGTAGGTTTTCCGGGTTTTCCTACAGCTGAAAAGTGAATACATCACCTAAAACATCAGTAAGTCGCCCCGGAGCGCCACGGCAAATAATAATAATAGCCGTCCTCTACCCGCACAGGCTATGCCTTTGGGTACACTCAACGAGTGTTTATGAGGGAGTATTATTGTTAATTGACAAGCCTAAGGAAAACAGGGTTTTTCACGATGAGTTAATTGGACGTTTCTGGCACACCAAGCAATGGATCCACCTGAAAATTTGATAGTATGCCTAAGCTATCATGATGTACACCCCTAATATATTTTAGATGATGCAGCGTTCTATAAAGTAGCGGCTATTTTGATTTCTCAAATTTAACTATTTTCCTATACGTATCTGTTACCGTTTAAGAGATATAAATTACTTTCGATTTTTTTTTAATGAACATGTACTTTCATAAACTGTTTGGACTCTGACTTTTCCAGATGTTTTGGTGAAGCGAGTCCTTCAGAGCGGCATCAGCTGTTCAATGCATCTCACTACTTGATCGTAGGGCGTCTGGTGATGAGCTCGTGCGAAGTTGAATAAAATGCCTTACAATAGTTGATCGAGGCCATTGAAAGGTTCCGCTAATACTAAACATGGTCCTGCGTGATATAACTGTCGATTGGCAGGTTCTCCTTGCAGCCAGAGACCCCTTTGTTGGCCCCCTTCGCTTATATATCCGTTCATACACCAGATCGACTGCGGAGAATATTCGCATGTATCTTATAACATGCATTCAATCATATTATCGGTCTGTAGTTCTTTGAATCAGACCAATCTCCGTTTTTGGGGGTTAGTACGGAATCTGTTGCTCCCTATCTAGTCATCATGAGATGGTGGAGAGGACATGGAAACCTCAATAGTTATTTTGCATATCAGGACCTGGAGCAGCAAAGTTCTTCGAGCTTTTGAGGGCCCGTCAAACTTCCTCCGGAATTATCGGATCGTGTAGTTTATTGAAGAAGCCTTTTGCAGAAAGCTTCGAACTGCGCTAGAGCTGGAGTTTCTACGTTGAGTGGTTGTGAAAATTCGTAAATGTTCCTCCAGAAGGTTTTCACCTGACCAGCCGCCGACGGTTATTATTATTATCTAAATCTAAAATCTGCAATGATGTTTATCGATTATTACGTTTATCAATCATTATTGTGTGCCCTGTCTCTACGCCCGAATGTATCGAACGTTTTCGCTCTGCCATCACCTAGAATTTTCCAATAATCGACTATCAAACGACTTTTCCCGGATGGAGCTACCGGGATGGAGGCAGGTTTTATAAATTGAAACGACCATGATGAGTTCCCTGGTACATTTATCATCGAATGAAACCCATCAGCGGATGACGGCCAGACCGGAAATGTGCCATTACCTAACGTGTCTCCTCCATTGTGTCCACGAAGTGGATCTTTGCCGTATTTTCGCCCTGCGATAAAAGCTTGGTAATTACGGCGAGGTATCGAAGATGTTAGGTGCGGCCTTTGGAGAAAATTGCCAGAGAGAGTGGGTCAGGTGGAAAGTGACCGACAAGTTCCTTGTAGTAATGGTAATAATGATAATGCCGCAGTCAAACAGTTCAACGACCTTTAATATTGTAATTTTTTAAATGAAGCGATAAAACACTCGGATGCATTCCAAAATCATTTTTTGATGATACATATTCGAGGGCGGCTACTCCTATTGTATCACTTGATACAGGGAAATACGTTGGTGCACTTATCGAAAAGATTTAATCATTGATCCCAAAATTATTCAAAGCTGTACTAAATCGGTTTCTTGGGTAATTTTCTTTCGTGGATAGTATCATACTTATACAATAGTAAAATAAGTGTGAAATTAGGAGACTGTTATTCATCGCCATTTAACATTGAACTAGGAGTCCCGCAAGGTTTCATTTTGAGTCCTCTTATTTTCTTACTCTTCATTAACGATATGCAAATCATGTGAGTACAGATCATATTGTTCTAAATGCTGATGATACTACACTTACAGCTGATTCTGACAGTCCTCAGTCATGAATCCTGGTAGAACGGTTCTCATGCAGTTTCTGTTCAGAAATGAAAGAAAATTTAGTAATTTTCGACTGAAGGTTGGTAAAAAGTATGTCGAATCGTTATATATAGCACCAAATTCGTTGGTACCTAAATCGATAGTAGAATCAATAGTGGAGAAAGGGGTATCAATGAGAACAAAATAATTTTCACCCTTCACCACACTAGTAATTTTATTCCTAGATGCGCATTTCGTTAACCAAGTTAACTTCATCAGTAGGATTACTAAACTATGTTTAATATCATGATTCAGGAAAAATTAACACGTTCATCAGAGACTTATCAAGAGAAACTGCTGTTCCACTGTCCACTGTTCCACAAATTGTGAAAAAACTTATGGCCGTATTTTTGAACATTTTATTTATATTTTATTACACTTTATCCAATCTTGTCTCATCAACCTTATAAAAAACTGCATTTTTGTTGAGAAAGTAATTACGAATCGAAATGCTCGATGGAATATAAGGTGTTTCAACGATAGTGTAAATTTTTTTCATCTTCCAGATCCGTAGCATGAATAATAACGTAGTTGGCAATTGTGCCAATTCAATTTGTATCACCCCGTATAGTTTATACCAACCAAAATTCATCAGTTGCCCAATTTTCGAAACGAAAAATAAAACTCATGAATTACTCGAACCCGTCGAATTTTATTTCGAGCGAAAACTTTTCCAACAGCTAACCCAATTATCGTATTGTCGCCACCGCCAACTACTTTGGAAACTTGAATGATATCAGTTTCAATGAAAATTCAAGTGAACAAGGAAGAAACTATTTGAAATCTCAAATATGTTATCCAAACATTATCTGATGCAAACGGCCATGTCTACTTTCAAAATACCTCCGTACATTTCTCAAAATTTCTTGGAGTTACTGCTCAACACTCGGTCACACTGCTGCTATGCGTAGTTCATTGAGGAAATTTCGTTTCGGATGTCCTCACAAAAAAGTTCTTTAAACCAATCCAATGAAAAAATATTGTATTCAACACCTTCAAATCGACATGCCCTAACTAATAATTTCTTTGCTGGATATTCACTTCAACGTATATAAACTCCGGCATTGATAAGATCCGTCTGAATGAGAGTAGGTATTTTTGTTTACGGATGAATCAATAGTCTGTTCGTGCGCTTTATCACATTTGAGATGTGTGTTTCTACTTTTGCAATCTTCCTTTATTACCACGTCTATAAATAAGCAGCAAGAGCAGACTGAACTTGGCCTTGTTGGATATAATTGAATACCAGAAAGTGAAGTTGCCAATACCTGACTTTCATGTGAAAAAATGTTTCAAAATTTGACTGAGAGGTGAAAAAAAATTACAAAATACCTACCTTATCGAATCATCGCCAAATAAATGATCAATTACTTTAATATTTGTATTATTTCTAAGTTTGTAGCTCTGTGAGAACTACTTTAAGATTTCGTGAAAGCGAGATGGAGAGTCAGCATACAACTTACCATGAATACAGAAGTAAAATGAGTTGCATATTAGTAATATAAGGCATGTTTTTTATTTACATGCATATGCATTTTTGTTCCTTGTGCCTGAAAAACTGCATGACAATTCACATAAGTGACTTTCACTTGGGTTTTTATGACAAGGGAATTTTGTCAATTCTTTAGTACCTAATGCCATTTGAGTTATTGAAATAACCCTGATTTTTTTACGCACGCCGACATGTACAGTTGTGAATGTCGACAGGCATGCCTTTCTCATGTAGGGTAAGCACGCATGTATCTTGATCAGCCTTTGGTTGACAGTTTAAGTGGATTTCATAAAATGTTCACATCACTTTTCTTTGACAAACAACCTTGTACTACCCTTATTGACTATTTTTTACGCGTAAAATGGTCAGCTACATAATGCTGAGGGCACTTATCTGTTTGTTCCAGCCCTGTTTCTTATCTGACTAATTTTTCAAGTCAACCCTACCTAAACTTGAAATGTTTTGCCAAATTAAGGGGATGATAGGTTGACCTGAGATTGGGTTGGTTTGGCCGCAGGACGATATTTCAGCTAACTTGATGTATTTTCATGCGTGTGGTCCCAGGCGTGTTGGGTAGCAAGTGAATTGTATTTCCGCAGCTTTATCGTTTACAGGGTGGCCCAACGGAAAATGACAAATTACGTTTGGAATCGCTGAACCAGGTCTATTTTGATTACTAGAGGGATACTTGTTAGTGATAGACTCAGTCACGCAACTTCATACCCCTGTCAGTAGCGGCTACCCCCTGCTTATCATCATAGGTAACATGGGTCCACACACAAACTCTGCAGAAGCTGAATGTTTCGTGTGGTATTTCTGACAAACATATTGTTGGACCACTTCTCTTATGATAATTTGAATGGGCAAATGTATTTAAATCTTCTTCAAAATGTCATCGATCCCATGATAATTCTGAAGAATAATTTCAACAAGATGGAGCACCACCTCACCATGTAGTGGCGGTTAAAATCTTTCGGGATAAACTATATACCAATCATTGGATATTGCGACGAGGTCCAATTGAGTGGCCAGCTAGATCACCAGACCACAATCCGTTGGATTATTTTGTGAGGACATCCCAAGAGCAATTTTTTTTCAATCCTCTAGAGTCACTGAAGGACTTACTTGGTAGAATTGTATACAAGTGCGGTAAATCAACTCCAGAAGTGTTAAAAAACGTTCGCAATGATACTAAAAGTAGTCTTCAGCATTGTTTGGATATGGGGAAGGCCCAATTCGAGGAATAAATGAATTGAATTTCAATAGGAACAGGAAAGATATTGTTTATTCAAATTGAACTTGTTACAACACTAATCTCAAATATCATTGATTCGATGTTGAAAAAATGGAAACGATCACTCGACTCATGTTACCTAGGATTATTCGCGAGGGGGTAGCCCCTCCCACACGTGAGGGGGATAAAGTTGCGTGACTAAATCCATCAACGACATATTTATGCCCCTCTAGAAATTGAAATTGAACTGTTTCAGGTGAAAGGTTCTTGTTGGGCCACCCTATATAATATATTCAGGAGAAACTGTGCCATTCGATCGGTGAGAAAAAATAAAATCATTGGAAATTTCTCTTCGTTGTAAGAAGAGAGCTTTGTAAAGTAGTTTCACATAGTTAAGTAGTTCCATAGTCAATAGCTCAAACAGTCATTTCAATACTATTCTTGAAAATGATAAACATTCCAAAACAAGCATTATAATAATCTAGGTCATGAGTTGAAACAATGTTCGACACTTTCAAAAGTATTCATTGCTGGACATTTTCGTTAATAGTTTTCTATCATTGTACGTAATGGGAGGCAAACAGATCAAGGAGTTGAGAGTTTCATTTTAAACTTTTTTTGAATGGTTTTAAGGACCTCCTGAGTCCTGCCTCATACGGTTGAAAATATTCAGGTCAGAAATCTTCACTTCTTGATGAAATACCACATGTGACTGTAAGTCACTACTTCTATTCGTGACCATTGGTGTAACTCAATTTTGAGATTTAAAACCTGTCCACGAATTCACTAGCATTTCCCTTTCTTTCCTGTTTCCGTTTCCAAATAATTTCCTTGAAAAGTTGTCAGATGGATAGGTAGATTTTATCAACTGTATTCAATGTCAATCACCTATGAAGTGAATACCTTAAAATAGTTTACCAGCACTACGACCTAGTACACAGATTGGTTTTGATGAATCGACAATCAGAGAGTTTTTACTATCTTTGGTAGGGTTAACGTTTATAATAGATGTAATCTTGTAGTATCTAAAACGGAACCTAGTGGTACGCCTGAATCACTATTTGGTACCTGTTATCCAAAGTATGTCATTATTTCTATGTTACACATTAGTTAACTGATACTCTCCGTAGTGGTGGTTTGGATTAGGGTATTGAGCCAAAAAATTTGTGACTTTTTCTACCATAAAAACAATACCAATTCTTTATTTTGTTTTTTTATTATTTCTCCGACATCCAAAATTGAGATACAAAGTGGTAATGAAATCTTTCATTGTTCGAGAAAGTGGACATCTAATAATCCCAGTACAAGTCTTGTGGAATGTAGACAGCTACTTGATGAGGCCCCTGGGGGCAGAGGTATTAGCATGCCAGTCTCTGGACTAGCCGAGCTACACTTCCTTCCAGGATCTGGACACATTTATGTTCCAAAGCCGACATCAAATGTGGCCGAAGAGGGTTGGATTACGGAGTAGGTGATTCATATAGATTATTCAGATGAAATGAGGGATTTACATGCTCGATGTAATGAAACAACGTAGTAGTAATAGTGGATTAATGAGTTATACTTACCTGGCATACAGATTTGAAAAATATCTAACTATGCGAGAAATATGTCTCAGCTCAGCACGGATATATGGAATTGAGTATTTTGATAAGAAAAGAAGAGAAAATCTGAATGGAATGTAGTCATCTCTACATTTATGAGGAGTGACAAATGTTGAGAACAAAAATATTTCAACATGGTCTAAAGAACCATTTTTCCATTTTTATTTTTTAGTTTTTTGCACTAACTTATTATCGAAAACAGTTATTCCTTTGGCTGATGCTACAACGGATATAGTCGAAGACAAAAGGGTGGGGAGGCTGAACTCATATATGTACAGGGTGTTCCACATTTGGTCGGCACCATTGCCAACTCCGTTATTATTGTTGCTACGAATTCGATTAAATAGGCAAACTAGTAGCATGTTTAATGGCCTCGATGCCGAAAAAAAAAAATTGACAGTGGCGTTTTCAGAATATTTCATAAAATTATATGTCTTTCTATGGATCATCCTATTTTTTCATGCATTTCGATTCGTAATAACATTCTCAACAACAAATCTCATTTGACTTTTTTTCGTAAAGGTGAAAATAAGACAGTTTTATCAATAGGACACATTTATAACAAACGGATTTGATAAAGCGCTATAAAATATCGAGTAAATGTTCAAAATCACCGCCTTCTTGTTGAACACATATTTGGGCCCTTCTATTGACACTACGTGTGGCATGCAACACAGTTCGGCCATCAATTCTATTAATTATATTTTCAATATAATTTTTCTGTTCATATTATTATGTTTCATTCCGCACACCTCATTTTTCAGAAATCCTCGAAACTAAAAATCTAAAGGTGTCATGTCTGGTGAACGAGGGGGCCACTTAACAGGACCATTTGTAGCAATCCATCTGTTTCCTAAACAGCCTCGCAGCATTCTTTTTACGCCACTGACATTATGTGCTGGTGCTCCATACTGCTGAAAATACATCATCTGACGAGACCCAGATCAAGATCTTCGAAAAACTCTTCCAACACTCTTGTTAATGAATTAATGTAACTTGGTCCGTTCAAATAACCATGGTAGAAAAATGGACCAATAATTCTGCCTCTAAATAGACCACATTAATACTAAATCGTCTTTGCGGATTGTGGGAATGGACTAGAAATCGACTCCAATAATGAAAATTATTTCTATTAAATATTCCACGATATGAAAAATTTGCCTCATCGCTCCATATAATATTTCTATAGAAGTTTGTATCTTGTCTGCATTTATTCATAAACTACCGACAAAACCCCAATCGTCTCTCAGGATCACCAGGTTCTAGTGTTTGCACTGGTCTCAACTTATAAGGAGAAATCTTATGATTCTTCAGAATTTGTTGAATACCAGACAGTGGAACAGCTATTTCTCTAGATAAATCTCTGATGGAATTATTTAGATATACCTCAAAGTAGGATAAAACGTCAATTTCTGTATCTTCAGATATTACAAAACATTTGTTACTTTTCCTCTTCTCAAAAACTTTTTCATTGTTCCTGAATCGACGATGAAGCACAGCAAAAAAACGCCGATTAGGTAATTCACGATCGGGGAACGAATTGCTGTAGTGTTGGAGTGCTCTTACGCTATTTTTCTTGCAAACCAAGTAGGATTCTAACATATTACGTTTTTCCTGATGGGAGAACGGCATTTCGAAAAATATTTGAACAGTAGTTGACAGTTACAATAATTTATGACATTGTCATGAGAATATTTGACAAATAGAATTTCAATAAAGTTTCGAGGCAACTTGATTGCTCATAATAATAATGTTTTATCAAATCAAACACATTTTTCCAACCACATTCATATGACTCTCCAGTATTTTCTGTTCTGTACAAAAACGGCTTCAAAGTTATCATCACAGAGACATATTTTGATTCACAAAATAAATGCGGCTAGCGGAATAGCTTTAAGATGGAATTTATTGTTTTGTACATTAATACCAAATAGGTCAGTGCTGTCAATTGAGTAGTGCGCATTATGATAACGGGTTTCACGAGTTCACATCTCAGCGCAATTTTTTATTTTACTGTCTTAGTTTGCTATTAGTAACAAAATATTGTCATTCGTATAAGTACCAAAATTGGGTATTTGGACAATCATGAGGTTTTATTCGCCAAAACAAAGAAACTTTTTGTACTAGTAAAGGAAATAAATATTTCCACTCAAGTCGCTCATTTTTCACTCTAGGAAGAAAGGTGATATGAGCTTTGTTGTTGAGAATGTTATTACGAATCGAAATGCATGAAAAAATATTCCATTGAAAGAAATATCATTTTATGAAATATTCTGAAAACGCGAGTGTCCATTTTCTTTAAGTTTTCTGCATGGAGAAGGCCATTAAAAATGCTACTAGTTTGCCCATTTAACACCCTGTATAGATAGAGAAGAGTGGTGGATTGCCAACCTCTTTAGGTGTTCCACATTCAAACATCTGCAATGCAATCACGAACAAAAAGCAGATTCTAATAAAATTCTGACACTGATGTCACTGAATTCTGATTTCTATTTTAAACTTCGTTTTCACCCCAAAAATAATGTCTAATGTTGAGTTGGAAAATCCACCCCGCCGTGCTCACGATAACCATGCCAAGTTTTCATTTTCGCCGTTGAAATTTCCATTTTCTTTGGACAAGGGGTTTTCTTGTGCTCTGCTGGTCCAAATGGGAAAGCAGTCCCATCCACTGAGTTCATTCCTTTCTCATTTATTGTTTCCTGGTACTACCGATAATATATGTACTTACTGCCCATACCTACATGGCCGTTAGTGATTTCCGTATCACTCCCAAAAATAGTGGTGATTAAAGATCGAAAACGATCTCACGAACAAAGGTAATAGGTTTTCAAATTTATCTGAACATAAATATTTATTTTCACCAGAAGTTTTCCCGTTCATTACTGTTTTAAGTCAACAATCACTTGTACGGAAGAGCCCGTTCACTCTCATATCATATCTAGTCTCAAACCAAAACAAATTTTATAATATTTCCTGGTAATGAGTATATATACCCTGCATAAATAACATACATAAATAAGCCGTGTTTTTGTGACTTTCGATTTTTTAGTTACCTGTTTCTTTTGTCAATCGATTTGAAATTCACCGGCTATACTAATTCCATAATTCTGAATCGACTGGCGTTTGCAGAATTGCTCTATCTTGAATCTTTCTCGAGTTGAAGAGTTCATTTGGAATTGAAAGGGTTGTTTGTTAGAAAAATCTTTCGAAATGTTGTCAATTCGTCATCGAAATGTATTTTCATGGTATGATTTGAAATTAGTTCCTCGAAAAACATTTGAGGAAAATTTTCGATTTTTTTTTAAATGAAATATGAAAATTTTCGAAAATTTCATGGTGCGAGGATATTTTCGACGTTTTATTCCCTTTCTCTGACAAACCTTGTTTCTGAGCATAAACAAGTCATACATTTTTGGAATCAGCATGAAATTTTGCATATATAGTGCGGATTCCAAGTGACTCTGATGATTTTGTATTTTTCATGATTTTTAGGGGCTACCCCTTTGGAATTTTTGCTATTTTTTGAGTAATTCACTTCTTTTTTTGATCGATTTGAAATTCACAGAGTATACTAATTTCGTCATTCTGAATCGATTGGCGTTCGCAGAATTGCTCTATCTTAAACCGTTCTCGAGTTGATGAGTTCATTTATGTAGTTGAGAGAGTTGTTTGTTAGAAAAATCTTCACAAGTGTTTTAAATTCTTCTTCGAAATGTATTTCCATGGTATGATTTTGAATCAGCTCCTCGACACACATTTGAGGAAAAATGGCGATTTTTTAAAAAATGAAATGTGAAATTTTCGACGTTTTATTCCCTTTTTCTGACAAACCTTGTATCTGCGCATAAACAAATCATAAATGTTCGAAATCAGCATAAAATTTTGCAAATATAGTGCGGATTTCAAGAGACTGGTGACTTTGTCTTTTTCATGAATTTTAGGGGTCTACCCCTTTGGACTTTTTGCGATTTTCCGAGTAATTTATTTCATATGTTGATTGATTTGAAATTTACAGAGTATACTAATTTCATCATTCTGAATCGATTGACGTTCGCAGAATTGCTCTATCTTAAACCGTTCTCGAGTTGATGAGTTCATTTTTGGAGTTGAGAGAGTTGTTTGTTAGAAAAATCTTCCCAAGTGTTGTAAATTCTTCTTCGAAATGTATTTTCATCAGCTCCTCGACACACATTTGAGAAAAAATGGCAATTTTTTTTTAAATTAAATGTGAAATTTTTGACGTTTTATTCCCTTTTTCTGACAAACCTTGTATCTGCGCATAAACAAATCATAAATGTTCGAAATCAGCATAAAATTTTGCAAGTATAGTGCGGATTTCGAGATGACTTTTTATTTTTCATGATTTTTAGGGGAGACTGATGAATTTGTATATTTCATAGAGCAATTCTGCAAACGCCAGTCGATTCAGAATTATGGAATTAGTATATCCGGTGAATTTCAAATCGATTGACAAAAGAAACAGGTTACTAAAAAATCGAAAAAGTCACAAAAACACGGATTATTTATGTATGTTATTTATGCAGGGTATATATACTCATTACCAGGAAATATTATAATATTTGTTTTGGTTTGAGACTAGATATGATATGAGAGTGAACGGGCTCTTCCGTACAAGTGATTGTTGACTTAAAACAGTAATGAACGGGAAAACTTCTGGTGAAAATAAATATTTATGTTCAGATAAATTTGAAAACCTATTACCTTTGTTCGTGAGATCGATTTCGATCTTTAATCACCACTATTTTTGGGAGTGATACGGAAATCACTAACGGCCATGTAGTAAGTACATATATTATGTACTGAATGAACTCAGTGGATGGGACTGCTTTCCCATTTGGATTTTTTAGATTATCCCCATATTAATTGAGAAAAATGAGCGGGTCCATACTTTTGACTAACTCTGTATATGCAAAATTTCATGATGATTCTGAAAATATATGATTTGTTGATGCTCAGATTCAAGGTTCGTCAGAAAAAGTAAATAAAAATGTCCTCGCATGATCGAATTTTTTTAAATTTTCACTTTTAATTTTTCAAAAAATCACAAACTTTCTTCAAATGTTTCTCGACAATCCGATTTCAAATCGTACTATAAAAATAAGTTTCGATGACAACATTTCGAAAGATTTTTCTAACAAACATCCCTCTCAACTCCAAATGTACTCTTCAACCCGAAAACGGTTTAAGATAGAGCAATTCTGCGAACGCCAAGCGATTCAGAATGACAAAATTAGTATACTCTGTGAATTTCAAATCGATCAAGAAAAGAACTAAATTACTCAAAAAATCGCAAAAAGTCCAAAGTCATCAGAGTCTCTTGAAATCCGCACTATATTTGCAAAATTTTATGCTGATTTCGAACATTTATAACTTGTTTATGCGCAGATACAAGGTTTGTCAGGAAAAGGGTATGAGACGTCGAAAATTTAGAAAATTTCACATTTCATTTTTTAAAAATCGCCATCTTTCCTCAAATGTGTGTCGAGGAGCTGATTCAAAATCGTACCATGAAAATACATTTCGAAGAAGAATTTACAACACTTGGGAAGATTACAACTTGTGAATACAGTTTTTTTGGAATTAGTGACGGTTGCGCAGATTTTAAATAGCACTGGATGTTGGTTCAGGAGATTTTTATGTTAACACTTTCAATAAATTTGGTAGTCAGAAATCACAGAATCATTTCTCATGATTTTTTATTCATTGTCCTATACTCCGTGTGTAATTACAGGTACTCATTCAAGTTCCGGGATGAAAAATTGATGTTGCCATTGTAATAAATATTCCTCCTACATTAATCACCCTGTAATGGTAATGGTAATGGTAAATATGGATGGTGACTGATGCGCTGCGCCCTAATTAGATCTATCGTGCCCCATCTTCTTCTGCTATTTCAAGGTGTCCTCGTTTACAGCAGCCCCTCAAGCCCCAATTCCTTGATGAATTTAAGGATTTTGAGGGGGTCTATTCGTGGTATTTCTCCCACAGTCAGCTGGTGTGATCCCAGTATATTCAATCTTTCGTGATGTACAGCATAACACTCCATCAATATATGGTGTGGTGATTCTGGATGTTTCCCACAGAATCTGCTGGTGCTGTCCTCCTCTAAGCTTAGCTTCTTTTGGTGTTCTTTGAGTCTGCAGTGCCCCGTAAGAAATCCCGTGATTGTTTTTAGACTAGTTTTGCTGAGGTTAATCAGTGTCTTCGATCATGCTCGGTTGAAGTTGCCGAGGAGATCTTTGGCCTGCCTTAGCCCTGGAAGTCTTTGCCAGTATGTTGCTCTCATTGCTTCTTCAGTTTTATTGAGTTCGTCTGGAAGTAATATTTTTCAAGTCCGCCATATGGTTCTGGCCCGATCAGTGGCGTTGATGCCCCTTTTCGTGCCAGGGTATCTGCTTGTTCATTGCCCTCCACTCCGACGTGCCCCGGCACCCAGAGGATCACCTTGTTGTTCCTGCCTAGATCATTGAGTTTGTCTAGGCATTCCCAAATCATCATTGAGTTGATGTTAAATGAGCTCTGTAACAAATCTATTTGAAATCATGGACGAATGCATCTTTTTAACGGAAACATTGTTTATCATTTCCATGTATTCTCATTCGATTGATGGCAAATGATTCGGAACGGCACAGGAAATATTCAGCGCACAGAGAATTAATTGTACACAAATCTTCACTGAACAAAAACCAAACATTCATTCCGCTCCCTTCCATTCTCTTGATTCCTTTTGCCCTGGATTGTTATTTTCCGTGATGTTATTTAAATTCAACCCTGCTTTTAGTCGCAATTACTCCTTGTAATAAAACCAAACTGAATTCACAGAGTGGGTATTTTTCATGTCACGTCTCTCAACGACAACAAGCAGTTGTTGCATAGAGCCCTTAGGATAAAGTTTGTACGTGAATAATGGAATACATTATTGTGTCTGATCGAGAGAAATGTATACCGGTTGTCGTTCGTGAATTACTCCGCTCTCAGTTGTATGGAACTTTCATCAACTGTCGAAGTGTGGATGAGGATAAGTTAGATTTTCAGTCTTAGATTAGGTAAATGTGATCAATATGCTGTATTTAATTTCCCAAATATGCTTCAAACTAAAATTTCAAAAGAACAAGTTACTCAAAGAATTTTACATTCTTCGTCGCTTCCTAATATTTGTCACACATCAAATAAAAGTAATTGGGAATACAATTTTTTCCATTATTGATTAAATGTCAGAAATGTCGAAATGCTGTCGAAGCATATCTAAGGGTCAATCAAACATGAAATTATTATAGTTATATAGGGTGTCCCACGACGATTGAGAAAAGAAATCTCTCGGAACTCTAGAGCAATAGACATTTGTAATTTTGGGGTTGTAAATTGAAGTGATTAGTGCATCTATTTTTGATATTATGTATAACAAAAGCTACTTTATAATTGAATAGCATTTTGTCACAATAGATACAACCGAGCGGAATTGTTAATGTTATTAAATATGAGAAAGTTGAACTTTCATAGATAAAAAAACAGATTCAACAACACTTTAATATCTATATTGAATTTATAACAAAATGACCACAAACAATTAAAGATTTAATAAAGGATATTCAGCAATTATGTGTTATTGAAACTGATATGAAAATATAACAGATCGTGAATGAAATTATATAAATGAGGCAAGATAAGTTACTAACATCTCAAGGATATGTAAAACAATAATCCAGTTTCGTCAAAATACAATGAATGTATTAAAAAGTGAATGAAAGAATCATGTAATGAAAAGTTGATTGGAAGAATCAGCTTTCCAGAGGAATGGGAAAGATTGTTTAGAAAACTGAATTATTTTTAATGAAAATGAAGTTAATCCTCATTTTGAAATCAGAGAATTAGAGAAATTAGAGTACGAAAGGTAACCCGAATTTACACAGACATTATATAACAAACTAAAAGATCACATCTGGAATATCACGAGTTGAAACTACGACTGACCATCTGATCTGGGTATGTCTGGGTCTGATCTGGGTATGGTTTAGGTGTGGTTTTGGTATGGTCTGGGAATGGTTTGGATATGGTCTGTTCAAGGCATGGTCTGGGTCAGATTGTGATGCACCATTGGCGTTCGTCTACCGAAAACGGCTGTGGCAAACAAACGGGAAGAAAATGTATCTGTAAACTAGTATATGAACTTTACTTATTCTCTACTAAGTTCTTGGAAAATGTCAAAAGCCTGATAGATCAGCCCGCTGTGTTTGCCCGTGGCTCATTATGATTTTTTTGAGGAAAAAGTATTCATAGAATTTGTACCATAGTTGCCGGAATGAAGTCGACGCATGCAAGCAAGTCATAAATAAGTACTTTGATTCCTTGCTCGTATTCGATGATCTGGCTATGAGGACTCTATAAAGTTAGGCTGATATGTTGTTGCATATTCAGCCGTTTGTTTATTAGTACTCCCAAGTATTTCACCAAAATTGACTCCTCTATGGACTCGTTTCTGACCACCAGCTTCCTAATAATCTCCATATTCGCCTTGCGGAATTTCTTCCGGAAGTTGATGACCTTGATCTTGCTCGCATTTACCACCATGGTGTCAATCTCTAGATGCGGTACCATTCCTTATCCATACCTGCCTCAATATTTTGTTGATCAAACCTTCAACCACGATAGTGTCGAGAGCTTTGTTTATATCTAAAAATACCATGACTTTGTTATGTTTTCTGAGAAAGGCCTCTCTTACCCTGTTTACAATCCATACCACCTGATGATTAGTCATGTTATGACACACCCCGAAGCCAAACTACACATCACGAATGATTTTGAGCCTTTTCTCAAGAGACAGAAGTCGTTTGAGGTGAATTTTGTCCACTATCTCTGCCAAAAGATTTGGGAACGAGATTGGCCGATACCTTTCTAGTTCATGAGCATTCTTACCGGGTTTGAGTATCCAGCTTTCTCTAAGGTATTCTGTATAGTGTTGCCACTTGATCATGGCGTCGCTGAGTTGATTCAGCTGAACCAAACGCAAAGCTCAGGTGTCTTGTTCGGCGGAAGCCTTTTGTTCACTTCCGTCTGATCCCCATAATTAGGAAATCTTGTAATTAGGACCCACCGGTCCTGTTTGTATTTCTTGTTCAATAAATAAATAAATAAATTACTTTTGCCAGTCTACGAGTGTCAAGGGAGAGGGGCTGCATCTGTCACAGTGTTATATACCTCGAACACTTGTGCAGCTCCTACCTCACGTCTCGTGCTCTTTCATGTACGATGGTGACGTACCACCCAAACTGCTTCGTCGCCTGCCTCTGAAGTTGGCACCGACAACTGAGTTTGGCCATACGCTAGAGAGAGTTGTCCTGAACGTCCAGCTTCTCAAGCTTGTTTTTTCACAGCATGTCAAAGCGGTCTTTAACAAAGTCGGAAAACTTCCATCCCAGACGAAGAATGTCATGTTTGAGGTACAGATCATGATTAGTTTGCCAGTGTCTTTTGGTTAAATTTTTGAGCTGGATAAACATTTTGACATGCGGTGGGAGAACATTCCTAGGAACATCGCTAATATATTGACGTGTTTTGCCTAAACCCCTCTTCATTTTCCACAATGAAACTGATTAACTGATGAAAAGTTCCAAGCCGATCAGGAAACTGGAAAAGTTAGTCTATATCAGAAAATAAATTTTTCCTACTGATTCGTCGATAGAGATATGGAAGACCTCGTCCTTGTTGCCAGACACTCTATACCTTTGAAAAAACGCAACTCCACTTTTCTTTCATCGAAGAATACAACTGAAGTATCTCATTTGAAATTTTATGACAGAAAGCTGCCGTTTCATATTTTCACCAACTCCAATACAATTTCTTGATTAAAACCGTTTCACACTTTCCAACGAATCAATTAAAGAACAATCCAATTAGAACGGATTCCGTTCTTCGATTTCTATAAATCTGGAAAAGTTTAATTTATGAGCAACTCGAAAAAAGTTACGCCAATTCACTCAACAACAGGAAGTTTCAAGTACCAAAAAGACAATGGATTCTGGAAAGCGAACGAAATTTTCAATTCTTACTTCCGTAAAATATGTTTACGAGGTCGATCTTGAAACGGTTTTTGGATTTATTCGGAAAGTTGCTCGGGTATTGAGAAATGTTAGTGAAAGGGCTCCCAGTAACTGGTTTACGTTATGCGGATATTTCCATTGGTGATCAATTTTTATGCGTAGTTCCTCAATCAACTCAACAGAGAGGAGTTTTAAGGAGCGAACAGTTGTTACTGGGATTGATTTGAAATCTAGATTCGTTCTCAATCTACAATTCGAAATATAGAGACTTCTCAACATATTTAAATATTGACTATCACGAGTCAGTTGTTCATACTCTTATCTAATTGAAATTAAAAGTGCAATTTTCGAATTTTCCGGAATAATTATGTGACCGGAAATCTTCGGATTTTTTCGAAACTTCAGAAGAGAAAACTGGTCAGTATTTGGAAGTTTTTCTATAAGAGAACCGCTAGGAAATTCATGAGAATCTGGAACCGAATTTACTATCATTGTCTACACTTTGTTTTCAGAGAAAATGCTCTGCTCTTTGTAACCTCCCGCCACAGATGCACTCTTCCATTTTCCGTGCAGTTTTAAAGTTTCGTACGATGCACCGGCCTCAGTTAAAAGAGTTGCCAAAACCTTGGATATTTTCGAAATATATCATAATAACTCCCAAACACTTAATCGAAGATGTTTTATCTTTAAAAACGCTGTTAGCCGGGAAAAATGGGAAATATTGGTATTTTCATTGACTATTAGTGCAGATTTCAAAATATAATATTTCATCCACAATGACTAAAATAAAAAAATCAATCAAATACACAAACTGAATCAGAAATAAAATAACATACCTATTCTTGAAAGTACGCCAATAACACGGTCTCATCTATGGCAATAATCACATTTTTAAACTTCCATTGATTAAATACTTTATAATCCTTGTCGAATACGAGTATGGATTTTTCCGGCAATGAATTATTCGCAGCGTTGGCTGCATTTTCTACGATTTTCTATATAGGGTAAATTCGAATTCATTTCCATTATTTCCGTTAAGACTACACAAAGAAGTCTTTAGGCCTCTCACCAAATACTCCGAACCCATGGGCCAGATCCCCAGTATTTTTCAAGCGTAAATTCACGCCATAGAAAGGTGCATTCAATTCAACCTTGACAGGAAATACCGGAACTGGGTATGTCGGAGAGAAGGGCAATGAACAAGCAGATACCCTGGCACGAAAAGGGGCATCAACGCCACCGATCGGGCCAGAACCATTCTGCGGACTTGGAAAATCTTATTTTCAAGAAGAAATCAATAAAACTGAAGAAGCAATGAGAGCAACATACTGGCAAAGACTTCCAGGGCTAAGGCAGACCAAAGATCTCCTCGGCAACTTCAACCGAGCAAGATCGAAGAGACTGATTAACCACAGCAAAACTAGTCTAAAGACAATTACGGGATTTCTGACGGGGCACTGCAGACTCAAAGAACTCCTGAGGAAGCTAGCTAGGTTCAGAGGAGGACAGCACCTGCAGATTCTTTGGGGAACATCCAGAGACATTACACCATATATTGATTGAGTGTTATGCTGTACACCACAAGAGATTGAATACACTGGGATCACACCAGCTGTGGAAAAAATACCACGAATAGAACCTCTCAAAATCCTCAAATTCTTCTAGGAATTAGGGCTTGAGAGGCTGCTGTAAACGAGAACACCTTGAAATAGCAGAAGAAGATGGGGCACAATAGATCTTATTAGGTCGCAGCGCATCAGTCACCATCCAAACTTACCATTGCACGAAGAAAGCAGAAATGGCATTCATTAAATATAATGATGACAGCAATATTCAACAACCGTCAAAATATCAACAAATGCCATGACTACCATGAGAAGAAAAATGTAAAGGAGTTACTAGGAGCAATAAACTGATTTCAAAATCAATTTTTCATTATAATAAAATAATTTTTTGGTGAAAAATAAAATCTTGTATGCACCACGAGCGTTACTACATCCTAACGCCTATCGCCAAAGGCCCTCGGGCCCAATGTTACCCTCCGGAACGCGCTTGGTACATAGATAACTATTGTAGTACTAAACAATCCAAAATATAACCTTGTGTCGAATGATGTCGATAAAAATTCCACTGGCGTCCATATTCGATAATTCCACAGTGTCCCAAAAATATGTCATTCGCCGCGCGACCCATGGGAGCAATTGGAAAATATCTTGTTTATGGGCCTTCGAATCTGTCCTCCGTTATCGTTCATTGCCGACTGGGATAAAATATAGTTGGCGTGTCGGTGTCATTTATGTCCGAACACGGACCGCAATAATGTGTAAGTTTTAATTGAAAAATAGGGACCGAGGTATACGCACAAGGCCGTATAACATCGGAAGTCGCTTGTAACGCCTGCCTCTGACATGCTACAACCACCGCTAATTACCGACAACAACCCCTAACTAACTGCCCCTAACTGCTGTTCATAATCTGTTGGATGGGTGCTCGCCACTTGCATTAATTCGACAAATATGCAGTGCTTCGCAAAAATTTCATCTGCTTCTGGCTGCTGTAAGGGTTGGTGATTTCAGGTTTTTTATTTGCAAAATATGCCGTGACGATTCAGTGGTAATTATTAAGAAGCGCGACAGAAAGCAAAATCAGTAATAACGATAGGAGATAAAGAATAGTAGGTACATTTTTCAAGAGATGAAAATACTGTTTTTGTACAACTATCAAAAAAACTTGACATTTCTGCATCTCGTAAATGATCACTTTTTTTCACCGTGAAGCAACTACGAGTAAACACAGTAAAACAGTCAAACGCGAGGCGTGTCAACAAACCGTTTCTATAGTAACGACATAGAAAGACCAATGGAAGCTGTGAAAATGTATTGGAAGTATTGACAACATTGAAGATAACATGTACAGAAAAGAGTATTATTATTTAGTTATTTACTTATTTTTTTCAGACAGGAAAGAATTTTGGATACGATTTTATTGAAAACATTGAATAATATTTTCAATGCAACAATTGTTAAAAAGCGATAACTTTCAGGGACAAAAAACACGTGTATTGGAAGTATTTATTTTCAATACAATCACATTAAATTTTTTCCTAATTGAAAAATAATACCAATTCAGAAGATTTTTCATCGTTATCCTGAAGCTTCATAAGTTCTCTGTTCAAAATGTGGGAGTTTGACCATTTTCAAAGAAACTATACCGAAGAATTCTTCTTATACTTGACTGAAGTTTGATGAATCCTGAAAAATGCATCATATCCTCCTCACCGTTAAAAGAAATACCTTAGGAAAGCTCCTTTCATTTGAGCTCTTTCTTCCGAATTTGCATTTTGTTCCATCTGAAACACGCGTGCATAAACTCTGTACCAGTGTTAAACTCACTCGTTTTTTATCATACAGCCCTTCTGTCCTTTTGAAAGAGCGCAAAGTCAAAGCGGCTCAAAGCGGTATCGTTTTAAAGGCATAATATTTTCTCTTCTCGCTACTGCAGTCGGCTGGATAGAAGGAAACAACTTTCATTTCGCTTGGCTGACTTGATAAAATATTTTAATCAACGTCTTTATATTTCCTCTCGATAACGTCGGCTGTGCGCATTTCGATGATAATCTCGCAGTTCGAAGAATCCACCGTCGAGGGTTTCAGTAACGTGAAATGAAGTGAATTGGAACTTGATGAAAATGTGCCTACATTCCGGCTGAAAGCGTTAGACTCCGGAGTTGTTTGTCAATGGAAACAAAAATGCAGTTTGTTTTGCTTATATTGGAGTTCTGGCGTTTCGTAGTTGAACTGACCAGTGAACTGGATCAATGAAAATGTCTAATCAGTCTATAACAACCCTTAGTGCCAACAGAGGGAGATTGAGCTTTTCACTGCATATTACATTGGCAAACTTTGTCCGAATACGATCTCTCCATTTCTCAGGAAAATTTGAACTAATTAATATGGACATTCAGTATTGTAAATATTATTGATGATTCTTGGTATATTATCGTATCCGAGATACGAGGGAAAAAGGAATAAAACGTCACCTGTCCCTAATCACCTAACCTCCAAATCAGTATTTCTTGAGTAAAATGGAGTTCTTTCAAAAAATATGTTGTGTAAATCAAATTGTGAAACTGACTTTTTATAGAAATTACGTTAATCTGAGAGCTCTCCAATGTTTTAACAAAAAATTTTTATATTTACAAATAAACTATTTTTAGTACTGTAATAATTTTTCTATTGTGGATGAGAATGAAAATATGACTCTAGGTCGAGGCCAAAAATGATCTCGAATGTGCCATGAAAGCACGAATTTTATACACGAAATACAATTATTACTCTCAGATGAAACCTGTTTTGTAATGAAGCGGTCACCCAGAAACTCTATCTCTGTATTTTTGACCTTGCATCCTGATGGCGCACTTATCCAGCTCACCCCCAATTCGCGTGGATCCGCCGCTCCTGAGCCTGTATACTGACGTAGAAATATGGGCTTCGTCGGGAAGGTGGAACAGGTCTTGCTCTATGCAGTCCTCAACTGTGTATAAATCTAAGCATGTGAATTTATTTTTATTGAACTTTAATCGCGATGTGTTATGTTGAATATTTCCTGCAAAAAAAATTGTTTTCCGATTAGAATCACATTGCGCGATCACATTTCTAGTTCTGCTTCTATGTCCGTAAACATTATTTTCAATCAGTAGGAGTAGTGTTGACCATGTCAGGCCACTTTCCCAGTATAAATTAATTGGTGCAATGTTTACTATGATCGGAATTGCTGATTTGGTGATATTTCAGTTTTGAAACTATATTATTTCGTCTTCAGGACTCTGAAGTATAAGAACAAAAAACCTAATTATTATATCAAAATGGAATTCTGAATTTAATAATGAAGAAAAATACCTCAGAAAAACAATACTTACCGACATTTAGGATGGTTTTCAGAGTTGAAATGAATTGAAAGTGAATAAAATCAACATTAAAATCTAACAAACTTTGCGGAATATTGTAAGTCATTCTTCCATACTTTCGATTCCGAATCAGTTAGGACAACAGACGATTTTGAAAAAGACTTGTGAATGAAATGATCGAAATAACAAAACATCGATTTCATTCACTTACAATCACACTAAACGTAAGCAACCATTGATGTTGTTTTTCTGTATAGTGTCTGAAGTGTTTATTCCTAATTTTTTTATTTTTTTGAATTTTAAACCATTGTTATCTCACATAATTCATTCCATTTTTACCTTCATTCAAGAATTTCATTTTAATATGTATGTTTTTCGTTCTTATACTTCAGAGTCCTGAAGATGAAACAATATAGTTTCGAAACGTCGACAATTCAAAGTTTGCTTTTCTTCAAAATCCCGACCTGATTCCCACCAACTCAACAATTCTGATCATGGCAAAAGTTATTATTTTCTAATACAGTATTTATGATGGAAATACAATTAAATTTACAATTCAGATCTCAAAAATTCCACCTAGCAACCAATTCCTCGATTTTCAGTTGTTTCTCGAATCCAGCAAATGAAATCGAGAACGCTGTTTAATATTTCATAATCATTCCTGAGACCGTTTTCAGGTGTCAGACTCCATTTGGATCAGACAAAACCCCTTTCTCACTTCTCAGTACTTGAAAACTTCCGAGGGAATCGTAACAGACATCCCCCTGCCCCTGTCTCGAACTCTCTTGGAATCGACTAACCTTCTTCGTGAATAATTACTGGAGGTTTAAGTTGAACGTGCAGCACGCTCTCTTTAGGTGGCTCCATAAGCGTATCAATGGGGGTAACTGAACATATTGGAAAGGTTGAAGATCGTCTATGCTCAGTCCTGGGGTGGATTCAATGTATCATACAAATACCATTCTATTGTCGTGGAAAGTGGAATTTTGAGCTATATGCAATCCCACTTTTGAAAAAGGAAATAATATATTATGAAAAAATTGTAACCCCCACCACAACGACTTTCTCGAATTTTTCTTGTTTTTGTTTCCTTGAGAAGTTGATGTTTTCTCATCATAATTATAACCTGGTTGATTTCAGTTGTTTGCCAGTTTCTTTCGGTATCTTCGTTTGGAATCGTTTCTATATTTGAAAACCAAACGTCAGTTCACTAATTTCACAATTAATAAGCCTCATTGTTATTGTTTTACTTACATGAACCCAACGAAAGAAGCTTCGGTAGAAGTCCATTGTATTTCGAAGTGGAGTGGTATGTGATTTTGCGATTTTAGAAGGAAAAGTACATGTTTCCTTATAACTAATCGTGGGTTATCACTACTCTACCATCACCTAACTGATTTGGGGATAACTTTGAGTTTTTCTAATTCGTGGAAAGAAGCTTTCATTACATGATGGTAACTTGAAAGAACACCTAGTTTTTTTCAGTATAATGTGATCTGAAAGTTTGGTAAAAATTCGAACTTGAAAAAGCATCCAATCAGTTTTCATAAAATATTATATTGAAAATTTCCCTCATATTATATAAACCAATCAAATGCCATATTTTTCTCATTTCGAACCAATGAGAACAGGACTTTTTGAAAACACTTCCTCCAGTCCGTGGTATTTTCAAAACGGTGTTTCGGTTCTAGCTTGTATATACATTTCCATAGTTACGACAATCATGGTAAATATAGAAACGTCAGTTTGACGGTTCAACTGACATTAATGAAACATGATGAACCGTTCCTCCAATACGTATTTAGTCCATAATGATTTATTGTATTCGTGAAATTGACTGATCGAATATCCCTTCAAAATGCAGAATTTTCAAAATACTTTCACCTTGCCAGTCGCTCAAACTGTGTTGCTGTACAAAACATCACTCGAGCAAGCTCTCGTGGTGTTTCTAAGCAACACAATTTTCGTGACAGCAAGGTGAAAGTATTTTTTTAAAATTCAGCATTTCGTCGTGATATTACTACCGAAAATTCGCATTACAAGTAATTTATATGGAATATGTTTTGTGATATAACTGAACCTCAATTATAACTATGCCTTGCTTCAAAGGTCCTCCAAACTGCTTCCTAACGTTTTGCTAATGCTTAACTTCTTCAGAGATTCCTACTTCTCCAATATAGGTCCATAAATGACTCCTAGTTGATCTAGGGCTATATTTAAATCGATTTAAGATTGGTATGATTTCACATTTGATTTCGTTTCGGGGATTCCTCCTTCATACTGAAATTATCTGTGAATTTATGGATTTCAGTTGCTTCTGTTACAAATTCTTTCTGATTCTTTTGAAGAGGGGTGGGAAAATTCAGGTCAAGAACTATGACAAGTACTTATTATATGCTTCAAGGATTTTTGTCTCTCACTAGCACTAGGTTAGGTCAGGTAATTTTAGAGTTTACTCTCCTGTTAATTGATATCTCTTTGCGATTGAAGCAGCAACTGACAAAATTTCAGTCGCAGCTCCACTCGTGAGTAAAATCAAGAAGTACAGACTTCAGGACGAGTACTTGAACAAAATTCTAAAAACATTTTCCTATACCATCTCACCAAGTGGGGAATTTGTGGTGAATAACTACTTCCCTGGCTAATACGATGGATATTGAACTACATTTGACAGATATTTAATCCTCCATATGCAAGTGCTCATTATGATTAAATTGATATTTTCTTGTCTAATAAATAGCTACCATTGAACTGAATTGATTCCAACATTTTTACTCAACAAAACTCTTTCATCATAAATTCCTCAATTATAATAATTAATAAGTCCAAATTACATCCTGTTGAATATTCTTGCTCATTAACATCATTTTATAAATAGTATTTTGGTATTTTCAGTTTTTCACCGATTTAGGACATAAGTATTCCTAGTAAACCTTTCAGATCAAGCACAAAATTAAACTAATCCCCTGGTGAGTTTCGAAAAGTCTTATGGAGTGAAACAATTTCCCAACAATATCCACTCGATGAAATAATTTATTATTTACGCATCAAAAGCATATTTTTTTAATCTGTTTCTCTCATGGAATTTGAACGTAGACAACTATTTCATTCTAGACATCCCAAACCCATTTCCAGTTAACTTCCAGTTCACATGACGATTTCTAGGGATTTTTAGGCCAAAGTTAATTTCGTGATATTCTAGACGTTTTGCTAACACGAGCGGTTGGCATTCTCAAGATAGAATTTGGCATATTGCCAGCAACTGGCATTTGAAATTCGTTGTCTAGCTGGCATTTTTACATCTGATTTAGTATTTCTGAGAACTAGTAGCCAGTTTCAGTCCTTCTTCGATTATGCTGGAATGAAACTCAGCCTCAAAGCCCGAAATATCATCATGTAATAACCATGGCTGCAAAAGACTTTCACAATTCGTATGTACTAATAAGTTTCAAGTAAAACTTTGGGTATTGCGATTTTTTTTGCATTATTCAATGTTTTGTTGACGAAATAGATATCATTATAATCAAAACTGGTTGAACTTTTCAGTGATATCGATGACAACCACTCATTCAAGTACAGAAATGATCACATGTTTCTTTCATTTGAAAAAAAAACTATTTTCAATTAAATTATTCCGTTTTTCTTACGGGTAATGTATGATACACCACTGGCTTCGGAAGTAGAGCAGGTACTTGTCCTAAGTTTGTTTAAAATTCATTCTCTTTCTTAACGAATATTCAGCAAGTAATTCCGCTTAAATGCCAGCTAAGTGCATTACAAGCGCCTTGAGACAATATTTTAGCAAAATCACAGTGTTTATACTTTTCGTTGGGAGCTTTTCATAGATATTGCAAATGGTATCCACAACGATTTCGTTGCAGCTTATTCCTTTCTCAACTGGAAGGTCAGCAATTGAGGAAGAGATATGAAAATTGGCAAGAGGATATCAACACCTTATCCATACTTTATATGTATTTTATTGAGTTGTGGAAGTTTTTAGTCTCGCCGACTTTTCTTGGTTGGGAAAATTATTTATGGATCGTTTGAAAGTGATTTGAGAATCTCCAATTGAGGTGACTTTTCTACTTAGAGGTGATTAAATGCTCCCTAATATTAACTCTGCCTTGTGGTTGTATTTTCTTTGTTGTAGTTCTCACAAGAAAATTCTGTGATGTTGAGTGTATATCTTTCTAACCCAAAGAGAGTAGATAGACAAGAACAAGTCCCGAGAAAGTATTGTTCGACAAGTTTTGAGTTGTTGCCATAGGGGCGGGAGGCTAAAATAGTTGGGACGATCTTAGTAAAACTATTTGGAGGAATGATGAATGATGAATGGCCCTTAGGAAATATTAGTTTAGTTAGAATACTGTGCTTGATGAATTGAATTTTCAATAAACTGAACCACTATAAGTTACCCAAAAACTTTTCGTTCGATATAATTTTGATTCCAAAATTGAAGTTTGAACTGGACCAGCTGAAAGGAAAATATATAAAAGACATCTAAATTGCCTTACGTGTTTCATGCCGTTGAACTCAAACATGTTAACATAAACTAGGGGTTTTATTTCAGCTTCCACTTCTCATGCCTTTTCTGAATTGGGTCTAAATTTTTGATTATCGTTTGAAGTTATACTCGAAAACTTTCTATTTGAACCATTTACAATTGATCGTTCTCATAAATACGAGCTATTACAGTTGAATTCGAACGTCAGTATATTTCTTTCATTTCATATGAGCAACAGAACATTATGAAAATATTCCGCTGACATTTCAGAAACAAAAGATTCAAAAACTTTCAAATGAAGTATGTCTATTCGGATGCAATTCCAGAAAATTTGCTTATTTATTGAAAGTGTTTTATTTTTGAAATTTCTTCATTGGTATATGTTTTCTAACTACATATAGACAGAAAACAGAAAATATTACTTTCCAATAATCACTTTTTTTTAAATGAATACCGTATCCCCCATGAAACTCTAAACATAAATTTAGAATATTGCTTTCATTTACTTTGAGCCACAGAAAAATTTCATCAAACATATTTTCAACTTTTTTTAAATCTACGGATATTATATTTTTGTGTCTATCCATTATTCTCATGCCACATCGAGGCCATCGGTGAACATTGTGACTTTTCCTGAGATGTCGATACTTTCCAAGTCATTCAAATATATGATGGATAGAAAATGGCACCGAGTACTGATCTTTGGGGAACACTACAATGGCTTTTTGATATGTCAGATTCCATGTTTTGTAAGAGAAATAGTAAGAGAAATGAATCTTTTCAATTGTAGAGAATATGTTGATCCCATACTAGTATTTTATATTTTTTGCAGCATTATTTCTTGATTCACACAATCGAACGTCTTCTAGAAATTACAAAATAGATTTAATCACTGAGTTTTTCCATAGCAAAGCGTAATCTAAACTCAAAATATATCTATCGTTTTGGCTTAATTTGAAATCCGTATTTCCAGAACATTTCCGCGACAACCGAAAACAATTTCAGAGAATGGTTTATTCGATTGCGAGTAACGTAGAGGAACTATACACTGTTACATTTCGCTCGTGAACTTCTCGGACATCATGTAAAGTTAGTTTTCAGTAGGTACTTATATTTCATGAAAACTATCCCTCGCTGTCCAGAATTTGTGGGATATTCGTTACCACCAGAAACATTCCATAAATAACTTTAGTGAAAATAAACAATACAGTGTTTGACGAATTCACCATAGTTATCCGGTGAGAATTTGTTTTACCAGATATTTAATTTTATGGTGGATGGACAAGAACCTCCACCAAAATCTTAACAATTTGCTGGAAAAGATAGGCATGCTTAATTAAAAGTTGAAATGATTTCCTAACGAAAAGTAAACCATAGTGGTTTACCTAACAAGTGTGGAAAGTGATACTTTTCCGCACGCAATTGCAGATGCCTGAAAGACGCGTTAGAGGAGTTCGGCCAGAAATCAATTGCGGAAAAGTGTTACGCGCGTGTTGGGTACACTATTTTTTCCATATGCGCCAGCGTGCGGGTAAAAACACAAAAGTCAAAACAAAAAAAACATTCATTATTTATAAATATTTATTCTACGAAAAAACAAATAATGGAAGTAAAACATCATTTTAATATTATTAAATGATCAACAAATCAATTATTATTTACATTTTTATTAAACGTATAGTTTGTAGGTTCATTTTTTCTTTGTTGCTATTACTATTACACTGTTACTCATACATGTTGACAATAATTATCATGTAGGTACGAACGAAAAATTGAGATTTATTGCATTCTTCATTGCAAATCAAGTTATAGCAGACTGCCAAACGTTGCAGAACAAGGTCTCTGTATTATATTGCCGAACGAAATTGATCACCTAGCATCGATTCAAAATAGAACTCAAAGATTATGTTTGGTCTATCTGAACTTCTCGGGTATCATATATAGTTAATTTTCAGTACTTATAATTCATGAGAAGTATCCCTTGT
Organism: Chrysolina americana; assembly: GCA_958502065.1. NCBI lineage: Eukaryota > Metazoa > Arthropoda > Insecta > Coleoptera > Chrysomelidae > Chrysolina > Chrysolina americana. The sequence goes on along the minus strand of OY293413.1, from coordinate 94,430,403 downwards.
CGTCCATAATTTGTGACAAATAATTCAACATTTCGCTGAGAGTTGGTTGTTTTACTTCACGGGATATTTCATTTCGGCAAAACACCCAACCAAAATCTTAAATAATTCGCGGAAAGAGGCTAAACAGTTGAAATGTTTTGCTAACGAAAATTTAATGAATGAAATCAAAATTAAATTACACTTTATTATTGAAAAAGAAACGCTTGCTCAATTGTTTGTATATTTTCGAATTATGAGTTTTTTCATAAAAAAAATCAACCCTTATGCATACACGTTGACAATAATCATCATGTAAGTACGAATACTAGACGAAAAATTGAGACTTATTGCAAGCGTTATCGGAATTTAAAAAATGTCTGTCGTTTTGGCATAATATGAAATCCGTAATTCCACAACATTTCCACGACAACCGAAAACAATTTCAGAGGATGGTTTATTCGATTATGGGTAATGTAGAGGAAATAGACTGTTACATTTCTTTCGTGAACTTCTCTGACATTACGTAGAGTTGACGAATTTACCATAGTTATCCGGCGAGAATTGGTTTTGCTCTACCGGATATTTCATTTCACTCCTCAAAACCTTAAAAAAATTTGCTTGCAAAGCTAGGCTCAAAAGTTGAAATGTTTTGGCTAACTGAAATTATATGTATGAAATAAACACTCACCTACAGATTATTGTTGAAAAAAACACTGGTTCGTTGTTTGTATATTTTAGAATTAGGTGTGTTTGTTCATAAAAAAATCCACCATTATTATTCATACACGTTAACAAAAATTATCGTAGTACGAATACTAGACGAAAAATTGTGATTGCATTTACCACTACAAATCAAGTTATAGCAGACTGCCAAACGTTGCAGGACATAGTCTTTGTATTATATAGTCGAATGAAATTGATAATAACCTAGCATTGAGTCAAAATTGCACTCAAAGATTATGATTGGTCTAAAAAAACTTCTTGGGCATCATATAAATTTAGTTTTCAGTACTTATATTACATGAAAACTATCCCTTGCTGTTCATAATTTGTTGGCTATTTATTACCTCGAGAAATATTCCAGAAATAACTTTGATGAAAATAAACGATACAGTGTTTGACGAATGCAACTTAGTTATTTATCTATCGAGAATTGATTGTTTTATCTTAACAATTATTTCATTTTATGGTGAATAGGCAAGAACCTCCACCAAAATCTTAAAAACATGCTGGAAAAGCTAGGCTCGAAAGTTGAATTGTTTTGCTAACGAAAAAATTAATAGAATGAAATGAAAAATTGATGAAATTTTTTTATTGTTTCAAAAACACTGGTTCATTGTTTGTATATCATTAATAATAATAGTAATAACAATACATTTTTTTGAGGTGAAAACATATTCAAAAAGAAAGATTACTACTGTTAAAGATACTATCAAATGGTTGGATTCAATTTCTGACTGTGCTACGAAAAGCACAGCCAGATCTTGCTCTTTCATTAAACCAGATGAATTATGTGTGAATGTTCATGAAAATCCAACACTATTCTTACATGATGACAATTATTATGTACGTACGAATAGTGGAAAAAAATTTGAGACCTAGAATCAAGATTCTGAATCGATTGGCGTTGACAGAATTGCTCTATCTTCAATCTCTGTAATTTTAAGTTGGTAGTTTTTGAAAATCTTTGAAGGTGTTTAATCAACAATTTTGTCTGTGGATACTTTCGATTCAAATGCACAGAGTAAACTAAATCCATCATTTTGAATCGATTGGCGTTGACAAAATTGCTCTATCTTCAACTGTTCTCGAGTTGGGAAGTGTATCTGGGTTGAAAGGAATCGTATACCTCGAAAACTTCCAAATTAAAGTTTTTTGCTGATTTCCATAAAAATCTATCTTTTCTGAACATTTGTATCAAATGTGAAGTGAATTCTCTGTAAAATTGAGATTTCATGGGCTTTTTACCAGACCTCTGCAATTTCAAGTTGACAGTTTTCGAAAATCAAAGGTGTCTAATCAACAATTTTGTCTGTGGATACCTTCAATTCAAATCCATAGGGTTAAATTATTTCATCATTCTGAATCTGATTGACGTTGACAGAATTGCTCTATCTTCAACCGTTCTCGAGTTGAGGAGTTTATTTGGAGTTGAAAGGAACCATATACTTCCAAAATTTTCTGCTCATTTCCGTAAAAATCAATCTTTTCTGAACATGCGCACCAAACTTGGAGTCAATGATTCGTAAAATTAGGATTTCATGGTCTTTTCATGGAACCTCTGCAATTTCAAGTTGATTGTTTTCAAAAATCTGTTTTATCAATAATTTCGTCTCGATTCAAATCCATTGGGTTGGATAATTCCATCATTCTGAATCGATTGGCGTTTACAGAATTGCTCTATTTTTCACTATTCTCGAGTTGAAAAGGACCATATACCTCGAAAACATTTAAAAAAATATTTTCTGTTTGTATTCGTGAAATTCGATATTCGAAAAGTTGCTCTTTCACCTAAGCGAATACAGTATTTGACAAATGAGTTTAACATAGTTATTCGGACGGGAATTGGCTGTTTTGTTTTACCTAATATTTAATTTTTTGGCGAAGCGGCAAGAAACTTCACCATAATATTTAATAATTTGCCGGAGGAACCAGGCTGTAAACTTGAAATGTTTTGCTAAGGAACATGTTTATATAATTATGTTTATATGTTTTTGAATCATGTTACTCGTACACGTTGACAACAATTATCATATAGGTACGAATACTAGTAGAAAGAGACACGTTTAATGATGATGTTTGACTCACTTTTTATTACGATTAAAATGCCTGTTTCTCAAATGAAATGAAACATATTGTATTGCCATCTGACAGAAAACAACCTAATAACGTTTAAAAATACCACACTGATTGAAATGTCTTGTTCAAAGTATTAATTCAGACAGTGGAAATTCAAAATTAAACAATTCAATTTACATCAACATCTGAAACTTACGAACAAAATTTAGCAAACAACATTTCTGGATGGACACCACTACAGACCTTGAACTAAATGATACTAAGTTTGGGTTGAATAAATTAGATAATGAATAATAATATAAGAAATGAAGAACGCAAATAAATATAAAATATCTTCCAAGAATGAAACCATCAGATGAGATAATTAAATACCAGAGTATAACACTGTACAACAATCTAGCGGTCAAATTTAAACTTATATGTCACTGAAAGGATACCTTGTCTTTAAACCTCGTTATGAGATGAACCATCGATTACGCGAAGCACTTTTAACAGCGTATAACACAAATATATGTCAAAAAATGTTGAATGTATGTCGTGATAGTGGGAGAGAAATTATTCGTTTTCAGTCAGACATTCGCCTTGCCTTCCACTTAGTGTGAACAATGTCGCAATTCATCGTTTCGTTTGGAAGAATGTTAAACAATTCATAGACTGCTAAAATACCCGTTTAGTAGTTCAAAACAATTCACCTGATAAATAACAGAAAAGAGCTTCTTCCTTCAATAATGAACACTGAACAAATTGCAATTGAGTCTACTACAAGGTTACCCTTTCAAAGATTTATAACGCTTGAATGAATATTTCAATGAGCACACTCTACCTGATTGGGGTAATCTATACACATTTGCTCGAGATTGAACTCTAGTTACCCTGGTATGCATTCTCAGCACCCCAAGCAGCCCATTGACTTGAATAATTTGTAAGGATCTTGAACAACTCTATTTTTCGTCAATCTTGAAAAAGGCCTCAGTGTCTGTCGATTTAATTCACCTTACATATATTTTATACCATTGTTCATTCATGGACATGCTTTGTGGCAGTTAAAATGTTCATTACATACGCAGAGTATATCAATGGAAACAATTAACGTTTGTAGAAACTGTTTATAGGAAAAAGAGGATAATTAAATAGTCAATTAATTATTTTCCGAAGCATTCGTCCCAAATTCCATATAAATACTTTCATATTGTCATTTATGTACAATATAAGCTCAAAATATACACAAGGGAAACCGTCATAGTGGTTTTTGCAGATTTCATCAAGTTTATTAATTAATTGTTGTGGAACAACATGGCTTCAATATTGCTTTCAGGACAGATAACAATTCTGATAGACAACTGAGACTGAATAAAAAACAAGAAATGCGTGAAGTGTACAAATTAACTTTTGTTTCATGGTCCACATTTACATTGGACAAACAGGTAGAACCTCCAACAAGAGAATTAGAAAACATTCCTATAAACAGTTTTTTTCTAACCGAAAAAATTATATTCATGACCATGTTTGAAATCCTTCATAATAAAAATATTCCATCATGAACACTCGTAGGGTGTACCCAAAGGAATAGCTTGTCCTGGTAATGATTTTTGGCGGCGTATACACATTTTAGCTGTAGAAAAACTCGATGAACCTACAGTACAACCACGGAAATGCAGAGCAAGCCAGATATATTCAAAACCAGAGATATCCAAAAAAAAATTAATTAACAAAGTGGAGAAATGATACAAATATCTGACAGAAAACAATCAGTGAAATGAATACGGAGTACCCTTCTTAGAAACCTGAAATTATGATGGAAGAATCTCCACAGGATTTTGGCATGTTTTTCATAATTCATTAATTTTACTCTTTTTCCAATTCGGTTTCCCTTTCTCGATAGTTACGATACTATCGTTTTTACATGCTTCCAACAAGCTGCAATGGACGTTTCAATTGACTTCTTATTGTTATATATTTCATCCAAATCAGTATTTTTGTGTTTTCGTTGCCATGAATATACCCGACAGAAATCAAAATCTAGCTGACGTGCTTATTGTATCCTTAAAAAATTGCGACATGGCATGAGCGATGACATTATGAAAAGATGTTACCTTCACTAATATTTGAGTATTACTCATCTAGGTTGTGTTACTTGATAGGAGGGCGGTAACATTTCAGGCGACTGTCTCTTTTCATCCTCACATATTCCATAGAGTTCAAACAGTTCATTTAAAAATCATTTGGGGAATAAATCAATCGTAATTAAGAAGTTGCAAACTATAGCTACAGAAAATGACATGTAGAACATTTTCTGTGTATTGATTGATAAAAGTTAATTATCAAATCATCTTTTGATGACAGTAAGATTGGAATGTACTTTCCTTTTTTAATTTCAACCAAGATTCCTTTTCGTATAGAATAATCGTGTCATCAGCGAAACTTGAAATGTTTCCTTCAGATTTCACCAAGAATAAGTTGTTCAGGTATATCGTGAAGAGTACCGGCCCCAACACTGTTCCTCGTGGTACCTCATATTATACAACTTTCCTGCTGCTATGTGAGTCTCGTTGAATTATGTTCGTTGAGTATGATACAAAAAGTGATTGTACCGTTCCTCTAACACCATTGCTTTCGAGAATTGCTAGTAGTATTTATTATATGTAACAAACTTTCCTTAATATCTCATGTAGAAGAAAACCTTCAAATATTTGCATATTTTCAAGGAACACCCTGTATATTCACGTGCGACTGTATCTATTTTAATCCACCCTCCAGTGTGAGGCAGCCATTCAGTCTTTAGCGACTGATTGATGTTCCCCTCGGCTTTGATCTGTACCCACTAACTTTATGTCTATCATTATCCGCAACTTCTGACCGTTTGCGTTGCCGTGGTTTCTCCAGTAATCACGTTAGGTGGACAATTTAGCACGTGGCATGGGCAGTAGCCAGCCAAATGGTCGTGTCTATCGAGCGACCATTGAATTATGGCGAACGGTTCTCGAATACGTAAACTCCGCCAAACAAGGTGTGCCGTGTATAGACGGCAGGGGAGTCAAGATTTACGCTGAAAAATCACGAGATTACTTTCGGCAGACTAAGACGGAGGGGATTTTTTAGGATATAGAGCGTGTGTCACACGTGGCGTGTATTACCGTTTTCGTGATTACGTGAAGCGTGAACGAGAGCTCCACAATTGTACAAGAAATTGATCTCCCATCAATACACATGAGTATACAGGGTGTACGAACTGATTTAGCCAGGTTCTGGTTGCTAAGCTATAATAATAATATTTATTTACGAGAGAATACAAGTATATGAAGAATAAACATTTTGAAATAGTTTCAATGTAAAAGTCCATCGCATCAATTAGGCATATGAATAGAGAAAACCCACAAAGGCACAGCTTGTGCGTGGGTACAAGATAAAGAGGTGAAAAAATGTATATCGTAACACTTATATAATCTATTCAGAACAATACTTAGATTAACGTACAAACACAATTACGAATAGACGAGCGAACAGACTCACACAAACATAATAGTATAAATATTTTTACAACTACTCGAACAATTTAACTATAATGAATTATTTTTCATGTCAATTAGTTGGTGAATAATTGCTCTAGGAGTGTGGAGATTGTGCCAAATTGGACAATTTTAAAGAGAAATTCTTTTTTTCAAACTAGATAGATGAAAAGTGATGGCTGTGTCTGGGGGTCAAATTTTATGACAAACTCAATAGTTATTGATGAAGAATATGTTTTTTAAACGAAACACTCTGTATATTCTTGCATATTTCAATAGAGCTTAAAATTATCTTCCCAAGAATATAGCACACTTGGTGTTTGTCTAGAGTCATCTATGAAATACAGAGCTTTTAGGATTTTTCATGTAGACTTTGAAACGCACACTTTGAACAAGTAGGCTTTGAACAAAATTGGACCGAGCACTGTTCCCTGGGGAACCCCGTATCTTGCAGTTCTACAGGTATTCGTTTCATTGTTTTTGGTCGCTGAGATAGCTTTTCAGCAATCGAAATGCAAACCCCCTAAATCCGATATTCTCGAGGGTTTCTAACAAGTCTGAATGACTGACTGTATGAAACGCTTTTGCGAGATCAACAAAGAGGCATATGGCGGGCTCTTTTGAATCCAATAATCATAAAGTTCTCCAACTAAATCCGCTTTAGCATCCTTAGTTGATCTTCTATTCATAAACCCTTACTGTTTCTCAGAAATCAAGTTGAATTTTTTAGTGTAATTTACAATTCGAGCTTTCATTATTTTCTCCTAAGTTTTTGGAATATTTGAAAGATGTGAGTCTGCAGTGTGATACATCTTGCTTGCACGGTTCTAGTTCCAGTATTATTCAACCTATACGTGAATGATTTGTTTTCCATAGTTATTGAAGGTAACGTCATAGGATATGCTTATGATACTGTTACTTTTCATCAATCATAAACATGGAAGAAACTGAAAAACAAAAAAAGTCATGAAAGTCATTATGCATTATTTTTTAAGCACAAACTGTTCATGGTCTCCAAATTTTCCATAACTGAATAATAAAAAAGGTTTCAAATGATGCAGAATGTAATGTTATTGTTCAGCCTTTAGTATTTTCCACATTATCAGTGTCTGTAGCATAATTTTGGCAACTTGCGTGATTGCAGTGAATATCTACGATTTTTCTGACATCAGCAGGAATTCACGGCAGACTCATAGATGTTGGCATCAATACATTATCCCCCTCTTTTTGTCATCCATAGTCCTTAGATCCGGCAGATTAAGTAACACTTTCCTAACCCATACTTGATAATAAAACTAATATAAACGAATGAACAAAATTCAAACCCCATCTTATTGATAACTCTAAATGTTACCTGAGAATATGAAAATGAAAGGAATCTTCTGTAGGTCATTTGTCTTTGGCAGACTTTTTGATAGAATCAGCCTGGCCTCATTCAATTCACAATTTCCTACTCCTTATAGGAAAAACTTTCTGAGGACTTCTTTTCTTTTCCCAAGACTACCGTGACTGAAACGAACTAAGGAAATGTCTTTATATTTTTTCAAATATATGTCCCAAGTCCTACATCTACCTTTTTTTCTAAGAAATTCATTCCAAGCGGTAAGTAAAAATGTCAGATATTCATAATAAACAGATCTCAGATAACACGGAATACTCTGAATTACGAACGATTCCGTAAAGAAAACATTATAGTTTTAAAAGCGAAAACTCATTTTTGCGTCATGGAATTGTGTTAGCCAACCCCAGATTCGTAATAAGCAGTATAGTATTCAACACCCTCCTCTGGGTGCCAGGGCACGCCGGAGTAGAGGGCAACGAACAAGCAGATACCCTGGCACGGAAAGGCGCAGCAACGCCACTGATCGGGCCAGAACCATTCTGCGGACTTGGAAAATATTACTTCCGAGAAGAACTCAATAAAGCTGAAGAAGCAATGAGAGCAACATACTGGCTAAGACTTCCAGGGCTGAGGCAGGCCAAAGATCTCCTCGGAAATTTCAACCGAGCAAGATCAAAGACACTGATTAACCTCAGCAAAATTAGTCTAAAGACAATCACGGGATTTCTAACGGGGCATTGCAGACTCAAAGAACACCTGAGGAAGCTAGGCTTAGAGGAGGACAGCACCTGCAGATTATGTGGGGAACACCCAGAAACACCCCACCATATATTGATGGAGTGTTACGCTGTACATCGCAAAAGATTGAATATACTGGGATCACACCAGCTGACCGTGGGAGAAATACCACGAGCAGACCCCCTCAAAATCCTAAAATTCCTGAAGGAATTGGGACTTGAAGGGCTGCTGTAAACAAGAACATCTTGTGACAGCAGAAGAAGATGGGGCACAATAGATCTAATCAGGTCGCAGCGCATCAATCACCATCCATACTCACCAATACCAATAAATACCAATAGTATTCAACAAACCAAAACTACCCCACAACATTCCTGGTAAAAACTCACTTTAACTGGAATAATGCGATCACCAAATTTGACATGATGAATGCCTAATGAGGGTGGGCGGACGCTACAAACCTTCAACGCACGTTTGTCACATATTTGGGTCCATTGTGCATCCATAGCGACTGAGATTGGCTAGAGATTTGGATGTAGATATATCGACAAGCACCTGTCAACTCCAGCTTCGGGAGTGATCTTCAGTGCCCAGAACTTTCGAGACGTGCAGCCGCAACTCACTGATATATCTGACCTTCTTGCACACTATGAACGGATAAAAGAAGTGGCCCAAGGTGTACTTCATTTTTAGGGAGTAATTGTGTCGTCACACTCTTGCACCCTACTCTGCCCTGTCCCGTTATCTAGGAGATAAAATTGGGGTAAAAGATATTCTAAAGGAAAACATGAGGTTTCATTCACCAAAACAAAGAAATTATTTGTACAGGTGAAAAAAATAAATATTTCCACATAAGAAGAAAGGTGATATGAGCTTTGTTGTTGAGAATGTTATTACGAATCGAAATGCATGAAAAAATATAGGGTGTTCCATTGAAAGAAATATCATTTTATGAAATATTCTGAAAACGCGACTGTCAATTTTTTTTGTTTTTGGCATTGAGAAGGCCATTAAAAATGCTACTAGTTTGCCCATTTAACCGAATTCGTAGCATCAATAATAACGGAGTTAGCAATGGTGCCGACTTAATTCGGAACACCCTGCATAATAGGATCGAGACAAATTGTTGACATGCGTAAGGAATATTTGTCGTGAATTTTAAGTTTCGAAATGATAATCGTACCTTACTTAGTCTGGCTAGACGAGACGCACGAGAAAAAAGGATAGTCAGATGGGATATTGATAAGTGTAATAAAATTGCCTGGATCCAGAGGAAAACGCAATTAGACCTGATTTGTTCGAGGCTGTTTGAAATTGAAGTGCAGTGCGGATTATTAAAAAGATATGGACGCCGAATTATTCAAAAAGTGGTTTACGGACTCGTTGTTACCTAACACCATGATTATTTTAGACAACGCATCATACCATTCCGGGCAGATAGAAGAACTGCCTAATAAGTCATGGCGAGTATCTCTTTCCTACATCACTGAAATGCGCTTGATTCCTGTAGAAAAAAATGGTGTATTGTCAGTGGCACGAGACCAAGGCTTCAACAAGATATATTTTGTTATCGAACTGTATGAACAGGTTGGACATGTAGTTTAGTTAAAGTGAATTCAACCCAATTGAAAAAATATGGAGCTTAATGAAAACGTACGTGAGAAAGAGAAACACTCAATCTACCTGTTATAGCTTGTGGCATTCTACTAATTTTTTGATATTCATTGATGAGTAATAAGATTTCCTTATTCAGAGCTAAAATCAAGAAAGCGTCGAGTCAAAACCAGATGAATAAATGTGTTGTTTCAGTGGATGTTTCAGGATACTTGAATTTCATGTCGCGCTCTAGATTACAACGGAGAGCCGACTGTGCTTTGAAATATTACAAAGAAATGCGATCGATGCCACTAGAGAAACCAAAAAAACAGAAGTGCGAATTTTAATGAAGCTATACCCGATCACAGTGTGCTATTGACCAATAGGTGCAACGATGTATCGAGTCCACGTGGACTGTCTGCATTTATGATCTTTTTTTTTAACACACAATAAAAAAATTAGAGAGTTTGCCGAGTGAATCTTATATTCTCGCATCAGCTTTACACAATCATCGAAAATTAATCTATAGGGAAAAAAACAACCACATACTTCTCTTCGATCTTGGCAAGTGTCGGAAAAGGATAAAGACACGAATGAAGGAACTAGGAGAAGACATTTCACAAAGTACATAATCCTTAAAACAACTGGGAAATGATATAGTGGTTCTATCTCGGTAATCGTTTTCAGATAAACAGCGAATGCACGCATCTTATACAACTCATAAACATGTCGTGCCTCGGAATGAAATATAGTTTGCTTTGCCCCAGCGTTACAACAACAACGGCGGAAAACGTCTTTGAATGAAATGGGCGGAATTTAATATTTGCATTCCGGCGTTTGTTTTAGTTATGGAGTGCACTAGATTCGTCTGTTACGAATGAATGAATGGGTAATGATATCCAACGAACTGAAAGTGATAAGTTATGATTTCTAAGCTGTTTTCGGCGTTGAATCGCATTCAATAATAGCTTGGAAACTTATTAATTTCTACGTCATACATTTGACTATCGCCAAAACATTACAGAGTGAACCGAATTATATAAAAGCGCTGGGTCACGTCAACTATATTTTAGAGAAGAACATCATTCGCGATGAAATTCACTCCATTCCTCGGAGCTGTGACCGCCACCCCTAAATTTTTGAATGGCAACATATGGCAAGTGGAATGCATTTTTGACATAATTTCAAAATAATCAAAATCCGACCGCACTCCTCCGACGACCCGGCAATGAAATTTGATTATGAAAAAGTGTTATTTGGACAGATATGAATGAATTCGGACCCACCAAAAACCGCGCCATCTCGTTTCTTATTTTTGAGGTCATTTCAAAATAAGGAAAATCCGACCGCACTCCTCCGACGACCCGGCAATGAAATTTGATGATGAAAAAGTGTTACTTGGACAGATATGAATGAATTCGGACCCACCAAAAACCGCGCCATCTCGTTTCCTACTTTTGAGGTCATTTCAAAGTAATCAAAATCCGACCGCACTCCTCCGACGACCCGGCAATGAAATTTGATGATGAAAAAGTGTTACTTGGACAGATATGAATGAATTCGGACCCACCAAAAACCGCGCCATCTCGTTTCCTAGTTTTGAGGTCATTTCAAAATAAGGAAAATCCGACCGCACTTCTCCGACGACCCGGCAATGGAATTTGATGATGAAAAAGTGTTATTTGGACAGATATGAATGAATTCGGACCCACCAAAAACCGCGCCATCTCGTTTCCTATTTTTGAGGTCATTTCAAAATAATCAAAATCCGACCGCACTCCTCCGACGACCCGGCAATGAAATTTGATGATGAAAAAGTGTTACTTGGACAGATATGAATGAATTCGGACCCACCAAAAACCGCGCCATCTCGTTTCCTATTTTTGAGGTCATTTCAAAATAATCAAAATCCGACCGCATTTCTACGCAAAGGTAGCCTGTAGCGGACTGTGTACGTACTCTGACGGTCTTGAATAGTTCTGAATCTGGTCCGTGCATGGCACCACACGTTAAAAGGTGAGGGTCTCGTCATCTCTAGCTCGCAGGAGTATTTCGGATACTTCTAAGGATTGCTTGTAAGACTGCAGCTGGTTGATATGAAGAATAAACGAACGAACAAACAAACAAATAAACCAACAAAACAAACTCTAGATCGGACAAGTTTAAATATCGCTGATAGCACAAAGTAGTCTCATAGACGTCCATAGGATGTTTCTTTCTAAACTTTTAATCTCACCCCATCAAAAAGCTCAACAAAAATTTTTATGAAATAATCCAAAATTCTCCCCAGTGCAAAAGTAATAAATTTCACCATATCAAATATAATATTTTTTTCCATTCTGTTCTAAGAAATCGTTACTATGCAGTCTGGCAACAGCGCCAAACTCAAGGTGCGTGTTATGTGTTGCCTACCGTTTGGTCTGATGGGGAGATAAAGTATCATTTCGCAATCTGATGAATTTTTGGTCTACAGAATACAGTCTGATGAAATCCGGATTTGATGAACTTTCAATATACGCAACTACAATTCTGCTCATTTTTCCATGCATGTTCAAATATCCACATAATAAGGAAAGTTCATCAAAACCGAGCAAATAAAATGAGATTTCGCAGGGGTGATAGGACTTTCACATGGACACAAACAATAATGGTTGATAATAACTAATTATGGAAGAAGTGACAATAATTCAAGAATTATTAAATTGTGTTCAACTTTGATCAAAAGTTACCATAAATAAAACAAAGCAAGAATATTTGTATTGAACTTTTTTCAATTCGGGACTAGTCACTAAAAATTTTGCTTCATATTCATAACAACAAATTTTTAGAGTAGTCATTAACACAAGGTTTATCAAATATAATAAAAATATTTCATTGAAATCGGAAAGAGTATCAGATTTTAAATTGAATTTTGAAATTATAATTTTTTTATTTCAACCTAAATTTTCATTTCCATATGAATCGGGTTCATTAAATAATGCATATTCTCTTATAGTAAAGCATTTCGTTCTTGTGATATCGAGTTCAATTCTTCTATTCGTTTTAAATGCATTTTTCCAGTTTTTTCTACCCATCACTGACTGATCAATATCACTTATTGGATATTTTTTGTGAAGATTCACTAGAAAGATTCATATTTTATTGGAAGCTTACAATAATAATTGTCTTTCTCTGCATACCATGTTCAATTCATGATGTCTTTGACCTTTTGATTATTTCATTATTTAAAAAAATATCCATAAATAAATTCACTAGTTATAATGATTGTTCAGGCAAAGTAACACTATATCTCCGAATATTGAAATTAAATCCCAATTCCTTTCTCACTGCTCGTTTTAATGCATGCTGTATTTTTGTTAATCACTAAGGCGCCGTTGATTGTTTTGATTATAATGTGAAATAATTAGGGTCATTCTTCATCCAGATTCAAACAATAAACCATCAACATTTCCCAACTTCCTGTGGAACTCCTACCACAACCACCTTTCAAAACTTCACTAATATCGCATTTTCTCCTTGTTGAAACAGACAGTCAGTGCCTTCCTCTCAAGAAGAGATCTTTAATACAATGTCTAAGTGGATGGTTGTAAACTTGCTCGAAATTACCATAATATCACTTAGGATGCCACAGATTCCCTACAACATATGTAGCATTGCTCCGGATCTCATCGATTAAACCAAATATCTGGCGGTGGAGAGTGGAGGAAGTGACCACTGGCGTACCATGTGGTCAGACGTGAAAAAGGGTGTGGAAATAATATAAATATATTGTGGTGATTGTTACTTTACAGTTCGAATTGCGCTTCCTTATTGGAGCGGGTGGGGTGTTTGAAATTGTTTTGTTGTTTTTTCGAGCAACCCTCAGAAGTATTCGAAAGACTTAATTGGTGGTGGAATTAGTCAATCTCATATTTTCTGCACGAAATACAAAATTGTCTACCTCCAAGAATCTCCTAAATCGCTGTCATTGATCAACATGCATTACGACACAATATCAGACCATTATTCCTAAAAGCAGAGGCGTAGGTTCAAATCCCATCGCAATCGCCGGTCTCGTCATAGTAGCACATGTTAAAGGGCAAGGGCTAAAGGGCTACGTCTTTTCCAGCTCGCAAAAGTCTTTCTAAGACTCTTGAAAGTTGCCTGTTGATGTGCCTATGAGTTCGAAATTGGTTTTAAATGTAACAAATTTTCCTGCTCCTCAGGTGATCTTGTTTACTGGCTCCGTAGGTATCTAGAGGAAAGTATCCAATTTCTTAGTGATCTAGAAATGACCCTTTCGACACAAGAAATAACAAAGGCACTTTATCACCACTCCTATTGTTACTATGTAAAAAAAATATGGCTGGAAAGTAATTTTTATTGTATTTTCTGTTATGGCCTATTTGAGCTTTGATTCCGTGCTCTCTGCACAAAGATGTAGTCTTTTTGTGCAAATCTTTTTTTAGATGATTCAAGAAACAATAATGTACGTTAGAAAAACCATATATAATAATTATTAATTTTAAAGCACGAAACAACATATATCTTTGAACAAGAAGGATAAAAGTATACAGAACATATATATATATTTAACGTAACTTGAGTACCTAGATAATCTAGGGTGAATTATTTGTGATCTGATTCATTAATTCACGTACGATTTATGTGAAATGGTATACGATAGTTTGGTAAAAATCTAGTGTTCAATTTATTATTAGAAGTTTGTTCAAAACCAATAAAAAAATTTGTTAAACTAAAATATGAATGTGAGGTTATCTGCGTATTCAATTTTTTGCTTTTGGAGGGCATTTTCACTTTATTAATGCCAACATTTTTATTCGATGTTGTGTGACAGGGAGTAAGTCGAATAATAATTCCCAAAAAAAAAAACATATCCTGGTATTTTTTTTCGAAATACAAGGAATTGCGGATTGTGGATCTCTGCAGTACCTCGTAGAAATTGGATCCCCTCACAAAGGTCTGTTGTATGTGAGATGCATTTTCATGATACTCTCATCTGATATGAATCATTTCCTCTACCAGATGGATTAATGAAAAAAAAATGCTCAACTGTCCAAAGATGATAAAAAACTAGAATTGTTTACATTTTTTCGAATTTAGCAAAATGTTTTTGGTAACTTGCAACATTATTCAGAATTAACCCCTATGAGAGACGTCAGAAATGTTTAGATGTTCATAATAATTTAGTGGGAGAGTTTTGAAAATCAGATATCATCCACGGTTTTGATCAATTAGTTGCGGAATATGTCGAAAAACTAAATATTGATAATTGTCATTATATCAATAGTAAATGTTATTTCTATCCATTACAAGCAGATGTTTTATCTTCTGATAAGCATGAATTTAGAATAACTTCACAAATTTTATTATTGGATGAAATGCAGGTCCAAGTTCAACCTTAGTAATAATTAGTTGGGATTCAATGAGATGAAATGGATCATTCCTTTTTATTTCAATTTGAGTAGGTGGTCACATCTTGACAATATTCTAGGAAGGTTCGAAAGTACCTAATGGGTGTTGTGGAAACACACTATACAGGGTGTTTCAAATTAAGTCGGCACCATTGCCAACTCCGTTATTATTGATGCTACGAATTCGGTTAAATGTGCAAACTAGTAGCATTTTTAATGGCCTTCTCGATGCCGAAAACAAAAAAAAATTGACATCCGCGTTTTCAGAATATTTCATAAAATGATATTTCTTTCAATGGAACACCCTATATTTTTTCATGCATTTCGATTCGTGATAACATTCTCAACAACAAAGCTCATATCACCTTCCTTCCTAAAGTGGAAAGTGAGCGACTTAAGTGGAAATATTTTTATTTCTTTCACTAGTACAAAAAATTTCTTTGTTTTGGCGAATAAAATCTCATGATTGTCCAAACACCCAACTTTGGTACATATACAAATGACTTACTAATAGCACAATAAGACAGTAAAAAGAAAAAATTGCGCTGGGATATGAAGTCGTGAAACCCGAGATCATCATGTCGCACCACTCAATTTGACACCACTGAGCTATTTGGTATCAATGTACAAAACGATAATTTCCATCTTAAAGCCATTCCGCTAGCCGCATTTATTTTGTGAATCAAAATATGTCTGCTGTAATGATAACTTTGAAGCCGTTTTTGTACAGAACAGAAAGTACTAGAGGGTCATTTGAATGTGGTTGGTGTGTTTGATACGATAAAACATAATTATTAGGAGCAATCAAGTTGCCTTGAAACTTTGTTGAAATACTATTTGTCAAATATACTCAAGTATATCATGACGATGTCATAAATTATTGTAACTGTCAACTACTGTTCGGCTATTTTTCGAAATGCCGTTTTCCCATCAAGAAAAATGTGATATGTTAGAATACTACTTGGTTTGCCAGAAAAATAGCGTAAGAGCACTCCAACACCCAACACTACAGCAATTCGTTCCACGATCGTGAATTACATAATCGGCGTTTTTTGCTGTGCTTCATCGTCGATTCAGGAATAATGAAAAAGTTTTCGAGAAGAGGAAAACTAAAAAACGTTTTTTAATATTTGAATATACAGAAATTGACGTTTTATCCTACTTTGAGGTATATCCAAATAATTCCATCAGAGATTTATCTAGAGAAATAGCTGTTCCACTGGGTGAACGGAAAAAAACGGAAAAAACCTCGGAAAAAATACTCCCGGAAAAAAAAAACTCGGAAAAAATACTGTCGGAAAAAAAAACCTCGGGGAAAAAAAAACAAAAGAAAACCGGAAAAATACCCCACAGAAAAAAAACGGAAAGAAAATCCCCGAAATAAAAAACGGAAAAAATACCCTAATATGTGATAACAATGGCTAGTACATAAAAAGTAATGAACAGTGTGTCATGTTAAAGAAACAAGACCATATTTGATTCATTTTACAATACAGAGGGGCGGAAAAACAGATTTTCCAGCTTTGAATCTGTCACCAGGTTAGTTCGTTTAGGAAGAATCGAGTAATAAAAATATAAATAATCGTCCTTTTTGGTCGTCGACGATGAACATTCCACAGGATAGGTGTAAAATAAATATTTCTGCTTATTTGGTTCTAGTTCTTCTATTTTCCTATAATTCAAGTAGATTTGTGTTTTACCTTGACTTCCAAGATCTTTCTTATGTTCGAAGTTTCTTTCTGTATGGAATTCATTATTCCTTCCGGTATCCATACATTGTGAGGAATAGAAAGAGGAAAGCCAGCCAGATAAATATCTCGATAACTCAATCAAATTATAGAAATCGCGCCCGTATAATCGACTCGGCCGAGCACATCCGTACATCCAATTCCGTTCTATATCAGTGTCGAAAAAGCGAAAAGAAAGAAATCCCCAGCTCGCCAGAAGCGCACCGGCTATCGCATCAAAGAATTCAAATAAAAGTTTTAATAGTTTATTTATCCGCGGCTCCCCGAGGGGGCCGTTAAACTTCCTTTTCTGATGCACGTCTTTCTCGGAATATCTGGAGAACGGCCGCCGTGGGATCCAGAAGGCCGAGTTATCGAAAACACCGCAGCTTCGGATCAATTACCGAGGTACGACTGATCGTCCGGTGAACTGACCCGAAGAACAGATGGGCTGGCGGGAGGAGAGACGCAGGGATCTGGATAATTATTATTGCTGCCGAGTTCAACTGGGAGGTGGACTGTACTTTTACGGATTGCATCGGGAGGAAAAGCTGTATTATCTGGAGTTCATTTATGGGATTTATCTCTATTTGCTCGACTTGGTATTACGATCTATCAGGACTGCTCTGGTCTACAGTGAGATCTTTTGAGTGTGCAGTATATGAACATTTTTTAATTAATTGCACAACTAAAATATTGCCAAAAATTGGCACAAGTTTGATAATCATATCAGGTGCACTTATACAGTGACATTTTGTCTCCTCTACATTGTTTAATGAACTCCGACAAAGATTTCCTCGAAAAATTTCATCCAAATGTTAAATGCATTTTTTTAAGAAACTGAAAATCACTTAGTATATCTGAAAGGGGCTTACTGTAGGTTTCAAGCTGACAATTTTTTATCAACAATTCATATTATGTATGAAAAATTGCATATGCCACAGTGAAATTGTCACTTTGACAGCGGCAAAAGTTAGCAGTAACTTTTACAGCGACAAATGCACTAGTGGTTTTTTCAGTTATTAATTTTTTTTCAATTATCTCGGTGTTGGTTGCCAAAATAAATAGTTTGACATGTTTGTCAACAACTTATTGAATTTCTGAGCACCAACAATGAGAAAATTAATGAAATGAAACGTAATGCTAAACGTCAAATCTTACATGCACAACCCGAAAAGACAAGAGTTTTATATGACAAAAATGAGCCGGAAGGATTTCAGTAACATTTATGCATTTGAATTAGCTTGGCGCGGAGGAGAAGCAGCTTACTGCAAAATAACTTCTTTCGTATCTGAAATTAAAAATAATGGAAAAGAAACTGGATGTATCGAGTATAATCCTCTATTTTCGAAAACAAGACAAGGCGGTTTCAATAAATTAATCCTATTATTTTGGAGGAAGATATTTGCCCTATATGTTTATTTAAAAAGTTAATGGAAAAACGAGGCACTTTCATAGCATTGGACAGAGTGTTCCTTACTCCAAAGTATGGGATCTGCACCGGCCATAGCCAAGTTTCAAACCTTTTGATGCCATAGTGCCCTTTCATATACCCAAATTTCAAACTGCGAGTCGAAAAGGCAGAATGAGTTTCTATATTAATTCACCTTTGCCAAAACAGCCTCAAAAGACAAACTTGGTTCCCTATTCTCTTCACAGTTTTTTTAATGAACAATTAAAATAAAAAATGTTCACATCAAATGAGAGTTTTTTGACATGCATATTATCACTGCTACAGTTTCACCTCGTTCAGAAAAATATTTGCGGAATTTCAAAGATGTATTCAATATTGTTGCAACAATCAAAAAGTTTCTCAATAAATTTTCATAAATATATGAGTAATTTGCTTTTGTTTGATTTTTATATCTTTTTACCCACCCATTATGCTATTTGTTCACAACCATTCTAATTGCTCCTGATACGATTATCAAACTCGATCTTTTGGATTCATTAAATATGCTTTTGTTACCACCGCACTTCCTTTTTTGTCATGTATTGTGTAATGTTCTCCATTGAGAGCAGGTATCCCCCCGGACATTCCGGTCAATTCCAGATTCCCTACAAATGTCATAACGTGGCGATCACTCACGTGTTCTCCCATTCACTGGAATATAATTGATACATGTGGCAATGTATAGTGGACCACACCTAATATAATCAACCATTATTATACAGCTATGCTCGTGCTTATAGGATTAATTTGACACAGATTCTGAGCCCCTAGAGACAGTACCGTTCGTGTGTATTGTTAGAGTTCTCCAGCGGTTTTTTGGGAAGTTAACTGGATTGCTCTGTTCAGATTCCTTGGTGAGAGGTAATCTTGGCGATCAAACTTTCACTCATTCTCAGACGTGGAAAGCTACTCACTAATTCTACCGTTTGTAATCAAACGATGCACGTTTGGAGTGATCTCAAACTTCTGGCTGTAATCATTTCTAACAAAACTTTTGTTATATTAGAACATTGTAACCATTGTTTGGTAATAGAAGTCATCCAACAAAAATGGCGAAGGCGTCTCAATAGAAAATGATTCTTTTTCTACAAACATACTCCAAAACACATTTTTCTGCATAGTTTTACATTTGCTAACATGATTATTTCTCACAATAATTGAAGTTTGACATTTGTATGCAGCAAAGTGACATTTCTGTGGCAAAATTTTTCAGGACCTAATTTCTAAGCAATACAGTTTTCGTGACAGCAAGGTGGAAGTATATTTTGAAAATTCTGCATTCGGAAGGTATATTCGATCAGAAAATTCCAAGAATGAATAAACAAAGTCTATTAGTTTATAAAATACAAGGGAAATTATCGTACAATTTCATAATATTCTGAACGAAAATCATAGACATCACTACTGCTGTCTCAGATGGATAGCCATAGTTCTGAAATTGAAATACCCTGCCAGAACTGATAGAACAAGTCATTGAATGTACTGCTTTCAACTTCAAGAGAAAAATATGAATTTGCATACAAACAGATTATGGATTCGAAGAAAAAATACAAAACTAATAGTGTTTCTGAAAATACTTTTTTTAATCATACCAAGAATTAGTGTTCGAGTGATTTTTTTGGAATTTGTTTCTCAGTTATTACCATTGACTAATAGTTATTCAATTATTATCCCATTTTTTCTTGAAAAAAATACTCGTCACACAGATTGAAGATTGATGAATAAACATAATAATAATTATAATTATTATATATATTTATTACCTGTTATTGATTTTTCATGATTTCAAATGTCTGGACTCTGGATCACATGACATTATGGGAATATTGAACTGAAAATGAAAACTTTTTATAGGGGCGCCTCCACCATTTTCTTTGGATGACTACTTCAAACAATGCGTGCCAAAGGTTAAAATATACTTATGTAATTTTTTCAAAAATACAACTTCTTCAGTTCAATATAAATACATATGTCCAACTGAAAAGTTTTGTTGAAAATTATTATAACAAGAAGTTTGAAATTGGGGCAGAGGCACCACCTATGGCCAGGTTAAGAAAAATATAGAACTTTTGATATTGCTATTGGTTCCTGAAAGTGTGGAACAAAAAAATCCTAATGAAATCGTGTACTTGTAAGTGTTCTCTATTGAATTGAATATATGATATAATTTGTTTTTAAGAAATAACAATTTTATAACAATTTTTAGAAAAAAATGTAAAATTCACCCCTTTTGGCCATCTTTACCCCACTTATGACCACATCGTTTTTCCACTTATGGCCAGATATTTACCAGAGATGTTAAATATGGTAAAAAATGAAACTCTATTTCACGAAAGAAGACAATACGAGGTCAACCAGATTCGTAAAATTTAATACACTTGGGACATAAAAATCAAAAATTTTCTCGTGAAATAATGTATTTAATTGACATCTTTCTTTATTGAATGTTCAGCTTGACCTGGAGTGGTATTTTTTCGTGAAATGGATTGTTCATGGTGAGGTTTGAACATTTTCTAATGTGTAAAAGTTGAAAACCGTTTGAAGGGTTTCACCGATACTACTTTGTGACATAAAACACATTGTGGTTGCTCGATAAATGGCGCGGCAGGGGCACATCAACTAAAAAATTTTAAATAGCCTGGGGGGTCTTGTGTCACATCTTTGAGAAGATAATTCAAGTTTCTTTTCAACCATCTAAATACACAATATGCATTTGAAATGTCAGAATAAGTGCGGATATGGCGGATCTAAATTTTTTTTTTTTACCTGGCCACGATAACTTCTAAATGGTTTGATGTAAAATAACGGAGCAGAATTTTTTTTTAATGGAACGGAATTCTAAAAATTTTTAGATGGTTGGAAAGAGAGAATTATCATCGAGGAACCGAAAAGATCTTGCTAGCCTTTGAAACGGCTCTTCCGCCGCGATTCCAAAGCCAACTTTACTTTTTCCTGATGGCACTCTTGTCGGAATTTTTCACTAAAAACAGAAAAACAATTAACATTTATTTCGTCTTGTTTGCAATAATGAGTAACATTTTATAGTGCTCTTGTTGTACCGTCGAAAATAAATATCGAAATAACGGGTGGCCATTAGTAGATTTTGCAGTTCCACTTATAGCCACCTCTATGGCCATAAGTAGAAACACGCTCATATTTCATTTCCACTAATGGTCATCACGATTTAACAAAAAACAACAGTTGGTTGATTTCTTATAATGAAAATACAAATTCAAGGACACCTCACCCACCTTTGTGCAATATTGAATCCTATTTTTGCGTAAAAATTCACAAAGTAAGTAAGATGATTGAGGATAGATTTCTTAAGGAAAACGTTAACGATTTCCGGCACTCGATGCATCTGGTCACTCTCACATTTATACTGAAACTCAAACTTATTTCCAAATCTTGTCACGGTACTCCCCCCGCCACCAATATTTAAACGCTTCGATTTCCGCGTGAAATTTGATTTGAAATTTGCAAGGAAGCTTATTATTTCAAGGAACTACCGGAAGTGGCCATAAGTGAGTTGATGGCCATAAGTGGTGCCTCTGCCCTATTTCACGGTTCGTAAGCAATTGACAATTTTTATGTTCAATATTGATTTGCTACATTCGTTTCAACTGTAGTACTTGGAGTAATCATGATTTATTATCTGGATGAGGGTAAAACAATAACTGGGAACTACCACTCAAGTGTGACCACTCTATGAAAATAATATTCAGGAAAATAGACGTGAAAAGTTATCCGAAAGTGTTTTGTATTTGCAGGACATGCTTCTACACACAAAACTCCCTTCTTATTTACCAAATGTACTTCCGTCAGAAATTTTATTCCAACGTAGAGTTACAGAGACTGTAAAAAAATATTTTGCTCTCAAATTTTGTTTGCTTCCAGTAGGCTATGAGTATTTCAATTCATCCTCCTAGTTAAATCTCTTAACAAGCATCTTTCGGTTCAGAAAACTACGAATGATCTTTTCATTGTATCAATTGTTCCATTTAAATAGTATTTATATGAGAAAAATATTTGAAGTTAGGTGGCGTTGATTGTCTTCAGTACTTCATCATAAATAACTATTGTGTATTAAAATTTGAATTATCAAAATAATGTTCCGGATTGCTCTGACGAGACCATTGCTTCATCACGTTTCGTTTTTGTAGTCTCTCCATGAAATAGCACATTCAAATGGTGTTTTATTTTTCACAAACCTCTCGGATACCCCTTCCTTTCCTACCTATTTTCCACTTGATCGAGCGCCATTGTGTGTTGCCTATCAACTCCTTTTCATCCTTTTCTTACTCGGCCTTTTGATTTATCGGCTGGAGTACGCCAGTGGCAGGTAATTCACGGGCGAAACTTTCGAAATTCTTACTTCCCAACACTGTCGAGAGGACCGAGCGCGTCCCTCCCTCCTACCGCTCGTCTTTCTCTTACAAGTTCGCCATTCTTTCAGATTGTTTGCACAGTTGAATCACATATACTTCTGCCACATAATGGCGGTAATCGAAAGAAAATTGCTTTGAACTTTCGGTTCACTCAATACAACTGCGATTTACTTTGGGAAAAGTATTCCTTCTTCTTCGGTGAGATCAAGAACAGATTTTTCAAAGTTTTTTGTTGACTGATATCAGCTTTAATTCTGCCAGATGTTCTTTCTGTAACTTTATGTAGCAGAAGGGCGAAAGAATGAAGATCGTTAGGAGCTATTTCGAACTTTGAATCAATTCAAAATGAGTAATCAGTTTCCAAAGCACAATCTGATCAAAAAAAGTATTAGAAATGTGTAAGAATCAATCGATTCACCTCCAAGGAAGTAATTGATCACTTATAAATAGATTATTGTATCTAAATATTCGTATACTATAATGAATATATTCATATCTTATGTTTTACTTGTGGAAATGCATCTCAAAAATGCACCCTCCTTTTATTATAGTAGGTAATAAAATCTGAAGGTAATGAAAAGAAAAATAAATTGAAAAATGTCGAAAGTCCGTTGATAATTAAGGAAATAAGTGGATGAAGGTACAATGTCATATTTAAAAAAAAATACTCATTACAATTTTTGAACATTCTGATATACATTTAACCCTCAATGAACGGATATAGACTTCTAATATTTTAAAGTAATTTCTTGAAGATGAAGGTGTCATATCACACGTATATCAGTATTTTCAGAGGATAAAGTTGTTATGTTACATTTTTGAAATATATATTTTCTAAAGATATTAAAACTTTTTTCGATGACAGACCATAGGCTTTGTCTCATTTTATGGTTATTATCGTACTATGCGTTGTGTAACTGTGTGATATATGAAAAATACGGTTTAATTGTGAAAATAATAATATACATATAATGATGAGTTCTAGAGGCAAACGCATTCTAAAGTTATTAAAACACAGTGGGTCATGTTTTTTCAATTACGGCAGCAATTTTTCCGGTAATGGAAATTTGATCAAACGCTTATAGAGAAGGGTTCATTATTATTGAATAAAGTTCATGTTTCAGCTGTGATTTTAGATGTAATTTCACATCAAAACATAGTCGCTGATGGTAAAATAGTAATATCAGTCTGGCTTGTTAGTCAAATCTTCAGAATACTGTTGATATGCCTCCAAGAGTACTCAACTTCATCCTGTACCTCGTCTTTGATCCCATAGAATATCATCAAAAAAAATGCGCCTTTAAATATTCCATATGTACCTAGATATGAAAAAAAAATCTATAAATTTGAAGAGCTTCCAAATAAACTTCTTCAATATAAGAAGCAATTTCCAAAACTTGAATGAATTAGAATACCGTTTTTTTTAGAAAAAATTGATTTTGAGGATAAATGAATTTTTTTCGAAAAAAAAAATCTTCTGAAAATTTGAGATTTCTAATCTCAATTTATTTTTGTGATATGATTAGGAATCAGCTTGTCGAGGTATTTTTGAAGGATCTTTGCGATTTTTGACGAATGGAAATTAGAAACTTTCGAAAATTCGATCGTGCGAGGGACTTTTTGACATTTATTTCCTTTTTTATGCTAAACCTTGTATCTGACCATATAAAAATCATATATTTTTGGAATCAGCATGATTTTTTTGCGTATATAGTGCAAATTTCGAGTAGATCTGATGATTTTATATTCTTCATGATTTTTATGGGTCTACCCCTTTGGAATTTTTCGATTTATCGAGTAATTTTTTTTCACGTCGATTGACGCTAAATTCACAGGATATACTAATTTTATCATTCTGAATCGATTGGCGTTAGCAGAATTGCCCTATCTTCAACCGTTATCGAGTTGAAAAGTTCTGAAGTTGAAAGGGGTAATTTTCCTCCATTTCTCTCTACTTGTATTCGTAGTCCGTGTTCGCTATTTCAGTACAGAAACGTAATTCAGGAAATGTAAAATTTCCGTCTGGGACTCTTTCAGGAATTCGTAGATGTCAGAAAAATATATTTTCACTTGAATGAAGCTGTGTGGTTGAATATAAACAAAAGGAACGAACTCCAACTGTATTGAAAATGGAAAAAAATTTCAAATCAAAATTGAAAAAAATATATTTAATAATTTTTTTTACAAAAAACACGATGCAAATGGAGAATTTTTTAAAATTTTCTTTGTTCTACATGAATACCTCCCATGAGGTCATTTTGAATAGGGTAAATTGGCGACTAAAGTTTGACTTTCAGTCGCAGATGACTCAAAATATAACTTTATGAATATCACTTTCATATTTCCGTTAAAATCTACAATATATGTTTTTTCCCAAAATTGTGATACCCAACATTCCGCCTCATATATAAAATTCAACCGTTATTTCTCATTTTAAATCACTAAAATTGTTAATGGCATCCCAAAAAACTGAAGTGTCGCCATTCCATCGACTGTTGCTTTGTTTCTGGATCGTAGAAATCTACCCAAGTCTCATCTATAGTAACAATTCGGTTTAAGAAGTCTACATCGTTTTCAAATCGAGCATAGATCGAACGCGATGCTACTACCCTTGCACGCTTTTGGTCAACATTCAAACATTTGGGGATCCATTTTGCAGCAATTTTTCTCATGTCAAAATTGACGTGAACTATATGATGAATGCATTCGTATGAAATATTCAGTGCTTCAGATATCCGTTTTACCCCAATCCGACGGTCTGTTAAAATCATGTCATGAACTGCATCGATATTTTCGGGGACTGACACAGAAACTGGTCTTCCCAATCGGTCATCATCTTCAATGGAAAATTTACCTCTTTTGAAGCTTGCAGTCCAATTTTTCACAGTCGCATACGAAGGACATTGATCAGCAAGGGTATTAAGCATATCTTCGTAAATCTGCTTACCTCTTAACCCTTTTAAATACAGGTACTTGATGATGGCTCGATACTCCAATTTTTCGATTTTCACAATTTCGGTGGACACATTTTTTCTTTCAATTTATTGCGTAACTCTAGTTTACTTTTTTGACGTCAAACTTCACACTGACACTTCTAATAAGTTATTGTTCGTTGCTATGGTAACGCAATATTTTGTTTATACAGGGAACTGGTCTAGGCTAACTAGATATCAATACAGCCTCGTAATGATGAACAAACGTTTCGGTTTCCGGTTAGGATGTATCTCCACAGAAGTATCAATACTTCCCTTGGATCCAACAGCAAATAAAACAAATATTTTTCTCGTTGTTTTGTGGTTACCTGTGCAATGTATATTTCCCGCATTCAGAGCTTGCCAGAAAATACGGACCTCCGCTATCGTATTTCTCCCGCAATAATTAATGTTGAATGATTATGTTGACGGAAAACGAAATTCTCTCCTCATTATAAAATAATCAAGCTAATGTGGTCCGTATCTTCGGGGTTGAAATTAGAAATTAAAATCAAGCGGGCGGCTGAGAGGAGAGAAACAGTCGAAAGCAGTTGGATGAGCCTTCTATTGTATCAGATTTCGTTGGGGAACGCGGATATCTCCCCGGAGAGCACCCTCAAACAAGTTACAAACTCTTGATTATCCTTAAAAAGGCTTGTCTTGGGAAATCATTCGATAGTCGAGATTTTTAATGTTCATCAGGGTACTTCCTATTTTCATGTAAAATACTTCATTTGATGGAGGAAATGGGATGCCTAGATCGATTTCAAATGAAACGGAAGTGTCCCCCGGTATATTCAGTTGAATGAAATGAAAAAAGGTTATGAATAATCCAGTCTGCTAAAAATATTCCTTATATTCGGGTTTGCACTGATGATCGGGTGAACCCTGAAACTATTTTATAGAAAATTTCATAAATTTATATATATATATATATATATATATTACATATATGTCTTAAAACACAGTCATCTAATTAATTCGTGACCTTCCTATTCACCATTAAGAAGAGAAGATGGGCTAGAATTCAAGCAACATTTAAATCTTACTATGTTTGTAGATCCTACGTTTTTTGAAATATAAATTGTTGATGCATAATAATTAAACAAATTTGTGTTTTCTGTTTAATGAAACTTTATAGCGAATAATAGAAATTTTGCATTAGTCACAGGTATATCTACAATATTTAATGGTTGTAGATCATATGTTTTTCTTTCCAACTGTCAAAAAATTTCCACTTAAATATCGAGGCGCCACGAAAAAACTAGTAACTAGTCAAAATTAGTCAAAATTAGGGCATCTTATTGGTTAAAAAGTGAAGGTGTGAAATTTTCGTAACAATTCTGCTGCTAGGGAAATTATGAGTGATAGTCACCGATTTTTATTAACATTTACTAGTTGTTGCTGTAGCCAAACATACAGATAGCTTAATGAGACACACATATTTTCACACATAAAGTCAAAATATCCTATCCAGTCGTTAAACCAATCGTTCGTCGACCACTCGTAAATGTATCGAATTACAGTTTAATTTCTCACCTTAATCTTTGAAAATCCCTCCGGGATACATTTTACGAAGGCTCCCTAAATAAATAAATAAATGTTTGTGGGATTAGTAAGTGTTCGAAGGTGAAAAATACAATTTCCAAATGGGGCGACATGCTATAACATAAAATAAGGCACTTTCAGATATTTCATAAGTTCCATATGTTCATATTTTGTGAGAGGCAAAATATTCTAATAGGCCCGAAGGAAATTCTCAGAACTGAGAGAAACATCAAATATCAAAATTTCGACACTATAGGTACCTTGAAAAAATGGGTCAGTTTTCGTTTTTACTCATTTCACTCGAAATGTAGATGTTGATATGTATTGCTTGTGTAAATTTTGTTAATTTTTCTCAAGGTTTAATGCTGGTTTCAATCTGGTGAATTGATTAATTTTCATTATCAATTATCAGTGTTATAACGATCTTTCTCATTCCTCTAGAAATTTGATTATTTGCCTTCTACTCATCTTTTAGTGCCTTCATTCTATTCTGATCAAACCAGGTTACTGTTTTGCATTTTTTTAGGATCTTTCCTCATTCATATTAATCCAGGATCAGTTCCTATCATAATTCAATAGCAGCTTCAATAATGATTGATTGCTGAATATTCCTAAATAAATTTTTGGTAGTTGTGATCATCTTTTTATCAATTCAATATAAACATGTAAGTGTTGTTGATTCCTGTCTTCAATTTATAATTGTTCATAATATACAGGCTCTTATAACTTTGTCGGGTTGAAAATAGATATCTCAATTAACAGAGTTGAATCTCCAGAGTAAGTGTTCAACTCGCTAATATTGTAGATTTTTTGTCGAGTTCAATTTCAGCCTGTTGAAAGAAGCAGTATAGCATTCATAGGAGGCAGAAAATGATGAAAATAATGAAGGTGGGAAAAAATCATAAATTGTGTAAGGTATGATTCTAATTTCTAGACAATCGAAACCACCTTTCCCATATATTAAAAACGATTCTGCTCGATACAATCAGATGTGGCTAAACGCTATTGAATTAAAGATTAGCTTTTGTAAGTTATATCACTGGAAGCAATGCAAAATATTATTATGTCCTCGTTAAAAAACTTTGCCATGTGTTGGGTAAATATGATTCGGCTATTGAGCTATTTTTTGTTCAACGTTTGCCGGTAACACTCCTATATTATAGGATCTGCTAAAGGCTGAATAATTTATAAACTATTTTCTCTTTATGAAATTTATGGCATTTCACAAAGTACGCCCAATTTCACTTATAAAATATTCTATTAGTTTACGTTATGAAATATTTTATTGAAGTTTTCGTATGAAAATCACACCTTTGTGTAGAAGTGTTTCATTTAATATGTACATACTAGAGAGTATTTATGACGGAAAATATTTCACTATATGAGTGATTATTTTTTAAACAGGGTTATATCGAAGCTGCAATGATTCGAGTTGATTTATTATTTCGTAGATATATGCGCTCATCCACGATATGATCAGTTCAATTTGTGAAATGCCAAAAATGAAAAACACCTGCATTCACTACAACCGTTATGTATGTAAATGAAACGTCACATTAAATTTTCAATAAAGAACAAATAATATTTAACATTTACATTTTTGTAGCCTGCTGACACGCATTGTTATATTTTGAATTATTCAAACGGTGGCTAAAATGCCATAAATAATGTTCTATATAAATACATATATTATTTATTCACTGGCGATTTTTGTTTCGAAATTGACATGTACATATTTTTAGGGATTGCTGACAAGAGGTGAATTTTGCAAACGTGGAATTGAATTAGCTATACCTACCGGGTGTGTGTTGTTTGAAAACGAAACAGAATCAGAATATATTGCTTGGTAGTGATACCAAGTATTTTCAAAACCAACCATTGCATTGGATACATTATTTTCAACTTTGGATTATTGGAAATTGGATTTTTTATGTCATTCACCTACTTGCTGTTCACATATACAGGTAGTTTCTTT
This sequence comes from Chrysolina americana, assembly GCA_958502065.1. NCBI lineage: Eukaryota > Metazoa > Arthropoda > Insecta > Coleoptera > Chrysomelidae > Chrysolina > Chrysolina americana. Next base: position 94,400,966 of record OY293413.1, on the reverse strand, counting down.
TATCATGTGGTAACATTGCTAAAATCTAAACCGTGATAGATACAAAGACGATTAAATGGAAAAGAAGTAACTATTGTGGTGAGCAGTAAATTGGTCATAGAAAATTTACGGGGATCCTCGCCCTTTCCAACTTATACAGGGAAAACTTAAAATGCTGTTTTCGGTTTTTTACGAATAGAATTGTTATTTCAGAAAATATAAAAAAATTAAAAAGGAAAGTTTTATTGTATTCAAAATGTACTAGAACTACGTAACGATAAATTTTTAATCAAACGTTTCGTGTCAACACTGCCATCATCAACTATTTTTGTCAAATACGGACCTGTCTATTTCACCACAAATATTGTTAGAGCGATAAAATCAAAATTCAGTGGTATATCACACTCGACATTTTTATAACGTTTCATATAAAATAACTAGCATCATCAGTGACAACAATTTTTAATTGCGGTCCTGTCGTTAGTTTGTTTATGAATTCCACAGAATCTAACGCTTCGATATAAAAACTATCAGTGACGTTTTGAATGAATGTATCTATGAAAATTGTATTTAGGTATACTATAAAAATTCATAAAAGATTTCTGCAGTTTCAGAGACGAACGATAGCAATTTATCCCAGAAATAAACTTACTTAAGAGAAGAAATCAAACAGAAAAACAATTTATTTCATAATGAATTTGTGGAAGAAAATGAAACCAATACAGAAAAAGAATTCTACATTAAATGCTCGAATTGACGACCTCTTTGTTGAATGCACATAAGTTGTCTGTCCATACAATTTCTGTGGCAATTTTCTATCATGATGGTTGTAATGCTATTACATGCATCTCTTATTTTCTGTTTGAGATGGTCGATATCGGTACTAGGTGTCGAAAACACTTTATTCTTTATGTATCTCCAGACAAAAAAAATCCAAAGGAGTAAGTTCTGGGGATCGAGCTGGCCAGGCAATTGGTCCATTGTTTCCATTCCACTTTGTTGGGAATATTGCATCCAAATGTTCCCTTACTATTGCTGCATTATGGGGAGGGGCACCGTCTTGTTGAGAATATTGTATTTCACGGTGGGTGCTTAATGGCAATTCATCTAAGTAGCCATCAAACTCATTGGATAAAAAATTTAAATACATTTCACCATTCAAATGCTCATCGTGAAAGAAAGGACCTAGTATGTTTGTTCCCAAAATTCCCAACCAAAAATTCATTCCGAACCTCTCCTGGAAATTGGTTTCTCTATGTAAATATTCATTCGTTATTCCACCTATAACGGATGTTTCTGTTAAACCAACCATTGTTCGTCCGTCAATATTATTTTTTTACGAATATTTCGAACTTCCCTATTTCTATGTCTTAACCATTTCGCAAATCGTACTCTCCTTCCGTAATAACTTTCATTAACGTGTAGCATTTGTATTTGTACTTTTTCAAAATATTTCTGGTTGATTTTACAGATACCCCTAGTTCGTGGGCAATTTCTCGTAAAGAACAGTCTTGATTAGAAATATTTTTGTATCTGACCAATCCTAGATTTAAAAAAAGACGTTATTTTTCACTTTTTAGTCTTTATAAGGTAATATTTGCTTTCCCAAAACATTTATTTGGTTCCTTATACTTCCAGTAACAACACATTTTCTAGTTTTATTTCTGTCAAATGCACCACAGTCTGTTTGGAAATGTTTGGAATGCGACGATTCGGGTATAGCTCACCATACATTTTTCTTGCCAAAAGAGGATTTTTATTTGATTTTGCAGAAGTAAACAGCATATCAGTCCTTTCGTCATTCGAATACATCTTTTATATGTAACCGAGTGCTTAAATGTCTAACAGTTCTTAACAGATATCAACAACTCATTTATTTTTTCTGCCATCGCAATCAAGCAAAGCCTACGTGTTTAAATATGGTAAAAGAAGTGAGATGCTATTTAATTGTACCAAATTAGACAACACTTGTATTTTGATCAAAAACTGATATTTTCATTACTTCCAGGATTGAGAATTATGAAAATAATCCGTGTAAAAATTGATACAGGAGAAATCAGCCTTGAATCAAGGATTACTGTAATACAAAAATCCCCAAAAAGGAAAAATACGAATGTTCGTTGTGTTGAGGTATCTTCCTATCGAAAGTATTGGGTAATGACTGAAGTATCCTAATAGTTGAATGAGTTTTGAAGGAATCAAAACAATTTACAAAAGAACTAACGACAGGACCGTAATTAAAAATTGTTGTCACTGATGATGCCAGTTATTTCATATGAAACGCTATAAAAATGTCAAGTGTGATATACCACTGAATTGTGATTTCATCGCTTTATCAATATTTGTGATGAAATAGACAGGTCCGTCTTTGAAAGAAATAGTTGATGGTGGCCGTGTTGACACGAAACGTTTAATTGAAAATTTATCATTACGTAGTTCTAGTACATTTTGAATACAATGAAACTTTCCTCTTTAATTTTTTTATATTTTCTGAAATAACCATTCTATTCGTGGAAAAACCGAAAACAGCACTTTTAGTTTTGCCTGTTTAAGTCGGGAAGCGCGAGAGTCCCCGTAGATTTTCTCTGACCAATGTACTGCTCACCACAATAGTTACCTTTTTTTCCATTGAATCGTCTTTGTATCTATTATGGTTTGGAATATAGCAATGTTACCACATGATAAAAGAAACGGCCTGTATATACTTTGTATTTTTTTTTTTTCCAATGGTACACCACTGACAAATTTCAGGAGAGTACTGAACTGATCTTTAATATTTTCATTGATATTTCCGATAGTTTTCGTTTGGGTCTGGTTTTTGGCATTTATTCCCTATTCAAATTATTTCGTTCCCAAGTATTTGGCTGCAATATGAGTATGTATATTACTGCATATTGAATTTGAGAATTCAGATATTCTCCGTGTCGATAGAGTATACAAATTATAGGAATTGCGTTGAAATATCGATCTGCATATTTTACTGATTAAATGTCTGATGGATCCGTCATGCCAAGTATTCAGCAATATCGATTAGAATCATATTTCCATATGTATAATTCCTCAGCGGTTTTGTAAATGGGATATCATGTTCTATGTTTTAGTTACATTTCATTTGATATTGAAATTTCTTCTTAGGTTTTATATTTTTAAAATGTTATTGAAAAGTTTTAGCCAATTATCCTCGGAGTGTTCAACTTGCTTGGAGGTAAACAAGATAAAATATGTGACATTCATTATTTTATAGGTAAGTTGATATGGCCAAAGACGAACAAAAATGGTTTTCCATGGATTTCGTGAATTAATAGCATTGTTATAGGGATCTGATAAAATTGTTTGGACCATATTACTTTCTGACAGCTCCAGTAGCAAAATTATTCATTTCATCCCAACAAAGTTTTTTTATTGTACAATAATCTCATAGAAGGAGAGGGGAATATAAGGAGTGCATAAATATAACGAAGTGGATTTGCGAAAACACAAAAAGAACATTTTGGAATTTCAATTTGATGAAAATACAAGAAACATGTATATTTTCCCTCCACAACCTCTTTCATTCTCAACCCATTTTTTCAGTCATTAAGAATGCAGAAGGAAACCTAGGGCTTTCTGTAGCTAGCAGCGAAAGTTCTTTTATCGTGAATATTGCGAAATCACAGAAATTCTATTTTCAAATTTCATTACAATAAGAACCCAAGAATTACGTAAGAGTCTGGATTCAACGTATGGTTTCCTTTCTCCTCCTTTTTTGATCAAAGCCCTCCAGATGCCCTCGGGACACAAACTTTGCCATCGGTAATTAATTCCCTTTATACATAAATAATTATTTTTCAATATGTATTATCCCGCTCTCATTTAGTTTCATGACGATAATTCAAAAACCACATATAACTAGAGAACTGTGTCTATATCTAGAAATTATTGTCGGATATACAGGGTGAACCAAGGAAAATCTACAGGGTCAATTGCATTTTTTTCAAATGAAATGCTATGTACTTCAATCCATTTTTTCAAGCATTTAAGTGGTCTCCATCCACACCTCCCATATCCTTTACTATCTCCCAACCACTTGAGAGTTATAATTTTTTTTGTCAAAATAATGCTATCTGAAGATTATGGAATGCAGGAGGTCATGATTATAATCCTATTCGTCAGACATATGAGTGATATTTCTGAATCATTATCATTCCCAAAAATTATACAGGATGACTGAAAATGATTTTTCAATTCGGAAGTTTTTGAATTAAATTTTCTCGAGTTTTTAAAATGGAACACTCCGTATTTTTTCGACCATGTGATATAGGATTGAGAGGCGAATATTTTTTGTATGTACATCCCTGGGGATATTCCTAGCCGCTTTTGAGTTATCCACTCGGGCAATTTTTAGTAGCTCATTTTTACTGACACCTCTTATAAGGATGATGGAAACACATCGTTTCAATTATTTTAACGAATCCCAACTTCTTTTATCCCTCAACTTTATTTCGTGTGCTTGATTCCTGATTTGGAATCATTTTCGTTTGCTATTGTGTGCTATTAATTGAACAACATTTATCGTGGGAACATACATTCTGACAGATGAGGGAAATAATTACTTATAATCTCCCAAGTGCTTGAATTATTGCCGGAAATTTTTCGAGTACATGAATTTTAAGAAAAATAAACTTTCGGCAATTAATTCAAGCACGGTTCGGTAAGAAAATTTCACACCAAGAAATGAACATCATTCAACAATTCATAAGAAATAATTGACGATGGTTTCACCTGAACTATTTATATGTATAATTAGTTATTTTATATGTATAAATAGTTATTATACATATAAATGATAGTAATTTATGCTCCTCCCTGTCGTGTTTTGGAAAATATCAGGTTGTATTCAATTCTTCCGGTTAGTTCACCGTTTTACTTTTTCTCCTCCTTGAAAAAATGCACTTTGCATCTAGCTGCCTCGCCCCCTCTCCAGGCTTGTTCAAAAGTCCTTCTGGACAATCTTCGTTCCATAGATTCATTATTTTATATAAATCTTCCTTACATAAAATATTCGAACTTTGTTTTATCGGGAACAGACTGAAGCTGCTTTCGTTTCGCATTTTTCAATATCTGCGAATGGATTGAATTTTCGGCTGTACTCTTCCACATGGTCTTCATGACATATTCTTTATAATCTTCACCATCAACTCTCTTCATATTGAAAGCCCAATCTTTCATCATTAGCCCAAGGCTCTTCGTTTGAAGTCGTTTCTCGAAGTTCATAATGCTTCTCCTTTAGAAATGTTTCGAACTGCTTCCATATTCACTGTGTTTCTTGGAACAACACTAAGTACAGTTTTTTCAATGCATTTTAATTATTCTTGACCAAATCTTGCCATTTTATTTTATTCTAACAACTCGAAAATAATCTGAGTTATAGTTGTCAAGATAGAAATTTGAACACTACCATTCACGGCGTGCTTGATTACTTGAGCAAGATGCATATTTATCACTTATTGGGAAAGCTTGGTAGGTTTTTATTACTTATTGGGAAAGCTAGGTAGGTTTTTATCACTGTAATCAAGCGTTGATTGGTGGATTCTAAGAAATTGAAGTAATTTCATTGACTGTTAGAATAGGCGTGTATTAATCGCGTATACAAATATGTTTTTCCCCTCTAAATGCTCTCTGGATATATTATTAGTGTTTTTGATAGAATCAATAAAGCACAAAATTGGGGTTATGAATACACGAAATGAATTTCATTTTATGCGGCAATAAATGTCATTATAAATTCAAAATAAATTATCCCTCGTTTTCGGGATTATGGCCGTTTAATATCCATCCATTTGGTCGTATACGCAGGAATTACAATCCAATGCAAATTGTCTACTTATGGCTCCTATAAAAGTGCCACCTCGATTCACATCGCTATTGCAGGAGAAAGAGGCAAATTATGTCGTTTATCGTTACAGTAAAACCGTCAGATTTATGTATTTTTCCAAACGAACTGGAAAAATATAACCGAAATGTGTTGCGAATGGAAGAAACAGAACAACTGTTTGCGGGATGGCACAACTTCAGATCAGAAGAATATTTTCAAATAGGTTTTTATTCATGTTTGCTTGTGAAATTGAATATTTTTTATTTGTTACCCGAACGACGCAAAGCAGTCGAGTGCGGAAAGGTTATTTTTCCTACGAGAGTGCAGAAAAGTAACTTTTCCACACGATTTTTCGTTTTGAAAATTGTACTTTTCAGTGCATGAAAAAATCGTGCGGAAAAGTTAATTATCCGCACTAGTGCTGCTGAAAAGTTACTTTTTCGCACGATTTGTGTATTGTTGACAAAAATTATATTCAGTACTAACTAAATGATCTATGTTACTATTCTGTCTCATGTGTCTCATTTTGTAGCATTATTATGAAATCTTGTTTATCAAAAACCTTTTTTTTATAAATAAGATCGACAAAAACAGTCGTAGGAAAAAAATTGTACCTAGCTTTTGCGGGCAATGTCTTTTCCACCCTTGGCCCCGGCCGTCGCGTGCGGGAAAGTACTACTTCCCGCACTTGTTAGGTAAATAACTATTCTGTATAACTGAGGATCAAGATTTTTCTACGCGCATCAAAAAATATTAAATAGCGCTCTTGAGAAAATGTTCGCGTTCTGGAATATTTTTCCTCCACCAGAATAATGTCGAGTGCTTTCGATAAGTCAAAGAAAAGTGTACCGACATATTTTCTGCTCTCAAGTAGAAAAAAAATTGCAAAATGAACATTCTGTCATGAAACTTAGAAATTATGCCAAATTGACCTAGAAGGCTGACATTTTCACATAAACGGATCTTTCGACTATGTTACGTAATACTGTGGGAACTGTTACAGGCCGATAGTTTTCGATAAGCGTTCAGTCACCTTTTTTCGAAATCGGTGTTACTAATCCAACTTTCATTTTGTCTGGGATGCACTGGAGTGAAATATCTATGATCAACATGCAGTGGTATAATAGTCATTGAACGATGTCGATTCAAAGTGTGCATTGATTGTGTTCTTCGCTGTGGTGAAAAAATATGAACCAAAAGCGTCGATACTTTCTTCTTGAACATTTATAATTTTGATATCTAGCAATAATATTTTCTCTTAATATTTCTTGATTTATATTTTGTTTTACTTCTCCACTTTGGTTTTTTATAAAGCAATGAACAACACCTCATATGCTTCCATTACCAGATCATTGGAGGAAAGGAATATTAACGCCTGACTGATCAGATGGACACAATCAATGCTGAAAAGCAGAATCATTGAGGCGACCTTTGGGGAAGAGACAGTCAAGATAACAGCAGAAAAAAGTTGCCCCCAAGTTTTATCGTCTTTGCTGTGGTCACTAGTTGTCGACGACCTGTTAGTAAAGCTATACGAATCTGGTTTCACGACTCAAGGTTATGTCGATGACCTAGTCATGATCATTAGGGGCAAACATGACAGAGTAATCTTCGACCGCATGCAATTATCCCTAAACACAATCAGAATCTGGTGCGCTAAGGAATTACTCAACGTCAATTCTAGCCAAACAGTGCTGGTTTCATTCACCAAGAGGCGAAAGTACCTACTTAAAGCCCCAACTCTGAATGGAACCCAGCTAACATTTTCCAAAGAGGTGAAATATTTGGTAGTTATAATAGATCAAAAACTGACTTAAAACAGCCAAATCAACCTCATTCTTTCCAAAGCTATAGTGGCAAGTTGGACATACCGCTAAGACTTTGGTAAGACATGGGATCTGACACCAAAAATCATTTATTGGTTATACCGAAGAATCACTACCTACGCCTCATTTGTATGGTGGCCGAAAATTCAACAAATTTTGGCTCAGGTCAAGCTGTAGAAAGTCCAGCGGCTAGCCTGTATGGGAATCACAGGGGCAATTTGTACTTGCCTTACTGCAGCCTTAAAGGCAATGCTAAACCTTTCGCCATTGCACCTATGTGTAATGTGAAAGAAGCAGCAAACAGTGCTTTCAGACTGAGCCAGACAAAAATCTTAAAAACAGGAGATCTGATCGGACACTTCACAATTTTGGAACACATTACCCTAGAAGCCATGTCTATACTGATAGATTTCATGCCAGTTAGGTACGACTTCGAAATGTAGTTTGAAGTGGTCGTAAATAGCCACCAAAATTGCACAGAGAATGGACCTCAACTGGAAAGGGATGCATCAGTGCGGTACACAGATGGATCTAAGATGGACAAAAGGGTTGAAGTGGGCATTACAGGACCAAATCAGCCTCTCGAAACCCCTTGGTAACACCCCAAGCATCTTCCATGCAGAAGTACATGCTATAGAATTATGTGTCCAGGAATGCCTTGAGGCACTCGAAGGGCTATGCATAATGGGTGGCGGGCGACAGGCGACAACCATTTGTTTTGTAGGCGCATTGGTTTATATGAAGCCGTTTATATACTCTGACCAGGTGGCAGGTGTCGCCGCAGAGGCGTCACCTAGCGCCTCCCGTATCAGTAGCAATGCGACAACACGGGTGGCGACAACACAGGTGGCGACACCTGGCACTTCCGCGAGTTGTTTTAGGCAATAAACTGTCAGATAGTGACAGATTTGATGACTGATTTTCTCTCTTCTGGGATTTTAACCAATGAAAATTATGTAAATGTTGAGATCCACATCCTGGTGACACAATTCAACTAAAATCAAGATACCACTTAGCATCCATCACTTGCTACCTGTCACCTGCACCCTGTCGCCTATCGCCGAGGAGTATAAACGCGACCTTACACTCTACAATCTAGCTCATAGACATTCCGAAAAACTCTATATGAAAATGAAAAAATAGTTTCTGCACTTGGTGTGACATATATTATTACCCATTATCATTATATATCGACACGATAATTGATTTCGTTGATTTATGATTCATATTATGTTAATATCGAAATCTCTTCAGCTAATTGTTTCATGCTCAGTCAGAGATATAGAACGCATTTGAATCCTCAATTAACCATGATAATGCGATTTACCCTTCACACTGAATCGCCAATGGACGAAACGTTAATTTTTTATCATCATTAATTAACAATAATGTAACAAATGGTCGACGGTGCATAAATAATATATACCTAGCTGGTCGGTGGGAAATATCGAACCCGCATACATTAATTTCATAGGTGGATAATTTCGTATAGCCCGATTTGCAACGATTTAATGGAAAAAATCAATCATAGAGTGGGGTAGTGATCACGGGTGGGTTTGCCAGGGATAATTTATAAAATAGTTTAGCGTTATAATAAATTCATCATGACATACGCGAAACGCCACGGCTGCTGAACGTTTGGCACTGATATATACCCCAGAGGATCAAACTGAAACTATATGTTATATAATTCAAATCAACTATATTCCGTGACACAGCGTTATTTATTACCCAATGGAGGCTACAGATTCTATATGAAACAATTTTCTCATAGGTGCTGGAAAAGAGAACGTGTCAGTTTTAATTCTTCTTCCAAATTATTTTCATGTCAGTCGTTGACAAAGAGCATTTTATTTCTTACACGTTAATATTGAAACCACTTCTATCTCAGGTAAATTTTTTTGAACGGTATATTGAATATAGTGAAATATAGGTTTGGAAACATTAAAATGACTCGAATTCGACAAAAAATTGAATATTTTTGCCGGAGAGTATCGATAAAATGAAACGAATAAAATGTAATGTCTGCAGGTGGTCATTCCCAGCCAACTGAAGGACAATCTACTGTTAAATCACAAGATAAGTACTTGCAATTGAGTCTTCTTGAAAGAACGTTGCACAAATATCAATCAGATGTAGTTCAATGTCCGTCGTGGTGATATTAGCCAGGGAAGTAATTATTTTCTGTTTGATGTTTGCTTCATTTTCCACTTTGTGATAACGTGTAGAGGGAACAGTACTTCGACGTTGTCGATTTTATTGGTTTATTTATAATAACTATTTCATTATCTGAACCTACTCGTCTTATTTAAAAAAAATCTGTTCACGATTTCGATACAGAATCTGGTGAGAAATTGACTTTAATCAGAAGTACTCCATATAACATGAGCATAAGAATCAAGGAGGTCAGTAAGTGTAGCTGTGAAACAGCCTTCCAAAGTGTTCTGGATGACTGGAAAAAGAGCCTAGGAGAAAATCAAATGACAGGTGCGGTATTTCTTGACCTCCAAAGGACATTCGAAACAGTGGATCGAGAAAGGTTGATTGAAAAATTTAGATGTGTTGGTATTGGAATGGCTAGCTAATTATCTGGATAATAGAAAACAGAAACTGAGATTCAATAATATACTCTCTGAGGAAATGGAAAATGGTTATGGGGTTCCACAGAGAAGTGTTTTTGGACCTTCATTGTTCTCAATATATATTGATGATATTGTTGAAGCAGCAGGAAACTGTAAAATTCATTTGTTTGCTGATGACACTTTAATTTATTTCTCTACATCAGACCCAGTGTGAAAGATAAAGTTAACTATAATTTTGAATATCATCGCTATGAAACGAGATCAAGAAGAGATTTCCATATTCCTCAATCTCACAAAAGATTTTTTCAAAACTCCATTTTTATAAAAGACTTAAGAGCATTTAATGAATTACTATCTGAAGTTAAAAGTGCACGCTCCCTCAGTACTTTCAAAAATACTCTAAAAAACCTTTTGTTGGAGGGGAGCAATCCCTAATATATTTTTGTAAAATAATTTTATTTCTTTATACATCACAGCAATATTTTATTTTTTTTATTTTATTTTAATTACTATGTTATCACTACAATGAGGATATTTTTTATATATACTTTTTAACAACTGTGCATAATGTGTAGTGGTACTGTCTGACATATTTGTCTTTCCAATGTACAATGTTTTCGTTTTTTGTGACTAAATAAACGGATATATATATTACTGATCATGTATATTCACAGAGACTCTTAAATTCAAACTTTTACCCTGAAAATTTTATTCCTTACTTCACTCATTGAGATGTCAAGTTCGCATATAGTTTCTGGTAGTTATGAAATCTCAGTCATTAATCAAATCTAACTGCCAATTAATACTCATTATTACAAATTTACTACTGTTGAGGAATACCAAGTTTTCATTGAACAACCCACAATATTCATAACACAATTATCACCATCTCATTTTGGGTAATATTCTTGAAAACTTCCGAAAAACTAGCAAATACACTGGTTGAAATTTCAATTTATTTTCGAATAAAATTTGGTTTTAAAAAATTTGTCAACTGTTGGGAACCGCTGTTCACAAAATGACAGCTTACTTCATCAGAGCCGTAAGACGCCAGTGTTCTCTTACGGCTCTGGTCAGCGTTTCCCAAAATTTCGGCAAATTTTGAAAACCAAATTGAATTTTCAATCACTATGATTTGTTATAAAGTTGCATTAGCACCCGTTGTTCACGAGCGTGCAAGAGGTTAGATTACACCCTGTATGTAAGTATAGGCAGTTATATAGGTATATATTTTTGTGTTGTATTTTATATATTTTGATGTGCATCAAATATTTTTCACATAATTTCTCTCTTGTATTCGAAAAAAATATCTCAATTGTTAATCGCAATAAACAAGTGTATTATTGTTCGTTATATAACCATTAATTCGATATCATTGAATTCCACTGAATATTTATAATAATTATAGTTTTTTGTTACAGATAGAAGACGCGATGCTCATGTTCGATAAACAAACAAATAGGCATAGAGGTGAGTCAGATTATTTCAATATGAATTCTATAATACTGATGAAATTTTTAAAATATGTGGAAATAAATTAAATGAACAGAAACACAATTCGCAAGATTACTCCTAAACAAACAATCATATTCTACAACACTCATAGTGCAGGTGAATAATTATTAAATTCGATTCGGAAAGTAACCTAATGCTGAATTTTTCAACTGGGGTTACCCAGAATAGGCATAACAATATTGTTCAGTCGAAGGGGTTAGCGAGTTTAATCGTAGGGATTACTGTGTTTTGGGTTTTATAATCATAGGAGGATTGATTATGTGTGAATACTTGCTTGTTTTTATGTATGTATAAAAAACTTCCAGAATGCAAAGTCCTGAGAGAAGAGACGAAATATTGAATTTTCCAATCGATGTTCCACACGATTCTGTTCGTGATGCGTTTGTTATGGTTCTAAAAAAATGTTCAGAGATGAAAGCATTATGTGCAGTCGCAGAATTGTCCAAGACAATGAGCCCATAGACCAGATTTGTTCAAAATTCCCTCTTCGGCCCCAAAACTGATTCTTGGGGTACAACTATATCATTAATTAATTCATCAAAGTGAAAAGTTTCGATGCAATCATCGTTCGAATATTGTATTTTAAAAGTATGAGTGCGATTCGAAAGATGTTATTTGATCCATACATTCTGAATACTTTTTATATCAATATAAATGCATTTTTCGAGTCAAAAGACTGTAAAACAGTGCAACAAAAAGGAATACCTGCCGTTGTAGTGTAATAATTTGATGGAAATTTAGAAATTTATGTAGAAATTTCAGCATTATGGTCGGTAATTTTTCAAGTTGTGAGTTATTTTTTAGAAGAGTGGAGAATCATTCATGCATTCTTAGCCATTTTTAGAGATACACTGAATTCAATATAAAAAGGGGAATACCTTATTATGAACGTAATCAAAAATAGTTGCTTGCAATGTAAATATATTACGAGGTGATCAGAAAATTCTGATTTCTTGAGCACCTTGTATGTCATTTCATCATATACAACTGTTATTGACAAATTTAATAACAGATAGATATATCATAAAGCGTTCATAAAATAGATTACAATTGTTAGTTTCATATTCTATAAATAATACAGGGAAAAGTAGGTTACAGAGAACTGTCAGACAAATGAGAATGAATTTTCAAAACATTGAAGACATCAATGCTCTGAAACCTCTCTCTTCATAGATCCTGCATTTCATAGTCAAAACTCAATAATACTTTATTGTTTCTTATTGAATGACAATTTGATTCATTTAGCTGTAGATGATTTTTTTGTTCATCAATTTGATTGTTAGTTTTGACAATCCTCACAGTCACAGGAATAGAATTGGCGCTAGATTTGAACCTTGAGGCACTCCAGAACTATAGCATATACAGGTGATTTGAAGCTGTCGTTTTCTACGAATTGTTTTCCAACGAAAAAATAATTTATGATTAGTTCTATCAAGGTATTGCAAAAGCCATATGATAATAATTGTCGAAGAAGTACCTATATGAAAATGAGTCTGATCAAAGGCTTTTTGCAAGCCCCTATACATAACGTCAACTTGCTCTCCCATATCCAGAGCATTAGACACGAATTGTGCAATACACATGACTTTTTTTCTATAAAACCATGCTTATCTTTGGAGATAATGTTTTTTACACAGTTGAGTCCGTATAAAATATAGGATTGGTGTCTCTCTTAATGAGTCTCAAAAACTCGCCAAAGCAGTAAGTGTTGGTAGCAAAAAAAATTTATATTCAAGATGCTTTCCCAATAGCATCATTATTTTCGAAAAATTTCCACTTTCCTAATTCAATAGCCTGTATCTCGAGAACTAGCCTTACAATCGAGTTGTCCCCATGGATGGATACTATTGTTCAGTAGATCATACTCCACAACATACCAAAAACTCAGAAAAATCCATGAATTCATATGTTTTCTCTGTATTTTTTTATCAGCAATATAAGTACAAGGAAAAACTCAAATTACGTCTGAAAACTTTACACAGTAGCTTGAATGATCTCGATTTTCTTGGATACAATCTCAATTGGGCAGTTTTGCCCTGATTTTGAAACCATTTATATGATTCTTGCCGTTTTTGAGATCCTACTTTAAGTGAATCACTCTGTATGTAGGCCATCCATTCGGGCTGACTTTCTGCTTTTTGTAGTCGACCCGTATTCGACAAGTCTCCGACCCATGAGCGCCAGCAAACTATTTTTAATGTTTATTAATTAATCACGCCCAGCGCAAAGCTGGAAGATATGATCATTTATCAAGCTCTTCATAAAAGCTGTTTTTCATTAACAATTTCCCTTCTACTCCCGCTTCGACCACCCCTCTGCCACGTATTCGACAACGGCATCGTCAATCTCTTGATTAAATTTGGATAAAAAATGAATTGCGTGCCGAAAAATGTTTTGGAAAAACACACATAATGTGTAACTGAGTGACAAGGAGGAATTTTTTGAATTGGAATTCCACGAAAATGATTGATAGGGGCGTGCAAAGTGGTATTTGATAAGGAGAGATTTTGATTTGATTGTGATCCACTAATAGGTTGCTTGTTTTATAGAAGTGACATGTTTGATGGTTGCCGAGGATAGAAATCCCTGATTGGGTTTCAGTTTTTATTCATTGGAAAAAAAATATTACCATATGCTTCAGTTAAATCCATCAAACACTTCACTGGACTTTTTAATTCGTTAAAAACCAATAACAAAAGAGATACAAGCGAATTCCGCTCTAACATAATGTCGACATTTATATTTTGATATTTTTTTGATCAAGACTAATGTCAAGTTGTAGTAGTTTTTAGAATTTCATTTGTGTGTAGACCTATCCTTGTGTTATATACCCATCAATCCGTGGTCTAATTGTTGTGTGTCGTAGAAAAAGTCGTCCCGACGGACCCCTGGACGTGAAGCGTGTGTACCTGTCTATTCCTGTTGTACGGTCTTCTATATCAATTATCCATTTCTTTTTTAATCGTTCAGGTATTAACTTGATATAATACACTATTTCATACTCCAATGGTGGCTGGCTGAATGACGAAATGTCAAAGCCAATTAAAATAAAATAAAAAACATAAAAAAAAAATTGTGAAAAGATGGCAGTCTGAATAAAGACATTATTATAATAAATATTCATCATATTCCTGGGGATATTTTCCATAATAATATATCACGGTAATATTCAATAGCGATATCAAAGAAAATTTTCATAATAATTTCATACAGATTCGGGCCTCATTATGTGATGAACCATTCCACAACATTGATATCATGATAGACCCTCATGAATACCCAAAAGTGAGCAAGGATGTATATAGAAGCAACCTAAGCTCCAATTAAGTTTGTGAATCCAGAAAATCCAAATTGTTCCAAATAATTGTATATCAAGATCCTCTATACGTTTCCAATTCGAATTTTCCAGATAATGTTCAACACGAGTTATCCACCATTTCTTTACTACATTTCAAGATATCCTGGTGATATGCCTATATCTGCTCAAGGGTTGAATCACATGAATTTGAAAGATTTTTCAATGCTGTACTGTCTTCCACGGAACTTCTTGATGAAATTTGAGGTGGAGACTTTGATTTATTGTATGATTCATTAACACAGTCCCATAGTGCTTTGGAACTGTTACTAATCTCTTCGCATATCTTCTTTGAATATATTTTTTTGCATTTGTTAATAGTCTACCGAGTTTATTTTTATAGAACAGTACTGTTCTTCCAGTGTTATTTTATTGGAATATTTCAAGGGATTATGATTAATTTTTTTTATTTATTGATTTTACAAGATCGTAAGCGACACATTATTTCTATGCTGTATATAGCAGCAACGTTCTCAATATAATTCATGCTGTGTCACTTAACACTCCCAAAGTCTTCAATTCCATGAATAAAAACAGTATGCTAGATCATCTGATGCTTTCAAAGTATATAATTTCAAAAATACCTACAATGTGCTGGGTCACTTAACGCCTTCTAAGTCTATGATTTCACAAATATATACAATATGCTGAGTCACTCAACGCCTTCAAAGTCTAAATTTCCTGAAATATATACAGTATGCTCCAAAGTCTATAATGGCACAAATATATACAATATGATGGGTCAGTTATCGCCTTCAAAGTCTATAATTTCATAAAAATATATACAATATGTTGGGTCGCTTAACTCCTTCAGAGTCTATAATTCTATGAATATGTACAGTATGCTCTGTCACTCAACGCCTTTAAAGTCTATAATATCATAAATCGTATTCGAGATCACTTAACGCCTTCAAAGTTCACAATTTCACAAATCGATGGTTAAAGTGCAAAACCTCGATTTTTTCCCATTTATCCTTTTATGCGGCAAAAATTACAATCATCCATAATCTTTGGGCCTGCTAAAGCTCGTAAGTTCATTAATAATTTCAGGGACCCGTGGCGCCATCTATCAAAACCTCATAAAACTTATTTGCCAGACTGGAGAAGAATTTAATTGTTTAGTGCTCCTCCTGCAAAAGTTATAAAAATCGACGAGGTTTTGCACTTTAACCATCGAAATATAATATACTGGGTCATTCAACGCCTTCAGAGTCTATAATTTCCCAAATATAATCAATATTCTGGATCACTCAACGCCTACAAAGTCTATAATTCCTTGAATATATACAAAGTCTATAATTTCACAAATGTACATATACAATATGCTGTGTCACTCAACGCCTTTAAAGTCTATAATAAAAATATTAACAGTATGCTGTGTTACTTAACGCCTAATTTCATAGATATTTACAGTACGATGTTGTCGAGGTTGTACTTGATTTTCTGGAGAGCACCTTCGACGATTTCGATACTGACACTACAGATTGAAAAATTATCATTCGTACGGAGTCCGCAATGAACGTCGTTTCTACCCCCCCTTTTGCCAGGGAGGCCACTGTTTCAGTTTCTTCTTGTCCAGTGTGACCTGGTATCCAGAATATGGTGACAGTGTTGTGTTGCGCTAATGTGTCCAAGGTGCCTCTGCAGTTTAATACTGCTCTAGGTTTACAGGAGCTGAATTCAATACCGCTTCTTGGAAGGTTTGTGAATTTTTTTTATAAATCATAACGGGTTGCTTTGGAACTTTACAGGTGTTTTTCAGATGATTTACTCTACCCCACTTCATTTTCCGTAATTGATCATTGTTCATTTTGTATATTCGTTCACTGAAGTGGATGATTATTACTAGATTAGAGGTTTACGCATTTTTCTGTTCCGGAACATGGCACTACAATTTACAACTCCACATTCAAATATACCCTGAAATATTGACACGTTTCCATACTGTGTTGTTTAATAGGGTTCGGTTCATACTGGAAATAATAATTGGCGCATTTGAATAATTCATTACTAGAAATGAGAGCTTTCTTTGGCATGTTCCAGTCAGTCTCTCCGCTTAATAGATTCAAATACGTCAATTATCATTTCAAGTATTATCCTCTAAAAACCGAACCTCATCATTCCTACGTACGTACCTATACCAGTGTTGGTTGGCGAGGATCGCACATCAAATTAAAGCTTAATTCAGGCAAACCGAGCAATAGAGCATCTGCCACATTTAGGGTTTCGTACCCATGTTACAATCGAAGAGCTACGGCATCGGCATGGGAATTCACGTATATATCAATAACCGACATCCCAGAACGATGGCCAAACCAGACTATCCACTCTCTGGACGGCCAGGGAACCGTCACTTATCAAATTAATGAGAAAAGCTACATTTGCTTCATCACAGAATTTCCAATACAGCTTGTGTCTCAATTGTATTGGTCGAACCTGTTTCAGAGAACAATTCAGTAGTATTTCAGACAATTTGTTGAAACTTGTCTTCATTTACCTATTTTAATAACAACAGTCCTTTATTTTGGGTCGAGAGAGGTAATTTTAATTATTTTTCTTATTATTCTGGAATCAGCTTATTGGAATATATTTGAGGCTACCTTGCAATATTTTGAAATATTTTTTTAAAGTTTTTGAGGATTCGGTTTTCTTCAATATTGCTTTACTTGATTGACTTGGATAAGTCTTCAATTTCAAAAATATATACAATATGCTGGGTCACTTAACGCTTCCAAAGTCTATAATTTCACAAATATATACAATATGCTGGGCCACTTAACGCCTTCAAAGTCTATAATCTTATAAATATATACAGTATGCTGGGTTACTGAACGCCTTCAAAGACTCTGATTCCATAGAGATGTACAGTACGATGTTGTCGAGGTTGTACCCAAGTTTCTCAATTTCTTTTCTTTTTATGTTCTGGAATCAGCTCATGGAAATATATCAGGGGATCTTGCGATTTGAAAAAATAAAAAATAGAAGTTTTTGAATATTCGGTTTCCTTCAATATTTCTTTACTTAATTGACTTCAATAATCTGCGAGTGTCTTGAAATCAGCTGGTATTCTTCGAACTAAAACGTCATTCCACCTGAAACAATTTTGATATTGTGGTTAGGAGCATTTTTTTTATTGAAACTTTGTTAATTCGTCATCGAAATTAATTTTTCTGTTATGATTCGAAATCAGCTCGTCGATATACATTTGAGGAACTTCAGCGATTTTTTTAGAAATGCAAAATAATTTTTTTTGAAAATTTTATTTGCAAGGAACATTTTGATGTTTCACTCATTTTTATGCCAAACCTCGTATCTGAGCATGTATAAATCATATATTTTCAGAATCAGAATGCAATTTTGCGTATAAAGTGCCAATTTGAAGTGAATCTGATGATTTTGATATTTTCATGATTTTTAGGGGTATACCCCTTTGACTTTTTTCGAGTAATTATTTTTATTTGCCGATCGACTTGGAATTTTATCAAAGTAAACTAGTTTCATCATTCTGAATCGATTGGCATTCGCAGAATTGATCTATCTTCAACCGTTCTCCAGTTGGACAGTTCATCTGGAGTTGAGGGGTCATTTCCATTAAAAAATTAAATAACGTCATGCATTTTTGCTATAAATATTTGTTATTTAGTAAACCTACTATTAAAATTCACAACACATAACAGAAAAAATCATCTGGACAGTCCTTCATTGCGGAATAGGCGTGAAAAGACAAGGAATGTCACATATTTGACAAATTTTTCCAGAGGAGATGAACGAAATCTCTGAATAGAAAGTTTGCTCAGACTTTCGCTAGATGGCAATAATGCTAGACAAATCATAAAATGGTGGTTTACTCTTGGTACCACCGTGCACGTAGCCGAAATTCTTAGCAGCACACTATGTCAACTACTCTACTTCAAAGAGTTGAAGGCCAGCTTCAAAGATATCTGGAAACGTTGTAAAAAATATCAATGATGCCGATATATCTCTACGAGTTAAAAACTGATCAGTTTCTTCATTGGGCGGAGAAAGTGATCCTGAGTTTTTCAAGTCACCGAATAATTTTTCAATGCTCAACTGTTTCACATTATTTGACGACTTATAAAAACGGTTTTTTTTGTTGTGTCTTCAGAAATGTAATATGTTTCATCAATAAAACAAGGTTATTATTTTCTTTATATCATGATCATAGTCTATCCAACTCGAGAAAATAATTAAGGTTCTCACAGATAGAAATTCCATAGTTAATATACAAGAATCAATAACCATAGTCATTTTTGGTGACTTCGGTAGCTCCCCAGAGAGAAAAAATTGAATAAGTTTTAGGTCAGAATTTATGAAGAAATGTGTTTATTTTTCTACTTCATCAAATTGGTATCAATTGAAATTTGTATATTATGTTTCAAGATTTTATATGACGAACTGCTTGTATTTTATTACTTGTACGTCTTCTATTTGTTTTTTGTTCGACTTTTTTCATACAGCTCATATTGTCTTGAGGAAATTAAACAATATTCTATTGTACCAAATACATAATCAGCTCGCCAGAGGACATCTTTCTGATGATTGCTTATCAGAGGGAACTTTTTGGCCGCCGATTTGTATAACTAACAAAATTGCCCACAGCTTTACTGTCATCGTCCTCTATCATTTATCCTGTTTTCATATTTGTGTTACGTGCATTTTCAAATAAATGAAAACAGACGTCAAATATTCATAGTCGTGCAATGACAATGTTTTTGTTATGATTTGCATCTACCTTGACTCATGTTTATGATTTTGAACTCCAACTTATATCAATTTAGAAAATATGAATTTGGAAGATTTTGGTATCATATGAAATGGATTAACTTTTGAATTAGAGCCCTTCTTCGTAATACGTCAAGAACGATCTGCAATCAACTCAGAACACCTATCGTTCCGAAGACAATTCCCGCATAATCGAAATACCTGTTTGTTCAATGAATGGTAACCGAAAAGGAATAGATTGCTTCCATCAGGAAAGTCACTCCGTTGTAGTAGGTCGCGCAACGTTTGTCCATAAATCGTCGACTCCGCGTAAATATAATGGAGAACAAAGGAAACTGTTTAGTAAGCGACAGAAGTGAATTAAGCCAGCCATTGTTATCTGTTGTGTAATGGATGTAGATATCTGTATCGTTTCCGAAATGGCCCGGCCACACCAGAAGCACTATTTCACAGATATTGCGCTGGGTTGTGTTTGAATTCGAACGGTTGAAATTGCTCCGTTATGGCGAAGAAGATGTTGAAGTTTCGTCAGGGAGTGGGGGGGGCTCCATGCCAGACCAATATTTGATAATTCCTGGATGAACGCGTTTTTTGGTCGCAGACGATACGTCAGTATCGTATCAAGCCTGCTTTTTTTCACTATTTCATCATAACGCTAATATTTTAGTGGAAAAGTACTCTCAAGGAACCAGAATGTTGAATTATATCGAGAAAATCAGAAGCAAAATCACACGTTGAAATTTTTGAACGGCAAGTACATGGTAATGGTAATGGAAGGTATGGATGGTGACTGATACGCTGCGATCTAATTAGATCTATTGTGCCCCATCTTCTTCTGCTATTTCCAGGTATTCTCGTTTACAGCAGCTCCTCAAGCCCCAATTCCTTGAGAAATTTAAGGATTTTGAGGGGGTCTTTGCGTGGTATTTCTCCCACACTCAGCTGGTGTGATCCCAGTATATTCAATCTCTTGTGATGTACAGCATAATACTCCATCAATATATGGTGTGGTGTTTCTGGATGTTCCCCACAGAATCTACAAGTGCTGTCCTCCTCTGAGCCTAGCTGCCTAAGGTATTCTTTGAGTTTGCAGTGCCCCGTCAGAAATCCCGTGATTGTCTTTAGACTAGTTTTGCAGAACTTTATCAGTGTCTTCGATCTTGCTCGGTTGAAGTTGCCGAGGAGATCTTTGGCCGGCCTTAGTCCTGGAAGTCTTTGCCAGTATGTTGTTCTCATTGTTTCTTCAGTTGTATTGAGTTCTTCTTGAAAGTAAGATTTTCCAACTCCGCAGAATGGTTCTGCCCGATCAGTGGCGTTGATGCCCCTTTTCGTGCCAGGGTATCTGCTTGTTCATTGCCCTCCACTCCGACGTGCCATGGTACCCAGAGGAGGATCAAAGTAGTAATATAAATAAACTCAGAACCAGACTCAATAGTATCAGTTGGTACCCAATTCTGTACGACAACTGCCATAATTAAGGTTTCTTCTTTTTTCTAAACTCGCTTCTTTAGTGTTTTGCTCAAAAAAACCTATCGTAGTTATAAATCGTAAATCAAATGACATTTTCAAAGAAAGCAAAATATAAGACTATGCACTATGCACAACCTTCCTCGTGCGATGGAAATTTATAAAAAAGATTGAAGGATCATAAGTCAGTGATTAAAAATACAAATTTAAATTATTTTTCGAAAAAAATTTCAATCTCTCAGAATAAAACCAAAGAGACATGGAAAATAATTGATTCTGAACTGGGGAAATAAAATACGTCTGATACTAGAATCATCTCTTTGAAGCATAATTTGCAAACTGTGTAGTATGTACAGGAGGTAGCAGAAGTATTTGCTGATTGGTTTTTAAAGCTAGAGAATTAAGCATAAATAGTCACTAGAATAGTTTTCGATTTCGTAATATGTTGTTATGGTGAAATATTCAAAGATTTCCACAAGTTAATCGTATAAAATGGAAGTACAATCCCTCCTCAGCACTATGGTGAGGAGGATGGTGGGAGAGGCTTATGAGAATCGTGAAAGATCTGCTGCGTAGGAATTCAGGAAGAGCTTAACTATATTACGAAGAACTGTATACTATACTATGTGACTGTGACATACATACCGAGCGGTGAAAAATTCTTACCTATCAAAATTCCTTAAACCGCTGGATTCTGAAAAAGTATTGAACAGATATAATTCAACGGTTGTAGGGGGTTGTAGTTGTTTCTGTTGAATACTTGCCGACGACAATGCCTATTGTGTAGGTTCTTTATTATTATTAGTCAAGTAGTGTTGCCCCTGTTCATGAAATTTTGACTTTTGTCTAGAACATCCTTCTCTCGGCAATTTTCCATAAATTAAAAGTGTTTTAAACTTGTCTTTGGCAATTTCCTTCAGTCCTTTTTGGTATGTCGATATTTCAGAAACGTAAGAACATATAAATGTCATTTCTAGAAACCCTTTTTCAATAACAGAAACTTCCGAAGCGCCACTGTTGTTTACGGAGTTATAACTGGGTCTTAGTTTAGAGAGATAGAGCAAAAAGCTACCACACATACTGTCAAAGTTTCAATCTACTAATTTTGTTTGGTTTGATTTTATCTGCGAAGCTATTGTCACAGATTTATTCTTGGGGAGTTTCAAAATAAAAAGTTTCCGTGGCGGGGAGAGATGTTTACGTTAATGGAAGACTAGGAAATGGGAAATAGGAATAAACAGTTCGTGTTATTGAATGCGGTTACGAAACGAGTGTTTGTACCAAGCTTTGGTATTGCTGATGATCGGGTTTCACAAAGAAATATAATAATGTAAATGAAATCAGAAGTAGAATGATACTGATCTGTTTTTTCTTGAATAATTAGTATGTTCATTAGATAACATGGGCGAACGTAACTTTATTTTGGCGAAGGACACATTAAATGTCACTTAGTTTGTTTCAGATTGATAATCAACGATCAACAAATGATGGAACTGAGAAATAATAATAAATATACATAATTCCAAGAACTGAACAACACATTTTCAATTCTGAGTAAACACCTACAAAAAAGTTATTCTTTTTTCCATCAAACTGTCGAAGTAAATGAGCTGAATTATCTAAAGCACTCCATTTGGATAAATAATAATACTTTTGAATCTGAGGGGGCAGAAGTGAAAGCAAGTTAATGAGTAAAAATCTATGCTGACTGAATATTCATTTGCTTCTCATGTCATCCGAATGTTTTCCTTTATAGAAATTTAAAAAAATTACAGCTCACAAAATGATAACAACTAACAACTTAGAAACTATAAAAAAACATAGGATATTCTCAAACTTGGAGAGTTCTAGCTTATATGATCCAGTGAGGAGTTGTTAAAGTGTCATCCAAGTCCATATTTTTCCACCAGATTTTTTGTATACTTATTTGAAAACAACCCTTCAATCAGAGTTGTGAGTCTCAGAGTCCAGTTTTCAATTGTCTCTCGAACATGTTGATGGCAACACAAAAAAGACGCATATTTTTGACAGCTAGAACAGTATTTCATGAGTGGTTTGATCATTACTTTCTACTGATTTTTTTGTGGATTTCACGTAATACTTTTGCTTGAAAATAATAGATTTTTATGTCTAACGTTTCTAGGAAAGGTTCTTAGACTGCTGTCATGGTAGGAAATATACAGATCACAAAAATAAACGGGAATGAAAATAAAACTTGTACTTTCTTCTGTAGCGGACGAAAAATGAAATATGAAGGTCTAGCCCGAGTTCGTGGCGACAAAAACTGTATTGGAATTTATTACTTTGGCAATAAGATATTGGGACTTGGAAAATAATCCGATTTCAGGAGAATACGATAAATTTCTGATTTTTCCAGCTTTTGCATCCTCAACAAAACGAGAAGGTTCCTTCGTTTCGCTTGCTATCTGGGACAGAAGCGTGATATTTGATGATTAGTTGCGAAAGTATTGTTTAGTGTAAGAAACGTTCTGAAAAGTTTCGAAGGGATCGACGAAATTATTCAAATCATGAATAATTGGAAAGGAATTCAATATTTTTAGTTTCTATTAACCACAATTAGTAATTAATTCTTCAATCCAAGCTTTTTGGAAAACAATTTGTTTTGTTTTCCGATTTCTTCTAGAGATAACCGTACACTCTTTATGTACAGTTTTAAATAATTCGATGAGGTGCCTTGCATGAATCAGTTGTTTCGTTATAAAGTCAAAAATGTTTTAAATAACTGAGATTGATCGATAACTAAACTTTATTGTAAAAAAAAACTTTTGTCGAAAAAGTCATAGTTATCGTAGTGTCATCTGTTCACATAATAGCAGTCTCAAGAGAAAATGCCCAATGAAGATAAAAACATTAACTAAAAATTTGTAAAATCAGAAATAGGTCATAAACAAAGAGTTACATGTAAAATATATAAATGTAAAGATATATTCTAGTATCATAGTACAGGATATTGAATATAAAACGACTACAATACATATTCAAGATATTCCTCTATATTGAAGAAGCATTTTCCTAATTTTCCTATCAGAAGTGTTTTAACTATTCTTCAAAAATGTTCCATATCACGGATATCTCTAGACCTGATTTGGTGAATGATTATGAATTTGCTTGCTTCTTTAAATAAAAGACTGTTTTGTGAGAGTTGAGGTAAGAAATGGGAGTGTAAGTTTTTAATTTTTTTCCTGGCGTGTAAATCGATTTGTGCGAGAGTTAATGAATTCCTCCTTGATTTGTGAATTAAGCAAGCTATCTCTAAAATAAAAATTTCATAGTTACTATTTTTTTACTGGTGAAAATTGGTTTGTGCAATGTAAAAGTCGCTTTACAGTTCGCAATTTTTATTTCATGCAATCAATTGCGGGAGTTTTCAACCGATGAGACGCTATTTGACATCTGAGTAGCCCTATCCATTGGTAGAAAATTCGTGCAATTCATTGAATTCAATAAAAATTGCGAACTGTAAAGCAGCTCAAGGTTCGGCATATCGTTTATGAAGAGCAAAAATAGAATAGGACCCAACACTGACTCCTGGGGAACACCACGTACAACTTTCTTCCTGTCAGGGCTATCATTGTTTAGCAAAATTCTTTCATTTTGATCACTAAGATAATATCTGATCCAATCTAGAGATGTACCGTGAAAACCATAATATAAAAGCACTTTTAATATTATTTCATGATTCATGTAGTCAAAGACCTCAGAAAGATCAGAAATAGTCCTGCTGCTGCTGACTCATTTTCGTTTAGGCTCAGGTACACTCTTTCAAATAATTCAAAGATTGCATCACGCATTCTCTTTTTGTTTTACTATGATGATTTCGGACAGTGTGGATAGTAGTGAGATCGGCCTGAAATAACTTGGATCATCAGTGGTACCAACTCTGTGCAGGGGTGAAACTATTACATTACAATCCTTAGGCCGGAGAGAAAAATTGTCTGCTGCAAAATACTTGTTGTGACAATAGTTTGTCTGATAATAGGTCCTCACCTGCGTAATTTTTGTGTTTCATATCACTAATAATTGACTTAAGCTCAGTCAAATTCGTCTCATATGAGAACAGAGAGTGATTTGGAGAGGCCACACTTTGAAAATGATCGAGAGGATCAATTCTTGAAGAAGTGTTCTAGGTTAATTTGGTTGCTATGGAATAGTGATATTTTGTTTTTCTAGGTATTGTAGATGTGACGATAATCGTTGAAGTAAGACATGAAGAATATGTTATCGCTATGGAAAATTTTAAACTGGTGTGAAGACAGCGCAGATTACAGGAATTTTTTTTTTATTTCTTTTGAAACCAAAGGTGGCGATTAGGGCTTCGCGAGACCAAGAGACTAGTCTTGGTCTTGTCTTGGTCCTAATACAAGACAAGTTTATTTCGCTTAGTATATCTGTACAAATTGACAATTGTTAAAGACTGGGTAATACGAAATATCTATTATATGCATATACACTGTTAGACAATTGAATTGAATAAATCAAATTCCTAGACGCATTTTCATCCAAGAGCAAGACTATCAAGAACAAGTCCAAGACTGACCCAGTCTCGTCTCGGTCTTGAAACAGCCAGACCAATATTTTTCGAGACCAGAGACCAAGACCAAGGCTAATCAGTCTTGATCTTGATCTTGGTCTCGCGAAGTCCTAGTTGCGATTCCTTTTTCCTTATTATCTGAAGAGAAATGCCTAATAGTTCAACAATTTAGTTATGAAATGTGTTTCCCCAAGTATAAAATTTAAATATTTTTGTTATGACAAGTTAGTCGAAATTTGGTACCTATAGTTTTTTGCTGAAAATTCGGCCACGTTTTAATCTTATAAGCGGTTTTTCCTCAAATCTATTCGGGATGAAAGAGGTAACCGCCACACATCATTAATACATGGGTAGCTACATTTTCAAAAAAAAATTCAAGGCACCCCATTTCACTGGAAATTAATCACAATAATTTCAACGTTTTGGCGTGTAGACCTTCAGGAGCATGTCTTAAAGAAAAAAAACGGTACTGTGAATAAAACAATAGTATATTTTTGCGTTCTGAACACATAAATTTTTTGTAAAATTTTGAGTTTATACTGTTGCTCCAAAACTGACAGATTCATCACTCCATTTGAACATACATGATTCAGCCTTGATTTCGACAAACGAGAGATGTACCCTAACGCCCTCTGCAATTCAAATTTTCCAACCACCATCAAGTCACCCTCCGCTCTATTCCCGCCGTAATCACACATGAGCCAAAGTAGCATCCTATAGCCTGATTTTGTGGTGAATGTTGTGTGTTCGTTCGAATAAATTGCCTCTTGTACACGCATGTATATTTAATTGGCCATTACGCTCAATTTTATGTTTTAAATTAACACGGGAGCTGTGTAATGTTATTTGTTTTGATTGAATTCGCAAACACCACAAAATATTTACCAACAAAACATTACAGCATGCTTGAATGGAGAAATCACCGGCGAATCGGCAGAATCACTAATTATGTCCCATTATCGTGAACATTAATTTGGGTTCTGATGAGATTCGTTGAAGGGAAGTTGAATTATTCTGTTATCAGGTGTTCAGCCACACTCAAAGAGGCGATTGGTGATCAATCAAATATTTGACGACTGCATTTAACGCATCCGGTTCGAAATTGATGAATGAGGAACAAGATGCCAGCAGAGCGAGAACTCAATGGTTCAGGGGTATTCATCGTTTGATACATTTGCGCCTCTGAATTTTTTCCTCCTACTGCCTACGTTCTACTGACGCATTTAGGCCTTGAATCGTGTTCGAGGTCCATTGCTGGCAGCGCACACAGCACATTTTCAACACCAGTCTTTGACGTTTTTGGAGACAACAAGAAGGATCGCTGTTTCTTAGAACAGTTCAGAATACTCAATGACTTATCTAGATGATTCTCAGATGGCTCATGTTTGTTCTTCTGAGTGGCTGGAGCAATCCTCGAATGATGACGTCACGGATTTTTTAGGTATCGATCACAGCCCGGGGGAGAATTTTTATCGTTGTGCTATGAAAAAAATCGTAGTGCAATCCCTTGAAGATATCACCCTTGCAATCCCAGTCATTGTGGAAACTTGAAATTATAAAGAGTACATACACTCGTGAAGAAGTATCCATGGGTATTTCTCTCTATGTTACCATGACGCTATATAAGGGGGTGAAATCAACAACACGTATGTGGTGGTCGACATCGCAAATCACATGAGAATTTAAATGTAAAATTACGAGTGTTTTGTTTTATACTCGTTATCCAATCAAAACAGAAAATAACGAAAATAGTATTCGCTAAAAATGATAATTCGTCTTTACAGAAATCCATCAGCCTGTAGAGCGTCATATTGAAAGTCATAAGAATCAAAATCGTTCAATTCATAAATCGCAAGACATTAAATTGACAAATAAAAAATCATCAGAATGTAAATGGTGAAACTGAAATTTTCTGAACCGAAATTTATCAGATATTGAAGAGGGGATAGCAAATAGTGGATGGCGGTTTGCTGAGTTTCCTCAGGGATAGCACGACATGCGGTCAATATAAATAAATTCTTACGTTGCTATTACGCCTCTCCCAGTGGCCTGTGGTCTAATATAAGTCCTCGGCGACAGGCGATGTGTCCGTATTGACTTCAGCAACTGTTATGTAGCAACATCGTCGAAAGTCGTCGTCTAGGAAATATGTAAGTGGTATGTAACTGGCCACGAATGGTTACCTATCACACTTAGGAAGATCCAGTTGTACGTGAAATCATACGGCAATACTATAGAATAACAATCGAACTCCCCTTTTTAAGGATGCTAATCGTCCAAGAAGAAATGATTGGGATATCGCTAAGAAAGTAAGCAGATAAATGTGCAATTCAAACATTACGGCTCTGCTTCAAAACGGACTGGAATTGCTTTTACCTATTCTAATTGAGATATATAGAGCTAGTCTGGCGTGGGATTATATATCACCCAGTTCGTTGGCGGCTAGGGTGGTATACATACCAAAAGTGGGCCGCACAGGCCCACATTTTAAATCGGTACGACCAATCTGCCTAATATTCTTCCTGTTAAAAGGACTTGAAAGAAACCTGGATGAACAGATGGAACGCTGGTCACTTCTGATGGACAACCTGCTCGATGTTCTCGAAAGGAGAGAGGTGGAGCTTAAGGTTATGCAGACGACGTTGTCATTCTGGCAAGAACCACGTCTGGAAGGGTAGCCTCTTATATCCTCCGAAGAACATTGGAACATTGTGCCAGAGGAAACAGATGTCTGTCAGCCCCAACAAAACTGTGATAATACCTTTTACCAGGAAAATAAATCTAGAAGACTCAACTCCAATTTCTTTTCATGGCAAGGTTATTTGAAGGACCGAGCAGACCAGCTCATTTCAAAACCCAACTTAACCTACTCCAACCTGGGGTGATGGATGGACCAGGCTTGGCTTGGACTCGGGAATATTAAAGAATATTTTGTGGTCCAGCGTACTGGCCGAAACTCATTTTTATTATCAGTATTAGAATATTGGTTTGTAGTTCTGAAATATCGTATATTTTGAAGTGTATTAGTCTTTCCATCCTATTCCCAGCACACAGTGAATAATCCGTGAGTGTGTGTTTGGTATATATTTATTGCTTCTACAATAGATTTCTATCCTTATCATTTTTATCCCCACGTATTCATTGATTGATATTCTGATGAATTACTGGTTTTTTCTTTAGATTTTATTAAATGATGTTTAACTGAAATTCCATTTCGTCATCTTTCGAGTTAGATGGTTTCATACTATGATCAGCTTTGGTTATGGAGATTTGCGATCATTCAGTTTTCTCACTTCTGATACTTCCCTTTATTAACCATTTCATTGTTTCTTATCTTGATTTATGTAGTTTCGATTTGAATAATGAATAAGTTCGATACATTTCATTCTGCCACTTTCAAGTCATATAAAATATTATTCTGATAGATGATTTTCCATTTGATTGTTACCAATCCAACGTTATATGGCCAGTTTCAAATATTGGTTTTCCATACTTTTGATTGTCATTTATTACATATATGGTTGATTTGTCTTGGAGATGCCAAAAAATCATTCATGATGAAAAATTCATTCCGAATTTGAACCAAATAGGAAAACAAACGAGAAAATAGTAGAAAATGCGAGGAAATCTTGGTCGTTAGAATTCTAAAGCACACATAAATTCGATGAAGCAACCAGAAACATTTCACACTCGACATATTTTAATTTTTCGCGCCATACTCCTAATCCAACTCGCTATATGTCTTTATCTGACTGAGCATAAAATAAATGTCATTCGTACGTATGAATTTGTTATGGAAAGCGATCACTGTAGAACAAAAAGATGGAAATTTGTACCGAATTTCCGTGGAAAGCCAAACCGTGTAGGGCAAAAGTAGGAAATTATTCATCTTTCACTGTTGCGCCGCATATAGCCAAAAGGCAAAACAAAAGTAAAGCGGAACGTCGTTTATATCAAAACGCCATACAGAATAGATTTACGAACGAGGAGAAAAGTCGCTTTATTTTTTTGTGGTCGATGGAAGTGGGAAACGCTAGGTGATGGAGGATCACTGATGGTGTCATCAGTAACACATGTTTTTTTTATCGACAATAATCCGTTCATAGTATTTTACCATTGAATTGGGAAAAATTGGGATACTCGAATGGTTTTATTGGGGTAATTATTTTCACTTTGAAAATGACAGGTTTTCAATCATGTTTATCATTCAGAAAGTGAGAGAGTTTTCATATTTGTGATAACAAGTACTGGTTGGAGCTTTTTGATTAATAACATTTATTGGTTATTGTAGACTTTCGAACACATTTCTCTAACGTGTTCAGAAGTTTTTTCCTACGTTTTCACAACACGATGTTTTTCCGTCTTCACCACCGAGTTTTAAATGAAAGTGTTAATGACAATTATTCATCTTGCTTTGATCTCAGAGTAATGATAAATACTTGTATAGAGGATACGTTCTGTACCGCTTTATGAGGCTAATATGTGTAGTATGTGTTGTTAATTTTTACAATATCATCCGGCCGACTCAATTGTATTAGACTTGATCGGGCTCTGAAACACTTTGAAGTTAAAGTTTGCTATTTTTCGGAAACTTGAAAATAAACATTATCGAAAAAGTTTTATATCGATATATTTATTCCATGAAAAGCCTACCAAATCGCTTTTCGTCTCAGAATCGATTTCATATGTTGAGCATATACAAAAAAGTTTCCCCAACGAAAAAAAGGAGTGGCAATTTTTTTTTCTGGGATATTATCGCTTTTAACTCCTGATGAACTTGAAACACGAGAAGAGTTTGAGATAGAACAATTGCGAACGCAAATCGATTCAGGATGACAGAGTTAGTATATTATGATCATTTAAAGTCGATCGACGCGATAAAAAAAATGAAGAATACGCTCATAATAACCACTCTAAATTAGCTCTGTGTATCAAAAATTTAATGTTTCTTCTTAAAATTCTTAATTTGGATAAGCTCAGATAAAAGGTATACCATAAAAAAACGATAAAACGTCAAAAATTCTATAGCAAATTTTCTCAAACATATAAATTTAATTCGATAAAAGTTTAACGAAATGTGGGCAATTTTTTGTAAAAATTGTCATTCTTTCGTTGAGGCTTTGTCGAATTAAATTTTTAATGCACAATTCGAAATCAGCTCGTCCAAATATGTTTGGCGAAAGTTTGAGATTTTTCGAAAAATGAAAAATAAACATTTTCAAAAAAAAGTTCAACTAGAAATTGAAGAGGTCCTATTAAAACTCTACCAAATGTCCATTTGCCTTGGAATCGATTTCAATTTTGGTATGTAGATACAAAAATGGTTAAAATCAATGATTATGAAAAAAAAGTAAAAAAATATTTTATTAAGATCAGATATTTCCACCCTCAACTACGTATGTATTTTTCAACCGAGAACGGTTTGAGATAGAGCACTTTTGCGATCGCCAATCGATTCAGGATGACATAGTTAGTATATACTGTAAATTTGAAGTCGATCGGCAAATAAAAAAAAACTACTGAAAAGAGTATACCCCTAAAAATCATGAAAAGTACTCAACAGATTCACTTGAAATTTACACTTTATACCCAAAATTTTATGTTGATTCCGAAATATGAATTGTTTATTCTCAGATACATGGGTTTAATATTATATAAAGAGCTGAACAAATCTTTTTGAGAATAACTTCAAGATTCAAGACTTGAAAAGAGATTTGAAATACTTTAAATTAAGATATTAGGGATTTTATTTCATATAGAGCCATTAATAAATTATCCTTATTTTAGAGCTAGATATAAACAAATTTCTTTGAGAATTATTCCAAGGTTCAAGCTCTTAAAAAGAAGGTTGAAATACTTCAAATCGAGATAATAGCGATTTCATACAAAAGGTAAACAAATTTTCTTGAGAATAATTTCAATATTGAAGCCTTGAAAATAATCAAATAATAATTGAAAGATTATTAACTCTCCTTGACAATAACTTCAGAATGCGAGGCTTGACAAAAAATCTGAAGAACTATAAATTAACACATTATGGAGTTCATTTTATATGAAAAGACAAACAAATCTGCTTTACTTGATAGAAAGAGAAGAAAACAATCCTTCTTGAGAATCACTTCAAGTTTCAAGCCTTTAAAAAATTTAAATACTTCAAATTGAGGGATTATGGATTTTATTTCAAGAGATAATCAATTTTCCTTGAGAATAAACTTCATAGTTTAAAGCTTGAAAAGAAATTTGAAGAACTTCAAATTCACATATCATGGAATTTGTTTTATATGAAAAGATGAACATATTTCTCTAATTTCATAGAAAGCGGGAAACAAATATCAAGAATTGTTTATTTCAAGGTTCAAGCCTCAAGAAGTTTCAAATACTTCAAATCAACATAGTAAGGATTCAAAGACAAACAAATTGAGTGCTCGGTAGCGAGGCAGTTAGATGCCGGCCTTCTAATCTTTCGCTTGCATTTGGCCGGGTTCGAATTCTGGAAAACGAGAAAAATTTTCTCAATTTCTAAGGAGTCGATAGACAATGTTAGTTGTCTAGATGCCAATCCCGACGTCTGGTGCTTGCTTGGAGTTCGCGCCGACCACCCGGGGTGGTGCTATAGGTTTTCCGAGTTCTCCTACAGCTGAAAAGTCGGTAGGTCGCACAGGCTATGCCTTCGGTTACACTCTGTGAGTGTTTATGAGGGAGTATTATTATTATATCAATCATAATTTCAATACTCAGGCCTTTGAAATACTGTAAATAAAGAGATCATTGATTTTATTTCATATAAGGTGATAATCAAGTCAGTCTCCTTTAGGATAGCTTCTGAATTCAAGGCTTGAAAAAAAAAATTGAAGAAATGTTAATTATTTTATATAAAAACACAAACAAATGTACTTCATTTCAAAAAAACAGATAAATAAAACTCCTTGAGGATTACTTCAAGGCTCATCAATCCTTGAAAAAACTTTTGAAATACTTCGAATTAAGATACCTATTGAGGATCTCATTTTATTTAAAGAGATAAACAATTTTTTTTGATTATTTTTTGACAATTCTTGCAACCAATCGAAACCATCAATTTAAAGCATTCATGTACGTTCAGGCCAATCACAGCATTATTAAAGTGGGAATTTTCTACCTTGAAAATTTCCGCGGGAATTTTTTTGTGGTATTTTGTTTTTATTATGTGACAACTGATACTTTTGATCTGACATCAACATTTGATGAAATTTTAAGAAAATCAACGAAAATGCATGTAAGAATACTATTTTGAGTAACGTGACGATTTGGAAGCAGTTTCAATTGATAACCTAGGGACAGAGAGAAAGCAATAGCTTTCAATCCAACAGAACAAAACAATTTTACGGAATCCTCCAGCCAGGGACAAAACATCCATAATAATTGTATATTTCATGATGAGAACTTCAAATTCCAAACTTCATTCTGTTTATAGTGATTCAAGTAAATTGTTGAAATAAAAATGTTATATGTATAGAGAATAGGTGTGTGATTGGTGCATCAAAAAATAATCTATCGAATACCACACGAGAGTTCCATAAAGTAGAAAATAATTCTCCTGATTTTTTCTCAAACTTGTTGCCATTTGGCACTAGCCACTCGAGCCCTTCAAGTTCTCGTGTCTATTGCCTGGCAACAAGTTTTCAAAAAATCTGTCAAATTATTTTCACCTTATTCTCACTCTCTTGTGATAATACAACTGAGAATAACTTCAAGATTCAAGGCTTGAAAAGAATTTAAACAGTTTGAATAACGAGATTATTTATAGAGAATGATTAATAATGATGGTAAAAAAACTGTTCAATATGATTGCTACTGATTCCAAAACATTTATGATTATCTAGATCAATTTTCGAGTGCTGTACCTTGTAAACATTTTCGACTATACTGTTCCATTTGATCGAACATCGATAACACAGTAACGAATGAAAATCCGTTTCGAATTGTCGTAAGGACTCGGTAACGATTTAATAAACGTCGAAACGCAGCTCGTTTGTTCCCGGCCTACCCTGATTCATCCCCCATAAACATATCAAAGCAAGAGAAAAAAACACTCGATCTAATGAAAATGAAAATTGCGATGAAGCGGCCGCTTGTAGGCCGAAACGGAATAAAAAATTGCAATCGCCCCGGAGCGGCGTCCATAATCCCGCAATTTATCTCTCCCGGTCTTTCGAGCCCGATCCGTGGATTGAAATAGAGAGCAGCAACTTTGACCATCGCACCCTTGATCCTGTTCTACTTATCCCTTTTATTCATCCGTGTTAAATTCTTGGATCTACCCGGTTAAATTATCCGTGTCTTTGCCGACATATTATTCTCGCTAATTCGCCGCTTCCAGTTTTCGTCGCACTTTTTTCGCCACTTATTTTCATTCAATCAGCCAGCGGAACCCGTAGGCTTCGTAGGCAAAATAATAATCCAAATATACGTACTGAATAATTTTAATAAGACGCCGGTGCAGGCGGACCCGAATTGATACAGGCGGAAAATTCAAATTACAGGGGGTAGTCGTGCGAACGTACGCAAATTATTTTCTGGCGCTTCCGACGGAAAATTTTTCTCCAGACGATTCACGTGCAATTTGTGAGTTTTATTTATATTATTTTTATATTTCCCGTTTTTCCTCTTCATCGTCGTTTTATTCTAGGGAATTACGTGGTTGGTTGGGGTGAACTTCGACGGGTGTTGAGAAGCCCGTGTGGCAGGGTAGAAACTGACTTGGCAGGAATATACGAGACTGGCGCTGACAGTTTCTATAGTGACATTCAAAAAGTACGCAACAAATGGAGGAAATCTTTCTTTGTTATTAAAGAAAAATGTATCTTCAACTTAAGCTCATCTTGAAACTTGCAGGATTTCGAAGAAATTCAGAAGTACAGGCAGGATCGATAATAGGTTCAAAAAACCTCATAACTCTTTTTTAAATGAAGACGAGCGTCAACTGCCAGTAATACAAATTGTTGTCGGTACTCCAAGAACTCCTCTTCGACAAATCGACCGATAGATCATGATAATAATAATAATAAAAATAATTAAATTAAATCCTTTACGATCATAAAAATGATATAGGATAATTCAGACAACAAATACATATATAGGAACAGTCTACATTTGTACATGAAAATTTAACATTTCTACAAATCATAAAAATATAACAGTTCCACAAAATGAATATAAGTTGAATGTTTCTGAAGCCGTATCAACTCACTCTCGTAGGATATGCATGAAAGTCACAATTTCGATTGTGATTTTGTATTTGTTTTTCGAACAACACAATGCATTTGTAAATATAAATATTCGGTACGCACATGACTTTATTCCCAATATAGTGTTGCCTACAAGATTCTCTATAATCGCAATACCCTTTTTTGGTACACAAATATTTTGTTGACTTTTGTGGAGCAACCCCAAACAGCAATATTGTAAGACATATAGGAATATACAATGGCAAAGTAAACATTTAAAAGCTGTGCTTTGCTGAAATTGGACCTCAATTGTCTGATTGCTAGTACCCACTGTTGACTTTCTTACGTACATAGTTTATACCTGTCTCCCAGGTCATGTTACCATCAATATACGTACCTCTAGAAATTTGGTGTTATCTGAAGAATCAATTATTTCATCACCTACTCTAATTCTCATTTTCCTATTTTTACTGGAAATAAAACTACAACAAAACAGTTTTCTTCACTTTCACCACTATTGAATTTTTATAACACCAACTTGTAAACTCGAGACTCAAGTTCAGTATCATCTGCATACAAAACTATGTTATCTGTGCTTAGATGAGTAGGCATATCGTTAATGAATAGAATATAGATGAGGGGAAACAATATACAACCTTGAGGAACTCCAAAATCAATGTCATACTGCTGCGACTGACAATTGTCAACTTTAACACACCGAAAAACAGAGCAAAATGCATTTTCCGTTGACCTACCTGGACAAAAGCCATTCTGAAACTTAGAAATTATGTCAAATTGATCTAGGAAAGCTAGCATTTTCACATAAACGGATCTTTCGATTATTTTACATAATACTGTGGGAACTGTTACAGGCCGATAATTTTCGATAAGCGTTGAGTCGTCTTGTTTCAAAATCGGTATTACTAGTCCAATTTTTAGTTTCTGTTGAAAGATTCACCATCGGTCATCATCAAAAACTATCTTGTATGAAATTTCACGAATTTTTCTTGAATCGTATTGAAAATATTAGAACGTTTCCAGGATTTTGAACGAAAAAGCCATGTTGTCATATTTTGGAAACTACATTAATTTAAGGCGTCGCTGAATTGATTGCAATGAAAACGAATCGGGTGTTCCAGTTGGAAAAATTGAGTTACCCTCAATATCTGGAAAACTGTTGATTTGGCAACATTGCCGATAACACCATTGAATCGGGCATCATCAAAAACCACCCTGTCGAAATTTTCATACATTTTCTCAGGGCCGTTTCTGAAATTGAGACCGTTCCGATACTTTTGAAAGACACTGTATATATTTTTTAATCAATGAAAATTTATTACATTTGTTGCATTTGTAGCGAACTTTTTGAAAGCTACTGTATATCGCAGTATGTCATGTCAGTAGCGAATTATCAATTGAACATACGCAAAATTCGACCGTTTTTACCATACTCCATTTAAAGTAAGCGACGATTACTACTCAAATAATTTGTTTTCAATATAGTTTTCGAGCACTTAAAAGAATGAAATAATTTCTCCCCACCTCATAAAAATAGTCGTCCGTATATAGAGTGATCCATTTGAAAGCGGGCAACGTCTCTAAAACTATTATTCATTATCCGATTCAGAAGTTTTTTTTCAGTGGTTAGAGCATCAATAGTTCTAGTTGAGTTCTAGTTGAGAGTTTCAAGTATCAGAGTTGAAAAACAGAGTAAATGTTAATCCTGCCTAACCAGTAGTCCAATCCCAACCTGTGAATATAAAATAACAGTACAGCATCCAAGGGAAGTAAAAGACGATGAAGAAATTATTATGAGACAGAAATTGTAAATTCGGTGAGATATAATTTCTTGACAATAGAGCCCAACGTTTCAATAACATCAACGATTCCTCTCGGTAGTATCAAATGTGATAGATAAAACGCTATTCAATTGAGAAGTAGCTTTTGTTTTAGTAGTTCTAAATTATGTTATTATATTATATTCACGCACACATAGTAGTAACTTCATCTTCGATCACCTTTCCTTCAACTTCAGATGAAGATAGGATTGTACTAATGCATCTGAGATCAAAAAAATTCTACGAGAAAGCAGAGGAATGTCATGCCAGCAATCAATCATCCTCCATTTCTTCAATATATCACCAATTCAACGAAGTGATCCATAATCATTTTATATCGGTAAACATAAAACCGTTTCATTTTGATGAATATATCATTAATTTATCGCATTTGATCGGGTATTTGTTCGCAATGAATAATATTATGATTAACTATTGAGTGGAGATGAAACGTACAACATAGATATAACGAAACTTCATTTCTATTCCATTTCGAATCAATTAATTATTATTTTATACAATTCCAGCTATTTATAATAAATTAATGCGTATTGTGGGTAACAGCATATAGATTGCCAAAAATAGTCCGAATGGATTTATGACCGATTGTTTTGAATTTGTCTTTCGATATATTGATTATTCGCCAGGCATATTTTATCGCTCTGTAGAAGCTAACCATGGATATAGAGTATACGTTGTGGAGGATAAACTTCGAGACTCGAATTTTTGAGACAAAGTTTTTGTAGACATGGGTCATGAAAACATTCAAAATTCAACACAGACCATTGAAATAATGAAAAATCACACCACGAAAGAATTCGATAAAACATGAAACGTTATGTGCAGTATAAAATGTATAAAGAATGAGTAACAGAAAAAAAACTCAAAATTGCTTTTGGAAACTATGGAGAATTCCCCCATTCATGATATTAACCTCTATTGTCAAAAATACTTGTATTCTTTTTCGTAACATAATGACCATTTTTTGGGTATTATAATTTTTCTTGATTTATTTCACAATTGATAATGTGCGATGACAGTGTCAAAATAATAAATAGTGAAAATTTCTCGTAATTAGCTATCACATTAATATTTCGGTGAAAAATATTATGCGGGACTAGTCCTATAAAATGTTTAATTATTCCACAGAACCAGAGTAGAGGGCCTACCGGAGATCGAGTTATTTCTTGTCATTTTCCCTTGTCAATCTCCATAAGAGATTCCAAAGTTCATTCTGGCAATTTTTGTCTCATTCAAAGTCACACTCGTTCTTTCTGTCATCTGCAAATTCTTTTGCTCTTATGCAGTATGATTCGATGAGGAGCAGTATGGCGAGGTTTGGCTTAGTATGACGCAGTATGTTACAGAGGAATTGGCAGATGACATGAGGGACGAGTGTGACCTTGAATGAGAGAAAAATTGCCAAAATGAACCTTAAAATTTCTCACGGAGATTTACATAGGAAATTTTGCGAAAAATATCTCGAACTCCTGTAGCCCCTCTACTAACTAGTCCAGCAGAAATGTTGCGGTATTCAACACGGTAGCAAGGTATTTTCCGTGCTGGAATTAGGTACGTAAAAGTGTTTTTTATCATCAAATAGGAAATAAAATAATATAAAGAAATTTTAAACTATCCCTGTTGGAACATTGATGTCTCAACTCTGTAGACGAATTTTATTTATTTATGGCTGTTCAGGTGAGAAAATCGATTCTAGTTCATTTTACCCCATTACGTCGTGAAATATTTACTCTCTATACTAACTTATAGCTAAAGTAAGTTGCGTGCGGGTAAAGGGTGAGTTACGTACGGTAAGAGCAACAGTAATTTACACTATTAGATAACGATTTGAATAAAATAAATCATTTTGATCATAATTTTGATAGTAAGCATGTTTTATATATTTTTCTGGGTAGTTTATGATTTGATGATTCAGTCTGGTATCTAGTTTTGAGTGCAGAAAAATATGAAATCCACAAAAAAAATATTTCAAATAAATTTGATAAATGTACCAGTTTTCGACACTATTTTTGTTTTATGTGCCAGTGATTGACGAACCTATGATTGACACGAAATAAATTCATTGTTATACCTACTAATAACACAGACATGAACTGAACATTTGGTTTGTTGCTACGCCTCGAATGTTCCTAAAAAAAGTTCAATTCTGTCCCCGGAATTTCGTTATTCCGGCGGTTATAGTTTTTCAATGATGTCTGCAAACGGAATAGTGGAAACGTCAGCTTTCATTCAAAAAATTTGGCCAGACATCTCCATCTTCTCTTTTACCTTCTGAAGCAATGATACTAACATCGTCTAGGCTATCACCATTTTCTTTCCTATCTTCATTATTTTCAGATGATCCTTCAGATCCAATTTTTTGTTGCTCTTCTGTACCTCTATAGCATTTATAATAATTTGGTTTTTAGGAATGGAGTATATTCTAGAAGTTGTGTCAACGGGCATCCATTTTTATATATCAGGAAGGGCGGCATAGGTACAACCTGTTTCTCGGAATAACTTTTCTTTGGCGTCATATCTGTGAAGAATGGTGTTCCAGTAATTGACAGTTGAAGTACCAATGATTGACACCCCTGTAAATGATTGGTTTCGAAAATATGCTGGAACTCATGTTCAGGGAGAAGCCCATTTATTTTGTTAAAACAGTTCAGCGTAGTCGAATCATCATCAACTAATGTACCAATCATTGACATATATGTCAGTTACTGAACATGTTTTTCTTGATCCAGTCATTGAAACCCAGACAAATATTAGATTAGAGGATCTAACCATCAGCAAAGTTATCAGAGAAGAATCAAAGAAGTTCAATAAAACTCTCAAAATATATGAAATGATAAAGCAGTAGGACATCAAAAATAAAAAATATCATCTAGTGGACTTACCTCAACAGTTTGCTTTAGAATCTTTCTTGATGTGATGCAATTTGCCTTTTCATAACGGGAGAGATTGCATCGGCTGATTACTACGAAATCTACTAGGGGATTGGTACATATTCTGTTTTCGAGGGTTACTTAGAAATATTGTTAATATTACTTAGAAGAAAGTGAGCAAGTGTCAATCATTAGAAGACTGTCAATAACTGGGGCTCTTACCTTACACCTGTAGAAAAACAAGTTATTTCAAGAGCCGCCTCATGAAACTATTTAAAGCGCTTCGCGTCGTTCAGGTTATGGCAGTCGTATGCGGGATAGATACTGATACCGTACTTCTTAGGATAATAACCATTTTGTGACGGATAATTTTTCATTCGCACAAGTCGAACAAAATCATTAA
Source organism: Chrysolina americana (assembly GCA_958502065.1). NCBI lineage: Eukaryota > Metazoa > Arthropoda > Insecta > Coleoptera > Chrysomelidae > Chrysolina > Chrysolina americana. Next base: position 94,360,755 of record OY293413.1, on the reverse strand, counting down.
TTCAGATCAAGTAAAATGATGTACATTGAACACTTCATTAATTTTCACAACTCTTTTGACCCGACAAGTTGAAATCTTCAGTGGAGTTTCAGAGAATTAAGCGAGTTTGTGAGACTGTTCCTGTAATATTCATACAAATCAAACTTTTTTCGTATAAACTACACAGAATATCTTTGAATAGATTCAAGCCAACCTCTCAACAATGAATTATTTCATGAAGAGTGGTGACACTACTTAACAGAAGACCATCGAACTAATTGTGGAAAATGGTAGATATCGTGATCTAAATCTTCCACAAAAAAACTATATAACAGGTAATATCGTTGGCAAGTATCCAACAGAAAACAACTATTGCCCCCTACAACCGTTGAATTATATCTGTTCAATACTAGGCAATTTTTCTACAAGAACTACTTTGCAGTGGTTTTTCAATATCGAACCTGAAATTATTATTATTAGACACCATTTTGATTAATAAATTATTTCCTGTTGAACCATCCTGTGCTCAATAATCGAACGATTGGAGCATCGGCAACGCCATAGCGCATATTATGTACATCGAAAGTGAAACTGTGCCCACTCTCGGTCAAACGTACACACACATTTCCAATTAATTCCCGCTTATTGCAATGTGACAGTCGGCAATAGCGCCTCTCCCCTGATTTAATCGCTATTCATTTTCGCTCCCAGCATTGCCGTCTACGACCTGTCGAATAAGCAATTTCCGATTCAATAGACGGCAGATGGCGCTCTTTGGTCCTCTGCAAATGACTATTTAAATTTTTAATCCGTTTTCATTGGGAAGGTTCAACCCTTGCGATTACTTTTTGTGTGATTCCAGTAGGACTGTCATAACTCATATGCTCGATATTGATAGATTTATCGAACTGAATATTCTGAATGAATTTTTTATTGATATTAACTTATTGATATAAGCAATTGTTTGGAAAAAAATCCATATACTGTATGGAATGATTTATGGTTCACTTCGTGGATCGAATAGCATTCAAATGGAATACTGATGGTGGTCGATATCGCAGTAATTCGATTCCAGCAGATGGAACTCCTGCCAGCGCTGATCCACGTTCGATTTCTCCACCAAAACATTAATAATTATTCGGGTATCGAGAAAAAACACAAAGATGGCCTCTGCTTGACAAGATAGAAATTGACTTGAAAGTGCACGATAATTTTCCTGAAATCGAATCGTTATTATCCCTTTCAAGTTCTAAAGGGTCAATATTTGGTTGTGATTCGTTAGGTAATTTCAAGAAGAAAAGTTTCAATGAATATATGTCTGGAGTTTCTTCGTTTCTGAGATACAGGGTGGTGGAATTGAAAAAAAACAGGCAGTAGGCACCACAGCCAACAATATTGTGAAAAAAAGTATGGCTCTAAATTTTTTCGCAAATTTTTTTAGATCTAGCAACTGAAAATACAACTTTTTGGTTCCATGTATTTTCTATATGTATATCCAGTTTCGTTTTCAAGAAAAAAAAATTGAGCCACTCCATTGCATATCATGAACACCTGCATTGGAGACCAGCTGACATTGACAGTAGGGTTTTTTCTACACACATTTTATTTCAAATTGAAAAAGTTCATTTTTGTTTTGGAAAATTGGTTGTAATAATATTAACACGTTGACTGCCGGGCTCATCTTTTCACTTTTGGTATGAGAGCCGAGGCAAATTCAAAATTTTTGTCCCAGAAACTATACTTAGATAATATCTACAGAAATAAGTATATCTTTGAAATTTTCGAAATTTGCCACTCTGGATCCAAAAACTTTTATGTTTTCAACTTGGTCTCATAGACCGAGCAAAGAACGGACTTTCTGTGAAGGATATCATGAAAATATATGGATTGTTTTTTTTTAGACAATTTTGCTCGATTGTAATTTCTAAAAGAGTCTATTACATTTTATTCATTATGTGTGTTTGATGAAGACAATTTGCGATTCAAAATTGTCACTGAAGTCGTCCCGGTCTGAATCCGCAATATTATTAACAGTAAAGTGGACCGACGGCTTCACGAGCAGTTCAACTGACTCGGTCTCATAGACCTAGATGGCCTGGAATCTAGGTCTATGAGACCGATGCAACATGTCTGAATATTCTTGTATTGGTCTTATAGACCGACATGGCAGTCGACGTGTTAATAATTTAGTAGCTTGATACATGTTTTGTCATGAGGCTAGTATAAGAGTAAGCAAAACAAAGTGCAGATATCTTTCATATCTATCTGCCTCTCATTCAGTCTAACTAGCAGCTCGAGTTCTACGCTCCAGCCGTACACTTCAGTTCTACGATACAGCTTTATGCTTCAGTTCTTCGTGACAACATAATTGTCATAGCAGTAAAATTCAGAGTTAACAATTATTAGCGATTCCACCATGAATAATTTTACCAACACTGAAATGGCTGACATACACCTTATTTATCGATTAGCAAATGGAAATTCGGTAGGAGCATAGAGAATTTACCAGGACAGATATCCTGACAGAGTAATTCCTTGTGCTAAAACATTTAGAACGCTACATACAGTTTCAATAAAAATGCTCTTGGTGGAAGACCAGAAACGGTAACAACGTGTATTTTATCAGAAGGTGGGCATTTTGCTCATTTACTGTAATATCGCAATTGTTAATATTTTTACCTTTGGTTTTAATTTTGTTTTTTCTCGAAAATGAAGCTTGATATGAAGAAAATACAATAGACCAAAAATATGTATTCGTAGCAACTCAATATTGAAAAATTAAAATATGAAAAAGTCAGTGGCGTACTTTTTTTACTATACTGTTGTGTTATTGCTAAATGAGCGCCTTATTAGTTCAAATAAATGTACCAAATTTCAATCAAATCGGTTCTGGATTATTCATGAAATTTTATAATTACCGGTTTCAACATCCTGTATCTCAGAGAGGAGAAACTCCGGATATATGTTCATAGGAACTTTTCTTCTCAAAAAGATCTAACAAATCAACCCCTGCAGTTGGGAACCGTAGTTAGGACACACCCTGTATACTATGACACACGAAAGTACAATTAACCACATCCACAAAATTGTTGCCAAGCTGTCTATAGTGGAATAGCTGTCTATAGGGATATAGGAGATAAACCGTTATCTCTGTTAATACGTGTTGAACATGTATTTTGGAGAAGAAAAATTGATCTAATGATCAAATTTGATGGGTGAAATTGTAGTTTGTTAAACCACCTAGGGAGATGAAAAAGGGGTGGATGTGGAAAATAAAATATTATCTCGTTAATAGTCTTCGTAGGTGGATTTTAAAGGCTGAAAATTAATATGAACGTCAAATTTGAAAATTGAGATTGGAAATTAGGCAGTCAGAGGGAGAAAAAGGGGTAGATGAAGAAAACAAAATCATTATCTCTGTTGATACTCGTCGTACAGGTACTATTTTGCAATTTAAGTACCTCTAATTTCATAGTATCGGGAAAACCAGACTACGCTGTTTTTAACTTCAGTTGTTCTAGTATATGACACATTCGTCCAAGTTTCATCTGAAGTCGGATAATAATCTTCACAATTTCTTTGCGATATATTTTTCTCAATGCATTTTGTGGATGTTCTTTCGTCCATGACACGAACATTTTTTATAAATTGTTGACAATATGCCAAGTTGGATTGAGGGATTTTGTGATGAATTACTTTTTATTTTCATAATCCTCTTGAGTAACTGAACCTATATAATTCAATATTTCTTAGTCATCTACAGAACTGAAAAATATTTATGTATAGCTTGTAGTATTTTGTTTCGCCGATATTTGTATCAAATTTTCCTTACTGGATATTCCGCTTCCATCGCCCTAAATATAATACCAATCGAGAAAAAAACATACGAATTCCTGAACTCCTTCAAATTCCATCAGCTGGTTGGCAATCTCACACGAATCAATTATTATTACTGTGTCCGACTGAAAACACCACTATTAAAGTGAAATAGTATATTGTGCAACAAGTGCAGAAAAGTGCTAATTTCTCACGAGTTTGAAAAAGTTGCGGCACGAGCGCAAGCGAGTGCTGCAATTCAAACGAGTGAGAAATTGCATTTCTGCTCGTGTTACACACTATGCTTTTTCTACAACACCCTTTTTGCTAAAAATAATACTATACTATAAGATGGAATGAAATGTCAGTGACTCATTCTTAGCTTCATGATGCCCAAGAGAAGCACAGATTACTGAACGTCGCTGACTATTAATTCCGTTTTATAGTATAATTAAGTTTATTTCCAAACAAATATTTATTATAATAATTAATTACATATATTTAAGTTGATTATTAACTATTAGTTGTTAATGGTAATAACTGAGAAACAAATTCCAAAAAAATCACTCAAAAATTAATTCTTGGTATGATTAAAAAAAGTATTTATTTGTAGTTATAATTCACTGTAAAATTGGAACAATTTTGAATTACAATTCTGGGAGAGTTAGTTTTGGAAACATTTTCTGTAATATTCAAATTAGATGTAGACATTGAATGTTCATTTCTCGCGAATTTTTCTACAATTTTAACAGAAGTTGAAGGCGAAAATGATGATGATAATGAAGGGTGTGATATCTGGTTCATATTTGTTAACACTATATTTGACATTTGTGGGTTAACTGAATGCATTATTTTATTTGAAATGTTCATTTTGGAGTGCAAAGAGTTATCAACATAACCATCGGCTACGTTATTTGACCGCCAGCCACCATGGCGTTTCAGTGTTAACAGATCAGCTCCTGCGTCTGCTAACATGGTTGCCGATGTCCGCCGGAATGTGTGCCCTGTATACAAGTTTGGGTTCGGTAACTTTAAAAATGTTGCTATTTCTTGGGGCATTTTACCAAATTTGTTTATTCCTACCACTTGACGTGTACATCTTCCTTTTTGATAATTTAAAAAGAAACGATTTTCAGAAAGATTAGAAGGACGCAAAGAAATATATTTTTTGCAAAGGTTATAAAAGGGTCCGGTAATTATGAAACTTCTCGGAACTTTTGTTTTTGTGTCCTGTAATTTTATTATTAGAGTTGAATGTAGGTCTTCTATGTCACTCATTTTTAGCTTCCATAATTCTCCTCTTCGACATGCACCACTAATTGCGATAACCATTGCAACCTACGATAATAAATATTAACGTTTTATTGTCAAATATGTAAATTTTTCTCTTTACATTACCTTTGTTAACAGGTATATATTGTCCGGGGCTTCTTTTATGAATATATTTATTTCCTCGGATGTCAGAGTCTGTGCTTTCTTCGCGAAATATCCTTCAGACTTTCTCTTTAAAAAAGCTCGTAATTTTGCAAACGTTGATATGTCAATTCCGTGATTAATATTAATAGTCGATTTTAGCATTGAATATATTGACCAGAGAGTAGAGGCTTTTCTTGATTTGGATAGTTCTTCAAAATATGCCAACATTATATTTTCAGAAACACTTTTAGTTTTGTATTTTTCCTTACAATCCATAAACTGTTTGTATGCATTTTCATATTTTCCTCTTGAAGTTGAAGGTAGTAAATTCAATGACAATGAATTAACTTGTTCTCTTAGTTCTGGCGGAGTATTTTCAATTTCAGAACTGTCGCTATCCATTTTAGTTCAATCTCTTCAAAAAATGACGGTACAAGAATATTTTACGAATATTTAATGCTTGACGTTTGTTGACATTCAAATGATTCGATAGATGTTGCTCCGTTGCCTAGCAATGGATAGTGTGTATGTGGGTATTTGAGACAGCAGTAGTGATGTCTATAATTTTTGTTCAAAATATTATGAATTTGTACGACAATTTCCCTCATATTATATAAACCAATAGACTTTGTCTATCATTCTTGAAGTTGCCTGATCGAATATCCCTTCGAAATGCAGAATTTTCAAAATATACTTTCACCTTGCTGTCACGAAAACTGTATTGCTTAGAAATTAGGTACTGAAAAATTTTGGCATAGAAATGTCACTTTGTGGCACAGAAATGTCACTTTGTGGCACAGAAATGTCACTTTACGGCACACTAATGTCAAATTTCAATTATTGTGAGAAATAATCATGTTTGCGAACGTAAAACTATGCAAAAAAGCATGTTTTGGAGTGTGGTTGTAGAAAAACAGTAATTGGATGATGCTTCTGTAGAGTGAAATATTCCCCATTTATCATCTACACGATTATATTTATATACGAAGGAAATGATGACGGGAGTTTGCCATTCATTCATTCATGTTCCACGCCACTGATTCAATTCAATCCGATCCCACAAAATCCAGCAGTGCTCCAGAACAGCAACTGGAAAGTTGGGAAAAGGGTCTGTGCATGTGTGTGTGTATATCCAGTACACAAACCCTTATCTGTCTGTGTCCATTCGTTGATCTTTTGATAGTACACGAAAATATATTCCGGAAAAGCCTTACAGTGGTCTGCATCCCGAAAAACTACCCTCGAACTATGTTACGCTGCGGGAAGTTTCGGTAGGGAAGCGACTCGTTTTTCGCATCAAAAAGGATAATCAGGATGATGCGAAAATAACTTCTAATCCCACTGAAAGGGGATTAGGGTGTGGAATTTTAATTCGTTTTGTGAATAAAAGAGATGAAAAGTTTATGAGTTGTGCGGGAGAATGGTGGTATTGCAACACCTACTGTATATTCGTATGTGAGGATGAATTGGAGAATTATTAGCCTACTATAAAAGAAAACTCGAACTCAATTTTTTTTTGCTTCGAAATTGGCAAAATCTCAAAAAAATTATTTTTCGAAAAATTATTAATATTTGGATGGAATTTTTTCACTAATTATTCGATCTTTGATGGCTCTCTGAACAATGTTAAGATGAGAGGTAGAATTTGGATTTGTCGTGAAATTCCACAATAACTGATTTTAATTATTTAATTAATTACAAATATTTTATATCAGGAACTGATTTAAAAACCCTTGAAAACTGTCTATATTTTTAGATTTCATAGAATTCAAGAGTAAATTTTGTGCAAAACCTAATGTTTTTGTTGCAAGACACTTTCTGGGCAAAGTACGTTCCATCCAACTGATTCCTATTCATTGTAAAAACTCTAATCGATCAATGCCAGTGAATTTCTATCACATAGATCGTCAAAACGTAAAAAAATTGTCAAATATGAAATGACTGATGACAATTTTTTTGTAAAACTGAATGCCATAATTATTATTTGTAAGTTTTGCAATTTTTTCTGGGTTTTTTCAATAAGTCAATTCGTTAAGAGCAATTTGATCCCTTGGACCACGGGATATTACTGAGAAAATCGAAATGTTCCGACTTGGATGATACTTCTTCTAGTTTCTTTAAGAATGATATTTCGTAAAGGAGTAGGAGGGTGGTAATTGGGGAGGAATTGTCTCGCTAAAGATATATCTATAGATAATTTTATTGAAATATTGTTACATTTCAGGGTAAATGCTAAAATTTTATTTTTCTACATTCATGCAGTGGAAAAAGAAGGTCTTTATTGCACTAGTGCAATAAAGTTTTTATTGCACTCATTTGTCATTCAACTTCAAACGTTCAAACCCACAACATATTCAGCAGATATTCTGTGAGATTGGCCATATGTTTTAAACAGCTACATATTTTATATTATTTTGTATTAATGTTAGCAGTCAGAGTTGAACAAACAATGCCTTCCCGAGAATAACTCCATAATCAAAACTGATCCGCTATGTTCTAAACCATCTACCCGCATAGAGCAAACTGTCTCTACTATGACCACACCTCGTGATAACATACGCGCTCATGGCTACTATGATTTTGATTTTTATAATGCAACTGTGGTTATATAAACGTCAGTCAAAATTTAATTCTAACAATTACAGAACTGAAAGTTTTAAAATGAGTTATATTATTGGAAAACAAGATGATGGTGATGGTATTTCATTTTCCTTCACCTAGTGCCGCACCTAAATAAATAATTTTTTGCTTTTTGCATGAACGTAGAAAAAATATTGTATGCAACTCGTACAAAAAATGTTTATTGCACTCGGCCTAACGGCCTCGTCGGACAATTTCACGTCGAGTGCAATAAATACCTACTTTTTGCACTTGTTGCATAAATAACTATTAAATACATTGCACCTAACTTCTGGAGAAGTAGTAGTGTGCCTAATTGGTAGATTTGAGTAGAAAGCGAGGTTTCTAAAATCAAGTGAATTACCTATATCGTTATAAGTATCAGTAAGCACAAAAAACAGAAATATTTTTTTCTTTAAAATTAATTATACTGTTTTACATGAAGATCCTTAATTGACAGATTTATGTAAAGAGAATAACATTAAAATAATATAAGTAAAATAATATTATTCATAGTAACTACTTACCTAAATATACAATATACATTTTGAGTTGATTCAGTTGATGATTAAGAGGACCAGAACAGGGGATTTTGGAGTGTATATTCTGTTTTGTTTTCGTCATATTGCCTCTTATCAAGTATGAATTTTTTCGTTTTGTTGTAAAATACTTCAAAATTTCGTATACTTTCTAGGTCTTGGGGTAGATAATTGTAAATTTCTGAGCCGGTTGTACTAACGAATTTTTGGGATAAAGTTGTTTTTGAGAAGAACTGTGTTGTTGAGATTCTTTTGCATTTTGATAGTAGAACTTTCAAGATCCATTTTTGTGTCAGTATAGGTGTTTTCAATTGATTTTGGTAAGTACCACCCCATATATGATAATACCGTGAGACAAAATAGATTCAACCAGCGATGTGGACTGGAAGAAACTTTCTTTTTTCATAAAACGTGTATATCACTTTTCTCGGTCTTTTTATTAAATAATCAGAGTGGCTATCCCACTTCAGTGTATTGTTAATCATTAGGCTAAGTTATTTAATATTTTCAGATTTTTCTATAGTTATCTACCCTTGAATGTGAGAACCTGATGTACATAACGACATTTTAATGGAAATTTGGAAGAAAAACTTTGGCCTTATTCTGCGACTTGGTTCAGATCTTACAAAAATGAACTGATTCTGTTCTCACAAGAAATGTGAAATTTTATTCGAATGTTTTTTTAAAACTATTTTAGCCAATAAAGACCTTATTCATTTCAATGTTATAAAGCTGAATATAGTTTAACACGAAAAATGCAATAGTACTGATGAAAAATCAAGATAGTTTGTCATTTCTGGAATATCACGTGATTTATCGGTTGACTTTATGAATATCTATCAATTTCACAATATTTCAATTCCTAGACATCTATGTCACTTGTCGACTTTGGTCTTATGAAGCAAATTTTGATTCACTATGTTTACCAATCAGGATTTTTTTATAATATAAAACTCTATATAATTTCTCACAAGATATGCGGTACGTCAATTTCTATATTACTAGGAGCGTGGGTGACTTCGTTTCTTCTGCCATTTTTACAGATATAATAATCATCTCAAGGATTTGTCATATGGACAAAAATGTTTCTAGGAATCAACTATGTCAAGTAAATCATTTCCGATCTTCCCTATTGTTTTCGCCTCTAATAAATGTTCAGAAATGAAAAGAGATATATCTACCATTTTATGAAAATACGGCTCCGATAGCTATATTTCTCGCGTTGGTCATTGACTAAAATTATTTCAGTTTATGAAAACAAATGGCACCATCGTTTCCCTCTTGTCGTCTTTGTCCTATTCTTATTTCGCAGATCTTACGAAAATCAACTCATCAGTTCGTACAGAAAACAGATTATCATTCATCTAATCTCAATTTAATACTTCTGCCATTCTCATTACAAGACTTGTTCAAATATTTTTCTCACATGAAATATTATTTTTATATACTCCTACATATGTGGGAGTACTAATGATGATCAACCTCTTCCCAAGAAATAATAATTCCAATATTACTTAATATACAAAACAGGAAAAAAATTGATGCCTTAATTTCGATGCCCACTAACACAGTAATTTAACCTTGTACCCCCGTTCACATGAACAGAAATACTCGAAAAGATCACGCAATTCCATCAAATCTCCTAGCAAAATTGGCATGAATGCTATCTATATACAAATTCCAATTCCTTCATTAGTTAATTGAACATTGCCGTAGCTTCCTGCGCAGAGCGTGATAGGACACGAGGAGAGTCGAAAAAAAAGCTGTTTATCTCTATACGAGATTTGAAAATAAATATCGGATGAAAGTGAAAAACAGGATGTGGGTTGACAGTTTTGGGCTCCGAAGAAAAAGAATAATTTCAGTTGTTTTTCAGTTCTGATGTGGATGAATGATTCTTAGTCAGAGTCAAAACAATATTCTTTATAGCTACCGAGACGAAAAATGGTAGCTCCGAATTCTAATCCACAAGTAAATTATAAACAACAATCGATCTCAAAGACAATATATCAGTATATAAATCACGATATGAGCAACATTATTTTTTGTACAACTGTCAAAAAAGTTGACATTTCTGAATCTCTATTGATGCGTAAATGTTTACTTTTTTACTGCCAAAGTAATTCACAAAATAGACATGAAATGTTATTCTTTGAGAGATTAATTTTTAACACATTCAATTATTAATTGATTCATCATAAAAAAAATCTGGAAAGGGCACTAGAGGAACAGTTGAAAGAACATGTTTATGCCTTCTTGTTGTTACCTTCAATACAATCGCTTACGCAAAGGATATATTTGTACAGCTGCACTTCTACAAAAGATTAGGGATTATTATATTTTGGTAGAGCGTGTGAAACGATGAGTTACTGGACATAGAACTCTCTGAAACTGCTGAATATCTGATTGAATCATTTCTGACAATCTAAAACACGAACACTATTGACTGACTCTCAATATCTCAGAGTTCATTAGTGTTCCCCGGAGACTGTGCTACTTGGGAGTGTTTTGTCTTGTTCCGTGCGGATGGCGCTTCGATCAACTTGGTTGTAGATAGTGGTGTTATCCGTGGGGAAATATTAGTTAAATAGTTGATTATTATTCATTTGGCAGGGAGAGGACAATTGTAATGTTGTCCGACCTACCCTGTCACTGATGAGAGGCAATAAACTCGAAACATGCATGTCTGCAGGTGGTTATTCCCAGACAAATGAAGGATAATTTTCTGTTTAATTACGAGACAAGCACTTGCAATTGGGTCTTCTTTGAAGAACGTTGCACAAATATCTGTCAGTTGTAGTTCAATGTCCGTCGTGGTATTAGCCAGGGAAGTAGTTGTTTTCTGACAGATGTTTGCCTTTATTTTCCACTTTGTGGAAACGCTTAGAGAGAAGGGTACTCCTGTATTCTTTCAGACAAAATCAGATCGAACCCAAAATTAAACATTATTTTACCTTCAGGTCTGACTTCTCCGGGTCAGGCGAATTTAGTTCTTTGCGGAGTGCTGACAAAGCAAGCTGCCCTATATCATTATCTGGTTTTGCGATGAGCCTAAAAAAAAATCCCCCTACTTTGACTCGCGGTTAAATTTGACTCGTGGTTAAAATGAATATGACATTTACTAAATGACGGAATCGACTCATATTCTAACCATGAGTTAAATTTAGCTCGAAGTTAAAGTACATTGAAAAACCGGCCCTTGAAAGGAAACTAGAAAAATTGGGTCTGGAGAAACTTTTTCTCCAGCCACCTGTAGAGTCAGTGAAACTCAAAGAAAGGCCAAGAGAAGCAGAAATACGATAATACAGGTAAAACCAGTTTTTCTATATAATATTGCGACGGAACGGGTTTAACGTTAGGTGATAGCCCGTTGGATTTAGTTCCAAATTTTATTATCATAAAAGTAAAGTATCAACGTCGAGTATTACATTATAGTTACCTAGCAAATATCTGCGCAACCTGTCTACTCGAAAGATTTGATTCGTCCAGTTTTGAGGTCAGTTTTAGTGATAATTTTCTGTTCGGTGCTATACATTTTGATAATTGATCAACGAAATTCATCACGAATATATCTTTTGGAAACCAACGTCCCCTCGCAACTTCAAATGGAATTTCCAATCGAAGATAGATCAATTCCGCATACGCCAATCGATTCAGAATAATGAAATTAGAATACTCTGTGAAATACAAATGGATCGACGAAAGAAAAAAATACTCAAAAAAATCCCAAGGGAAATTTCAGCTCTCAATTCAGGATGTACCTACCTTTTCTACTCGAGAACGGTTCGAGATAGAGCAATTCTGTGAACGCCAATCGATTCAGACTGATTGAATTAGTACAATCTGTGAATTGCGAGTCAATCGACGTCAAAACAAAAATATTCAAAAATTGGAATATTCCAAAGGGGTAGACCCCTAAAAATCATGAAAAATGAAAAAATCATCAGATATACTTGAAACTCGCACTATATATGCAGAATTTCATGCTGATTCCGAAAATATATGATTTGTTTATGCTCAGATACAAGGTTCAGCGTAAAAAAGGAATAAAACGTTGAAAATTTTCTCACACTATCGAATTTCTGGAAATTTTTATTTAACAAAATCGCAAACATCCCTCAAATGTATCTTGACGAGCTGATTGCGTATCATACCACAAAAATGAATTTCGATAAATTGATAAAATTTCAGATTTTTTGTCGAAAAAAATGCACCTATCCTCAAAATCAACATTTTCCAAGAGAAATGGAGTTCTAATTCAAGAATACTGAGTGATTTCGCATTTTTTTAAGATATTCGAAGGCGATTAAAGACAAATACTAGAATAATCGAGATTGAAGAAAATCGAATTTTTGAAAATGTTTACTTTTTAGTTTCCAAAAAATCGCGTGGTTTCCTCAAATGTATTTCGACTAGCTGATTCCGAATATGATGAAAACATTTTCGCAGGAAATAACCTCTGTTAACTCCAGCTGCACTTTTCAACTCGATAACGGTAAAAGATAGAGAGAGCAATTCTGCGGAAGGCAATCGATTCAAAATATAAAATCATCAGATTCACTGGAAATTCACACTATATTTCCAAAATTTCATGATGATTTCGACAATATACGATTTTTAGAAGCTTAGAAAAGTACAAGATTCATCACAAAACGTCAAAAATTCCTTCGCACGATAGAATTTTAGAAAGTTTTTATTTTCTTTTTTTCAAAAAATCTCAAACGTCCCTCAAATGCATCTTGACGAGCTGATTCAAAATCACGAAAATAAATTTTAATCGATTAACAAAATTTTAGGAAATATTAAGTCGATAAACATCACCTATTCTCAAAAGCCACATTTTCTTATTCAAAATTACGGGCTGAGCTGATTTCGCATTTTTTCAGACGATTAAAGAAAAATATTGAAAACGTTTTGTTTTCCAAAAAATTGCGAGGTCCCCCAAAAGGTATGTCGAGAAGCTGATTCCAAAATTAATAAAAAAGTTAGCGAAAAGTTACCCCTCTCAACTAAAGATTTTTCGTTTATATCAACTCATTTCAAATTAAACAAATGACGTGGGTTTTTTTGATTTTGTGTCCAATAAGGGTGATATTATTTGAAAAGCTCTGCTCCTCAAAGAGTTTGAACATAGGAAATTCCTGATTAAAGGAAAAATTCTGATTTTAAACTTTCTACTGATACAAAAAAGGGATTGAATGCTGCACAAAAACTATGAGGTTGGTGGTCGAGATATACAGGCCGTTTCTTTTATCATGTGGTAACATTGCTATATTCTAAACCGTAATAGATACAAAGACGATTAAATGGGAAAAAATGTAGCTATTGTGGTGAGCAGTACATTGGTCAGAGGAAATCCACGGGGACTCTCGCCCTTCCCGACTTATACAGGGAAAACTAAAAATGCTGTTTTCGTTTTTTTAAGAATAGAATGGTTATTTCAGAAAATATAACAAAATTAAAGAGGAAAGTTTTATTGTATTCAAAATGTACTAGAACTACGTAATGATAAATTTTTAATTGAACGTAATAAACCGAAAACAGCATTTTCAGTTTTCTGCTCACCATAATAGTTACCTTTTTTCCTATTTAATCGTCTTTGTATCTATTACGGTTTAGAATATAGCAATGTTACCACATGATAAAAGAAACGGCCTGTTACAACCAGCAAATTCTTATGAAACTAGGTGCATATTCATTGAATTATTCGTAATCTGTTGAAGTTATACGAAAAAAACTAACTGCATTTGAGTCGGATTTACATTACATTCAGATTATTCTTGGTACTTGGTGAAAATATGTGATACATTTTCCTTTTCGAAATGGAAATGAGACTGTTCCGTTTTTCACTTATATCCAAACAATATTTATAGTCAGCTGAGATCTTCCATCGCAATGAATCAAAGCTCAGATCCCCTGAAATGTGTCACTCATCTTTCAATTCACCCCAAAACGGTGGCATCAATCAATCTTCATTTCCTTTTAATTTACACGGTCAGTCTTGTTATTTTGTTAAATCCGCTTCAAAAATTACGATAAATGGAATAGCAGCTTGTTACGGAACCGAAGTGACGTTTTCTATTACAATTGATGACAGGAAAGAGGTGAATTGACGTTAATATTCTATTTAGGCTTATCGCAGTGGGCTGTGTCCGGCAAAGGAGCGGCCGACAATGATTTCAACCGGAATTTGTATTCGCGGATGGAAAGAATCATTTAATACTGATTACGCACATATATTTTTTGTTATAGGTACAACCAGCGACTAGCCCTGGTTTTAAACAGAAAGGAAACATTAATTTGAACTGCTTAAATTGGAAAATGTATCCCATATACATTAGAATGTATATTCAAGAAGGGCAATTGCTGTTCTGAAGCATTGTTTCATGCAAGTCCTTTCATTCAGGTGTAGAATACTAAATCCAGTTTTTATGGCAAGGAAGGGGGAACTCCTCACATCTTATGGCACCTCATATTTTTCATCTGGCTCAATTGTATTTTTTTCGGCTCCTCTAGAAACTATAATTTTTCTGAATTTTAGTTGAAGGCATTGAGAAATATATTCTCTATTCATTCAAATGTAAGTTCAAGAACTTTAACTGTTATGCCAACAGTGTTACATCTTTGTCCTCCATCCACTCTACAATCTTCTCAATTCTAGTATTTTTTGTTCATGAAATTCTTCAATTTGGTTTTAATTTCAGTCGATTTGAACGTTTTCTCCGAAGGATTTTGAAGCTGTTGTATTTTTTTTATATTTTTTAATGTTTTCCATATTACATATTACATTTTTCGTTATTTCTTTATCCTAAAACAGTACTTCTGTTTTCATATTGTCATGATCCTTACAATTTTTTAGTATTGTTCAATCTGTCTATTTTTCCATTGAAGCAGTTTGTTTTGGCATGATAAAATTCAATTTCACGACGATCACACATCACACAATGTTGCAAATAATCTGTTCATCAGGAAAACGCTCTCAGCTATTATTTATTGAATAGCTGAATTTTCGAAACAAAAAAAACTAATATATAACCAAACAAATTCATTTTGTTGGTGCCCCAATCAGCAATTACTGCTCCAAAGCATTGATTCAACACTTTCTTCAATTCAGATAATAGTAACGTTGGTTCTTTTTGGAAAAGGGGGTGGGCATATTCATTGACGTGAACTACTTACATCTTATATGGCATCACTTCTATTTCAACTAGCCCAATTGTACTTTTTTCGACTCTTCTGGAAATTCTCCTATTTCTAAATTTTGGCTGATGATATTGTGAAGTGTGTCCCTATTTATTTAAATGTACGTTCAAAAACTTTCCTCCATCCATTTTATAATTGTCCTCAATTCTGGTACTTTTTTTTCCTGATTTTTTTTTATTTACTTTCAATTTTACATGATAAAAACATTTTCTTCAAAGGATTTAGTTACATTTTTTGTATTTTGTTGAATGCTCTCCAGGAAGAATGCATTGATATCATTGCAGAAAATGTAATATTTTCTGTTATTACTAGGTGTATACTCAAATAGTATTTCTGTTTTCATGTTTTCATAGTCTTCAGAATTAACCAATTATTTTAGAATTTTCAGGGAATAGTAACTTTCTTTTTTTGGCAATGGGGATGGTCATATTTATGAACTACTCACATCTTATGGCCCAATTGTTCTCTTTATCGACTCTTCTGGAAACTCTCCTTTTTCTAAACTTTAGTTGATGATATTGTGAAGTGTATACCTATTTACTAATAATGAATTATGGTGGATTACGTAATCCCATCTTCCGCAAAAAAACCTATACAATAGGTATGGTCGTCGGCAAGTATTCAACAGAAAACAACTACTGCCCCCTACGACCATTGAATTATATTTGTTTAATACTTGGCAAAGTTTTCTACAAGAACCACTTTGCAATGCATTTCAAATATCAAAGCTGAAATTATTTTTCGATTTAATTGGGGGAACACCTCCGTACCGGTTTCATGGTCATTGCCAATCATCAGCGAAGGCTAGTTCGACCCAATTGAATCGAAAAATCCTTTTATCCTAATTGGAAATCCCTGAGACAAACACTGAAGTATGAATTCAGCGCCATCTCTGGGTTCCAGATTTAAATGCACTCCGACTACGTGTCGACTTTAATATGAAGCCAGAAACATCATGAAAGATGGGCGACACTACTTGACGGAAGATCATAAAACTAATAATGAATTATGGTGGATTACGTAATCCCATCTTCCGCAAAAAAAACCATACTTATTGTATAGGTTTTTTTGCGGAAGATGGGATTACGTAATCCACCATAATTCATTATTAGTTTTATGATCTTCCGTCAAGTAGTGTCGCCCATCTTTCATGGTATACCTATTTATTCAATGGTACGTTCAAAAACTAACTTTTTCGTCATCAGCGTTAATATCGTTGTCCTCCATCCATTTTATAATTCTTCTCAATTCTGGTGCTTTTTTTTCTTGAGTTTTTTTTATTTAGTTTCAATTTTAGATGATTGAAACATTTTCTTCAAAGGATTTGGTCACATTTTTTGTATTTTCATTGATATAATTGCTTATTACGTTTTCTGTTATTACTATATACTCAAATGATATTTCTGTTTTCATGTTTTCATAGTCTTTAGAATTAACCAATTTTTTTAGGATTTTCCACATTTCTATTGAGCTATTCTAAACACTACCAATTTTTTCATTTAAGTAATTTGTTTTGGCAATATAAAATTCAGTTTTATGAGGTTCACATAGTGTTGCAAAAGATCTACCCACCAGGAAAATGCTCCTAGCTACAAGTTTTCGAGGAGCTACAAGCTCATTTTTTTCATCAAGGTTCCCGAACGAAAAAAAAAATATTTAACCAACAAAAATTGATTGCGTTGGTGCTTCAATCGACAATTTCTCTTTCAATGCATTGTTTCAAGTTCTTCTATTCAGGTGTATAACAGTAAACATGGTTGTTTTTGGTGAAGGTGGGGGGGCATATTCACTGATGTGAATTCCTCACATCTGATGGCATTCCCTCTCTTTCATTTCTCAATTGTCTTTTCTCGACTTCTCTAGAATCCCTCCTTTTTCTCAACTTTGTGTGATGATATTGATAAGTGAATGCCCTATTTATTTGAATGTATGTTTAAGAACTTCTACAGTTATGCAATCACTGGTCTTTTTTGTCTTTCATCCATTTTATGATTCTTTCCAATTCTGGTATTTTTAGTTTGTACAATTTTTGCATTTGGTTTGATTCCTAATTCTACAAGTGGAAAGTTACCAATTTTCTTTATAGAATTAAATTTTGGAGAGTTTGTATTACTTTGAAGATTTGCGCAGGCTGTGCGCTACAGTTCGTTTATGAAGAAAATGTTCTTGATTTTCTGGAAATTTGTGATGAAAAACGGTGAAATGACATTGCTATAGTCCCTCTTCATATTTCACAATGGAGGATGGTATAAATAAACTTCAGTATTTCTGGATTTATCAATTCACTATTTTTCTTTAAGATAGGAACTAGATGTTGTCGGCGTCTTTTTTTTGTGAACAAGTGTCTTAGCAACTAATAAGTATCCTCCATTTTTGTTATCGTATTGCAATTGTTCAAATAAGTAACGGGTATATTTGTATTCTACTGCGCGATTTTATTATTCTTGCAGAGGGAATGGTGGAATTTTTATAAATTTTTTTTACTAGTTTCCAACAGAGTATAGGGATGGTTTGTCATTAGGAATTTACAATAATTTCAAAGTTCGTTGTTTGCTGAGAACCTTATTTCTGTTTTTGTACTCATGGACAGTTTAACTTTAGTTGGCAACTTTTAAAATTCATTATGGTATTTTGACGTTATTATTCTAGTTTATTATCTTGATATGATCGAGCCCCTTCCCTGCCTTATGCTTTCATGAACTAAAATTCACTTTAGGAAAAATTGCTCGCTTGCACTATTTTGCTTATATGTGATAGCATCACTGCGGTCGATCGAGTAAGAGACAGGATCAGAGTTGGCGCTGGAATCCCTGGCGGATTCAGCATGCAACCGTCAATAACGATACGACAAACAAATTGAATCTAGTGGTCAATGGAACAGCATGTTATGTCGCTCTGGTCACAGTCGGTATATGCCCATGCAGTCGAATTGTTACCGGAATATGGAATTAAATTAGTAACAAGCGTGATCGAATGCCCTAACGTCGCTACCACGATATATAGGTTTGGAAGGGGTCGGCGAAGGGGTGAGGGGGTTGGAGTGATATCGTGAAAACATAAGCAGGGCCTACTCATATTTGTCTAGGAATTGAAAATGTTTGAGATTACATTCTCAAAATAATCTTGCATAAGAAAAGGAGGTTCTCCTCGGACGAACTCTTCAAACTAGCGGATGTCATAATTATAAAAGGATTATACTTGATACATGTGGTCAAATTCATGTGCAAAAATACACAATTACTCATACCATAGACGCACCAGTACAATACAAGAACGCAAAGCACAGCACAAAACACTTTTTCAAAGATTCATTTTACACACAGGGCCAAAACTCTTTAATTTCATACCAGTAGAAATAAAAAATACACTAATTTGTGATTGTTCATGAAAGAATTGAAAAGAGTTCTACAAAATAACTTTAGTTTTCTGATAGAAAATATTTGATCGTGTTATATTAAAATGCATATAGAAATTAAAAAAAAATTGTTTCATTTTCTCAAGCAACATATAATAATGAATGTACTGTTTCCAGGTGATATATATTATATTGTAACGATTTCGAGACCAGCCTCGAGACCGTCCCTGATCATCTCATTACGCATTCATCTCATTAAGTATGCACCCCACGAAAACATCCCACTTCTGACACCAAATGTAGTAAAACTGCACTAAACTAATTTCGTTAATTTATTTTAAAAGTAGCCTTAAACAATAATTTATATCACAGTCACTATTTTACAAATTTATCTTCACTGTCAGTCTCTATCTGCGAACTTTGGAACTATATTTGTAACTCTCTGTGGCTATCTGTCTGACAACCCTGCCATCTGCTATACAGCGGCTTATATAGCCACATTTACAGTTCTCGATTAATCGAGTCTATCCGGCGACTTCTTAGATGTCCCTAGAATCAATCTTCCATTAGAAAGTTCGCGTTTCTTCCACGCAGGACTCATGTGTTTGTCAGCTTAGGAATGTTTTCGTGGGGTGCATACTGATGAAGTGAATGCGTAACGAGATGATCAGGGCCGGTCTCGAGGCTGGTCTCGAAATCGTTACAATATTAATGTTTTGTATAGTATTTTAATTGTTTTTTTCGTATTGAAATATTGATTTTTATAGTATTTTAATATTGTTTCTTATACTTTCTCATAAACACTCGTCATAGCCTGTGCGGGTAGAGGACGGCTATTATTATTATTTGCCGTGGCGCTCCGGGGCGACTTACTGATGTTTCAGGTGATGTATTAACTTTTCAGCTGTGGGAAAACCCGGAAAACCTACAGCACCACCTCGGGTGGTCGGTGTGCACTCCAAGCTAGCACTAGACGACATTGGCATCTAGACAACTCACAATACACTTTCTTTTCAACAAGGCATACAGTCGCCTATCGATCCGATATAAAGTAGTTGAGAAAAATTCTCGTACCTACATCGGCCTCGAACCGACTATCGCTATGCTGGAGTTTCGAATGACTTGTGCCTTAGACCGCTGATCCACCGACCACCACAATATTGTTTTATACTGTATATAAAATATACTCCTGAAAGTTGAAAATAACATAATAGAGGATCCATTAATTATCAGTAATATGTTCAACGATTATTTTCAACAAGCACCTATTAAAATTCTGAGCAAAATAAATAAAACAAATACCAATAAAAACAAAATTGGACTTAATCATAAACTTAGAAGCAAACAACTTCTACTTTGCCCTTACATAGAAGAAGAATTGTATAATATTCTTGTGAGAAAACTTAAAAATACCCCCTCTTTTGGTGCGGATGAAATTCCCAATTTTCTAGTCACCAAAATTCTTTTGTGTATTATCAGGCCTATCACCTATTTAGTTAATTTGTCATTTTGCTATGGGACTTTTCCAGACAATCTAAAACTAGGAAAAATCATTCCGATACATAAAAAGGGGAACACACATAGTTTAGAGAACTATAGACCAGTAACAATACCTATGACTTTTTCAAAAATTTTGGAATATTCATATCTAGAGCGCTTACTTGAATACCTAAACGAATATGAAATAATTTCTAAAAATCAACATGGATTTCAAGAAAATAAAAGTACTATTACAGCCATCCACTCATTCTATGAGGATATAGTCAGACTGATCGACACGGGCGAGTGCCCTGTTGGGATCTTCTGCGATCTGAGCAGGGCGTTTGACTGTGTTGATCACAACATACTTATAAATAAATTAAGAGAAATTGGTGTGGAAGGTCCAGCACTCAACTGGATTAAAACATTTTTAAGTAACAGGAAGCAATTCGTAAGTACCAAGAATACGAATGAGGTGAATTTCCGTCAGAATATAAAATCTTCTTTACTTGATACAGCCATAGGCGTACCACAGGGATCAATACTGGGGCCAATATTATTCGTTTTATACACTAATGATATAGAGCACTCTTCTGATGATGTGTACTTTACTCTTTTTGCAGATGATACTTCTTTAATAATATCCCATAAATCTGATGAAACTCTTGAAAGTCAGTGCAATAATACACTTCTGAAAATAAACGATTGGTTTTCTGAAAATTCCCTTTACATGAATAACAAAAAGACTCAATATATCAGGTTCCGTAGCACTAATAAAGTATGTTCAGAATTGAACATCAGATACAACGAAAATGAATATTTATCTGAAGAGTCATCTGTTAAATTTTTGGGTTTAAATCTGGATAATGTTTTAAATTGGAAAATTCACTGTAATAACTTGAACCGTACCTTATCTTCCCATAATTTCCTCATGAAAAACCTGCGGGGAATTTTGAACACGCAGCAATTATTGATGGTGTATTATGGCCAAGTTGAATCGCGCTTACGATACGGTATTTGCTTCTGGGGATGGTCAACCAATTCTGCTGAGGTATTCATTGCTCAAAAGAGAATTATTAGAACAATTTTGAATATGCCACGTACAAATAGTTGTAGAAATGTTTTTAAAGAATTAAAAGTATTAACACTTGCATGTTTATATATTTTCGAAATGTGTGTTTATGTCCATAATAACAAAAATTTTTTGAAAAATTCACAAATTCATGATTTCAACACTCGGTCAAAAGATAACCTACATCTACCTATTACTAAGAAGACTCTTACTTTCAAATCTCCCAACAATATGGGTCTTATGTTATATAACAAAATACCACCAAACATTAAATCTTGTTCCTCAACCAAAACTTTTAAAACAGAATTGAAACAATATCTATTGTCCAAGTCTTATTATTCTGTAGATGAATTTTTGTGATACTACATTTTGGTGGCACTTGTTTCTTGTTCCTGTTTTTGTTCTCATGCTATTCATGTCCTGATTGTGATATTAGATTAAGTTAGATTATAGGTTTATAATGTGACGATTCCTATACAATGTATTTTGTCAGAAGGGAATAATAAAGATTGATTGATTGATTGATATATGTAATAATTTTTCACAGCACAAACGACTACTTCGTAGTTAGGTGCGTCAATTTATTCCACATAGTATATTTTAATTGTTTTTAACGAATGAAAGTATGTCATCTCTCTTGAAATGATGAACAGATGACCACTATGCAGCAGTCACGTTATCTTCAAGATAGATGAAGTAAAAAAAAATTCTGAACTGTAAAATTATTGCTCGAAGCTAGCGAGAATAAAGTTATTCATTTATTCAAAGTTATTTTAGTTAGCTATCATAGCTCAAAATGCAAGAAAAGAAATATTAATCATCTTGCCAATCCCCAAGAATGGAGATTTGTCTGATACCAAGAACTATAGGATGAGAACATTCTTGAACGCATGTTCTGAGATGTTTATCCGCATCTTGTACATGCGAATACTCTCCGCAGTTGAGCTGATGTATATGAGCAAAGAAGGGTCGCTGGCTGCAAGGAAAACCTGCTGATCGACAGATGCATCACGCACGACTCCGTAGAGTATAAGCGCAACCTTTCAATGGCCTGGATCGATTATCACAAAACATTCGATACAACATGGCATGAGCTCATCATGCATTTGCTTAGATGCCTTGCGGTACCCGATCGAACAGTGAGATGCATTGACTGAAGGACTCGCTTCACCATAACATCTGACCAAGTCGGAGTCCAAGCAGAGAGGACTCCCTCAGCCCTCTTCTCTTCATCTCACTACTGCCATTGTTCGTTGCACTACGGAAAACCCGTGGGTACAGCAACCGGAGGCATAATGTACCCATCTGGTTTACATGGATGACCTTAAACTTAATGCCTCCTGAGAAAAGGATCTTCATCAGTCCTTATGGGTAGTGAAAGAGTATACGCATGCTATCGGAATGGAGTTTGAGATCGACAAATGTGCCACGGTTCATCTCAAAAGAGGACGATGCGAGGAATACGAAGAGGACGTTCCGCTCGTAGAGGGAAGCATCCTACATCATTTGGATGCCAGAGAGACGTATACCTACCTAGGGGTGGAACAACGCCACACCCAAGAGGTAGCTACTGTTAAAATAATAGTAATGATAATAATCGTCTGTTACACGGTTATACTTCTCCAGAGAGTCTGTAAAGTAATCAGGAGTTCAGAGCCTCTCTTCTGCTCAACATGTGATCATAAAAAAACAGCTGAGATCATGATGCATTTTCTCTCAGCCTGTCCTGCTTATCAAACATCTTTCAACCCATTAAGACCATAGACGTCCTAAACCTAAGTTATCAAGTTACTAGATCGCCTTCAACATTTGAATTATCACATTATGAAGTCTTAAACAGTGGAATCAATATTCTGATATATTTCAAAATGTACATCCACACGTACACACTCGTGATGTTCTAGTTTCTAAATTATTCAACAGAAATAGTGACTTTGTTGACAACGTTGCCAGAGATAGTTATTCACATTGTTGAATATTTTCTTGATTTCATTGGCTTTCAGGTATGCTAGAGCTTATATGTATTGAGAAGTTCAGTTGATTTAAAGTTTTCAAACATATAAATAATAACTTTTGCATAATCTAAATAGATTAAGAGAGAAAAAATAAATAAATATAGGCATGGTTATATAAATTTAGTTTTGATCCATGACTAGTGAATAATAATATTGTGTGGGTTATCATAAAATATGCAATTTGAATGTTTTCCCTGAATAAATCTCTGAGTGTTTGGAATAATACCTTATTTTTGAAAAATTTGATTGTAGATATTCCCGTTGTTATTATAAAAGGTAGGTGATTGAATGTTTTCATTGCCATGTATGGAGGATCTTTTCTATTCACTGTCTTATTGAATTGAGGTGTTACAAATTTTTTTGTTGCGTGTGTCATAATTATTATGAACATTTGCAAACTGTTCTATTCCATATTTCTTATTCCATACTCTTCAATCAAACTAAATACTTCACAACCCTCACTGAGCCTTTTTTCATAGGGAATGTTAATTATTGTAACTTCGGAGGCACCGTTCACATTTTCTTATCTCACTCCTGATTTTTTTCTTATCCCACTCCTGAATTTGTTCGAAGCCTTCATCCATCAATTCACTATTATAATATTGATTCAAACGTACCAAACTTCCGATTTCAGATCATTCGCAACAATCTCCTTTGCGTCTTTAAATTCTTCCGCACATTCCTTTAATTCTTTCCACATTCCAGGGGATACTTATATTACGGAATGAATTGGCATCACATCTAACGAGGAGGATCATTATTGTGAAAGGCGGACATATTATGGCACTTCCGCGCAGAGCACTACTCCCTTTACACTGCAAATTACTGAAGATGACAGTGTCATCATACTGTTCGAGAACTTTGTCTTAATCGTATTCACGAACTCCATTTCTGGAACTAGCAATTGGTTGTCTGAGGTTCAAATAGTATATGCTTCGATTATCCTCAAGGAAAATACTATCCCAAGCGCTTTTTGTAATCGAATCGTGCTTAATTTTGACAAAGTGGCGAATCGTAGTCCAGGCTCACTGAAAACATGTATGTGATGATCCTAGAGCCGAACCTAGTCGCTTGTTGGAATTGATCGCGCCCGACTTGTAAACAGTAAAAAAAATTGTTAAATTTGATTTGTAAAATTTGTAAAATTTGTTTTTACGAATCACCCAGGTTTTTGGAGAAAACCCCTCAAAAGCAGAGCTTGTGCGAGCAAGGGAGATCCGGGACCTACAGTTTAAATGAAATTGGAATCCGAACCACTTTAGCTCAGTGGCAGGCTGCCCCGGGGATCGAACCCGGGCCGTCTGGGTGGGAGCAAGACTTTGAGAAAGGATGAGCCGTCAAGAGGAGTCACCAATTCGTTCCAACTGTTATAAATAACAGTGACCTCTCTAGTCGTTTCTGGAATGATTCGGAAGAGGTCTCCTGCAGAGATAAATGCAGGACCCTTTTGCAGAGATGAAGACACAGTTTTCAGTTACAGAGAGTCTGAGGTCTACAAACCAAATCAAATCGAATCAAATCGTTTATTCAACTACGTTATGCAAAATAAGGTAAGGTAACGTGAGATCAGATTCTCAATTAAAAATGATAACATAGTAAAACCAAAAAATAAAAAACATGACGAAGCACATGAAGATTAAAATATATACGTGAAAGCAACAACATTTCTTAAAACACTACCCTTCGTTAAAAACTGCGTGAAAACCCTATGCTTCTAGTGAATCGATCATTCATCCAAATTAGACATATCATAGTCCAAGTATTCGTCAACCGAGTAATAATTAAACCTTTCAAAATGCCTTTTCACCTTTCTTTTAAAAGAGATAAAATCAAGATTTTTCCAACCAATTGGTATTTTGTTAAATAGATGCAAGTTCAGAGAATAACGTTCTGAGATTGCCAGATTGAATCTTGGAGGTCTCAAGTGGTCAGCATCTCTAGTCGATTAATTATGATAATAATGATTTTTATCAATTTCATTTTTCCTTTTATGTGTCTTTAGTAAACTTTGGCACAGTTTGTATATAGTAGAGAAAACAGAGTTGGCATAGTGGTACTAACAAATTCACTTGGGGTGGTGAAAATGATTGAACATTTATATTTCACAAGTCTGAATGAAATAGTGGATTATAGTTTAATATAGTTAAATGCATTACAGTTTCTGTTGTGCGCGCAATGTCTTTTAATTTTTTTATTTTTTTATTTTCTCAATTTTGTCCTCTTCTGCGTCGATTACATCTTTGATTTTATGTACTTCCTAATTTATTCTGTCTATTTCCATCCCAACGGTACCAATTCTCTCTTCCAAGAGGTTCACTACACTACAAAGTTTTTTTTCGAACCTGTTGTGTTTTCGAGGAGTTAGTCTTCCAGAAACTTCGAATTTTCTGTAGCTCTTTTCTCAAACTCTCGAATTTTCTGAGAACTTCTCATCCAGTTTCCTCGCTCTGTATTATCATTTGTCTTCCAATCTGCTAGAATTTTCTCCCAGATTCTTCGAATTTTGCTGAAAATCTTCTTCAAGCTCACCAAGTTTTGCTGTAGTTTCAATTTTAAGCTCACCAACTCTTCTAAAAGTTTTTCTTTCAAGGATTTCGTGTTTTGGCGAGTTTATTCATTATTGAACAAGAATCAATACCATGAATTCCGAGTAAAGAGGTTTCGGGGTCTTTTCCATTTTTATTCAAACTTTTCGATAGCCTTATTTGATAAACATCCTCCTTTCCGGTTATTTTCTACTAATTTTCCAGCCCTTTCTTCAATTTCGCGACCTTTAAATCCTCCAGGCTAAGTTTCCTCTAGAACAATTTGTCTTTCAGGGTCGCGAACACTTTACTAACACTCATTTATTTCAAGTGAATTTGAGTTTTAATACCACAGTAATGAAAATGCTCCACACTATAATGCACTAAATTATTCAGACTCCTAAAGTATAACTACTCTAGTGAAATATATCACTACCGCTATGCCAACTCTATATTGTCTACTACTATGAACTATTTCTGTAACTGGAAACTTCGTCTCAGCACAAGTAGACTGAAATCGGAAACCGAGGGATTCCTAATGGCCTGCCAAGGTGGTGTCTTCAACACCTTCGTCTACCGTAGTCGTGTGATGGGTATAGAGGTCCCTGACACTAGATGCAAAAGAGGGTGTTGTGGGGCAGCTGAGACCATAATGCATTTGCTATCATCCTGTCCAGCTTATACCTCAGCCTATATCTACAGGTATAACGAGACTCTACGAGTGTTGTACTACCATCTACGACCCTCGTACGGTATAGACGAGACACCGGTATTGTCTTATGCTCCGAGAGATATTATATTGAGTCCATTGTGGAGAATGAGAAGTGCCGAATCTATTGGAACTAGTCATTCGAATACTTTATCGAGTACTTTATCTCATACTTATACAGCAAGTTGTATGAAACCAGATCAATTATTACCGTGTATGCATTAAAGTTTTCTAAATATAGCAGTGATGAGTCAAAGTCAAAAACAAACATACAATCTCATCCCAAGGTCATATCAAAGTCAATTCTGTACAAAGTCACCTATGCACCAGGCGTAACATATCATTTGATAGTCTTGGGTGACGTCATGGTGGTAGGGCAAAGACCAAATACAGTTCGATTATTATATTTTTACCCGTGCGTCATCATCACAATATCATAATTCTTAGCTTAGCAGACAAATTAATGTAAACGAATTTTGAATCGCTCATAGCGGTTGTTAGAAAGAGATGTTCAATAGAGTGTGATTTCTTCGATCATAAATTGATGACGCATGGGTAAAGATACAATAATCGAACTGTATCCTGCTACGCATAGTGATTGTGATTTATTTATGACAAACTGTGAATCATTAGTGGTTTGACTTCGACTAACACACTTGAAACGGCTTCGAAATATTATATCATGGCAGTATAGGTAGTTGAACTTGAACGACATCAACGAAATCACTGGGGTTCGAAAATAATGTATTCCGCTTTGTCTGAAGTACAATAACAATTCCTTAATACATCCTCCACACGCAACAACGAACAATCTTGATGGTGGTTATATTCAAATTGGTATATTGTTCATCAAATTCTAATAATGTGATGTCATGAAAAGTGGCATGTACTTTTTCAGGATCGATCTTCGTGTTTGTTGAACATATTCTAGTTGAGTGTCTTTTATTATTAAACAGAACTAGCAGTTGTTATTTGTTTGCCTTTTTTTTTGTAACGTAACATTGATTTGAAATGCTTCTGCAGAGTTGATCAAGAAAGAGCAATTTTTCAAACGCCAGTTGATTCAGAATTATGGAATTATTTTAATGTGTAATTACTCGAAAAATCGAATAAACTCCAAAGCATGAAAACTAAAAAATCATCAGAGTCACATGAAATTCGCACTATATAGCAAAATTTCATGCTGATTCCGAAAATTCATGATTTGTTTATGCTCAGATACAAGGTTTGTTAGAAAAGGGGAATAAAACGTCGAACATTTTCCTCATCATCATATTTTCGAAAATTCTCACATTTTTCAGAAAATCGCAAACTCCCTCAAAAATTCGTTGGCACGCTGATTTCGAATCATAACATGAAAATTCATTTCGATGACGAATTGACAACATTTCGGAAGATTTTTCTAACAAACAACCCTCTCAACTCCAATTGAACTATTCAACTCGAGAATGGTTCAAGAGAGAGGAATTCTGCAAACGCCAGTCGTTTCAGAATTATGGAATTAGTATACTCTGTGATTTTCAAATCGATTGGCGAAAGAGACAAATTACTCGAAAATTCGAAAAAAGCATGAAAAATGAAGAATAATCAGAGTCAGTTGAAATTCGTACTATATATGCAAAATTCTATGCTGATGCCAAAAATATATATTTAAATAATAAAAAATATAAAGTTTGTCAGAAAAAGGGAATGAAACTTCGAACATTTTCCTCATCATAAAATTTTCACTATTCATTTTTCAAAAAATCACAAACTTTCCTCAAAGAATTTTTGGCGAGGTGATTTCGAATTATACGATGCAAATTCATTTCGATGACGAATTGACAACATTTCGGAAGATTTTTCTAACAACCCTCTCAACTCCAAATGAACTATTCAATTCGGGAACGGTTCAAGATTGTTCCCAAAAATTTCATCGAACTGACCAATTCTAAAGATTCGCTTCAAAAACTGAGATTGAGGTCATGTAGACTTCTAGATGAATTATTTGCGAATTGTTCAGGTTCACAATGAGTCTGCGGTTATCACACCAGTCATTGAATTCAATCAAAATTGTATTGACTCACTCTTTTATATCGTCAAATGTTTTGCTTGATAGGATGATAGACGTGTCTATAAAGATGTATGTTTCTATGATTTATATTGATGAGAAGATCATTAACATACAGTAGGAATATTAGCGGCCCAGGAACGGTACCATGAGGGGTCCCCGTAGTCACGATTAACTCATCAGACATTATGTCATTGTGCTCGATTTTGAAACATTTATTCGCTAAAAAAGACACTAGCAACTGATTGATATCACCTTGAGTACCTGTTTTGAGAAGTTTTTCTTTCCCAAATTTGAAATAAACTGTTAAACGTTTCAATTTCCTTATCATTATATTTCATTTTGTGTTTTCGTTGCCAAGAATATACCCGACAGAAATCAAAATCTAGCTGACGTACTTATCAAACAATGGCGACATGGCAACCATGTCATGATTTGAGGGATTACATTATGAAGAGATGTTACCTGCAGTACTATTTGAGTATTACTCATCTAGGTTGTGGGATCCCTATTTGATCAACTTTTTATGTAGCCAATTGATGATTGACAGGATAACATTGTTTTTCAAATGGAAGTTTATCTACTGGTACAATGCAGAAGATGAAAAAAAGTTTTGAAAAATGAATGAAAGTTATATTTTTACCTTCCCGAAAACATTGGCACGGTTTGCCTTGCCAAAATCAATAGTGAATGACAATGCTCTTGATAGGATAACAAAATATCGAATAACGAAACACAACGCGAGTACCCACAATTAATTTCTTCTATCTACAAAATGAAATTCGTATCGGAACATTTGTAAATCTAGTATGAATATATACTGGAGCATTGACAGCGTATACGGGCCATTTATCAAAACTACAACGTTATGTTCGATGCTGGAAAACATTTATCCGCCGGTTTTTCTGCCGCTAGAAATTGAACCGGGCCGTAGTCTCTTTATCACACTGAGCGATATAATTTAATAAAATGTCGAAATAGTCCGCTAACAGAGCGTAACAATATTTCGAACTATCAGCCACTTTCCGAATTGAACGCTGAACCCGCTCTGTGCATTAATATCACGGTCATCAATTTTCAGCATTTATGGACCATTTCGGGTCATTTCACCCGCTTACGGCCCGAGCTGAAGTGTTGTTTTTTCACCGTATATAGGCAAGTTATGGTTTAATATTTTTAATGCAAACCACACATTTTCTTTTATGCGATGCGATATTTACTGTTTAATCGGTTTGTAGGTGCATTCATTCATACACTAGGTTCGATATGAATGGTATAAGTATCATAATTTTTCCAACTCAGCCGCACCTTATTTAAATGAAGGCTGTTTTTTGATCACGAGGAGTTTGGGAAAAAGTATGAGTCAATTCAAGAAATATATCGGTAGTGAAAATTGGGTTGAAGTTTTGAATGAAACTGAAATTAACCATGCATTTCAGGCATTTTTGTCAACATTTTCTTACTACTTTGAGAGCTATTTTCCAAAATTACTCACAGGCTCAAGAAATCAAAATAGAAAGAAATGGATGACACATAAGATAAAACCATCTAGTCAAAATTTGAAAGACCTTTTCGACCTACAAAAATTATATCGCGAACTGAAAAATACCTATTGAGTCAGAAAATAGATACAGACACAGATATCTCTGAAATGAAGTATAGCAATAAATGATAATAACATCATTACTAGCAATCCAAGAGACGTAGCTAATCTGTTTAATAAATTCTACGTAGATGCTCCTAAAAAGATATTGAGCAATATAGTATCTTGTGATAAGGACTTCAGTCTTTTTCTGCGAGACGTTACATCAGCTCCCAATTCTCTATTTCTCATGCCACATTAGGAGCTTTAACTATTACCACGGTTTTATTAAAGAAGTGCAAAAAAAAACCTCCAAGTTATGGTTAATCTGTCATTTCCTACTGGCGTTTTTCCTGACTTACTAAACTGTGGAAAAATAACACTCGTGTCGTCAGAGCCATGAAAATTATAGAACAGTCACAATTCCATCAACTTTTTCTAAAGTATTCGAGTATTTTTTCGAGATAGAATAATGTCACTTTGTCAAAAATATGATATAATTTCGAAAACTCAACATGGATACTTGAACAAAACATCTGGAAATACTGCGCTGTTTTCTTATTATCAAAAAATAATATAATTAATTGAAGCAGGAAAATGCCATGTTGAAATCTTCCATGACCTCAGCAGATTATTTGACTGTATCAATCACGATATAATACTGGAAAAGTTGAATAGGCATGGAGTCAGAGGTTATTATCCTCTAGATTGGATGGAATATTTTTTTCAGTATGTAACTATGAACAATCACTCTTCAGAGCATGCTGAAATAGACACTGGTGTTCCTCAGGGGTCCATACTGTGACCAATTCTGCTCCTATTTTATATTAATGACTCATGTCAACTTCCGACTTGATACGTCGTTGATAAGATCTGTTGAAAGGGACTCTTCCCTGCGTGATAAATGCAATGAAGTGTTTATGTCTTTAATTGAATGGATCTCAGTTTTGCTGAGGTTAATCAGTGTCATCGATCTTGCTCGGTTGAAGTTGCCGAGGAGATCTTTGACCTGCCTTAGCCCTGGAAGTCTTTGCCAGTATGTTGCTCTCATTGCTTCTTCAGTGTTATTGAGTTCTTATTGAAAGTAAGATTTTCCAAGTCCGCAAAATGGTTCTGGCCCGATCAGTGGCGTTGATGTCCCTTTTTGTGCCAGGGTATCTGCTTGTTCTTATTCTAATGATTTGTTCAGAAAGGTTCAGAAAGTAGGATTATAACATTTTAAGATGATATAGCGAGAGCTATTAATAATTTCTTTAGCAACGATTTTATTATTTTCCAAGGTTTTATATGAAATCTGATTTCAATCAACACTTCCACAATTTTTTTCAACATTCATCTGCAATCTGAAGCCACTGATATGTTACAAGTACTTTACTGGGTAATCCATTTGAATTGAAAAATTTGATCTCTAACAGCAATTATAATAGCAACAACATTGTTTTCATTGCATCATTTATCCACTAAAAACCCTTTGAATGTTTCATAGACACGTCAAATGGCTCAACGTGAATAATATTTCATTTCAAGAGAATACTGATGTCACAAAATATATTTCCCGTCCAATAATAGTCTATGAGATTGCAAATCATTCGGGATTAGAAAAGAATCACCTCGAATGGTGTATATTACATTTGCAGAGACATTTTGACAAGTTCCCAGGCAGCTCAACTTGACGATGCAGTGCAGAGACGGAGATAGTGCACTAATCTTAATGCAGGTAAATTGATTAGGTGTAGCCAGGTTTTGTTCGAATGTGACGGCAGTCCCTCTGGGAACTTCAGCTTGGATGAGAAATGCTACGATACAGCGAACTGTCCTACTTTTAAATTTAATAAGGGTATATCGAAGAGAAAATAGAAACCGTGATATTATAGGTTAGCTGTACCATTATGGAATTGAAAAATGGAATGAGTCGGATAACAATACACTTGCGTTAGTTCTGATGACAATGGCATTTGTTTGTGTATTCGGTTTGAAAAACCCTTAACATATTTGACAACTATTATAAATATCTCCAAATTAAGTCGGCACCATCGCCAACTCTGTTATTATTGATGCTACGAATTCGGTTAAATGGACAAAAAGCAATGGCCTTCTCGAAGCCGAAAACAAAAAAAAATTGACAGTCACGTTTTCAGAATATTTCATAAAATGATATTTCTTTCAATGGATCGCATTTCGATTCGTTATAACATTCTCAACAACAAATCTCATTTGACTGTTTTTCGTAAAGGTGAAAATAAGACAGTTTTATCAATTTATATTTATAACAAACGGATTTGATAAAGCGCTATAAAATATCAAGTAAATGTTCAAAAATACCACCTTCTTGTTGAACACATATTTGGGCCCTTCTATTGACAGTTTGGCCATCAATTCAATTAATTATAGTTTCAATATAACTATTTTTCAGTTCATCTACATAAGTATGTTTCATTTTGTACACCTCATTTTTCATAAATCCCTAAAAATAAAAATCTAGAGGTGTCATGTCTGGTGAACGAGGGGGGCACTTAACAGGACCATTTGTAGCAATCCATCTGTTTCCAAAACTGCCTCGCAGCATTCTTTTTACGCCACTGACATTATGTGCTGGTACTCCATCCTGCTGAAAATAGATCATCGAAAAACTCTCCCAACACTCTTAATAAATCATTGCAACGGGGTCCGTTCAAAGAACCATGGCAGAAAAATGGACCGATAATTCTGTCTCTAAATAAAGATCTTATTGACCTCTTTCACAGTCTACCATTTTCGTGCTTGCCTAATAATCTTGTTCGCCCAAAAAAGCGAATTTAATCTGCGGTTTATAAACTGGACTCTCGAGATCCTAATCAGCCGGGATAAGTGTGTGCCGCTGTAAATTTTGTGGACAGTTTCCACCTAACACGATGTTATCATCACTTGAAGTTGGACCGTGATCATTGGATAACGTTGGTATATAAGGTACTGGGTATCTGGAACATAATTTTCACCATGCTTTTTGTCATGAGCGGTTGCGGTCAGAATAGTCTGTAAGAGATAGGAAAATTCCTACTTTATTAACACGAGAGATATGTGAGTTGGTGAATATTTTGCATACTTATTAACAATCGTTAAAACTCATTTACAATTACAGTGATATCAACAATAACCTGTTGAATAATATTAGGTCATGCTTTATAGTATGTCAACCAGTTTTGAGATGAACTTGAGTAGAGTAGAGAGTAGTCTGAATTTATTCAACTACATTACATGTTAGCACGTCTTGAAAGCGACAATGCAGGTAAATACTGAATAATTTAAAATATAAAATTACTTAGAAATAAAGATGATATTTTAAAAATATGACAAATAGTGCAAAAAAATATTGTGAATCATTGTTGAAATATTATTAAAACAGAAGATAAATAACACGATAAATAGCACGAAGTCAAAACAACAACGCATGAGTAGAACTTTCAGTAAAAATCCCTTATTCTCTCCTTAATTCAGGCAGATATCTGATAGAAAACTTCCCTGGCTAATACCACGACGGACGTTGAATTAAATCTGACAGATATATGTGCAGCGTTCTCCCTAGAATCTGGGATACAGTCTCTGTATGAAGTAGCAGATTCCTGCTTGACATGAGCAAGAACTTGACCACTTACATACCAGTTTCGAGGTGTATTGCCTCTCTTCAGTGCAAGGTAGGTCCGACAACATTTACAGTCGTCGACGTAGATATCTGTCAGATTTAATTCAACGTCCATCGTGGTATTTGCCAGGAAAGTAGTTGTTTTCTGTCAGATATCTGCCTAAATTAAGGAGAGAATAAGGGGTTTTTACTGAAATTTCTGTCTCTCTCCTGAAGCCCTCAGACTTTGTCTGATATTTCAAACATGAGTAGAACTGTTTTTACTCAAAAAGCAGACCGCGAAGGCGTACGTAAATTCAAAATGATAGGAATTTCAAGAATAGTTCTGGTCGAGAATACTAAGGAAAGGACTCCCATCAATTCTCCCCAACTGATAGCAGTATTACCATGGAATATTAAACAAAATTCCGCGGTCGTATCCCAAATAGTATTCCTATTCTATTACAACGTGTATGGTAGAAACAATACAAAATGGTAGGTAACTCGCTAATTGAGTTACGCTATGAACGATAAAGGTGGCATAGTATTGACTGTGATTTCACCATTAATGTAATTCAAAGTGGAGTTGAACTTTCATAAAGCGGTGTCATGAATTCTGTTTGCATTCCATATGCATATTGTGCGGTCTAATGGAAATTATTCGGGTTGAATGGTCGGAGCATTACGCTGAATGCAGTCGATGGATTTTCTGATTGAAGCCAATATCTCATGACGTAAAACTTATTTGTGACATCGTGTCATGATTTTTCTGTGAAAAAGGTTCATCAGTTCTGTCCAATTGTTATCAAAATTGTCTTCACCTTGTTCCACTAATTTATTTAAACCGGTAAAATATAACTTATAATTTATTCCAACTAAATATTGCTATTACTAAGCCAACTCTGGATTGTCTATTTGCTCACTGTAACTGGTCTGGTCAGAGTTCTTGCATTTATACCCACAACAGACTTCTTTTGGATTGGATATGTCGTTTTTATTCAGAACAGTCAAGAAGATTTGTTGACCCGCCTCAACGAATTTAGATGGCTCTAGTCTATTCTAGAACAAACTGGAGTAATAACATCATCACATTCCTCACGAGCTAGACGAAGGCAGAGACAGACACAGTCAAATCAGTCGAAAACGCTACATGACAGGCTCGGCTTCAGGATCATTACAGTATCATATCAGTCGGCGATCCGTAAAATCGGAAGACTTTGAGATATCTATAACTGATTATATTTCCAAGAATGATTAGAAATAACTTGAAATCCTAAAGTATAGATACTAGAACTCAAGAAAGTCATAGTAAACAAACCGTATGGAATAATTGAAATATTCTAAACATTTCTTTGGAAGAACAGAATATTCTAGAGGCAAACCAATCCAGCTAAGAAATCACAGAGCTGTCAAACAACCCTAGAAACTTCCAAACAGTGCTGGCAGACTCAGTTGAATAATCTATGAGTGATGGGATCAGAACGAAAATGCGACAATTCATTTGGCAAATTTTATATCACGAACCTACAATGATGTGTTGAAAAAATACTGCACAGTAAGAAAATGTTCTACAAACGTCGATGACAGGCTAAAATCCATGAGAGATTCGTTTTCAGTTCTTAAACTGAAGGATGATGTAACTGAATAGACAGATATCTTCAGCACTTCCTAAAATCTATATTTAATTTTACTGATGATCTATTTATTTTGTGATAGGACATGATGAACGTAGGATAGAGAAAATAATATCAACTTTTGTATAATTTCCACTACGATTTTCTCTTGTTACGATCGTAAATGACAGATTTCACAGAAATTTTCAAAGACTTCCATATTCATCCAAATTACTGATGTATTTTATCCAGATGGATTTCACATCCTGCACCCTCTGACTAATCCAACGTCACTCTCCAGCATCGTTTCTATGCCACTCATTTTCCAATGTTGTGTGTCGTTTTCATCATACTCATTCACGTGACAGACACGTGAATGGATTTCCTATCAATGGCACAATATTCGGGGACCAGACGGAAATCGATGCTGAATTGACAGAGTACAAAGGAGTACTGAGAATGGAAAATGCAAATTCACTCTTCGATTAGAGTCGATAAAAAAATTACCGATTTCGATCCAATTTATGCGGTCTCAGCCTATATCCACAGGCATAACGCGGCGCTACGAGTGTTGAACTACCATCTACGACACTCGTACGGTATTGACGAGACACCATTGTTGCCTTTTGCTACGGGGGATATTAAGTCCGTTGTGGTGAAAACATCTAAATGCCTATTCTGAAACATGCGTGCCCACCCTGCATTTTTAACCCTACATGAGAAATGCATGCCGGATGTCAACATTACCAATTGCTAGCTCTCAAACTGAAAAACTGGCATTGTCGGGTATATTCATATCCAATCAATGAATATTCAGATTATTATTTATCAATGACCATTTGTTGCACGACAATAATTTTTTCTAGTTACTCACCATCGCGATATGTAATGTACTTTTCATTATACCCATCTGAAAACACTTATTCACATGCTTATTCAGAGCACCGAAATAAGCATAAGATAATATGTTTCTTTGATTGACGACTTATTGCCGAATATGTTATTGACAGTTCTGTAGGAATCGCAAATTGTTTGCAGCTATATTTCTTTAGCAACGGGGTAAATAACACTTGATTTGTCAACATTTTTGGATATTTTCAGTGGAATTATATGATTTTACCAGAGGAAGAAGTATGACGTGAAGCGGCAGAAGTAAGTATAGAATTACTGCCCAAAAAGTCATACGTGAGAGATTTGAAAACTAGTATTTTGCAACTGGCGACAACAGAAGAAAGTTATGAATGAAAGTGATGATATTCTTCTCGTTTAATTGTCAGAAAAAAAGGTAATTCTTGAAAGCTTCAACTCTATGGAATCAATTTCCAATGCTAAAAAGTTGTCTGGCGGTAAAAGGAAATGTAAAATGTTAATAATTTATCAAAACTACTGTATTTCTCAAATGAGAACGTGTTGGTTACAAACCAAAAGAGTCCAAAGTATTTTAACTGCTGACCATGTCGCTAGATTCATACTTGAAACAATGAACATGAAGTTGTTGGTGAAGATGCAAAAATCACAAAATAATCAAGAAGTTGCACAAGTACGGAAAGAGTACCATTCCCGCATGTGACTGCCGTTACCCGAACGACGCAAAGCGGAGTTCGGGTGCGGGAGAGTACCTTTCCGTATGAGTAAGGATCGAGATTTTTTCTACAAGCGCATTGAAACATCTTATGTAGAACTCTTGAACAAACTTTCTCGTGCAGGAAAAATTATTAACAATAACTAGTGCGGAAAAACTCACTTGAAGTGATATTAGCGTGCGGACTAGTGCTGGAAAAAGACACCTCTCAAACTGAATTGCGTGCGGAAATAGGGCGTCATATAATCAGTGGTACGACAAAGCAGATTGCTGAATATCTGAACCTAGAAAATCCAGAAGATTATACTGGATACGGCTTGATACGATCTTCATCATCTATGTTAGTCGAGGAGGAGGAAATTTGCTTACTTCAAAAAGGCATGGAGGTTGGCGTTCATCGGCTGTGGCTGAAGGATGTCACATGGAAGAATCGGTAAGCAGAAATATTGATAAACAACTGCAGGATACAAAAACTGAATACTTCTAGGAATAAAGTAATACCTTCGACTTTATCAACTACAGTTATCGAAAATGAAGTAGCTGCTGAAGGATTAGCTATTTACAAGAACAAATATTGTACCAATAATAGGTTTATTAACAAAAATTAAAAATACATGTTTTTGTTCGTTCATCTTTGAAATAAATTCTCTCAACAATCTGTGGTGTTCAGGTAGATATAATGAGAAATATCGTTCATTAAACGCCCATAAATGCTTTTTCTTTACTCCCAATGAAATATACTATTTTGTAAAACGTATTCATAATTATTTTCATCACGCTACTTTGTTATGTAGATATCAATAAATGAAATATCAGCACATTTTCCGAAAACGAGTTTCTTGTTGTTTCGTCATAATAAAATTGAAATAAGTTTCAACTCCACCACAAACCGTAAGTATGAACACACGCATACGCTAACTTGCCTCCATTTCCTCGCTTCCTTGACGATTCTATCTTGTGCGGAAACTCCCTTGGCCGCAATTGTTTTCGGAAATTGGATAAAGGTTGAAAAATGCGCCGGCATTAGTTTTCAAAGAACCTGGGAATTAGGTGGGTAGTATCTCCGTGGATTGAAGCCATTTTTTATTTATATCTCTGCAGGATATATTTAATGGAGGAGATGATAGAAGTGTTCTGGGGGAAAATGCGATTTCCTCGTATAAAATCGTGGAAGGAATACAAATACGCATTAGTTCAGAACGATGATGAGTTTTTCCGAAGTGAATGTTAGATAACATAATAAGTATTGAAATCATTGAAAAGTTCTGAGACAAGCAATGAGATAGGGGCTGGCATATAAGGGCAGAGACCTCAATGATGCAGACTTACTTTTCAATTAGTTTTGGAGACTCAACGACCTAGGAGCACAGAGCAAGGTAAATTTTGTCTGGGTACCAGGTTACAAGGGCATCCAGGGAAATGGAACGCAGATTCCCTAGCAAGAGCGATGGCAGCAACAACTTTCGTTGGACCTGGACCAACCTGTGGAATCCCATTTGGGGACATTAAGCAGGACAAGAAAAAATGGGTCAAAAACCATCACCAATCTTTTTTAGGAGACGCCTTAGGCCTAATGACAAGACACTACCACCTCAGAAAACACTTGCAAACCTGACAGCAGGAAGCAGAAAAGTTCTACATAGAACTATCTGTATTTCAAACGATGGCTGGCCCCGTCGCAAAATGATAATAATAATATCCTAAAGCAGTGTTTAACCAAAGCAACTGAACTGAAATGTGTTGATTGAAACATAATGGAAACTAGTTTATTTCACCAATGTCACATGGACAATTTGAGATTCTAAGAACTTTTAATGACCGCCGTGTATACCACAAAGGCGTTCCCAGCCATTCTTGAAGCCCTTCCAGGACATGGGGCGGAATATCGTCGACGCTTGCGACTTTTTAGGTTTCAGCTGTTTCATAATCGAATACGTCTACCGCCTCGAAAATAACGAAATTGTTCGTGTTGTTATAGTTGTTCATTGTTTCTGATTTTGTTACATAATCTTCTCACTATACAGGGTCTTGTAACAAGGGCGCGTTCTTCAATATCTCCATTATGGCAATAGATAGGTGGATGATATAATAATAATCGTTTTTATTATTCTCGAAAAAAATTAAATAGAAGAATTTATATACAGTGGCATAATTAGAAAATGTTTTGGAAATGAAGGGCAAAGTTTATTTTTTGATGTGCTTTCACTGATGCGTAGTTTTGTACAACTCCTTTAAAATATCGCTCGATATCTGTAATTA
Organism: Chrysolina americana; assembly: GCA_958502065.1. Taxonomy (NCBI): domain Eukaryota; kingdom Metazoa; phylum Arthropoda; class Insecta; order Coleoptera; family Chrysomelidae; genus Chrysolina; species Chrysolina americana. Next base: position 94,321,344 of record OY293413.1, on the reverse strand, counting down.
CCCGTTCAGAAGATAAACAAGTTGTGAATTCGACCACCACTCTGATATTATTTTCATTCATATTGAAATGTATGTTTTGGAATATCTACAATTATTTAAATTATCTCGAAATTTGTGCCACTATCTTCCGGTTTACAAAAACCTTTCAAGGAAAAACGAATAAATTGATTATCTGATAATCAATTAGTTTGGCAGGTCAAAATATTTGCCTACCTGTATGTATGAGTATTGAAATTTTCAGTGAATGCCGGCATGAAAATTAAAATCTATAGTGAATGTTGCTGTACCGAGAAGTTTCGACACAATTTGATTAACATTTTCATTTCAAAAACTGATTTGATTGAAATGATTTTCATTTTAGGTGAATCAGACAGAAATTGATTATTGGCAAATAGAATTAATTTTCAACGGTATCGAGATATGAGACATCCATATTATTGCAAGATTATTGGAAGGAAATATAAAAATTGACATTTTTCGACAAAAAAAATTGTTTTATGAAAAACTATTGATTTTAACCAAAAGTGATATTCAATGACTATTATATGGAGACGTTCTGTTGAATATTTTGTTTTGAAATTAGGTATTTTGGTTTCGTCTACAGTCGTACTAGTTGAGTTTGAAAAAATTGCCAAAAGGAAATTAAAGAGTCACTTAGGAATAGATACTATCTTGAGTGTTTTTCTGAAACTCAAAATCCACTGAATTATTGCAACAATTTTTATGAAAATTAAAATCATTCAAGGAATGAAAAAATCAAAATATAATTGAGGACCGTGGCAAATAATAAATAATAGCCGTCTTCTACCCTTATGAGGGGGTAATATTATTATTACTACTACTCTCGAGAAAAGCATAATATTTTTATTTCAAGTGTTTCAAAATCTGGAATTAAGCAAAATCTTCCAATTTCTTGAAGAATTATATAATTACTCATAGCAAAATAACCAACAAAGAGATTTCTCACCAAATACATTCAAATATCTCTAGAATTCATGACGGTAGAGTATTTTTTACGAAAACTCCACGATATTCAGAACAAATGAAATCAACTCTTAACAAAGTCATCAACAAGGAGTTTTCATATCACGCACGCACTTATTCAACTTCAAATAAGTATGTTGAAAACCGTTGACAATTTTGTAACAGATCTGTACTTTTATTTGTATATGAAATATTGAGAATTCAGAAAGAGCAGACAAAAACTGTTTCAATCCAGTGGCGAAAGTTGGTGAGTGGCGATTAATGCTACCTGAAGATTAAAGTCGGACCCCAGAAATTAAAGTCGGACCCCCGAAATTGAGGTCGGACCCACAAAAAAAGTGGGACCTCCGAAATGGAAGTCGGAGGTCAGAAATTGAAGTAGGGATTCAAAAACAAGTTGCTCGTGGCCCTTCTGCGCCTTCGTTAAAATGAATAACCCAATGTACCTTGTATTTCTTATGTAGAGACCGAAAAACTGATAAAAAATAAACGTTGTCATTTAAAAAATAAAGTTGATACCTATACAGAAAAAACTTAAAACCATTTTGTAGAGCTCAGAAAAGAATATAATTTTGCTGATGAAATTATCGTACCCTGTGTATAGTCCTGAAGCAATTGTTCAGCCAGCTAGAGCTTCTCTGTATTCGTAACACCAACAACCAGAAGAAGATTAATAATGAATAAGGCACTTTTAGAGCCGTCACATTTCCGCATAAGTGAAATGCACCCGTTTCAGCGCGTCTTCCGGAATAATATCGTCATCAGGGTGTAGAAATGTCGGCGTATCCCGGAATTAGATGTATCCCCGAGGAACGCTGCAAATGTCACCACTCACTGCCGACTTACCTACATACAATAATGTCCCCTCTCGGGAAAGCAGCGACCTTGTCCCGCGAGTTGGACTCGGCCACGGGAAGCGAATGCCACGCGAGTTCACGTTTACGTTTAATATTTCAGGACGGGATATTGTAACTTTTGAACTGGGACAGCGTTACGGGAGACACAGGGGTAGTCGATGGGGATGTCGTTATTTCGAAAGGACATGGGGATATATTATTCAATGAATGGAAATCGGCATATAACTTGATTTATTTGGATTACTGAATAATACAATAAATATTATAGTAATATCATTCATTCGTCCTTTGATGTTTTGATGATTTTGATATCTCACGGGTGTGAAAGCAGCAACGGATTTTCCAGCAACGGTATTTATCTCCGATCAAATAACACAACCTAGATGAGTAACTCGCCATCCATCCATTTAGAGAAAATGACAGAAGAAAATGACTGACTTTCTGGCTGGACTCTTCGTAAAAAAGTGAAGTTGTTGAGGACTGTTTTATAACAGGGGAGCCCAAGCGGGGATTTCTGGATTTACTGAAGCGCGGCAGATTAATATATAGGGCGATACCTTGTACCCAGTTAAGTACCTCCACCAAATATGAACCTCATAAAGAAGGCCTCGCGTCCAGGGTAAAGGATCAGATGAGTAAAAAAAATTGATCGTCAGAAATTCTCGAGCGCGCAGATTAAGGTAGGGTAAGTTAATTACATGCTTGAAAGTGTATATTCTACTAATCTGACAATTTGAGAGTGACGTAAAGAAAAGGGAGTGCTACAAAGTTGTAAAAAAAATTGTCATCTCGACATTCTCGAGCGTGGCTAAATTTTGTTTTATTTTGAATAAAATAATTTAAGGATAATGAAAAATCAAATATAATCTGACGATTTCTACAAGCCGAAATAACAAACATTCGTCGATAAAGTCTAATGCGTGCAGCTGCGTAATGCCTATATTCCCCTCCCCGCGTCACTATTTCTCTCTCACTCTTTCTCTATCTATTCGACTTGGCCAAACTTAGATTTTGAATATAATTTGAACCGATTCGTACCGGTAGTTTTTGAGAAATCTCAGAAAAACTACGTTTTTTTTTTGTTGTTTTTTGGAATAATTTTCAAAATCAGCATTTAATATCAAAAAAATACGTCGATCGCCGCCAGTCCGGTCAGAATCAGTTGATACGTTCGTGAGTTGTCGTTGTCGAAAGAAAACCGAAAAAAGTATTGTTTTGAAATCACTCTGAAATTTCTAGTTCGATCAATTCAAACCAAAGATTATTCATGTAGCTTGAAAAACTGCGTTGAAAAAATCGGTTCATTTATTCAAAAGTTATCGCGGTTTGAAAATCAAAAAAATTGTATAAACTTTTATCAGAATTTTGAGCTCGGAGAGCTCAAAAACAAAATAAGTGAAATGTTGAGCGCCTAGGTATGGAGTTAGCGGGAAGTTGCAGGGATGGCCTTTAGGGTCAAACGTTTTCTTAATTTTTTTTGTCAGATAAAGCGAATACCTCTAGATGATCGTCAGCTTAGGATATAAAGATGGACGCGCATGAGTATTTCAAATTGGCGAATTGTTTTTTTATATTATAAACACCCCCTAAAAAAATCTGACGCGCTCGATTTTTTTATTTTATTTTCAACCCTTACCTACGACCACCCCCATTAAACATTACGTAACATTTTTTTCTTCTTATTATTTATGCTTTGCAACCTAATAGGTCTCTAGGACACTCGAGTAAATCCACATTTAGCATCGTGGGCTCCCCTACTATTACCTATTTTATTTGTATTAATTATTGACTGTGAAGTCAAAATATGGCGCAGGAGCCGATGTTACGAATCAGCTTGGCTGTCGGTACATATCGTGATTTGATGGCTGCCTGCCTGCATGCTGATATTTTCTCTTACATAGGTGAGTATGGCATAAACTTCTTCTACCTGAAATACAGAGGTGAAAAAAATCCCCAGGGCGTAACAGAGTTCCGCTCTCGGAGATTGCTCGTAAATCCCGGCGCCGACTGTTTCACCCAGCCATCTGTGTACCAAATGATCTCAGTGGTAGGGATCAGATGGTGCCCGATCTGTTCCCAGTCGTCCCTTTTGGGAATGACTTCGGACTTTTGCTTAATCGTATGGTAGGTCTTTGGCATCTCTATGAGGGGACAATCTTTCACCGTTTGATTCCATAAACGAGAATGAGTGTCTCCAAGGCCCCAGTGGGTGCCGTCCTCATTACACTTGTCGTCGCAAGACAGGCAAGTCTTTGTGCCCCATCTAATTGGGTTATTGACTTGCCGGTTACTGTACCTTGCCACCATAGGACAGCTCCGTACGTAATGATTGGGAGCATGCGTGTTGTGTGAATTCAGTATAGAATCTTGGTGCTAAGCCCCCACGTACTGCCAAATGCCCTTTTGCATGCCCAGAAAGCAGCTGTGGCTTTCTGAACTTTATGTTCGATATGCTAGTTTTAGTTCAGCTTGGACGACACAGGTCTTTTGTTCTTACTAGGAGCCCCTCACAGGTATGGCCTCGCTGGAGCTACTTCTAAGAGTTGCTCTAGCTAGCGTCTGAGAAAGCATGGCATGAATCCCTTGTTGCTTGACATGCTCTTTCCACGTCGATGAATATACCTAGGGTAGCGCCGCCATAATCTAACCCCCCTCGACCTCATGAACGAGTCGTTGGAGGACAGTCTCCGTGCCCCTGACAACCTGGTACGCGTGTTGGAGTATGCTGAGCAGATGACGCTCCAGTACCTTCTTTCTGACCCTAAGGGTGGCTGAGTCGTTGCAGCCAACGGGAGTAGCGACCCTTGGGCCCTGGCTCACCGTACACCGACGTCAAAAACACCCATGTTTCCCCGACACTTGATACATTCAGACATTCCAGAGGGATGCGAGAACTTGAGAATCTGCCTTCAGTATGAGCTATGGAGGGGCCTCGGATTGGGTGTTGCGGGACTGGTAGTGGGTGAATGAATCACCTTCGGCCGCCGCACCACCCAATCGAGAAACAGACCTGCTTTCACGAGGAGGCGGATGGTAGGAACTCACAGTGAAAGCCGGAGAACTAGACTCCAATGGAAGTCAAGGAGGGGCCTCAAATCCGATACTGTGGGTCTGGTCACCGCACCGCCCGACTGAGAACCAGTCCTACCAGGATTTTCCAGAATAGACAGATTGCAAGAACTTGCTCCCTTGGCAAGTACCCACACACAAACACATAGTTTGTGGATTAATTTTCACACGTAGAGACTGAGCTAGGCTGATTTAAGAGCATGTCATAAATGAGGAGACAAGGGGTCAGCAAAAAGGGCCCATGCTTTGCCTGGCTGCAGTAGCGGCCACCCCGTATCTAGTACTACTACTACTATTTTCTCTCTGATCCATCTGTCCACCAGCCTCTCAGGTGTGTTTAGAAGAAAAGACGTGAGGCTGATGTCTTTGAATGGTTTTGTCTGAGTAATTTTCACCAGGCTTGGCAATGAAAATGACCTTGACTGTCCTCCTTACCCGATATATTCCTATTTCTCATCAAATTGTTGACAAGACATAAAAATATTGTGGAAAATGAAATTAATCATTATTTCATCATTGAAAAATTAGAAACAGCTTTTAATGAGTCAATTTTGTGAAGAACTATGACACGAATGAATTACTATCTCAAGTTCATCGAAGAACTTACCCGTGAGAATACGTACCCAGATAATTTATTAGTATGCAAAAAGTAATGATGTTAGAAGTAACCTATTTCCTGAATTATGGGTTTTTGAATTTAGGGAGGTAAATTAGAACTAAGGCCCAATTTCATAATAAAATTTAATGAAAAGGAGAGAAAGAAGAGGTTTCATTTTCAAAATTTTATATTTTCGCTTCGTCTCATTCATTTTCTTACGCATCCTGTAAAAAATTCATGGGATATGTCAAAAACTGTTCATTGTTTGTGAGATATAACAAATTAATTTCCATCAGAATCATTAGATGAATCCAAAGATGTTATAATATTGAAACAATTGTAATGTCCTTCCCGATAGATATTTTCTTTACCGCCTCATTTTAGAATACTAGTTTTTGTTCTCTCGTTTACTTATGAAGATATACCCACATTGAAATTGATTATGATACCACAATCCTGTTCATTGATTCATTTTTCTGTAATAAACAGATCTGGGCCTAGCACAGTCTCTTGGGGAACGCCATGTGTCAGGTCTATTACTGATCTCTTTACCTGTTTGGAGACTTTATTTGCATTTTGGTTGGACAAAATTTCTGTTAATTCTTCACAAATTACTATACTCTATAGAACTAATCTTATTCAGACTGCATGTACCAGAGGAACGGCCAATATTTGTTAAATACCCTGTGGATGTCAATAAATATCCTTCATGTTTCAGAACTTTTTTTGTGTGAAACTTCCCCAACCCTTGGCGCCATTGTGATATCTGCCGATGCATTCCGATTTTCGATCTCTTCCGGTTCTATATGCCACCTTGAGGTTTCTAACGAAAATGCCGACACGAAGGCGCCATTACATTGACTCGTGATTTCGTTTCCGGGTCCTTTCCCACTTGTTTTGAGCGCTTTGATGGGATACGACAAACAAAATTGTTCAGAATCTGGTTTGAAGGCTGAACGGTGTTGTTCTTTATGGTTTAGCTCCGGGAAATGAAGGGGGAGCATGTGAAATATTAACTGGTGTTGTGTTTGGCGAAAGTGGGGAAAAATATTAGTCACTTTATCTGCTTATTGCCACCGAGATATATTAATTTCACGTGTGGACAAAAAAATACATTAATACGTCCGAAGTTTCGCGAATTTATGGTTCGTTTCTTCAGAGCTCTAACGAAAATAGGAATAAAATATACCGGGTCACACAGAGACGTATCAGCCTGTAGTTTCCTTATTTAAAAGGATAATAATTTAAAATGTATACGAGAAATGTAATCACTGATAGCGCTTCTACAATTTTTTTAACCGCCTGTTTGACCGGAGTAACCCCAACCTCTTTTTTCTAAATGATACCCTGTTAATTTCTCTAGCCTTCTTTATGTGCCCTATAGTGCTTAATAACACGATGATTTCATTTCCTTGAAGAACATTAAGTTGGCTGTGACCCAAATTTTATAATAGTACAATGCTTAGTAGGCTTTGAAACCTAAATACCATTAATAAGCCGATATCATTTCATAATTAATAACCTGGTTCGATTCCCAGCATGGTCACTGATCTCGTGCATGGCATCATACGTTAAAAGATAAGTACTACGTCTTGCCTAGCTCGCACAAGCCTTTCGAAGACTTCTGAGGGTTGTGCTTGTAATGATGCAGCCGGTTGACGGAAATAACTATTTTAATAATTTTTTTGACCTTTTTGATTAATAAAAATTATTCGAAAATTACTGAAAAAAAAACTTCTGAATCAGATTATAGATTACATATAATCCATAAAAACGGTAAAATATAGATATGAAATAGACTATGATTTAAAACTATCGAGCCAAAAAAGTTCAGTAACGATTTTATGGAGAATCGAACTGAATCGAATTGAAAAATAACTTTGTAAAACCAAACTCAATTTTCTTCAAAAACAAATTGTCCCAGAATTAGAAATGAATCAATCAGACTTTTGAAGAAGCAAAATTTGATGAACTGAAAAATCACAAGACGGTATATCTGTTATACCTTAAAATGAAAATAAACACAAATATGAAGATAAAACCGTCAAATTACAGAAGCAATATCTCATAAAAATTATAAAATATAATAACAGAATATTGTAAGTCTGCAAAGCGTAATATTCGAAAGTCAAAGGAATTATAATCGTCAAATCAAGACAAGACCTAAAATTGGCATATCAAAAATCTTCAGACGAATAAATGCTAATACCGAAAATTAGAGAACCGAAAGTTTTCAAAATATAGAGAGGTTATAGCGTAGCAGCACGCCGGTTGATCTATTCTCTCAGAGATGGCGTAGCGTGCGGTTAATATACTTAAATACATTCTCAGGTCCCCATTAAATTCATTCGTATTTCTGTCTCACCACCTAATATTACTAAAATGCTAAGGCTCACATTAAACTTCATCACCAGTATTAGGTATCACGAAAATAATATGATTCCGCATCCAAATGTTTTGTGGATTGACACGCTTCATCCTCCGAAAGCGTCCTTATAGTAGGTAGATATTACGTAGTATTCTGCTAATATATGGGTAATAATTGAGATCTGACATATTGCTAAGGTTGATCGTAGTATGATGGGATTATGAGTTCAGTGAATATCATTGGCTGCTTTCTTCAATATTCTTGAAAATCAGCACCCATCAATTGAATCATCGAATAAATCGAGGAAGGAACAAACAAATGAATGATCAATATGAGTCCGAACCAGACGATTCGATTTGTTCAACTAGAAGTTAGCGCCATCTATGAGCTAATAGAGCAAGTTTCTACCAGACTGGTATATTAATGAAATCATGTTAGATAGTTTTTCAATTTGACGGTTTTATGATATGAAAAGCTTAGGTTATTGAGATTTGCGATTACTCAGTTATATCATTTCAGCCACTTTCGTTTATTAACGAATTCAGATCTATGAAAAATAGTTTTCGCGTATGATGCTTTGTCAGTTCTCATACATACACATTAGATGGATTTCTTTTCGAATTAAAAATCAGTTCTATTCATTTCGTTCTATATTTAAGTTTTATATAAAGATATTTTGATAATTGATTCTCCATTTTACTGGTTTTCCGTAGTAACAGTTTTCTCAATTATTGTTATTACGAAAAAAATTCTAGTTTGGCCCAACAAATTAAAATTGAGAGTTTTAGAGAGGTGGCCCGCATTGAAATGGGTCACTCTGTATATTCTGTTTTCGAAAGTTCACAAAATATAGGAATGTAATGCAACGAAACGATTCTTGGAGAATTCGGTATTGGGGAATGGGATCAAGGTAGAGCAGTTATAAGCCTATAACTACTAAGTTAATTCCATATATAGAGTAGAGTGAACAAAGGTGGAATTCAAGTTTCACCAAAACAGTTGTTGAACGATTTATACAATTACCAATCCCTCGTAAATAATCCCAAAGATAGTGAATCCTGTACGACCTGAAAAGCCTTGTAATATTTTCCCTTACCTCATCAGATTTCCTCTCGTCTCTGCCAGAGCAGAGCGTTCACATGAAAGCAAGTCCTGTAATAAGAAGATCCGATTTATATTATCTTTATAAATCTTATAAATCTGGCAGAAATCTGAAGAGAGACGCTGTGGTAACGACGCTCAAACGACCTAATCATTTAATTCAATTGCAATTCGTCGTGTTTATGTTCACATATCGTCGGCTTGTAACAGAATACAGCGGTGTTGCCATGTCTCGTTTATGGGACGAGGAGATGGGACGTCATGCTGTAAACTTCGAACAAAGTTCCGGTCACGACAAAGCTAGACTACGAAATTGAATTGAACGATCAGTTAGTTGTTGGAGTTGAGAGCCTTAACAAACCATAGCTATAATTAACCTAAAACCATGTAATTGCATTTCATAAAGCATCATCCGCCAAAACGGTAAGAACTATTTTTCATAGATCTGATTTCGTTAAGAAACGAAAGTGAATGAGATGATAAAACTAAGTAATCGAAATTCCCAATAACAAAACAGGATTTCATCAAAACATCATTTGATAAAATTTCAAAAGTGAATCCATCAAATTATCCGAAAAAAAAGTAGTAACGTAAAATCCATGGAACCAAAATGAGTAAAATATGAAATGATCAGAACCGAAATCTAGCAGAAATTGTGGACGTCATGAGCAAATAATGTACCAGCCTGGTAGAAAGATCAACTTGTTACAAAACTTGCATCTATTATCTCTTAGATGGCGCTTACTTGTGGTTGGATAAATCAACTCGCCTGGTACGGACTAATATCGATCGTTCATTTTGTTTAGTCCCTTCACGATTCATACGAGAATTCAATCACTGGGTGGTAAATTTAAAATTTTCCAACAACATTTTATATCGCCTTTTTTGGGTCATTATGTAGATTTCGAAATAATTTTGGAATTTATCAACCCACATGAATAATGAATAATGTCACTCGCTCTGTATGAATAGAAATTCAAGGCATTATTTCAATCCTTGAAATTGTCCCTTCCACATGTACCAGTCTAACTTAGTAATATCGAATGCTTCAACTATTTCGGATAGTTTATTGTACAATGACATACAATTCACATTAGTAAGTTATGAAATTTTGTAGTATCTCTTCGCTACGCTCTAAGCCTCAAACACGATGGAAGATGTATGCAATAAGTTTTAAAACTTGCTAATTAGAATATCATATTTAGGAATGAATCAGAACAGAATAGTAAAAGTGAAAATTTAATTCTACGTACAAAGTTGTTTGTAGGGCGTAATCAGAATAATGATGGCAATGACAGTTTCGTGTTGAAAGGAAATATAAAATTCTAAACCAAAAACACAAAACTTCCATTGTGCCTTTACTCGTACTATTAAATTCGAATTATTATTTTTATCATGTAAATTACTGTAAATTCCATACTTACATGTGTTTGTCAACAAGAGTTTTTTTCTATGTACAATAAACATATATTCTTTCTCAAGGTAAGATATTTTTCCTCGATAATATTCCAGATGAAATGATGGACCAATGATTTGTTTGTGCATATTTGATATACATTTCAAATATGAGTTATTTGACAGCTACTCAGAAATAGATATTTTTTTACGTTAAATATTTCATGATTATTTCAAATTTTTATAAAAAATACAAATCAGCTCTAGTTTTTTGAAATGGTTATTTTGAGTTCTCTCAATTTCCAATCTTCATACAATTATCCCGTAACATTCGCCAAGAGTTCTCCAACTCCATTTTTTCCTATACGTGGAGCCGACGGCGTAGAAATGACAAACGCGCATTGCACATCACCCCAGGATGATTCTCAAGGTTATTTATTATCTCACTTAACGTCACATACAGAATGCCTTCTTCCCCCAAGAAGACCCACTCCATTCCTGCTCCCTTTATTATTCCCTCTCCCTCGCTGGCTCTATCTAGTCTCTTTTATCCATCTTGAGAAGAAAGAACGCTTAGGGAAATATAGAAATACCCCTACAATAAAATATGCAAATCAAATTCTTTCATGCAATGATTGGCAGATATCAGCAAACTCGTTATTTGAGTTGTGCTGGTTGGCCCTGTACGTTTGGAATATTTTTTCTCCATACAACTTCATCATAAAAAGTTGTGTGTGATGTTTGCTCATTCTGTTTTTTCTCCAAATAATACCTAGTTTGGACAAAAGGTAGATCTGCACCTGAGAACTAATGAATTTAAAAGAAGGAAGGTGTTATTCAGATTTTTTCAATGAAACTTATTCATTACAAATGACATGAATGGCCAAAATCATGAAAACAGATGGTGGTGATTTGGATTTTAGCACAGTCTTGTAGCTTTTATCACACCACTTATCATAGATGGTCGATTGGAGCTTTTCTGCTAAAAATAATGAAAGCGATTCACGTAATCTAAGAATTGAAAAATATTAAAAAGGGTCATATTTTGAAATTGATAATTCGTGTTTCATACCGATCATGTAGTTAGACTCCAAAGTTGACTTCTAGAGAAAATTAAAAGATAGAGAGATGATATGTTGATTGTTCCTAAGAGAATTCTCTCAACAAACACAGTTATGTTAAAAAAATAGTATATATAAAAAAGTGTTAATAAGTGATGACAAATTCGTTCAAAGTTAATTTCATAAAATTGCAATAATCTCATATTTAAAGCTAAATTAGAGGGGACATACACATACAGACAGATACAATACAAAGCATATTATTTGTAACGAATATGGAATTTGATTGCTAAATGATGTGTGAAATGAAGTGATTTGAAAGAGATTTGTATCAAATAGTGTCCTCAAAATATTCCTGTGAACTATAGTAGGCCCTCACTTTAAATTCGCACTATATACACAAAACTTGCCGTTTCCGAAAATATATGATTTGCGTATACAGAGATACAAGGTTTGGCATATAGAAGGAGTGACACATCAGAAATTATACGACTAGAAGGACATAGAAAAATGTATGACATGACTACTTTCAACTGCGGATGTACTTTTCAACTCGATAACGGTTGAAGATAGAGCAATTCTGCGAACGCCAATCGATTCAGAATGATAAAATTAGTGCAAACTGTAAATTGCGATTCAGTCGACGTGAAATGAAAAATACTCGAAAAGTCGAAAAAGTCCAAAACCCCTAAAAGTCAGGAAAAATACAAATTCATCAGATTCACTTAATATTTGCACTATATACGCAGAATTTCATGCTGAATCCGAAAACATTTGATTCGTGTATGCTCAGGTACCAGGTTCAGCTTAAAAATAAAAGGTTAAAAATTGCAAGATGAAAATTGTGGAGACGCCGTTAAAAGCCTATAAAATCTTCAATTGACTCGGAATCGATTTCATATTAGTTTAGCAAATTCAAGAAATATAACATATCACAAAAATTAATAGGAAATATTTTATTAATTGTTTTTGAGGAAAAATTATCCCTCTTAACTCTAGATGAACTTTTCAACTCGAGAACGGTTCAAGAGAGAGTAATTCTGAGAAAACCACTCCATTTCAAATGATAAAATTAGTGACTTCCTACAACAGTAATTACTCGAAGAAGTCTAAAGGGGTAGACCCCTAAAAATCATGAAAAATACAAATTCATCAGATTAACTTGGGATTCGCACTATACAGTGTGTTACACTTCTCATGGAAACACCCTCGTATCTTCCGTAATTTTTGACGCAGAATCATGAAATTTCCAGAATCGTTAGAGACGCTAGAAATGAACTCACTGTACAAAAAGGGTCAACCTGCGTGATATACACTGCACGCCAGCAGCGTTGGAACCACCCATTTTTACGGTAAAAGATACTAGGGGGCAAAATTAGCTCAAAATTCTTTCAGATTCGTGATCAGCACCCCCAAATTACTATAAATACACCTGTCTCCTGAAAAATTTTTAGTCCTGAAAAATTCAAATTTGTTTCACTTCTCATGGAAACGCCCCCGTATCTTCCGTAATTTTCGACGTAGGATCATGAAATTTTCAGGATTGATAGATACACTTATAGATGAACTCTCTACACGAAAGGTGTCATCATACGTGAGTTAATTGAAAAGAAATTGAATTTTTCAGGACTGAAAATTTTTCAGGAGACAGGTGTATTTATAGTAATTTGGGGGTGCTGATCACGAATCTGAAAGAATTTTGAGCGAATTTTGCCTCCTAGTATGTTTTACCGTAAAAATGGGTGGTTCCATCGCTGCTGGCGTGCAGTGTATATCACGTAGGTTGACCCTTTTTGTGCAGTGAGTTCAGTTCTAGTGTATCTATCGATCCTGAAAATTTCATGATTCTGCGTCAAAAATTACGGAAGATACGAGGGTGTTTCCATGAGAAGTGTAACACACTTTATACGCAGAATTTCATGCTGAATCCAAAAATGTATGATTTGTATATAACCAGTTACAAGGTTTGTCATAAAAAAGAATTTAAACTTCAAAAGTTCCCTTGCAAAATGAAAATGATCCCTCTTACTCTAGATAAACTTCTCAAATTCCTAAAATCATGAAAAATACAAATTCATTAGATTCACTGGAAATTTGCACTATATACGCAGAATTTCACGATGCATCCGAAATGTATGATTCGATATTTTTCGGAAAATGAAAAATAATTTTTTTTTAGAAAATATTCAATATGAAATTGCAAAGGATCCGTGAAGAGCGTACCAACTTTCTTTTCGACTATGAATCGATATCAGATTCGGTAAGCTTGTACTAAAAAAGTTGAATTTTACGAATTGAAAACGCCAATCGATTCAGAATAACATAATTAGTACAACTCGTGAATTTAAAATATTTACGAACAACATTTTTCATATTCCATAAAAAAGCAAATATTCAAAATCTTTTATTCATTTTTTTTGAGAAATCCCAACTTCACCAAACCTTTTCCATAGTGACCTATAAGTTATATTATATATCTTCAATAAAAAACTGACTGCTGATAACCAAGTGACAGCCGCTGTTAAAAAAGCTAACAGTCAGTCGTACTTATCTACTCAACAAACGATTCGTCCATCCTGATAAAAGACTCTTCAGTAAACTTTATGAAACATATATTCGCCCCACCTGGAATATGTCATTCAAATCTGGTCCCCTAACATGGTAAAAGACATCCAACTCCTTGATGTGTTACAAGATTCAATCAACTCTCCTACCACCAACGAATATCTCAGCTCAATCTACCCTATTTGAGAGACAGACGTGTCAGAGGCGATACGATTTTGACTCACCAAATACTTCACGATAACTTTTCTGTAGAAATTGCGAGCTTATTTCTACTACAAGATGATAGTAGGTTGCGTGGACATTCTTTGGAACTGAGGCAGGAATTTGGTTATTAGAAAGAACGATGTAAATCTAAAGAAAAATGACTTCACTTATTATCCCATCTGTTGGTAATGATCCCGTGTTCAAGTGATGGTACGATCTGTTGAAAAGCCAAGAAATATTTCCAACTACCTATCCAATTATCTCCGGTGTTATCCACAGATGAATAGCAACGTAAGAAACGATTATTCAGCTCGAAAAAGTTGTTTCCGTTTTATTTTGGAGTCGTACATAATTGGATCCAGCGTTAGAAACTGAATGTTAATTCCAACATTTTCCTGGAGTTCATACTCTGCTCGCGAAATTGAATGTCTCCTACTCAAACAGCACTTAAATATTTGCTCTTATTCTGCTACAAATGCCTTGTACTCGAGTATTGCACTGTATTATGTGGCATTTTGACTATCGTGCGGTGGATTTTGGCGATATTCTGAATGAACTTGTGTACCGCAACGAGAAATGTTTTCAAGTGTCCTCGTTTTCGAACAAAGTTGTTGAAACTGACTTAGAGACTTGGACGATCATAGTTTTTTTCATTTTGTAAGTGTTATATTCCTACCACGAATATAATTTCAAAATAAATCTCTATGGGGAATTTTCTTAGGAGTAAGCAACTGATGAAAAATCGTCCACATAATATTGGGACAAATTATCACTAAATCAATTTCAATAGTAGGGAAAAATAGTTATAAAGTACCTACAGATATTATGAAAAAAAACATACAATATCAATAATAAATATATATTAAATATACCAGGCGCGCAAGTAAATGAAATAAAAGTGGTACAACATTTCTATCATGCTGGCCAACAAAAAACATGTACAAATAAAAAAAAATACCAAATTGTGAAAAATGGTGGATTACATAATCCAATATTCTGCCAGAAAAACCTATACAATAGGTACGGTTGTCGGCAAGTATTCAACAGAAAACAACTACTGCCCCCTACGACCGTTGAATTATATCTGTTTAGTACTTGGCAAAGTTTTCTACAAGAACTACTTTGCAATGCATTTTAAATATCAAAGCTGAAATTATTTTTCGATATAATTGGGGGAACACCTCCGTACCGGTTTCATGGTCTTTGCCAATCATCAGCGAAGGCTAGTTCGACCCAATTGAATCGAAAAATCCTTTCACCCTAATTGGAAATCCCTAAGACAAACAATGAAGTATGCATTCAGCGCCATCTCTGGGTTCCAGATCATCTCCGAACGGCTAATCCGGTATACTAACACATACAACCGCCAAAAAAATATTTCCAACAGTTCTAGAATTTTTTCACGATTTTTCCCTTATTCTACGCTATCGATTTCACACGACACACTTTTGGAAAATTGCAAAAAATCAAATTTCATATTCTACCCCTCTGAAGATGCAGACGTTCGTTGAAACGCCTACAGAAACTATGTTCGAGTAGCGATCGCTTCGAACTTCAGTGAAAGTATAGAAAAAACATTGCATTTTACGAATATAATATGGAAAAAATACTGAAAAATTTTTGGCGGGCGCAGGTCACCTCCGAACGGCTAATCCGGTATACTAACCCATATAACCGCACAAGAAAAATACTTCCGACAGATCTGGAATTTTTTCACTATTTTTTCCAGGTTCTACGCCATCGGTTTCACAGGACACACTTTGAAAAATTGCAAAAAATCAAATTTCAAATTCTACCCCTCTGAAGATGCAGACGTTCGTTGAAACGCCTACAGAAACTATGTTCGACTAGCGATCGCTTCAAAATTCAGTGAAAGTATAGTAAAAACATTGCATTTTACGAATATGATATGGAAAAAATACTGAAAAATTTTTGGCGGGCGCAGGTCACCTCCGAACGGCTCATCCGGTATACTAACCCATATAACCGCCCATGAAAAATACTTCTGACAGATCTGGAATTTGTTCATTGTTTTTTCCAGGTTCTACGCCATCGATTTCACACGACACACTTTTGGAAAATTGTAAAATATCAAATTTCAAATTCGACCCCTCTGAAGATGCAGACGTTCGTTGAAACTCCTACAGAAACTAGGTTCGACTAGCGATCGCTTCAAAATTCAGTGAAAGTATAGAAAAAACATTGCACTTTACGAATATGATATGGAAATAAATTAGAAACATTTTTGACGGGCGCAGGTCACCTCCAAACGACTAATCCGGTATACTAACCCATATAACCGCCCACGAAAAATACTTCCGACAGTTCTGGAATTTTTTCACTGTTTTATTCCGGGTTCTACGCCATCGATTTCACAGGACACACTTTTGGAAAATTGCAAAATATCAAATTTCAAATTCGACCCCTCTGAAGATGCAGACGTTCGTTGAAACACCTACAGAAACTATGTTCGACCAGCGATCGCTTCGAAATTCAGTGAAAGTATAGAAAAAACATTGCATTTTACGAATATGATATGGAAATAAATTAGAAATATTTTTGGCGGGCGTAGATCACCTCCGAACGGCTAATCCGGTATACTAACCCATATAATCGCCCAAGAAAATACTTCCGATAGTTTTGGAATTTTTTAATTATTTTTTTCGTGTTCTACGCCATCGATTTCACATGACATACCTTTGGAAAATTGCAAAAAATCAAATTTAAAATTCGACTCCTCTGAAGATACAGACGTTCGTTGAAACGCCTACAGAAACTATGTTCGACTAGCGATCGCTTTGAAATTCGGTGGACGTATAGAAGGTAAGTATTTCTGAAGCTGCAAATTAATAATTACCAAAAAAGTCTCCAAGGAACTAGATTACATGAATTTTTGGTTATCACAAGTGTACCTACCAGAAGTAAAAGCTTAAAATTTACATCTTTTCCAAAATTTTCCAGCAGAAGTTATTTCCGAAGATATTTTGAGTATATCCTTTTACCTGCTATATGGACATTATCAGAAGAAAGAAACCAGTATTTTCAAAGTGAAAAAACCATATTCCTTAATAACAGTAATAAATTTCATAATATAACGAAATATATTCTATGAATAAGAAAATATTGATTTCACAAAATTTTCATTCAAACAACCATTCTCTTGGTTGACCAAAAATATTCAATGTACATCTCAAGAGAGTCGATTTCTTAACCCTACATTATCATAATGTTAAAATGAGAAAATGCTGATTTCAAATTGACCACAGTAAAGTTTTTATTCCTGCTCAGTGTCCTCTTCTTCGGAGTGTATCATATAATTGGATCTAATATTACAATTTTTTACAATGGAGTATTCAGTATGAATGAAAACAACTTCCTTTACTCAGTTCAAGAATATCATTACCTTATTCTGAGTAAATATTTCTGACAATATCGATTCTTGTAATAAGACAATATTTATTCCAGTATTCATAAACGAACCATTTTCTTGGATCAAAGCATAATTTTTTGATCCAAGCATTTTGTTTATGAGTGTATGGAAAATAAATTTTCGTGTCACTCAAAATTCTCCCGACCGACTCCTTTTATGAAATTTTGGGTAAAAATATATACCGAAGCTTTTTCAATAACTAGCATATTTATGTAAACTGTCAATATTTCCTTTTGTTTCCTGTCCTAGATTTTGGGAATGCCTCTTTGGTTCCGAATGGTTGATATTCATTCCTTCAAGTATTCAGTAAGGAAACAATCCGCGTTCCTTCCTCGTGGGTTGTTCGTTGGTATATATTTTTACAACCCTTCCGAAGCTAACATTTAATTCCATTTTCCCCTCGATATCCCCGGCCGGGTCTGAAATCCTCTTAAAGGATCCGCCCTATCAACTCCGCAAAATGAAATTTTAAAGCTAATGCAGCTATCAACAGAGATGTAAGCTCGTGTACCGCACATTATTTTCCGCGCAAATGTATCCCCACACATAAATTATATCCCGTGAAATTCGGTGTTGGCTAGGGGATTATAGTTATGGCCCGGCAATAATTAGGTGTCGCACATACATATTTTAAAGGGCCGAGGGTCGGTTGTGTATACACATCCGTTACTTTGTAAAGCCGAAGTGGGAGAGCGATCGTGAAGATAAAAGATATGCGTCGGTCTACTTTCGCTGGAAAAGTTATAGGGGTTGTTTATGGGCTGTTGTTGGGCTTATCACTGGAGTTGATCGCTGATACAGGGTGATTTACACGGGAAACGGCCGAGAGGAAACGAAAAAATCTGCCGAATGCTACAATAAAGGCTCGTATCGTCCAGGAATTGGGGAATAATCTTTGTAATGTGTTTCAGTCCTCCTGATAACGAGTGGCTCTGAACGTACGAAGCTGAACTTTTATTGAAGATATTGTCGATTAAGGCCCCAAATATCCAGGAAGTCCTTTTATTGGTTCTTCGTTATCATGGTTGAAATTTTATGAACTAGGATCGACTAATTACGATAAAGAAAATATTTAGGGCTTTTAAGGACATTTTTCTACTGACATAATTACTTTTATTTCCTACCGGGATATTATGAGCTTATATTGTCATAGTTACGCCATAACTCCCTTGAGCCATTATAGATTCTATAATTTCCTCTACCTTTCAAGCATAATAATGAAATAAGAAATGCCAATATATACATATGATTATATATTTATGAAATAAAAACTGAACCCAATTTTATTCATTCACGTCATTACAAATAATAAATGTACAATTTTGAAATGTTCCCTGAAATTTACTTCCGTCACTGGACACAATTTTTTCTTTTGTTTGGCTGGAGCTTCTGTTCACTACTGTCGAGGGACTTGCGTTTCTAATGGCAAGGTAGACAACATACGTGCCGTTTCATTCCTCAATTCAATGCCATACTCCAAATACCCCTTCACCGTGGAACTTTTCCAACCCCCATGTCTTTTTAAGTAAGTAATACTTGGTCCTGCATAAGTTAGAGCAGTAGCAGAATTGCGACGAGGGCAATGTACCGAATTTCATTAGGAACGAAGCGGGAGGATTATTCTGTCAAACTGACACGATTTGTAATTATGCAGGAAGTTTGAGATGTATAACCGTATTTATTTTGAAGTACGTATTGTATTTGATACGATTATTTTTTGAGTAAATTAAGTAAATATATAAACAATTTATAAATTTAAATACTAATTGGTGCAATGAAAGTTACAATTATTATATACTACGTTTTTTTTAACTGAGTTATTTTCGGCGCAGGAAACGTGGCCACTGCTCATTGAAGTGCTGGAAATACTGAAGGTGTTATTACTTGAACCTGCAGCGTTTTTAAAATTGGATCTCATCTTATTTATTATGTTTTGGTGATGTTGTTCATCTATCTGTAGGTAGGGTTTGATAGAATTGCTATTACCATGTCCTGTTATTTTAATAAGTTCTTCTTCCGATACACTTGCTTTTGCCAATTGTGAAACAGCAGTGGCTCGGTGAGAATGATTTGAAAATTTTTTGTTTGTCATATTCAAATTTGCCAATTCTGCAGACTTTTTGGTCCATTTACTAATTTCATGCACTCCAATTGGCATATTTTTGTACCAGCCAAGGGTTTTTTCTTTTCTCCAGTTGAGATTTACTGTCAGAAATAACCTATCTGTTTTAATATTGATGTGTTCGCTTCTTTTCATCATTAGCTTATCTAGAAGTCTCACTGGACAACGACTCACTTCATTATGGTTAGGTTCAAGCCATTTATTATTAGCACATGTTTTTGCTCCTCCCTGTGTGGTTTTGGTAAAAATAGGATTATATTGTATTCTACCAGTTGGAGTATCATCATTTCCAGTTTCTTTTTGAAAATAATGACGCTTCTTCATTTCCTCTCCACGCAAGTTCTACAGAAGCAATTAAGAAAAATTTTATTTGTACTTCCGGTGTATTTTCATCCCACGCTTCTATCATTGCTATGTACTCGTTATCTTTAAATGCTGATGCACTAACCTTTCTGTTGTCCGGTAACATTTGAAGTTCCCTTCTTTTTGAATTTCTTGCGTTTCGTGTGGCTAAAAATATGGGACTAGAGAATGGATCAATTACTCTATTAAACTCCTTCATATATTTTTTTTGTCCTTGTTTTACCGTAATGTTCCACATCGTTTTAACCACATTTTCTTTATAATTTTCTCCATTACATTTTCGCATATTGAAAGCCCAATCTTTCAAAATGGACGCTATCATTTCAGTGGAAATTGATTCATTTAGCACATAGTTTCTTTCACTGCAAAACGTAAGAAATTGTTTCCATACGTACTTTTTTGTTTTCACTGTATTATGAGGCTCAGTATTTTATATACTTTCGTCTATTACATTTGATGATAAATCTCCGAATCGACTCATTTTTTAACAATTTTTGATAAACGTCACAATTTGACAGTTCTGTTTGTTGTATATTGATGTCGATGTGGTTACTATGAAAATGAAATTATTTGAAAATTTTCGATTGGTGGAGCTACTCTATGTATAATCAGGTATTATCGAAATTATACGAGGTAACTTAACTAAATTGGACATTCTGATTGGTTGAAAATCATACGAAAAAAATAATCTCTGATATACGGCTTCACCATCTTTTTCAGCTTTTTTGAAAGTAATACTAAAAACATTATAATTGCAACTCCATTCTTAAAATAAACTACTGGGGTTACGTTTTCATTGCAGTTTTTGGAAGCTGACAGACTAAGTTGTTAGAAGCGAAGTTGAGGAGAGAGGAAGCAGTACTTAGTTAACACAAGTTTCGAATATCATGAGTGTAGGAAATTGTTACTCACTTTACAGTTTCATTTTTCATTTCTGAACTTTCTGATCTACTAAGATATCACAATGTGATACCAAATGTTACTCACAATGGTCTAAATGTGATATACCATTAACTTTTCGAATTTGGATGCAGATTAATGTGCTAGCATCGCAATGTGAAGTGAATTGTTACCTATATTACTATCTCAATAACTTCTATTCGATCCCCTTATCACAACGTGATACCAAATGTTACTCACAATGGTGACAAACCATTTACTTTCCCAATTAGGATGCATATCGATGTGTTTTAGTATCGCAATGTGAAGTGAATTGTTATCCACAGTATAATCTCATTTACTCCTATTTCTGGCCCTCTTTGTCAACAATAATTTCACAGTTTGATGCCAAATGTTACTCATAATGGTCTATATTTGACACACCATTTACTTTCCAAATCAGGATGCACATCAGTTTGTTTCAGCATCGCAAGTGAATTGTTATTCATATTTTGATCTCATCAATTCCTATTTCTGACCCACTTGACCAACAAACGTTACACAGTATGATGCCAGAAATTACTCACAATGATCTAAATGAGACATACACTTAATCTTCGAATCAGGATGAACAATAATGCTTTTATGCTTTAATAGAAGAACAAATTTTATAAACAAGTTTGTGAACAACATTTATTATAGTACTCGTACGGAAAGAACTGAGTTGAAACAACTTGAGCATGAGGAAAAACGACAATGCTCAAACTGAATTTCCTGCAGGTATAGAGTGAATCACGTAGGCGTTTAGAAGAAAAACTTTCACATGTACCTGGTTGTATATTAAGAAGTGATAAATACAAAAAAATGTCAAATATCACATTGAAAACTGAAGATTGCTATTGAAAAAAAATATTACGTTTAAACTAGCATCACTATAATATGAGAAATATACAGGGTGTTCCAAATTATGTCGGCACTATTGCCAACTCCGTTTTTATTGATTCTACGAATTCGGTTAAATGGGCACACTAATAGCATTTTTAATGGCCTTCTCGATGCCGAAAACAAACAAAAAATTGACAGTCGAGTTTTTAGAATATTTCATAAAATGATATTTCTTTCAATGGAACACCCTATATTTTTTCATGCATTTCGGATCGTAATAACATTCTCAACAACAAAGCTATCACCTTTCTTCCTGAAGTAGAAAATGAGCGACTTATGTGGAAATATTTATTTCTTTCACTGATACAAAAAATGTCTTTGTTTTGGCGAATAAAACCTCATGATTGTCCAAACACCCAATTTTCTACGAATGACAATATTTTGTTACTAATAGCAAAATGAGATAGTAAAAAGAAAAAATTGCGCTGGGATGTGAACTCGTGAAACCCGTGATCATCATGTCGCACCACTCAATTAACACCACTGAGCTATTTGGTATTAATGTACAAAACGATAATTTCCATCTTAAAGCCATTGCGCTAGCCGCATTTATTTTGTGAATCAAAATATTTCTGCTGTAATGATAACTTTGAAGCCGTTTTTGTACAGAACAGAAAATACTGAAGGGTCATATGAATGTGGTTGGAAAAAATGTGTTTGATTCGATAAAACATAATTATTATGAGCAATCAAGTTGCCTTGAAACTTTGTTGAAATACTCTTTGTCAAATATTCTGAAGTATATAATGACGTCATAAATTATTGTAAGTGTCAACAACTGTTCGAATATTTTTCGAAATTCCGTTTTCCCATCAAGAAAAATGTGATATGTTAGAATCCTACTTGATTTGCCAAAAAAATAGCGTAAGAGGTATATCCAAATAATTGGAAGAGTTTTTCGATGATCTTGATTTTGAGGCTCG
Source organism: Chrysolina americana (assembly GCA_958502065.1). NCBI lineage: Eukaryota > Metazoa > Arthropoda > Insecta > Coleoptera > Chrysomelidae > Chrysolina > Chrysolina americana. The sequence goes on along the minus strand of OY293413.1, from coordinate 94,298,480 downwards.
TCAGATGATCTATTTTCAGCAGGATGGAGCACCAACACATAATGTCTGTGGCGTAAAAAGAATGCTGCGAGGCTGTTCTGGAAACAGATGGATTGCTACAAATGGTACTGTTAAGTTCACTTCGTTCACCAGACATGACACCTCTAAATTTTTATTTTTGGGGATTTTTGAAAAATGAGGTGTACAAAATGAAACATAATAATGTAGATGAACTGAAAAATTATATTAAAATCATAATTAATAGAATTGATGGCCGAACTGTGTTGAATGCCACGTAGTGTCAATAGAAGGGCCCAAATATGTGTTCAACAAGAAGGCGGTGTTTTTGAACATTTACTCTTCATAGCGCTTTATCAAATCCGTTTGTTATAAACGTTTCCTATTGATAAAACTGTCTTATTTTCACCTTTATGAACAAAAGTCAAATGAGATTTGTTGTCGAGAATGTTATTACGAATCGAAATGCATGAAAAAATATAGATTAAAAGAAATATCATTTTATGAATATATGAAACAGCGACTGTCAATTATTTTTTGTTTTCGGCTTCGAGAAGGCCATTAAAAATGCTACTAGTTTGCCCATTTAACCGAATTCGTAGTATACAATAAAAGGATCTAATCTTTTCACTAAACATCTTGGACGTTCACTTGAGAGTCTCGAAAATGAATCCTCTTCACACATTTTCTGATGCATTAGCTTCATGCTGATTGGCGGTTGTAAATTTCTTCATCTGAACCTCGCCAACTTTAGTTTGATAACCCGAAACGTTCGAGGAATCCGCATACAAGCGGGTAATGCAAAGCAAATCCCAAGAATCCATTTCGTTCTAAATTGCTGCCGTTTCACTCTTAACGTACTCCCTCAGCAAAACTTAACCGAGTAATTAGAGAGATCGATAAGTTCGAGCTTCCTAGAGCCGTACCCCATATTCGTGATTAGCCGAAAGTTAAATAAATTTGGTTACCAAGATGGCGTAATAAAGATAAATGATGTTAATGTCATGCACAGTTTATGGCATAACGGCTTGTTGTTTTCGGAAAATGGATTATTTATGATTCGGAGGGGTTTTTATGATCATTGCAGATGGAAGGCTTTTCCCTTGATGTAATGATTTTATTCACAGAGTGTTTTCCAGGAACGAAAACAACTCCTGGATAGCAGCGTTTTAACATTTAATGTCATAACAGATGAATTTTTCACACATTGCTCATAAAGTCATAAGAAAATCAAGTATTTACTTGAATATCTGACAAATCGAAGAAAGAATTGTTCTGATCGGTTTTCTCATTGTAGTCCTGAAAATCATATTGAGAACTTGCAAGTTTAATATTTTCTCTGCTGTTATTACTGCTCTTGTCAAGTCCTATCCCCCCTTCGTTTTTCCTTCTTCGAAATCTGTATGAACCAGTCATCAACTAAAATACTCAACACTAATTTTGTCCACCCTAAAATTATGTCCCTGTAAAAATCTCAATAACTTTTTTCCGCTTAGAACAATTTGAATTGACTTGAATTTTGCAGTCATTACTTTTTTCCTCGTCAACCGATTTTCAAAATCTCAGACTTATTTTGAAGCTGAAACTTTAGATAAAGAGGTATGAAGAGCAGAATTGACTCAACATGAAGATTGAAGGTCAAGGGTTCCCTCAAAAATGACCCAAATCTGAAACACACTTGAAATCACGGTTTGAAGGAGAATTCAATGATAATCAGTTTGTTTCGAATGGATGTTGGTATGGAGAGGGATTGTATATTGTAGGTTGTAGGGGATCGTACAGGCTGTGCAGTCTCACAAGCACTTCGACCTATAAGTTCTTTTGTGCGTGACCCTTGACCGGGATTCCAAGGCTTCTTGCGAAGTTTATCAGTTTCTTGGGAGCTAAGTTCCTGATATCGGAGGACTTAAGCCTCTTGCAGGAACTCACTGGACATTCGCGAAGCAAATATTCTGCAGTTTCCGCGAAGTTCTTGCAGTAGCAGCAACCATCACTCTCTGATTTATCCATCGTTTCGAGGTGGTACTCCAGAGGGCAGTGTCCAGTGAGAAGTCCCGTTACCATCTTCAAGTCTTCCTTGTCTAACTCGAGGAGCTGTTTAGCTTTCTTCGGCGATAGACACACTAGTCTTTTCGCTTGTCTTTGTCCTGGCATTTTATTCCAGTAAGATTTTATTCCAGTTAGATTTTATTCCATCGGTTTTCCAGCGTCGGAACTCTTCTTTTAAGTGGGCCCTGGAGAGTCCATAGAAGGATTCTGGGCCGGGAAATTTTGTGTTGCCCCTTCTTTGGCAAGGCAATCTGCTTCTTCGTTGTCTTTAATACCTCTGTGACCTGGCACCCACATCAGGGTGTCCAGTTGTCTTGGGGATTGTTTACAGTCCCAAGTCAACTCAGCCTCACAGGTGTATGACCTCAGAGCTTTTATTGCTGCTTAGCTATCTGACAGTATATAGATTTCTTCTCTTCGAGCGCCTCTTTCAAAACGTTTGGACCCATAATTCTATAGCATGTACTTCTGCTTGGGAGATGGTTGGGGTGTTACCAAGGTGTTTTGAGAGCCTGAAATTTGGTCCTGTAACGCCCACTTCAATCCTTTCGTCTATCTTAGATCCATCTGTGTACCGCACTGATGCATCCCTTTCCAGTTGAGGTCCGTTCTCTTCGCAAGTTTGGTGGCTGTTTATGACCACTTCAAACTGCATTTCGAAGTCGTACCTAACTGGCATGAAATCTGTCGGTTTAGACATGGCTTCTACGGAAATGTGTTCCAAAATCTTTAAGTGTCCGATCAGTTCTCCCATGAACAGGAAGGAATGAAAGGTTTCTGGAAGGAAATATGGAGGCAAGGGTGGTATATAACACTGATGGATATGAATTGATGAAAGAAACACTATGTTATACCCTTAAGCATGGAGATCAGAAGGTAAAACAATTATGAAAAAAATATTAATGACCCAAAATCATCTCCTGAAAATTATTTACAAAAAAGAAAAAACTTACCCTTTAGATGAACTTTATCGAGTAAAATAAATATTGGACCAAAAAGAACTTTTCTTTCATTACAGCATAATAAGATTACATAAAAATCAGATCATGCATGAACAAGAAGTAAAGAACATGAATATGAAATATCTTTCATGAATTAAAGTATTGGACAAAAAAGCCACACAGATTAGATTTTGAAACTATACAACAGTCTACCAGAAAGCTTGAAAAACTTCAAACATGTTAAAGCATTCAAAAAGCAACTGAAAATATATAAAATGTCGTCGTGAAACTATGTTCACGACGACATTTTATTTTCTGTTTCATTTCATCGTCAGTAATTTATTAAATGAGGAGCAAGTCAGTTTTATTTTTTCAAATATTTTATTTTTGGTGAACACATTGTTGATCCTATTTTTGAAATATTATTATTTTTTGTTTCATTCTTTCAAGTAAATAGATAGTTTAGATTACACTAGGGTTAGCTGTTCCTCATGAATTCTTGATGATCGTGATTTCACACCTGTCGAATTTGAATTCTATTCTTGTAAGATAATATGACTACTATTCTTTTTGAGCTGAAGACATTCGAAAGGCTGTGGAACACTGATTTATATTGGATTTCAGACCTCGCACATAAGATATATAAGTAGTTTTGAACTACTCTAATACCTTATTTCATTCCATCGCGAAGAAATTACGAGTATACCGGAAATATATTTGTTTTATACTTCACTACATTTATGTATGGAAGCGTGTGTCCGACATATTTTTAATTTCTATTGCATTATGGAACACCTGCGGTGTTGTAAATTACTGAAGTATCTGAATATTGCGTGAGCGTATGCATATCAAAGTGCCTTCTTCACCCTATGCGTGCTGGTTTCCTCAGACCCTAAAGCATTTAATCCACCTAATTGCTAGTCCGCGTTGTAACATTTCCATGGGTACTTTTAGCTGTAAAAACCTAAGCTGAACGTATCAGTATGGTGGAATCAGGCAATAAACATAATTGAAAGGAACAGGATTTATGCGTGAAAAATTTGCGGAAGAGTGGAAAAAAATATATAAGTAAATCTGACGAAGCAAGGCAAATATCTTAATGTGAGCAAATACTCGTTTGGGTTAGTTTGTTAAAGATCAAACAGTAAAGTAAGCAAATCACTTCTCAAATATTATCATACGAACCAACTCAAATATAAAAGTTGTTTCGATCAAGCCAACTTTCAACTACTTTCATCAACTATTGACTCAATCGACTCATCCCAACAAATACAGTGCACAATCCTTCATTTAACCGAAAATTCCAACACTATGGCGAACCAATACCTTTATTGTAAAGTTTGCAGTAAAGAAAGAAAGCCAACAACAGACTTGGGCTTAGTAATTTTGATTAATTATAGTTGTTAAAGAGTGGAAAATAAAAAGAGGTGCCTTGACGATCCTCCTGGGTACAATACTTTGAGACAATCAACTGCTATATTGAGAGATACTTGGTGAGAGTTTTTTACTTTGAAGTTCATTTGTGGTTAGTGGAATTACTTTACAAAGAAGTAAGAAACATTCATTCATATTGGAGGAAGTTTGTAATTGGTTTTGAAAAGAAAACAATTTCCTTTGAATTCCCACTATGAGGATGAAACGAATTGAAAATATCGGAGACGAGACTATTTGAATTGAATTTGTGTTAATGGTAGATAGAAAAACACGGAAAAATATTTATAAGTCGCAAAAAATACACAACAGAAATTTTTTCAACTGAAAATCGGGGTATAAAACGAATCGACAGTTTGTACTGATTTCACCATAAGACTGCATCAAACAGGAACAACTGAAAGTCTTGGTCTGATCACAAGATTCCTCTGCTAACTGATCCTTCTTTTTTCGATACTTGGTAAACTATTTCTAGTTCTTCTGGAATCCTTGATTGAATTGGAGTACCACAAGTATCAAATCTGGGACAGCTATTGTTTCTCATTTGCAGCAAACCTTTTTTGCTTCCATTATATCCAGAACTTGAATACATATCTATGTGTTAACATCATTGGAGATTTACGCGTATTCAAACAGAGCATTGTGACATTCATCAACGAATTATTTTTTCATATGTCTGACTTCAATGATTTCACAGCATATTCACTTTCGAAGATCATACCAACCAAGTGCATTATCTATTGGAGTTCATCAATAGCTGTATTCTGATTGATGAAAATCAGTAGTCTTCCAAGGCTTAGTTTTTTCCTGTTAAATTTTGCCGATTTTTTATGGAATTCAATAAGCAAAAGGTTTCAATTTTGGATCCATTCATTTGATATGTACGTCAAGTACGTCACAATACTTTTGAAGTGTTTGTATTTCTTTCTTTCTAAAATTCTTATATTCTATTTCTTAATAAATGTCTGCAAATGAGTGTGAAGCTGTTTATATTATCAAAATAATAATTTATGGTATTTCAAGGATGACATTGGAATAGCTCATTAACCATCTTCAAAATAGAAAACAGGTTGAACAAAGTAATAAAATAACTTCTTCAATAACTCAAAATAAAAATGGTGAACCATAGGAAAGCACACTGGGGACACTATGCTTTTTGTTATATACAGTAAGAGTCTTTATAAAGTGCACATATTGAAATGAAGGAAACTATGCTCAATTTTATCGACGGAAAAGGTATTGAAAAAAATCTAAAAAAAAAGTTTGTAATATGTATTTTATATGGAATTTGAAAAAATGTTTTTCGTTAACGTAACCCCTGTGTGAACAAAACGTTATATCTTTTGAATTTATTGACCTGTCATGATTCGAAGTAAATTGGCGTCTTCGCAAAATGAAAATTGTGGAAAAGAAATATCCCCAATTGAAAATAAACATATTTCTTTAGCAAAAATCTGTTTGTTTTTGCGAGGACGCCCAATTACTTCGAATCATTATGGAGTTTGTTTCATCGTGATAGGTCAATAAGTTCAAAAGATATAACGTTTTGTTCACACAGGGGTCACGGTAGAGAACAACGTTTTTTTTTGAATTCCGTATAAAATACAATTTTCGATTTCTTCATGAAGACTCATACTGTATAAATGACTTGCGAGGTTTTATAATTCGACTACGACCCGACGAAAACTAATCGTACAAAAGAGAGGCCTCATATTCGAAATGTATCCACATGATTTTTTCCAATACTTTGGTTTTTCAATATAAAAATTGTCAAATATCCTTCATTAATAACATTTTGAATGGTTACTTCCTATTTTTATTAATTTATCGAATATTGCTTCAATAATTATTGTAAAAGTTGTTAAAATTTGTTGTTACCCAGGTTTTTCGGGATGTGTGGATGAAGAAAGTGATTTTAATATGGATGGAATATGATTTTTAATAAAAAGTAAACTAAGAATGATGGGTATTGTGTAAATGTGTGTTCATACAACGTAGGACTGTACCTTTCTCAAGCGACGTGAAAAGCAACAATTGTATGCACTCTTTTCAAAAAAGCTCACTTTCAACATTTAATTCGTCGAAAACGTGTCATTTTATAAGTATTGATGGAAATATGTGTACTTTGAATTGGATGTCAATAGAACATTATATAAAATATTGAGCTCTTTTCTTGAAGGCGCTTTTTTTAATTTACTTAATATATAAGGGTCAACGAAGTGTGAAATATTATTTATTATTGTGTTTTATATAATGATAAATGAGTTTTTCACATTTTGTGTTCGTATATTTTGTTATTATGTTAATTAGTATTTTTTGTAAAATAATAATGATAATAAGTCGTATCAACATCATCCGGGTGTTTCCTCAGCCGATTTTTCCGTAATTTCTCTGCCGTGGATTTGTGCAACATTCTCCTATGTAAGACGCTCGATAAATATCGAAAAATACAATCCCTTTATAGAAAATAAATAAAGGAATATTTGAAATATGATCCCTATAAGCCACTCACCGAAAACGTAAACCCCACAATACGCAAAACATATCTTGCCACTTAAAATCGCGATTTGCTCACATCCACATATCCTCGGTATATCTCATTAGGGATACAAAATATCAGTTTTGGCGCATTAGCGCCGCTACATGGCACCGGCAGCAATGGCAGGGTGACAAAAGCTCGAATCCGCCGAATCAGCGAGATTTCTTCTTCCATCGCTGTCAGAGAGAGGCGTCCCAAGATGAGTTATTGCCTATCTGTTAAGAGTGAACAGGGGAAATGGAAAGGAAAAGATCTGCTGTATACGGAAGATGTATTTTCAGAAAATCTACATTGGCGTCACCTCAATTCGTTTCTAGTAAATTTTGGTGTGGAATTTAAAATACGAGGCTGTCACTCTTAGTTTTTATAATCGCAGTATGTCAGCTAGTAGCGAATCATCAATATGACGGAGAGTATCAATCAAATCAATCAGACAAACACATTTCCATATATAACCAAATGACTATTATTATTATTATTATTATTATTATTATTATTATTATTATTATTATTCCTTTGATATTCTCAGGGACGAAAAATCATCTATAGGGTATTGGAATCTAGAATAGACCAAACGTAAATCTAGGGTTGCTCCATTAGAAAGTTGTGGGTGCACTCATCAGTCCGAAAGGCATTTCAATATACTCATGATTACCTTTTTGTGCCAAACACTGAGCTCTGTAACATGAACCCATGATAATGTGTTTACTCCAACAATCTGGATTGTTTAGCTTAGATGAGATTATAGTGGCTAGTACCATGGCAGATATTGGAATAAATCTGACATATATTTGTGTCACGTTCCTCAAAGAGGACAAAGCTTATTCTTATCGATAATATAACAACGCTCTCCTCAAGCAGAGTTGATAGGAATATAATAATATAATGAGAACGTTGACTCTCCTATCAAGAAACTAGAAATCATACCTCATAGAATTTACTCACTACTCTCTTTATTTTTTTGTTCTTCCTCAAAACGAAAACTGAATGATTTTTGTGACTGTTGAACTTTCCCTGAAAGGGATATAAGGGTGTGATTGTTATGTGTTTTACAATGATATGTGAAGACACGGATCATGAGGGTATATTCGATATATTTTTCAACTCTATGCATGACCCAAGTATGCTTATACAGTGCGGCTTTCAATAGCCTCCCCTTGTTAACTTTTGATAGTATCACCGATACTACTTTTAGAAATAAACACATTTTGATTGCTCGATAGATGGCACAGGAGAGGACATCAACTAAAAAATTTAAAATGGCATAGGGGGTCATGTGTCACATCATTGAAAACATCATTCAATTCCCTTTTCAACCATCTACGTTTTTTCGAATTCTGTGACACTTGACCCCCCATGATTTTCTAATTTTTTAAGTTGTTGTGCCCCCTCGCGCCATCTATGAAGCAATTACAATACGTTTTATTTCAAAACGAGGATCGGTTAAAACCTACAAACGTTTTTTTTTTAAGTTTGTACGTCAAACTGTTAGAAGTTTCCAAAGAGAGGGGCTATTAAAAGCCGCACTGTATATGTCGAAAGATGGTCCTGGTGTAGTTTTTTATTGCAGTTTAATTACCTAATTATAAAAACCAAGAAATCAATCTGGGACGTCCATTTACCAATGAATGAAATATGCATGAATTCATTATTTATTCTGAATCACAGAGCTATAAATTGCATCCATTCGTTTTGATAGGTACACGAATTTATTAGCCCCGTGCTGAGATTCACTATATTTTACGACTTTCCACGTTGAATTTTATATATTCATCCATACTTATAGATATCAGCTTGACGTCAGTTGAATTGTTCGAAACCTGTTCGAAACAAAGTTTCGTTGATTTTTGTTTCACGTATGATATGGAAACACGAAACGATATTCGCAGGTCTGGACGTGTTTGTAAACAACAGCTACATAATTTATACTCCTCCTATACTTACTATTCACGAGTCAGTGAACGTCTACAGATCACTTCAACATACACAAAAATTAGAAGTCTTTAATTGAGGACTATCGATGCCAATAAACCCACTCACTGAGTTTATAGTAGCTGGAAAAATACTGTTGTTCGAATGCTTTTTGTCAGGATATATGAAAGTGCTGATGTACTCCGTGAGTGTGTTCTAGGTCCACTGCTTTCTTGCTTTAGATGGCTTGGAAAAATGTAGCTACTAATTCAATTAGCATCAGAAGTAGTTATCAAATAAATATTAAGTGACGAAAGCAATCTTTATGTCACAACATGGGTTCTGAACACTTTTCCTTTTCAATTTTCACTTACTTGAAAAAGGAAGATTTTTCATTGAAAAGACCAGCGCATGGAATCAACATAAAACAGAGAATATTGTCATTTTGAATGAATCTTTGATTGACCTTGACTGAAAATTGGTAATACGTGAGCTTCGAACAATCTGACCACCAGTCACAAAAACAAAAGTCTTCCTCAGGAGGTGGCTTTAGTTTCAGTTTGGGTTTTCCTCTCCATACAGGGTGTTCATTGAATACTTGTACAAACAAGGGGTGAAGAATCCCTGACTCATTTCAAGAAGAAAAGTTCATATGTCCGCAAATGTATCGTTTCGGAGATACAGGGTGTTGAAGTTGAAATTTTGTGTTCAATTACTTTGAATAACTATGGCCAAAAATTAATTTTGTTCACAAAGATGTATCGAGATATAGTTCATTCTCAAAATACAAGATATTAACAGCGAATAATTTTCGGGCGCCAATTTGTAACGTTCTTCAAAATTTTTCAGTTCTTTGGAACTCATTTGGTTAACAACGGTAGAAAATTTTGAAACTGATTCAGTCAAACGTGTCAAGCACTCATCTAGAAGAAAAACCTACGAACTGATAAACTAATTGCACCAACACACAACTTGTTCGCCACCATTCTCCCGAATTGCTGATGTTGCTACCGCATTTCCATAAATTAAGCCCTATTGGGGATATAATCGATCATGAGGTCAAGTCAACTCAAAGTTCTCCGAAAATTCAATTCGGCGTAAAGGCCTTCCGACAACTTGACCCCTGAAGTTCAGAAAGTGAAGATTAACGGAATTATCTAACTTAGCTGAGTTCGCAAATTCGCATTTGTGATATGGGAAAGTCTACAGTTGAACTTGAATTGAAATGTATCCTGATGGAACGTACAAAGTTTGCCGAGTGTTTCAGATGAATATGTGAAGAACATTTTATTCGAAACTGGTATCCGAGCATGAACAAATTTTCTGCAATCCACGTAAGTGCGAGCGAATTTATAGGAGTCGTCTGTCAAAATCATGCAACCCTGTTTTATATGCATTCTGGAATAAGGTGAGCTACAGCAATCTCAGTGGATGTCAGATAAAATATTCAAATTCAGTTTTGTTACTAAACCTGCAAATATGGATATCCCAATAACGAAGAAATCTGTACTGTGCGACATCAATTAATGCGTCATTCATCACTGCTGTGTTTACTCGCAGTTTATTATGCAGAGTGACTCCCAAATCCGTAATTTTGTTAGTTGAAAATTATAATCCCAGATACTAGATCTTAAAATGTCAAATCCACGATACAAGGATTTGATATTTTAAGATCTACTAGGTGAATTTCTCCAAAATGTATAACATTCTTTCACTCCCGTCTCCTCTAGAGTTTAGTCGCGAACCACTCTGTCACTCTGACAGCTCATTTGCCAGATCTAGGAATAATTGTGGCACAGGTGGTTGAACTATTGTTTATAGTTGAGTTTCATTAGATGAGAGGCAGTGGTGGTGTTCATACCAAAAACTGGAAGACTCCCAATGAACGAACAAAAGTCTTACTGCCCCATCAGTCTCACCTCCTTTCTCCTAAAAGTAATGGAGAAGATAATAGACTGTTACATCAGGAACGAATTCCTGTAGTTGAGACTGCTTCACAAGAAATAGTCTGCTGACCAAGCAGGTAAATCCACGATTAATTCTCTACAATGCCTGATTGCAAGCATTGAAATGACATAATTGGCAAAACATTTGGCTCTCTGTATCTTCATCGACATAAAGGGGTGCATTCGGTAACACCTCGCATGCCTCCATAACCAGATCAATAGGGGAAAGAGATATCAATGCCTCATTGATCAGATGGATACAAGCAATGCTGAAAAGAAGAATAATTGTAACGACCCTGGAGGGAGAGACTAGGGCTTCGCTAGACCAAGACCAACACTGAGCAGTCTTGGTCTCAGTATCAAAAAATAAATGTAGTCTTGGTCTTGGTATTGGTCTTGATGTTTCAAAACAAGTCCAAGACTAGTCCAGTCTTGGATTTAAGGTTTCGATTTTGAACAAAAATTAAAAACGTACCATATGAAAAATTATTTATTGAAATAAAATGCCATAGTACATAACATTTTCCATCAGATGCAAGAGGCACATATTCCTGGAAGGCCTTCGACATCAAGAACTTAGCTGCTAGAAAACTGATAAACTCCGCACGAAGTCTCATAATCCCGGGTCTTGAGTAATGTGAAAAGGGTCACGCACAGAAGACCTTGCAGGTTGAGGTGCTTGTGCAATAGCTTGCACGACCCCCACCCCCCCCAGAATCTACACTCAACAGTAGAATTAAAATTACTGAACTGTCGGAGAGGCAATAATTTAAGGCAACTTATGGAAAAATCTAGGTAGAGGTGTGATTAAAATTTTGTGATAACTTGAATAGTCAATAGTGGAATGGGAATTACGTTCCAAATTAAATAACTAGAATTTTGTTGGTTCAATCTTCTATACCAAATCCAACCAATTATCAACTCCATTCCTCCTACTTCGATACTTCGAACATTCGAAGCAGGCAGAATTGAGGTAGCAGTATTTGAGTCACCTCAATAGACTATTTCATTAATATTCCTGTAAATCCTGGATTGGAGCTTCGAAATATCCAAACAACACACAAGCTTTCATCAACCTCAACGGATTGGATGAATGTTACTTCAACGCTTCGCTTTGACATAGGTAATCAAGAAAGGCTTTGCTACTTCCTGATTTATAGCGTAATTATTGTTCTCTTTGCGGTTGTTCGCCCCCCCCCCCCCCATCCCATTTCCGTCTGCTACAATACATTTTCAAATCCGAACAATAACTCACGGAACCCTTGTCGATATTCAAGAAGAGCTTCAGATATCCGTACCTTCCTCGAGAAGGTGGTATTTTGTAACAAACCGTGTCGAAAGCACATCGGGTCATAAATAACCATTGATTCATGGCCGAGGAGAGAATATAGACAGCTCGACCCTCACATCTGACACCCCCAGTATTAATTAAGGGGACCAGGAGGTCGTGCTGCGCTACAACAAATGCACTTCGAAGTGGGTCATGTTTTTGTTCTGTTTTTATCAGTCATTCCGTACAAATTGAATTGTTTCGGTCCTTACTCGATTTCTGCGCGGGTGATAAATTGTGTACGATGAAGAGGGTTGATTAAAGCGTTATTGTCAGGTTTTCTAATGATTTATTCGTATGAAAAAATGTGACATGCGGTGGATCATTCATCTTCGGGCAACGATTAACAATTTTTAATTGAATTTTTGGGAATATCCATCGTCACATGAATTTGCAAAATGGAATATAAAACTTTTTACGCCCTTTTTATGATCATTTGTTGATGAATATACTGAACGGTAATTTCTAATGGAAAATATAGCAGTTACACCAGAGGCAAATAATATTGTATTATGTTATACAGGTTTACCGAAACTTAGTAGAGTAAGTAGCAGCTAAAGACAAATTGCAACCGTCTCTTGTAAAAAAAAATTACGGTGTTCCACAAGAATCAGTTCTGGGGCCATCGTTGTTCATTTTATGAATCAACAATCTGTATCAATATATGTTCCTAGTAGGTGAGGTAAGGTTCGGTTTAAAATGATCCGAGGACTATATGGATGCCTTGGAATGAGCCAATTCTGGTAGGTTTTGCCAGAAGTTTAATACTTTCCTTGCTGTCCAAGTGTTCAACATATATTTGGCAAAACTTTGTGGTGCCAATGGCAGGTTCTGATCCAATTAACATACTTGCGGCACCTTCTCTTGCAAGAAGGTCCGCCGTCTCTTTGCCGTCTATACCATAGTGGCCAGGAATCCAGAGCAGAGACAGATTGTTGAGTCTTTCTATTGAGTCTTCTCTGGCAGTTTGACACCAGCTCAGACATTGATCGATACGAGCCAAGTGCTTTCAAAGCCGCTTGACTGTCCGAGAACATTTTGATTGATCTTTGTGTGAGATTGGTTTCTTTCAGTTTCTCTATAATAGATGGCGCGAATTACCAACAGTAATCTGCTCCCAGTAGTTTCTCTTCTTGGAATACTCAGTCGTCTCTCCTCGGAATTAGAACGGTATAAAGTATAAGTCAAAATCTACTGTTGAAATCTACTGTTCATTCCTAGAATGCTGTGACTGTATAAATCTGTTGCATGTAACTGGCAATATGTATGATTCTGTACATTGTCCATCTAGCCTATCTCTCCAGGAAGATATGTGCGTTCCATGTAAGTTTTTTTGTCAAGGGTGACCCCTAAATATTTCACTTCTGGTGCAAATGGAATAACGTTGCCTTGCAGTGAGGTCTTCCAGATTGCTTTTCCTGACAAGGGGTGTTATCACAGTTTTACTGGGGATGACAAACATATGTTTCCTCTGGCACCAACTGTGAAAGTCGTCCAACTTCCCTTGTAGGGTATTAGAGGCTACCGTTACCGATGTGGTCCTTGCCAAAATAGCTGCTAAGGACAAATTGCAATCGTCTCTTTTAAAAAATAATTACGGTGTTCCACAAGAATCAGTTCTGAGGCCATTGTTATTCATTTCATAAACAATCTGTAACCACTGTACGTTTTGCTGATGATACTGCTCTTATCAACGCCTTACCTGATCTTAAATTCCATAGCATAGGCGTTACTTGCACGGTAGTATACTGTTCAAGAGTCAGAAATCACCCATATATTTAAAAAAAAATCTGTTTCACATCTGACGTACACAACATAAACATCAGGAAACAAGACATCCTCACGATACCAAAACAAACTTATCAAAGATCATTTTGTTACGTTGTTTGCAAAGTTCTTAATATGAGAATTGAAATTAGAGACATGTCAATTCCCGCTGCAAAATTCCATATAAAAAGATTATTCCTCGATAACTAATTTTAAGATTCAGATATTCGTCATGTTTGAATGAGGTAATTCTATTTAATTTGTTGTAAAAAAGGTCTATGTACCTTTAAGGTGATAGAAGTGAATGCAGAATTTTTGATGAGCTTGAACATTTATTGTATCTTCAGCTCATTGAATAAAATTATTTTTTATTATCATAGCCTGCTTACAGACCTTGTGGAAACTATGCATGATATTCCATTCATCAGCGTAATCCGGAAGAATTTATTTGAACTACATGAAAACAGTAAATATTTTGTAATCATTCTGGCATATCCAGAGAAAATATTTTCCATAATGAAAGCTTTCGTGGATGGCTGCCAATTTTATGCAGAAGCTGCGATATTTAAAGCAATCTTTTTTGTTCCAGGTTTTGGATTCGTCACATTTCAAAGCGAAGACGTGGTAGATAAAGTTTGTGAAATCCACTTTCACGAGATTAACAATAAAATGGTAAGTGTGATATTCGTTAGACATAGGCGCACGCTCAATATTATTTAGGGGAGGTTTTTGATAATTTGTTGACAGATGATATACTTATTTTGTGGAAATTCAGGATGAAATAATTACGTTCCTTTTTTTTTATAAAAAATGCACTACTGTGTATGCTGATCACTATCATTATCAACCTTCTCTAAAACACCCCCCGAGAAACCACTAATAACTTCTTTTTTTATATATCCATAGAAGTTGAAGAATTTAAAACAATGGTTGTGTTGATATTGTATCGAAATTGTTCATGAAGTGCTGGTTATGCAATTTCACAACTTTGATTCATCCTCGAGTAATTTAATATCTTTTCGATACCCCAATCGTAAATATTTTTCTAATAGAAAGTGGTTGTTTATTATCGTCGTAGTTCACATTTATGCCGTTTTATGTGATTCAAACGATATATCCCATAAATACTCTTTTATGTTTCATAAAACAATTGGTATATTATTTTGGTGCTGTTGAAGCACTCCCTCAGGAGTTGCTTTTATATCCATATAATTCTGAATGGTATCTGGAACAACACCCTCAGATTTGATTGCCATCCAATTTGTTGTTCATGTATGTTAGCTGATAGTAGTGAATAGACGATGCTCGATAGGAAGTACATAACATGTAAGGAACACATTTTTCTCATATTTTACGAAAATTAATCGTATACAGGTTGGGAAATATGAAAATTGTTCCCTATTAGATGACCCCGGTAAGTAGATTACCAGATAATAAGTAGCAGGTATAATAATTAAAATTCTGTAGTGCTTTAGACACACTTTTGTTTCAGACCGACCTTCGATTCTGTTGGACTTTCTCTACTTTTTTCTGTCTGAAGTTCGAATTAGCATATTATTGCTACTGATTCGCGTATGTGTCCTCACAATCCTAAACTATCTTGAATTACTTGTCGTTCTCTAGTTTACGTTTTACACTTTTACTCATTTGCTTATTTTTCATCCTGTTGGGTTTGCTGATTGTGAAAAGTAATGATATGTTCATAAAATGGTGGGGATTCACAGCTGAAAAAATAATACGCTACCAAAAATCAGCAAGTCGTCCTGGAGCGCCACGGCAAATAATAATGACCCGCGCAGGTTGTGCCTTTGCGAACAGAGAGACGAATTACTTTCATTATTATTTACCGTCAGGAATTCACCAGTCAGGCCCTGTCTCCGGAGCCCGATAAATCCAGAGGGCGCGCTAGTGTGTCATTAACCCCACTCCCCGAGAATCATGTACCTGAGTAGGTGGAGTGAACAAAGGAATAAGGCTTTCTGCATTCGTCTGGCTAAGATTTATGCCATATTAGGGCAAGCCAGTATGATTCTTAAGTTTGAGAGCAGTGTGTCCATCATTCCACCAAGGATTCCTATTATCAGAACCACGATTTTAACAGAATGGTTTGGGTAGAGCCCGCAGAGTTCACAGAGTAGATGTCAATATTCAGTCCGTTTTCCCTCCTCTTTTCGGACTATGTTTGTTTCGCCAGGAGCCAAAAACTCGGCACTTCTCATCTTCCACAATAGACCCAATATCCCCCGAAACATATGCCAATACCGGTGTCTCGTCAATACCGTACAACACTCGTAACACCGCGTTATGCCTGTGGATATAGGCTGAGACTGTATTAGCTGGACAGGCATCTGCATTATGATCTCAGCTGTCCCACGACACGCTCTGCATCTAGTGACAGAGACCTTTATACCCATCACGCGACTACAGTAGACAATTGTGTTGAAGACACCATCTTGGCAGGCCACTTGACTTGAGAAATACGAAGGTCAGGTCTCTGGATAAGCCAAGAAGACTCCATGCATTGGCTTATCCTTACATATCCCATCCCACTCTCCGCAGCTTTGACGTGGGCTTTTTGCTGAATGTGTTTCAACTCAGTGACAGGTTTGGGTTCGCCGTTCAGTGTCGAATACGAAACCAAGTTCATCGGCTATACAGGTTGCTGCCTCGAAAAGAAATGCTCCATGCTTTTTCATGATCACATACTAAGCAGAGAAGGGGATCTGAACTCTCGATGACTTTACATGCTCCATCCAGTACCATTTTGTTATGTAGCACTCTGAGCTCAGAAGTTATTGCTGATACTTGCCGCAGAAAGTGATTTTAACAGTGGTTACCTCTTGGGTTGATCCACCCTTAGGTTAGTCTCTTTCCTTGGTTTCCCTCTTGGCCATCATTTTTTTTGTTAGGAAGATACTGATGCCAATGACTCGGTGTCAGGGCTTTGTATTTTTTTTTTGAGTAAATACCCTTTTCTCTGGATTGGGAAATTGATAGTTTGGTTAACGTGGTCATTGAAATTCCTTCATTTACTGCATTTTGGATTATGGTGGTCAGGTTAGGTAATAATTCTTTGACTAGGTCTGCGATATTTAGTAGGTTTGAATTATTATTGACAGCACTTGCATATGTTTTTCCTTGTTTTGGTGTCGGCTTTACTATTTTTTCTTTGCTTCTGTATATCTCAAGTTTACTTTGACATCAACTTCTTGAATAGCTACTTTGTTTTTGTGAATAGGACATTCTCTACTACGGACATAATGACTACCTTTGCAGTTGGATGTTTACACAGTGATCCTTCATGTATCGGTTTACCACATATTGACTCCAAACTTCTGGCATCTTGTTGGTGATGGTATGTACAGACGGGCTGGAAAATAGTAAAAGATTTAAACATTCTTTGACATCATTTGCAGGAATAGATACCTTGAATGAATTATAGACCAGTTGCAACATCGTAAAACATAGAAGTCAACTCTTTTATATACAAGGTGCCTTATCCTAAATGAAATATGATGCACCCCACCAATTTTTCATTCCGCATTAATTTACATTCCTACAAATATTCTGGATAAACAGAGTTTATGTATGTTAACGAGTAATCAATGTTGGTTATATGCTTTTTTCAGCTCCTCTGTCGCTTTCTATGAACAGTGATCACCCTAAACCTCGTTTTGCGGATCATCGAATTATAGTGGTCCAATATTTACCGCCCTGGGTTACATAATCCCAGACGATAAACTTCCCACGGATTCAATTAAACAGAGACTACAGAACTGAATTCCAGGATATTTTACATGACCAGTGCACTCCAATTTAAAGTGAGTTAGCGCGAAACTGTATTCCAACTCGTTAATCCTCACCTCCCGCCCTCCTAATTCTCATTAAACCCCATTTTAATATGGTGTCATGGCTCACTTGACTCGTTCGATATCATTACTGGTAATAACCATCCATTATCTGTCACATGTTGACGTCTGATTAGATTTCACTCTAATGACATTTTTGTTTGATGGACTCTGAGGGAAAACTTTCAACTTTTGATCGACCTACATTCTCCTTCTGCCTGTTATATGAACTAGTTACCTTTTTTCCAATTATGTTGTTCAATGTTCAGTTGAACTCATTCCCTGAGTATTAGTCTTTTTTCTAATGCTTATTCGATTAGTGGAAGAATTAATCAAACTTCAATCTGCCCAACCCCATCATCCAAATGAAAAAATTACGTTAGACTTTGGTAGGCAGTTCCATACACTCAGTCATAAAATACTGTCTATTTTATCTATTTTATCTGACAGTACAGTTACTGTGAAAAAACTCATTCAGAATAAAAAGTTTTCATAAAATTTCAATTTCGTCCACGTTGATTCAATCAGGAATGCTGGTGAAAAAGTAATGATGGGATATTTCATTCAGTGATGTTAACACCATCTGTGACAGTTGTGGGTTACTACTCCTTTGAAGTTTCTGTTTTTTGTAGGACTTGATCAAACTCTTTGCAAATGAATAAAATTGATTTCGTTAATGAAAACATTTTCTTTAAAGTCCAGAGGCTTTTTCTGAAGGCATTTGTCAATTTTTCTCTTTGCGAGGGTTATAATTGATACAGGATATTCTGTCCATGTATACAAACTGGTTTTGTGACTTTCAGTTGGCAGGTTTTTTCTGAAGGCATTTGTCAATATCAATTTTGTTTGAGGTTTGATTTCAACCCTTCATCCTCTTCGCAATTGGAGAAAATATATATGGGACGTTCATTCCATGTGTACACTAACATCTCCCATAAATTTCAAGATAGCAGGTGATTTCTGAAGGCATTTGTCCATTTAGATCTTCCGGAGAGTTAATTTCAACCCTATATATCTCCTCTGCAAGTGGATGAAATTGATACGGGAGGTGCATTTTGTGAAAACTTTTGAATGAATTTAATTTTAATCCGATCCAGTGAACATCATATTTTTACCGACGCCACTGGTGGCTTCACCTCCGAATCGAAAGCAGCTGACGCAGAATTGATTGTCAACTTCACACCGGTCACATGAATATGTGAAATGAAGATCAAAAGGGATGAGACATGATATTCGTGAATTAATTCCTGAAATAGATGCTAGGGGCAAATAAAGACAGATTCATTTTTATAACGCATATTATTCAAATTTATGGCAGTAATAAAGTCTGTTTTCGAACTCCTCTCTAACATTACGGAAAACTTCACTAGGAATTTACTGGCATGCTACTGTAATTCGTCTTTGAAGTTCTTCAATAACAGAAGGTTGGTTTTTACAAATAACGGATTTAAAATGCCCTCAAAGAGAGAAATCTAAGGGAGTTAGATCCGGTGATCCCGAAGACCATTAAACTGCTCCAGAAATAATGGACAAATAGTGGCATTTCCAAGAATACCAGCCCAAACATTGACTTTTTGTGGGTGTTGTTGTTCCTGAAATATTTGTGGGTTTTCGTCACTCCAATAGCGATAATTTTGTCTATTAACATTGCCATTCAGAAAAAATTAACACTCATCGCTGGAAAAAGAATTGAACTTCAATCAAAACCATGTGCCACTTGAATCTCATTCTCATTTAAAATTCTAATGGAAACATCTACTCCTCCTAGGGTTTTGAACCACGAGGGCACCAAATATTCCTCGAAAGTGCCCCCCCTTGAAAATAAAATAGACCTGTTTTTTCGATTCATCATATAGTTTACTGAAAGGGAGATATCAAAGGAAATTTTTTAAATTGCCACCCTGTATATTTTTTCATTGAAAGATCTGCTATATACTTCGATTATTCTCTCGTAAATACTCAGCATTGGACAAATATTCATGAAATCTGGAACCTATCAAATGTTAGCCGTTAGAGGTACAAAAGGCCATGCACCAACCTGAATTTCTAGTTGATGCAGAGTTTTTCGATAAACGTCGCCAATCGTAATCACGCTCGGTAACTAATTAAAATTGAAACCCCTGTACCTCGGTAAATTCCAAGTGTCCCAAAACCATTTGTTTTCGACTAAAAGACGACGGCTTCCCCATTACGAAGGGGCATTAATAATACCTGTCACTTGGACTTTGCTTCTATCATTATCCCCTCGACGAAGGTCTTTCCCTAGCCAAGATTTTCTTCCGAGAAGCATGTAAATTGCATTTTATACAAGTACAAAGTCGAGAAGAGTTCTTTTGTGAGTCGGCAAGCCGGGAAAATCTACTCACTGAATAGACAATTTAGGTGTGGAAGTTAGTGCTAAGAGCTGACTGTACAGAGTCGAACACTTGTGTATTTTATATTATGGAAAAACAAAAATCTGTGTTTCTTGCAACTTCGAATAAAGTATATAAAATGTGTGAACACTTTCGTGTCGGTTCCGAGTAAACTTCGACGTCGATAATCGTGGAAGTTTGTGCTACATTTTATTCATGAGCTGTTGTACTTTCAGGAGTTACTAATAACTATTATTTTGGTTAATAATAACTGATGACAAAAATAGCTTCGAGTATCCAGCACTAAGCACAGCACTAAGCACTTTATTTTACGAAGTGCTCGCGATAACTAAGCACTTTCAAAAACTAATTTGATTTAGCGAGCACTAAGCACTTTTCAAAAGGGCGAGACCGTTAAGGTGGGCGTTCAATTTCGTGTATTCCAAGTGCATATTTCATTTGCAAACGGTTTCACTTGGAAAACTCACATTTGGTGAGTGAACTCAGAAAAGATTGAAGTATACTTATTGAATATATTGACATTGATTTAATATTGAAAATTGAGATTTTTTTGGTCGGCAATTGAAGGAAATGAGTCAATACTTCTTTTGGTTTTATTTCAAAAGAAAGACCCATAAAAACAGTGCAACTTCCAACTGATAGGGAGTATCCAGACACTGTCGTTTGGGAGATTAACTTGATTTCCGAAATGGGCGGCGAATAGTCAAATTAAAATACCGGGTGGCTATGGAAGTATTGCCTACGGAATATCTCAGTTATTGTATGAAGTAGGTTTGTGAAATTTGGAGCGTCGATATAATGACATAAGAGCTAGAATTTGAGGATATTGACATGTCGAAGTTAACTTCCGGTCTGACCGGAAGTAACATCAACTTTCTTATTTTAAATGGAAACCCTATTTTTTTTTCTTTTCGCTTTATTCAGCATTCAATTCCCTTTCTAATGACATATCACAAGTTGGTATCTAACCAGAAACTAGATCAGAAAAAAATTATTATTGAAATTCACCGAGAAGGCCGTGGAAGCAAAATGAAAGCCAAAAATTGAAAAGTTGGCTATGGAAACCATACGTCACTTGATAACAGTTGCTACTACTGTGATATTTTATTTTCATTCGTCGGCGTTATAAAAAGCCGCCAAAAAAAATATTGGAAAAATTGGGAAAAAAACAATACTCTAGAGGTCCATAACTTAAATAGGAACATACAACTTTTTCTTGCCTGTACTATTCAGCATAACCATTCCTTTCTAATGATATAATAGAAAGTAATTTTTTGAAATGAAATACCAAAAAATCCAATTATTATTATTCAAATTACAAAAAAACAGATTAATCGAAAAAAAAAATTCAAATTGATAGGATTAAAGATAAAATAAATTCAAAACAAATGTTCGAAATGCATTCCCTCAGCGTCAATACATTTATTGACTCTGGTGATATTTTCATGTAAAACGTTTCTCAACATTTGGGGCGTGATATCTTGGAAAGCTCTACGAATTTTTACTTCTAGCTCATGTAGAGTTGTAGGCTGTGTGGAATACACCCTAATTTTAAGATGCCCCCATAGAAAAAAGTCGCACGGAGTACGATCAGGTGACCTTGGTGGCCACCTGACTGGACCATGGGTTGTTATAAGTCTCTCTTGAAAGCGATTTTGAAGATAATTTCTCACTATTCTTGAATTATGCGGAGGGGCGCCATCTTGCTGGAAGTACATTCTCTCAGTTATTTCCGCTGGTAGGTTGTTAATGAATTCCGAAATTTAATTCGTTAAAAAATTAAAGTATCTCTCTCCGGTTAGTTGGCCTTGAAAAAGAATGGGGCCAACAATATGAGTTCCAACTATTCCTGCCCAAACATTCACACCAAATCTCTCCTGGAAGCAACCTTGTCGAAACCGGTGCTTGTTTTCTATCGCCCAGTACCTGAAACAAAAGACCGTTCACACTTTTAGCACTTTACACTTCGACTATCGAAAATAATCCAAATAAAGTACAGTACCTACCTTGTATTATTCCTGTTAAATAATCCATTGTTGGTAAATCTTGACTCGTCCGTAAACAAGATATAATAGTTAAATAGGTGATTCTCAGCATTTTGTCGAAGAAACCAATTACAATATTCCAGGCGTCTTTCACCGTCATTTTCATACAAATGTTGATGCAACTGATACTTGAAGGATTTAAATCGATGTTTTTTCAAAATTTTCCTAGCAGAGTCCTTACTTATAGCTAATTCGGCGCCAATCTGCCTTGAGGAAATTGTGCTATCATATTGTACTAAAGCTAATACATTAATTTCAGTTTCCTCATTAATAACAAATGCTTCTTGGTCTTCGTGAACATCAGGCTCAGTTCTTAATTTTTCTTCAAGCCATTGGAAATACCTTCTTGACGGTTGCTGCCTCCCTGGATATCGCTCTAAATACAATCGTTCAGCGGCATAAGAATTTTTTAAACATTCACCGTAAATGAGAAGCATGTCAATTTGTTGGGTTCGTGAATAACGGGGCATTTTTTGAATATTCCACTAACTGATTTCGATTTCCAAACCCTTTTAAAATGGCAGAATCAAAAACACTACTTCGAACGTCAAAATAATATGGATAGCAGCGTTCGTGAGAGCTCTCGTTTCTTTTTTGTTTCATTCCAAAATACATCTTAATCAGCCTACTTGTTAATATTTTGGTTCGAATGATTATTGCAATGGAATGATTATTCTGAATAGCACAAACATCGTCCATAGGTAGATATTACAATATCTATGGACGATGGCACAGACCAAGTACGTTTATGTTCCTATTTAACCTAGAACCTACAGGATATAATTTATCATTCCACATTATTTTTAATGTTATTTTTGCGTATGGCGATAATCTGTTTTGTTATTTGAAGAATAATAATTGGATTTTTTGGTATTTCATTTCAAAAAATTACTTTCTATTATATCATTAGAAAGGAATGGTTATGCTGAATAGTACAGGCAAGAAAAAGTTGTATGTTCCTATTTAAGTTATGGACCTACAGAGTATTGTTTTTTTCCCAATTTTTTCAATATTTTTTTTGGCGGCTTTTTATAACGCCGACGAATGAAAATAAAATATCACAGTAGTAGCAACTGTTATCAAGTGACGTATGGTTTCCATAGCCAACTTTTCAATTTTTGGCTTTCATTTTGCTTCCACGGCCTACTCGGTGAATTTCAATAATAATTTTTTTCTGATCTAGTTTCTGGTTAGATACCAACTTGTGATATGTCATTAGAAAGGGAATTGAATGCTGAATAAAGCGAAAAGAAAAAAAAATAGGGTTTCCATTTAAAATAAGAAAGTTGATGTTACTTCCGGTCAGACCGGAAGTTAACTTCGACATGTCAATATGCTCAAATTCTAGCTCTTATGTCATTATATCGACGCTCCAAATTTCACAAACCTACTTCACACAATAACTGAGATATTCCGTAGGCAATACTTCCGTAGCCACCCGGTATAGAGCGGTGCGAAATAGTTCCTGCCTTACCAACATTCTCACTGATTTATTATTTCTGTAGTTTTCACATAGAAAGTACTATTGTATAGTACATTTCATTCATGTCAAAGCGTGCTGCCGTAAGAACGAAATAGAAATGTGATTTTGATAACCGTCGGTAGACGCTATATAGTCAGATCGAGAAAATGAAATGTTCATATTCATAAGTGTTGGATTTTCAAAATTTTATTTTTTTCTGATCAACACTGACATAATTTTCAGTGGTTAAAATCTCAGAAAAGAGGAAATGAGTCAGCAAAATCTGTCATTATCTGACGGTCTATAATTTGAGAGTCTTCTGTGGACCGCGAGCCTCGTAGGCGGATCGTCACTTTCAGCGAAGTTATATAATTATTCGTTAAACTTTGTTCAAAGTAACAAATCAAATATAAAATAAAAATATTGCAAAACAAAGTCGCTTTTTCCTTGTAACTACTAAACGGCTGAACCGATTTTGATGAATTTTCGGTCATTAGATTCGTCTTAATATCGCACTTATTATATTAAAATGATCAAAATATCGGATTTTTGCGCCAAATTGGCCGTCTTGATACAACATAAGAATTGTGTACTAAAAAGATGTAAATGAAAATCTTATTAAAAATCTATGGTTCAAAATAAAAATCAAAATAGAAGTAATATCATTTTAAATCAAATGAAAACTGAAAGCAGCTGGGACCTATTTGCTTAAAAAAATCTTTAGAAATAGAATGGGTCTCGGCTACTTCCAATTATTCTTTATGAGAAGGATATTATAGTACTTGTTTTTCGCATTTTAGTTCAATCCGCAGTCCATTTTTTTATTTTCTTCAATTAATAATTTTATATTGATTAGCTCTAATGAGTTGGTTCAAATGAAAAAAAAAAAAATTGTTATATTTTTGATGGATTTAAATCGGTGTCACTTTGACGACTTGTCTGGTCCAGTCTACAACTGTTCTAAAGATTCTTAAATAGAATAAATATCTTCGTTCGCAATTGCATGAAATACCGGGTGGCTACGGAAGTATTGCCTACGGAATATCTCAGTTATTGTATAAAGTAGGTTTGTGAAATTTGGAGCGTCGATATAATGACATAAGAGCTATTCAGCGTAACCATTCCTTTCTAATGATATAATAGAAAGTAATTTTTTAAATAGAAGTAAAAATTCGTAGAGCTTTCCAAGATATCACGCCCCAAATGTTGAGAAACGTTTTACATGAAAATATCACCAGAGTCAATAAATGTTTTGACGCTGAGGGAATGCATTTCGAACATTTGTTTTGAATTTATTTTATCTTTAATGCTATCAATTTGAATTTTTTTTTTTTTCGATAAATCTGTTTTTTTGTTATTTGAATAATAATAATTGGATTCTTTGGTATTTCATTTCAAAAAATTACTTTCTACTATATCATTAGAAAGGAATGGTTATGCTGAATATTACAGGCAAGAAAAAGTTGTATGTTCCTATTTAAGTTATGGACCTACAGAGTATTGTTTTTTTCCCAATTTTTCCAATATTTTTTTCGGCGGCTTTTTATAACGCCGACGAATGAAAATAAAATATCACAGTAGTAGCAACTGTTATCATGGTTTCCATAGCCAACTTTTCAATTTTTGGCTTTCATTTTGCTTCCACGGCCTACTCGGTGAATTTCAATAATAATTTTTTTCTGATCTAGTTTCTGGTTAGATACCAACTTGTGATATGTCATTACAAAGGGAATTGAATGCTGAATAAAGCGAAAAAAAAAATAGGGTTTCCATTTAAAATAAGAAAGTTGTTGTTACTTCCGGTCAGACTGGAAGTTAACTTCGACATGTCAATATGCTCAAATTCTAGCTCTTATGTCATTATATCGACGCTCCAAATTTCACAAACCTACTTCATACAATAACTGAGATATTCCGTAGGCAATACTTCCGTAGCCACCCGGTATAATTCACTAGAACTCACCTCACTGCGCACTAAATTCACTCCGAACGCTATAAGCATTAATTACATTTATGTCAAGACTGAGCCCTCGAACCTAGAATGTGCATAATATAAGGACGCGATCAGTAGTTCTTGGGGGTGGGGGTGCCGCTGACCGCGTTTTATATTTTCAACAACATTCATAGATACATAGATCGTAAAATGCTCGAAGCACTAAGCACTGGATCCAAAAAGTGCTCGGAAGCACAGTGCTTACGAGCACTAAAATGCTTTAAGTATTTTTACGAGCACTAAGCACAGTGCTTTGAGACAGCTCTGATATCTGCATATTTTAATAATCCCGATATTTTTTTTGTCCCACATATCCTAATACATTCTTTGTAGTAATTCACTAGTAACTATTGAAACACATAAATCAATATTTTTAGTATTTTATGGAAACTTATACTGAAACATTCCAATATCCAAATTTTCACATTCTTTATGTATATATATATATGCACTTTCAATCCTGCATGAAAAATGCATTCCTGTCGACATTCAGACCTGCGTCTATTGTCCGTGAAAAACGAGTTCTAGTTTGAATAAAAAAAAAAAAAAAATACCTTGGAATTATTTGAAAAACCCAAGTTGAGAGAGTGTTCAATCCGATGGTGATTTTTAATTTCCCCTAAAAAAATCGCCAATACGATTTATCGAATTTTAACCTTTGAGAACTACGATTCAAAACAAAGATCTTGAAATCGTAGAAAAGATAGGTGTCCCGCTTTCAAGTGGGTCACACTGTATACAAAATTCTTCATGGATATCTGAACAAAGTTCTTATTTCTGAACAACTTTTTCCCATAAGAATTTTTGACATTGTCAAAAAAAGTAACTCTACTCCTGCATGGAATTCACAGTTTTCAAGAAACATCATATACAATTGAAAAAAATGTATATATGATGGTTGCAGTTCAGAATTTACTTACATCATGCAAAACTTTTTATTAGGAGGAACTTTTTTTCGTAAAAACAATAAAAGAGTGTCCCATATGCTGCGGATTTAAGTGGAAGTGAATAAAAATGACCCTAAAACTGTTCCTTGGGGAACTCCGTATTCAAATAATTTCAATTTCAATAACACCAATTTTGAAATCGTTTTGGCATTTCCCTTTATCAAAAATTAAAGTAATTAGAAAGTTCAGGGTTTAGTAATGAGATCATTTATTGCTATTAGAATTTCAGACGTTATACCGTCTATACCAGGACTCTCATTCAATTTCAGAGATTTTGTTGTTCTTTTAATTTCGTCTTCATTAGTTCCTTCTGTTAGAATGGAATTTCGCTTAATATGACGTAATGAATAATTTGAGATATAAATTTTATTTGCGATTTTTTTATTCGGATTTTCTCTAACTTTCTTCCTGTAATTAAGAGAGAGTGGCGGGAAACATCTAATGGAATTAGTTATTGACAGGTACGAAGCTATCATCATAGGAACTGGAAAATTGAATGAATCCAGTGAATATTATTTGTGTATTCCAAAACAAGTTTCCGAAAGAATCGAAAATATCTCAATAAGATTGTCACATGTATTTCAGGGAGTCATTCCCAAATGATAATTCAATTCGTAATAATTCTTGTACTGATTTGGAAGGAACTTCATACAGACTTGTAACGTTACTACATAAATAAAGGGAAACTGTTGAAAAATAGAGCAAAGCCATCTACGAAATATCAGATAATACTCAAAAATCAATGATCTACATTCACAGTTTACTGAAATGAATGCCTATTAGTACATGTACTCCTTTTGTTCCATTTCATCAGTCGTTTACACAAATTACTATTACTCTCTTATCCCGAATTCCATTAAATCCACCAAATTCATTCACCGCGATCTCTTTTCAAGAAAACCGAATAGAATACAAAGTTCGCCGGGCCCCGGATGGGAACGAAAAGAAAAATAATTTTCTAGGAAATCCTGGAGAGGTAAAATGAAACAAATGCTTCCGTTCGGGTTTATGTATTTATGTGTGTATGAAACCAATTAGGACTAATTGAAAGCAATAATGTTTCTCGTGATTTTCGTAGCATGTTTCGATTGTCTGCATTCGAAATCATTCAGAGTTCTCTATCTAGCCGTTCCGGGACTCAATAGGCTAGTTTTTAGAACATCCATGTCAGGAATTTCTTGTTTTCTATTTCTTGATAATTTTTCTGGCCTGGGTTATTCCTGGTGAATTGTTTCACCATTATTAAGATTTTTCTCGGATCTAAAATCTGGTGTTCAAAGTATAGTTTTTGATGAACCGCAAAAAAATTCTAGATCATTCAAGGCCTCACTTTCCCCTTCAAAACAAAATCTACCTCCAAATAAGAAGAAGGGAGTTTATAGAAAATTCTACTCATATACGATCTTCAGAGGTGTTCTAGGAAATGCTGTTTTCCAACACTGCCTGGTACTATTCTCATTATTATTATCATTGAATTTTAGCCTTCGGAATCAGAGTCTCAATGACTAGTTAACAGTTTTTCAGAATCTTCGAATTAATCACAACAGCTAGTCTTATTCATTAGTCTGGAGAAGCCATAATTTTCAATTGCACAATATCTAAAAAAATCATTGACAGTTGTTGAAAATTACCAACGTATTTAATTGTAATTGCAGTTGGCAGTTGATTTTTTAGCAGTAACTTTCTATCCAGCAGTTAAACCACCAGTGGCGTCGGTGAAAATATGATTTTCACTGGATTGGATAAAAACTAAATTACTGTGAGAAAACTCATTCGGATTAAGAACTTTTCACAAACTGCACATCCCATATCAATTTATTCAAAGGGGGATGAAGGGTTAAAATAAGTCCTCCAAAATAATTAAAATATACAAATTCCTTCATAAAAAAAACCTGCCAACTCAAAATTCAAGTTTGTATACATGAAATGAACGTCACGTATTGATTTCATCCACTTGCAAAGGGGATGAAGGCTTAAAATAATTCCTTCACATGAATAAAAATAAACAAACGCTTTCGGAAGAAACACCGAATTGAAATCCACGGTATACGTTTTCGAAACGTCCTGTATCAATTTCATCCATTTTCAATAGAGATGAAGGGTTAAGATCTACCTTCCGAAAGAAATCAAATGAAATCCTGGTAGGTTTCTTCCAAAGGCATTTGTTCATTTTCATTCTTGTGAATGAGTAGTTTCAAACCATCATTCCCTTCGCAAGTGGATGAAATTGATACGGAACGTTCATTCCATATATACAAACTTGTCCTGTGAATTTCAAGTATGCAGGTTATTTATTATGGCATTTGTTCATTTCAATTCTTTTGCAGGGTTGATTTTAATCCGTCATCCCCTTTGCAAGTAGGCACATGAAATTGATACGGGATAAGCATTTTGTGAAAAATTCATATTTTGAATAAGTTTTTTCAAATCAATTCAATTTCTATCCAAACCAGTGGAAACTATATTTTTACCGACACCACTGTTGGTTTTACTGATGGGTAGAAAATTACTGCTGAATATTCACTGCCACTTCACACCGGTTTTTTAGCCCAGTTTCTGAGTTTGAAAAACCACCGGATATTGCACAACATGTCGTAGAACATTAGCTGTTTGTGTGTTGTCATGACAAAGTTGTGATGTGAAGGAATGAAACAACGTTCAGCTTTGAAATGTTTTACATTCCTCTATTAGTTCTCTAGTTCATGTAGTAGGCCATATGAACGGTGAGGGTGAAATCTGAAACAATATTCTGCTTTTTATTCTTCTAATCTTTGTAACATTGGAAAATCAATGGCCGAACATTTACAATGTAACCCACTCTCAGTTGATAAGACTACAACCAATAGATCTATAAGAAAATCAATATTTTTGTCTCCTGCGACAGAACAAGAAATAATCAATCAAATAAAAACCCTAAAGAATAATGCAGCGCCAGGCCCTGACTCCCTTAAAGCAAGTACTATTAAACAAATTGTTGTTCAAATTTCAAAACCATTAGCATATATTATAAACCTGTCAATTCAATCAGGACAATTTCCCACATTATTTAAAAAAAGTATTATTTCGCCTATATTTAAATCTGGACAAAAATTGATGCTGGGAACTATTGTCCAATATCTGTCATTAACAATTTCGCCAAAATTCATGAAAAATGTATAAAAACGAGACTAACAGAATCTTTCAATAAACATAATATTATATCGGAACGTCAGTATGGATTTAGAGAGGGCCTCCGTACAAGTGATGCTATTTTTGAGGTAACACATTGTAAAATTCAATTGATCAAAACGAAAAGGTAATCGCCGTTTTTGTCGATTTGAAAAAAGCGTTTGACACGGTCTTCCATGCGCTTTTACTGTCCAAATAGAAGCATACGGTATCAGAGGCAAAGCCGCTGATCTTGTTAAATCTCATTTGACAAATCGCACCCAAGCAGTGAAAGTTAACCAAACTATTAGTAATGAAAAAATAACTATTGACGGTGTACCACAAGGGACTGTATTAGGATCGTTACTTTTCAATATTTATATCAACGATATCCTGAATCTACAATTAGGTGAGAATGCAAAGATCGTCGCTTATGCCGACG
Source organism: Chrysolina americana (assembly GCA_958502065.1). Lineage (NCBI taxonomy): Eukaryota > Metazoa > Arthropoda > Insecta > Coleoptera > Chrysomelidae > Chrysolina > Chrysolina americana. The sequence continues at coordinate 94,268,310 of OY293413.1, read as the reverse complement.
ACGCTGTCGTCCTGTTCAGCGGTGACTCCTGGGAGACCGTAACGAGACGTGCTGAAATGGGAATGAAAACAATTTATAATCAGATGTGCAAGAATTTACTAACTATTAATCTACAAAAACGAAATTTATCACTTTCTCGTTAACAGACGCAGGTTATCCAAATATGGGTAAAATAAAAATACACGACAAAAACAACTGCACTGATATTTGTGACTGTCAAAATATCATTGAGGAGGTACACGAGATCAAATACTTAGGCGTATTTATCGACCGATTTTTGAAATGGAGCAAACATATTGATCATGTTAAAAAATTACTTCGATGTACTCTACCAAAATTTAGAATATTATCGCAACGAACTATCTTTACGATTATTATGCGTTAGTGCAGTCAATTTTAGAATATGGTGTAGTAGCATGGGGGGCAGCTCAATCAACACATATGGAATATTTCAATATTGTGCAGAGACACATACTCAAAATAATTATGAAAAAGAACCGGTCATATCCTACCCAATTATTATATTTAAATTAATGCACTATCTATAATATATAAACACCCCAAATATTACACAAAATATAAACATAAATATGAAACCAGAAGTCAAACAGAAGCTCAATTGCAAATTCCAAGATAACAAAAAACAACTTCCCAAAAACATGCAATCTACATTGGCATACATTTGTACAACAGGCTACCTGATGCAATCAAAAAACTAAATAATCACCAGCAATTCAATAGAAAAATTAGAAAGTATATCATGACAAATGATTCCCCACATTAATAGACTATTTATCTCTGTCAAGGAAACAATTAAAAATTAGAATTTAATTAAATATAGTTTTAGGTTTAGCTACAATTCTTGAACTTAATATTATGATTAATATTACTTAATAGCCTTGCCGTCAAGCACAAACCTTAGGTTTTTTTGACGGTATTTACCATTATTTTATAAATATGTACTAGTTATGGAATAATAAAAAAAAGAATATTGATACATTTTCTTCTAACCTATTTTTTCTGTTGCAGGTCGAATGCAAGAAAGCCCAACCGAAGGAAGTGATGCTGCCCGCAAACTTGGCCAAAACGCGGGCGGCTGGTCGGGGAGCCTACGGTGAGTTGCTAATGCTGAACCCCGGCCCTGTAACGGCGACCTCTAACGCGTCCTCGACTTCTGCTCTACGTTACGCGCCCTACCCGCTGCCGATGACTGCCACCGCGGGGCACTCCATACCGTTGGCAGCCATCGCAGTGGCACCGGGTCCTCTACATTACTCCCTGTACGACGTAACGGGCTGCAAAAGAGTGTTCGCCGCCCCCGGAGCTCTCAGGACCTTCGGAGCCGCTAGGGCCGCTCCGGCCCTGGCTTACTCCATGAGCGACCTGTTGGGGCTACAGGGGTTGGCAGACTTCCCTACTGTTTATACGAATACGTTGCCAGCAGGATTGGGGTTGTAAATGTTTTTGCTGTGCTTTTTGTGACATAAATAGCAGTATTAGAAGATATACGTGGATATTTTAAGTAGTGTGTAGAGAAAATGTACAGCGTGATCATAGCGTCATGCATAAGTTAATATATAATAAGAAGGGTAATGGCAATGATGAGATCGAAATCAGCTAACGCGACCTATTTTGCTGTTGATTTTCGTTGAAGATGTTATTCTATAACTTTAAAAAATATTCACAAACATCTCATGATTATAGTGAAATTTGCACAGAATGAAATGAAATTAGTAAAAAACTACCTACTGAAAATACTCATATTTGTACAATTTCTGTAAGATTTTTGTTTCATCAGGTTGATTTTTTTTTCATTTGGAACAGCTTGGGAATGTGTTAATCATTTATTAAAAATGTATATTGATTGAATTCATCTGATTGCATCAACTTTCTCAGCAATATATTTCCTTTGGAAACGTTTTGTATTCCTAAGAAAATTATTCCTCATGAAAAATCTGTAGAAATTTCGTGAACATTTTCTGATTGCTCCAATAATTGAAATTTTTCATCGGGACAGGGGGTTCAAAGGTCGTCAATTTTTTGAAAATATATATTTATTTGATTTGAATAGTGATTTTAGAATCTCTGGCGACTAAAAAATGTCTTTCATCCAGATGTCAGTTTGCTGATAATTTTTGTGAAGCAGACGTATAATTTTTTTTACTAAACCTTTGACTTTCACTTATAAAATATAATTTTTCCAACGGCAGACTAGTCTTGTGAGTTTAAAAAAAAACTCAAATCAGGTACATTCAGATTCAAGTTCTCACTAAATCATCAATATCTCAAGGACATACAAAGCAGCTTGTGCAGAAAATTTTGATGCTGATGTTATCTGAAAATACTGAAATGAAGAATTGTTTAGGTATAATTAGTGTAGAAGCACCGGAAACTTCAGTATATTTTCTCAATAGGAAAGATCAAGATGAATGATCGTCTCATATTGTTTCATAATTAATCTTACGTTATTGTCATTTTCATTGTTTAAAGTGTGTTCCCGACATATTCCAAAGGCGTAATCATTATTTCTGGGAATTTCTATATTTTAATAATTTCAGAGTAAACCGATTTTCTATTTTAAGTGTTTCCAAGATTCTTATGTATAAATTTTCATTCAAATATCAACTCCTATGTCAATATCGATTCCTACTATTATTCGCTACACTCTCTGTTTTCATTGGGACAACACTTTCCAGAATTCAAGGAAGAACTAAAGGTTTTCCCCTCTGAAAACAGATCAATGGTAATAAATTTCATTTCATTCTTCAAATCATTCTTTGAATAAAAATGAACCAAGTTTCGGAACAACTTTAATTGTACAGTCCGTAGTTTACGCATATCTTACACCCTTCATAAAAGGGTAATTTATGTTTATATCAGTATTTTTATCAGCGAAGATATATCCTCACACACCCTCGTAAATTATTGTTAATGGGATTGCTTCAGGAAACCGCCTGATGAAATATTCTGCAAAATGGCCTAAATTCGGTTGGAACAGTACAAAATTCAAGACTGCTAGTGAAAATTTTAGTTAGTTCGTGTAGGCATAGACGATTTTGTTCCTCAAGGGTTTTAATAGTTAACGAATAGTAGGTAGATTCATACAGAACATAGTTGCGTTGTGACGTAAAATAACATGGAATTTCTAGTTTACGCAATAAGAAATGAATGTATTATTTTAATTGGTTGACAATTCGATGTGAACATGATCTGAATCACTGAACATTTTTGGACATTTCAATAATAGAGATAATAATTGGTCATAATTTCAAACGACTGTCAGTTTCACAGGTTCTTAATGACGTAGCATAATATAAAAACAACGTTTCTATGAAGGAAGGGAGTGAAGCAGTGAAGATTTTTTATTTCGAATGGAATGTGATTAAAAACCAATAACGCTGTATAATTCATTCTCTATTTTATCAACTTTCACAAGATATTCATTTATTACATTACAAATTTTGAGTTCATGAATAGTTTGTGCTATGAAAATAATGCAAAATATAATTTTGAGTAAGTAAAATCCAAATAACTCGCTATAGCGCTCAAAAATCATATGAAATCTCTTTAGAAAAGTTTTGGAATATGTGTCTTTCAAGCACATCATGAATTTTTTTTGAAAATATCTATGAAAACAGGCCCAAATCTTGAAGATATGCCCGATAACCGATGTTAATAAAAAAAATAACTATTAAACACGCATCTCAGTGAGTTTTCAATCACAGAATTTCCATTTTTGTTTCATGGAACAAACCAAAGGTTATGGACTTTGAATAACATTCGATATTATTTTCATTGCCAAAATATCTTGAAAATTATCAAATTTTTTTATTTTAGTGCAGAAATTCATGCTTCGATCTTACTGACATAACTTTTTGATGTTTTCCATCGTTTTACCATAAACAGCATTCATCAGTCACCAAAATGTTTCTCTGGACATATTTTTAGCAACTGTTCCTACCTAGTTGATATTTGTATCAGAACATGATATTTTAAAAATCCTGTTCAACTCACTAAAAACTTTTTAAAAATTTAACGTTCAAGCAATATTTTCTATGGCAGAAAACGTTCTCAAAGTCAGAAAGTACCAAAAACATCACTTGCGATAATCATATTAATAACCGATTAGTCGTTTAAAATAGTCTAGATAAGTTTTTCAACTGAAAATTTGTAGTGCATAATGAAATGAACATGGTTTATTAATTTGATCAAGAATAATCAATAATCACAAAAAAATCTCACACGGATTTTGCTCCTGTAATATTTTTCTATTTCGCTTTCAATTCTCCCCCCTCATATTTGAAATATTATCACACGTCATTATCACCATATCATCATTTTATTGCCTCTTATCTAATTTTGTTGTTCCTATCAATGGAAACCTGCTTTTATACTCCATTTACTGCATGTATTTTAATAAATCGTGGTTTAGTCACTTCTGAGAAATGATCCGTATTTCATTGAAATTTTCTGATGTCAAGCAATGTTCACATCCCCTTCTCACAAGATAATTGAACGGTGTGAGATCAGAGCCTCTTCATACCTCTTCAAGTGATTGTTAACTTTACCGAATTTCGTACAAACTCATTTGAAGAAAATAACTGGGTTGACACATTGACTAACATAAACAAGATTAATAACAGCTCTTTTGAGAATTCTCGATGTATTTATTAGTTTGTTTCTTCTCGTGAAATTCCTGCTATAAAAATTCTGTAAACACACTGAAATGTTATTTTTTGTCATCAACCAACTTATACGAGCAACATATGACAACGAAATATTAGATGTTCAAATTAGTTGAATATATATATTTTTCGAGAATAAATTCGTATAAACGTAGACAGTTTTTAGTAAAAAAATCGAAAAGAGAACTAACTCTTCAGTAGCCTGTTATGTCTTCATTCCTGCTGACTATTTAGACAGTTTTGTGAAATTGTTCCAAATTAGAATTATAAGTCTGTAGAAAGAACACATAAGGAAGTAGACATTGATAACATGTATCGTCTCTCCTAGATCTCTCTGTAGCTCATGAAATTTCATCGTGTGTTAAAGCTGATTGTATGAAATCGGAACGAAAATGCTATAAAGCCAAACGCAAAGCGATGTAGAGAGTATCTTCGTTCCGATTTGTTTCAATAACAACAGTATTCTGTGAAGTTCTTAGGATAGCTAGGATGTTTTGTCTTATCTAGAAATTAACCCAAAAAAATTCACGCAAGTCGGGGCAGTAGTTATCCTTTTCAGGTCCTGGCCGGTTTCTTCCTTGTTGGTCCTTCGTGAGGTGTCGCCCCGGTTTCCTTTACGCTATGTAGCCTTGTGAAGGTGCGATCTAATCTTTCGTATAGAACTTAGATAATGATAGTTTATATACATTCTTCTGACGGCTTCGTCATAGCGAGCTGGTAAATAATCGTTATGACGAATGCTGTTATGGATTTTTTTGACATTTTTAACACTAGCCACAGTGCCACAATTCAACTAAAATCACAGAATGTAGTGGAGATTTTAATCAAAACCACGTTATTGGTAGATTTATTTGATCATAAGACACTAGTGTTTTATGACTCCATAAATCGTATTATTTTATGAATGTCAGCTGTGGATAAAACATTTTTTGTACAACTCTCAAAAAACTTGACATTTCTGCACCTCTATTGATGCGTAAATATTAACTTTTTTTCACGGTGAAAAAAGGCTTTTTTTCACTACCAAAATAATTCACAAAATAATTATGAAATATTACTTTCTCAAGGATTAGCTTTTAACAGAGTCAATTATTAATTGATTATTCATCATAGAACAATTTCATTTATTGGAATAATAATTGATAGTAAAGTTTGAACAATTACACCCAACATAAATTTTCGAAGATGTTCCATGTTGCTGCTAATCAGATTTCTTGAAGAGTTGATTCCACAATTTTATTTGATTAATGTTTGGAAGATGATGGAGAATTCAATATTTTGTTAAGAATCTCAACTTTGTTAATCAATCTATCTTCTTTATATGCTTCTGCTACGGCAGATTTCCAGCCACTGTGACGTTTTATGGATGTAATGTTGCCCCCTGCATTATCCAGAAGAGTTACAGAGCATTGACCTGTGTAGCTCTTATACATAGCCATAACTTATCAAAGAAGTAACAATAAAACACTTAGATCATAAAACACTGGTGGTTGATGACTTCATTAGCCGTTAGTATGACTTTATAAATGCCAGTTGTGGATAAAACACTTTGATTCAATCTGCTTGGTCTTTCGTATTCCACATACGTACCAACTGCGCCAAATTCGTAAGTTGAATTCACGGGGAATGGTGAGAACATAAGGATTCCTTCTATTCTGGAAATAATGATGCCAACAATTGAATTTTCATTTGAACAAAAATAGTAGCCAATCTAATTGCAAATTGGACTATTGTGAGGTATATATTGATCGTACATTTCATTTTTGATGTCAAGTTATAAAAATAAAATTGATGAATGAAAATGCAATGAGCAACCGTATTACACGTACTTCAGACTTGATGGTCATCGTTAGGTGGCCTTTTTGTTTTTTGTTTTTTATGCGAAGATAACAACTCATCCTTGCATTTGGCTACACCATCCTAATGACGACCAAGATATACGTGTACATGGCTGATTTTCCGACTCACCCACTAGCTCATTCTCTGTCCAATTAATCGGACTGATGTTTCATTTGTGGAAATTCATCTTTTGGAAAAAAATAATTGTGGTACTGTGGAGATTCGTATCTAATGACCTAGATTAGGAAATTAACGAAAAGTTTGTATCTTAGTGTAGTCAAACTTCATAGTCGTTAGCCAACTTTGAAATTTTTATAATACTATACCCATTTAAATATTAAATGTGACACACAAGTGTTTTAATTTCATGCAAACTCCACTCGGAGTAAAATATGAGAGCATATATTTAAAATTATTGTGTAAATTTATACAGTTAGCTGAAATTTACTCGCATATTTCTGCTTACAGAGAAGTTATTTTAACCGTCTAGAGAAGTATATTGAACAAGATTACTTGTTGAAACAAGAAGTATTTTGGCTTTTCTCTGCATTTTTTGTGGCTTGAAAGTTATACCAAGAGAAAGTCGATAGACGTAGTTTCGATCTTTTTCAAAGGCCTTCTTCTGATTTCAGTAAACCCCATCATTGTGAAAATGGAGATGGTCCTGAAAGAGTATCGGATCTAGTAGCCTTAGATATGGTAGTTTAGTCGAATGTTTAACGCAGTCGTTGGGAGTAACAAAAAAATGTGCTAACTACATCGAATATCTTAGTTGTTAGTTATATAGCCCGGTTAATCGAGTCTCAGTAGCTTAGACACGTAGCTGAAATTTCATGAATGCTAACAATTCGTTTTCTAGAAGAAATAGATCTTTGTTGTCTCTATTTGTTTCCGCGGCGTGATCGAATTATTTACTAATGTTTTGTTTTCGTTTTTTAGATTTTATGTGGTCTCTGGGAGCTCTTCCTGACGGTAAGTTATATTTGATTTAAATTATAAAAAAATATATTTTCGATAGCTAGTATATTATTACCATAATTTTTTTAGAACTATTTTCTATTGTTGAATTATTAATTGAAATAAGAGAGATTCGGAAAGTAATTCATATTATTTATTTTTTCGAAAGAATTACTCTGATTTCATATTTGATGTCTCTGCTATTATAAAACTCATGGGTTCACAAAACCATGACAATTATTTTGCCATATATTGGCTCCCACTACCCATACTTTGTGAAAGTTATCAATGTTGAAGTTTCATTAAGAAAGATGATATGGATATTTATGAATTGATTTCGACAATTGATGCCTCTTTTTGATTATGAATATGATTTCAAGAAAACTTTTCTGTTTATTATGAAACGAAAGCGAAATTAACAAATTAATCATGATTTTATAATTAATTTTCAGTATAATCTGATGTACAGGTATATGGAAAATCCAGAAAATCATGAAAAATAAAAATTAATTATATTCACTTCAAATTTGCACTACATACGCAGAATTTCATGCTGAATCCAAAAATTTATGATTTGTTTATGCCCAACATTGTTTTTGAGGGAAAATGATTCCTCTTAATTCTACATGAACTTTTCAACTCGAGAACGGTTGAAGCTAGAGTAATTCTGCGAAAACCACTCATTCAGATTGGTGAAATTAATATACTCTGTGAATTTCTAGTTGATCGAAGAACAAAGGAAAATACTCGAAAAATATCCTAAGGGGTAGACCCCCCAAAATCATGAAAAATTGAAATGAATTACATTCATTTCAAATTCGCACAACATACGCAGAATTTCATGCTGAATCCGAAAATATATGATTTGTATATGTTCAGGTACAAAATTTAGCATAAAAAAAATAAAACGTCAAAAATTCTCTTGCCAGATGAAAATTGCGGAGGTGTCGTTAAAAGCCTATAAAATTTTCAACTGACTCGGAATCGACTTCATATTTGATTCACAAATTCAAAAAATATTGTATTTCAAAAATATTGTATTTCAAAAATATACGTAAAAAATTTTTTTGAAGGAAAATGATCCCTCTTAACTCTAGATGAACTTTTCAACTCTAGAACCGTAATTCTGCGAAAACCACTCGAATCAGAATGGTGCAATTTGTATACTCTGTGATTTTCTAGTTGATCGAAAAAAAAATGTGGATACTCGAAAAAAATCCTAAGGGGTAGACCCCTGATAATCACGAAAAATTAAAATTAATTAGATTCACTTCAAATTTGCACTACATACGCAGAATTTCATGCTGAATCCAAAAATATATCATTTGTTTATTCCCAACATTGTTTTTGAGGGAAAATGATTCCTCTTAATTCTACATGAACTTTTCAACTCGAGAACGGTTGAAGCTAGAGTAATTCTGCGAAAACCACTCGATTCATATTGGTGAAATTAATATACTCTGTGAATTTCTAGTTGATCGAAGAACAAAGGAAAATACTCGAAAAATATCCTAAGGGGTAGACCCCCCAAAATCATGAAAATTTTAAATGAATTACATTCATTTCAAATTCGCACAACATACGCAGAATTTCATGCTGAATTCGAAAATATATGATTTGTATATGTTCAGGTACAAGGTTTAGCATAAAAAAAAATAAAACGTCAAAAATTCTCTTGCCAGATGAAAATTGCGGAGGTGTCGTTAAAAGCCTATAAAATTTTCAACTGACTCGGAATCGACTTCATATTTGATTCACAAATTCAAAAAATATTGTATTTCAAAAATATACGTAAAAAATTTTTTTGAAGGAAAATGATCCCTCTTAACTCTAGATGAACTTTTCAACTCTAGAACCGTAATTCTGCGAAAACCACTCGAATCAGAATGGTGCAATTTGTATACTCTGTGATTTTCTAGTTGATCGAAAAAAAAATGTGGATACTCGAAAAAAATCCTAAGGGGTAGACCCCTGATAATCACGAAAAATTAAAATTAATTAGATTCACTTCAAATTTGCACTACATACGCAGAATTTCATGCTAAATCCAAAAATATATCATTTGTTTATGCCCAACATTGTTTTTGAGCGAAAATGATTCCTCTTAATTCTACATGAACTTTTCAACTCGAGAACGGTTGAAGCTAGAGTAATTCTGCGAAAACCACTCGATTCAGATTGGTGAAATTAATATACTCTGTGAATTTCTAGTTGATCGAAGAACAAAGGAAAATACTCGAAAAATATCCTAAGGGGTAGACCCCCCAAAATTTGAAATGAATTACATTCATTTCAAATTCGCACAACATACGCAGAATTTCATGCTGAATCCGAAAATATATGATTTGTATACGTTTAGGTACAAGGTTTTTCATAAAAAAGAAATAAATCCTCAAAAATTCCCTTGCAAGATAAAAATTGCGGACGCGTCGTTGAAAGCCTTTAAAATTTTTAACTGACTCGGAATCGACTTTATATTTGATTCACAAATTCAATAAATATTATATTTCACAAATATAAGTGAAAAATTGACTAAAAATTATTTTGAGGAAAAATGAACCCTCTTAATTCTAGACGAACTTTTCAACTCGAGAACGGTTGAAGCTAGGGTAATTCTGCGAAAACCACTCGATTCAGAATGATGAAATTAGTATATTCTGTGAATTTCTAGTTGATCGAAGAACAAAGAGAAATACTCGAAAAAAATCATAAAAATGATGAAAAATAGAAATTAATCAGTTTAACTGTATATGCAGAATTTCATGCTGAATCTGAGAAGATATGTTTTGCATATCAGTTACAAGGTTTAGCATAAAAAAAAATAGAACGTCAAACATTCTCTTGCAAGATGTAAATTGCAGAGGTGCCGCTAAAAGCCTATACAATTCTTAACTGACTCGGAATTGGTTCGCAGATTCAAAAAATATTGTATTTCACGAATGTAAGTAAAAAATTGATCAAAAATTGTTTTTGAGCGAAAATGATCCCTCTTAATTCTAGATGAACTTTTCAACTCAAGAACGGTTGAAGCTATAGTAATTCTGCGAAAACCACTCGATTCAGAATGGTGAAATTAGTATACTGTGGTCATTTACAAAAGTGATTACTAGAAAAAATCCTAAGGGGTAGAACCCTAGAAATCATGAAAAATACAAATTTGCAGGATACAATAGTTGAATATGCTTACTGTAATATTGTCCTCACCACTACTGAACTCATTTTCCAGTCTTTTTATTACATTGATAACTTCATCTATTGTGATAGTAGGGTGGATATGTCCTTCTAAATATTCAAACTTTTATTCTCGTCGGTATAGTAGATAGAGGCAAGTAATACAAAATTTCAAAAAATCCCTTGTTACAGAGCTCTGATGAAAAATCAATTATAATTCGAAACGTTGGCTATAAAAACAATAGTTTTTCTTCGATCTCATTCATCCACATCCCAATAAAAACCCCAGAGAAGTAAATTCGGGGTTACTACACTCATCAGATATTATTACTATCATTATTATTATTAATATCGATTTTATTTTCAGGTTTTCCCGCTGCGGCATACGCCGCTTACGCGGCCGGTCGGGGTTACTCAGGCTACCCTAGTTTCGGACTGCCCTACCCAACAGGTAATGCTTTGACCAGTCTACACCACCACCCGCTGCAGCTGTTGTCCTACCCCCTGGACCACCATCTGGGGGTGTACGGCAACGCTGCAGCGGCTAGTCTGCATGCCATGCCCCTGTGAACGTTGGCAACGTCGCGAACCGGACGACTTCGGCTCGACATTTGGCCGAGGTCGTCGATTTTTCCCGGCAAACATAGGTCTCTTTTTCTGAATTAGGTGTTGGCAAGACTTTCTGTGTGATTTTTCTAGCCCATTTCAAGGTATCTGTGAGTTGGATCGATTCTAGTAACTGTTCGTTAGCCGGTTGAATGCGTAATACGTATGAAGTCCGAGGTTAAGTTGTCAACATTCAACGGAAGTAGTCGGCAAAAAAGGTATTATATCATTAATTTTCCCTTTCTGAGCCCTGACAAAATATGAAAGTTGCGCCACTGGATACTTTCTTTGGAAGTATCACATTTGAGAATTATAGAAGTTACTTTTCATTCGGAGAAATTATTAACTACTTATTTCATTTCAAGAAAACTCAAAATGCCTGTATTCAAGCTTTCTAATTAGTTATTTTGTTATTCCAAATTGTTTTACAGGGTGTTTCCTGCAGGAGATTATTCGTCAGGTTATTTTAAGATGAACATTTTCTGTGAACATTTGTCCGGAGTTGCTTCTTTTCTGAGATACAGGAAGTTGAAATAATAATAGGAAATAAAAAAAAACAGTAATTATAAAATATCATGAATGTCCTTGAACAGATTTGGTTTAAATTTAGTACATTTATTTGAACTGATAAGGTGCTCATTTACCCCTTTCTAGAATGAAATTATTGGGGCCAGCGGCTTCTTAGTGGATACCACAGTCAACAATATTTAAAAAAAAGTATGCCACTGTATTGTATTGTAGGGTTTTGCCTACACATAGTTCATTTCAAATTGAAAAGTTTAATTTTGTTTTGGATTATTAGTTGTTATTTGTTCACCATCCGTGATAATTTGATATAATATTTTATAATCAGCGTTTTTTTTATTTCAATGCCCTGTATCTCATAATCGAAGCAACTCCGGTCATACCTTCATAAGAATTTTTCTTCTGAAAATTACCTAATGAATCACCCATATAATCCCTGTATAATCAATTGATCTCACTTCTTTCGTCGATTATAGATGTTGCTGTGGACTGGTAACATCAGGTTTACCACATTTAATATTATTATTATTTTTCATAATCTATCGTCGTAACAACGAGTCTATCTAGAGTATTGACTTCTCCATTACAGACCAGAGCCAAAAATATTTGAAACAAAAATGATTCTTAGCAGTGTAAGGATGGTCACAAAAAGAGTAAATCATATGTGAATTGTGAAAAACCCAGATGGGTCGTCAAGAAAAAGTTATGGAAGGAGACTGGGTTTTTTACGATTCGTAGCTGAAATATTTAAAACTTTTGTATTGATAATTTTTCAACAGTGCCTCGAAAATACCGAGAAAAAAGCTGAAAACTGCTTTCTTGTCCTTAACTTTTATCTCCCGCAATTTTTTGATTTTTTTATTGAACTTGTTGAAAACGTCCTTCCTAGTGTTTAAAATGGGCTGTAATCTAATCGAAGCAAAATGTTCATTTTTCGATTTTATGCGAATTTGAAAAAAAAAATATAATTCGAAATGTTGCCCAACAAATATTCCATTTTTTTTTAATTATTCAGTACTCATTTTCTTTGTTGAAACCTCGACCTTAGGATGCTATGAAAAAAAGATATGGAAAATATCGTTAAAATGGAAAAAAAACACAAAAAACGACATTTTCATAATGGATTCTCTAGTGTATTCTTAAGAATTTATTATATTTTTCAAATACGCGTTGAAGTTGATGAAGATGTTTGAATAATTGAAAATATTGTTTTTTTTCTTTACACTTTCGATGATATTTTTCGATTCAAACGATATAGTTTTTCTATACCATCTCCAAGTCCACGATTTAACGAAGAACAGAAGTAAAGAATTTCGAAAATTGAAAATTTGATAACTAATTTTTTCTAAATTCGTATACCACCGAAAAATTTATATTTGATATCGAAACTACAGCCCATTTAGAATCTCGAAAAAAAGTTTTTAGCCCTTTACATTTAAAAATGAAAAAAATGCAAGAAATAAAAATTGAAACAAAAAAAAACATGGGTCTTAGTGGTTTTCTACTCAATTTCGAGGTATTGTTGGGAAATTATTGAAATAAAAATTTAGTAAATTATGATTAATTTAAATTAATATTTCAAACTTTTTTTGTTAGGCAAAAAATCGTAAAAAACCACTTTCAAAACCTCAAAACGTATTTTTAGCTACTCCCGCCTCCTTCCGAAATGTCTACTGACTCATCGAAATTTTTCTCAATATATTTATAATTTAATCCTAAACGTTTTGACCACACTCATACTGCTAAGAATTTCTTATGAATTCAATAATTTAAAATCGGTTTGGTTCTGGTCTATCAAGATTATTGACAGGACATCTTGAGGTACAAAGTTTGGTAAGATACTCCAACGTTTGCGTTTGCCAGGACCGTACTCGAATTATTTCGATGAGCTTTATAGCCTAGAAAAAATATGGCTCACCATCTAGAATACCCTGCATTGAACGGAAAGGAACTGTCCTCATACCAGTGTGACACCGAGTATTAAAATAATTCATTTTACTAATTCTGTTCACATGAATATTTTTTTCAACAGAATACTATCAAGTGAATACAGAATATACAGCTATCACAAAATTATGCAACAAATGAAACGGTTTTCATTTAATGTTATTCTGATAAAAAATATTGTGTATAATGTACACAAGAATAATATAGGGGAGAAAATCATAGTGCCAAGACAACGTCGCAATTTAAATCATTGGTGTTTCAACGGGGATCGATTTAAATAATTTAATGAATTTTATATAATCACTCTCAAATTGAGATACTCTACATTCTTGTAAAACACGGATACTAATAATAAATTAAAAAACTCCTTCTTAAAAAAATGTCATCTCATAGCTAACAGAACTTAAATTCACGGTAATACTAATGTATTAATGACTATCATCGTCAAAGTCATGTGAAGAACTTTTATTGTCCATATATTCTCTCAATTTATAAAACAGCAGAAAGTGAATAGTTTTGAAGGCAATCACTATGTCAATTTGACAGAAGATATCACATATCCATTCAATGGATGAATTGTTTTTGCCTATTGAATCTACGTTTCAGTCTAGATTGATGAACAGAATGAAGTGGGCTAGAAACATTGAATTTCCCATAATAGCTTGAATTAATATTTCTCTAGATAGAACACGATAATAAACGCTAGGTCTAGATTAGTTTAGGTCAATAAAGAGGTAACAAGTAAAACTGTTAGGCTAGGTAAAAGGTAACTTTGTGTACGATAGTGGATACATAACCCCTCCCCCAGTAATTTGTCTTTTAGTCTTGAGTTATAGTTTCGAATATTATGTCGACTATGTTAAGAGCATTCCGTCTGAATATGATAGAACCAAATGCTACAATGCTTTGAGTTTGGCACAAACATTCCATTTATGTGATCTCTGACGATTCAGGTAATGCAAAGGTTGGTATGTTGATCTATAGGTGACTTTTTCTTCTATCCTAATCCTGATTGAGTTTGAGTCAAACAGCTATTGTTGTTAGATATTTCTAGCAATGACTTGAAGGCTATTCCTTTTTTTATACTCGTCTCCTATACTGTTGCATATTTCTTAAGATCCACAAACTCGAACTATTTCAGGAATATCAACGGGAACATGGGAATTTGGGTAATTTCCGTGTGTCATAATATAAAGATTTCTTTCAACGCGAAATTGTCCCAATTCAAGGAAATGAGAAAGATTCATTGATCGATAAAAAGCTTGTTTGTGCTTCCATTGGTTGTATCCTTGACGTCTAATTATACCGGGTGTCCTCGGAAGGTGACTGGCCCCAATTTTTTTTTTTTTTTCGAAAATTATGAAATGAAATTCGGTGGATCTGTATAAGATATAAAACTGCAATTTTTGGCGAAGTGACATAAACATTTCATTTCTAAATGGGACACCAGGTTCATTTTTTCTTTTATTTTTCCCATATATGACATTCTGAAACCATGTAGATATCACTTGTAACTTTTTGTAACCAATTTCTTTCAATAAGAAATGAACGTTCCAATCTAGAGGGCTATGAATACGTACAAATCACCTATATAGTTCAAAAATTTTAATACACCTTTGGAATGTCTTGATTGTAATATTTTTTTTAAACTCCTGAAATATTTTGGCTGTCTTGAAAAATTCACCATCTTGTGCAAAACGTTGTCAATAAAAATGTACAATTTTTATTCTAAATCGATCCATAAGAAGCACTAACGTTGGCTCTACATATTTCATTGAATATTTCCTAAGCGTTTTTTTTTTTTTTTTTTCGAAAAATGGATATTCTTCCTATCACTCCGCCATAATATTATATCGCTCCATATTTTCGTTATGCATAGCATTACAGACGATGAACTTCGACTTTTATTTCGCTTGATAGCTTTTAATATATTAATTTTGATAAGTTTTCACTTTATGAAATAATAAAGGCGATACTATTATTATTATTATAATTACCCGTATAAAAGAAAGCAACTTGTGAATTCCAATACCACTCTGTCATTATTTTCACTCACATCAAAATGTATGTTTTGGAATATTTATAGATCTTCAACAACCTTTCGAGGAAAAGCGTATGAATTGATTCTTTTAAAATCTATTAGGCGTATTAAAATATTTGTCTGCCAGTATGTATAAGTATTGAAAAATTAGTTCATGCCAGTATAATAATTGAGATATTTAGTGAATGTTGCTGTATCGAGAAGTTTCTACACAATTTAATTAAAATGTTGATTTCAAAAACTGATATGATTGATATGATTTTTATGATTAGTGAATCTGACAGGAATTGTTTGTCAAGTGAAATTAATTCTCAACAGTATCCAAATAAAAGTCATCAAGATGAAATATCACGGAGAAAAAAGTCGTTCGTTGAAATTATTATGTCGAACAAATAGGAAGAATTGGCATTTTTCGAAAAATAAAGTTTTTTTAAGGAGAACTATTGAATTTAACCGAAGGAAATGTATAATGAAATTTGTCAAGCCTTTGTTGACAATGTGTGGCAACCTGTTTTTCGCACCATGAATATCACAGGTCGATTTGAGATATATCGTTTGAGAGAGTTGCCAACGTCAGACATTAGACCAAAAATAAATTTTAATGGGACTTGGCACAACTTTATCAACTCAAAAATTACTAGTGACAAATTTTGGAATAAAATGTATCATGAAAAAAATCTCTACAACCGTCATTATTTTCAAAAAAAGATTTACCTAGATGATAAAAAAACAAAGTTGGGACCCGCCCAGAAAAAAACTGGGACCTGAGAAAGTAGTATCATTTGGCTGATAAAATCATCCATCAATCTATTACCATAATGAAGATATGCAGGACCCTGTTCATTATATTTCGTTGATCATTCTCAGAATAATGAATTTTGTGAGTCTGAAGAACTACACAGCTATTTTTTCCTGTCAATAACACGACATAGATCAACATGTCAACCTTTTCGACATATTTGTCATCATTTCAAAATGCAAGCCATCAAAAATTTTAATATACTACATTGTTATTGTTGAACCGTTATTTTTGTATTGTGACAAAATATATACCATGTGTTACGAAACGCTTAATCGAAATATTTTATATAATTTTTCACGATTTTCACCTCGATGCCTGAAGCAGTCGTCGTATCTGTGCGACCCCGTCCCTCGCCCTCCATCCAGTTACCCATCGCGAATGGACACACCCGAACGAATTTCCGAAAAATATGTTTTCCGCTGATTTCACTCGTAACGTTTTCACTAGTTTCATTCTTATTCTCATCTTCTTTTATCGAAAGGAATAAGACATTGGGCTGCGTTCACAAGAGCATGGTACCAGTAGATTTCTGTGGTAGGTGATTTTTTTTTGATAAAACCAACGTCCGAACTAGGTGTACCTATCCGCGACGTGTATTGTCTTACCGTACTTGAATTTCTGGGAAAATATTGTGAAAACATATTTCTATATTGCATATCAGACGATATCGTTGTTTGAGTACGAAAAACTCGAGAAATCACTTGTTTTTGGACAGAGAAACTCGATGCTACGTCTTTGCTGACGTTTCGGGAATTCATTGTTAGCTTTTTCAGAAACGAAACGTCAGTGGAGACGTTGGACTGTTGTTCTTCAATAATTAGAAATTTCTGAAGGGCCTTAACGCAATTGGGAGAAACGATAAGGATGATCCAATTTGAAAACATTAATAAAATTCTACTTTGAATTTGTGGAAAATGGTTCACTGAGAACTACACCTTTTTCAGTAGTATTGCAGAAAGTGTCCTTTGAATTTCAGAATAACCACTTACATTTCGAAAATATCAATTTTGAAATACATATGATATTTTCTGAAATACAATTGACTATACAGAAATTAAAATGATGTTTTCTGAAATTAAATTGATTATTCTCAAATACAATTGATGCTTTCTGAAATCGTGCTGACTTTTCTGAAATTCTACTAACACTTTCTGAAAATCAGCTCACTATTCTGAAAATCAATTGACGCTTTCTTAAATCAAGTCACTACTCTGAAATACCATTGATACTTTCCAAAATATAAATAACTATTCTGAAATTCAATTGACTGAAATGGAGTTGACGCTTTCTGAAATACAACTGGAAAAGGTGAAGTGCCAAGACTTTCCTCACCTGTCAAAATTGACGTTATTTCCTGGAAATTGCTGAAAACAGGCTTGTTTATGGAAATTTCGAAAAATTCATGATTAGAATGTTGTTCAGTTTTCATTTTTACATATGTTAACGAAATCTCAATCTCCAATCTATTTATGCATTTTATTTTATTTTGTTGTCAGAATTTGTTGGATTCCATGGAACTTTAACAAAAATATTTTATATATTTTTATATTTGATGCAAAGTTGACGTACCTGATCTTATGGAATTTGGGAATTGAGTAGATCAGTCACATGTTTTATAGTGAAAATATGGAAGAAATTGTTGGACAGTTCTGAGTGTGCGTATTCATAAAAGCTAATCAAATCCATGCAGTATCTATGTACCATATTTTTACAGATGAGGTTACTGATAACAATAGGTACTCTAAAAATTTTTATAATAAATTGATGAAAATTAATCAATAATGATTAGCAGCTGAGAATTCTTGAAAGAAACAAATTTTATCCATACAAGTTTATGAAATTTCCAAAAACAAATACGAAAGTTACTAGACAACTTCTGAGTGAATCATTTCCACGCACTTCTTTGAAACCACAAACTATTTTATCAGTTTTTGATTGAAATAAAACTCCATATAATGCAAACTTTTCGAATATTATTTTATATCAAAAATTCTATCAAATGATAAACCCCATATCATCGGATAATTTCAACTATAAGCAGAACATAATATTTGCTGAGAGCAGTAATTATATGAAATATTCCTTCAAGGGATTTGACTCGTGGTCCATTCTGATTCACTGATTCTTTACAAATCTCAACAACCTGGAAATAGTCATAACATACCACCAAGGTTCAGTTTAAGGTCAATACATGTGTTTGTCACCTGCACGTGACAACTTGTACTACAGAAGAAGACGTTTTCACCAAGAAAATGAAAATATTTTGGAGATGAAAAATTAAATACAAAATACCGATTTTTATTGATCTTCTCTTTGTTTTGAGGTATTGTTGAGAGGTATTATATTGTTGAAAAGTAAACGATACAAAAGATTCAGATATTTTAATGACTCACAACTTCAAAACAGAAATTTTTCAACCACAAATCGCAAAAAATCACTATTCAATCCTTAAAACGTATATTTAACTACCCCCAACACCCGTTCGGAACTGTTCTGAAATCACTCATGATCTACCCTGTATTGCTAAGTATTTTTCATGAATTCGGGTAATTTAAATTGGTTTGGTCCTGTTCTAAGAGCTTTTTAGCCAGAGGGATTTTTTATACAGATGTAGAGTGCTTTTGCTCTCAGGCAACAAGGCTTCAATATCATATAGCCCAAATTCAGCTGTCAGAATATTAGGTCGAGTTATTGTTGTGAAGACAAATGCTCGACATTTAATTCATTGCACAGTATTATCAAAAATAATACCAAACCTCGCATTTTGTTCAATCGCAAAATTCAAAAAGGATGACATATCCTTAACAATGTGAACAGACAAACGATCAATTGTATTGACTGCAGCAGACAAAATAGCTGATTTTTTTCGCAAAAATTGCTTTATAGCATATTTTTTCACGAAAAATATCCGGAAAATATCATCCTCTCTATTCGTGAAACGAGAAACGTCATGACAGAGATGGCAGATATATCATTACCATTGTCAAACAGATTTGTCAGTCAACAAAATCCTAAGTAGTCCAAATCGTATTTCTAGAATGAAACGAAAAAAGAACCGCCAGCATATTTCAATAGATCCTCCTTCCAAACGGAGAAAAAATGCCTTCGAGAAATTTCCCTTCTCCGAAAACAACCCCCCATCTATATTTTTCAAACAAGTTTGTGCGATTTGTGAGCCCATGTTCTTAGCTTCTCTGCTACAGGTGAAGAAACATCTCAAAGAAATAATGAAGAATCATCTGATGGAAATCAATCTAGAACTTTCGAAGTTGGTGACTGAACAATTCGCTTCAAAAGCGTGTTCGGCTTGTGCCCCGCTTTTGGAAGTCGAAGCAAAAAAAATTTGCAGGCAGTATAGGGATATGATAGCAAATAAATTCAATGAGATCAAAATGAAGAGTGAAGCTATTTGTGAATCGAACCTGTTTGGGAAGTACTCGTTCAAGATTGAAGGATGAAGTCTAAATCAAAATAGTGGGTGTCTAGTTTGTGAAGAACTGGATTTATGGTTGAATTCGTCGAAGTTTTTATGAATGTTGAGAAATAACATGAAGCATTTCACCATTAACTTTTCGTGGCATTCGTTCAATAAGATTTTCGATAGTGATTAGTAAATATCTTAAGAAAGGAGTAGATGCCAATTTTTTTGGATAAATCATCGTTAAAAAATGAGAATTGGAATCGAAAGTGGCCACTAACTACAGTGTCATATATCATAATTAGGACTAGAAACATAATTCCGAAACAGATATTAATAATCTGATATTAACTAGTGATTCACTCATTTGCTTGTTCCAGAATGTCAAAATACTTTTGAATTTCGCACATTTGTGGAATTCTATTCAATGTTGGCTCGTTCGATTTACATTGAATCTAATTGTTCTCTGAATTATCTAAGAATATTGCTCAGTTGTCTTCCTTTCTTTGAAATCGAGTTCCTAGAGTTACTTAGACAGCACATATGATTGACGGGATATTAAGAAATGTATAGCACAAATGGTATATGAGAATTTAAATAAGGACTGGCCCAAGTATGGATCCTCACAGTACTCCATCAACGCAAATACTTTTCAATACCTGTCCAAATTTTCACACCATTTATAAACAAGATGGAAGCAATATATGAATTATTGGAACCGGAAAAACAATAGCCAAGAATGATAGCTCTCACAAATATATTTTTTTTGATAGATTTTTTCCTTTGAATCATTCAATGAGTTGATGATTGCACTATATTTGAATACTGTGGAATACATTTTGATTTCCGAAGATGTTCTTGTCATCTATGGAAATTAATTTCACCATTTCGGTTTGTGAAACAAACTCTCGTCGGCAGTTTGTAGAATTGTTTCACTACGTTCAAATTATCAGCGGTAAATCTTCTGAATGGGCCAACAATCTCATTACGCATTATTGTGCTTTCACAAAACAAATGCCAATACGAGCTGTGTACGTCGTAAATGAATTATTTACATTTATTAACGTCATTTTGATTCCAATCAACGAGCACGTTTTCCATACACGTGATGAGTTATAATAGGAATTGTTTTGAAAAGCCAGAGCATCCATTGACGTTCGTCAAATTGATTAGGACCGAACTGACAAAACTGGAGGTGACGTCGACGAATGTTACATCGTAGACGGAAACGGAAACAAAAATTATTGAAACTCTTGGTTTCTGGACGCCCTTCGTCAGCTGTCTTCGTCTATACAGAAGTCCTCATTGAAAAAAAATCTTCTCAAATAATGGTAGACGTCACAGGCTGTACGTCGATATTATTTTTCATTTTGTGAATTTCGAGGGCCCCTTACTCAATATCGAAGGACTCCAGGAAAAAGTGATAGGACGTACTGGTGAAATTTCCTATAGGAAAAGATGAAATCCTGGCACACCTTGTGTATTGTTACGTCATCAGGGCAGCAGTTCGCAGTACACAATATTCAAAGAGTGATAAGGATTGCATACTGAAATAAATATGATTCCTAGATTATTTCAAATATCACTAAACACCTCACAAATAAAAATTATTAAACATTGCTCCTAGTGAATATCAAATAATAACTCCAAAAAAACTTGAAAAATAACGTTGATCTAATTAGCCTACCCCCATCACTGATTAAATAAAATTTCTGAAGAAGTCATTGAAAAATTCGTAACCTTCAAAGCCTCTAGACTTGAAAAAAAATGTTTATCTTGCTCGGCAGAACAAGGCCATACGGCTTCTGAAACCTCTTCGTTGAAAGGCAGTTTAGAAATCTTAAATTGTTTTGTTTCTTGAAGAAATGGATTATAGTCAACATTCAGACATTTGGGGATTCATTTCAAAGATTTTCTTCATCCACTCAACCGATTTTGGATAGCTTAAATCAATACATCGTCTTATTTTTTTACTAGTAGTAGATACCAGTAGTTTTTGAATAATGATTGATAATATCTCAATGATGGATTTAGACTCTTATATCCCTCAGTAATACTGTTCTCTGCAAAGGAAAAATTCTTACTTTTAACATGATTATGAAGATTCTGGATGATCTAGTGGTATGAACTGTAAATATTTATATGTCGATTTTTCTCTCTTCAAAATTCTTCAAATTCAGATGCGTCATCAAAGTGCTCTTCTCTCTGTGAAGACAGCATTTCTCTTCTTCCTTTTATCATTATGACAACTCAGTAATACAAACAGTGTCATCGTCAAAGTCCACATCATATGTGACAATATTCCAATAATCATATGATGCAAATACTTATGTACTTCATATACTTCATGAAATTTTTGAGCCATGAATATAATAAAAAATTATGTTGAAGAATTTTTATTGATCGGCTATACCCGTCAAATATATCCTCAAGAAATTATTGAAAACTTTCCTGTTTAAGAATATTTATAATTGGATTCCATGGAAAAGAGATGAATCGTGCCAATAAAATCAAGTGTCATACCTAGTTGTTGCAAAGTTGCTCTGGTGTCAATATTTCTCATCAAACATGGCTTTATTTATTTTCATCAACTGGACTGCCCTCTATCACCGTAATGAAAATCAAAAGCGAAAATTTTACTGTAAAATGTTGAAAGTCGAGTAATATTTGTTGGTTAGGAGTAGTAAGTATGGGAGAGTTTTATTATCTATTTTATTTGTATTATTTTAATCAGTTGGGAAATTATTTTCAATACAACAAAATGAGTCGATCTATGAATAAAATCGTCAATGTGGTTTTAAATTATTTGCAAGTCACAAACTGCTCAGGAAATCTGAATTTGATAAGAATAATTATCGAAAAAAAATGTAAATGATGCTGATTTAAATAATGACCCTGTATTTCACCGCCTGTAAATTAATTTGGTATTCTGACAAAGCTGTGAAATTTTATCATTATTTCCATAAACAGTATTTTGTCACAAACTTATAATCAGAAATAAAATCAACGATATCGTCAAAATGTTACCATAAAAAAGATCTCAAAAATGATTATCAGTTATTACAATATCGTCTCCAGCTGCATCTGCTAAGCATTCGACATTTACCAGCCTGAAGCATCAACTTTGATACGTTCTCTGAAAACATCAGAGACGTTGATGCAACTGGCAATATAGTAGGTGTAATATACTCTCCTGAAAACTGAAATATCGTCTGTAGACCGTGGAAAACTTCTTTCTATTTGCAAATTTCTCACTGACATTCGTATATATTGAATAATGTGAAACGTTGAGAAAAGTAAATGGAATAGTTCGTATAAAGCATAATTTATAAACACGTTCACAAAATAAGTAGCTTCTAATAATAATAATACTCCCTCATAAACACTCGTTGAGTGTACCCAAAGGCATAGCCTGTGCCGGTAGAGGAAGGCTATTATTATTATTTGCCGTGGCGCATACAGAATATTGGTTCATAATCAACGAATTTTATGTTTTTTCGAAAGTCACTTTGGCACTGAGAATATTAAAAACGTTAGGGAAACGTTGGTATGGTTTCATGGAAACAATGTATTGATGTCATTGAGTTTTCAACAGAATGTTCTTTTTCTGGGACTCCAGCGATTCAATACTTTCTACGAGCCTATATTTTCATACTCAACTAGTAGTTGGTAGACAGTCTGAACCAGCAAATGGTACTAAAATTGTAATAAAAGCCTATTATTTACAACTCCAATTCATTTGCTGTGGTTTACCCCAAGGTTCGATACTTGGCCCTGTGCTTTTATCAGTGTACATCAGTGGCCTAGCCGATTTCAATATATCAGTTGTTTTACTTCCTTTACCGATGGTACTATTATCATAATAAGACATCGTAAGAGTAAATCTATCCTATTTCAAAGCATTTCAAGAGATATTGACCTAATTGAAGAATGGTTTGATTTGAATACAGCATCAACAAATTTCTCTATAACTAATATACTGTGCTTTCTTTACTATATTGTACCGTATGGGCTTTAGTTAGGGATACTATACAGAGTAAGGAAACAACTCTTTTTCAGATTCATGCCATATCGAGAGTCGATGGTACTTTTTATAAACTTGGAAAGAAATTGGGTTTGGGCTGATATGTCAATGCCAATTATTTCAAATCATTCTGGATATACTGCTACCAAGTCAGCTAATTCCTTGCAGAATTTCAATCGAACAAAAGTTTTTTCACCCAGAGTGAACAGAATTTTGAACTCTATCAGTAATTTAACAATTGTTTGAAGAGACAACACTGATGTATTCGAAAATATGGATGAAAATGAAAGCATTTCTTGTACACTTTTTCGTTTATTTGATTGTTTAGTATAAATATGAGAATTTATTGACCAAAAATACCGGTCAATATTTGAAAGAAAATCGCCTTGAAACACTTTCATATGTTATATTATTGAGTTAAGAATAATGTATGGTATGAATTCCATAAAATTTGCCGATGGTGTCATTGAGGAAATGTTATATAGAAAATTTTGTGAAACCATTCAATTGGTTCCATGGAACCTTACGAAGTGTTTTCATATCGAAGTGACTACAGAGTAGAAAGAAAAATGTATAATTGCAGTTTTTCAGATACCTACTTCTGAAACAACTCAAGATATTGTGAAATTGAAGATACCAACTATCCCGGAAAGTTTGGGAATAACAAATTTTCATCATTCAACCCCATCATCAACTAAAACAGTTTTCAATATGGCAATGCTTAGCATGAGATTTATGAAACTGCCTGTATTTCTTTCCTGAATCTTTTTTCATCACTACAGGAAAATATATTTTTTTTTTGTGATACTCATGATGCTGTTTGCGCTTTATATATGAAAATTTGTTCACTGGATAGTACAAAATTCTGCCTAAATGCGACATTTATAATATTATTCACACGGTGATTTTTAAAGTAATGGAAAATTTTCAACAGGCGATTGCCTCCATCAAATTGACGAAATACCTAAGCATGTATTGAAATATTGGAAGTTTTCGAGAAAAAACAGGTTCAAATTTTCGCTGGAACTTTCGAAAACCTCCGGCATTTTCTAATAAATGTAGACTAAAATCAAACCAGAAATATTTGAAAGAGAAAAAGGTGGTTATTTTCCATCTTTATGATGTGGACTATCCTCCGTTACAATCTTCTCATCACTTTCAAAATCATCCCGAATACTGGAATGTTTTTCACCAGAAACAAGCGCGTAATGACTGACCTACTTCTCACCGTTTCATTATAATATTACAATATCAGTCGGGAAAAGTGCCATTTTTTCAGTGTTTCCACTCTCTTCATTCGAATTTCTCTTGTCACTTTCAGGAATTAAACAAATGAAAGATAAATGCCAAAAGAAATATTTATGTAATAAGTATGTAAGGATGTGTGGCTGTACATATAATTTTAAGGTTATCTTTAATAAGTATTCGATGTTACGAGACTGTTGCCGAGTTGCTGATTGGCGACGAGGATTTTCAAGCAATGTAAAATAAACAAATGTATACTCTACAAACACGACCGCAGTTTTACTATCGATGAAAAGTTTCTGGACACCTGAAAAGTATACAGAGCATACTGGAAATTCAAAATATATACTCGCGTCTGAAATATATTCAACCTGTAGTAAATTCTGTTCCTCATTCTTCGATATGGAGAAAATGATAAAAAGTATGCAAATACGTCGCCTATATCCAGATTTTATTACATTATTCCAACTTCTGGAGAGAATGGAAATTTTCAGTTTCAGATTGTTTTCAGAATTCGAATTATGTGTAATATATCTCTGTGAATCACATTATGCAAAAATAGAAGTATACTTTTCTGGAAGTTTCCTTTCACACTGAGTGAATCACACAAAACACAAGTAACAGATAACTTTATGTATAATTCCGGTTGGAATTTCATTATTCAGGATATATTTCCATAATCTTCATCTGCACATGCTGATTTAGTATTATGGAATTATCAGGAAACACAATAAATTGATCCATAGTGGTTGTGGATATTTTTTATTTTCTTTTGTTTGTTTTGGTTAATTATTGCTCGTAATTCTTATCACATGGGTTATGTTAGGCCTTCACAATAGCACATTATACGGGGTGTCAATTTGAAATCATTCCACCCTTAATATCTTTCTTGCAGTAAATAATATGAAAAGTCACGTCGATTTCATTTTCAAGAGGATCACTTGTAATGAATATTTTCAGCCCTTTTGGTTAAACCACTTAGAATTAAAAAATAATGTTACGCTTTGAAACTCAATTGAGGAGGGGGGTTGAGTTGTACAACATTTTGAAGGGCGTTCAATTCTTTTTCCAATGGTATCCTGACTTATTTTCTAATGAGCAGTTTCCGTAATATATCGTTATTAACTTATAGAAGTAATTGAAACGCATAATTGTAATGACTATCCTTTCAATAGAAATGATTGGAAGAGTAGTTGGTACCGTTCCAACAATTGAATCTTATTTTGATGAAAAAACTTTTTATATTCGAGAACGAAATATCAAACACGGGATCTACTTACGTATATCTTATAAACTGTTCAGAATGTTGTCCATATTGCTCCACAGTAATGCAATCTGTTTTCGAACATTTCGGAAAACTTCACCGGGAATTGAGCAGCATATTGCTGTAATACCTCTCTCAAGTTCATCAATATCAGCAGGTTGTGTTTTATAAACAACAGATTCAAGACGTCCCCAAAGGAAGAAATCTTAGGGGGTTAAATCCGGTGATCTCGGAGGCCATTCAACTGTTCCCCTTCTGCTAATCTTTCTACCGGGGAGTCTCTCGTTCAACCACTGTCGGAATGGAAAAAATAATGAGGTGTAGCACCCGCTGTAAATATAACAGATCCTTCGGCAAGAGTACATTACCTTTTGCATCAATTCAAGTCTCTATAGAGTTATAAGACAATTGATAGTCTCTCCAAGCATATGACGATGGAAATTTCCAGTCAAGTTTCCTTCAAGAAATATAGGACCAATAATGTGATTTTCATTTTCGGAAAATATTTTCAATATTGACATTCAGAAATAATGACCATCCATTGCACATGGTTTCACAAAACTATATTTTATCATCATAATCATCCTTATGGATCCCGAGCTCTTGAAGAATGTGCATTCCATATGGACGAAATTTATGCATTTTTAGTACTTTTCTTACAGTCTCGAATGATATTTTCGTCTTTACTGCTACCTACTGATCCTACTGACCACCTAATCTTCCAACTAGTTCTTCTAAAATTCAATTCTTTTATATAATAATTTTTGTTCGAATAATAACCTGAAAACCATGCATCTCAATGCAGGCAAGTTCTCATTACTTCTGTTAGTTCAGAATTCTATTTCTCGGAAACTGATCGAAAATAAATGTAAAGGTACCATTGGAGAGAGAATTGAACGCCCCTTAAACGATGTTCCGCCTGACCCCCCTTCCAATTTGATATTCAAAGAGTAACATCTACCACGAGAACTACATATATTCGTTGAAAGTGTTCTCTTTGAAAATAAAACTGAACTGTATATTCGATTTCTCATAATATTTACTGGAAGGAAGATATTAATGGTGGTAAGTTTTCAACTTGACATCCTGTATGTGTAACTTTACTCTTTTTATTCCTGGAAGAACTGAATTTCTCCAGAGGGGCTTGAATAATATATTGCATGCACAAATTCAAATAACGAAAAGAAAAATCGAATTGAGAACTGTTATCTGTTACTTGCGAAATATCGTTCTGTGATCCACTCGGTAACTGAAGATATTTGCATTCACTCCGACTTGCGAAAATCACACCTGGATCTAGTTTCTCACTATAATCCCATTTCGAGGGAATGGTACCCAAGTCGCCTTTGAATAACTTTTTCAGAAGTTAGTTAAAACTCGCGAATATACCTTTGCCGAAAAGCCATATGGCAAAGTTCATACGGAGGTGTTCTTCTGCTCGTCCCGGATTATGTTACGTGTTTCGCTCACATACCATAAATATTTTAGAGGTAGCAGTTACTGTATATCGATTAAGCAGGTCTGGCGATTGTGAGATATTCTATTCAACTCAGAATGTCTTCGTGCGAAATAAATACAGAAAAAATCGCTAGTATGTTTTTTGGATTTTTGACCTTGAAATAAATTCGAAGTAGGCCTTAAAATTTTTATTCCTATCTCTAATTCATAGCAGTCTACTGGAACTATTAATGCTCTGTTTATTGAAAACAAAAATTCTGAATTGGATAATACATAACCATTTCAGAGAGGGGTCACTCTGTATAAAAAAATAATTTTCCATGATATTCTACTCATTCCCACAGCTCAATGATATACTCAATCCGATGAAGGAATTGGAGGAACCACTCCACCTAGTGGGACAAGCCAGAAATTGACCAACTTTTCGAGATAATGAAGTATTATTCCATTTTTTAGCTATTCACACTATGGACACTTCATTGATGGATTTCTCAAAACAGTTCGAAACTATGGATTTAAAAACTATTTTGTTTTGAAACTAGCTGTTACCAACATCACTATATAAATTTTTAAAATATACAGTGTGTTTCACTTCTTATGGAAACACCCCCTTATCTTCCATAATTTTCAACGTAAGACCATAAAATTTTCAGGACCGATAGATACGCTAGAAATCAACTCTACAAAAGATGTTATCATACGTTATATATAGTGAAACACACTGTATGTAATCGAACTTGGCCTTTAAAAAACCAAAAGATCATCCCAGCATACGTCAATAACATGACAATTGCAAGAAATTTTCAAGAAACCTTCATTAGTAAAACTAATCGAGGCTCCACTTTCAGGAATTAATGTTCGACAACGTAGTAACCAACTCATTGCAAGATTTATCCTCAATTCGGGTTTCGTCGTTAGACAATTAGGTATTGCACTAGGGGCTACATTGTCTTTCGCTAATTGAGACTATCAGTTAGCGTCATTTAGCTATTTTAATTACACAGGCAATTCATCAGGCTCCCCACCGCCGTCTATAATTCTGATTTTCTGAATAATTACCATCGCACAAACACCACATGCGGAAAACTTGATTAATTTTCAATACTTTAGACGCCATATTGTTCGCCTCTTTGTCTCCCCTACACACGTTCATACATCTATATTATAATTTATTGCCCAATCCCGGTACAGGAATAAATGATTGCTATTCATTATTTCTGCGTGAAAAATGTGCTCTTCAATAGGTTCGCGTGGAATGATCAATCGACAATCACCACCAGGCGACCACGATGACGCATTATTTTTCCTTCGTGAAATTTCGTGGATCTTCTCATTTTCCATTCAATCCGCCTGTATTTGATGGACTCAAATTTATCTTTCTTATAAGGTATATGCTTCAATATTCTTATAACTGGATCCAGCACACATAACTGTGGTCATATCTGATATGAGTGGTTAATAATAATTGAACAGTTGAGCTGCAAGAGTTACAAAAAAATATGGAAACTCATTGGGAGAGAAAGTAGTTCTATCTCGGATATTTCCCTCGTGAATTAGTCGGATCTATGCTCTATTGATCTTAAAAAGCTAAACAATTATGAAGCATTGTTGAAATTTGGATGACAACTGTGAAATCAGACTCTCTGACATATAATCTAGTATTCTTGCTGATGGATATATTACTTAAAAGAACAGGACACCAGAACACCATAGTGTATAGGAAAAGTTTCACCTGGATATCAACACGCAAAGAACTTTGTTCCTAAGGCTATCAAAGGCTCTGATGAAGTCTGTTATCATGTGGAGTAGATAGTCCCTCTATATTTTCGTAGGATACATACTTGCCTCACCTAGGTGACTTCTAATGCCAGAAAACATAATCCCGATTGTTTCGGTGGTTTGGTCGGGTTTGTTCGTCGAGTTCTCGAGGTCATTTTTCCTGACGTTTCATCTACATCTGCCGTAGAAATTTTTAAAGGCGGTGCGGTAAAGGACGAAGCGTTCGTTCAAGCCTAATAGATTCGGAGTCTTTGCTGATTTCTTCTTTCATTGTGATCGACCTAAAAGGAGGCATGACTTTGTTGAGATTTGATTTCGATACATCTTTTTCTTTTGGGTTTTGATCATCGGATCTTGAGAAGCTCTTGGCAGCTCTTGGTGGCTTATGGTGGCTTTTGAAGGGTCTTGGCAGGATTTGGCAGATCTTGGTGGGTCTTGGCGGATCATGGCGGTAGTGAGCGGATCTTGAAGCTTTCAGCGGTTCTTGGAAAGCCTTGGCAGATCTTGAAGGCTCTTAGCGGATCTTTAGAAGCTGTCAGCTTCTCTTGACGGCTCTTAGCAGGTCTTGGCGGCTCTTGGTGGATTTTGGCGACTCTAAGCATGTCTTGGCGGCTCTTAGCGGATTTCTTCGCGGATCTTTGAAAGCTTTTAGCGGATCTTTGAAAGCTTTTAGCGGATCTTTGGAAGCTTTTAGCGGCTCTTGGTGATTCTTGGAGGATCTTGGCAGATCTTGAATGCTCTTAGCGGATCTTTGGTAGCTCTTAGCGGCTCTTTACGGATCTTGGCAGCTCTTGGTGGATCATAGCAGGTCTTGGCGGCTCTTAGCGGCTTTTAGCAGGTCTTGGCCGTTTTTAATGAATTTTGGCGGGATTTGGCAGGTCTTGGCGAGTCTTGGCGGATCTCTGGAAGCTCTTAGCTGCTCTTGGTATTTCTTGGAGGTTCTTGACAGATTTTGAAGGCTCTCAGCGGGTGTTTGGCAGCTCTTAGCGGTTCTTGA
This sequence comes from Chrysolina americana, assembly GCA_958502065.1. Taxonomy (NCBI): domain Eukaryota; kingdom Metazoa; phylum Arthropoda; class Insecta; order Coleoptera; family Chrysomelidae; genus Chrysolina; species Chrysolina americana. The sequence goes on along the minus strand of OY293413.1, from coordinate 94,237,552 downwards.
CGGCTCTTGGCAGCTCTTGGCGGCTCTCAGCAGGTGTTGACGGCTCTTGGCGAATCTTGACGGTTCTTGACGGCTCTTGGCGGTTCTTGACGGCTCTTGACAGTTCTTGGTGGTTCTTAGCGTATCTTCATGCCTCTTGGCTAGACTTAACAGGTTTTTACGGGTCTTGGCGGCACTTAAAGGCTCTTGATGGATTTTTGGCGGAACTTGACGGATCTTTGAAAGCTCTTAGCGGCTCTTGGTGGCTCTTGGAGGCTCTTGACAAGTCTTGACGACCCTAAGCAGATCTTTGGAAGCTCTTGACGGCTCTCAACGGCTCTTTATAGCTCTTGGCAACTCTTGAACTCTCTTGGCGCATCTTGGCGGATTATGGCGGAAGTTGGCAGAGTTTTGAAAGCTCATAGCTCTTGACAACTCTTGATGGCTCCTGACGGCTCTTGACTACTCTCGACAGCTCTTGGTGGCTCTTGGAAGTTTTTGGCTGCCCTAAACGGCTTATGGCGGCTCTTGGAGATTTGACGGTTCTTGGCAGATCTTGGCGAATCTTTGAAAGCTCTTAACGACTTTTGACGGCATTTTGGAAGCTCTTAGTGGCTCTTGGCAGCTTTTGGAGACTCTTGGCGGGACGGCAGATGTTATCGTATCTTTGGATGCTAAAAGCTGCTCTTGACTGCTCTCGGAGGCTCTTGGTAGATCTTTGGAAGCTCTTAGTGCCTCTTGGCGGAAGTTAGCAGGTCTTTGCGGATCTTGGCAGCTCTTGAAGGCTTTCAGAGAATCTTTGAAAGCTCTTAGTGGCTCTTGGCGGCTCCTGGGAGATTATAGCGTGTATTGGCGTATCTTATAAGCTCTTAACAGCTATTAGCGGCTTTAAGCGGTTCTTGGTGGCTCTTTGAAAGCTCTTGGCGGCTCTTAGCAGGTCTTGGCGGTTCTTAGCGGATCTTGGTGGCTCTTTTCGGGACTTGACAGGACTTGGCGGATCTTGGTATCACTTGGAGTCTCTTTGACAGGTCATGGCGGATCTTGGTATTACTTGTACGCTCTTAGCAGGTCTTGGCAGCTCTTGGCTCTAAATGGCGAGTCCTTTGTCGATACAGGTATCATACTTTCCAACGAAGGTGAAAGCCGCAGTTATGTCGATAGGCGGCGGCTGGGAGAAAACATAAGAGAAAAGGTTGAACTTTTGTTGCCCTATCTACTAACCTGGGAGTTTTTGAATTGAAGTCATATTAGGTTTTCTCTAACTGTGTTTTATTATACCCATATAAGATACAATTTTAATTTGTTATTTGCACTTCACTATTTGAGGTTTTTCATTATGATTTCAAAACTTTTCAAACAACTTTTTTTGTCATGTTTTGTTGAATACTATTTTTTGCTTAACCAAAGAACTTGCAATTTCGAGTCCACCCAGGATAGAAGTTATAAAAACTCAAAAGTTTGAGATCTTGGCTGTCCAAAATAACGAAATATGTGCATGTATATAGATCCAATATGTGAATATACAGTTCCGATAGGTGAAAATAGAGATCCAATATAATATATAGATACAGAGAATGTTCGAAATATGGAGAACGAAGTTTCTTCTCGTAAGCTTCTTGGAGCGATTTAAAATTTTCCACCTGGGTACCATTCTTTCGCATACTGCGAGATTTCATGAGATCAGGTCCATATGTGAAATTTAGCTAATGATAATCAAAATTTCCAATGAGACAAGGAATTGTCACTTTCGAGTGTTGAAATAGTGTGTGAGGTGCAGAAGCGGACGCCATTTTGGAACACTACACCATTTTTAACGAGGGGCGAGTAATTCTACTAATATTTAGTGCAGTGACATTTAGCAGTCATGTGATAATTTGGAAATAACTAGATTTTTTACTACTATTCGATGTTTAATATAGAAAGAGATAGCAGTAGCGTTTTGTAGAAGCGAAATTAACCAAAGTTTAGATGTAGACTTTTATAAACATGTTTATGGCAAATGTTGGATTTTTACATTCGCCTTCTTGCCAAAATAGGACCAAAATGTTATAACAGAAACTAGAATAGAAATGATAGTGTGTAGAAACTTAGATCAGTGACTTAGAGTAGCAACAATTCAATAATTGTATTATCAAGCCTCCAGCTTAGGACATAGACATATTAACAATAATTTGGCTAATGTGTGATAGAATTAGTCAGTGTGTAGATCGGGAAAAAATACTGATTGTGAAATAACCTTTCCATAGCGACAGTATTTTCTCTCATTTAAACATTATAGCGAACCTAGTCTCTAGTGATTTTTTGTGTACATTTCTTAACATACATCACCAAACACGTAACCAAACACATAACCAATTTATCAAATTTCAATAAAACTTCCAATCGAATGTCCTGCGATTCTAAAATATGGCTTTCGAGAGAAATCACCGCAAGGAAAATGCGTAGGCGTGCTCTATATTAAATCTTGTCCAGCGATGATAGATGGAAAATCGCGAAAACAAAATCAATACGAATCTGACAGATTTTCATTTCTTGACATGGGTGTGCATATAAAAATGTCCCTGAGGGATCGTTGTAGAATTATAGTTGGAGAGTTGGATGAGAACTCTGTTTTGAATGCAAGCCCATGTTATGCAAAATTGTTATTGCGAATTACATATTTCACTTGGTTTCTCTCGTAATCAACTCTCTGTGTCATTTAGGGTGTTCATTACTATTTGAACTGATTTTTTCATAGACATAGATTGGATGTATATCGATTATTGTTGGATTTGACATGAATTCGTTGCTTGCAATTCAATATTGGAAACTCAAGTGCTGAATTTCGATTGAAATTTTCCCAACCGAAAAAATCTGACAAAAAAACAGTTACTTGAGTGAGTATTGTTTCAACACGAACACTCTGAGAGTCGTGCAAGTTGAGGTTATTAATTTTTCCGTGAAATTCATGACAAAACTACCAAAATAGCCATCACATCATAGTTGACAAGTATATGTTCCCAATTCATCGAAAATACTTAACAGTATTTTTATTGATAACTTGACCACCTTTAAATTGTTTTCAGAAATTATTCTCTTCATCTTCAACTTTTTCTATAAAAAATTTCAATACTGAAGCTCAACTAGAAAAAAGTTTGCTTGACAAGGATTTACGAAGTCAATTGAAAAAACTGAAATTACTGATATAATTTGCCGATTTGTTCAACAAAATTAAATAATTCTTTTAAAATAAGCCCTACTTATTTTTTATAATGTTCAATACTAAAAATCTAACATTTCAAATAAAATTACACGGCCCTTATCTGCTTGAGTTTTCCAGACTTGTGTCATCACCAATGAAAATGATTCATATTAATTTATGCTACAGTAGGTTAGCGAAGTAACTATACCTGGTGATTCAAATTCGAGGGTCACCATTGGGATTTCAGAAACTGTGAGTGATACAAAGGTGCTCAAATTGGAGCAAATAAAAAAATTGTTTTTAAAAATTTTGTTTTTTTTTTGGATATCCCCGTATATACTCGGATTTTGTAAAATTTTTTAAAAGCATATTGCAGATCACATAGATGCGAAAATTTGCCCCATTTTAACCATCTCTAATAGTTCCCGAAATCCCAATGGTAGCCCTCAAAATTGAATTAATCTTTGAACCAGAATCACTCAGTATTTATTGATTTTTTTTCTCTTTCGTTATTCATTTATTATCATGTGCTAATCGATCGAACTTGTTATATTGGCTCAAAAATAAGCATATCCAACTGACTTCGGAAAAACTTTAGATGTTTGTGATAGCTTTTCAGAAGTATATTGAGTAAAACTTTCGTGGTTTCACCCTTGAAAATGAATCTTTTTTCAATTGGAATTCAATTGGGTTACCTGTCATCCAATCATATAACAATTATCGTGTATGCATCTGAGCAATAGGTATTTGATTCTTGTCAGTTATTAATAAAGTACTGAAATCTGCTTATTTCAAACTTTGAAAAATTGACTCATACAGTAAGAGAAATAATGAAAAACTAATTTGAAGTGTTACCTTTCGTAACATCCCCTACATGGGTATTATCTCTTACGACCGCATTATTTGCAATTAGAATACAAATTCAACATCGGCTACAGTTACAAAAAAAAAAATTACTAGGATTTCACGGTGAAATATGTTTGAAATCCAAAGGAACGCGAGTTTATGTCAAATCCAGAAACGGTTTCAAAATATTTTTTATACAAGAACACACTCATTCCATATGTTCTGTCCCCTGTGTGTTTTTAATCTAGTGTTTGTGTTTTCAGTGGATATAACCAATGGACAACTCACTCCGAATAATAACACTCCGCTGCTGACTCAGGCCCTGTCAGGTAATTCTTGTTTCACTCTACGTAGTTATGGCAATCCTAACCTTCGTACTGCTCCGATTCCTGTAGTGGCTTTATAGAATGGCTTTGAGAATTATTTTCTGCATGATCCTTGGTATGGCATGAAATGGAGGACAAATTTATTCATTCTATGCTCGTATTGTAACAAAATCGATATGGATTGATTTAATTTATTTTTTCAGTTGAAATATTTGGAATAGTTCACAAATTCAAAAACGTGTGACGTGTCATTGTATTCGTAAATGCATTTAGAAGTTGAAAAATTGAAAATTCCAAAGTGGTCCAGTTTTTTCAAATAACTCTAAAACTATTATATATTATCAAAATTCCAGTTACAATAGTATATGCTGTAGGGTTTTCATTAATCACATTGCACTATCCTAAAAATACATAAATTGTTTATATTGAAAATTCTAAACTTAACTTACTCTAATAACAAAATGAAAATTTCAACAAACTTCGCCCACTGGTTTCTATTTCTTATCATTATTTTTGCCTCTGCCCATGTCTTTCCGTTCCCTTGAAATACGCATCATATAACCCCCATGTGTTTTTCTTGGTCTTCCTCTTTTTCTCCTTTTTGTATCTTTGACTGCAACAATTTTTAACTGATGGTCTCTTTAAGTTCTTCCTCTATGATCATAATTTCAGTTTTTTCATGATTAAATTTCATTCCAAATTCTTCGCAAACTCATTCCATATTGTCAAGTTTTTCTGTAAATATTAATAATCTTTATTTATCCTTTAAGATCATCATAATATGATAGAGAACAAGTCATAAAATGTATGTATACACATATTTACGCATATAGCACAGTATACAAATAACTTTAAACATATATCATCATCACAAACAAGCAAACAAACAAATTAACATAATAAGATTTTACAAAATATTCGTTTATGTCATAAAAACAGGATTCCAATAAATTTGTTTTCAATTTTGTCTTGATTTTAATATGATTTCTCTCATTTTATATATCACTGGTGAGATGATTGAAAAATCGTATTGCATTATAATTAGTATTGCTTTCGTAAAGTGAAGTATGTTGATTTGTAACTCAAAATAAATCACCATGCCTCGTAAGATAACCATGAGAATCACAAGAAACTGCTGATGTTGAGTTGACCATATGTTAGAATTTCATAAACGTAAATTACTGGTACAGTCAGTAACTTGAACTTTTTAAAATGATTTTCACACGTCATTTGGTAATCTAAGTCAAAGATTAGTCGAATTATTCTTTTTTGACTAATACAAACTCTACGAGCATTGACCTTTCTTTTTCTGCCATAATTATTACATCATCCACTCTTCTTAAATTCTTATTTCAGACTTGTACTTTTGCCATTCTGCTAGAAGACTTTTTTATCATTTCATCAATAAAAATTATAATAATGCACTTGTCCTCCTCCTTGCCTATATTCTTCTTGTGTTGAAATACTATTCTAGTATTTTCCATAGCTTCTTCCATCTCACTGAATCGAAAGCCTTTTTAAGGTCTATGAATCCCATATAAACTTCTTTACCTTGCTGTGAGAACTTTTGAATTGTACCTTTTCTAAATCCACTTTGTTACTCTTCAAGAGCATTCTCTATTGTTTGTCTCATCCTGCTGTCTATAATTTTTTTCATATATTTTCTTTGGTGTACTAAGGAGAGTTATTCCACTATAGTTATTACAGTCATGTCTGTGACCCTTTTTCTATATTAGCACTATTGAGGCTGTTTTCTAATCTTCTGGTATCTGTTCTTCGTTCCACGCTTTATCAAACAGTCTTGAAAGTATCTTTATTCCTGTATCCCCTAGATTTTTTAACATCTCTGTTATCAATTTTTCTATTCCCGGTGACTTTCCATTCTTTGATTCCCTTATTTTTCCTAGCAGTTCGTCTAGAACTATTAAAGGTAGAGAAAAATGAATAATATTGTAAACGTGATGCATTTCACAACAGGCATAACAGAATTTTCAGACAGATCAATCTAGAATCAGACATGAATCCTAAATCCTGGCAAAAGGTGGAAAGAAACAACTAGGAACCACCAACCCCAGCTAGCAGGTCTTAGTGTTGAGGATAAACTCAAATTCTCGTTTGTCAGCCTCAAATCAACCATTCAATCTTTCAGTCTCTTCCCTAGCTCACACAAGTCTTTCTATTACTGAAGGTTGCTTGTAAGGGTGCAGAACAAGGCATTCAATTGTGCTTCTGATGAACCTTAAGATAACGAATTCTAAAAACAAATCCTAAAACCTGATATCCAATTCATCCATCACGAGGTCCTTTTCAGATTTTCAGTGTTTTCATGGAAACATTTTTTCATTTTCTCTTGATTCAAACTGTCCTACAGTAGAAGCATGTTATTGAATGCAACAACAATTAAGTATTACGAGGATGTATTGAAATCTAGTTAGCCTAGACCAGTTCCCTGCATAAACAAAATATTGTGTTACCATAGCAACGAACAATAACTTACTAGAAGTGTCAGTGTAAAGTTTGACGTCAAAAAAGTAAACCAGAGTTACGCAATAAATTAAAAAAAAAAAATTCCACCGAAATTGTGAAAATCGAAAAATTGGAGTATGGAGCAATCATCAAGTACCTGTATTTAAAAGGGTTAAGAGGTAAGCAGATTTACCAAGATTTGCATAATACCCTTGGTGATCAATGTCCAATGTATGCGACCGTGAAAAATTGGACTGCAAGCTTCAAAAGAGGTAAATTTTCCATCAAAGATAATGACCGATCGGGAAGGCCAGTTTCTGTGTCAATCCCCGAAAATATCGATGCAGTTCATGACATGGTTTTAACAGACCGTCGAATTGGGCTTAAACGGATATCTGAAGCACTGAATATTTCAGACGAACGCGTTCTTCATATAGTTCACGTCAATTTGGACATGAGAAAAATTGCTGCAAAATGGATCCCCAAATGTTTGAATGTTGACCAAAAGCGTGCAAGGGTAGTAGCATCGCGTTCGATTTGTGCTCGATTTGAAAACGATGTAGACTTCTTTAACCGAATTGTTACTATGGATGAGACTTGGGTACTTTTCAACGATCCAGAAACAAAGCATCAATCGATGGAATGGTGACACTCCGGTTCTCCAAGACCTAAGAAGTTTCGTGTCCAAACATCTGCTGGAAAAGTTCTTGCTTCAGTTTTTTGGGATTGCCATGGAGTAATCATGATTGATATTTTGGATAAGGGGAGAACAATAACTGGAGATTACTATTCGACATTACTGACCACTCTACGGGAAAAAATTAATGATAAAAGACGCGGAAAGCTATCCAAAGGTGTTTTGTTTTTGCAGGACAACGCCGCTGCACACAAATCTCATGTTGCCATGCAAAGAATTCGTGATTTAGGGTTTCAATTACTAGAACACCCCCCTTATTCAACAGATTTGGCTCCGTCCGACTATCATCTCTTTCGTCTACTGAAAAAAAGTTTAAAAAATCGTAAATTTTCTTCCAACGAGGAGGTAATAAAAGCAGTGGAGGTCTGGTTTGCAGAGCAAGAAGAAACATTTTTTTTGAAAGGTCTAGAGACGTTGCAGGTTCGCTGTAATAAATGTATCCAATTAAGAGGAGAATATGTTGGGTAATAAAATATTTTGACATTGAAATTTTGTTTGGTTCTATAGTGGGCTAAGAATTTTTCAATATATCCTCGTATAGCTTGTAGATGTATTGGTAGTTGTATCAGCTGCTTGATTAACCTTGAGCATTTTGCAAAAGAGAAAACGGCTTCGGTCGGCTCCAGGAGAGTGTATTTGTGTCCCTTAGGGTCGCCCGGCACCAGCTGGACGCAGCAGCAGCCTTCAGGAGCCGACCACCAGAGTACGTCCGCTCCCCAACCACACCACTTCTCCGTTTCCTTTGCAGTGATGAACAACTACCAGGCAGCAGCGGCGGCGGCAGCGCAGGGCTTCGGCCCGCCGGCTTCTCCCCACGGGCCTAACTCCAGGGGCGGCTTTCCGGCCGCTAACTCACCGGGTCCGACCATCGATATGTACAATAGCAGCGCAGGAGACAGCGTGGGCTACGTGCAGGCCGCCAGCCCACAGCCGAGCAGCTTTCCGGCGATTGCTGTCAGCAGAGCACCATTAAATTATAGTCCGGTGAGTTCTCACATTTCCAAATGCACTATTTATATAAGTCATGATTTGATAAAGGTACAAACTGGCCTTTTTCATTTGCTGAAAATATATAGATTCGGTACAATTTTTCTGAAACAGAACCAAAAAACCAATAAGATTTCTATTTTATACATACGTTAGTGCTGAAGGGATCACAACAACTTTTTCATCATTTCGACATTTATATACAAACTTGAACCCCTCTTATTGTCATCAAAATTTCAGTTTTCTTGTAGCATTCAATCAGAATTCCATTTTTTTTATTTTATGACGGAAACAAAAAGCACAAATACACATACTTGTTGATTTTTTTTTTCATTCTCTATACATGTTCAGAGGTGATGTCTGCCTTTACTTCAGTGATAACTTTCGGTGGTATATGGTCTCCAATAAGGCCTGGTGAAATACTAATGTATTCACCACATTATGTGATGTTAACTGGATTAGTGTTCGATCATCATGTTGCTCTTCCCCTTTTCCCCACTTCCTGTTTATTTTTAGTTTTTGTTTTATCAAGAGTAATGACTATGAAATCTGCTTCTTCAAAGTAATCCAGGAGATACACCATCCACTTCGAACATCAATAACCTACAGGTGGAAAAATGATAACCTTTTCTACCGACAAGGACCACATTCTCTCTCTTCGTTACGAAATTCATTTTAGATTGAAATTCATAAAGAGTGTCTGCCTTCATCTGAGAATAACCTCTCATGCTTACGTTGAGGAAGTTTGAAGTTGAGAGACTCTGATGTAATATAGTTCAAGCTAGTTGATGCCAAATGAACCAGGTTTCTCCACTGCCTTCACCAAGTAGTAGTTGTGGGGAAATTCTGGTGCAGCAAGACAGGTGAACTCCTTGTTGGCCACCCTCTGGTATTCTTATCATTGGTAGGCCACTTACAAAAATTAACTCTCCATTACTACGATATACACCAGCTCTTCCCGATATCTGTTAGTGGTTACTCGTCAAGGGAGCGGGTTCCTTCAACCCTCCTCCTCGTCAAACTTCTGGTAGGACTGGTTCTCAGCCAGGTGGTGCAGCGGCCATGGGTTGTTCTATCACCGCCTACCAGTACCGCCGTATCTGTCTTGGCTTCCATCAGATACAGCTTTTCCAGTTCTCACTGCTAGTTCCTTTGATCAGCCTCCTCGTGCACACCAACCAGTGCATGCACTGGTTAGACTAGTTCTTAGTCAAGCGGTGTGATGGGCGGCCGCAGTTGATTCGTTGACCCAATCCAAAGTTGCACCTCGAAGACAGGTTTTCCGGTCCGCATCCCTCTATAATGTATATGTATGGCAAGCTAGGAGTCCACAGGTCATCATTTTCGTTGGCTTCTGCATCTCAGTTATCCTTGGAGACAGTTTCACTCTCGTTCACTGCCATGACAAGTCATGACGTTACCTAAGGTCCTTTACGAGGTGAGAGATGCATCTTGATGTCCGGGTTCAAGACTCTATTCCGCCTCTTACCTATTACCTAACTAACAGTTTGGCTTTATATCACCCAAACTAGATTCTATCCAGTAGGCTGAGCCTTCGCTATCAGGTATGGTCTGGAACATCTGTTTGAGACGCATACGCACTCCCAATATCAGTACCGAGTAACAAAGGTAGTAGTAGAGGTAAGAAATATCATGGTCCACTAGACTCGACGTGTAATCTGCAACTGCCCATTGTCTTCTAGGAAACTCTGGCCAGTCAGACGCCATGAACCTAAGCATGTCCTTATCAACCAGGAATAAATATAGCCTGCGACAGAGACTGCGTCATATAGTAGAGAGCAATACACTAGGGCCAGACATAACTTTTACTAGGCATGGAATCTGTATTACCACCTTAGCTTTATTGAAATCGAGGTTTCTTTTGGCTATCATGGGCACAGTTCGTCACGTACAGTTGATATGCCGTCGTGAGTACCTCATTCTATCAAACCAAGTTTCAAAAGGCGCCGCATATACATCAAAATAACAGTCATCGGTTGAATCCCGCTAGCGATGTCATGACGTGACTACATAACCTTATCATGTCGCATATAAAAGACTGTTACAACTCGTTGATTTCCGATGATGAAGATTACGATAACTGATGGGGTCATTTCAGATATTAGCTTTCATCAAGCTCCTCTTCATTTTATTTTGGTTTTTTGTTCGTCAAGGTGAGGGATGCTGTAACACCCCTAGAAGTGGTTGTGAAAATGAGAAGTCTAACTTTCTTTGGAATTAGTATAACTCTTTACCGCTATCAATTCTTTCGTTTCCTGTCAATTTGCAATTCACTACGCTTCTCCACCACATCACACCCCCAACTTCTTTTCAGTATTCATAATAATATTAGTATTCACCAAATAATATTAGGTGCCTAGCTGCCCAGCAATATCTCTTATTTCTATGTCTTCTCTTCTGATGCAACTATGTCGTGTTGCTTACAAGCTTCTTCCAGAGGATTTGCCTCTTAATCGTTCATTTTTCAACTTGGAACCAGGACCTCAGCAATTACATCCATACAGGGTATCTCTAAAGGAAGATTTTTATCAAGGTTTTGGAAACCTCGACCTTATATCGCGTAAAGGCTGAGCATTTCCTATCACGATTCGAGTTTGTTTTGACATACCAAAAACGGATGTAGTGGTAGTAGAGCATTCGTTCATTTCAGCAGTAGACGTTTACCTATAATCTAGCGACAGCGGAAGGCAAGGAAAAATACTCTCCGCGAAATTCTCACCCACTTCATCTTGCCCTACAAACAAATGAAAGTTCACTAATCAATATCTACAAGACAGAGACAGTGGGTTTGAAGAACTGTAAAATAGACAGATCCCGTATGGAAATTATCATGCTGGTGGCTAGGAAAGAATATTTTATGGGGATTATTTGTTCAGACTAAGATTTTGAAAATTACTTCTTGCGAGAAGTGTTCACAATCATGAATATTAAATAGAAAGATATCCGGTAAATCTATTTTCAGAATGCTTTGTTAGCTGTTCCTCAGCTTGTGTTACGTATTCCTCGTTGAATACAGGAAATGAGCTGCATGTGAATTTTCTTCTGATGACAACGTTGTCAAAAAATCAATGAACCAATTGAAACATTGAGTGAGTTTGAATTTTCCTTTGGTATTATAAGCATCACTCGCTTTGATTGATTACATTATTTCTCAATACTCTGCTCCCCTATCCGAATTGAGTCAAAAGATTTTTCAGTCGATTTGTACCCTTCGAATTCACGTAACTTCTCGGCTTGCTTCTTTCAAATTTCACACAACCAGTGTTTCACTCCTATGAACTATCATTAAAGGACAATTAGCTACTGCCTCTCAGTTCATTGTTCGATTCGACTGAGAGATGGCAGAGCCCAGGTAAACTTTTTGATGTGCTCTTGAACTTTCATCACTCGATTCACTTTTCTGCACTTTCAAACCACATCCCACATTTTCAGAAGCTTTCACAAGCGCCAAATTAGTTTTCTTGGAGCTGAAGACCCATAAAAGCACATTTTATACGAGCTCCATTTATCTACATAGTGCTGGATCGTAAAAATAAGGTAATTACAAACCATATACTCTATAATTCGTGAAGCAATAATAATTAATGGCGGTCTTCTTCGACTTTTGTGGGTTTTAAACTGGTAAGACTTATTGAGTAGGTTGAGAACTTTAGAGGGGTGATATTATGATAATGGGCATTATGATAGAACTTATGCTACATAAATATGTTATTGGATTGTAATATTTCATGCTTGCTGGGTATTCAAGTGAACCAAATGTGTCTTGGTTCCAAGTACTGAGAGAGTTAAAAATTGAGAACGGTGGAAGACCTAAACGGTATTTATTCGGTTTTTGCCCTAACAAAATTCATGCATTTGGGCAAAACTCTTGCGCTCTGTTGTCTTCAATCTCGATCCGAAACGAGGAGAAGTTTCATCAGCTCCATCAAAATAATTTTGTATTCTGGATAATATATCTGACCAGTTTTAACCTCTTCTACAAAGTAGAAACAATATTAAATGAAAAAACTCTCTTTCCTAGCAACTAGCGATATTTCCTTCATTCAGGATCCATCCTTTGTAGTGATTCAGTCGGGATTGTAGTGCTACCTACATCTAGAGCAGAATGTGATCACTCTTGAACCATTTTATTAGAAGCAGCGAGCAACAATTGTAGGTACGGTTTGTTCCACGAATGTTCAATACCAGCTTGAAAATTTTAGGTAACAAATTAGTTTAGGAACTCATTCTGATTACTTTGGTTTCGAACGTCCATTGTCTCAATGGGTTGAGAGATTCTCGACTTCTTCCACTTGTTTCACAATGTTCTGATTGCTTCTATTCGCAATTGTCTTCAGGCGAGTACTGAAAAGTTCAGATCATACGACTGTTCCTCTCTATGAAAAATACCAACCTCGTTCCAAAGAATCCGATAGTGTTCAGTCCAGGCACAGTCAGCAATTCCCGATTCAGATGTCTCTCCCCGTTGAGTCCACTTTTTTTGTTCGGTTATTCTCACGGAAAAACGTATGGACAGCATTCATAGACCGCTTTGGAAGAAAAAAAAGGGAGTAACTACATGCGACACAACACTGCCATAATTACACCTCAATTACACCACCTCAAAAGATCTATGAAGACCTCGTATCATCTGAACTTGTCAGTGTTCACCTGAAGATGATTGCGGATACAAGCAATCGAAACGTTGTGAAAAAAATGAAACAAGTCAAACATCTTTCAAACTCATTCTGACTTTTACGGCTTCGATTCCCAAAATTAGGATGCATACACCCTACAAAAGTTCAAAACTGAGGAAGCCTTTTCCTGGAGTCATTATTTCAAGGAGTTCAACCCCACCTTTCGTTGTTACAGGGCCCTCTCATCCCCGCTGCATTCACCAACGGATACCATTGAGCTGATGGACTGTCCTGTGTTGTGTGACCCCCAATGGCAGCTACTGTGATGTCATCACAACTGCACTTGTACATTCACTCTATGTATAATAATATAATAATGTAGCACCCCCGCCAGGCGAGGCCCACTTGTTGTTGTAATGTTTGGTGTATTCGTCCCGCTTTCCTGTTCATCGGTAGCCGACGAGCATCTTTCGCCCCCAGTCACCCTCTAACAGAAGCTGCTGGCTCACCTGACATCAAGTTTGACCACTGAATTGCTCCGCCAAAAATATTTTCGAATATCATCAGTTTCAGGAATATTGAACAAGGATAATGCGTTTTTAGGAAGATAACGTTAATGAGTGATCCTCTGTTTGAAATGATTTTTGGTAGGGTGAATTCGTCATGATACAGACAGCTACAGCTAGCTATAGGTAATCTTCAGTCTACAACTAATTCCATTCCACTCTTTCAGCACACATTTCGAAGGAAATTAGGTTAGGTCAATAATGCACGCCATTTCCTCCATCGGTATCATTATAAAGGGTGTTCTGAAAACGGAAACGCGCATGGGAGATATCAGTCGATATCATCAGAAAAGTTCGTATGAAAATGCCTGTTCCTCTACCACTTATTGGGATTCAATCTATTTTTCTGAAAAGGGATTTATTCAACAGTAATTATCCCAATTATTTCGCTCATTATTCATTAATAGTTAATCAATAATTGTTTTCTTAACCTTACCACTGAAATATTCATCATAATAGTCGGTTTTCTCACCAATCTGGTTTGCTGTTTCTTGAAAAAATTAATGAATGTTTGCTGAGCGTTTTTGGCAATATCAGAGTTTATAAGTCGTAGTCTGCAGGTCTACCTTAGGTTTTGTCATCAGTTGTGGAACATGTTTCAACTGGGCAATGTACAACGTTCAAAACACTCACCAAGGTGATTCGATCTTATCTGGTTTGGTGACGGTAATGTTTACTGCTTCTGTTCTTGCCAAAATGGTGGAGTCGCCACAAGATATGACAACAAAAGAACTGCCTCATTTATTTGAAAAACATGCTAAAAACCCAAGGTACATTTCGCTCAATTGTTTCCCTTAGTGGCCATCGCGCTGCATATATGAATATTTCAACCCCTATCGGCAAGTAAGAAACATGTTTTCATGATATAAATAATAATAATAATAATACTCCCTCATAAACACTCGTTTGAGTGTACCCAAAGGCATAGCCTGTGCGGGTAGAGGACGGCTATTATTATTATTTGCCGTGCCGCTCCGGGGCGACTTACTGATGTTTTAGGTGATGTATTCACTTTTCAGCTGTAGGAAAACCCGGAAAACCTACAGCACCACCTCGGGTGGTCGGTGTGCACTCCAAGCAGCACTAGACGAGATTGGCATCTAGACAACTCACAATACACTTGCTTTTCAACAAGGCATGCGGCCGCCTATCGAATCCGATATAAAGTAGTTGAGAAAAATTCTCGTACCTACATCGGATTCGAACCGACTATCGAACGGCCTGTACATTAGACTGCTGATCCACCGACCACCTTGAATATATGAATGGGTTGGAGTCGACAAAGAACCGTCAAAGAGCTGCCAGGGATTGGAAACCTCTACATGGAAACAGCTGGGGGATAAAAATAAGCAAAATGGACCTTGGAATTTTATCTTGTAGTAGTATCTCTTTGCGCTATCTACTAACACGTGAGATTCCAAAGGTGAAAGGTAAGGTACATATCGCTCATTTTTCCCTTTGTATCCATCGCTTGGTCATGATCAATTCAACCCCCATTGGCAAGTTAGAAATATGTTTCATCGATATAAATGAATATATGAATAGGTAGGAGTCAACAAAGAAACGTCAGATAGCTTTCAGGGATTGAAAACCTTGAGATGGCAACAGCTGGGGGATAAATATATGCAAAATAGACCTTAGCTTTTTATCTTGTAGAAGAATCCTGTTTCACTATCTACTGACACGTAAGATTCCAACTGAAGATTTGAATCCTTCTTTATTTCTATTGAAGTTTTCTGGATATTTCTGTAGTTATTTTTTTTTGTCTTTTGTCTTTTGTCGTTTGTCTTTTGTCTTGACCCCGTCCTTGTTGTAGCCCAATCAGTTAAGGATTTTTTCGTGGGAAATATACTAGTAGGAAACCTACCATCACATGAAAGACATTCCGTAGTTATATTCTGTTATGTTTTGGATTTCCAACTGTCATTTATTAATTTGTTATAAACATTTACATACAGCAACCTTGTTACTCTATTGAGGAAAATTGTAGAAAATTGAAATACAAACAAAATGGATCCGATCGGATCATTAGTATCGTAGAAAATCTGGAAAAACCGGAAAATTTTGTGAGTTTTCATTTTACAATCAAAAAACCCAAGAAAATACGTTTGTTGTCTCAAACGTTTATTAAAAATTAGTAAATGACAGTTGCAAGTCCTAAGCATAACAGAATATAACTACGGATTATTTTTCATGTGATGGCACAGTCGGTTTCCTACTATTTTTTTTCTAAATCACTCATTTTATGCTCTATTGATTGGTGCGTTTTTCTATTAACTTGCTCTACAATGGCAAAAATTTGCGCACGAATACACAGGGAAGGTATAAAAAAAAATTCAAATAAGGGAGTTTCAATACGATCAAACTCTGGATACCAGAAGTGAACGAAACGAAATTCCTACCACAAGGAAGATGAAAAATAAATGTGACCAATCACCAAGGCAGCAGATATCGTCACAGAATCAGTTGAGATCGTGCCACATCGTCCTTTGAAATGTTGGCCGCAGTTGTAAATAGAACGTCGCCTATAGAGTACAGGGAGAAGCATGGAATCTACCAACTTTATATGTTCTTTTTTGATAATTTAATTGAACCTAAAAGCTCCTGGAGACAGGTACATGAGTTTTCCGAACACCTTTTGTTGAGATGCTCCGGATGCGGGCTTGACTGTGGAATTATGAATCCTTTGATGAGCCTAAATTTCTCAGCTGCCAAATATTAATGTAATCCATTCAATTATCTTCTTCACCCCCTATAGTATCTGCTTGTACGTCGCTTATATTATCAGAAAGCCAGCAGTAATGATGATTTTCATTCAAGAACGGGGTTTTCCTCTGCGGCTGCCGATAATGCAACTTTCCACCAAACACAGGCACTCTTGGTTAACGTCTTGCGTTATATTACATATGATGTATTACAGGGTATCTTAAAAATGGGATACATTATCCTCACATATTATTATAATTAAGGACCAACTTGGCAACAGCGTCAATGTTATTGAAGATATTGAGGCGTTGCCGTGGTAAGTTGACTATTTTATTGTTTTAACATTTTATTTTCATTTTACGATAGTTGTTTTATATAAATTTTATTATTATATTGCGTAATATATGATATATTGTATTATTTATGGAAATGCAGAATAAACGCGAGTTTGTGTTATGTAACGTCACACGATGAGTGGTCAATGTGTACAACATATTCATTGTCACACTAAAAATAAATTGTATATATTATTATCATTACTATTATTGTTATATTTATTGTTTCGGTGGGCCGGAACAAACACAATCAATATTAAAGTATCGGCACGCGATTTTAAATTTCTACATTTTTTTTTGAAGTATGAGTTAGTCCAATTCAATTATTTACAACGAAATCCGTCAAATAGTTCATGACGTCAACGTACCTGGATCATTAACATATTTTAATCAACATTTTCGCTACTCAAGACTTCTCATATATTTGGCTTACGAATGACTTGGGACGGATAATATCGCTGACAACTGTCGCTTGAACCTAAGATTTCCACGACACTGGAAGACAGGGCAATTTTTCAACCGAATTTAACAGTACACAGGTTATATTTGAGGCGGACTTACCAATTTCCTGGCTTGCTATGATTGATATAATCTGCTATTGAATAAATTGTGACCTTAGCTTAGTATTTTTATGCAAGCATCCTGGAAACAGTTTTATTTTTTTACAAGTCATATCTTTTTGATGTTTTAATTACTGTACAGTGTCCTTCAAAGAGTCGACATCTGGAAAAAACTTTCAGTAATAATTCGTTTTGAAATTCGACTTAGTTCAGTTATGCTTTGAAAAATATGGATAATGACATTAATTACCTACTCGGATGTGGTCACGAGACTTTCACTACCTGTCAAAAGTAATATTTTCACAAAATAATCCCTGAAAATAGACTCACTTTTCGAATAAAAAAAAAACTAAAAAAGTTATTTCTTTTCCGATTCAACAGTCTGGAATTTGAAAGATCTATGGCAACTTTAATTGTTTGCCATTTTTTGATGATTACGAAATTTCTAGATAATTAAAAAATTTGTAACATCTGCAAAACTGATTTATACCAGAAGCTCTTATATGCAACTTACTCTTAATAACGAATCAATGAAAATGATCGAAAATGAGAATTACTGCTGAAAAAAATCTGTTATGTTTGATATAAACTTGTCATATCTTAAAGCTTTCAGGACAGAAATCCATCCAAGTGGATTTTCTCAGTATTGAAATGATACCAAAGTTATAATTATTCAAAACATCATAAAACTTCTTCATGTATCTAACCAAAGTTTACAACTTTTTACGGTACAAATCTCAAAGGACCCGCACGAAAACATATGGGAAATTTTCTCTTGGTCAAATTGGCTAGAATTGTGTTTTGTTTTAGTAGCATGGATCGTAAGAAAAATGTGAGAGTTTGTGTATGTGTCGTTTCTGAGATATAAAGTTTGTTAAAACGTCGTAGTTGGCTGGGATTGATATAGAAAATTACTGTTTAGTCGGTTGAAATGAGACAAATTCAGGATGAAAATGTTATCGGAACTTGTTAACATGTCCGATAATAATCTTATTAATGATAGTACATTTGGGTCTATACGGGACGTAGTCAAAAGATAATTTTTCGTTTTTTTTAACACTATTCCAGAACAAAAAAGTCATATTTTTGTAAGACATCATAGTTTCAGTCTATTCTAGTCGGATGAAATGTATGTAAATGCTTGAAGAATTGTCAACTTTGCTTTAAACTTATAATAGAAATGTTCAGCAGGAATTCTCATTTTCTAGAGAAAGACATATTTTTGTTGGTATCGCAAGTGAAAGTTATTCGCGTGTCAGAGCTACTGGTATGAAACAGTTTTGTCAAAGTTACGAATTATTTAATATTCCATAAATTTCGTAATTATCACTTGCCATAGAACGTTCAAATTCAAGACAGGTGTAAAATCAGAAATGAAACAACTTTCTCTTTGATTTTCTGAACGAATAAGTCTATTTCCAGCGATCACTTGAATAAATAAAAATATCACTTTTGCCGGTAATGAAAGTCACGTGACCACTTTTGAGTTGATTATTTTCCATAACTTTCAAAGCCCAACTCAACACCCCAGTCGAATTTCAAAATAGATTAGTAGTAAAAGTTTTTCCCATATGATTTCAACTCTTTGAAGGATACCGTTTAGCAGAATTTCCGAATGAGGCACTAGATGAAAGTCGTTTATTTTCCATTTTCCTTACGCTCGTAGAAAAACTGTTGTATGCTACATTGAAATGTGAAAAGAATTGCTTCTCAAATTCTGTAGGTAAAATTCTCGTGTGTATTACATCTTCATCATCATCGCCAAGTATATTGTTGTCTTCAGCAGCAAAAACGTCGATGTCGATTTCGGATGAATAGATATCTACAAGATCTGATTTGTTCCGCCACACTGAGGTCTGTGTAGCTTGTAGATGAAAATCATGTTCGTATTCCTCATTGTAATATTCTTACCCCTTTAGATCTGTCTGATTGTTAGTATAGGCAAGATCAATTTTAAAAGTATATATTATATGAATATGATAAATGTTTCCTGTTATTATATGAATATTCTATAGAATGGATGGCAAAGGCGACTTGAAGGTACATCTACGGAAGACAATCAGCCCGTGGAATCAGAGAGAATGTAATGGCGAGAATTATTTCAAAGTACACCGTCGTTTCAGTGGAGGATATTTCAAAGTCGCTTTTGCTGTTCAGTATATCACTTTTCATGTGGTTCATAAGGTGTGTTATGATTTTATTACTCTTTAAGTTTTCTGCCGGTATACGGCTTGTTACATGAATATTATCATAATTGTTGTCTGACTGACTGCGAAATATGCAAATGCTTGTAATTTAATGTCTCCTCAGTACAAAACACCACGATATAAACTAATTACATATATAAATATATATAGTCCAAGCGCTTGAAGTTTAGAGGAAGTTTGGCTGGCATCCATCTACTTTGAGTCGACAAAATCAAATTTGCGGTAGATTTGACTAGGCCTATTCGATATCGATGATCGGTTTTGTAGCCCTTCTTGAAATATAGCAAGTTCCAAATCGATTCCTAGAAACTCAAACGATATAACCTGTCCAAACGATAAATAGCCGGATTCGACCAACAGTTGAGGCGTCACCAGAATCAGACTGAAAAGTCTGTAGCACATAGTGGTGCCCTAACATATACTACCCATCAACGCATTTAAATCAATTAATAGTCGCTTTGATTTTGCAAATGAATAGTTCCAATCGGACTGAAGTAATCATCCTTCTAGAATGGTACCAAAGCAAAAAGTATTAATTCATTCAACCAAAGATTAGCTTAACTGAGTGATATCATGAGTGTTTTTTCCTCGCTATACGCATAGATGGTTGTCAGTCTCAGAAGTCGTAAGGGTTGACTTAGTTGAAAACAAGTAGTAGTTAGGCAAACGTTTCCGTGAAGCGTAGAAACAAGTTTATTATTTTTTTTGACCTCAGTTCGTGAGGTACGATGGTAATGTGGGAAAAGTAGAAATTAATTCAGAATATGGGAGAAAAATCAGAGGATGTTCCAGAATTTGTATAAATATTGTCTGATTGATATTCAAAGGGTTGGGTAAAGAAACACAAAAATCAGTAATACTTGGGAAATTGTGAGTTTTTAGGCTAAAATATCTTTTTACTAAGAATTGTGAAAGTTATTGAATCACGTGAAAGTTTTCGATTTTTTATATACTCGGCAATGTACCTCTAAAAAGTCTGCAGTAAATGAAAAAGTGCGTCATAAAATGTATATATTTTTTATAGAATAAACAAAATAAATTTCATTGGATATTCACGACTTTTCTTGAATTTGTTGTTCATATCTAACCCCTCGTACATTCCACAACAATATTATAATAATTTTATCAAAGGTAAAACCACGAGTGCTGAAAATTTAATCGATAATTTTTTATATTTCACAAAAACTCTTTTTTGGCAGAAATATAAAAACAAACCGATTGATAAAATCACTCGTCCTAAAGGACTCGATTTGTTCCATTATTTTTGCCAATTAAACGTGTTTGAGAAATGAAAATAAAAAATTATTGATAAAATTTGAAGAACGAGTTGTATTTGGAAAGATTATTTTTTTCGCCAATCTGAAAAGTGAATAACCATTGATAATAAGGTTACTTTTTATTCATTTTGATAATTTACTAATTCAATATAACGTTTCTATGGCCTAGTTAATTAAAGCGACGCAGATAACCCTATTTAGTTTTGACAGTTCAAAGATAAACAAAGTTTCATCCAGGACCAGGCACTTTTATCAGTATGAAACCGAGTGAGTGGTTGAAATACTAGAAACGTCAAAATTTGACATGTGAAA
Source organism: Chrysolina americana (assembly GCA_958502065.1). Taxonomy (NCBI): domain Eukaryota; kingdom Metazoa; phylum Arthropoda; class Insecta; order Coleoptera; family Chrysomelidae; genus Chrysolina; species Chrysolina americana. The sequence goes on along the minus strand of OY293413.1, from coordinate 94,216,470 downwards.
AAATAATCATATATAAATATGTCAAAGTGGAGTAAAAATCAAGCTCAACAAATTAATTCAAATGAAACTTTGATAGAGAGAAATCTATACCGAATGTGCTACGGAGTGAAATGCGTTTTTTAATTCCATCAAAGTTCCTTCAGACAAAATACTCAGGATTCCGAAAACTTTAAAAATATTCTATGGAAAAAAATAACAACAACTGTGTAACTTCTGATTTGGTGACTCTTACTCAAAAACCTAGTATTCATAAGAATCACGATAAACCTTGTTTTGGGGATGGATGGAAAGACACTATAGTAAAACACACTGTTTTACCAAAGTGGAATTTTCAAAAATTATCAATGAAATAAAACGTTTTATGCATTCTGAGGCAATGTCTTCATTATATTTTCAAATACAAACGTTTATTTCAAGAAAACTTAAAAATTTAACTTGTTTCAAAATGGCAGTGATTTTTTTCTGACACCTCTGTGTAGTCTTGAGATGATTTCAAAAACAGTTGAATACTAAATCTCCATATTTTCCACATATCTGCTAACTTCTGGTTGAGAAAAAATGAATGAAAAACGGCTAAAGAAAATATCCAACCCTTGACTTTGTAGGCTGTATATTTCAGACAATCCCTGTACACACTCTGGTGTTCTGTGATTTTTCCAAAATTTTCCTAGTTTTCTCATACTATGATGGGTATTCCGATTAAAAATAATGACATTTAGATAGATATTATTTTAGTTTAGATAAAATACAAATATTTTCCATCACAACTTTTGATATTATATTTTCTAACGGTTAGCTGAAATTATTTTGGTCAAAAATGTCAATTACTACGCTGAACTTTTCATTATTCAGGATATGCACTGTCATTTTCAATAATTATCGATCAAAAGATCCAAAGTAGCCTTCGCTTTATTTTATCATCAAACGACTCGTCACATTTATATCACTCTTGTAGAGATTCCTTCTCGAGAATTATTCAAAGCCGTAATGACAGTGGAGCACCCTGTATATGATTTGGTCGTTATATTCGGGTGTCGGTTAGGTAAATCGGTAGAAACCGGTGCGATATAAGAAATCCGCGATGAGAAACTGACCAAAATTAGGCGAAATGTCAATATTAATGTCAATGCGATTTTTTTTGTGTATTAAATAAATGTCAATCGAGAGCAATACGGTAATGTAGGTAGTTAAAAGTTAACCAAAAAATTAGAATTTCTTTTATATATTTTGATATCAGCAAACTGTGTTATATTCGCATTAAGTGGTAGAGATAAGTTAAGAAAGACATTACGAGGATTGATCCCAAAACAATTCAGTACCGTGAATAATTTAGTTTTTCGAAAGCTCTGCAAAATACGTAGGAAGTTGTTGGCCTTCATTCAAATGAGACAAAAAAAAAGATCTGAACTGCCTGGCCTACATAGCTGAACACGAAAAAGGATTGATCTATTTGCCGATGCTTCTCATAACCTAAACTGAGAGAAGAATTATTTTCAATCTGACTTTGTGGTAGTTTCAAAAAATGCAATTTTTGATTTCCAAAAGTCAACAACTCTCCGTCCGCGAAATGGCTTTGCATTGCCTAGTTTTAACCTCAAAATACTGGTGTACGTACAGGATCACCAAAACGTGAGTAGCTTGATCAGCCAGTACGTATATTCGAAAAGCTTATCAACGTCAGCTAACAACAACATATCAAAAGCCAATCGCGGGCAAGTTCGGCATGAATTAAAAAACACGCCAAAAGCTTCAATGTACAAAAAACAGATGGCGTGGCACTATTCCATTGTTTTTGAGAACTTTTCGATGAAGACTTGTTAGGAAATTATTATTCTATGATTTTTAACAACGTGTACTTAAGTATAGACGGTTTCATTTTATTGTTTGGCTTTTGGTGTGTATCTTTTGTAGTGAGGTGTACTTTGAAAATCCAATTATCGAAAAAAAAAAATTGGAATCTCATTCCAAGTTGTATTGATTTTTGTAATTATGACTACAAAATCTAATAAATTTGTAATTATGTGAATTACGTAAAACCCAGTACATTTTTTATTCCTATTTTATAGTTCTACGGTTCACCGGATCAAAATTGAATTAGACCAAAACTTTGTGAACCAGGTGTTTCTGACTCAGGAATCCAGAGTCTCGGAATTAGTTTATTATTATCCACGAATTACGAATTTCACAGATATCATTATATCATTAGTATTAATTGAATGGTTTTTCATATTCAGGAGCAGAGGTAGATGAACTACTACTAATCCTTAGTATTAGTAGGAGATTTGAGCCGGTTCTAGGCCTTCCCCACCACTTTTCCTTCCCACTACTTTGAAGTCATTGTCAGTGACCTTCAGGTGTGTGTCTGGTGCACAATGACTTGAGATGTCCTTGATGGACTTCAAAAATGATATTGTTTGACCTTTATGAATGTTGTGTAGTTGTAATCAGGGTCAGTATTTGACCTTAAAATGACATTCGCAATAGTTGGGAGAGATTGCATACACATTCATGAAGATGTTGGAGGTGTACTGTTCTTCCTGGGATTCATGAGTAAATCTTCATGTCTAATTTTCACGTGTGACTTGAATGAATGAGTGACATTTGTGCCTACTCTCAATGAACTATTAAATTTGTTGAACAGTAAATACTAAAATCATCAAAATAAACTCGTTACGATATTTGTAAAAAGGAAACACGGTTGTACATTATGAAAATGCAGCGAATGGTGACTATTCTCTCTGACTTCGGTAACCCTGATCTAACATTGAGAGTGGTGGATAGGGGGTGGGCTGTTAGTGAATACTGATGATAAACGAGTGTGATCACTTATTTTTATATTATTTTCTTTGCTGATTGGTCAAACTATAAACTTTTAAGTTTGTAAAACTGTTCCTACATCAAAATATACTAAAGAAAATGTGACTTCAGAACAGCGAGACTTCGATAATTTCGTTGTTATAATATTGTTGTTTTACTTTGAAGTAGTGTGTGATTCAGGGTTTCTGTTACACCTCATTGAGGGGTTTCACATACAATAATGAGGATCAGAGTAATTCCTGAAAAAATAGAATGGAAGTAAGTCTATTTGCATCTCGTACTCATTACTCGATCGAAAGAATCTTTGTATTTGATCCAATGAACCAGTAAGAATTTGGTGGAAGTTAAAATAGTCAAAAACGAATGAATTCGATGATTTGGACTTCTATTTCAGAATGTGCTTTCGGTGAACACTAGAATTACATACTGAAATATGAAAACGTTTTTAGCGTACTCAATACACTGTGTCACTGTATTTTGTCAATTTTCATAAAATTTATTCGGAAATTGGGTTTCCAAAGACGCACTACAACTTTTAGTCCTATAGTGGCTAGGGATAAAATAATAATTCTTGAAAAATGTATTATTTTAATGTAAAAAAATTATCTCGACAATATTGATTCACTCTGTGAAGTTTTCAGTTGTATGTTTAAAACTGTATATCGTGGGCCTTACTATACACTGAAAATTATATTGTACTGTCCAAATTTTATGATTACTAATCTTTCGCTGAGTTATCGTCGTATACAGGGTGGTTCTCACGCACGAAAGTTCAACCGTAATGGGCAAATCTAAGTTCGAGATCCATAATAATAATAATAATCTTCCTCATACACGCGCCATGATTATAACCAGTGGCATTGCTCGTACGCGAGTAGGGAAAGGTGATTATTATTATTTGTATCTATTCGAGTTATTCAATTGTAACTTTATACCACCCTGTATAGAATAGTCCCAGAGGGTGGCTCCATAGCTAGATTTTTTTTCAAACTACTCGCCACCCTTGCTATTCCTATACCTAACGCGTGGTGAGAGCTTTTTCACTACAATTTCATTTGTACCTATGATAGTTTCCTTTATTAATTGTATACAAGCTGTATATATTGATATTATGATATACATAAATATATAATCTTATTTACTTATTCGGTAGCAAAATGGTGGTGTGGTGTCGCCACTTTATGTATCAGACACCTACATGTCCCTGTGTTGCAAATCCCAGTCCATCCGCGTCTTGAAAGCTACCCAATGCATCTGCCCACCTAGAATGGACCGGTAAGGTAAGGGGAAAACTTTTCGTTTAACTGTAGACAAATTTTTATTTCTATGTTTGCTTCAGTGGCAAAGTATCTCTTTCGAATACGAGAGATGTTCAGAAATAACAGAACAGCTCAATACTAAACTACCAGTGTATTTTTCAAAATGTATCATTCCTATAAAAAAATCTTACATAACTTTTCTTTTTCAAATAAGATTTTCTTATTAGGATACATTCACCTTGTTCTAACGTTAACAAAATGCTAATATGCATTAAGCAAATGTTCAGAAACACCGGCACTACCCTATACTTTCAATAAATACACCATCAGTACTTTTAATGGAAGTTCTGATTTTTCAATTCATTTACATTTATCATGTTTTACTTTGTGTACCTCATATTTTAGAAATCCTCAAAGTGAAAATCAAGGAGTGTCATATCAGGCAAACAAGAGAACCGTTTAACATGACCATTTGTAGCAATCCATATGTTTTCAGCGTTGTGACATTATTCCAAAGCCACTGAAATTATGAGATTCTGCACCATCCTGCTGAAAAAAGATCACCAGACAAGCAGAATGGAGCACTACCTCATACTTTTGATGTCTTAAAAAATAATTTCGTTTTGGAAAGAGAAGGTTTGCCACAAACAGTAACAAATAAGTGACGTCCTCGTTAACCAGATACGACACCTCTTGATTATAATTTTTGGGGATGTCTGAAAAACGAAATAGGCAAATGAAAGAAAATAGTGCGAAAGAATTGTGAAGTTATATTTGAACTGCAATTAATAGTGATGATTGTCAACTATAACAAAGAAAGAGGGCCCAAGTATGATTTTGAACTTTTTCTCAACACATTTTATCAAAGCCGAATTTGGCGTTGAATTGGTCCTATTTAAAGGTTTCACTGCCTTATCCATTAATACTTTCATACAGTTTGTCATTACGATTTTATGAATAAAAAAAAATTATTATATTACGTACGGTCGAATTCATAATTTGATGCTCAGTCCTGTGTTTCGAGTGATGCTCTCGAAGTTAACATTAATTGATGATGATTTGAACATTTTGAATTTGGAAGAATGCTTTGTTATCCTATTATCGGAATTGTTTGTTCAATCAATATAAAATTCCTGCCTTCCTTGGTAAAAGGTTTCCAAAATTCACTCTATTCAAAAACATTAAATTCTGGAATTCGTTTAAAATACGATGTATGACATGCATTTAATAGAAAAAAGATTTTCGTGTTATATTTGGCTCACATAAAGAACATTTTCTAAAATTGAAAATATTAACATTGGAGAAAATGTAAAAATTCAAAAATTTTCAACATTCACAAATACATCGCCCTTAACGAAGATATATTTCTGATACAATCAATCAATTATGAAGTCGAAAAAGGCCATTATAAATTGCATAATTCTATCGAAACTATAATTAAAAAAAATAAATAAAATAACTATACTTACCTAATTATAACTTTCAAATAGTAGTAGTAGTAGTATTTTCAATTTTTCAAGATATATTTTTGGAGGTCCATATTTTCCATTGGTTTCAGCTGAAAGTTGCCAAATAATGGTCCATTATATTCAATAAATACAATACTACATAGTATTATTTCTGGTGAAACCAGATGTCTTATAACAAATTAACAAATAGCTTAACATTGATATTAATCTCTAATATGAAATATCAAAAATTTGAATTTGTTTCTTCAAAAATACCATCTACTAGCAATAAAAAGTAACGTTGTCATCTGTGATTATAAATATCGTTTTGGCTTCTATTATTATTATTATTAGTATTACTGCAAGTAATTTTGAATCCTTTTGGCTTACTAGTTACAAATATGAAAGTTTATTTTCAATATTCCATAATTTTTCTTTCATTTGAAATAAATTTTATATTTTTTTCTGTGGATGCTATGCAAGGCCTAAAAATCTAGCATATAAAACATTCTAATGCTTTATATTTTAGTTTCGAATAAGACATTCAACATGATACTGGATAACGATAAAAAATACCGCTATAAATTGACCACTTTGTTAATCAAGAATTCATGAACAGGAGTGACCATTGGTCGATGAAAATACCACTTATGAGCTTTTTGAATTGGACACAAAGTCAGCTAGCTTTTTATGATTTTTTTTGTCCTGATGAGAAGTAATTAGGATGTCCAAAAACTGTATGAAAGCGATAAAAAGGCTCATTATTTCGAATGAAGTGAAGGACCATCTCAAACCTTCGTTGAAAACAATGTTTGGTATGAAATTAGCCTGGAAAGTAGTTGTTATTTTCTGTGCGGTTTCAATATCGATCTAAACTTTATTTTTTCACGATCACTCTCTAAATTATCATTAAAAAATGTAAAAAAAAAATTGCTTTGAAAGTTGGGGGGAGATTTTTATTGATAACTTATCCCATTCCTTCCTTCATCGGTCTGCAAACGAGATGGAAAATGGATAAGAAGAAGACGTATGTCTCAATCCTTAGCAAAATTACTGTGGTGGAAGGTTTTTCACTTAGATATGGATATAGAAATTTAGTGGGTAGATGACTTGGGTGGCGTTTTTGACGTTCTGTGTTACGTAAATCATTGTATCAGCCACTTTGGGCTTCATGCAATAAAAGAGCAATAACCATACTCCCTTTGTGGATGCTTTCTGACTTTTACATATTAAGAATTATAATATTAAACAATTAATTATTACTGTAAGTACGTACTTTATGAACAAGAATTTTACACTAAATGATAATAATGAAGGCGCATGGCAGAAAATGTCATATGTTAGAATGATTGTACAGATAGAAGTTTGTAAAATATAAAAAAAATTGTTGTACCGTCGAGTTGACTGGGGTGTGGTCGACTTGTGGGATGTTTTAGCGTTCGGCAAATGTCCCGCCGATCCTTCATGTATATCTTATGCGTTCTACAATGTACATATAATTCAAACTACAATGATAAGACAAGGTTCACAACGTGCCGTGTGTATGTGGGATAAATATATAATATGGACATTGTTCAAAACTGGTGTTTTATTCAGTATACCCTACCGATTCCTTTCCAAATACAAGAAAAAGTACTCGTTAAAAGTTTTCAAAAGTGAAGACTTTGGCAACAAAAAACTTTCAAAAGCTCCCTTTGTTTCAAATTCAGAGCATATCATCCTCTGTCATGATATTATCAGTAAAAATACATTGATTACATGAATTTCAGTATTCAAAACGACAAAATTTATTTGAAATTTAATAAACAAAATATTTCGTAAAACCGAAAAATGCCTGTCTCTCCACACAATTCCAATTCCAAGTGGATATTAAGGAAAATATCTGACAGAAAACAACTACTTCCCCCTACGGATACTGAATTATATCTGTCTTCTATTTGTGCAACGTTCCTCACGGACACATAATTGCAAGTGCTACTTTTTATAAAGCCATTGAATATTAATCCTTCATTTTTGTTGGAAATGACCACCTGCATACATGCATGTTTCGAGGTTATTTTCTTCTCGTCAGTGCAAGGATAGGTCAGACGACTATGAAGTCGTCTTGTTCCACAAATATGAATGATATGATAACATTCAAAAGCCTTATAGTATCCGTCTACGAATTTCTCAGAACGTTCAATTTCTCAATAAAGGAACCAGAGTTCAAACAATTGAACTCACAGTGTACAATCCAAACTTGGTGTGACTGCAATATTCAAGACATGGAAAAATAATGAAAGTATTTGTGGGTAAGTACCATATTTTTCTTATACACATGATAATTTCGAAATAAATGAATATTTGGAACCTCTGGTATGAATAGAAATTACACAAAACATCAAAATTACTAAAACCTCGAGTTACTCGGAGTTTCGACAGCATTTTCAAAACCCTCAATATGAAGGTTGAATACAAAACTTCGTACAAGCTACAACTGGTACTCCGAAAGGAAACATTATGACGAAGTTTCATTAAATGCTGTAAGGATTGCGATATGAAGAATGTGGGTCAAACTAGAGGGCCTTGAAAGTACGGTTCAAAGAGCATATTGCGCATATCCGATGCTTTGGAACATGATTACCGATTCGATGACATAACTTTGTTATTAATTAGACAGGTTCATAAACATAGACTTCTCGATGCATTCGAAAGTCTAAAAATTGCAAAACGCGGTTTATTTCCTAGTTCCATACAACCGCTCGTTCAAGTTCAGACTACAAGAATATATGTCATTGAATAAAAAAAAGGGGGTCAATGATAGATTCATTGCAGGTAAATTTTAAAATGTAGTAAATGATAATTAGAAAAAGCAGAGAAAATGTGGATAGTAGATAAGGAACATCGCAAAATTAAGAAAAATAATCAAGTGAATATTTGATGTAGGAGTTGATGATGAGTGCAAAAAGCCACTCAGATAAGTAGTATGAACTGGAATAGCATGTCATGAACTGTTCAGTGATATTTGAGCTCCTGAATATGAAGATTCTGTTGGGGAAACGCTTGTTGAGTGAAAATTATATTATTTTGGTGTTTTTGGGAAGTTCCTCGAACATCATAATGATATTCGAATACTAAGCTTTTGATTGAATGCGTAAAAATTAACTCAAAATTAGTTTCTCTGATTATCTGTTGAGTTCATCATAAGGATTTCCACTTTAGTAATAGTTTTGATTGAATAAAAACGGAAGGGTCGTTTACGTCGCTCTGAAATATTCCCAAAGGGATTCGGAATTTTCAAGTTATTGCGGAAAATATGATTGTTTTCATCATCAACTTATTTTTATTAGTACGGCTCTGATTCAATAAATGGAATTGAAGTATTTTACATCCTGAATTATCATTTATGTCGCCGTCATTACATTTTGGTTCCTTTTCCTTTTCCTCCTCAAATTTCTGACGAGATCTTTATCAAACATAATATGTCAACTAATATTTTTTATTCTCTCCAGCTTTCGGATAGCTATTTCAATATTCTATCTTTTTCAAACTGAGGCTCGTACCAGAAAGACATTTATGAAATATATCATTGAATCAGGAATGGGAAAAACTGTATTTATTGAAACCAAGTTAGTGATGGTTGTTCGACAAAGAAACGTCGGAGAGTAAACTAATATAACGGTAAAAAAGTTAACAAAAAAGTTGCTTTTAAAAAGTGTTTTTTAATTTCGTTTCGTCTCTAACGATATCACCATAAAAATATAAAAAAAATTAAAAATTTAAATTTCTTCGAATAACTTAATTATCTCAAAATTTTATACTGCCATATGAATCGCAACCTTCTTCTCATTGAACCGAAACGGTTGGTCTTAGTATATACAGTGTGTCTCACTTATCATGGGAACACCCCTGTAACTTCCATAATGTCTGCTTCACGATAAAAAAAAATCTAAAATCGATACATAAAAACGTACAAAATTACTCCAAAGGTATCGTTTCAAGCTACAGAACTAACAACATTCGCGAAATATCATAGTAGGAATCAAAATAGGTCAAAAATATCTTCGAAATCGTGATCAGACTATCCGTTTTCTTTTGATTCACTTTGTTTTAGGAAGGACTCAATTACGAAATATCAATCCATTTTTGTTACTTCTCATGGTAACATTCCAGTAACTTCGTTATTTCTGACATAGAACTGGCAGATTTACAGAATCCATAGATGCCACGAAAATGTACAGTTGAACAAATTTGGATTTCCTAGAACTCAAATTTCTTCGAGAATGAAGTGGATCAACATAGAACAGTGGAATTTTTTGATACCCTGTAACATTTTTTAACTGTTTTGCCTTCTACTATGGTTATTTCAATATTTTGTTGGTTCATGGTTGCTAGCGTGCAGTGTTTATGTTTTTCATGACATTTCATTGATTTTTATGTATTCATCTAGAATAATTACAGAAGTTACAGATGTGTTTCCATAAGAAGTTAGGGACTTTCTATTTTTCTATCGGGAATGTATAGATGGGTCAAGATATCACCTGTACCTTATACAACTTTTTTTCCTAAAGTCTTTCGTTACTATGTAACAAAATGAAAATGGTTTTTCCTTGATAACTTTTCGAGTAAATATTGAAAATCATCCAAAAGTTATATGAAGTGGTATTTTGACCCTTTTGATAAATTACCCTGGGAAAAAGAGACAGTTTTGTGACATTCTGTATTTGACGAAACCTACTGTCCTGGCTGATATCGCGACGAATATTGAATTACATCTGACAGATACCGGGTACTTCTCATAATTAGAGAGCGAAAGGGCTGATAATTTGCACATCATTTTTTTGTTATTGTTCTTAAGTACGTCACGTTCAACAACGAAGTTTTTTCAGTCGATACAAGTGAAACTGCAATAGTTTCATTTTTATGGAATACTGCACCAGTAACTGTAAGATGCTATCCAATATTCGTTACGGTATCCATGGATTCAATATGCTTGCTGAAAACTTCTCATAGACCTGACAGATTGAAAAATTTAAAAAATATGAAAGTAGGGAAATTACAAAAAATATGAAAATCGAACAAATTCAAAAAATATGAGAGTTGAAAATATTGAAAAGATTGATAGCAAGAAAATTGGGAATGATGACGATGAAAAAGTTAAACCAGTGAAATATTACCATTAACTGAGATTGAAACATATCAGTTGGACTACTTGGAGACCGGAGCACAGAGACACGGGAGCAGAGAGACAGATTTTTCTTCAAAAGAAAGTAAAGGCCAAAAAAGGTAAGTGAGTGCTTTTCTTTACTAGTTGGTGCTTATATTGGGAGTCTGAATGGGAATACAAACATCATAAGAATTATAATGCGCCTTCGAAAATCGCATTCCATTCTAACGTTTGATCGGATAATTGGAAAATATTGGAGAAAGTTTTGAAATTCTCATTATGTGAATGATTGTGAGTAATTTCAGTATTACCTGCTTTTGGTTAATGCTATGTTCTCCCTGCTTTATGATGGCATGTTCAGATGTATTATCCGACGTTTCGTCTGTTGCCTATCATCAATATTTTTCTTTGTTGTGGGCGCTCTGATGGATTTTTACGAACTATATCAGAATTTTCCATTTTGATTCCAATGATGTGAAATATGTAGTACTATACATTTTCACATCTTTTTTCAAAATTTGATATTTTTATTTGGCCTTGACTCCACCAGATTCCACTTGTGAAACTTATATTTTCAGTCACTTGTAATTTTTTTTAGTCAAGAAAAGTTTACATTCCTATAGTATTGGTACTGTGTAAAATACATAGACAGTGCGAAATCTGCACTTCCGTAAAAGAGGAGATTATCATGTCATCTCACAACGAATTGAAATGGTTTGAAATTCAAAACAAAAATTGGGTAAATTTAATTTGGTTTTTGAAACTAGGTGACAGTTTGGGACAGGTTGTTATGTTAAATTTTTTATCAGTTGAAATTCGAATTTGTTTCACAAAATGAAAATTGATTAAAATCGGAAGGCTAGATTATTATTATTCAATTTTCATTTCGTGAATTATTGAAAGAATCAGATAACAAATTTAAAGAGTCTCCCTAAACAGATGGGAAGAACGCGAGAATCTTTCGACGTTCGCAAATAGGTCACAGAAGAGACCGTATTATATTGTTGCAGAGTTCTCCATCTGAGCGAATTTCATAAAACTCTTAGACAGGATACAGCAGAGTCCTCTGATTACTAACCTTATAAGGTTCGCTAGTCTCCACCAAGGGAAAAATAGGGACACTGCAAATTCCATCAGCTTTATAGACAGTACTCGGCAGAGGCTACTCATCTTAATTATCGTGTTTTTCGTGGTCTCCACTTACCAACAAACCGGAAACACTGCAAATTACACGAAATTAACACACAGTACTCAACAGCAAGCCATTGATCTCGAATAACGAGATTCTCGTGGTCTCCACTAAACGAAAACTGATGGCACTGCAAGTATCTCAAAGAAAACGTGGTTGAGGTCTTCACTTAACAAAAAAACTGGAAACATTGCATTTATTCCCTGTTCCCCAATAAACAAAAACTGGAGGCACTGCAAATTCCATCAAATTCAGAGACACTATATAGTCAGCAGAGGCCACGGATCTCCAATGATGGTGTCTACGAGGTTTCCACAAAACAAAAACTGGAGGCATTGCAAATTCTATCTTAGCAGAGGTTACTGAAATATCTTCGTCCTCACGGTCTCCACAAAGAACTGGAGGCACTGCAAATTCCACCAAATAGTGTCCGCTATAGGAAGTTTTGCTATGATTGAATATCAATTGATTCACATTATGGACACGTTACAAAATATTGAATATAAGAACGTAAAGCTTTGAGGAGTTCTGTTGTTATCGCAATACAATGATAATGTTTTTGAATTATCTCGAATGAGTTGTTTCATTTTAAGTTGATATAGTCACAGCTATGTATTCAGCCTCTATTCAAAAAAGCAACTATTCCATGTTGAAAATGAAAAATATTTGCCTAGCAACCATGTAGAGTAGCAAGTTTTGTACAAAAGCAGAATAAAGCCCCTAGGGGGAAAAATGATTTTCTTTTGAGTTGTTGCCACAGAAGTAAACAGGCAAAAATTAAAAAAAAAGTCTAAGAGGAAAAGAAAAACCGCTTATTCAATCAATGTTCTGGGAGAATAATATTATCTTACTTTGAATTTACTGAAATATGGAATATAATGTCTTTATATGTAATTTTGATGTCTTACAATCCCGAGTATATTGCCATTGAATAATTTCTTAATTCAAAGATCAATTGCATGTCGTTTGTGCCATTTCTGAATGGTAGATTCTCTCAATTTTGTGTACGTTTTTGATCAATGATAGATTTAAAATCCAAAACCAAACCCTTCATTGCTCATAGCTGTACCGCTTGTCCATTTCCTGAAGTTCTGCGAATCCGGTAACCCGAACGGCCTCGTATGATGTAACGTTGAGACCGCAAAAACTCCCTACATACTTTTTATCATGTATGCGGTGGATTTTTCAGTTGTTCTGGGAGCCCGGCTCACTTCCGTCAATGGCGGACCATGGCAACATGGGTGAAGTCAACCGGAAGGAGAGATTACAACGCCAACGAGAATAAATCGCGCCGGTGGTGTATATTTATCAGGACTAACGGTGGACATTGAGTTGGGGTCGGAGTTGAATGGATGCTGTACAGGGTCGTTCATTTTGCTTCGGCGGGCGAACAGGGAGACTTGATGGTCTATTTATCTTCAATATTTCACTTTTATGTACATTTACCGTTAATAACGAAACAATCTGTGAAAAGTGAAATAAAAAATACTAAGTGGACAAATACTGAGGTACGACATTCGTCTTCTAACCTGGAAAACTCAATTCTCTTTCAAGGACGTTTCCTGAAATCCATGAGCTGCAATTTAGCGTTTTTCACACCTTAGTCATCAGTGAAAATGAACGAATGTTTCCGAATACATATAGAGCTTCCACACTGAACATTTTTTATAACAATTGGGTGCAATTGCAGCTCTGTCAGAGGAAAGGATCTTTGACGTAATGTGCTTTACTGAAACCTGGTTACGGGAGCATGAAATTTCTTCCTTAGCTTTGATAAATTTTAATGTAGCTAGTTTTTATTGTAGGGATTCTTTTGAACACGATTATGTCATACTGTATGTCAATAGAAATCTTAAATTCTCTCCAGTAGATAAGTTTCATGATTTACATGAGGAAAAGATTTTTGAATGTGCTGCTTTTATATTGACAGACATGAACATTGTATTTATCTCGATTTACAGATCACCCATTATCGATAATTTAAAAGGATTCTCCGAAAAAATTTAGATAATGCTTTAATGTTTAATAGTTCAGTATCCACAGACAAATTTGTGCCAAAACCAAAGAATGAATTGTAACACTATGAAACTTGACAAGTGCCTTCTTGACATCATGTTTACTTGAAAAAAAAATTGTTTACTAAAAAATCAGGGGTTTCCACCCCTGATTTTTTAGTAAAAAACACAAAACACAAAAAAAATTTGACCAATAAAAATAAAAAAAAATTGGAGTTTTCTCGGAAAGTAAAAAGGCTATCGTAAAACGGCTTTGATAAAATAAATAAGATTACAAAGTAGTCTTGTGATACATTTAGGAGGCTGTGTTAGGTTAGGTTCGGTGAGGTTAATGCTTCATATTTTAAGCAAATCCGTTTTTTCGAGCTCTGGAAACAGTGTTAATTGTTGTTTAAAAAAATTGTTTTCAAAATTTTTTCTTCCGTTAACCATCTGTTATCCCCCTACAAACGTCAGCCCTCAGAAGTCGAAACTTGTGCGAGCTATGGAATAACGAGGTCTTAAGTTTAAAGTGCGATTCCTAGCACGTTGATCGTCCTAAAATTGCAATTAGGAAAAACCGCCATTGTAGACAAAAGGTGAGAATATTTTTTAAGATAAGGTAAGATTATGGATAAGCCTCACATCTTATTCATGAATAAATATTATGAGAATTATGAGATTGGCCAGTCTGGGTGATATTTTGCAAAAGCCGCTACTAAATATACATTGGCCCTTCATAATCGCTTTCGAAATTTCATCCTAACAAGTATTTGCCACATTTTCAATAGTTTCGTTTGGTGCTTTAGAAACTGTCCTGAGCACATTCTTGTACACATTTTTGGACACAGATTAAACAGCAATGCGAGGAATCCAAGCTTTCTAACCTGTTCCTGAGTTTGGATTCAATTGGAAAATATGAACTAATTCGAGGGTCAGGGCTATGACATTTTTCATTGCCATACTTGAAATTTTTAGAGCTTGAAGCCCTGAGTGTGTAAATCTGTCGAAATTTTTCATTTTCTTTGACGTCCGCTAGTTCATCAAGATTTCTGTATGAGACCCCTTTCTCTGCTCACAGAAATCAATGTTTCCAGCCCTGCTGAAGTGAAAAGACACCAATCCTGGCAAAATTTATCTGTATTGCAAATGAAACAAATCCCTATCTTTCGTGACATCCTACAATTGCATTTTTCAAGATTCAACCATTTAAATTAACCTCTATGTTCCCTCTTATCTGATCGACATTTATGTTTTCAATTATTTTTGTCATGTTCGTAAAGTAAAATTTTGTATGTGAGTGCTTACCAAAATGGAAATCGGAGATTTGGCAGGATTTTCACGAAACCTCCGCAATTTCGAAATGGACGTTTTTTCCAAATATTTTTATTTTACATATACAAAACAGATTGATTATTCAAAAAAAATCACAAATTTTTTGCGAAAAATAACAGACCTCAACTTTAGATGAACTTTTCAAATCGAGAATGGTTTGAGATAGAGCAATTCTGCGAACGTCAGTAGATTCAGAATAACGAAATTGGTATCGCCTATAAATTGCAAGTCAATGAGCGACAAAAAAATTATGAAGTACCTACTCGAAAAAGGTCCAAAAAAATCTGAAAAACACAAAATCATCAGAATTACTTGAAATTACCACTAAAATGTATGATTTTACAAAACCTCTGCGTTTTTTCCCAATTTTTTTATTTTACATTCATTTAATAATCTCAAATTAAACTAAAACGTATCTTGTCGAGTTAATCCCGGATGTATCATCAAAACTTAAATTAGAAAAAGGATTGAGCGGGAAATGATTTTGTCAAAATTGCAAAAATTATAGCCATTACGTTAATCCTCGGTGGGATGTAATTTTGATAGAAAATTTGAAATCAGCTTGTCGAAATATGTAAGAGGTAGCGAAGCGATTTTCCCAAAAATGTAATATTAAAATTTTCGAAAAAAGGATAATTTCGAAATTGCAGAGATATCGTGAAGCGGCTACCAAATCTGTATTTGACTCGGATTCCATTTCAAATTTGGTGAGCATATACAAAATAGATTGAGTTGTACAAATATGAGAAGAAAATAAAACATCACAAATTTTTGGCGGGAAATTACAGCTCTCAACTTCAGATGAACTTTTCAAATCGAGAACGGATTGAGATAGAGTAATTCTGCGAACGCCAATCGATTCAGACTGACCAAATTAGTAAACTCTGTGAATTTCAAGTCAATCTGCGACAAAAAAAATATTACTTGAAAAAAGTCCAAGGGAAAAGTACAAAATCATCAGAATCACTTGAAATTACCACCATATAGTCAAAATTTCAAGTTGATTCCGAAAATGTATGATTTGGGTATGATCAGATACGATATGTACCATAAAACAGAGACAAAACGTCAATAATTCCCTCGCACCATCCATTTTTCGAAAATGTTTATTTATTATTCGCAAACCACCATCTTACATATCTTGTCGAGCTGATTACGAGTGTTTCATCAGAAATCGCAAAAATTATAGCCATTTCGTTAATCCTCGGTGGAATTCAAGTTTTGATACAAAATTCTAAATCAGATCGTCAAGATACGTAAGAGGTCAGTGAACTATTTTTTAAAAAATGAAAAATAAATTCTTTCGGAAAAGGTTAATTTCGAAATAGTAGAGGATTTGTAAAAAGGCTAATAAATCTCTAATTGACTCAGATTCGATTTCAAATTCGGTGAATATACGAAATACATTGAATTTCACGAATATGTGAAGAATAAAAAATAAAAAAATTTTGGCGGGAAAAACAGCTCACAACTTCAGATAAACTTTTCAAATAAAAAACGGATTGAGTTAGAGCAATTCTGCGAACGCCAATCGACAAAAATGGCGAAATTAGTATAGTTTGTCAATCCCAAGTCGATCGGCGGCAAAAATATTATTTCTCGAAAAAAGTCCAAGGGGTATACCCCTAAAAATCATAAAAAGCACAAAATCATCAGAATCACTTGAAAATAATTCCATATACTTAAAATTTCATACCGATTCCGAAATTGTATGACTTGGATATTGTCAGATACAAGGTGTACCATAAAAGAGCGATAAAACGTCAAAACTTTCTTTGCACCATCGATTTTTCGAAATTGTTTATTTTTCAATTTTTGTAAAATCGCAAACTGCCATCTAACGTTTCTTTTCGAGCTGATTCCGAGTATAACATCAGAAATGATATTAGAAGAAGGATTGAGCAAGACCTAAAAATGAGTTGGTCGAAATCGTAAAAATTATAACCATTTCGTTAAACCTTGGTAGAATTCAAGTTTTGATGCAAAATTTGAAATCAGCTCGTAGAGATATGTAAGAGGTTGTTGAGCAATTTTTCGAAAAACTTATAATAAATAATTTTGAAAAAATGTTTATTTCAAAATTGCAGAGGTTTCGTAAAAAGGCTACAAAATCTTTTTTTGACTTGGATTCGATTTCAAATTGGGTAAGCATATACAAAACAGATTGAATTTTACGAATATAAGAAGAAAAAAAATTCAGCAAATTTTTGGCGGGAAATAACAGCACTCAACTTTAGATAAACTTTTCAAATCGAGAACGGATTGAGTTAGAGCAATTCTGCGAACGAAAATCGATTCAGAATGGCGAAATCAGTATGATCTGTAAATTCCGAGTCGATCAGCAGCCAAAAAATTATTAAAATGTCGAATGGGTATACTTAAATCATTTGAAATCACCATCATATATATTCCTGGCATCACTCCTATCAATCATATCGATAATGATGGTTATCAAAAAGTAATCAGGAGAAAAACCAAAAAGATGGGAACTGGAGATGGCGATCAAGCATTCCATGGAAAGGAAGACAACAAGAATAAAAAATGGTGGCTTTTCATTTCAAGAGTTCCAGACACAGTGAATTCAGATTCTGCAAGCAAAAACTGATTATACAGAGGTACAGGTGAAACTATTGCCAACTCAAAATAACAAAAAGGATAATCAGTCCTTCATGATGGGAGTTGAACCAAACCTGAAAGAGACCATTTATACACCTGCTTTCTGGCCCAAGAAGATCACTTTCGAGCGATTCAATTTCAGGCTGGGTAGGAAATTTTTGGAAAACCTGGATACAGATACAGCAGGATTACATGGCCAACCTCAATCATTTTTAGTGAAGTGAATCCAAGAGAAATCGTCCAAAACGAAAAACTCGATTGCACCTACTTCAAACTCGTACAACTGAATGCTCAATCCCTTTCAAATAAATTGATAAAATTGAACATTGGCGCAGTCGAGATAACATCGAGTTTATGACATTGAATGGTTATGTAATCGCCTCGTACTATTGCCGAACTTCTCATATCCATGGAGGAACCCTAATCTATATTAAAGAGAACCTTAAGTTCCAGCCAATAGAAATGTCACACTTGAGTGAAGAGATGCAATGTGAGTGCTGTGCAGTATCAGTATTGGGGCCCGTTTTCAAAAATTGTGTCATACGTGTATATAGGCCTCCTGTAGGGGATCTGGACACATTTTTTCACAAACTCTGTGATATACTGGAAGTATGCAGTAAGTCCCATCGCAATATCTTTCTCTGTGGGGATCTGAACATTGACTATTTGATCAATTCAAGCAACAAAATATGTTTAAATGAATTTCTTGCTAGCTACAATCTGAGAGTCACTTCTTCGGCACCCACAAGGGTTTTTACGAATAAGATAGGACAAACATCATTCACAATAATAGATTATATCTTTACTAACGTTGATGTCAATCATTGTAAGTCTGAAGTCTACGAGGGTCATTTCAGTGACCACAGAATATTTACTTTGAGTGTTGATAAAATTTGGACTAATTTACCAAAACTTAATAACAAAAAATTAACCTGTTATCGTGATATGTCTGAACAGAATATTGATCAGTTTCAAAATAAATTGTCTGTCGCAGATTTCAAGGAAGTCTACCTACAATCTAATATTGAAGACGGTATTAACACCTTTATGAATATTCTGACCTTTTATTTAGATTTGCATTGCCCTCTTAAAACACAATATAAAAAGAATACTGTTCATAAAGGATCCGAATGGGTTACAAAAGAAGTAAAAAAAAAGTTGTGAAAATTTGAAGAATCTATATTGGTTGAGTAGAAATTTGAAAGGAAGTGACATCCAAGACCTATATAAAAATGAAAATACTAAACATAATATCTTGCTCAAGAATGCCAAAAGACAATTCAATGATCAACTTATTTTCAAATCTAATAATAAACCTAGGACAATCTGGAATTTAGTCAACAAAGAAACCGGAAGAACAAAAAAAGACCGGGATTAACAATCAACTCTGATGGTGAAATTTTAACACTTCCTTCAGATATAGCAAATACATTCGCGGAATATTTTGCCAACGTAACGGAAAACAATCTTGATGACTATTTTGGAAAATTGGGACCAACGTCGTGTACTACATCTGAAATGTTCAACAAAACATTCTTATTCAATCCTGTTAGACCAGAGGAAGTTGAGGACGTAATCAAAAATTTAAAAAACAAGCCTATAGTACAGGCATTGATAATATATCAGTGAAAATCCTAAATGCAGGTATTAAACCTCTGTCGATTCACTTGAGTCATCTCATAAATCTATCGATAATTGAAGGCAAGTTTCCAACGTCACTCAAATTCGCTAAAGTTATTCCTATTCACAAGAAAAATGATCCGGAAAATCTATCTAATTATCGACCGGTATCAGTCCTAAGTGGTATTGCTAAAATCTTTGAAAAAATTGTCTGTAGCAGGATGATGCATTTTCTAAATACTAACAAACTCATATCTACACACCAACACGGATTCCGAACCGATATATCAACACAAACTGCTGCCTGTAATCTTTTCGAATATGTTTACACGGAACTCGATAGCGGAAGGCATGTGGCAGGTCTATTTTTTGACCTATCACGTGCTTTCGACAGTTTAGACATATATTTCATCAGAAACAAATTGTACAATATTGGATTCATAGGAATTTTTTTAGATTGGACTATAGACTTTCTCAGCAATAGGTAGATAATAGTAAAAGTAAAGGATGCTATCTCCAACTCTCATATTAGGAATAGAAGGGTTCCCCAAGGATCTGTGCTGGGACCACTGATATTTCTACTCTTCATAAATGACCTACCAGTCCACCTACAATCACAACTGCTAACGATATACGCTGACGATACCTCATTGGCGGTCTCCGCACAGACTTCAGAGGAACTCACATCATCCATTGCAGATACTGTAAATTATTTCGTAATTTGGTGTAGATCAAACGGTTTAATGGTTAATGTCGATAAGACAGAATGTATATATTTCAATTCTAATAATATTATCTCCAATTCACATACCCTAACATGCAGAGTCGAGAGTAATATAATTGAATCAACTACAACAACAAAGTTCTTGGGCTTACACATTGATTCCAGTCTTAGATGGACAGAGCAAGTTAACGCAGTTAACACAAAATTAAATAAGGCTTTTTATGCGATTTCAAGAACTAAAGATTGCATGCCCACCAGTGCAGTAGTTAATGTCCACTACAGTTTAGTGTACACTCACTTATGTTATAATTAAATCCTATGGGGAAACTCCATCGATGACAGTAAAATATTTGTAACACAGAAAAAATTATACGAAAAATGTTCAGCCTAGACTTCAGACAAACTTGTAGGCCCACATTCATTAAATATGACATTATGCCCTTTTACAGCATTTACATCTACCACTGTGTTTTGTATGTGAGGAAAAACATTGATAAATTCCGACTGAATTCATCAAATCATAATTGTGACACCAGGAACTCTGATCATCTATGTGTTCCCAGACACAAAACTACGAAACTGGAAAATAGTTTCAGATATATGGGAATAAAAATTTACAATAAACTTCCAGTAACCATTAGAAGTATCGATTCCTTAAATAGTTTCAAAAAGACAATAAAACGTTTGATAACAAATAAATGCTACTACAGTGTAAAAGAATATTTCCATGATAGCCTGCAGGAACTTCACTGTTTTTAATTGTGTCGTCTGTATTTTATTATTTAATATTTTTCTGTCATAATTTTAAGATAATCTGAAACACACTTCTTCAAGTGAGTGATTGACTTGTCCTGTACATGTTGTAATGTCACAAAGGATAATTAAAATATTTCTATTCTATTAAAATATTTCTATACTCAAAATTTTATGCCGATAGTTAAATATCGTGTTCCTTTTTACTTTCCTTGTTTGTTTTGGTTTTTAAAATGAATCATAATTTGGTTCCTTTTCACTTTATTGAAAAAAAATATTTGATGGATTTTTTTGATATTTTTACAGATAACCCCAGATTTGCCAATTCATAATAAATCTTTCTATACTACCGTCGTATGGGTAGTCACATGACATGTCAAAATCGATTATCAAGTTTTCCAATACACAGAAACGATCCCCTATAACTTAATTTTTGAAACTCTAATAACAAAATTTTTCCGATATGATGCAATCGTTATGGCCCAAACTGTATGTCTGAAGGGCTCCAGTTTTCAGTTATTCCGATTTTTTGAAAATATTGGCAGATGCAGCCTTTCAAATAAAAAAGTAATTGTTTGGACACAACAAAATACTTTCAGTACCGATTACATATAATCCAAAAAAACGGTAAAATAAAGAGAGATCTGAAATAGACTATGATTTAAAACTATCGAACCAACCAAGTTCAATAACGATTTTATGGAGAATCGACTAGATAGGAAATAATTTCACAGAAATGGAAAAGAATTGAAAAATAACTTAAATAAAACCAAAACATTAAAATAACTAATTTTCATTAAAAACGAATTATCTCAGAAACAGAAATGATCACATCAGACTTTTGAAGAACCAAAATTTAATGAACTGAAAAATTTCAAGACAGTATATGTGTAATACCATAAGATGAGAATAAACATAAATTTGAAGACGGATATTTTATGAAACCGTCAAACTACAGAAACAATATCTCAATCTTAGCATGATGGGATTATGAGTTCAGTGAAATTCAATGAATAACATTGGCGGTTTTCTTCAATATTCTTGAAAATCATCACCCAGCAATTGAATTCTCGAATAAATCGAGGAAGGAACAAACAAATGACCGATCAATATGAGTCCGATTCATACGATTCGATTTGTTCAACTAGAAGTTAGCGCCATCTAAGAGCTAATAGAGCAAGTTTCTACCAGACTGGTATATTAATCGCTGAAATTTCTGCTGCATTTCAATTTTGATCGTTTTAGATCTTACCCATTTCGATTTCTTGGATTTTTTGACACTACTTTTTTTTTCGGATAATTTGTTCGTTTTACGATTTTAGATACTGTTAAATTTGTCGATGAAGTTATGTTTCGTTAGTTTCTCAATTTGACGGTTTTATGATATGATTAGCTTAGGTTATCGAGATTTGCGATTACTTACTTATATAATTTCAGTCACTTTCGTTTATTAACACGTTGAATGCCACCGTGGGAGCGGAAATTTGGGTATATCAGGCCAAATACTTTTTTTGTAATAGGGTCGCAAAAATGAATTCTTCTTTCATAAAAATGCAAATTAGAAATGAAAAAAACATATTTTGACATTTTATGACGTCATCAGTATGTATCCACATTGGATACACACGGCCACAATATCTATTTTTGAACACTACTGCCGCGTGTATCGAACCTGGATACATGAGCCGGCAACAGTGTAGAAGTAGATGAGAACAGGTGTTTGCAAGTTTGGAACAAATCGCTTGTAGTGCCTTTTCATTAGTTCGTGCGTAAGTCAAGTTCATGCAGTTACTCGAGTTTGGTTACTGAATCCCGTACTGTTTGGAAATTATTATTTTTCTTTACATTCTTTACAAGGCATTTTTCGAAAACAATGTCCTACGAACAGGAACAATCACATTTACAAAATTTCATGCAAGAGTTGTTGTCTGACGAAGAGAATTCGTTATTTGGAGATGTTTATTCATCAGACGAATATCACACAGAAAGTGATGTTTGTAGTGATAGTGATAGTAGCTCGCCTTCCACAAGTTTCAGAAAAAGTAAGCGCATGAAACGGAAAGCAACCAGATCATGTAACCTAGGTAAGTTTATGATTTATTCAAAATTATAATAATATGCCTAATGTGAATCGAAATCTAAAACAAATTACCAAATTACCATTGCATCAATGAAATTGTAAATCGCATATAATATTAGATGTATTATAAAATAACTAGAAAAATGTTGTATGGGCAATTTGCAAGTCTTTTTGTTAGACTGTCTAGGAAACGTTTTCAAATTAATATTTCGAAACTCTAGGTATTTGATATGATCTTGATCTCTTGAAATGACAATCTTTTTTTTACAGATGTTTCCCGTCCCAGTACGAGTTCAACACCAATTTCAACAAAAAATGCCAGTACGTTGGCCAGGAACTCTAGTAGCACGATTCATATCACAGAAACCATAGAAGATGTCATTGCTCAGTTTCGAGTGGATGAATCGTCTTCAGAGGGCGAGGATAACTCACTTCCAGCGGAAGACCCTACATGGGGACCAGTACAAGGTAATCACCTAAAAGACTTTCCGTTCACGGAGCCGAATCCTGGCGTAAAGGCAGAAATATATGAACGGTTCTACGATAAAACACCATATGATTTCTACAAACTTATGGTACCCGATGACATAATAAGTCATATTGTTCTTGAAACGAATCGTTATGCGGAACAATGCAAAAGAAATAATAGTCAACGAAAGTCTAGAATAAAAGCATGGGCCAATACTACCTCAGAAGAAATAGAGAGATTTTTTGGAATAATTATGTGGATGGGGTTGTTTCAGTTACCAAGTATCGAGTCCTACTGGCGTACATCATTTTTGTACTCCAATAAAATAAAGTCCTTGATGAGCAGAAATAGATTTCAACTCTTGCTAAAAATGCTTCATTTCAACAATAATGAAGGAGTCATAGAATAAACCCGCTCATTCATAAACTTCTAGTTAGCTTTCAACCTGCTATTATTCCTGAAAATGAGTTATGCATCGATGAAACACTTGTCCCTTTCAGAGGGCTTTTGTCGTTTAGACAATACATAAAAAACAAACGCCACAAGTTTGGCATAAAACTATTCAAGTTATGTGTCAATAAAGGATATACCTATAATTTCAGCGTATATTGCGGGACTGAAAAAACTGAAGGTCAACCGGTAGCAACGAGCGTAGTACTTGCCCTTGCAACCAATTTATTAGATCACGGGAGAACCTTGTATACTGACAATTACTATACAAGTGTTTCCCTAGCTCATACTCTGTTAGACCGGAAGACACATTTAGTCGGGACATTACGTTCAAATAGAAAGCTCAATCCCAAAGACATTGTAACTAAAAAGATAAACAAAAATGAAGTTGTCGCAGCTGAGAGCAATACAGGCGTGGTGGTACTGAAATGGAGAGATGTTTTAGTCCTTAGTACAAAACACACTGATGAACTAGTAACAGTAAGGCAAAGGGGTGGTGAAGTACAAAAACCAATAATAATACGCGACTACAATAAATGAAAAGCTTTCATTGATCTCTCTGACCAAATGAAAGCATATTCATCATCCTTGAGAAGGAGCTTGAAATGGTACCGAAAATTGGCAGTTGAGCTGCTCATGCGTACGGCTTTGGTGAATGCATATATATTGCATCAAGAGGTTGCAAACGACAAAATGCCGATTACAAAATTCAAAGAACGCATTATATCAGATCTATTACATTTGCCAACTGAGACACTTGACACCACATCCCCTGCTGATGAATCTCCAGCTCAACATGTTTTAGAAGAAAGTCAAGGTGCTGGCAGAAAAAGAGGAAGATGTGTACGATGTTACAAGAAAAAAACTGAAGAGGTTTGGAGAAAGGCTGCAGCTAATCAAGCCACACAAAGTAAATTCAGATGTGTAACATGTGAAAAACATTATTGCTTATCCTGTTTTTTTGAAGTACACAAATGTTTCATGGTATAAAATGCCCAAACTGTATTTTGTAATGTTCATTTCTTTCTTGAATTTATATTTTGTTTATCATTATTTAGCGTTTCTTGTTGTTGAATAAAAACATTCTAATTTCAAACATACTTACTAAAAAAATCGTCCCCTGAAAAAACCTGTGAATAAAATCCACAGGCCAAATATGCTATTAGGTATGCCAGGCCATAGTGCGAACGCTCCCATAAAGATTTACGCAAGGCATGCAGCCAGCCCAGATACATGTGGCTGAAATTACGGAAATACTTGTGTATCAGCATTGGATTCACGCGGCCTTCGAAACACTAAGTCGCGTGTATCCGTGTTGGATACATACGGCACTCTACGTGTTAACTAATTCAGATCTATGAACAATAGTTCTTACCATTTTCGCGTATGATGCTTTATCAGTTCTCATACATACACATCAGATGGATTTCTTTTCGGATCAAAAATCAGTTCTAGACATTTCATTCTGCTATATTTCAGTTTTATATAAATATATTCTGATAAATGATTAATTCTACATTTTATTGGTTTTACGTATTAACAGTTTTCTCATTTATTGTTATTACGAAAAAAATTCTAGTATCGTTTGGCCTACCTACTCACTCTGTATATGGCAAAGGCATACGGATATCTTCTATGGAAAACCTTGAGAAGAATATTCGTGATTTAAAATTTTCCATTGTGTTGAAACTTCAGGGACTTCTTCACCCAAATTCACTCAAGGTGTAGCGGCACAAACTTACCGGACGCCACTGGCTCCGTCAGCCGTCTATAAGATTAAAACGCCGTATTTCCATCTGAAATCAGTGAAATATGCAAAACACAAGTGTCTGCAGCCCTTGAAAAGATCCCCGCAGATGCGTATGCGGGTACAACCTAGCTGCCAACTGGAAAATAAAGCAGGTCCCGTCTCGACGACATTGACAAGTGCCGGCACAATAATGCTGAGCCAGACCCTTCACAGGCTATTTCACCGACGGCGGATTTCATATTCTTTTGTTTCGAACATGAATCTTCATTCTCTCTGCTTGGCTCTCTAGATCCGTCCCTTGCTCCACGTCCTAAGCGACATGTATACGCGCACTTCATTCCTTCGGTATGAATAAGTTAATTCTGGACTTCCATTAGACGAACTCGGGTTTTTTCTTAGTGGCAGAAATTATAGGAGCACGCTGAATGGTCTGAGATTTCGGTTCTTACCGTTCTCCACTAGACCGGAAACGACAGTAAATAAAGAATGAGTGGATTTTAAATTGAATCATCTGTAGCAGGATATATAAGGAGGGAGAGAGATGATGCTTTATAATCTAAAAAAATTCAAGTCGTTGACAAAATAGACCCATAGGCAGCCTAAAGACTCTTTCAAAACTGATATGCAAATATGAAATATTGGAGTTTTGAAGGTTATTGTTACTAATGACACACGATACAAAATAACTGGTGCAAGAGAAACTATCTTAAAGTAAATTGCAATAAATCTGTAGGACTGCAGTTCTTTTCTAGGAATCAATTAACTAGCAGGTTCACTGTCGAGCGCGTCAGATTAAGATAGGGTGAGTTGATTACATGCTAAAAAGTGTATATTCTACTAACCCTTTCGGTCACGACTTTTTGTTTTTGGGAAAAAAAAAATTATTGTTTGAAAATTTTCAAGTATTGATTTTTTGAAGATTTTAAGAAAAATCCAGAACAATGTGACGTCATTGGTTTTTGAAAAAAAATGTTCATTATAACGAACATGGTGAATATGATCTTCAAATAAATAAGTTTATTGCAGAAAATGTCAGAAAAAACAATGAAATGTCTGCATTTATCTATGGTGAAAATCCCAAAAACAATTGCGATCTCTGTTGATGCATAAATGTACTTTACATTTCTTACAATAAAAATGTATTTTCTTCATACAGCTTCCATTCTTGCTTCTGGAACCATCTTTACTTGGATCAAAAACAGAAAAATTATCAATCTGATCAAGACGAACTTCTGAAACAGGTCGTATTTCAACCTTACTCCACTTGGGTGAAGATGTGGACGGTGGAGATGATGAAGACGACGGACGACCCATTTTTTTTTTCATTTTTTTTAAACGCAATTTTAAGAATCTATTGACGCTCATATTTTCAAAAATAATTGGGATTCCTAATTTATTATTCCAATATAGCTTTACTCTTGGGTAATGTAGGTTCCCCATCATAATATGAATGCCAATTAGCTTCTTTATTTCATTCTCATTAGTTGCAGGAAAGTTATGAACGCTGTTTCTTTATAAGAGTCTCTGTAAAATATTCTGGGAAATAATTTATGCGACTCAAAACTTCTGGATCAGTTTGATATTTCGTTTCATGCCATTTTATAGGTGGACTCAAATATTGAACATTTGCTTTCCAACCAATATCTCTTTTGTAAGTCAAATTATACCTTCTGCAATAGTCTTGTGCACGTTCTACATTGTTCTTTGCATTTGTCGATACTTCACCCACAACAGTCACTTCATCTATAGGCATTTCCTTTCCTTGGTCTCCTTCAGTTCCCACTATTTCTTCACCTATGTTCACTTCATCTTGGGCCGTATTATCACCAACTCCATCCTCAGTTTCCATACCTTCCTCATTTTCTTCAAATTCATAATCATTATTTTCACCGATTTTGTCTAAAATAGTATTACACAATAATTGTCAACTAACTATTACCTATTATAATCCCTTCAGAGGTTGATTCTTCTAATAGATCAAGCTAATCATCGCTGAGCACGTCAATATCTGAAAAATTGTCCATTAAATCTAACAACTCCGCCTCTGTTAGACCTCTTCGTTTAGCCATGTTATCACCTTATTTCATCAAGTCCTGCAAAAAAAGTTTGACCTGGAGTCACAATGTTCGTTAAAACGAACACGTCAACAAACCAAAAAAGCATACGCAAAAAAAGAGAAACGTGTGAAAAATATATATCAGACTTGCAGTCAATAGTATAATCTATCGCATAGAATTTTTTTCTTCCAAAAACTTACCTTTTTTATCACAAAAATTCCCACTACAAAGTTTCCGTATACGATAACCTTCAAAACAGCCCTACATGAGGGAGGGCTACAAAGTTGTAAAAAAATCGTCATCTCGACATTCTCGAACGTGGCTATTTTTTATTTTATTTTGAAGGAAATAATTCAAGAATAATGAAAAATATATAATCTGACGATTTCCACAAGCCGAAATAACAAAAATTCGTCGATAAAGTCCAATACGTGCAGCTGCGTAATGCCTATATTCCCATCTCCGCGTTACTATTTCTCTCTCACTCTTTCTCTATCTATTTGACTTGGCCAAACTTGGACTTTGAATATAATTTGAACCGATTCGTACCGGTAGATTTTAAGATATCTCAAAAAATCTACAAAAATGTAATTTTTTCCAATGTGTTTTTTTTAATAACTTTTAAACGGCTATATCGATCGTTTTCAAAAACTAATCAGCTCTTAATATCAAAAAATCACTTCGATCGCCGCCAGTCCGGTCTGAATCGGTTGATTCTTTCGTGAGTTATCGTTGTCAAAAGAAATCCAAAAAAGTGTTTTTTCGTAATCACTCTGAAATTTCTAGTTCGATCAAGTCGAACCTGAAGATTCTTCATGGAGATTGAAAAACTGCGTCGAATGCCGCCAACCGCGTGAAAATCGGTTTATTTATTGAAAAGTTACTGCGGTTTGAAAATTCAAAAAATTGTATAAACTTCTTTCAGACTTTTGAGCTCGGAGAGCTCATAATGACACAAAAATCATATTTTTAAGCTCAGAGAGCTCAAAAAAAAAAAAATTTAGATGTTGAGCGCTTACATATGGAGTTAGCCGGGAAGTTGCAGGAATGTCCTTTAGGGTCAACCGTTTTCCTATTTTTTTTTGTTATATTAGGCGAATCCCTCTAGATAATCGTCAGCACATCTAGGACATAAAGATGAACCATATATATCCTAATCTGACGCGCATGAGTATTTCAAAATGGCGTTTTTTTTTCGTATTTTAATAATGGCCGCGAGTTTGCGTCACATCGACATCGTCAGATTATTGCATGGGAGCTTTTTTTTGGGTTCACTCAACACCCCCTAAGGAAATCTGACGCGCTCGATACATTTTTTAATTTTTTTAATTTTCAACCCTTACCTACGACCACCCCCATCATGTAAACGATCATATTGACATACGTACATTATTAAAAATACGTAGGACATTGATGCAATCAATATCTGACGCGCTCGACTATGTCCATGCACCAGTTTTTTTTTACAAATTTGAAAATCTATAGCCACTTGCCCCAACGATGAAAAGGTATACATCACATAACATTTTTTTCTTCATATCATCTAAGCTTTGCTACCTAATATGTCTCTATGACTATCGAGTATATCCACATTTAGCATCTACTATACTGAAAGAACTGTAGAAATATATCTTCAACTATACCCAGAAAGAATACAACCAGCAAGAAAATTAATGAAAAAAATAGATAGAAACCTTACCGAGTATGGTAGTTTCAAAAAACCAAAGAATACATATTCATACAAAATGCGGTAATGAACTTCTACCCTTTAAATGAAATATAATTTTTTTTTATTGGTGCCCCATTTTAGCCATTTCAAGCACGCCTCTGCGTGTTCAAATCAAACTTTCAAAAACGCGCGTTTTTAAAAGTTACCATGGCAACATCAACAACTCGAGAAACAAGAAGTCTAAATGACAACTTTTGATGAATGATCTGACAGCAGTACCTTCTAACGTCCAATAAAATATTACTAACCAAAACAACCTTTATTCAAACATTATACAATAATTTTAATTTTATAAATGAAAATGGAAAGTACAGTTAGTATTGTTTAATATATTGATAATTCGATTTTTCGAATCGGAGGAAATGACATTTAAATTGATACTGTTAACATTCTGAGAACTCAGTGAGGTTGCACTTCCATTAATGGCACTCCCTATAACCTGTGAAACCTTCTTCTTATAGCTGATGCTCTCTTCGACGTAACCACTCGCCATAGCTCCCGATTTCCATCCCACTTTGTCCTCGGATTTGAGCCACTATTTGCCATAATGGTAGCGGACGTGCGTCGAAAAGCATGTCCCGTGTATTTCTCAGGATCATCCAAATTAAGATAACGGGCAATTTTCAAGGGACATGATCCAACTGTATTGATACCAACCACTTGATTGGTTCACTTCCCCTTATCATATCGTAGGAAAACTCGGTCTGTACTCACATTTTGTGAACGCAATGATAAATACTGCTTTACTAAACGCACATAACTAATTGCTTCATTGTCGGTTACAGTAAAACGTCGAGCCTTCACTGTCGGGTAGTATTAACCAAAATACTTCATTCTTCTTTGATATCATGTAAGCGCAAATCGCATAACTCACATCTTCTACAAGATCCAAAAATACCGAAAACGGCAACCAGTTTCAAAAATAGATAGGTAATGTTTGGTGCATCCATGAAAAACTTCCGCAAATCATCTTCATTGAATATATATGCCTTCTTGGCTACGTTATTCCTACTAATTGCCTTCATGAATGCATGCACTTTTACAAATGATTTTATATCGACTCCTTTGTTTATCCTCAACATACATTGTAATTTTGAATGGATAGCCCACATAGTCGACGCCTTGTACTGCTCCGACATTTTCTGAAGGTAAGCAAGCACAACTCGTTCATCTATTTCAATCAACTTTTGCACTTCCATCCAGTGTACGAACATGTCATATTCTTTGTTATAGGCTTCTCTAGATTTTTGCGGTATTAGTTGCGATTCTGCTTTACTATTCAAAGAATCAATATAAGAATTCATTTTGAAGGACCGCGGTGACAACAACTATCAATCGTTGATGACAAGTTGCATATTTATTTTTGCTTTTCTCATTTTCATGGCAACGAAAGGTATACTGATTTCACATCACGAATTCAACTATTTTACATTATTAGTTCTTATTTCCATGTTTTGTAGTAATAACAGTATTTATGATTTCAAATTGTACCAATGAAAAAAATTGCGTAAAGTATGCGTGGATAACTGGTCTTTCAAACACTTGCTCTATTTCGAACACTCCGGCAGAGCGCGTATTTGAAAGACCTATTTATCCACTTATACTTTAATATACTATTTTCGACGTGTCTGTTAGTTATATAATTCTGAATCCGTCAGTTTCAACACATGAAGTTGCTTTAAATACAGGTGGGCCATAAACAAGTGTTTGAAATGAGCACAGAATTAATGGTCTAAAATGCTACAAAACTCATATGTGCCAAAAATTACACCCAGATGATCTTAAACGGAGGTTAGTTTACTTAATCGGCTAATCAATAAGAATGATTTTCCCTTTCTCTCAAAGGTCATTTGGACGGATGAGAGCACATTCACTAATTGCGGTATGTAAAATAGAAATAATGAGCGCATTTGGAATCACAACAATCCTATAGAGTTTAGAACCGTTTAAACGTATGGGCTGGAATTTGTGGAGATCAAATCCTTGTTCCTTATTTTTTCCATGGAACCCTCAATGGAGAAAATTATCTGGAAGCACTTTTGAAGATTATCTAGATATTTTATCTCTCGTATATTTATATCAATATTGGTTTCAACATTTCGGTACCCCTCCATATAATACCAGAGCTGTATGTGAATTCCTAAAAGAAAAATTCGCAGATATGTGGGTTGGAGATAATGGTCTAATGAAATGGCCAGCAGTGTCGCCTGACCTTACAGTACTTGACACGTTTTTGTGATGTACAGTAAAAAACAGGGTTTATGACCAACAAGAATTCAGTAGTGTTCAGGATCTTAGGATACGCATAATTGAACAGTGTCGATCAAAAAGAAGGACAGATAATAGCAAGCAAGAAATATTTATATTGGATCAATGAAAACGTAATCACCACTACGAAAGATTCAATTAAGGATATTCAGCATTGAATTTGAAATAATAATAATAATTTTATTCAAATTTGAATGGATGCACTGAGAATTTGAATTGAAGAGTCATAATGACCTATATGAAAGTTGATTGGGAAAATCAACTTTCCAGGGGAATGAGAAAGATTTTTTGTAAAACTGAATAATTGATATTGAAAATTAAATAGTTACCTAGGTACGAAGAAGCCTTATGAAAAAATAACAAAAACTACATAATACACAACAAACAAACTGTACTTCTATATCTTAACTTTGATGAGTAAAAACAAATATTGGTCTATTTATCCAAATTACGGAAGTTCGATCTTTCTCTCAGAGTTCAGAATTTTTTCCGGTGTGACCTATTAAATATTTTGCTTCTCGCAGAATTATCGTCATGTGAAAATCATAAAAATATTGCTCTGTTTGAGAATCCTTTGTTAGGATAGGGCATCAAATTTGAAAGACCAGTATAGGTAGACTCACTGTATTTATTATTATTATTACATTACACGCTTTCCTTCAGCTTCACCTGTATGTATGTATATTTGTAACCGACTCCTTCACACTAGATTTTGACCTACACTTATCAAGAATCGGTGACAACACGATAATTTGATGATTTTTTTTGTCTCATTATCCAAAATTAAATAATTTGCCTCCCAAATCTTGTGTGAAAGCCTTCGCCATAATTTTAAAATTATGGCGAAGGCTGGGTAATTAATGCATCTGCAGCCTTCTTTGGATAGGTTCGCTATTTTTTTTTTCAAGCTCCCCCTTCGGAGAAAATATTTTTTTTCAATAATAAATTGAGGACTTAAAAATGAAAAATAAAATATAGTTTGAAAAACTAAAAAACACGCTTCAATATATCACATTGAACTAAAGAATAAAAGTAAAAAATAATTGTTTATATAGACAGAAATAATAATAATTGAAAAATATTAGTATCGTTGTGAAAAAAGCGTAGGGAGCTCGATGTATGAAAATATAAAAAAGCGCCCTACAGTGATACTAATATTTTTCACTTATTATTATTTTTTACCTATATAAACAATTATATTTCACTCTCTAGTTCAATGTGTTATAAGAGATTTTTTTTGTTTTTTTATATACTACATTTTATTTTATATTCAGTTATACAAGCACACTTGATGAATGCTCTAAAGCAACTGACTAATATATATAATACATGAAAATGATGTATCACAAGTATAGTAGTCCCATTGAAAATTCTGAAGTAGGGGGTGCTGGGGTTGAGGGGGTTGACAACACAATGATGGTGTATTTGGTGAAAGTGTTCCCCCTTGAAATAAAAATCGACGGGTCTGAGCGATTTTCCATTTTTTTCATGAGTTCGGATATTAGGGGGGTGACAAGTTTTAGCTGGGACACACTGTATTATGAAATAACATCTATTCATTCGAGTACAGATATGATTCATATTTGCAACGTTTCCATTATATATTTATTTTAGAAGGAATGATAATAATATAATAATAATAATACAATAAAATACAAATTCAACATAAAAAGTTAATAATATTCGTGAAAAAAAAAGCAAAAATCCAAAAAGTGTATAATAATTCGGTTATATATGAATAAAAAATTGAGTAATAATGATAGGTATAAAATATAATAATAAAAAATTATGAAATATTATAGGGGTTTAAAAACATAGTTAGTTCAATAAAATATCAGACAGATGTAAAATCTTGAGTACTTAGTAGTTATTCAAAAGTAGTGTATTGAAATTTTCTTCAATCACCAAAAAAATGATTCATAGTTCTACCCATTTGAATTATGTGATAATATACAATACAGGATCATTCCTATTCAATATTTTGTTGACAAACCCAACATTCTTCGTAACATTTATCCCGGATAATTTTCACAAAGATTGAGTTGAAATCTGAAACTGTAACTTGATACATTTACAAATGGCCTTCCAGGACCGAAGAGAATATTTAAAATTTTTGTGTGAATATATTTCTGTACTTATTATGTTATCTGTACGTTTAGTTGCAGTATAGTAAAGCTCTCCTAAACCGTATACGTCTCTCATCTATTTCAGAGAAAAGCTTTTCCATTGCATTTAACAAAAAAAAGCGATCGTGTTCATTTCAAACTACCCCTGAAAAAACCGCAAATGTGGCGGCGGAGGATTGTGAGAGTAATCGGAAAAATTAAAAGGTTCATTTCCATTCTCTAGATAAAAATAATAAAGCAGTCTCTTATGATATTAAACGCTCCGTTTTCGCGATTATACCGAAATAATCGGTTATGAAAATATCAAAGCGTTATAGCCTGCAGCGTTTAGCACGTACGGTTATAATGTTGATTTTCACGGTCGCCTCTTTATTTTATTACTTGTGGGTGCCAGTAACTTTGTCACATTCGTTGCCAGGCGTGGGAATATGATGGTCGAGCTTCTTGTTTGTTCTCTTTCTTTTTCCTTATTTGCATGGACTGTTTGATAACATCGCACACCCTGTCATTTTATCAGCGTTTTATTTTCCGTTTGTTGAAACTCATCACTTCTCTCGTGTGAATACGAATTTGAACAAGGGGAGGAGAATTTACAGATATCCTGAAAATCGCGGAAATAATACCAATATTGACAAAAAGGGGTATTTCACAGGTGGCAAACCATAGATTCTCTCTAATTCTTTCAAATGATATCATAGTTGAGACTCATAAAATACTTTGAAACCAACACTTCAATCAACTGTTGTCAGTTTGGTTTCAGGATCAAATGCAGCACAACCCAGAGCTGTTTTCAAAATGTCTACCAGTATAGTTGAAGGCTTTGAAAATGGCATGGAAGTTGGTATCACTCGGTGTTATCTATCGAAAGCTTCCGACTGTATCTCTGACGTAGTCATCATGGAAAAGCTGAACAACTATAGTGTCAACGGCATACTGCTAGATCTATTCCATCTACTTATGCAACAGGAAGCAAGAGGTCTACATGAGTGAAACTAGTTTGACTTTCGAAGTATTTCCTACGGTGTACCACAAGGATCCGTTCTGGGTCCTTCTCCATTCGTTATATATAAAAACGATTTCTTTCATTTCATGTCCCCTAATGAATATATGGCCTATGCTGGTGACACAATTTTTGGCACACTGACATAGGATAGGTCGTATAAAAATAAATGAATAATACTACCATTGGGACATACACAAGATAAAACGATATAAAAAGTAGAAGTAAAAATAAAAATACGGAAAAAAAAGGTTAAGATAAAAATAATGAGTCATCGCAGTAATTAGATATATTGGGTGAATTCCTCTGAATTTATTTTCGCAGGTTATAATCTTCGTTTGTGATGGTAGCATATTGAAAAAGAAAGTTCCAGCGTAGCAAGGAGACTTTCGAAAATGCATTTTGATGCATTTTTCTAAATTTACATCATTTTATTTCCTTGTTCATTCAGCCGAGGGCCCTCAAAAATTTCACCATTGTTGAAGAAAGCGAAATAAGAGCCTTGAACTTGGTCACAAAGTACATTGCACTACGACCAGAAGGATGTAAACAACGTAGTTTTTTTCAACCTTCAGAAAAATTAAATACGTAGAGTTGCCTGTAGGTAAAAATACTAAGGGAAGTGTTCCTTCTGTCATAGCGAAATACTTCAATTTGGAAAATCCAAAAGGTTACACCGGACATTGTCTAGACCGAACGTCGTCAACGCTTCTTGTTCAAGGTGGTGCTTCCTTTGAAACAATAAAATAACATGGAAAATGAAAGAGTACGGTGCGGAGAGCTATATTGAAGAAAGTATCTGATCGAAGAACAAAATTGCTACAATGATAGCCCATTCCGTTTCCGAAAAAGAATATGTTAACGTTCCGAACGAAACCGAATGCGTATTGAGGAGTTCATCGTCGGTCAACTCACAGAACTTCAAATTTGGTACTAACTTTTCAGGAACCTTTGAAAATTGTAATTTCTATTTTAGAGAAAATAATTAGTCCCTTTTTTATGTACAGTTATAAATAAAAGTTTTCTGAGAAATTAATTTATTGGACTACAGAAAAAAAAAACATTTAGCGGGCGTTATGATTCATAATGCCCCCCATAACGTTTAGT
Organism: Chrysolina americana; assembly: GCA_958502065.1. Lineage (NCBI taxonomy): Eukaryota > Metazoa > Arthropoda > Insecta > Coleoptera > Chrysomelidae > Chrysolina > Chrysolina americana. The sequence goes on along the minus strand of OY293413.1, from coordinate 94,180,533 downwards.
TAATAACATTCTTCAACTTGAATACTCTGTATGTATCTTGTGAACTGTACATAGAATTTGTGTGTGCCCACGGTAACTTCTGTTCAGAAGCCCGAGTTCAAAAACATTGAAATTTTGGACAATTCGAACAAAAGACTTTTTGTAAAAGAATTGTGCCTGGTCCTCCCTTGAGAAACCAACTCTTGCCGTTCCGATGCAACAAAGAGAGATTCAAAACTGAGAAAATGATGAACTAAACAGCTATTCTGTGGACTTGATGAACAAACTGATTAGAAAAAATATATTCAAAATAACCCTTTATAACTCTTACACTTTTCAAAAGAAGAAAAACCAAATATATTGATATCCCATATGAACTTCGAGTAACTCGAGGTTTCGAGTATATTTTCAACACCTTCATTTTGAAGGTGCTATACAAAAACTCGTATAAGATACAACAGATTCAGGATACTATGAGAGATGAGACAGAAGAACAAGAAATTAATGACATTAACTGTGAGGACTGCGAGAAGAAATATATAGGGCAAACTAGAAGGGCCATGACAGTACGGTTCAAAGAGCATATTGCCAGTATCCCATTCCCACTTAATAGGTTTTGGATCGCGATCACAGATTTGAAAACACAAGTTTGCAATTAAACAGGCTCATAACCACAGGTGACCATAGAAAAATTGATATGGGAGGGGACAATTCATGCAATCAGTCACCCAAATAAGTAGTATGAATAGTATCAGAGTATCAAGAAGCTTCGAGCCCCTGAAAAGTCCAAGTTTGTTAGCAAAACGAACGTTGAGTAGAATTGAAGTTTTGGTATTTTATGTAGTTTCAATTTCTTGAATTTTATTCCACCAGAGGTTTCAAATCTTTTTTAACTGACTGTGGACATTTTCACCGTTTTTCGGTTCTTTTCAAAAGTGTTATAAATGATATTATTGTTTTCCGTTTTCCTGTAAACTATAGAGATAATCGCCATTCAATCGTTACGGTTCCCAAATATAAATCTCCTTCACTCTTATCCGAGTTGTAGATCTTATCCTCGAGCACCTGTCACTTTTAAAAGCAAAAAACTCAAATGACCCATCAATCTATCCGGCTTCAAACATTTTCACTCGCTCTTTTCAATCGAGAACCTCCGGCATAGTCTATCTGTCAGCCCTTCATTTTAAAATTTTCCACCCTGATAAGGTGCAGTAGGCCGTTGATAATCTCGTTCTGTATCTTTGCCATTGTGAGTGACATCGAAAAGAGGGCTCTGAAACAAGTTTCTCATCGTTCGAGGAGGATTTCAGTCAACATAGAAAGTGTATGTTTTCGTTGAAGAGTGGATTGTCTCGGGGGCGGTAATATAATGTGATGAATGTTCCCAGAATTGAGGGTGGTTCAGAAGACTATAACAATAATAATAGTTGTAATAAGTTTATCGCTTTTAAAAACAGCAAGAAGTATGAGGAAAAAAATGAAATATACATACTTTAAAAAAATCAAATTACAATTCGCTGGGTCAAGTCAAAAATGTGTTTAAAGGTACACTGAGGAAATTTTTTATTAACCGTAGCTAGAAATCCAATAACCCTAGCAAGAAACTCTTATAGCATAGGGGACAAGCGATCTATCACCTGTAGTTATAAAGTCAACTTTGCTGATTATAACTTCACTTGAGATAAATAGAAATTGCCGAATAACTTAGTTTCTCGAACTTTGCTACCGCTATGGAGTGCATTTACCTATGGATAGTAGACAATATTTTTGTGATAGCTGGTAAACTTTGCTACCGCCAGCAAGTGCACCTACTTATGACTGAAAGGTATTGCTGTAGTTGTAGGAATCAGACTTTGCTACCGCTGGTGTGTGCAATTACCCATAGGGCATTATTTATGTTGTAGGTATGCTATGGTAGCATATATATCTATTCTGTAACTGTATAGTTTTCAATGAAAAACTATTGCAACAAGTCTGCCGGAATGTGTTCTAACAGTGACAAACAAGAATGAAGTTTCGAAATGGAACATGTAAGACAATGGGTCGCGTGAATGAATTTCAGCAGGAGCTCTTATTATCGATTCATATTCCGCATTCTTCATTAACACGAATATGTATGTCTCAAAAAAAATTGGGTAATAGCATTTGATTATATTCATTCACTTCACCCATAATCACATAATTCCTATATTGCTTGTTTGCAAGGAGCAATGTTCGGCACTATGGCTGGACTAGAAAACCCGGAAAAAACTTAAACAACAGTTATTCGCATTGACAAATTAAATATTTTTCGTTTCTCTATGGCTCTTCGTTTTCTCACTTTTCTAGACGTAACAACCTTCAAATGTTCGTTGCGTTCGTGGAGGGGGTAATTTCCGTCAGAATTTCAGCAAAACATCGAATATCCACAGCATGAAACAAAGTAGTCTTAAGTAGGTTCTTCGAGTAATATTTTAGTGGCAGGTTGACAACTGTATTACCGTAAGTGGATGCATTTCTGATCCACATATCGTAAGCGATAACCTCACCAAAGGCATGTAATTCATTAGTGATTATTCACCTCAGAAATTATGATTTTCTGATTGAAAAACTTACTGTCCTAGACTGACTGCCTACTAGCGACGGCATTATACCTACCTGTGGCAGAAAAACCACCTCCAGCAAAATCGTTTTAGCTGCCATAGAATTCGAATGTGCTACTTCTATTCTATAATTTGTTATAGTAATAGTATTTCTTATTACAGTAGCAAGAAATATCCCAGCAAAAACTTCAATAGTAGAATTTTCCTCAGTGTACTCACACAGTTAAGATTTCTCAATTTCTTCAAACATCTCAACTCTCTCAAGTATTTCATTTCCATGGATAATTGGGAGAATGTGCGAGTTTCTGAGATATAAGCTGCCAAAGTTCGAAAAAACGTCTGAGTTGGGTATGGTTGACAAAGGAAAATATTCATTATCTCAATAACTGTTTCGTCAATTTGGACCTAATTTTACTCTCGTTATTATGGAAGTGTTGACAATCGAATAGGAAAGTTTGGTCAACTTTGTATGTTGCGTTTCTAAGATATGCATTTTTAAAGTTCACGGTAATACGATATATGGGGTTGCTACTATCGGTCAAACAAAACTTTAAAAATGCATATCTTAGAAACGCAACATACAAAGTTGACCAAACTTTCCTATTCGATAGTCAACACTTTCAAAATATTCAGATTGACGAAACAGTTTTTGAGATATTAAAACTTTGTAAGTTACCTAAAAAAAATTAAATGCTCCCTGTATCTGGATGAAAGGTAATATTGAACAACCGAATTCACCAGAAAATTCCCTTACCTTTTGTTCAATGAACAGTGGCAATAGAAATTTTTTTTTTATTAAAAAAAATTGTTTTAAGTATAAGGGTATAATCCAAAATATTAAAAATTCATATTTCAAACAGAGAGAGTCATCAAGAAACAAAACATGTTTTTATCACCTAGAATAGACTGAAACTATGATATTCTACCAAAATAAAAATGTTTGTTTCAGGACTAATGTTAGAAAAAAATACTGAAAAACAATTTTCTTGACTATGCCCTGTCCTGATGTACTTTCATTAATATAACGCTATAATCAGATATGTTAACGAGTTTCAATTTATATGATTTCATCGTGAATATGTCTTATTTCGACTAACAAAACTGTTTTTTCCTTCGTCAACCCTACCCACCTCCGACGTTTTTCGACTTTTGGCTGCTTATATCTCAGAAACGACACATGCAACCTTTCGGTGAAAGTACAGAATTTTCCATAATCTTAATAGTCCAAGGAAATGATAAAACAAAATAGTGGACCTTGTGCAAATCATGTCAAGGATTGCGTACACGTCCATGTAGAATATACGACGCAAAGGCGATCCTCATATTTCCATTAGCGAAAATATATGAAATTTTTCGACCCAAAAAGGCATCTTTATCCGCAAATTGAAAACATACTGAAGGGAGATCCCCCAAGCAAACTAGCATTTTTTCCACGCTACTGACCAGCACCCCTTTATCCGCTCGCCGATCATCATTTCCATGAGTTTTGGAGAACTTCAAGAGAAATATTGCTCAGGTCCGTACTCGCCCAACTCATACTCTTATCCAGTGATTACTTTCTGAAGGAAACACCGAAATTGTTCGTTTTGAACGAAAATACATTTTAATAACTCCGGTAAACCACGTTTTCAATGAAGGTTTTCTACAATTCGTATTTTGGCAAACTAGCAGTTTTTGAGAATTTGACAAACACGCAGTTTTTGAATATTTGGCGAAGACGCCGTTTTAGAGTATTTGGCGGAAACACAATTTTTTAATACTTGGCGTTTACAGAGCTTTAAAGTAATAATTGGTGAAGGAAGTCATGGGCACGACCAATTAATTCTGTATGATAGCTAATTTGAGTACATCTTTGATCTGAATATCATCAATCAACCAAAATATGCTTCACATGTCCAAGAATTATGAGTACCCATTCCATTTCCTCAGCTCTACAAATTGAAAATGATGGCACTCACACAGGGTGTATAGTTTTTTCTGGGCGGGTACCAACTTTGTTTTTTTAAACGGCAACCAGTATTTTTTATCAGTTTTTCGGTTTCTACATGAGAAATAAAAGGTACTTTAGATGGATATTTTTTTCGAAAATATTAACGGTTTTCGAGATTTTTAGCATGACAGCGTTTTTCCCCAAAATTCGTCACTCATTCTATTTGAAATTATGAAGTTGTGCCAAGTCCTATTGAAATGAGTTTATGCTCAAATTATGCACGTTGATGACTCTCTCAAACAATATATCAAAAATCGACCTGTGCTATACAGGGTGCGAAAAATAGCTTGCCAAACATTGTAAATATAAATGTGCAAAATCTTCCTTTATTTTTAAGAAAAACTATTGATTTCAACCAGAGGGAATATTTGATGAAATTTGTAGAGCAGTTGTTGGCACTTCTTATGGATCGATAATATCCGGGTGTCCTATGTGAGTTGCCTAGATGCCAATCCCGACGTCTGGTGCTAGATAAGGGCACTCCGACCACCCTTGGTGGTGGTGTAGGTTTTCCGGGTTTTCTTTCAGCTGAAAAGTGAATATACCACCAGAAATATCAGTGAGTCGCCCCAGAGCGCCATGGCAAATAATAACAATAACCGTCCTCTATGATATTTCGAACGAAGTTCTAATATATTGTGCCAGAGAGGTATCAACAATGTGAATGAATACGGGGTACCCCTCTCTCTAAGCGTTTCCACTAAGTGGAAAAATAAAGGCAAACATCTGTCAGAAAACAACTACTTCCCTGGACATTGAACTACATCTGACAGATATTTGTGCAACGTTCTTTCGAAAAGACCCTATTGAAAGTGCTTGTTTCGTAATTAAACAGAAAATTATCTTTCATTTGGCTGGGAATGACCACTTGCGGACATGCATGTTTAGAGGTTTATTGCCTCTCATCAGTGACAGGGTAGGTCGGACAACATTATAATTGTCCTGTCACTGCCAAATGAGTAATAATCAACCGTTCAACTAATATTTCCCCACGGATGCCACTACGACCCACAACAAAGTTGATCGCAGCGCCATCCACACGAGAAATCAAGAACAAGACAACACACTCCCAAGTGTGACAGGACAATTATAATGTTGTCCAATCTACCCTGTCACTGATGAGAGGCAATAAACTTCAATACATGCATATCTGCAGGTGGTCATTCCCAGCCAAATGAAGGAAAATCTTTTGTTTTATTACAAGACAAGCACTTGCAATTGGGTCTTCTTGAAAGAACACTTACACAAATATCTGTTAGCTGTAGTTCAATGTCCGTCGTGGTATTAGCCAGGGAAGTAGTTGTTTTCTGACAAATGTTTGCCTTTACTTCATATTCTTTCACGTCCTCTATGAGTTTTTATGAGGGAGTATTATTATTATTGAATACTCATTTCCAGTAATCAGGATTTATATTATCCGTCAAAATATACACAAAACTACCCTGCTCCTGATCCATATATCAAAAATTAAATCAAATATTCCGACATTGATTCCAACCCTCATGACTCAGATACGTATGAATGTATATATGAAACAGATAGCACCTAAACAGAAAAAGACTAATCGACCTCAGCATATCTTCCATCAAAAAACGCATCCTTTCATTCAACTTTCACATTATCTAGCACCTCAGTGTCGAGGGAAACGTATACCCGGAATATTTGAGTTGAAATGTTTTTTTCTCTGGGAAGCACTTAAACCGGTATAACACTTCCAAGTCGTATCCAATGACGCCCGAATTGTATGCAAACGATTCAGGAAAGTATTTTCTACCTACCACTCAATATGTTGTGAGTACGATGAACGTATCGTCTCTGTCGTGATTTTCGCTGATGGCACAGGATTCTTGGCACGAGAAGATTGATTCATGGGTTAGTTGGATCATTTGTTTGCAAGAAAAATCTCGGAATTATGATGAAAACAAAATCAATAGAAATGTCTGTTACAAAAACATTGATATCTCTATGAGCCTAGCTTACCGTAAGGTTACAATTTCTTGACCATTTTATGGTGTATATGGTGGTCATAGCTTTTTACAAAATACGAAGTAATTCATTATAAAATAAATTGTTTTTCTGTTTGTTTGATTTCTTCTACTCTCGAGTAAATTTATTTTCGGTTGAATTGCTATCGTTCGTCTCTGAAACTACAGATACCTTGTATGAATTTTTATAATAGTAAGAATAATCTTCAGACAATGAATATTTAGGATAGGTCCTCCGATCAAGTAACATAACCTAGATGAGTAACTCGCCGCACACGCATTAAGATTTGTGTGTGAGGGACATCTTCCCCCATCGGCAGTCATGCATTTTTAACAGAAATATTGAGGTTCAATAAAATAGAAATAATGGAAACCCAATATGGAATGGAAACCTGAAATTATAATGAAATAATCTCCACAGGATTTTGAGAACAGCCAATGTTCTAATTGAAATGTTTTTTCATAATTCATTCATTTTTTTCTTATCTCTTGAAGTTCAAAAAAATAAGTTAAAATTCACAAAAAAAGCACTTTTTAATAAGATATGGTATGATACCTTTATTCAAAACCTTGCTTATGATTTTTATATCGTTAAGTTTTGTGGAATTGTTATCACTGATGATGCTTGGCTTGTTATTTTGAATGATACGCTAGTCATTAATATTTTTAATAAAAGAGACAGATCAGTATTAAAAAAATTATGGTGGCCGTGTTGACACGAAACATATAATCAAAGATTCATTATTACATCGTTATAGTACATTTCGAATACAATAAAACTTTTCCTTTCCATTCTTTTATATTTTCTGAAATAACAATTCTATTCGTGAAAAAACAAAAGACAGTATTTTTAGTTGTTCCTGTGTGAGTCGGAAAGGGCTTCGTAGGTCCCCGTAGATTTTGTCTGACTTATTTACTCTTTTCTCTTCTCTTCGTATCTATTACGGTTTAGAATATAGCAATGTTTGAAACTAATATCGAAGAAAGGTGACTTCTTGTTATTTGTAATTTTTTCATTTGGAAAAGGTTCATCAGAAAAACTCACCTTCAGCAAATTCTTTCACATCTTGTCATAAATACAAAATCAAGGGGGATCATGATCGGAAATACAACTATTAGACTCATATACGAAAAAAATTAAACTACATCACTAAAAGTAGCCCTTATCTAGCACCACAGTTTCTCCGTCAATGCAACATAACTAAAAAATATAAACACAATAAAGAAACTTACTTACTTGCTTCCTCAAGGTCCAAGATGCGAATTTATCACTGTAAAACGAATGTCTAAGCTGCATGTAGTTCGGGTTGAGAGACTTTCAGATACCATTGGAACTAATTACTTGAGAAATTTTACATTTAATTGCATAAATTTAATTATGACAGAACAAGTGAAGAGGCTTTTGATGATTTCCATCACGCTCAATTTAAAATTAAAAACACTGGGCAAATTGAAAAGCGTATTTTAAGAATCTCATTTACATGCCATTTTAATTGGACATTTTCATTTCGCGAGACAAGTCACGTTTTGTCAAGTACTTGATTAATTATAAGAATAAAATTCCACCATTCCATTTAGCTAACGCTGTGAATTGAAATTTGAGGCTTACCATCCAATCTCTGGGAACGATGAATGAAAGTTTATTCGATTGAAATAAACAGAAAGGCTCATTGCTGGAAATGATTCTGACAATTACGGAGAGATTCAATACATACAGGGAGGTTCGTGGTAGTGAAGAAAAAAATTAAAAAATTGAACCTCAACAGCTTCTTCTTAGGATCGGTCAGTCTACGCTACAAGCTAGAAATACAACTGTGCCCCAATCGACAGTATTTTTCCGGTCTTTTTACGCTCCAAGCTTCAATGCAACCGTTATTCAGCTGTAATCACTCAGCGCCCTATTTCACAGCCTCCTTCCGGCGACGGTTCAACTACACTTGATTGGATGTGATCAGTTAGCTCCTCAACTGACAGTTTTCTTCCGATTACGATCTATCTACGCTTCAACCTTCGAAGTAACTGTTAATTTGTGGTGATCACTCAGCGCCCCATTTGACAGCTTCTTCTCAGGGTAGGTCAGTCTACGCTTCAAGCTGCAACGCAACTGGTAACTGGATGTGATCACTCTGCGCCCCAGTCAACAGTATTCTCCTGGTGACGGTCTTTTTACGCTTCAAGCTTCAATGCAACCGATATTTTGGTGTTTTCACTTAGCGCCCTATCTGACAGCTTTTTTCCGATGATGGTCCATCTACACTTCAAGTTCCTACACTATTGTTGATTGGTTGTGATCACTTATCTTCCCCAACTAATAGCTTCCTTCCGGTAATAGTTTATCTATGCTTCAAGCTTCAAGGTAACTGTTAATGAGATGTGATTACAGAGCGCCCCAATTGACAGTATACTTCCGGTGATGGTCTTCCTACGCTTCAAGGTTCAATGTATCCTTTATTTGAATGTTATCACTCAGAGCCCCATTTGACAACTTTTCTTGACTGGTAAGTGGGAGTGGCCACTTTCAAAGTTGTGGAAAGTTGCTTTTGAGGAATCCATCTCGCTGTCCTCCAGAAGAATGTAATTTATCAAAAACAGTGGTTTAAGTTTAAACACCAAAGAGTCCAACCAGTGCAGAGTTTCAAGACCAACAACATATGACGTATTTCATTTTACATAATACATAATTCTCTATTACAAAACTAATAAAACTTCACGACGCTGATGTGGAAAATTTGCGATATATAATACCTCTCCCCGTGAAGCAATCGGGTTTTCATAAAATTCCTGAGAAAGATGAACGGCGACAAGGTATTCTGAATTCTGTTGTATGCTCCTGAGTTATTTGTCATATCACACCTGAGCGAAGAGGAAACTAACGGAGACATTGTTTGGAGCAGAAAGTGTTTGTATGGTACGGTGTGAGATTTTGTAGAGATATGTTGCGCTGAAATTTTCCGGAAAGGAAAAATAAACATTGAGGTTTTATATTTCGTGGAGTAATGGGTGTAGTTAATACAGACTGATTCGTGGTGGGTGGCAATTGTTTTTGCAGATGTAAAAGTCGAAATATTTCAAAATGTTGTATCCACATTGAATATTTCTAAAAGTGACCGCGCATATCACTTCATGTAAGATAATACTTGGTCAATTTGTTCACAATCTCCATCGAAATGATATTGACGTTATTGACAGTTGGTCTGTATTGACAAACATCACCTGACTTGAGAAGTATAGTCTACTTAGTTTTGAGATGAGGATCAGTTGTAACACCACCAAATATGGCATGCTAGTAGTTGGAACCATGTCAAACAAGAAAAAAATTGTTTACCAAAAGTCCGGGAGAAAAACCTCAAAAAAAATTATAAAAAAATGTTTTTTGATGTAATCTTGGGAAAAATTAAGATTAAAAATATTTGGTTTCAATAGTGTTGTAGATCATTCAATTCTCTACAAGAATGATCTTCAGTAATTCCTTATAATATGAGCCCATTTTTTCAGAAAACGTGCTGAACGCCGACATCAAATTTCAGGCTCGTGTTAGCCCGCCGCTGCAAGATCCGGCGGTGCCAAACGTTAAATGGGTTTGCTAAAAATTATCAAAAAATTGAAAATGAAACTGAATTTTGGTCGTGAAGTCTTCTACTTTTTCATGCAATTATAACATGTGGGTATTTGAGTACCCAAGTGGTTGTTTTTACCACGTTACATCATCCAACTACGGAGGATGCAGAAATCATAGATATTTCAGTCCATCCGGAATAATTGCACTGAAGCAGGAACCATTGTCTTCTTTAGACACTATGCAATGATTCAAGAGTAGTGACACAGGTCTCACTCACACACGCCAAAAATCTGGGTTTTTCTCCTGCCCTATTTTGAACTCCCTCAAAATTCCGACATCTTAGCCAGTAAATGTTGAAAATAATCGATTATACAGAACCTGCATGAAAAATAAAGTATGAAATTTCAAGCTGGAGGTTTGCACTTCACATTTCTGTTATTGAACACAAAAAACAACTACAATATGTGTTAATATTTTCAAAAATTCAGAGGCTGTCCAAAATCTCATTCATTTTAAACGATAAATAATTTTGTCGAACCACGGAATTTTCAGAAACCCCTGACCATCCAAAACGAAAAAATATGAATTTATTTGAGAGATATTCCATGTGTATTTGTTATGTGGACATTTTCCTATAGGGATTATTTGAGTTGATAACTAAATCTTAGTCCATGCGGATTGTCTATTGGGAAGTGTTGTGGATAGGAATTCTTGCTAAAAATATTGGATAAAATGTCACTTTTCAGTTGTCAATCAAATATTATGCATTTTTTTCATCAAACACTTCAGTAAAGAAATTTAAACGAAATGGAAGTACCTCGTTCATCACTAGATATTTTGGAAAAGTGTTTGTATTTCAGATCAGTTCCGAAAACAAACATCGTCGAATTTTGCCGTTTTTGGAATAACTTTGGAGCATTTCTTATTTAACACGTTGTGATGATCTTGAAGAAGATCGTGAGGAATATATTCCTTCGTTGTGGTCGTTGTAAGAAAAATTGGACAAAATAGAGTCTGAGTTAGACACATGTATCAGTTAGAGATTTCACACAGGAGACTGGCTGAGCTCTATCAATGTGGCCAGTGTAATCATCAGTTTCCCATCGGGTGTGATGTCTGGTCCAGCCTACAGAACCATGAACATTTTGAAAAGCTTTATATTAAATTCTTAAAGGGAACTTCTCAAATCGAAACCTCAGAGATTCCTATCACAAGTGATGTTATTTTTGATGTAGGTCATAATGACAACACTCTGAACACTGATAGTGACAGAAAATATGAAGAATATGGGTCAAACAATCCTAGGTTCACTTTCAAGTCGCAATATGATTCTGCTGTTGAATTCAAAATATATCCTTCATCAATTGTGGGAGCAGTACAAAAAATAGTGTCAGATTATAGTATTCTCAGAGCAGGTCCATTACGGGGTGTTTGTCTCGTATGTTGTTGTGATTTAATTTTCAGAAGCAAAGTCCCAAAGACCACAATTCTTGATCATGCGATGGGTAAACGCCATTCAAGATGTTCCAGAAATCCCAAATGGTTGAAGGCCCTTCAGGCGTACCACGAGGCTTTCGTTAATCTTGATGTTATCTATCAGGGACATCAAGTGAACTTCAGACCAGTCACAAATCTAGAGGCTAAATGTTCATTATGTAAAATTTGCATCAAATATACGGTTATTACTGAAGAAATGAATGAAGAAAAACGTTTTTAATATATTTCTATAAATAATAATATACAATTTTTTTGAGTTTCTTCGGAAGAGCGTTATATGGAAAAAAATGCCAGTTGGATGAGAGAGAACATTGGTGTAGATTTAAATGGTTGAATGTGCGTTTGTAGGATGTCACGACGAAGAGAATTCTCATACAGAAATCTTGATAAACTGGCGGACATCAAAGTATCTACATAAAAAATGTCGAGATACACACTCGGGGCTTCAAGTTCTAAGAAGTTCAAGTATAGCAATGAAAATTTCCATAGCCTCGACCCTCGCATCGGTTCATATTCTTCAATGACATACAAATCAAGGAACAGTTCGGAAAGCTTCGATTCCTCGCATTGCTGTTTTTTCAGTTTCCAAAAAATATACACCAAGAGAAAGAAGTTTCGAGACCAGTTATGAAGAGTAGATTAAGTAGTGGTTTTTACAAATTGTCAACGGGACTGGCCATCCTCATAATTCTCATAATATCCATGAAAATTCTCACGTCTTGTCTACAATGGTAGATATTCTTCATCGCAATTTCAGGACGATTAACACCGTTCTAGAGGTGAGAAAAATGACTGCTTCAAATATGAGCATAAACCTTGTAATTCCATTTATTCTATCGAAGATAGCTTTTCAGATAGCTTTTGAAGTCAAAATTCTTTTATGTTTCACCCCTGATTTTTTGGTAACCATTTTTTGTTCCACCAAGCATGATGTCAAGAAGTCACACGTTATATTATATGATTTTGAAGGTTTTCTACTTATATCAGTTCTCCGTGTAAAAATCAGGCCAAGTTTCCTATTCAGTAGCGATAGTTGGTTTATTGAAACACCATATTTCATGATAACGAAGAAAATATACAGCAGAGATTGTGTTCAACTAACTGTAAACTGCCACTATCTAACATTCTATTGAGAATGCAACTCAGGACGAGGAGGTATATACAAAATCAACTCCATCCCCTGATTGTTATTTACTATGCGTTTCACACGGCAGATATTTATCTTCGAATTTTCAAGCAGGCCAGGTATTGAGAATATACACATCGAGGATTCTAGGAAATATTATTTCTGAATTGTTTTTTTAAGGAAAAATATACTAGAGATGGAGATGTTCAAAATCAAACTAAACTCTTTCGGTAATATTGGGAGACAACCGAAATGATGTGATTATTTAAATTCAACTTCATACTCTTCAGAGAATCAATCAAGTTTTTTGTTATTAAGATATTTTGGTATATTCAACCATTGATCACGAACGCATGAATAAAGACATATTATTATTTTTATTTATCGAACTGGTGATACCTGGCTCCTTCCCAAATTAAAACCTTTTGGATTTTTTTGCAAATTCTACAAGAAAATTGTGATTAGTTCGTCGAGTACCAAGGAATAAACCAATAATTTAAGTTTTGCTAAATTTTAATTTTTCCTTGAAGAAAACGGATGCAATACAGACAATTTTTTTTATATACAGAGTGTTTCCAAAATTAGAGCAAAGAATGAAATGGGTAATAAAAAATAAAAAATTAAAGCGGAATGAAAGGATACATTTTTCTCAAAAAAACGTTGTTTTGGGAAATATTGGAATTTTCGGAAAACTCTGGCAAACTTTTAGGAACCTCTGGCCAGAGATCAACTACTATCTTCTGAGCGACAGCACGTGAGAAAAGTATCTCGTAGTAAGGAATAAATGAAAAATATAGCTGATTACTGATTATTAATACACGAAAGAAAAAAAAATTAAATAAAAAAATTCAAATAGAATTGACTAACAAAAATTATAACGTAAGAAGAATATAACACGATTATTAAGTTATTAACTATACATGATATAACAGTGTTCAAAGGGTCAATATGAATATCACAAATCTTACAAATTTTGTTGAAGCTACTGCACATGAAATTTACAGGTGATCGTTTTATAACATTTGTTCGCGATGCTTCGCTATAAAATTTCAAACCATGTCGGCCTCCTATTCTAGGTACTAAGAAATATATATCGTCTGGAACACTACTATCAATATTGTTGTTAATTAATGTATGCAAGTATTTTGTACCAAGTATAATTCTTCTTTTTTCCAAAGATATCATTTCAAACCGCGACAACAAAATGTTATGATCGATACCTCTTACAGGATATTGTCCATCGACTTTCAGACATAAGTATTTTACGAACTTTCTCTGTACACTTGACTTTTTTTGGTAATCGTACATTATATGCCAACAAACTGGAATAACGAAAACCGGGAAATTATACTCGAGAAAATAAACAACGCCGTTCAACAACTGCGACAACAAGGTAGTTTTCAGCGTGCTTGTGACTCGTTACGTCGTCGTGCGAGATTCTGAATAGAAAGTGGTGGCGGTCATTTCGGATACCTGTTGTGAAATCAAATTCCGCTTATTTGCAGTAACTTTTTAATCCCCTTTCATGAAATGAGAATGCCTCATTGCCCTCATTTTGATTCAATTCAGTGGTTTCATTTCGGTACGCTTCGAAGCCAAATGTAATAACTGGCAAGGTTCACGAAATAATAGTAAACTGGCAACGGTGCAGGAATACGTGTTATAAACACTAGAAATACTAGAATATTGGCGCTATAGTAACTGATGAATGGAACCATTGTTTCCCAAATAATCGTGAGTGAATGAGTCTATTATCGGGAGATTTTCAAGTGCTCAAGAAAAAAAGGTAAATGCTTTTTGTTGTATAATTTTGTCTCATAGAACACCCCATTTTATTCATTGCTCCAATTTCAGAAACACCCTGTGTATGGCTATGATTCCAAAACATTTTTATACTTTCGTATGAATAAATAGTACTCTTTTTTCAGCCTTTCACAAGTGTTAAAACTTTTCTAAAGAGATTTTCATGAAGCACGAGCAAGGGGAATAGAAAAGAAGAAGAGGAATAGGGCAAACTCTCTGGACTTCGGATGGTGAATCCAAAATTTCCTTGAGTTATGTTTTTTATTGCATTAATTTCTGTTATTCCTCCATTTGTTTTCTCAAAGTTCCATTTGGTAAAGATAATTCATATTGAGTACCAACTACACTTTGTGGAAATGTGTGGAGGAGAGGGGAATTTCCAATGTTGTCGAAATTATTTGCTTCCATCAACTACAAGTGAGTGATCATGTGCAAATTGCAATTAATAATCCATTTTGATGGTTACACTTTTTGGGTAAGATGAAGTCCATAAGTCCAATCAGAAAAAGTAAAAATTTAAAAAAATGACAACCTCAAACTATCAAGGATGTGTCTCTTGATGATTCAACTTAAACAGGGCTTTGAAAGATCGTGATAATGCAGTTCTCAAACAAGGAGATCAACAAAAATCACCAACGTGTACAAACTGTTCAATATTAATGGGATAATAAATTCAATAAGGCATTAAAATCAAAGCAAATATTTATTCTCACTTGATGGATTACTGAACTTAAATTGTTCTCGAAGAAATACGAATTGAGGAATACGTGACATCTCTTGCGAAAACTTTCTTCCTCCACTTCCTATACACACCACTTGGGAATTAAAAAAATTAAATCAGTTGGTTTAGAGTAAGTAACTCTAATTCAATCTCGCAATCAATAGGAATCCAGTTAAGTCATGTTAGAGATATAGCAGTCCAGATAGCAGTAGGTTCTTGCAGTGAATGGTAACTCCAGTGTAGAGCAGACAGTTTGAATTTATTGAACAGCGGGGAAAGTTTTGTCTAATTTTTAGTAAAACTTGGTTCATTTGAAACGACCAGTTTTGGCTTTAAACCATCAAGTAACTTCAGTCTACAATAAATTTATGAAATACATGAATAGAAAGTGCAAGAAAGAAGGTATGACTGAAACTGTTTGAAACATATTTATAGGCTATGTATGGTCATTAGTGTTACGGTAGAGAGAGTTACGAAAGGAAGTGATACGAGAGAATGAGTGTTACGGTACAGAGAGAAAGGGAAAGAGGGAATTATGAGAAAAAGAGAGTTACGAGAGATTGTAATGGTAGGGAAAGTAACAAGAAAAAGAGTAATGCGATGCAAAAAAAAAGGGAGTTATGGGAAAGAGGGAGTTACGAGAAAAAGAATTTTACGGTGTAAAGAGTTACGAGAGAGTGAGGAAGTTATGAGAAGAAGATAGTCACGAGGGAGTGTAACGGTGGAGAGAGTTATGAGAGAAAGAGTTTTACGGCGCAGAGAGGGAGTTATAGGAAAGAGAGAGTTACGAGAGATTCTCACAGTAGAGAGAGTTACGAGAGAAAGGATGTTATGGTACAGAGAGTTACGAAAGAGTGAGGAAGTTATGAGAAAAAGAGAGTTACGAGAAAGTGTAATGAGAGAAGGAGTGTTACGGTGCAGAAAGAGAAAGAGGGAGTTATGGAAAAGAGAGAGTTATGAAAGAGTCTTACGGTTGAGAGAGTAACCAGGGAAATAATGATATGGAACGAAAAGTTACGAGAGAGTGAGGAAGTTATGAGAAAAATGGAGTGTAACGGTAGAGAGAGTTGCGAAGGAATGAGTGTTACAGTACAGAGAAATACGAGAAAGAGAGAGGAGAAAGTTAGGAGAGAAAAAATACGGGAGATATAAGGACGTAATCATACATAATCCAGTGATGTGTTGAGATAACTGGCATTCCGACTACAGGTTTATGTGATTAGCATGATTCATAAGTCAAACAAGTTTGCACATCGATTTGCCATGAACTTATGCACATAACAATTCCTACGAAGTGCAACAATGTGCGGTATTCATGTCAGTTTATAATCCAAAGTGAGATCCAGCATTTTACTTATTTTACATTATTTAAGAGGGAGTTATGAGGGAATTATTCGTTTTAGAACATTTTAAGGTGTTCATCAAAACTACCCAGAGTGAATTTCATAAGTGTTGACATTTACTTCCAAGTGGTTTTCATTTGCTAATGAACTTAGCCTTTCGTAAATAGTTTTTATACTTTCTGTAAGGCTAACGTATATCTCTCCTTGATCAGGAAGTCATCTGCATATGCAATCACATGACCTGATGAAAGATGATGAAAGTAGTTCACTAAGTCATTTGCATATATGAAAAATAGTAATGGCCCGAGCAAGGAACCCTGAGGTACACCTTGTTCGATACTTGCTGATTTCCTCCGGGTACTTTCAATCACGACTTCCTGGGTTCATTAACTTCGAAGCAATCCCTCTCACATATAGAAAATTATAACGAAATAATGCAAGTGATGGGGAATTTGAAAGAAATATAACAAGAAAAATTGTCAGAAGTTGAAACGAAGTAACTAGCGAATTCACGTAGACTTGTGATAACAACCAGCCGTCCAGGATATGCGGAAAATGTAAGCTCCGAGGGCATCCCAGGTCCTCCGGCATATGAATAATTCCCATATTAAGTTGCGGCTTTCCATCAGCATAATCAATAATCTATGTGTCTGTGGACGCACGCCTCTGTGACGTTCGGTTGGCGATAGGAGAGATATTAGAGAGACGGAGTGTCAGCAGTCATCCGTGAAGAAGATAAATGAAATTCGCGCCGAAGAAGATAAGACGGAGGCGGTCGTCAGAACGCCACGCACTTGCCGCTTCTCTTTACGACGCCTCGTAAAAAGACGCTGGCGCTTCTCTTGACGCGAAAACCTAACTATGTTCATCTTGATAATAATCTATAACGTACTACGTTTCGCTATTTTCGAGTCAGTATAGTTTCGTTTATGCGAATATCTGAATTTTACTGGTCGAATTGAACATACTCGTCCCCATAAGGCATTTATAGCTGATTTATGAGACGAATCAGATATGTCACATCCAAAAGTTTCGTAAAAAGATATTATCGGCATGCTCCTGTTCATGATCGTATTATGAGGTCTATAAAACACTAGTTTCTTATGATTACGATACGAAGTGTTTCATTATTCAAGACTCTTGAGTAAAAGGAGATAAAATAATTACAGTTAACGACAGTTACGTAGGCTATATAAAAAAGCAAAATCAAAACAAGACTGGGCGGAGTACAAAGCCGTACTCATGCAGCACAATGAAGAAATTAGAAGAGCAAAAAGGCAATCATGAAAAAGTTCTGTGAAGAGGTGATAGATAACCCCACATTTTCTAGAATCCAAAAAATGCTAGCTGAAGAGAATGGAATATATGCTATCCTACTCAAAACAGGAATGGAATTGCTAATTTGTGTGGAAGATTCAAGGCTGGAAGATTTATTTATATAACCAATAACAGACACCTGAGTCACACCATCCAATCAGTTCTGTGAATTGCTCAAAACACCAGAAACTTGACGATCTTAACAGGCTACTCACAAAATCCCTGGAGGATAAAGAGTAGCCATGACGATATTTAACGACATTGGGGGGCATTCAACGATGCTTTTACAAAAGCAATCAACAAAGCTCTAGGAAGAAAAGTCCACAGTCATAGCCAGAGCTTGTAGGGGATGCCCAACTCTTATTCTATAGTTTTATCATATGTAAGCCAGAAATTGCAAGAAAAAAAAATCAGAGTATAGTTGGGCATGCGTCAACAAAAATTAGTGTCAATGTCGTGTTTTTCAAATTTGAGATATAAATTTTCTTTAATATTTCAAATAATTTGACAACGTTCTTCACTTGGATTATTTTCACAACGAATTAAGTTTGAAATAAATTCGATAGAGAGAAAGGTCAGTACATTCCAGAAAATTTCGTGAATTACTTATGAAATGCAAGAATCTAAAACAAAAGATACTTCTATTATGTTGAACAAAACCTTCAATCACACCATAAATCTCTTCTCAAATTAAAAAAAAATGTCTGCATTCATCTGCGTTTGAAGGATATTTTGATTTTTATTTCATACGCCATTCTATTAGTAATGTTTAATTTTTCTTGGAATTTTAGTTTTGGTCAAATGGTGGTTTACATATAAATTACTCATCAACAACGAATAAAAATGAGTCTTTCAATAAGGCATCAATTTGATGATTCTTAACATGAATTATAATATTTATACAGCTGTAGCATTTATTAACCGATATACCTACCGTTCGGTAGCTTTGAATGAATATGAAAGTGGCTAAAACCTTCCAGTCTTACAATTGCCTTCGCCATAACTTCAAGTTGCCTTTGCCAATATTTCAAGTGCATTCGCCAAAATTCCAAATAAATTTTCAGCGGCACTTTCGCCAAAATTTTTACAGCTCTTCCGCTTCATTTTTACTCAATGTTGTCGTTTTCATGGTTGATGACAAAATAAATATAAGAAATTGTGCATTCATTTTCAACTGCGATCGCAATTTTCTAAACTCCAAAATCACGTTTATGGCTATTTCGCTCAAACTGAACTCAATACCTACTACAAAAATGAAGATTCAATACATAGATCTCACTATTGACTCAAAACTTAGTCAGATGAATAGGTAGTAAATGTTTCTGACAGAATATTCGTGGGAATATTCTGACGAATCAAACGACAAACGTCTCATTTTAAGTATAAGGAGATTTCCGAAACAGAACACCTTGTTCATCATCACATTTTCTTTATCTGAAGTGAATTCTGAATATGATTAGCAAAATATATTTCTATTTAATTCATTTCAGTATAGTAGTTCTTATGGAAAACTTTCCATAGTATGAAGTATCAAACAGATTTAAATCAACGGTCGTAGGGGACAGCCCAATTGTACAGTGTTTTGTGAAGAAGATTGAATTGAATTATCAATTTTTCATCATTGGTTCAATAATCTTACTGGTAGTCCATTCTTGATGAATCAAGCAGAAATTCCGTTCCAATGCGACTATATTCAACCAATCTATATGAAGGAATAATCAACTGTATGAATACCTTGGAATGATAATTGACCATAAATAATGATAGCAGTATCCTGAAGTAGTTTGAGATCATCAAAAACGTGTAATACGTCACACATATCTTATTATTACTATTGATTTATTGTCGAAATCTGCTTCCACAAACCAAGGAGATATTCCTCGTAATTAATTTCAACAGATTTGAATGTTTTGACAGTCACTTAATTGTATCTTAAATACTTGTTCGCTACCTACAAAATCTTGGAGTAGTGAAAATAATTTCTGCATTCAACTGCGTCTTTGCTACTCATCGACGACAATAAAAAATATCTTTATTTCAATAAGGCGTCAATTTGATGTATTTTGACATGAATAAATGGTACAGATGGATGAAAGATCAAGGTGGCTTTTAAAAACTTTCAACTCACTACTGCCTTCGCCAAAACTTCAAGTTACCTTCGCCAAAATGTCAAATAAGTTTTCACCGGCAACTTCACCAAATTTTGAACGCATTCCTGAACCTTAATCAGCAATTCGCCATTTTTTGTGAGCAAAGTGATAGATAGATAGGCAACTTTCTCGAAATGTCCTTAAATTTTCTTCACGACAAAAAAGTTTCAGACAAAAATTTATGCAAACAAAATAATTTAATACTCATACAAAGATCTTTCGAATATATGGCTATCAACGAGCACTAGTAAAAAAATCGGAGTCCTCTATCCCAATATTTCACATAGTTATATGAAATTAACATTTTTCTTCATGTCTCGTCTTATTTAAGCTAGAATTTGCAAGAAACAAAAATTGGTTTCAATGTAGCGTTTTTTTAAATAATTTTCACGAAGTATTGACTCTTAAATTAATTTAAGAAAGGAAAGTCAGTATTTATTTTATGAAATAACGTGAATTACTCATGGAATGCATAAACTTGAAAAAGAAGCAGTAACAGCTGCAGTATTAGTAAATATACCGTACGGTGGCTTTGAATGAAGATAAAGCTTCAACATCTTCCATACTTGTCGCGCCCAAAACTTCCAGTGCCTTCCCCAAAATATCAGATGCCTTCGCCAAAATTTTAAATACATTTTTACCGGCAACTTCACCAAATTTTAGACTCATTTAAAACATTTCTGAGGGCACAATTGATAAATGGCATTAGTATTTTTGAAACATTTTTGTAAGCAAAGTGGGTTAAGTGATCTCTACTGGAAGTCTTGATTTTCTGCACAACAAATTGAAATATAAAATAAAATAGGTATTTTATTAGGTCTCGTCATTTGAAGTCCTTTTCATTTTGAAGGAAACAGAACTTTCGTTGATTTGAAAATGGATTCGGGGATTTCACTGGAGCAAGTTATAATTACAGTCATCAACTAATCTTGCGAGAGTTCTCACATTTTGCATGTTATTTTACTGATTATTATCTAGTATATTATGTTTCATCACCTATAGGAACGAAATCATACAAAACGAAAGAAGGGTCTTTTTTTAATGGGTACTTACTTTTAAGAATATTGAATGTGTACTTTGAACTCATATATGTGGAAAACAAACAAATAAACTCAAAGAAGTAAATGGAATACGCTTCTAACATGAAATATATTATCATCCCCATAAATATAACATTTTCATTATGTCTGGGAAGCAGAATGAATTATTCCAATTCACCCCCTTTTAGGGTTGTTCAACAATGCATTTTTGTGTATAGATAATATATTAAATCCATTCGCACATTGTTGGATATGAAAGGGACCTGCAATGCCCGGCAATTGTTATTCAGATACCGGAAGAACAATCCTCATGGCTATTGTATGAAATTGTTTTGAAATACAGGATGACCCACATTCTCTCTGGAACAGATAATAGGTTCGGTTGAGATTATTGTACGAAACAGCGATAATTCGGTGAAGAATCGGTTATTAATTTATTGAATCGTAAATGAAGGTACTTACAACTCATCAATCGATGATATACCAGGGGTAATTGGTGTCTAGTTTAGTTTAGCCAGTCCCATGGAGGAATAAAATATTGCTGTACTATACAGGGTATTTCAAATTCGGACTTCACCATTGGGATCTCTAAAACTATAAGATACGCGAAGATGGTTAAATTGGGGAAAAGTTGCGCACTTACCTGACTAAATATATGCCGTTGAAAAATTTCTGAAATTCCGAGCATATCAGAAAAAAACAGAAATTTTGGAAAATGGTTTTTATTTTTTTCTTGCTTTACTTTCCAGAGAATTCGAAGATAAATTACACTTCCTCATTGCCACTTTTCCCCTGCTACATAATGGTGTTTCCAGATTTGCTATCCGACGTTTCGTCTTTCGACCATCATCATCAACTTAATTTTTTCTTATTGGCGCTATATTGTTTTTTTTTTGTTTTGAATAGAAACAAACAGTACTTTTTCAAAGGTGTGTGATAAGTTATCATTCTTTTTCGAAAAACCGGAAATATCAAAAAAAAAATCTTATCATAATAGGCTTTGACTTTGATATTTCTAAATTTGAATTTCATTTTTTCACACTTAATAACATTTTGTTGTTGTACAATTCATTGAATTTTTGGCGAAAAATGGCTTTTACGAATGAAGATAGAAGAGATATGACACAAATGTATTATAAATAGACAAATATGATAGAAAAAGTGTTAGGACATCCGAAATGTATTCAACACGTTAACTGCTTGGCTCATATTTTCCCTTTTGGTATCAGAGCCAAGGCAAAATCAAAATTTTTGTCCCAGGAACCATTAGACACAATACGTGGATAATTACTACAGAAATTAGTTATACTTTGGAATTTTCGAAATTTGGCACTCCGGATACAAAAAATTATGTTTTTTTCAACTCGGTCTCATAGACCGAGTCGATGCTTTTGTATAAATGTATACCTCTGCACGCCGCGCCGGTCAATCAACTCGGTCCAGCAAGGATCTAATGCTGTGTACAATACTTGTTTCAACCTGAATTTCGAGTATGTCACGAGTGGATCCAGATTTTTCTATACTGAAGTCGAGTCGTTCAGTGCTCATTTGAAGTTACGAAAGAGTGAAGAACGAATCAGGATAAAGATCAGCCCGGAATTTGAAGAGAATACGAACTTTATGTAAAGGATTTCACAGTATTTGCCTTCTAAATTCTGTGTACATACTGATTTGCTTGCCACTTGACTCGGTCTGTGTGTCTGATGAAGACAATTTGACATTCAAAATTGTCACTGAAGCCGTCTCGACAGCTTCAAGGAAAGATCATCTGACTCGGTCTCATAGACCGAGCTGGCCTGGTGTATCAGCTCCAATCTCGGTCTATGAGACCGAAATGGCAAGTTCGACTCTTTTTTGTTCAGGTCTCATAGACCGAAATGGCAGTTAACGTGTTGAACTTCGATCTCGAAAAACAACAATCTCATTGAACTATGTTATCAGATTGAAATCTCATCGGGTTTAGTTCATTCGAGGAGCCAATGAAAAAACACGGAGATAGAATCAATCAGGAAACTGAAGAAAATTTGATAAATGACGTATGTATGAGGTAAATTAAGAATTCTGTAGAAATTGATAGGAAAGAAACATTGTAATAATGAGGCATTGCTAGAAATGAAAAGGTTGCGAAAAC
This sequence comes from Chrysolina americana, assembly GCA_958502065.1. NCBI lineage: Eukaryota > Metazoa > Arthropoda > Insecta > Coleoptera > Chrysomelidae > Chrysolina > Chrysolina americana. Next base: position 94,157,310 of record OY293413.1, on the reverse strand, counting down.
AATAATTATACGACCTGCGTTTTTTTTTTCTTTTTGATAGAGACTACAAAAATTAAAATAAAAAATAATTAGCCAAACACGGCTGATGACAATAGCAGTCGATGCCAGAACATCAAAAAAAAAAATTTGCTAAACGATTTCATTAAATATGGCTCTGAATAGTAACTGTCTACTACAGTTTGGATTTAAAAATAGCATTAATGACACATTATATATTTTTGAATTCGATATAAAATTGTGGAGCGATTATTAAATATATCCATCAATTTGATATGTTACAGGGTGAGTCAGAATACGACCGACAAAATCCGACTACAGATTCCTCACCTCATTTCGAGGTGAAAAGTTTATACCAATGCATCTTCTCTGGGACACAGGGTGTCGAAAGAACGAAAAAAATTTGATTTATATTTTTTCTCCAAAATTCCTAAAGCGAATATACCAAACTCGGTACACTAATCAAGGTTTATCAACGTGATAATTGGAAGTTATAATTTTTTATTTTTGTGAACAAGTGAATGGACAAATGAGCGTTCGACATCAGTTAAGCTTCGATACTCAACTCAAAAGTCATAACATTCCATATACCTAAAAGTAAAGGTTTCTGAGAAAATTAAGAAAAACTGAAGATATGTCCAGGAGTAGCAAAATAATTTCCTCTGTAAAATAATCTCATAACACTAATTTCTCACAACATATTGAAATATTTGTCAACTTCCTCAATATTTTTTAATGTTGGGTGAATCGGAAACGTAGTACGGGTGATTCAGAATGAGACCTAACTCAGTGATTACACGACATCAATTTCATTAAATAATATAATGAATGAATGAATGACTCACCTGTACTATGTTTCCGATTCTTTCAACATTGAATAATGTTAGCATTATGCGATTTTTGCATATGAAGTTATTTTGCTACTCAGAAACCTTTACTTTCAGGCACATGGAATGTTATGACTTTAAAGTTTGATATTTTTTGCTTCGGGAATTTTGGAGAAAAAAAATTTAATCTAGTTTTTTTTGGTACATTTGACACCCTGTATCTCAGAGGGAATGCGTTTTAGCACATACCTTGATGGGAACTTTTCATCTCGAAATAAGGTGAGGAATCTGTAGTCGGAGTTTGTCGGTCTTATTCTGACTCACCCTGTATATATAGATATCGATTATATCGAACTTGAAAAAATATGTGCTTGATGCTGTTGTTAAATCTGGACTGTAGTGAACAGAGATCTGCCAAATTATTTTTAACATTGTAGTGCAATATGTTGACCAGATCGTTCAACTTGAAAAAAATATATTCATTTTCGGCGTATAATCCACTAGCGTTGGGAAAAAATACAATTTCCATTCGAAGAGAATTAGTTACACAATTTTCGAAACAGCCAAATTTGTCGCTAATTTTTGAGCATCCCGTATAATTTTTTTGAAAAGTTTACAAAGACTAAGAAAGGTTCAGTTCTTTTTTAGCCAAATCTGACAATTTTGACAAAATTAATATGAACATTTCAATTACCGAAGCACGACGAATTTTTCGGCGAAAATAAAATCATATCGCTGCGAAAACAACAACTTTCCCGAGTCGAAAATAATATCACGAAACTTGTCAATCGGCTTTCCATGTTGACGTTAACAACTGCCCCGATAACGCCCATTCGAATTTCCAATTTAAAATTATCATTCGCCGAAATGTTCCTGAATAGACTTCCAGTCCGCAGAAAGTTTGAAAGTATTCGTGATAAAGCAACATATCTTTCCAAGCTTGGAACGACATGAAAAATCGTTATTCAATTGTTAATGCCTCAAAATAGGAAATCATTTCGGAGTGAAGATATTTCAAGAGGTAGTCGATTCTATTTGCATGCATTTCATGCTCGTCATAATGAAACTTCTCCCTTCCCATAATTCTTCTATATCCCAGTGCTGATAACGATTCCCAGTTAATTGAGTTTTCAGTATATTTCATCTTTTGTTTGAAAACCGAGATAATGAGCAATCTGGCTCATCAGTGCGTTACTGTTGGGTACATAATATCATTAATTGGTTATATAATGAAACAACTTTTGTAGAATTATGTTAGCAAATCAATATTCCCATATTCCGCCTTATTAATTATCGGTATTTATTTCCAAAATATGAGAATAGGTATCAGTGTAGAGTAATAATGCATTTTCACCCAACATTGTTGTTTGACAAATCCATTAAAACATCATACTTACAATCAAAATGTATACACCCTACAAAGGAATTGTTCAATACAGATGTTAAACATGCAATTTCTGAGCAGAATTTGGGAATCAATAGGGCCAAAATAACTCAGTCTGATGAAGATTGGCAAATTCTTAAACACAAAAGTAATGCAGTCGTTACTCTCTTGAAACATACCAAATTAAATCACTTCCAACAGAAAATTGATGAAATTAGACATGATTCTCGACTTATGTGGAAGACTTCGGAAAAAGTAGTTAATCCACAATGTGACCATACCATTTAATCAGTTGAGATTGACGATATAGTTGATGAGAACTTGCCAAACATTTTCAATGAATATTTTGTCGAAAGTATTAGAGGATCTTACAAAAAAATTTCATTCTAGCACATTTATATTGAATATAGAAGCTATTTATTTAAATCCTTGCCATTCAAATGAAACTGAAAAGAAATATTTTCGTTGAGGAATATAAAACTGTCAAACTCACGTGAAATTATATTTGTCCAAAAAAATAAACATTCTGAAAATGGAATCAACTTCAATCTGATTTGTAATATTTTTGATTATTTCTTTCGTCTGTTATCAGTCATCAACCAATCATACGTTTGTTTCCTATTTGACAGGACCAATCAACATGCTCTATTAGCGACTATTTGCATGGTACACAATAGTTATTTATGAATCAAGGGCGTAAAGTAGGCGTTTATGGCCTGCGGCGTGGATAATTACACGCCGAAGGCCATAAACGCATTTTACGCACGTGATACATACAAAATTTCATGCACTAGCGGTTTATACAGTGTCCACCAAAATCTTGGAACAGCATGGGAAACTAACTTTTATGAAGAATGACATTTTCTGAGAAACTATTAATAAAAAAGATTTCCATATGGTTCCAAGATTTCGGCGGACACTGTATATATATTTATATCGCGATTATCGTGTGAATAATCATCTCTGTATACTGAAATTGATTCATTTATTCAAATTGTACACAGAATACCCAGTATATAGCCACCTAATTATGACGTTGTTAAGCAAGCTGGTTGTTGTCTAGCAACAAATTCAATAAACAAGGTAAACGGTCATCTTCATGTTTATCTGAAAAAGTGCGTGAGTGAACTCAACACGAAAATTATGGAATCATCAGATTAAGAACATAATATATACATACCAATGGAAATTTTGGAATCGGCTGAGAGTGCCAAATTCTGCTACCAACGAAGTCAAAGAAACTTTACGAAAAGACGTATGATGAGTTCATAATTTTAGTATATTGTCTACTTTACCGCCCGCGAGCCATGATGCGCCCACGGGCGGTAAAGTGCCACTTTACGCCCGGTGAACCGGGCGGTAAAGTGTACTTTACCGCCCGCTAGTGCATAATAGTCACTGATTATTTCATTCACACATTGCTACACCAATGAAATTTCATGACTGAAGTCACATGATGAGCGGCTATTCATGTAAACAAAGTTTTCTTTTGTTTGTATAAGTGTCAAACAATGTATGATTAAATATTGAAAACTGGATGAAAACGAACAAACTGCTTCTGCTCTACCAGATATTTGAGTTTTCATTGAAGATATTCGGGGGTGATAACAAGACCTCGTTTACCTGCCAATGAATTTTTCAATTCCAACGAAAACGATTTTGTTCGAAAATTTATGTAATGTATGTAAAAAAAACACTGAGGATTTGTGAACGACTACATACCGGTAGTGTCCAGCATTTATGTGTTCAATTTTCGTTTATGTATCAGTCAGATTATTCGTCAGTATTGGATAGAGTAACATTATTGTAGGTTCTTGAATGAGTGGTTAACTAGGAGCTTGTCGAGGGATATAATCCACATTCTTGTGGAGAGCAGAAACATTCATTCCCCAACTCAAATGTGCATCGCATGTAGCAATACTGATCTCGTTTAAAAATGTTGATGTGACAAATCCATTTTCGTAATGGATTGGAAGGAAGGATCCGGTAAATGAACCCTGGGACACTCCATATTCAGAATATTAAAATCGAATGTCAATGTCAAGCAAGTTTAGTCAATAAACAAAATTCTAACGTCAAGAGGAATCATGAAGATTTATATTAATTCATTGTTTCTTACGAGAAAATGTATAAATTTTGAATTATCCAGGCAAGCGCACAGTTTCGTTTCTCTAAACAATGATCAGCGTTCGTCAAATCCGAAATGCAATTCAGCTAAATAATATTTCATACGTATTTTGGACTCCTGCCAACATCCCTGAAATGTTATTGCTCTGCCAAAACAATAGCTTTTTTACGGGCATGAAGTTGACTGGCGACATTGTGTTCCCAAGACTTTCATATTTATTTCAATTGAGGTTTTGCTGGATCTTAAAAGAATGATCGGTGTTTTGTTTTTGTAGCTATGAAGTTGATTAATGGGTACACGATATAATTCAGAACAACAATAAATAGAAGATCAAGTTTTATTTATTTTTTTCATGATAAATATTGTTTTTAATGTCTATTAAACAACATAGAATTGTTCTCGATGTTTCAGAAAACGCTAGTTCAATATTTTGAAAAAGGTTTAATTCAACGAAATTTATTAGAAAAATTTCGAAAATAAAATTTTGGATATATATTCAGCACGAGATCGCTTGAAAATAAAGTAAATGTGCGAACGCCAATCGATTTGAAATGAAGATATTATTATACACCGTGAATTTCAAGTCAATCAACGAAAACATAAATTCCTCGAAAATAGTCCTAATGGGTAGACCCCTAAAAAGCATGAAAAATGTGATGTCTTCAGATTCAATTTAAATTGTCTATGCACTTGTGTGTGCATATAAAAAAAATTGAAAAATTATAAAAATGAAGTTTTGGAGAGATATTACCTCTTTCAACTCTAGATGAACTTTTCAACTCGAGAACGGTTGAAAATAGAGTAATTCTGCGAACGCCAATCGATTTAGAATGATGAAATTAGTATGAAACGTAAATTTCAAGTCGATCGACGAAAAAAAAACTACTCGAAAAAAGTCCTGAGGGGTAGATCCCTAAAAAGCATGAAAAATATGAAGTCATCAGATTCAATTGATATTTAATTTGCGCTTTTGTGTGCATATGAAAAAAAATTTAATTGTACGAAAATTAATAGAAAAACGACAAAAATAAAATTTTGGAGAGATGAAGTCTTGAGGGGTAGACCCCTAAAAATCATGAAAAAGAGAAAGTCTTCAGATTTTCTTGAAATTGCATATGCACTTATGTGTGCCTATAAAAAATGGTTGAATTTTACACAAATTAATAGAAAAATCTCATAAATAAAATCATGGAAAGAAAATAAATGATCTCTTTCAACTCTCCATGAACTTTTCAAGTCGAGAACGGTTCAGGATAGAGCAATTCTGCGAACTCCAATCGATTCAAAATGATCAAATTAATATACTCTGTGAATATCTAGTCGATGGACGGTACAAAAACTTACTTGAAAAAATTCCTAAGGGGCTGACCCCTAAAAATCATGGAGTACAAGTTTGAAAAAAAAAGGAAATAATAAATTCTGGTCAGCAAAGTATTTTTTCCGATTTTAGTTATATTTGTTCAGTACACCCTCGTAAAATATTTATTCCAAAATTGGTACATCCATCAATAATGCCTCATCAAACTATAACACTATCATTATTATTCGATAATTTTTGTTTTACGCCCTATTGGCTGTAAGAAGGTAGGTATAGACGTTGTCGTTTCAATTCAAACTTCCGTTTGATTCAAGAAGCAATTGCGATTGTGCCCTACTCGAGAAACGAAGCACAAATATCTGTGAGATGTAGAGCAGTGTCTATCGTGGTCATAGCCAGGGTAATAGTTGTTTGCTTTTCGATACCTATTTGCTACATATTTCCCACTTGTGGGAATATTTGGAAAAAAGCTGGTATTTCGAATTTATTGATTTCGTATACATCAGCATATATACATAAGCATTCTAGCAGAGCCCGAAATCAGAATAGAGCTCGTAGTTGCTCTAAATATCTTTCTCTTTGTATGATTGCTAGGAAGAGCAGAATTGAGCATTAATGCATCAGTTGTATATATAAAATTTTGCTACTATAACATGTAGACCGTGTGGCCTAATGGATAAGGCGTCGGACTTCGAATCCGAAGATTGCAGGTTCGAGTCCTGTCACGGTCGTTTCTTTTTTGCAATTTGTTTAGTAGAAGAATATTTGTTTATTTCATTTGCTTAGTTATTTGCTAGTCTAGTGGTCCGTGATGTGAAGGAAAAATGGAACGGAGTTTTTCAATTTGTTAAAAACAAACTCAAACCAACTCTTTTCAAATAAAAACTGTTTCTCTTACATCGAGAAATGAAATTAAATGTTCATTGCCATTCTCATTGGGTTGAGTTGGGAAAACATCTTTCTTCTGTTATTCCGCCCATTCACATAATATATGCAGATAGTATCAGAACAATGTATTTATTTTACATTTATATTTTGTATGCTTAAGATGGATGAAGACGAATCATTATTACTATTATTATTATCAACCATAGTGGGATCGTGAATAAAGCTGTTAATTTAACCTATTGTGAATGACGGGTACTGAATTTATGAATTCTATAACGAATAACAGTTGTAAAACATTTAAAAAAACAAATGCAAAAATTAAATTTGATTTTTAAAATTCATACGGAAACAATACAATTTTTGAGTTCAGTAAGATTAGTTTTGAGCAAGTTATCAACAACAAACTTGGCACCTTGTAAAGAAATTCGAAGAAGGCTTTGACATTTTGAATTAAATATCTTAATATCATATCCCCACAATCAAATCATTTCCTGGTATTGGTCGACAGAAAACGCTCTGATACACATCTGTGGCAATGGATCTATACGTTTTCAGGCGTTCTCGGCGTTATAAGAGTTGCCGATTATTCAAATGATATACAGGGTGTTTCCTGACTACGGTTCCAACTGCAGGTGGTGATTGGTTAGGTAATTTTAGGAAGAAAAGTTCCTATTAACATATGTCCGGAGTTGCTTCGATTCTGAAATACAGGGCGTTGAAATTAAAGAAAAAAAAATGGCAATTATTAAATGGCCAGTGGCGTCTCAGTGGGCACCACAGCAAACAATATTTAAAAAAAAGTACGCCACTGACATATTTTCCGTATATTTTCATTTTGTTAGATTGAACAACTCAGAATACAATTAACTTTTTGGTCTCTTGTATTTTCATCATATCTAGCTTCGTTTTCGAGAAAAAACAAAAAAAAAATAAGGAAAAATAAAAATATTAACAATTGCGATATTACAGTAAATGAGCAAAATGTCCACCTTCTGAAAAAATACACGACCGCATTCGATTTGCCATTGATTGTCTGACACGTTAAAAGATTCCTGGAGTATAGTCATTATTATTACATTGCAATTGTCAATTATTCGGTTCCTCAAGTCATATACTACAGGAGTTTTTTAAACAAGAGCCTTCAGATGACCCCATGAATACAAATCTAGAGGATTCATATCAGGACTGCGAGCTGGCCAATGTTGAGGTCCTGCACGTCCGATTCAGCGATTAGGGTAGGTGATGTCGAGATGCTGACGAGCAAGAACACTAAAATGAGCTGGAGCCCCGTCGTGCATAAAGCACATGTTGCCTCTACAAGTATGGGTACTTCTTCTAACAAAATGGGTAAATGATCTCGCAAAAAATCCGTGTAGGATTCACCTGTTAATCTTTCTGTTAAAAAAATGGGCCAATTAGGTAGTCACCAAGAATTCCTACCCAAACGTTCAGCGAAAATTGATGCTGAAAATGATTTTCTCTAATACCGTGGGGATTTTCGTCGGCCCAAAAATGATTATTGTGAAAGTTCATAATAGTATTTCGTGAAAATTTGATTCGTCCGTAAATAAAATATTTGGTATGTTAATAGGAACTTTTCTTCCTAAAATTACCTAACCAATCACCACCTGCAGTTGGAACCGTAGTCAGGAAACACCCTGTATATGAGGAAAACAAATCATATAGACGGCAAGTTGAGTAGAAGTCAAGTATGAAGGAGTTAACGTGTACACATGGAAAAAGTTATGCATAAATAAAAGTTGAACAGATGTCAAGTTCAAGTCATAACACAAAAATTACACGATTACTAGAGAGGTTGTTAGGATACGGTTGTACACTGAAAATATTATCACATTGCATGTAGACCGTGTGGCCTAATGGATAAGGCGTCGGACTTCGAATCCGAAGATTGCAGGTTCGAGTCCTGTCACGGTCGACTTTTTTTTATTTTTCATTCAGATCTGCGATAATAAACACACTATTGAAAGTAGTTTTTAATTAATCAACACTACTCTTGTACAACACACGAACGTGTACCTGGTTTCATATTATTTGATGAAATTGATGTCGTGTAATCACTGAGTTAGTTCTCATTCTGAATCACTCGTACTATATTTTCGATTCATCCAACATTAAAAAATGTTGAGGAGGTTTACAAATATTCCAATATGTTGTGAGAAATTAGTGTTACGGAATTATTTTACAGAGGAAATTATTTTGCCACTCCAGAACATATCTTCAGTTTTTCTCAAATTTCTCAGAAACATTTAACCGATGTTAAATGCTCACTTTTCCAAAGAAAATATGAAGGAAAATATTTTCACTTACCAACGTAACTAAGTCACTGGTTTACGAAAATTGAAAATTATAACTTTCAATTATCACGTTGATAAACTTTGATTAGTTTACCGAGTTTGGTATATTTTGCTCCAGGAATTTTGGAGAAAAAAAAAATTATTCAAATTTTTTTCGTACTTTTGGCACCCTGTATCCCAGAGAGGATGCATTTTAGGACATAACTTTTCACCTCGAAATGGGGTGAGGAATCTGTAGTAGGATTTTGTCGGTTTTATTCTGACTCACCATGCATAAGTATTTTAAGAAAATTCGTCTGTCACTCGCTGTGCGACAGGTGAATGAACTATTAATTAGAATGCAATGGGAGATTGCAACCTCAAATTTCCACCCCTTGACTGCGCCACAACAAGGCCAATTCATTAGAATAAACTCATCAACATTTTACATTCATTTGTTAAATAACTTTCTCCACGATCATCACAGAATTTGCTAATTCTTAAATGATTTTTATTACAGAATGTTGGACTCTCTTGAGATTGAAGAAATATTCTGCAACACCTCTGCCCCCATGCAATTCAAATGTATTTACATTCTCTCTCTTGTATAAGAATAATATTCTCACACTGGTTAGCAATAATAACATTAGCCTTGACGCAGTTCTTTGTCAAATTTCAGTAGTGTCAAAATTATTGCTGTCGCGTTTTCATTCGAAAATATAAAAAGTATCATGAATTTATCCAGTGATTCAGAATCAGAGTGTGAAAATACACCACCTGAAACTAAAAAGAGTACAAATAATATACTGGAAAGTTTACTACCAAAAAAATCAAAGAATGAGAATGAAAAATATTAATGCCATTAATATAATATTCATCAAAAACGTAAATAAGAGGTCGGGTGGCTCAGATGGTATAGCATTGCCGAGTGGTTGTGGGTTGATGCCACCGACAAGGCAATTTTTTTTTAATTTAATAGTTTTTCTTGATGCATCTTTGCGATAAAAAAAAAATTCTGGTTAGTCCATGATTAGTCCTTTCTGATAAGTGTTTTTAAATAATAGTTATTACGTGTGGAAATTATCTTTTGTTCGTTTCCATTTAAAAATATTTTAATATTTTTGATCGTGGAGAAAGTATAGACTGCTACTCGGTTAGAATGAAAATTCGTAAGACTCGTGGTTCCTCCCGCTCGCCTTCGGCTCGCGCTCGGAACTCTCCACTCGCATCGACTTTTCATTCTAACCTTGTTACAGAATATACTATTCTGTGACAATGATTTTTTCCATAATCAATTATCCTCCTTCTATACTTCTGTCCTTCGGCTTTCACGATGTTTTTCAACGAACGTTATAAAATACCCATTCGCGAATAAAAAACGGGGAAAAATGAATCAAAATCTCCTGCTTGAATAATTTCACTATTGACCGATGCCATACTTCAAGACCTGTTTCCTTCCAGAACCAGCTAGCCGAACGCTTCAACAAAAATACATAAATTATGGGAAAAGCCGGTAAAAAAGATATACGGACTTCTTGGAATCCATCGTATTTCATATTCCAGTAATTTCTCCCGTTCCATCCCAACGTTCTGGGAACTTGAGTAGCACTTGTAAGGGAATTATATTTTATTTCTGTGAATGAAAACGTAACACGACAACCAGCATTATTAAATATGTTTGTACACTGTACTGCACTACGTACTCAACAATAATTCAGTAGCCAGTGGTCCACTAGAGAAGCCATGCAGCAGTGGCGTACGAGAATTAATTTCGAAGTTATTTAGGAGTAGATCTTTCTCAACTTGCTCATTACGGCTTAAAATTTCGACCGTATTCGGTTGTCCATATATATCAGCAGACAAGCAAAATATCCGATAGGTAATTTGTAATAATAAACAAATGCAGAAACGTCAATGAATTCAATCGGATTATGCTAAAACAGTACTTTGGCGATAATACAACTATCTACTGTGAATATAGCGATTGGATTCTATCAAAAATTACACGTCCATAACATTAAAATGCAGACTACATTCTGTGATAGCATGATAAATGTACATTGGTAATAATATAAACCAATAATGCAAAGTATTTCGAAATGATAAGAAAGTTATTTCACCAAAATGATTTGTTCACATAAACGGAATACAGTAGAAGTGTACTTGCGCAGATTCGAAACTGATCAAATCCGGATTTTATCAGACTGGATTCTGTAGACCGAGAATCCATCAGATTGTGCAATCCAATATCAGGCGCCGTCAGAAAAAACGGTAGGCAACACATCAAACGCACTTTGTACGTGGCGCTGTTGTCAAGCTGCACAATTTTGATATTCCGTCACGTCAATGAAGTGAATTTAACGGCCACTTTTGAAGACATATTTTTGAAGGTGAAAACTGTTACTGTCATTTGATTCATGTCTGTGGAATTTTCCTCATTTGATGTTTGGTTTCCACTTAAACGTATCTATCTAATTACACTTAAGATATTGCATCGTGCCTCGATGAAATATAGGAATTGGTAATTATGTGAACTGTGAGAAGTGAACTGAAAACAATGAAATTTTGATATATCTAATGGACTGCATTAGTGATGCCGTCACAAATATGCAACCAACATTACAGCGAGTCCTAAATCATTTGACGTGAAATGATATGCATCATTCTCGACCTTGAGTGGATGATGATAATTGAAAAGGAACCAAGCGACTTTGAACATATTCTATGACCGGTGGCAGAATGTTGGATCTTTTTCTATAATGAGAAACTGCTTTTTCCTTCGTTCTAGTAGTTCTAGTAGTTACCTTATACTTTTACTCATAGTGAATGAATGTCAAGTTGTCGGTTGGAACCTTCATCTCAGTTTTGCAATTTGGCACTTGGATCTTTTTCGATTATCATCATCCAAGTACGGATGACATGAGAACGATATTAGAAGTATCGTAACAGCTCTTTTTGTTTTATGCTCTCACACGAAATAAGTAAATATTTAAGGAATTGTCTACAGCGGGCCTTGGATATGAAGGATGGAAGAAACGATATTTCCGTAAAACAATTTTCTGAAAGGATTTTAAATAATTTATGGACGAAATAAATTTGAATATTCATCTACATCTAACTTCATGCTGCAAGGAAGTGCATCCCCGCTAGATGGCGCTCATAATTTAGGCACGAAACAATAAAGTGGTGATCAGCTGCCAAATTCCATAGGAATAAGAGACCAAGTGTTAAATTTTATTCCCATTCGAATTTGAAAACATTGCTGAAGATGTCGAAAGATGAAATAAGTTTGTCAGACGTTTTCATCCACGCAGACATTGATACTTTTTGCATAACTCTTTGCTTTCGATTGGAAAATAATGTAATGTATTGTTCAGCATTGGGGTATTGAGCAAATGAGTCTGGTATTGGAACTTTTTGCTTTAGAGAATATCAAAACTGTAAAAAAAGCGAAAACAGTTCACCGCTTATGGTAAGAAAGACCTGATAATACTCAATATCAGGTTATCCAAATATTTATAGATGTCGATTGCGCGGTAATTTTAAAATTTCCCCAATGAGACCAATGTAAGGAATAAAATAAATTAACGTGATCGAGTTTGGATATGAGTAAATATTACAAGGGCGCGAATGCTACATTTTTTATTCACTCCGAAGCTTTGGTAAATATTTTAACGTGAATTATTCAGTGTTCGGAAGTCGATTACAAATTGATATTGAATAAAAGGTTTGTGTTTTGCTCCAGACTGCGACCACACTAGTAAGATAGGGTGTAGGATGTTTCGGTTCCCGAATGATCCTAATCGTAAACAAAATACACGTGTGTCCTAGTTTTTTGATGATGGATTATTAATAGGAGAGGCGATCGAACATAAGTGTTTTGTATTTTGCGCCTAATTTCTACTGTGCAAGATGATATTAGGCTGCGTGGCATCCTTTGAAACGGAGGCAGGAATGCTTTCGAACAACTGTACCTCAAACATTATTTTTAAACAGATCCTTCACGAAGTGGAATACTCTACCTCCAGATGTCGTGATAGACCCTAGTAGAAACAGTTTCCAGAACCGTTTTGACTCTTTCCCACGAACAGTAAACATATGATATAGTTTGTTCATTTATAATTTTCAATTTGCTTTCTTTCTTTCGCATTATTGAAATTATTGAAATTGTTAACCCATAAATAGGCTATGCCTCTGTCCTTGTTATATTAAAATAAATAAATAAACAATTTTATTCAAAAACAGTATCATAATAAACAAAAATAACCTCACTAATTCAAAACGTGAGCAGTCGGTTCGAAATCTGAGGACTCGTGGCGACGTTTTTTCATTCAGTGCTACCTTCAATTCTGAACTCATTTTCTTTGAACACAAATACATGTACACCCGTTACCGCGTTGTTTCCATCCCTTTGCAATTCTCTATCTCCGCCTGTGTCCTTCACCCACAATAAAACATGTACTCGACGGCTTTACGGATTTGAACGTGTTGTGGTCATTCCAACCTATCATCATCAAGTGGCTCTTGGTCGGACAGGCAGACTCAAAGACAAGCATGGAATACTAAGGGTCCTTTTGGCGTTTATTTTCATTTGTGGAGAAAACTCCTCGTGTTCCTACGTCTTAATCGATCTGAATTATCTTAATTGCGTGGGATTTACTGATGAATGGAGATTTCAACAAATATCTTAATAAGTTGAAAGAGATCTGGAATTGAATTAGTTTCGTGGCAAAGGATTTGATTGGATGAATATTCAAATCGTCTTCTCGGTCAATATAAATGTTACTAGCTGGTATGTATGAGATATAGCGGGAGCTGCTTTCAATTTTTCGGTTTGAATCACTCATTCCAACTACTAATTCTGGAGGTGATGAATAATAGACATCATGTTTCAATGGACTCGAAATTCAAGGTTAACACAACAACGTCATGGTTATTGGGTGACGGAAAATGGAGTTTTGGCATATTTATTTCTGAAAAAAATCAAATACAGTTCGATTATTTTATCTTTACCCATGCGTCATCAATTTATGATCGAAGAAATCACATAACCTCTATCGAACATCTCATTCTATCAAGCGCTATGAGCGAATCAAAGTTTGTTAACATTTATCTTTTAAGCTAAGAATTATATATTGTGATGATCGATTAAAACTCAAAACAGTGAAAAGAGATAGCCATAAAACCGACAGTGTTTTACATTGCAACTGAACTTGTCAACCATCAATTGCGTCATTGTTTTGTCATTGGGGGGAAAGCGGGGCAGAACGGGGTGCAGAACGGGGTACTTAACGTTTGATGATTTTCTGTCACTACAATATCAACCCAAAAAATTTCTTTTTGCTATTGGTGTATTACTTAATATGTAAACTAAGCATTCTCACCTGTTTCAACAGTTGAATAAATATTTTGAAGAAAATACTCATGAGAAACCAAAAAAGTGCATTTTGCCCCCTTCTGCCCCGTGGGCGGGGCAGAATGGGGTTTTCATAAATTTTACCAGAACTCATTAATATCTGGTTAGATTTCCTGAAATATATTGTTAATGGTGGAAAATGGTTTAAAAATATTAAGTACACAACTTTGATTATTTGTTTTATTTAAATATATAGAACCATTAGACAAAATCAGACAAAAATCCACTTAGGGTTGGCACTTTTCACAAACAAGTTCAAATTCGTCGTCATCGCTATCAACGCCGGCACAGGCATTGTGTGCCCATTTGTGACACGCTGAACAGGCAATCCATCCGTCAATAGACTTGGACCAGTATTCACAACAGTAAAGACATTCTACGTCACCATTTTCATCTGAAGATGAACTAGAATCTACCTTCTTAATCGACACTTTCCTGGAAGAGTTTCGCTTCTCTTTCGTAATGCTACTTGCTTTATTCTCATTGCCATTAATTTTTCTTTTAACGCCTTCTTTCTTCTTTTGCGAAGCCTTTTTTGCAGCTGCTGCTGCCTCTAGTTCTTCCTTATACGGAGTTGCAGTTAATATTGCTGTTTTACCTCTATTGCGATTAGCTCTCTTAACTGTTTGTTGAATTTTTGGAATAGGTAAAGCAACTTCTGACGACAAACAGGGAAAAGAAGACTTCTTGTTGACATCGGAGGAAGCAAATTCGTTTTTCCGCGTTCCATGTAGAGCAACCTGGTAGGGGATTTAAAATGTCACTTGCTGATGCAGTTGGAGGAGAAATAGTAGATTTTCTTACATCCGTTTTTTTTGTAGCAGGAAGTGCTATTAAAATTGAAGGTTCCGTTGGCGTCTCAGCTCTTGGTGCAGTAGAAGGATCATTGGCTGATGGAGGGGTATTGTTTGTAATGTCCGTGGTAGCAGCTGGTAAAAAATCAACTTCGGTAAAAACGTTTTCATTGGGAGGAAAAATCCCAGTTTTGCGAAATCCGTTTATCGCTGTTTTCATAGGGGCTGTGTTTAAAAAGGCACTACCAAAAAGCGTGGAAATTTGAAATATGGTTATCACCTTTCCTGGATTGCAACGCAGCCACGTCCGAGCTTCATGTTCATAAAATATACTTAACGGCTTCATGAAGGAAACGTCCAACGGTTGCAGTCTATGACTTGTGTGCGGTGGAAAGCACAATAATATTACACCATTCTCACGTGCATGCAAAATTAGGTCAAGATTTTTGTTATGAGTTGAATGCCCACCTAACAAAAGAAGCACTGGATTTTCTTGTGTTGCTTTAGAAAACGCAACAAATAGCTTAAACCAATTAAAAATAGGTCAGTGGTTATCCATCCAGAATCACTAACTTCCACTACTGAACCAGGTGGCAAGCCTAACTCGAACGACTTTTGCTTCCGTTTTCTTGGAAAAATTAGCATAGGTGGCATGTATGCTCCA
The DNA here is from genome assembly GCA_958502065.1 of Chrysolina americana. Taxonomy (NCBI): domain Eukaryota; kingdom Metazoa; phylum Arthropoda; class Insecta; order Coleoptera; family Chrysomelidae; genus Chrysolina; species Chrysolina americana. The sequence goes on along the minus strand of OY293413.1, from coordinate 94,141,600 downwards.
GCAGCAGAAAAACAGATTTCAGCCGTTACGGTTTCTCCTCGTTCGGCGGAAGTTAAGGTGCCTACCTGACGTTTTCCTTCTGAGGCTAATATTTTGGTATGGCCCTTTGGATTCACAGTCAACCCTGTTTCGTCACAGTTATAGATGCGTTCCCCACATAGCTTATATTTGTCTGCTGTTTCTAAAAGAAGGTGGAAAAATTGTGACACCGCAACCCTATTAAACCCCATAGCTCGAGCTCCCAAAGTTGATTCTGGTTTTCGTAGCGTCAAAGTAGGGTGGCGTTTTAGAAAACATTGCATCCAATCCTTCCCAGCCATTTCAGATGCAGCATTAAATTTATGTTGGCACTGATTTCGTCTAGCTAATTGATAAGCCAAACGTCTGAAGTCAATCATAGTCAAGCCAAAAAGTCTTGATTCCATTGATTTCAAATAATCGACAAGTTCTATCTCCTGTTCTTGTGAAAAAACGTGGTGAAATTTCCCGGCAGATTTATCAACAACAAAATTTTGCTGATCCTTTTTTTTTCGTGACATACCTTTCTAAAGTTGTTTGGGACACACCATGTTATTCTGCGGCCCTCCTGTACCCCATTTGTCCAGTGACAACGGCATCAACCGCTGCGTTCATGGATTCGGTACTCCTGACGGTCTGTCTTCCGAACATAATTTCTAACCATCTGAAAAAATACTGAATCAGGTACGACATTTAATGGGGCAGAACGGGGTACCCCATTGTACCCCACCCCATTCCGCCCCATACTTCTATATCAGACACTATTTCATTTTTGAAATAAGTCTGATACATTTGACATAAGTCTGACACGTTTGACATTGCTTATTAAATATTCATTCTGACAAGCGCCAACGCCAATGTCCCATATCACGAGAAAACCATTATATTATATCCATGAAATGATATCATTAGATAAAACTTTGTACGAAATACGTTATGAAAAGACTTATTTGTTCGACTCGCGTAATTTGCAAAACTCGCTTCGCTCGTTTTGGCAAATATTACACTCGTCGAACAATATCGGTCTTTTCATAACTGATTACGTAAATAACTTTTACTGTATTTTAGAGAGTTGCAGATGCACTCCCGAAAAACGCTGTACATCAAAATAAACGAAAATAAACCCATTCCATCAACACACACTGATTCACTCATTGAAAAATGGTATAAACGAGAAAAGCTCCTTTGTGTTATCGAACTCATTATTATAAACATTGGTGACAGTTCTGAATCTGATTAAATATATTACTAATTTTGTTTTTCCTTTCATAACTGGACATAGTTCTACATGCTCGCAATACATAAATAAATGTAGGAATACATTTTATGTTAATCATGTGTTGAGTATTTCATTACCAAATATATTTCAACTGGTGTATTTTCACTTCTTAGATATTCATTGAAAAAGTTTGAATACCTAGAAGATTCCTTTTCTGAGTTTTAGTCATGTTTGAATGGAAACTCAGTTTTTGATATCAACGTATGCAAAGGTTTTGGAAACATTGCACTCCAACCTAGTTTTTTGAACAACTCTTTTCGTTTACTATTACCTACAGGAATTACATTAATGTGGGTAAAGAATTTGATGGATATGTGTCAAACGGCTGCGGAGGTATGGATAAAACAACTTTCTTATATGAGTGTGACTGAAATTAAAATACAGTAGGGAGGTCAAAAGTTTCTAGTAAACTCACTGGGCAAATGAGGAAATTCCATGAACATATCTCTGCCTCCATGTTTCATTATCCTATCAAACCTGGTGTCACTGGATTCGTAATAATTGGAATACACCGTGTGCAAGGAATCGCACGTTGAAAGGTGAGACCTCGTTAATACTTGGCTCGCACAAGTTTCGACTACTGAGGGCTACCGTTCGTAAAAGGACGACAGCTGGGTGTACCCATGAGTGTGTCACACGATATTCTGTTGGAACTAAAAAAAAACTCTCATTGTCTGGAGGTTCGCCATTTCCATGAATTTAAAAATGTTAATTTTGTAAATTGAGTAATTCATTATCCTATCTTATTACCGACACTTTGTAATTTTATTAGTATAGGTATATTAGGATATGTTGAGCTAAAACCTCAAATAAAATTGGGCCCTTTTGATTTTTTAGATTCTAGGAGGTTTTGGGGTACCGAATAAGTCTAGCAACTCTTCATAAAGTACGGGCACGGATTTTCGAAATTTTGGGACTTGAAACTCAAAAATATTTTGAATCACGAATAACTCGAAAACCATGAGGAATTCGAAAAAAACTGTTGTGATAAAAAATGTAAAGCACAAAATTCTCTACAAAAAAGTATTCAAAGTATTTTTTCCTAACCTCAAAAGTTTCACCTTAAAACGGGTTAAAATACTCAATAATAGTTTGAATCGCGAATAATTCGAAAACTACGAGAAATTCGAAAAAAAGACCTGAAGCAAAAAATTTAGAGCACAAAATTTTCTACAAATTGGTCCCTAAAAATGTTTCCTAACCTCAAAATTTTCATCGTAGAATGGGTTCATGTACTCAAAAACACTTTGAATTGCGGATAACTCGAAAACTATGAGGATTTCAACACAAAATGCCGGCACAAAAAATTTAGAGCTCAAAATTCAGTACAAGAGAGGTTTCTCTTTTGTCCTAACCTAGGAAAATATTTTGATTCAATTAGATTTATGATCAGTTTGATATGGCCTTTTCAAATTGCATAAAAATATATTATATGATAGGAAGATAAGGAAGATCTTGGAGTATTGTTTGGTAATAAAAATTCTCTTTATTTGAATGAAATATTAGATAATGTTCGCAAAGCCTTTAAAAAATATATTTGTATTCAAAATGTTTTCCAAAATAATAAGCAGTACGCACTTGACAAATGTTTACTACACAAAACACGTCGTCTGCACCACAGAACTCATAATTATATCTTATGATATAATTATGAGTTCTGTGGTCTGCACACGTGCGTGGTTATCGGTGATAATGGCTGTGGTTGCCGAATTCTTCGCGGGAAATAGACGAAAAGAAAGCTTTCGTATTCTTAAACCAAATAATTGAATACAATGTAACGACCCGCAATCGAATCTTTGTAACTTACTCTTGGATAATTAAGGAAATATTTACGGAAAATGGGACATTTTGACCTTCAAAATCATCATAATGAGGATACATCATACTACGAATGTTTTTTTATGAACTTGAAGCTGAGATTCTACGCTTCATCTTTGAATAAGAGAAACTATTAAGAAGTCTGTGAATATCGAAATAATAATCAATCGAGAACGAAGATCGTGTTCATGATCGCGTTTTTTGAACATCAGTTCATTTGAAACCAAGAAGTAACTCATGTATGTTATATACATGATAATATTGATAATAATACGAACGACAAATCTCTCGTTGAATTTGCTTGTTTATATTGCGAGTGATGGAATGTATTCATTGAAACTTCAAGTGCTTGTGTGGCCAATATACCTCTTCATCTCGCAAGATTTTCGAAAATTTCCCAAGTCGAAAATTATGCTACCTCACCGAAGTACAAAACAGAGAACGTACCCATCATTATGCATTTTGATTCTTTGAAAACGGAGTAGTTTTCAACGAGTTAGAGCAATTTTAATTTGCGCTTGGGATGTAAATTTGCTTGAATTCGCACAGGCGGGAATTCGCGAGCGGGTGCTCCGGCTTTCAGCTTTGAGAGAGAATTACTCAGAAATAGTGGCTCCAACAAAAAAATTACCAAAAATCTTTTTTGTGGAAAATTTTGTGATTTACATTTTTTGTTACAGCAGTTTTTTTCGAATTCCTTATGGTTTTCGAGTTATTCACGATTCAAAATATTTTTGAGTTTCAAGTCCCAAAATTTCGAAAATCCGTGCCCGTACTTTTATGAAGAGTTGCTAGACTTATTAGGTACCCCAAAACTTCCCACAATCTAGAAAATCAAAAGGGCCCAATTTTTTTATGGGTCTTATCCTATTTAGCCTGTACTATATCGGGATATTAGCCACGACATTCTACATTTAGATGTTATTTTGACAAACGTCTCGACATATTTCATATGCATTACATGAGGACGCACGGGTAAAGATGAAATAATCGCACTGTATTTCACTTCCTACTAGAGTTATATGGAGGGTTTTCAAAATCGCATTCGCTATTCTTAACCCCGCGCATCCACCAATTTTTGAATAACCATACAAGTTGATTGGACTGAAATTGATCAATCAGTATATGCTTTATTATCGGAAAAATTTAATTTTTATTGTAAAAACCAGTACTCGAATTGAATATGAACATGTGAATACCTGAATAAAATGTATATATGTAAACAGGGTCCTGCAACAAGGTCCCGTCTTCCATATCTCCATTATGGTAATTGATAAATGAATGATTTCATCAGCAAAATGAGCTGTAAAAATGAAATTGATGGCACTCACACAGAGTGTTTAGTTTATTCTGTGCGAGTCCGAACCTTTTTTTTTAATTGGCAATTTGTATTTTTCATCAGTTTTTCGGATTCTACGTGAGAAATAAAAGGTACTTCAAGGGTATCTTTTTTTCGGAAATATCGACGGTTTTCGAAAATTTCAGCATGACAGCTTTTTTTCCAGAATTCATCACATAATATTTGAAATTATAAAGTTGTGTTGGTCAAATATTGTACGTTAGTAACTTTCTCATGACGTGAATATTCATGAAATTTAATCTTTTTTGTATAGTTTCACTGAATTTATTTCAAAGCGATCGCTGATCGAACAGTTTCCGTAGGCGAATTTAAAATTAAATTTTTTTCAAAATTTTCCAAAGTTTATCATGTGGATCTATGGCTTAGAATACGGGAAAAATAATGAAAAAATTCCAGGACCATCGGAAGTATTTTTTGCTAAGGTTATAATATGTGTTAGGATACCGGATCCTAGCGCACCTTGTAAGTTTTTCGCATTTTTCGACCACAAGGAGACACATTCGTTGATTACATAATATATAGAGAGAAAGCTGATGAAATTTTCTACATAACGAGCATATCGTCGGTATAGCTAGCATGTCGCGCGTAGGTGTTATGTGCGGTTTTGTGTGTTAGTATACCAGATCCGAGTATTTGGAACATATTTTTCCCATTTTGACGGCATATCTTGTATTCCAACCTATTCGAATCATACATTTTCAGAATCAGCATAAAATTTCGAGTATAGCTCTGGTTAGTTCGACAGGAGCGTATGACTGTGAATTTTTGTCGATTTTTCAAGGTAGGTGACCCTTCTTCAAATTTTCAACCGAAAATTTATTTGTCGCCGATCGCCTTGAAAATCTCACCATATACCAATTTTGTCGTGCTGAATCGATTGGCATCCGATCCGTTCGCGAGTTGAAAAGGTCATTGGCTGTTCGGAGGTGACCTGCAGCCGCGAATTTTTTTTTAATTTTTTTCCATACTGTATTTGTAAAACTACATGTTTTTAGTATAGTGTCATCGAATTTTAAAACGATCATCGGTCGAACATAGATTCTGTAGGCGTTTCGGTGAACGTTTGCATCTTCAGACCCTTCGAATTTGAAATTTAATTTTTTGCAATTTTTCAATGATGTATCGTGTTGATACGATGGCGCAGAACACGGAAAAAATAATAGAAAAATTCCACAACCGTTGGAAGTATTTTTTTTAGGCGATTATATGGGTTAGGATACCGGATTGGCCGTTCGGAGGTGACCTGCGCCCGCCATTTCGAGTTGAAATATCCGTTTTTTCGTTAGTTTCTTGGACGGAGCTGCAACAAAATAATATATTATACCAATTCACATCAACCAAAGGAGAATAGTTTGAAGTAATGAGACCAGCGTATGAGAACAAAAGTAGAACGTAAACAGTGTACATGCCAGTAAACTTACCAACGATGAAAAAATCTACAAAAGCGGAAGTAAATCCAGAGTAACGGAAAGGAAAAAAGAGCAGAAGTGCTACCAATGCACTGGACTGGCCAGGAAGAAGTTATGCCTTAAATGTGCCAAAGATTGTCATAAGACAACCAAGTGTGAGAATAAATCAGATTGCGTGCTCGGTGAAAAAGTAGGGCATGAGTTGGGAGATCTAAATTTTATAACAAGAAGAAATCAGAGCATAACACACATTATATTGGTGAATATAAAGAAAATTAAGGAGGACGTGCTCCTTATCAGCCAACCAAACAGAAACGCATAGGTAGAGGGATTGATCATATGATGCAGAACGATATCAAAACTTGGGAGAAGTATTGGAGAGGATGTTGTATCAACATTGTCGAAATACTTCGTAGATTAGGATTATTGGCAGATAAATGAAGTAATTTATTTTATTACTCAAACTTCCATTTCATTACCTGAAAGATTTGTTATTCTGGGATCATGATGGATCCAAAGAAAAAGCATAATCAGAATAAGATCAATTAAGAAATGTGATGACAAGGAAATCTTCCTGAAATATTTTTAATTTTGAAACCAAATTTAGAAAGCAGAGTATAATAATTAAAATTTCCCTTCCTACGCATTTCACGTCCCGGTTTTAAGATTTTAATAACGATAAGCACTGATGAAGTTCGTTATAAAAAATGTATTTTATTTCAGTTCTGTACAAAGAAGAGGAAATTAAATACTTCTACTTTTTAAACTCTTTCGGCCCGTTACATTCATTTGATATAGCTCTCTTAAACCTCTTTTCAGTTTGAATTAGTTCCTCAATATTTTCATTACGGTTTAAACTTGAGAGAGTGCTGATAACAAACAAATCTTTTGGTTCCAAGGGCAGTGTGTCTGTGTGGATATTATGAGTGACAATATAAATTGTTTACAATTCGAAACAGGGGTTGAACAAAATTAATCCAAATTGTAACTCATTAAAATGGCAGTTAAGATGCAGTGAAACCCAAAAACAAATTCTCCAATGAAAAATTATTGAAGTATCATCTACATATGTTAACCATACCTTGGATTTGGAATTTGCAGTTTCAATTGCGTTTTTCGTAGTTTTCCACAAGAAACTTGATGTTCAACAAACTCATTCAAAATGTTAACATATTTCGGGTGTCTTGCGTCAATTGCTGCAATTTCATATTCCTTCAATAATAATTTTTATGGAAAGACTATGGAAAAGTGCTCGTATTCACTTTTCAGGATTACCAAGCGGTAAGTCTTTTCGTCAAATGCTTCAAATTCTAAGCACTGAGCATTGAGCACTGGTGGAATAAAATGATTGGAAGCACAGTGCTAACAAGCACTTGGCATTGTGGTTGAGTCCGCTCAGACTTCCTGAAAGAAAATGTGGAAAATTTGGGTTGTTTATTCCAATAGGATTACTAAGCACTAAGTCATTTCGTCAAATGCTTGAAGCACTGAGCACATTGCTCAAGAGCACTGAGCACTGTGCTTTGGGTCAGCTCTAATTCTTTAATAGGAGATCTGGGATTTTTGGTTAGTTTCTTTCAAAAGATTCTTATAGATTCCAATAGATTCCTTCGTATAAAATTAAAAACAAACAATTTTTCTAAGCGTTTGTTTAAATGGGTTTAAAATATGACTTGAATTGAATTCGAACAAAGTTCACAAAATTGTGTCGGAGAAAAAACATGAAACGAATAATTTCGACTGAGTAGTACGTTTTGTCCACACTTTCCTACTCAGTAGAAAATTTGAGGCAAATCTGTGTAAAAAAATCACGTCCTTCGATACTTTTTTGAAGACAATCTATTGTATGAATCGTAAATAATGTGCCTTATATATCAAAAATATATACCTATCTCTCTATCGCATGAAAAAAAAACAGTTGTGATGAGTTCCTCAAGGAAAATGTAAATTCGTTCAAATATTTTACCGTGGCAGAACAGGAGCGATCTTTAATTTTCAATGTTTTCCCTTGAGTTTTCCCACACGAAATCTCCGCTTAACTTTTATATCAATTTCAGTGTTAATTATTTAAGTTGGTTAAACAAATGAATTTCATCTTTATGCAGAATTGTTCGTAGGAATATAATGAAGGTACTAGGGAGTTGAAGTTAAATGATCAGGCGGGAAGCCAGAGAAGAAGAAAGTTACCAATTGAGAACGAACCAATTAAAGTTTGAAAGAAACTCGATTATCCTATGTAGTGATAAGTTAATTAACTAAAACTCACATTAAATACGGAGGGAACTTCAATTGGGTTTTAGTCGATGAATTCTGCAACCTAATAGTTACGTCATATCGATTTGACTCTTTCGAAAATGTTATGTAAAAGGACACCGCACTTTTTATAGGTAAAATGGTTGTCGGTGAAATTGTCTGAATTTTTAGTATATTGTAGTATAGTAAGCTCGGGTAAGTGTGAATTTGGGGCAAGTGTGAGTTTGCTCGCTATCTTCGCTAAACCGGGCGACAGCCCAATGCCGTCTATTGACGAATAGCCTACACTTATAATGAATCCATAACCATCATATAAAATACAAAAGAGACCTTGTGAAATCCAAATATTTTCCCCAATTTTCTAACCTACAATTCATCAACCCGAACGAGTATAACAAGTTTATTTCAAGCTTTGAGTGTATTGTTAAAATCTATGGTAAGAATCCATTTCATACACTTTTCTTCTGCCTAAACAATGAATCTGACTATAGATTGCCGTTTTTTCATGAAGTTGTTTTTTTACATTTTTCCATTGCATGTCACACTTACCCCGAAATTAAATGTTATTGGGGATAGTGTGACCTATCTGTCGGGGTAAGTGTGAACCTGGTTCATTTGGCCAATCTAGACAGTAATATCTTCTCAGCTATAGTACGATATTATCTCAGAGAGCCAAATAATATACCTGTCCAGATGTGGAAGACATTCATACACTTTCTGAGGATGAAATAACAACTGTTAGTCCACCACTCGTCAGAAGATGGGGATCAATGAAATTCTCATTCGATTTTTCAGATTTCTACCTGTGAATTTTTCTTTTCAACAAATGTTCACTTTCACGATTATTGTTTGTTTCTTTCCAATGGGGCATTTCAAATTCAATATTAAAAAGTTCCTAACTATGTTTTGAATAAAGATATCTCGAAACAAATAAATTTTGGTGAAAGTTCCTTTACTGTTTACTCACACCTGCCCCAAAGAGAGATTTACGTGCATTATTATCTTTAAATTTGGCCAGTATCACACTTGCCCCAAATTTCCGGGGAAGTGTGACATATGGAGATGTATATCTGAATATATAAATAAAATTCATAGGATACCTTTTTCAACAGTTTTCTGTGGCGTGTTACAAAGACTGACCTTCGAAGTAAATACCTGCAAAAGTTCATTGTTATATTAGTTCAGGTTCATCAGATGGACTAAATTCAATGCGAACTAATGAAATTCACGGTCACACTTACCCGAGCTCACCTTACTTTCAAAGTTTTGAAAATGATTTTTGAGCGCACATTAAAAATGTTAATTATTTCAAAGTATCACTTCGACGGTCCTCATGTATACTAGCTGTGGTGGAAATTTTAAATATTCAGTGTTGAAACTTATTAGGATATGCATTTTTGAAAGTACTGGTGCAAACTCAAAATATTTTACAAAAATCATAGTAGCTCTAAACCGGTTAAGAATGGATATAGAAACATTTCGTAAAAATCTTTTCAAAATACTACGTAGGTTACAAAAATGTAATAAAATACAGGGTGTTCTGTTTGAAATAAGGAAGTTTGTATCCACTCCCGGTTTAACCGAACTGCTACGCCACTGAAAACAATTTATTCAAATCGACTGTTCATTTTTAATATTGTTACGTTTTTGCTAAATAATAGGCCGAGCACAATACTAAACTGTTTATTTTCTAACTTCACTATAAATAAACATACAACATTTCACTGACTAATAAAACACTTAGATCTATACAACAATACAACTAGCTAAATATTCCAAACACTTCTGCTTATTATCACTAAATAAATTCTCTTCATAAAAACTCCTTTTTTTCCCAGTCAAATGTCTCGCGTTTATTTAGGTACTCAAGTGTAACCAGAATCTTCGCGACGACGGTTCGGTTATTTCGAATATTCATTACCGGCAGCTATCTGCCTTTTTCTCGGAAACCATATCGACGATACGCGTACAAGTCTATCCAGCGGCGTAGCTAGGGGATTTTTATCAATCTCGTAACAAATATAACGCTTTACGTGATAATACGCTTCCCCTCATCTCCCGGTCTCTCCTGCTACTCGACCGCTTACAGGGGCTCGGCCGTTTTCAGTCATATTTGAAAGCATTTTTCAGCCATTTCGCACCATTGTAGCTTTAAATGAGAATATAAGTTTCATGGAACTATAATTCTAATTTCAAAATCTGTTTGAGAAATTGAAATCGAACTATCACTAGAGCATCCAGGCATGCTACGAGAATAAATTCAAATTGCAATTGTGCCAAAACTGATAATCCGACAGCGTCTGTTGTGTGCATATATGGAGTATACATAATTTAATAATTTTTTGAGAAGAGCCAACATTACATATTGAAAAATTGCATGGTTATGATTTTTTCTCAAATCGCAAAATTTTCCAATTTTTCTCCTTTACTAATGATCCGATCGTACGTAAAAATCTCATTCCGTTCGTATTTCAATTTTCTACAATTTTTCTTTTTGAAATAAGCAGATTGCTATATGAGGTTTATTTTATTGTATTTGAATATTTATAACTAATTAAAAAATGATAGTTGCGAGCCCAAAACATAACAGAATTTAACTACGGACTGTCTTCAATGTGATGGCACAATGGGTTTCCTACTAGTATTTTTGTCACGAAAAAATCCTCTGTCGATTGGCTCAATTGTAAACAATTTACAATACAGTTGCCTGCACCAGAGAAAAATTGGTGACCTGCTTGCTTATGCACGACATTTCGGCTGCCTGTACTGTAATCTTCATCAGGCGAAGCAACAGAAAAATTTCAACCCAAAACGATTTTAACGAGAGTGAATATTTACCTTGTTACTCACTAGTGATTAAGTAGTTACTTTACTCTAGGAGAAAATCCTTTACATTATTCAAATTAAATCGACAATATATCAAGAGTACGTGACACAAGAATTGCTACAACATTCATCAAAAATAAAAGACAAACTCTATATCATTCCTCATTCCTAAGTCATTTTCCTTCCTCGTAGACAATAAAGTTCACCAACATGAAGGAATTACTCGTGTAAGTGACGGCACCGGATGATATATAACTTCACCTTCTAATAACATCACGTAAACTATAAGGAAAGCTGTTTCAAAATCGACAAACATATTACCTCTGGCTGGGAATACAAAGAGCAATGTCAAAGCTTTTCGATGGCTCATAATCTTCATTTCAAGATAATTGCTCGACTGAATTCTTTAAATACAGTGTGTGTCACGAGGATGTATTTTTCACATTGTTATCTGTCGGAGTTGGAGGTACTGAATTCGCATGCGCCGGCAACACTGTATAAGGCTCAGTCTGACGAAATACGTTTCTGCTTCCTTCAACATCTGATATGATATCAACGATCGAACGGTAAGTTCGGTGGTTACCGGCTGGTGGATCGATTTGACCGGCTCGACCGGACTCCTACCTAGAGAATTTATTCATGTCCCCAGTTGAGTTGATTATATATCGGGCCACCCCACCCAGAGCCTACAGTAATATGTGACTTCCACCCCTAGAGAATTCGAGGTTGTGCCATTTGGGGGTACATCAAAAAGAAGAGTCAGATTTACCAATAGCTCTAGTTCTGGTTTAACCACTTCAACTGTAATGCACAAGAGTATTGAATACATTTTTTAATAAAATATCATGATGACACTCCTATGAGAAACATTTTGAATAGAAGTGAACACATTTTGCTGGTGCCCAGCCTGGGAGTAGTTGATACAAACTTCCTTTGGTATGTACAGGGTGTATTAGGATGAGCTGAGTTCAGAAAATTACTCTCAGTAGTTTCCCATAAACATATCACTGCTTCTTAATGCTTATCAAGCACTTTAGTATCATTTCAGTTTTCTGAGCAGCAGATGTGTCGTATAGGGAAGTGCTATGATCTTAGCAGGGCATTCGACAATCCGAATCACAATATCCTTTTAGTTCAAAACTACATAAATAAGGAATAAAGGGGTGCTACCTCAATTAGAAAAAAGCTTTTATGTTCAATAGAAATCAGTGCGAATTTCTAGTAAATTTGTTCGCCGAGACGAGACGAGACGAGACGAGACGAGACGAGACGAGACGAGACGAGACGAGACGAGACGAGACGAGACGAGACGAGACGAGACGAGACGAGACGAGACGAGACGAGACGAGACGAGACGAGACGAGACGAGACGAGACGAAACGAGATGAGACGAGACGAGCCGAGAGGAGACGAGACGAGACGAGACGAGACGAGACGAGACGAGACGAGACGAGACGAGACGAGACGAGACGAGAGGGGTAATTTCCCGACAAATTTGATATTATAATTCGGTATCAAGAAATATTTTAGACAATTTTTGATATATCGGTTTCCTTCAATATCGAATATTTCATTGCTTCTATTATGGAATTATAACGCCACTTCTCTAAAAAAATATTAATTATGTGGATAGGTGCATTTTTCGACTAAAAATCTTCTGAAATATCGTCAATTCTTCATCAAAATAATTTTTTTCGGTAAGATTCTGAATCAGGTCATCGAAATACATTTTAGGGATATTTGCGAATTTTTAAAAAATGGAAAATGAAAATTTTCAATAATTTTGTTGGGCGTAAGAATTTTTATCGTTTGATTCATGTTTTTGAGCATATACAAATCAATGAAATTTTGCGTATATAGTGCGAACTTCAAGTAAATCTGGTGATTTTGTATTCCTTATGATTTGTACTTCTTTGAGTTTATTTCATAGTTCGACTTGAAATTCACAGAGCACCTATACCTACTAATTCCATCGTTCTGAATCGATACAAATGAGTAGAATTATTCTAGCTTCAACCGTTCTTCACATGAAGAGTTGATCTGGAATTGAGAGTGGGACACTTAGCCGAAAAAAAAATTACTTATATTTGTGATAGTTTTCGTTATTTCATTAATCTGCCATCAATATAAATCACAAAGAACAGAAAAATTCATCCGGATATTCACTTTTCACTAGAACTAACCCCCAAACATGACGCGCAGTCGTTGATTATGAAACAAGCGTGAAAAGACGAGTAATAGTGTTGCCATCTGTTCGAGAGGAGATTAACCAAGTCTTCTAGTAGATAGGTTGCTCATACATTCGCTAGATGGCAGTATAGTGACGGTTTACATTTGGTACCAATGCACACATAGCCAGAATTTTAAGTGGTGCACTATGTCAACTACTGCAAATTCAAAGAGTCGAAGAAATAAAGAAACTACCTAGCCACTGAGAGTTCTGCCAACAAATTCCGGGTCACCGTTAGACGAGAAGCAACAGTTCTTGAAAAACGCTGCACAAGTCTCAGTAAACTGGAACCAACTATCCGTCGTTTTATCAGCAGGGGATGAAGTTGTATTTTGAACATATTTGCTACATATCCTCGTAAAAATTGGACTGTATTATCTGGTTTTTCGATGGTGACGAACGCACTTAATTTTCGCACATTTGTCACTACGTCACTGGTAACGTATTATCAGAGAATATTTCAAACAATCCGAGAGCTTCTTCGCATCGAGTTAGGCGTGTTATTCGAAACGAGAACAAAGGTGGATGACAACAATAAATCATTTCCATTATTCCGTCTAGAATATAATACTGTAATTGAAATTTCGTACTACCGTTAGGGAAATTAATTGCAAGGAGTTGAGGGTTTTGGAGACGATAATAAATGTGGTACTTTGATATTTCTGAAAGATGAGATGACATCTCTTGCAAGTTATTGACCACATACAAACAGAGGCTTTCGCTTAAAAGAAAACACATACCAAAGAATTTATCTCGGTACGTTCGAATTCTAGAAATGTATTTATAAGTGAGGACTTTTCTTATTGCAAAGTACATATTTTCGTGCAATTTGCAACTTTTTCAATTTTTTTTCTTGAAATATCGTAAAAAATATTCCACAGGATATTGGGACTCTGTGAAACTTGCATTGGAGATTCAGGGATCCATTGAATATTTGTCCTCCTGAATTTTTTCATTCTATTTTACTGTATCTATTATCTTCTCCTTGCACTCTAACCTTGCCGAGAAGTTTATTGAGTTTTATATTAAAAAAACAGGCATTAAACTTCATTTATCTAGTTTGAAATTGGGGGATTCCTATAAAAGTGTCCAGTTTGGCCCACCATGTACGTTTTCAGATTGTCACTACCAATTCCTTATTTCGGATCACTCAAAGTCGATCAATAACGTTTTCTCATCAGACTCCTGTACCATAACAAAAAATTCACCTCCAAAATGTAATTACACAATTTCCAACACCAACTCGTAATAAGAGCTAATAAAGCCGAAAGGCAAACAGGAAAAGTGGCAATCCTAAAACAAAGTAGTGTGCCATCCTCGTCAGGCCAAACTATAAATTAATTTGGTCGTTGTTGAAAAAGGCTGGCGGAGCAGCGTCTTGCCGTTTTCTTTGGAGTCGCAAAGAATCACAATGAATGTAAGTTGGCTCTAATTCATGCAATTAGTAGAGCTCAACTCTTCCGAACAAATTCTGAAAGTTTTAATGTATGTTATTAAAGCGAATTTGGGTTCGTGGCAGAAATTTAAGGCATGCCCTTTTGTTTTTTCCGACATCTTAAACACACCAAACAGTCCGAGAATTAAAAGAACTCCACTGAAATTCAGCTAAGACTGTTTAAACTATTCTGAAATATTTATAGAAGGAATTATGTTGCCATGTCATGGAAATTATGTTGGTTTGTTTACTTTTTCTTGTTGTAGGAACACTTTATGAAGTTAATTTACGTTGCAGTGTCACGCGAAACGAATTTATGATCGTATGCAGGGTTAATTTGCATTCGGTAGCTCAGACACTTATTTAATGTGAAATGAGAATCTGTATTATTACGGAGCACATCTAAAGACCAAGAACCCAACAAAGTTCGAAAAGTGTCTCGGAAAGTATCAATGCAATGAAACAAATACGCCTTTTACAAAGTGGAAAATATGAGCCCATATACACACATATCAAGAGGTTTACGTTTGCGCAAAATATGTTTCGTTCGCGAATTCTTCAATTTGTTTTTGTTGAGGAGTCTATTTCAAAATGGGGGATTATGGCAATATTCAGCCCGGTACTTTAGGAATAAAACGGACTAGAGAAGTACAAGTTGGGTATCCTAAATTCCTAATAAACGAGGAATTTGAGAGAAACCTGTATGGATCTAAGGTTGAAGACTATTCTGATACTTGCTCTGGCAGATAAGACGATATTTCTGTAGATTATTTTCGTATGCTTCTTGATGATAATTCTCTACTGACTTTCGGATACCACCAACAGAAAGGAAAAAACACTCAGAAAAAGATGCCGTACAAGCACCCAAAATACATTAAGAAAAGATACGATCTACTGTTTTTAAATCTTGTTATGCCCAAAACAAATGATAAATGAAAAGTAAGATGACAAACATCATTTACTCTTTTGCATATGAGAAAAAATGCTTGCACGCACAAGCGCGTCATCCGCATATTCGTAGAATTTTGTTAAAATGTGCGGAGAACGCATGTGCGTTTACAAAAATAACAACATAAAAATCCCTATAAAACTTCTACTATCCCTTAGCCATAACAAATGAAATATGTAAACTAATTAGAAACAATTATAGTATGTTCCACACATGGAAAAAGGGCCTTGTTTAAGGTCCGCAGTGAAAGTGAGAGTGGAAAGTTCATAAAAGCATGAGTTTTCATTTTTGAGATACATGTTGTTGAAAATCTATTTTTATTTTGTTTTTTTCGTAAATAATTTTCAAAATAATGTCAATACTTGGACGAATATTGGTAATTGGGGATTTTTTAATAAGAGAAATCCAAATTCGATTGTAGTTTGGCACTCAATTGTAGAGGGCGCCACCTACAGGTCTTTGTCTCTTCTGGGGAGTCACAACTTTGTCGTGCATTTACCTATTTGTCACATTTTCTAGGAAAAAAAAAAATATTTTTCTACTATTTTCACGTGGAGAAGGTCTGTGTCGAAGAGTGGTGACTGCATGGATTCTAGTAATCACAGACCGATTTTCACTACTTTCTAATAACAATAATGAGTGTTTTGAACAAATATTAGAATGTATCGAACTAACAAATCGACAGAAGATTTCCAATACTTATCATATTTGTTGATCTTACGAAGGAATTCGATACAGTCTTCAACGAGAAATTGATAAATATGTTGGAGAGGATTGGATAAAGAGAATTATCATATAATCCATTGAAAAGTTACCTGACAAACAGAAAGCAACACGTGAGAATTGGCAATAGTTCGGGAAAATTGGTTAGATACGGAGTTCCCCAAGGAACAGTACTCGAACCAATGCTCTTCAACATATACCTTTATGACCTAATCGAACTCAGTACAGAGAGACACGTAGTGAGTTTTGCTGACGATACAGTTATATTATATATAGCAGCGGACTGGTGTGATCTGAAAATGAAAGCTGAGAGAGACTTTGACAAATAATAAGTTTTTTGTACCACCATGCACAAATCCGAAATTCCTAGTCAATGAAAATTCATGTAGTTTTTTTAAACTACTCTGATACCTTGTATCTGCGACACTAGGCTGGAATAATTTGATTGCTAGGTATAGATGTATTTCAACAGTACTGAATAATATTTTGTGCGAATCTGTGCTCGAAACATGTTGGAAATTTTATTTAAATGACTGCAGAAGTTTTATGAAATAACGTGATAAACCAGTTATTCAGAATATTATCGAGAGTATACATTGGATTGACACGTCAGGAAATTAATTATTTATGCAGGGTGGGGCAATAGTGCGTCAGAGTCCGATTGCTTGAGTTCTGAGATAGTTAGGCCGATCATTCAAAAACCAAATATAACTAGAGAACTGTGTCTATATCTAGAAATCATTGTCGGTTATACAGGGTGAACCAAGGAAAATCTACAGGGTCAATTGAATTTTTTTCAAATGAAATGCTATGTACTTCAATCCATTTTTTCAAGCATTTTAGTAGTCTCAATCCACACCTCCAATATCCTTTACTATCTCCCAACCACTTGGGAGTTATAATTTTTTTATCAAAATAATGCTATCTGCAGATGCATACCGAAAAAACCACCGTTCTCAAGATTATGGAATGCAGGAGGTCATGATTATAATCCTATTCGTCAGACATATGAGTGATATTTCTGAATCATTATCATTCCCAAAAATTATACAGGATGACTGAAAATGATTTTTCGAAAATAGCACACAATAGCAAACGAAAATAATTCCAAATCAGGAATCAAACACACGAAATAAAGTTGAAGGATAAATCAAGTTGGGATTCGTTCAAATAATTGAAACGATGTGTTTCCATCATCCTTATAAGAGGTGTCAGTAAAAATGAGCTACTAAAAATTGTCCGAGTGGATAACTCGAAAATGGCTTGGAATATCCCCAGGGATGTACATAAAAAAAATATTCGCCTCTCAATCCTATATCACATGGTCGAAAAATATACGGAGTGTTCCATTTGAAGAACTCGAGAAAATTTAATTCAAAAACTTCCGAATTGAAAAATCATTTTCCTGTATAATTTTGATAATGATTCAGAAATAGCACTCATATGTCTGACGAATAGGATTATAATCATGACCTCCTGCATTCCATAATCGTGAGAACGGTGGTTTTTTCGGTATGCATCTGCAGATAGCATTATTTTGATAAAAAAATTATAACTCCCAAGTGGTTGGGAGATAGTAAAGGATATTGGAGGTGTGGATTGAGACTACGAAAATGCTTGAAACAATGGATTGAAGTACATAGCATTTCATTTGAAAAAAATTCAATTGACCCTGTAGATTTTTTTTGGTTCACCCTGTATATCCGAAAATAATTTTTAGATATAGACACAGTTCTTCAGTTATATTTGGTTTTTGAATAATAGTCCTAACTATCTTAGAACTGAAGCAATCGGACTCTGACGCATTATTGCCCCACCCTGTATACTTAATAACAAGTTGAAGACTATAAAAAAATTTGTTTTGGGAATATACGATTCTATTCAAATTTGATTGCGATCCTAGAGGGCAATAATCCTTGGATGGTTTCAATTAAAATTATTCATTGTTCACAACCGCTTCATTTCTGAGGGACAGGGTGTTTAAATTTATGAGAGAAAAATCAGTTTTTCGCAAATATCTCTGAAACCGCTTTATAATTTTTTCTAATTTAGATACATATGAAGTACGCATAAATAGTATAAAAGTTTTTTAATTTTCAGTGCTAACATGATCAGGTTTTCAATTAAAATATTGATATATGTCATCTCATAAAAATGGCGATGTCGGAAATATTTGAATCCCTGCTGAGAGGACTCTTTTTTTTTCGTGATTGTCCATCAGTAAAAACCAATAAAATATCAATTGATAAAAATGTGAAAATTGGAATCGACTGAGGTGATTTAAATTTTCACGCCAATGTTATATAAAATCCTACAATCCAATAAAATGCTTCACATAATTTGACCGAAATCAAATCAGTGATTTTTACGAAACCCACTCTGATTCTGTTTATCCATTTGAGGAATTCAATTATATTCCATGGAATTTCCAGGTGGCTCCGTTATTTTTGTATTTTCGGGTATTTGAACAATAGTTTTCCATCAAGCGATTTCAGGATTTTGAAATATCGTTTTATACATGTTTTTAATTGTGCCGCACAAACTAGTTTGATACTCTGGTTGATTGGATATGGATTAAATAATATACTGGAGCTTTTCCCAACACCATACTACCACGACATGTCGTTCAGTAAGCAAATAATCATCTTTGAGAGTGAGATCAAACTCTTTAGTTTGTAGGAAAGACTGTTGTACCTTGACGACAATGTAACTTGGGTCATCCTTCAGTTGTTTCATGAATTCTGCCATATATGGGACAGAAACTCTACCAAGACAAACTTTACTGCAGAACATGCAGTGATTTCAATGAAAAATATCCTGATTCACCTTGAATAAGTTAAAGAAATTGCATTTGATTGGGTAGATATTTTCAAAGGTTTGCATCATCTTTTAGAGCAACAAAAACTGGACCCTAGACCTACGACAGGTTATGAGGACAATACAGTAAACGTTGTGGCATACTTTCGCGAAAATCTTCAAGCTTCCATTCGTAGTGCACTTCATGATTTAGGTGTGAAACTTTTATCAGTTTGTAGGATTTTTAAGTACCATGGAGTGCATGACTACAAACTTCATAACGTTCAAGCTCTTAGCCACAATACGCTTCAAAAAGGATCGAACTATGTGAACTGTTGATAGTGCGTTCACAAGTTGAAGAAGATTTTCTCAAGAAGATGATATGGATGATGAAAAAAGTTTTCGAAAGAAGTTATTTTCATTACTGAGCATCCGATAATCCGCATCTGCATCTATTGCGCTTTCTGATTTATGATGCAAACCTGGATTCTCGAAAATGTTTGAATAGCTTGATGATGGTTGGAGATTTCACTGAAGAACTGATAGTTAAACAATATCCAACATGTTGGTAACAACTTGATGGAGCTCCTGCCCATTTCACAGCAGAAGTCGGGTTGGATGCATCGTTTATTTGTTGATCTAAGGATAAGTCCTTCGAGACCATGGAACTGGCCTCCTAGTTTCCCTGATCTCACTTCCCTGGAATTTGTTTGCGGAGTACCATCATGCAAAGACTCTACAGAAGGATGAAAAGAATATTGAGTAACTCGAGACTTTCATGACTATTTTCGAAGAATTAGCCCATTTTGTCGTGAAACTTTACCTTTTGACACATTGAATTTATTTTATTGAAAATACACAAAATTCGATTTTTATCCAATCAATACACCACACACATTTTTGTGGTTTCAGCAACCAGTAAGATTATACTACAGAAAAAGTTATGAAAACTGTAACCCCTTTGCTTTGACGAAATTTTGGCTGATGTTTCAGGGCACACATACTAGGAAAAAAAATTAAAAAGTTTTTTTGCGAAATAGCCTGATAAACAATATTTAAAAAATTATGAATGGTGGTGTTATGTAGAAGTACACAAACACAAATGCTTTAATCAAACTTTCAACCTACTTTTTTATGTGCAACACATATTGAAGAACATATTTAGAATATTTCAGTTCATACAAAACCGATTGGGATAACAAAAATGTAATATAAAAATAATGTTAATTTTACTTCAAAAATCATTGAAATTACCCAACTTTCAAATACTTCATTTCACATTTAAATTCGAAAAGTCAGCGACAGCCTAAAACCTACAAGACCCGACGAAACCCGAACAATCCCTTCATTACCAACATTTTAATAGAAGATACCAGACTTTCAGGTATTCAACAATGAAATTTCTATATGATTTATTTAAGTTTCGAAGTAGGGTGACTTTTTGAAAAAAAATAATACTGTTTTCCACAACCAAAATACTGGATACTCCATTCTATAATTTCAGTAGAGGAAAATTTAACTATGATGTACACCAAATTGAAAGCATTTAAAAACAATCAGATGCTGTGTATAAGGCCAAGAAAGCTGTTGGTTTTTTTTCAGAAAACAGATTAATATGTATATTGTTGAAGCACCAGATGACCAGGATTCTATGATGAAGGTATATTCTAGTCATTTGTAAGTTTTTCCTCACTTATTGAAACTTATATGTAATTTTCAGGGAAGAAAAGTGTCACCTTCAAGCTATTTCTTTCTGACGAGTGATGAGCTATATGAAACTCATCGTATGCAAAAAGAAGCCTACATTTTCGAGTTTGAGTGCCTGGTGGATGAACCCTACAGGATGAAACCATACTTTGTTTGAATATATTTTTATACTCGTTACTTTCAAGGAAATGGTCAAAAAAATTTTGATTTCAAGATTTGTGGTGGTCCTCAATGATCCTGTATATACGAGAATATATTGAAAAATTCTTAGCCTACTATAGAACTAAATAAAATTTCAATGTCAAAATATTTTATTACTCAACATATTCTTCTCTTAATTGAATACATTTATTACAGCAAACCTGCAACGTCTCTAGACCTTTTAAAAAAATATTTCTTCTTGCTCTGCGAATCAGACCTCCACAGCTTTTATTACCTCCTGGTTGGAAGAAAATTTACGACCTTTTAAACTTTTTTCAGTTGAGGAAAGAGATGATAGTCGGACGGAGCCAAATCTGGTAAATAAGGTAGGTGTTCTAGTAATTCAAACCCTAATTCACAAATTTTTTGCATGGCAACATGAGATTTGTGTGCAGGGGCGTTGTCCTGCAAAAACAAAACACCTTTGGATAGCTTTACGCGTCTTTTCTCTTCAATTTTTCCCGGTAGAGTGATCAGTAATGTCGAATAGTAATTTCATTGTTCTTCCCTTACCCAAAAAATCAATCATGATTACTCCATGGCAATCCCAAAAAACTGAAGCAAGAACTTTTCCAGCAGATTTTTGGACACGAAACTTCTTAGGTCTTGGAGAACCGGAGTGTCGCCATTCCATCGATTGTTGCTTTGTTTCTGGATCTTAGAAATGTACCCAAGTCTCACCCATAGTAACAATTCGGTTTAAGAAGTCAACATCGTTTTCAAATCGAGCACAGATCGAACGCGATGCTACTACCCTTGCACGCTTTTGGTCAACATTCAAACATTTGGGGATCCATTTAGCAGGAATTTTTCTCATGTCCAAATTGACGTGAACTATATTATGAACGCATTCGTATGAAATACTCAGTGCTTCAGATATCCGTTTTAGCCCATTCGACGGTCTATTAAAATAATGTCATGAACTGCATCGATATTTTCGGGGACTGACACAGAAACTGACCTTCCCGATCGGTCATCATCTTCAATGGAAAATTTACCTCTTTTGAAGCTTGCAGTCCAATTTTTTACGGTCGCATACGAAGGACAATGATCACTAAGGGTATTAGGCATATCTTCGTAAATCTGCTTACCTCTCAACCTTTTTAAATACAGGTACTTGATGATGGCTCGATTCTCCAATTTTTCGATTTTCACAATTTCGGTGGACATATTTTCTCTTTTAATTTATTGCGTAACTCTGGTTTACTTTTTTGACGTCAAACATTTCACTGACACTTCTAAAAAGTTATTGTTCGTTGCTATGCTAATGCAGTATTTTGTTTATGCAGGGAATTAGTCTAGGCTAATTAGATATCAATACATCCTCGTATGAAAAAACAAAGGTCATATAAAATTCGGGTCTTTGAAACATCATGAAAACTCTAAATACCACACATAGAGAAATAAATGTATGTTTTCTGCACAATTGTGTATAATTTTGTCACAATTGGTTTCTAAAAAGTTGACAGCACCAATTTGTTCATCATTCTTCTATAATATTGATGAAAGATTGGACAATTGTGTGAAATATCTGCACAAATGAGTCTTACACAACGTTGTGCATAGGCATTTTCTCTCTGTGCAAACTTCAACACGAAATTCCAGGAATTTTCAGAGGTATCAATCGAACAAAGAAAGCCCAACCGACTTTTCAATACAACCATAACGATGTCGCAAATAATCGAAAATAACACCAACCAACTTCTCCAAAATTAATGAATCCGATTCAAAGGATCCACCTCTGTCTCGCTGCCACTAATGAATTTGCTGAATCAACTGATATAAAGTAGCTGCTCCAAAACTGTTGATGCCAACCTCAATTTCTAGATGCTTATCTTCTGATGACTAAAGATTTTCCTTTTTCCTTCGGATGAGAATTGAAGGAAATTGAGTATCATTACATTTTTCTCGTGCTCGTCGAATCAGCATAAAAGAGTAGCTTTCAGTGAGTTGGATTCAATCTCATGAATATTTAGTGATTGAAGTTATATTACGCTCTTAGATTGTTCAACCGGCCCGTCTCAAATGAATTCTCAGCAATTAAACTTCTGAATAGCGTTACAAGATCAAGTTATTGTGATGGTTATATTGAGGATATGATAGAAGCTGGCAAGGCAATGTTCATTGCGATAGTTTAATCCAAAGTTGTTTGGATAGCGAAATATTCGGTTCACAATTCAAAACAGATCACGTCAATCTCAGTTAATTTAGCAGCATGCCATGATAGTCCGGCGGGAGCGATGGTTCAATAAGATATTTTTTTCGGGATATCAATAATTATTTTACATTCAGATAATGTACTGAATTCTGACAGGTTAAGGAAGGAGCATGATAAGAATGATGTTAAATAAGCTCCTTCATAGTTTTGAATTCATTGAATGCAATAGGCTGGACGAAAACTATAAATGAAACGACAGTTTGTTGTAGAAATTTCATTTATTATCAAAAATAAAATATTTAGAAACTTGTGTACATGTATATAATTCTGGCACCAAGAAGGTTTTAGTCAAATTATGACACTCAGTTGGCTCTAATAAATTATGACACTGTTCCTATTTAGGATTCTGATTATACAAATTACAGAACATAAAACGAATAACAAATATAAAACAGCACTTCTACTTAATTATGATTACTTGTTATTCTCTAAGGGCTAATTTATGCAACTTGTCATTATCACAATTTTAGTCTCGATTGCTGTTTTTTAAGACTAAAACTGAGGAAATTGCATAAATGCTACTACTGGATTGTACAGTTTCAATTTCATTTTATGATTAAGACAGTGATTGTGATTAGGACTATGATAATGACAAAGTTGCATAAATTGACCCTCAATCTCAAATATTTTTCTAGTTCTGGTACACTATAAATTCCCCTGTTGTTGTTTAAGGTTGGGTTATGCCACTGAGTTCATACCTGATAGAATCTTATTTTTTGGCCACTTCCAGTTACAGCCACTGGAAATCATAACAATAACAACAGCTTCATTTTCGCGTTGATTTTTAATAATCCCTGGATATTTAATACCGCCATATATAACAACCACTTAATCGTCAATAGTAAACTGTTGTTCGAAGTCAGGAACAGCAGATTCTGACTGCTTTGATAGATCAAATATAATAATGATAATAATAATAATAATCTTTATTCATTTTTGTAGGAGCCTTTCTGACATTGACAATGTTACTTTTTCTTTATCAGCATTTGATGTCACAGTTCTTGGCTTTTTCACCTTTTTGTTCTACCTTCCGATCTGCCTTTTAATCTTCCAATCTCTCAAGCTTCTCCATTTCCTTCTCTCCCTTCCTCTTTTTTTCTTCTTTTTGTCTATATTAGTTCTTCTACTGCTTTGAGCTTGCTACGCCAGGTAATTTTTCTTTAGGATTCCTTTTTTCTCCCGACTTTTTAAGGGTTGGTCGGAATAGTATAGTTTTAAATGAAGATGGTACATCTGAAGGAATACAGGAATTAGAAGTTTCTGTTGGGGTAGAAGCTGATATGGAAGTTAAAGTAGTTTCAAGAGTTTTGGGTGTACACTCAATCTCTGTAATGTGATGCTCATTAGATACTCTTTCTTCATTTTTGTTCCTTTCTATTACTTGAATATGTTTGTTGTTCCTTCTGGACTCCTTTATTTCTAAAACAATATTAGACAATATATTTATTCTTGGATTGCATACGTTGGCGGTGTTTGTTGGGGATTCTACAATTCGTTCTTTAGGTGTATATGTTTCACTGTTGTTGAATTATAATTTGTTTCAGTCCAAAATCGCAATATGAACATTTTCAACAGGTGTGGTTTTTACTGAGTCTGTGTTTCTTTCACTAAATCACCAACTCTCTTTATACAGGGTTTCGTCTATATATTCAACACTTCTTCGATTCGTTCTGCTTTTACCAGTAAGTTTTCGTCATCTAAAAAGAAGAAATCTTAACTTTCTTGTACTTGCACGATGGTTGCTTTCCATTTCTTATTGATTCAAGTGCAAATTTCGTGGTATATGCGGATCCTCTCTCAATTTTCAATATTACTAAATTTTGGGTTATTTCTCTATATTTCGAAAAATAATTCCTTCGACATTTTCTTAAACTGCTATTTTTGGGTTAATTCAAATTTGGTAAAATATCAAAAGACCAGTTGCGATATAATACACCTATTAAAAAAAAAATCTAAAAAATTATGTCATGGCTTGACATGAAGTGGCTCTAGTTCTCAAATTTCGAATACTTTTCCAAATATATAAGGACCAGAAATGTTTGCTAATTCACTTTTGTATGGTGACAAATATTATTTAAGAAAATTTTCCTAAAATGTTACGAGGTATTATTACTTTGTTCATCAAATATTCTTTTTTGCAAGATCTCGTCAAAAATTCTTCAATACCACAGCTTTCCTCGCCTTGTATCCTCTCGATTCACTTCTCAGATAGGTCGTGACCTCACTATATTTTCCAATGTCTATGTTTTTATAAACCTTTATAGCGGCCTCCAGCATTTGGACCAAATGGATGAAATTGCGTAAGTCTTATGATAGCAGGACTTCCTCATTTAGTTCAAATACCTTCCTGTATTTTTGTACGTAATTTCAATTATTTTTGGTGACAGCCGATGTCCAAATTATTTTTTGATGACAAATTTCGGCAAATCTAATTCTACATAAATGTGATTGTGAGCAAAATTTATATTGCATGCGTGTTTCAGATACATGTTATTCGCTCGAGAAAATTGAACATTCTTGCTCGACTAAAATGCCATCTAAGACACTTATACAATGAAAAACTATAGTAATTTTCCAGTTGAACCAGCCAGAACAGAAGCCAATTTTCCCACATTCATATTAACATCAACCTAGAGGGAACTAAATTTTCAACGAATCCCATTCATCAATTTCATAACAAATATTTGTTCAAAAATTGAAACGACAGTCATTCGTTGGAATCCTTTTTCAGTGAAACGAAAATACGACCATAGCAACAGTTGAGTGATCCGGAACACTGAATTAATCAGTGAATCGTATCAGATTCATTCGGTGAGCACATTCCATTGACGTGTACGAGATAGTATATTACGGAATACAGATGATTTTTCGTAGAACCAGAGAAAAATTTTTGAAATCTTTCAAATTTGAATCATACTCCCCAAACCAAATCACTGACGCTAACTCCAACTTACGTTTCACCAGCATATAATAGAGATGTTATCACGTAGCCTACTATTCGATTAGCAGATCTTGATATATTCGTTATATGGCTCTGAAACCTTACCTCCAAGACTTTTTCTCACTTGTTCTCATCAAAGATAAAGATTCCTCCTCCATTACACAATCAAAATTCATACTAGAGAGATATTGCAGTTCATAATAACGTCAGTCAGTAATATTGTTTGACATATACGCATGCGCAATGTGAAATTGACATGAGGACAACTATTGAAATACTGTCTGCCTTTATTAGAGGACGGTTGAGGCCAGGATTGAAAGTTCCTTTATTTTCATCAATTCCTGTTAATTATATGACTTTTTCAACACCAATCGATATCAACTTCCCCTTGGCCATTCTATCATCACAGTAATTGTATCTTAGTATAAAATAAATTATGTAGAATGAAAAATCTTGGTAACTAGATTCCATTTATAGGTTATAAATAACGAACGTCTGCGTAAATAAGGGATGAACAGAAAAAACTGCAAAATCTCTGTTCTTAATCACAGAAGAGTGCCAGTCACTATTAAAATAAAGTTACCCCTATATTACTGGCTGGCGTTATTGCAATATCTCTCTACTAACCTTTAAGCTAGTAACTGATAATACATAACATTTTCCGATAATAAAATATAACATTGTTGATGTCTTTTTGTAATGATACACAGTCTCTCACTTTGTGTATATTATTAAATATATTTAAGTCATCCGCAAAGGGTAAGCATTGTGAATATTTCAGAACTGTTGGAAGATTCATAGATAACAAAAATGAAAGAGGCCTTGATTTGGATCCTTGAGGTACTCCGTAATTTGCTCAAAATTCTCTCGACGTATTCCCATCAGGTCTGATAATGAAGAATCTATTTTCTAAATAATTTACAACCATTCTGCTAATAGTAACAAGTTTTTTCTAAGAGAGAATTGTGATGTTCTTGGTCGAATGCTTTACGAAAGTTAGTAAAAATAACATCTAATTGTGATTTGTTTAGGTGAGGTTTGGAATGAAATTGTTGATGAGTTTGTGTTGATCAATCTCCGTGTCATAAAACCATGTTGCTCCGGTGCTATAGTTCTACTAATAGAGCTATTAGGTGAAACTTAGAGTAAATAACGTATGGATTGCTGTAGCCATAGAAGTTTTCCAAAATTGTAGGGAAATACTGGTCGTAATTATCAAGTTGTAAACGCCTTTTCGAAGCTCAGGAAGTTCCCGACCGACGTCAGAAATTAATTCAGCTACCCCAAAACTGATAAACGGAAACAGGGCCTCGACTAGATTAAAGGCCATATACGAAAGATCTTAGAGGTCAAAATGATTGTCAACGACCCCCTACAACCTACAGGAGTCGACTGTACGTCACTGAAAAAGTCAACGTTCCTGATTTGTTTTTCGGTCTAGTGACAATGGAACAAAAACACAAAGTACTGCCACTGTAGCAGAACAATGAATTAATTGGATACGCTAACGAATCGTCCTCCTCGACTCACATGAAGCGACATATTGAATTACCTACTCCCGATTTCGCAATTCCTGTTGAATGATTAAAAGTGAGCGTAGCGCCAGTCAAAGATTTGTAAACAAAAATTGTTTTTCACGATGAATGGAGTGCAAACGCTTGATTTTGGCACGACGGGCATTATGTTCGTGTATGAAGAGTGGAGATGCGTTTTATCAAAGTGAATGGTTGGCAGAGACCGGAGTATTGCGATTTCATTTCAGTAGAAAGTTCAATATTATTCTGGATACACTAGTATGTTGTGTTTTATCGATTCAGCCACAGCTTCTTCTTTATGATATTAGACCAAGAGCTGATGACAGGTGACGTTCTTTCATTTTACACTGCATGCCTTTTCAAGGCTTGATAATCAACCCTAAATTATGAAAACTAGACAGGTCCCTGGCAGCCGCACGTGTGCATTTCATAAAGAATAGCGCTTTTCTTCTTGTGGAGAATTTTCGTGTTCTTCCGCAATATTATACCGCCTGCCATTGTAATATACGGAAGTTCAAACAAATCGAAACACTACTAATTAATGGCATGCAATCCGAAGCGGTCGAAAAGGCTCAAAAGGTTACGAAAAACTGAAAAAAATCAAAGTGGACTTCCTTGTTTGAAGTTTTAGTAATGAAAACAATCTGGAAAAATTAGCATGCGCTCCTTGTCTGACCAACGGTGAAAAATTTCGGGAAAACTCTGTGAAAATTTAATACAGGTTTTACGTGATTCCAAACTGCATGCCATCAGAAAAATACGTCATTTCTATAATTAATCAATAGTAGATAATTTGGCATGTATACCAGGATTTCGCAAAACAAAGTCACATAAATTTTCACAATTATGCATGCCTCTATTTTGGGAAATCCTGGTGTTCATGCCAAATCACCTACTATTAATTAATTATACAAATGACGCATCTTTCTAATGGCATGCAGTTTGGAATCACGTTAAACCTGTATTAAATTTTTATAGAGTTTTCCAGCAATTCTACCGTTGGTCAGACGAATGGCGCATGCCAATTCTTTCAGAGTGTTTTGATTACTGAAACTTCAATTCTTCACATCGGCATGCAATTTGAAAACACGGTTTTCTTTAATTTTTTTCAGTTTTTCGTAACCTTTTGAGCCTTTTCGACCGCTTCGGATTGCATGCCATTAATTAGTAGTGTTTCAATTTGTTTGAACTTCCGTATATTACAACGGCAGGCAGTATAATATCGCCAAAAATCACGAAAATTCTCCATCAAAAGAAATGCGCTTTTCCTTATGAAGTGCACACGTGGGGCGGCCAGGAACCCGTCTATTTTTCATAATTCCTGGTTAATTATCGAGATTTAAAAAGGCATGCAGTGTAAAATGGGAGAGAGTCACCTGTCACCAGTTCCTGGTCGATATGGAAAAGTAATCTACACTGATTTTCCTTCAAATCGAACAAAAATGCTGACTGAGCATTATATCAATTCTGAACAATAATTATCGAATGCAAAATATTTTTGTATATAGTTTCTTTCAAAAGTGAGAACGCAAGGGCATTTTTAATGAATGTTTGTTATCAGTGATTTTACGAGAAAAACTAACATGAAAAAGTTACGGGCAATTATGTCTATGTCAATTTTGCGAGTGGAATTACTAATAGAATTTTTTTTTTCAAACTCTTGCAACAGTTTCAGAGTAAAATTGAAATTTTCATCTGAAATATTTTCAGTAATGCATTTTCAACCTCACCTTATGGGAAAAACAGCTGCTTTGATGAAAATATATTCTATAAGTTTGCATCATTTCCTTTATTCTCGTTATCATTACTACTTACTTTCCTCATTCTGTTCGAATTTGGTCAAAAAGATAGGAATAATTCCATTCTTTTTCAGCTAATTTATCTTCAGTTTCGGGTACTCTATTTTGACAATTGCTTCTGGGAATCTATTCCCTCAATTCGTTTGTTTTGATGGTTCTATTAAATCGATCAATAAAAGCAAATGAGTCGGTCGGACTTTTCAAATTACTCTTCCAAGCTCCACCGTGAAAAGCAAGCTATGAGGTCAATAAATCATAAAAATGGTACAGAAAACTGCAGACCTAATTAATCCATTTCTATCGATATCGATCCAGGGCAATATGCCTCGATGTACCTACTCCACTCCACCATTCCCTCGTGTTTTATTTGATGTCAATGCCGAGTTGGCATTGTTTGTCGCTTATTTTTGCATGAAAGTTTCCGCTGAAGTATAGACACAGTCCGACTAGACTGCAATTTTGCTGTGTGATTTCAAAGGTGACAGGACAGAGGTGTTACCGATGAGAATTTTGAAAATAAATGTTGACAGAATTGAACAGCTGAAGTTATTATGAATCAGAAGTAGTTTGAATGGGTTCACTTGATAGTTGACTTGCTTTCAGGAATCAACAATTCGCTAAAATTTTCTTCACTTTATTCTGTCTTCTATTGATAGGCACTTCACAATGACTACAATAACTATCAAAAAACGACAACTAAAACCTTTGGAAAGTTCTAGGATGATTGCAGTCTAGAATACAATAAAAATGTCATTATCATAACCATGAGCAGTGATTCTGCGGAATCCAGCTGGGTTCTTGGCTAATCTATTGAAATATTCCATGAAAATTCTATTATCTATTTAGAATAGTCCACACTGTTCTTTCTGAATTGCAGGTTGCCAACAAAATATTTTCTTCTAGGTCTTTTAAAACCAGGAAAATAGTATATTTTTCAACAAGACATAAAAATACTGTTTTGTGGCAATCTCACGAACGAAAAAAACGTAATTCATCTCGAGTATGAAATGCTATTTTTTCTACGATAGATGTTTTTTATAATATACTGGAATGTCGCATAGTTATAGAGAGGAAGGAGTGCAAATTTAATATAATCCTGAAAATGTTCATGAACTGTTAAACGAAGTGACGTTCGTTTGCTGATTCAAGTGCCAAAGTAGTGAGATTAAATGTCATTAATTCAAAAATCGATCAAATTGTTTTTTGTATTTTCCCATCGAGTCGCATTATAATGTTCATTTGCTTCAGTTTAATCTCTAGAGGGAAAAACTATCTTTTTCATGTAGGGTTTCTGGTTGAAAATTAATCATTTTTATATACATGGGTAGAAAAACTGTTTTACCATCTTCCCCAAAGGATTTAGATAGTAGGAATCATGAGTGTGTGTATTATTTTTGACCTGTAAAGTACCGTTCTAGTACATAGTGAAATGAAACTGATGAAATCCTAGTAAGTTCAGCCACAATTAAGGAAATCTCTAGAGAATAATAAAGGAAAATACAGAATGTTTTTGAAGCTTCTGGAAAGTGCTGGAGAATTCAAGACAGCCGTGCGATCAACTAGAACAGAATATGCGGGAAGTTAAATGGAACGTACTGGAAAGACACTGTAGTAAAATTCTGGCAATTTCAGCCACTAGTGAAGAGGCGTGATAGGTGAAACTCTTTGGAAAAGTCTAGAATATAGTAAGCTCGGGTAAGTGTGACCGTGATTTTCATTAGTTCGCATTGAATTTAGTCCATCTGATGAACCTGAACTAATATAACAATGAACTTTTGCAGGTATTTACTTCGAAGGTCAGTCTTTGTAATACGCCACAGAAAACTGTTGAAAAACGTATTCTATGAATTTTATTTATATATTCAGATATACATCTCCATAGGTTACACTTCCCCGGAAATTTGGGGCAAGTGTGATTCTGGCCAAATTTAAAGATATTAATGCACTTAAATCTCTCTTTGGGGCAAGTGTGAGTAAACAGTAAAGGAACTTTCACCACAATTTATTTGTTTCGAGATATCTTTATTCAAAACATAGTTAGGAACTTTTTAATATTGAATTTGAAATGCCCCATTGGAAAAAACCAAAAAATAATCGTGAAAGTGTACATTTGTTGAAAAGAAAAATTTACAGGTAGAATTTCATTGATCCCCATCTTCTGACGAGTGGTGATGGAAGGACAGTTGTTATTTCATCCTCAGAAAGTATATCAATGTCTTCTACATCTGGCCAGGTATATTGTTTGACTCTCTGAGATTTCCGTATATAATTTCGTACCATAGCTGAAAAAATATTACTGTTTAGATTGGCCAAATGAACCAGGTTCCCACTTACCCCGACAGATAGGTCACACTATCCCCAATAACATTTAGTTTCGGGGTAAGTGTGACATGCAATGGAAAAATGTAAAAAAACGGAAATCTATAGTCAGCTTCATTGATTAAGCAGAAGAAAAGTGTATAAAATGGATTCTTACCTTAGATTTTAACAATACACTCAAAGCTTAAAATAAACTCGTTATACTCGTTCGGGTTGATGAATTGTAGGTTAGAAAATTGGGGAAAATATTTGTATTTCACAAGATCTCTTTTGTATTTTATATGATGGTTATGGATTCATTATGAGTGTAGGCTATTCGTCAATAGATGGCATTGGGCTGTCGCCCGGTTTAGCGAAGATAGCGAGCAAACTCACACTTGCCCCAAATTCACACTTACCCGAGCTTACCGTATACTCAACAGAGAAAAGTCTGAAATGTTTTTGAAGAATATGAAATGATCTGTAATTTCAAGAAAAACATCAAATTGATCAGAACAGAAATCCGGGTAGTAGAATCCTGTAAATTTTGGCCACCAGTGAGTGAGGTAGGTGAATTGAACTTTCTGGAAATTCATAAAATATGTGAGAAATAATCTCAAAGCTTCTGAAAAGTGCTGAAGAATTCAATGGCACCGTGGAATGACCCCAGAACTGGTGCTCTGGAAAATTCTGGAAAGTCCTGAAAAGTAAATTTATGGATCGTTCAGTTAAAGCCAGAAGTGCAATAGGTGTAATTTCCTGAAATTGTATAGAAATGAAAAAATATGTTTAGAATGTTCTCGAAGCTTTCGTGAAGTGCTGGAAAATTCGAAAAACCCGTGGAATGGACTAGACCAGAGACTCCGGAAGATTCTAAGACGTACTGAAAATTCCATCAATCATTAACACAGTCTTAGTAATAATTAAAATTAGCAATATAGAAAATATTGAATCACCGTTCGAAACTCCAGCATAGCGATAGTCGGTTCGAGCCCGATGTAGGTACAAGAGAATTTTTGTCATCTACTTCATATCGGATCGATAGGCGACCGCATGCCTGTTGAAAAGCAAGTGTATTGTGAGTTGTCTAGATGCCAATCTCGTCTGGTGCTAGCTTGGAGTGCATACCGACCACCCGAGGTGGTGCTGTAGGTTTTCTGGGTTTTCCTACAGATGAAAAGTGAATACGCCACCAAAAATCAGAAGTCGCCCCGGAGCGTCACGGCAAATAATAATAATAGCCGTCCTCTACCCGCACAGGCTATGCCTTTGAGTACACTCAACGAGTGTTTATGAGGGAGTATTGTTATTATTACTATGGACAGACAAAATTACCTGAAAATTACAAGGAACATTTTACATTTTTAACAGATTAAAAATTGTGAATATGCATGGGTAACAATTTAGAGCTTTCATTGCTACATCGGGAGTGCCCCAAGGCTCACACCTGTGCTCTCTGCTTTTTCGAGTTTTTATCAATGATATCAACGAATGTTTCAAAAACTGCAAATTAGTACGTTACGCAGACGAGTTCAAAATTTTCTCTGGAATCATAGGATGATTGTGCTAAGTTCGACTCTGATCTATCATGGTCCTTAGAGTATTGTCAACAAAATAGAATTTTCCTGAATTCGAATGAATGTTCCACTT
This sequence comes from Chrysolina americana, assembly GCA_958502065.1. Taxonomy (NCBI): domain Eukaryota; kingdom Metazoa; phylum Arthropoda; class Insecta; order Coleoptera; family Chrysomelidae; genus Chrysolina; species Chrysolina americana. Next base: position 94,108,155 of record OY293413.1, on the reverse strand, counting down.
CCACAAAAAACGCACAGATTGCGAGTAATTATCAGTTATCTGATACGGTTTTGAAAGAAGTGAACGAAATCAAGGATTTAGGGCTCATTTTACACTCTAAGATGGCATTTGTCAAACACTATGACTATATCATAAGTAAATGCAATAAAATGTTAGGATTCCTCACTCGGATCTGTGAAATATTCAAATCTCAAAAATCACTAAAATATCTGTACTATGCATTTGTGCATAACTGACTGAATGTTGTTAGTGTTACTTGTAATCTTAGGTACAACATATATTAAATCAGGTTAGAAAGAGTTCAAAATAAATGTGTGAGGTTTTTGAAATTTATAATAAATTAAACTTGGTATTTTGGAACTAGAAAAACGCAGAATAATCACCAACCTCATTTCTATGTATAAAATACCAATGACTAATTATGACTCTCCCATATTACCATCTCTAATATCTATACACATTCCTGCTAGAAATACTGGATACACATCTTTCCTCAATATTGATTATCGAAATATAAATTTAGGCCGTAATTCTCCAATCATCAGACTAAGTATTACCTCAATAAATATTGTAACAAACTGAATATCTACAACAAGTAAAGAAAATGTTCTCACCTATGTAATCGTGTTTTATTTTATGTTACTTTAGTTATTAGCGCACTATTGTAATGATTAGGAATTAGCAGATACTTTTCTGGGTTTACCATCTGATTGTATCCCAAAATTGTAATGAATAAATTAATGAAATATAACTAAAAATAATGCCTAAGATCAACGAACACTGATAAACTAAAATTTTTTCATCATAGAATTCCTCCAATGTATACCTTTAGAGCATTCTTGAATTTCATAAACACTTGAAGATCGAATATGTATTGGCAAGTGATTAAACTTTTCTTTTTCGTTATAGATTAGTGATTTCTTCGCCTCTGAACATCTAGGAATTAGTAATGTGTAGTTTCCGTGCCTTGTATTATAATGGGAGTTGTAAAATATATTTTAACTAACTTTTTTTTGATTCGGTACTCGATGATGTATTAAATAGTTGACGGATAATTTATTAGCATCACATAATTTCTAAATCTAAATCTGAAACTAGCAACGAAACTGTTCGATTCCCATTGTTCTTATTATGCCATACTATTGTGATAGCATCCGTAAACAGTGTGAATTGAATTTTCCTTTGATGTTAATAAAAGCTAGGTGGTTGATGTATAGAAGAAACAAGAGTGGGCCAAGCACTCAGCCCTGTGGGACACCACAAAACAATAATTGAACGAATTGAGAACTAGGTATCTTGCTATTTAGTGAGACCCTCTGCGAGCAATCTGACAAGTGTGACCAGAACCACCTCAATGAAGCATCGCTAAGGCCATACTTTTCTAGCCTCTGCATGATTGACTCAGTCAAAACTAAACTGTTTTTTTTTTCTCGATAATGTTTATAAACACTCTATTCTCGATTTTCCTGATATTCAAATTCGTAATTTTTAATTATTCAACCAAAGGTAATTAATTTTGCGATATCATTCATCCAGTTGCGAAAATACTCAAGATTATCTCAGTCTCCTTCAATCCGCCATCGTCGTTGGGAAAATAAATCGGACAACTGGGTCGTCCTGGTGCCTCGAAAGTTTCAAACTTGCTGTTCTCACCTACCCATCCATCTATAAAGCACCCCTGTAACTTCAGACACTTATGTCTCTCTCTTTAAATTCAATGTCTGCTAGGGTCATCTGTTTCACTTACCGATTGTTTTTCGCGATCGGATTGCTTTCCGATAGCGGGATAATCAAAGTTTTGATTTACTGATTCCCATTTCGAGAATACAATTTACGTATGTGTGAAAACAAACACTTCGCATACGTTTATGGGGCAAATTTTACGGGAAACAAGGTTAAATGAATCACACCTGAAAGGTTTGGAAGTTTGTTTCACAATCAAAAATAATGGGTTTATTAGTGCCATTTGTTAGGAGGAAATTTAAATTTGTTGTATCGACAAACAACTCACTCTTAACGAGGTGTTCATTAATTACCAGTTAAGCTCTCTTGAAGTTTTTTTATGGGGTCATCATGGTGAAAACATTTCTATTCGCAATGGCTATAATGCAGCTCAAAAATGGATATAGCATGATTCAATTCAAAAACATATGATGGACCCTTTTTGCATTCTACAGGTCTCCAGCAAGTCCGACAACATATTAGATAGAAAAAATGATAGCATCACTACACCCTATTTGTGTAGGACAAAAATATTGATTCACTGAGGTAAAATGAAGAATTGTAAAATTATCTTGACATAATGAGTGAATATGGTTTCCATTCAACTATTATCACTATAACAAAAAAAATTAATCTAGAATGTCTTGATCTAAACAACAAAACTTCAGTTACATACCTATCCTGTATCACTTCCGTTAAAAATAACGTCACCATTTCCGATATTTTGCTATTACCAATCATAGCAAAATAACGGAAAAGGCGAATATCGTTGACATTATTTTTAACGGAAGTGATACAGCATAGGGCTGAATATCAGGTTACTACATAACGTTACAAATGGTAGGTACTGAGTGAAACAAAAAATTTAAATAAATTAATAAAAAAATATTTTTTAAAATAGCAGTTATTACAAAGAGCAAATAGTGTTGTGGATCATAAAAATGAATTATATCCTGTGCACAATCTTGAAATTAACAACAGAAAAATGTATTGATATCACAAACACATTAAAACAAAAAACAACTAAATACTTCAGAATAAAAAATAGTGACCAAAAAAGGAAAACTTGGATAACAAAGTCATTAATAAAACACCAACCAAAGAAGCCATTCCCTTCTCTTAAGGAAACAAATCTCAATTGAAGGAAACCTGAAAAAAACAGTATTTAACGAATAAAAAAACTGAGAAAAAATAAAGACTGCCAAACACAACAATAATGGAAAAAAAATTAAAATAGAACAAAATTAAAGTAAAAATATCTGGAGCTCTATCAATGAAATCTTGAATATCAAAACAGGAAGATACCTAACCAATACTAAAAATTAAAAAAAACCGTAACAGATCCAAAAGATGCATATATATTAAATAACTTTTTTGCTAAAGTGGAGGGAAATTTGGCAAAGAACATAAGACAATATGCAAACTACTGAGGTGATGTAAAAAAATATATAGATAAAAATGTTTATTTCTCACAGCGAAAGAAACACTGAGGTTGAGAATACAACAATTAATTTGAAAAGTAATACGACACCCGGGCTTAATGAAATCAAAGCTGAAACTGTAAAAATTGTTACTTCACTTCACATGTGAACCTTTGGCGGATATCATAAATAAATTATCTGAATTAGGCAAATTCCCTTCGATTCTGAAAAAATCACTTATAGTTTCATTTTCTAAAATCGGTGATACTCAAAATGTTTCAAATTATAGGCACATTTCACTATTGAAAACAAATTGAAACTGAGACCTACCCCATATTTCTCAAAGTATAATCTACTGTCGACATCCCAAAATGGTTTTAGGGAAAATAAATCAATCAACGATGCAATCCACTCTTTGACAAAAAACATCTATGAATCCTTAGACTCAAGTACTCCCTATCAATATTTTCATAGACTTGAAAAAGGCCTTCGAGACTATCGATCACTCCATACTTTTAGACACACTATAAGATATGGGTGTGAGAGGTCTAGCATACAATCTACTCAAGAGTGATTTAACAAGTAAGGTAAGCTCGGGTAAGTGTGACCGTGATTTTCATTAGTTCGCATTGAATTTAGTCCATCTGATGAACCTAAACTAATATAATAATGAACTTTTGCAGGTATTTACTTTGAAGGTCAGTGTTTATAATACGCCACAGAAAACTGTTGAAAAATGTATTCTATGAATTTTATTTATATATTCAGATATACATCTCCATAGGTCACACTTCCCCGGAAATTTAGGGCAAGTGTGATTCTGGCCAATTTTAAAGATATTAATGCACGTAAATCTCTCTTTGGGGCAGGTGTGAGTAAACAGTAGAGGAACTTTCACCACAATTTATTTGTTTCGAGATATCTTTATTCAAAACATAGTTGGGAACTTTTTAATATTGAATTTGAAATGCCCCATTGGAAAAAAACAAAAAATAATCGTGAAAGTGAAAATTTGTTGAAAAGAAAAATTTACAGGTAGAAATCTGAAAAATCGAATGAGAATTTAACTGATCCCCATCTTCTGACGAGTGGTGATGGAAGCACAGTTGTTATTTCATCCTCAGAAAGTGTATCAGTGTCTTCCACATCTGGCCAGGTATATTGTTTGGCTCTCTGAGATTTCCGTATATAATATCGTACTATAGCTGAGAAGATATTACTGTCTAGATTGGCCAAATGAACCAGGTTCCCACTTACCCCGACAGATAGGTCACACTATCCCCAATAACATTTAATTTCGGGGTAAGTGTGATATGCAATGGAAAAATGTAAAAAAAACAACTTCATGAAAAAACGGCAATCTATAGTCAAATTCTTCGTTTAGGCAGAAGAAAAGTGTATAAAATGGATTCGTACCTTAGATTTTAACAATACACTCAAAGATTGAAATAAACTCGTTATACTCGTTCGGGTTGATGTATTGTAGGTTAGAAAATTGGGGAAAATATTTGGATTTCACAAGATCTCTTTTGTATTTTATATGATGGTTATGGATTCATTATGAGTGTAGGCTATTCGTCAATAGATGGCATTGGGCTGTCGCCCGGTTTAGCGAAGATAGCGAGCAAAGTCACACTTCCCCCTTATTCACACTTACCCGAGCTTACCTTAGAACACAGAAAGTTGAATTCAAATACCATGTGCGTAACGATATCAATATTCAATGCGGTGTACCTCAAGGAACAGTAATGGGGCCTGTGTTATTCGTAATTCACTCGAATGATCTATTTCAGCAGGAAACAATCGGTAATATAATCAGTTTCGCGGACTGATACAAACTCAGATTGACCATTGAAAATTATTTTGGAAAGCTGAAATACTGGTTCGACAATGGAGAACGTACGATAAACTTCGACAACACCTTTTAGTAGCCATGAAACATTCCTGCCAGAATTCAATCTGAATATCCAAAGAGCCTCTTCAGTCAAACCTAAAAAAAAATGTGATACTTTTACGTATATGTATTATGTATACACTGCTATGTCATTTTGAATGTGGCGTTGAAAAACAATGGAGGGAATGACATTCACAAGAATATATCTAGCCTTGAATTCTGTTCATGAAGATTACTGAAGAAAGATAATAAAATTCTTCAAACGGCTTGAAGTTTCTGTATACGAAAGCCAAGTAATTATTTTTGTCATCGTCGCTGTTTTACAGTGTCTCGAAGCAATTTGTTTCCCCTCGCAAAGGTATCTGAAATACATAAAATCAAAAACTAATTTTCTCCTCATCATCTAATATTGTGTGTAATGCGATTCCGGCCGTATCTTGATTTTATTGTTAATTCCACCAGTTTTATAGAGTCCCCTAAAAGTGAATTGCGGAAGTTTGTTGGAGAATAAGAATACTACAAAGGGAAAACATTTGTGATATTGTTGGTAGCCCGTTGATACATTCCCGTTCATTCGATATCTTTGATTACCGGATACCTTGGTGAGGAGTGTCTCACCATGATCATGAGAAAGGAAGTATTGATGAATATTTATCACTGTATAGCGAAAGCAATAACGCACTTTAGAATGTTACATACATGTTGTAGTAAAAAGCACTCAACTATTATTATCCATTAATCTATTTGAGATTTGTAGCACATATCTTCTAATTTACTTTAACCAACTATGGCAAACTCAGTCTATTTGCAAACTCTGCTTGTAACTACAATAATCTTTTTTAAAAAATTAAGAAAATTATAAATACAGCACTCAAAAAGAGGAAGATAAAAATAATCATGGGAAATCACTGTAGCATGCAAGTTTATGTTTGTTATACATTTGATAAAAATCATAAAATGATAACAGTTATTTATATACTAATATAATATAGTTAATTATGAAGTATACATACAGGGTGTTCCAAATTAATTCGGCGCCATTGCCAACTCCGTTATTATTGATGATGGGCAAACTAGTAGTATTTTTAATGGCCTTCTTGATACGGAAAACAAAAAAAAATTACAGTCGAGTTTTCAGAATATTTCATAAAATGACATTTCTTTCAATGCATATATTTTTTCATGCATTTAGATTCGGAACAACATTCTCAACAACAAAGCGCATATCCCCTTTCTTCCTAAAATGAAAAATGAGCGACTTATGTGGAAATATTCACTTCTTTCACTAGTACAAAAAATTTCTTTGTTTTGGCGAATAAAACCTCATGATTGTCCAAACACCCAATTTTGTAATTATACGAATGACAATATTTTGTTACTAATAGCAAAATAAGAGAGTAAAGAGAAAAAATTGCACTGAGATGTGAACTCGTGAAACCCGTGATCATCATGTCGCACCACTCAATTGACATCACTGAGCTATTTGGTATCAATATACAAAACGATAATTTCCATCTTAAAGCCATTCCACTAGCCGCATCATTTTGTTAATCAAAATATGTCTGCTGTAATGATAACTTTGAAGCCGTTTTTGTACAGAACAGAAAATACTGGAGGGTCAAATGAATGTGGTTGGAAAAATGTGTTTGATTCGATAAAACATAATTATTATGAGCAATCAAGTTGCCTTGAAACTGTATTGGAATACTATTTATCAAATATTCTCAAGTATATCATGACAATGTCGTAAATTATTATAACTGTCAACTACTGTTCGAATATTTTTCAAAATGCCGTTTTCCCATCAAGAAAAATGTGATATGTTAGAATCCTTCTTGGTTATGGCTATGAAGATTCTTCATTTTGCGAGTTCGGAAGAGCAAGCATATGCAGGTGCAACATCTTTGTTCTGATGACCAAATCTGTCGGAGTTTATGCTAACAATAAAGACAGATATAATTCTGTGCTGACTAGTAATGATTATTATATTGAAAATTATGATATTTCGAGACTAACGATGCAAACTTTTTCATGACATCATCTTCATATATGTTGTACCATATTCATCACAAAAATATGTTTCGTTTGTACAAGTTGTCTCTAGATAAGTTTCTCGCACAAGCTCTGCCTTTGAGGGTTTTTCTCCAAAAACTTAGGTGATCCGTAAAAACAAAAAACAAAACAAACCGTATATTAAGATGATGTTTCTAATAAATGATTTTTCAGCGCTTTTTTGAACACGGACAGCTGTTCTATATCCTTCCCAGACGGCACAATCATATTGCATGAATATCCTAGGCATATTTCACCGGAATATTGGCATATTCCAGAGATGTGCCATATCCTCCAAAACATGTGCTATGCATATTCCATGGATATTCAAGGTCACCATGAAATATGTTCCAGGAATATGCCATAATCTTCCACTGCATATGCCAGGAATATTCCATATCCTGCAAAGCATGTGATATGCTTATTCCAGGAATATCCTTAAACATATTCATGGCACATGCTATATATATGTTTTCTTACCATAAAAATATGCCCGAAATATATTTTTGCATGCTTCTTGAAGATGAATGCAGAACATATCCAGGGTGTCTAGTTTATATATGGAATCAACTACCCTTGATATATCGAATATGAGGTCCAATGTAGTATTATTTGGAGTAAGAATAAAAAATTAAATACAAAAAAAAATATTTATTGCAAAAACGACAAACACATCATACATATGTATTCTGATACACTATCTTGGCAATTATCAAGACCTTTGGATATTCAGATCTGCATTGACACTAACACAAATTACTCAAATCGGTCTCATTACACTTTTCAGTTCTTCAGAATCTTTGTTTTTCCTAATCCTAAAAAAAACAATCAGAAGAAAATAAACCTCGTTGTACAATAATTTACTTAGTGTTCTATTGCAACTCTCAGTAACTTAGATCAGGGAAATGGTATGTTCTTCTTCGACTTCTCAGTAAATTGCTATGTGAGTGGGATATACATACATACCCCTAAAAATACTATTAATATAGTGTAGAAAAAAATTGATGAATTATATTTATTTTCATAATTAAGCATGTTGATTGATATTTGCAACATATATATTGAATAGAAGTGATATTTTATAAAGGAGGAATACTTGAAAATGATGTAAGTGAATAGATACTGAATTTGACATTTAAATACTGCTAAAACACTATGGTAAGATTGGTCTAAAATTTAATTAAATTGAAGTAATGACCAAGTGTCTAATTTTGTCTCTCATTACAAAAAATATTAAATATTCTAGAACAGTTGGTCAACATTGAGAAAAAACGTTTTTTGAATATGTTAAACTACATAGTGTGAATTAAGTAAAGGTAAATTTTAATTCAAATTGACGTCATCTCTGTGGTATATTTTTACCTTTTATCAAAGTAGCCATGTCTACATTAGATAATTTTTTCCTTCCATTTCCTCCAACCTAGCTAAAGGTGTCTTAAAACATCATCGTCAACTAACTGAGGTATATATCTCCTAATACACTGATGCGTCCAACATGAAGCTTTGTCATCTATAAATAAAATTATTACATCTTTTCAGTTATAGTGCACTAATAACAACAATTTAACAACAAGCACTCATCAAAGTATTTGTGAAGGAAGTAACAAATACTATGTTTTTTTCAGTAAGTTTTCCATCCAACTCCATCAACTCTATTACGTAAAACTGGGATATCTTGGATATTATTTCCTTTCTTAGAATTTCTTATAGTCGTTATCATTTCTGCATTTTGTGTGGCCCTTCCTTTAAAAATATTCAGAAGTCTCATAGAACTTTCAGTAGAATCTCTGAAAACAAAGCAAAGTTCAATGAAAAAATGCATAAATATACTTTTTAGAGATTTACTTACTTTTACAGGATAAACATTTTTGTTTTGCTGTGGTGAAATAGATTCTTGAGTTCGACAGACCCGAAATACTGTTCACTTCCTTTTCTTAGTCCACTCTGATACTGTTGCAAACTGAGACGAGCTGGCTAGTTGCAAATTAATACCTGGAAAAATATATTATTTGTTATACTAACGAATGAAAACTAAAAACAGAAAAGATTTTGGAACTTTTGATAAGGAGATTCGGAGAATGAGTTAAATTCCGAATTATCTTATCAGGAGTCGTTGGTGATTTCAACTGCGGATAATTTCTACAACTTTTTCTGGAATATGTAGTAATACTCTCAACAGCACTACAAACTACAACACTTCCACCCATACGAGGGCTTTCACTTTCACTAAAAACATTATCTAAACAAATTTCATAGCGCATTATTGTTAATTATGATTTTGATACTTGACGATTGACAAATGACAATTACAGCTGACAATGTCAAATATCCATAAACTGATCGCAGTGCCAATCGCAAGAATTCCTTTCCACAACACTTCCCAATAGGCAATTCGCATGAACCAATCAGAACTATCCTGGCCAAGGCGGTATATTTGAATCGATGCTAAGTATTCAACTTGGTTAGCAAGGTAGTTTGGTTGGTCCCTTCTTTTTTCATTTTTAAGTCATAAAAGAAGGGAACATGATCTAATTTAACCAAACTGGACCTTGATATTATCCAAGTTGATCCTCATCGTAACCTAAAATTACATTGCACACCACAATGCGCAATTAAAATAGAGTGCTGGGAATAGGAATTCTTGCGTGCCAATCAGCTTTGATTTGTCAGTCTCGCTTCGAGCGCAGATAACCGAAACATTTGATTGGTTGAAATTCCACTTCAAACGTACTACTTCATGAACTAACCATTAAATGCTTTATTTTGGCTACGAAACTTGAAAAGTTTTTTTAAATGCATGTGGTTTTTCAGTTTTTATTAAATACATATTCGAGGAACATTTGATATTTTTCTAACAAAAAGTTCCTTCAAACTGAAATACCTTTGGAATATTCCCAGAATATTCAAAAACTTACGTTTCTGCTTGATATGCCTTTTGAATATACCAGCAATATTTAAGGAGAATATTTTATGGATATGAGTAGAAATATATTCCAGGAATACTCTCAATGTGTATAAGATCAAATAAATACTCATGAAATATTCCAGGAATATTGCAATATCTGTTGGAAAATAGGATGTTGTAGGCATATTCCAGGAATATTGGGTGCCGTCTGGGTTTAGATATTCCGGAAGTTTATTGAATATTCTTGAACCAATGTAATCAGGAGCACACGAACTTACTCTCATTTTGGCTAATCTCAAATGAAAATGTACAAATTCTTGTACCATATCACTTCCTGTTATACTTTTCGGTCTTCTGTTGGATTTTTTCGATGATTTTTCTTCATAAAATTCATCTATTTGTGTTATCACTTTTGAGTTTTACTAATTTTGGAAAATGCATTTTTCTAAAAACTGAAATCACTCAGTATATCTGATAGGGGCTAAGGAGGTTTCAATGAGCTTAATCCATGACTTTTATTTTGAAAAATTGCAACGGTGAATTTTTTTTTATTTGTTGCGTAATTTTTGAATGTCATTGTAGATGTTTTGGCTCACTTATTACAAATATAGCATGAACCTGTTTCCACCATCAGGTTTATGTAGACATCGTTATTCTATGCCAAAACCGTAAGCTGATATTGTGAGCTTGGGATCGTTTATAGATCTCATTAAATAGATGAAGAGTTTTTTCTTGAGCCAACTCGAATAAAATAAGAACGCTTATACGTGTTTCTCTCCCGGTGTGGGTATCGTCCTGCCTCCCGTTCTGGTGTTCATTATTCTCTCCAAGATCTTTTTATCACGTAGGGAATCAGTGTCCAATTAGTGGAGAATAATTTTTCCACTTTGCCCCCGTTGATGGATTCAAGAGGTCACAGTTGAGTCGTTTATAAAAATGAAGGATCACAGCTAACAGCAAAGTTCGTGAGTGTGCATGGGGCATTGACTAATCTTCTTCTGTCGCATTAGTGACCCAGACAGGGCCGCTTTCAGGAAAAATCAACATTTACAAAGCATGCTACTTTGCTTTCGGGTGGAATACTTTATAAAACCAAGTTTGCTTATGAGTACTCTGCAAAGATGACAATAGTGGAAACAGATTTCGAAGCGTCAGAATACACAGTGAAAATACGGTTCGAAAATAGAATGAATTCGTCAACATACTATTTTCTTAAATAATACTGAAAAATGGAAGATAAAGTAGATGGTATAAGACAGAAAAAACTGCATTCCTGGTCAACAACCGTGGCGAACATTGACTCACTTGAACACTCTTGCAAGTGCCACTTGTTATCGACACAACTTCATTTGACTTGGACGGGGTTGCAAGAAACCACCAGTTTGTAATCGGGTATTCAGCCGATTCTTGGCCTTCTCCCACCAACTTTGACGTCGTCAGTGACCGTCAGATGACCTTCAAGGGATTGATTGTCATTGTGTGGGGTTTATATTTGACCTCCAGATGTCATTGTTGATAATTAGAAGAGATTGCATACACGGTATGGCTGAGTCCATAAGTTATCTTCATGTATGACTTCTATGTGTTACAAAGAGTACCCGTAGAAACCAATGAAAACTAATTTTGACATTCATGTGTCATTAATTAATTAATTAAACCCAGCGACGAGTGTGGGTAGATCTTATTCCTCTCTGGCTTGGCACCCCTCTTCTGACGTTGCAAGTGGGTATGAGGGGCTGTGTGTGCGCATTGAAATCTTGTACAGGATCAAAGCATGTAAGGCAGTTTTCTGTTCTTCTTAGAGCCGAATGACATCATTGCGGACTGTTTGAGTTTGAGTTTATGGAAAAAAAACATGTTGAATATGGTTAGGACATCTCTATTTATACAAGTTTGAACCAAGATTGCCCATGAGAAATGATAATAGGTCTTGGTATCGTCGGTATAGTGGTGTATTGTGCAAGAGTTCACAAAACAATGGGAGTCGGATGTATAAACTGAACAAGGGTCTGAGAATAAATTGCAAGATGTGCTATGGTAGTATTGTTTTTTGAACCTGACTGAACGGAAGTTATAATTTCATGTTCATTATAACAAACACATTGATTTGATCCATCGGTATCATCATTTGCATTATTTTGGATAGAGAAGAAGTAATGAAAATTTGTCTGAGGTCAGATAACTCGAAGGGTGTGTTACACTTTGGCAACGGTATGACAAAACCGTTTTTTCACATGTTTGGACACTGTCCAGTAGTTACAGAATAGATAATGTTATCTGGACAGAAATGTTATCTGTACCTGTTGCGTTACTTTTATTTTTCATTTGAAGGTTGTGTACGAGGTCTTATACAGGTCTGTTTATGTGGTGTAGTTGAGGTGTAATTAAAACGGTGCTGTGGGAGAATCTGGTAAGCAGATCTACCAGGCTGCAATATTGTGTTATAATATAAATTGATAGTATTCACATCTTTCAAATTATACAGAATTCCATGGTTAGCTTTCTCTCTTAGAACTTTTAAAATCTTTCTTAGCAAGGATGAATTGCACCAGTTGTATAATTCCCAAGTTCTTTACAGCTGTTCCAGTTCACTATAGGAAGTTATTTATTTTTATTATTGGAACCTGTGGTCTCTTAGAGATATCATCTCTTCAATATTTTTCCTTAGCCAGGGACCTGGAGGCTTACTCAGCCTTATATTTCGATAAGGAACATGTCTTTCGAATATGTTTATAATGTTGTATTTCAAAAATGATTCGTTGAATAAATATTATCTCATTCCATATTTTGCAGTTCTGAATTGGAAGAAGTATAGAATCGCAGTAACGATAATCACGAAAAGAAAAAGGTCCAACCGGTGTAACTTAATCGTCGCCAGATAGTATAGGTATATTAGGAGAAGTTGAGCTAAAACCTCAAATTAAATTGGGCCCTTTTGATTTTTTAGATTCTAGGAGGTTTTGGGGTACCGAATAAGTCTATCAACTCTTCATAAAAGTACGGGCACGGATTTTCGAAATTTTGGGACTTGAAACTCAAAATAATTTTGAATCGCAAATAACTCGATAATCATGAGGAATTCGAAAAAAACTGCCGTAACAAAAAATGTAAAGCACAAAATTCTCTACAAAAAAATATCCCAAGTATTTTTTCCTAACCTCAAAATTTTCACCTTAAAACGGGTTTAAATTCTCAATAATAGTTTGAATCGCGAATAACTCGAAAACTACGAGGAATTCGAAAAAAAGACCCAAAGCAAAAAATGTAGAGCACAAAATTTTCTACAAATTGGTCCCTAGAAATGTTTCCTAACCTCAAAATTTTCATCGTAGAATGGGTTCATGTACTCAAAAACACTTGCGGATAACCCGAAAACTATGAGGATTTCAAAACAAAATGCCGGCACAAAAAATTTAGAGCTCAAAATTCAGTACAAGAGAGGTTTCTCTTTTGTCCTAACCTAGGAAAATATTTTGATTCAATTAGATTTATGATCAGTTTGATATGGCCTGATCAAATTGCATAAAAAAGTATTATATGATAGGAAGATAAGGAAGATCTTGGAGAATTGTTTGGTAATAAAAATTCTCTTTATTTGAATGAAATATTAGATAATGTTCTCAAAGCCTTTAAAAAATATATTTGTATACAAAATGTTTTCCAAATTAATTCAAGGGAAAAGAATGGATCAATCAGAGTCTTCATTTTCGTCGTTCTCTTCGTCATAATCAAGCGACTCTTCATCTTCTTCGTCCTCTTCATCCTCTGCCGATTTTCTTGTGGCCTCCTCATCACTTAGGTCATTGTCATTTGATAAATCTGCACTAATATCAATATTGTTACACGATTCTATGAAGCATGTCCCGCAGAGAGAGGTACATGGTAGCCCTGCTTTTTTACAAGTGCAGTTTCCGCTGCAATTACCTTTCTGACACCTGCAGAAAATCATTTTCAATATATCATCTGGCGCTGCACGAAGCTGCATCTTTCTAGGCATTAGTGTTTTGTGAGACTCCCAACCCCACTCTAGTGGATTAATCCGACTATTAGATAACCATTGCTGCACTTGCAAATATACTCTTGACAGATGAAATGTAGCCGCATCAACGGTTGGTGGGAGTGTTGCTAGATCCACTGGCTTTGTCACACTTTTTTTAGTCACAGCTTTAGTAAAGCACTGATATCGGTAATAGTCAAGATCTGTTATGTAGTATGGAGCATTGTATAGAGTTAAAATAGCATTAGTGCCATTCTTGGCAATGATATCTTGTGTTTGATCGGGCAGTTTGAAACTTTCCACATATTCCAGAAGTAACTCATGTATGTTATATACATGAAAATATTGATAATAATACGAACGACAAATCTCTCGTTGGATTTACTTGTTTATATGGCGAGTGATGGAATATATTCATTGACACTTCAAGTGCTTGTGTGGCCAATATACCTCTTCATCTCGCAAGATTTTCGAAAATTTCCTAAGTCGAAATTTATGCTACCTTAACGGAGTACAAAATAGAGAACTTACCCATCATTATGCATTTTGATTCTTTGAAAACGGAGTAGTTTTCAACGAGTTAGAGCAATTTTAATTTGCGCTTGGGATGTAAATTTGCTTGAATTCGCACTGGCGGGAATTCGCGAGCGGGTGCTCCGGCTTTGAGAGAGAATTACTCAGAAATAGTGGCTCCAACGAAAAAATGACGAACAATTTTTTTTGTAGAAAATTTGGTGCTTTACATTTTTTGTCACGGCAGTTTTTTTCGAATTCTTCATGGTTTTCGAGTTATTCACGATTCAAAATATCTTTGAGTTTCAAGTCCCAAAATTTCGAAAATCCGTGCCCGTACTTTTATGAAGAGTTGTTAGACTTATTCGGTACCCCAAAACTTCCCACAATCTAGAAAATCAAAAGGGCCCAATTTTTTTTTGGGTCTTATCCTATTTAGCCTGTACTAAGAAATGAATAAAACATCTAAATGAGTTTGTGAATGGCAAGTGAACCGTTGACATCGTTGATCATTAGCATTCAAATTCATATTTAGGTTGCCGGCAACTAAAAGAAAATCTGTCGAAGCTATCAGGAAATATCACTGTTAAACCTGCTGGACCTATAATGAAAGAGATTATTAATTACGGAAATCGACGAATGAATATAAGGAAACGACACCAAAGCTATCGATGTGAAAGAAATCAAAATGAAGTGATTTTCACGATGTGTGCCTCAGGGAACACCACCCGAGGCAGTACGTTTCAAGGCTGCACTCCATATATGAGAACGATAGCCGAGTGGTTAGAGTCAAAGCTTTCAATCATTCCGGTTTTACCGGTCGTTGGTTCAATCCCAGCGATTTCAATTTATTTTTCTGCTAGGAATAGTACAATAAAAGTTAAGACCTCGCACAAGTTCCAACTTCTGAGGGCTGTAGTTCGCAGGAGGACGACAGCTAGTTAACGAAAAAATCAATTTTTTTTATTATTCCAGTACAGGTCGAATCTGCGCCTTATAAGTTAAAATCAGTTGACGAGGAATGAAATAGCTTTTGACACATAAAACCAAATCTTTGAGAAACACATTTGGCAAATGACCTCAAATGGTTTTCCCATGAAAGGGTACTCCTGATGGTATTAACGAGCATCAACATGAAGGACTACTTTGGTATGGAAACTCTTGAAGTCATCACACTGACCACTGTGAAACCAGGCTTTCTAGAGAAAAGTCATGCTTGTATTTTATTCGCATTAGATTCCAACTAGTTGTTGAATCCCCATTCTAGAATTCTTGACAAGTCCACATTTCAATCGTTCACGTTCTTTTCTCTGATTTCACTTACTGATATAGGAGCTTTGGAAGACAAACCGGTGTAAAGGGTATACCATCATCTGCAAAACCTCCCAATAAGTCATTGATGTGGAGGAAAAACAGTGGTGGTGTGGAATACCAGGATTTATACATAGTGAGCGAACCTTCTAGATATCAAACAAATACTCATTTACAATATTTATTTCCAGTCTGTGAACTAAATATCTTCAACACTATTGTTAAGAGAGATGTTGTCACGCCATGTTCAAAAGTTTGTTTTTGATCAAACCCACTAATTGAAAAGCACTCAGTCACGATGTCAACATTAAGTCTGTGGACTTAATATTTTCGACACTATTTTCAAGAGTGATTTTAACACGTAATGTTCAATTGTCAGTTTTTATTTGAATCACTTATTGATTTTTGGCGACAACAGTACAAAAATGTATTCTCCATTTCTATTAAAAAATATTCCGGTCACAGAAAACACATTTGAAATAATGGCCTGGAGAATTTCTTTCTTGAACGAAATCGGCCTAAGAAGAAGCCGTCCCTGGCAAAAGACTGTCACCACCATAATCGCGTGTTCTCGGTGAGTTCGTATTTTTTCTCGTAATCTGATTTTCCTTGCTTCATAACGACGTTAATTTTTTAAAGTAACGGATGCAGGCAGCAGTTGAAAAGCACCTCCCATAATCATTTCTCATCGTTTTCTGGTTGCCCTAGTCGGAGGTTATTAAATATTGTAAAAATGGAAATTAAGTGAAAAAGGCCCGACTTCCCTCGCCGCGTAGTTGATTGCATTTCCCCATGTCTATTTTCCCGGATGATACTGGGATCGAAATCGAAACGTAATTGATCTCTCTTCAATTTTTCCATGTAGAGGAGGGTTAGTGTTGATAAAGCCACCTCGATTTGCATGAAACTTGTTTTCACCCTACAATATGCACAACATTTTCATCAGACCATTCTTCAGTACTCATTTATTAATTGGGAGAAACTCGCAAGACGAACACAATATTTCACATTAACATCATAATTTACGGAATCGGAATCTACCTAGAACCGATCAAGGCGCAATTCGCTTCATTTGCACCTCTATAATCTTTGATTCATTGTTTGTTAAAGGTGCAGGAATATTTACTTCGTTCCAACAATGTCGTATAAAGCATAAAATGGCGAATGCGCGGGTTCCTATTTTTTTCCACAACTCTCTGAAGATGGAATGAAATATTGAAACAGGACTGATCTGCAAAATTCTACAATGAAATGACACTATTAAATAATGGTTATTCGACTAGTAAATTTTCAGGTCTGATTAATCTCAATTTATCGTAGCCCAAACGAAGATTTTAAAATTTTCCTAAAAATATTCAATTTGTTATAGAAAAAAACTTTCAGCTTGAAAAAAGTGATTATAAACGGGGATTTTAATATACACTTTATTTAAAAACATGCAATAGGACTGAAGAATTTCTGACATTGAAAAATTCCTTCAACTTTCAAGAAAAAAATCACCAAAAAACGGGAAATGGGAACACCTTTGATTATTTTCTCTTGAATTTTGAGATGAATACTGTCACGTGAGTATGGATCCCAGGTAGTATCCGATCATAACATTGTCAGTATTGTCAGGTTATATTAAATACACCATCAATTTCAATAATTTTAGAAAATCTGTACAAAAATTGCTGATGTATAAGTATACAGGAATTTTATGCTGACACATTTTAACAATATTGTTATCCTAATCAGTTATTTGTTTATACACACAAAATCTGTTTGTTGTGCGTTGATTTGTATTATATTGTATTTATTGTTCATTTATTTACAGATTAATTTTTACTTACTGACTAGTATGACTTCGACATACTTACTTATATACCTTATTTCAACTACTGTAAAGTATAATAATAATAATAATAATAATAATACGGCGTCTTTATTCACCATGAGATACAAGAAATAAATAGTAACATATTGCGTAAGCCTAACAAAATTTCATAGTGAATAGGCGGAGTGTCAGCTTTCGCTGTTTTTAAACTAAACCTTGACAAAACATTCTCTATAAATTAATCAAATGAGAGAAAAGTAATAATCTTAATCTACTTATTGAACACAAAGATTTTTTGCAAAATAAACAAACTTTCTCTATAATTGTGAGTTTAGTTGGAAATCATGTAGGGTGAGCCATCGTCTGTATAAAAAAGAGAACTAACCAAGTAAAAGCGATTTCAACCTGTTCTTGAAATTCTTTATTGTGAAAGACCTATATTCACTGGTAACTGTGTTGTAGAGTTTCGGGGCATTATATGAGAAACTACGTGTGAAAATTGAAGACTTGTGTTTAGGAATGACTAGGACTGATTTATTACGTGTGGCGAACCTATTAATGTTCGAAAAAGTTTTGAGTTTGTTCGATAGATAGTCAGGCGTTCGGGTGAGTAAGACTTTATGCGTATTGGTTAATAAGTGTAATGTTCTAAGATTTTCCAGTTTCAGCCAGCCTGATTCCCTCATTACAGAAGATATATGATCGAATTTTCGAACTCCAAAAGAGAAGCGTAAGCAGCTATTTTGAATACGTTGCAGCCGCATCGAATCAGATTGCCGTAAAGCGGGTCCATAAATACTGTCGCAGTAAGAAATTTTGGAGAAAATGAGTGATTCGCATAATTTAAGCTTGAGTTTCGTAGTGAGTAAATCTCGATTTGGAAACAGTTGTCTAAGAACGTTGTAAGAGGATTGAATCAGATAGTTAACGTGCCTAGTGAAGCGGAGCTCAGGATCGAGCCACAAACCTAGATTTTTTATTTCAGAGACAAAAGGTAAGGTGTCGTTTTCGATGCGAATATTCAGTAAATTTTGTGCATCTACCCTGTCTTTTTTGTATGTATCAGAAATATCTTTAAAAACCTATTATAATCAAGCTTCTTCAAACTTTGTCAACAAGAATTCAATTTCTTATAATGATAATAATAATAATAATAATAATAATCCCTCATAAACACTCGTAGAGTGTACCCAAAGGCATAGCCTGTGCGGGTAGAGGAGGGCTATTATTATCATTTGCCGTGGCGTTCCGGGGCGACTCACTGATATTTTAGGTGATGTATTCACTTTTCAGCTGTAGGAAAATCCGGAAAACCTACAGCACCACCCCGGTCGGTCGGTGCGCACTTCAAGCTAGCACCAGACGTGCATAATAAAGAATATTCATAATAAAGAATATTCTCTCTCCCTCTCTCTACCCCTAACGACTTTTGTCGAGTAGATACTTTTGTTCTTCGATCAACTTAAAATTCCACCAAGTATACTAATTTCATCATTCTGAATCGATTGGCGTTCGCAGAATTCTTCAACCGTTCTCGAGTTGAAAAGTTTTTCTGTAGTTTTGAGGAGTTGTTTTCCCTTAAACAATTTTTTTTAATTTATTTATTGCTCATATTTGTGAAACACAATATTTTCTGAATATGTACACCAAATTTGACGTCAATTTCGAGTCAATTGAAGTTTTCATAGGTTTTTTACAGCACCTCTGCAATTTTGATCTTGCAAGTGAATTTATAAGGTTGTATTCCTTTTCCATTCTGATCCTTATATCTGAGCATAATGGAAAAAGTGACGTACAGTGAACACACTTATGAAGAACCCTCCTTATGGTACTGAAATTCAAGATGCGCTTTCGCCATAGTCGATACAAGATTTGGCATTTTCCTGGGAGCAATTTCCGCCAACTATAACCAATCGACCACATACACAACAAGTAGAGCGAATCAAAACACTCACTGCTTCTCAACACTTCCTAATTCTAGTTTCACCTTGTGAGTCAACGACAAACGTAATCAGGAAACTTGCAGCACAATTCAATTCGGAGTTTCAAACAGCCAATTCAATATTCTAATACAAATTCGCACACTAACATTAATCCAGAGCATCAAAATTTCGGAATGTAATTCAGGAAAAGGGTCCGGCATATGGTGTCGCAGAACAGAGTTGGAAACTAATTTTGTTATATTCCATTATATTTCCATTGATACACACAAGTGGATGAATAATTTTGTTTGGCATTTGGCTGGTATCAAATCGAAGAATCTAATGTAATTTCCTTTGTCCATTCAGGAGGGATGGCTGTGTTTCATCCGCGAAGATGGGTCATTAGTTTCAAAGGGACTGGAGTTTAACATTCACAATAGGAAGATCATCTGTGGAATAATTATTTCGAGCATTTTAAACAGAGACATCTAGTGTAGTTTAGTTATAACTGATAATAATGAATCAGACAGAGTTCTTTCGGGAGATCATTGGGAAAATTTTTTTTATGTCCTGGTGATTCCCAAAACGTCGTGAAAGCAGAGGAAAAGTAGGTGCAAATTGGTGAATCTTTTGAATTCCTGAAAGCTGTATGTCTCAGGGATCACCTCAATAGTTTTTCCGTTCATGGTGATAACGAGCTTTGTGATGAAAAAGGGATGGAAAGAAAAACATCGTCTTTGAAAATATCTGTGAAACAGAGATAGGTGACCAACTTTTCTGCGATGTTCTAAAGTGATCGAACTTATGAGCGAAGCATCTGGTTTCTTTATAGAATGAATCTAAAGTTTATGAGTATATTTTGAAACTGCACCCTATATAAAATAGAGAAATAGCTCCTGTCACAGAAGAAAAATTTTGGCAGAGGACCTTACATGGATTTTCCATGGCAGGGTGCTGCTGATGGTGATACCGAGCATCATCAAAATGGAAGACTTATAATATCTTGATTGATTTGGCCCATACTTGATGGATACTCATAATTACACAGAATTAAATAAAAAACACTTGTTTTTAAATATCCACAATATATTACTACTGTAACATGTGACGCGTTTCACTATTCTACAGCTTTTTTAAACACAACTAGTATTCATATAACCAAACACAATATTTATAGTGATTTGAAGAACATAATGTAGTAATTACAGACAGGTAGCTGAACTAATATTGGAAACCCATTCAGGTTTTGTCGACATAGATGCATTTATTGTTGAAAGATTAAGAGTGGTGAAAAGAAATATCAATTTCTATTAAAGATTATAAAGGTAACATCTACCCCTGCTAGGGGGTTGAACCATAAGGTCTACAAATATTCCTTTTTCCTTGAAAATAAAATTGACATGATTTTTCGATTCCTCAGATTATTTACTGGAAGAAAGATAAGATAGAGGGGTGCGAAGTTTTCAGATTGACACCCTGTCTTTAATGAAACTCCCTCATAAACACTCATAGAGTGTACCCAAACATAGGTGTATATATGTTTGTACCTAGACTATATTCAAATACCATGTACTAATTTTAGGACCACGACGCTTCGTCAATAAGTATTGCATTATCTGGACAATAGAGTATATTATACAATCAATCAATATTTTTCTGGATGATTTCTGTTCCACAAGCTTGAAAATATCAAAGATCTAGTGATTCCAAGACCTTGTCATTTCTACTACTACTAAAGCTCTAAACACGGCTAGAAGGTGTCGTTCTGTCTGACTTTCAAAAATGTTTCCACTGTCTTCAATATTTTGAAATCTGTTGTTTCAGTGTTCAGCAGTTTGACCAGTCCAGCATATCTTTTCCTCCATCATCGTGAATACCCACACTTTCTCACTATGACCGATAATCGTCTGGCACTCATTGCTCAACTTTGATTTTTCCAAATCTCGCAACATCCAAGAGTCTGAAAATAAAACCAATATATATCTTATATATTTCATCTCAATCCTCGGATTCTACAATTTTTTTAAACATAGTTGCCCGTATTCACCGAACTCTTTCAATCAATTTCCGTTGCAACTCCACTTGATTTGAAAGCTTTTCAAGGAGTCCAATTAGTTTAACATTCCGAATCATCTGATATAACCGTCGAGAGTAGTTTATCACAGTTCGCTATGGAATAGTTCATTTTTTCCGCAGAATCCGAATTTTATTTCGAGCGCTATATAAATTTTATATTGGTCTCCATACGATAGTATATATCCCCCAAGAGCGATTTTAACAAAACATTCATAAAATATCCAAAATATTCCCACAGGCTTCATAAAATTCGGATATGGTAGGAACCTTCCTTATCGGCGAAATGCTCGCGTGAAATCGGTTGTACTGGAACATAAATATGGGCGGTTTGTAATATTTCAATACTTCCAATAAACGATGCCATTATAAATTTGATACGAAGAATATGTTT
The DNA here is from genome assembly GCA_958502065.1 of Chrysolina americana. NCBI lineage: Eukaryota > Metazoa > Arthropoda > Insecta > Coleoptera > Chrysomelidae > Chrysolina > Chrysolina americana. Next base: position 94,086,135 of record OY293413.1, on the reverse strand, counting down.
TATATTGACATTGGGAATAGGAATATAGAACTAATGATATTGTATAATTGTATATAAATTGAAGACATATGTTATATAAAATTTTTAAAGTTCGAGTAAATTGATGATTTGTTAATCATCGACAGGCCATTATTCCATATGTTCGATGGGATTGGACTAAGACAAAATACATCATTTCCTGTTGTTTATGGTTACAAAAACCCTGAAATATTTTAAATCTTGGGGTAAGGAGTGAGTGTTCCATTGGAGGTGGCAATCTATGTGAATCCCTCGGTACTTTTCTCAATTCTTTGGGGAGATTTCCAGCGTTTTTGTCGTTGTTTTCATTTGAAGCTTTATCAGGGGTGTTATAGTATTGATTTGGCAGCTGAAGGGAATGTAATATATTTTACTTTCATTAAACAATTCAGCTAACGTTGTGAAAAATCATCTTCAATGTTTATCCGGCTTCAGACAGGACTGCAGTACGAAACTAACTGTATCACCTTCAGTTGGTAAGATAAGTAACTCGTTGATATAAGGGCCGTAGTATTGTACCTTGTGGTACTCCATAGTTACAGTTCAGGAACATGCTGCGTTCTCAATTTACTGTCACACACAACTATCTATATTTTAAATGGTCTTTAACTAGGTTCAGATTGGTGTCCTTGAAACCTTGTGTCTTGTTTGTTTGAAGGTTGTAGACGATGATGTAATTTGAGTACATTCATTTTGGACTTCCATCGTTTTATAATGTGTATAATCATCAAATGCTTCTATCCGCAGTCGTAAATACTGACAAGTGTCCAAAGGCTTACAAAAGTTTATATACCTGGTAATCTTAATTAACTGATTGTTTGTTATATGTCAAGTCATCAGACAAGCTGAAAGCAAACCTAAGCTATGGTTCAGATATGTTGACGACACATTCGTAATATGGAACCATATGCACCAACGATTTCTGTCTAATATTAATGATATAAGAGACAATATCAAGTTCACAATGGAGAAGGAAGTCAACAACTTCTTGGATGTAAAAGTTGAGGGAAGAAGCGATTCCACCCACACATCGGTTAATAGAAAAAAGACTCAAATCAGACAGTATTTAGCCTTCGACTCTAACCACCTGAATTCAACGAAGAAAGGCATCGTAAGAACACTCGTCAAGAGAGCGGAGATAATATGCAGTGACCAGGAAGCACTCCAAGCTAAATTGACTGATATAAGGAGTGATTTGCGCCAAAACGAATATCCGGAGAAAGTTTAGGAGAATGTTAGAAGACAAGTCACCAACTCCAAACCAACCGAGGAAGAACACCCACCGTACATCAAAGGAATCTACAACGAAATCCAGACAGGAAAATCTTACCACCTCCCTGGAGGTGAGACTAGATGAACACAAACGCTTTACGCAGCGATGTGACACGTCAAAACCTGGTTTCGCAGACCATGTTTAGTAAGAACATCACCAAATTCAGTGAAAGAATGCCGGAGGAATACAAAGAGAAGAACACTGGTTTGGAAAGAAATTTAAAGAGGCTGTTTATATCCAAGCCAACAGAACCTTCAGTCCTTAGAAATCAAGAACGTTTGGAAACCACTTATTGATGATTTTTGGATGAACTGAAGAGAAAGTCACCCTCATTACAATTGGCAGGTAGCAAGTAGAAAAACTAGAAACAAGTACTTGAGCTAACCTAATAATGAATAATTGAGATTATCAGCCGTGAAAACAAAACAAACAATCAATTAATTGAGATAAACTCTTGCAAACTTGTAGAAGTCGGAAATAAATTTGCTCTGTCTAATAACTGTGGCTTGGATAAAAAATAACCAATGTTAAAAGTTGGGTTTTCTTTCGCAGAATAATTTTTTCTGTGATTGTGCTCTCCGATTTAAGAATTAGGGGTTTAGAAAATACCGAGGATATTGGGTGTGTTATTGGATTCAAGAGTTTATTCTAAATACATTGGTTAGAACAAATAAAATAAAAATCGCGAAAATGTACATTGGTTGTTTTTGTTCCAAGCCACAGATTATATTTCATGGCTCTCCGTATCCAATGCTTTATTCAGATTGACAAAGATGTGAATGGCAAGGATTTTTTTGTCAATTGCATCGTACATTTTATTGGTTAGATGGATGCTGCTGATTGTCGTGAAATTTCTTTGTTGGTATTTTTTACTGATATTTCTTGTATACATTGTTCCATGTACTTTGTAGTTCCTTGAACGTATCCCATAAGCTTTTTGGATCAATTTTTCATTTGTTTTTCTATGATAGTTGGACTCTATTGAATACTTCAGACAGTATCATCAAAGTATGACAATTTTTGTCATGAGTTTTCAGCCCCTGACAAAACGAATATCGTCTGAACTCCACAGGCTTTACCCAAACCATTCTATTAAGATGGTGGTTCTGATAATAGGGGCCTTTGTGGAATAATGGACACACTGCTCCCCTAAAAATAAAAAATCATACCGGCTTGCCGTGTTGCGACAGAAAACTTAGCCGAAAGAATACACAAGACCATAATTCTTGATTCACTTCGCTTACTTAGGGCATGTGTCGGACCCAATAATCTACCCCACGGACGTGGAGAGTTTTTACCAAAGTAAGCGATACACCAGCGCACCCTCCAGTGACAGGGCCTGACTGAGATATTCCAGTGGGAAAAAAATTATACTAATAACCTACTGTGGCGAACATCAGCCAATATCTTCAGACGTTTTATTGATTAATAATAATTCTTCATTTACCAAAAACACCTACAGTGGGTTTCGTTAAGGCAGAGTCAGTACAAGCTGACATATAAAATTACACATAAAAAACACATATAAAATCATATAAAATATTAATATACGGAATTACATTTTTTTAAATTTTTACATATAAAATCACACATTAAAAACAAAAGATATTATTAAAATACAAAATAAATCAAAGTTTTAGGTATACACATAGATCGATAAAAGTATGAAGCAACTCATTATTCAATTCTGGGTGAAAATGACATTACCTTTAGTGGCTATTTATTGCATGAACTCTACAAAGTTATAAAAACATTTTTCCACTAAGTATTCTTTTAATGCTTTTCTAAATGCTCGATAATATTTTAAGCTCTTTATATTTTCGGGGAGTTTATTAAAAATTTCGGGACCTGCATAGTTTGGTGATTTTTTGGATTTACTTAAGTTGCATTTGGTTGGATGTAGTTTTCTCGTATTTCTAGTTTTATAATTATGCACGTTGCTGTTTTTAAGGAAGATATTTTCATTTTTATACATTTAACATGATATTTTGAATATGTAGATGCTCGTTAAGAAGAGTAGTTTGTAATTTTTTAGAACGGTTCTACGTGAATCTCTGTAGCCCATGTTGAAGATTATTCTTATTATCCTTTTTTGTATAGTAAAAACTCTAGAAACATCTGTTGATTGGCCCCAAACGACTATGTTGTAGCTCATTACTGAATATGCCTAGGAGTAATAAGGTGTTACTACATTTCTTGTATTTATTTCCTTCTTCAAGCTCAAAATGGCGAAGGTTGCTTTGACATGTTTGGAACATATACTGTCTATTTCCATTATGAAAGTCAGGTTGCTATCCATAACTGTTCCTAGAAATTCTGTATGTCTTTGATTTCTATACTTTGCATTGTAGGAGTTATCCCACTGTTTGTATTGGGAAAATATACGCATACCGATTTAGACCTGTTTACCATAAGTGAATTTTTTTGACACCAAGATTCAAATTTTTTAACAATTCTTTCTATTTTGAGTTCCAATTTTAGTCGACTGCCATTACTTTCTGTTGACGAAAGGGGCAAATCAAAAAAAAATTAATTGTACAGTTTTTTTACGTCGAATCGTGAAACGTATTGTGTTTTTGCGTCGCCTTCAATCAACTCGCTCAATGCCATCAATCATGGATCTCTCACACACCAATGACTACGTAGGTGTCTTTTAATCTATGACTCGACCAGATGGGACTGGGGAGATGCAGGGGAGCATTATCCGTGATTAGCCGTGGCGTTATCGAACGTCGTTACTGTCGCGTCCTCTAAATGAAATCCTGAAGAAAAGAACGGGAGCTTTCAACTTTAACCTAATTGATTGGCGGTCCCCGAATTGGTCTTTCCTCCTCTCCGATACTCATAGAAGGACGTCAGCCGAAGACATAAAGTAGCAGGGACGGACTGTCTGAAATTTGAGAATATTCGAATGAAATGAAGGCTTTCACGTTTCGCTCACAACTGCGGTGAGCATCTTCAACGTGGATTGTGTCTTATCGGAAAGCGACGTAATACCCATATGGCGGTTGAAGGGTCACAGCCTGGCTAATTACTTTGTTTTGAATGATTTTCATTTATTTCGGTTGGGGTGTTTGGGTTACCTGACAAGGTGGGATGTTGCCATTGTCTACCTGCATGATTACGGTGTCATGACTTGTCTCACCTGCTCTATTATGATGTGAAGTAGTTGTATAATGGTACTATTTTCGTGTTTTTCAGGGCTGGGTACTAGGTTTTGTTGATCTTCAGGGATTCCTTTTTTTATGTTTGTATATTTCTATTGTTTCTCTATTAAGGCGGGCATAGTAGTATCTTGTGGTCGAGAACACTTCCGTATTCCGTAGGCGTGCAATGTAACGGCAGACTTTTTCGTTTGGAAAAACCTGCATTGTCTGTGGTGGTTTTCACGCTGCGGAAGGTGATGCCTGTGTGTACAGACCCACACGAACACGGTATTAGTTACACACCAGGAGTAGTGAGGTGGTCTCGTGGGTCTTTAGCTGACTGGAGCAGAGTACTATAACAAAAGCATTTTGTCACATTAGAAACGACCGAGCGGAATTGTTAATGTTATAAAATATATAGCAATGTTGGGCTCTATTGTCAAAATTATTAGAATTATACCTCGCAGAATTAAACTCAACTCAACTCAATGAAATTTATTATCAATTTGACAAAGCTGGAAGAGCCCGTTTATGATTTTTTTTATGAAAAATAGGATTCAACAACACCTGAATATGTATATTGAATTAATTAACAAAATAATCACAATCAAAGATTCAACAAGAGACATTCAGCAAATTGAAACTGATATCAAAATATAACAAGAACTGATTATGAATGAATATAAATGGGGAAAGATCAGTTACGAACATCTCAGGGATGTGTAAAACAATAATCCAGTTCAGTCAAAATATATTGAAAGCAATGATGCTCGAATAGAAGAATCATAATGATTGATATGAAAGTTGATTGGAAGAATCAACTTTCCAGAGGAATGAGAATGATCATTCAGAAATTAATATATTTATACTGAAACTTAATTTATTCCTCATCCTGAAATTACAGTTGAAACCAGAAGACATAATGAAAAAATTACCCGAATTCACACAAACAATACTTAACTAACTGAAAGATCACCACTGGGACTCTGATGATTAGAAATGTTTCATAGAAACGAAATGTGTCGAGAATGTGACGTCATATTCGAACGTTAGAAATGGGAAACATAGTACCGATATTTCGAATATGACGTCACATTTCGATTCTATAAAACATTTTTAATCATCGGAGTCCGGGGGCACATCTGGAATGCTACGAGTTAAGAAGCGAGCGCTTAACCCACACTCCACCACGGCTGGGTGAATATATGAAAGATTAAAAGTCATAAAGGTCCCAATTTTTTATCATAGTGCTTGGGAAATATCGCAGTTGAACTGGAAAAGCAGATAAACGATGGATAGTGAATATAATGAAATCCTTGAGTCCATCTCTGACCGGAACTACGGTCTTAAATTGAAATCCTCATCTTCTCGATATTTCTTTGTAACTAGACGTTGGATGGATTTTTCAGGGCGTTAATTTGCGGCCGAACTGTCATGTGCCCCCTTGGATTCGTCTTTCCGAGCGTATTGTCTTGTGAAATAAGGCTAATAACTCCTTATATCGGACATTCGGCAAGGATGGTATCTCAATAATTTTTCTATCGATTTGTCAGATGACAATACCGTCCTAACCAAAAGTGACTTTTTTGTCCCCGGCTCAGCTCAGCGAAGTATGAAACTTTAAAATGCTGTATCTATGAAGATATGATGGGATAAAAATATACAGAGTGGGCCTTTGAAAAGGAAACCGAGTGTTTTCCTGTTACATGCGGAAAAACATTTTTTAAATTATTTTTCAATACTGAATCCAAATTAAAAAATCGGCCGAAACGCTCTGACGAACCGACAATGAATTTCAATCACAGAAAGTTGTAAATTGGACTGAAATGAATGTTTTCTGACCAACCACCAATTGCGCCAACTCAAATCCTATTTTTGAGACAACTTCAAAAAATTAAAATATCGACCGAACCCCTCTAACGACCCGACAATGACTTTCAATCATAGAAAGGTATGACTTGGACTATAATGAAGGTTTTCTGAAGCACTACTAATCGCACCAACTCAAATCCTATTGTTGAGGTCACTTAAAAAATTCAAAAATCGGCTAAACCCTTTTGACAATGACTCTCAATCATGAAGAGTTGTGAATTTGACTGAAATTAATGTTTTCTGACCCACCACCAATCGCGCCAACTCAAATCCTATTATTGAGACCACTTCAAAAAATAAAAAAACTGTTCGAAACCCTTTGACGACCCGACAAAGACTTTCAATCATGAATTGTACTAAATTAAACTGAAATTAATATTTTCTGACCGACCACCAGTCTAGCCAACACAAATCCTATTTTTGAGACCACTTCAAAAAATAGAAATATCAGCCGAACCTTTCTGACGACCTGATAAAGACTTTAAATCATGAAAAGTTGTAAATTAGACTACAAATAACGTTTTCTGACCCACCACCAATTGCGCCAACTCAAATCCTATTTTTGAGAACACTTCAAAAAATTAAAAAAATCGGCTGAACCCCTCTGACGACCCGACAATGACTTTCAATCATGGAAACTTGTGAATTGGACTGGAATGAATGTTTTCTGACCAATCGCGCCAACTCAAATTCTATTTTTGAGACCACTTCAAAAAATAAAAAATCGTTCGAAACCCTCTGACGATCCGACAGTGACTTTCAATCTTGTGAAGATATGAATTGATCTTTAATGAAGGTTTTTTTGACCCACTACCAATCGCGCCAACTGAAATCCTATTTTTGAGACCTATTCAAAGAATTTAAAAATCGTTCGAAACCCTCTGACGACCCGACAATGACTTTCAATCTTGTAAAGTTTTGAATTGAACTGAAATGAAGGTTTTTCGACCAACTACCAATCGCGCCAACTCAAATCCTATTTTTGAGACCACTTAAAAAAAATTAAAATCGGCCGAACCCTTTGACGACCCAACAATGACTCTCAATCATAGAGTTGTGAATTGGACTGAAATGAATGTTTTCTGACTCACCACCAATCGCGCTAACTCAGATTCTATTTTTGAGACCACTTCAAAAAATTGAAAAATCGACCGAACATCTCTGACGACCCGACAATGACTCTCAATCACGAAAAGTGGCGAATTGGACTGAAATGAATGTTTTCTGACTCACCACCAATCGCGCTAACTCAAATTCTATTTTTGAGACCACTTCATAAAATTGAAAAATCGACCGAACATCTCTGACGACCCGACAATGACTCTCAATTATGGAAAGTTGTGAATTGGACTAAAATGAATGTTTTCTGACCCATTATGAATCGCGCCAACTCAAATCCTATTTTGAAATCACTTCAAAAAATTCAAAAATTGGCCGAACCCCTTTGACGACCCATCAATGACTCTCTATCACGAAAAGTTGCGAATTGGACTGAAGTGAATGTTTTCTGACTCACCACCAATCGCGCTAACTCAAATTCTATTTTTGAGACCACTTCAGAATGTTTTTAATTCGACCGAACTCTTCTGACGACCCGATAATGACCTTTGATGACGAGAAGTTGTTATATGGACAGAAATTAATGTATTCCAACCCACTACAAACCGCGCCAACTTGAATCCTATTTTTGAGATCATTTCAAATTATTTTTAATTCGACCGAAATCCTCTGACGACCCGACAATGTCCTTTGATTATGAGAAGTTGTTATTCGGACAGAAATTTAATGAATTCTTACCCACAAAGCGGGCGAACTTGAATCCTAGTTTTGAGATCCCTTCAAAATATTTGTTGACAAACATGTCAAACTATTCATTTTGGCAACCAATACCGCGATAAATTATTAACAAATGAATGAGTTGAAAAACCACTAGCGCATTTATCACTGTAAAAGTTGCAGCTAATTTGTGCCGCTGTCAAAGTGACAATTGCACCTTGGCATATGCGATTTTTATAAGTACATGAGTTGAACTGTCATACAAAAAGAAAACAGCTGCATACAATGATATATATGTCTTAATATCAATTGGGACGCCACTGGATACAAAAACGTTATCCTAAGTACATTTGAAAAATCCACTTATCACCCTAAATAATTATTCCTAGTTTTATCAAAGTTAGCGAAAAGGCTTTTGAATTATTAATAACTACTGATTTTTTTATGAAACTCTGACAACATGTATCTCTGATATGAAGCAAGTTGGGACGCTTGTTCATAGTAAAAAAATCTTATTTTTACCTAAAAACCCTTCTAGAACATTCGGTCGTTCAACTCTGGGTCGCCCTGTACATGCATGTGGTAACACGTATGCAAAGAGGAATCCTCAGAAATCTCGGCAAAAGCAAGTATTTGTGGATTGTTAACAATCTTTGAGGAGCCCTCTTTAGTTTTAACAAGCAGGGGATTTCGTGGATTCAGGTGCGTCACGAAGAATATGGACCTGGCCAGTGTTGTCTGAGGCAATTCTTATTCGCCAGTATTTTTGTACTGCTTGTTCAATTTGTAAAACTTTCTTATTCATGAAAATATCTGGGAGTGTTAGCTTCAGATGATATTATTATTCGTTATGTCAAGTACAGTGGCAATATTTGCAAAAAGCACGAATATAAATAATAAAAAGTCGTTATTCAGAAAGGTTTCTGTCGGATTCCGGCGAAAAAAAGTTGATATTCTTCAGGATTTTGTTTGCAGAAGGAAAATAACATAAATTCCTCAGTTTTTTCTTCAGTTTTCATGATGTTTTTTGAATGTAGTTGAAATTTGTCTTATAGAAATAAAAACATTAGTTTTCCATAGAAAATAACTATGTTTGTTCATAAAAACCTTACTTTGAAACGGATCCCGACTTGTCAAAATATGGTGCATCCATCACATTCCTTGTAAAAACTGGATGAAGCGCCACTGTCATATGTTTGCGTTGGTATGATTTAGGTCGTAGGATTTCATATTGGAGCTAACGTATTATAATCAGGCAAGAGAATTTATAAGGAGGGTATGCATATATCACAGTAAACTGGGGGATCTTACACAACATTTTCTTATTCCTTTGGGATTAACATTTTTTCTTTCGGTTTTTAGAATAATCGGAGATGGCGAGGAGTATACTAGAGTATGATATTTCACCTGATTCAAATGTTATAAGATAATATATTTGTTGAATCTTAATTATTCAATGATTCTTTGTCAAGTAGTGCACAAATGTTTTTGATAATACAAAGTAAACAAAAAACTAGTGCTAAAAGGGGGTAAGAAAATAGTTTTCTTCCAGAGATTGAAAAAAATAATGTTTGTTCAAGATATCTAATATATACCGGGTAGTTCAAATGCCAGGGCCATCATTGGGATTTCATTGGTATCTCGATTGAGGTGAAATGGCGAGTACTCTAAAAAGATTAAATTTCTTGAGTTAACTATCGATGATAACCTCAAATATCATAACCATTCAACTTATCTATCAAAAGAGTATATTATATTGGAATTTTCCCTTCCAAAAAGACATTTCTTGCGAAAAACTTACAGAATTACGACACATTAATCCAGAAAAAGAAGTAATAATTTACCTCCTCAACAAACTCCAACTCAGGCAAAAAGTGCAGATGGCATCAGTAATCATAAATATTTAACCAGAATTTTATTTTCACTTCAAAATAATTCGTTATTCAGAAGTGAATTATATAATAATATAACATGTAATTACCTATTTTTATATTTTCATTTTTAACTATTTTGTTTTACTTAGAAAATATAAAGATTCAATCTTCAAAATCGAAAGACTCGATCATTGATCTCCAATTCTTCCTTTTATTTTCATATTATTCACATACGTATGTAATTTTGTATGTCAAGCAGAATTGAAAAATAGCATTGCTAATGTTCTGACTGTTCTGACGAGGAATGAAGAGAGGAATCGCAGTAGTTTTAAACAGTTAGGAAGATTCGCCTGGATGGATTTTCGAAGTGCCTAGAGCTATTCTAGAGCGATAATGCAATCAATTGTTCAAGAGTCCAGCGCAAGGGTCAGATATGTCCGGCTCTGGTTCGTTACAGTATCATCAGAATATGATGTTATAGCATAACGCATGTTGTTGATTCTGATGAAGAGGACTAGGTCATTGATGAAGACGAAAAGAATGTGGGACCTGATATGGATTCTTGAAGTTCTACACTAGTAACGGCTATGAGATCTTAGACGTTGCTTCCTTTGCTGACTTTTTGAAAACGATCAGCAAAATATGAACTGAACCAGCCACCCTTGACTCACCAAAGTTCTAACTTAAGTTAGTGATATACTTACAAACTTGTTCCGAGTCCTGAAGCTTTTAATTTTGTTAAACCATTGTTTTCTGATGGAAGTATGGAATTTGTGTTCGAAAATTACAGTAATTGTTCACTCACAACACTTTCAATTACTTTCGATATGTGCTGTGATTCATTATATTTGAAGGATCATCTATTTTTTGATAGTAGCATGACCTTCGATGTTTCCCTTACCTTCCAACCATGAAAGGGGATCTCAATGCTTGATGTCTCTACAGGCTCCATCCAGTACCATTATGTTATCTAGACACTGAACGCTCAAAAGCCCATGGCCTCCCAATTGTCTGGGGGAAGTATAACTGTGGAAAAGACGATTTAGGATGCAAGCTCCTATCAAATACATAATTTTGCAAGTTTTGACGTTGCGTTCTCGCAGCTCTTCCTGAGTCCATTTCATCACTCAAGGCATGAAGTAGAATCGGAACGGCAAGCATATTACTTGCAGCAACTTTGTTCTTCCCCGACAGTTCTGATGACCAGTTCTGTCGGAGTTTATGCTGATACTTGCTGCGGAGGCAGTTTCCAACAGTGGTTACCTCTTTTTAGGTGTGGCGTTGTACCACCCACAGGTAAGTATACGTCTCTACGGCATCCAGATGATGTAGGATTCTTCCGTCTACGAGCTGAACGTCCTCTCCGTATTCCTCGCATCGTTCTCTTCTGAGATGAACCGTGACATATTTGCCGATCCAAAACTTCATTCCAATAGCACGCATGTACTCTTGCACTCTTAAGGATTCTTTCTGAAACACGCACCTTTTCTTATTTTATGATGAAGCTGTTCAATACATATCAGTATTTGATCGGGCATCTGAGATATATTTGTCGATCAGCAGGTTTTTCTTGCAGACAGCGACCCTCATCGCTCATATATTCGACCATACACCGGACTAACTGCGGAGATTATTCGCATATGTAAGACGCGGGTAAACATCTTATAACATATGCATTCAAGTATGTCTTCATTTTTGGGGATTAACACAGTTCACCCCACGACAAATCAATTTGGAATCTGCTGTTCCCCACCTAGCCATGAGGGCTGCAGTACCATGTTGAGTGGTTTCGGTTACTCACAGATATTCTTCCAGAAGGTTTCCACTCGATCAGCTGCCGGCAGGTTATCCACAACACGTGGAGGCTCTTGGAATAGGCGAGAAGGTTTATCGCGGAACTTCATGTATTCTGTGATGCTTCTTGCCCGCCTCACTAGAAACTCTTATGCAGCATTCATATTCTTACATCAGTGCTTGATTTACTGTGAGGTGAGCGCTTCTTAAATTTGCGGCAATTCGCCGCACTGCGAGCGTGAAGGGCCTATTGACAGCCACGTAGTCCGCCACATACTACGAGACGCGTGTTGTCTCGCCGACTTGATCTTATCTTCCATTTCTTGAATGCGTCGCTCATGCCTCCCAATCAAAGCGTGGTATCCCTCCTTTCCGCTTGGGACAGGGCCTGAGCGGCGTCATACACGGTAGAGTTGATCTGCCAGATGTCAGCCTCTTCTGAAAAGACATCGTGATTCTCCGCATCCACTCGTGCCAGTTTTTGTGGCTTCAGAGGCTTGGTGTTATAAAGCGCCCAGCGGGTTCTGATGCCTTCCGTTGTTGGTATGATGCGGGCCTCCTCTACAGCCAGAGCGACACGTGGCATATCTGCCACTTCTGCCACTTTGTTAACCGGCTGAGGAGGGACTCTGACACCCCTAAGATGAGAAACATTATCTCTAAGATTTTATGCGGAAGAGGCAGCATGCTCTGGGTGTATCTCACCTAATCAGAGTTTGATTATTCATGAAGCTATGATTGTTACTTATGTTATGCTTAGAATATCTTCCCCAGAGACTGGAAGAAAAAACATAATATTGAGTTCCATCCTCAGTATCAAGGGTGAAATGAAGATCACCTGAATATTATTTTTGGTAAATATAATTTTTCCATCATTGCAGAACATTTTTTCTGAACTCACTTCGAAGATTTGTTTGCTGACGAGTTCATAATTAAAGGGCCAAAATATGTGTTTGTGAGAAATATTGATTTTAGTCAAGTTAGCGTCCTTGATGTTTAATGTAACATAGCCCCATCTTCCACTGTGTATCTGGTCAGATATGAAGAATATAAGCAAATCCTGACGGGGTAAGTTACATATGCACATAACACCTTTTTCCATGACAACCGATTATTTTCAGAAAATGTTACTTGACCCCTTCTTACACTTACCCCTTCAATTGTCTAAAAACAGATTGCTACAATCGATAATCATTGTTCCAACCATCAAATTGAATGGTAATGAAAATGTAAGTATATTTTCTTTTATAATAAAATTTCAACTTTTCATGACATTACTGTTTTATGAGAATACGTATATATTTCTTTATGTATTCATTCTTTGCGTCTCCAATATGTTCAGCTTATCAGTACCTCCTAAAGCCAAACCCATATAAAGCCATTGATTTCCATCGGCAAAAGCTAGCGTAATCTGAAATATTCCGAACATCTGGTATCCGAGGATGGCGCATGGAGAACTAAAACTTTTTAACAGTCACTGCGAATGCATGGACGCGGGACGAGTTTCAATGGAAAACTATCTACTTTATGCATTCAATGGTTCAGAAACTAAACGGAATCGAAAATGAAATGGTCATTGTGTCCGATTTGCTTTTTCACAAATGCCGCTCGATTGCGCATGAAAATCGTCAATAACGATAATTCCGAACGGAAATACTGGAAATCAGTTTGTTCGAGGGAGTTACGGGGTGGAAGGTTCTAGTATATTTTATCACTAGTGCGGAATGTGAGATGTTTTGCAAGAGTAGGAAAATTAAGCCGAGTCCGACAATCCACGAACGTAAAAATCACTTTCGCACAATGATGTACATTCCAACGACCACTTGACAGTTTTACCCGATAATGTCAAATCAACAGGTGACGGTGTTTCAAAATTTTGTATCACGATTTCAGGGGCATATTTTCCAGGCCAAATCAAGACTTTTCTCCCATAAATATGTGTTCCGCAAATACTCCGTTACCGATCTACAAAACGTTGAAATTTCAAGATTTTTCTTTCTAGCTCTTTCAGTTTTTGAAAGATATTGAGATCAAATTCAAAGCATGAGTAATATTGTAGATCTTTCATCATCCAGCATGCCAAGTGATACAGGAGGATATTTTTTCAAGGATGAAGCTCTTTTTTACTCCATAAACTTTTTTTGTGGTGCGCCACTGTTGGATTCTGAATTACAAAATTGATTTTTGGTTTCGCTCAAAAACGTTATCGTCTCTTGTAATTTTTACGCAATCATAGAAAAATTCAAATAATATTTTATAATTCGCCTCATTTTGAGAACAAAAGAAGTTTTCCCCTTTCACCACACTAGTGATTTAATTCCTAGATTTCCTAGATAACCAAGTTAACTTCAACAGTAGGATCACTAAACTGTTCAGTAGCAGTTTAGTAATCCTTCTGACGAAGTAAGATTACTAAACTGTTCAGCTGTTTGATAACTTAAAAAAAATTCGAAATGTAACATGTTCAATTTTCACATCACCATCATCTATTTGAAAAATGGTTTAAATATCATGAGTCTTTGATCATGGAATCTACCTTTCAGATATTTGTATTTGTACGGCTCAAAAGGTGGCGTGCGCAGATTTCATGAGATTCTTGAATCTTAAATGACAGATTTCTTCAATCAAAAATCCTTCTTTAATGAGCTGCCCAAAGGTAGCACTTGCGCAATTATTCCTATTGCAGAATAATCAAAATAGCCCTGATTATTAGTGGTATGAATCGCACGTTGAAAGGTTAGACCTCGTTAATCCTTAGCTCGCACAAGTTTCGACTTCTGAGGGTGATCACAGCTGGTTGATGAAAACAACATTTTTTTTATTGCCGGTAGTTCCTTTCTTGTTACACAATAATTCTTTTCTGGTTGGCTGGTGCTTTGCTGTGAAACTCAATAACTTTTTTCTTGCCATCTTGCTCCTGTAATAGTATGGCTCCAATGCCAATAACTGGCGTCTGTGGTTACATAGGGGTGCTGCAATATCAGTAAATCCTTTCACAAATCAACGGTAGGAAGCTCCTCACTTCATGTTTGTCTTCAGGTCTCGGCCAGTCTCGGATGTCCTGTATCTTCCTTTAGTCTGTTCGGATGCCGTCTGATGACGCTGTGTGACTCAGAAAATCCACCTCTTTCTGGAACAATGAGCATTTCTGGAGGTTCAGTTCAAGATTGGCATTCCTGAATCGTTGAAGCTCCATAAACTTTCAAATGTTGCTGGAGCATTGCACAATCCAAAAGGCATAATAGTAAACTGATAACGTCGGCTTCCAGTCGAATATACTATCTTCTCGTTATCGTCGTTATCATGTTGAGAACCAACGTGAACCTGCCAAAGTTGTTAATGTGTCGTCTATCCTTGGTAAAGGGTGGCTGTCCCACTTCTGACACCTTTGTTACGATATTACTACATAATAGTCCGATCACACTTAACTTCATCAACATCAACTTCGCCTACAAATATTACACTCACTGATAGAACTGATCCTAAGAGTTCTTTGATGCTATATGATACAAACTATCGATTGTCTTCATGTAATTAATAGTTATTTATGCAACAAGTGCAAAAAGTAAGTGTTTATTGCACTCGACGTGAAGTTGTCCGACGAGGTCGCTAGGCCGAGTTGGACAACACATTTTATGCACGAGTTATGCATACAAAATTTTTTCTACGTTCATGCAAAAAGCAAAAAATTGTTTATTTAGGTGCGGCACTAGGTCAAGGAAAATGAAATACGCAATTTAAATAAATAATTATTACTGTCGATTTCATCACTATCATCTAGTTTTCCATTAATATTACTCATTTTGAACTTTCAGTTCCGTAATTGTCAGAATTAAATTCTGACTGACGTTTATATTACCACGGTTGCATTACAAAGGCATTGTTTGTCCAACTCTGACTGCTAACATTAATACAAAATAATATAAAATATGTAGCTGTTTGAAACGTATCGCCAATCTCACAGAATATCTGCTAAATATTCAGTAGGTTTGAACGTTTATGTTCATCATGATGACATCACTTTGGAGTAGAATGACAGATGAGTGCAATACAAACTTTATTGCACTAGTGCAATAAAGAGCTTCTTTTTCCACTGAATATAGTTCAATAAAGTTTTGCTTCTTGCATGAATGTAGAAAAGTTTTAAGTACATGGTGCTTTCGAAAATACGCTGACAATGCGCAAATGTTTGTTCTGATGAAAAGTTCCTATTTCTGGCAAAGAAACTCGGTGGTAGTTGAGAAACGATGTCTTGTAAATAGTTAGATAGACGTTTTTTGTTCGATGGTAGCGAAAATAAAGTTGTAAATACCTTTATTCTTCTTAATATGGTTTTTGGGACGCTAACCTCGTAATTTTTACTCTCCAGCACTGTTACAAGGGAGACATTTTATATAATTTTCAAGGTGGTCATGGGATACTTAATTTTTTCGAAAGTATGTCATTTCTACCTCTGTAGCAACGATTGTTTTTTTATTTTTGTTGTCGTTATTCAATTGTTCAAATAACTATAAATATTTTCGTAATATACTGTTTTTATTATGTTGACTGTAGACATTGTAGTTTTGCTTTCAGCTACATTAAAAAAAATCTGTGAGCATCCAAATTAATAACTGAGTGTTTTCTCAATGAGATATTTCATCGGTTTTCCAAGCTTTGATGTCTTAGGTGTTTATTTCAATTTTGTTTCAACTGAAAGTTTTTGAAATTAATTTTCAACCAACTTCAAAAGTCATTACAATACAAACTTGTCAAGCCACTGATCCTTTTGATATCTCACTTACACAATGGAAAGTTACTTCAGATTTGCCATGAAGAATCGATACGACCCGATGTAAAAAAGGCTTCGGACGAACGCGAGAGAAAAATAAATTCCATTCAGAATAACAAAAAGTCGAGCAAAACGCTCCGAAATGAAAGTGTGAAAACATTCTATATTTCACCGGAATTGATTCATTTGTTTTCGATGGAAATCCACCTCTTGGAAAAGTTGGAATAGATGTAGATTGGATCGGGAATATTATTAGAAGTCCGTTATGATATGATGAGCATAAATTCAGGGAACTTAAATCTCTGCGAAGTTGTAATTACAAAATAATTTGATTTCCGGAGCTAGTAGTCTTTGTAATTCCAACTTGTCGCGAAATAATCTAATTGAGCACTGCGTACTTGAACTGGAAAACTGTCTTTGGCTGGGGAATTGTCATGAAAACTCACTCAAATTCTTACTGGAAAATATAAAGGAATTCAATTATATTTTTTGGGGTAAAAATTATAAACGTTTTTATTTCATTGATTGCAATACATTCTACAATATTAAGATCATCAAATCGGAGTGTGGCTCTCACAAAATTAAAAAACAATATTGAAATTTCGATAATTCTATCACCTACGCCGAAGTCTGTTTTTAATGATGATAAATCAAATCACTTCATTGATCCTGTGGAATATAAGTTATAGATAAGGCAGATTTGTACGTATGTAAGCATGTTGAGCCACATTCAATTTCTGGTATCGAGAGAAGGATATGAGCAATGTGCATCTTGAACCGTACTTTTCAGGCCCATCTAGTTTGACCCACATACTTCTCGAAGTCATCGCAGCTAATTTCATGAATACCCGACTCCTCTTTCTCTTCTATCTTATCCTTGGGAATACCCAGGATCTCTTGACGCTTATACGAGGATTTATACCGGGTGACCACGAGGTGAGGTACGCCCCACAATTTTTATTTAGTTTTAAATATATAGGTTTCAAATTCAGTACGTTGATATACTACTCAAATACGCATATTTTGACCCCATTATCGATAATTCACCACTTACGGTTTAACTGGAAGTGACCCCAAACTTTTTTTTTCAAATGACACCCTGTACAATTTGTTTCATTGCCCGGAAGAACACGCAATTTGTGATAACACTGTTCTTCAAAATTGAAAATCGGTTGAAAACTGGCGGAGATACAGTTGATTGTTCAATCGAACAAAGTTGGCCATGACCATCAAACTCAAATCATCACAACTGGCGAACGGCGTCAACATTTACGAGAGGCAGGTTCGAGGTAAGATACAGCTAAAAACTGAGCTTCACATGTAATTGCAGCAACCATATTTTCCAACAATTATCGAAAATTTCCTCAAAACGGTGTAGTAGCCATAAAGAAATGCTCACGACTGTCATTTCTCAAATGGCAACATACTCTTTTCATATTGTCGTATTGAAAAGTTATGAATTATCCAAATAATCACATATTCAATTTCTTGAACATGCTGTATATTCATTTTGTGTAATTTTTCTGTATATATATATATAAAATAAAGTTGTTGTTAAGAGAGATCTGAAGAATAAAAAAATATATCGTCATCGACGATTATGAATCTTTAATTATTGAATAAAAAGAAAGGATAATTCGAATACTGTCGATTATATGGTCCAGTAGGAACCAAAAGTTCCAATTACGAAAAGAGAACGAAACATTCTCCAACACGGGATGTTTCATTATGAGTGTTCTCAAAATTGAATATTCTCAAACAAAGGCGGCTTGAACCTACGAAAGCTAAGCATAAAATCAAATCTTTTCATTCGAGTGATCTGATAATTCATCATTTTTCAATACGACAATGTGAAAAGAGAATGTTGCCATTTGAGAAAAGGCAATTGTGAGCATTTCTTTTTGAGGAAGTTTTTGAAAATTGTTGGAAAATATGATTGCTGCAATTACATGAGAAGCTCAATTTTCAGCTGTATCTTACCTCGAACCTTCCTCTCGTAAATGTTGACGCCGTTCGTCAATTGTGATCATTTGAGTTTGTTGTTCATGGCCACCTTTGTTCGACTGAACAATCAACTGTATCTCCGCTATTTTACAACCGATTTTCAATTTTGAAGAACAGTGTTATCACTAATTGCGTGTTCTTCCGGATAATGACAAAAATGGTACAGGATGTCATTTGAAAATAAAAGTTTGGGGTTACTTCCAGTTAAACCGGAAGTGATGAATTTTCAGTAATTGAGTCAAAATATGCGTATTTGAATATTGACGTAATATTTCTCATGGGGCTGTTGAATTATTTCTGTTCGACGTTTGCCGACAATCCTATTATATAGGAAAATTTGCGAAAGGCTGGATTATTTTTATAATCAAATTTTGTTTTGGGACTTGAAAATACTGTCGAAACCTCGAGTTAGGTACTCGAGGTTCGTATGGGATAACGATATATTTCGGAGGGTTTTCTTCTTTTTGGATGGTTTCCATTTCTTGCATTTTTATTGAATATATAATTTATCAAACGTTATTCAAACGAGTTCAGAGAAAAAATTGGATTCTGCTAAAAACATAAATTCATGAATGAATATAAACAGTAGTTGGGAATGCTATACCATTTCAGGTCTCTACGAAAATTAAGTAAAATTTGGAGGAAAGACAAAGAGTTTTCGCAAAAGCAGATGGCATTTTTGATAATTTTCAGCAAAGTTATGACACATTTAACGTTTGGCACCGCCGAAACTTGCAGCGGCGGGCTAACACGAGCCTGAAATTTGATGTCGGCGTTTTCTGAGAATACGGGCTCATTTTATAGGGAGTTACTGAGGATCATTCTTGTACAGAATTGAATGATCTTCAACCCTATTCATACCATATTTTATTTGAGCTCAATTTTTTCCAAGATAAAACAAAAAAAAACATTTTTTTTTCAAATTATTTTTTTTTGGGTTCTACCCCCGGAATTTTGGTAAACAATTTTTTTTCTTGTTTGACATGGTTCCAACTACTAACATGCCAAATTTGGTGGTGTTACAACCGATCCTCGTCTCAAAACTGAATAGACTGTACTATTCGGAGAAATATGAAGTTTGTACAATATGAAAACAATTGATATAATAGAATAATAATAATAATATACGCTTTCAATCACACAAAAAATACAATATACAAAGTATATAATATTCGTGAACAAAGCAAAAATCCTAATTATGAAATATGTACATGTTTAAAAATGTGGTTAGTTTAATAAAATAGTAGACAGATGTAAAGTGGTCAGTAGAAGTTATTTGAAAATAGCGCCGTAAAATTATCTAATTCAATTATCGAAATGATGATTCACAGTTCTAATTATCTGAATTATGTGATTCCTTAGTTGGTGTTTGAACTGATTTATATTGATCAGTGACTTCATGTTTTCTGGAATACTGTTGTAAAGTTTTGGTGCGAGTTAAGAGTAAGACCTTTAAGTAGCAGTTTTGGACGGTATGATAGATATAGTGCTGTTTTTTTCGAGTATTATGTTCATGTTGCGGTATTTGGAAACATTGCTTATGTAGATGTTGTCGCACCCAGGAGCAGTGGTAATACAATTGCCTGATATCGAATATTTTTATTTCAGTGTATAAGGTATTAGTTGGATAGCAGGAATTCTTAAAAAAAAAAATATTTCCGGAATATCCTCTGCATGACTTCTAAAGTGATGAAACAGTTAAGAGCCTAGGAATGTACTGGGTGTCAGGCACTGATTGATTTCTATGTTAGCAGAAGTCAAGCGAAATAAAGCTGTCATTTGATATAGTGACGAATTGAGAGCACTTCAAGAATCGCTTGTCTGTTTAATGTGTTGCATAATTCATCCATCCATCAATTCCATATAGATCCGAAACACTTATCGAGAGCTACTAAATAGAGAAACCTACCGATAAAAACACGAGTTTCCGGTATTTATAATTTTTGAGAGGATTTCTGGTTGGAGCGATAAGGTGATAAATATCCCGAAACGGTTGTTTACAAAAAAGGAATTTCCACTTATGCTGCCCCAGTATATGGAGCGAAGATGTTGAGTAGCATTCGTATAAATCAAACCGAGTTCAACTTATCCGAGAATTATAACTCAACTAGATGTATTTATGCGTATTTTTCACCGGGGGATATTTTCCGGATTCTGTTATTAATTTGTTTTCCATCGAAGTGCAACATTCTCTTCACTTTATTTCGTTTTGCGTCGAGATACACAAACAAGTGGTATTTGTTGAAGTCTCCAACACATTCATAGTGCGGTGACCATTGGACATTTCTACTATTTTATTAGGACTTTCATAATTTGCATGCATTGTTACTTGAGAAATGCAAGAAATTGGGCATAATATTGACATCGATATTGATATATTGATATATTGATATATTAATATATTGATTCATGGATTCATTGATTCATTGATTCACTGACTCATTATTATGTTGATTAATTTATTGATTCGTTGATTAATTGATTCATTTATTCACTGATTTATTAATTCATTATTATAATGATATACTATTATCTACTAGAGAACGGTTGAAAATAGAGCAATTCTACGAACGTCAATCGATTCAGAATGATGAAATTAATGTATTCTGTGAATTTCAAGTCAAGGGTACACCCCTAAAAATTACGGAAAATAGAAAATCATCAGATCTAAGTGATATTGCGTTTGCGCTTATGTGTGCATGTGAAAAAATGTTTAATTTTACGAAAATTACTAGAAAAATTACAAAAACAAAATTTTAGAGAAAATGGACGTATTTCAATTTGATACGAACTTTTCAACTAGAGAACGGCTGAAAATAGAGCAATTCTGCCAACGTCAATCGATTCAGAATGATGAAATTAATGTATTCTGTGAATTTCAAGTCAATCTGCGAAAATGAAGAATTACTTGAAAAAAATATCATAAGGGGTACACCCCTAAAATTCACGAAAAATTGAAAATCATCAGATTCAAGTGATATTGCGTTTGCGCTTATGTGTGCATGTGAAAAAATGTTGAATTTTACGAAAATTACTAGAAAAATTACAAAAACAAAATTTTAGAGAAAATGGACGTCTTTCAATTTGATATGAACTTTTCAACTAGAGAACGGTTGAAAATAGAGCAATTCTGCGAACGCCAATCGATTCAGTAAGATGAAATTAGTGTATTCCGTGAATTTAAAATAAATCAAAAATTACTTGAGAAATTATCATAAGGGATAGACCCCTAAAAATTATGAAAAATAAAAAATCATTAGATCTAAGTGATAGTGCGTTTGCGCTTATGTGTGCATGTGAAAAAAATGTTAAATTTTACGAAAATTACTATAAAAATTACAAAAACAAAATTTTAGAGAAAATGGACGTCTTCAACTTGATATGAACTTTTCAACTAGAGAACGGTTGAAAATAGAGCAATTCTGCGAACGCCAATCGATTTAGAATGATGAAATTAGTGTATTCTGTGAATTTCAAGTCGATCAAAAAATTACTTGAGAAAATATCATAAGGGGTAGACCCCTAAAAATTATGAAAAATAGAAAATCATCAGACCTAAGTGATATTGCGTTTACGCTTATGTGTGCAAGTGAAAAAAAAAGTTCAATTTCACGAAAATTGCCAGAAAAATGGTAAAAACAAAATTTTGTCGAAAATGTACGTCTTTCAACTCGATATGAACTTTTCAACTAGAGAACGGTTGAAAATGAAGCAATTCTGCGAACGCCAATCGATTCAGAAAGATGAAATTAGTGTATCCCGTGAATTTTAAATAAATCAAAAAATTACTTGAGAAGATATCATAAGGGGTAGACCCCTAAAAATTATTAAAAATAAAAAATCATCAGATCTAAGTGACATTGCGTTTGCGCTTATGTGTGTAGGTGAAAACATGGTTGAATTTCACGAAAATTGCTAGAAAAATTGAAAAATCAAAAATTTGTCAAAAATGGACGTCTTTCAACTCGATATGAACTTTTCAACTAGAGAACGGTTAAAAATGAAGCAATTCTGCGAACGCCAATCGATTCAGAAAGATGAAATTAGTGTATCCCGTGAATTTTAAATAAATCAAAAAATTACTTGAGAAGATATCATAAGGGGTAGACCCCTAAAAATTATTAAAAATTAAAAATCATCAGATCTAAGTGACATTGCGTTTGCGCTTATGTGTGCAGGTGAAAATAAGGTTGAATTTCACGAAAATTGCTAGAAAAATTGGAAAATCAAAATTTTGTCGAAAATGAACGTCTTTCAACTCGATATGAACTTTTCAACTAGAGAACGGTTGAAAATGAAACAATTCTGCGAACGCCAATCGATTTAGAAAGATGAAATTAGTGTATCCCGTGAATTTTAAATAAATCAAAAAATTACTTGAGAAGATATCATAAGGGGTAGACCCCTAAAAATTATGAAAAATAAAAAATCATCAGATCTAAGTGACATTGCGTTTGCGCTTATGTGTGCAGGTGAAAACAAGGTTGAATTTCACGAAAATTGCTAGAAAAATTGAAAAATCAAAATTTTGTCGAAAATGAACGTCTTTCAACTCGATATGAACTTTTCAACTAGAGTACGGTTGAAAATAGAGCAATTCTGCGAACGCCAATCGATTTAAAATGATGAAATTAGTGTATTCTGTGAATTTCAAGTCGATCAAAAAATTACTTGAGAAAATATCATAACGGGTAGACCCCTAAAAATTATGAAAAATAGAAAATCATCAGATTCAAGTGATATTGCGTTTGCGCTTATGTGTGCTTGTGAAAAAATGTTGAATTTTACGAAAATTACTAACAACTCGCTATGAACTTTTAAACTAGAGATCGGTCGAAAATAGAGCAATTCTGAGAACGCCAATCGATTCAGAATGATGAAATCATCATCATTAGCATTAAGTGATATTGCGTTTGCGCTTATGTATATACATTGTCCCTTTTTGCTATTTTCTGCTGGAATGGAACTGAAATCATAAATGTCATTTGTTGGTGTGATTCTTTCATACATTGTCGAATTTTAATATTCATTTCACTTCAGTCAAAACATTTCATTGATGATTATGTTCTGGTAGAATTGTTACCCAGGATTATCCTGGTCCAGATTTAAATTTTATTTTTTTTTCAAAAATGTTTTAAATATTTCATATCGTCCGTTGGACACATGTTGTTTTTATGGTTATTGTTCTTGTATACCTGACGAGTAAATAACAAAATCACGAAAATATTTTACAATTCACTTCATTTTCACCAATTACTTACTTACAGGTAAGCACTGATGATGCCTTTGATAGTCAAAAGCGCTCTGCTACGATTTTAATTTAAAAAAATTGGACGAAATACAAAATTTTCCTCCAAGTATATTGGCACGTGCACACAGCTTGACATATAATTACATGACCTTCCTTTCTTGTATTGACGTCAGCAACATGCTTCTTAATTTTCTGGACGTACTTAAGAAACGGTCAATCAAATATAAAAGGCTCAAGAGTTGCTGTACCATGGCAATGGCTTGTATCCTGATTTATCAAGCATTTTTCCTCAGTCATGGAGTAAAATGATGAAACAAAAAGGTACCCTGTGAAACTAGAATTGTGGCTTTGACAAGAATGAAGGGCAGAGTTCCGAATGTATTTGCCTAGTTTTTAATACGCATTCATTTTCATAAAGCTATGTCCTAGTGAAATATTATAAAAAACTTTCACCCTATACGTGTAGGGAATAATATGTTCAGTACCTTGTGCGTAAAACATCAGAGAGAGCGCAAGTACATATGCAATGAACATGCATCATCCCAACAAATCACCTCTTCGCATTATCTCATACAAGGATGAATACGACCCAACTCATCGCCATAAATAAGAAACGTTTATCAGTTTATCCATCATACTCGAACTATTTGTATTCGTTTGTTATGCACTATTGTTTCGGGAAACATTTCGTCGACTATGGAGGAAATCTTGGATACATTCAGCTTATCTGGCAGATTCAGAATAGTGGCAACGATTTCGTCAGGAATGGAATCAGCGAACAAGAGCATATCTGAATGTACCACAAAAGATGGGGTGGATTTATATTCAAGCGTTCCGGATCGATTAATTGAATATTCGCTGTCTGTAAATTTTTGTTACAATATAGGTACTTGAATTATTCACGAATCGGTGGATTATGCTGAATAGAAATCCGTGAAGGATGTGCTTCCGAACGAAATTAAAAAGGTTCGAAATAAAATTAGGTCTGGATGGAGTAACTCTGAAATTTGGCAATCGATGCGAATTCATACAAATTGCAAAGTGGGCCTTGGAAATAATTTATTCATTTAACTACGGGAGTTACGGGAGAGTTTCATCCAAGTTACCAACATGGATTCAAAATTACATTAGTTGCAGGTCAGGTATTGATATCGAATATAAATATTTCATAGACAGATAAAATATACTAGAGAATTGTGTGCTATATTTGAAATCTAGGGGTTTTTTGACAGTGGGCAACTCTATCTAGAGAATAAGAATTATTATCAACCATACCAAATTTTTTATCATGACTAGCATCACAGTCTATATAGCTCTGGCTAAAGTGGACCTAAACATAACCCAATAATTGTACATACAAAAAAACAGAAATTCTATCGGTTGTATGAAAATTCTGATATTCATTTATAACTTTAGATTGAAATTTAGTGAAACAATTTCTTTATACTGTTCGTAATTTTCCACTCAGGCCCTGTCTTCGAAGCTCAAATACTTCCAGAGGGCGCGCTGGATCATTTGCCCCAATAACCACTCCCAATGCCGTGGGTTAAGTGACTATTGGGTCCTAGAATCATGTACCCTGAGCAGGCGGAGTGAAGCAAGGATGACGGCCTTCTGCATTCGTCCGGCTGAGATTTCTGCCATATTACGGCAAGCCAGTATGATTTTTTGGTTTGAGAGTAGTGTGTTAGTCCAGGAGGACTATATCTGGCTCATTAGCTTGTATTAGCATGAGAGTGGATAAGCTAGGTCATACTTTATATGGGCGATATGCACGGACCAATCAGAATAGTTATGAACGGGGTGTGTCTGATTTGGAATATTTGCCCAGTTTTGGATGGGGATTCTCTCCACGTGAGGTTAGTCAGGTTAGGTAAGAGTTGGCTAATAATTGACACATATTCAACTAAAAATAATTCTAACTTTTCTGCTCGTAGACACAAGTTTTTCATGTGAACTTGCCTTACTCTCGTCAATCTTTCCATATCCCACATACCCACCCCTCAGGTGTTCAAATGATCCATGCGGGTCGACTACATGAAGTCTGATCGACTACAACTTTTGCATCTAGCACTAACTCTACTACTTCAAATAAAATCAAACTTTTTCATCCATTATTGAACAAGCGACTGTTTTGAAGGAAGATGTGGGTTAGGGAGACCCTATCCAGGGTAACTTCAACAAGTTTTGAACAAACATCTAGCCATTCTTACTATAATACCGTAGCAGAACTTTTTCTTCGGTGTTATCGAAACAATCAAGTTTCAAAAAGAGTCTTAAAATATCAAGATACGATCAAAACTCGTAGAGTATCAGAACAAGTTTTGGTCGTTTTGGTCTTTGGTCAAAGCTGTAGGAAGAAATTTCTATTTTGGCACATTTCCTCCACGAACCAAGGTAGATGTACTGACGACGTATACCTAGAAGAAAGCCAATTTTATTTGATGCAGATTATATCCTTGATTCAGCCCTCAGGAAAAACACATTGCTCCAGTCCTGAACCAGTGGATATCTGCCATAGTGTCGGGGACACTTTGGATGTGGAAGCCACGAGAGACTGCACTCAAGGGGAAGTACTATCCCCACTTTTGTGAGACCTTGTGGTAGACAGCCTCCTTGTATCAAGTCAAAATATACTTTATTGTCGAATATAATATCTCATTGACCAACTGGAAAAATTACACACTGCACATAATGAAATATTACTCATAAAACAAAAATATGTGCATATAAAAATTTTAAAAGAAAAAAGGAACTGTAAAACATAAAAACTAAGTATACAGTTCAGTCTCAAAAATAACAAATATTACATATAGAACTTCACAGTAATATAGTCAAGATATACAAAAACAAAGCATTTTGAATTAAAAAGAAACGCATATGTCAATCCTGCAGTTAATACCAAAAAGTAACACTTTTTCTTTAAATTATTAAAGTACTGGAAATCAACTGCTGATATTTCTGTCTGAATAGAATTCGACTAATGAACAATAGGCCTTCGGTATCAGAAGCTTTTTCGCAGATTTTCTGAATATAGTGGGACATGTTTCATCTTCAACCTCGTTTGGCAGGTGATTGAACAATTTTTGCCGTTATATACGAAAGACCTCTCACCTTAGATAGTAAAAATAAAGAGAATTCTCAACAGTCATGGTGAGTTTTTCTTTTGCCACTTTATTATATTATTTCGAGAAAGTTTCCAAGAATGCTGAGAGTATTGCTAGATACACAATGCGGGCATCGATTCCGCAATCGTTCCCATTTCATTTTTCAGTGAGATATAACCTTACCCATGACAGCGTCTGAATCCAGTTGTCAGGAGAAAAACATGAAAAAGAAGCAACATTTTATTCAGCAGACGGTCTGGGATGGACACAACGCGCGGCAGTCTCAGACATTTGGGCACTACATGGGAAAATATCCAATTTCAATTTGGTTTGTCACTTCGGAAAGTGTGCAGATAGAACGGAGGCGTATTCAAAATATATCGGCATGTGTGTTTGACACCGCTCGGCTTCCATATCGCGTCTTTTACTAAGAATGTTCGCAAGATTGGAAATTGACCAGATTTATCAACCCAATCAGAAGAATTACATCCACATTGTTTTATTTTATTTATAGAGTTTGAATAATTACTATTAAGGTAAGCTCGGGTAAGTGTGACCGTGATTTTCATTAGTTCGCATTGCATTTAGTCCATCTGATGAACGTGAACTAATATTAACAATGAAATTTTGCAGGTATTTTCTTCGAAGATCAATCTTTGTAATACGCCACAGAAAACTGTTGAAAAACGTATTCTATGAATTTTATTTATATATTCAGATAAATATCTCCATAGGTCACACTTCCCCGGAAATTTGGGGCAAGTGTGATTCTGGCCAAATTTAAAAATATTAATGCACGTAAATCTCTCTTTGGGGCAGGTGTGAGTAAACACTAAAGGAACTTTCACCACAATTTATTTGTTTCGAGATATCTTTATTCAAAACATAGTTAGGAACTTTTTAATATTGAATTTAAAATGCCCCATTGGAGAAAAACAAAAAATAATCGTGAAAGCGAATATTTGTTGAAAAGAAAAATTTACAGGTAGAAATCTGAAAAATTGAATGAGAATTTCATTGATCCCCATCTTCTGACGAGTGGTGATGGAAGCACAGTTGTTATTTTATCCTCAGAAAGTGTATCAATGTCTTCCACATCTGGCCAGGTATATTGTTTGGCTCTCTGAGATTTCCGTATATAATATCGTACTATAGCTGAGAAAACATTACTGTTTAGATTGGCCAAATGAACCAGGTTCACACTTACCCCGACAGATAGGTCACACTATCCCCAATAACATTTAATTTCGGGGTAAGTGTGACATGCAATGGAAAAATGTAAAAAAATCAACTTCATGTAAAAACGGCAATCTATAGTCAGATTCATTGTTTAGGCAGAAGAAAAGTGTATAAAATGGATTCTTAACAATACACTCAAAGCTTGAAATAAACTCGTTATACTCGTTCGGGTTGATAAATTGTAGGTTAGAAAATTGGGGAAAATATTTGAATTTCACGAGATCTTTTTTGTATTTTATATGATGATTATGGATTCATCATAAGTTTAGGCTATTCGTCAATAGATGGCATTGGGCTGTCGACCGGTTTAGCGAAGATAGCGAGCAAACTCACATTTGCCCCAAATTCACACTTACCATGCAAACTCACTATGGAACACTTTTGGTAGTTTATTATATCGCGACTAAAGAAAAATAATTTATCAATTAAGTGGTTGTATACCGGGTGTAACAGGATCATGGTACAGTTCCCCGTATCTCTGTTAGTTTTGAAGGTAATTGCCTTCAAACCATACAGAATTCCGTAATAAAAATAATGCTAAATAAAACAAAGAGACTTTCTACAACCAGATACTTTGAAGAATCCAAACTATTAAATATAAGGAGCATCTATTGCTATGGATGTTTAATATGGATATATAATAAGCAACTGTACCAGTAAGACATCATCTTGAAAGTAACCAGAGCGGCTGAAATCTGAATCTGAACTTCGCCCCAAAACTTTTTAATGCCGTCCCAATAGATAATAAAAAAATCAATAAAATTAAAATATACAAAACTTCTATAAAAAAATGTATTGCAGAAAACCAACCACTCATCGAAGAAATAATTTTAAATGAAAGAAATCTCTTTACATTTCTTTTGAGAACATCATTAAAAAGATAAAGAATAATATACTGAAACACAACAAATATTTTACTCTCTCTGTAGAAAAAACATCAAATGTACAAACTTCGAATCCATCATGAAGTTGGATGCAAAACACAATACAAGCATCATAGTGCTTAGGTGAAACATCCAAACTGCCAATCTTGGATAAGTATAAAACAGATTTTTCCAAAACTTGTAGTTGAATTGATTGAAATTTGAATTATCCCATATACATAATAAGCAGCACTTTCTGAACTTCCGGTTTTGCCGGAAATGATACAAACTTTCGATTTTTGAATTAAACATCCCCTATATTATTACATTTCCAAAATTTGCAGAATATTCTGAATCAAATGATCTCACATAAGTGACATTTCAAACATCCATTCAAGTGTGCCATGATGGTTCCGATTTAATCGAATTGACCGTTCTAATGCTAGAAAAATCGAAATCCCGTCAAAAATACTAAATTGCGTTTTTCATTAGCAAATAAATTTCGTCGCAATCGATTTTGTAGTAAAACTCAATTTTTTCAAATGGAACCATATGGGTACCGTGGTACCATTTATTATCAGCTACTATTGATAAGGAATTAATTCATACCTGGTGATAAAATTATAGCTAAAAGAAAATACAATTATTTTGTCCTAATTTACTGCAACAATTGTTTGAAATGCTGTCCATTAACGTCAATGCACTTCTGAACTCGCATAGCTGTTTCTTGAAGAACGATCGCTAATTGCGGGGGCGTTTACGCGGGTTGTAACGGCGGTTGCATAGACAATATTTTTTGAATGGCCCCACACCAAGGAATCAAGAAGTGTCGAATCATACGACTTTGGAGGCCATCGCACAGGACCATACGTTTTTTTTGAATGCATGTTGAAGGTAATCAATTACTATTCTTGAATTACGGGGAGGCGCTCCATCTTATTGGAAATGCATTCCCTGTCGTAAATGGACAGATAATTCAGTTAACCTGTCCTAAATTCCATTTTGCAGAAATCCTAAGTATCTAGCTCCAGTCAAGGGTCCTTCAAATATTATTTTACCAATGATTCTACGACCGAGTATTCAAAGCCAAACATTGAAACCGAACCTCACTTGAAACGGATTTCATTGTGACCAATGCCTTGTATTTTGTCGGTTAAATAATCCCATATTTATAAACCTTGACTCGTCCAAAAATAAAACTCTTCACAAAAAAGCATTGTTTGGCTGCACATTATTCTGCAAGATCCAATTGCAATATTCCATCCTACGTTCTTGATTATTTTCGTACCGTTTGGTGACTAGTTTTCAATTCAAACCCAATTTACTTTAAAGAAACAGTCTTATCAACTTCTATTTGAGCTAAAACATCAGTTTCCGTTCCTTCGTCAATGATGATAGACGTTTTCCTCGGGATCACGGTTAGGCTCTCTTCGGAATTGATTTTCTAGACGACTGCAATAATTTCTTGCTGGATATTGTACATCAGGATATCGGCATTAAGGTTTCTAATAAAAAACTTAAAATTAAATTATCAAAAATTTTGAGGATTGAAATGTCACCTATTTAATATCATTGGATTCAGAAAATTAGGCAGATTTCAGGAATTCAGTTATATACAGGGTGTTCAATTTAAAAAATCGGAAGATGATATCACTTCAGGCGAAACCGGAAGGGAAAAAAATCATTTGTAGGAAAAAAGTGTCGCTTATTATGTATATGAGATATCCCAAATTTCAATCAATTACCTTTAAAACTAACGGGGGTTGTACCATGATCCTGTAACACCCAGTATATGATAATACAACAAGAACAATCTTAATGATTCATTATACGAAAGAATTACTTACGGATTTTCAACTATTTGGCGAAGTTGCCTAAAATTTTGAAGTTCTGGCGAAGGATATAATAATAATGGACAACACGACGAATTTTGAAGAATATGTCGGTTGAATCATTATCAATATTCTCGTGAATTATGTAAAAACATAAAACTTTCAAGAAACTCAAAATTGAAAGTTGAAACGTCAGAACACAGATTTTGACTTTCGTGAGACTGACTCTATGGTGTGGATTGTATATCAGAATTATGATTGATCTAGGCAGTGATGAAAGTTTAGTTGGTTGTTCAACTGAGCACAGCGAGGGCACCAGAATATTAAAAAAATAAGAAAGCGCATATCTTCTACAAACACTTTTAGTTCATTGTTCTACAACTACAGAACAACGATAAACAATATTGCTCATGAGCATATGATATTATAGCATGAATAATTTTAATTACTTTTGAATTTATTGCTGCGGGTTTATTAAAGGGTTACTTTAATGTGGATATTCTATAATTTGGTGAAGGAACTGTAACTTCGAAATTCTGGCGAAGGAGATCGTAGAATTTTTACATGGGATAATTAATTTTGAAGATATTGATTGGAATCGCCACAGATTATTTTTGAATATTGTGGATTTTTTTCGAAAAATAGTTATCGTCATGAATGCCAGAGATATTTGAATCATGTGAAAATGTGTGATGTACCTGGAATGTGATCGACTTGTCCCAAACTTTAGGTCATGATTATTAAATTAATATTGAATTCCATGTCAACAACAACCTAACGATTCATTTACTTCCATAAAATTTCAACGGTTTTCATCTCTGAAAAAAAAGGGGGTCAGAAACGATTTTTTTTCTTGATTTGTGGAGTGTATGAATATAGAAATAATTTAAAAAATATTCAAGTATTAAATGAATGAACATTATATTATTTCTCCTAATTTTTTGGGCATTTTTGTTCTTTTCTGTTCCTATAGACTCGGCACTTCTCATTCTCCACAACGAACTCAATATCACTCGGAGCATAAGGCATCACCGATGCAGGATTGACTTTGAGCCCCTCCAAGTCCGTCCATATCGTGACAAGGTTAAGAGCCTTCTGCATGCGATCTCTAACCGTTGTGTTGAATTTTCCCTTTGCTAAGACCACAATATCGTCAGCATAGTCAAGGTCTCGATGTCCTGCTTCGTTCAGTGTTTCCAGAAGCAAGTCCACGATCAGATTCCACAGAAGCGGGGATCCTCAGCATTGAGTATCCAGGCCACGTATGGTTCCTCGATTTCTCTGTGTCTGAAAGCTCTAGTTATTGAGTTCATAGAGGTATAGTCAAAAGCTCCTTTTATGTCTAAAAAGGCCGCTAACAGTACCTCTTTATTTCCCAACGTGTTTTCCACCCGCGTTACTAGTTGAACAGTCAGTCCTGGAGGGTGCTTGAGGATTCGTTTCACCAATAGTTATTGGAGCAGTAAAGTTCTTCGAACCTTCAAGGCCCTGTCGAATTTCTTCTGGGGTATCAGATCCTGTAGAAAATTTTGGACCGCGGTAGGGTTGGAGTGTCTGAGGAGAAGTTGCGTAATCCCATAAATGCTTCTCCAGAAGGTTTCCACTCAATCAACAGCAACAGCCGGTTCTTGGAATGATCGAGAAGGTTAGTTGAAAAAATATGAAGTCCACTTCTCCCCCGTTTCACTAGTGACTTATTTGCAGCCACCAACATTCTTCTTCTATCAAGACAGTTTTAATTATCGGCAATTCGCCGTACTGCAAGCATGAGAGCCCTAATGGCCGCCATATACCACACTGGATACGAGTCGCGTGTCGTCTCGCCGTATTGTTCTTAGCTACCATCTTGTATATGCGTCGCTCATGCCTTGCAATCAGAGGGGTGGTATCTCTCCTCTGATGTGGTGTTGATTTACCAGAGGTCAGTCTCTCATGGAAGAATATCATGATATTTTATATTTGATTTAACAAAGTGCGCCTCTTTGAATACTTCAAAAACGAATGGACAGAATTCAAACTTCCGGTATTATGCCTTTTATAACCTACGGGGTTGCAAGCACTGCATGCAGAGGAAAAGCGATTTGTAAGCGGAATTTATTACGGAAGATGCCACCTTCAACACTAGAGTAAAAGTTCTTGATGATATAATCCCCTTCCTACTTCTATTTTTCAACCCATCTTCGTCATAATAACGAATGAATGCCGACTATAAACCCTTCTAAAGTAAAAGATTTTTCAAATTCAAATTTCATTTGCAAAATTCGAAAGCTGTTATCACCGACCAAACAAGAAACTGGAAAGCGTCATTCTCCACCAGGATGGAATGCCACGGGTAATTATAGCTATCAGACAGTAATTGAATCTAGCACTCCTCAAAAAGTCCCGTACACAAGTCTGTTCCTTTTTCTGCAGTCCAATTCTCATTTAATTGGAGACATCAATTAGGCGGAAAGCGTTACTTTTCCACACGATAAATTCAAATTTGTCTTGAAGAAGGAAGAAGACGGGAAAACTCGTGGCCAGCCGCTCGACGAACCCTTAATTAAGAGTAGTGGAGATGGTATCGGCATAAAAATAGGATAGGGATTTTCTCTCGATAAGTAAAAGACCGTGGAAGGGTCTCATTCCATCTTGATCTATCTAAATCTACCTATAACGTTTCGCCTTATCGACAAAGTGCAGAGATTTTTAACAAAAGTACCTTGCAGCATGTAAGTGCTCTTTTCTTCAATATCTTTTCTCAATTCCCAGTTTCTTGCGAATCTTATCTTAATCCGCGACTTAGATTTCAATTATGGGTCCTTTATATCAGGTTATTGTATAGACTTTATTGAGTTCTTTCGCCGGCTTTTGGGAGAGAATCGAGAAAGTCTTCGTCGGATGGTTTTGAATTGATATTTCTCTCAAGGCGTAATCTTAATTGAAGTGATCAGAGTGTCACATGCTTGATATCCGTCAACCGGCTGCATCCAAATGCATAAATGTAAGGATTACTTCCATCAATGTCGAAACACCAATTTTCACAAATATTTCCTCAATGTGGATAATACAGGGCGCCCCAGGGATGTGTGCTTAGTCCATAACTTTTTTTCTATAAGCTATGTCAAAATGTTATTGTCGTAAATGAGTCGGAAAGGGGATATTTTCCAAAAACTGTTATTAGGCGCCATTTTTCCAATATGGCGGCGCGAGTGGCAGATACGTGATGGTAAAGTTGAAATTCGGAAAGAGCACATTGAAATCTATAGAATTACCGATTTCAAAAACTCCCAGAAAACTTTCCATGCAACATTTTTTTTCGAACTATGCTTGGAATTTTTGTACGTCCAGTTACATCCATAAATGTCCGGTAAAAGTTCATCGGAGGTCTGAATACACTGGATATAATATCTTATGTACGTACGCCGTACGAATGCCCAATGGATGGAATGGTAATCTCCAGTTATTGTTCTACCCTTATCCAAAATATCAATCATGATTACTCCATGGCAATCCCAAAAAACTGAAGCAAGAATTTTTCCAGCAGATTTTTGGACACGAATCTTCTTAGGTCTTGGAGAATCGGAGTGTCGCAATTCCATCGATTGTTGCTTTGTTTCTGGATCGTAGAAATGTACCCAGGTATCATCCATAGTATCAATTCGGTTTAAGAAGTCTTCATCGTTTTCAAATCGAGCACAGATCGAACGCGATGCTACTACCCTTGAACGCTTTCGGTCATTATTCAAACATTTGGGGATCCATTTTGCAGCAATTTTTCTCATTTCCAAATTGACGTTAACTATATGATGAACGCGTTCGTATGAAATATTCAGTGCTTTAGATATCCGTTTTAGCCCAATTCGACGGTCTGTTCATGTCATGAACTGCATCGATATTTTCGGGGACTGACACAGAAACTGGCCTTCCCGATCGGTCATCATCTTCAATGGAAACTTTACCTATTTTGAAGCTTGCAGTCCTATTTTTCACGGTCGCATATGAAGGACATTGATCACCAAGGGTATTAAGCATATCTTCGTAAATCTGCTTACCTCTTAACCCTTTTAAATACAGGTACTTGATTTCGATTTTCACAATTTTGGTAGACAAATTATCTCTTTTAATTTATTGCGTGACTCTGGTTTACTTTTTTGACGTCAAACTTTACACTGACACTTCTAACAAGTTATTGTTTGTTGCTATGGTAACACAATATTTTGTTTATGCAGGGAACTGGTCTAGGCTAACTAGATATCAATACATCCTCGTAAATACTGGACTTAATCTGTACGTTCAGTATGTAACGTTTTTTTACTTTCACTGGCTAAACTGAATTGGATCAATTAGAAACTTCCATTATTGTACATTTACGAATGTACACTGAATGTAGAATTCTGGACCACATTTGTACATTCACCGTCGTACGTACACTGGACGAACAGCACCTGGTCAACATGAAACGTCTTCTGTGGAAGTTTTCTGAAGTAGACCTTATGACGGATAATAATAATAATGTAATCATAATACCCCCTTATAAACTCATACTTAGAGTGTACCTATATTATATTATTATTATTTTCCATGGCGCTCCGGGGCAACTCAGTCATTTTTGGTGGAGTATTCACTTATATCGCACATCCCGATTGCTTTTTCAAACAAGGCATGTGGTCGCCTATCGAATCCTAGGAAATTGAGAAGGATTTTCTCATTCCCAAGATTCGAACCTGGCCCAAGTTTCATAGGCCAACATCTAACATACCTGGACCATAACTGTATGTTCACCCTTGTACGTACGTTGGACATACAGCATGTGATCTACTTAAAGCGTCTACCATTTGTTATGAAAAGATGAATGAATTTTATAAACTTCAAAATACCCAATATTTTGCCTGTTTTATTCCTTTGGTTATATTGAATTTGATTCTATTAGTTCATCCTGAATAATAGAAACACTTTTGTATCAGACACATCATTTTGGTAAATATGAAGAGAAGTGTCAAGAATGACAGTGTCATCACAGATAGAAAAGTAATAACTGTAAGAGAATAAAAGCCTAAATGAGCACAAAAACTAAAATGAGTAATTATGTAAATAGATATTTACCTAACAAAGTCATCTAACGGAGTTTAATTGTACTAACAAATAAGGCACGATTTCCAATAGTTTTGAAGCTAGAATAATAGAGGGCGTTCGATTTATTCAAGGAACTAGAGTATAATAGAAGATAGAAGTGTTACTAGGACATCTACAGGTCGCGCAAGCGCAAATGTGATCTCAGTGATGATCGGTCTTGTTGATGAAGGGTGTGGTTTTTAGTTTGTATCCACTTAAATTCAATTTACCCCATTTCATTTCTCGCAAAAGTAATAAGTAGGGTTTTTGGAGTGAAATGGAAGAGTTGAGTCAAGACAATAATTATATTAGATTCATTACAGTTCGATAATTATGTCTTTACCCGTGCGTCATCATCACAATACCATAATTCTTAGCTTAGCAAACAAATGTAAACGAATTTTGAATCGCTTATAGCGGTTGTTAGAAAGAGATGTTCGATAGAGGATGTGTGATTTCTTCGATCATAAATTGATGACGCATGGGTAAAGATACAATACAAATCGAATTGTAATCATCAAGTTGATCACGGACCTCAAAGTAAGTATTGAATAGTCGTCATTCCGAAATATATAACCTGAATTTGGTGACCGAGTTAGCGCAGTGGCCAAGCACTCGATTCATTTCCGGGGTAAGCTCGCAATAACCATCCTCACACGAACTTAGACAATAGCAGTATCCAATGGAATGCAATGAACGACACGCATAAGCTTCGCAGGAGGCGTGTTATTATGTCACCTACGACCCATCAAGGCTCCACAGCTCGACCTACCGTCAACACCAGCGGAGGAGGCTGTCAGCGCCCCCTGATCGGGGGCCCTAGGCACCACTTGGCACAAGCGCTCGCCCTCCTCCCCAGCAATGGGTGGGGGGGGAGGCGGCTTTATGTGCGTCCGTATCTCATTCCCCAACGTCCCAGCCTATGTGAGGCGAAGAATGAAGGGCATGCAATACGTAATGATCTGTAGATACTTGTGGAAATGTCAGACGCAATTTTAGAAAATATATTTTTATTTATTTATTTATTTTACTCGATTCACGACCTGTGGGTCGTGGGTTCGATTCTCCAATAAGGCAGATCTTTTTTCTTTAGAAACTATATCTGGTTCATTGAAGAATGACTCTCGCACGTTTCATGTTTGACGGGACTACGAATAAAGATGCTGCTCCTAAGGTGGCGTATAGAGTTAGTAACGAAGCCTAACCAGAACACTTGTGTGAATAAGATTATATGTTGTGAATGTCCAATATTGTATTACGGGTGAGGATATTGCTTCGAGCAAGACAATCCTCATCCACCCGACGAAGCCCGTATTATTTACGCCGATTAGAGGCCGGGGCAGGACGGATTCTTGCATAACACATATGGGGAGCTCTGGGTATATCTTACGACGAATCCCAATAATCCAAAGAATGAATGAATGATGAATAGTTTATATCGATAATCTTAACTTGTAAAATCATCATCATCATATTTATAATTTATGTAAATGTAGAAAAAGCGTATATTATGAGGGTGTATCAGTAACAACGAAGTTCTATTTAAATTCAGTTGAACCAGAGAACGCTTCAGACTGATCTCATTCACACCAGTCACCTGTGATGAAATTTCATTCGATTTACCAGTTTCGTCTCATGTTGAACTATTCAAAAAGCAAATTTGAACTCTACTGAAAATTTACCTTGCTCGTCTTCTGATGATGACTCACAATGTTGGTTTATATGCAAATTCGGAATAAAAATCACTTTTGGAAACAAAGCAAAGTGAATTTTCACAAAGATAAAAATTTGTTTTTCCTGAAGATTGTTCTTTTCATAGAAAATTCATGACTGATATTTTTGTAAATGGAGTAGAATGTCAATATGTCTTTTTTTTAATAGTAGATTTGTCATAATAGTACATTATCCAAAAATTATAAATCGATCTTTTAACCTCCTCAGTCCCCCGGTCCAGCCGACTGGACACATTTTCTTTATGTTCTAATACAAAAAGGGTACAATTTGTGATGCTTGAATCCACATGTCCAGCGTATAGTGAACGCGTGTCTTGATAATTACGACGCAATTGGTGCTGAGAGCAGCATACTCGCCCCAGCTTTCGTGAATGCAAGGTGAGGTAATGGCGAACTCCAGCAACTCGAAATGTAAGTAAAATTTTTGGTAGTTTTTGTGAGAAATCAAATGTGAATTGATATATGTAGTGAAATTCAGGCCTTTTGTAGTTCGCAGACGTAATTGTAATGTCAATAGATATTTTTTTTATTTATTGAAAACTCATATACTTTGTCGTCCCGCCGGCTGGACTCTCGGTTTCAGTGTGGTAATTTGTATTACTTTCCAGGTAGTGTTGCGTACATGAAAAAAAAATTGGATGACGAAGAACTGAGGAGAATATGGGATGAAAGCGATGCGAACCTCAGCTTTGATGATGAAAATGAAGAATTTTTGGTACGAGATAGACACTCGGAAAGCGAGTTTGAAGTTGATGATAACGAGTATGAGGGATTGGTCAATTTTGATGAAATTCGAACACAAACTCTAGTTTCCTAAGATCCTATTGAGACTCTTGAACCTAAAGACGCTTCAAACGATAATATCCCATTGTCAGTTTTAAGGTATCAATTCATAAAAAACAAAAAAGCTGTTGAACGAAAGAGTTTGAAATGGGAAAATAAAGTTTTTCATCCAAATATTTTCGAAATTATGGATCAAGAGTGGAGCATCGGAGAAAGAAGAAATTGGTCACCTTTTCGTTATTTTAGCCAATACCTGTATGATGAATTTTGGAGCTTGATGTCAGATCAGAGCAATATCCGTGCCCTCCAAGATAATTTACCGCCACTTAGAGCTACGTGTTCGTATTACAAGAAGTTAGTGGGCTCTTGTATCATAATGGGTTGCTTCAAGATGCCAAGAATACGTATGTACTACAAAAATACGTTGAAAATTCCCGTAGTCACAGTATTACCATGTGACAGACTATTTAAACTCCGTAATTATATGCATTTGGTAAATAATTCAGAAATTTCTGCTGACACTAAAAAAAAAGAATAAGTTCAACCAATAAATGATGCACTCAAAGGAAAGTGTATTACACTTCCGCACACAAAAGAACTCAGTATTGATGAGCAGATGATCCCATTTTCGGGAAAATCTGTCTTGAGGCAGTACGTCAAAAACAATCCCAATCCAGTAGGCTTGAAAAATTTTGTTTTGGCCACTCCTCCCTCCTAGATTTCTTTGTTTACCAAGGCACATGGTCAGAAGGTAAACCCGAACCGAAGCTAGGTATTGGGGGAAGTGTTGTGAAACGACTGACCCAAAATAATTTTCATGGATAGATATTTCACTTCATGTCCTCTCTTTGATTATTTAGAGAACAAAGGCGTTCATGCAGTTGGAACTATCATGAATAATAGAGTGCCTGCTTCGGCAAAAAAGATAATTCGGTCTGACAAAGATCTAATGAAAGAGGGTGGAGGCGCTTTTCAAGAAATATTAAGGCTTGATGGACGACTTGCAATAACCAAATGGATAGATAATAGGTCAGTGTTAATGTTGTCTTCATCGGAAGGAAGTTTGTCAATAACTGATATTACACGTTGGGATAAGAAAACTGGACGATACATCACAATATCCCGCCCAAACTGCGTTGGTGCATACAATAGGGCAATGGGAGGGGTTGATCTGAATGACAGAATGATATCTTACTACAGAATGTCACAAAGAACAAAAAAAATGGCCTATCCGTTTTATATTCCACTGTATTGACTTGGCAATAGTAAATTCTTGGTTGGAGTATCGATTGGATCAAAATGCTATGGGAGTTTCCAATCGCAACATTATGGATCTATTGACATTTAAAATTTATATAGGTGAATGTCTGGCCAAGGAAGCAGATTGTCCAATAACTAATCAAATGGATATTGATTACGTACCACCGGGATATCTTCAATCAAGGAACACGTCAGGACCTGAACCTATTCCTCCAGCAGACGTCAGGAAATCGTCGAACAAGCATTTACCTATATGTGCAGTAGAAGACAAGAAT
Organism: Chrysolina americana; assembly: GCA_958502065.1. NCBI lineage: Eukaryota > Metazoa > Arthropoda > Insecta > Coleoptera > Chrysomelidae > Chrysolina > Chrysolina americana. Next base: position 94,046,170 of record OY293413.1, on the reverse strand, counting down.
AAATTCATGAGATGTCGCAACAAAAACTGCAGTGGTAAAACTCGATATCAATGCAGTACATGTGATGTATTCCTGTGTATTCAACCACAACGTCAATGTTTTTATGAATTTCACTCTTAACATAAATATATTACTGATTTTGTTACGTAGCGATGTGTCCAGGAATTTGAATAAAAAAATATATTTCTGAGTATCGGAGAGCAAACGAAATTTATTTGTAAAAGAGTCAACTTCGACCCTGGTGTCCAGCTGGCTGGACTATGTTTTTTGGGTAAAAAATATTATGGAATAATTTTTTTCACAATTTATTCGATTGGCAAACATCATTTTTGAGAGAATAATGGAAAAAAATATCCATTTGGAAAAGTTTTTTTTTGGTATGACCGAAGAGGTTAATGCAATAGTTTTTTCTTTACGGAATCAATTTTAAGTTTAGTTTTTGTATTTTTACCTAGAGTGTGTATGTGATATTTGTATTTTTGAAAATTTATTTATTTTATATTTGCAGAAATTATTTTGGGTTAATAATTTTATCTCTGCTTATTTTGACTATTGTTAATTTATAGACTATTTTTAATAAGCGGCTTGAAAACAACGAAAAGAAATTGCATTTTGTGATGTCCCAGGGACATCTTTGGAAATGATTTATATACAGTGATTTAATGTAGGCAAACAGCTTTGAAAATGTTATCGCGAGTTTTTGAAAAAAAAAGGCTTCGAAAAGAGCGAGAAAAAAAATCCTTTTGTGCTGTCCCAGGAACATCCTAAAAATAGCGCGTGCGGTGGACATTTGGCTATACGTACACGTTCTATTCATGTATGAACAGAAAATCGCAGTGGAGGTTTGATGTCCTAAAAACTCGTACTTTTAACATCTATGGGATGTTTTTGTGCTCGCTGGAGTGCACCCAGTTTGAAAATTAAATGGTATGTCACATACAAACCTTTATTAGTTTAGTTTAGTAACATTTAGCGTCACATTGTGAAAGGTTTGTTGGTCAAGGGGGCTCGGAATGGAATTCAATTAGATTCACTTCACTCATGTAATTTCTCATTGAGATCATTTTGTGTTAGCTGGGCTACTTATCCATCACTTGAGAATCAAACCTAACAGGGCTTTATCAACTGTTTTGCCGAATCAGAGCCAAAACAACCGACAGCCATATGATAACGAGTACAGTTGGAGCACCTGCAAACCTGAAGCTCTTCAGTTTTGACTCAGAGTCTCATAGATGTATAAAACCGTTACATAGTACCAAGTTAGAACTCCCCTGTCTAGCTGATTGCCATTCAGATCCAATATACTTGAATACTCACCATAGTTGACCGGCTAGACGAATGAAAATATGACCACTTAAGGTCAAAAAAGTGGCAGAGGCTGCTGTTTAACAGCCTGGATTGATTAGCGCAAGCTCACTCTTTTGGGCCGAAATATATTTCGAATTTCTGAGATAAACACTAAAATTTCAACCTGCGCCATCTGTCAGTTCACAAGAGCACTTCTACCATAGCGTGCACTTCAGTCCATCATGGCCTAACCTTTTCAAGAGGAAATTGACTACTTGGCGGTAGATCATCAAACTAATAATAATAAATAATTCATTGTGGATTTAAAGTGTGATTTTGTGGAGGAAATTTGTTTCTTGGCATGGATTTTTGGTGTTTTAATCCCCCAGAATGAAAAATCTAAATGATTTTTTCAAGACAATAGTCTTGTAAAGACAGTAACTGCAGAACACTGACTTTAATGTTTAGTTCAATTATTCTTTCCATTGAAAACTATAGATAGTCGATATACTTTTCTTCCATTTCAGTGAATCCCAATATTTCAATATACTTTACTTTAAAACACTAAGAACAATACAAAATGTACCATTACACAATAGCTTATAACACCATATAAAATATAAGTAAATGTATTCATTTTTCCTAGTACTAGTTTTGAATAATAAGTTCGCTATCAGGCACTGAAATATTATATTACCAATACATCGTTTGAACTCACATATATCTTTATGAATCCCATTTTTCTTCTGAAAAAGCTCTTGTATAAAATAGTTATAAGATGCTATACATAATTACGCATGGATTAATCTAATCATAAACAGCGGCTAGGTTCCATACATTTGACGAGTCTAAGGCTACTTCTTTTGCTGAAGTGAGTCATAAGAGGGCGGTGCTGAAACCAAAATTCAATGATGAGCTTCATAACATATATATTTAGGTACAAAAAATCTTGGAAGTTCGGTGTGTCCTAATCGCAAGTTGATGAATTGGACTGATCAGGATTTGAATCAGAGGCTGTTAGTTTTCCAGACTTTCGATCAATAATATAGGTTTACGGTTACGGCCACATAAAATATACCGCGTGGCTCTATCCAGTGGCAGCTTGTGTAATTGAAAGGGAAAGTCAAAGTTTATCACGTATATTATGGGTCAAAACAGGCATACAGGATGACAAGGGGTCAGGAAATCAGATGGGAAAAGAGGAAAGTGGAAGCAAGATACGTTCTAGGTTTGAGTATAGTACTTTTTCAGTTTTTCAACTAACCGTTCAAAATGTTAATGCCAAGCTATATTTTGTCTGTAGTAGAAATATTAAATATAACGAATCTGAATACTCACCGTTATCGTGTGGATAAGCCTGTCCAGAAAAACCAGAAGCCTCTCTAGCCTTTCCATTGAAATCTAAATAAATTCAAAATATGAATATTGTTAAAGTTGTTATTGTTATAATTGTTATTTCTATCAACCAGCTGCCAGTGGCGTAGCTAACGTTCAGCGAGCCCTCCCGCAGGAACCTGCTTTGCGCCCCACCTCCTAACCCATAAATTTTTAATAAACTCAAATTTATGAACTGATTTCCGAAATTTCCAAAATTTATTAATCAATATTGAATATAGATAAAATACAGCACACAGTATTACGGACATATAAATAAAAGACATATTAAAACACTAGCTACAACCACAGGGTGGGGGTAAGTTCGGGTCCCAACTGCTTTCAGTGTGAGAGACTTTAGTCCTGCCTCCTATTTCCAGGGGGCAGGCAGAGTCGCCCCACACCTGTCCGGAGACAGCTTGGATGTTTCCCTGCCTCCTCCATTAGACATTACACCTCAGTTCCTAGTCATCTTCTAGTTGCTCATGGAACAGGTCCAGTGCCTGTTATATCAGCCCCTGATGCTTTCTCGGGGCATTATGGTAGCTTCGGATCCTGGTGATATCCCTGGTCAGAGGGCTTCCAAGGATGTGATGTCTGTAGAATTTATCTGCGATCTTTTTTATGTATTCAGTGATCGTCTCGACATTGGCCAGCTCATGCAATGCGGCTAGCCGAATGTACCTGTCACTATCCGTGACGATACGAAGTACTTTATTTTGCATCCTCTCCAGCCGTACCATCTGGTACGCGGGAAGGCTGCAGAATATTGGACAGGCGTAGGTCATCGATGGCCTGATCACCTGTTTGTAGATCAACGCTTTGTTTTCCATCGAAAGCTTGGAATTCCTCGCTATCAACGGGTATGTCCGTTTTACTGCACCCGCAGCTCGTTGAATTGCCAAGCTGACGTGTTTAACGAGCGTCAATCTCCTGTCCAATTGTACCCCCAGGTACCGCACAGACTCTGACTCCTCGATCCGGGTTCCCAGAGCCACAAAACCCCCCCGTAATCTCCACGGTACTGCGTTTTCTCTTCTTAGTGAAGTTTATGAGCTCTGTTTTTCCCGGATTGACCACTATTCTGATACTCGCTAGATACGGCACGACCTGTCCATCCAGGTGTGTTGCCACACGGGCAGCAGCGATATTGCTCTCACCCGCCTGGGCGAAAATTGCCATGTCATCAGCGTATACCGCCGTGCTCGAGTACAAAAGTGGTGAGAGGCAGGATCCCTGCAGCACACCCGCTTCGATTGGCCTCATTGCCGAGCTGGTACAATTTATTCTAACCTTGAAAGCCCTACCAACCAAGTAGGAGTCTAAAAGTCTGACCATGTACCTAGGCATGCCTACTCTCAGCATCTTCGCGACCAAGCCCTCTGTCTAGACGGTGTCGAAGGCTTTCTGTACATCCAACAGGACCATCACTATGTTGAAGCCTCGATGGAAACCTTCCCTCACCCCGTGAACAATTCTTGCCACCTGAGAGGTTGTAGAGTGACCTCTCCGGAAGCCGAACTGCTCATCCGGAATGAGTCGAAGGTCTTCCTCGAGATTCTCAACTCTCTTCAGCAGGATCCTGTCCACCAACTTGGCGACCGCACTCAGCAGTGAGATGGGGCGGTAGCTCTCTATTCTTTCTTGGGGCTTTCCCGCTCTTAGTATCGGGACAATCTCTGCATGCTTCAGGCATTGCGGGTAGTGCTGCCACTTTATAATGAACTCAAAATAAACTGATCGAAATTTCCCTATGAAAAAACACCCACCTTCAAACGCAAGGCAAAATTTTCTGGTTTCCTTGCGCCCCTGTCAACCTTGCGCCCCCCTGCGCCGCGGGGTTTGCGGGGGTGCTAGCTACACCACTGCCAGCTGCACACCCATATGACTACAACCCCCAAAAGTCTTCGAAAACTGAGTAGGTAATCTTTAAAATGATTTCAGAAATAAAATAGACAATGACAAGAAATTTATGAAAGGAAATGAAAGGGATATTGTGCACTTATATAATATACAGGGTGAACTACAATCCCATAACGAAAATTTAATGGGGTACTGGTCTGCCACGTGCGGAAACCCCTGTAAATTATAAGAGCTATCCTTGTTGATTGGACAAATTTTTAACACGCTTCATTTAGCTTCACCTGTATGTTTGCATGTTTGTAACCGACTCCTTTATAAATCCTTTGTATACTTATCAAGAAATGGTGACAATAAGATTATTTGATGAGTTTGTCTAATTATCCTGATCAGGATCGCCAGAATTGAATAATTTGCCTCTCATAATATACTCTGTTTGAGAGCCTTTGCAAGAATTTAAAAAATCTGCGTCGTGGATGGGTAATTAATGCGCCTGCTGACTTTCTTGGATATGGTCGCTATTTGTTTTCAGGCTCTCTCTGGAGAAAAAAGTTTTGATAATAAATCAAGTACCAAAAAGTAAAAAATAAAATATAGTTTAAAAACTAAAAAACACGCTTTTATAGCACATTGAACTGAAAATTAAAAAATAATTGGTTATATAGACAGAAAATAATAATCGAAAAATATATGGATCACTGTGAAAAAAGCGTTGGGTGCTCGATAAACGAAAATATGAAACAAAGCGCAAGATAGTCATTAAAAAAGTGGAGCTTTATACCAAAAAGAATACAAGATATATCTGGAGTGGCTGACAAGGAAAAATGTTATGCCAAAAGTTGCCACTGACACTGTATTTTTAGCATATTTTCCAGAACTGATGGTGTTTTATATTTTTTTTGGTAGATTTGGTAGTAATTATTAAAATCGATGGTGACCATACATGAGACAAAATATCACTATCACTATAGTTCAATGAACTAGATATTTTTTGAAACGGAAGAGTTAATGTTGTAAGCCGAAAAAGTCTGCCGTTTCATCCCCTAATGATGTCATTAGATGTTTTAAAACACTCTTTATTGCATTAGGTAATTTTTTTCTTATTTTTATTTCGTGTATATTTATTTCCTTTTTTTTACAATAGGTTGTTTTCATTATGCGTTATTTTGGAGGATGCAGAAGTCACGAATTTTTAAGTATGAAGATATCCGATATAGAGGACTGGGATTCCGTTGTGGTAGTGAACGTACTGGGTAAAACTGATGAATTGAAGGAATTTGTGGATGAAAAAGTTCTCCGCTTTGCCTTTATTAAGACTTTATATGTGTTTGCGGCTTGTTTGGGAAAATCCCCAGCAAAATCGTAATATATTTAGGATTGCCAATCCCATCTTTCTGTACGGGACATTGCTTTCGTCGCAATTCTGCTACTGCTCTAACTAATGCAGGGGCAACTATGACTAACTTAACTTGGAGAAGTTTTACGGTGCCGGAAGGGTATTTGAAGGATAGCATCGAATTAAGAAATAAAACGGTGCGTATGTTCTCCACTTTGCCATTAGAAGAGGCAGGTATCTCGACAGTAGAGTGAACAGAAGGTCCATCTATAAAATAGAAGAAATTGTTTCCAGTAGCGGAAGTAATTTCCAGGGCACATTTCAAAATTGTACATTTATTATTGGTAATGACGTGAATGAATAAAATATAACCTTTCTTATTTTGTTTTTACAAAGTTTTTACCTGAGGGTGGTGCAGATGGAGGGTATGGTGAAACATCTCCAGGAGACGGCAGTACGAATCCGACTGAGGGTTGGTACTGATTTCCTCCAACAGGAGGATATGGAGGATAGACGATCCCACCAGGCTGGTCACCTGCAGGATAAGATGGATATCCCGGTCCATTCGTTGGTGGATACTGGACACTAGAAATAGGAGTGGTTTCTTGAAAGCCACCAGGTTGGTTCGATCCACTCCCTATCTCTATATTTCCTATTTCGGGATACATGTACACCTCGAGGTTACTGTGGACTCCAGGTAGCTTGGCTGTGATCTGAAATGAGAGTTGAGCACTATATAAAAAATGTTCATTTTTTCTTTCTTTTTCTTTTCTTTCCTTTTTTTACTTTATTTTCTTTTAATTTTATTTCCCTTTCTACCGCTTGTTTGACGAGTTTACTTGTAAACGTTCATATTATGGTGTCCATGCCTTTCAATAACCATTACGGAAAATAGCGATTGGGCCAAAAATATTTGAATTCGGACTACCAGATACCCATAAAGGACCTCGTACTATTATAGGTAAGGTTAGGTTTGAACGTGAGTGGGCCCATATCAGGCCCTCCACTGCGGCCAAAGGCCTATTGTGGCTCACCCTATGGTTATATTTCTCCCAGTATATCCAATCTCTTAACGAAATTGAGGAGTACGTTGGGAGAACAATTTACCAGGTTCTCTGGCCTTACTGTTGTATTGCCAAATGTTGAAAATCTGGTTCTGGCCGCTGCGGGGCATGTACATAAAATGTGCTTAGCCGTTTCATCCTCCTCCATGCATAGGCGGCACTCTGCATCTTGTGCAAGCCCGATTTTATGCATGTGGTGTTTGAGTTTGCAGTGGCCAGTGAGCAAACCTACTATAACTCTGAGATGTGATCTACTGAGTTCTAGCAGCTTGTCAGAGTCCTGTTTTTTCCTTGTGCAAGCAATAAATGCTTTGGAATGGGCTAGGCCCGGTAGACTACGCCAGTACTCGAGTCTTTTGTTGTCAGCCCAGGATGTTATGACATTCTTGGCAGTGCTATGTGCTATACCGATTACCGGTTCTGGCCCAGTGAACGTTGTTTCGGCCCCCCCTTTTGCTAGGGCGTCCGCTATTTCGTTTCCTTCTAGGCCCGTGTGACCTGGTATCCAGACTAGGTTAACGTTGTTGCGTTGTGCCAGTCGGTTTAAGGTTTCTCTGCAGTTCCATACTGCTCTGGATTTAAAGCAATTGGATTCAAGCGCTTTCAGTGCCGCTTGACTGTCTGAAAATATTTTTATTGTTTTTCGTGTGTGGCGTCGATTTTCCAGCTCCCTTGCACACATTTCAATGGCATATACCTCTGCCTGGAATACCGTAGCTAATTTACCCATACTGAATGAGCGTTCCACTACTGGGTTTATCCCGTATATTCCGGCTCCGACACCTTCCAAACTTTTGGAACCATCGGTAAACCAACGTTCATTTGCCCTACATAGGTTAGTTTCATTCCGAACACAGTCTTCTCTTTCGGGGATGACCACAGTGTAGGACGTGTGAAGGTTGATAGTTTTAGGCATGATGTCTGAGGGCATTCCCAGAATGTTGTGAGCTGTTATGCCCTCCAGCATGCTGCTGCTTCTCATGACTACTGCCTGCGGTAGACCAATGGCCTCTTGGTAGAGTCTGTATGTTGCCCATCTTGCCTCTCTCTCCAAACCTATGTGAAGAGGAGGTAATCCGAGAAGGGCTTCCATTGCTGCCGTTGGCGTGGAGCGAATGGCCCCAGTAATCGCCAGACACGCTTGTCTCTGTAGTCCGTTAAGTTTAGCCTATTATACTCGTATGATATATGGAACTCGCCAAACTGAATTCTGTAAGCATAAGAGTTGATATACTGCCTTACTTAGCAAAAATGCCGTATCGGCTTCCGCTATCTTGCTTACAATTTTGAAAATCCGACCTTCATACTAAGGAAATTCTCAAACTTTTGTACATACGGCAAAATGATTTATCAATTTCAGCTGGAGTATACATCATTTTTGCTTGGTAAAACGCAAAATTTATATGATTTCAAACCTAAAGAATCCAATGTCTCAATATTTATATTTTTGGTAGATACGGCATTTTAGCTATAAGCACGGCAGTATAAGTAATGTTTATTGAGGTTACTTTCCTACTGCCACCGGTTAAAATTTATCAAAATTTGTATAAATTGGAGTTTGTTTTCTCCCCCGTCACGGATTTTCCTTCTGACTGTTTCATTCTGAATTATTTGTACGTATAACTTGGTTAAACCGCGTAACTCTGCTATGGCGCGCAACTAGGTCTTAGCACGTAACTAGGTTTTTAGCGTATAACCAGGTTTTAGCGCATAGCTTGGTTAAGGCGAGTAACTAGGTTACCAAATGATATATAGCAAAAATCCCCATGTAGAGTGTGTTATCGATGTCTTTATTTTTCGAAGAATTTCAACGATACTATTGTCATTGCGTTGTCATGAGGTTTGTCAAATATTGGTTTCGGTCATTAACATTTTTTGTAGCTAATCTTGCATGGGCTAATTATAGTCTAGTCAACAAGTGCCTTTTAGGACAACTTTTCTCAGCAGTCTCGGAAAAATATGAACCAGGTGTCATTCGATTCAGAATAGCATGTAGATGATTTTTGAAAGAAAGTTTTGCTTGCAAAAATTGCAAAAGTTATAAACAAAATCAACTAAAAAAAAGGTGTTGAGTTTTTGCGAATATCCCAAAAACTAAGTGAGATTTTTTAAGTCTGAAAACAAATTCAACTCCCGGAAACTGTAGGACCAATAATTATAATATTTCTAGATACTGAAAATACGGCCGAAACTTCAGATACTTCATCAACAAAAGCTATTGAAATATATTAAATATAAAATTGAAGAATTGAAAAAATTCAGGGGCTTACTAGATAGTTAAAAAACAATAATGCACCGGAAACAAATTTGTATCGAAATTCTTGTTTTTATCTACTTTTTCTTTATTTGATAAATAATTTGTTGTAAACGAATAAATGTTTAGGTCATATATTTTTTCTCATTCTACTCACCGTAACAGAAACAGCCATGGATTTTTTATTTTTTTTAAATTTTTTTTTTATTTCTAAATATTCGTTCTCTGTAATTTCATAATTTGAAAAAGAAAAATCATGGCTGTTTTTGTTACAGTAAATAGAATTTAAAAAATAGTGTTCTCTAATATTAATTATAAGTGGTGGAAATTTATTGTTGAATTAACAAAGGCGTTTTTAAGTAATAAATTTTGTTTTGAAGAACGATTTATTTTCAATCATTATTTGCATCAAAGATGAGGATTTCTAAAAAATTCATTCATTTTATAAACAACACAAAATCATTTCCATGCAGCTTCTGATAACAAAGGAAAGGATCACGATGATATTTAAAAATAATATTTTTTTTGAGAATTAATTCAATTTTTTTTATTTTTCAACCACGTAAACTGTTAACAAAATATTGAAAATTATATATTTTTAATTTTTCCAACGGAATTCTATTCTGAAGCATTTCAAGAATAGCTTCAAAGGAAAAAAATCTCAAATTTATAGTTCAACAATGATAATATTTCCACTGTTCATGTTTAAGCAGCGGAAAATGAATAATCAACTATTGCTTAACTAATTGAAAAATTTCGATAAAATTTTTTTCTAGCGGATTATCATTTATCTATACAGAAGCCCCTTGATTTTTTTCATTTCTCAATTTTGTTCTTATTTGTTCAAATTATTTTTACCGAGGAAGAGTCCAGAGTAGGCGTGGCTTGCGCAACCAGAGCACCCGTTTTTTGCCGAAAATAATAAACACTGGTCATAGAGTTCACAAAAAACTGAACTCGCTTTTTTTAATAATTGTTTACAACTTTTGCAATTTTTGCAAGCAGAACTTTGTTTTTATCAACAATCATTTACATGCTATTTCGAATCGAATGATACCTGGTTCATACTATTTTTCCGACAGTGTTGAAAAAATTTGACCAAAAAGGCACTCGTTGACTAGACTGTTACATTGTCGACAGCGTAATGAATATATTTTTCTGTTTATACAGTACTTCATTAAATAACGAAAAACACAACAAGAAAAATGCTCAGACAGTATTTTTTTTCATTTATCTTTCAAACAAAAAGCAATCGTAAAGATTTCAATATCAGTTTAACGAATATAAATTACTGATCAGCTGAAGCAAGCATCTGATATGACTAGGTATACTCGACTTACTTTATACTGGTACTCCACTTTGAATAATCTACATAGAGCAAAATTTGGAATGACAACATTCATTGGGAACATTACCGGAAAATTGTAAGTGTGTTCACCATGTGCTCCCAATCCAACCTCTGTAATCTCAACAAGGATGTTCTCGATATCTTCCTCTTCTTTGGATGGTACGTCAACTTGACACGTAATAACCTGAAACAGGAGAGGAAAACTCAAAAATGGTTCAATGGTTTATTTTGGTGCATGTACAAAAATATGGGGCCCAGTGATGCCTTAATCAATACAATAAAAAATTCTCAAATGTAAAAAAACACTTTTATTATTTTTTTCAATTCATTAATTAATTCTTAACAGATGTTCCTGACAAGAAAAATTTGACACTGGTAATTTATTTAGTTCAAGGTAGTCGTTAATAAAATTTTTGAATCTTTAAATAAGGGGTAATTATTATTATACTCTTCAAACATTTTCACAAATTACAAAATATGATGCATAAACTCTGCTATTCTATACAGGATGCCCTCAAATGTGTCCTAATTGAGGAAGGTTGCGGCGAATTTCAATGTCAGTCGCGGTATTAGCCAGGAAAATAGTTTTCGGTCAGATATTTGTTTTATATTTTTCACTTCGTGCAAATGTTTAGACTTGGTCTTCCATCAAATGGAATATTAAGTTGAATACAAATTCAAACATCTTCGTTAGAGTTTTCTTGTACTCAAAACTTTCATACAGGTGTTGAGACGAATTCAAAACTATCATAATTTTTTTCGTAGATAAAACGAATGAATAAATGAAAACTGTTACTTAATACAATACCTACCTGAAAAATCTGTCACTGTTTCAGAAAGAGTATGCGTTTTTTTAATGGCAAAAAGAAGGCGTATGGAGTAAATTACATGATAATTATGGCACATGACTTCAAAACACCAGAAAAATTTTAGTTTTTGTTGCTATTTCTCAAGAAAATGTCATGAATTATTAGACGTGAAGCAGACATACAGAATGGCCAACTGAAAACGAAACAGTCATTTTCAGGAAGTGCGTCAACATTATTGACAATGAGATGAAAAGATTGTTATTCCCGAGAGAATTAATACAATTGGTGTTAGATTTTGTTTGAAACTGCTTGGTATAACGACTATTTGGATAGTTAAAAAAACAATTGAATTAGCTAACATCTACTATGGTCAATCTCCTAAAACACTAGTGTTCAAGCATTTGTTTTCAAGATTAGTTACTTGATTTGTTATGTGTACTTTCTTAATGGATTGAGAAAAACGAAATTTTTGAGCACCATTTGGTGGGACAAAGCACCAAAAACTTCAAGTGTATTTACTAGCGAAGGCATCAAAAAACTTTAGATATTGCTCCAAATGAAGAATATGCCCAAAGAATATTTCACAAACTTTCAGCCTGTAGGTCCGTACAAATTTTCAGATGACAGCACTATTTACAAATATTTTTAAATTTTTTCACCGTAGAAGCAGATGAATCTCAACACAAAGCCTTATTTCATGCAACACACTTTCTATCAGACAGAGGATTTTAATTAGTGACCTGTTTCAGTTTTAATTCGACGTTCTCTATATTGGTACTGGATAAATTGCTCAGTCGGGCCATGACATTCACTGTTTCACCTGGTATCAACGTCCTTTTTGGCAACTCAACATCCAGAGCAATAGGACCATCTGCGCAGCATAAACAGCATATCGTTTTATCTTCAGAATAGGAAGTAGGCTCCTAAAAAACAGTCATAATGAATAAACGAATGGCTATGCCCAGGAAAAAATGTTATATAAATACTATATGGTGTATACAGATCTGGTAAAATATCATCGACATATAGCATTCCCAATACTGATGCGATAAACTGATATTGACACGTAAAGTTTGTGAATTATGTGAGATTTTTTGCTTAAAAACTTACCAGATTTTATGCCATTATGAAACCCATTCAAATTCATAGGTAAAAATAAAGAAAAAACCTTCGTTGAGATTATTAAAAAAATTACATCAACAAGAAGATCTCTCAATTGGATTTTTAATGATCGTACTCACTAGTAACTCTGGTTTCCTCAGTGCATTCAGATCAACTGGGGACCTCACGAGAAAAATTATTTGATCCTCATAATCCAAGGCCATTGGTCTATCCACAATGGCTTGCAATGTGTAATTAATATTTCCCTTTTCACAATTGTATGTTCCAGGCAAATGAGCTGGTAATGTTAAACTGAATGGATAAATATACTGACCAACTGGTAAAGAGGTCGATCCCGAATCTGCAAAAATCATTACAATGTAAACTCGTGATAAAAAAAGTCATATTCAATTATTGATTGACCTGAGGTGAATCCAGATAGTAGATTACAATAAAGTAGTTCAGTAGTTCATCTAATTAAGCTTTTAATTAGGTAAAATCATCCACTATTGAATATTGCCATGTAATCTGTTTTTTCATCTGTATCTCCATCTATTATTGTATTTACAAAATATCCACAGGAAAACACTGGGGGACTATTATCGAAAACAAACTCTTCGTTCAGAGAGATAGTCTATATTGCCTATTATTTTCACTACAATGACAAACAGAGTGGGCCATTGAAAACGAAACATAGGCTCTGTAGGTCGGCAGAACCGAATTACATAAAAGCGCTCGGACATATATGGTAGTGAATCGCATCCAGATAAACTTGTTATCTACTAGGGAATACGTCCTAAAATTAGTGCAAAAATTTCGTGACCCAGAACGTGAATACATATATGGTATCAACACCAACTGAACAACTGAATGAAGATGATTTTGATAGGCGACAGGAATTTTGTGAAATTATACTACGAGAGTAGATGCTGATCAGGATTTCCTTTTCAAAATCTGCTTTACTGATGACTCCACATGTTTTCCACGAAGTCCATTTTTTCGGGAACCGTTTGATTGGACCAGTATTTCTTGACAGGAGAAACTCATTTGGAATTATTGAATGAATTTGTCACTGAAATGACGATCGTTACCATAAAGACCACTTGCTAGTTTAACAAGACGAGGTACCTCCACATTATGCACAGTCTGTTAGGACGTTTTTGGATAGCATGTTTCCTGGAAGTTGGATTGAAAGAAGAGGCTCTATAGAGTGACCAGCCAAATATCCAGATTTAACCCCACTCTACTTTTTCCTGTGGAGTCACTTGAGAAACAAAATTTATGCAACCGAATCAGAATCTCTGGAAGATTTACGAAGTAGAATTATTGATTGAGTGAATAAAAATTGATTTCCCACATTCAAGTTCCGATATCTCGAAAACGAATCTATAGAATTCATTTATATTTATTTTTTGATATTAGGAAGGAAAATATCTCTTAAATTAGGTATCACTTGCCATATGTTACCATAAAAATTTAGGAGTGGCGGTCACAGCTCCAAGGGATATCGCGAACGATGCACCCCTCGAAAATGTATTTGACATGTCTGATCGTTTTTATATAGGTCGGCACCATTGCCAACTCCGTTATTATTGATGCTACGAATTCAGTTGAATGGGCAAACTAGTAGCATTTTTAATGGTTTTCTCGATGACGAAAACAAAAAAAAATTGACATTCGCATTTTCAGAATATTTCATAAAATTATATTTCTCTCCACCCTATATTTTTTTCATGGATATTGATTCGTAATAACATTCTCAACAACAAATCTCATTTGACTTTTTTTCGTAAAGGTGAAAATAAGACAGTTTTATCAATAGGAAACATTTATAACAAACAGATTTGATAAAGCGCTATAAAATATCGAGTAAATGTTCAAAAACACCGCCTTCTTGTTGAACACATATTTGGGCCCTCAACACAGTTCGGCCATCAATTCTATTAATTATAGTTTCAATATAATTTTTCAGTTCATCTGCATTATTATGTTTAATTTTGTACATCCCAATTTTCAGATATCCCCAAAAATAAAAATCTAGAGGTGTCATGTATGGTGAACTAGGGGCCACTTAACAGGACCATTTGTAGCAATCCATCTGTTTCCAAAACATATACCACACCAAACATTAATACTGAATCGCTTTGCGGCTTGTGGGGATGGACTAGAAATGGATTATGTCTACTCCAATAATGAAAATTATTTCTATTATACATCCAACGATTTGAAAAATTAGCCTCATCGCTCCATATAATATTTCTATAGAAGTTTGGATCTTGTGTGCATTTATTCATAAACCACCAACAATCCCCAATCGTCTCTCAGGATCACCAGGTTCTAGTGTTTGCAATGGTCTTAACTTATAAGGAGAAATCGGGGAAAGAATTGCTGTAGTGTTGGAGTGCTCTTACGCTATTTTTCTGGCAAACCAAGTAGGATTCTCACATTTTTCTTGATGGGTTAACGGCATTTCGAAAAATATTCAAAGAGTAGTTGACAGTTACAATAATTTACGACATTGTCATGACATACTTGAGAATATTTGACAAATAATATTTCAACAAAGTTTCAAGGCAACTTGATTGCTCATATTAATTATTTTTTATCGAATCAAACACATTTTTTCCAACCACATTCATATAACCCTCCAGTATTTTCTGTTCTGTACAAAAACGGCTTCAAAGTTATCATTACAGCAGATATATTTTGAATTACAAAATAAATACGGCTAGCGCAATGGCTTTAAGATGGAAATTATCGTTCTGTATTTCAATACCAAATAGCTCAGTGGTGCGACATGATGATCTTCACGGATTCACATCCCAGCGCAATTTTTCTTTTTACTGTCTTATTTTGCTATTAGTAACAAAGTATTGTCATTAGTATAAGTACCAAAATTGGGTGTTTGGACAATCATGAGGTTTTATTCGCCAAAACAAAGAAAATTTTTGTACTAGTGAAAGAAATAAATATTTCCACATAAGTCGCTCATTTTCCACTTTAGGAAGAAAGGTGATATGAGCTTCGTTGAAAAAATATAGGGTGTTCCATTGAAAGAAATATCATTTTTTGAAATATTCTGAAAACGCGAATGTCAATTTTTTATGATTTCGGCATCAAGAAGGCCACTAAAAATGCTACTAGTTTGCCCATTTATCCGAATTCGTAGCATCAATAATAACGGAGTTGGCAATGGTGCCGTCTGAATTTGGAACACCCTGTATAATTCGATTCTGCCGACTTACAGAGCCGCTGTTTCGTTTTTAATGGCCCACTCTGTATATTTGATAACAACTGCCTGATACTGAGACAATATTGCAATTTATAAGAGTAGGAGGTCCAACCATCAGAGATTTTGCATGCCTATGGTTTTGGAGAGGTCTTAAACACAAAGTAATACCCCCTTGAGAATCTTTTCCTCGTTTTAAGTAGTGACAAAACTTCCCTAGTTACATTCGGCTGGATGTGTTACAGTTTGCTCTTCCCGGAATAAGCCGAATTTTATGAATTCTTCAATTCGCTAATCCTCATAATTCGTGTAACGGATATGAAGAGTCTCATGAAATTGAAATGCCATGATTCAACTTATTACAACATCAAGATTTTCGAATCACTATCAAAAATATTTTTGGCAGATGTTATCTGAACACTACATCATTATCTCTTCAGTAAGAACGAACCGAAAGATGAAAATACGAAGTATTTTGGAAGGAATAACCTTCACAGTATTCTATTCATACGCTTATCAGAACTTACGTCTCCCATACAGAATAAGTTCAGTAGCAAATGCATCGTTATCTCCTTGGAAAAGGGTATCCCTTGTCTTTCGTTCATTCGATATGGGATCGTGGTAAGATTCGGTGCCCATGAACTCGGTATGCTCTCGACATACTATCCTCACTTTTACAGCTGAAAATATTGAAACTAAATGATATGCTATATGACCAGCTTAGAAATTACCCCTCAATTTCGTTTCGGATTCAAAGCTGAGTACAACTTTTCCTTGGATTTGACTTCCTGGGTAATATTGTCCTGTATAATTGTCCAACCATACTTTACATTGTGCCATATTGACCAGGTGGTGCCAAGTGATATCTGGAAACAGATATTACTGTATCAGACGATACAGAAATAAATATAAAATTGTAAAATATACTGATCACACACAAAATAATTGTGGAAAATCAATATCAGTGGTATATAGTTTAATTTCTTCAAGTAGATACCAAATTGAAGATATTATACAGAGTGTCAAAATTAGAATTTGCCTGTGGTAAATCTTGGAAAGAATAAGAGAAATGCCAAACCCGTTTCGAAGGAAATTAGGAAGAACCAACAAAAAAGCGTGATAGCCTTCAACGTATGCAAAAGATGTGCGGAAAAAATTGGGGGCTACAACCAAAAATGATCCTATGACTATAAAACAAGTTTATCAAGCCCATGATAGCATAGGGATTGGTGGTATGGCGGCCAAAGACTCAGCAGGCTGGGGTGATTTGAAGGCTAGATAGCATTCAAAGACGATGGGCTTCGTGGCCAGTCGAGCCATGAGAACTTCCCCGGTTTACATATACATACAAGGCGAAGACAGATCATTCATCAATAGACTGTGTTCGAGTCAATGAACGTAAAATAAATACTCGAGAAAAGTACAGAAAGTCCAAAGGGGTAGACCCCTCAAAATCATGAGAAATACAAAATCGCCAGATCCACGTGAAATTCGCACCATTTACGCAGAATTTCATGCTGATTCCAATAATATACGATTTGACAACAAAACGTTCACGAATAAGAGTAGAAAGAAGAAATATAGTGGGAAATTCCTCCCTTCAGCTCCAGATGAACTTTTCATCTCGAGAATGGTTGTAGATAGAGAAATTCTGCGAACGCCAATCGATTCAAAATGATGAAATTGGTATACTCTGCAAATTTAGAGTTAATCAGCATAAAAAAAGTACTCGAGAAAAATACAAAAAGTCCAAAGGGGTAGAAACCATGAATAATACAAAAACGTCAGATCCACGTGAAATTCGCACCATTTACGCAGAATTTCATGCTGATTCCAATAATATACGATTTGATAACAAAACGTTCACGAATAAGAGTAGAAAGAAGAAATATAGTGGGAAATTCCTCCCTTCAACTCCATATGAACTTTTCATCTCGAGATTGGTTGTAGATAGAGAAATTCTGCGAACACCAATCGATTCAAAATGATGAAATTGGTATACTCTGCAAATTTAGAGTTAATCAGAATAAAAAAAGTACTCGAGAAAAATACAAAAAGTCCAAAGGGGTAGAAACCATGAATAATACAAAAACGTCAGATCCACGTGAAATTCGCACCATTTACACAGAATTTCATGCTGATTCCAATAATATACGATTTGACAACAAAACGTTCACGAATAAGAGTAGAAAGAAGAAATATAATGGGAAATTCCTCCCTTCAACTCCAGGTGAACTTTTCATCTCGAGAATGGTTGTAGATAGAGAAATTCAGCGAACGCCAATCGATTCAAAATGATGAAATTGGTATACTCTGCAAATTTAGAGTTAATCAGCATTAAAAAAGTACTCGAGAAAAATACAAAAAGTCCAAAGGGGTAGACTCCTAAAAACCATGAATAATACAAAATCGTCAGATCCACGTGAAATTTGCACCATTTACGCCGAATTTCATGCTGATTCCAATAATATACGATTTGATAACAAAACGTTCACGAATAAGAGTAGAAAGAAGAAATATAGTGGGAAATTCCTCCCTTCAACTCCAGATGAACTTTTCATCTCGAGAATGGTTGTAGATAGAGAAATTCTGCGAACGCCAATCGATTCAAAATGATGAAATTGGTATACTCTGCAAATTCAGAGTTAATCAGAATAAAAAAAGTACTCGAGAAAAATACAAAAAGTCCAAAGGGGTAGACTCCTAAAAACCATGAATAATACAAAATCGTCAGATCCACGTGAAATTCGCACCATTTACGCAGAATTTCATGCTGATTCCAATAATATACGATTTGATAACAAAACGTTCACGAATAAGAGTAGAAAGAAGAAATATAGTGGGAAATTGCTCCCTTCAACTCCAGATGAACTTTTCATCTCGAGAATGGTTGTAGATAGAGAAATTCTGCGAACGCCAATCGATTCAAAATGATGAAATTGGTATACTCTGCAAATTCAGAGTTAATCAGAATAAAAAAAGTACTCGAGAAAAATACAAAAAGTCTAAAGGGGTAGAAACCATGAATAATACAAAATCGTCAGATCCACGTGAAATTCGTACCATTTACGCAGAATTTCATGCTGATTCCAATAATATACGATTTGATAACAAAACGTTCACGAATAAGAGTAGAAAGAAGAAATATAGTGGGAAATTCCTCCCTTCAGCTCCAGATGAACTTTTCATCTCGAGAATGGTTGTAGATAGAGAAATTCTGCGAACGCCAATCGATTCAAAATGATGAAATTGGTATACTCTGCAAATTTAGAGTTAATCAGAATAAAAAAAGTACTCGAGAAAAATACAAAAAGTCCAAAGGGGTAGAAACCATGAATAATACAAAAACGTCAGATCCACGTGAAATTCGCACCATTTACACAGAATTTCATGCTGATTCCAATAATATACGATTTGACAACAAAACGTTCACGAATAAGAGTAGAAAGAAGAAATATAATGGGAAATTCCTCCCTTCAACTCCAGGTGAACTTTTCATCTCGAGAATGGTTGTAGATAGAGAAATTCAGCGAACGCCAATCGATTCAAAATGATGAAATTGGTACACTCTGCAAATTTAGAGTTAATCAGCATTAAAAAAGTACTCGAGAAAAATACAAAAAGTCCAAAGGGGTAGACTCCTAAAAACCATGAATAATACAAAATCGTCAGATCCACGTGAAATTTGCACCATTTACGCCGAATTTCATGCTGATTCCAATAATATACGATTTGATAACAAAACGTTCACGAATAAGAGTAGAAAGAAGAAATATAGTGGGAAATTCCTCCCTTCAGCTCCAGATGAACTTTTCATCTCGAGAATGGTTGTAGATAGAGAAATTCTGCGAACGCCAATCGATTCAAAATGATGAAATTGGTATACTCTGCAAATTTAGAGTTAATCAGAATAAAAAAAGTACTCGAGAAAAATACAAAAAGTCCAAAGGGGTAGACTCCTAAAAACCATGAATAATACAAAATCGTCAGATCCACGTGAAATTCGCACCATTTACGCAGAATTTCATGCTGATTCCAATAATATACGATTTGATAACAAAACGTTCACGAATAAGAGTAGAAAGAAGAAATATAGTGGGAAATTGCTCCCTTCAACTCCAGATGAACTTTTCATCTCGAGAATGGTTGTAGATAGAGAAATTCTGCGAACGCCAATCGATTCAAAATGATGAAATTGGTATACTCTGCAAATTCAGAGTTAATCAGAATAAAAAAAGTACTCGAGAAAAATACAAAAAGTCTAAAGGGGTAGAAACCATGAATAATACAAAATCGTCAGATCCACGTGAAATTCGTACCATTTACGCAGAATTTCATGCTGATTCCAATAATATACGATTTGACAACAAAACGTTCACGAATAAGAGGAGAAAGAAGAAATATAGTGTGAAATTCCTCCCTTCAACTCCAGACGAACTTTTCATCTCGAGAATGGTTGTAGATAGAGAAATTCTGTGAACACCAATCGATTCAAAATAATGAAATTGGTATACTCTGCAAATTTAGAGTTAATCAGCGTTAAAAAAATACTCGAGAAAAATACAAAAAGTCCAAAGGGGTAGACCCCTAAAAACCATGAATAATACAAAATCGTCAGATCCACGTAAAATTCACACCATATACGCAAAATTTCATGCTGATTCCAAAAATATACAATTTGACGTCGAATAAGAGTGGAAAGAAGAAATATAGTGGAAAAAGACTCCCTTCAACTCCAGATGAACTTTTCATCTCTAGAACGGTTGCAGGTAGAGCAATTCTGCGAACGAAAAAAAATATTCCAGAAAAAGGACAAAGGAGTAGACAAAAAAAATTATAACTCCCAAGTGGTTGGGAGATAGTAAAGGATATTGGAGGTGTGGATGGAGACCAGTAAAATGCTTTATAAAATGGATAGAAGTACATAGCATTTCATTTGAAAAGAATGCAATTGACCCTATAGATTTTCCTTGGTTCACCCTGTATATCCGACAATAATTTCTAGATATAGACACAGTTCTCTAGTAATATTTGGTTTTTGAACTATCGTCCTAACTATCTTAGAACTCAAGCAATCGGACTCTGACGCACTATTGCCCCACCCTGTATATTGTGGCTCAATTCAACAGATTAACCGTGGATCGTGAAAAATCCAGATGATAGTGAGCAAAATCAAAATCGTCATGAAAAATGCGACTTTGATAGCTCAATAACTATAGGGGAGTAACAGGTAACAATTTGTTGTGTATGAAAGAGTTTCTTCAAGAGAAATCAAAAAAAAAAAAACCTCCAAGTGAAGGTGTGTGTGAAATCCACACCAAGGATGTAATGGGAGCAAACGGATCCTCTGAAATTGCAGGTCGAATCCTAGAGTATGGACTAGAAATTTCCTGAATACTACTGGGAATGAATAAAGTTCCACCAAAAAATTAGGATTGATTGAAAAGCTGACGTAACCACACGCAACCCAAAGCAGAAGGCTTGAAGAAATGGGGTAAAAAAATCTCCAACCCATCATCTAAAATAACGTCATGTAATTTCGAAAATGTCTTTGGAAAACCAGCCATATTCATTAGTATTCATTGTGACATAACGTGTACTAGTAATTATAGTGATAAACTTAAAGACGGTATACAGATGGTTCTTCATTCACAAAAAACACGTGTAAAATTATTCTTCCATAAATTTTGTATGAAGGTCCAATGTAATATAATTTCAATCTTCATAAAGGACAACATTGTTTTCGGTTGGCTTGTCGATGAAAGTCTCAGTGTATAGGATGTCATGAAGAAGGTTGTATTCCTAACATAATTGTTAATTTTTTCTAAAATATTACAAGAAACAAATCCATAATCCACACTGTGAGAACAATAATTTTGTGTTAATTCACTAGAAACAAAATTAAAACTCAAAACAAAAAATTATCCTGAACACTGTAAGAGTTTTCCTTAATGATAGTACCCAAACTGTATAAACCTAGTTAATTTCAAAACACTGAGGATACACATTTTTCATGATACGCCTATGGGAAGTGAGAGCACAGCACCCACGCAGGCGCTTTTTCACTACCATCGGCCTTCGCCGCTGGCATCGCGAATCGCGAGATATGTAGAAATCTAACCTAACCTAACGTATAATACGCTTCGCTTATCACGAGACGACTAGATCACAGCAAATTAACTTCTGGTGCAAAATATATATTATTCATACCTTACTGCCACTTGCTATTTTGTTTTCTCCCTCCAATTATTGGGTTCTTGGTACAATTTACGCTAATTCACATGAAATAGAATAACCATCGGGATCTTCACCTATTCACAACGTCAAAATCAACTATTCAGGGGCGTGTACGGTTATTTTTGGACGCGGTGAACAATCATTCGTATTTCAAGGATAGCTGAGTTTACATCAATTATCTTGTATTCTACATTGCAATAACCTCAATTAATATGAAGAATTGCACTAACATTTAAAGAACTTCACTTCATTAGTATCACTCTTTTAAACAGAGACGTTGGAATATCAAATGAGTCGAATAGGAAGGAACATTAGATAAGGATGAGAGAGTGTTTGTAGGAAATGTTACAGTTTACTTTTTCTACGAGTTTTAGGGCAAGCCAAACAAAGAATCGATTCATTTGATGAGATAACATGAAATAGCACGGTTATAACTTTGGCCTTGACATTATTGCGACATTGAAGTCTGATATGCCGAATTGTTTGTATCAGAAGACTGTAAGATTACATTTATGGCATTGACATCAGTTTGAGTCAGTTCCGGTTTTTATTGGAAACAATTGACAGATTTTTTCTGATTGCAAGAAAATGCCAAAAAAGGCTTATTTTTCTAGCAACGCATTTTTGGCGCAGTTAATTCCTAAGGAGGCAGGGTGTTGACTTGGGTTATTGAGCTGACGTATGGGCATTGTGTTGTTGTGATAAAATGGATCAAAACCGAAGAAAAAATATCATCGCATCATTGAAATGATCCCCATCTTTCTTTTTTTAAAAATATTTATAAAGATCAATATTTTCTTGCCTCCTTTGACTTTCCACGATTTTAGAGATGATTCCTGATCAGATAATTACTCAAACGTTTCTTCAATTGAAGCACCTTCCTCATTTTCATCCAAGTCAGTTTCTACAGACACAATCGCACAATTTGATGACGGATGTAATTCAGTGGCTGTAGAGGTGAGTAGTTATGGTAGGATCGCATGGAGAGAAGGTTATTTTCGACTCTAGTCGAAATTATTTGTTTTCATTCATTTTATACCCATCAATGGAACACTTTTCGGACTTTGTTCAATTCATTTAATACTCTAGTACATTTTTATTTCCATCGAAAACAATAAACAAATGTATCATTACACAAAAGCAAGTCAAAAACATCATATGAAATATGATATAAACTGATGGAATGGTTACAGATATTATTTAATATATTCAATGATGAGAAACTATCCATTTCGGAATGTAAGATCAACTCAACATGAGAGAAATTATGTTGAAACCAGTCTATAATAGCTTCGAAAATATTCAATTTTTTCATTCAAAGTTGAGTTTTCTTCAATTAATTCGTTTAGAGAGGGAACCAGAATAGTGTTGTTAGCATGGCATCACACGTATTAAAAGGTAAGTCTTTCCCTAGCTCGCACAAGTCTCTGACTTCTGAGGGTTGCACGTAGGGGTGCAACCGGTTGACGGATATAACAATTTTAACAACAACAACAATTTTAGCTTTCGTTTTGTCTTCGAACCGTGGTTTACCAATAAAACTACGTATGTATTCGTCAGATATCCGAGCTGATAGTTTTTGAGATCCAAACCTGAGCTTATACTCGTTATCGAATATATAAAATTGACAAAAAAGAAAAATTCTCTTCGGGAAAACCCCACACTAAGTTGCGGGAAGGCTGCACTCTGATAGTGAGCGTAATCCTTCCATCAGTTGGCTATCTTTGGTTCAGTAATTTATGAAAGTCATCGTGGTGGCTTATGTTTGATTTAGCGACCCGCCGACCGCTGTATTCGCCAAGAGGTGAACTTTTAAGCCGATTTTAACAGCGTTATAAATAATGGTAATCGCGTTGACGCGTCAACGAATAATGCATGCATGCATGCCGAACGGACAGCAGGATTAGACAGACTCCAGGGTGGAAGTTTATCGAAATGTCATTTCTGTTCAGTCCAAAGCCACCAAATTTATCAACTGAAATTTAAATAATCCCTCGGACATTTCGCGGATCATTAATTTCGAGAGTATTTCGAAACATCATTCCGCTTTATGATATCAATTCACATACACAGAAATAGTCCACCACATATCAGTTATTTCATGAGATTTACCCGAGTTCAGTATTACCACCCCTCTTTGATGCCCTACCTGCATTATCACCAAAACGTATATTTCTCTTGTACCCGTAGGTGTCCGATGATTTTTTTAATCTCAACTGATCGACTCAACTATTTAATACTTGTTGCCGACTTTTTTGCATCCTTTCCATTCCTCTCTTTAATTTGTACTCTAGGGTTTGCTCATATCCCTAAATGTTTATCATTTGATTTCGTTTTAAACACCTATTTCATGTATCACTATGCTCATTACGGATGAAACCTCTATGTATTCCCTCTCCCTCTCCCTCTCCCTCTCCCTCTCCCTCTCCCTCTCCCTCTCCCTCTCCTCTCCCTCTCCCTCTCCCTCTCCCTCTCCCTCTCCCTCTCCCTCTCCCTCTCCCTCTCCCTCTCCCTCTCCCTCTCCCTCTCCCTCTCCCTCTCCCTCTCCCTCTCCCTCTCCCTCTCCCTCTCCCTCTCCCTCTCCCTCTCCCTCTCCCTCTCCCTCTCCCTCTCCCTCTCCCTCTCCCTCTCCCTCTCCCTCTCCCTCTCCCTCTCCCTCTCCCTCTCCCTCTCCCTCTCCCTCTCCCTCTCCCTCTCCCTCTCCCTCTCCCTCTCCCTCTCCCTCTCCCTCTCCCTCTCCCTCTCCCTCTCCCTCTCCCTCTCCCTCTCCCTCTCCCTCTCCCTCTCCCTCTCCCTCTCCCTCTCCCTCTCCCTCTCCCTCTCCCTCTCCCTCTCCCTCTCCCTCTCCCTCTCCCTCTCCCTCTCCCTCTCCCTCTCCCTCTCCCTCTCCCTCTCCCTCTCCCTCTCCCTCTCCCTCTCCCTCTCCCTCTCCCTCTCCCTCTCCCTCTCCCTCTCCCTCTCCCTCTCCCTCTCCCTCTCCCTCTCCCTCTCCCTCTCCCTCTCCCTCTCCCTCTCCCTCTCCCTCTCCCTCTCCCTCTCCCTCTCCCTCTGAAAGAATCGACATCCAAGTCATTTCCGAATTGTTGACCCGAAAATCCACTACTGAACGCATTCACACCCCACATTCCATTTTACCCAAATATCCCTTTCAATCGGATATTTTCATTTGATGAAGTGCTAATTCATGTTCCGAATTTACATTGACTGGATTATTTATGAACTGTGAACTCGAATTGTATTCGCAGCTTTCCATTGATTTGATTTCCATCGAATACTTGCGATTCACAGACAGGGTGATTCTCATGCATGGTAAGTACTAGGGGGAAGATTGAGAAAATTGCTTGGATGTACGTAATATAATGTTGGTACAGTTTCACTATGGCTATTTCTGTCTTGGATGATGCTGAGACCACATAAATCTCTGTAGAGACACAAAAACTCTAATTTCAACTGTTTCAAATGGCACCCACTACTCTTCCACTACTGAGTTTTAGAAACAGACAGTGGAATCAATCGAGAGGGGTCTTATTTAAGGTTCTCCTATTCAATTAAACTGCATTTTTGGATTTTTGGTTAGTATTTTCGTCAAACCGGCCTAGTAATATATAGCATGCGTAAGGTTTAAATCTGAATTTAGTTTTTGCCGCAACCCCATGGCGATACAATTTTTGGCACTCAAATGATCTTCATAGGGATTTCTTATTCCTTTCTAAAGCTCTCGTCCTAGAGTCGTCTCTGAGAAGCTGTGGGCTGTGGGCTGTGGGCTGTGGGCTGTGGGCTGTGGGCTGTGGGCTGTGGGCTGTGGGCTGTGGGCTGTGGGCTGTGGGCTGTGGGCTGTGGGCTGTGGGCTGTGGGCTGTGGGCTGTGGGCTGTGGGCTGTGGGCTGTGGGCTGTGGGCTGTGGGCTGTGGGCTGTGGGCTGTGGGCTGTGGGCTGTGGGCTGTGGGCTGTGGGCTGTGGGCTGTGGGCTGTGGGCTGTGGGCTGTGGGCTGTGGGCTGTCAGCTGTGGGCTGTGGGCTGAGGGCTGTGGGCTGTGGGCTGTGGGCTGTGAGCTGTGGGCTGTGGGCTGTGGGCTGTGGGCTGTGGGCTGTGGGCTGTGGGCTGTGGGCTGTGGGCTGTGGGCTGTGGGCTGTGGGCTGTGGCTGTGGGCTGTGGGCTGTGGGCTGTGGGCTGTGGGCTGTGGGCTGTGGTATATTTGTATAAAAAACATTGGTTCGTAAACATATCTTATATTTTCTATACGATACAGCTAGAATAAACCACGAATCATCTTATTCCTGGCCGAGATTTAAAAGCCCATCGTCATGGTTATGATATCAATATAAAGTGTTATAACTTCCTTGGAATATTAATGATTCTATAATTGATTCTCTCAGTCTGTTTATAAACGAGTAACATAACAACAACCTGGCAACGATCAAAACTGTTATAATCGACGGTTTTTGAATCAGATATAACGCAAAAGCAATGAATTAAACAAAATTTTCGTTAAAATCGTTCAGAAATACAATTATCTCTTCACAACGGGAATCAATAGTGCTTTAATCACTGAGGTCCCTTTATAATTCCTTTGATACATAAATTTCTATCAAGACTTGGTAACAAGTGACAATAATCATATGATCACTGCTATGTAGCACTCACGATACGGCGTTTACCTATTCCTGTGAAAATCCTTTCCATCTGAATCGGCTACAGGATCAAACCGGATTACTGGGCTAGCGAGAACGAATAAAACTATTTGCACTATGCAAATTGACGAATAAAAGCTTTCCGTAGTCGATTTGCATTTAAACAATTTATTTGTATGATTAGCTTTTCAAAACTGTTGACTGCTTTCATAATAACCTCACCGAATGAACAGTTTATGTCACTTTTACGATATTTCAGGTCGTTCACTTCGTGTTGGGAGATAATGGGTTTCGTGAATTCCATTTCCGATGCAATTGCAAAAAAATTATAAAAACTCCGTTACAAATCAAATATACTTTATGATTAGGAGATTTTCATTTCATTAATAGAGTCATCATGATAAATATAGTTAAGTAATATAGAAGTAAACAAATGAATAAAAACAGGGTCTTTCCCTGTCACCGATGAGAGGTAATAAACCTCAAAACATGCATGCCTGCAGGTGGTCGTTCCCAGCCAAATGAAGGATAATCTCCTGTTTGACTACAAGACAAGCACTAGCAATTGGGTCTTCTTGGAAGAACATTGCACGAATATCTGTCAGATGTAGTTCGATGTCCGTCGTGGTATCAGCCAGGGAAATAGTTGTTTTCTGACAGATTTTTGCCTTTATTTTCCCACTTGGTGGAAACGCTTAGAGAGAAGGTACTCCTTATTCATTTCTTTCTTGAGTGTCCATTAGGAATATATGGAGAACCGTTCAAAATAAAAACTTGGAATATTGTTGTAGTGGGTTTTACAATATGGCCTTCTGAACTGAAATATATTCCTTCGTCCGTAAGTAGAGGACAACTTCATTATGTGAAATACACTCTTTATTTCATTAAATTTGTGAATTTCCCAGCAGATAATAGAAACATTTTGTTCAACAATGTCTATAACGAAATCTGTTAGTTTTCGAGTTTATTTTTTAATTTTACAGCACTCCTCCAAGAAAATCATGACTTATATACAGTAACACTTAGAAATATGAAATTTCACAGAATCACGCCTAAAGCATCAAGTCATAAAAACGTCCATCGAATTTTTGAATATAAATCACAGTGGTCAAAATTTCCACCATTTTTCAAATGGAGACCAAACACTATTCTATTATTCTGGATACTACGGAAAAAATATATAAAATTCAAACCGTATACCTGAAGTACACCCTGGTAAGATATTTCCGATTTCGTAAATATTTCAAGTGTAAATTAGTCGGAGTAATTCCAAACCAAAAAAAATTTGAAAACCAATGAATTAATATTAACTTGTACAATTCCATACTGTCGTTGGTGAAAGAAAACTCAAAATGAATGGATTGAATTGTGAATTATATCTTTGTTCGTTGATATTGAATACAGTCATTCTTCTTTCCACTCGAGTTCATTTCAACAAATGATCGAAGACTGCTGTTTTGTTCTAATCAAGAAACTATTCTTTTTTGCAAACCACAATTTGCAGCTTTTTGGTGTATTGAGTCAAGTTTCATGTTTCTTCATCCCTCACAGAATCCATATGAACATTTTCTCTGATACAACTTCGAATGAAGAAGTCTAGTGACGTCAGGTCTAGAAAGCGAGGAGGAAATTTAAATGACCCATTGTAATAAACCCACCGTTCTTCGACTATCCCATTCAACAACCAACTAACGGCAGATGTATTATGAAGGTGCAGGGGCTTCATCTATCTGATACCATAACTTGGAACTGTATTGATCGCTTTTCAAATTGTCAACATGAAGATAATGAACATAATATTCGGTTGTCCTTTATATCACCAAAAATATTTAAACTGCATAAATCCTGAAAGTTGCGCTGAATTCTGAGTGTATAACACGTGAGATGACCCTTTTTATGCAATTAGTTCATTTCTGGTGTATCTATGAATTCTGAAGATTTCATGGTTCCACGTCGAAAATTAGGGAAAATACGGGTGCGTTTCCAAAGTGAAAAATATTAGAATTTTTCAGGACTGAAAATTTTTTGTGAGACAGGTGTATTAGTAATAATTTGGGTATCCTAAACACGAATCCGAAGAAATCTCGGGCCAATTTTGTCCCGTAAAATAACTTTCCGAAAAATGGGTGGTTCCATGGCTGTTGGCGTGCAGTGAAAATCCTGAAAATTTCATGGTTCTTCGTTAAAAATTACGGGGGCGATACGGGGCTGTTTCCATGAGAAGTGAAACACGCTGTATATTTATATAAACTTTAATTTTTTTATCTCTATTGGTGCGTAACACCCATTTCTACACCACTGGCCTCACTTATGAATGTGAAATATGAGTTGATTAGCATCTGGAAAAAGTGTCGACAAAAAAGAAGCTTGTGCAATATTTTACTGTATAATTGGTGTTTGGAAATGATGGATTTTCAAGAATCCGAAATGTATTTACGAGTTTTACGACTTTTCTTCGAATGAGATGGATTTATAATGTCGTACCCCTACCGAATTTACTTGTGTCACGCTAATGATTATTTAAATTCCAATTCGATACTCTCAGCGTCATCTAGGAAAGAAGTTCCCAAGCTAGTGGGTGGCAGTGACAAGTCTCGTCCCTTTCCATGAAGTTTTCTTCTATTTCGACGCTTGTCGATCTGTCGATCGACAATCTGCAATCTGTCAGTCGTCAATTTCTACAAGTATCATGTTTTATTCATTCGTTTTCCTTGTTGACTGGTAGTGTTTTTATTTGTTTGTTGTCTTGATTACAATAAAATTGTAGTATGAATCCAATTCGTAATTGGTTCTATATATGGTCAACAATGACATCAAAGTAAACTTTAGAAGTTGTTATAATCGGTCTACTAGAATTACCTTGAAGGAAAGGCGTTGTTATATCAATCTGTATTTCCTGTAGACTGTGGATATCCTGATCCTGTTAAATCACCATTCTTCGAGAAATACAGTATGATAAGTTTCAGTTAACTCTATGATATTTATTGTGGATCTGAAAAATTTGCAAAGGTAAGGGTTCAACTTCACTTTCACTTATGATGCAATGTTTTCAAACAAAAAAATATTTGAAGTACTTCTAATTACTCAGTATATCGCTGATAATGACCATAGAAATTATTGGAAAAGAACAAATCTTGAAAACAATCGTAATTCATGTGAAGGGCATATTTATTACCTATTAAACTAAACAAATTATGTGATTTTTTCGTTTTATTTAGTGAAAAATGTCTCAAGAAGGTATAGAATGGCTGGGTAATATATTATCAGAGGTTCAGCTTGGTCAGTTTTTGGTTCCTATTCGAGATGATCTCCAGATATCAAGGCTTGAACATTTTGACTATGTTAAACCAGAAGATTTAGAAAAGATCGGACTGAGTAAACCAGGTATGTGTGATATTAAAGTATCAATAAATTTTCTCAATTTCTGTTATAATATTCAGGGGCCAGAAGACTATTGGAAGCTGTCAAGAAAAAGCGAACCCAACAAAAGAAACGAAACCTGATACACAAACTAATACCAGTGTCAAATAAAACTGCTGCAAATAAAAAACAATCTGAGGAAGGCATAACCATTAGTGACTTCACTTCTTGTTTGATTCAGGAGACCAATATCACTTTGTCTGTTAAACTGGGTGATGGAAGTTTTGGTGTTGTAAGAAGGGGTAAGTGGATATAATGACAAAACATTTTTTAATCTTGAGGTCCCATGCCAAAAAATCCCATAGTATTCACAGAACGAAATCAAAGGAAAGAAGGTGGGAATTTGTGTTTTCTTGAATGTCTTCTGCATATAGCATTTTTCTTGCAATCAAGCTTACAATTTTCTTAATAAAGATTTTCATGGGGAAAAAACTAGATTTTTCAATGAATTTTTTCCCATATTAGGTATTTTTTCAGCTTTGATTATTTCTCTATCAAAAAAGCTGTGCCTAATGTTTCTGGAATTGGCATCATTTTTAACATGGTGAACTGATTTTTTCGAACCAATAATAATTCCATTGGAGACCAATTAATTGATAAAACTGGTTGAACATTGTTCAAAAAGTGTCCTCAATAAAAAATTGCTATACTTTCCACTGTTGTAATTCATGGTTCCATTTTCGTATTTTTTATTATGATAAAGAATCATGAACTGTTTGGTGAAGACATGTCACAGAGTATAATACTTTAAATTGCTGTCAGATCTTCTGATACAAATAATTCTGTTAACAAACACTTGAAAATGTGTTGTATACAGACTTTTATGAACTTATTTTGACATAACAGCATTTGCAGGTGTTTGGAGACGTATATACCAAAAATCATAGGATCTGCAAGGGGACCTAACATAGAGAAAAGTGTTACCATTTTCATATAAACAATAAATTAAAGAAAGGGTAACTTTTTTGCTATGAACACTACTTATCTCCTTTTGCATCCTCTGGATTTTGGTGAATTTATCTTCAAACACTTGGAACACTGCCCAAAAATCAAGAAAAGTGAGCACAGAAGTCTTGATTGATCAACTAGAAGGGGTGAAAATTTTTCATGAAACTAGTATGTTTTTCATGAAAGTGAGTTCATCTCTTCAAACCTAAAATGGCATAATTCAACTTTGACTTTACTTCTGCCAGCGAAAACAAATTACAACAGCAGTGACAAAAAAATACGTGACAGTTTATTTAAATATGTTTGTTTGGTAATATATTGATCAGAACTGAAGTTATGTTTCTTATGGAAATACGAATTTCCATGCACTAACATGGTACATGATTTCCTCGGATTTCCCAGATTTATTAGTAATTATAATTTCTCACTTGAACTGGTCACGTTTTTGTTTTGTAACAATATTTAAGTGGCAATAAAATCCCAAGTGGGTAATTCACAGTTTCTGATTCTCGAAATTATTCTTTTAGTGATTTCTCTGGTTTCGAAATTGCGTTGTCTTGATAGCTGAAGGTTTATATGTTTCAAAGGCCTATATTTGCAATTGTCATCAAATAATAACAAATGTAATTGTAAACAAAGGATGACAATTGCAATTGTAAACAACAAAAAAAGACTGGATTATTTTCAATTTTCATTTTGTTCATTTATTGCCTTTCATCAAGTACACACAATTCCACATGAACAATTTTCCAATATTTTTCATGAGGAAATGAAAGAAATTTAATCAATCTAAACTTTTTGAGTGCTATTATAAAAATACAAAATGTCATAAGGGTAGACCCCTAGAAATCACCAGATGCACGTGAAATTCGCACTATACAGGCTGTCCCAAATTCGAGCCTTATCATTGGGATCTTGGAAGCTAGAAAAGATACGAAGTCGGTTAAATGGAGGCAAAGTTGCGCAATTTGATGCTCATTAAAACACCGCTTTGAAATTTGAAAAATTCCGAATACTTCCCGAAGATTTTTGAAAAAAACCGATCAGATTTAACAAAACGAATTAAACATTCTCATTGCTACTTTTGCTGTTCTACAAGATGCTTTCATCAGATTTTCAAACCGACGTTTCATCTTTGAGCTGCCATCATTTTTTCGAATACGTCTCTGGATTTTTTATTATGGATTTCAAGAGCTTCTAATGTCCCAAAACCAATGATGTATCGCACTCATTCAAGAAATTTATATTAATGGCATTTTCCATAAGAACTCATGTGTTAGAGAGAGACAGATTTCTGGTAAGTGATCTTACCAGGACATCGTTATAATGATTTTTTCGTAAAAGAACGACATAATTGGTTTTGGAATATAAGAAGCTCTTAAAATCCATAATAAAAAATCCAGGGCCGTATTTGAAAAAACAAAGTTGATGATGGCAGCTCAAAGACAAAACGTCAGTTTGAAAATTTAATAACACCATCTCGTAGAAAACAAAAAGTAGCAATAAGAATGTGTAAATTGTTTTGTTACATCTTTCCAAATAGTCATAGAAAATAAAAATTAAATCGCGAATATTCGTTTTTTTCCAAAAATCTTTGGAAGTTTTCGGAATTTTTCAAATTTCTAAGCAGCGTTGTAATGAGCACCATTAAACCGATCTAACATCTCTTCTACTTTCCGAGATACCAATGATGAGGCTCGAATTTGGGACACCCTGTATATGCAATATTTCATGCTGAAGAAAACCCATTTTACTGAAGTTTCTATTCTTCAAAAAAAAAATCACCAGGCTCAAATGTACCTCAACCAGCTAAATCCGTATTATGAAAAAAATTGTCGAAAAATTACACCTCTCAATTCCAGATGAACTTCTCAACTCGCGAATGGTTGGAGATAGATCAATTCTGCGAAAACCAATCGAATCAGAATGACGAAAAAAATCACTCGAAAAAATTCCTCTAAAAATCACGAAAAAAGAAAAATCATCAGATTTACTTGAAATTCACAATATATACGCAAAATTTCATGCTGACTCCGAAAATATATGATCTGTTTATGCTCAGATACAAAGGTTTAGCATAAAAAATTAATAAAACGTAAAAAATTCTTTCGCACAATGATAATTTTCGAAAATTTTTATTTTCAATTTTTCAAAAAATCGCAAATGTTGTTCAAATATATCTCGACGAGATGATTCCGAATCATCTTAAAAAATTAAATTCGTTTACGAATTGACAACATTTCACAAGATTTTCAGTCGAAAATATCCACAAAATCAATATTTTTCCAAGTAAAATGGCGTTCTAATTGAAAAATTCGAGAGTATTTCGCAATTTTAAGAGATTTACCGACAATTGAAGTGAAGCAGCAATATTCGATATCAAAGGAATCCTAATTTTGAACTGCTCTTGAACTTATCGAAGCTGACTTGAAAATACTAACAGAATGGTTAAGCAGCCACAAATTAACCCTGAATACTGTAAATGAAATGCAATTACCCGATAATAAATCACTAAAGCTTTGGGTTTGATAATCGATGACAAACTGTCATGGTCAGACCATGTTTCTTATGTCATCAAGAAAGTTTCTGGTCCAATAGGGGTCCTAAAAAGATTAAGCTATACTGTTCCTAATGCATATTTAAGATCTATCTATTTTGCACTTGTTCACTCACATATTAACTACTCGAACCTGATTTGGAATTCTACAAATAAAAATATCCATCCCCTAGAAGCCATGCAAAACAAAGCAATAAAAAATATATACTCACTCCCACATAAATATCCCACAAAAAGTTTGTACATAAATTTTAACATAATGCCCATGGAATTTATTATTTACCAATTCCAAAGTAGTATGTTCATACACCAAATAGTCAATGGAACTAGACATTCCATTACTGAACTGGTACAGGCAAACCAAATACTTGAATATTCCACAAGGAAAAATGCAGATATCATTCTTCCAAGAGTCTTCACAACCCAAGGGCTTGATTAAATTTTATACAAAGGTGTCCAGAACTATAATAATATTCCTAAAGAAATAAAACTAGTCATAAAGGATAACAGGTTCAAGTCAAGCTTAAAGCAATTCTACCAACAACAAATTATTGTTATATAGATGTTCTGTACTTGATGAACAATGCTGATCATGATTGTGTACATTGTTGATCTATTTTATTTTATTTTCCTTGGGTATAATTATCTCTAGAAATATGTATAAATATGTTTTAAATGTGTATCTTTTAGGACGAAACTGCTAGTGCAGTTTTGTATATATGAAATACTTTCAATTACCAACTGTTATACTGATATTAAATAAGTGATGAACAGAGATGTACCTGGATAAGATTGTACTATCTCTAGAAATATGTATAAATGTGTATCTTTTAGGACGAAACTGCTAGTGCAGTTATGTATATATGAAATACTTTCAATTACCAACTGTTATACTGTTATTAAATAAGTGATGAACAGAGATGTACCTGGATAAGATTGTACTATCTCTAGAAATATGTATAAATGTGTATCTTTTAGGACGAAACTGCTAGTGCAGTTATGTATATATGAAATACTTTCAATTACCAACTGTTATACTGTTATTAAATAAGTGATGAACAGAGATGTACCTGGATAAGATTGTACTATCTCTAGAAATATGTATAAATGTGTATCTTTTAGGACGAAACTGCTAGTGCAGTTATGTATATATGAAATACTTTCAATTACCAACTGTTATACTGTTATTAAATAAGTGATGAACAGAGATGTACCTGGATAAGATTGTACTATCTCTAGAAATATGTATAAATGTGTATCTTTTAGGACGAAACTGCTAGTGCCGTTATGTATATATGAAATACTTTCAATTACCAACTGTTATACTGATATTAAATAAGTGATGAACAGAGATGTACCTGGATAAGATTGTACTATCTCTAGAAATATGTATAAATGCGTATCTTTTAGGACGAAACTGCTAGTGCAGTTATGTATATATGAAATACTTTCAATTACCAACTGTTATACTGTTATTAAATAAGTGATGAACAGAGATGTACCTGGATAAGATTGTACTATCTCTAGAAATATGTATAAATGTGTATCTTTTAGGACGAAACTGCTAGTGCCGTTATGTATATATGAAATACTTTCAATTACCAACTGTTATACTGTTATTAAATAAGTGATGAACAGAGATGTACCTGGATAAGATTGTACTATCTCTAGAAATATGTATAAATGTGTATCTTTTAGGACGAAACTGCTAGTGCAGTTTTGTATATATGAAATACTTTCAATTACCAACTGTTATACTGATATTAAATAAGTGATGAACAGAGATGTACCTGGATAAGATTGTACTATCTCTAGAAATATGTATAAATGTGTATCTTTTAGGACGAAACTGCTAGTGCAGTTATGTATATATGAAATACTTTCAATTACCAACTGTTATACTGATATTAAATAAGTGATGAACAGAGATGTACCTGGATAAGATTGTACTATCTCTAGAAATATGTATAAATGTGTATCTTTTAGGACGAAACTGCTAGTGCCGTTATGTATATATGAAATACTTTCAATTACCAACTGTTATACTGATATTAAATAAGTGATGAACAGAGATGTACCTGGATAAGATTGTACTATCTCTAGAAATATGTATAAATGTGTATCTTTTAGGACGAAACTGCTAGTGCAGTTTTGTATATATGAAATACTTTCAATTACCAACTGTTATACTGATATTAAATAAGTGATGAACAGAGATGTACCTGGATAAGATTGTACTATCTCTAGAAATATGTATAAATGTGTATCTTTTAGGACGAAACTGCTAGTGCCGTTATGTATATATGAAATACTTTCAATTACCAACTGTTATACTGATATTAAATAAGTGATGAACAGAGATGTACCTGGATAAGATTGTACTATCTCTAGAAATATGTATAAATGTGTATCTTTTAGGACGAAACTGCTAGTGCCGTTATGTATATATGAAATACTTTCAATTACCAACTGTTATACTGATATTAAATAAGTGATGAACAGAGATGTACCTGGATAAGATTGTACTATCTCTAGAAATATGTATAAATGTGTATCTTTTAGGACGAAACTGCTAGTGCAGTTATGTATATATGAAATACTTTCAATTACCAACTGTTATACTGATATTAAATAAGTGATGAACAGAGATGTACCTGGATAAGATTGTACTATCTCTAGAAATATGTATAAATGTGTATCTTTTAGGACGAAACTGCTAGTGCCGTTATGTATATATGAAATACTTTCAATTACCAACTGTTATACTGTTATTAAATAAGTGATGAACAGAGATGTACCTGGATAAGATTGTACTATCTCTAGAAATATGTATAAATGTGTATCTTTTAGGACGAAACTGCTAGTGCAGTTATGTATATATGAAATACTTTCAATTACCAACTGTTATACTGTTATTAAATAAGTGATGAACAGAGATGTACCTGGATAAGATTGTACTATCTCTAGAAATATGTATAAATGTGTATCTTTTAGGACGAAACTGCTAGTGCCGTTATGTATATATGAAATACTTTCAATTACCAACTGTTATACTGATATTAAATAAGTGATGAACAGAGATGTACCTGGATAAGATTGTACTATCTCTAGAAATATGTATAAATGTGTATCTTTTAGGACGAAACTGCTAGTGCAGTTATGTATATATGAAATACTTTCAATTACCAACTGTTATACTGTTATTAAATAAGTGATGAACAGAGATGTACCTGGATAAGATTGTACTATCTCTAGAAATATGTATAAATGTGTATCTTTTAGGACGAAACTGCTAGTGCAGTTATGTATATATGAAATACTTTCAATTACCAACTGTTATACTGTTATTAAATAAGTGATGAACAGAGATGTACCTGGATAAGATTGTACTATCTCTAGAAATATGTATAAATGTGTATCTTTTAGGACGAAACTGCTAGTGCCGTTATGTATATATGAAATACTTTCAATTACCAACTGTTATACTGATATTAAATAAGTGATGAACAGAGATGTACCTGGATAAGATTGTACTATCTCTAGAAATATGTATAAATGTGTATCTTTTAGGACGAAACTGCTAGTGCAGTTATGTATATATGAAATACTTTCAATTACCAACTGTTATACTGTTATTAAATAAGTGATGAACAGAGATGTACCTGGATAAGATTGTACTATCTCTAGAAATATGTATAAATGTGTATCTTTTAGGACGAAACTGCTAGTGCCGTTATGTATATATGAAATACTTTCAATTACCAACTGTTATACTGATATTAAATAAGTGATGAACAGAGATGTACCTGGATAAGATTGTACTATCTCTAGAAATATGTATAAATGTGTATCTTTTAGGACGAAACTGCTAGTGCAGTTATGTATATATGAAATACTTTCAATTACCAACTGTTATACTGTTATTAAATAAGTGATGAACAGAGATGTACCTGGATAAGATTGTACTATCTCTAGAAATATGTATAAATGTGTATCTTTTAGGACGAAACTGCTAGTGCAGTTATGTATATATGAAATACTTTCAATTACCAACTGTTATACTGTTATTAAATAAGTGATGAACAGAGATGTACCTGGATAAGATTGTACTATCTCTAGAAATATGTATAAATGTGTATCTTTTAGGACGAAACTGCTAGTGCAGTTATGTATATATGAAATACTTTCAATTACCAACTGTTATACTGTTATTAAATAAGTGATGAACAGAGATGTACCTGGATAAGATTGTACTATCTCTAGAAATATGTATAAATGTGTATCTTTTAGGACGAAACTGCTGGTGCAGTCATGTATATATGAAATACTTTCAATTACCAACTGTTATACTGTTATTAAATAAGTGATGAACAGAGATGTACCTGGATAAGATTGTACTATCTCTAGAAATATGTATAAATGTGTATCTTTTAGGACGAAACTGCTGGTGCAGTCATGTATATATGAAATACTTTCAATCACCAACTGTTATAGTGTTACTAAATATGTGATGAACAGAGATGTACCTGGATAAGATTGTACTATCTCTAGAAATATGTATAAATGTGTATCTTTTAGGACGAAACTGCTGGTGCAGTCATGTATATATGAAATACTTTCAATCACCAACTGTTATAGTGTTACTAAATATGTGATGAACAGAGATGTACCTGGATAAGATTGTACTATCTCTAGAAATATGTATAAATGTGTATCTTTTAGGACGAAACTGCTGGTGCAGTCATGTATATATGAAATACTTTCAATCACCAACTGTTATAGTGTTACTAAATATGTGATGAACAGAGGTGTCCCTGGATAAGATTGTACGTCCCGTTGTATAGTTTTTTTGGGATTTATTAAATGGAATAAAAAAAAAAAACACTTGGAACTGTAATTGCAAGCCTATGTTTCCCTCAAATTCCATTGATTGATTTTAATTAAAGGTGAATGGGTAAGTCCGAACGGAAAATCTGTACCTGTAGCCGTGAAAATTCTCAAGGCTGACGCCCTTAGTACACCAGGGGTTTTTGAAGACTTCATTAAAGAAGTAAAAGCAATGCATGTCTTGAGTCATCAAAATCTGATAAGGTAAATATCAGGGTTCTCCCAAGGCTTTGTACCAAAAAAACTCCGCTTGTTCATTTCAGGTTATATGGGGTTGTATTGTCCCAGCCTATGATGATGGTAACGGAACTAGCTCCATTAGGGTCTCTGTTAGACTTTCTGAGAAAACAGTGCGAGCACACTCCAGTACCGATGTTGTGTGAATATGCCATTCAACTGGCTACTGGTATGGCATATATGGAGAGCAAAAGATTTCTGCACAGAGATCTGGCCTGCAGGAATGTTCTTTTGTCAGCCGTCGATAAGGTAGGCCTCCAAAATCAGAGACAAAGTATTTTTTTTCGAAACCAAAACTGAAGTTCATCAAATAAATAATAGTATATGAATGGATCTTCAAAATCACCACCTTTAAACAGTGTCATCCCCATGGAAAACTTGTGTATTTATGGGCTCTTCTACCAAGTATTTAGTTTTGATAAAAGTCTGTGCAACTCTTACATCTGAACATTATGCACCAACAAAATATAGCAAACCCACGTAATATATGAGAAGTTCTACCGAACAATTATAATCAAACATAAAATGATTCGAAATAACATACAAGCAATAAGTAATAGTTCCCTTGAAACTTAAGCTTCTGTGATTGTAATGGTTTAGGTTCGTTTTTGAAACAAGTCATGTTGGGAACTGTTGAAGAGTATGGAAGTGCGTGAGACATACTTACACAAGACAAAGATGGATTTCAGTAGGTACATGATAACTAAATAGTGTATGGATTTAAACCCAAAAGCACTCATAGCAGTGATGTCCCTGTTCATTTACACCATCTCAGTTACATACTCCCGATTGTACTTTTTACGTTGTGAATAAACATTATTATTATTTTTCTCCATTAGGAATTTACTAGTCTGGCTTTGTCTCCGATGCTACGACAATTCATTTGCCCCAATAACCACTCCCCACGTAAGTGTGGACAAGAAACTGTGAAAAATAGTTCAACAGAAAACAAAAATTAACACTTTTTTATTTTAGTGATATTTCTTGAATGTTTGAAATTCATAATTACTTATAACATTAATATTTTCACAATCCTGTACTTTGACTGTCTTTGTACCTGTCATTACAAATAACAATAACTGGCTAAAATATGCTGAAGTTTTAAAAATATTCAATCATAGGCGCATATAATAATTATAAATAGGCAACGTCGCACGGCAGTCAACAAATCGCCTGTCACGGTTGAGTTTACTATTTTTGATGAACTTCGAACAAACTTTCACTGAACTTTTACTGACATTTCACACGTGAATCTTACGTTAATTGATCATCCAGAATACAAATAACTGATTTATCTATCTAACCTAAACATAAACAAGTATCTAGTGTAGTGGAGACTAAACAGGTCGTCCTTACAGTGTTGCCAAATTTCTTCACGATGGCTCGGAGTATAGAGAAGCGTGTGCATGGTTTCATGGATTTAATTTTAAACAATCATTTTTAACATAGCTCTTTATAAAGGCCGATTCACATACATGCGTGCCCACCCTGCATGAGAAATACACGCCTATCGACGTTTACACCTGTGCCTGTCGGCGTGCCTGACAAACGCAGGGTGTGCACGCACGGAATTAGAAAGTATTCTAATTTGAATAATAAAAGATACAGTGAAAAAAATTTCGGGATAAATTTGATATGGCATCTTACCAGCAATGACAAAACTATTACAGAACCAAACAAAATATGACCGTATGCATATGCGTGTAAATTGATGGCTAATTCGTGATATGGTTGTCGATATTTCGGATCGAATAAAACTTGTGTTTCAGATTAAGATTGGTGATTTTGGACTGATGAGGGCTCTTCCTCAAGAAGAAGACTGTTACATTATGACAGAGCACAAAAAAGTTCCATTTCCCTGGTGTGCTCCCGAATCTTTGAGATACAGGCAATTTAGCCATGCATCGGATACTTGGATGTTTGGGGTTACTGTTTGGGAAATGTTCACTTTCGGGGAGGATCCCTGGATGGGGTTAATAGGTAATATTCAATTGCTGATTTGTATTCAAAAAGTTTTGTAATTTAGAATAGGAGCCATTATAGTTATAAATTGCACTACATTAACGGAAAACTATATTCTAATGAGTGAATCTGTTGACGGCTCCAGTATCATATACAGATCTGGTAAAAGTCAAGATATACTTTATTGTCAAAACTTGAAGAGTAGATAAAGCTTCATTTATTTAATGATACTATTAAGATGAATGGAATAATGGGACGAAATCACAGATGTTCTTAGGTTTTTATGTTGGTTCCTCTGGAAACATTAAAATATTCGTATGCCACCCAAATTTTTTCATTGGCTTCCCGATTACCAGGTTCCGAAATTCTTCGCCGAATTGAAAAAGACAACGAGCGTCTTGCTCCGCCAGAAGCTTGCCCACCGGCTATTTACGCCATTCTGCTGCAGTGCTGGGCCAAGAATCCCCAGGATCGTCCCACTTTTTCGTCTCTTAAGGACTTCTTTCGAAAAAACGCCACCCCAGTAATGAAAGCCTTGGGCAAACATGACGAACCTACTAAACTGAAGATGAACGAAGGTGACGAAATCGCCATCATAGACGGCAGTCCGGAGCTGTATTGGTGGAAGGGACAGCACCAAAAGACGTTTGAAATAGGATTGGTTCCTAGGTGTCTGGTAGATCCAATGAGACCTAAGCAATCAGAAGACATAAGGTTAGATTTATTACAATGTTCTCGTATGGTTAATAGTCCCGTTTCTTTTGATTATTTTCGAACTAGGAAAGATATTGAAGTCTAATGAAAAATGGCGGATTACTTCTCGACATTGTGGTGTAATTTTTGAGATCGTTTTTGTTTTATCCTAGATTATAGGGAAAATTTAATCAAGAACTTGAAAACGGGGATAAAATGGGTGCTGCTTATCAAATAATGAAATAAAGGTAATTTAATAAAAAAATTACAATATGTCCATCCTGATAAGTGAAATTCACCTATTTAGATGAATAATTCTTCAATAGAAATAAATGAAAACCTAAAACTGAACAAATCAAAAGCAATCAAAAACAAAAAGGAAAATAATAGAATACGTTTATTATACTGCCATACAGACAGGAAAAAACTGTTTGTGAAATGTCCACTGTCTGTATTTTTATTGATTTTTGAGCAGTTTCATTCTACATATTATGTTTTTGATACCAGTAAACACTGATGAAATAGAGGAAATTATTAACAATTTTCATATTTATAAATCTTCTGTATTTGATGAAGTCACTGTTGGAATTATGAAAGTTGTAAAACTATCTCCTATTTTACTTGATTTAATATCAAAGCCATTAAAAACTGGCTGTGTGTCAGAAAAAATTAAGATTGCTAAAGTTTCAGCAATATTTAAAATGTGTAGAAAACAGTACAGAAATATTGATTTTATTGAAAATATAAACATGATGTTCATAAAATCAGACGTGGAATCATCTGCGACTGAAAGATAAACTTTAGTTGCAATTTTCCACTGTTCAAGATGGTATCTTGGAAGTTATTCATGTTGAAAACAGGGAATATTTTCAAATGGAAATCAAAATGAGTTTTTTCAAAAAAAAACAACCTACGATAAAAGTTACGATTTTTTGTAATATCCAACAGAAAACGACTACTTTCAGATTTCTTTCTAGCTATGGTCTTTTCACAATATCTACGAGAGTTCAATGTCCAGCTTGGATGTAGTCGAAAAAGTTGTTGTTTTCTGTTGAATATTCAAAAAAAAAATCGTTTTCATATTAGGTTGTTTTGATTTGAAAAAAACTAATTTGTTTCGTTTGAAAATATTCCAATTTTTCAACATGACATAAATAATTATCGTCCTATTTCAGTATTACCAGTCTTTATAGCATGGTTATGGCAGATTAAGGGGCACAGAGGCGGCGTTGGTTTTAAACTTACAGTTTCAAATTGACTTTATTGTGCAAGTCATTTTGTACGGTTGACAACGAAATTTTATTCGAAATATTATACTCAGTAGGTAGTAGGGGGAAAAAACATGGATGGTTTTGAAGTTACCTGATGAATAGAAAATAGAATACAGTATGTATTAGCTAATGGTACTAATGGATATAAAATTTGGAGTAGCACAAGGATCAGTTTTTTTTTTTTTTTTTTAAACTTTGTACGAATTTAGAACCGAAAGAAAAACGCATGCTATTTGCCGATGATACTACGTCAATATAATTTGCCAAAGACCGCAACGAAATTCGTGAAAATATGGAAAGTGATCTAAATGAGATTTCAATATGGTAACATTCGTGTATGCCTCTAAAAACATCACAAACAATTCCAATAATCTCCTGTTATTAGGATTTGATTCTATGAAATATACCACAGTTACTAAATTTTTAGGTCTTACTGTTGACAAAAAACTATTATGGAACAATCATATTGATAAAATGAGAAGAAAAATAAACAATCCAGTCATTGGGGTTGTGTAAATTTTTTACATTAAATTACCTGAAAAATTCAGTTTTGAATCCTCTAGAAAAACCACAAAATGAACCTTTGAAATGTATTTACAACTAACCGTTTTTAAAACCGAAGGTTGACTAGATTTAAATTCACATGATAAAACATGATAAATTTTTTTTTATCTTAGCAATTTCAGAAATAAATTTGGAAATTCACTATCGAATGAAATGAAGAAAATACAAAAACTTTATTTTTAAGAGCAGAGTCAAAATATATTTCTTGAATAACTTCATTCATCCATGTTTTTTTTTGCAACCAATACTTTATTTTTTTGCTCCTAGTCCAACTATTTCAACTGATAATTTTCAATTTCAATATTTTACAACTAAATTTTTCAATTGTATCTACCATTTCTATTATTGTTTTTAGGTAGGTGTTAGGTATTCGGTAATTATCTTATTTTTGTAACCCTGTTGCAAACAAACCTGTTAATTAACTACTACTACTACTAACAAAAAAAAAAAAAATTTTGGGATTATATATTGACGAACAACTAACTTTCTTGGAAAAGACATTTTGGAAATGTTCGAATTAAAATATGTCCTATATGTAATTGATATTCCATTGAAATATCTAAAAATAATTTTCGGTTTAATTTATTCAAAATTACAATATTTAATTTCAGTTTGGGAAACTGCTCTACTATTTTACGTCCACTTAAATCTTTGCATAACAAAAGTACTTGATGTATTTTTAAATTACCATTCCTTGAATCGACATCCCATTTATATGTTCCAAATAAACTTTTAGATATAAATTCTTTGTACAAATTGAAAATATGTATATTCATACATTCTGTTATAAATAGCAGGAAACATTCATCTCTGGAATTTCATTCAATACCATTCACCAAACTATACAATCCAATAGTCTCGTCATAACACAGAATAAATGCAACCTTTGGAAAAAAATCAATTATATGTAATGGAATTATGGTATTCAATGAAATACTCAATAATTAAAAAAAAAAACAAAAAAATCATTTCAAATTAAATTTGAAGAAACATTTATTGCAATAATGCTTTTAGTACTCCTATTTTTTGTTGTTGTTGCAATCATTCCTTTGAGTTTTGTCAATTAGA
The DNA here is from genome assembly GCA_958502065.1 of Chrysolina americana. Lineage (NCBI taxonomy): Eukaryota > Metazoa > Arthropoda > Insecta > Coleoptera > Chrysomelidae > Chrysolina > Chrysolina americana. Next base: position 94,002,034 of record OY293413.1, on the reverse strand, counting down.
GAATTAGAACACTAATATAAACATGTATGTTTCTTGGGTCAGTTAAGATTATTATTATTACTATGTTCATGCGTGAAGCCTTCAGAAACATTGAAGAAAAAACAATTCCTCTGCTTACTTTTTATTGGTTCTCAAGATAGGTTCTGAACGTTGAAGGACTATTGTCTTTGTTAGAACCAGAATATAATTAAAAAATATCCTTGTTGAAATAAAACTGTAAAAAACTCACAAATTCAATAAATTTAATATTATATAAAAATAATGAGCACGAAAAAAAAATTTTGTTATAGCAAACCGCTCAAGAATTCCTTCATTCATACTGGACATGGTTCAGCATTTGGTGAATCTTGGGGTAGTCCTTCCCATATCGATGAAATGTACCTGAAAAATCCCATGGATCCACCCGATGTCTTGGGTGTCCAGAGACAAGCCAAACCTTCACCTCAGCTCTCTGATAGGAAAAAAACTTCTCCAAAATCTGGTAAGAATGTGACCGAACTTTCGGTGGTTTTGGGTTGGTTGATCGTAGTCTCGAGGTAATTCTTCCTGCCGTTTCGTCTACATCTGCGGTAGATATTGACAAAGGCGGTGTGGTAACGGACGAAGCGTTCGTTTAAGACTATCTGATTCGGTGTCTTTGCTGATTCCTTCTTTTCTTGTGCTCATTGTAATAGGGGGCGTGACTTCATTCAGTATGTTGTAATTGTAACAGAAAGCTTTAAATTTGATTCCAAATCATATACAATTGATCGTGTCATTATTTTCTTACAGAAAATAAATAAAAAAATTTATTCAAAAGTCTTATCAAAATTTATTTCATGACACCTTTCACTCCAGTTAATCCATACAGCCCTGAAACTAATTTTTTCCGAAAATTCAAAGTTTTTCTTGTGATTTTTGTTTTATGAAGGAGGTAGTATCTCACAAAAATAATGAAAAAAATTCAAAAGGTCACGACTGGCCTAGACAAGCTGTCCTTTTAAAAGGACGGTAGGTCTATCCACTACTATGGAATAAAATTAATGTTAATGAAAATTATTTTATTTTATCATCATAGATACAATGCAAAATATTGATAATAATTAATTTGTATGATATATTACAAAACAGTCCTTTGGATGTAAACCAACGTTACACTTTCGACAAATGAAATTAAATTTTTTGTGGCATACAGCGCATTGTCGCTGATTTTCTTTGTACAGAACTAGGTGGTCTATTCTGTCATAACCAGAAAACTCGTGAGAATTTTTAGGCGATTTTGAAGGACCCCTTTTTGTATTTCTTTTGAGGATATTGAATAAAGGCCTCAGTTTGGAGTATTTATATGCCTTATCTAGATGAGGCTTGTCGTTGCCATGAATATTACTCAAAATATATTGAAATCTGTCGCGCGCTATAGCTTCACATACTAATTTATGATTGGTATCATCCCTATTTTGCCAATACATCTTTTTTCGTGGTAGAGACACGTAACCATCTGGAGTAATATCCCCTGCACTATTTTTTTGTTGTGCATATGTATTCGTAAAATATACAATCAAATCTATCATCTCTTTATCAAAGAACAATCGAAAAATGTCGCAAGGTGAAAGGTTCATTGCCGCAGATGATGGAACTTCCCAATCTGCAAAATCCGTCACTACCAAACCTTGTTTTTCGTAGTGAAAATCTTTTACTTTTTTTGGTCTCCTTTCCACGAATGTTGATAGAGGTTTGTCGTCGTCACTATCCCATGCCTGCCCAAGTTCTTCTAATTCTGATGGCATTTGAACTTCAATTTCTGGTAGCAGTTGTGCTCCAGGTAAATTATTAGGTTCAACTACGTTCTCATCCCCTGAATCTTCATCATTATCACAACCATCGTTAGCATTTTCTGGAGGAAATTCTGCCAGCAACTCAGAAAAGGTCAGCGGATTTTTCCAATAACTAGAAAGAAAGATAGTCAATAGCAGTGGATAGACCTACTGTCCTTTTAAAAGGACAGTGTTGTTTCTTGCCATTTATTTTGCAAAATTCAAATGAAAATTCGAGGTTATCATAATGAAAAGATTCATTTTTCATTAGTTTACTTAGAAATGAAATTTAACGATCGTAATTACTCTTATCAATAGCAATCACCTACCTAGAGTTACTCATCATCAATGGTCACTGAAATAACAAATAAACACACGTGTCTAACTGTCGGCAATCTTACAGTTACTGGAAACTTGTACTCTAGGTGGCTTCTCAACACTTCATATCCTGTGTTGATCAGTTGCCACCTGTACTCCAGTAGCAGAATTAGCTGGAAGGAAATAGTAGTGCGTCCTTTTAAAAGGACGGTAGGGCTATCTGGGTTAACTCGTTTAGTTTATTTTATATTATTGTTTTGAAAATTTACAAAACATTTATAGGTATTTCTTAGCTGTGATTTTCTCGCAACCGGTTTTAAACTTCGCGGGTATAAATAATTAAACTGCTTATTTACATTTCTTACTAATCGTTTTACATGCTCTTTTATTGAATTTTGAATAAACTTTATTGTTATTATTACTACCTAATATTCTATATCAACTTGCCTTTAATTCGTTTTCATGTTTTTTTCTTACTTTGTTGTCGTATTATTGTAGTGACTAGTTCTTTGAGGAGACCGTCAGAAAAACAGTTCAACTATAAAAAATTGACAAATTACGAGGCCTCGAACTCCAAACCTCATAGACCTTCGCAACCGAAAATTGACACTACCAGAGAAGAGGTTCTAGTAGATATATCCCCGGAGGAAGTCTCGGTGTTGAGAATGAAAGACATCTCCGGTAGGCCTGAATCGAGAGCGGTATCACTGATTGATGAACCAATTGATGTTCCTCAAGAAGGTAAAATTTTATTTAGATTATGTTTCGGTTTAATTGTTGTTGTTTTTGTTTTCGTCCCCTTCATAAATTGCTCAGTTGTGAAGGAAAATATTACATCATATAGAAACATACTGATTCACTTAATTGTTACTGTAAGATTTTCAATTCCTTTCATTTTATCCACATTCCAAAATGAACAAAACTAACATTTGAATGCTTTCAACTCTACACACGAAAAAAAATCCGAAATCTAGGTCTTCGTATATAAGCAGTTGTAAAAAAAATTACGAAGGTAGAAATAATTTCAATTCTATTGTGATTGTAATTATGACGAAATCCTATTTGAATTTGTGTGTTAATGTTTTGACATTAATTCTTTCCATTTCTACTGTGGTGAAAATATTTGTATTATCAGTCTGTCTGTTCTTAAAAAAAACATAAAGTTTCGATTTTTGGTGTTGCAATTGTTAAGTCATCGTTATCCAATCATTTTTATGCTTTGTAGAGTTTCATCGACTTTAATTAGCATATCATCAATCTGTTTCCCTTTGACTAGCACGACCAGATCGTCCGCATATGCGATAAGTTTGCTATGATTTGGGATTGACTTAAACAGGTCTCCACTATATACATTAAAAACAACTGAAATCAAAGGTGGTTCCTGGGGGTTCCCCTTGTAGCATTCATTGGTCCATGAATTTCTCCATTGATATCCATTACAAAATTTTCTCTAATGAGGGGCGTTTCCACCAAGTGGAAGAATAAAGGTAAAACAATCTTTATTTTTCCACTTGGTGGAAACGCTAGGAGAGAAGGGTACTCCGTAATCATTCCACTTGAGTCCCTAATAGACCTGGAGCTGGTGACAGGTGACGTTCTCCCATTTTACACTGCATGCCTGTTCAAGGCTTGATAATCAATCATAAATTATGAAAAATAGACGTGTTCCTGGCCGCCGCGCGTGTGCACTTCATAAGGAAAGCGCTCTTTTTTTTTTTGGAGAATTTTCGTGTTCTTCCGCGATATTATACTGCCTGCCATTGTAATATACGGAAGTTCAAACAAATTGAAACGCTACTAATAGACGGCATGCTTCGCAGCGGCTGAAAGGGCTCAAAGGGTTACGAAAAACTGAAAAAAATTAAATGGGACTTCCGTGTTTTCAAATTGCATGCCGATGTGAATACTTGAAGTTTTAGTAATGAAAACAGTCTGGAAAAATTGGCATGCGCCCCTCGTCTGACCAACGGTGGAAAATTGCGGGAAAACTCTGTAAAAAATTATTACAGGTTTAACGTGATTCCAAACTGCATGCCATTAGAAAGATACGTCATTTGTATAATTAATTAATAGTAGGTAATTTGGCATGCACACCAGGATTTCGCAAAATAGAGGCATGCACGACGAAAGTTGCAAAAAACACTTTGAAAATTTATGTGACTTTGTATATTGGTCAGACGAGGGGCGCATGTCAATTTATCCAGAGTGTTTTTATTACTGAAACTTCTCTTCGAGCCCTTTCGACCGCTGCGAATTGCATGCCATTAATTAGTAGCGTTTCAATATCTTTGAACTTCCGTATATTACAACGGCAGGCAGTATACTATCGCGGAAGAACACGAAAATTCCCCGCAAAATGGAAAGAGCTTTTCCTTATGAATTGCACAAGTGCGGCGGCCAGGAACCCGTCTATTTTTCATAATTTATGGTTGATTATCAAGCCTTAAAAAGGCATGCAGTGTAAAATAGGAGAACGTCACCTGTCACCAACTCCTGGTCTATCAACTCACATACCTGTTGTTGTTTTCGTTTTTGATTCTTATTACTTCTACTTAGAAAGGGTTTTGTTTTCATCTCTGTGAGTAAGTGCCTCCACGTTTTATTCTGATTAAGGTCTTCTTTCTCAGTACCGTGTAGAGCAGAAAATATTATGTACAAGCAACAATATAAGGTGACTAAAACAGAATATGACATAATAATAGATAATTAATCAGGGGGTTCAAATGATATGAAAATTAAATGGTTAGCTCCAATAACAAAAATAAGGACTTGTGGAATAGTGTTGACTCGATATCAGTTGATATTCTATTGATTTTGCAAACAAATTGAATAACTTCGTTATAGAATCAACTCTAGATCTTTGCAAAAATGTTTATTCTTCAAATCAGTTGAAACATTCAGTGAAAATAAATCTATTTATGTGAGAACTACATCAACTGAAATAATTAATATGATGAAGATATTAAAAAATGAATTCAGTTGTGGAGTTGATAGAATCCCATCATGTATTTTGAGGGTGATTGTCTATCAAATATTGAATTTGCCGTAAAAATAGGTCGTACACTTATGACAAAGAAAAGAAAGAATTTCCATTTTTCGAAAAAAAAAAAAACTCTTCAGAAGATATTTAATGGAATCTTCTGGATCCATAATATACAGGGCGTTCCATTTGAAATAAAGAAACTTTGCACATTTTGATTTACAATGTGTGGCAAGCTATTTTTGCATCCTCTATATGACAGGTCGATTTTACAATATTCGACTAAAAATTAATATCAATGGGACTTAATAATTTCAAATATACAGGGTTATGATAAAGTAATGCACAAAATTCATAAAACGTACAACGATCACTTTTGAAAAAAATGCAAAAACACGTCAAACTGTTTTTTTTATTCCGCGTCTTTTGACATAAGTTACAAAAATAACACGTCAAAGTTGTCAAAGTTATGACGTCATCAACAAATTTTTTTAATGGGAAGCTAAGAGTTTTATTACATTATGTGATAGAGCTTGTGTTTTTACACAAGGGAAAAATAGTTGCAGTAGGGCTCACATAAGAAAAACAACGAGAAAAGGGATAAAAAACGAAATAACAAAACCAATTATAAAAAGAGGTCAAACTTAAACTTATCTAGTAAGAACATGTGTTCTTATAAATTTTTTCAATTGTTTTACTGAAACAACGGTTTGTCAGTGTCAGTCGTACAATTAGTGTCACCACAGTTTTATTATTATGGCTCGTTTAACTGAAAGAGAAAGGATAGAAATTCTAATGATGGTAGGTTACGGCGATCGCCTTCGAAGTCATGAAGAAGCATGTGCTTTATTTAACGCAACACATTTTGAAAGACCTCCAATTGCTAGAAGCACAGTAAGCAGAATTGTTGCAAAATTTGATGCAACGGGAAGCGTGAGGGATGCTCCAAAATCTGGACGACCAGGAATAAGCGACGATGTGAAGTTAGATATTTTGCTGTCAGTAGAAGAACACCCTCACGCAACTACAACAGAAATTGCCTTACAAGAAAATGTTAATCAGTCGTTTGTAGTAAAGATGTTAAAAAAAGAAAAACTACACCCATACAAAGTTCATCTTGTTCACGAACTCTCAGAAGATGATCCGGACAGACGTTTGGAATTTTGTGAAATCTTCATGCGGCATTGGGACGAAAATCCAAATTTTCTTAATAGTGTAGTATTTTCAGATGAGGCAACGTTTTGTCTAAGTGGTTCTGTAAATCGACACAATTCTCGCTACTGGTCTCGGGAAAATCCCCACTGGATGCAGACAAAACACACCCAGCGTCCCCAAAAAATTAATGTTTGGGTAGGAATCGTCCGGGGAAGATTTATTGGTCCTTATTACTTTCGCGGGAATTTAACAGCTGAACGATATTTGGAACATCTTCGTATGGCAGTGCTTCCGGACCTACTTGCGGCATTTCCGGATCCAAATGATGGGGACAACTTGGATCCCAGTATTTGGTTCCAACAAGATGGCGCACCACCACATTATGGTCATACTGTTCGAAGGTTTCTGGATAACCAGTTTGAAGGACGGTGGATTGGAAGACGTGGACCAATGGAGTCACCTAGGTCACCTGATTTAACCCCCCTTGATTTTTTTCTGTGGGGACATTTGAAAAGTCGGGTCTACATTAACCGGCCTGACAATTTAGAAGACTTAATGGAAAAAATTAGACACGAAATGACTCGTATAACTCCGCAGATGATCGAAAACTCTATAAATGCGGTCTACCATCGTCTTGGCCTATGTCAGTTAGTAAACGGAACAATTCCTATAAGAAATAGTTTTGGTTTAATGGACTGTTTAGTTAATTGAAAAGTTATTATAAAACTTACGTTTATTTCGTTTTTTATTCATTTTCTCGTTTTTTTTTTCTTATGTGAGCCCTACTGCAACTATTTTTCCCTTGTGTACAAACACAAGCTCTATCACATAATGTGATAAAAATCTTAGATTCCCATTAAAAAAATTTGTTGATGACGTCATAACTTTGACAACTTTGACGTGTTATTTTTGTAACTTATGTCAAAAGATGCGGAATAAAAAAAACAGTTTGACGTGTTTTTGCAATTTTTTCAAAAGTGATCGTTGTACGTTTTATGAATTTTGTGCATTACTTTATCATAACCCTGTATATCATACTTAGGTGACAAATTTTGGAAAAAAAGGCAGTCATGCTAAAAATCTTGAAAATCGTCAATATTTTCAAACAAAAGGTTCACATTTCTATTTCTCGTGCTGAAACTGAAAAAGTGATGAAAAATACAGGTTACCATTAAAAAAAAAAGTTGGAACCCGCCCAAAAAAAACGAACACCCTGTGAAAGTGCTATCATATTCATTTTGTAGAGTTCTGAAAATAGTATCATCGATCTATCTATTACCATAATGAAAATATGGAAGACCTTATAGCAGGACCCTGTATAAATAAATTTTTGTTTCAAAAAAATATTCAGTTAAAATTCTAGCCAACTCAAAAGGAGATTATTTTTCTCAAAAATTATTAGAAAAAGATCAATATTTTTCCAGCATCTGCAGTAAATATACCTATACAGTGTGTCCCGCTTTTCATGAATACACCCTAATATCTCAGTTATTAATAATGCGATTTTCTTGAAATTTTGGTGGTGATTATATGTTAGGTAAATGAAGTATTTTGGCGTAGTGAACATTTTCATCGACCATAGGCGTGCGGTGTGGGGGGTAAAAAAAAGCAATTTTTTGGGAAAAGAATATTAGGGCTCATTTTAGATAACTTTTTTTATCAGAATTAGATTCAGCATCCCCAAAAACCCCCCAATCCATATTTTCGAAATCTCAAGAGCTGATTTGAGGAGAAAAAAAAAAATAAATTAACTTATTTGCGAAGTTGGGGAGAGAAAAAAGGCATTTTTTGAGAAATGAATATTAATGCTTATTTAAGACAACTTTTCTTATCAGATTCGGAATCAGCATCCCCAAAAACCCTTTAATTCATATTTTCAACATCTCAAGAGCTGATTTGAACAAAAAAAAAAGTTTAAGTCTTTTTTTTAATAAGTTCTTTATTTGTAACAGTGGTAACAAAATTACGAATTACTTTATTTTAAATTCTTGTGTTTTCAACATAACTACCTTCTGAAACAATACACTTTTCAACAATTCTTCTCAAACGTACATTCACTTTTCTTAAAGTTTGGGGAGTTATTTCCTGACACGCTTGCCTAATTGCAAAGCAAAGTTCCTCACTATTACTCGGCCGAGTAGCATACACTTTATTCTTCAAATGCCCCCACAGAAAAAAGTCACAAGGGGTAATATCTGGCGATCTAGGGGGCCATGGTTCCAAAGGATAATTTCTACCTATCCACTTCATAGGGAAAATTGCATTTAAAAAGTTCCGAACTATCCCAGAATTGTGTGCGGGGGCCCCATCTAATTGAAAGATTAAGTTTTGTCTTTGTGCTAATGGCAATTCCATGAGAAAATCATAGAGACCATTTTGTAAAAAATTTAGAAAATTTTGTCCGGTCAGGTTATCCAGGAAATAAGGGCCGGCAATCCGTTCGTTGAATATGCCACACCACACTTAACTTTTTCACTGTATTGGTTTTTACAATGAATTACCCAATTCGGATTTTCAGCTGCCCAAAACCTACAATTTTGACTGGACACCACACCGTTTGTTGTAAACGTTGCCTCGTCAGTAAACATCATGTTCTTCAGAAAAAGTCTGTCGTTAAGATAGTTACCCTGCAACCATAAGCAAAATTCAAAATTGATTTAAATTGTACCTTCCTGGTCTTATTTTGAAAACCGCTCCAGTCTGTTGATTTTGGCAACGGTATCGTGAGAAATTGGTTCTCGATCATGATGCCTTCCATTGAATATTCCAGCAACTTGACGCGTAGATCTTTCATTATTACCAAATAAGCGGATAATCTCTACTTTTCCTCCAATTGTAAGAACTACTCTTCGGTTGTGTGCCATCTTATTAACAGTTAAGTAACACTGCTTGACTTATTGACATTTCGTACTGATTACCGAAGTCAAACAAAAACTTTTGTTTCAAAGCACTCTTTCATTAATTTGCATGAAAACTCAAATCGGCAAGCCAACGGTAACAAAGTGTGCGTATCTTCGGATATACCTAAATTGTAGTATAAGGGCAGTTGCAAACGATACAGAATATAAGGAAACGAAGGTGTTTGAAATTTAATATAGGATTAGGGCATTTGAAATAAAAAGTTGGAAATAAACAATCTACTGAAAAAAAGTGACTTTAATTTTGTTTTCTAATCAAATCAGCTCTCGAGATTTCGAAAATATTAATTGAGGGGTTTTTGCGGTCGCTGATTCCAAATCAGATAAAAAAAAATTGTCTAAAATGAGCCCCTTATATCCTTGGAGAAGAAGTGGAGATTATCCGATTATTTGGTAATAATGAAAGATCTACGCGTCAGGTTGCTGGAATATTCAATGGAAGGCATCATGATCGAGAACCAATTTCTCACGCCAAAATCAACAGATTGTTCGCAAAGACTAGAGCGGTTTTCAAGACAAGACCAGGGAGGTACAATTTAAATCAAAGACACTATCCGGACGACGAACATTTCGAATTTCGAAACAACCCAATTGGTACTGTAAGGGCAGTTGCGAGGACAATGAATTCAATGAAAAACAAAGTATAGAGATGTTTGAAAGGCAACAGGATTAGGGCATTTAAACCAAAATTTCCACATACCGTGTTAAATGGTTATTTTGAAAGACGGTTTGAATTTTGCTGACAAGGACTTATTGAAAAAAGAGTTGAATAATTTTTTATTCAAATTAGCTCTTGAGATGTTGAAAATATGAATTAAATGGTTTTTGGGGATGCTGATTCCGAGACGAAAAAAGTGAATTTATTTATTTTTTCTCCTCAAATCAGCTTTTGAGATTTAGAAAATATGGATTGGGGGGTTTTTGGGGATGCTGATTCTAATTCTGATAAAAAAAGTTATCTTTTCTTTTTATTTTTACCCCCCCCACAGCGCACGCCTATGGTCGATGAAAATGTTCACTATGCCAAAATACTTCATTTACCTAACATATACCACCAAAATTTAAAGAAAATCGCATTATTAATAACTGAGATATTAGGGTGTATTCATGAAAAGCGGGACACACTGTATATATTTATTCAACAGCAAGCCAATAATACATTCACAAACTGAGATTATTATAGAAAAAACAAAAATGATAAAACTTTTTTTCCAGATTTCTAGAAAGTTTCTAGATGTTGGTAAAGATGAATTGAACTTTGTTGTTGTAACTGTTTGATGGTTTCATGATTTCATTAAGGGATTCATATTGGCCATGATTGGTTCTACAAAAAATAAACTTGATGCTGTATAATTGAAACTGTTATTTTATTTGCCATTTCAACTTGCTACACATGCATTTAATGCATAATGAGATTAATAACTGCTAATCTACCAATCACTCCTGCTGAAGATGAAATATTCCACCTCATTGAACAGTCAAATGCCTATAATAGCCTGTGTTTGCATCTGAATCATTTCCGAAAGCATTCAGTCTCTTCATTCAACCTTAAGATATTAGGACTCAATGTAGTGCCGGACTGGTCAGGCGTGGTAGTGAGAAAAATCTCACGGCGCCCATCCCCTTCTTGGAGACTTGGGGCCCTGAGGGGAAACAAACAAGGTTGATTTTTTAGATTCATTCGGTGTTTGAGATTCTTAGTGATAGTTTCGGTGTTTTGTTTTTTTTATTTCCTTTGTTCCTTTTTGGTGCCTACAGTTATTTTATTAGGTCTTCAGTTCCTCGTTTTGGAGTTTATTTCTGCATTTACTTCATTTATTATTTCAAGAACATTTTGTTAGTTTGTTTCATTGAAAAATAAAAGTATTTATTTTTGTTTGTCTTTTCGTGATTATTTTTTTTGTCTTAAACTAGAGTGTAGACCTAACCTGCACCTCAATTATTAATAGTATGAAAAACATCCGTATGCAACCCAATCTGAGAGAATGAGCCCGGCCATTGGGGGCCCCAATTTTTTTTAATCTTACTTGGCAAAGACGGGCCAGTCCGGAACTGCAATGATGTCTTTGTCATTGACATTTTCTATGAAATACATTGTATTGAAGGGATCTTCCTTCTTTTCTTTTCAGATAACGAATTCTGGGATGAAGATATACCTCAAGACTCAGAAATCGCGCCTCCGCCATATCATTCACCCCCTTCTTACTACAATTCTTCAGCTTTTGCAGCCCTAGATTTCCTAGATGACGATCCATTTGACACATCGAATGTATTTAAGCCTGAACCGAAGTATAGCTATCCCCAAAAATCCCTCAGTCCTACCCCGAGTTATAGCAACCCTTCTAACAACTTAGCGTCATCGTCAGCATTTGATAATCAACTGGGTCAGTCATTGGGAATTTCAAGTCCTAGTAAGATGAAAAATGGTTATGCAAACCATTCAAAGTATGTACAAAGTGATATTTCGAATAGGGGACTGAATTTCATGAAACACACTATTTTTGACAAAGATTCCAAAGTAGCGGTTTCCAAATCGGTAACGGTTGCACAAAAAGACATGGCAACGCCTGTCGAGGCTTATCGAAATTCTATCGAAACTGCTGTGTCAGTAATGAAGTTGAATGAATCTCCTAGCAAGAAGTTTGAAGATGGAAAGCTGCTGAAGTTGAAAGAGTCACCTACCAAAAAGATTGTTGACGGACAGTTCTTGGACGATCTGGAGAAGTACGTCTTGGGCAAGAAGGAGAACGAAGTACCTGCGCTAGATCCCCCTCCCCAGCACAGTAGGAATGCCAGGAGAAATTACAAAGACAGCGGTGAGACTCTACAGAAAGTTCAGAACGGTAAGTACGTTTAATTTCCTAGGTTCACGCTCAGTTTTCCGTTTTCTAGGTGATCGCTATGCGAAATCATCCGATGCATCAGATAAGAATGATACGGCGGCTGTGTTGAACAAAATCTGGTTCGAAACGACGAACAACGGCAACATGAAGCAGAATAACAGAAACATTCAGGCGGATACGGATTGGAGGCCTATTCAGAACGAAACTTACGTTGTCAATTCGGAATACGGGCAGTTCAAGAGCAACAGGAGGTACGATCCCGTTCACTGTTCGAACGCTTCCGTTTACTCCTCGAACCTTTCCTTTAACGGTGTGGAGTTTGATCATAGTCCAACGATGACGTATTCGACAGGTGAGTCTCAGTACTTTGGTCTTTATTCTATTTATTTAATGGGGAATTCTCCTCAATTTGGGCTATTGGAGCAAATGCAAGTTTGGACAAAATAAAGTTGAGTTTCATTCATGAGTTTTTCAATTTCACTGCGGAAAGTATTCAAATTCATTTTTCAAATGTTGGGTTTTAAATTTTAAAGGGTTTTGTTTCTGATTAACAGGTTGGCAACAGCGCCTACAAAACGTAGGGGATGGTAGTGTGCTAGAAGAAGAAGTACCATAGTCAATATATCTGTTTTTGTTAGGGGTTAGGCACACAGTACACAAAATGTCACAGAATGACTCGGAACCGCAGAACTATATTTTATCATAGGTCGGTGCTCGGAACATTGTCATCTCTGTTTAACTCATTAACGTAACAGATTTGTTGTCCTTTTTTATCTGTGAATGTTGTAGCCGATGTTGCCAATTGGTGGAATAGAATCCTTTTGAATTTTAAATTCCCAATTTTATTTTTCGTTTTTATGTACTTGAATACTTATTTTAAAGAAAAATGTTGGAATGGTGTGTTTTAAATGCACTGTTTTATAGATCTTCAATAGAAAATACTTGTTTGTCGTCAGGTGGACAATTCCGCATTATAAATTTTAGTAGTTGAAAAGTATTGATTTGGTGTAAAAAATCTCATTGTGGTTCGGATACCATTTACAGGTTTTGTTGGAAAGGTGATCTCAATGATTTAATTTTAATTTCAAACGAAAAAAAATTGTTATTTAAAAAACCTCTGGATCCATTGCTCTTTTTGATATTATTTACGGGTGCTCGGTAGCGAGGTGGTTAGATGCCGGTTGACATTAAGACAGCGGTTAGAAAGGGGTCAATGAATGTTATTGAAAATTTACATAATCCAGACACGGTAATTAGCGCACAGTCGTACCACAGTCAGAATCAGGTAAATAGCGCACAAAAGTACCTGAGTCAGAATCCAGATTCTGTAATTAGAGCACAGAAGTACCTGAGTTAGAATCCAGAACCTTGTAATTAGCGTACAGAAGTACCTGAGTCAGAATCCAGAAACCAGTAATTAGCGCACAGAAGTACCTGCGTCAGAATCCAGATTCTGTAATTAGAGCACAGAAATACCTGAGTTAGAATCCAGAAACTGGTAATTAGCGCACAGAAGTGCCTGAATCAGAATCCAGAAACTGGTAATTAGCGCACAGAAGTACCTGAGTTAGAATCCAGAAACTGGTAATTAGCGCACAGAAGTACCTGAGTCAGAATCCAGAAAATGGTAATTAGCGCACAGAAGTACCTTAGTCAGTATCCAGAAACTGGTAATTAGCGCACAGAAGTGCCTGAGACAGAATTCAGAAACGGCAATTAGCGCACAGAAGTACCTGAGTCAGAATCCAGAAACTGGTAATTAGCGCACAGAAGTGCCTGAGACAGAATTCAGAAACGGCAATTAGCGCACAGAAGTACCTGAGTCAGAATCCAGAAACTGGTAATTAGCACACAGAAGTACCTGAGTCAGAATTCAGATACGGTAATTAGCGCACAGAAGTACCTGAGTCAGAATCCAGAAACTGGTAATTAGCACACAGAAGTACCTGAGTCAGAATTAAGATACGGTAATTAGCGCACAGAAGTACCTGAGTCAGAATCCAGAAACTGGTAATTAGCGCACAGAAGTGCCTGAGACAGAATTCAGAAACGGCAATTAGCGCACAGAAGTACCTAAGTCAGAATCCAGAAACTGGTAATTAGCACACAGAAGTACCTGAGTCAAAATTCAGATACGGTAATTAGCGCACAGAAGTACCGGAGTCAGAATCCAGAAACTGGTAATTAGCACACAGAAGTACCTGAGTCAGAATTCAGATACGGTAATTAGCGCACAGAAGTACCTGAGTCAGAATCCAGAAACTGGTAATTAGCACACAGAAGTACCTGAGTCAGAATTAAGATACGGTAATTAGCGCACAGAAGTACTTGAGTCAGAATCCAGATTCTGTAATTAGAGCACAGAAGTACTTGAGTTAGAATCCAGAAACGGGTAATTAGCGCACAGAAGTACCACAGTCAGAATTCAGATACGGTAATTAGCGCACAGAAGTACCTGAGTCAGAATCCAGAAACTGGTAATTAGCGCACAGAAGTACCTGGGTCAGAATCCAGAAACCGTTGGGCCAATGGAGACTTTTACTTAGAATGGCTCCAGCTACAACATATCAAAAATTGAGCCATTTTCACCGAAAGACTTTTTCCCATAAGGTGTGTGCGTTGTCCTTTGTTTATTAACTTATTTGTACTGCTAAAATATAATAACCGCCTATTGATTTTATTCTGCAAACTTTAGTTTGCCAATTCATCCATATTGGTGTGCATCGTTATATTCTGATCTGTCAAATGTGAATTGTTGATAATAATAATAATCTGTATTGACCCAAGTAACATAAATGTTTATAATAGAGTTCTAATTCGCCAATGACAAAGTTTGAAGAAACTATTGCAACCAAAAAAGGTATTAAAAGCATCATTGCAGTAAATATTTCTTCAAATTTCATTTAAAACGATTTTCTTCCGAGAATTTTTTCCAACGGTCGTATTTATTTTGTGTGTAATCTTTTGTGGCGAATAAATATCTATTGAATCCATCTATCTCTTATGTACCTACTCTTCTCCGTCACAGCAAAGTTGTTTTAGAAGAGTTGCGACGACGAGAATGGCCTCTAGAGGAGGTCAATATCGAACCTGTTAGATTGTCGTGGTGACTTAACATATTTTCTCGAACTGCGCGAAGTTCAAACGCAGGCAGGACCGGCTCCAGCTTGTTACAGTTTTTTAGAAGTTTCACAACATTGGCAAATCTTACTTAACTGGATTGTAATATATTAAAAATATTATTACATTGAATTATATTATAAATTTTAAGATAATTTGCGTTTGTTGGTTTCCATTGGCTATTTTTTCTCGTATTCGCAGATACTGCTCACAACTACAACACAGCTGTTTCACAAACGATATACAACAATACCTCGTTCGCCTCGCCTCTTCCTGCTACGAACACGCTGTACAATAACTTGTCAGTTTCGTACAATACTTCCACCTTATCCGGTACTACAGACAGCTGCAATTCGCATAGCAGCCAGTTAGCGGCATACGGATACGGTTCCATCCCTGGAAGACAGTACGGTGATTTGTTATCAGACGATAGACTTTATCATGAGATACCGGACAATTTGTATAGCCAAGTGCCCAGCGAGGAAAGCCTGAAACCACACAGGCCAGCACCAAACAAACCTGCAGGAATGCAGCCTTTGAGTATGCAGCAAATACAGAGGAAGATTCAACAGGGAC
Source organism: Chrysolina americana (assembly GCA_958502065.1). NCBI lineage: Eukaryota > Metazoa > Arthropoda > Insecta > Coleoptera > Chrysomelidae > Chrysolina > Chrysolina americana. The sequence continues at coordinate 93,986,331 of OY293413.1, read as the reverse complement.
AGGTGGGATGATATTTGATATATTTTTTGTGTTCCTGTTCGATTCTAAGTTAGGATCTTTCAAACAGGTAAAGCATACAGTTCGATTATTTTATCTTTACCCCTGCGTCATCAATGAATGATCGAAGAAATCACACACCCTCTATCGAACATCTCTTTCTGTCAACCGCTATGAGCGAATCAAAATTCGTTAACATTTGTCTTCTAAGCTGAGAATTATGGTATTGTGATGATCGATAAAAAATCAAAACAGTGAAAAGAGATAGCCATAAAACCGACAGTGTTTTACATTTCAACTAAACTTGCGTCATTGTTTTCTGTCATTGGGGTATTGTTTATCGCCAGTTTTACTTTGTTTTGCAGTCGAATATATAATTTTTTCAAAGCCAAACGTCTCTTGGAATCATTACTTCCAAAGTAAGTACAATACAATGTGTTTTATTCACAAATACTCTTTAAAATTTTCAACCTTACAATTGACATTTGTGACTATAATCCCGTACTGCCGGGATATTCACACAAGAGTTATTCATATTGGGAAAATCCTAATGAGAGAAAAAACATTACCTAAATCTATAAATACAGGTAAAAACATTCACAATATATTTGAACTCTTTTCTAGATTGTGCCTGTAACTAATTCACAAGCATAACAATTTGTATTGAAAGGGAAAGAGCGAATGGTGGACCTTTTATACCACTTTCATCTGTTCAAGAGCTAACAATTTGAACCACAAAAAAAGTGTCATAACTTTTCTTTACTGTATTTTAGAGATTTGCAGATGCACTTAAAATATCTCGAAAAACGGTGTACATCAAAATAAACGAAAATAAACCCTTTCCATCAACACACACTGAATCACTCATTGAAAAATTCTTCTTTGTGATATGGTTATTAAACCCATTATTATAAACATTGGTGACAGTTCTGAATCTGAAAGTGATTGAATATATTAATTTTGTTTTTCCTTTCATAACTGGACACAGTTCTACATGCTCGCAATACATAAATAAATGCATGAATACATTTTTTGTTAATCATGTGTTGAGTAATTCATTTATTTATTATTATACTGTGTGTCCTTGCATCCATATACGAATAGGTAATTGAAAAAGTTTGAATACCTAAGTCTAGAAGATTCCTTTTCTGAGTTTTAGTCATGTGAATGAATGGAAACTCATTTTTTGATATCAAAGTATGCAAAGGTTTTGGAAATATTGCACGCCAACCTAGTTTTCTGGACAACTTTTTCCGTTAACTGTTATATCTACAGAGATTGCATTAATGTGGATAAAATTAGGATTTGATGGATTTGTGTCAAACGGCTGCGGAGGTATGGATAAAACAACTTCCTTATATGAGTGTGATTGAAATTAGAATACAGTAGGGAGGTAAAAAGTTTCTAGTAAACTCACTGGGCAAATGAGGAAATTCCATGAACATGAACATATTTTATTTTCCTATCAAACCTGGTATCACTGGATTCATAATAATTGGAATACACTGTGTGCTAGGAACCGCACGTTAAAAGTTTAGACTACTGAGGGCTGCCGTTCGTAAGGGGACGGCAGCTGGTTAACGCAAAAAACAATTTTAAACAGATTCATTCCTTTTTTCTTTTGTTTCTCCAGCAATATTTTTGAAATTTGGAACATTGATTATGCTCACTGGACGGCACTTTTTGACTTACTTGGAAAATAAAGGAAAAAAGGAAAGTAGAAAAGGGGGGTGTACCCGTGATTGTGTGTCACACGGTATTCTGTTGAAACTAAAAAAAACTCTCATTGTATGGTGGTTCGCCAATTCCATGAATTTGAAAATGTTAATTTAGTTATTTCAGTAGTTCATTCATATGCATAACATTGATGACGCACGGGTAAAGATAAAATAATCGAACTGTAATTTTAATAAATAACTTGCTCTTGCCAAGGTTCACGAGGGATCAGACATATCCCACACGCAATTTATAATAACAATTTTTTTGTTTTTTTGCCAGTTGAGTGCGGATGCTGAAAGGTTGATGACTCCTGAATATCGTCGCAATAAAATTAGCCAAGTCAGAGATTGTATATCCGATGTGGACATGGATGAATGCCTTACAGCCCTGCAGTCGAGTGGTTGGGATGTTGCTTTGTCTGTCAAATCGTTGAAGATTGATAAATTGGTCAGGTAAGTCTCGGAAATAGTATTTGCCTACGTACTGTAGCAAACATCATAATCTCTGGTGTCGTTGGTGATGTCTTGTTGTTTTTTTCTCGAAAGATTTGCCAAATATTCAACAGATATAATGCAACGCTCGTAGGTAACAGTAGTTGTTTTCAGTTGGATATTTGTTGACCTCGTGTATAAAGTTTTTTGCGGAAGATTGGAATCTAACTCATTTTTCATTATTAATGAGATATTTTTTTGACTGTGTTGAAATAGTGAGGAAGAAAACTTCATGAAGTCTTGAATTGAAACAAAACCTTTTACAGTTTCACCTACTACTGTGTAAATCATCAACTTTTAATGAAGAAATTAAAGCTTTATGGAACAAATGCTTTTGTCTATGCTTGACTAAATTCTTATTTATCAGGACGAACAGGGTGAGAATATTAAATCAAAAACTGAACTTAAAATGGGAATACCACAAGGTAGTATAATTGGTCCAGTAATATTCGTCTTGTCTATAAACGATATGCCAAACTGTATCACGAATACTAAATTGTTCCTTATCTAATTATGACCGTGATACTGATATTTTTATAACTGCACAGGATTTCCGAACTACGTTCAATAACGTGAAAATATTTATGCAGCAATGTCAGGGAGGATCTCGAATGAGAAGCTACTATTGAATGAATAAAAGACAAATTGTCTATTGTTCAAAACAATTTGTTGCAGTAAGAATATTCAAAATATGGATCTTAAATAAATATATGTGCAGAAACAAAGTTTTTAGTAGTAACTGTAGATGAAGTTCTGTCGTGGAAAAGTCATATAGGAGAACTCGCTAAAAAAAATCGATTATATTTGCTTTACATTGAGGGTAATGTGACAGAACAGGATGAAATATCCATGTTTGTTAACTGAACACGCTAGATGGCACTCGCCGATTTTACAGGCATTGATTAGTAATAATTATCTCAAAACGATGCTTCCAGAAAGAAATTGTTCCACCGTTGATGATTTTTATGTATTTTTTATCTTGATCAATTTTTCCTGTTGGTTTACTTCAATATACTTTATAGTCAAAGATAGAGACCTCATGGACAAAGCATTTAAAAAAGCCAGAAAAAACAAATACAATAACAAATAAAAAAATGGTATAGTAAATAAAAGTTGAGTAAGTATAAATGTACAACTAGTAGGTACTGTTGAAATGTCAAGAATGAAAATACAACGTAATAGTTTACATTATAAGTAACATGTCTAATAGACAAAAATATCATTCAATTGATTCCCAAAAACCAAGCAAACAAATGAAGTATGTAGCTAGGCAAATAAATAGGGAAAGGAAATACCTCTCCCCATTCCGAAATCTATTTGATAAAGGATTCTTTTATCTGACAATGCAAAGAAGTATATATTATAACCATGTACCCTCTGAAATCAGAAATGAGAAAATGTGTCACAAATATTAAAAATAACAAAAGGATCCACTCAAAAAACCATAATAAAGCAATATTATTCATATTTAATTCGTTTTCAATGAAATTTTCTGAAATTCACAGTTATTTTATACTTCTCATCTGACATATTTTTATATTTGTACGGATTTGTATATGATTGTTACTATTTTTTTGCATCGCACAACATGTTATGTACCTTATTGTATTACATAAAAATATATAAAGTATAACACCTTGCAAAGGATTTTTTCATTCATGTATGAGATACAAATATGCCAATAGGCGAGGACACGACAAATTTTTTTGCTCCAAATGGGTTTAAAAATACTTAATACATATATAAATGTACCCAGAAAATATTTTTTGAGCCAACATGCAATTACAGCTGGTCTAATTTCTTTCCGAACCCGAACAGCCAATAGGCGTAATCGGGTTGATTCTGACGTTTAACAGCAACGTTGCCAAGCTTCTAAAACTATAAATCAGAGAACATAATACCGTAGAAAAGTGACAGAAGACACTATTCCCAAGGTCAAACGACGTTGGCGAATTTGAAAGGTGTGAAAACCACCGTGAAAACATTGGATCCGTTATAAACAAAGAACTGGATAGTTTTAATATTGTGAATTACTGTGGTCCATAAAAATTATGTTCGAGAGAGAAAGCTAGTGATTTATTTTTGTTTTGCCTCAAAGGTATTTCAGAGTTTGAATACTTTTTTCCCGTTTATAGGTACTAGTCGAGTGAATAACTATAAGCCACTAACCTGGTTATTTACGAAAGCGGTTCCTGGTGAAAAGTCACCATTATGTCATTAGAATCAAAGAACGACAATCATCGGCAGTTTGCTTACACGTTCGGTTAACCAACGTTGGTAACAGTGAATACTAAAGGCGGATAGCGGATGCATAAACATAATTTAAACTGATGTAAGAGGCAAACAACCACAAAATAAATATAACTCAAACTTTTGTACGATACCAATTTGAGCATGCTCATGGCTACATTACTTGTCCATGGCCACAGATCTCAAAATTTCTTCGTCTCAACATTTGTGTTTTGTGGACATAACTAAGTATGACAACGTTGCTAAATTAATTGACGCTGTCAACTGTGTGAATGGCGCTAAAAAGAAGCCATTTGAATTAATGAACTTTAAATATTTTTTTTCAAGTTTCAGACAACTCGCAAAAAAACAAGAACATTGTCGATAGAGTGTTCATAAGCCGTAGAATCCATTGAAAATATTTTGAAAATTTCGTGTCCTCGCCTATTGAAAAATTAACGCATGAAAGAACGCGGAATGAAAATTGCGGTTAGGTACTATGAATTGAGAATTTTAATAATCAATAAGTTTGTTCAATGGAATTAACGATCTACACGTCATCTATATTCATTGCTTTAGAAATCAGGATCGGTATCGTCATCAATTTTTTCTTCCCCCCTTCCATCAATCACAAAGCTTCCACTGGCATTATTCTGAGTTCATTCTTTTTGATTTTCCCTTTGCTTGTTGTGACTGGATCGCTACTGATCAAAAAATATTTGAAATTAACTTTATTACTTTTGGATCTATTACACTTCCTGGAATTATATTCTGTGTATCTTTTAGAAGCTTAATTCCTTGCTTTCTGGGCTTCTTCACTCAACTGTCCTATAGGTATCTCAGGTTCATGTATTGAATATTTATGCATGGTTTGTGACAAACTTTACCAAAGAATCTAAGAGGTTGAAACTGTTGAAATTGTTTGGTGAAATTGTTTACATCTGTCAACCTGCCACTCTTACTCAGAAGTCTATGAGAGACTTGTGTGGGCTAGGGAAGACGGAGACAGACCTCCTTTTTTCAAACATTTGATGCCTCGCATTCAAAATATCAATTTTTTTAAACTTTGTCTCGCTCAACTCCTTCAATGAACATTTTTTTTTTTCAATCATGGTATCGAGACCTTTCCTTTGATACACTATATATCTTTCCCTGCAACTTTCTCAACATGAGAATGAATCAAACAAAGAAAATATAAACAAGCTAGTTGTATGAACGTCGGGGCGGGATACGTTGCATTTCCATTGAGCATCAAAATTACACATACAAAACTAATGTCTAATTGATTTAAAAGGCAAGAAAAGGCAAACAAGGAATGGCATATTCAAAAGAGGACTCTTCAAGCTTTCTACTGGATTTAAAATGAAAGCGGTATCTGGTGGAGCTCAGTGAAAAAAGTTCCAAGATATTTACGTGAAATTCAAAAATATCAACACTCTCAACATATAATGTATAAATGCATTATTGACCAACTCATTTTAAAAATATTGTAACATTTAAATAGTATAATTATCGTCAATTACCTGAAGCTAAAGCTTCCATATTTGGTTTTATAAAATGTTCACAACATAATAACCAACTAACTATATAAAAGTTGAGTATTCAAAAAATAAGGCTGACTGCTGACCAAAACATTTTGATACGATGACAATCATGGTCAACTGACACGTTATTACAAAGCTCGGTGAGGAAAATAAGGGTATTATTTGATCCGTAGGACTGTTTACTATGTGTTCTATCCAAAAAAAATCTCCGAAACTGATTTACAGTTTTTTTTGGCAACGTTTTGGGAATTCTGCCCCACTGTGCGGCGCCTTCCTTGTTATTGTATGAAAATATTTCTTGTAAAGTATTTTGTGCTTTTTGACAAGTGAGGTATGCATATTATTTTTATCATTATAGGTTAGGTTTGGCCGACAGAAGTCAATGCGAATCTGCTTTACAACGAACTAACTGGAACGTTGAACTAGCAGCTTCAGCCATTCTGGATACTTGATGAGAAACATTAAGGAAATATAGTTGAATAATTAAACTGTTATAGTTGGAAAAAACTGATATTTCAGTGATATTCGTATCAATTTATGTGCCAAAGATAAGGAATCTAAAGCTTAGAATTTAGGTTTTAGGTTGATTCGAATTGGAATATTTTCCTAAACTAAAAAATGTGATTTAAGATAAATGAATTTGTACACAAAAGTTAGTTTTAGCTGTAAATATATGCGACCGTTAGTTGATGATAATTATTGTTAAAATGTATTCTTTCTTCTGCTAAATATGTCCAAAAATCAGTTTGATAAACTTATCAAGAGCCGCAAATCAGAAGTTGGCTAATTTTCCATAATATGAGTCTGTTCAAAATTGCCAAATTATGCTCTAGTACCTAGTTCATACTCTAACCACAAGTGAATCTGACAGAAAAAATACATGGGAAACTTTTTATAGAAAGATCCCAGTTACAGTTAATTTCTGGAGTGGAGTACAAACAATACTCAAGGATAATAAATAAGTAATGAACAAATTCGTCTGAAATCTAAAATTTTGCAAAATGCCATACAATACGAATTTCATTAGCAAGTGTTTGATAAAATGCAGCTGACAAATAGTGTTTCAATATTTGGATTTGTAGTGTCCATCCTTTTTAATTAGCAATTTGCATGATCTCTAATAGACTACTTTTTTTTAGCTATTATCTCAAGAGCAATGATGACTGCGAAATAATTTTATCTTAGTTTTCAAACGCAGAAATTAGTGATGAAATTATGAAATATTTATCAATGCCCAAGGGGCATTCAGAGAGAAAATTTTGGTGACATTTTTGGAATTAATAATTTAAGTATCAACTGTTTTAACCCATTGATACTTGAATATTGTTTACGTTCGTTATTTTTCATCAAGGTTCTTCCTCTAATTTCGACTGTGTTTTATAGTTGACCCGTTTCAACTGGCTTCGGATTTCTAACCATTATCAAGTATCTGAGTTTAAAATTTTATACAGTTTTTAATATACAGAGTGTTCATTCAAGTGTCCAACATTTGTTTTTTTTGGAATAAATTGCACAACCAGTAGGTATTAAAATATTGCCGAAAGTTGGTTCGCTTAAAACAGCTGCAAGTCAAACATACAGGGTAGGTCAAAAAATATACAAACTGAATAAGAGTTAAGTACTTACCCTTATTTCAGAAAATTCGGCAAAATATTATTGAGCAAAGTTGTTTACAATTAAATATTTTTGAAGGAAGAAAATTTGTATTTCGTGCAAAATATTTTTATTTTAAAAATTATAGCAGAGCGCTTTCGGCTTTCTGCTATAATTTTTAAAATAAAAATATTTTGCACGAAATACAAATTTTCTTCCTTAAAGTATATTGAAGCGTGCACACAGCTTGACAAATTCAATTAAATATTTTGCCTTGATACCAAAACATGGCCTATTGACAAATTGCTATTTTTTTATCTCAGTTTCCAAAAATAATTGTTTCCTATTAACCCCAAACACTCGTATTAATTACAAATAATAAAATTAAGTTTATTGGAATTCAATTTGTAAAATTAACTTGGATATTTTTTACTTTTACGGACTCACAGACTTTTTTGCAACGATGTTTTCAAACACTACTTTCACTAATATTATTTTCAGTAGGGTGAAACATTAGTATTGATAATGTGCATACTAAAAAACTCTCATTTGAGGTGAACATTTTTTGTTTCAGTATGATTTCATATTTGTCTGTTAATTTGTACAGTTTTTTCAAAAACATAAAATGAAAAATTACAATTTTTTAGTATCCATAATATCATTTCTGTCTTGTCTTGAAACTTTGAAGTTGTGTTTAATATTTCTTGAAAAAGTTAAAATCTTGGTTAATTTTACAAATATTCATGAATTTGAACCAAATTAGGCGCAATTTATTTATTTGTTCTTAATTTATGTTAGTGTTTGGAGTGAATATTTTTTTAAATTAATCTTTTTATAAACAATAAAAATGTTTTAATTGTAAAGAACTTTTCGCAATAACATTTGTATTTGTATTTGTATTTTGGTTGAGCATTAATTTAAGAAAAAAATCCCAAAGTTGCATGCATACATTTATTTCACTCTGTTGATCCCAACAAACATTTCTGTTGATGGAGGGATGAAAAAAATAATACATACCCTGAATAATGACAATACATTTTAAAAAAGGGTACAATCTACGAATGTTTTTGAGGGAGTATCATTATTATAAATAAATAATGTAAAATATACTGGAAATAAGGTAGGAGATTAAATTTTCTTATTTAATAAGAGGACAAGGTACATATTAGTGGTAAATACTTGCCAAAGAAATTCGTTTTATACAGAATTTTGCAAGAAACGAAGAATTAAATATACCCGAAACTATGGTGCCAAATTGAAACAGAAGATTCCTCTCGAAAAATAAGTAGGACTTTCCTAATATTTCTCTTCTCAAATGTCGTCCGTTGCAGAGATACAGGGTGTTGAATATGAAAAAATAAAAGTGATTTTTATTCATAACTTCCACAGTTCTGAAAGTTTCTGAAAAAAAAATTTCAAGAATATTTGTGTTCGATATGTGCTTCATTTCGAAAAAGAAAACACATTTTCAGTTGTTTCCAGTGGCGTACTAGAAGGGCATCATGGCCCCTTTTCTCTCCTATTTTTTACACCACTGGTGAAATCAGTAAAATTAATAAGTTCTTGCATTCCCCTTTCAATTTTGAGTAAAAAATGGATACCTGTTTCATTTCAGAAAAATCAACCGTTTTCAAGATAATTGCGCTTTTATGAATACAAAAATAACTAGTAATGAAAAAAATGTTCGGCTGAAGTAAATTTTACGATCCTAATTACTGGTTAAACTTACAACTAGTTATTCTACCAAAAAAATCAATGACATTTCCACATGCATTTTTTCTTGCAGAACTAAATTTGAAGGTATGCCTTTCTTCAATGGGCGCTCTATTTTTCAGAAATCAGTTAGATGTTATTTGGGCCAGTAATCGGGGTTGTAAAATTAATTTCTGCCGAACAAATTTTTCGTTACTAGTATGTTTTCATTCATAAAAGCGCAATTATCTTGAAAACGGTTAGTTTTTCCGGATTCAAACAAGTATACATTTTTACTGAAAATTGAATGAGGAATACGAAAAATATATATTGAACACAAATACTTTTTAAATTTTTTTGGAGATATTTTCAGAACTGTGGAAGTTATGAATAGAAATTACTTTTAATTTTTCATATTCAACACCCTGTATCTCTGCAACGAACGACATTTGGGGAAGGAAATATCAGGAAAGTTCTATTTTTTTTTTTTTTTCAAGGGGAATCTTCTGTTTCAATTTGGCACCATAGTTTCGAGACACTCTGTATATTCCTTTGTTCATTAGATCCGTTATTATTCTCAAGGAAAACACTGAAATAATTTGAGTAGAAATTTACAAGAATATTTTAATTTATATCAGAATTTTAAGAGTCAGATTGATTGTTTTGAGAAAAATATCTACAAAGTTTTTGCTTTTTTTTGTTATTATTCGAACTGTTTTTTTCAGTTCATTTGAATTTTGATTGAAAAATATTTCTCATCCGAGATTTATTCATTCACTATTGATGACTGGAAGAAAGATGTTTACTTGGAATTTGTAAAAACTATGTTTTGTTGGAGATTTTTCCGCAGTAGTTTTTTATGCTGATGATTTCAGTACTACCTGTTCTTCATTCCGTTTTTTGTCATGAAAATATCATGTTGCTCTTTCATGGCCATTTCACATCTGAGATTGCCACAATAGCTAAATTCATCGGTATTCAATGAAGTATCAGAATGTAATAATGAAAGTTGATAAATGAAATAGTCAAAGATGATGATATACTATGACCAATAAATAAATCTTGAAATATGAGAATACAATTGTAGCATGGAAGAAGGAAGAGGTAAAAAAAATCAATGCCTTATTAACATATTTTGATTAATCATATTTTTCTTTCAGTTCTGGTTTTCAATTACCAGTTTTTCAGTTTTTTACTGAAGAATAACTGGATTTTAGGTTTCATCATTGGTTTTAAATGGGTAATAATTGATATCGAATTCAAAAAAAAATATACGTCATGACGCTTTCATGAAAACTAAAATGGAGCACGCATGTGGTCCTTTACCACACACTTTTTTGTACACATCTAGAGGGTATCTAGTAAAGGGGATTTTTTTTTCGTAAGATTGCTATTATCGCAAATTATATAGGCAAGGCTTGACAAATTTTAATCTTTGTGTAAAATTCGCATTGGAAATTGAAAATTTTTAATGTAGTGTGTAGATAATTTATAAAAATTTTTCTAAACATTTATAATTTGGGATTAAATATCAAACGGTTGTAAAAAATAATTTTCCAAACGTACTTTTGTAAATAAATGAGAGTTTTGAAATAATTCATTAAAAATTTTGATTATACAGTTGCATGAGTCATGGAAGAAGTCCCAGAACGGTTCCTTGAGGAACTCCAAAACTTAGTTTCATTTTATGTTTGGAAAAGTTGCCAACTTCAACATTCTTTGAAATAAATATTGAATATATTAAATATACAATAAAATCGAATAAATTCGTAAATTTTATGGATTCGATATTATTGTGGGTGACACAAAAAAAAAGTCATCGGCACCCATTTTTCTCTGAAACCATATTGAGACGTTGGTGGTAGTTTATGAGTGAAACTCTGAATAAATAGATGTGATAAAATATCAGTTATTTTAGTATGCTTTTATTCGTAATGATATAATTTCTTTGGTTAGGATTTCTGAATATTGAAATAGTTGATTGAATTGGTCATTTCATATTTAACAAAAATCTTTTGAGAACATTAATTTTCATCATCAACTTGTGTAGTTCTGCAACTTTCATTTGAGCCCAAGGAAAAATGATATGCTACAGGGATTGTGATTTGTACTAGCTGTCTAGCAGTGCTGGGTTTTATAAACTGATATGTGGTAACTTCGTATTTCGACACCTAGATCTTTCGTTTTTCGTGTTTGTCAAATTCCATAATAGAATGATTGTTTTTTCTCGTATTGTACTATCTAAATATCATATACCTTGATGATTTATATAAAAAAAATATTTTGGTAAAAATTATTCAGTTTTCTCATTCTCAATATTTCTCCAATCCCATTTTCGATATACGTTTATAGTACTGCGGCAATCAGAATTTAAAAATTCGCTAGAGAAATAATAAATATTTGTCTGCAGGAAATCATTTTAGAATATTTTTCATAAACTATGAATAATGACCCCGAGTACATTTCGATAATGAGAATGAATTATATTGTGTAAATTTATTGCAGCAAAGTCGCACTGTGAAATGGCCATTTAATATATTATTATATTCATTCATTACTCATACATATACTTACCTATTTTAAGACACAAGCAACTGAAACTCTTCAATGTAACATGACTATTTTTAGATTTACGTCTATTTCTCTATGCTCATTTAAAATATATGTAAAGATATAATATGTGAATAAATACTATTTTTTTTAGAGAGTTGTTTTCTTTAGATACTAACATTGCTCATTTCTTTGAACGGCAGTTGTTCAACGTGTAGAATTTTGGCTATGTGCTCGGTAGTGCCAAAAGTAAACCATCATTTTAATTAACATTAATCGTATTTTCTCGGTTTCACAATAAACGACTGTGCCACCGTAGATGAGTAAACTGAAGTAGTATCACTCGCCGCCATATTTGTGTCTACATCCCCACCCCGAGTTTTGCATTTAGCCGATGTATTCTGTGCTATAAAATGAATCCGAGATAGAATGCCGAACGTGAGAGCAAGTGAGACAGGACCACTCTCAGCTGACCCCTCTTACCGACTGGGAGTGAATCTACTTCAGTTTACTTATCTACTGTGACTGTGCTGTCACGATTTGAGGTTAGTTTCAGCGGTAAGCGAATATTCAGTTAATATTTTCTGTTCTTTGATATAAATTTTGATGGCAGATAAACGAATTTACAAAAATTATCTCAAATATTAGTGATTTTTTCTTGAGAGAAATGATCCCTTGCAATTCCAGATGTCCTTTTCGACTGGAGAACGATTAAAGATAGGTCAATTCTGTACAAACCAATGGATTCAGAATGATATTCCATGAATTTCAAGTAATTCAGCAAAAAAAACTCACTAAGTCTCCTACATTCATAAAAAATTGAAAATCATCAGATACACTTGAAATTAGCAAAATTTCATGCTGATTATGAAAATTTGTATATTCTCAGATACAAGTTTTATCAGAAAAAGAATGTCAAAAATTCCCGAAAATTTAGATTTTTCGTTGTTTTGAAATTCGCAAATGTCCCTCAATTGCATCTAGAGAAGTTGATTCCGAATCGTACCACAAAAATTAATTTCAATTGAAAAACGACAAAATTTAAGAACATTTTCAGTGGAAAAAATTTACTTCACAAAGTCAACATTTTCTAAGTGAAATAGACATCTAATTCAGAAGTACAGGATGATTCCGCACTTTTAATAGATTCACAGACGATTTTTGTTTAATAATGCAATATTTGATATTGAAAAAAAAAAGTAATTTTTGAAAATTTTTATTGTTCATTTTTCAAAAATCGCTAGATCGTCTCGCAAATGTATCTCGACGAACTGATACAAAATTATAAAAAAATTTATACATTTTATAAACCTGTTTTTTTCTTCAATTGAATACGTATTTTAAGAAATGTCCACAAACGTTTCTTTGATTTTGTTTCCACTTAGTGATACATAGTGAAATTTTAAAAATTCTACCCCTCAAAGAGTTGAAGGGCAATTTTTTCACCATTCGTTCTTCAATTATTTATCCATCAACCCTTATTGAAGTACATAAGCAATAAAAACAAATGCAAGAAGTTAGCTTTTTATTTTGAAATGTAGGTATATAAGTTTACACACGTCATCTTTCATATATACCATCAAAATGAGTTCGAGATCCTACGAGAGAGGCTTCATCAGTTACCCTGTAGTATCATCTAGAGGGAACCAATCTTGAATATACTGTCGTAAAACTGCATTTTTTAAATTTATTTACACACGTCTTAATCAATAATTTATATCACAAGTAACTATTTTAATTTATCTTTACTGGCACTCTCTATTATTCAAATATCGTGCTCTGGCTGATTCCAAAAACTGTCGTCTCGCCGTGGAGATAGATTCCTTTTATATAGCGTTGTGAAATGGCTCCAGTTCTTTCTCGAATTTCTACTGGCGACTAGATGTCGCTTCTCGAATGATCTTGTGTCAATCGCCAGCGGCGAAGTAAATGGTGACATCATCGGCTATAAATAGCGCTGTTTTCTGTGCTGTTTACGAGCTCCGTCAGGACCGGCTTGAGGAGAAATCGTCACAATACTAAAAACAGTCGTGATTACGAAACATATATAGGTATGGATACTTTTTGTTTAATATAATATTTCTATAATACAAAAACACAAAATATAAATAATTACAATATATACAGTAACATTTTCGAATTTACATCCACATAACAGCTTTTATAAATGATCAACTATAATAATTTAATCAACTAATACACGCATCCTTCTTACTGAAGACAGTGGAGAAGACGGTAGACAACTACATCAGAACTGAGATACTGGAGAGAGTGCCATTGCACTCCGGGCAGCATGCATATAGGGCGGGCAGATCAACGGAAACCGCTCTGTACGTGCTTACCGAAAGCATCCAGAGATCACTTGAGCACAAAGAAATGGCCATTTGCGCCTTCTTAGACATAGAGGGGGCATTCGACAACACCTCTCATGAAGCAATAAAGAGGGCCCTAATGAACAAGGGAGTGGACAGAACCACATCCAGATGGATGTGCCAAATGCTGGCCACAAGAACAGCTGAAACGAAAGTGGGTGAGAGCAGCTTTCGAAGGAGGGGTACTATCACCTCTGATGTGGAGTCTCGTAGTAGACGAACTACTCGGAACACTGACCGGGAGCGGAGTCACTTGCCTTGGATATGCGGACGACATAGTCATCATGGCCAAAGGCAAATTCGAAGGAACCCTCTGCGATCTCATAGAAAGAGAGCTAGAGACAACCAGAAGATGGTGCCTCTCTGTGGGGCTGAGAATTAACTCATCAAAAACCACAGTAGTACCATTCACTAGAAGAACAAAGGTTCAGCACCTAAGGACTGTTCGCCTCGACGGAGCAGACTTAGAATGGCAGCAAGAGGTGAAGTATCTAGGACTTACTCTAGACTCAAAACTACTCTGGAACAGACACGTAGAAAAGATCGCTAATAAGGCAAAATCATCACTGATGGTGTGCAGGAACATTGCAGGAAAAACATGGGGATGTAACCCATCAGTACTGCGATGGATGTACACCATGATAGTGAGACCTATGATCACCTACGGGGCAGTAGCATGGCAAGGCAGAACCGAACTCGCCACAACAAAGAAGATCTTGGAAAAAGTGCAAAGACTAGCATGTCTTTGTATAACAGGAGCAATGAGGTCGACTCCAACAGCAGCAATAGAGGTCATTCTGGACCTCACTCCTCTCCACATAATGGTGAAGAGAACTGCTTGGGAGGCAAACCTCAGGTTGGCTAAAGTCGGACTCATAGGGACAGCACACGGCGCGAGGGGCTTAACCCCTACCAACTGTGCACACCTTGCCGACCTCCCAACTGACGAAATTACCAAGAAATTTAGTTTCGAGAAACTTTTTCGAACGGAACTAAACACCAAGCGAGAATGGAACATAGAATCGATTCGAGCACTGGGGAAGAATACCTTAACATGGTATACGGACGGGTCCAAAACTCCCGAAGGAACTGGAGCAGGGGTCTTTGGGCCTCGCACCAAATACTCTGAACCCATGGGCCAGTTCCCCAGCATTTTCCAAGCGGAAATTCACGCCATAGAAAGGTGCATTCAGTTCAACCTCAATAGGAAATACCGGAACCAGGAAATCGTGATCCTCTCCGATAGTCAAGCAGCCATCAAAGCGTTGAGCTCCTGCAACATCAACTCGAAGATGGTTTGGGAATGCCTAGACAAACTTAATGATCTGGGCAGGAACAATAAGGTGACCCTCCTCTGGGTGCCAGGGCACGCCGGAGTAGAGGGCAACGAACAAGCAGATACCCTGGCACGGAAAGGCGCAGCAACGCCACTGATCGGGCCAGAACCATTCTGCGGACTTGGAAAATATTACTTCCGAGAAGAACTCAATAAAGCTGAAGAAGCAATGAGAGCAACATACTGGCTAAGACTTCCAGGGCTGAGGCAGGCCAAAGATCTCCTCGGAAATTTCAACCGAGCAAGATCAAAGACACTGATTAACCTCAGCAAAATTAGTCTAAAGACAATCACGGGATTTCTAACGGGGCATTGCAGACTCAAAGAACACCTGAGGAAGCTAGGCTTAGAGGAGGACAGCACCTGCAGATTATGTGGGGAACACCCAGAAACACCCCACCATATATTGATGGAGTGTTACGCTGTACATCGCAAAAGATTGAATATACTGGGATCACACCAGCTGACCGTGGGAGAAATACCACGAGCAGACCCCCTCAAAATCCTAAAATTCCTGAAGGAATTGGGACTTGAAGGGCTGCTGTAAACAAGAACATCTTGTGACAGCAGAAGAAGATGGGGCACAATAGATCTAATCAGGTCGCAGCGCATCAATCACCATCCATACTCACCAATACCAATACCAATACCAATACACGCATCCAGAAGGTAAAGTTTGAGTTTTTTCTCAAAAAAGGCCAACTTACAAGCATTATATGAAAATCTTTTCTGGCTCTTGTATTGTATTCATGGTATGCACATTTAAAACTGATCCTACTTTGAAGGTAATCTGGTAGAATACAATTCTTTAATTTTATTTTATTTTATTCATTATGTAATCAACAGAAAAGATCCAATTACAGATTACAATTAATCACTATTACATTGATTAGTACTAAGATAGGGTCTTAATTATAACAATTCTAATTATCGCTATAGGAAAATTACTGAGGCATAGAGAAAAAGTTTTCATGTGAACAGAGATACATTTTAAACAGTTTTTAGCAAAGAATGCTAAGGAAACAGAGTAGTTTTACTAATAATTATACATATAAAAACGCAGGTAAGTAAATGAATAGGTAATGCATAACATTTTTTCATTGGAATTATTCATACAATACAGAAAAATTAAGAAAGATATAATGGAAGGAAAGTAGAAAATTGAATTCAATAAGGAAATAATATTGATACTTTGTGTTTAAAACTAGAGGTTTCGAAAAAAATGTCAACGTTGTGTAAGTAGTTATTTGCTATAAGACCCAACCTGTACAGGGGGGCGCTCATGCCAAGATTGGAACGTGGAGTCATTAGCCGAAATGAATCATTCACATTTCTCTTGTTGAATTGAGGAACATAAAAGTAAATCATACTCAGTAGCTCGGTACAGTTGATTTGATTGTTAATCAATTTATGTAAAAATAATAGGCTGGCAATTGATCTACTTTCAAGTTTTTTGAACTTGAATTCAATAAGCAAAGTGTCATGCGGAATATCAAAATAATAGACTCCATATTTTCTAAAATATAGATATCGAAGAAATTGTACCTTTTCGATATTATTCTTTTGCTCTGAATTCAAAGGAGACCAGATGATTGATGCGTACTCCAGAATGCTTCTCACATAAACATTGTAGAGATATATAAGGGTGCTCTCATTTTTGAAATGACACGAGTTCCTTATAACAAAGCCCAACGTTTTATAAGCCTTGTTAATAAGGGTCTCGATGTGAGAGTTGCCACTGAGATTGGTTTCGAATGACACCCCAAGATCTTTCACATGGTCTTTTGATTGAAGTCGTTCATTATTGATGTGGTAGTCAAATTTTGTAACGATATTTTTTCTGGTATATTTTACAACGAAACATTTGGAAACATTGAATGATAGTTTGTTTTCAACTGACCAGTTATGTATGTGGTTTAAGTCTTCTTGAAGGAGAACACATGGAGTTTTCTATTTTTCGGTAGATTTTGAAATCATCAGCGAATATTAAGCTTTTAGAGTGATGGATAGTTTTGGGAAGATCGTTAACCATGCACAAAAAGAATAATGGACCTAAGTTGGAGCCCTGCGGTACTCCGGATAGAGTGGAAAATATTCTTGAACATTCTCCTTTGCATGCGACATACTGTTTTCTGTCCCTTAAGTAAGAGGCACAAAGCTTTAACAGGTTGAATGAGAGACCTAAAGAGTTCAGTTTAGTCAACAAAATGTCGTGATTCACCCTGTCGAAGGCTTTGGCGAAATCCGTGTACACAACATCTATTTGCCCTCTGCTATCCACCACTTCGTTCACTATCTGGGAATATACCATCAGATTCGTGACGGTAGACTTAGCATTCATAAAACCATGCTGCTCATCTTGGATGGATGGCAAAACATGTGAATAAATTTTGTCATATAGAATCGATTCGAAATTTACAATTTCGCTTTTATTCCCATTCTTGAAAATAGGACATACTTTTGTACATTTCCATGCTTTAGGAAAAATAGATGTTTGTGTTATAAGATTGAAGATCAGACTTAGAGGTTCTATTAAAAACTCCATACATCCTCTATACACATAAGGGGGGATTTTGTCAGGTCCGACCGACTTTTTCGGTTTAAGTTTTTTGATAGCACCGCGAATGTCTTCATTGGTAAAACTTTAACATTGGTAACATATTTAACATGTTATTGATGATAGAATTGTTGAAAGACACATCATAGGTGGCGGTAGTGTGATCATATACACTGTCAAAATGCTCTGCAAAAGCATTCACAATGTGGTCATTACCTGATAAATGCTCACCCCTGTATGTCATGGAACCAGTTGTATTGGAGTTACTTTTCACACTATTGATATACTTCAAAAAATTTGAAGCATCATCCTTTATGTTGTTTTCTGTACTACGTACATATTGTTCGTGTGCCAATTTGATATCTTGTTTAATTTTTTCTCTTAGGTGTATAAATATTTGTTGGTCATACTGATTACCATTTTTTTTATATATCTTTCGGTGGCTGTCTTTTTTCTTTATATTATTTATTATACTTCTGTTGAACCAGGGTGGATATATTTTTTGCTCTTACTAGCAAGCGGAATACATTCAGCTAGTGCAACATGCATTAATCTCTCGAATTCTTCGGTGACGATATTGACGTCATTTGAAACATATAAAGATCTCCAATCTGTTTCATTAATATTTTTTTTAATTTGTGAAAGTCGGCTTTTTTAAAATTGTACTGAGCATTGAATGTTTTTGTATGTGAATCGAACAAAGCCGGATGATTAGAGTTTTCGTTTGTAGAAAAATTGCATTTTTCTATATTTGTTTCACTGGAATTACTCAAAAACAAATCTAAAATTCTACTACGGTTGTTTGAATTTAGTAGATGCATATATGAATACCTGTAGTACAAACCTTCTACAGGTAACTAATTTAGTTTTTCAAGCAGCTCCCGTATGGGTGTTGTACGAGAAAGATCGCGTATTTCGATTTTGCAGCTTTTGAAGACGTTCTCTTTTATTTTTGTTTATTGAGTATGAGTACAGTACTGTAGAGCAATATGTGTAGTGTGGAAGTGCCTTTTGGAGCATCGCGAAGACAATAAGCGGACAGGTTTGGCTCCATCTTGTTACAGTCTTGATGACCCTCGTACGGTCTAGACGAGACACCTGTAATATTTTACTCTCCGGAGAATATTGCGTCCATCTTGAATAACTACTCATTTCCCGCATTCCCAGGTGAATACAATCCAATGGGCCGGAAGTTCTCGACCAACAAAGTAGGACCTTTTTCGTTTGTCGCTCCAGGCGAATTGAATGTCGCCTGACAAGATGGGGGAAAAGCTGAAAAAATATCATTATTTACTTTTTGAACTCGGTATAGGTTTCACCCAAATCATTGTGTTGAATCGGTGGAATAATGGACATATGCTACCCTCAAATGTAAAAATGTTATCCTGTCTTGCCGTAAAACGAACATCGTCCGAAAAAAGGAAGAAAACAGACTGAATATCGAGATCCACTCTTTGATGTCCGCAGGCTTTACCCAAACCATTCTGTTAAAATATGGTAATTCTGATAATAGGGGCCTTGGTGGAATGATGGGACACACTGCTCTCAAACTCAATCATACCGGCTTGCTGTAATACGACAGAAATCTTAGCCGGACGAATGCAGAAGGCAGTTATCTTTCTTTTTTTCGCTCCGCCACACATGATTCACGGACCCAATAGTCACTTACTAATGGCGTAGGGAGTGGATATTGGACAAATGATCCAACGCCCCTCCCAGAATGGTCGAAGCTTCGAAGACAGGGCCTGACTGGGAAGTTACTAATATCGCTTTTATTGATTACAGGTTATGATAAAGAACTGTAATCATAAAATAAATAGAGATTACCCCACTAACCAAAGGCAAAGTTCGCTCTCTAATTGACGGTTTTCACTTAACCAGTTGCCATTTTCTGGTGTAGGTGTAGAAAGTGTAGGTAGTGTGAGGAACTTGTTCATTTCTTTTAAATCTCGACAACATTTGAAAATGACGACCGCAGTGATAAATTCTAGAAGCGTAGTAGGTAATCTTTGTTACCAAGAATTAGTTTCATTAGGTCAAGCTGGTCAAGTGAAAAAAGTGTAGCTATACAGGGTGTCCCAAACTCGATGGCCTATTAGACGTTTCTGGAAAAATGGACGTAGGATTATTCTGAAAATTTGGTTTCTTGGATAATCAGATCTGCTTTATCGATCTAAAATATTTTCAACGCTGCGGCGTTGCCGCTTCTATCGAAAAGCAACAACTTTGATATTTTAAATGGAATACCCTGTATATTATTGCATTTTTCTCGCTTTGCTATTGCTTTTAGATTATTTTTATATGATACTTTCCTATACCCATCTTCAGTGGTTTTCGAGAAATTCATTAATTTCCTTATTTTTTGTACGAAACATAGCTTCAATTAAATGTTTATTACTGCATTATTTGACTACGTAGACAGCTGAGATTTTGAAAGTAGTTTGACAATGTCCTGTATTTTAGATATAACCATGGGAATTTGGACTTCATTATACAGGGTCGTTGAAAATTTGTGATTTTATCGATACATACTGAAGTGGTGAAAAGTGCATTTTTTCAAATGGAACACCCTGTATATTATCAAATATCCTGAAAGACAATCCAATTTGTATAGAAAACTTGCTTTTATTTCGGAAACCTGACTATCTATGTATAGGAACATGATACATCATTTGAAAAAAAATTCAATTGTCTTTCAGGATATTTGATAATATACATTGTGTTCCTTATGAAAAAATGCCCTTTTCACCACTTCAGTATGTATCGGTAAGATCACAAAATTTCAACAACCCTGTATAATAAAGACCGAATTTTCTTGGTTATTACTAAAAGACAGGACATTGTCAAACTACATTCAAAATCTCAGCTGTCTACGTAGTCAAATGATGCAGTAATAAACATTTAATTGAAGCTATGTTTCGTACAAAAAATAAGGAAAGTAATGAATTTCTTGCAAACCACTAGAGATAGGTATAGGGAAGTATTATATGAAAATAATCGAAAAGCAATAATATACAGGGTATTCCATTTAAAATATCAAAGTTGTTGCTACTTTTCGATATCCAAGAAACCAAATTTTCAAAATAATCCTACTTCCCCTTTTCCAGAAACTTCTAATAGGCCATCGATTTTGGGACACCCTGTATATTAATATTTTCACACAAAAACCGTATCTTTTATGGATAACACAGTTAGACTACCCACAGTACGATAATAATCACTAAATGAGACCAAAACCTACGGTGTGTCGTCAACAGAATATTCGAAATACTTAGCGGATAAAGGTGTCATGAAACATAACATCTTTATCCATCAAAATGACTGGTTTTACGTGTGACAGACACGTTTATCATCAAAAAAATCCTTCAAAACAAATTAATTATTATCCATATATTGGATGCTGAATCTATACCAGAGATGTTCGAAAATTGCAATAAGTAATATTTCAAAAAAATACGATGAGGCACCTTCATTCTCTTGTGTCTTCAATTATTGGTAGTCCGCAAACACAGAATTCGAAAAACTCACCAACAGGTCCTCTTTGCGATTCCATCTGACGAAAATTAGGACCAAGAACTGATTTCGAATGGTGCTAGAGTCCAATATAATCTTGACACCACAAGAAAACAGTACTCAAAACCCAATACGGACTGGATACACTGAAAATGCATTCGTTGCCTTGCACACCCACACCTTATCAACTGATAGTCACCTATAAACAACCTTACTTAAGTATAAATCCCGAGTCACAGTTTGTACTTCAAGACAAAATAGATATTTGTTTACATCTCGGTGCAGAAAACCTAAAACCGAGTAGATAATTTTGATCGAAACGACGATATATCCCTGGTTGAGACCGAAGGATCGATGTGGGTAGTGCTCTATATTTGTTTCCTCGACTTTTTTCATTGTTTTACTCATATTAGGTATTTTCTCGTATTGAGTTACTACGGGATATCGTATTCTGCGGTGTTGATTCATAGCTATGAAGCGGTTCCGTTCTTCAAGTCCTATCAAAGAGTTTTCAACCATATCCGCCCAGTCCTGATGGTGGTCCGAATGTGGCCCAATTCATTAGTGGTGAAACTTGAGTGTTTGGTATGATCTACTTGTCAAAGTACCTGCACATTGAAACCTTATATCCTTGAAAAATATCGTATTCAACAAACAACCGAGAGAAAAAAAAGGGTGCATTTCCTTCACTTTCAAATCATTTCGTAAACAGTGGAGTATGTTGAATTTTTGAAGGATGCCAGGGACGATGAACTTTGCTGTCTGTACAGTGCCCCCAATTGGAATCAAGCAGCAGGGAATAACTTTCGAAATTATGATTTTTAGGGAAAATTTCAAATTACGCCCACAATGACCACTTTTTCCGATGAGCACACTTCCCGAACCCAGAAAGCATCATATTTTCAAATGGATCTCCCAATATTTCTTTACAAATTCCGTACTCTTCTAATAGGTAAGTAAATTTCAAATAAATATCATACGTGATGGTCAGGACTTACATTATTTTAATCTTCAAAATCCCATGAAAACATCGAGAGGCGTGAGAATCAAGGGAAATGAGTTTTTTTTTTTGGGGGGAGGTGGAGGATATCTTTTATAGAGAAATATTGAGTCTCCAGACTCGATAAATACTGTGAGACTCTCCTTATTAGGCATACTCACTAAAACCTCCACCCCCGTGTAGGTCCGGTCGGCTATTGCCTCCGGTGACACTTAGCCCATTGTCCCAGTAGATTTTGTGCTTATCCCTAATCCAGTCGTTTACAGACGCTCTTACCCCTAGCATCTGCCCTTGGTTTGGGAGCATTCTTCGTGTGAGTTCGACTGTTCTCTCATTGCCTGCGATTCCCTGATGACCTGGGACCCATATCAGTTTGACTTGATTTCGGTCTGACAAAGTTTTCAGTTCTTCTTTGCAGTCCCATACCAGTTTGGACGTTACTTCCTTGCTACACAAGGCCTTCAGTGCCACTTGACTGTCTGATAGGATCTTGATATGCGCATTTTCAACGTTTCTCCTATTATTTTCCTTACCGCATTGAAGAATTGCGTACACTTCTGCTTGAAAGACAGAGGTACGGGAGCCCAGTGAGTAGCTGATGCCAATACTCGGATTCCTGGAGAACACTCCTGAGCCAGCTCTATTCTCAGTCTTGGATCCATCTGTGTACCAGATTTTCCCCTGTAGAATGTCCTTGAGCTGTTCCATTCAGTTCTGTTTGGCACCAGCACTCTTAACTGGTTGTTGCAGGAGTACCGTTTCGGAATGTGGTCCGTTTTCGTTCCTAGCGCGTCCTCGTTCACAATTCTAACGTTTCTCATGTGTCCCGTTTCAACGTTGGGGTTGGGTGCGATCTGCAGTCTGGAGGCACCAAGCCTTGCCTCGCCCTGAACCACAAAGTGGAAAGGTGGCAGTCCCAGGAGTGTCTCCATCGCTGCAGTTGGTGTTGATTTGATGGCCCCTATTATTCCAAAACAAGCAAGTCTTTGCACCTTGCTTAGTCTCGTTTCGGCTCCTCTTTGTTGTGTCTTGGGCCACCACACCAAAGAAGCATACGTAATGGCAAGACCACTGTGCTATACAACCAGTGCAGCATATGTGGTTTTAATTCCCATTTCTTTCCAAAAGTGCGTCTGGCTATCAGTAGTGAAGTCACCGCTTTTTTGGTTATTTTCAGGTCAGCTTGGAGTATAGTATTACTCCAGGAAGGAAAGGAGGTAGTGATATGAGTATTTTTTTACTCTTAATGCTGTATTCTTCTGTAAATACAGTACGTTCCTAGATAATGAGTTCCAAAGCTTTGCCGTTCATTTAAAGAACGAGCCCTGATGATCACAAAAGAATGTGAAGAAACTCGACGGGCCATAGGCTTTGTCTTACTTTGCGGTTATTATCGTACTGTGGATAGTGTTACTGTGTTTTCCACGAAAGATACGATTTCAATGGGTCGCGGTGGCATGCGGGTAAAGTGCTCGCATCAGGAGCCAAAAAAATCCGTAGGAGCACGAGTTCGAATCTCAGCATTGCCACCGGTCCCGTGCATGTCATCACACGTTAGAAAGTAAGGGCCACCTACGTCTTCTCCTAGCTTGCACAAGTCTCTGACTTCTGAGGGTTGCACGTAGGGGTGCAACCGGTTGACGGATATAACAATTTTAACATTTTTTTATGTGGAAATAATGATATATCATGATGGGATGTACAGTCAAACGGATTCGTATTATTTCAATCTGACGTATATTATTATTATTATTATACCTACTCATAATCTGTAAAACTCATTGAAGTTGGAATTGTACAACTTACACAGAAACGAATGACTCCTTATTTAACTCCAGGTGAACTTTTCTACTCAAGAACGGTTTTAAATGATGAAAAAGAGAGAAAATTACTCGAAAAAAATATAAAAAGTCCAAGGGGCAGTCCCTAAACAATCATGAGATATACAAAATCATCAGATCCACGTGAAATTCGCACTATATAAGTACGCAAAATTTAAATAAATATACGATTTGGCACGAAAATGTCGTGAATAGGAGCAGAAAAGAGAAATATGGAGGGAAATGACTCCTTTCAACTCCAAATGAACTTTTAAATTCGAGAACGGTTGTAGATAGAGAAATTCTGTTAACACCAATCCATTCAAAATGATGAATATAGTATACATACTCAGCGAATTTTGAGTCAATCGACGTAAAAAATACTCTGAAAGATAAAAAATCATGAAAAATGCAAAATCATCAAATCCACGTGTGTTATTCACTTGAAGATGCTATAGTTTGTGAAAATTCAATAATTCCTTCTGTAGTTTGTACACCTACTCACTATGGATCTTCATCAAGTAACGTCCGAGTCAATCAGAAAATTATAGTTAGAGTTTTACCCACCTACCTGAAAGTTAATATTGGCATCTCTTATTTTAACTATTAATTTATAATTTGCGATTGAATTATCGAAAAATTACGGAAAAAAATCTTGCCCCCTCCAGCTTTCGTACGCCTATGGTTACAATTAGTTTTGGCTGATTTTATAAAATGATAAACCTCTTCGGCTACCTATACTTTCATTCAAAGACCCATCTTTGAAAGGTCGAAATTTACTCAACTTTTTGCATTTAATCAGTACCCAAGTTCGTAACTCCAATTCGGATACACCTTGTTCAATCAATTTCATAGATTTTATTGATTTATCGTTACTAAAGGAATAACGTTTTTATATTGACTCATTGATTCTCTAAATCGTACCCAATTTTTGTGATTAACCCACTTACTGAAATAAAGAAAACTTTTCGGAAATCCACTTCGAGTAAAGAAGCAATTATTCTTTCTTCTGACATCAGAAAAATCTACATAACTGACACTGCTTACCTTTCCTATATATCCAGGATATATTCGCACGATGTTCATAATCAGGTACCAAAACAGTAACACAACACAAACATTTTTGTTTTCCCTCGTCGTCACACTATTTACAAAACGCGCGAAAATTTGGAATTTTCGACAATCAGCGTCCATGTCCGTATGACTCATGCTTTCAACTGATTTGATCCGTGTAGTTTGTCGTTGCATCCCAGCACCCCATGTAAGGATTAGATGCAACCCTATTCGATTAACAAAGGATGTAATGCAGTACTTCATTTGACTTGCCGGTTTTTGGTGTTTAGGGAGCCTCATTGTGTACTTTTTACTATGTAATGGAGGGTCGTCGGGTGTATAAGTATACTCAGTAGCGTAGTTATTTGATATTTCGGATGCAGATAAAAAATCCTTCAGTTCATCCTATATAATGACGATCGAAGTAAAATTTGGAACTATACATTTCCAATGACAACATAAGCCAAACACAAATGTATTTATAGTCCAAGACAATATATTTTTGACAAAGCGCTCTAAATTATTTATAAATATAGATAAAATTGGCATTTACATTCACATGTGCTCATACATAAACTTCATAATACATACATATTCAATAAACATCTTCAGAAAGTCGGTATAGATGTTACTGACATTATAAATGAAACTTACAGTGATGTATAACAGATAAATAAACAAACAATATATAACATATGAATAAACAAGCAAATAAAAAAGCAAAATAAGGTATAAGAAGAATCATGCTGGAACAAGAGGACAAAATTATTGTCACTGTCAATATTTCTGCAGGCCGTATAGTAACTTTTATTCATTTATTTCTGGCCGGTATATTGTAAGCTTATATCGTCATCTAGTTACGCTATCAATAAAAAGGGCCATAACTCCCTTGAGACATTATAGATTCTGTAATTCCCTCTACCATTCATGTGTATATATTTATACTGTCGAGGTACCTGCCTATTCTTATGGCAAAGTAAACAACATACGCGCCGTTTCATCTCTTAATTCGATGCTATCCTCCAAATACCCTTCCGTCACCTTGGAACTTTTCCAACCTCTGTGTCTTTTTAAGTTAGTCATAGTTGCTCCTGCTTTAGCTAGAGCAGTAGCAGAAGTGCAACGAAGGCAATGTCTCGTATAGAAAGATGGATTTGGCAATCCTAAATACATTCCAATTTTGCTTTCTCCAATTACATTTATTTTGTCGGAAGCTCAAAAAAACCGCATCTTCAGGACGAAAAGACATATACATTTTTAATAAAGACAACTGTAAATTTCTTCGATACACCAGTTTTACTCTCCGATAGGTACGTTCACTACCATAATGGAATCCCAGTCCTCTATATTCGATATCATCATATTCAAAATATCCTGACTTCTGCATCCCCCATAATATCCCATAATCAAAACAACCTATAACAAAAAAAGGTAATAAATACACACAAAAATGAAAATAAGAGAAATATTAGCTTATGCAATAAATGAATTTATTTAGAAGCCTTCTTTAGAACATTGATGACATCTTTCAAGTTCATCGAACTTGGTGATATCTTGTTTCTCATGTATAGTCACCATCGATTTTAGCATTGATCATTCAGCCCATAAGGAATTCGGACTACGTTTCTGGCAACGAATAATCACAATCACTACCAAATCTCCCGCAAAACATAGAAAATACCTTACCAGTTCTTGAAATTATGCCGGAAATACTATAATTATTTATTTTATTTATTCCTTCTACTTGAGTTCACATTCAAATGAGGCATTTTCTACCTAGCCAATTTTTAGAGATTTGGCATCGTTTACGTCTGTCTCCCAAATATTATTGAAGCTTTAACATAACTAAATGTCCTCAGTAGAAAAATACTAGAGTAGAATACATTCTCAACTAGAATAGTATATTGTGTATCTAGTGCGTGAAGTATACTTTTTTACGCGAGTGTGGAAGTTTGTGGAACGAGCCGCAGGCGAGTTTCACAATCCGCACGAGCGTAAAAAAGTCTTCACGCACGTGGTGCACACTATACTTTTTCTACGACCTTTTACTTAGAGATTGAATTAAAGGAAAATTTGACAAATTTTCTTTATTACAATAATAATTATTATGAACAGTTATATTGCAATTTTGTAAATTGTCAAAATGTACATTTACTTTCTCTTTCTCTACAAAATTAGTGCTGCTTGTACTGTTGGTATTGACAACATAACTACGATTATTCTCAGTTGTTAAGATTTTATTGCAGACATCTATCTTTTTAGTTAGGGATTCTTCCACGTAGGTTTCTGCCACTGAGGATGATTTCCAGCCGCCGTGTTTTTTTAGCGTTAGGATATCTCCTCCACCTTCGACTAATAAAGACGCAGATGAACGCCGTAGGCTGTGCCCGGTAAATGCGTTGGGATTGGGGAGTTTAAAAAATGTGGCAACTTCTGAAGGGACTTTTCCTATCTTATTTATACCAATCACTTGCCGAGTACATTTCCCTCGTTGATAATTAATAAAGAATTTATTTTCGGCATAATCCTTGGGACGAAGAGCCACGTATTTGTGATATATGTCCAAGTATTCAGTAACAGTAAATTTTCTAGAAACCTTAGTCTTCGTATCATTAACTGACACAATAAGAACTGTTCCCAAATGTTGGATGTCATCCATTTTTAATTTATAGAGCTCATCTCTGGGCAGGGCTCCAGCTACCCCAAACAACAAAATAAGCTAAAAATTTAAAGATTAGTATTTATCGATATTTATACAAATGGACTTACTTTGGTTAATAAATATTTTTCATCGGGTGCCTCTTTGAGAAATTTTAATACGTGTTCCTTTTCCAAAACGCGTGATTTTTTAGGAATGTATCCCTCGTTTTTCCGTTTCAAGAAAGCGCGAACTTTCGGATAATCACCAATTTGTACGTTGTACTTAACACTAAGGGGGCTTTTCAACATTGAGTAGTGACTCCATAAGGTAGAAGATTTAACCTTTGTTGATAATTCAGATAGGTAGGCTAATAGTATTGCGCCATTGCATAAACTTTTCCAAAGTGTTTTCGTAAATTCCCAACGATTTTTGTGGCAATAACGATGAACTTGCTTCACTGGCTGCTAACGTTATATTTGGAGGAGTTGATGGGAGTACTTCAATGCTGTCCATCAGGAATTTGCGTGAAATACACGGCTAGTCGGTTTAAATCAAAATTTCGTCGTACTATTTATTAATTCAGAAGGTAATTAATTACTATTTATGGTCTATTAACTGATGTAACTCTGAACTTCACTCTGCGGGAACTGTCATATTTGTCAATTTTTCTCGCCACCGCTACCTAGACCAGCGACCGGTGTGTGAATTTGTATTGACTCTTATGGCACCGGTGCGTGAAATAAATCCCATAAGAAAAGCATGGCACTTCACACACCGATTCGTGAAATGAAGCTTTACACATTTTTATCGATGTGTGACGTTAGTAATTCACATACGGGAGTATAAAAAAGTATTTCTTTACGTTATGTCTTTCTGTTCTGTTTGTTTTGTGTTGGATTCAAGACGAATTTTATAACATTTGAAAAATAGTCTCACAAATATGTTCCATATAATTTTTGTGAATATGTTCTGACTCGTTTTGTACCTCATTCACCCATTCTGCTACTGATTGCTGATTCCCATTGTCTGAACTTGTAAAATCAGGCTTTTACCTATATTTTATTTTTTCCAAAGCAATATGGAACTGCAGAGAAACCTTAAATCGACTGGCACGATGCAACAATGCTAACCTAGTCTGGATATCAGGTCACACGGGCCTAGAAGAGAACGAAATAGCGGACGCCCTAGCAAAAGGGGTGGCCGAAATAACGTTCACTGGGCCAGAATCGGTATAGCACATAGCTCTGCCAAGAATGTTATAACATCCTGAGGAGACAATAAAAGACTCGAGTATTGGCGTAGTCTACCGGGCCTAGCCCATTCCAAAGTATGTATTGCTTGCACAAGGAAAAACAGGACTCCGACAAACTGCTAGAACTCAGTAGAGCACCTGTCAGAGTTATAGTAGGTTTGCTCACTGGCCACTGCAAACCCAAACACCACATGAAACACCACATGCATAAAATCGGACTTGCACAAGATGCAGAGTGCCGTATATGAATGGAGGAGGATGAAACGGCTAAACACATTATGTACATGCCCCGCAGCGGCCAGAACCAGATTGTTAACATTTGGCAATACAACAGTAACGTCTGAGAACCTGGTAAATTGTTCTCCCAATGCACTCCTTAATTTTGTTAGGAGATTGAATATACTGGGAAGAATATAACCATAGGGTGAGCCACAATAGGCCATTGGCCGCAGTGGAGGGCCTGATATGGGCCCACTCACGTTCAAACCTAACCTAACCTAACCTATATTTTCTTCTGAGCATCCAGCTACGTCTTGTGTAGGTAATATTCTAACTCCAATAGTCGAATATTCTTTTCTATTCTTTCTTGTTTCTTTTTTCTCTCCTGTATCAATCGGTTTTTTTTCAGTACTCAATTTTGAGAATGAAATATTTGCCTTTTTGAACTGATTGTGGTGGTTTTCAACTCGTTGAATGTAAACGTGTTGGATCGACCGCATTCTTGATCCAAAATTTTCAGGCCATTTATAATTATCAAGAACTAAATATGTACCTGAATGTTATGGAAAATCCATCCATTATAACTGAGTTTCCAGAATTTTCTACGTTTCATTTTCAACTAAGATTCTAAGAGTTTCTTTTTTCGGAGATATGTTAAATTTGCATTGTCAGTAAATGGGTCGATCCGGTCGATTCCATCAAATTACTATACAAGTAGCGTCTTCTCTTACAAAATTATTTATAAACAATTTTGCAACACATTTTTATGCGACTGTGACCCACTTCTGATTGGTTATGTCTATAGACGTAGATATTAATCACGATATCGTGGTATCATTGATTTGCGGGTTTCAATGTTTATATAACAATTAGTTCTTCTAATTAGACTATGACAAAATACAGAGTTCGTGATAGAAGAGAGTTGAGTGTGGTGTGAATATTTTCAATTATCTAGAAGAGTTTGAGGGATTACACCATTTCTTTTTCAATAACTATTACTAATATAATTTTCCCAAATGCTAGTTTTCCTCTGCTTTCCGATTGTGTTGCAATTTATTCAACAGTTTGTTCGTTTTTTCAATAGTGTTTAGCTACACCTATACGAACAACACTCAGAAGTTTTTAAGAGACTTTTGCAAGCTAGAGAAGACGAGGACCTTACTTTTTAACGTGTGATGGAAAGCCGGGACAGGTGACCGTGCTGATTTGATCCTTTATGGTTGATTATAATGATAATACACAGATTTTGAATTCACTGTTGAGTGTAGTATAAATAATCACAACGCCAAGATCCCATTGAAACACGTTGATTGTTCTAACTGGTTTCGCTCGATTTGCTCTCTTGCCAAAGCCAAGAAAAGAAGTTTTATTATCAGCAAATCTTCTCCCCTTACCAACGAAGATGAAAAACTATGGACCCATGGAACTTTCGGCGGCAATTCAAATGGACTGCATTAGTGATGACGTCACAAATATGCAACCAACATTACACTGAGTCCTAAATCATTTGGCGCGAAATGATATGCGTCATTCTCGACCTTAAGAACGTATGACATAAGAACGATAATAGAAGTATAGTAACAGCTCTTTTTGTTTTATGCTCTCACACGAAATAAGTAAGTATTTAAGAAATTGCCTACAGCGGGCCTTGGATATGAAGGATGGAAGAAACGATATTTCCGTAAAACAATTTTCTGAACGGATTATACATAATTTATAGACGAAATTAATTTGACTATTCATCTACATCTAACTTCATGCTGCAAGGAAGTGCATCTCCGCTAGATGGCGGTCATAATTTAGGCAAGAAACAGTAAAGTGTTGATCAGTCAAGTGTTTCATTTTATTCCCATTCGAATTTGAAAACATTGCTGAAGATGTCGAAAGATGAAATAAGTTTATCAGACATACAAAATCTCGGTGATTTTTTTGTAAAATCAATATTGGGGGCGTTATTGAGGGTGGATAGTATTAAGTGGCCCACCCGGTATGTCGAAATTTGGAAGAAGTAGAAACGAAGCTATACAATTCCGTTAAAAAAGTTATTTTTCAATTGCTTACTACGACTCCTGTTTATTTATAGTTTGCGAAGCATACCCAGCAGTAGTAAAAAAAATTCATTCATCTCGTTGGTGATGCGTCTTCCATGAACTCACCTACCTCTTTGGAGCACGACAGAAACGAGTATAGAGTTGTACCTTGCATTCAGTACACCCTTAGCATACACTATTTTCAACACCTCGACACGTGCATCAGTCACCAAGTGACCATCTTCTGGTATAAGATTAAACTTTATTTTATGTTGGGATAGAACTCTAGTGTATTTGTTATCACACTAAGCGTTCCAAACAGAGCAGTGCAAACACCCTAAGCAGTTCCATCAAGATTTATTTCTGAATGAGTTCTCTCAACGGATGATGAAGGTTTTTGGAACTCATTGTCTGGGGACGTTCTTCCGAAATGTACAGCATCCAAAATATTTAAGATAACAAAGTTCTCTGAACCTTGAGATAAAAAAAGATTGAAATTTGCTTACGTAATGACGCTCAATATCTTGATAGGAAGATAGACAATTTACAAATTGTTCAAATATTTGTCATAGATAATGAATTGATAATGAGAGCAAGTACTTACTGAGCGTTTTCAATGCTGATGAAATAAAAAAAAATCATAATTTTCGTGATTTTTGATAATGCTACTTTTGATTTAGCGTGGATCAATGACAAAAAAAATATGTTAAAGGTGGCGAAAGAATTCCGAAATGAAATGAAATGAGTAACGAAACACTAATCCAAGTGATATTTGACGAGGCTTGCTTCCGATTACCGCTTATATTGAAAAATCTCCATTTTCTCGCGAAATAGTGAATTCATGCATTTTAATAGAATTTCACATCCTAATATATATACACATCATATACTGCAATATTCAATATTTGGAAATACTCATTCTAACCGATCTAATTCGAAGTAATACTAATTAAAATGTATTGTATCAGGCTATGACTATTTATGAATTCATAAATTATAATAATCACAATTATTGTGATTTCACTTTATAGTTTTCAAGTTCGTTAGTTACGAGTTGATTGAAGTAAATGAGAGCATTTTCTGCGACGACCACAGCATGTAAAAATGACAAATAGCTCACTGTTTAGTTACACATTTTCATGGTTGAAAAAGTTGACTAGAAAGTGGAATCGAACCCAAGATATCTCTTGTTGAAAAAAATATATTATAAAAGAATAATAATTGAAAATAACGTCTCCAGTGATATAATGAACAAACTAAATCCTTGGAATCCTTGAAACTACTAAAAAATAAGAATGGATTGGAAGACAACCCTCTAGAGAATTCGAATAGCCTGGAATAAGAACTTCAATAAAATTCGGTGAGTCTGGAAGATGAATTTCTTTAATATTGACAAAATCTGGAAGATAAGCTTCAACAGAATTCGAAGAGCCTGGAAGATGAACTTCTGGATAATTTGGTGAGTTTAAATGAGCTTCAACAGAAGTCGAATGTCTAAAAGATGAACTTCTAGAAAATTTGAATAGTCTGAAAGAGGAACTTCAAGAAAAGCTTCAATGGAATTCAAAGAATCTAGAAGGAAAGCTTCAAGAAAATTCGCAAAATCCAGTGAAGTTTCTATAAAACTCGAAAGGCCTAAAAGAGAACTTTGCGGTGTGGCGAATCGATTGGAAGAAAGAATAGGAGCTTTTGAGACAGAGATGGATAAAATCAAAGATGACATCGTGACTGAAATGAAAAGAATGAAGGAAACGCTCCACGATGGAATAAAAGGCGGAACCGAGACAGAAATCGGTAGTATGAACAAAACAATCAGCAAGTTGAAAGAGCAAATTGATACTGGACACACTAGACAAACGGTCAACAAAAATTCAATGCTGGACTTGAGTTTGGACTTAGATGAAGTTCAACGAGACTACGGGAAATGTAACGAAGCGATTGACAGTTCAGGCATTCTTGGATGGATTTCGTGATCCAGAAACCAGGCAAACATTGACACTGGCTTAGTCAGGATGAATGAGGAAGCCCCACAGGTAACTGCTGATATGGAAGTTGTCATAAGAATAGTAATAGAGGCACTGCTGCCTAAGAAAAGACTGATAAACTGCAGAAATTGTTGAAAACTTGGGCACGTTCGTATCAAATGTCCAACATTCAAAAAATCTACTTCGACGAAGGTCGAGGAAGAGCTATCGTCAGCAAGTTAACAATGCTAAGGTGCCTTCGTAGACGGTCTCATCAACAACGAGCCTCGTACCATGCTCCTAGAAACAGGTGCGACTAGGACGATCCTTGGACCTACATTTTCCAAAACATTGGCAAGAATTGAATCATCGAATTGAAAGCAACAGCAACAAGAGAGCTGACAGCTGTGTAGGGTAAACTACCAAGTGACTTTAGGCAGCACTATTGAAACACCAGGCTCTAGTAGCGGACATCGAGACTGATGCAATCATAGGGATGGACATTATGAATTTCAGAAGATTCGAGTTGAATTCCAGAGACGGTGTCCTGGAGTCAACGGAAAAGTGCTGCTGCTCCATGAAAGAAGTGAAGAAATTATTCGTGTCCTGTTGGCTGAAGATGTAAGTGTACCTGAAAGGGTTGAAAATTGGTAATGTTCGAGCCCAAGCTTCATGTTGAGAAAATTGGACGATGAATCGCAGCACCGTAATCCAGCCAATAACTTGCCAGCAGAATTGAAAAAGTTAGTAGCCATCTCGTCCAAGGACATGGGCAGCCCAAACTGAGAGAAGAATTAGTCGGAACGAATCAGGTTATTTTCGATACCGTAGAAGGCAGAGGCGGAAGATCGAAGGTGGTTCATTCAGTATAAGATCGACACTGGGAATGCCCCACCAATTTGGCAATCAGCTCGAAGACTTCCTCTCGCTAAGAAGGAAGAGGATGACAAAATAGTCAACGACAAGAAGAAAGAAGGAGTTATCGAGCCATCTGACAGTCCCTGGTCCTCTCCAGTCTACCCGCTTTTGCATAGATTATCGTCAACTTAACAACGTAAAGAAAGATGGCAGTTATCCTCTACCGAGAATAGACGACACGTTAGACACGCTGGCTGGTTCTACGATTTTCTCGACCCTAGGTAGAACTGGCTCAAGAAGATCTAGAATGGATAGCTTTCACCGTCGGCTCAGATTTGTGGCAGTTCATAGTCATGCTACTCGAGCTCTACAACTCTCCAGCCATATTTGAAAGATTGATGGAGACGGTTCTGAAGGGAATTTCATGAAAGACATGTCTGGTATACCTCAACGACATAATTGTGGTTGGCAGATCTTTCAAGGCCCACCTGAATATTAAGCAACAAGAAATATGTCATTTGATCCAAAAAGAAGTACGATATCTCGGCCACGTAGTTTTTGGGAAACAAATAGCGGTAGATGAATAGAACTGATGTGAAAGAATGGTCAATTCCAAAACACATACACCGGCTTCGAAATTTTCTTGCCTGCCGATTACGCGTTAGTTCACTGTGTGGCAGAAGATGTCCAGAGGCACTGTCGCGGTTATATTTTCCAAAAGGTTCGGTCAACTTCAGAAACTACGGGAACAGAACCCCAAAGGGCGGAGGGGTGTTACAGCTGAGAAAGGGCCGGATAAACATCTACTATCTTGTTACCAATAAGCTTTATCGAGATAAACCGTCGTATGAAGATGTCTGGAAGAACCAACCAGATTGAGATACGATGCTGGAATTTTGTGGATCTGGCAATCCCAAAATTATTCTGTGGGATTGATGGGCTGGACTGGAAAGTTACAAGAAGCATGTTGAAGACGATATCCAGATCCAGCGACGTCAAGATTTTGGTCTGCTGTAACGAGAATATCCAGTTTTTATTATTTATGATATATACTGGTTTATCCCTACCTTCATTTGAAAACTCATCGGCATTTTTTCACTTTTATTCACAAAACAACAAGTTGCAACAAAATTTTCTGAGTGTTTTTGATCATAATACAACTACTCTCAAATAAACTATGTAATTTTTTTATTGATATTCAAAATCAATATTAAATGCACGTACATGAATTGGACATCCAATGGATGTTTACTATTGGACGTACGGGTAATGTCCAGATATGTACATCAATAATTGGCTCATCATTTAACGCAAATACATCTACAGTTTCTAATCAAGTACATTATATTACATTTTCATTTGAGGTGACAAGGAAAATAATACAAATAAGATAATTCATAATCATATATCGATTCGAATTTTTGTGCACATTATATACGTAAGTACAATGAATGTACAAAATTGAAATGTCCATCGTATGTCCGTGTCCTGAACATCCAATGTGTACATTCAACATCCATGGTCGTTTGGACTTGAGTTGGACGTAAAATGGACTCACTTATGGCTTCGCATTTATCAATGTTGAGATATATATTTTGATCAAATTGAATTGATATCCTTCTGTGAAAAAGATCAAGACAGTCTATCGATGTTGTAATTGGCCTAAAGATCTTGAAGTAATCCACAAACAAGAGGGTTGAGGAATGCTCAGTGCATATGGGCAAATCATTTATGAAGGATGTAAAATGTTATAGTAGGGGAGCTCACGATGCAAAATGTGGATTCACTCGAGTGTCATAGAGATCTATTAGGATGCAAAGCTTAGATGATAAGAAGAAAAAAATGTTATGTAGGTAATGTATACCTTTTCATCGGTGGGGAAAGCGGCTTAGAGCTCAAATATTTGATTTTTGTGTCATTATGAGCTCTCCGAGCTCAAAAGTCTTATAGAAGTTTATACAATTTTTTGAATTTTCAAACCGCAATAACTTTTGAATAAATGAACCGATTTTCACGCGGTTGGCGGCATTCGACGCAGTTTTTCAAGCTCTATGAAGAATCTTTAAGTTTGAATTATCGAACTAGAAATTTCCGAGTGATTCCGAAAAAACACTTTTTTCGGTTTTCTTTCGACAACGATAACTCACGAACGAATCAACCGATTCTGACCGAACTGTCGGCGGTCAAGGTGGTTTTTTGATATTAAGATGTAAGATATTTGAATTTGATCTATAAAACCGTTTAGAAGTTATTCCAAAAAAACCACATTTGAAAAAAAAAACTTTGTTTTTTTGAGATTTCTCAAAATCTACCGATATCAATCGGTTCAAATTATATTCAAAAGTATCTCCAAGTCAAACAGTTAGAGAAAGAGTGAGAGAGAAATAGTAACGCGGAGAGGGGAATATAGGCATTACGCAGCTGCACGCATTAGACTTTATCGACAAATTTTTATAATTTCGGCTTGTGGAAATCGTCAGATTATATATTTATCATTAGCCTTGAATTATTTCCTTCATAATAAAAAAAAATAACCATGCTCGAGAATGTCGAGAAGACGTTTTTTTACAATTTTGTAGCCCTTCCCTTTCTTTACATCACTCTCAAATTGTCAGATTAGTATAGAATACACACTTTTTAGCATGTAATTAAGTCACCCTACTTTAATCTGACGCGCTCGAGAATTTCTGATGATCAATTTTCTTTTACTCATCTGATCCTTTATCCTGGACGCGCGGCCTTATTTACGAGGTTCATATATACGAGGGAGAGTTGATTCATAATTTTGGTTTCGTTGCTGCCTTGAGACACAAGGCAGCAACGTAGGACCATTATTATAGCAGGGGATCCCAAGCGGGGATTTCGGGATTTACTGAAGCGCGGCAGATTGATACAGGGCTGTTCAAATTCGAGTCTATGCATGCATGGGGATCTCGGTGACGGTAAAAGATAGATGGGTGGTTAAATGGGGGCAAAGTTGCGTATTTCAGAGGTCAATTACGTGACACAAAAAAATCCGATCTAGCTTCTTTGATTATGGAGTTATACAGGAAAAATCGGATTCGATTCGATTCTTTTGCTTATATCTCTTTATTTTGTGGAGATTTTTTGAAACTGCTGACACTTTGCTATAGCAACTTTTTGTAGACTATCCAAATATACAATTAAAAATTATATACAAAGTATCGTACACTCTCAACTTTTTATTTTCAAATACGGACCTGTATTTTTTATAAAATTTATTCAAATGCTAAGAGTTGTGTTTCATGTTGGTGTAGTATTTGAATCTAAACTACAGAATGTTTTGGGAGTTGTGAACTATTAGCAGTAAAATCAACATTATTTAATTCCATAACAGCTATAATTGAAAAATATCAGCAAAAAATAAAAACAGAAAGAAGAAAAAAAAAATGTTACTGCTAATAGTTCAGAACTTCCAAATCACTTTGTAACTCAGATGAAAATACTACGCCAATATGAAATATGACTCTTGACATTTGAATAAATGCAATAAAAAATACAGGTCCGTATTTGAAAATTAAAAGTTGAGGGTGGACCAGGTTGTACGATACTTTGTGTATAATTTTTATTTGTATATTTAGATAAATTACAAAAAGTTGCTATGGAAAAGTGCCAAAATTTTCAAACAATTTTCACAAATTAAAAAAATATAGGCAAAAAAAGAATTACGAAATTTTCGATTTTTCCTGTATAACTCCAGAACCGTCAGATTTTTTTGTTTCGCGTATTTGACCAATGAAATACGCAATTTTGCCCCCGTTCAACCACCCTTCACATTTTACATTTACCGAAATCCCCTTGCATAGACTCAAATTTGAATAGCCCTTGCTATAATAATGGTCCTACGTTGCTGCCTTGTGTCTCAAGGCAGCAACAAAATTATGAATCAACTCTCCCTCGTATAATACTTGATTAGCATATCCCATAGGTGAGTCTGATCGAACGCGGGAAGTAAATATTGTCCGTCCTCAGTCTGCATTCCATAGTTACGACGAGTAATCTCGGAGCCGGCTAGTCTATACTTTTTTCGACGCCCATGCCGAATCGCTCACGTGACTGTTATTAGATATATGCTTTTCGTTTTTATATATACACACATGTAGTTGTAGTGTATTCGATGTTTTGGTGTTGTGTGTAGCATTTTCTAGTGTTTATTTTAAATTTATGTATGTGTCAATGTCTCGGTTATATATTGTTATAGTGGGTATTTTTCTGTGATTCCTTTTCATTTTAAGTTGCCGCAATACGGTCGGTAAGTGAAAAATTGCATAATTGTATGACTAGAAACCTCAGATTATATCTTATCACATGTTCTGAAACAATTGAGGAAGTGAAGCAAAATTAATGGATTTCTTGGGCATTTCTGTTACCTTATGAGTATTTTAATCTGATCTTATAAAGTATAAAGTACTGAATAAAACGTATAGTAACATAACCTCAAGTCAGCATAGAAGTACAGAAATTGGAACCATTCTAATAACATTCGAAAGATTCTGATGATAACGATGAATTAATTAATGAACAGCATGAAAATATCCCTGTGTGAGTATCAGATTTTCGTGGTCGTGATACAGGGTACTTACTGCTTGCTGCAAGCAGATGATGGAAAATATGATAATTTTAAAAACACAAACGAGGGTGAAACATCTAGCTGAAATTTGTACAAAACTCAAAATATTTAAAAGACCTGAGACTCAAAATTGGGACTAAAAAGACTCAAAATCAAATCCAATTGACTCAAAGACTTAATCTGAAAGACATAGCCGATGACTGAAAGACTGAAGCGAACATTCAAGGGTGAATTTCTAGTTGCACAAAATTTAAAGTGGATCTTTCCTCCAAGGAGGAAACATCTCGCTGAAATGTGTACAAGACTAAAGATATTTTATAGACTCAAGACTGGGACTGAAGAGACTCAAAAGCAAATCCAAGTGACTCAAAGACTCAAGATTAAGAATGAAATCGACTGAAAGCCAAATCTGATTGATTGAAAGACTCAAGATTTTGACTTAAAACACTCAATCTCAATGACTTAAATCCTCAAGATTGAGAATGAAATGACAAAGCCAAATTCTATTGATTGAATAAGTCAAGACTGTGATTTTAAGGACTAGATTGCAATGACTGGAAGACCTCAAGTCATATAGGTTCAAGGATAAGATACAAATACTGAAATCAATTACCTGTAGACTGGAATGAAAAACTTTAGATTCAAAAAGACTGAAGCTAAGTTTTCATGCATCCGAATTTTCGGTTTTTCGTAGGGAATTTGAAAGAAATTTCACTTTTTCGTACGAATGATATTTTGAGCGGTTTTCATTTGTGCGAAATGTCTTCAAGGAATAAATGAAATATTCAACGTCAACCCCCTAATTTACTGTCCATTTTCGCAAGTAATTTTCAAATTTTACCAGCCACATTCTGAAGTATTTCCTCTGGATCACCATTCTCAGCCCGTTAATAATAAATTTGTGGTAATTGCCATGTTATATTCGTAGTTTTTAAATAGGTGTCACCAAACGTTTGGGAGCCCTTTTTCTTTTTTTCTTCAATTCAAAATACCAATACGTCAACAAAAACGATTCGTGTACATGAAAACTTAGCTTTACAGTCCAAATCTAGTAGACTCAAGCATAAGACATAAAGACTTAAGCCGGTGACTGAAAGGATGAGGTGAAGATTGAATGATTGAAAATCTACAGTATCACAGGACTACTTCCATTTATACTATCGAAGCTCTTTTTCGATAGCCTTCTTTCCATTTTTTCAAATTGAATATAAATTTTTTTTGTGTTCTACCTCTGATTTTTTGGTCACATGCCAAGTTACAGAGTGTTACAAATCATCCTCCAGTTTTGGCACCAATTTGTCGGTGGTTATTGGACCTTGTCAGGAGTTTACTTTATGAAATAATATAAATTATTTTTTTCAATATTACACTACGCTGAACACCTACCAATGATAAGGTTGTCTATTCGATACCAACAATGTCTGAAGTGACACACCCAGTATGTTCACCGACAAGTTATGTAAGGACTAATCGTATTTATAATCTCATGAAAGCACTCTTAGCCTACATCAGAGTCAGCGAAAAATGTGAAGATGCAGGTCAAGTTTAACAATACAGATATTGCTTGGTTTGTGTTGATGATAGATTATTTTGAGTTGCAGTGCAGATTCGCTATTGTCTGATGCATGCACACAGGGGGTATTCACATGAAGCGTCCGGATTTCCGATCTTTTCACTGGGTGTTCTCGAGTTTGAAAAGTTATCCATAGTTGAAAGGTTTTTTTCCTTCATAATATTGTTTTCGTTATTTTTCTATCGATTTCCGTTTTATTCAGCATTTTTTTCATATGCCAACATATGCGCAGAGGCAATTTCAAGTAAATCAGATGATTTAGTATTTTTTATAATTTTTAGAGGTCTACCTCTAGGAACTTTTTTCGAGTAATCTTTTGTTTATGTCCTTCGACTCGAAATACACATCAGGGTATACTAATTTTATCATTCTCAATCGATTGGCGTACGCAGAATTGCTCTATATTCAACAGTTTTCTAGTTGAAATGTACATCTAGAGTTGAAAGGAGTAATTTCTCTCCAGAATTTCATGTTCGTAATTTTTCTATCAATCTTGGTATAATTCATCCTTTTTTTCATATGCACAAATATGCGCATATACAATTTCAAGTAAATCTGATGATTTTGTATTTTTTCATTCTTATGGGTCTGAGGACTTTTTTTTAGTAATTTTTTGTTTTCGTCGATTAACTCGAGGTCTTCAGAGTATACTAATTCTATCCTATCAGAATTGCTCTATCCTCTACTGTTCTCGAATTGAAAAGTTCATCTAGAGTTGAAAGAGGTAATTTCTCTCCAAAATTGTCATTTAGTAATTCTTATAGCGGTTTTCGTGAAATTCACCTTCTTTTTCATACGCACACCAATGCGCGTGAACAATTTCAAGTGAATCTCATGATTTTGTATTTTGTATGAATTTTAGGGGTCTACCCCATAGGACTTTATTTGAGTATTTTTTTGTTTTCGTCGATTGACTCGAAATTCACAAAGTATAATGATACTATCTTTCTGAATCGATTGACGTTCGCAGAATTGCTCTATCATCAACCGTTCTCGAATTGAAAAGTTCATCTAGAGTTGAAAGAGGTAATTTCTCTCCAAAATTATCATTTAGTAATTTTTCTATCGATTTTCGTAAAATATACCTTCTTTTTCATACGCACACATATATGCGTGTGCAATTTCAAGCGAATCTGATGATTTTGTATTTTTTATTATTTATTTCTAGGGGTCTACCCCCTAGGACTTTTTTCCAGTAATTTTTTGTCGATCGACTCGAAGTTCGCAGAGTATACTAATTATATCCTTCTGAATCGATTGGCGTTCGCAGAATTGCTCTATCTCCAACCGTTCTCGAATTGAAAAGTTCATCTAGAGTTGAAAGAGGTAATTTCTCTCCAAAATTATCATTTAGTAATTTTTATAGCGCTTTTGGTGAAATTCACCTTCTTTTTCATACGCACACCAATGCGCGTGTACAATTTCAAGTGAATCTCATGATTTTGTATTTTGTATGAATTTTAGGGTTCTACCCCCTAGGACTTTATTTGAGTATTTTTTTGTTTTCGTCGATTGACTCGAAATTCACAAAGTA
This sequence comes from Chrysolina americana, assembly GCA_958502065.1. Lineage (NCBI taxonomy): Eukaryota > Metazoa > Arthropoda > Insecta > Coleoptera > Chrysomelidae > Chrysolina > Chrysolina americana. The sequence continues at coordinate 93,944,203 of OY293413.1, read as the reverse complement.
TAATGATACTATATTTCTGAATCGAATGACGTTCGCAGAATTGCTCTATCTTCAACCGTTCTCGAATTGAAAAGTTCATCTAGAGTTGAAAGAGGTAATTTCTCTCCAAAATTGTCATTTAGTAATTTTTCTATCGATTTTCGTAAAATTCACTTTCTTCTTTATACGCACACATATGCGGCGTGTGCAATTTCAAGTGAATCTGATGATTTTGTATTTTTTATTAATTATTCCTAGGGGTCTACCCCCTAGGACTTTTTTCCAGTAATTTTTTGTCGATCGACTCGAAGTTCGCAGAGTATACTAATTATATCCTTCTGAATCGATTGGCGTTCGCAGAATTGCTCTATCTCCAACCGTTCTCGAATTGAAAAGTTCATCTAGAGTTGAAAGAGGTAATTTCTCTCCAAAATTGTCATTTAGTAATTCTTATAGCGGTTTTCGTGAAATTCACCTTCTTTTTCATACGCACACCAATGCGCGTGAACAATTTCAAGTGAATCTCATGATTTTGTATTTTGTATGAATTTTAGGGGTCTACCCCCTAGGACTTTATTTGAGTATTTTTTTGTTTTCGTCGATTGACTCGAAATTCACAAAGTATAATGATACTATCTTTCTGAATCGATTGACGTTCGCAGAATTGCTCTATCATCTACCGTTCTCGAATTGAAAAGTTCATCTAGAGTGGAAAGAGGTAATTTCTCTCCAAAATTGTCATTTAGTAATTTTTCTATCGATTTTCGTAAAATTTACCTTCTTTTTCATACGCACACATATACGCGTGTGCAATTTCAAGCGAATCTGATGATTTTGTATTTTTTATTATTTATTTCTAGGGGTCTACCCCCTAGGACTTTTTTCCAGTAATTTTTTGTCGATCGACTCGAAGTTCGCAGAGTATACTAATTATATTCTTCTGAATCGATTGGCGTTCGCAGAATTGCTCTATCTCCAACCGTTCTCGAATTGAAAAGTTCATCTAGAGTTGAAAGAGGTAATTTCTCTCCAAAATTGTCATTTAGTAATTTTTCTATCGATTTTCGTAAAATTCACCTTCTTTTTCATACGCACACATATACGCGAGTGCAATTTCAAGCGAATCTGATGATTTTGTATTTTTTATTATTTATTTCTAGGGGTCTACCCCCTAGGACTTTATTTGAGTATTTTTTTGTTTTCGTCGATTGACTCGAAATTCACAAAGTATAATGATACTATCTTTCTGAATCGAATGAAGTTCGCAGAATTGCTCTATCATCAACCGTTCTCGAATTGAAAAGTTCATCTAGAGTTGAAAGAGGTAATTTCTCTCCAAAATTGTCATTTAGTAATTTTTCTATCGATTTTCGTAAAATTCACCTTCTTTTTCATACGCACACATATACGCGAGTGCAATTTCAAGCGAATCTGATGATTTTGTATTTTTTATTATTTATTTCTAGGGGTCTACCCCCTAGGACTTTATTTGAGTATTTTTTTGTTTTCGTCGATTGACTCGAAATTCACAAAGTATAATGATACTATCTTTCTGAATCGAATGAAGTTCGCAGAATTGCTCTATCATCAACCGTTCTCGAATTGAAAAGTTCATCTAGAGTTGAAAGAGGTAATTTCTCTCCAAAATTGTCATTTAGTAATTTTTCTATCGATTTTCGTAAAATTCACCTTCTTTTTCATACGCACACATATACGCGAGTGCAATTTCAAGCGAATCTGATGATTTTGTATTTTTTATTATTTATTTCTAGGGATCTACACCCTAGGACTTTTTTCCAGTAAATTTTTGTCGATCGACTCGAAGTTCGCAAAGTATACTAATTATATCCTTCTGAATCGATTGGCATCCGCAGAATTGCTCTATCTCCAACCGTTCTCGAATTGAAAAGTTCGTCTAGAGTTGAAAGAGGTATTTCTCTCCAAAATTGTCATTTAGTAATTTTTCTAGCGGTTTTCGTGAAATTTACCTTCTTTTTCATACGCACACCTATGCGCGTGTACAATTTCAAGTGAATCTCATGATTTTGTATTTTGTATGAATTTTAGGGGTCTACCCCTTAGAACTTTATTTGAGTATTTTTTGTTTTCGTCTATCGACTCGAAATTCACAGAGTATACTAATACTATCTTTCTGAATCGATTGACGTTCGCAGAATTGCTCTATCATCTACCGTTCTCGAATTGAAAAGTTCATCTAGAGTGGAAAGAGGTAATTTCTCTCCAAAATTGTCATTTAGTAATTTTTCTATCGATTTTCGTAAAATTTACCTTCTTTTTCATACGCACACATATACGCGTGTGCAATTTCAAGCGAATCTGATGATTTTGTATTTATTATTATTTATTTCTAGGGGTCTACCCCCTAGGACTTTTTTCCAGTAATTTTTTGTCGATCGACTCGAAGTTCGCAGAGTATACTAATTATATTCTTCTGAATCGATTGGCGTTCGCAGAATTGCTCTATCTCCAACCGTTCTCGAATTGAAAAGTTCATCTAGAGTTGAAAGAGGTAATTTCTCTCCAAAATTGTCATTTAGTAATTTTTCTATCGATTTTCGTAAAATTCACCTTCTTGTTCATACGCACACATATACGCGAGTGCAATTTCAAGCGAATCTGATGATTTTGTATTTTTTATTATTTATTTCTAGGGTTCTACCCCCTAGGACTTTATTTGAGTATTTTTTTGTTTTCGTCGATTGACTCGAAATTCACAAAGTATAATGATACTATCTTTCTGAATCGAATGAAGTTCGCAGAATTGCTCTATCATCAACCGTTCTCGAATTGAAAAGTTCATCTAGAGTTGAAAGAGGTAATTTCTCTCCAAAGTTGTCATTTTGTAATTTTCCTATCGATTTTCGTAAAATTCACCTTCTTTTTCATACGCACACATATGCGCGTGTGCAATTTCAAGTGAATCTGATGATTTTGTATTTTTTATTATTTATTTCTAGGGGTCTACCCCCTAGGACTTTTTTCCAGTAATTTTTTGTCGATCGACTCGAAGTTCGCAGAGTATACTAATTATATCCTTCTGAATCGATTGGCGTTCGCAGAATTGCTCTATCTCCAACCGTTCTCGAATTGAAAAGTTCATCTAGAGCTGAAAGAGGTAATTTCTCTCCAAAATTGTCATTTAGTAATTCTTATAGCGGTTTTCGTGAAATTCACCTTCTTTTTCATACGCACACCAATGCGCGTGAACAATTTCAAGTGAATCTCATGATTTTGTATTTTGTATGAATTTTAGGGGTCTACCCCCTAGGACTTTATTTGAGTATTTTTTTGTTTTCGTCGATTGACTCGAAATTCACAAAGTATAATGATACTATCTTTCTGAATCGAATGAAGTTCGCAGAATTGCTCTATCATCAACCGTTCTCGAATTGAAAAGTTCATCTAGAGTTGAAAGAGGTAATTTCTCTCCAAAGTTGTCATTTTGTAATTTTCCTATCGATTTTCGTAAAATTCACCTTCTTTTTCATACGCACACATATGCGCGTGTGCAATTTCAAGTGAATCTGATGATTTTGTATTTTTTATTATTTATTTCTAGGGGTCTACCCCCTAGGACTTTATTTGAGTATTTTTTTGTTTTCGTCGATTGACTCGAAATTCACAAAGTATAATGATACTATCTTTCTGAATCGAATGAAGTTCGCAGAATTGCTCTATCATCTACCGTTCTCGAATTGAAAAGTTCATCTAGAGTGGAAAGAGGTAATTTCTCTCCAAAGTTGTCATTTTGTAATTTTCCTATCGATTTTCGTAAAATTCACCTTCTTTTTCATACGCACACATATGCGCGTGTGCAATTTCAAGTGAATCTGATGATTTTGTATTTTTTATTATTTATTTCTAGGGGTCTACCCCCTAGGACTTTATTTGAGTATTTTTTTGTTTTCGTCGATTGACTCGAAATTCACAAAGTATAATGATACTATCTTTCTGAATCGAATGAAGTTCGCAGAATTGCTCTATCATCTACCGTTCTCGAATTGAAAAGTTCATCTAGAGTGGAAAGAGGTAATTTCTCTCCAAAATTGTCATTTAGTAATTTTTCTATCGATTTTCGTAAAATTTACCTTCTTTTTCATACGCACACATATACGCGTGTGCAATTTCAAGCGAATCTGATGATTTTGTATTTTTTATTATTTATTTCTAGGGATCTACACCCTAGGACTTTTTTCCAGTAATTTTTTGTCGATCGACTCGAAGTTCGCAAAGTATACTAATTATATCCTTCTGAATCGATTGGCATCCGCAGAATTGCTCTATCTCCAACCGTTCTCGAATTGAAAAGTTCGTCTAGAGTTGAAAGAGGTATTTCTCTCCAAAATTGTCATTTAGTAATTTTTCTAGCGGATTTCGTGAAATTTACCTTCTTTTTCATACGCACACCAATGCGCGTGTACAATTTCAAGTGAATCTCATGATTTTGTATTTTGTATGAATTTTAGGGGTCTACCCCTTAGGACTTTATTTGAGTGTTTTTTTGTTTTCGTCGATCGACTCGAAATTCACAGAATATACTGATACTATCTTTCTGAATCGATTGACGTTCGCAGAATTGCTCTATCTTCAACCGTTCTCGAATTGAAAATTTCATCTAGTGTTGAAAGAGGTAATTTCTCTCCAAAATTGTCATTTAGTAATTTTTCTATCGATTTTCGTAAAATTTACCTTCTTTTTCATACGCACACATATGCGCGTGTGCAATTTCAAGTGAATCTGATGATTTTATATTTTTTATTATTTATTTTTAGGGGAACTTTTTTCCAGTAATATTTTGTCGATCGACTCGAATTTCGCAAAGTATACTATTATATTAATATAATATTAATTATTAATAATATCAATATTAATTATATCCTTCTGAATCGATTGGCTTTCGCAGAATTGCTCTATCTCCAACCGTTCTCGAATTGAAAAGTTCATCTAGAGTTGAAAGAGGTATTTCTCTCCAAAATTGTCATTTAGTAATTTTTCTATCGATTTTCGTAAAATTTACCTTCTTTTTCATACGCACACATATGCGCGTGTGCAATTTCAAGTGAATCTGATGATTTTATATTTTTTATTATTTATTTTTAGGGGAACTTTTTTCCAGTAATATTTTGTCGATCGACTCGAATTTCGCAAAGTATACTATTATATTAATATAATATTAATTATTAATAATATCAATATTAATTATATCCTTCTGAATCGATTGGCTTTCGCAGAATTGCTCTATCTCCAACCGTTCTCGAATTGAAAAGTTCATCTAGAGTTGAAAGAGGTATTTCTCTCCAAAATTGTCATTTAGTAATTTTTCTAGCGGTTTTCGTGAAATTTACCTTCTTTTTCATACGCACACCAATGCGCGTGTACAATTTCAAGTGAATCTCATGATTTTGTATTTTGTATGAATTTTAGGGGTCTACCCCTTAGGACTTTATTTGAGTGTTTTTTTGTTTTCGTCGATCGACTCGAAATTCGCAGAGTATACTGATACTATCTTTCTGAATCGATTGACGTTCGCAGAATTGAAAAGTTGATCTACAGTTGAAAGAGGTAATTTCTCTCCAAAATTGTCATTTAGTAATTTTTCGTCGGCTTTTTGTGAAAGATCATATCCTTACGAATAATTTGATACCACACACTTTCACTTTATTTTCACTATTTCGGTGAATGATTGCAAGAAGCAAAGGCCAGCGGAGTGAAACAATAATGACGGCCTTCTGTGACATAAATTATTTTTCCCGCTGCCGACACTGTAAATAGTCCATGCTTAGCAACAAAATAGGTAAATGGCCTATATCATTCGTTTACTAATTCATCTTGACAACGGAATGTAAATAGTGTCATTTACATGCCTAGGGTAATAATGACTGACTTTGACAAGTAATACCTTCAGCTTCATTTATATCAAGTTTTAGGCTATGAGACTTTTTGAATATATTGTTGCCTGTTTATTCGGTAACTCAGTTACGCGCACAAGCAACTCCGAATGAAATAGCGGAACGAATAATCATGAAAGAATGGTGAGAAAACAAACTTCAATTCAGGCAAATTTTGAGAAATGTCAACAAGCAGCGGGAAAAACGTAATGAGTAACACGGAATGTATCGACTGTTAGAGGTAGTGGATTTTCTTAAGAGCTATGACGTTGAATATATCTCTCACTCACACTCATTGCCGATACGTAAATTTGTCCTCTGCTACGGTATGAGTCATAGCTCTTGAGAAAATCCACTACCTCTAACATCCTCGGCAAGCGACAAGCCTCGGCTTTGCCTCGGCTCGTACTCGCTCACCTCGAATGTTAACAGGTCTTTACATTCCTTGTTACTCAAATAACTATTGGTTAGTTAAAATAAATTAGTGGATTTATTCTAGTTGAGTGCATTTTCACTACAACACATTTTTCTTCCAACGTATAGTTGAAACACCCCAATTCCACGTTAGCGCTTACTACTTGATTTGTATTACCATATTCATGTCCAGATGAATAAAAATCACTAGGAAATCAAGCCAATTGAATGTAAATGACACATCTAAATAGTAATTCTTTTGATAGTTTTCCAAGTGGTTCAAGGTAAGGACCAGTCTCTACGCATCCGGTCATGGACAGGTTTTTCAAAACTATATAATTATAATACATTCATTACGTTTTCTGGAGAAAATAAGTTATCATTAAAAAAAACAGGATCCAGTGTGATCGAGAACTATGAGTTACGATGAATAAATTGTTTAAGTAGAACCTTCATCGTATTCAAGTATTTGCGGAACGAACCACTTATAAAGATGATTTGATGTTACGAGCTGACAGTTGAAATAACTACTTTATGGAAAATTGTCAGCGTGTATAATTATTGTCTTGGAAAGCTTCAATAAAAATTTTCCACGCTCGGCGGTGAGTTTTTGCCCACCTGTGAAACATTAACAGTTGGCTATTGCAAGCTCCCTTCATTTAATTTTATTATTACTAGAAAACAATTGAAAATTCAAAAATTTGTGCCAGAGAGTATCAACATTGCAAAACGAATAAACTCGACTTAGTCGTAATACCCGTTTCTCCACAATGAGGCAATCATCTGTTAGAAAACAACTACTTCCCTGACTAATGCCACGACGGACATTGAAACACATCTTACATATATTAGTGCAACGTTTTTTAAAGAAGACCCAATTGAAAGTGCTTGCCTTGTAATTAAACAGCATATTATCCATCATTTGGCTAGAAATTACAACTTGCAGACAGGCATGTTAAAAATCCGCCTGCGGATATTTTTCTGTTCTTGAATTGACGAGTTTGAGAGACACCCCGGAAACATTTTCAAAACAATTTCTCCACTCATAGTCGAAAATATTTGATCTTTTCTGAAAATACTCACCAGAATTGAAGTCGATTCTCAGTCAAATGAAAATATATTATGCTCTTTATGGAACCTCTGCAGTGTCGAGTTAAAAATCTGCTAACGTGTTCAATTAAAAATCCGCCCGTGGATATTTTCAATTCAAATTAACAGGTCATACTAATTTGATGATTCTGAATCGATTGGCGTTACCAGAATTTCTCCACCTTCAACTGTTCTCGAATTGAAGACATTATCTGGAGTTGAAAGGTGTCATACACCTCGGTAACTTTTTTTTTTAAATTTCTGCTCATATTCGAAAATCTTGATCTTTTCTGAATATACACACCAGAATTGAAGTCGATTGTCAGTCTAATGAAGATTCAATAGGCTTTTCACGGAACCTCTGCAGTGTCGATTTGAAAATTTGCAAAAGTGTGCTAAGGTGGTCAATTAAAAATCAGTCTGTGAGTATATTTGATTCTGATTCACAGAACATACTAATTCGATGATTCTGAATCGATTGGCGTTAGCAGAATTCCTCTATTTTCAACCGTTCTCGAATTGAAGAGTTTACTTGGAGTTGAATGGTGTCATACACCTTGGAAACATTTTCAAAAAAAAATTCTCTGCTCATATTCGAAAAGCTTGATGTTTTCTGAATATACACACCAAAATTAAAATCGATTCTCAGTCAACTGAAGATACAATAGGCTTTTCACGGAACCTCTGCAGTGCCGATTTGGAAATTTGCAGAAATGCGCTAAGGCGTTCAATTAAAAATCCGCCTGTGAATGTTTTCGATTCGAATTCTCAGGTTTTACTAACTTGATGATTCTGAATCGATTGGCATTATCAGAATTTCTCTATCTTCAACCGTTCTCGAATTGAAGAGTTTATCTGGAGTTGAAAGGTGACATACACCTCGGAAACATAAAAAAAAATGTCTCCGCTCGTATTCGAAAAACTTGATCTTTTCTAATACACACACCAAAATTGAAGTCGATTATCAGCCAAATGAAGATTTAATCGGCTTTTTATGGAACCTCTGCAGTGTCGATTTGAAAATTTGCAAAAATGTACTAAAGTGTTCAATTAAAAATCCGCCTGTGAATGTTTTCGATTCGAATTCACAGGTTTTACTAACTTGATGATTCTGAATCGATTGGCGTTAGCAGAATTTCTCTATCTTCAACTTTTCTCGAATTGAAGAGTTTATCTGGAATTGAAAGGTGACATACACCTCGGAAACATAAAAAAAAAATCTGCTCATTTTTGAAAATCTTGATCTCTTTTGAATATACTCACCAAAATTGAAGTCGATTCTCGGTCAAATGAAGATTCAATAGGCTCTTCAGGGATCCTCTGCAGTGTCGATTTGAAAATTAGCAAAAATGTGCTGAGGTGTTCAATTAAAAATCCGCCCGTGGATATTTTCAATTCAAATTAACAGGTCATACTAATTTGATGATTCTGAATCGATTGGCGTTACCAGAATTTCTCCACCTTCAACTGTTCTCGAATTGAAGACATTATCTGGAGTTGAAAGGTGTCATACACCTCGGTAACTTTTTTTTTTTAAATTTCTGCTCATATTCGAAAATCTTGATCTTTTCTGAATATACACACCAGAATTGAAGTCGATTGTCAGTCTAATGAAGATTCAATAGGCTTTTCACGGAACCTCTGCAGTGTCGATTTGAAAATTTGCAAAAGTGTGCTAAGGTGGTCAATTAAAAATCAGTCTGTGAGTATATTTGATTCTGATTCACAGAACATACTAATTCGATGATTCTGAATCGATTGGCGTTAGCAGAATTCCTCTATTTTCAACCGTTCTCGAATTGAAGAGTTTACTTGGAGTTGAATGGTGTCATACACCTTGGAAACATTTTCAAAAAAAAATTCTCTGCTCATATTCGAAAAGCTTGATGTTTTCTGAATATACACACCAAAATTAAAATCGATTCTCAGTCAACTGAAGATACAATAGGCTTTTCACGGAACCTCTGCAGTGCCGATTTGGAAATTTGCAGAAATGCGCTAAGGCGTTCAATTAAAAATCCGCCTGTGAATGTTTTCGATTCGAATTCTCAGGTTTTACTAACTTGATGATTCTGAATCGATTGGCATTATCAGAATTTCTCTATCTTCAACCGTTCTCGAATTGAAGAGTTTATCTGGAGTTGAAAGGTGACATACACCTCGGAAACATAAAAAAAAATGTCTCCGCTCGTATTCGAAAAACTTGATCTTTTCTAATACACACACCAAAATTGAAGTCGATTATCAGTCAAATGAAGATTTAATCGGCTTTTTATGGAACCTCTGCAGTGTCGATTTGAAAATTTGCAAAAATGTACTAAAGTGTTCAATTAAAAATCCGCATGTGAATGTTTTCGATTCGAATATACAGGTTTTACTAACTTGATGATTCTGAATCGATTGGCGTTAGCAGAATTTCTCTATCTTCAACTTTTCTCGAATTGAAGAGTTTATCTGGAATTGAAAGGTGACATACACCTCGGAAACATAAAAAAAAAATCTGCTCATTTTTGAAAATCTTGATCTCTTTTGAATATACTCACCAAAATTGAAGTCGATTCTCGGTCAAATGAAGATTCAATAGGCTCTTCAGGGATCCTCTGCAGTGTCGATTTGAAAATTAGCAAAAATGTGCTAAGGTGTTCAATTAAAAATCCGCCTGTGAATTTTTTCGGTTTGAATTCACAGGTCATACTAATTTGATGATTCTGAATCGATTGGCGTTATCAGAATTTCTCTATTTTCAACCGTTCTCGAATTGAAGGTTTTATTTGGAGTTGAATGGTGTCATACACCTTGGAAACATTTTCAAAAAAATGTCTCTGCTCATATTCGAAAAACATGATCTTTTCTGAATACACACACCAAAATTGAAGTCGATTATCATTCAAATGAAGATTTAATCGGCTTTTTATGGAACCTCTGCAGTGTCGATTTGAAAATTTGCAAAAATGTGCTAAAGTGTTCAATTAAAAATCCGCCTGTGAATATTTTCGATTCGAATTCACAGGTTTTACTCATTTGATGATTCTGAATCGATTGGCGTAAGCATAATTTCTCTATCTTCAACTGTTCTCGAATTGAAGACTCTATCTGGAGTTGAAAGGTGTCATTCATCTCGGTAACTTTTTTTTAAAAAATTTCTGCTCATATTCGAAAATCTTGATCATTTTTGAATATACTCACCAAAATTGAAGTTGATTCTCAGTCAAATGGAGATTTAATAGGCTTTTCATGGATCCACTGCAGTGTCCATTTGAAAATTTGCAAAAATGTGATAAGGTGGTCAATTAAAAATCAGTCTGTGAGTATATTTGATTCTGATTCTCAGAACATACTAATTCGATGATTCTGAATCGATTGGCGTTAGCAGAATTCCTCTATTTTCAACCGTTCTCGAATTGAAGAGTTTACTTGGAGTTGAATGGTGTCATACACCTTGGAAACATTTTCAAAAAATAATTCTTTACTCATATTCGAAAAACTTGATCTTCTCTGAATACACACACCAAAATTGAAGTCGATTATCAGTCAACTGAAGATACAATAGGCTTTTCACGGAACCTCTGCAGTGCCGATTTGAAAATTTTCAAAAATGTGCTAAGGTGTTCAATTAAAAATCCGCCTGTGAAGGTTTTCGATTCGAATTTACTGGTTTTACTAATTTGATGATTCTGAATCGATTGCCGTTAGCAGAATTCCTCTATCTTCAACTGTTCTCGAATTGAAGACTCTATCTGGAGTTGAAAGGTGTCATACACCTCGGTAACATTTTTTAAAAAAATTTCTACTCATATTCGTAAATCTTGATCTTTTTTGAATATACTCACCAAAATTGAAGTCGAATAACAGTCAAATGAAGATTCAATAGGCTTTTCACGGAACCTCTGCAGTGTCGATTTGAAAATTTGCAAAAGTGTGCTAAGGTGTTCAATTAAAAATCCGCCTGTGAATGTTTTCGATTCGAATTCTCGGGTTTTACTAACTTGATGATTCTGAATCGATTGGCGTTAGCAGAATTTCTCTATCTTCAACTTTTCTCGAATTGAAGAGTTTATCTGGAGTTGAAAGGTGTCATACACCTTGGAAACATTTTCAAAAAAAATTTCTCTGCTCATATTCGAAAAGCTTGATGTTTTCTGAATATACACATCAAAATTAAAATCGATTCTCCGTCAACTGAAGATACAATAGGCTTTTCACGGAACCTCTGCAGTGCCGATTTGAAAATTTTCAAAAATGTGCTAAGGTGTTCAATTAAAAATCCGCCTGTGAAGGTTTTCGATTCGAATTTACTGGTTTTACTAATTTGATGATTCTGAATCGATTGGCGTTAGCAGAATTCCTCTATCTTCAACTGTTCTCGAATTGAAGACTCTATCTGGAGTTGAAAGGTGTCATACACCTCGGTAACATTTTTTAAAAAAATTTCTACTCATATTCGGAAATCTTGATCTTTTTTGAATATACTCACCAAAATTGAAGTCGAATAACAGTCAAATGAAGATTCAATAGGCTTTTCACGGAACAGGTTTTACTAATTTGATGATTCTGAATCGATTGGCGTAAACAGAATTTCTCTATCTTCAACCCTTCTTGAATTGAAGAGTTTATTTGGAGTTGAATGGTGTCATACTCCTTGGAAACATTTTCAAAAAAATGTCTCTGCTCATATTCGAAACACTTGATCTTTTCTGAATACACACACCAAAATTGAAGTCGATTATCAGTCAAATGAAGATTTAATCGGCTTTTTATGGAACCTCTGCGGTGTCGATTTGAAAATTTGCAAAAATGTGATAAGGTGGTGAATTGAAAATCAGTCTGTGAATATATTTAATTCTGATGCACAAAACATACTAATTCGATGATTTTGAATCGATTGGCGTTAGCGGAATTTCTCTGTTTTCAACCGTTCTCGAATTGAAGAGTTTACTTGTAGTAGAATAGTGTCTATCATACACCTTGGAAACATTTTCAAAAAATAATTCTTTACTCATATTCGAAAAACTTGATCTTCTCTGAATACACACACCAAAATTGAAGTCGATTATCAGTCAAATGAAGATTCAATAGGCTTTTCACGGAACCTCTGCAGTGCCGATTTGAAAATTTGCAAAAGTGTGCTAAGGTGTTCAATTAAAAATCCGTCTGTAAATATTTTCGACTCAAGTTTACATGTCATGCTAATTTGATTATTCTGAATCGATTGGCGTTAGCCGAATTTCTCTATCTTCAACTGTTCTCGAATTGAAGAGTTTATCTGGAGTTGAAAGGTGTCATACATCTCGAAACTTAAGGTGTCATACATCTCGAAACTTAAAAAAAAATTCTTCTCATGTTCGAAAATCTTGATTTTTTCTGAATGTACTCACCAAAATAGAAGTCGATTCTCAGTCGAATGAAGATTTGATAGGCTTTTCATGGAACCTCTGCAGTGTCGAGTAGAAAACTTGCAAAAATGTTCTAAGGTGTTAAGAATCCGTCAGTCAATATTTTTGATTCGAATTCACAGAACATACTAATTTGATGATTCTGAATCGATTGACGTTAGCAGAATTTCTCTGTCTCTAACCGAACGTCACTTCGTTTGACAATTTATAAACATTTTCACGATTATATTTGATCCTCTCCCTATAACTAAATATAATCAATGGGGATTCCAGAAATTCCAGAAAAAATATCATTTCATACTAGAGATGATCTACATTTTTACATCTCTTGTTTAAATATATACTATTTTGAGTTCGTCTAATGAATTCGACAGTCGTAATCACAATATTTTGCCTGATCCTGAGTTATAAAAATGAATTGTTTCAATACGAAACAAAGAAAATATTGACTTCCTCAATTTCACCTGGCAAAACTTCTGAAAAGCAAAACATTCTTGGGGTTTCATCAAACAACACTCGGAATGAGAAACACGTAGAAAAAATTTGTGAAATACCCAGTTCATCATAAGAGAGTAATAGTTATTATTAAGTATGTACATTTAGTGACATATTTTGTAGTTTTATTTTCGGAGATAAGTATTCATGCTTTAGAATACTTAAAAGGCAATTTGAATACTGGTAAACCTAGATTGAAAAGGTATCATGCCGGGGAAAGTTCACGAAATCTGTAAAACCCACCATTGGAGGTCAAAAAACAGTTAAATATTTTGAGGAATGTGGTTTTGGATGCCCCTTGCCATAGATTTTCACCAGTAGCTAAATAAGCGACTACAGATTCATGTTGAGGAAAAAAAGGGAAGGTGCTTTCAACATCAGAAATGATTGAAAATTGAATCAAAAACAGTAGGATATCATAAATGGACAGCGTATTTTGAATTGTAACTTTTAGAGTGAATTTTATCATCTACGATAATTTTTTAACATAATTGTTCCAAATAGCCATGCACTGATTAGGTCAGAAATTGACAGAATTAGCCTGAATAAGACCTGAAGCTTCCTAAATAATAATAATAATATAATAATAATACTCCCTCATAAACACTCGTTGAGTGTATCCAAAAGTATAGCCTGTGCGGGTATAGAGGACGGCTATTATTATTATTTGCCGTGGCGCTCCGGGGCGACTTACTGATTTTTTGGTGGCGTATTCACTTTTCAGCTGTAGGAAAACCCGAAAAACCTACAACACCATCTCGGGTGGTCGGAGAACACTCCAAGCTAGCACAATACGAGATTGGCATCTAGACAACTCACAATACACTTGCTTTTCAACAAGGCATGCGGTCGCCTATCGATCCGATATAAAGTAGATGAGAAAAATCCTCTTGTACCTACATCGGGCTCGAACCGACTATCGCTATGCTGGAGTTTCGAACGGCCTGTGCATTAGACCGCTGATCCACCGAACTTTCCGAAAAAGACGAACTGTATGTAAATCTGCGATTATTTCAAGAATCGACAGCCTTCTAAGGAGTATTTTATTAACTATTTTGGTCACTACCCTCAGCAGCGAGGATAGGTCTATTATAACATATCTTCAAATAGATCATTTTTTTTAATTATACAGGATCTGAGTGATTATAATTTCTGTCCTATGTGTTCTTTTTTGACAGTCCACGTCGACTAGCTCGCAGCTGGTTCATTTCCAGGGATTATTTGTTGGCGTTTGAAAGTATCACCAACTTCAGTTTTGCACTATATCGTTTACTTGAACTAAACACCTGCCCCTTGATGATGACGTTCATAGTGAGGGTCATCTGAACAAGGACTTTCCTAGGCAGCCTTCCGAAATGAATTGTTTCCAGCCCATCCGACTCAGGCACCTCAATTGTCGGAAGTCTTGCTATGCTTCCATCAGTTCCTCATAGCTGGTCACTCTATGAGGACCGATGGAAAGGGACAGCGTTTTTCGGAAACTTTCCGTCAACGCGGAAGTTTGACTCTCCCTCATCAACGCCGGGCACCTCTTTATGGACGTCAGCAAATTACTTTTCCATCAGCTTGGCCTTCTGATTGTTCACTACCTTTGTATATGGTGAAAGGCCTGGTGATACGCTTAGCCATCCGCCACTTAGAATTGTCTTTGCTTTTTACTAGTCACCCTTGGCTCACCCCCCCATTCTTCGGAAGAATAAACAGACAATGCCAGAAATACAATATAGTTTTTCCTATCACATTACCTCTCCAAACTCAAACTTCATCGCCCTGGCTCTTACCTCTACCTATGAGTAATACACACCTGACAAACTTCAGTGAAACCGAACATCCATCCTAAATCATCCTAAACAGCTTCAGAGAAATCCTCAACGATTATAACAATTACCATCACATCTATACGGATGGTTCCAAAATTGAGAATGGTACATATGCAGCTGTAATTACTGAAAATGTCAGTTTCAGTTACAAATTACCCCAAAACAATCTCTACTCCCACAATCGTTTAATACTATTGATAAAAGAACAGATGAACACAATTCGTGAAATGAACAAATCGGTCGAGATCATATGGGTCCCTTCTCATATCGGTATAGCGGGTAATGAAAGAGTAGATATCCTGTCCAAAAGAAACAGCTATGAATAACACGATACCCTTTGCTGAGGATTCGATTCTACTAGCTGACTTCAAAGCCTATATCATATCCAAAACTCAGGAATACTGGCAGAATATTCAGACATCATCCCAAACCAAACTCAGGGAAGTCAGAACATCAACAACACCTTGGTCACGCTTGCCAGTTTCCAGAAAGAAAGAACCAGTTTCAACACGTTTGAGAATAGGCCACACCCGATACACCCACGAATACTTATTCAAGAAAGAAGAAAGAGAAATCAGTGTCAAACATTTCCTACTACAGTGCCCCAAACACACGATGAGTAGAAACAAATTTAACACGTTTGAGAATAGGCCACACCCGATACACCCACGAATACTTATTCAAGAAAGAAGAAAGAGAAATCAGTGTCAAACATTTCCTACTACAGTGCCCCAAACACACGATGAGTAGAAACAAATTTAACATCCCTAACTCCCTAGTGAACACACTCAATGATGACGGTAACTTCCAGATCCTGTTTTAATACCTGAAAGACAAAATATGATATATGTGATATTTGTATTGTACCACTGCTAATATCCCATTCGTGGTTGATGCAGTTATTTCCAACAAATAAAAAAATTAAAAAAATCTCAAACGTCCCGCTTTTCCAGTTTATTCTTTCAGGTCATATTGTCATTTTCATTGATCAGTTCTGGTTCATTCTCTGGTAGTCAGCTCTTAAACTCTTCGAGTGTTTCGAATCTGTGCTAGGAATCGCACGTTAAAAGGTAAGACCTCGTTAATCCTTAGCTCGCACAAGTTTAAACTTCTGAGGGCTGTCGTAAGTAAGGGGATGATAGCTGGTTAACGAAAAAAACAATTTTAAACAAAACAAAACAATCTGACTTCATTGATGTCCTAGCATTTAAACCGAGTATTGTCATTCCGGTATCGAAGAATAATGACCTTTATGATCCCAGTAACTATCGTCGAAAAAATATTAGAGCGTGCTGTCTATGAACAGTTCAGTAAATATATCAACGACAAAAATCTGTTGAACGAATATCAGTCAGGCTTTAGATCTAACCACTCCTATGAAACAGCGTTACAGCTGACAATTTCGAAATGGAAGTTATTGGTAGTTGAAGATAAATATATAATGGCAGTCTTTTTGGACTTCAAAAGAGCTTTGGAAACAATTGATATTGACATATTACTTGTAAATTACAATACTATGGAAATAAAATTCAAGGAACAGTTTGGAAATGGTTTGAAAATTATCTCAAAGGTCGTTCACAAGTAATTAAAGTGAATGGTATTACCTCTAGTGAAAAAAACGGATCAACAGGTGTTCCACAAGGTAGTATACTTGGTCCGTTTTTATTCATACTTTATTTGAATGATATTAATTACGTTGAAGATCGTGAATTTATAAACTTATTCGCAGATACTCTTATAGCAGTCAACAGTGTAAACCTGAAGACAGCTATCGATAAAATGAAAAAAAAATTAATAAATATCTCTGAATTTTTGAATGTCAATAAGCTCAGTTTGAATACACAGGAAACGAAAGCTATGATAATCACTTCTGAGCACAAACTCAGTAAAATCAGCATCAACAACGTAAATATATCAATATATGATGAAAAAATTGAGGTTGTGCAAAAAATTAAATATCTAGGGTTCATGGTTGATAATATTCTGAATCTGAAAGCCATTTCAATTACATTCGCAGCAAAATCAGTGAAAAAATGTTTTTTTTTTCAAGAATACAAGCACAATTATCTTTTTCAACATCCTTAATAGTCAGTCTATAGAACAATCATTCAGCCACACTACAAAAGTTACAAAACAGAGCTATGAGAATAATACTGAAATGCAATAGATACACTCCCGTTGATATAATGTTTACCGTTTTGAACTGGATTCCACGAAAAAACAGGCTTCATTATTTCTAAATGATTTTTATTTACAAAATCGTAAAAGGAAAGTTGCCCTTATTACAATAAACGATCAAATACATAATTACCAGACTCGCGGAAACTCAAATATTCATGTAAATAGAACAAATCATAAAAAAACAATGAATTCGGTATTCCACCGAGGTCTGATCCAATTTAAGTTAGCTTCAGTTATATGCCTTATAAATTATATTAAATTGTATTTTTTCACCCATTCAACTACTCTTTAGATAATTGTACATTAGGATATTCCTATTTAAATAAAGTTTATTGTTATTATATTATAATGTTGTAATAAAAATTTACCGAAATAAGCTAACCGCGTTGATTCACAAGCAAAATCCAATTTTGAGGCACTGCTCGTCGATTTCCTTTGTGATAAGAAGTGTACGTGTACTGTAAGCCAAGCCCAACTTGCCAATGGAATTGAATAAGTTGGTTGTCACCTTTTCCAGTGGCATAGAACAAGCTCAACAGCCGATACCGAGAAAATCAGTCAGGAATTACCAAGGTATCATACTGGACAAGAAAAAGATGGTAGAACGAAGGTGGTTCAGCACAAAATAACTAGAAGACTTCCCCTTTCTAAGCAGGAAGAGGCTGACAAAATAGTCAATGACATCTGATAGTCTCTGGTCTTCTCCAGTCGTACTGGTCAAGAAAAACATGGATTATCACACCCTAGATACGTAGGCCGGTTCTACGATTTTCTCAATCCTAGATTTGAAGTGTGAATACTGGCAGATAAAACTAGCTGAAGGAAATCTGGAAAAGACAGCTTTCACCGTCGACAAAGGATTGTGGCAGTTCACTGTTATACCTTTCGAACTCTGCCGACATATTCTAGGGTTCGCCAATATTGCTAAACCACTGTCCAGGCTTCTGGAAGGGCAAACAAAGTTCCAGTGGTCCAGAGAATGTCAGGATTCGTTCAGGAAGTTGAAAGGAGCACCAATTCTGAGATATTCCCTTCCGAACAGAAAATTCATTTTAGATACGGACTCGAGGCAAGATGAGACTTGGAGCGGTTCTGTTAGCAGATACAATCAATGGCAAAACCAGCCATAAGAATGCAGAGGCCATGCCCAAAAGACTACTCACATTGTCGACGAGCAGAAGATTAAAATGCAACACTTTGTAGAATAATGGCAGTAGATGACAACTGAAACAACAACAAGATCCAGAAAGACCAATAGAAAAATCTATCTTGGTTCACTCATCGGCATGAAGAAGAGTAATCGAATACCGTCGTAGCAGGAAATAGCAAATTGATTAAATAAAATAATGTTAATTGACTTTCATTTTGTATGCATTGCTAACTGAACAATAAATATATTTTGTGTGATGGAAAAAAATAATTGCATGTAGTATACAGTATACTGAGTGTTGCTTTCAGTTTCCATCTGAATATGGATTCGGAGAATTGAATGAGGTCTTTAATAATCGTATTATGACATAATACAAGTAGGAAAATAATATTGTGAACATGGCTAACGAATACAAGGAATATGTAGGATTTGTTTTCTTACTGGGCTCATTCGAACTACCTTACCCTGGACCATGTAGTTTTGAAGCGTGTGTTGGAGTCTGAGGACGGTGTGGAAGGAAGGCTCCAGACAGTAGGACGCAGAAGCAGGATATCTGGAAATCACGAAGGCCTTCAAGAAAGTGGGGCAACGGTTTGACTGGGCCAATTGTCGAGCCGACGTTGAGGACTGTTGCAAAAATTGTGCTATATACGCTGCCAGCAATGGACCTCGAACAGGACTTAAGGACCCGTTGTGCCAGTCCATTTGGAAGAATCGCCATAGACATTGCTGGTCAGTTTCCACAATCTGACCACGGAAAAGAGTATATCCTTGTGGCGTTGGACTACAATCGCACCGTAACCGACGTCTTGGTCAATATAAAGACATTAAAATCTGCAAACATATTCTGTAATCTTCTAAACATGGAAGAAAATGGATCCAAACATGGATCCAAACATGGATCCAAACATCTAATCAATGGAGAAAATCACTCCTATTTCATTCGCTATGGAGATATCCGAAAACTTGAATCAACGAGAAAACGTAATAGTGGGAGTTTATGCTAAAATTTTTTCTACTTTTTAGCGTAGAATGCACTGGCGTTGAAAAAACTGGAAATGCCTCATGAAAAAAATGGGCCCAGTGTATGGCATTCAGGTAGAGAAAATGCTGAACATGGAAAGTTGATATCGACCCTTGGACTTCACTTCAAAAAACGTAACGCTAAATGACCTACACGTCCGTTTCACACCGGGAACTTTGCAAAAATGAGCGTGCAAGTCCAATGCCACTGGGATCAGAGATGGGGCCATGCAACATCGAACTGTAGTAGAAAGACCAGATGTTTGAAATTCCAAGTGAAGACTTCTCTGACACTCCAGCAAGTTGCAAAATTTTGCCCCCAAGAATACACGCGCAAAATATGTACCGGCGCCTCCACCAAAAACAAACATTTGACAGGCGAGAGTCCAGAGGAAGGCAGCCCCACATCAGGAAGCTATAGAAGACTCATCGATCACAATCATCTTGGTCCCCCGGTCCCTCCAATGGCCCCAGTGGCATATAATACTACTCCGCAATAGCCAGAGCCTAGGCGGAAAGGAGAGCTGGAACTCAACGGCATAAAGTTGGCTCGCTAATAAACATATCTTGTGTCTGCAGAGCCCTGGATGACCTGATTGTGAGACTCACGCAGACCAAGTCTCTGCTGGAAAGGATGAATGCACTGAAAATTCTGAAAATAAAAAGCACTACATCTTTCAAGCTGTTGGTGGCATGCATGTTCAACGGTAACGGAGCCAATAATAAGGTTTCCTTCATTTCTGCCTCCATTAGTAGGCATCAGGTGGATTTGACGTTCGTCTCAGCAACAAGAATCCAACCAAACTATAGGCTGTATCTGAGTGGCTTCTCCACCTTTAGGGCTGACTACCCTCAGACAGAGAAGAGCTATCTTTATCGGGTGCCACCTCAAAGAAGATCTATCGAGGGTGTGTGTTTGCGTTTTACAACTACCCGAAGGCTTGGACAACAAGGTGCTGCTGATCGGGGATCTGAATGCCAGGCGACTCGAATGGAACTGTGGCTCTCAGCCCAATGCCAATGACTGGGAATATTCCTCCAGTGGTGAGATGGTAATTGGACACTCGAAAGAGTCCACTCATTACTCCTGATGGAATGGGTCCACTTTCACTAAAATCAGTCAATAAGAATGTTGCAGATCTGAGTGACCTCTGGGTCATTCATGAGATGACGTCGGATAACCACCCAGACTTGTTTCAATTAGGATACAAAGGAGGTTTGAAACACTCTATCATCAAGTGTAAGTATAAGAATACTGACTAGGCCGAGTAACGAAGGGTTTTGAGACGAAGTGGTATTTCACCAGTTAACATTTCGTAAAGTCATATTATTCTATTGTTGTTGTACTATTTATTATATTATTAAATTATTACTGAGATATGTGCACAAAAGCTCAGTACCAGATTTAGGGACCTAACTAGATGAACCGGTTTGTCCTACAGACTAGACAATTCATCAGGCAGTCTTCTTTTACATTCCTCATCGAAAAATCTCATGTCTTGCGTGATCGTGAATTGGTTGATTTTCGAATCAATTCTTCAGAATTCCATGAAATATTCATCAGAGGCCATCCGTTTATAATGACATCTGACGGCGTTCTACAGTTTCCCAGCATATGCGGAAAATGAAGTTGATTTCGAAGGTTCGGATACTAGAAGGTAATTTTTATCGCCTTGATTTTATTAATGTATTCGCCGCGTCCGTTGAATAACAATGAAGTGGGATGAACCAGTGTGTAATCGCTTGGAAAGTTCGGATTAGGCTTTCAGTTTGGAACGTGAGCTGCTGAACGCGGTACCATTGTCAGGTGTGAGACCACTACAAGTGTTCGGACTCTTGAGGTCGAATTATTCTTGTGATTTTTCGTTTTGTGGCGCGGATCTCAGTTGGGGACGTTCGGATAGTTTTTGGATAGGTATGTAGTTATTCATTAATTTTTTTTTGTTGATGCCAAAATAGCTGAATGTATATTTTTGAAATGGTAGATGATATTTTAATCGAAAGTTTCCAATGCGTCAACCTTCTTGATTCAACGGTTTGCTTCATACAAAGATTTAAATTAATAGATTTCAAAAGAAAAATTATTCCATTAATTGTAAAATACTGAAGATTTCCCATGCAAAGTTATGGCAATCAAAAACCTGATAGCGTAATTTTGATTTTCGTACTAGGTATTCATCAAGGCCACCAGTAATAATAATTTCTTTAAATTTCTGTCTTCAATTCCTGAATTCTATTGTAAATTTCAAAACTTGTTTGGTACATAATCTGGACTCACTAACGAACGTTCATGTTTTTAAAACATTTGAAAAACAAATAGCAGAAAATAGTGTATTACACCACGGGTGTGAAAAATCACTTTCGCACAAGTAACGCACAGGGTGAGCCAAATTTAATATTTTCAAAGGGAAATGACACCAAGGCAAACACGATTAGATTTCCATGAATTTATTATATTCGCGACATGTTTCACTACACTATTGCTTTATGAAGCGATAGTACTATCGCTATTGTGTAGCGAAACATGTCAAAATTATGATAAATTCGTGGAAACCTGATCGTGTTTACCGTGGTATCACATGCCTTCAAATAACGGCCAATTTAATCCAAGACTCAAAGGTAAAGTCCTGTTTTCAAACTAGACAGACAAAAAGTGACGACAACAAGGTCAATGAAAAATTGCATTAATTTTTTTTATGTCAAAAATTCTTTATATATACCGGGTAATTCAAATTCGAGGACCACCATTGGGATTTCGGAAACTATAAGAGATACAAATATGATTAAATTGGGACAAATTTGCACATCTATGTGATGAAGAATAAGCTGTTAGGGAAGTTTCAAAATTCCGACTCCAGATGTGTTCATTGTTTATATTGAACATACCACAATTAGTGGAAGTGCTCTCATCCGTCCAAATGACCTATGAGAAAAATTGGAGAAAATCATTTCTATTCATGAGCCAAATACAGTAAGCTAACCACCTGGATATACTTTTTGGCAAATATGAATTTTGTAGCATTTTAGACCATTTCTTCTAAGCTCCCTCCAAACACTTGTTTATGAATTGAAAGAACTTCATGTGTTGGAACTGACGGAATTATATTCATCTATAAAACAGACAAAAAAAAATCAATATTTTAATAAAAGGATAGAAGTTTATTACCGGATTTTGAATATTGTTTCTCGTATTTTCATCTAATTGATTTCCAATATAATTACTCGGTTTTTTGAAACTACCATACTCGGTAAGGTTTCTATCTTACTTTTTGAATAATGTCCTTGCTGGTTGTATTCTTTCTGGCTATAGTTGAAGATATATTTCTGCAGTTGTCTCAGTTTTATTGTCTGATTTATAAAACAGTTTCATCATATTCCGTTTGAAAAAACCATTTTACGTTTATTATCAATTTGAAATAGTGACAGTAGACGTGACTACCTGATAGATGAAAGCGTAACAACAAAACGATTTCAAACAAGTGTTTTGACGGAGTCGGAGCCTATTTGAAAATTCTAGTTTTTGTGAAATATAAACATTTACAGAGCACTTTCAAAGCATAATTCAGGGGTGTGAGTCATTTATTTTTCACATATCAGTAGTTACTTAATAATGGGAAAATAATGTTTTTAAATGAGATGATTTGTATATTCCTGCATTTTCCATAAGAGCTTGAAATTACCATCCCGAACAAACCCTGAGACAACTGGCAGCAAACAATCAGATAACCCTGATGTGGATGCCAGAACACGGAGACATCAAAGGCAATAAGGAAGCAGATTGCCTTGCCAAAGAAGGACATACACACCACTTCCCGGCCCAGAATCCTTCTGTGAACTCTCCAAAGCCTACTTAAAAGAAGAGTTTCAACCTGGGAATTCGATGGAATCAAATTTCACTGGAATAGTGAGCCTATCGCCAGAGAAAGCTAAACAGCTTCTTGAGTTGTACAAAAAAGACTTGAAAGGGACTACTCACTGGACACTGCCCTCTGGGGCATCACCTCAAAAAAATGGGAGAGTCAGAGAGTGATAGTTGTCGTTACTGCGATAACTTCGTGGAAACTGCAGAACATCTCCTTTGCAAATGCCTAGCGCTCTTTTTCAAAAGGCCTAAATTCCTGGAAGGGGCATTCTAACGCCCTCCGACATCAAGAACTCAGTGCCTAGGAAACTGATGAACTTCGCACGAAGTCTCAGAATCCTGGTAATCGAATAGATAAAGGGTCACGCACAAAAGTACTCGTGAGGCTGCACAACCCGCCACAATCCACAACTGCTTCTTCTCCTGTTATTTGCATCAATGTTCTAATTAAATGTTTTCGAAAAAAACATATTGAACAACCAATACATGTTGAAATCAATGATGTGGCAATACATCCATCAGAAACTACGAAATATTTAGGAATTCACATTGATTCTGATTTGAATTGGAAATTTCACGTCAATTACGTTTATAAGAGGATCAGCAGCAGTTTTTATGCACTGTTACAACTTAAACCCACTTTAATTGGTTCAAAGTTATTCAATTGCCTACCTCCAGATATAAAGAGTATAAGTTTACTTTGTTCCTTCAAAGAAAGGTCAAGGAATATCTTTTGGAGGGATGTTTTTATTCCACCGACGAATATTTTGAGTATTCATATACTCCCTTTCATGTATTGTGTATAAATTAGTAATTTATGTATTGTGTACTCATACATTTATTTGTTTTATGTTCAAATTGACCATTCCCATGTCATTGCGAAATGATCATTTTGAAGGAATAAATATTTATTATTATTATTATTAATATTCCTTCAATACCGTCCCTACTTGCATCTATTTAAAGAACTGTTGTAATCAGGGATGGATCAAATATTATCAATCAGATTAGTTTTATTTCTGTATGTTAAAATCCAATTACTATCCTTTTTCAAAAGTTTTGTCAAAATACTAGTCATTTGAGCAAAATTTTTGATAAATTTTCAAAATTTACTGACCAATTTAATAAACTGCCGCAATTGATGTTGGTTTGCAGGTGAAGGAAATTTTTTTAATGCGTTTATTTCGTATTCTTCTATGTATTCACAGAATTGGGTCTATTGTGCTTCACCACCCTCTTTGACCTTTTAGTATTGCTAGTACGCCTTATACTGCCCGAGCTTGATGAGCTACTGCTTGAGGAGTCACTGAAACTACTCGTACTTGGTTTGCGCTTGCGTCTCCAATCTTTTCTCCTAGGCATCTTCACTCGTAATTTGGCAAAATATGACTACAGCAAAAAAAAAATTGGACGATTTGGTTCTTATCCCACTTCTGATGTACGTTGGGTTGAATAGGCACTCCCGACAATGTTACTCTTTCTTATCTGTTCATATTCAATCAATTCCCACCAAGCTGAAAATCGGTAAGATTGTTTAAAATATCATTGAAAACAAAATTTGAAAGTTCCCCATCTTTCCCCTGTGAGGAAAAAATTTTATTCAAGGTCAAAGGTAAAAAAAAATAAGTTTTTCGCGATTTTCAGCAAAACGGTAAGTTTTATCATAAAAATATTTGAAACAAAAATTGTAGATCATAAAATTATCTACAAAAAATTAATCGATATTTTTTTTTCTACGAGCCACCGTTTTTGAGATATAACGATTCAAAAAGTTGTAATCGTCATAATATGCACACGTTTCCTCGCCACCTATGAGGTAGTGTACTTAGCGCCTTTTTTTTTGTGGTTTCCCCAGTAGGCCTATTCCACGGGCCAGTTTTGATCCTGTTTAATTTGAAACTATTGAAAAATAATGGATATTA
This sequence comes from Chrysolina americana, assembly GCA_958502065.1. NCBI lineage: Eukaryota > Metazoa > Arthropoda > Insecta > Coleoptera > Chrysomelidae > Chrysolina > Chrysolina americana. The sequence continues at coordinate 93,918,966 of OY293413.1, read as the reverse complement.
GCAGAGATTGAAAAGATAAAAGCAATTTAAGTTAAAAAAAAGTTCTTGTTCTTCTTCTTGATCTTCTTGTTCTTGTTCGTCTTGTTCTTGTTCTTCTTGTTCTTGTTCATATTCATCCTGAGTGCATGTAAACTGCGTTAATAGCGATGTATCGCATGTTGCCTTGTTGGAATCAAACGGATCCTCTACTGTTGGTGATTCAATATTAGAGCACAACCGGCCTTGACAATGTGTACATGCCGGAGAACAGAACAGTCAGCCTTTTTTGCAACCACATTTAGCACTGCATCCCTTTTTGCAGTTGCAAAAAATTGAGTTCAGCAGTTTTTCCGGCGCAGGTGGAAGTAAAGTGTGCACTGGTTCTAATAAATTGTTGACCAACTTCCATCCCCAGTCTGTAAGGTCTAGCTGATAACCAAGCCACACTTGAACTTGGTAGTAGTATACCCTAAAAAGATGTTGATGAGCAGCAACTGAGGTTGGAGGAAGACAAGCTAATTGTGCTTGTTTTTTACTTTTGGTGTTTTTAACGAAACATGCATATCTATACTTATCTAAGCAGGTAGTTTTTTTAGGAGCTCCGTACATAGAAAGAAGAAAGCGAATGCCGTTAGTACTAATTTCTTGTCGAGTAGAACTACTATTTTTAAAAACTTCAGCACATTCAATTAAATTTTGTTTCTCAAATAGTTTGAAGAAGAAAATAGTTTTTTCAGTTGGAGTTCGAGAAGTCAGTAATACGAGTAAGTCTATATCTTCACCAACAACAATAGTTGTATTTGTCAAATTGAATTGCTCAATTGCTGTTTCAATTATCAATACATCAGCATCATTATTAACTTGTCTTACCAATATATTTTCATGCATATTATGACGATTACAACTTTTTGAATCGTTATATCTCAAAAACGGTGGCTCGTAGAAAAAAAAATATTAATTAATTTTTTGTAGATAATTTTATGATCTACAATTTTTGATTGAAATATTTTTATGATAAAACTTACCGTTCTGCTGAAAATCGCGAAAAACTAATTTTTTTCAAATTTTGTTTTTAATGATATTTCAAACAATCTTACCGATTTTCAGCTTGGTGGGAATTTAGGTAACTTTACTCTTATTTTTTGGTCTAATTTGACCGGACTAAGGGTGATAAATACAAATATTTAGGTATTTGACAATTTTATTTTCTTCTAACCATTCTATAGCCGAGTCTATAGCCAAAGGAGTGAACTTAAATTCATGTAGTTGTCGTAAGATATAATAAATTCGGCTGAAGTTTATACACATCTCACATTGACAAGTCGCTACTGGTATGACATACTATACGCATATAGGTGGGTATGTAGGAAAATTTTACTGGAAATTTTCACGTCAAGCAATATTGAAATATATCATAATTGTAGATACCATAGGAGTAGTTCATTAAATAGTCCAATTTCAAATACAAATGAGCTATGAATAATTGTAGCACAAATAATTGCTCTCTAAACTAGTATTATTATGAAAACAGTTGAATAATAGTCGAGTACTTCAAAATAGATTAAAAACCGATAGTTTATCCATGCTTAAACATTAATATGTACTTACTCATTTCTTGAATGGGATGCATTTCTGACTAGGAAATTCTCCACAAACCACATTTCTTGCGTGTTATTCATTGTCATGTATAAGGTAAGGACGCTTCATTTAGCTTCACCTGTATGTTTGCATGTTTGTAACCGACTCCTTTATATATCCTTTGTATACTTATCAAGAAATGGTAACAATAAGATTATTTGATGAGTTTGTCTAATTATCATGATCAGGATCGCCAGAATTAAATAGTTTGCCTCTCATATATTCTGTGCGAGAGCCTTCGCGAATATTTAAAAAATCATCCACAAGGCGATTTAATGCGCCTGCTGCCTTCCTTGGATGGGGTCGCAATTTAATACATTGAACTGAAAAGTGAAAAATAATTGTTTATTCAGGCAGAAAATAATAATAAATGAAAAATATTAGTAACACTGTGAAGGAAGTGTAGGGTGCTCGATATACGAAAATATGAAACAAAGCACCCTACGCTTTTTACACAGTGGAACAAATATTCTTCATTAATTATTATTTTCTGCCTATATAAACAATTCTTTTTTACTTTTCAGTTCAATGTTTTATAATTTTAATTTTTTTAAACTATATTTTATTATTCATTGCCTAGCTATAATGAATGAATCAGTGTGAGACAGGCGCGTGCCTGAGGGGGGATAATGGGGTAATTACCCCCCCATGACCACGATGATGATGAAAAAATTTGAACATTCGTTATTTTCAAACTTAAAAAATTATGATGAAGACACAACGATTGGCTTTCACACCTGTCTTCTAGTCTTCTAGCTTCTAGCTTTTTTATTTTTGAGTTATTGTTTTCATTTTGAACGATACCTATTTTGTTTATTTATTTTTACATCCTCTCATATTCGAGCTATTGTTTTAAAGAACATTTTGTAATTTTTTTTTTTAAGAATTGAATATGAGTGCCTTAGTGTAACTGAAGTTTAACTTTTCCAAACGTAGGAAATATTGGTCCTGAAATGGGTGATTGCCCCCCCATGAAACTACCCCAGGCACGCGCATGGTCTGAGATTACCTTGTCCAGTGTTATAAGAATAATATCTTAATGGAATTTCACCAAACTCTGTCATCTGATTTATTTCAAAAATTATTTAATTTATATTCACCCTGATATTCGATGCTATGGAATAATTCTAAAATCATAATAGGGATACATCCCATTTCAGTTAGTAACCCGTGAATCATAAGTTCATATGACATGAAGAAGTCACATAATATACTATTGCAACTATTTCAGTTTCATTTAGACTTCTTTATGAATATTTGAGACAAGAAATATCGCATGACACTTACTGTTAACAATGTTTAAACGAAGTGTTATGTCCCAATATTCATAAAAATCGAGGGTTGTACTACTTCCAATTTGTCTCAGCAAACATGTCTGTCCCTCCAAGGAAATCGTATATCATTCACAGACAACTAAAATACCAGAAAACCCAGGAACCTTGTGGTGCACCTTGACCTAGATAATAATCTTGTGAAATGAGAAGTGATATATCAACTCTCAATATTGATAGTTGTTCACTTCAGTCTATGAATTATTTGATGTTGAGTAGGTATGCAAATAAACAACAATTGTATACGAGGTGAGATCAAAAAGGTTGAAACGGAGGAAATTGAACTCTGGCAATTTCTATAGGATAGATTTCAGAAATACAGCTGCCAGGACCAATTTCGTTTCAGGATAAAAATACATCACCATGATCGAATTAGAGCTTGAAACTTTGATTTTCAAATCGAGGGCATTAGCATAATCGTAAATACTTTGTCCGCTATTTAACAGAAAACAATGTCTATTATGGTTAATGCCATTGTTAAATTACCAAATTGATGATATCTCATAGTGTCGAAAAGTACATTATATTTTTTCTTCCAGTGCATCAAATATGTGTTTTGCTAAACCCTCAATATCTGAGAAATTGTTGATTTGGCAACATTGCCGATATCACCATAGAATCGGACATCATCAAAAACTACCCTTTCGAAATTTTCATAAATTTTCTTCTGGCCGTTTCTGAAATATGAGACCGTTCCAATACTTCTGAAAGATACTGTATAGAATGTAAAGGATCACAGGCGGTTTTTATTTATTTTTTGTGATATTATTTGTGGAAATCTGCCCTTCAAAAACTCATGCAAGACATTGGTTCAGAATTTTTTATACACTCTGGATATGTGATATAAATGTTCCATTCTGGTATGTCCGGATGTGCTACATTCTTGAAAAGATTTTAGCCGGATGTTCCCTCTCCATACAGTTTCCATATACTGATTGGTCCCAGAGGCAGCCCTGAAATTGGGGATTAAATGCCAACTGGATGTGGAAAATAGGTGACATGTGAAGCACCACACTTTTTAGAAGCATTATCCAATTGCTCATTCATTTAATATAGATTAAAATAACCATAAAGTTTCAAGTATATTTCCCAAACAAAATAAATTGACAATCTCTGTAACAATCAAACACAGGCGACATAATTTGTGTGTTCTAGATATCAGTGGTTGATGATGGTGTTACATGTAGCTTTGGCTTTGAACGCATGGTCGACATGAACTCCCTTTTTTTGCAACGTCACGTTCTTCTGAAGTCCATGGCCATAATATTTCAAATGTGCAAGTCACACTTATTATCTTTTGAGATATGTAGCTTTCGGTCAACACGAATTTTTATATTGCTAAATATCATCAAGGATATTTTCTGGAGGTACTCATTCAATTATGTAGCGAAATATCAGTTGCTAGGATGGAAGAGAAAAAATGTTTTTGATGGGTGTCATCCTCCTGAAGGTGATGGACGAGTTAGGGATACGTGACACAAGTTGTGAGATTGATGTTATTAATTATAATCGAATGGACGTAGAAAACCTTTTTATTTGTGAACTATTGAAATAGTGAGTAAAATATCATATCAATATCATTGGGTGAAAAATAAGAAGAAATTTTAATTATTTTCTTGTAATTTTTTTAATGTTATGACGTTTCACGCCTCAAGATTTCAAGATAATATTTTATTTACTTTTTTTTAAGGATTTATCCGATTTTTCGAAATATTTTTCCAGCCTTTCCATCGACATTTTTTGTCGTTATTTTCACGTTGGAATCTGCAGAATATTTTGTCTCTTCCTTACTCGTTCTCTATCTATCCTTCAGGGGACAGTAGGGTAAGATTCCTGGAAATTTTTCCAAAAAAGGGTCCTATTCTTTCAACCAACATTTTTAACGTAATTTTCCACGTTCAGAACCGCAGGAATTTTTTTCTAATTTCTGCATATTCCCTATCTAGATTATAGGGAAATAGGAAGACGTGAATTTCTTTTAAATGATACAAGTGTTTGAAGTTATCCACGATTTTCAGTTTTTGCAACTATTTTCAAGAAGGGAGTTCGAACCTTCCAAAATTTAATTTGGAAAGTTTCTGTCGTCCGAAACCATCGGAAATGTTTTAGAATTCCTTATTTTCGAATTCCATGTACATGGAAGCATGAAATTTTCAAAAATATTTTCGATTTTTAAGTGATGTTGGGAAAACTGAAATTTTTGGATCCTTATTTAATTTTTTCCTAATGTTATCGTCACAGTTGGAAAAGAATAAAAAATACTCCCCTACGCAAATTTTTCATGAACAACCACTATCAACTTGGGTATATTCTTCATCAAGCCTTCAGGAGGTCGAGAAGATAAAATGTTTCAAAATTCAATAATAAGATGGTCCGATGTTTTTCACCATTTTTATCGATTTTTCCGAATTTATTTTTGTAAGTTTTTAAAACTTTTTTAGATAGGAAGGGGGGTCCCAGCTTCCTTCCTGATTTTTTTAGCGTGATGTTCTTCGTTCAAAATCGTTTGCAAATAGCAAAAAAAGTAAGTTAGATATTATAAAACAGCAAATAGTTGTATTTGAAAAATAACATAATACTCAATAATCATGGATAATGTTAGCAAAATGATGGTACATCGAAAGTTATCGACGACTTCCCGTGAAAATTCGAAATAAACGTTTTTCTGTCTTGGATGAATTTGACCAGTCCGGTCCTCTTGAAAATTCGAGGTCGATTTTTAAATTCGGCACGAAAATGGGTTGAGTATATTTACAATCTTTGTGAAATGTGTGCAAAACAGTAATACCTAATTAGGTGTCGATACTCAAATTAACATTCAGAAAACGAATTATGGAATTTATTTTGTAATGCTTCCATTTCACAAGGTTAAGCTTTGTGGGGCCATTTCAACATGCCCAAATCTTGTAATAACTGACATACCTTCGTCACTATTTCTCTCATGTCACATATCATCATTTTTGAAAATTTTCTCTTTCATTTTCACTTCCTTGTAAATTCAATATTGAAACTGATGTTTGTACTTGCGAAAACGATTTTTGCTAGTGACATTCGACGTCGAATATGGAGAATTGTAAATGTGCTACCAGATGGTAACCAGAATTCACCTAATTTAATATTTACTACATTTATACAGGATGTTGCAAAACTCAGACTCGTCCTTGGGAAGGCTGATAGGCCAGTTTATGACTGACCATGATATCCAAATCTGACCTTAGTGAAATGTTGATAGTTTTTGAAATATTGGCACATTTATGAATTTCGTGAGAATCGAGATCTTTGATCGGTTTGCATATTTCGTAGTATATTACAAACATTATACCTACTCATAAAGTTAGTTGTAATTAATTTAGAATATTCAACAATTTTTTCACAATGGAAACTCAATAAACTTTGGATTTCAAATACCTCCACGGACTGGATTATTTTAACCATCTTTTAGCATAAGCTCAGTGCCATTTTGGTTATGTGAAGAGGAAGTTAACACAGTAAACGAATCATCAAAGACAACTCAGAAAACCTATGTCTTCATTTTCCACGCCATATTCTTGAAGAAAAAACATCACCACCAAACTTTCTTGGAAGCCTGACGATTCTTTCAGATTTGGTGCATATTCCTGAAAAATTCTGGATATCATGCTCTTGGCGTGGTTTTTTGGGTGATTTGACCTTCCACAATCTGAAAATAAAGAAATGTAGATACAAGAAAATCTGTATAAGTGTAGAAGGGCAAATACATAAATTTTCCCCAGTAAGTTACTATTGAAATATTTCCCGATCATCAAGAATTTGTAATATATTTGCTGTTGTTGAAGTTGTTGAATTATTCTAAATCACATCAGGGAATTGATAAGTGCCTGCCATATGACCCATCCGTCAACTTCACCAACACCAATATTTCATATTGATTTTCTTTCTAATAGAAAAATTTTCGCCTCTGCTGCACTGCTACTCATCTTCTTAAAAGTTTTAAAAAAATTTTAAATGAGAATTTCGTCATTCACACTGTCAACCAGTAACTATTTCCTCCAAATCTACTATTATCCATACCATATAAACGCGAAATTATTGTTTATAGTGGCCCTGCGAACAAAATATATCGTTTGTTGGACTAAATTAAGTGTTCCCGACATGTACTTTAGGAAAACCCTGTAACTTCTATCATTTCCACAATTTGAATGCGTATAGTGTCACCCAGAATCACGAACAATACAGACATTTTGGTGCCACATCGTTTCTGTCTGTTCATCTTTCATATAAATCATAGTCAACTATATAAATGTTGTGTTTTTCAGGTTTTCCAAAGTATTGCTGTTTTACAGAGCTAGTAGGGTAAGTTCATATTCTTTAGAAACATAATCATAGTTTTAGCATCAGTGGTAGTCAGCAAATATCTTTCTACAATGGGTAACTCAATAATGTTGTGCTATAAAATCATTATTTCCGTTTTGGAAAGATACCACAAATACATTCAAGAATCTGCTACCAGTTTTTCAGTTTTATGATCTGTTTCCGGTTCGAAGCTGCATATCAAGTTAAGTAGGATTGGACTTACTGATTAGTGTCTTGTTGTCGTCTAAGTAAATGAGTCCCACATAAACATAGACCTTGTTTATACGAACTACTGCAACTATTTAAAACATATATTGAGTGCCATGTGACAATCGGTATTCATGATGATGATTTTGTGCCTAACAACATTTTTGAACTTGGTGTTCCACAGGGAACGGTTTTGGGGCCAGTTTCATTCGTGATTTACCTCAATGATCTCAGACAGTACATGTTACCAGACAGGTGGGTATGTACTTTTTGTAGCGTGTAAATGGTAGGGAAAAGGTCAAGATAACTGAAACCACTGTGGATCTGTGAACGTTTTAACTTATATTAGGTCATCCTCAGGGCAATGAAAGGTGGGCTATATTATCGTGGTGAATTAAAATTAAAACTGATTGAAGAGAAATTAGTTTTTCCAGTAACAGCATTGTTGAAAATACTCAAAATTTCGAGTTACTTTATTGGATCATCTCGAGGAATTATTTCCTGGTCAGCTCGCATGGAAGAATTGTAGAAAAAATTATTCATAAGTGTTTTTGTCAGACAATTTATAAAATTCTTGTATATTGATGCTATGTTCCCCATCTCTCATATAATTATCGGTTTCATTTATGGAGACATTCAACCTCATTCTGATAGTATTTTTACTCAAGACTGATCTTTGGAATAATATTAAATGCTGACTGCAGGAAACATTGTGAGCCTTTATCCATGAATAATATCGTTTCATCTTCACCTACATTCATTTGTGATAGTTTTTCAGACAAACCTGAATAGGAATCTGGTTTAGGATGTCCTTGTTTATAGAAAACGATATTGGCATCTGATTCCAGTCGCTCAATTTTTATTCAATTGAAATAACCGTTTTAACATTTTTTTCGTCGATATCGTGGCATTGTTGAAAAATGATGAATACAAAAGTTGTATGAAACTCTTTTCGATGGGATACATACTTCAGCCAATCATAAAAAAACGTTTATAGCTTTCACCAGCCCCCCTCTGACAGTTTATTAGAGTCATCTTGATTTTTCTCAACACACTCATAATTTTCCCTAAACTCTCCGACTAGTCACATACTGCTGAGGGTATTTAAAATCGGTTTAGTCCTGGTGTACATGCCAAGAAACGAATTTCATCCACAAAATCAAACTGTCGATCAATAACTTTTGGCAGTGGCGTCAAGTAGGCATTAGATCGCGTTTGGAATAAGAGACTTATTTTCATCCAAGAATATCTTGTGTCTTGCCACCCAGGTTTGCCGGCTAGCTACAGAAAATATAATTATAATAAATAATAACAATACCTCATTTAATGTATGTCGTACGCCATTGACTATACGTACTCATCCAATTGATTGATACAAAACGAACCAACCGAATACGTAACGCCAAATTGAGTTTTAAATACTAAACAGTTCGGCATTGTCATTGATGATACTTTTACAAATTGCTGATTAAAATCGATTTCATAGCGAAAGTGTTTCAAAATATGTACTAGGTGCGATTTTACAACAGATCATGTCATAATAGGGGCGATTAAAGGTAATCGAAGTTTGGAAACCACAAACCAAAAGAGGTTATGGAAAAACTAACAATTTTTTCAGCTATCTGTTGGTGTTTTTCTTCAGTACTTAGTCATTCTCATTAGGCATTACTCAAGATGTCCCTCAAGGATCAATATTAGGCCCTCTTCCGTTTATAGTATATGCCAATGATCTCATATCATATCTGCATGATCGCAATCGAATTACTGCAACCTATTGATAGTGGAAGATGACTTATTGGCATTGAAGTCATTGGCTGAGGATATCTATACTAAGGTGATAAAAACCATCACCAGCTCTTACTGTTTGAGAATACCAATGACACAGTCTCAACATCTGAATCAATTGAAATGTTAGGAGTAACCTTCGATTCCAAATTTTCATGGAATTTACGTATTGACAGTAACTCAGAGAAGGATGTTACGCACTAAAATTAAATCAGTAGGAGAGATTTGTGCAGAGATATCTTCCAAAAATATAAAACTCTGACTGTTATGAGCACCTATATCGTCGAAGCCTGTTGTTTCATCTTCAAAAATGTGGCTACTTATAATATTATCAGCACACCATGACTATGATACAAGTTTAAAAAACTCATTCTACCATATCGACATAGGACTGTTCGGCATCAAAAAAACTTTATATTGGATGCAAATGCTTTAATTCTCTGGCAGAGCATATACAGAATGCAGCTTCTATAACATTCTTTAAACATCAGAAAGAAAATCAAAAAATGTATCTGTATGCTCTCATTCTCGCCTCTCCCATGATGATTTCCATAGCAACAGTAAGAGTGCTGTTAATAGCGCTCGTGATACACAGCATAGAGCCGTATGTGATTCTGGGTCTTATGAATACGGTGTACAGCCAGTTCATGACTTTCGGTTTCAGTCCCCATGTTTTTCCAAAAGCTCTTCTGCACATCATGAATGCTTTTGTTGATTACATGTTGCAGATGTATGTTCCAGCTTAGTTTCTTTTCCAGAAACAGCCATAAGTATTTGACATGATCAGCTACTTGTAGTATTCCGCCAAAGAATTTGGGTAGTTTCATGCACCACAGAATTTTTTGCCTGTGAAGGGAAGGAATGTGGTTTTGCTGGGGTTTGACCTCAGTCCTTCTCTTTTGCACCATTCCTCTACGGCCCTTAGTGCATTTTGCATTAGTTCAGAGGTTATTTGGGCGTGCTTCCCTTGTCGTCCGCATAACCTTGGTTATAGTATCCTAAGAGATCCCAGGTAATAGGTGTAAAGCATATCACGGAGTTCCTGAAGCTCCATGAAGCTTATGCGGTCTCATCCTATCGTTACAGGCACAGAGTATCACAGAGGCAGTACAACGTCTCTGTGATACTCGTACGGCATAGATGAGAAACCGGTGTTACCTTATGCGGAATCTATTGAAGTTACTTATTCCCCTCTCTCAGGCGAATACTTACAAGTCAGTAAGCTTGATGTAGGCTTCCTCGACAATCAAAGTTAGACGATTTTAATTCTAGAGTTTTTGGCTCATGGCGAAACGAACGTCGCTTGAAAAGAGGAGATAAAACTGACAAAATATCGAGACTTACTCTTTGAACTCCGCAGGCTTCACCCAAACCTCTCTGTTGAAACGATGTTGTTTACAGGGGTTCTTGGAAGATTGATGGACACACTACTCTCGAATTTGAAAATTATAATCTTTGCAGGGGGTCTAACAGATATAATTCAATTGCTGTAACGAGGAGTATTCATTTTGTATCGAAAGTAAAATTCAAAATATAACAGGGGTTGATGTTGCTTGATAGGAGATCATTATCAACCAATGATAAAGAATTGTGGACAATCCAGATTTCTGTGAATTTGAAAAATATAGTTATATTCGCCGGCGAGTCTCGAGGCAGAAAACAACTGCTGCCGCCTTCGATCACTGAATTATACCTGTCCTTGGTAGTTTTGCGATAACCACTCCGTATGTAGGTGTTTTCTCGCTCTGAATCGAAACGAAAGTTTGGCTTGTGGACCACTACAAAGTATGTATACAACTCAATGTGTTCCTGTAGTAGGCTTTCTGATTTCATCTACAGATGAAACCAAGTTTCAACGGAATCGAATTAAAAACCACATAACTGTAAAAAATGATTCAGTTGATCCATTCAGAGACGATGTACTTGATCTGCGGTCGGTTATTCTACTGTTATGTGGAGATTAACGAATTTCTACAATAATATTCACAAGAAGACTCGTGACGAACTGGTTTGAGCACCATGGTTGTCTGACACAATTTTGCATAATTAAACAGGCGAGGACAGCGGATTCGAGTGAGTAGGCATTTTTTTACCTGAAGAGTATTCACAAAAATGCCTTAATTTCCCGAAAGTATGTGAATATATTTGGCTTCTTTATGCATTTTCAACAAATAGTTTTCCCTCTATAACACAGCTTGATATCTATCTTGACAATGATGATTATCAATGCGAATCTACTTTCAAACGGACCATTTTTTTTTTCATGTCCTGTTGACTCATTGTTCTCTCTGGTGTCATTAGTTTTCATAACTGTTTCATTCACGCTGATGTCAAGGTCGTAACCGTGAAATGATTTTTTGAGTAATAATGATTGTTTAATCTCATACTTATATAATCGTCAATGCAGAATCACTACAGAAATGTGGACTTTGTCCACTATCGAATCGTTTTTCATTATCAGGCTTGGAAATTTAACTATTTTTTGACACCTGGAACTTTCCGACCATTATCGACCTTTAATGAACTGTTGAAGAGGATATTTTGGTAATATTCCATTTTATATTCAATGTGTGTGGGTTTTAGTGGGCGGGCACTGAATCATTAAAGAATGAAAAAAGGTAGGTATGTCATGCCAGAGAAAAATTGTCAGTGGCGCAGCACTTTTGGTTAAACTGAAAGTAAACACAAACCTTCTTATTTCAAATGAAACACCCTGTATTTTATTATAATCCTGAAACATATGTCTTCAGCCCCCTCAACGTGACAGCCACCCTCCCAATTTTTTTAAATGCAATAGGGGGTCAAGTGATACCTCATTTTGAAGGGTATTCAGTTTTCTCTACAGCCATATCTTCATTTTTTTATTTCGTTCATGCGTCATAAAGAATATTTTTCAAAATGTTCAAAGATATTCTATTGAATCCGCTGTGCCATGCACCAGTAAAAGCAATTGCTTCACTAGCAAATGCTATAAGTAAAAGCAATTGCTATATCGTGACATGAATAAAATTTTAAAGCAAATGCTGTTTGTCTCACATCTCAGAAGCAATTGCTTAACGGACAAGTCCAGACGTGTCGTATCCACTCTAGATGAATTGTGCCGAATGTGCGATAGGGTTGACTAACGACACGAGTATATTTATGTAGTTTTTACGTTTTTGTGAAAAATGAGTTGTGATTTTGCAAATTTGAGTGAAAGTAATGAATTTGTTAGCGATAAAGAAATTACAGACAGATATTTGTCCAGAAATTAAAGGAACATAAAATCGTTATCAATAAATCACAAACTCCGCAAGTTAAAGTGGAAAAAGAGGCTGCTTTAACCATCTTAGCACAGCAATATAAAGATATTTTTAACATCCCACTTACAACAAAACAGTTGTCAAAGAAAATTAGTAATATGAAGACAGAAATAAAAAAGAAGTTTGACATGAAGAAGACAGGCAATAAACAAATAATCTATAAGCCTTAGGAGAAGTTATTATTAGAAATTCTGGATGTACAAAATAATCCCGTCTTTAAAAAAATACCAGGTATAGTACAAAACAATTTTATTTATGCGTAATTCTTGAAAATACGAAAATATTTGTGTAGGCGCTGTGTCTGCTGGAGCTGATGAAGAAGTACTACTTGATAAGCCGCGTCCGTCAACATCGAGTGACCTTGCAGCTAACGAATGTAGTACTATTCCTAGAAAAAAAATTAAAATATCAAATCAATTACCCGAAACTATTGAAACAAAAATATTATCAACTGCTGAACTGCAACGATTGGTTTTGTTAGAGCAGTTGCAATTATGCCGTATGCATCCGTAGAAGACAACAAGAAACTGATGGTAGCAATGTTGCTACGGCAAACGACAGAGTGTATTACAATTTATAGTCAGGGCACTCCACATTCCCAACAGTGTTATTATGTTTCTTCATAAATACTAATCTTGTTAAAAATGAAACTAGAAATTTTGAGAAGAAGCACGCACAAATTTACAAATTTATTGTGCTTCTTATGTACTTATTGTAAAAAAAATGTTCTTAAAATAAACGATTTATTTATTATTTATTTATATTAGAAACAACTTGTCCAAAAAGCTTGTTACCTTGGAATACATTACAGAATCACTATCCTATAGGGTGATTTAAAAAATTAGTACACATGTTTTCAGTGGTACGCAGAGAGTAACACCAACAGAAAAAATATACAAAAAATATATTTAAAATAAAAGTTGTTACGAATCCAATTGTTGCTAAAATATTCACACACGCTGTAGAGATAATTGAAATTAGATACTCACATGATTATTGAAAAGCATTTGAGTTATCAATTCTCTTTTCTGCTGTCCTAATTGTCGAATCATATTTGGTCTCAGGTTGTCGTTTGTTGATTTTTTTTTTAATTGGCTTTGTATCTTCATCATTCAAATGTTTGGCGATATTATGTAGCACGAAGCAAGCAATTATTATCGATGGTATTTTTCCTAATTTACTCCTAATTTTATACTGAAGGACAGGAAACCTTGCTTTTAACTGTCCAAAACATCGTTCAGTTATATTAAAGCTTTAAACTTCAATTCATTGACCGACCCTGTATATAAAAAAAGTTAAATTTTTATTTTTGAACGGTTGAAGATATTTTGCATATTCATATATCATTTCGGAGGTCTAACTAAAAGGTCACTTTTTTTCATGTTACTATTTGCACACTCATTACAGAATAGCAAATGTAGTACAAGGTTAGTAGAATGGACATGTTCATTCAAAAGTTATTCAGGTCGATTACACTTTTTACGTTTTTGTCATCAATTTAACAAAATATTTTGTTATCCAAACTCTCACATACAGAAGGAGGGATCAAATTTTTTTTCGTACTTTCCATCAAGATTCACAAAAAATGTGCCTTCTTCAAGTTTTTTCTAATGCCAAATCTACTGGTAAATCGAACTGTTTCCTTAAACAATCGTTTTGGAATTTCAATACATTTAGAAAACACCTCAAAGGGTCATTTTATTTAACGAATCTACCAGTCAAATATGGTGAGTTTCGAATATACAGCATGTTCCGGTGTTCTTCAAGGATCTATTGCAAGACCGCTATGTCATCGCATAAAACCCATGCAACTTGTATACTTGAAAACTTTCAATGCGAATATCTCGCGAAATAAAAAAGTTAGAGAAACGCTGTTTGGCACAAATGCTAAAGAGTTAGGGGGAACTAGAACCACCATATTTCAGTGAAGGGATGAGTCACCCCGTCGGCGCGACACACTCCAACTTTAAAATGTCAAATGGCACTACCTCTTTTGTGATACCTCAAATGAACGGTCTCAGTCAGTAGTATTCACCTTCACAAGACTTTACACAAGACCACCCACTACAGGGTGTGAGAAATACATAAAGTCGAATAAAATTAAATGTATTGTGTTAAAAGAATATTTTATTTGATCAGATGTTCAAAATGCATTCCATTCTGTTGTAAGCCATAGCATAATCGATGTTCAAATGCAATTCTAACATTTTGGAACACATCTCTTGGAATAGATCTGCATTCTGCAATAATGCGTTGTCGAAGATCTTCTATTGAAATAGGTTGTGTTTTAAATACGACGGATTTCAAATGTCCTCAGAGAAAAAAATCGAGTGGTGTTTTTAGTTGCCCCTAACTCGTTAGCCTTTTTGCCAAATGACGTTTTTCTAACTTTTTTATTTCGCGAGATATTCGCATTGAAAGTTTTAAAATTTACACCCTGTATACCGATGATTTACTTTTTTGATCGGCACTTCATTGATAATATTTATTCTACGAACGTTTAATGAAGCATCCTAATTCCCCTCAAACCTAATACAGACAAGTGTAAGATCCCGACAACTCCACGTATTATTGCATATCAATAAGTATTGAATAATGAGACTCTTGCACGTTTCAATGAATAATATAAAGACTGGTATAACTTTCGATGGTACATTAACATTCATCACACATCTAGAGAACTTTGTAAGTGAATCAACTCGATTTCTGGGTTTCGTTATTCGTAATTGTAACGATTTGAAATCGGGTAATGCTATGAAGTAACAACTGTTGAAAACTCTCTCCGCGGCAAGTATCAGCATGAACTACAACAGATCTAGTCATCAGAACTGTCCGGAAAAAACAAAAATGCTTCAATCAATGAGCTTGCCGCATTTAGAGTAATGAAATGAACACCATGAGTATACTAGGCTAACACCCCGGCATACCCATATACTCAGTCCCAAAAGAACGGTGTGGTGAGGCTATAAAAGAGGATTTGCATTTGAACAACTACCATGGAAGAGAAAACATTCAGACCAGTGAGCTTGCTCGAAGAGGAGGATGGAGAGCATGTGGTGTGAGAGAAATCCAGAGCATGATGCCTTTTCCGCCAAAAACCTTATGGTATATTGTCCACTCAGTATTCCAGGTACTGTGCAAAGGAGCATCCACAATGGGTGATGAATGCAAAAAGACAGTATTCACGAAAAATCAATGTGTGGGTGGGAATATTCAAAATCTGTATAGTAAGTAGGTCCAGCGTTTTTTGAACAATCACTAAATGGTGAGAAATTTTATTGTTTTACCAGGAATTTCTTGAATTTGATGAACATTCATACTGTGATGCTTCATGAAACATTTCAAGAAAGATGGGTTGGTAGGAACATTCCTTTCATTTGTTAGCCACTTCGATAACCAGACCTGACTCTAACAGATTTTTTCTGTGGGGATATTCGAAAGAAAGTGTTTATAAAAACGGGCCACAAAACTTGAACAAACTAAAGGAGAGGACATAACACCATACCAATTGAGGAAGACCCGCTAAAATTTGGGATAATAAGAAAAATTCATATCTGTCAACATCTTTGAATAGAGCTCGTCGAGTAATATAACTTGAAATTAAAATTTTTCAAAATTAGTCTATGGGTTCCAAAATAACAGGGAGTAGCGGATTTAAATCGCACCCACTGTATCACAACGATGATGATGTCATGTTCATAGGACATTGAAATGAAAACAACAAAGATAATAGAAAATTATGTCCTTCAAAAAAAAACATTTGAGGTATCTGCGTTTTTTAAATCAATTGTGATGAAAGCTCTGAAGCCTGATAGAATATTTCCTGTTCTACTGCAGCAGGGAATTGAAGAACTAGCACCAGAACTAAGCAGACTGTCCAGGATTAGTCTAACTTTTGGCTGGCTTCCACAAATCTGTAAATCTGTGAGCTCATACGACCAGGCCGAGGACCATAGATCGATAAGCTTATCCTGAAAGGACTGGAAAACCTGAGGGATGGGGACATACGGGAAGCAGAGCTCATAGACCGGCCTTTACATACAAACCAACATGCCTACCTAACAGGAAAATCGTGCAAGACGACTTTGCATGAATTGGTGTCAAGTTTGGAGGACTCTTTGGTGAAACAAGAAATAGCACTATGCACTTTTCTAGACATCGAAGGAGCCTTTGACAATACCTTCGAAAGCATGGTCTCAGCGGCCAGGAGGAGAAGCGTTGACGAAACCACTTGCAGATGGATACCTACTCTCAATGCTCCAGAATCGGAAGGACCAGTCCAAGCTGTTCGAACCCCACAGGACGGGATCACCCCCACTGTGGGATATGGCAGTTGACGAACTGCTATATTCTAAAATATCAGGAATACTATACCCAAAGTTAAGCGGATAACATAGTAATCGTCTTGCAGAGGAAACACACCCAAATAACCTCCGAGCTGATGCAAAATGCACTGAGGACTGTAGATAATGGTGCAAAAGAATAAGACTGAGAACAAACCTCACCAAAACCACACTCATTCCCTTCACACTCAAAAGAATTCCGGGGGGCATGAAACTACCCAATTTTTTTGCGAAACACTAGTAGCTGATCATGTCAAATACTTAGAGCTGTTTCTGGGGAAAAAAATAACCTGGAACATGCACCTGCAACATGTATAGTAAGCTCGGGTAAGTGTGACCGTGAAGGTCAGTCTTTGTAATACGCCAAAGAAAACTGTTGAAAACCGTATTCTATGAATTTTATTTATATATTCAGATATACATCTCCATAGGTCACACTTTCCCGGAAATTTGGGGCAAGTGTGATTCTGGCCAAATTTAAAGATATTAATGCACGTAAATCTCTCTTTGGGGCAGGTGTGAGTAAACAGTAAAGGAACTTTCACCACAATTTATTTGCCTCGAGATATCTTCATTCAAAACATACTTTGGAACTTTTTAATATTGAATTTGAAATGCCCCATTGGAAAAAAACAAAAAATAATTGTGAAATTGAACATTTGTTGATAAAAAAAATTTACAGGTAGAAATCTGAAAAATCTAATGAGAATTTCATTGATCCCCATCTTCTGACGAGTGGTGATGGAAGCACAGTTGTTATTTCATCCTCTGAAAGTGTAGCATCCTCTGAAAGTGTAGCTATGTCTTCCACATCTGGCCAGGTATATTGTTTGGCTCTCCGAGATTTCCGTATATAATTTCGTACTATAGCTGAATAAACATTACTGTTTAGATTGGCCAAATGAACCAGGTTCCCACTTACCCCGACAGATAGGTCACACTATCCCCAATAACATTTAATTTCGGGGTAAGTGTGACATACAATGGAAAAAAAAACAACTTCATGAAAAAACGGCAATCTATCGTCAGATTCATTGTTTAGGCAGAAGAAAAGTGTATAAAATGGATTCTTACCTCAGATTTTAACAATACACTCAAAGCTTGAAATAAACTCGTTATACTCGTTCGGGTTGATGAATTGTAGGTTAGAAAATTGGGGAAAATATTTGGATTTCACAAGATCTCTTTTGTTTTTTATATGACGGTTATAGATTCATTATGAGTGTAGGCTATTCGTCAATAGATGGCATTGGGCTGTCGCCCGGTTTAGCGAAGATAGCGAGCAAACTCACACTTTCCCCAAATTCACACTTACCCGAGCTTACCTTGATCAACAAAATCAAATCTTCATTCATGATGTGCAGAAGAGCTTTTGGAAAAACATCGGGACTGAAACCGAAAGTCATGAACTGGCTATACACCGCTATCATAAGACCCAGAATCATATACCTACGGCTCGTTGCTGTTGTGGCCTAAAGTGAAACAAAAACAGGCAAAACTAGAAACCACTGACGACAGAATAATACCATAGACCCCAGCAAGTCTCAGTGTAAACCGTGTCTGGCCCGTCAGCTTCGAACCAACCCAACCAAGCTCTAAAGCTCCATAGACTATTTTTGATGGCTCACCCTATATAATCAGTGATTACTCAATATTTGAATTATTTTCTCTGGAACCCTGAAGCCTTATATTTTTCAAGTAAAACCTCTATCTTTCAATATCATTTCTGTCACGCCCAACCCACTTTCCCGTATTACTTCCGTACTTACCTATTACTGTTTCCAAAACCAATGTCAGCACACGACAGATGTAACGCATTGTATAATCAATCGAATTAAATAAGCGAAAGAATACAAATCATCGTGAGTCATTAAAAAAAGATAAGGTGTTCTGTATGTTCGTTTACCAATAGTCAAGGTTATATAAAACAGTGTTGGCTATTATTTGGTAACTAATTGTGTAATATGATATTCATAAAATCACCGAATTGGTATCACAAAGGAATGTTGACTTCGAAACATCGAATATTTTCATTGTAAGTTGTGGAATTATCTCGATTTTTTTCCATTCGTGAATATTAACGATCATTATGTGGAGTTCCATTAACTGTAGGAAATATGTCGGACTATTAAATTAGGTGAATGGATTTTTACACCATGTTTATCATAATTATCCTACTTAACTGATACCTTGTCACCAGAATTGTGTCGAGCACTGACAAAAAGTGCTTCAACCACCAAGCACTAAGCACTTTTGTGAAATGTTCTCGATTACCAAGCACTTTCAAAAAGTAATTCTAGTCAGGGAGCAAGCACTAAGCACCACTCAAACGGCTAGATACTCAAAGGCTGATTCAGATACATGCGTGTCCACTCTGCATTTTGAACCCTGCATGATAAATGCATGCCTGTCGACGTTCACACATGTGGTTGTCAGCAAGCACGCCCAAATAACCTCTGAGCTAATGCAAAATGCCAAAAAAAACACACTCATTCCCTTCACACGCAAAATAATTTTTGGGGGCATGTAACCACTTAGGGATGTTTCTGGATTATGAATCTGCTTTTGGAAAAACATGGGGACTGAAACCGAAAGTCATGAACTGGCTATACACCGTAATCATAAGACTCAGAATCACATATTATTATAGTCCAGAGTAGATAATTTTTGAAACTAAAAAAAATTATAGTAGATTGAAACCTATTGGAAACGGAAGATAATATGACAAAAAATAAAAGGAAAAATAAATTACGGGCGATGTGGGGTCGGGAAGTAGGAGGGGGTGAGTTTTTAATGGTAAAATACGGTTTATCTCAATTTTCGGAAAAACTACAAGTTCTATGGAAAAAAGATGAAGAGCAGAGTTGTAAGTAGTAAAAAGATCTACAACTTTTGTGAATACACTTTTTTCACATAACCTCAGAGTTTATGTGAAAAATTACAATAACCAAGATTTTGGTTTTTTATCTTTAACAAAAAAAAAAATCACGAAATTTGGTGAAAACTTACCTTTTGATGTTCCACACTGTAATTTTTTGAAATTAGGATATTTATTTTTTCACCCAATTTGATTAAATATCGAAAATTCTCACGTCAAAATATCGACTTTTTTTAAAAAAGTTGGTGGGCTTTTTGTTCGTTGAAATCTTAATATAAACTTATAAAAAAAACTTATAAAAAAAATTGTTGAAGTTTTCTTCTATGAATAAATTCCAAGGTAGGTAAGAGCTTGAGTTTTGGGCCTGATTTGATCTTTAATCAATAATAATTGAATCTTAGTTTTTTCCATCTTATCTTAATTTAAATTGTTTTGTTTTGTTCGAAATTGTTTTTTTTTTCGTTAACCAGCTGTTATTCCCCTACGAACGACAGCCCTCAGAAGTAGAAACTTGTGCGAGCTAAGGATTAACGAGGTCTTATCTTTTAACGTGCAATTCCTAGTTTATAAGTTTTAATAATTCGATAAATATAAATAAATTATTTTTCTAAAAAAAAAACACATTGTTGTTTTCGTTTCAATATAGAAAAAAAGTATACGGAGAGAAAATTGTTTATACTAAATAAACAATGAAAATTCAAATAAAAAAAAAATTGTCGTCAAGGAGCAAGATAAATCATGATTTAAAAAAAAATGGTTCCTCAATAATTACCGGTGGTAGAGTCCTGTTTAGCAGAAAATTTGGATACGTCGAGGAAAATTCTGCATGCTAGAATTGGGCATATTTTTTAAAATCTAGAAGTGTAAATTCATTGAATAGGCCACATGACCTCAAAATATTTGTCGAGTGACCCAGTGAATGAACTTGATTTGAAAAAATGTTGAAACGAACCGGTCAGAAATATTGTTCTGTGAGGACCTTGACCTGATATTATGCAAATTCATGAATAGTATCTATTAATAATGTCATAGAATAGTCCGACCAATATTTTTAAATTAGAAAAAAATTATTGGATATTGGGGTCATTGGGTGAATCATTGAATATCAAAAAAATATTTCTAAAAAATTTCAGATGCAATTGAAAGAACCAAATATTGAAAATTAGAAAAACGAATTTAAGTAGTACCTATATTATTATATTTGAGGTGGTTTTCTTGAATCCTTTATGTATTTTTTTCCGTAGAATTTCTTGGGTTATTGGATTCGCAAATGAATGAGACAAGTTAAGTAAGTGGAAAAGACGTTTCGTCCCGGGCCTCGGACTTCTTCCGTTTAATTTATTTCAACAAGTTTCTTGCATGAAATTTGGTACCGGGGGATTTTCTGAGGTGAGGAATCATAATTTCTTATTAATTTTTATGTAGCACCTAGAGGGCGCTGCGTATGCTGTCATCATTTAATTAAAATTGCCCTGACTTTTTTGACAGTAAACTTCTGGCACTTTTCGAAAAATAAACTTTTTTCTCACACATTTTTTGGTTGGATATAACAACGCAGTCATGTGGTATCGATTTGGAAAAATATTGGCCTTAAAATATTGTCAACCAGAGCATGGCGAGTTTAGAAATGAAAATATCAGTTTCGAATTGATTTTAAACTGTTGCCTACTGATTTCAAGAGGTTTAATGAATAATTTTGTTCATCTCTTCGGATTGTCCACACAAAAACGGAATATGGTCAGATTATTTAGGAAATTAATAAAAAATACGAGAAAATTAAAAAACGCACATCATTAATAGTCCATGATATATATCGCTTTACGAAACTTTTCATTCCGCGACAACTTTTGACTTTCCAACGGTATTCAAATTATTTTGGGAAAAACCTCAATTTGAGTTGTATTATTTATCCAAAAAAACTTGATCTTTCACTTTGAGTATGGACTACTTACTCATTACTTTCGTATTATATTCAAAATGTTTATTGAAATTCCGTAAAATTGTAGGACGAGGACGCCATCTCTAGACCCGATTACAGAAGCAGAACGCGATTTCATCTGTTTTGTCTTCAAAAAATCTAAACACAAACTAATCAGTCGACAGACCTGGGTTTGTACACATCGTTTTCAAAATCTTACCACAGGTACGTCCGCAATTGCCAACTTCCATCAACATGTACTAAGTTTCATGCTACAATCACAGTGTCAAAAAATATATCAAGTATGCATAGATACGGCACACATAAGCTAATGGACTTTTGATATAGGTACTCGTTAATGTTCGTTGTAATTGGACTGTATAAATTGGTCAAAACTAGCTAGTCACGTCAGTTTAATAGCATCCTCTCGAGAAACTAAGCCGGGGACCAGTGATTTTGTTTTGTGCTGTGGATAAAATGAAGTGCCTGTGATCTGCGCTAGATTCTCGAGTGTTTCAAAGTTGTGATATTCTGTCAGAAGGTAAATGATACTGAAAATGTACACTCAACTCTTTGAGGCACATAATTTTCAGATGAATTGAGCATCCATATGCTCGGATTTTTTTTATTGGTGCCTCAGCGTATTGTTATCGAACTTTCAAATAATCATGGTAACATCAACAACCCGAGAAATGTCTAAATGACAACTTTTTGATTATTATTGATGAGATGTCTATAAACCCTGGTGTGTCTACTGATTAGATTTTGTTTAGACTTTGTTGAAGACAAAACAAATGAAATCGCGGTCTGTTTCTGTAATCGGATCCATAGATGGCGCCTCGTCCTCGTGTCAATATTCCAGAGACATTATGATTGTGATTGTTGTTTATTAATTTAACGAAATGTCTATAAACTGTTCAAATCATTAATCAAGTAATATAGTGTCCATACTCGAAGAGGAAGATCAAATTTATTGGAAAAATAACACCACACAAATTCGAATTTACCGTTTGAAAGTCAAAATAGTTGTGGCAGAATCAAAAATTTGGTAGTGCAATATTATTGATTATTAATGATGTGCGTTTCTACATTTTCCTCTATTTTATATTATTTCACTGAATAATTTGACCATTATCCGTTTTTGTGTGGAGAAAATCTAGAAAGATGAACACAATAATCCATTTATATCTAGTACCGAAAGTCAGTACCACTTAGAATCTGTAACATACATTGTCTAATTAACAATACTTTATGAAAAACATTTTTTCAAATCGATCCGATCAACTGGGTTCGTGTTCTTATACCCTACTGTTTCTTTAAATCTTCCATAAGTTCAAGTTGTGAAAGTCCGTGATAAAATGAAAAAAAAATCGCCACTCCTACTGAAATCTATCCATTTTGCATATATCATCAAGCCTGTTTAGGTTTTCATTATTTCGTAAAATCTTTTCAGTGTGGTTAGATCATCCAAAAAATAATAATTTCCTGTCGAAAAACAAAAATCTTCACTATTACGTGACATTAACAGTTTTTGAAATAATGAAATAACATTGAAACAGACAATTCATCAAACATATCACTTCTGAAAAGCAATTAAACTCAAAATAAGCGACAAAATTATTACTTATAGATTTTTTAAGGAAAACTCGGATACAATTGGGCAGATACTTCGATTCCAAATTCTCGAAGTTCAAACATTTATTCTGAAGACCCTGTATGATGCTGTAGCATCCTATAACCATCCCAAATGGAATTATCAGTTAAATTACAGTGAAATGGTTAATTGGCACAACATATGAATTTTTGAATTGGGAGGCGGAGTACATTTTTTTGTAAAAAAAAATTATGTCCGAACCTGCCAAAGACTGGTGCTAAAATTGCGGCCAGTGATTCTGAATATGGAAAAAAATACGTGGTATTTTATTTGGAAAAATTCAACTTCAATTTGCCACACACTTTTGAAACACTTTGTACATCTGAAAATATTTTCGTATAATGTATAATGTACAGTTTGAGTTTACACTCTAACAAAATCGGTAACTTGTATGGTATGAGTGCTATGAAAGCCTGACGCACTGTTGAAGGACCCTGTATATTGATAACCTTCTTTAATAAACTTCTCCTTACAACGTTGACTTTATTAAAACAGGCTCCATAATACACAAAAAGGAGGGTATGCTTTTCTGGGCCATCTGCTCCCGGTCATAGAATTTTGCACACTTTTAGGTCTATAAAAAAGAAACATTTGACCAAAATTTTAGCTTCCAAACCATTTCGGAACAACTTCAAATAAGCTCTTCTTCAGCAAAATTTTGAAGGCAATAAAATAATGAAATAGGCATTTTGGCAACGTCACTTGTGTGCGTATTGTGGGCTTCGATGTAATACATAAGTAGAGAACGATTATTTAAATAATCATTGAAAACCAATGTTGCCACTTTGTATTTTTTTTTTAAATTGATAACTTATTATTTTTTTATGCATAAGATAACAATTATTCTAGAATGCAAATTATCTTATTTTGGATGCTGTTAACACGGACCTTGATGATGATGGAAATCCAAATCTATTGGCAGATAACATTTATTTTCAGCAAGATGGGGCACCACCCCATTTCTCATTACAGGTGCGAGAATGGCTATCCCAAACCAAATCAATGGATAGGTCGTCGAGGTTCAATAGAATGGCCAGCACGCTCGCCGGACTTGGCACCCAATGATTCTTATGGGGTCATTTGAAATCCGTTATTTATAAAACTCAACCTAGCGACCTGAACGATTTGGAAAGAAGGATTATAACTGAATGCCAGGCAATTACAAGAGAAACATTTTCAAATGTGCAAGAAGAATTTGCAAGTAGACTACTGCTGTCTGGGAGTTAATGGAAGACATTTTGAACATTTTTTGTGAATAAATTTTTGATAATCTATTTCGTATAATTTTTGAACTCACGATTCAACAATGTACCATTTGAACTCCAATATCTCGAGAACGTCTTCTTCAAATTTAGAAAATTTTGCCCTGCTAGTATCAGAATTGAATTACCTTCACAATGATGTATGACATGACCTTCCTTCCCTATTAAAATTATAGAGGGGGTTGCTCTGGGGAGTAGGGGGTTGAAGTTCCCCTCCAAACAAAAATCGACGTGTCTTGGCGATTTTTTTGTAAAATAATTTTTCTGGGAGTTATTGAAAGTGGATAGTCTTAAGTGGACCACCCGGTAGTATTCAGATTTTTCAAAATAGAAAATTACTGCATGAACTCTTGAGTGTGGAATATTTTACAACTGGTAAACTAGAAAATTAAGTTACAACTTTTATTCAAAACTTCTTGATGTATTTTCAAAAGTTTCAAAAATACTTCAAAAATGTACCCCTTTTTTGGCAATGTAGCTAATGAGACTTTTGATTTGCTCATCTGGAACTTCGTTAGTTTCATCTACTAAAATCCAAACTTTCAGCTGTTTATGACTTTTCCCTGACTTTTGATAAAATCGTTTCTCTATTGTCTAAATGCAGAATATTCCTTTGACAAACAGGAAACTTACTTGATTGGCCCGATTGGATCCTCGGCCGCTATAATAAAGAAGTACGTATCAAATATCTTCTTGACTACTTGAAAATCATGCCTATTTTTGGGCAAAATATTTTTTCTCTTGAAAGTGAATATCCTTGAACCTTATTCTCACAAACAGACAAATATCCAAAGGAATGTCCAGTAATGTATTCTTTCTTTTGAACACGTTTGAGTACCTATTTGATTATCTCCTAATTGAGTGTTCAGATTAGAATACTCAAGAGTGTCACGAGTATTTGTTCTTGAAATTAGCGACGACACACCCACTATCTTGGAAGTAAATGACCGAAAAAAATGAAGGCCATTGTGTCTGAGTAGGTATCGAATGAATGAATATTTTGAACCTTGGTGTGAATGAAATTCAAGAAATGAGAACTACCCGAAAAAAGTACCATTTTTCCTCTTTTCTTTGGGGGTCGAAAATGAACTTTTCTAGTAAGATAGCATAAAAATATATTCAGCATCGCGACGTTGCTACTTCAATCAAAAGGTCCTAGCAACTTTATTTTTCAAATGAATCACTCCATATATCAACAAATTTTCAGAATTGCCCCTATATTATAATAGTTTTCTGTTAATTATGACCTATCTTCATCGGTTTAATTTGTGTCGATTATGGTCCAAAACACAGCCTTAATTGAATATAAATGCATTAGTACTCTCAATTTATGAAAAGTTCGTATTTTGATGGAAAGAAGAATAAAACCCACAGTATATCACTCGATAAATTGAAAGATGAAGAGACACGATTTGAGATGACATAGCATGTCCCTATATTTAAATGATCAAGTTTTTATAATAAAGTCGCTTTTTTGGGAAAAATAATTTTCAAAAGAATTTAATTTCAGGTAGCCGTGGAAACATCAAGCTTATGACAGTTTGGTGACTTTTACAGGTGATCTATATGAATAGATATTGACTGTGTTTTAAAAAATCACCCAACTTAATGCAAATATTAATTATTCAAACAAAATTATGAATTTCAAACGGACAATATTTTTAAATCATTGCCATAACTAAAAGAAAATCAAACCAATGTTTCCTGAATCAACATCAATGAACTAGAGGAAGTTTGTAAGATTACAAAAATATTTTCGAAATTGGAGAAACTGCTTCTGAAGAATTTTTCAAGTTGGAAACTTGTGTGGAATTTCTTCCTCTATTCGCGAATCTTCAAATACATTTTATTCCAAATTTTACGATTCCTGAAACGGATTCGGAATGTAAATCAAACATAAATTCTGTGTGAGTAAATACCTTACGTTCAAAACCAGACAGTTGAAGGCCGAACACATTGAAATCGTATAAATATTGCTTGATGAACTTCCAAGAGTGTGTTGTTATGCTAAATTCCACAGGTGGTACGCTTTGAATAATAATGTTTTAGTGAAGAGAGGAGCCCATATTCGAATTGTTTCAACATGTTCGCAATCATCATGTTTTTATTGAACATATAAAAGTGATGAAGGTAATTTCGTTTTGTTTGACGCTACACGATATATTGTATATGAAGGTTACGTTAAAATGCTACGGCTTCTTTATAAAAAATTGCTAGTAATTTGAATGCCATTGGATCTTTCGTAAAGTATTAGTTGATCGAGACCGAAAGCCTTATAGAGAAAAAATCAAATATCTGTACCTATATAAATATGAACGAACTGTACACCGAGAATCATTGATTCTCTTCTATTCTGCACTCGGCGATCGGAACTTTTTGATGATGCAGAACCAGAGCTTCTGAATAGGGGTCTGAGATTTGGTATACGTGTTCCCGAACAGGATCTGGAAAAAGTGGCAGTGAGTGTTGAAAGTGTCATTCAGAACTTGCCAGAAACCAAAGGTTTTCGTTCGAGAAGCATGCAAGAATAGAATTGTGGAAAATATGAGTAAAGTTAAAAATGTTAGGAAGTCGAAGAAAGAAAAGAAATTCATAAAAACATTGAAGGTGAAGGACGTTTTCTAACTGAAACCAGACAAAAATGATTTACTGGTGATTTTTGATAAATGCGATTGCCAAGAAAGTTAGAAACCCGTCAATACAAACAGTTGACCAGGAACCCTCTGTCCAAGATGGTTTCAGATGTGAAAGCCACCCTAAACGAATGCAAGATTTTGGTCGCATCTAAGATAACCTATTATGAATCCAAATACGCACATTGACTCGTATTTATAATTACATCTGTTACTATAAAATTTTTTAATCTTCATCTGTCCATGTAGTCCTACTCATTCCAATGTATATTTGAAAATGAAATATATTCAAAATAGGTGATTTGAAAAATAGTATGTTTTTTAGTGATATCAATAACGTTTTGCTGATAGGAAAAACGCAAATGAAGGTTAATTGGTTTCTTGCTAACTAGCGGAAATAATCGACTAGGTACGAAACAAATTATTCAATAATTGTTCGTGATATAGATAGGTTAATTAATTGGTAGAACTCGGTTCCAGTTTGACAATGGACTTCGGTTTTTGTATTCATTCCATTTGATCAATTCATCCTACATTTTTCTGAAGAAATATACGTAAGTATAAGTGGTCTATGCAAATATTTATTATTTTCAATTGTGTACCAACTTCTTGATCATACATCTACATTTAAATATTGAATTTTCAGAGCGTACGGTCGTAATTGGAATGAAATCAATCAATGGATATTTGAAATCTATCTTGATCTTGAGAGTAATTGTTGAATTTTTTATGACCGTGTTGTGAATTGAGAGAGAGTTTAATGTTTATGAAATATATGTCTACAAAATCGCCATATTGGTCTCATCGAGACAATTAATGAACTCTTCGAATCATACATTACCCTACTTACACGGGAGTTGTTTTGTTGAGAATTCATATGAATTCGTTGATAGGATAAAAAAGTCTGTCTGAGGCTAGTTCCATTCGATGTCAGTTCACATTTTCCCAGTGTGTCCATTCCCGAAACCTTGGAATATTTAAGAGATTTGCTAGAACTCACTAATATCAAAAGTAAAATTGTTATTGAGTACGTAAGTTCCATGGTCTCATGCAAGCAGCAGAATTATTTTATGTTTTAAGATGAATTATATCACCTTTTATGGCCAATATTTTCATGAGTAGGTTTGAAACAGTTTCCAATTTACGCAATAATTATATCCCGAAAATTTGGATCAGGTATGTGGATGATTTATTTTGCGTTTTCGTTGCGAAGAATCAAAATATAAAACATAAAACACTTCCTAGAGAGTTCAGTATTCGAATGAATAAAATTCATGAAGATGGAAGTTGATGAACAGTTGCAATTTTTGGACACATTTTTTATCAGGAATGGAGAACTTGTGGAAATAGACATTTATAGGAAGCCAACTCACACTAATATATTCATACTCGCTGATTCTAACCACCACATTCAACTCAAGATGGCGAGTTTCAGTGGACACCATAGCCAACAATATCGTGAAGAAAACTACGTCACTACCTTTTTTTACAGATTTTTATTTCTTTATATTAACTGAAAACACAACTTTTTGGTTCCTTGTATTTTCTTCATATCTAGCTTTGTTTTCGAAAAAAAAATTCCAGCTGACATAGATAGTAGGGTTTTTCCAAGACATATTTCATTTCAAACTGGAAAAGTTCATTTTTGTTTTGTATTGTTGGTTGTTATTTGTTTACCATCCTTAATAATTTAGTGTATTCATGATATTTTAAAATTACCGATTTTTTTTTTATTTCAACACCGTGAAAAGTTTTCTTCATAAAATAACCTAACAAATCACCCCCTGCACTTAGGAACCGTTGTTAAGAAACACCCTGTATACAGAATCTAAAACTATACGTTGAACTTGATGGAATAGAAAGTAAAATATAGACTATTGAATAGGGAATTCAACAAGGCACAGGTTTGGGACCATTTTACATTAATGTTCTTCTCAACAACCTGTAGAGGCTGATAGAGATACATTATCATGAAATTTTATTGGTGTAGCAATGTGTGAATGAAATAATCGTGTATTATTAGTTTATTGTACATTCGAAAGTAATTTTGTGTGTATTCTTTCCTGAAAATATTTCTGATTTATTTCGGAGAGTTAGTGTATTGAAAAAAACAAAATTTTTCGTCAAATGAACGTTGAGTACAATCTGTAAAAAGTCTGTGAAATTCACCAAGATCAAACAGTACCTAAACTATTTCATAAGCTGGCTAGCACTGATATTCGTTTTTCAATTGTTCTTTTTTTGGTATGAAGTTTGATTTATGAATTCAATACACGAAAAGTCAATTAAATTAATGCTCAACTCAAAGTGGATCTGAAATGAAATAGAAAGTTGTATACACGTGTTTCGGAGTTGAGAATGATGAAGAAATTTACGATTAATATTGAAGAAACAATCAGTTCGAAAAACATTTCAATAAGATTCCAGAGTGAGATTTATACGGGTGTGAAGTTATTCACAAATGTACATTGAAAAAATGTAAAAAGCACAGAATGCATAAATATGGAATGATTTGTCTGAGAGAGCTAGATGGCACGAAACACAACTGGGGGGGAAGTCATATCATATTTTTTCATATTCTTCGTGTCGATATTCAAGAATATCTAAGCCTTATAATTAGTTCAGAAACTTCATATCGACAGTTTTCTCCGCGACTATGAAAAGGCGAGGAATAGAAGTCGTACTGGAAATTCCAAATTCAGCTCATAGATATTATATGTGTATGTAGCGTGTCTAACAATTTGCCGTGTGTATTGCATGTTCAAAAGAGTGAGGTTAATAATTGCTGAGCAAATGGCATGAATAAGTGATATATTGATTGAAACGATCCTTGGAAATATATTTCTCTTGAATTGTTGAAGCTATATTTTTGGGGTGGTACGAATATTGCCTTCTCGACCATACTTTGAGATATGTACAGTGTATTAGGAATACAGCTGCCTCAAATTCATCATAGCTCAAGAAAAAATATTGAAGAAGTATTCTTTCATCATGAAAAATATTCATATTTGGCTTCAAACGAAGTGATCATTGGTCAAACACCCATTACATATATCCAGTGGATTTGTTTGGGACCTAGGACCCAAGATTTTCCACAAATCCTCCCACAAGTCTTTATGGGCATCCCTTGGAGGCACTGAATCTAATAACCTCATCTTGAAGAGAGGTTGGTAGTATGTTATCGAATACTCCTTCAATATTGAAAAATAAAAAAAACAATCTCCTTATTGGTATTGAGTGAATGAGTAATTTCCTCTACATGGTTATGTAATGCTAGATGTGTCGATTTGCCGGTATGATAGGCATACTGGTGGTTGTTCAGGGGTTCCATGAAGTAACAACCGAGTCAATGCTTCAAATATATCGCTAGGATTTCAGTGTATGTATGTAAATGATTAAATCTGAATATCATGAAAAAGAACCGTATCTTCCAGACAATGAATAACAGTTTTCTATTATGACATGATGTTTCAAAGTTAATGATCAATAAATGTTTTTGTATTAAGATTTTCAATGTGTCAATTCCAATAGACAGCATTCACACCACTATGTAGGTAAAAATACAGAGATATATCTGAATCAGTGGATTCTCTGAAGTAGAAATAAACACGGAAATTGGAAATCAGGAGAAATTTTCATGATGCATTTTCACATTTGACAATTTTTCTCTAAACAAAATCCTATTGAATCATTTAGGGGTATTGAAACGTTCGACTAGTCATTGAGTGTAACAATCAGTCTCTGTTACGCAAGAACAAAAACTGTCCCAGTTATAATCTACTTACCTATTTATTTTTCGTGGTTTGAGTTCAATTACATTTCAAACACTTGCTCAATGGCTTTGGAAATATCATATTAGTAGGTATACAGTGTGTCCCAGCTAAAACTTGTCACCCCCCTAATATCCGAACTCATGAAAAAAATTGAAAATCGCTCAGACCCGTCGATTTTTATATCAAGGGGGAACACTTTCACCAAATACACCATCATTGTGTTGTCAACCCCCTCAAACCCAGCACCCCCTACTTCAGAATTTTCAATGGGACTACTATACTTGTGATACATCATTTTGAAGGGAATTCAATCCCAAATACATCGGTGTACTGAAATTGAGGATCGATCAAGTGTTGTTGAAGTTTTCATGAAAACTAAGTTTTATCCAGATATTTTAATTTTTCATCACCTCAAATGTTAGCGTCGTAAGAAAGGTTCACTGTGGGTACGCCACTGTATTGAAAAATAATATGCTGTCAGAAATAATAGTTTCGAAGGTTTTTATGAAAAAAAATTGCCCTCATGTGTTTTTGTTTACGCATATCTTTGTTTACGCCTTGGTAATTGATGTATTCGAGTCACTGCATTCAACAATTTGAAAACATTCGAAAATGGTTTATACTGTACAAGAGAGAATATCCATTGTAGCTGCGTATTTTGAAAATGGACGATGTGCTAGAGCTACGACTCGAAGTTTCAATGAAAGTCACCCAGAAAACACCACATCATATCAGTACGTGCTTCAATTGATGAATAAGTTCTTGGAGTCGGGATCAGTGCTGAATAAAAAACATGAACGAGAGAAGCCTATGAGAAATGAAGGGGTCGCTGTTGCAGTTGTAGGACATGCAGTGATGGACAACATTCAATCGTT
This sequence comes from Chrysolina americana, assembly GCA_958502065.1. Classification (NCBI taxonomy): domain Eukaryota; kingdom Metazoa; phylum Arthropoda; class Insecta; order Coleoptera; family Chrysomelidae; genus Chrysolina; species Chrysolina americana. The sequence continues at coordinate 93,887,056 of OY293413.1, read as the reverse complement.
AAGACAACTTGAGACTATTTCTGGAGTTTCGAAAAGCAGCGTACATCGAATTCTGAAAGACGCAAAATTCCATCCTTATAAAATGCAGAATGTACAAGAATTAAATGAAGATGATCCTGACAGACGTACAGAGTTTTGTGAAATCATGAGTCAATTATTGATTGGTGATAATAATTACCTCTACAATGTGTGCTTTTCTGACGAATCTTCTTTTTATTTAAATGGACATGTGAACAGGCACAACTGCAGATACTGGAGTGACGTAAATTCCCATTGGTACAGGGAAACTCATTCACAAACTCCCCAGAAATTGAATGTTTGAGCTGGTATTCTGGGAGACCATATTGTAGGTCCATATTTTATTGATGGTTACCTCAACGGACAAACGTATCTTGAACTTCTTGATACAACTGTGAACCCCAGAATCACTCAGTTACTTGAAGACGATGATAGGTTACTTGACGGTCAGCTCACCTTTCAACAAGATGGAGCTCCTCCACATTTTGTTGCACCTGTACGTCAATTTTTAGATGACAATTTCACAGGGCGATGGATTGGAAGGCGAGGACCAATAGAATGGCCGGCTAGATCTCCTGATTTATCACCATTAGACTTCTTTTTATGGGGTCATTTGAAATCCAAAGTTTATATTACCCAGCCAACTTCTCTTGATGATCTACGCAGGAGAATTGTTGTGGAGTGTCGTGCAGTGACTCCAGAAATGTTGAGCAATGTGCGAAGAAATTTCGAAGATTGCTTATACTTCTGTATGGAACTGAATGGTTCACATTTTGAACCTTTCATACGATGATTACATGTTAGGTGATGAAAAATTAAAATATCTGGAAAAAATTAGTTTTCATGAAAACTTCAACAACACTTGATCGATCCTCAATTTCTGTACACCGATGTATTTGGGATTGAATTCCCTTCAAAATGATGTATCACAAGTATAGTAGTCCCATTGAAAATTCTGAAGTAGGGAGTGCTGGGGTTGAGGGGGTTGACAACACAATGATGGTGTATTTGGTGAAAGTGTTCCCCCTTGAAATACAAATCGACGGGTCTGAGCGATTTTCAATTTTTTTCATGAGTTCGGATATTAGGGGGGTGACAAGTTTTAGCTGGGACACACTGTATATGTGTTAAGATGCTTGATATTTTACTCGATTTATGCCTGTTAGATAAGCCCAATCTCGATAGCTAAAAATCGAAAGAGAATTGAAATTATTCTCAAGTTTTTTTCATTTGTTCTCTAATGAACTATCGTAGAAACTCTATAGTAATCGGACTCTAACGCACTATCGCCCAATCCTGTACATTAATAAAGAAATATGCTTATGCGTATGCTAAATCAGCTCCATGACTAAACTGCGGACCTGTTGAACTAGTACTACATCCGATAATTTTCCGTAAACAAACTATCTCGATGTAATGTAAATATTTGTATCCAGCAAGCCGATTTTATTAGTCCAACACTAATAAAATTTTTTTTATTACAGATAAATCAACATGGCTGTTATAGTGAATACAATGAGGGACTTCAATAATTTGTTAAATAAATATGAAGGTACGTATTAAAAATTATTTAAGTCTTTTCTAGTGAATGAGGACTTGTATCTATCTGGAGTCTGAAATGGGAAATAAACAGATTGAATATACCTACTTAGCATAGTTTCCAGAATTGGCACAATATTTCCCAGCTCACTAGATGAAACATGGATAATACAACATGTGTCTTATCTACATATAGTGATAATATGGAAGATGGTGATCTGGCAATTTTAACATAACCTGCATCTGACTCCATAACCTCTAATAGACCAACATTGCTAAAAATGCAATGCCGCCAGCCTCACAGCGTGGCTTAACATTGCCGCCAGCGGCGGTTACATTGCGCGGAACTCCTGCAGCCAGCCGCCGCGTGTCACGGTTTTCTCTTAGCTACTCATCAAAATGACGTCAATATTATGGAAAAATGATGGATTACCTTGATGTTGGAAATTAAATTACCAATCAGTTACCATTTTAAACAGTTTTTTAGTTTTATTTATAGTAAAATTACACATGAAAATATATTCGAAAAATGAAACTTGTTGAAAAAATAATCGAATTTCTCACTTATAATACCTAATAACTTTTCAATTATTTAGGACGTAAAGAAAAATTTTAATTGCTGAAAAAATATGGAATAACATTTTGGGTGTAAATATGCCGTCTGTAAAACCAAAAATGAATGAATAAATAGACAAAAAATTAATAAATGGACAAAAAAATCATATAACTTAAGAACTTTCTTGTAATTATGCTTATGAAAATAATAAATAATTTTTTAATTTTCATCCTCTTCGTCCGATGTTTGTTCATCGTCTGAATCTTCTGAATCTGACGCTGCAGGAAAATTTGCGTTGTTTTCGATATCTGAAAAAAATTATATCGTAAATGTTAAAAGCAATATTTTCTAAAAAAGTTTGTAAATGAAAAAAAATACCATTATCATTGCTCGTTTCTTGTTGTCGATCATCGAGAGTGACATCTTCAAGTGATGAAGGTAATTGTTCGCCAAATCAATGAAAAGTGTATCTGCCGTCCTGTTCGATCCAACCGTAATTCAGGGGTTCGCATTCTGTGGGTATGTTTTGGTAAGCAATGTGTCCAAATTGTAGCAATGTAAGCTGTTCGTAAAAACTGCTGAGGCAGCTCAGTTTTACATGGAGGTAAGAGAGATTCATCAAATTTTGTTTTGTCCAATGCAAACACCTCTTTTCTGTTATCGACCTTATAATTTTTTATAAAAATTTCAAACCTAACTTCATCAACAGATTTGCTTTTAAAGCTGTATAGCTTGCATATGTACTCTAAAACAGCAAAATTTTCATCTAAATTGATGCTAGCACAATCTATATTTGGAATATTTTTCAAACATTCAATGAATGATTTGTTTTCTCTTAAAATTTTTAGTGGTCTATTTTTCCCTTTCTTAAAAAATGCTGGGTTAAAATCACAACCCGTAAGAGCAAATTTTCCTGCAGCGACATATTCAGATGATGAACAAACATCGGACGAAGAGGATGAAAATTAAAAAATTATTTATTATTTTCATAAGCATGGAACATTGTACTGAAAACAATTAATTACATGAAAGTTTTTAATTTATATGATTTTTTTGTCCATTTATTAATTTTTTGTCTATTTATTCATTCATTTTTGGTTTTCTCCATTTTTTCAGCAATTAAATTTTTTCTTCACGTCCTAAATAATTGAAAAGTTATCAGGTATTATAAGTGAGAAACTCGATTATTTTTTCAACAAGTTTAATTTTTCGAATACATTTTCATGTGTAATTTTACTATAAATGAAACTAAAAGTTTGTTGAAAATGGTAACTGATAGGTAATTTAATTTCCAACATCAAGGTATTCCATCATTTTTCCATAATATTGACGTCATTTTGATGAGTAGCTAAGAGAAAACCGTGACACGCGGCGGCTGACTGCAGGAGTTCCGCGCAATTTAACCGCCGCTGGCGGCAATATTAAGCCACGCTATGAGGCTGGCGGCATTGCATTTTTAGCAATGTTTCATTATATTCTAACACCTTCCCAAGGATCAACTTTGCACTTATAATGCATTTTGTTTTTTTTTTATTGCTACTTAAGGGGCCAGGCGGCAATGTAAAGCAACGGCAATGAAACGTTGCTTGGATATATTTTAGCACTTTGGTACATGAACTATCATTTCCAGTTGAAATTTTTCATGCGGCTGATGATAACGCTTTTTTGACTGGGCTCTTGGTCAATAAACCATTCAAATATATTTTCTAGATCAAGGTGTTGAAGACACCATCACAGAGGTTGCTAAAAATGTCTTGATCTCCTCTAATCTTCAATATTATTACTACCTTCTTATCAACTCGCTTTCTTGTTCGTCTGTTTGTTTGGTAAAATTTTTTGAAATTCGACTAGGGCGTTGACTTGTGCCTTTAAAATTATAAAAAATTACCTACTCGATTTTGGTCACGTGACTTTCGCCACCAGACGAAAGTAATGTTTTTTTCAAATAATCGCTGAAAATAGGCCTTTTTCAATTCGAGATGATCTTTTCAACTCGAGAACGGTTGAAGATAGAGTAATTCTGCGAACGCCAGTCGATTCAGAAGGATGAAATTAGTAAGTTCTGGGGATTTCGAGTTCATCGACGAAAACACAAAATTTCTTGAAAGAAGTCCTTAGGGGTAGACCCCTGAAAATCAAAACAAATTCAAAATTTTCTCATTCACTTGAATTTGCATATGTGCATATGTGTGCATATGAAAAAAAAGTTGAATTCCATAGAAATCGATAAAAAAATGATTGAAATGAAATTTTGGAAAGAAATAATCTCTTTCAACTCGAAATGAACTTTTCAACTCGAGGACGGTTGAAGATAGAGTAATTCTGCGAACGCCAGTCCATTCAGAAGGATGAAATTGGTAAGTTCTTGAGATTTCGAGTTGAGCGACGAAAACACAAAATTTCTTGAAAGAAGTCCTTAGGGGTAGACCCCTGAAAATCAAAACAAATTCAAAATTTTCTCATTCACTTGAATTTGCATATGCGCATATGTGTGCATATGAAAAAAAAGTTGAATTCCATAGAAATCGATAAAAAAATGATTGAAATGAAATTTTGGAAAGAAATAATCTCTTTCAACTCGAAATGAACTTTTCAACTCAAGAACGGTTGAAGATAGAGTAATTCTGCGAACGCCAGTCCATTCAGAAGGATGAAAATGGTAAGTTCTTGAGATTTCGAGTTGAGCGACGAAAACACAAAATTTCTTGAAAGAAGTCCTTAGGGGTAGACCCCTGAAAATCAAAACAAATTCAAAATTATCTCATTCACTTGAATTTGCATATGCGCATATGTGTGCATATGAAAAACAAGTTGAATTCCATAGAAATCGATAAAAAAATGATTGAAATGAAATTTTGGAAAGAAATAATCTCTTTCAACTCGAAATGAACTTTTCAACTCGAGAACGGTTGAAGATAGAGTAATTCTGCGAACGCCAGTCGATTCAGAAGGATGAAATTAGTAAGTTCTTGAGATTTCGAGTTGAGTGACGAAAACACAAAATTTCTTGAAAGAAGTCCTTAGGGGTAGACCCCTGAAAATCAAAACAAATTCAAAATTTTCTCATTCACTTGAATTTGCATATGCGCATATGTGTGCATATGAAAAAAAAGTTGAATTCCATAGAAATCGATAAAAAAAATGATTGAAATGAAATTTTGGAAAGAAATAATCTCTTTCAACTCGAAATGAACTTTTCAACTCGAGAACGGTTGAAGATAGAGTAATTCTGCGAACGCCAGTCGATTCAGAAGGATGAAATTGGTAAGTTCTTGAGATTTCGAGTTGAGCGACGAAAACACAAAATTTCTTGAAAGAAGTCCTTAGGGGTAGACCCCTGAAAATCAAAACAAATTCAAAATTATCTCATTCACTTGAATTTGCATATGCGCATATGTGTGCATATGAAAAACAAGTTGAATTCAATAGAAATCGATAAAAAAATGATTGAAATGAAATTTTGGAAAGAAATAATCTCTTTCAACTCGAAATGAACTTTTCAACTCGAGAACGGTTGAAGATAGAGTAATTCTGCGAACGCCAGTCCATTCAGAAGGATGAAAATGGTAAGTTCTTGAGATTTCGAGTTGAGCGACGAAAACACAAAATTTCTTGAAAGAAGTCCTTAGGGGTAGACCCCTGAAAATCAAAACAAATTCAAAATTATCTCATTCACTTGAATTTGCATATGCGCATATGTGTGCATATGAAAAACAAGTTGAATTCCATAGAAATCGATAAAAAAATGATTGAAATGAAATTTTGGAAAGAAATAATCTCTTTCAACTCGAAATGAACTTTTCAACTCGAGAACGGTTGAAGATAGAGTAATTCTGCGAACGCCAGTCGATTCAGAAGGATGAAATTAGTAAGTTCTTGAGATTTCGAGTTGAGTGACGAAAACACAAAATTTCTTGAAAGAAGTCCTTAGGGGTAGACCCCTGAAAATCAAAACAAATTCAAAATTTTCTCATTCACTTGAATTTGCATATGCGCATATGTGTACATATGAAAAAAAAGTTGAATTCCATAGAAATCGATAAAAAAAATGATTGAAATGAAATTTTGGAAAGAAATAATCTCTTTCAACTCGAAATGAACTTTTCAACTCGAGAACGGTTGAAGATAGAGTAATTCTGCGAACGCCAGTCGATTCAGAAGGATGAAATTGGTAAGTTCTTGAGATTTCGAGTTGAGCGACGAAAACACAAAATTTCTTGAAAGAAGTCCTTAGGGGTAGACCCCTGAAAATCAAAACAAATTCAAAATTTTCTCATTCACTCGAATTTGCATATGCGCATATGTGTGCATATGAAAAAAAAGTTGAATTCCATAGAAATCGATAAAAAAATGATTGAAATGAAATTTTGGAAAGAAATAATCTCTTTCAACTCGAAATGAACTTTTCAACTCGAGAACGGTTGAAGATAGAGTAATTCTGCGAACGCCAGTCCATTCAGAAGGATGAAAATGGTAAGTTCTTGAGATTTCGAGTTGAGCGACGAAAACACAAAATTTCTTGAAAGAAGTCCTTAGGGGTAGACCCCTGAAAATCAAAACAAATTCAAAATTATCTCATTCACTTGAATTTGCATATGCGCATATGTGTGCATATGAAAAACAAGTTGAATTCCATAGAAATCGATAAAAAAATGATTGAAATGAAATTTTGGAAAGAAATAATCTCTTTCAACTCGAAATGAACTTTTCAACTCGAGAACGGTTGAAGATAGAGTAATTCTGCGAACGCCAGTCGATTCAGAAGGATGAAATTGGTAAGTTCTTGAGATTTCGAGTTGAGCGACGAAAACACAAAATTTCTTGAAAGAAGTCCTTAGGGGTAGACCCCTGAAAATCAAAACAAATTCAAAATTTTCTCATTCACTTGAATTTGCATATGCGCATATGTGTGCATATGAAAAACAAGTTGAATTCCATGGAAATCGATAAAAAAATGATTGAAATGAAATTTTGGAAAGAAATAATCTCTTTCAACTCGAAATGAACTTTTCAACTCGAGAACGGTTGAAGATAGAGTAATTCTGCGAACGCCAGTCCATTCAGAAGGATGAAATTGGTAAGTTCTTGAGATTTCGAGTTGAGCGACGAAAACACAAAATTTCTTGAAAGAAGTCCTTAGGGGTAGACCCCTGAAAATCAAAACAAATTCAAAATTTTCTCATTCACTTGAATTTGCATATGCGCATATGTGTGCATATGAAAAAAAAGTTGAATTCCATAGAAATCGATAAAAAAATGATTGAAATGAAATTTTGGAAAGAAATAATCTCTTTCAACTCGAATTGAACTTTTCAACTCGAGAACGGTTGAAGATAGAGTAATTCTGCGAACGCCAGTCGATTCAGAAGGATGAAATTGGAAAGTTCTTGAGATTTCGAGTTGAGCGACGAAAACACAAAATTTCTTGAAAGAAGTCCTTAGGGGTAGACCCCTGAAAATCAAAACAAATTCAAAATTTTCTCATTCACTTGAATTTGCATATGCGCATATGTGTGCATATGAAAAAAAAGTTGAATTCCATAGAAATCGATAAAAAAATGATTGAAATGAAATTTTGGAAAGAAATAATCTCTTTCAACTCGAATTGAACTTTTCAACTCGAGAACGGTTGAAGATAGAGTAATTCTGCGAACGCCAGTCGATTCAGAAGGATGAAATTAGTAAGTTCTTGAGATTTCGAGTTGAGTGACGAAAACACAAAATTTCTTGAAAGAAGTCCTTAGGGGTAGACCCCTGAAAATCAAAACAAATTCAAAATTTTCTCATTCACTTGAATTTGCATATGCGCATATGTGTGCATATGAAAAAAAAGTTGAATTCCATAGAAATCGATAAAAAAAATGATTGAAATGAAATTTTGGAAAGAAATAATCTCTTTCAACTCGAAATGAACTTTTCAACTCGAGAACGGTTGAAGATAGAGTAATTCTGCGAACGCCAGTCGATTCAGAAGGATGAAATTGGTAAGTTCTTGAGATTTCGAGTTGAGCGACGAAAACACAAAATTTCTTGAAAGAAGTCCTTAGGGGTAGACCCCTGAAAATCAAAACAAATTCAAAATTTTCTCATTCACTCGAATTTGCATATGCGCATATGTGTGCATATGAAAAAAAAGTTGAATTCCATAGAAATCGATAAAAAAATGATTGATATGAAATTTTGGAAAGAAATAATCTCTTTCAACTCGAAATGAACTTTTCAACTCGAGAACGGTTGAAGATAGAGTAATTTTGCGAACGCCAGTCCATTCAGAAGGATGAAAATGGTAAGTTCTTGAGATTTCGAGTTGAGCGACGAAAACACAAAATTTCTTGAAAGAAGTCCTTAGGAGTAGACCCCTGAAAATCAAAACAAATTCAAAATTTTCTCATTCACTTGAATTTGCATATGCGCATATGTGTGCATATGAAAAACAAGTTGAATTCCATAGAAATCGATAAAAAAATGATTGAAATGAAATTTTGGAAAGAAATAATCTCTTTCAACTCGAAATGAACTTTTCAACTCGAGAACGGTTGAAGATAGAGTAATTCTGCGAACGCCAGTCTATTCAGAAGGATGAAATTGGTAAGTTCTTGAGATTTCGAGTTGAGCGACGAAAACACAAAATTTCTTGAAAGAAGTCCTTAGGGGTAGACCCCTGAAAATCAAAACAAATTCAAAATTTTCTCATTCACTTGAATTTGCATATGCGCATATGTGTGCATATGAAAAAAAAGTTGAATTCCATAGAAATCGATAAAAAAATGATTGAAATGAAATTTTGGAAAGAAATAATCTCTTTCAACTCGAATTGAACTTTTCAACTCGAGAACGGTTGAAGATAGAGTAATTCTGCGAACGCCAGTCGATTCAGAAGGATGAAATTAGTAAGTTCTTGAGATTTCGAGTTGAGTGACGAAAACACAAAATTTCTTGAAAGAAGTCCTTAGGGGTAGACCCCTGAAAATCAAAACAAATTCAAAATTTTCTCATTCACTTGAATTTGCATATGCGCATATGTGTGCATATGAAAAAAAAGTTGAATTCCATAGAAATCGATAAAAAAAATTATTGAAATGAAATTTTGGAAAGAAATAATCTCTTTCAACTCGAAATGAACTTTTCAACTCGAGAACGGTTGAAGATAGAGTAATTCTGCGAACGCCAGTCGATTCAGAAGGATGAAATTGGAAAGTTCTTGAGATTTCGAGTTGAGCGACGAAAACACAAAATTTCTTGAAAGAAGTCCTTAGGGGTAGACCCCTGAAAATCAAAACAAATTCAAAATTTTCTCATTCACTTGAATTTGCATATGCGCATATGTGTGCATATGAAAAAAAAGTTGAATTCCATAGAAATCGATAAAAAAATGATTGAAATGAAATTTTGGAAAGAAATAATCTCTTTCAACTCGAAATGAACTTTTCAACTCGAGAACGGTTGAAGATAGAGTAATTCTGCGAACGCCAGTCGATTCAGAAGGATGAAATTAGTAAGTTCTGGGGATTTCGAGTTCATCGACGAAAACACAAAATTTCTTGAAAGAAGTCCTTAGGGGTAGACCCCTGAAAATCAAAACAAATTCAAAATTTTCTCATTCACTTGAATTTGCATATGCGCATATGTGTGCATATGAAAAAAAAGTTGAATTCCATAGAAATCGATAAAAAAATGATTGAAATGAAATTTTGGAAAGAAATAATCTCTTTCAACTCGAAATGAACTTTTCAACTCGAGAACGGTTGAAGATAGAGTAATTCTGCGAACGCCAGTCGATTCAGAAGGATGAAATTAGGAAGTTCTGGGGATTTCGAGTTCATCGACGAAAACACAAAATTTCTTGAAAAAAGTCCTAAGGGGTAGACCCCTGAAAATCAAAACAAATTCAAAATTTTCTTATTCACTTGAATTTGATGAAAAAAAAGTTGAATTCCATAGAAATAAAAAAAAAATTTATAAAATGAAATTTTGGAAAGAAATAATCTCTTTCTTTTAACTCGAGAACGGTTGAAGATAGAGTAATTCTGCGAACGCCAATCTCTGAATTTCTAAATAATTTTACGAAAATCAAAGAAAAATGATAAAAATAAATTTTTGAAGAGAAATATGGTTGATTATTGATCAACTCTGACACGTATACAGAAACTAAAAATAGGTGAATATCGAGGGTAAAGACCACCACTAATTAGCAAGTAAATAAACAAAGTTATCAAGACGATTTGCACGTAATCAGACATAGCATAACTCATAAATAAACTTGGTGTCAGTATCGGAATTTGTGTTGAGATTTTCTTTGGGTTTCATATAAGCATTCCAAAAATATCTATAATTCAATTATTTTAGAATTGGTAAAAGTGAAAATGCCTATGCAAAAAACTTGAACTTTTACTCCTTGGCCAAAAGTCGTTATTTTGTGACGTTTGCAGATACATTCCTGTAGGCATAGTTACAATCCAATGTCAGGCTATAATATGCGAGAGTAAGAGACCAAAAAAAGTCAACCGTCTTCCTCTACCCTAGTTGAAGGTTTGAGGAATCTTCAAAATTAATTTACGATAATATGAATCAGTTCTGTTAGTTCCTTTGTACAAATACTCTGTGGGGAGTGGCTTGAGCATATTAATTCAATTGAACTTTTTTTTATTTCCAGATCCTAGGACGGCAGATTGGCTTTTCATGTCTAGTCCTTTCTACACATTAGGAATATGTCTCTCGTATGTATATATAGTCAAGGTGTGTATTTCATATTCAAATTCATCGAAGGAAAGGTCAGAGAAAGTGGTTGCATGTTGTGGTCCATTATTATTACATCAAATTAATATTTGTTTTCCATTAATATGCGGTTTCAAAATCGTATATTGATATTAACCTTGAAGATTGTGTATGAATGAGTTGTTTATTCTATATATTTTATTGGTTTGAATCGTGAATATTACGGTAGTGGTAATTGTTTTTGAATGAAAATTATTTAAAATCCATTAGATGGCGATACCCTTAGTTTCGTAGGATTTTCATAGGCGTCAAACATTACAACAGTTCCATGTAACTCATGATTTCTTGAAGAAAATCTCTGATCACCTTTGTTTTTCAATTGTCATTGATGCCAATGTTCAAGGACGGTTATAAGGATGGGCCATGGGGTCCATAATCCCCCTCCAAATATTGCAACGGATCTTTAATAAATTATGATCTACTATCTTGGTCAGTAGATCATATGATATCTTGGTCATGTGAATTTGAGCAGGAGAATGTGTGGAAAAAATTGGGGGCTACAACCAAAAACGACTACATTGCTCTATGCTAGAGTTCTCAGACCCATGATAACGTACAACAGGTCGGTGGTATTGTGGCCAAAGACCAAGCAGGGGTGGTCATCCGTGTATCATAGAATTCTATAGTCGATCAAATGAATAAGATGTCATTATCGTGAAGCAGTCAACTCAATGCAAGTAACCTCCAAACTTGATTGGGACTGTAAAATTCGAACGAGTTCGAATATACTGTGCCAGAGAGGTATCAACAATGTTGAAAGAATACAAGGGTAAACTTCTCTCTAAGCGTTTCCACCAAGTGGAAAATAAAAGGCAAACATCTGTCAGAAAACAACTATCTTCCCGGAGACTGTGCTACTTGGGAGTGTTTTGTCTTGTTCCTGGCGGGTGGCGCTTCGATCAACTTGGTTGTAGATCGTGGTGTTATCCGTGGGGAAATATTAGTTGAACAGTTGATTATTATTCATTTGGCAGGGACAGGACAATTATAATGTTGTCCGACCTACCCTGTCACTGAGAAGAGGCAATAAATCTCGAAACATGCATGTCTGCAGGTGGTCATTCCCAGCCAAATGAAGGATAATTTTCTTTTTAATTACGAGACAAGCACTTGCAATTGGGTCTTCTTTGAAGAACGTTGCACAAATATCTGTCAGTTGTAGTTCAATGTCCGTCGTGGTATTGTTTTCTGACAGATGTTTGCCTTTTATTTTCCACTTGGTGGAAATGCTTAGAGAGAAGGGTACCCCTGTATTCTTTCAACATTGATTGGGACTGCATTAATGCCCTAAAAGAGCTGCGCAGTCAGAAGAGATTGACCGTTCTGCGATATGGCAAAAACTGTACTAATAACAGACACCAAATTTAATCTCAGGAATGGTGGAATAATTCACTAGGAATGAGACAGGCCAAAGAGTTCATCAAACAACCGCAGCCAAAATTCGTATGGGGCTGTTGAATTGTTTTCAGTTCCTCGTTTTCTGACACCCTTTTTTATAGGGAATGAGGAATAAGGAATTCTCATTTTGCGAAATCACTGAGTTGAGATGCGTTTCCAGATTTTGAACGATAACCGAATGATTTTATATAACAATATTCGTATCACACGTTAATTCAAGAATTCTAACCAAAATGTTTTTATTTCACAGGTATTAGGACCAAAATTAATGGAAAATAGGAAGCCATTTCATTTAAAGAATACCCTAGTATTTTACAATTTTTTACAAGTGTTATTTAGTACCTGGATATTTTATGAGGTAAGATATTCTAGAAGACATATCAAAAATATATTCATTAAAGGGTTCTATACAGGGTGTCCCAACGAAAACTTTTCACACGGATTTACAGGGAAATGACAAATTATTTTCGGAAACGCTGAAACACGTCGATTTTGATTTCTAGGGGGACACATGTCATTGATGAATTTAGTCACGCAACTTCATCCCCCTGACAGGGGCGGCTACCCCATTGCGAATCATCATAGGGAACGTGGGTCGAGTGATACATCATCTTAAAGCTCTCGTCATTCTCTACCCAAACGTTCATATTTTTTCAAAATCGAATGACTGGTAATTGAGATTAGTGTGGTAATAGGTTTAATTTAAATAATCAATATCGTACCTGTTCTTATCGAAATTCAATTTATTAATTGCTCGAAATGAGCCCCTCCTACCTCCATATAATGATAAAGTCTACTTTCGAAACTATTACGAACGTTTGCCAATACTTCTGCAGTTATTCTGCCGCACTCGTTTACAATTAGACCACGTAGATCCTCTAGTGACTCTGGCGGAGTGGCAAAAACTTTGCTTTTGAGATGCCCCCATAAAAAATAATCCAACGGATTGAGGTCCGGTGATCTAGCTGGCCACTCAATTGGTCCTCGTCGCCCTATCCAATGATTGGTATATCGTTCATCCAGAAAGTTTCTAACCGCCACTGCATAGTGAGGTGGTGCTCCATCTTGTTGAAAATGGAGGTTGTCTTCCGAATAATCTCCATCGTTTTCGATAATATCCGTTATCATGGGATCGATGGCATTCTCAAGAAGATTTAAATACATTTGTCCATTCAAATTATCATCTATAAAAAGTGGTCCAATAATATTTTTGCCAAAAATACCACACCAAACATTCAACTTCTGCGGAGTTTGTGTGTGGTCCTCACGTATTAACCTGGGATTGGTATCGCTCCAGTAGCGGCAATTGTGACGATTTACGTTTCTATTAACAAAAAATGTACTCTCGTCTGAAAAACAAATATTTGAGAGCAAATTGGGATTTGTTCTCAGACGCTCAGACATTTCCTCACAAAACTGTTGACGTCTTTCAAAATCGTCTTCGTCAGTTCATGTACAAGTTTTAGTTTGTATGGATGGAATCGCTGTGACTTGAGAATTCTCTGAATACTCGATCGCGCTACACCTGACGCGTCAGCCAAGCTTCGAATACTTTGAGTAGGATCCATAGCCACGTGTCCCAAAACCGCTACCTCAACAGCCTCGTTCCTTATCAGACGTTCAGGATGATGTTTCTGGTTTCCCACAGACCCAGTTCTTTCGAATTTCTCAATCAACGTTAGAACATAGTTATGAGATGCATTTTTCCCTGGATGCCTTGTATTGAAAATTCTAGCTGCAGCTCTTAGACAATCATCATTTTTGTAGTAAAGTTTCACTAACTCAATTCGTTCTTCTAATGCGTAAACCATTGTCAGGCAGAAACTTAACTCACAGAATACGAATCAAATGATATTTCCATAAGAATCATGCGAACTGTGAATTCATGCTGAGAACATACACGCAGGAGAACCATAAAAAACAGGTATTTTTTGTATATGAAAAAGTCAACAGAACAAAAACTAAGAAATATGGTTTCTGGGCTTCAGTGCCGTGGTCGGTTCACCTCTGTGGAGGAGGTTCCTTTGGACGTTTCGCTCACAATTGGGGTGGGCATCTTCCGCTTGTAATGTTGTATTCGCGAATAGCGACATAAAACTGATACTTGGTTGAAAGATCTTCGCAATTAATAGTCCCAGCCTGGCTACTTACTTTGTTTTGACTAATTTGTTTTCGTTTTTCGTGGGGTGACTGGGTTACCTGACCGGATGGGATGTTGCCATTTTCTATCTGTCCACTCATTGAGTCTTAAAATAGTTAATAAATTGAATTTGAATAGGAACAGGTAAGATATTGACTATTTACATTGAACCTGTCAACAACACTAATTTCAATTACCATTCATTCGATTTTGAAAAAATTATAGACGTTTGGATAGAGAATAAAGAGAGCTTTAAGATGATGTATCACTCGACCCACGTTCCCTATGATGATTCGCAAGGGGGTAGCCGCCCCCGTCAGGGGGATGAAGTTGCTCGACTAAATCCATTACTCACATATGTCCCCCTAGAAATTAAAATCGACCTGTTTTCGCGTTTCCGAAAATAATTTGTCATTTCCCCGTAAATCCGGGTGGAAAGTTTTCGTTGGGACACCCTGTATTTCAGTTCAATACTATATTTCAGAAAAATTACTTCTTCAGGAGAATTTTTAAAATGTATTTTGAAAATTGTGTGAGATTTTTTGATTCTATTTGTTTCACAGGATGTTTCAAATTCGATACTCAACGTATTTTATTTATAATATATTCATCTTTATTGAAAATTCATTGCAGTAAAACCAATATACTCAGGTATTATAATTGATCAGCCATTTTGTCAAGCTACAGATGTCACAAAATATGCATCTCTTAATATGTATTTCTATAACAAATCAGAGCTTTCAATGAAAAACTGTTTTTATATGGTCAAACCGTATCTTGATCTGAGTACTGAAGAACTCTTAAGGCTGAAACACAATGGAAGTGTTGTATTTTTAGTTATATCAAACTTCCATTGTGTCGACGGCTTTACTCAACTAATAGACACTTTTATAGAACTACGGGCAGTTTCGATGAAGTCAAACATAAATGCGAGTCAAGATTGATTTATCGAAATTCTGAATAAAGAAACCTGTCGCTAGTTTGTAGTATTGAGTTTTGAAGACTCTCGATAATCTACCTGTGGTTAACCACAAAGTTTGTGATCTGAACACGATTGTTCTTTGCCTGGCAATACTAGACAAGTAGGTATCTATTGCCTAACAGGAAGTTTTAATCTCCAGACCTTTATGGTTTAGATAGGCAATGCAGAGAAAATCCTATGGCCGGAAGAAAACCATAAATATTGAGGAACTTCCACTCTGTATCGTTACAGGGTTTGGAAAATTGAGGAAAAGAGAAATCAATTTCAGAGGCTAAAGTGTCATTTCATGAAAGATGGGTGACACTACTTGACGGAAGATCATAAAACTAATAATGAATTATGATGGATTTCGTAATCCAATCTTCCGCAAAAAACCTATACAATAGGTATGGTCGTCGGCAAGTATTCAACAGAAAACAACTACTGCCCCCTACGACCATTGAATTATATCTGTTTAATACTTGGATGATATTTGAAATGCATTGCAAAGTGGTTCTTGTAGAAAACTTTGCCAAGTATTAAACAGATATAATTCAATGGTCCATAACTTAAATAGGAACATACAACTTTTTCTTGCCGTACTATTCAGCATAACCATTCCTTTCTAATGATATAATAGAAAGTAATTTTTTGAAATAAACAGTTTTCTTTACATTCATCCCCATTAATTTTTTTATAACACCAAGCCACATATACAAAAATTCTAAAAAACTTAAGCTGGATAAGGTAAGAAAATTACATATGCTATCTCTTACACACAAAGTCCTGATTCATAAGAAGCCACACTACTTGTTTGATATGCTGAAGCGTTTTGAAAATATAAATAACTTTGAAACGACAAATCGACAAACTTTAGTCATGCCAAAATATTCTACGGCAATTTTCAGAAGTTTTCAATACAAGGACTGTGTTCTCTATAATAATTTACCAAACAGTTTCAAAAATTACTCTCTAATCAATTTTGAGAAAAAACTGAAGACACTTCTAAATGAGGAAGACAGTTCAGGACGTTAATGAACCACTGCTATGCATAATGGAACATTAAGTCCCCTTGCAATATATTTTATTTTTCTTTATATCAATATTTATAATATTATGAGTTATTTAAATCGATTATATTAGGATCCTAATAATTTAGTTTTAGGATAGTAAGGTAGAGCTGAAAAACACTTCTCAGTGAGTCTCCACCTTTTCGGTATGATGTATTTCTTTAAATCCAATAAAGGAGTATTATTATTATTATTGAACTGTCAACCAGAGACTCAAGTTATTCAATTTATCTTGAAGTTCCTCTGGATTATCAGCATCTGCTGCGATCCTTGTATCATCTGCATACAAAACTGTATCATCTGTGCTCATGATTAGGCATATCGTTGATAAATAGAAAATGTTGAAGAGACCCAACATGGAACCTTGAGGAACCCCAAGATCACTGTCATACTACTGCGACTGAAAATTGCCAACTTGTTGATTTAATATTAAGGTACTACTTTACTAGTCATGGGAATTTAAGAAAGGTAAGATGTTCTTAAAGGATTTAGGAATCACTTTGTACCAATTTAATATTTGTAGTTTTTAATTTGATGAGTCGCGACATTGAGTCTCCGTCTCCAGCTATATTCGTGAGATTTCACAAATGTACAAAACATCTTGTGTTATTGTCTTGTGCCCAGAAAATTTTTATTTTTTTTTTGGAAAAATTAGCGAGAGGAGGTTTGTCAAGATTATTTCAAAAAATCATGGCGGAAGGAAGTGAGGAAAAAATGTAAATGGCCATTGAAATCATGCGAAACATAAATGTATTATTAACGATGGCAAGTTTCACGAAAACGTCACTTTTTATGCGTTTTCTGATAACATTATCAGTGCAGAACTAAACAACGTGCATCTCATGTAAATTAAGCTGTTTCATAACCACAGCAATTGCGAACTGTATATATAAAATTTCAACTGTGTCGATATTGATTTACTGATGAAAGAAAACAAGGATGATTGAATTGACCCGAATAATCCAATCCGTAGTATACAGGCTGTTTTAAATTAGATTCACACAACTGAGATCTGAAAACTTTAAGATCTTCGGAAACGGTTATAGCGGGATAAAGTTGGGTATTTAGTTTCAAGTTTCAAAATTCACTGCATATCCAGAGATACCCAGAAAAAAAGCAAAAACTTTATTAAATTGCGATCTTGATGAATGACACTTTAATGAATTATGGTGGATTACGTAATCCAATCTTCCGCAAAATCACCTCCGTACCGGTTTCATGGTCATTGCCAATCATCAGCGAAGGCTAGTTCGACCCAATTGAATCGAAAAATCCTTTCATCCTAATTGGAAATCCCTGAGACAAACACTGAAGTATGAATTCAGAGCCATCTCTGAGTTCCAGATTAAAATGCACTGCGACTACGTGTCGACTTCAATATGAAGCCAGAAACATCATGAAAGATGGGTGACACTACTTGACGGAAGATCATAAAACTAATAATGAATTATGGTGGATTACGTAATCCAATCAGAATTCTGACTTAGTATCTATAGTATCTATGGATGAAAGAACAAGTTCTAATTCTGAGATACTAAGTCGGAAATCTGACTTAACATCTCGGAATTAGCTAATCCTGAGTTACTACGTCGGAATTCGGACTTGGTATCTCGGAATTAGCAAATTATGAGATACTGAGTCAGAATTTTGACTCAATATCTCGGAATTAGCTGATTTTGAGATACTAAGTCGGAAATCTGACTTAACATCTCGGAATCAGCTAATCCTGAGTTACTACGTCGGAATTCTGACTTGGTATCTCGGAATTAGCAAGTTCTGAGACACTGAGTCAGAATTTTGACTTAATATCTCGGAATTAGCTGATTTTGAGATACTAAGTCGGAATTCTGACTCAGAATAACTGATTCTGACTTAGTACATCGGAATTAGCTAATTCTGAGTTACTTAGTCAGAAATCTGACTAATTACTAAGTCATAATTCTGACTAAGTATCTCAGAATTAACGAAAATAAAAATTTGAATAACATTTGCCCTTCTACGCCTTCGTAGAACTGTACTCGTAGCTGAGGTGATAACGCGCAATGATCGATTGTGGTTTGATTTATAAATAATCTTTATTGGTCGTAAAAAAAATTGTGTATGCAACGATCATGTCATGGCTATCAATGCACTCGCACAGGATTCACGACTCTCGTCCACTGCTCGTGTTGTAACTTACATCGTGCTCATATGTTCATTACATGATATTTGCATAATATACCACTATCGAAAAATAGTCAATTGTTATCGATTTTATGTTTCAGGTAGGAATGGGTGGGTGGCTCACCGGAGAATATAGTATAAGATGCCAGCCAGTGGATTATTCCAATAAACCAAGTACACTGAGAGTGAGTATGTCTTATTCAGGGATTTTCATTTCAAACTTTATGAACATCTATTGAAAACGAACAAAATATTTCATAAAATGGCTGAGGCTTTCGCGGCCAAATGTTCACTATCGCTATTTTTATTCGAGTTTACAGGCCATCGTTCTTCGGAATTGTTTCCCAACGTTTTGTTAGCACGAGTGGCTAACCTCTTCAGAGATTTCATCTTGATCATTCACCGATGACTCAAGGTTTTTTACTTCTCAAATTGTATTTATTCTTTCTCAGGTAGTTTGGATCATTAATGATTGTTTCTCGATTCGCACCTTTACTTGTGACTGCTTAGGTCCTCTTCAACTTCCTACTGTTCTTTTCCCGCCGGGGTCCTATAGTAACAGTGAATAAGTTACTGCCTCTTTTTCTGCTCAACCATCCTATTCTGTGTTGTTTCATTATTCTGCTGACTATATCCTGTTTTATTTCCTGAAAAATGGACATGGCACTGGATACATGTATTCCTGGGACTCGATAGATTCTTTTATATCAATAATTATGGTGTATATTACTACAGGACGAGGCAGAAAAAGCAATTTTTCTTAAACTCGTTTATTGACTTCTCGCCCAATTGTGGGCTTTTCGTTGAATTTCTTGGAGCATATTGTGTAGATAAACCCAACGAACTGTTCTAAATACATTTCATAACGTTTATACACAGTGAGCAAATAATAAGGTGGTTGATTAATGGAATATGATGGATAGTGGATTTATTGTTGATAACTGAGTTTGATTTTTCACAGAGAATAAAAATCAAGTTTCGTCTACTCTTTTTGTGTGACGCTACAGGGTGACTCCAAAAAGACGAATTCTCAAATACCTATATTTGAACGACATTATGGGAGAATATTTATTTATTTCTGTTGATATGAAGCAAATTCTTGTGTCCCTCTGTATGTCGGCTAGATTGAATCCAAATCTATCTCTATGCGATCTAGATATTGCCTCCTTTCGAGGAGCAATTGATCGACGGATATCTGGTATTGAGCATTTGGTATATCACATATATAGCAGAGAACCATGACTTTCCAATGA
Organism: Chrysolina americana; assembly: GCA_958502065.1. NCBI lineage: Eukaryota > Metazoa > Arthropoda > Insecta > Coleoptera > Chrysomelidae > Chrysolina > Chrysolina americana. The sequence continues at coordinate 93,867,183 of OY293413.1, read as the reverse complement.
TGAGGAACAATTGTCAATTTTGACAGATTATATAGTCACCATAACAACAATCATTTTGTTTTATAGTTGAACAATTTATAGGCCAATACGTTGATCATCGATACACTTAGGGGTTTAATTTATTTAACTTGTATATATCGGTACAAACATGTAAAAAACAAAATTGCTAACACGAGCAACTTCGGGAGAACTTTTGGTTCCGAGAAATTCAACGAAAAGCCCACAATTGGGCGAGAAGTCAATAAACGAGTTTAAGAAAAATCGCGTTTTCTGCCTCGTCCTGTAGTAATGTACACCATAATTGATACAATCAAAGGAAATTGATATTTTTCACATGATATCCACAGATAATACTCAAAAATCAAGAAAAATCCATTCGCAGAAAATATTTTTCATAATTAGCGTTAGAGAATCAACCCATTTTTGTACCTCACGCTGTAGAGTCAGAAAAAAAGTCTTATGAAGAAAGTTGCTTGTTTTGGCCTGTAGAATGACATATCCAAAAATTAAAAAAATCTATCGAGCCCCAGGAATACATGTATCCAGTGCCATGTTCTTTCTAGGTCAAATCTTATTCTGTAACTTTCTCTGAAACTTCAATAGATCACCGTATTGTTCTAATAAATTTTTCAACAAATTTCCTCATATAATTAAAATAGAATAAAATAAATATTTTATTTCTGAGATTATATCGCCATAGTTACGCTATTAATAAAGAAGGTCATAACTCTCTTGGAACGTTATAGATTCTATAATTCTCTATACCTTTCACAAGTGAAAATAAAATAAGTATTGCTAATTAGAAATGTGTATATATTTATGAAATGAAGACTGAACTATATTTTATTTATTCACGTCATTACAAATAATAAATGTACAATTTTGAAATGTGCTTTGAAAATTACTTCCGCTACTGGAAACAATTTCTTCTATTTTATAGATGGACCTTCTGTTCACTCTACTGTCGAGATACCTGCCTCTTCTAATGGCAAAGTAGACAACATACGCGCCGTTTTATTTCTTAATTCGATGCTATCCTCCAAATACCTTTCTGCCACACTGTAACTTTTCCAACTTCCGCATTAGATAGAGCAGTAGCAGAAGTACGACGAAGGCAATGCCCCGTATAGGAAGATGGGTTTTGCAATCCTAAATACATTGCAACTTTGCTGGGGATTTTCCCAAAGATGTTTTTTCCAACTGGCTGAGATGTAGGTACATTTATTTTGTCGGAAGCTCAAAGAAAATCGTTCAATACCTTCAGGTCGCAAACACATATGAAGTCTTTGTAAAGGCAAAGCAGCGAACTCTTTCATCCAACTGTAAATTTCCTCATTACACCAGTTTTACTTTCCGGTACGTTCACTACCATAACAGAATCCCTGTCCTCTATATCCGATATCTTTACATTCAAAAATTCGTGACTTCTGCATTCTCCAAAATAACCCATAATCAAAACAACCTATAATAAAAAAAGGTAATAAATACACACAAAAAGGAAAATAAGAGAAAAATTAGCTTATACAATAAATGAATTTATTTAGAAGCTTTCTTTAGAAATGTGATGACATAACAATAACCTAGCAACAACAAAACTCCTATAATCAACGGTACCTGATTCAAATATAGCGGGAAGGTAATGAGTTGGTACATTTATTCCGATTTGAAAATGAAAATTTCTTCAATAAATATCATCTCCCAAGTTTGTTGTTTTTTCTTCAGTTCTTGGAACTATTTGAAGAAGAATCTCGTTTTGGTTAAGTTTTTCAACCAAATGGTTGGAGTACAAACTTCTCAACTTTTTCAGCTGTTTCTTTTTAATTAATATCTATATACAGGGTGTCCCGAAACTATGGTGCCAAATTGAAACAGAATATTCCCCTTAAAAAATGTAGTTCGTTGTAGAGATACAGGGTGTTGAATATGAAAAATTAAAAGTAATTTCTATTCATAACTTCCACAGTTTCCAAAATTTTTCAATAAAATTTCAAAGAATGTTTTTGTTCAATAGTTGCTTCTTTTTAAAAAAGAAAACATATTTTCGGTTGTTACCAGTGGCGTACAAGAAGGGCATCATTGCCCCTTTTCCCTATTTTTTACGCCACTGGTACAATCAGAAAAATTATGCATTTTTTGCATTCCTCATTCAATTTTCAGTAAAAAATGTATACTTGTTTGAATCCGGAAAAACTAACCGTTTTTTAAATAATTGCGTTCATATGAATACAAACATACCAGTAATGAAAAATTTGTTTGGCAGAAATCAATTTACCAATTACCAATTACTGGTCCAAATAACATCTTGATATTCAACCAAAAAAAAATGACACTTTCAAATTTAATTGTTTTTTTTTGTAACTATGAAAGTGGCGAGAAAAATGCCTTTTTATTTTTCAGTTTAAACACCCTGTACCTCTGCAAGAGAAATGCATGTTGAAATGTAATTGATTTTTTTTGGTAAAATATCCAGTTTCAAGTTTAACCAGTAATTAGGATTGTAAAATTCACTTCATTTATTACTCAAAATTGTAAGAGGAATGCAAAAAATTATTAAATTTTCTGATTTCACCAGTGGCGTAAAAAATAGGGGAGAAAAGGGACCATGATGCCCTTCTTGTACGCCACTGGTAACCACTGAAAATGTGGTTTCTTTTTCAAAATGAAGCACCTATTGAACACAAACATTACTTAAATTTTTTTTGAAAAATTTTCTTAACTGTGGAAGTTATGAATAAAAATTACTTGTAATTCTTCATATGCAACACCCTGTATCTCTGCAATGAACGACATTTGAGAAGAAAAATATTAGGAAAGTCATATTTATTTTTCGAGGGGAATCTTCTGTTTCAATTTGGCACCATAGTTTCGGGACACCCTGTATATGAGACGATTTTTCTTCTGGTAGGTACCAGAATCTAAAAACTCAATGTCTCCTATTTTCCCCTACTAAGTAGTTGTGATGTGAACAGTTCATGGTCTGTGGTGTAATATTTGTTCTTTCTCAATATAACAATTGTTTAATAATTCCATCTACTGAGATATAACGATGACTTGTTTTTGCAGATGGTGCACGCGTCATGGTGGTATTATTTTTCTAAATTCACGGAGTTCCTTGACACAGTGAGTATTCAGTTGCATGAATTTAATCAAATTTCATATGCTCAAGGTGTGGTGGACAATTTGCATTTCGAAATATACCTAATAATTGAAATTAATATGTATGAGTGAATAATGGTATTGGAATGAATCAAATTATCAAGTTTTGTTTTGACATATTCGTGTGAATTTTTATTTTTTATAGCGCTACTGAGTAATTGTTGTGGTTGAAGTGTAGAGACAAGGTGTCAATGAAAAAATTAAAATATATAGGGTTATTCAAGTTATTCGACACGAAGCATTTAATTTCAAAATAGTTTTTCCCTTAGGATGCGTGCGGAAAAACTTTTTTCCTTCACTATTGCAAAAAAAACTCACATGAAACAACTAAATTGCTTGCGAGTTCATGAAGAAAAAATAACTCCCAATTTTCAATTCGTTATTTTGATAAATGGCTCATTAGTGTGACAGTATGGTCATTACTGCGGTACATCAATTTATCACTATCATTATTAAAGTTCTTATCTTGTGATAAGTATAGTTTATTGTAGAAATGATAGTCTGGTGGCTTATTTATTATAAATATTGCAATTTTTAGTATAATTCCACGGTTCAATATTTTAAAATCATAAATTTTTTCCGCCGTATATCCTAATTCGTTTTTAATTTTGTCATAACTAGACTCAATAACTGTCTTTTGAACGTATTCAAGTAAACAATATATTGCCGTTTCGCAGTCTTTTTGTGTATTATATAAAAAGAAAAGTTTCAATATCGAGAAAAAAGATAATATTCAAAAGGAAAAAGGGGTTGGATCAAAACTAGGCCATCCGGTGAATCCACTCTATTGGCGACTAAAAAAAATTAAGAGGTTATATGGCAGATGGTCTCCACCCTCGCAAGGTAAAAAACAATGATATATACAGATAAAAATAATACTATTCTTTAGATTAGAAAACTTATAAATTTTGCATTTTACCAAGCAAAAATAATATATTGTTGCTTTTTTCAGGTTCAATAAGTGGTACACGTACTTATAAACTCGCCTTTATTGTCACAGAACAAATAATACAACTGACAACACTGTTTGACACTTTGCAGTTCAAATAATTACTTCAAACTTCACTTGGTAACGTTACAACAGTCAAATGTTAAAAAGTAAACAAAACTCAAAAACTTCCCAACTTGTCAAATGTGATCGTATTTATAGGATAACATTATTCTAGAAGCTATAGAACTTTCAACAGAACATTCCATACTAAGTTCTCGAATGAACTTTAATGATTCTAGTACATTCTAATGGGTTTCTAGAAGGCAAACAGAAGGATTCATGATCTTTCTATCTACTACCAGGTTCGTAACAATATACTCCCGGTTTATAGCCAAACTTAACAAATCATTTTGTTGTACAAAAGTTTGTGAATTCCCTTCGTATGAAGGTCGGATCCACAGAATTCTAAGCAAGATAGCAGATACAGCACTTCTCTAAGGATGGCAGAAGCACGTAGTAGTCCAATAATAAAAAAATCGTACATTATAAAGAAATATAAAAAATAAATCGGCCGATAGCGCAGATCCTGAGGTCGCTGGCTTTGAATCTACTGACGAGAATCTTTTTTCTCAAGTGCACCGGTTCCTTTTGGCAACCACATGCCTTGTTGAAAAGCAAGTGTGATGTGAGTTGTCTAGATGCCAATCCTGACGTTTGATGTTAGCTTGGAGTGCGCATCGACCACCCAGAGTGATGCTGTAGGTTTTTCGGGTTTTCCTACTGCTGAAAAATGAATACATCACCAAACATCAGTAAGCCGCCCGGAGCGCCACGGTATATGAAAATAATAGCCGTCCTCTACCTTTACAGGCTATGGAGTATTATTATTATTATTATATTATTTTCATTTTTCATTTGTCTGTCTATGTTGTTGTTGCAATGTTCAGGTTGTTATTGACAAACAGTCCATCCACTCATAAACAGTATTGTAACTTTGTTATAGAAACGCGCGTCAAGTGGGATTGACTTACAGTTCGATTATTATATCTTTACCCGTGCGTCATCATCACAATACCATAATTCTTAGCTTAGCAGACAAACGTAAACGAATTTTGAATCGCTCATAGCGGTTGTTAGAAAGAGATGATCGATAGAGGATGTGTGATTTCTTCGATCAGAAGTTGATGACGCATGGGTAAAGATGCAATAATCGAACTGTAGTTTTGGTGTTGGGTTGTTTTGTTTCTAAACTAGAAAGCGTAAAATCTTAGATATACACGAACGTTTTCATTCCAGATATTTTTTCTACTGAGGAAGAAAAATGATCAGATCTCAACCCTACATGTGATTCATCATGGAGTCATGCCAATGTCTGTATGGTTTGGGGTCAAATATACCCCAGGTAAGTCTAGCTCAACGGATTTGAAATAGTACATTACTCTATCCAAATTTAGTTTCTGCATCTGAATTTGCCGAGAGAAATATTCTATTAGATTCACTGTATTTCTGAATTTCAATATAATTCTGAAAAACTTCGTCATAATCATTAATTTCAATCTGTTTTAGTGAATGTTTGGACCCAAAACATTCCATTACATGGCAACAAAATCCATTAAACGAAATATTGCAGTACAATATTATTTCTTTTATGGCGAACATGCCAAATAATATTTGCTATTGTCATATACAGTGCGGCTTTTAATAGTCCCTCCCCCCCCTGTTAACTTTTAAACAGTTTGACAAACTGAAAAAACCGTTTCGAGTGTTAAGATTTTCGTTAATACGTTTTTTTCACAATATCTATTTGAAATGTCGGAATAAGTGCGGATCTGGTGGTCTGAATCCCTTTTCTTACCTGACGAATATAACTTTTGAATGGTTTGATGTGAAATAACGAAACCGATTTTTTTTTAATGGAACGAATTGCAAAAAATATTTAGATGGTTGAAAAGAGAATTGAATTATCTTTTCAACGATGTGCATGACCCCCATGCCATTTAAATTTTTTTAGTTGATGTGCCCCCCTGCGCCATCTATCGAGCTATCACAATGTGTTTTATTTCAAAAAGTAGTATCGGTGAAACCCTCCAAACGATTGTTTTTATGTTTGTACGTCAAACCGTTCAAAAGTTAACAGGAGGGGACTATTAACAGCCGCGCTGTATGAATATTTCCATGTATAAGTTTGATCCATTTCGAATTCCTTCTTATGTAGGTACAGCATCAAATAGTAGTTTTTCTGAACCTACCTACTTGTATTATTTGAAACTATGTTATATTAAAAATATTGTTATCAACTATTCAATGAATAGTTTTTGAGACTCGTCTTATTGTCTTCGTCCAGGCTTTGTTGAAACTTCAAATTTCAGACTTAGTCTGGGTTAAAACTTTGATCTGCTGCATGGATGAAAATACCATTGACTACTTTATTTAAGACTACCAGGTCCTTTTTGAATTGATTACTAAAAACAAGCCTGATTTCTATCTTTTATTCCAGGTGGCCACAGTACCTTTTTCGGATTCATTAATAGTTTTGTACATATAATAATGTACACATATTATATGTTGAGCGCTATGGGACCTCAAGTACAGAAGTACCTGTGGTGGAAAAGGTATCTCACTGCTCTACAAATGGTGAGTATTAATAGTTATTTGTTTTACTAGGCATAAAAGCACAAGATTTAATGCCGCGGCTGGCTGGCTCGCTACGCTCGGCTATGAAACCAGCCAAGGCATTACATCTGCTTTTCTGCCGTGTGAAACATATAATTTTTTCTTCAAATTTGTTCCAATTCCACGCAAAATCGACTTTTTCATATTTAAATTGCGTTTCATTATCAATATCCAAATAACTAAATTATTTCATCAAAGGTAACTGGGCCCTGCGTTACTATGTTTACCGCTGATGACGTTTGTTGAATTTGTTTGTTTACTGTTTACTTTGTCATTGTCAATTTTAATAACCAGTTTGATTTAAATTATTACTTGGAAGGTTGCCTAGCAACGAACTTTTTAAAAGTGCAACTTCTAAGCTCCCCAAGTGTCATTAAAAGGCCGCTTTTAATGTCATTTGTAGAAAAATAACTATTATTTCTAAGATTATATCGCCATAGAACTCTCTTGGAACATTATAGATTCTATAATTATCTCTTCCTTTCACAAGTGAAAATAAAATAAGTACTGCTAATTAGAAATGTGTATATATTTATGAAACGAAAACTGAACTATATTTCATTTATTCACGTCATTACAATTAATAAATGTTCAATTTTGAAATGTGCTTTGAAAATTACTTCCGCCTCTGGAAACAATGTCTTCTATTGTATGGCTGGAACTTCTGTTCATTACTGTCGAGATACCTGCTTTTAATGTCATTTGGAGAAAAAGTATATTAATTCAATAAAGGAAAGGTACTTCGCATAATTTAATTGTATGAAACGGTTATGAATGACATGGCTTCATAGGAAGAAAAAGAGGATGATTTCACTTCAGTTAGATTGAAAATGGACTCGGTTATCCAAATAGGTGCAACTGATATTATACAGGATTTTGCTGAATTGAACGTTAATTATGAGGGGTCTATTCTAGGTGAAACAACATTTTTAGTTCGCCCCTTAAGAGATATTATCCACGAAAGGGGGTCTTCACAAGTCGGACTGGATTTGCTAGTAATCCTTCATTATTCAGTTCTTTATTGTGTTCTTTAATTAGTTTTCCCTCTTCTAAACTGTATGTTTTTTGTGAAATGAATAAAGATATACAGGGTTATGATAAAGTAATGCACAAAATTCATAAAACGTACAACGATCACTTTTGAAAAAAATGCAAAAACACGTCAAACTGTTCTTTTTATTCCGCATCTTTTGACATAAGTTACAAAAATAACACGTCAAAGTTGTCAAAGTTATGACGTCATCAACAAATTTTTTTAATGGGAAGCTAAGATTTTTATCACACCATGTGATAGAGCTTGTGTTTGTACACAAGGGAAAAATAGTTGCAGTAGGGCTCACATAAGGAAAAAAACGAGAAAATGAATAAAAAACGAAATAAACGTAAGTTTCATAATAACTTTTCAATTAACTAAACAGTCCATTAAACCAAAACTATTTTTTATAGGAATTGTTCGAACTGTGTCCCGTTTATTAACTGACATAGGCCAAGACGATGGTAGACCGCATTTATAGAGTTTTCGATCATCTGCGGAGTTATACGAGTCATTTCGTGTCTAATTCTTTCCATTAAGTCTTCTAAATTGTCTGGCCGGTTAATGTAGACCCGACTTTTCAAATGTCCCCACAGAAAAAAATCAAGGAGGGTTAAATCAGGTGACCTAGGTGGCCACTCCATTGGTCCACGTCTTCCAATCCACCGTCCTTCAAACTGGTTATCCAGAAACCTTCGAACAGTATGACCATAATGTGGTGGTGCGCCATCTTGTTGGAACCAAAATTCTGGGATCCAAGTTGTCCCCATCACTTGGATCCGGAAATGCCGCAAGTAGGTCCGGAAGCACTGCCATACGAAGATGTTCCAAATATCGTTCAGCTGTAATAAGGACCAATAAATCTTCCCCGGACGATTCCTACCCAAACATTAATTTTTTGGGGACGCTGGGTGTGTTTTGTCTGCATCCAGTGGGGATTTTCCCGAGCCCAGTAGCGAGAATTGTGTCGATTTACAGAACCACTTAGACAAAACGTTGCCTCATCGGAAAATACTACACTATTAAGAAAATTTGAATTTTCGTCACAATGCCGCATGAAGATTTCACAAAATTCCAAACGTCTGTCCGGATCATCTTCTGAGAGTTCGTGAAAAAGATGAACTTTGTATGGGTGTAGTTTTTATTTTTTTAACATCTTTACTACAAACGACTGATTAACATTTTCTTGTAAGGCAATTTCTGTTGTAGTTGCGTGAGGGTGTTCTTCTACTGACAGCAAAATATCTAACTTCACATCGTCGCTTATTCCTGGTCGTCCAGATTTTGGAGCATCCCTCACGCTTCCCGTTGCATCAAATTTTGCAACAATTCTGCTTACTGTGCTTCTAGCAATTGGAGGTCTTTCAAAATGTGTTGCGTTAAATAAAGCACATGCTTCTTCATGACTTCGAAGGCGATCGCCGTAACCTACCATCATTAGAATTTCTATCCTTTCTCTTTCGGTTAAACGAGCCATAATAATAAAACTGTGGTGACACTAATTGTACGACTGACACTGACAAACCGTTGTTTTAGTAAAACAATTGAAAAAATTTATAAGAACACATGTTCTTACTAGATAAGTTTAACTTTGACCTCTTTTTATAATTGGTTTTGTTATTTTGTTTTTTATCCCTTTTCTCGTTGTTTTTCTTATGTGAGCCCTACTGCAACTATTTTTCCCTTGTGTAAAAACACAAGCTCTATCACATAATGTAAAAAAACTCTTAGCTTCCCATTAAAAAAATTTGTTGATGACATCATAACTTTGACAACTTTGACGTGTTATTTTTGTAACTTATGTCAAAAGATGCGGAATAAAAAAAACAGTTTGACGTGTTTTTGCAATTTTTTCAAAAGTGATCGTTGTACGTTTTATGAATTTTGTGCATTACTTTATCATAACCCTGTATAATAATATTCATTCTTGAATTTTTCAGATCCAGTTTGTCGCCATCATGGTCCACGCCTTCCAGCTGCTCTTCATCGACTGCAACTACCCTCGGGCATTTGTCTGGTGGATAGGAATGCACGCAGTCATGTTCTTCTTCCTCTTCAAAGAATTCTACAACCAGGCTTACAACAAAAGGAATCCAAAATCCGTTCCAGCCAAATCCCAAAACGGGCATGTTCAGAACGGCCATGCCAACGGCGTATCCAAACAAAACGGGTACGCGAAAAACGGAACTTCCCAGAAAAACCACCACACTTCGAACGGACTCAGCAAAATCACGAACGTCAGCGAGTACTACGTGAACGGTGTTACGGATCTATATAAAAGGATAAAATCCTAGTGATTTTAGTTGTTATTTAGTGTTTAGACAATTTCCAGAAGGACCATTTACTTAATTCAATTGTAGTGGTAGTAATCCACTATTATTATGTTTAGGGAAATAGTTTTCGTTCGGTACAGTAAGCACCTGATAGTAATCCATGAGAAAATGGATGTGTGAATAAATTGTTCATTAGATACAGAATAATGGAAATGATGTTCTTAATACAAAAACAGGGAGAATTAGTGACAATGAAAAAGTACGCAACAAATAATGGAAAAAATTCTCTGATTTAAAAAAAATGTCATTAACTCATCTTGGGGTTAGCCCGTATCAGATAAAATGAGTAACTTTCAGTTTCTTGAAAAAACGAATTTTTCCAGATTAGCAAAATCTCACAAGTTATATTTGTCGGACAATAAGTGACATGGACGAAATTTTTCAATGAATTCATCAAAACAATTCTTGATATGAGACCCAAAAACAAATTTTAAACAAAAAAATTAATAAAATGAACAGTTATAAACAGAATAGAATAACATCTCAACGTGTCCTCCGTTCCTATCAATACACAGGATGGTTCTACCATACATTCCCCTTGATATCCCTATCTTGATAATTTATATAAAAACGCTGTTTATCTCTGAATATTAAAGACCTTTATTATTATTATTATTATTATACATTCCTCAACTTAAAGGGCGGAACTTGGGCAGCACATTTTCTTAACCTATTTTCAAGGTGTTCTTGATATTTGAAAGGTCTGTGTTGATGAAGCTCAGATTATAAATATCCACATAGGAAGAAATCGCATGGGATTGGATCGGGAGATCTAGGAGGCCATAAGCACCGTCCTGTTGAATAAACACTCTTCTGCGCAGGATCAGTGGCATATTGTCTGATAAATCAAGCAGATGAGTTTGAAGAAGAGGCAGGTACCTCTGAGAATTTGGGTTTTCGCTTTGAAATATTGAACCAATGATTCGGCTGTTGAATAAACTACACCAGACATTAGTTTATTCATGAATAAATTTTATGAAAAAATATAAAGGAATAATTGACAGTTTTCAAATAATAAATTTGTAGAATTTCACGGAAAATTCAAATTTTTCTCAACTTCACATTGTTTGATCAGCCCCAACAAAGATTTTCTTGAAAAATATAACTTTCAGGATTTTGCTAATTTTGAAAAAAATGTTTTTTTTTCAAGATACTTAAAATATTGTTGTGTACTTTTTATACGTTGCCTTGCAACAAAAACCTCATGTTTTTGCACAAAATTTTTTCTCGAACGAATTCAATGAAAAAATCTAAAGGAATAATAATTCACAGTTTTTAAGAGTTTTGCCAATCATGACACCGCTGAGGTCATCCTAAAAAACAAACGGAGTTTTTGAATCAATTCCCGATATACGAAATTTGATATTGATTGAAAACATGGAAAAAGTGGATCATTGTAGACTTTCACAAACATTTTAATTTTTTTCACCTTCACATTGTTTGATGAACTCCAACAAAAATTTCCTTGAAAAATATAACTTTTGAGATTCTGCCAATTTTGAAAAATGCGTTTTTTTCAATATATTGAAAATGTTGTTGGGTACTTTTTGGATGTCAATGTATGAGTGAATATCTATATATTTATATACATTATTGATAGATACAGCCGGACAAAACAGCTCGAAATATTGATCTAAAATTTTCTATTGATCCTACGAACTTGTTTGAGAGTACCAATATTTCTCAGCACTCAGTTGTTTCGATGATAGTTGACTAGAGAGAAACAGTGGTTGTACTAGCAACTTGGTGATTTTGCAGGTGATATATGGTTGTAATCATCAGTTATTGTGCCTTTGGCAAGTGATACTTTTTTTGGTGCCGCATTAAAGTTATGTCAGCTTTGCAAAACTCAATAAAAATCCCAAAGCACCACCCCCATTTTACACGAGGATTACTGTCTAGGCAACCCTCATGGAGGCCGTACTGACAACCGAGAAACTAAAAAAGTTTCAAGCCACTTTTTTTAAAAGTTCGTTGTGAAATATTTCCATCCTGAGAAGTGACCTTGAATTCAGACTCTGTTGCATTGCCCTAAAGATGTATAACTCCAACAAGTCATTGATTCAAGCCTAGATTTCGGATTATGTCTAAGGGCTGGCGGAAAAAAGATTATTTCATTTCAAGATTAGTCACAGACACAAGACAGTTATTTGGTTTCACAACTGATACATTATGACATTAGAATGATGAAATTCATCCTAGCTTAATTCTATTCAGAATAGAATCTGCATACAGGGTACTATCTACCTACGCAGCCAAATTTAACACATCATCAAGTGCAACCATTCTATGCATTATGCAATTTCACTTATGGGTCATTTCAATGCACATACCGTTGTATGCATATCCGCAGCTTTTGGTGAATATTATATTATAATTGCAGTGGAACAGCTGAAAATGGTTTTTATTTTTCATTCTTGTCATTTATTTTTAAATCTGTTATAAAATGTGTTGTTTCATTTTCCGTCCAGTATGCCCAAAAAATCTTTATTCATAAAATTGAATGCTATTGTAACAAATGCCAGTACTTATAGGAAAATATTCAACAGAAAACAGGTACTGCTCTGACTAATAAATTTTGATTTGCATCTACCAGATATTCGTCCAAAGATTCTACAAGACTAACTTTGCAAGAATCACCAAAAATTCAATTTCGTTTAAACGTTATCACCTGTATATCGTTTACAGGATTATTACCATTTATTAGTACAGGATAGATCTCATTGAAGCAATAAGTACTATATCTTTCAATCCCAGAGTAAACCAATCTATTTCCACAACATATTATCTTTTGGTTATAATGTGTGTTCTATCTGTAAGAAATATGAAAATGGTGATAAACATTGAGAGACATTGCTTGCGGAGTCCCACAAGGATAGATAAGAAGGCCTCCGTTATATCCCATATCCATGCATTCAATCTCAGAATTTATTGAAGAAAATTAGCATATGGAAACTGATTTTGAACAAACATTAGTTCTGCTCCAAAGACAAAAAGTAACTGAATAATAAATTTTCTCATTCATCTCCATTAACAAAAAATCAAGTATGACCTTCACACATGTTTTGGTGTAATAAACCAATAACCATTTGTTGAGAGGTGTGATCAGTTGCATGGATTTCATATTAAAAGGGACATATTACGTAGGTATTACAACATTACTTCTATAAACTGTGAATTTCTTGAAAATAAAAATATAATATTAAAAAAATGGCTTATGAAGGGTTATAACCCTGAAACTGGTTAACATTCATTGCAAAGCACTCGCAAAGTTAGTTTTGTATTGAATTACTACGAATATTTGTCAAGGTATAAGAGAGAACAGTTGTGTATTCTGAATTTCAACAATACTCAAAGTGTGTTTTTCAAGGATTTTTATCATTGCTTATTTAAGGAATTTCTATGACAGTGCCTTTGTGCTTTGTGTAACTCCACATTGAGAATTGTGAGACTGATACTCACATTATGATTCTTGCAGTATTGCAAATTATAAGCAGAGCATGATAACGATATATTCTGGTATGAACTAGTTGATATACAGTGCGAGTCTCTAACTTGGAATGAATTTATTGAATAAAAGACATTTTTTTCAGAAATATACTCGGGCAGGTCGATAACATCAACCCAGTTCGACAAATAATAATGAACAAATTCTTCTTCACATTCCATTTTTAAACTGTCTGGATTATTTTATTGAATTGAATCAGATTCCTTCATTCATCGGATTCGTTCATGTTTGTAAAATATTTTTTAAACGACAAGGAATAAGAATATGATATTTGGTACACATGTGTTACCAGTGTAACTCCATATACCATTTGAGAATAAGTCCTAAAAAATTAGGATTGCTATATAAAAAATCGTCGATGACGTAGTATCTCAAATTTGGGAAGTCCGAGCATATTTCCAAAATAAAAATTGTCTTTGATTAACTGAACTTATTCCAAGTTGGAGACTCGCACTGTATGTAATATATTTACCTACTTTGTGAAAAAGGTTCTAGGGCATATTCCATAGCGATTTTTTTCCACTTTGAATACATTCTGGTAATTTAATATAATTGCATAAAATGTTAATTTTTTTTATATTATCGGGATGGAAATATTTGAGACCCAATTTTCCACCGAGTCAGTATAAGGTTTAATTCAAATATTTTATTTGTTGGTGGTTAATTGACATCATTGAAAACTCTGCTTGTTGAGAATTTTCATTACCGGGTCTTTCCCATAATTTCTTTTACACGATCTTTAAAAGTTTTGAAATAAGTGAAACCACTGGAATATTGTTATTTTTTACGGATCATCTTAGAATAATTTCGAAAGGTGGAGTGGCAGCATAGTGGATTATAAAACTAGTCATTTGTAATTGTAGGGTGCTCTGCAAATTCAGTTGTTCAATGAGGAATTGAATCATGTTGAAACACGTACGAACATACATTATATTGTCCATAATTCTGTTTGCTTTCTGAAATATGTTGAGGATAGAATTTTACACTTTTACTGTTATATCTCAATTGTTGAATATTTGAAAACTTGTATATGAAAATGTATAAATTTACCCTGGTAGGTATGATAATACTTATTGGTTATTGTACCTTTACGTATTTTTATATTTGAATAAAAGAATTATGTTAAACATTGTTTTTATTTATTTTTTCTAGAATTATTTCTTTGACAAATATTATATGAATGAAATATTTTATATATTCGATCAAACTCTTGAATGAGGTATTTGAACAAGTTGAGTTATTAAGTATTTTTCACCCTACCAAGTTGAACCAAACAAAAAATCGAATTTGGTTCAATTTTCTAAGAAATGAATAAAAATGATTCTATGAATAATTTCACTTTCAAATGTCACAATCAGATTTCTTATTTGGTGAAATTCAGGTTCTGGAAGATGCAAGAAATTCCAGACTACAAGATAAAAACAACTGGAGTCTAGAGCAAGTTTTTGTTTTGTTTGTTTTTGTTTTTTTGCGTTAACCAGCTGTCATCTCTTTACGAACGACAACCCTCAGAAGTCGAAACTTGTGCGAGCCAAGGATTAACGAGGTCTTACCTTTTAATGTGCGATTCCTAGGTTAGGTTAGGTTAGGTTAGGTTAGGTTAGGTTGGGTTGGGTTGGGTTGGGCTAGGTTAGATTAGGTTGGGTTGGGTTGGGTTGGGTTGGGTTGAGTTGGGTTGGGTTAGGTTTGGTTAGGTTAGGTTGGGTTGGGTTGGGTTGGGTTGGGTTGGGTTGGGTTGGGTTGGGTTGGGTTGGGTTGGGTTGGGTTGGGTTGGGTTGGGTTGGGTTGGGTTGGGTAAGGTTAGTTTGGGTTAGGTTAGGTTAGGTAGTCATCATTAAAGAAACAGGGGAGAGACTATTAGAGCCTCTCCCAGCACTTATAATAATAATAATGTGTACAGGTAAAGCTCTTTCTAAATTCGTTCAAGCTGTTCAAGTACTTGAAAGAGGTAAGCATACTTCAGTATCCGTGTGTGATATTAGTAAAGCATTTCACTGTGTCTCACATGACCTGCTGTGGATAAATAAAACCACTATGGAATGAGAGATGTGGCATTGGACAAAATGTAGTCGGTGTATCTGGATTACATGTCTCCTTTCCCGTTTTCTACGTTTGTTATGCGGATGATTTTATAAATATTCGTTAATATTCGTTGACAAAATGACTGCCTTTTATCGAAAATAGCATTCTCATAATATAAAAGACCACTGGAGTATCTTGTTTTTCTTGTTGCTTACCGCCACGATGCTTCAACCTAGGATTCTGTTATCCATTTGAGATTGAACAAGAGCAAAATAAAATGTTTCCAGGTTTTTCCCACCAAGATGTTTTGCAAGGTATCTGAACTTAGTAAACCCCCCAATTGGTTTTTTACATCTTCTGTATGGAGGTCTCAACTCGAATGTCTGTCTTGTTATTCCCAGATACCTTGACCGGTCTTTTTCTATAATGCTTGTCCACTCTTAGAGGGCCTAGATTGGGTAAGTGATTAGAATAAGAAGTAGAAGGAAGGTATTATATTTCCTTACTGTTCACAATCAGCGTGTTGAATTTGAATCAGTCACATATTCGCTTCAAGCTTTGTTCTGAAATTGTCTTCAGATGGAAGTGTCATCTGCGAAGCTGACAATATTACCTACAGATCCAAATGACATTAATTAACCTGTCAACATAAGTTGTGAATATGCCTGTGAATATAACCTCAGATCACATAGGCTTAACAAGCTGACAGCAAATGCATTATGATCTTAAACGCCGCACGACACGCTTTGCATTTAGTTTCCGGGATCTCTGTACACATCACGCGACTATCGTATGCTGATAACACCATCCTGGCAGGCCATTATAAATTCCTCGGTTTCCGACTTCGGCCTACATGACCTGAGGAATGGGAATGTCGAATGTTTGGATAAGCCAAGGTCTTCAACATTCTTAAAGAAGACCCCGGCCTCTGCTTATCTTTGTGTACTTATACCTCAATCCCATGTCTTATTTGATAAGAGCTTGTTCCTGAACGGGTTTCAATTTGGTCTACTGCTTTGAAAAGATATGATCCGATCCCTGCCTTATCATGGTCTCAGACCATGTAAGGAATGGGATCTGAACTCCTGATGACTTTACAGGCTCCATCCAGTACCTCAGTACCATCCTATCATGTAGACACTTTGAACGCAGAAGTCTACGGCCTCCCCTACCTCAAGAGATCCTCCTGAGTCCATTCCACAACTGCAAAGTAGTAGAGTTGAATTGAACCTGCAACAAAATTTGTTTTAGCAACTTTGTTCTTCCCCGACAGGACTGATGAAGATATTTTTTTCCGGAGGCATAAAGTTTGAAGTCATCCATGTGAAACAGATGGGTGAACTTATGCCTCGGGTTGCTGGGGATGCCGCAGTTGTATCCACGGGTTTTCCGTCAGTTGTATCCACGGGTTTTCCGTAGTATAACGGACAATAACAATAGGGAGATGCAGCCGGGAATAGGGCTGAAACACGCCCCTTCTATAGATAACCTGCTCTGTTTAGACTCTGCTATTGAAATTCTGTCAAATGGTTACAGGTAGTACTTGCAATTGATTCCTCAGCAATGAGAAATTGTGCACAAGTATCTGATGGATATAATTCAATACACGTCAGAAGAGTAGTTGTTTTCTGAAAGGTATTTGCCATAAAAACCTGCATTGTAGATGTATGGAAGAAAAGATGGTGAGAAACATCGGTTGTTAACGACTGTAGTTACTAAACAATCTCCCAAAAGGTACTCTGAGCCTTGTCAGAATTACCATCGTTATTATCAATGAATTAATCAATAAATATTGAATTTTATGTCCCTCGAGTCAAAATGTTATGGATCTAACAATAACTGTGGAATACTAGACCTGAATCAGAGAATTTGCAAGGAAAGAAAATAACGACGAGCCCTCGTATAACTATCAACTAATTTAACAAGTTTATTTTATATCAGGTTTGAACGGTGGGCTGAGCGGTTCAGTTGACGAGGTGAACATTTCGGCAGGGAACACGTTTCGCGTAAGTTTTAGTATTTGATTTTTCGGTAGAAGGTATATCCAATTAACAATCATACTTCAGCCATTAATATTTTCTGCAAGATAGCGTGTCTTCAAGGTCATCAGGCATTATCATTTTAATTTTGTCCATCGCATGTAAGTTGTTTCCTAACTAGAAGTCGTCAAAATATGTTGAATGTGATTGCTGGTTCACAATTCTGCATCGAAGCCCACAGTATTTTTTCAGGCGGAAGGAAAAAAGACGGTAATGTTTGTAAAAATCGGATAAGAAATACCCAATCATCAATAATCTGAATATTTTTGAGAACCCCAATTAGGTAAAAGTTGATTCGGATTTTTACATTAATTTTCGCAAAACTGCTTTATTTTCAACCGTTCTCGAGTTAGAAGTTTATCTGGAGTTGAGAGATATCTCTACAAAATTTTATTTTTGAAATGTTTCTATCAATTTTCGTAAAAATCAACCATTATTTTATATGCACACATTAGCATTTTATACAGTTTTAAGTAAATCTGATTATATCAATTTCATCGTTCTGAATCGATTGGCGTTCGCAGAATTTCTCTATTTCCAACCGTTCTCGAGTTGCAAAGTTCTTCTCGAGTTGAATGAGGTAATATCCCTCCAGAATTTCATTCCCGTAAGTTTTCTACTAATTTTCGTAAAATTCAACTTTTTTTATAAGCACACATTAGCGCATATGTAATTCAGAGTAAATCTGAAGACTTTCAATTTTGCAAGATTTTTAGGAGTCTACCCTTTATGACTTTTTTTGAGTAATATTTTTGTTTTCGTCGATCGACTTGAAATTGATTGGCGTCCGCAAAATAGCTCGATTTTTAACCATAGTCGAGTTGAAAAATTCATTTTGAGTTGAAAAAGGTATTATCTCGCTCATATGCAATTTGAAGTGAATCTGATGATTTTGAAATTTTCATAATTTTTAGGGTATCACCCTTCAAGACTTTTTTCCAGTATATATATTTATTTTGGGGGTTCATTAAAATTTTCTCTGTGATGGCCCAAAAAGAATATTTGGGAAATCGTATTCTATCAATTCAAGGAGATACCTTCAATGGAAACCGCCGAATTTTGAAGTGCAAACTTTCTCTATGTTAGCATAAAAATTATATTTTGAACAATCCTAGTCTACTGTTTCAATATAATATCTTCACTCGAAACCTCCGGTACAAACTACCAATGGGGTATTGTTGATTGAATTTTTCTCTATGGTGGCATAAAGAGCGTAGTTTGGGCCTTCATAGTCTACTGTTTCTCCCCGATCAGTGAAGTTTTTCGAAAACTAGCAAATACAAACTACCCTTGATTACAATTTTTTTACAATTCTCTTGCACAAAAAGTGTTTTTTTGGGAAATTCCATTCTATCAATTCAGTGAAATTCCTTCTTGGGAAACCACCAGTTAGCATAGTTTTTCGAAATATCGCCAGTTCAACCTACCCTTCAGAGGGGGTTGATTAAAATTTTCTCTAAAGTGGTAATAAAAGTACATGTTGATAATTTTAGTCTACTGTTTCAAT
The DNA here is from genome assembly GCA_958502065.1 of Chrysolina americana. Lineage (NCBI taxonomy): Eukaryota > Metazoa > Arthropoda > Insecta > Coleoptera > Chrysomelidae > Chrysolina > Chrysolina americana. Next base: position 93,847,981 of record OY293413.1, on the reverse strand, counting down.
GAAATGAATCTACTAGAAAAATCACAAATACAAATTTTCCCTGAGAGTGAATCATCGATTCGAATTTTTTTCAGTTTTATGGTTTGGTTCGACTATGTATTTCCTGAGATTCTGTTTGGCAGAATTATTCTTGGGTCAGCAAATAATCCACAGATAGCCATCAGATTGTAATAGTGTTAGTGTGTTCTAAAAATAACTGCTGTGTAGTTTGAGTTGCCGACAAATTTTCACTCTATCCGGTAGCAAACCAACGTTATTATCGTTATTTATCTGAACTTATTCTCATTCATTATTTCTAATTCTCGCCTATCGTCGAATTCACATGCTTATCTTTGAAAGGCATCATCGTATCTACTTTGTATGAATGATTTCAAACAAAAAATAATATAAATTCAGTATCTTATAATATTAATTGCATATTATGCAAAATGAGATAAGAAATAAGTTGATTTTTATTTATATTATGCTGGCAACCGATATCTAAGAGTATGTTCTATCATTGAAGTTCTCTCTAGTGTAACTAACAATGTCTTCACAAATGTAGTTTATGTGACCTCAAAAAAAAATCACAGTAAGTTTAGTGTTAGATTGTTTTTAGGAATTTGAATGCTGGAATGGAAATTCTGCTTGAATGGCAACAGTGATGTGAATATGTCAAATCTGACATTTTCATCGTAAAGTTTGACATTTTTAATGTTGAACGCTATCAGGACATGTTGTGCTATTTGTTATTCAACGAACATTCATCTTGGTTCAGGGCCGGCGTTAGTGTATTTGGCGCCTGTAATATTTTTTTGTGCCCCTTTGTTCTGAAAATTAGACAGAAATGTGTTTCAAATACCACATTTATTTGCCAACCAAGTGGCAGCCGTTTTTAAAAAAGCTGAAAGTCGTACTTGTCTACTCAAAAAATGTTACGTCTATCCTGATAAAAGACTACTCAGTAAACTTTATAAAACATATATACGCCCCCACCTGGAATATACCGTCCAAATATGGTCCCCTTACTGGGTAAAAGACATCCAACTCCTTGAAAGGGTCTAACGCAACACCGCCAGGATGGTAAGAGGATTCAATCAACTCTTCTACGATCAACGACTATCTCAGCTCAATCTACCCCATCTGAATGACAGACGTATCAGAGATCGTATGAGCAGATCAAAATTCATGCTAGTTTGTCCAGTGCCACGGTCATTTACCCACAAGTTACCAGCTTACTAGTGCAGTTTCGAGATATAGTGTAATTGTTCGCAAATACGGCATCGCCTCGGACTTTCATCCGGAACGTGTCAACATACAAAACGATTTTTGTTAACCTGTAAGACAAATTGAACAGAGTACTGTTTAACGTTTCATTAAACAATCGAGATTGAAATGACTGATTAGATATGTTAAATTAAACTGGGTTTGTAGCAAAAGTTGTTCTGATAGGCAGTCTAAAAATTCTTCTGCGCGATTTTTTCTGAATATTGTTTCTGTATGGTCCGATTCACCTGCATCCAAGTACAATGTTTCCTTATTTTGGTGAATGAATTTACAGGGAACCATGTGTGTGTTTCAAATTACTGGTTTATTTGCCCTTTATTATTACAAGTTACCTGTACAATTAATTGAGACGCATACCGTTAGTACACGTTTTTCTTGATGAATTCTGTTGCACATTAATATTCGATTACTAGCATTGTTTTTTGTTTATTTAGGGTTAAAAAGGAATGTTTAATATTGACTGGTGCTTGATGAAACCAAAAAGGAAGTATTAATTCAGCTGCTCTAATTTAACTTCGTTAATTGGTGAGTGTCTCAAGCACGTTTCGAGAACCCCCTTCGCCATCATCAGATCTAACCCTCTGATGAAGGTCGAAACTAGGATGTTTTCATACCATCGGTCCGGTTTTGCGTCTCTTGCTGCAACTCACCAAGGCCCAAGATGTTGGTGGTCTAACCATTATTATTATACCACACGACTAGAATGGAATCTCAGCTAACCTATTCATGTGTCTATATTTTAAAAGTGATATGATCGTGGTTACGTAACTAGCAGTTTTACCCAGGAACATATAAGTCATTAATCATTTTTTTAACGATTTTTGATGTTCAGAATGAAATGGGTCTTGTCGTCATTTTGACTAAAAACTATAAGGAAGTTTCAGACGAGCACTTATTGATACCCATACATTTTCAGGTTGGATAGAATGGGTCTCCTAGTCAGCTCCTTGGCGAATCTGAATGGAATATTAACAGAAAACTTAGGTAAGTCAGAAGGTCTATCATGTAGTAATTCCCAAGTCAGCTGAATAAACTAAAAAAAGAAATATTTCAAGAAGAATTTGCTGCTTTGTTCTCATTCACCGACCATAGACAACAGAAATCATGCCAGACACTTGTAATTGGAAAACTGATATTCCTGTTTTTTTTTTCAATTGAAACAAATAAAAATAACGAAAGAAGCACTATTTGTTCATAATCTTCAATACTACAAATCAGAACAACAATTCCAAACCAATGTTCTGCTCAAAATTGTTCAGAGATGTGCCAACACCAAGCAAATGTTTCATGACAATTTATTCTGGAAATCTATTGTTCTGAATTATGAGGGATCTGTCCTATAGGGAAATATTCTACGCAGAACTACCTGCATTTCGGCCGATGGAATAATAATAATGAAACTTCTCGTCCGATACTGGTAGTCAGTGTCTCCTGATGTTCGTAAACAAGTTATAATATAAATAATTCTATTGTAATTTCACCTACAATCAAGAAACATAACAATATATTCAAATTTCAAGGTTCAAGGTTGACGTGGAAGGCATTCGTTAACAGCGTCAATACAACATAGAACAACACAAAGAATATTGTCTATATAATATAAACCACCAGTTTGTTAATCACGATTAAAATTTATTTTTTTGGTCAAATATTGTACGTTGGTGACTCTCTCAATCGATATATCTATAATCAACCTGTGATATACAGGGTGTGAAAAACAGCATAACACACAATGTGAATAAATACTCAGTGCTGATGTCGACAAATTAATTAACAGGTAAATTGATATTACCTTATCTCTTCTATTTTCAGATCCACGACTTGCAGATTGGCCTTTGATGTCAAGTCCGCTCCTGACCATAGCAGTATCCATCCTGTATTTTTATGTAGTGAAGGTGAGTTTATTGGTACCTACATATAAAAAATATTATAAGTTTAATATTTCGAAATACGATGGAATATGTCATTATTCTCATTCAATCAACAGCAACGCAGTATCCCAGCCAATCACTTAGTATTATACTGATTATTTTATTCACACATGGCGGCACCTATTAAATTTCATGATTGAAGTCACATAATGGGTGATATAATTGGCTATTCAGATAAACAAGCAGCTCTTTAGGTAAACAAGCGGCTATTCAGGTAAGCAAGCGGCTATTTAGGTAAACAAGCGGCTATTTAGGTAAAAAATACGGTTATTAATGTGAACAGAAAAATATGACCGGCTCTCTTTTGTTTGTATCAGTGTCAAAGTTTGACATAACTCAGTCATTCAAAATTGAAATATCTCGCTTTGGGTCATCTTCTACTTTGGCTTTTGACTTTTATCGACGCACCAAGATGAAATTGTTGCCATCGAGAAACTGTATCATAAATTATACATTTGAGCAATTATACAATAAGTAATAATATAATTGAAATTCCAGCGATTGGGCCCGGCACTGATGGAGAATAGGAAACCATTCCAGATCAAAAAGACTTTATTCGTGTATAACTTATTTCAAGTTATATTCAGCTCTTGGTTGTTCTACAGGGTGAGTTGATATATTTATGGTATATTTTAGTTTATACTGAATGATCTAAAGTAACATAACGTTGGTAAGTAGCTACCACTGGAATCAAAATGAGTTCTTAATATATAGGATGCAGGAAATTAATACTCAATATGGTGATTGATATTCAAATACTATTGATTTCCAATTTCGGGGCGCTCCATAACACCAAGCCCCTGAAGCCACAACTGGAACAGGTGGATGCGAATATTCACGAAAGTCTTTCAGAACATTTGAACCTATTGCTTTCGAGTTAATAGAAAGTATATCGTGATACACCTCGCTCTCGTTGGTTGTTTTGAAACAAAATTTGAAATAATTACTGATATTTGTATTATAATATCACATTACGCCATTAGAGAAAATTTATTCTTTTATGGATTTCAGTTTGCAACTAGTGGATGGCTTACTGGAGAATATAATTTCATATGTCAACCTCTCGACACTTCAACTTCACCAAAAGCGATGCTGGTAAGTACCTATGTATGGTAATATGGTATGAACACCACTGAAAAATTGTTTTCAAATCATATATGCTCAATCCAAAATGAAAGATATTTTAAAACCACCAATGCAGCTCAAACAATAGTAGAAACTTTTTCCCTGAAAGACTTCTCCAGGTCAAATAGATAATAATAATGAATAATAAAAATGTATCAAATCCTTTACGATCATAAAAATGATATAGGATGCGTCAGACAAAAAATACATAGATACGTACAGTCTACAGTTATACATAGAAATTATAACATTTCTACAAAATCATAAAATTATAACAGTTCCACAAAACAAATATAAGTATTTACACATACAGTGCGGTCCAAAGGTATGGAATAAATTCATTTTTAGCGTTATTATGTATTTTATGAAAAAATCCTGAAACAGGTCAATTTTTATTGGCAATTTGACAATTTACAGTATGAAAATATTATCCCCTTCTTGCACCGCTTCTGAATTGTGAGCACCCCCTCAAAAATTTTAAATGAGAAGGGGGGTCGTGTGGCATCTTGTTCGAAAGGGATTGTCATTATCTGTTCAGCAATACTAAGTGTTTCATATTTGGTGCAACCATAACGAAGAAATTTTTTTATTAAAATTTAAAAATATTGACACTGTAAATGATGTATCCGTTGAAACAACCTGAAACAGGTCGATTTCTATTCTCAATTTGACAATTTATAGTATGAAAATATCACCCCCTTCTTGCACCCCTTCTGAATTATGAGCACCCCCTCAAAAAATTTTAATGAGAAAGGGGGTTGTGTTGCACCTTTTTCAAAAGGGATTTTCATTCCCTGTTCAGCAATACTGAGAAAATTTATTCTGAATATGTCAAATGTTGATAGACTGAAGGAAATAATGTAACATAATGTTTAGGAAGTATATTTCAATTTGTTTTACAGTTAAATTACATGTTCAAAATGACCACCATTCACTTCTTGACAATAAGCAAGGCGATCTTGGAATTCTCGTAGAACATTTTGTAGGACCTCAGGGGTTATGTTGTTAATTTCTTCCGATATCCTAGTTTTTAAATCTGCAATATTGTCTGGTCTATTGAAATATACTTTTGATTTTAAATAACCCCATAAAAAGTAATCGAGAGGAGTCAAATCGGGGGATCTAGGCGGCCATTCAATCGGTCCACGTCTGCCAATCCACCTATTGGGAAAAACTTCTGTCAAATAATCTCGAACAATACGTGTGTAATGCGGTGGAGCTCCGTCTTGTTGATACCAAATTGATCTATCTATTCCATTTGGATCATTAACATCGGGAAAAAGTCGTTTTAATGTAGGCACTAAAAAGTTCATCAAAAAACCTAGATAAACCTCACCATTAATTGTGCCTTCAAAAAAATAGGGGCCAATAATTTTGTTTTTAATGATACCAGCCCAAACGTTCACTCTTTTGGGATATTGTGTGTGAGCCTCACACATCCAATGAGGATTTTCTCTGCTCCAATATCTACAGTTTTGTCTATTAACCGTTCCATTTAAATAAAAAGTAGCTTCATCAGAAAACACAATTTTGTTTATGAACTGCAAATCTGCTTCGATTCTATCCATCATCAGTTCACAGAATTGTTGCCTTCTATCAGGGTCATCCTCATTTAACTCCTGAACCAACTGAACTTCATAAGGATGGTATTTTTCTTTATGTAAAGCTCTCAATATCGATGATTTACTTACATCATTGTCGGCGGCAAGTTGTCTACTTGTCATATGCGGATTTTCCTCAATCGCTAACAGTACATCTAACTTTTTCTCCTCATCCAATGCAGCATTTCGACCTGGTTTTTGAAGAGTTTTTACATGTCCAGTTTCACGGTATTTTGTTTCTATTTTGCTAACTGTAGATTGTGATACGTGTTGACCAGGGTATTTATTATTGAACATTTCACAAACTTCCGTTTGAGTTCGTGTTTTATTACCGCATCCAAGCATAATTAAAATGTCTATTCTTTGAGTTTCGGATAAATGAGCCATAGATGAATCGAATACACACAAAAATATTTTTCAATACACTGACGTCTGCCAGCAACTCACAAATATCAAAATAACAGTAGTCTACTAGATTGACATTATATTATTTATGGGTTTTGTGAATAATTTTTTGGTGTCTTCAACGACTTTTTCCTGACTTTTTTAGCAAGACAGATAAGAAAGTATAAATTGTCAAATTGAGAATAGAAATCGACCTGTTTCAAGTTTTTTCAACGGATACATAATTTACAGTGTCAATATTTTTAAATTTTAATAAAAAAATTTCTCAGTTATGGTTGCACCAAATATGAAACACTTAGTATTGCTGAACAGATAATGAAAATCCCTTTCGAACAAGATGCCACACGACCCCCCTTCTCATTTAAAATTTTTGAGGGGGTGCTCATAATTCAGAGGGGGTGCAAGAAGGGGGTAATATTTTCATACTGTAAATTGTCAAATTGCCAATAAAAATTGACCTGTTTCAGGATTTTTTCATAAAATACATAATAACGCTAAAAATGAATTTATTCCATACCTTTGGACTGCACTGTATATCATTGATTGAAATACTCTTCAATACTATAAAAAAATTCAACTACCTTATAAGATGGAGAATTTTTATACTCAGCGTGTCTAGTGGGATATGCATGAAAGTCACAATTGCGATTGGGATTTTGTATTTGTTTTATGAAAAACAGAATGCTTTTGTAAATATAAATATTAGGTACGCACATGACTTTATTCCCGACAAAGTGTTGCCTACAAGATTCTCTCTAATCTACTTCAAAGATTAGGCGTAACACCATTTTTTTGTAGACAAATATTTTGTTAAGTTTTTTAGAGCAACCCCAAACGGCAATATTGTAAGACATATGGGAATATACAACGGCAAAGTAGAAAACATTTAAAAGCTGGGCTTTATTGAAACTGGACCTCAATTGTCTGATTGCAAAGTTACTTTCTTACGTACATGGTTTATACCTGGCTCCCAGGTCATGTTACGATCGAAATAAGTGCCTAGAAATTTGGTGTTATCAGATTAATCAATTATTTCATCACCTACTATAACGTGGAAATTCGCAATTTTCCTATTTCTACTCGAAAAAAACTGCAACAGAACAGTTTTCTTCACATTCACCACTAGTGAATTTTTATAACACCAATTTGTAAACTCGAGACTCAAGTTGTTCAATTTTTCTTGATGAGGCATATCGTTGATAAATAGAAGAAATATAAGAGGGCCAAATATAGAACCTTGAGGAACCCCAAGATCAATGTCATACTGCTGCGACTGACAATTGTCAACTATAACATGTATATTTCTGAGAGTCCTACTCTCTCCAAACGTCTGACTCATTTGGTAAGGAAACTAATCCCAGTGTCCTCGAATAACCACTTACATTAAGATCCGAGAATATTGTGCTGTCAGTAGAAAATTTGGTTATAAAAAAGTGTAGGTCCTTCTTCCACTGAGGCCGTATGATTTTAATGTTTCAGATTGGTGAATGCATCATTCCAACAAGGATTCTTCTGGTTAGAACCACCATTTTTATAGAGTGGGTCAGATAGAAACTGCAAAGTTTAGAGATGGAATTTCGATATCTCTTTAGTTTTTTCTTGCCTTTTTAAACTCCAAATACGAAGTTATCCCATATCCCAGGTAGCACCTTTTAATGGTTGAATCTTTATTTCATATTGAGCCAATATCAATATATTTCAAATATAACAATAATATGGATTCAATGTGAGGGAAATATAGGAAAAACGATATTATATTAATAATATTGGTGAAATATTGGCTCAATCTATTCCTCATTGGATTGTCACTATGATATCGGGTCAATATTGGTTAAATGAATGATTGTTACTAATATTGATAGAACAATATCATCTATAAACTGTTTACAACATCAGGAATAGATATTTGAAATCCCAATATCCCTCTCATATCGATTCTAGGAATAAAAAACAATATTGCCCATCCAAATTTGATAGCACATCAGTTGAATTTTATTCCACTAATATTCATCAAATTGAATTATTCTGTACTGGGTAGAAACTGGTTAATTCAATTTATATAATATGAGGAATATCTAAAAATACATCTGGCTGGCTGGAGATTTCATGCTTTCAGTTGTATCCACGGGTTTTCCATTGTATTACTGTTATTGTCCTGATTTTTGTAATAGAAATAATTGATTTTTTTTTAATTTGCAGATGGTGAGCTCTATGTACTGGTACTTCCTTTCAAAATTCACAGAATTCTTTGATACGGTAAGTTTCAAAACTATTCCTCTCAGTGTAAATGTTTGTATTAGTTGAGAAAAATCTCTTGTTTCGGGCCACTTTGATTAGTTTCTCATGATATGATGAAAAATTATTTGAATGATCAAAATGATCACTAAAGAAATAGAGATATAAACTAAATTTAAAATCGAAACCATTTTTCTCGAGATTTTTAAAGAAATCTTGAGACTTTTTGATTTTACTTTCTCAACACTAATGTTGTTACTTCTGATAGCCTAATTCTCACTCATTGTAGAACGAAATTCAACAGAATTCAACGGCATAATCAAAATTCAAATATGTTTTGATAAAAAATTTACATCGTGGGTCGATTTCAATAGTGTTGAAGAAGCAAGCAGGACTAGATGTTTTTTTATTTAGTAACAGATGATAATGCTAGAAAAAATTACTTGCTGAAAAAAAATTTATTTCTATGAGTGATACACAATTCACTCAACAGTCGCAGTGGTGGACTGACAGTAATCTATCCAGAATCAACCTAAATTACTGTTTCAGAGAAATAAGGTAGATTGTAAGCGAGGAATCACCGACAATTTTTTCATTTAAAGAGATAAAGATTTGAAGTTGACACGAGGTATGAATAAATGATAGCGATTTCCTTAAACATTATGTTTTTTAACTGTTCGAATGTTATTAAACCCAATTATTTTATATTCCTATATCCTATCGTGTTTGCCTTGAAATTATCTGTTCAACTATGTTTCACGAACTGGTATTTGTTTCTTAATTGGCTGTTGAATTGCATTTCATTGGAAAATATCAAGTCGGCAATGATCCAATTTTGATGATAGTTCTATGTTTGGGAAGATTTGAAATCCATAGATAATTGGTTGAACGATATTAATTAAAATTTTTCTATGACCTGATCAAAACCCGGAAATTGTCAACGTTTTCATAAAGATCCAGTCTATGTATCCTTCGTAACAGTTTTTCGAAATTTCATTTGGTTCTTCTTTAAATAAAGGAAAATCAACAGAAAAATTGGACTTCCACGAATTTTTTTATAAAAAACTAAATGAAACTTTTGAAAAGTGAAACACGACTAATATTTTCCATTAACTCATCATCATAATTGATATGAATTATTATGATACTCATAAGTTACCAGTTCACCATTGCAGTATGGAGATGTAGTGTAATTGTTCGCAAATACGGTATCGCCTGGGACTTCAATCCGGATATTATCAACATCACGATGTCAACAAGCAAGTTCTATGGAACAATATACAGTGAGAGTAATTACTGCTACTTTGGATTTTAGTTTGTTTTTATAGATATCATATAATTGTTGTTTTTCCAACTGCTAGACTTATGTTAGCGATTGTAAGAAGTATAAAGTATTTTGTGTATGCCCGATCAACGAATTATTGATTTAATTGCTCGATATTATTGCATGTTATCTGTACAATTCTTTGAAACGTGTAGCGTGTGCAAAAGGTGTTTTGCTTGAAATATTCTGTTTCATACTGAAATCAGATTACTAGGTGCGTTATTGGTTATATTACATTTTATACACTCTATAATATGTGGAAATCATAGACGTTCGGGCATTCGTTCATGTAATAATCTGGAATGTTGTAGGGAATGACTCCTTAAAATCTTTCAGAACACTACGGAATCACCGTGTTCAGTGTTAATCGCGATATTGCATCATTTTCATTTCTATCCATCAATTTTGTTTTTGTTTTTAGATATTTTTCGTTATGAGGAAAAAATATAACCAGATTACTACGCTACATGTTGTCCACCATGGTATTATGCCATTCGGTGTCTGGATTGCTGCAGCTTATTCCCCAGGTGCGTGTGTTCATTTATTTTATACCGGGTGTCAACGTATTCTTTCACAATCCATGCTTTCCAGAGTTCTAAAGGTATGTAATGAAACTTGGTAGGAGAAAAGAAAATATTGAATAATTTTTCACGGATTCACATAAATTAATCCCAATTTGGAAATTTCAAATAGAATTGTATATTTTAATATTTGTCGAGTGCGACCAAATGATTACAAGACCTTGAGTAGGTACACTAACTTTTTCAGAAACATGTGGATTTTTGCTTATAGAGGTCGTTGAACCAATTCAATTAAACAATTTCATGAACAGTTTTTCCATCTAGTTGAGTTCGTACCTGTGGCGGTGTAAAATTTCAAAAATCACAAATTAAAAAAAGTGAACATCTAGATGCACTTTTCTCGAAGTCAAATTTCCTCGACGAATCGGTTGATTGTTATTCTAATCACGTCCCACACACAATCTAGAATTTATCCTACTGTTCAATTCTGTTTTGCTTCTTGTTTTATATTTTCATAATAATACCTTTTATTTTTTCAGGAGGACAGGTGTCATTCGTTCCTTTATTGAATACTTTTGTACATATCATTATGTATTCCTACTATTTCCTCAGTGCCTTTGGACCAACCATACAGAAATACTTGTGGTGGAAAAAATACCTCACTAGCCTACAAATTGTGAGTATAAATATGTGTTGATTCAATGATTCTTTTTTACATCAACATTGAAAAGGAGCTAAAAAAGTTTTATGATTATGGGATATTTTTTATGTACTCTCACCTTTTTTTTCTTTTCTCATTATTAGCAAATTATTAACAATTTCTATCCAAAAGAGAAAAACTACTTGATAACTGTTTGCTATGCTGTCTTCAGACAATAAAGTAATATGTTTTGATTTGATTTTAACCATTTTTTAGCTTCAGTTCATAGCCATCATGATACAATCCACGCAGCCACTTTTCATAAACTGTCCATATCCCAAAGCTATCTCCTATTGGATAACTTGTGAAACGGGATTGTTCTTATTCCTCTTCAAACAGTTTTATGACGAAGCTTACAAGAAGAAATCACACAGTACCACAACTGAAAAAGGAGTTACGGAAAAGTATGGAAGTCAGGAATCGAAGGAAGCGACGAAGAAGATTCATTAATGGTGCATTTAAAAATATTGATGTTTATATAGAGAAAGTTTTTCTGAATATATGCGAATTTGTTTGTTTTTACATAAATGAGTTATTTTGTAAAAGTGCGAATATCCACATCAAAATTAAAGAAATCTGGCTGTCCATTTGATTGGAGCATGTCGACTATGATTTGTGGCATGTAATGATGTCTTGAATAATTGAAGGAATCTCAGCACCCTATTTTATAAAAACTTAGGTAGCAGCATTCGTTGCTGATACATGCCTGTGAAAGAATTTGATCTAATTTAAACTCCACTTTCCGAAATAATTTCAAATCATCTGCAAACAACAGAAACTCACTACTTTCAAAACGGTATTGAGACCGTTTACGGAGATTTTGAATATTCCTGAAGTACCTACCTGAATCGGACTTGATTTGAAGGAACAAAATCTAACACATACACATATCTTTTCAATTATTTCGAAAGTCTATGAGAAAAACCAAAAATCTCTAGTTTTTCTCTAGTACACCCCTCTCCTGCACAGCGACGCCTTTATTATTAGGTATATATATCAAAATGTGATTGCGTCCATCATACCTTAGATTGTCAGATACTCTGTTGAGCGATACGCTAAACTTCGAGGAACTTGGTCTTCCACCATGCTTTGGAGCATGCATATATTTTTTAAGGTATGACAGAAATAGACCTTCTGAAATCTAATTGCGAAATCTTCGGATTATGTCTATTGAGTATGCAACTATTGCTGATACTTGCATCTATGAGCCAAGAAAAAATAGACCCCCACCTCTTCTTCGAGCGAACTCCAATCCTATATGTGGATATATTTTGGTCCATCAAATCCGTTCCGCCCATATAATTGTTATATTTCGCAATGATATTAGGTCTCGGAATGTGAACATATTTTTTTCTGCTTTGCTATACCTACGGACACTTCCTGCAGGTTCAACACCATAAGTTGTAGATGCTGCGGCAACAACGCTATTGTCCACCCATTTCACGAACAAAATACCATGTTTACTATCGATAGATGATGCAAAAGTTCCTCGAGGCAAATCTTTCATCCTCTTCTTGCTCAGTAATGAGCAAATTTTCTGTCGTCCCTGAAAGTTCCTGTCAGTCCATATCCTTTCGATTTGAAAAAGTTGAAATACATTGATATTGGTGAAGACATAAAATTGATATGGATAGTCTTTATGTGGAATATTTTCCAGCATTTTCATAAGGGGAGTGGTAGATTTTCCAAAAATATTATCTATGTTAGTATTCGCATTCACTTGTTTTCCTTGGTAGAATTCAAAGTTCAGAAAATAACCATTATACGAGTTCAAGGACCACATTTTGAAACCAAGTCTAATCGGCTTTCCTTTTATGAATTGCCTGCACCCGTGTTTGCCAAAGTACCGAATCATAGATTCATCATATGACAGATGCTCAACTGGAACAGAGTTTTTCAAAAAGTTAACATATTTGCTAGCGGTCGAAGTTTGTAGAGTTTATCTTTGACATCTATTTTGGAATTATCCGCACAATGCATGAATCGCATTATCTGGGCGAATCTTTCTCGCCTCATCGCATTATAAACTGCTGCATGTCTGGCTGGGAGTCCCAAAAATGCCGCTTGCTGGGTCTGCAGTCAGAATGGCAACTAAAAACTGTATGATATATTATCATCGATAAATTTTTCGAATATTTCAACAGGACCTTCCACCACAGTTTCACATATTTGCTCAGGAAAAGGGCGCGCATTGGATTGAACTAGATCACCTCTATTTTTCCAGTTGATGGTATCGTTGAGGGTAATTTTCTTTGGAAAATTGTCACTTCGATGATTTTGTGCTTCATTGCCTTCCTCTTCATTTTCCCACTCAATATTTTGGTTGGATACATCATGTGAGGAACCTTCCTCAGGATCTGTATGTTTCTTGAATCTAAACTCTACTTTGGACAAAAGCTGTCGACCAGTTAGATTATCTAAAGTGCCACCTTCATCCTCATTGCTCGAATCTTCATCTGTCAATTCACTGGCGTCGGGTGGTTCAATGTAGATTTCATCTGCGTCATCAATATATGCTAATTCTATTGCTTCTTGTAGAGTAAGGCCATCTCTATGAAACAATAACAGTACAACATGTCTTGTTACATATCAAGACGTGGTCTATAAAGCCTAGCGTTACATATATGTAACTCTGAAATTCAAAGCTAAGTATACGCAACATGAATGAAATCATCAATCACCGATACATTTCACGACGATCACAAACTAATCAAGAGTGTATGTGTGAAATATGCATGCGGAAAATAATGATTTTGTGGTACTTACTCGAAGGTAATGTTATGATCCATAATACACGTACTTTACACAACGATAATTCACTCACGAAACAAATTGCAGCTTCTTTGACGACACACGCGTAGAGCCGGTGTTAATTTTGAAAGAAACGCGTCGCCATCTAGTCGCTAGTAGCATAAGCTCAAATATGATGGAATTAAATGAATACCTCTACAAGTGTTACATAAAAGTAACACTACGTCATAATGGGCTAATATGCTTGCCGTTCCGATTCTAATTCAATCCTTTGGAGTAATGAAATGGACTCAGGAAGAGCTGCGACAACTCAACGTAAAAACTGGCAAAATAATGCATCTTCATAGGAGCTTGCATTCTGAATCATCGTTTTCACGGTTATACTCCCCCAGCCAAAAGGGAGGCCGTGGAGTTTTGAACAGAATGGTACTGGATGGAGCATGTAAAGTTATTAGATCCCCTTCTCTGCTTATTATGCGATCATGCATTTTTCTTCAAGGCAGCAACACGTGCAGTCGATGAACGAACCCAAACTGTGTCACCGAGTTGGAACCTGTTCAGCTGCGGAGAGTGAGAGTCTTCTGCAGCTACATAAAGATAAGCCAATGCATGGGGTCTTCTTCAAGAACATTGAAGATCTTGGCTCATCCAGAAACCTGACCTTTACATTTCTCAGGTCAAGTGAGCTGAAGTCGGAAACCGAGGGATTCATAATGTCCTGCCAGGATGGTGTCTTCAACCTCCTCGTCTACCGTAGAGCGTGTCGTGGGGCAGCTGAGACCATAACGCATTTGCTGTCAGCTTGTCCAGCTTATGCTGTCTATATCCACAGGCATAACGCGGCCCTACAAGTGTTGTACTACCATCTACGACACTCGTACGGTGTAGAGGAGACATCAGTGTTGCCTTATGCTCTGGGGGATATTGAGCCCGTTGTGGAGAATGAGAAGTGCCAAATCTATCGGAACTACTCATTCCCCACCCTCAGGCAAATACAAGCCAACAGACTGAGACGATTCTCGTCATTGAGGTTTCAGCTCCTGGTAAAACGAACCGTCTGAAAAGAGGAGGAAAAAGAGACTAAACATCGAGATCTACTTTTTGATTTCGAGTGATTACTGGGGTAAATGATCCAGCGCGCCCTCCGGAAGTATCGGTGCTTCGGACGGTGACAGGGCCTGACTGAAAAATTCTCAACGGAGGAAAAAAGGAAAAATAGTATATTGTGTATCTAGTAGTGAAAGCAATACATTCCCGGACGACAATGTAAATTGTTGGCCGAGGCGATAAGCCGAGGCCAACAAGCATTGAAGTCTGGGAATGTGTTTTTACTACGAGGTACACATACTATTTTTTCTGAAATCGCAATCAGCATTATCATAAATTGAGAAATTATACTTATTGTTTGCGTGCATTCATTTACTGTCTAAAATGTATATAATCCGTAAAAAATTTTCCCGGATCGTTTACGATACGGGAATAGCTATTTGTATTACTAGGGAGGAAAGTGCCACGCGAAGCGGAGGGCAGTAAACATCCAAGGGAGGAAAAGGCACTTTACTCCCATGTTATACATAAGATTTTTCCTCCTACACACCTTTTTTTGAAAATTTATTTACGACACAAATAGGTAACGAATATAATTAAGAACACAAGAATTATTTATTAAACAAATTTATCAATATATGCTAAACAATTAAGTACATAGTATTGTTTAACTATATTTTAGAATTATTTATGTTAATATTGAATGTGCAGTTTTGAGCAGCACTTATATGAACACCATTGGAAGAAGATAGGGTTTGAACCGGAGCTTTAGTATTTGAAATATTTTTGCTTAGCACATTGTAATGGTGGTAACTTCTAGAAGTGCTTGGCTGATTTTAATCAAGTTCAGGTTCTACATCATTTCCCATAATTTGATCAGAAATTTTTCTTTTTTTTGTGTAAGATTGTTCTACATAACCTTCTACGATATTGGTTGATTTCCAACCGCCATGCTGTTTTAGAGCTAAAATATCCCCACCAGCGTTTACTAACAGAGTTGCTGAAGTTCTTCTGAAACTGTGCCCTGTGTGATGTTTGGCATTTGGAAGATTGAGATATTCTGCAATTTTTTGTGGTATTTTGGATATACTATTCTTGCCAACCACTTGATTTATACATTTGCCTGCTTTAAAGCATACCAACAATCGTTTATGCTCAGTTTTAGGACATAGACAGATATACTTTTTAACGATTTGAACAAAATTTGGGCCGTTACCTGTTGTAGTATTGATAACGAAAGTTCGTTGTTTGTACGTTTTTGAAGTGGGGATATTTATGACTAAAAGATTGTCTTTATCTTCAATATCATCCATAGTCATTTTAATAAGCTCATCACATCGACATGCTTCAGAAATTCCAATAACAAGGACTACCTATGAATATTTTATATCAAAAATTAAATTATTTGCATGGGATTTCATTTCTTACCTTCATTAATGAAAAAGCGTCATCGGGGGCTTCCATTAAGAATGTATTTATTTCTTCTCTTGTAAAAGTTGTAGCTTTATTTGGTTTGTATCCGGCATTTTGACGTTTTAGAAATGCAATCAACTTTGGATATTTAATATCAACATTGTCCTTCATTTGTATCATTGTAGCATTGAATATTTAGACCAAAGTGTTGAAGCTTTTAATGATTTTCCTTGTAGTGAAAAATATGCTAGTAAAACATTCTCTGAATATTTATGTATCTTGTTGTCTTCAGCCCATTGCTTATATTGTGCATATTGTTTTTCATACCTGTCTTTAGATTTTTGTGGTAGTAAGGTTAATGATGCTATGTTGGCTTGTTCCTTAATATTAGGTGGTGTATTTGGAAATTCAAAATCACTTGAATCGCCCTCCATTTTTCAAAAATTCAACTAAGTTTAATGAATGTAGCGACTTTGCACCTCAAAAGTCAATCGCCGTGTTTACTGTCAGTGAGCCACAGCATACTATGCTTTTCTTATTCTGAACTCAAAAAACTTATATCTAAGATTCCTGAAGTAAAAGTTTGTATTGAAGAACTACGTTGAAGTAACATTAATGTTTGATTTTCACCAAAAAACAGAATATACAGGATGTTCTAGAAATTATGGAAACAATATGAATATAATGAATTCACAAGTTTCATCGTTTACAACTTACTTGAAATGAGGGGAAGGAAAAATATGGGTTTCCTCCTTGATTCGAGGGAGGAAAGTGTATACTTTCTATAGGGGTAGAAGGAAAAGTATTTTCCCGTACAGGTTAGTGCAGAAAACGGTCCGGGAAAGTTCGTTTCTTAGCAACGGACTAAAATACTAGATCAGCGTATTTTGAGGCCTGAAGTTGCTCCGACAAAGTGGGCATTCTTGAAAGATTTCAGAAAAAATCATTTATTGATAAGAAATATGTGTGATATGTGAACAATAATGAATTTCTTCTCGATAAGTAAGCTGACACTACTTGTCTGGAGATAAAAATACCCTAATTAATTGAGTGCATAAAAAATATTCAACATAATATCGGAAAAAGATAAATGAAAATACTACAAAACAACACAATAATTAAAACATTTTAAAAGTACGAACATTCTGAAGTGAAAAGTTATGAAAGCACTCTTTTTTAATTGTGACAGAATTGCACATCCTCTGTCACTTGTTTTCTTTAAAACCAAACTACTTTTAAAATTAAATATTGTATGTTGTTTTCAGATAAGTAGTCAACCTATTCTTCATTAATTTTTCGAAAATTTTTGCTCGGTGGGTTAATAATGATAAGGGTGTATAATTATCTACTTCCCTTTTTCCTCCCCATTTTTGGTATCATAATGGAGTTTTTGAAGGTTGATGGCCATGCATATACAACTTTCCATGCATTTATTTAATTATGTGAGTTAAAGGTCTCATAATATAATCAACAATAATTATGAAAATTTTAACTCTTATTCTGTCAATTCCAACCAATTTTTCATTCTTCAGACCGTTCAATATCGTTTTCAGTTCTTTTTAGTTCGTAGGTGAAGAACAAACGAGTTTGCATTGAGATATCTGTTTGGAATAAAATCCTGGTCTCTGGTAATTTTATCAGCAAATAATACAACATTAGAAATAAATTCATTGCAAGGTCTGTAAGCTGCAAATTAATAGCATTGGTATACCGTTGAATAAGACGGTCAGTAAAAAGGAAATAGTTCAAGCAAATCGTGTCTTTGTACATTTATTCAAATATCTCCCATAAGCACTAAACGTGCTTCCAATAAGTGAAACTTGATTAAGTTGTTAGTGAAACAAGAAGAATTTAATACGGAATACCAAAAGGTACTGTTTTAGGGCCCCTTCTTTTTATTATTTACGTGAATGACTTTTTCTCTCTTTGAAGTGACTGACTTATGAACTGTAACGAAGCATATATTTTTGGAGTTACTTAAGCTTCTGAAAACTTACTCACCATTCAGATTATACGAAGGTTTTCAGGGATAAGTTAATGAGTTAATAACCAACTCTGTTGTTAAATCATTTCCAAAAAAAGTTCATATTAATATTAACATTGTTCTTTTTTATCAGTTCTTCCTTCATTTTCAACAAAATCCTTGACTTTTTTCGTCGAATTTCTGCCAAATTTTATGCAGAGCACCAGCTAATATAAATGAGGATATAAGCTCCGCTAAACAATATACTTTTCTTAATTGAGTTTAGTACCAGCATTTCAGTAAGTTACTTGACTTCGTAAACCCATTATATTTGTTGAAAAGTGTTCAGTACCGATTCGACTCCGATTCACCTGGAAAAATTGAGCTCTAGAAGATAAAAGGTAAAACATAGCTTTATACTTCAATTTACAGTTTAAAATGTGCATAATTTCCATAAAAAAAAAGTTTCAAGTCGTTTTAAACTTTTGACGATTTTGAGGTAAACATTTTTTGTCTTCCATTTTATGCATTGAAAATATAAATGATTCAGTCAAACTAAAAATTCTGATTCACTATAATCCCCAGAGAGCTGAAAATTGGTATTGGTCTTGAGTACACTATTGCAATCAGAATATCAAAAAAATCTGAAAACATTTTCAAAGTCAACATCAAAATCATCGCTTTCTTGCTGTTTTATGGTGAACGGTAAAAGTAGTCGTAGAAATATGTATAGCAAAAGTTCTATACCATGCAATTGTGAATAAAAATTATTAATTTTTTTTTACCAATAAACATTCCTGAGATATCGCGATTTTGAAAGTTGACGAACTTGTACACAATATACACAAATTGCGACAACACTTGTGAGGTGCATTTGTTTCAACCAGATTTCCCTGGTAGGTATCTACGATCTATATTGTAATTCAATTATTTCAAACAATATAACAATTGAAAAAAGTAATACTGTTTGAAGTAGAATGAATTATTGTTGTTTTCGAAAAATTTTTAGTTAGACTCATAATCTTCGAATGCTTCAACAGTAATCAGTTTTTTCATTCACTATAGAAACATATTTCCCTCCTGATAAATGATTTTGAATCCATTCATGTACAGGACCTCTGATCCCAATATTTATTGATTGACCTTTTGAAATTTCGTTATCTACCATATCAAATTCTTTTGATAGCTCCAGTGATATTGAAAAACACTTAGCATACAAGATGTTTTTCCACCTCAAACCGGTATGTTATTCTACTTCTAATTGCAACATTTGACTTTTCTACGTACTTATATCTCGATGTAACCAAACCTTATTACTGATGATGAAGGATTAATCCTTCGAAACGTGATGAGCTGATATATCTTCCGACATCTCAAAAATATTAATGATCTATTTTTCGTGGAGTTGACTGAAAGTTTTTTACCCACCCAAGCTGAACAAGACTGGGTAGTTTTCATCTAGCTGTGATTGAATGTTTGTGATCAAATCCAATACGGCAGACTTAGTGTCGCTGGATCTTCAAAAAACCATACTGTCCATTGTACAAAAAATTATTTCATCATGGTAATCAATTAACCACTCTTTTGTTATGATGTTCTCAATAATTTTGGATGAAATTGGTAATAATTGGTCGATAATTACTGATTTTTTTAACACGTTTAGAAATAGTTGTAACCATAACAATTTTTATATTATAGAAAACACAAAATTATTCACTGGTCCATTGTCACAAATATTTGATCAAAGTAGAGGCTGAATTTGGTCCAACATTCACGAAATAATCATTAATTCCTCATGTATTTTCACTGAATATGTTCATTATTTTGGACAATATACTTCACGTCGATTTGCTAATCATTTTGGCTGTTATATAATACTTGAATTATAGTTTTCCATAGAGATTTCGGTGCAGCATTCAAGAAGTAATTTTATAATAGTTATATATCGCGACCCTTATAGTTTTTTCATTAATTACTATTATTATATTGGGTTTGAAGTAACTCTACATCGGAAAAATGCTTTCTTTTAGAAAAATACTAATCTCTGGTTTTAATTAATTTTGAAATATATGAATGAAGCCAAGGTTCAGAATTTTGGTAAAGTTCATTTGAATTCTTATAATTCTTCAGATGCGAAGATGGATTCTCGATTTTTTTGTATAAATAATGATAGTTTTATCGATGCTTCTTTTTCTTGACACATATTTCTTGTATTCAACTCCGCAAATAATTATCTGATGATTACTAAATTAGAAATTAATGAAAGAAAATGATGTTTGCTGATTACTATTCTTCACAACATGATTATTGAGCGATTTGCATTTGTTTATTTCTCTAGGAGGAAATGTGGTGTTACATTATGTAAAATTATTCAATTTATATGTATCATGGCTAGTTTCGCATTGATATAAATCTACCTTATTTTAAATTTTTTGTAGATGTTCATCTATGAAATTCAGAAAATGTCTCATATTTTTATTTGGAGAGTGATAAATTGAACAATTTCCCTTCAAATGCTAAATGAGATGATGAATATTCTTTAATTTTTATATCAAAATTCAAGCAATTTTTAAGAAATTTTCTAAAACTTCCTCTTTGTATACTTCTTGTAGCATAGAATGACTGGAAATTTTGAAAAATTATAGTAAATTTCTTCCCCTGGTCAATGTCATGTTTTTGATATTATTACAATGTACAATTTCATATTTTCATAACTGACTTCGAGTTGATGAATTCTATTCCTCGTGGAACTGGCATTAATATAACATACTTCAATACTATTCTTATCATTGTTATTGGTAATATCGTACCTAAGACCTGTACCAATTTTGAATTATTGTAAACTCACCAAAGTGTGTCTAATTTGCCTGGAATACATTTTTCTCATGTTTTTCCTGTCGACCACGAATTTCCTTTATTGCCACTTCCTCATCTACTATTAGATATTACCGGTAAAAAAATTCCCTGCAATCTACGTAACACCATTAACAAAGTATCTTGGACAATAAGAGCTTTACAGAATTGAAAAAAAAATCGCAAAATTAATTCATCGATAAACACTCAAGTTGAGAAAAAACTAGAAACAATTTTATGTAGATCTGTGTACCTCAAAAAATATTAACAACCCACCTCCTAAATTTATTATTTTCAAATTAGTTTTTTGAGCTTATTTTTTCTCACAAGTTCATCGTTACATCTAGACCTGAAAACGAAAATGGTGGACTTCAGACGACCATCATAACTTCTCCTTACACAAAATACTACTACTCATCCATATTATACTGTTAGAAAATGCACTTAACCATAATCTATACATTTATTTAAACACGTTGAATATCACTTCCATTTTATTTCAACCAATATCTCTGTATTTTTTACTCGCAAATTTTCGAAGATTCACTCTTTCACAAGCCCTAGAAGCTTCATTTTTCTAGTCACGTCCAGCTGTAACCACGTAGAACAATTTGTAATTCTGAGGTATCGTTACAAAACACAAAATTGAAATTAGCACTTAATTTCTCACCTGAAAATCTTTCAATAAATTGGCATTGAAATTATACAACAAATTACCTGAACAGATGAAAACATAGATATATTCAACACAATCAAAAATGAAGATTCAACCTTGAGAATCCAAGACATAGTTTTTAATCACTTTCATGCTTATACTAGCTGAATAAATCTTGGTTCCTAATGTTACTCTGTACAGCTTACATGATGGGGAATTTAATGAGAGCAATAACATTGACATTATCATTATAAGCTTATACGTTCTTATTTTCCATTGTTCACTATGTGTATATATCATTTACAGTCACATTGTTTGGTACCTACTAATTTATCCGTATTGCTTTTATTCATGACTATTAATTGACTATTTCTATGGCATTAAGCAACAGCACTTATCGCTTGACAGATTTATTCATTCATTTATTTATGCCCGAGATATCACTTTGAAATTGTCGAATGAAGGTTATTTATTTATTACTATTATACTCTGAATACCCTGTATTTTGAATATTCATGAATAATGGACAATACTGATTGGTTACCATTAAATGAAAAAATCAGCTATGTAATCCGATATTCCGCAAAAAAACTTACACAATAGGTGTATTATCATCGGCTGTTAGATACTTGGCAGAGTTTTCTACAAGCACTACTCCGTAATGCTCTTTTGATATTACAGCTGAAATTATTTCACGATTCAAATGGTGAAACACCTATCTACCGGTTTCATGGTTCTTGTCAATCATCAGTGAAGGCTAGTTCGACCCAATTGAATCAAAAACTTTTTCAGCTTTTGTTAGGTATCTTTGAAAGTATCGTAGTGTAGTAGTCATCTAGAAAAGACGTAGAAAGGATCGTAATAGTAGTAGTAATCTAGAATAGACGTATTAAATTGGCTCTGTGTCGAAAAGTGAATGAAAGTGGTTCATCGACTGGCTGAAGTCAAAGGTATTTCTCAAAAGACTGGAGTCTCGGTTCCAGACCCCAATGCACTATTTCTATGATTCTGAATGATATTCATGACATCAAACTGAGTAAAAGTAGATATAGAGATTATATAAAAAAACGACCACACAACAAGGATAAAATCCTAGCTAAACAGTTAACCGATGATGATCTCAAAGAGAACTTATCACAACCTTAGCAAGCTGAACACTACTTTGGAAACCAATACCTACGAGAACGATATAAACAATATTGATTCTATCGGCAGCAACCCAACCAAAGCTTAAGAGTTCGTAAATTTTCTGAAAACAGAATCAATCTTCGACAATTTAAGAAAGCTAAAAGGTACAGGAATAGCAGTTAGCAACGATTTATCATACTTCAATCGAAAAAAATAGGAAATAAGCTATTGATTGAAAATATACTAGGTATTTATCACAGTAGACGAACTGAATGCGTTAGAAAACAAAGAAGGCACAACTCACATGAAGATATTCAAAAAAGAAGAAAAGTAGAACCAAACTGAGAAACGACAAAACAACGAATTATAAAACACTGACAAGTTCGAACACGACAACTGGTCAAAAAAGCAGATAATAACTGACTGCATAGTAGTCCTATATATTTTTGTTGGTTTCGGCCTACGGAGTTCGAAGAGTACGTCTCGATATTTAATATTAAGTCCGTTTTTCCTCCTCTTTTCGGACGATGTTCTTTTCGCCAGGAGCTGAAAACTCAACCGGGTTGTTTGATAATTTGTATAATGTTAGAACGCATATTTGGATAGTATACAAAAAGTTGCTACGGCAAAGTGCCAGCAATTTCAAAAAATCTTCACAAAATAAAAAGATATAGGCAAAAAAAAATCGAAATTTTCTATTTCTCCTGTATAACTCCAGAACTAAAGAAGCTAGATCACATAATTTTGTGTCACGTAATTGACCTCTGAAATACGCAACTCTGCCCCCCTTTAACCACCCTTCTATATTTCACCGTCACCGAGATCCACATACATATACTCAAATTTCAATGGCCCTGTATAAAAAATAACAAAAAAAACATTTCCATACTTAACAACAATTTTCTGAACATATTTTGCTCTAATATAAGTAGTTGAGCAAATAGTTTTGTGGAATTAGAAGTTACTATCGAAGCATTGAATAACGATATAGAAATAATAGTTTTGACAGAAACAAGGCTGCTGGATAATACTATTATATTTTTTTAGAAAGAATACAATAAAATTCATAGCGAGGGAACGTTCAATCCAAATGATGAAACGGTAATATATTTGACCACCAATGTACCATATATAACATTGCTGGGACAAAAGGTGTTAGGGTTACTATTGACAAGGACTTAATATAGGCGATTTCGATATCAACATACTGTTACGAGATCGATAAAAATTCCCTAGCTACGCCGCTGAGTCGACTTCGCTAGCGTTTCGTCGATAATTAGTTCCTGAAAAAGTGCAGATGATTTTCGGTATTGAATATTCGGACTAACGGAACTATCGCGAATGGTCTAGCTACACGACTTGAGTATATAAAGCGAGACATTCCACTCGGAAGAAAAGTTTTTATGAAGAAGTTATAAAAAGTTTTTGCAGGAGTTAATAAGTGTTTGGAATATTTAGCTAATTGTATAGATCTAAGTGTTTTATTAGTCAGTGAAGTAGTTGTATGTTTTAACAATACTAAAACAAACAGAAAAACCACATGAGTATTTAAAAGTCCTGTACACATATGAATTCACCTAACTGAATAGTACCCTAGAATAGGAATAGAATGCAAGTCATGCATTGATCATATTTTGTTCGAAAGCAATTTGATTACAGGTTATTGGGGTTAGGTCATCTTAGCGGAAAAATCAGTAGTTTCCAACCAACGATTCGATAATATATTTCGCCCTCCCACCGACTCTGAAATATAAAATTATGGACAATAACACATAAGTAGGAAATTTAAAGACAAACTCATTTTGAATTTTCCATCACAAACACCGTATTTATCCTAGAAACCAGTCTGGAGGGTAAAAAGTTTGATATGTTTTTGTTTTAGGTAAAGTTACGTGAAGAGTTTTGGTTTTACGTGGTCAGAAAATATACTAACAGATAACAAAAAAAAAATGAGAACGAGACTCCGGAACATTAAATTCGGCAGTAGTTTCCTCTTCAAAATTCAAAGTATAACAATTTTTATAAACTCCAAAAGAACATGAATGGTTTGATTGTTATCTCTCGTTGGGATAAATTCGGATACTCAGTGCATGACTGTTTACATTTTCTATAATGAACTGAAATCTATTTCACGATATGAGTCATATGTACGTATATATATTTTATATATTTTTGGATAATGCGTTTGAAACTGATCAATAATTATGATTATTTTTTTAATGTGTTATACAAGAGATGTGGATTATTTCTTACTATCTCTCCTCTTCAGATGTTCCTTCAGGCTCGTTGTTATTTCATGTTTTGTTTGTCCGATATAATATTTCTAACAATAAACTCGCGAAATTTCATAAAACAATTCAATTTCTGTTCAAAAGGTGCGTAGTTTTAATTTTTCGACGAATTTGTTGTCTCGCTGTGTACTCATTTTCATGTTCCTTCTATATCAAGTTTTTAGGAAAGATGTTCAACATGAGGTATTATTTTTTCATGGATGTTATCTGTAATATTGCTTTGACTTCAATGAGTATGAGGAAAAACTATCCACTTTAACAGTTTGTTTTCATTTTCTTTCGGTGTAATTATTTTGAACATAAAAACTTTACAGGAAAGTTTTTTCAGACAGGTCGATTGAAGAACACACACCACAAGGTCAGAGCAATCTGCTGCCATAACATTAACAATCTGTAAACAATATGAACATACTTCTTCATATATTATACTATCAAATGATATTCCAGACTGGATATAAAATAATGGGTTTTTTCGCTACAAATAATAAAAAAATTGTTTATAAAAAGTAATTTACACAAACAACTTTTTGTTAAGCTGAAGAAAATCCGTCATTTAGTAGAATTAATGCAATTGTATTTTCAGAAACAAAATTACCATAAAAAAAACTAAAAGAAATGACCTGGGCTTTATTTTTCTTTGAAGCAAATAACTATGACATTTCCAAGCTCTCACTGCATCCAGTTCTGGTGGGGAGGGAGTCACCAGTTCATTTGTCGGAACCCTCATCAATTAATGGCGATTGGAGTGATTCTAGTTCGCTACAAAGATCAAAAGCGCGAAAACCTGCACAAAATTTGTTCGAAATTCTCACCTTTGGCAGCACGCTGAAAGATTTGAATTAATTGTTGACCGATTCACTTAAAGATTAGTTCGTATGGTGTAGGGAATTCAGTGAAACATAAAAAGGAATATTATTCAAGTGTTGAAAAGTTGCATGGAAATAAGAAACATTTGAAATAAGGTAAATATTATTATAGAGACTGCTTGAGCTGCTACTTTTTTAATTTCTCTCTTTATAATTTTAATGTTAAAAGACACTTCTTCGTGTCTGAAATGTGTCATTCTTCAAAAGCTTGAAAATACATTACTGTAATAAAAGATGATAAAGTAACAGAATTGTAATATCAGATTGCATTAATAGTGATATACACACCATATTCTGGAAAAATAAAGAATATTTGAAATCATATGTATACCTGATATGAGGGATAAATAATCAACAGCAAATGGTAAGATTTTTGCAGTACTAAAGTCTTGGCTGTAAAAGAGATTTCCATTTAATGTAGAAACAATTTCCGAGATATCTTTTGAGTATTGTATAAATCGAGATTCAACGAGTTTTGGTCCATGTAGTTAAAGATTGCAGATCTGGTGTTGTAATAGTGTATATCAGAATGCCTAAAAAGTTTGCTCCTGTAATGTTTCCAGGAGAACTATGAAAATACAGGGTGAATCAGTATAAGACTGGCAATCATCCTACACAGATTCCTTACTTTATTTTGAGGTGTAAAGTTCATGTCAATTTATCTCTTGAAATGCATCATCTCCGACAGAATTGATTGAAGAGAGAGCATTGTATATTCTAAATGCATATGACTGAAAGATTGGTTATTTTGAATTTTCTGTATGCAATCTAAACATTATACGTTCGTAATGACACTATAAGTTTATTTGTTTCTGATATGAATTCCATCACTAGGAGCAAATACTAGAAAACCCAACTATGGTGTGAGTGAACAAAACAGTGTTCATATCTTCTCAACTCCAGATAAACTCGTCAGCTCGAGAACGGTTCAAGATAGAGCAATTCTGCAAACGTCAATCGATTCAAAATTATGGAATTAGTACACTCTGTGGATTTCAAGTAGATTGAAGAACGAAACTAATGACTGGAAAAAAGGGAAAAAGTCCAAAGAGATAGACCCCTAAAAATCATGAGAAATACAAAATCAGTAGCCACTTGAAATTCGTACAATATACGCGAAATTTCATGCTGATTTCGAAGATATATGATATGCATATGCTCAGACACAAGGTTAAGCATAAAAAATTAATAAATTAATAAAACGTCAAAGATTTCCTCGCACAATAAAATTTTCAAAAATATTCACTCAACTTTTTTCAAAAACTTGCAAACTCTCTTCAGACTTATTTTGAAGAGCTGATTTCAAATCATACCACAAAAATAAATTTCGAAGAAGATATGATAAAATTTTGGAAATAGATGTCTTGAAAACAGAGAAAAAGTTCGAAGGGCCCAAATGCTGGTGATTATGACCTCCGTAGAATTTGTGAATGGTTTTTGAAAATGCATGAAGGAGCGAACGATCTTTTCAGATATTGTAATAGTCACGAATGAGGCCATGTTTTCCTCCTGTTTGGTGAATGAATAAACACATTTTTAACATAAGTTACGCTCAACGCTACTCAATCTGTAAGTCATACCATTCTATGTGAACAAAAGTGGCGGTGCATGAGATATTTGGGACAATTTCCTGTCCCTAACATTTATTGTGTGTTGCCATGTAGGTAAACTTGTCAATAATATCTACCAATTACAAAGAAAAAAGACCACGTTTCTTTTTCACTTAAACATTTTTATTCAATTAGTTATTAACAATCGAAAGAAAATTTTTTCAGGGAAGTATGACCACATACCAGCGTGTCTTCAACACTAATAATTCATGGAAATTGATAATGAGAATGCTGAAATATTTGACGTCAATTAGATCATCGAAAGTTTTACTTCGCTCAATACAGTTTCAGGAAAAAATAGCAGACTCACACTTTTGTCATGCTCAACATTTTGTCTCAAACATGTTGGACTCCAAGCCTCACCCTCTTCTCACCCTCAACAACTATTCACTTTGAAATAATGTGTGGAATCAAGGATTTAGAAGGTGTAATTGAGACGCGCCTTCGCCACATTTTCAAATTTTCCAACTTTCAAAAGTATTCAGGAGGATGAAAAATACTCCGATATGTTAAAACAAATTGGCATTTTGTGATCATAGGGGAGATGATATCTTCGCCCTATGCTTCCTCAGGACATACTTTCAGTTTTTCGTAAATATCTCAGAATCATCTACCTTTCTAACAGTCCAACACTCATTTGTCAATTCATTTGTCTAAAGAAAATACGAAGAAAAATATGTCAATATACCACAGTAACTACGCCACTGTTTTACGAAAATTGAACACTAACATCAAATCATGACATTTATAAACCCTTATTAGTACACAAACCTTTTTTTTTTCAGGAGTTTTCATTACCATGTATCTTAGAGGGGGTGCATTTCAGGATATACATTGATGAAAAATTCTCACCTCAAAATGGGGTAGGGAGTCAGTGTATGAAGTTTGTGTGTCTTATAATACAGGGTGAATTGAAAAAAATGTGATTTTGGAAATTCACGTAACAGGTTCGGGTTCCCTCAATATAAATAGGTCACGGGATTTCTTCCTGAGCACATATTCTACTTGGCTGGACCCATTTGGTCGATCATCAAGTGTGATATCCAGTAGTGACATACTCTGTACTTTTTGATAAAGAGGATTTGAGGATTCTGAGTTTTGTTTTCTTTCAGTTCGAGTTTATCTCCAATAAACCAACCTTTTGCCACAATGAGACGCATTTTATCTGTCGTTTATGTATACTAGGAACAGAAATAGTCCAAGTATGGAGCCTTGAGGTACACCATGTTTGAGATATGTTTTTTTGTTAATTAAATCAATACATTCATATCTATAGTTGTAGCAAGAACCAATTAGGTCTGAAATAGTAGTGTCTCTCAGTACGTTATGACCTAATTTGTCTTAGTGAATCATGTGATGGACAGTCATATGCCTTGGTCAGGTCACATACATTTGTTCTGCTATTTTCATTATCAAGTGAATGTTCAACTCCTAAATATCTCGAGAACTAAAATTACTCGATTAATTTATAGCACTAAGAACTTCATACTGACAAACCGGTTCTAGAAAGAAGGTTTCAATAGGGGTGATTTTTTTTTTGAATTGTTATCTTCTTCAATAATTTGTATTCTGTTTGAATCTCCCATTGCGTTTTACAGGGTGATGAAGAAAGAACTGCGATTTCATTCATATAGGAAGAGATTTGATGAATTTACGTCATTAAGCATAATAGGAAAACAACTTAATTGAGTATTTATGTGTGAAAAAAATTCTTACCCAATCCAATAAATGAGAGCAGAGGAAAATAAAATCGAGTCAGTTGAAAACAAGTCAAGTGAGCTGGTACCATTTTGTATGTGATTGAGAATTCTGATCTGGAATCAGGAAGGGGTGAAATTTTGTGTAAAATGTAAAATACAACGTAATAATAATAATATTCATCATTGTATATTTAAATACAAATATGCACATTCATTCACAGTTAATTAAATTAAAGGATAATAGTGGGAGTTACACAAGAGACTTATTTAATTTGAGCCTCAAAGAATACACTAGTTTATGCAATTCAATACGAGGACGACAGTTATAAAGTCATTCAATTGGTTTCTGAATTTATTTTCATTTATTGAACTTTTTATTGCAGTTGGTAGAATTTTGTATATTTCGACACTGAGGTAGTTGTAACTTTTTTGTCCTATAGTTTCGAATATTCTGCAACGCAATAATTGGTCACTTATAAACAAATCACTATGACATAACTTTTGAAACACTTGAGATATTTTGCTCATACCTGTTTGTTTTTTCTTCGAAATGATTTTAACTCTCGGGAATATTGGATGCAGCCCAAAAAAAAAGCAACACGACAGCTTGTCATGAAAAGACCTTGCGTACAAGATATTATTGAATTGCATTCTTGGGTTTTTCCAACCTCTTCGTTAACAACGGTCATGGCTAGCTTGTATCTCGCAGAAAAGCCAAGTTGTTCTTATTAGGAACGCGTAGATGTGAATTCCCACCGATTAAATTTTTTCTCACTATTTGCGAAAATAACAAACAGATAATTACTTGAATGAAAAATATTCAACTAAGTAAATAATTATTGAACCGATTCTGTTGATACTTGAAAATCCAGTGAACTTTTATATATCCACAAAAGGTTTAAAGTCATCAATTTTTCAAAGAGAAAACCAAAGTATCAATATTGCTTTTGAATCAGATAACTTGTAGTACTTGTCCTAAGTTTAATATTGGTCAAACAGATGAAACCTTCGAAAAGAGGATAACGGCACATTTGTCATATTGACGAACATTAAAAGGAATAGGCTTCGTAATAGAACAGTTTTCTACAGGAAGAAAGTGTTATCTTCAAGTTTGCCAGGAACTGTTTTTAGAGTAGCATTACTTCCCCTCTGATGTTTTCAATTACTGCTGGTAGATGATAAGCTGGTCATAGCGTCGCTATGATATCTGCAAGCACATGCTAATGACTTGATGATATTGGAATGAAGCATACTTCCTTCAGTATGTACTCGATACCATATGGTGTGAGAGGAAGGAAGTGCCATGAAAAATGACGGGAAATTACCCATCTCAAACGAACGAACGGTTGAAGATAAATCAATTTAGCGAACGCCAATCGATGCAGAATGATAAAATCAGTATAGTCTGTGAATTTTGAGTCAATCGGCCAAACATAAAATCACACCTAAAAAGTCCTAAGGGGTAGATCCCTGAAAATCACGTGAAATTAACACTATGAAGGCGAAATTGTATTCTGATTCCAAAACTATGTGATTTGTATATGCTCACATCGAAAATTCAGCATAAAAAAAGAATATGTCAAAATTTTCTCACGCGAACCAATTTTCGAACGTTTTCAAATAACCGCAAACGTCCTGATTACGAATTATTCTACAGAAATGAATTTAGAGGAAGGATTAACGAAATTCTGGTTGATTTTTAGTCGAAGAAATGCAACGACTTACCATTAAAATCAACATTTCCTAAAAAATACGAAAATTACCCCTCTCAACTCAACATCAACTCTTCAACTGACGAACAGTTGAATATAGACCAATTCTGCGAACGCCAATCGATTCAGAATGATGAAATAAGTATAGTCAGTAAATTTTGAGTCGAAGAGTCCCAAGGGGTAGACCCATACAAATAATGATAAATACAGAATCAGTAGATTCACTTGAGATTTGCACTATAGACCTAGGTACGCAAAATTTCATGCTGAGAGACAAAAGAAATAAAGCGTCAAAATATCCTCTCTCGATCTGATTTTTGCAAATTTTAATCTGACATTTGTCAAAAAACCGCAAACGTCCTTTGAATGTCTCGACTAAATCAAAATTGGGATCCCGGAATTAAAGTCAGGATCTTAACTATTGAGTATAGAAGCGCTTCATTACTAACTAGCCTAAACGAAGACAAAATATTGGATGCCTTGGAAAATCTGAAGACGGGACAAAGTCCAATATATCCAAATTGGGGTAATCAAATTCATTGCTAGTTCTTTGGGAGAGATCAACTTACTGTTGCAGAAGAGGTTTTTCTAAAGCAATATTTTTTTTTAGTTCCAAACCATATTGCTGCAAATTATTGTATCTAATTTATAGGAAAATTGTTGTCTAAAAATCGTTGTTGCTCAGAAAAAGTCACTCAATTTTCTCAGTGGTTAATTTTAATTTAGTGTTTCTGATGATCTACTTTGTTTTCTTTTTGCAGAGTATCCATAACATAGTTTGGATATCAGTACGAGAGGACAAAAATGAGTATTCTTGGAAGGCTGGTGGAAAATATAAATCTACGTCTAACACAGCATGTGGGTAAGTGAGATAAACCGAATCACTTCTTTATAATGTAGATATACATAGTGGCCGTCTAAAGTCCCATCCTTACTATTTTTTGAACCATCTGATATACCGCAAAATTGTGGTCTTGAAAAGGAGATGAAAACCAAATTTTCCATCAGAAAATCACAGCTAATAGTTTTGAAATATCTGCTGAGCGCCATCTTCAATAATTTTCTTTAATAGAACACCCTGTATATATATTATTTCAATTTCGAAATGTGCTCATAATTGTCAACAGTTTTCTCCAAACCACTTAACTCCTAAATTCACAATAAAAATTAATTAGTTTGCTAAATAATTATGGTTTATTTTTGAATAACACTTTTATTCCACCCCAACAATTATTTCATCAAGTGTTCTAATAGCCTCCCCCTAAATCTTGAAGTGCCCTATTATAAATAGCTTCTCTCACGTTGGCGAAAGTTTTTTCACATGTATCTATAACTCTGTATTCCAACTCTTTTGATGTTTGGCATTCAGAGGCGTAGATTTTCAACTTCAGATATCTCCAAAGTAAAAAAAGTTAGAGGTGCGAGATCCGGAGATCTTGGTGGCCATTCTGTTCGTTTCCTGTGACTTATCCATCGCCCAGGAAAGTTTGTATGAAAAATTCTCTAACCATGCGATTGAAATAGGAAGGTGCTCAATCCTGCTGAAATATGATTTCATAGTTTCCAAACTCTTCCTGATTGTTTAATACAATTTGTTATTCGAAGTTCGATTTCAATTTTGAAGATTTTTTCAAAGAACTCCTTTAAGATTGCCTATGATGAAAATCGGTCCATCAACGCTATTGCCAAAATTCTAGCCCAAACATTCACCTTTTCAGGAAACTGGGTATGATTCTGTCTGAAAATATGCGAATTAGTATCGCTTCAGCATCGTAAATTCTGTTTGTTGATTTTTCCATAAAAAATGTGCCTTCGTCTGAGAAACATACACGTTTCTGGAGCCCCATCCTCCTCCAATCGTTCTTGTTAACCACTCACAAAATTCATCCTTCGTGAGAGCAAGTCTGATTTTAATTTCATAGGGATGAAACTTTTCTTTTTCTTTGAACACTTTTTGATTTTTTTTATGGAGCTGCCTCAGGGGCCAGGAAACCGAATTGCTGAGGATAGACTTGGCCAAATTTTCACCCCTTCCCACCCCTTCGAATTGCATTTATTTTCTCTGTCTATTCCTGGTAATCTCTTTCGTTTAAACATTTTTCTCATAGATAAATCAGTGCATGAACTTATATAAACTTACCTCAACTAGTAAGAGACATTTCAATTTATTCTTTTTTTTTCCAGATCCACGTCTCGCAGAATGGCCTTTGATGTCCAATCCACTCTTAGTAGTAGCCATATCTCTCACGTATTTTTATGCAGTGAAAGTGAGTTGAACTGAAATGTTAACTGAGTATTCCAAGAGAATAATAGCTGAATAATTATTCGAGTATACAGGGCTTTACATTATGAGAGATAATTTGGATGTAGTTATGCAGAAACCTACCAACCATTAGTCTACCGCAGGCAGTAGTCATGAGAAGCAGCAGCATGCTGGAGGGCATAACAGCTCACAACATTCTGGGAATGCCCTTAGACATCATGCCTAAAACTATCAACCTTCACACGTCCTACACTGTGGTCTTCCACGAAAGAGAAGACTGGGTTCGGAATAAAACTGACCTATGTAGGGCAAATGAATGTTGGTTTACCGATGGTTTCAAAACTTTGGAAGGTGTCGGAGCCGGAATATACGGGATAAACTCAGTAGTGAAACGCTCATTCAGTGTGGGTAAATTAGCTACGGTATTCCAGGCAGAGGTATATGCCATTGAAATGTGTGCAAGGGAGCTGGAAAATCGACGCCACACACGAAAAACAATAAAAATATTTTCAGACAGTCAAGCGGCACTGAAAGCGCTTGAATCCAATTGCTTTAAATCCAGAGCAGTATGGAACTGCAGAGAAACCTTAAACCGGCTGGCACAACGCAACAACGTTAACCTAGTCTGGATACCAGGTCACACGGGCCTAGAAGGAAACGAAATAGCGGACGCCCTAGCAAAAGAAGGGGCCGAAACAACGTTCACTGGGCCAGAACCGGTAATCGGTATAGCACATAGCACTGCCAAGAATGTCATAACATCCTGGGCTGACAACAAAAGACTCGAGTACTGGCGTAGTCTACCGGGCCTAGCCCATTCCAAATCATTTATTGCTTGCACAAGGAATAAACAATACTCCGACAAGCTGCTAGAACTCAGTAGAGCACATCTCAGAGTTATAGTAGGTTTGCTCACTGGCCACTGCAAACTCAAACACCACATGCATAAAATCGGACTTGCACAAGCTGCAGAGTGCCGCCTATGCATAGAGGAGGATGAAACGGCTAAGCACATTTTATGTACATGCCCCGCAGCGGCCAGAACCAATTTTCAACATTTGGCAATACAACAGTAAGGCCAGAGAACCTGGTAAATTGTTCTCCCAACGTACTCCTCAATTTCGTTAAGAGATTGGATATACTGGGAGAAATATAACCATAGGGTGAGCCACAATAGGCCATTGGCCGCAGTGGAGGGCCTGATATGGGCCCATTCACGTTCAAACCTAACCTAACGTACCAACCCACAAAAATCATGAAACGTTGTTAATACGAATATGCATTTAAAACTCATTCTGTTATTTGCAGAAGCCTACCAACCCTACAACGTCAGGGTTGCGATGTGTTGTAGGGTTGGTAGTCCATGCTAATAACAGAATGAGTGTTTTGATACATGCATATTGACATTAAGAATCTTTCTCTTCTTTTGTGGGTTGGTAGGATTGTGCATAACCACGTCCATTTTACGTTTGTGTTAAACCAGACAACGGAATAATCTGAAATTTCGATAATTTGTATGAATTAACATACTCTACACGCCTGATAGTTTATTAAACTACAACTTTTGACAACAACTCTTTGTACACAAGCGAGAATGTTGAAATATAAAGAGTGTTCCATTTGAAAAACTTGAATTCTACTAATTTTTCCATGTCGACAAAGCATTTGGATTTTCTAACAAACAGAATATTAATATGGGTGTGAAGTAAGGATCATTCATCAATTTGATCGTCTTTGTACCAACAGAGAGTTCAAGATTACCAGCGTTTATTGAATTAGATTTTCGCCAGAAAAAATTGTTATTTAATTTAGTAGTAACCCATATGTATTGGGAAATAATACAAAAAATTGTTTGGAAAGTAATAAGAAATCATAACAATTCAAAATAGACGCAATAATAGTTTAAAATATTTCGATAGAGATTTATAATGGATCTGGACACCCTAATAAAAAGAGACGAAAGTTCTTAATTTCTCCATCCTTTTTGTCAGGGAATGAACTCTGTGATTGGTTACTATAAGGTCAGGCAGTATAAATGTCATTTTCAACTGTAGCTGTCATGTCATTCAAACTCCCCGCCATTATGGTAACCAATCACAGAGCGCGCCCCTGGCAACTAGGATGGAAAAATTGAGAACTTTCGTCTCTTTTTATTTGGGTGTCCAAATCCATTAGAAAACTCTATTGTGTCGATATAAATACAGATCATCCCGAAAAGCCCTGTATATTTATTTACTACAACTTTCACAGCAATGTGTTTGGTAATGAACCACATTTCATTCAGAATCGCATCAGTGATCATCGAAACATCAGACACCTCTTTTTCTTAGGCTATTGATGAACCACTAGTGAATATATTTCCTTATGAAAATTTCAGGTATTGGGTCCTGCATTGATGAAAAATAGGGAACCATTTCAACTCAAGAAGACGCTCTTCGTGTATAATTGCTTACAAGTATCATTGAGCTCATGGTTATTCTGCAGTGTAAGTTGATTCATAGACGAATTGAAATTTTTTTACCGAAGAATCATAGAAAAGTTATCAAATCAAGGCCAAAAATTATTTCTACTACCTCAGTAAAAAACTATATTTTCGGCCAGTAGAGGAGGGAGAAAAATTACGCTTTTCCTCCCACCGGGATTTTCTCAAATTGCCACTTTCCGCTGAAATATCAACTACTTCTTTTTGATGATTACTTAATGACGTAATATGTATCTGCTTGCAAGGTTGCTTTCCATTGGAGAAGAGCTAAGTATACAGAGTTATCAACGTGATCCCTAGAAGAACTTGGGATAGAAGTGAATTCCCGACCAGCGATCATTTTACTAGCAATTTCCCTTTTTCTTGTCAATAATTTTGCGACATATTTCTCAGCAATCTTTCCAGACTCTCAACGTCCATGCTGCTTAAGTGTCACCAAGTCACCCCCTGCATTGACGAGCAACGTATGCGAAGTTTTCGGATACAATGACCGAAATAACAACAATAAATCTGGATTGCGATATTTTGGGCTTTCTGACATTTTTATATTCTCTGTTTAAAGCTGAGATGGACATTCCGTTTATTATGTCATCAGAACCAATAAATGTGCTTTTTTTCTTGGGTTTTGTGACTGGAAGGATAGCTACCACCATATCGCCATGATCATCAAGGTCTTTGACGTCCATTTTAATTAGTTCTTCGCATCTACAAATAGTATATCTGAACTGAAGAATAATGCATATTTTATAATTCGATAAGAGATCCTCAAGAGTCAGTTTGATTTTTGGGGAAATTATAATTTAAACGACCATTCATCATACAACTATTTCTTGACTTCAAATACTTTTCTACTCTGCGCTTTTCTAACCATGCTTCGAACACACTATATAATCGATTTATCAGGAAGGAGATGCATTGAAATCAATTTTGCCTCTCCAGCGGGATCTTTTGGCAAGTCATCTTCGCGCTGGAACTTATTTTCAAAACTTAGAAGCAGCTTAACTCGATATTTTGTTATAGCTGCCTATAACAGTTCCACAACTATCACGCATTATCATTTTTAGGGCATTATGAAAATGACGAAATGACGAAATTGAAGATAGCAGAAAAACTTATACACATACCTCAGGAGGAAAATCAATGTTTTCCTTCCTTAGTCTTCAAATTGCTATATTTTTTTCAGCCTATAAAATTGTGATATTTCCGGTATACCCAAATCGTTCCCATATCATTCATTTTTAACTAAGAGCAATTTGAGAATGCTAACTCGTGAGAAGATGTTATGAGTATGGTCCTTTCGAATTAAGTTTCAGAAAGGCGTCAAATTTTTTTAGCCATTTAAAACCATTTCACACTAAACAAAAATGCTCAATTCAATAATTTCAGATAGCTGCTGCAGGATGGTTGACTGGAGAATATAATTTCATGTGTCAACCACTTGACACCTCAACTTCACCAAAGGCAATGATGGTAAGTACTTCAAACCTTTACCACAATGTTTCGATAATGAAATATAGATTTGAGATGTTATTTGTTTCATCATATATTATATTCTCAGTGTGTGACATCATAGAATTAAATCATATCCTTTGAAATTCACCAAAAAAAAATTCTTCTTCTTCTTCTCTTTGTTTATTGGATTTCTGACTCCTTTACGGAATCAATTTCTCCAGATCAGGTAAGTATAACAAAAAAAATGTTTTTATAATTTCACACAAAAAATTTCTTGATAATGTTATTATACGATGATACGATGATATACCCTCTTTTTCCGACAAATCCGTTGTCATCGGGCCTGGCTACCCGCGTAGAGAAAAAGATGGCAATGATTTCACAAATATCTCCACAATCGAAAAACTATTTAACATTTTCTAGATCCAAAAAAGATAACTATAACATCGGACATCACCAACACAAATTAGTTTCGTTCCAACGCAACATCCACGTGCCATCTTTGTGAAGGACGAAAAGCATGTCCTCTCACTTTCGCAATCGGACCGGAACTGACCAAAAACAAATAACATCTAGGAATATTTGTGTTGTGTTGTCATGGGCTTTTTGCTGAACGGGTTCCAACTCGGTGACAGTAGAATCGGAACTGCAGGCATAGTAGTCGCAGCAACTTTGTTCTTCCCCAACAGTTCTGATGACCAGATCTGTCGGGTGATTATCTCTAAGACATGGCGTTGTTCCACCCCTAGGTAAGTATACGTCTCTCTGGCATCAAGATGATGTAGGATGCTTCCTTTTACGATCTGAACGTCCTGTCCGTATTCCTCGCATCGTCCACTTTTGACATGAGCCTTATTAAACAAGTGGGGATCAAGTAATAAACATATTTTAGAATAATATTCTTTTACAAACTATTCAAAAACTCTCGAAATCTGGAAAACATTTCGTCGGCAAGTATCTAAAATACATCCATTACTGTTTTCTGTGATCATTGTATCAGAACTTTTAGTCGTTTATGAAAAAGTTCAATAAGGAAAGCTTCTGGAGTACTTTATAGTCTATATGATAATTTAAGAATGATTTATATCGGATTCAAAGTGAAGACTGGACTGTTTTCAGGTTTATTACCCATCATCAGTATATTCTCGAATTGAATAGTTATGAAACTTCACACGTTTAGTTAGAGTTTTCAGGTAAATTGATAGGAAACTCTGAGGTTATCACCAGCATTCACATAATCACCCTTTTCATTTATTGATAGTTTATATGGGGTGCAATGCCGAGAAAAGTCATTTTCCCTTTAATAATGTCCACCCAATATTACTCGTTCAATGATTTTCTGTAGTTGAATAAAATCATAAGAGAATAAATCAAGCTGGAAATATTTCATTTTCTCCGGGATGATCGTCATTATAATCAGATACCGACACATATTTTGTAATTCTATGAAAACTAATTTTTGATCTTTTTCATAATTGCAGATGGTAAGCGCTATTTACTGGTACTTCATTTCGAAGTTTACGGAATTCTTCGATACGGTAAGTTTCGAAATAGTATATTGTGTATCTAGTAGTAAAAGCAATACATTCCCAGACGACAATGTAAATTGTTGGCCGAGGCGATAAGCCGAGGCCAACAATCATTGAAGTCTGGGAATGTGCTTTTACTACGAGGTACACATACTATTTTTTCTGAAATCGCAATCAGCATTATCATAAATTAAGGAATTATACTTATTGTTTGCGTGCATTCATTTACTGTCTAGAATGTATACAAGCCGTCAAAAATTTTCCCGGATCGTTTACGATACGGGAATAGTATATTGTGTATCTAGTAGTAAAAGCAATACATTCCCGGACGACAATGTAAATTGTTGGCCGAGGCGATAAGCCGAGGCTAACAAGCATTGAAGTCTGGGAATGTGCTTTTACTACGGGGTACGCATACTATTTTTTCTGAAATCGCAATCAGCATTATCATAAATTAAGGAATTATACTTATTGTTTGCGTGCATTCATTTACTGTCTAGAATGTATACAAGCCGTCAAAAATTTTCCCGGATCGTTTACGATACGAGAAAGTACTTTCCCGTACAGTTTAGTGCCGAGAACGGTCCAGGAAAGTTCGTTGCTTAGCAACGGACTAAAATACTAGATTAGCGTATTTTGAGGCCAGAAGTTGCTCCGAGAAAGTGGGCATTCTTGAATGATTTCAGAAAAAAAATATAGTAGAATATAACACCCACAAAAGAGTTAATGAAATAGAATAATATTTAATGCTTTCTATATAAATTATCCAGAGGTTCAAAGATAAAAACCTCGTGAATATTGAATCACATAGGTATGAGTGAAAAAATAAATTGTCGAAAATATCAGTCATCGTAAAATGTACTGGGCATTTCTTGGAATAGAATGCGTCGCTGTGTTTATTTTTATTTTTGTTGTTGTGTTTATAGTGGCATCTAGCCACTATGTATTCTGAGTAGGCTTTGTTACTACCTCTATACGCCACCTTCGCATTAACATTATTAATTTGAACCTAAAAGTAGGTCGTCAAGGACTCACACTAGTTGAGAAATGAAATTTATTGATTTGATTGTGTCAAAATGAATTTAAAAAATTATAGCTCATACCAGGGCTAGAATATTCTCACACGTTGTCACGCCCCGGCATTTTATTGTTGCACATATCTCAGGTAACAAACTAACTTCATCTGTATGTCATCAATTGGTCATGTCTAACGCCAGTTTGACCTCCAAAATGACGTCATAATGAAGTAAATATGACTTAAGTCGCAGACGTTTGACTTCTTTATTATGACGTCAAAATGAAATCAGGATGACGTCAAAAATACGTCCTTAGAGAGAGTGGTGTGACGTTTAATTGACGTCAATATGTATCTACCTGAATAATACAATTTTATCGTTCGTCAAATTCGATCGCACAAGTAAAAGAAAACATTTATTATTCATTAATAATGAAGAGGAAACATTTACTAATCGAAAAAATTAACATTTTGAAGCAGAGTAAAAATAGAATTCAAGAAATACAAACTACCCGAAACAAAGTCGTCATTCTCAATAGCTCAAAGCTTTGACATGACGTGCGACTGACAGTCTCATGCAATATATATAAGGGTCATCATCAATCACAATCAGTAATAATGACCTTTGAGTAACGTTATTTGTGTGGCGTCCTATTGACGTCTCATTAAGTACTTACCTCAAAATTACGACATTTCTGAGTCTTCTGACGTCCATGACTCTGAATGACCAAGCATTGACGAATAAATTACGCCAACTTGTTACTTGGGAAGATATCTTCATTTCTTTTCACCAAGTTTGTGAAACATTCTGTATAAGATTTTTTGAAACCAGTGCTAGGTGGTTCAAACTTTATGCGATATACTATTGAAAAAGTCAAAAAAATTAATCGACATACATTTTATGATTTTTGGAGAATCTGTTTACTTTAATTTCCTTTCAAGAAAAATCACCTTTGTTTCGAATTTTCAGGCTTTCTTTATCATGAGGAAGAAATATACTCAAATTTCCACTCTACATGTGATTCATCATGGTATTATGCCGTTTGGATGTTGGGTCGGTGCTGCCTTCTCTCCAGGTGCGTATTCAGTTTGAATCTCAATGGACTGTTTGATTGAAAAAAATTGTTTTTCTGAAATCGTTCAAGAATGCCCACTTTCTCGGATCAACTTTAGGCCTCAAAATACGCTAATCTAGTATTTTAGTCCGTTGCTAAGCAACGAACTTTCCCGGACCGTTTTCGGCACTAAACTGTACGGGAAAGTGCTTTCCCGTATCGTAAACGATCCGGGAAAATTTTTGACGGCTTGTATACATTTTAGACAGTAAATGAATGCACGCAAACAATAAGTATAATTCCTTAATTAATGATAATGCTGATTGCGATTTCAGAAAAAATAGTATGTGTACCTCGTAGTAAAAGCACATTCCCAGACTTCAATGCTTGTTGGCCTCGGCTTATCGCCTCGACGAACAATTTACATTGTCGTCCGGGAATGTATTGCTTTTACTACTAGGTATACAATATACTATTGCCTTTCGTGATTATTTCACTATTTATTCTTTTTCAGGAGGACACGTGACACTCATTCCTTTATTGAATACATTTGTCCACATTGTAATGTATTCCTACTATTTGCTGAGTGCATTCGGGCCCTCTGTACAGAAATACCTGTGGTGGAAAAAATACCTCACCAGTTTACAAATGGTAAGTAGATTTTTTTTTCCTTCAATATTCTAGAATCATACTGATCCACCTAACTGCAAAGAACTGCTATCATCACCAAATAATGATCAAGTTGCCATTTTGGTGGTTCCTGAGAATATAATTTCAAGTTCGACTCTAGAGACTTTGACACCTGCACGTGGATGGCG
Organism: Chrysolina americana; assembly: GCA_958502065.1. Classification (NCBI taxonomy): domain Eukaryota; kingdom Metazoa; phylum Arthropoda; class Insecta; order Coleoptera; family Chrysomelidae; genus Chrysolina; species Chrysolina americana. The sequence continues at coordinate 93,806,270 of OY293413.1, read as the reverse complement.
GAAACTTCGCCAAAATGAATAAATCAACTGATGTGATAGTCTAGGATGACTAAGTGTAGGAACCTCGTCAGGGTTAAAAGATGCTTCAACTGTCAAAAATTTGGCCAAGGATTACCAAGAAAGAACCACTTGTGCAGAACATGATACCTAAGATTGCAAAAAATAAAAAAAATGCTGCTTCAAAAAAAACGAAACGACTGATCATGGAGGTGGTAGCGAAGAGTGTGCTACTTATAAACGTCGACTTCATTCCTAACACCGAGAAATATCGAAATCGGGCAGATTGATCTATAAAAATCTGACTAGCCGAGACAAAGGTAAGCAAGAGGCTACAAAACACATACTTGGTATACTCTTGCTACAAGAGCCATACGCTTACAAGGACAACCACGATATCTGAAGTACTCACAATTTGGAATAGCTGAAATCTTGGTCATTGTTTTAGTTGTGTGGATAAGGGAGCGAGTGCCCTAAGAATTGACAGCTGTTTCAGTGGGACGGTGAAGAGAAGCTGTATTGTGGTCAGGGGCCGTTGGTGTCTCGTAGGTGGTTACTTGAATGCCAAAGCTGTCATTTGGCATTGTGAGGCTACATATGCTAAAGGGCGAGTAGTAGAAGATTTCCTTGACTCAAGCGTAGTAAATATTCCTGGTGAATCTAATACCTTTGAAACTCCTAATTTACGTTGTAACATAGATTAAACAATGATCGGTCATGCTCCTGAAGAACGAACCTTGAAACATAACAAATGGGGGTCCAAAGCGACCATAGACTGAAAGCAATTACCATAGAGTCCGAAGTAGTTGAAACTGGAAACAAAGTCCCAAACTGGATTTATTGGAGCAAATATCATAGAATATTGCGGCTGGATTAGCTCACCTGAATTTGCAAAGAGCTGCTGATATTGACATGGCTGTAGATGGACTAACTAGGGCTGACAGAGGCTAAATTCCGGAAGATCAACACAGGGATCATACCACTAGATAGTAGGCCTCTGACCTCTCAGCGCTTGAATACGAAGTTGGAGATGCCAGTAGCTCAAGAAAGGGCCAGAAGGAGCCACAAATCTTGGACAGAAACAGATGTTTTGAAGAATTCATATCAGGCCACATTCATAAAAAAACAAAACGACAATATATATGAATATACTGGAGTTTTATCCCAACACCAAACTACTATTTTTTAACACCTCGACACGTGTTTCGATCACTAAGGGATCATCTTCGAGAGGAAGATTAAACTAACAAAAATAGTGGTTTTGTGTTGGGATAAAACTCCAATATATTCATTACTACACCAAAGGTTCCAAACAGTGCAGTATAGGACAATATATAATATAGCAAAAAACGAATCAGTTCATCGATGATGATTTAGCAGTAAATCCGTAGTGTCAACTATAAACCCGCTACTAGCAAGAATTTAACACTCACCATGTTAGCGGCTGTTGAGAGCCAAAATGGTTTTGCGACAAACATTGTAGATAACCTTAGAATTGTATTGATCCATTCAATATCCAGCGACACCAATGAAACTGATGAATATGAGAACACTGTAGTAGGGAGAATTTGATGGGGGATATAGCATGTGATAACAGATACAGCATATATTCTGAACATGATAGTGCAACTTTCCATAATCACAATCAGGTTAAAAAGTTTTGAAACAGATGGCTCCGAAATAAATGAATAGGAAGAAATGTATACATTCAGTGGCCATCAAGGTTCCCAGACCTCCCACCTCTAGATTTCTCTCTGGAGATATGTTCACGGTGAAGTCTATCAAGAGGAACTAATGACACCAGGAGACATGAAGAATAGAATTAGAGGAGTTTTTTGCTCTATTACAAGATCAACTTCAACTGAAGTTCGAAGAGCCATTGTAGATAGACTGAATTTGTGCATAGGTCAAAATGAGAGATTGTTCGAACAGATCCTGTAAATTGACGATTTTAAATTTTTTTTTGTTACCGTGTTCGTCCATCATTGAATACAAATATCATCATTGCTTTTATGATATATTGCATATTTTTCCTGAAGAATGAGATACATTTTCAATGGAAAGCAAGTAAGTAGGCAACCTATACATTTTCTGGAAGCTTATAATGTGCACTACTCTGGTATGGCTTCATTTACAGGGTGTTCCATTTGAAAAAACCGAGAAAAAAGTGATCCCGAGTTTTGGATGCCCCTGTTTATATGGGAAAAGTGTCATCCAGTAAATTCATAAATATGAAATGAAAATATTCCATTTTCGAAGATATTTGGTGAAAACATTTTTTTATTCTCAATTAGTAATTTTGAGATATTTGGTGTTGAATGTACCCATTTGGGGACATGAATGACACCATAACTTCAGATTCAACCAATATAAACCCAATATAAACCCATAAAATCTCATATTTTCGAAAAACACTCTTAAAAATGACATTTAATAAAGTGAAAATATATAGGGTGTTTCATTTTAAAAAACATATCTTTGATAAGTCACACATTTATGGGATCCCCTTAATTATTTCAGAAATATAGCTTCTATTGTTCTCTACAACTTTTATTTGAAACATTTTTTCCTCTCATAAATAGGAAAGCAGCTATCGTCTAGCCACGCATCGTTGATATACCCTGTATTTCTGCATAGTATTAGCCAACAAAAAATTATCTTTCAAATGGTTTCATTGGATATAAGTACCGCTTTGCATAATACGTACAGCTGATCTGCTGAATAAGAAACTCATAAATTAATTTCTGTTTTTGTTTCAGTCCCAATTTGTAGTCATCTTGATCCAGTCGATACAATCATTATTCACAGACTGTCCATATCCTAAAGTCATCTCCATCTGGATCACCTGTGAAACTATATTATTCTTGTTTCTCTTCAATCAGTTCTACAATAAAACTTATAAGAAAACGTCTAGAATCCAGAACAACTCCAGTGAAAAACAAAGCTAATGAAAACTCTGAAACGTACTAACCGAAAGAATTGATGAAGATGATTCATTACTATATAATATAATTAATGGAATTATTGAAATCTTCAGGAGTTTTCAGATTTTGTTATGACAGATTACTAGATTGTATTATATCACATCACTAAGATTAGATTAAATTATGTTAGCTCAGGTTATGTAAGATCAGATTAGGTGGGGTGATTGAGTAATCAAATCACAGGAATACGTCATGGGGGCAACCACTATGATCTCCGATCAAATAAGACAACCAAGATGATTAACTCACCGCTCACGCCTTAAATTTTCTTTACAAGAGACATCTTCTCTCACCGGCAGTGTCGTGCGTTGTTAACAGAAATATTGAGGTTCAATAAAATAGAAATAATGGAAACCCAATAAGGAATGGAAACCTGATATTACGATGGCAGAATCTCCACGGAGGTGAACTGACCACGGCCTCAAAGCCCGGAAACCATACCTCAGGATTCTGCTTCACCATTGCTTGATAGTAAAAACTAACGATAGTTTAACACAAATCAACTCCGAATTTGTCCTTTATTCACGAAAAAACACTCCTATAAGCCAAAGACGAAAACAAACAGAAATGTTTTGTTGTTGTTTTGTCAAATATCAAATGTAGCGTTGCCGTACTGACCAGACTATATCGATAACGAAGAATCTCCGTTCGGCGATGGAAATACTATCCTTTTTACATGCTCCCAAGAAGCTGCAATAAACGTTTCAATTGCCTTCTCATTGTTATATATAGTTCATCCAAGTCAATAGCTGACGTGCTTATTGTATCCTTAAAAAATTGCGACATGGCAACAATGTCATGATTTGGGGGATTAAATTATGAAAAAAAATTTATCTTCAGTACTATTTGAGTATTACTCTTCTAGGTTGTGTTACTTGATGCATGCTGACAACGTCAGTGAGTAGTTTTGCGAGATGCTTACGACGCCGCAACTGGCGTTTTCCTAGTATTTGAGAATGAGTGAAAATTTTTCCTCTGAATTGAATAATGATCTTATCCTCGAAACTGATTATATTCAAAATTTGTATTTTCAGTATTAAAAATTGTTTAATCATAATTGAATTGATACGCATTTTCAACAGAAACGAGAATATTTAAGGCGAATGGAAGGTTACCGAATACCAAATACCGAAATGTTGTTCTGTGAACCAATCTTACACCTCTATTTCCGGCCACGATGGAGTTAATTTATGAGGTGTACCTTCTCTTGAATGAGCTAGTGGTATTGCTGGTGTTACTGTCATTCTTGAAAAAAAAAAAATCGAAAAAAAAAAAAACAAAATTTTGAAAAACTATTGATTATAACCATAAGGAATATTCAATTAAATTTTTAGAGCCTTCGTTGGCGCTTCTTATATTGATCTATAATATACATGGTGGTCCATTTGAAATTGCGAAGATCACATGTTTATTAAAAATGTTTGTCAAGATGCTTTTTGCACCCTGTATATCACAGGTTGATATTTGAATTTCATTCAAATTAATTTCAATGGGACTTGGCACAACTGTATTTTTCCAAATAAAACTGTCATGCTAGAAATCTCGAAATCAGTCAATATTTTCGAAAAAAAGATTAACATAAATAGGTACCTTTCATTTATCATGTTGTAACCGAAAAACTGATAAGAAATACAGGTTACCTTTAAAAAAAACAAAGTTGGGACCCGCCCAGAAAAAATAGAACACCTTTTCATTTTGTAGAGCTCAGAAAATAGCATACTTTTGCTGGTAAAGTCATCCATCTATCTAAAAAACAAAATGGGGTATTGGACGCCTCTGGTGTCACTCAAAGAGAACAAACGAAGTTTTTCCCTTCACAACACTAGTAATTTGATTCCTAGATGCAGTTTAGTGATCCTACTGATGAAGTTAACGAAATGCGCATCTAGGAATGAAATTACTAGTGTGATGAAAGGGAAAATTTCTTTTGTTCTCATCCATCTATCTATTACCATAATGGAATGTCTCGGAAAAAAAGTTCTTATTCATAAAAAGTTCTGCATGTTATGAAATCTGAAATGCAATAATCAGATATCAAGTTTTTTTAGTCGTTTACGCGGTTTGTCAAAAAATATGAATTTCATAAAAAATAAAGTAATTTTATACTTGACGATATCTAAAATTGTTATTGCAAAAAGTTGTTCAGAAATTAAAACTATTTAAATATGCAATTACATCCATTTGCAATGAAAAATGAAGTTTGGTTAATTTTTACTAATTTTACTATTTTGAATGAACATTTATCTTTTGTGATTACGAATCACATGATAACTATTTCGTTTCTAAATGTTTTTTATCAATTTTGTAACTTAAACATGTTAATAACAATTTTCAATATTGTCAAGTACATATAATGGTATTCTAGCCTTGAGTAAAATTAATATTTTTGGACAAACCGCGTATGGTACTGAGGAAAGTTGATATCTTATAATCGTATTCTGGATTTGAGAACATGCAGAAGTTTTTATGAGGAATAATTAATAATAAAAAGGTTCTCCATATGGTTCCAACTTATTGAGACAACAAATATTTTTTTATGAACATTTGTCTTGTGTTTGATTTCAGGTTTTCTTAACAATTTTTTCTTGGTTGGCCTGGTGCTTGGTTCCTTTGTGCCTATATTGGTGGTGCTATAAACCTAACTGGACTGGAAAGTGCAAATTTTTGATCTAAGATTTTTCAACAGCTATATTTACTAATAGAAGAATTTTGACAAAAAAAATTCATAATCACCGACCTCATGAACCCTTTCATACCACCGCTATCTTGAAGCCGCCATTTTTGTTTCCTTCTACATAATTTCCATAATGCAGTACGTGAACACCCTGACAAATTTCAAGTTCTTCGTAGTGGGTCAAAATGCACTTGCGAAATGTACAGACAAACAAGATAGCGAGTCTATAAAAACGTGTTAGGTAAAAAATATAATATCATCCACAATAAACTCGTAGATGACGAAGATTCCATTATAAAAGTAGAATATAGTTCTCGAGGATGAGGACGAGCTAATCAATCAATTCTGAGCAAATATCTTCATTACGAATTGTTTCCGTCCCCAAAAACTAGGCAAACGCCATTTGCGGCGTCGTTAGCATATCGCAAAATCATACAATGACGCCGATTGGCGTAAAAACTCAGGAAATAATCTTTGGGCTTATGAAACACTAATAATGGGAACGCCATATGTTCTGTTTTATAGCAATCAAAAAACTCTTTGGATGGCAATCCCTGCCATGGGTAATCATGTGCAGGAATTCAATCCTGCCTTTTGTTAGGTTATGAGCTCATTGCTGTACCATACAATAAAATCATTATTATCATTAAAAATACATTGATGAATTGATATCATGCCTTTCGCTATACTCTCCAAAAGGGAAACAACTCTCAATTAATGTATGTTTTGTTAAGTAATGTATTTGTTATCTAGTAAAATATACACAATTCTTATATATCTAACTGTTTTTGTGAAGATGATGAGCATAATTATTGATTTTCCCGTACCACACAAGTAGAATACCGTGTGATTTCGATAAATTCACCAATAATGTACTAGAAATACTGTCAAGAAGGGCACTAACTCAAAAATTTTATTCATTTCGAGTAATACCAAAATCCTTCGTCATATTTCATAAATTGTTGAATTGATAAATTACTTGAAGTTCAATATCATAAACATCAGTCATGGCCGGGTTCGATTGATATCAAAATCAAAACGTGTGTTATTGGCACAGCTATGAATATATCAACGAACTATTTCATTGAATGGAAATGTTCGTAACAACAACACGAAACTTGGATAAATGCTTTCTGACGAAGGAATACGGCACAGTCGAGCTATCGCCAGTCTACGGGGTATCCTGGCGGTAGAGTCCAGATTTCGTTGCGGGCAGATTTTATTAGTTACTGCCAATTAGCGGCCCAAAAGTCCTTCTTGACAAACCTCTCCAAAAGATGTTAGTCCGGTCAAATTAGACCAAAAAATAAGAGTAAAGTTACCTAAATTCCCACCAAGCTGAAAATCGGTAAGATTGTTTGAAATGTCATTAAAAACAAAATTTGAAAGTTCCCCATCTTTTCCCTGTAAGGAAAAAAATTTATTCAAGGTCAAAGGTAAAAAAAATGAGTTTGTTTTTCGCGATTTTCAGCAAAACGGTAAGTTTTATCAAAAATTGTTGATCATAAAATTATCTACAAAAAATTAATCAATACTTTTTTTTCTACGAGCCACCGTTTTTGAGATATAACGATTCGAAAAGTTGTAAAAGTTGTAATTGTCATAATATGCATGAAAATATATTGGTAAGACAAGCTAATAATGATGCTGATGTATTGATAATTGAAACAACAATTGAGCAATTCAATTTGACAAATACAACTATTGTTTTTGGTGAAGATATAGACTTACTCGTATTACTGAATGATCGAACTCCAACTGAAAAAAATATTTTCTTCTTAATACCAGGAAAAGCTCAACATCAATCGGAAATGTATTCATCAAAAAGTTTATCTCATTTTGCATAGTGTCAAAATCATGTACTATTTTTACACGCAATAACTGGCTGTGATACGACATCTGCATTTTACAGGAGGGGTAAAATAACAGTCTTCAAACCATTTGAGAAACAAAATTTAATTGAATGTGCTGAAGTTTTTAAAAATAGTAGTTCTACTCGACAAGAAATTATTACTAACGGCATTCGCTTTCTTCTTTCTATGTACGGAGCTCCTAAAAAAACTACCTGCTTAGATAAGTATAGATATGCATGTTTCGTTAAAAACACCAAAAGTAAAAAACAAGTACAATTAGCTTGTCTTCCTCCAACCTCAGTTGCTGCTCATCAACATCTTTTTAGGGTATATTACCAAGTTCAAGTGTGGCTTGGTTATCAGCTAGACCCTACAGACTGGGGTTGGAAGTTGGTCAACAATTTATTAGAACCAGTGCACACTTTACTTCCACCTGCGCCGGAAAAACTGCTGAACTCTATTTTTTGCAACTGCAAAAAGGGATGCAGTGCTAAATGTGGTTGCAAAAAAGTCGGACTGTTCTGTTCTCCGGCATGCACACATTGTCAAGGTGGTTTTTCTTCCTGACTGCGTCCCAAGCGATAGGGCTGGTAGCTTCACTAAGGCCTAGTCGCGACAATACTACTACTACTGAGAGAACATAAAGAACACAGATGTCTCGTCTATACCGTACGAGTACCTTTCAATTTTCAACTTGCTTTCATTACGATGAATATTATCAGTCTCATTCGACATCGTTACTCTATTCGGCCTTATCACTATCGGTTATATGACCATTACTTGATCTATCATCTACTGAACTCTGAGAACATTTTTTTGAAAGAAAATATTATTGTATTCTTCAAGAGGTGGTAGATCATGTGAATTTTTATCATAATTTAGTTTTGCGTTAGTTTTGATACAACCTCTTTTTGGTTAATAATATTTGGTAATAAATTTTGTGAAGTATTGGAAAGTTTCAACTAGATGATTTGAAAGCAGTAAAGACGGAGCATAATTTATCTGGAGTTTTAATTTTTTTAGAATAATTTTTGATATATTAGCATATTTCTCAAATATGCTATTAGATTACTGATGATGAGGACTGGGAAATTCAATTCAAAAGTCCTTAGCAAAATTTTTAAATTCCAAGAACAATTTCGGTATGTTTTGTTGTTGTTTTTTCCATTAACCAGTTATCATCTCCCTATGAACGACAGCCCTCAGAAGTCGAAACTTGTGCGAGCCAAGTATTAACGAGGTCTTACTTTATAACGTGCGATTCTAAGCATTTATATTGGAAGACACCATCAGATAGCAGTACAGTTGACTAGATATAGAACACAATTCACTACCAAGTAATTACACAACACTCGGTAAGAATAAGTGTCTCTGGCATCAAGATGATTGAAGATGCTATCATCTACGAGCTGATAATTTCGCTCTCTATCAATAGCATCGTCCTCCTTTAATTTGAGCCTTGGCATATTTGTCAATTCCAAACTCTTTTCCGATAGTATGTGTGTACTCTTCCACCATTTTTGAGGACAGATGTGGATCCTTTCCTCCCGATGCATATAACGAATGGTCCGAAAGTTTTGGAAAAAAATTCACATGGTTTGATTGAGTGACAAAATGCATTCAATCAAGCAGGTCGTAGAAATTAAATGTCACCCGTCTTGTCATATAAATAAGCAATGCAAAAGTTACGAGAGATTGTCGATGTTTATCAAGATCAGAACATAAGTAAATCGACAATATATGGTGCAATCAAAGATTGTGAAGAAGGGATACCATGTATAAACGGTCGGCCGCGGGTTTTGAACCAATTAAGAGAGGGGCGACTCATTCAAGCAGCTAAACATATAATGGGAAAACTGGCCAGGAGATTTCATATTGGAAGGACTACGGTGTTTAAGGCCCTATCAAGACAATGTTTTGTTCCGGAAAAGGAGGAAAGCTTCAAAATACACAGAGGCTCAGTTACAAAGAATTCCGAGATATTACCGCGCGTTGAGGCGAGCGCGTTTTGCCAACTAGTTAATCGTGATGGGCGACGAAAAATATTTCACTTTGGCCAACTCTGAGATGAAGAGCAATGATGTTTCTACATAAACGATTACGCAAATGTTCCCGAAGATGTGAGATTCAAGAGCAAAAAGAAGTTTGAGGACAAAATTTTGGTATGGTGTGCCATTTCTGAGGCTGGTTTCATTTCACAGACCTACATTGGCGTTGTTCGTGGTGAGGCCTCAAATGCAGAGCGATATACTGACAGATATCTTTCTGAATTGCTTCAGTTTTCGAACACAAATCAGACGAATGATGAAGTTATGTTTTGGCCAGATCTTGTCATCAAGGGATTGGTATGGGGCCAACAACATTAACTCTGTACCAAAAGTGTACAATCCCCCTAACCTACCTCAGACACTTCTAATTGTAGACTTCTGGCAATATTGAGCCGGAAAGTGTATGATAACGGATGGGAAGTCCAAAATCAAGAACAACTCCGAAGTCGTATATTGGGAAAAAATGGAGAAGTCAACGCGGATTGGGTCGTCCAAAGGATGATGCAACGCGTCCGGAGAAAACTTAGGCAGATCGAAGATAACGGCCCCTTGTCCATTATTTGAACTTTAGGTAGTGATAAGAGTAGTTATGATATATTGTAAGATCATTTGTTGAGATTATAAAAATATATTTATGAGAGTTGTTTGCATCTGATTTTTTCCCAAAACTTTTGGACCATACGTAATGGTAAAATGGTAATGGTGGGTATGGATGGTGACTGATGCGCTGCTATCTAATGAGATCTATTGTGCCCCATCTTCTTCTGCTACTTCAAGGTGTTCTCGTTTACAGCAGCCCCTCAAGTCCTAATTCCTTTAAGAATTTTAGGATTTTGAGGGGGTCTATTCGTGGTATTTCTCCCACAGTCAGCCGGTGTGATCCCAGTATATTCAATCTCTTGTGATGTACAGCATAACACTCCATCAATATATGGTGTGGTGTTTCTGGATGTTCTCCACAGAATTTGCAGATGCTGTCCTCCTCTAAGCCTAGCTTCCTTAGGTATTCTTTGAGTCTGCAGTGCCCTGTCAGAAATCCCGTGATTGTCTTTAGACTAGTTTTGCTGAGGTTAATCAGTGTCTTCGATCTTGCTCGGTTGAAGTTGCCTGCCTTAGCCCTGGAAGTATTTGCCAGTGTGTTGCTCTCATTGCTTCTTCAGTTCTATTGAGTTCTTCTTGGAAGAATCCGCAGAATGGTACTGGCCCGATCAGTGGCGTTGATGCCCCTTTTCGTGCCAGGGTATCTGCTTGTTTATTGCCCTCCACTCCGACGTGCTCCGGCACCCAGAGAAGGATCACCTTGTTGTTTCTGCCTAGATCATTGAGTTTGTCTGGGCATTTCCAGACCATCTTTGAGTTAATGTTATAAGAGCTCAACGCTTTGATGGATGCTTGACTATCGGAGAGGATTGCGATTTCCTTGTTTCGGTATTTCTTGTCGAGGATGAATTGAATGCACCTTCCAATGGTGTGAACTGGCCCATGGGTTCGGAGTATTTGATACGAGGTCCAAAGAATCCTGATCCAGTTCCGTCGGGAGTTTTGGACCCATCCGTGTACTATGTTATGGTATTCTTTTCCAGAGCTCGAATTAACTCTATGCTCCTTCTCTTCTCGAAACTGAATTTCCTGGTAATTTCGTCAGTTAGGAGATCGGCAAGGTATGCACTTCTGTGTGCTGTCCCTTTGAGCCCAATTTTGGCCAACTTGAGGTTTGCTCCCCAAGCAGTTCTCCTAACCATGATATCGAAAGGAGTGAGGTACAGAATTACCTCTATTGCTGCTGTTGGAGTCGACCTCATTGCTCCTGTTATACAAAGACATGCTAGTCTTTGCACTTTCTCCAGGATTTTCTTTGTTATGGCGAGTTCGGTTCTGCCGTGCCGCACTACTGCTCCGTAGGTGATCATAGGTCTCACTATCATGGTGTACATCCATCGCAGTATTGATGGGTTATAGCCCCGTGTTTTGCACACCATCAGTGATGATTTTGCCTTGTTAACTATTTTTTCTACGTGTCTGATCCAGAGTAGTTTTGAGTCTAGTGTAAGCCCTAGGTACTTCACCTCTTGCTTCCATTCTAAGTCTGCTCCGTCGTGGCGAACAGCCCTTAGGTGCTGAAACTTTGTTCTTCTACTGTGGTTTTTGATGACTTAATTCTCAACCCCCCAGAAAGGCCCCATCTTCTGGTAGTCTCTACCTCCCTTTCTATGGGTTCCTTTGAATTTGCCTTTGGCCATATTGACTATGTTGTCAGCATATCCAAGGCAAGTGACTCCGTTCCTGGTTAGTGTTTCGAGTAGTTCGTCTACTACGAGACTCTTCATCAGAGGTGATAGTACCCCTCCTTGTGGGCATTCCCTGTGTGTGCTGATCCGAGAGCAGATATCGCCCACTTTCGTTTTAGCAGCTCTTGTAGCCACCATTTGGAACATCCATCTGAGTGATTCTGTCCACTCCCTTGTTCGTTAGAGCCCTATTTAATGCTTCGTGAGAGGTGTTGTCTAAGAAGGCGCATAGGGCTATTTCGGTAAGCACGTATAGAGCGGTTTCCGTTGATCTGTCCGCCCTGTATGCATGCTGCCCGGGGTGTAATGGCACCCTCTCCAGTATATCGGTTCTAATATAGTTATCTACCATCTTCTCCACGTTAGTTTGTGGTCATCCATGTAAACAGATGGGTGACCGGTTGCTAGAGGTGCAGCAGTTGTATCCGTAAGTTTTCCTAGTGCAACGGACAATGAAACACGCCCCTTCCAAAGATAACCTGCTCTGTTTGGGCTCTGACTCTGACCGTCCGCGACCGTCCAACTACGTCCAACATTTCCAACACGTGTATTCTTATCGAACAACTCACACAGAATGTTCGTCCTCGATCGGTTTTCAAAGAACATGTTTGAAATTCAAATCTACTGAAAATTTTCGTTGATCAGTGTGAGCTTGAGAGTTTTCATTGATCCCTTTCAATTTTTGGTCGTTGCTGGACGGTCAGTCGTGGTTGGTCAGTGTGTTTTTTAGCTAATGCATCTCCCTTTTTGATATGGTATCAGAGCAAATGCATGAGGAGCTCTTGATGTGATGTTGAAATAACATTAAATATGTACCTACATCTTAGGGAGTATGCCTCTTCCTGGGTTGAAATCGATTAAAAAGTAATATTACATTAAATACTTTATTTATACTTGATAATATACAAAATATTGAGCAACTAGATACATTAAGTCCGTCTATCAACAATGAAAGGCGCCTATTATGTACTGACCTTTGTTTGTATTCACTGAATACATCAAATAATCATTGCCTTCTTATTGAACATTCACCCATGACAGTATTCAACAAATATTATGGGAACTTCTTATGGATTACAAAATATCGATGTGGTGTCCTGAATTGTACTGACAATTTCCCTCATATTATATAAACCAATCAAATGACATAATTTTCTCATTTCGAACCAATGAGAACAGGACTTTTTGAAAACACTTCCTCCAGCCCGTGGTATTTTCAAAACGGTGTTTCGCTTCTAGCTTGTGTATACATTTCCATAGTTACGACAATGACGGTAAATATAGAAACGTCAGTTTGACGGTTCAACTCTAAAACTGACATTAATGACACATGATGAACCGTTCCTGCAATACGCATTTAGTTCATAATAATCTAATGTATTCGTGAAATTGTCTGATCGAATATCCCTTCAAAATGCAGAATTTTCTAAATTGTAGAATATTCAGCTTGTAGACGAACTGTGAATTGTAGATACTCTTCTGTTTCAATATTTTGAAATCCATTTTAGATTTGGAATTTCTACATAATATTTGTGGAAATAATCAAAATGATCATATCTAAAAAATCACAATACAATTTAAACATTTCACCTAGAAAAATACCGTTCAGCAAATCAAATTTTGAATATAAGAAATTCGGAGGAAGAAATATCAGTAACTCCCAAGTACTGAAACAGATTACCTTCTCATTCATTTCAGTAATATCTTGTTATAACCATTACAGTTATTGAAGACATTGGTGGCAAAAAACATACAGACGAATATGAGTATTACTGTGATAAAGATATTTTTTTCATAAATACCTATACTGAATTCCCTATATTCAGTGTATCAATTTGCCAATATATTAAAGCTAAGAAGTTTAGCAGTAATAATAACCTGATACTTGAATACAAATCTGGATTGCTTACTATACCTACTTAAACTATATTAATTACGTCTGTTTCAAAACAGAAGTATATGACTAGTTTAATATAATTTTACTATCTAATATTATACATGTTTGAGCTTAGTAACTAATTACTTGAAATACGAAGTCACAAACCGTTTCAAACTTTTTTCAATCAAGTATGTACATAGTTTACCGTTTCGAATTTACATATTGTTGTATTCTACGAAAGCGTTTAAGGGCCACAGAGTTTTTAAAAAATTTCCCAAGTTCAAAACGGTCCGAATTTAAAGTCAGAATATCGTTTTTCGAACCAATATCTTTAACTTCAAACTAGGAAATATTGACTATAAAATCATGAATTTCTGAATTCAAAGTCATATTTTCGGAGTTCAAAGTCAAGAAAGAACAAAATTCAGACTGTGAAGTCGTAAAAACTTTGGGACCCTTAATTGGGTGAAAAAATACGAAAACCTAATAAAAGTTGCAGAGGTTTCTTCTTTCCTAGATGAGTATTCTATATAGTCACAGCCAAAAGAAAAAACATACAGGGTGTCAATTTGAAATCTTCCCAACCTTAAAACCTTTCTTCCAGTAAACAATATGATGAATCTAAAAAACAGGTCAATTTTATTTTCAAGGGGGACACTTCCAAGGAATATTTGTTGCCCTCGTGGTTCAACCACCTAGGAGGGGTAGATGTTACCCTTAGAACTTTAAATGGGAAGGGGAGTCAAGTGGCACATCGTTTTGATTGGTGTTCAATTATTTTTCCAATGGTATCATGACGCATTATTTGTTGATGAGTATTTTCTGAAAAATGGCGTTCTAAACTAACAGAAGTTATTATTTGAACTTGCCTATATTGAGATGCATGGTTAGATCAGAACTAGTTAGAATATTAGGTGGTACCATTCCAACCCTTTATCAGGGGTAATATTAGCCATTAACTCCAAAAACTTTACATCAAAAAGTAGTCTAATAGTAAAAAGTAGGTGGTAGTAAAGTTGTGTTTATTAAATGCTGAATTTTTAATTCTCATCGCAGAGATTTTACATATTGCAAATTTGAACGATGTGGTAGTATTGTGAATAGAATTTTACCTGTTGGGCTGTTTAGTTATTGATTTAATAGGTGTATAAAAGTGTAAAAATGGTTTACATTTTTCAAGGAAGAATTGAAATTATTGTAATTCATGGAGAAGTTGGAAAGTGCGCACGAAGGGCGGCATGTCTTCTTAACGAAAGACATCCAAATGGTAACGTAAGTCATCGGTATGTGCTTGATTTGGTGAATAAGTTTTATGCTGGTTCAGTGAAAAATAAAAAAAGGAGTAACCCCAGAGTACTAAATGAAGAAGCTTAAATTGATGTTTTGGGAACATTTGCTGCAGAGCCCACGAGCTCCCTACGATCAGTATCAGAACAGAAGGGAATGTCACACGAGACTGTAAGAAAATAATTGAAAAATGCATGAATTTCATCCATATAAAATGAAGATTCTTCAAGAGCTCCACGAGGATGATTATAATAGTAGAAAAATGTTTTGTGAAACCATTTCTCATCGAGTCAATACCATCCCTAATCTTCTGTTAAACATATTTGTTTTTATTAAAAGGAGTCAATAGAATAATGCATCTCAGAACAGATAAATTCTAAATATACAAGTGTAAGGTTTAGAACACTATCTATTTTTCGGAAACTTCTCATCTAAAAGAAAAAGTCAGGGTATCATTGAAAAAGAATTGAAAATTCAATTAAAATGATGTACCACTTGACCCTCCTTTCCATTTAAGGGTAACTTCTAGCCCTAGGGGGTTGAACTTCGAGGGCTACAAATATTCTTTGAAAGTGTCTCCTTTGAAAATAAAATCGACTTGTTTTTTAGATTCCTCATATCATTTACTGAAAGGAGGATATTGAGGGTAAACAGTTTTCAAATTGACACCCTCTACACAATTTTTTTGCTATTGAAGATAATGAAATGATATTTCGAGAATATGTATACGACATGAAATCATATTTTTTGACAAGTGACTCATCTTCATGCAACTATATACAAACATTTGAATCTAAATGTATGTGACCAGACATCAACAGTTTTTTAAATGAAACCTCAGAAGGTACCTTGTTAATATGACACTTCGTAATAGCATTTCGAGTCAAAGGTCTATTCACAAATATTCAAATCACAGTTGCACTATTCTTCTTTTTTGGTTATCAACACGTTGACTGCCGGGCTCAAATTTTCACCTTTGGTATGGGAGCTGAGGCAAAATCAAAATTTGTATCCCAGAAACCATTAGATACTATCCATTGATAATTCCTACAGAAATTAGTATATCTTTGAAATTTTTGATATTATCAACAGCAATAAAGACCGATGGCATCACGAGTAGTTCAACTGACTTGGTCTGATAGACCCAGTTGGCCTGGTGTATCAGCCATCGATCTCGGTCTATGAGACCAAGGCGGCAAGTCGGAATATTTTTGTCTCGGTCTTATAGACCGATATGGTGTCAACGTGTTGAAAAATTATCCTGATTCACCTGTGTTGGGTGATTTTACGATTTTCAATCAAATAATTCGTGAAAAGATCTTTGCTCCTCAATGCAGTTGAACATTGTAATAAATTATAAATATCCTAACTATGCACAGTCGATATTATTCAACTTTTAACGCTTTTGGTTTCGAGTTCCTTGGTTTGTACGTTTGATAGTAAAAATGCGTGAACAGACCGAAAAAGATCGTCGAGTGGAGTAGCAAGAAAGCTCCAATCAGTTTAGGGTATCCACAGTCGAACCATAGCAGCTGGGCTGAGTGTATGAAGACCAGCGTGAATTGGAGCTGGAAAACAATGAATTAGTCAGAATGTGAATATAAATACGGTATTTGGGAGTGGTTAATTTTTTTAATAACCTGTGCCAATTTCAACAAATTATTGTCGAACATTCTTATGACTCATTACTTGTGACCCAAAAATGCTGCCATAATCTACTAGCAATTACGATCATCATAGGAGTAATGGGATAATTCATGATTTCTCAAGATGATGATTTGGTCCGTTTTGAGGTGATTAATGGTAATAGTTGTTAAGAGAAGTGCAATTATAATAATGTTTATTCACTAAAAAAATTAAAATTACCTTGAAGCATTGAATATATATATATATATATATATATATATATATATATATATATATATATATATATATATATATATATATATATAACGAGATATCACAGAAGCAAAAAAATGCTTGTTTGTGATTAAGATCAATTAAATAAAAGGTGGTAAAGACCACAGAAGCATTGGATGCTTGTATGTGGCTTGTAAGGTGTACAACAAATAACAAACAAAATATCACTCAAGTAATATATAAAATTGAAAGCACAGAAATATAAATCTAGTATCACGTATAATAAAATTCACCTAATCTTTAACTTTTTAAGTGCATTGCTACTATCAGTTTGAAATATAAAATGAAAAGCAGAGGAATCTAAACATAGCTTCACAGGGATAAGAAATAATTAACATCACTTAATCTATAGTTATTTGAACACATTGCTAGTATGGCTTAAAATTTATACACTTAGAAATTTTAAAATCAAAGACATATCAGGAATATTAATACAAAATCAGAGAAATGTAAATGTTAAAAATAAATCAATATAAGTTTTATTAGCGATATAAAAGTGACATTTTTTATATTGGCACAAAACAAGATAATCAGAATATAGAATAATGAAATGTAAAACTGAAACCATTTATATACGTTTTTTATCAGTATTTGCACAACTCATAGCAACAAGTTAGTGTCAGATATGTTGTGGCAATCTAGTTTCTCCGGTCAAAAATTTCACGAATTTGTTCACGGGGAGTACTTGAAATTAATGTATTTATGGCCATTTTTAATCGTGGAAATGATTCAGAGTTCTGTATGTTTTCTGGTAGGAAATTAAATGTTGTGGGGCCCAAAAATCGATATGATCTCTACCCTATTGCTTTGATTGTGAGTGGAACTCTATATCTAGTTCGGTTGCGTGTAATGTAGTCATGGCTCGGCCTGTTGAGTTTATTTTTTTCTCTGTATTGATTCAAGACAAGTATTTTATAGTCTCAAATCAAATATACCAGAAGAGAACTCCAATTTTCAACCTCGAATCTTCCTCTGGTAAATTCTCTGACGTTATTGGTCAGCTGTGATGACTTAAGTTTAATTTTCATGGCCAACCTACTTCGCTTGAACAAACAACCGTATTTCTTCAATTTTTCTTTGATTTTTAATTTTGAAAAACATTCTTGTCACAAATTCTAAGTTTTTTCGGAAAATCAGAAAAAATATCTGTACAGAATCATATGAATGAAAAAAAGTTTTGGTAACCGCAAATAGTAAATCCATAGTTGTTTCATCAAAATATGCCTATTTAGATACCAAAGCGGCATATCAAATTTGAAAAATTAGAGTGCAAACCTCCCTTCACCTGCTATTTAGACCAGGGCTAAACCGATCTTATATAACCGAATTTATGAAAGTTGGTGCTCGAAAAATTTAGGGAGAATGATAAGTGTATTGAGAAAAATCGAGACGACTCAATTAATGATCCGTAAGGTGGCTGGGGGTAGCTAAATATACGTTTGAAAGGTTGTAGCTGGAAAATCTATCATAGATTCGATGCGTGAATTCGTTTTTTCAATAAGGAATGCAGGGTCTACAATATATCAAAACCTCGAAAAATTAGACAAAAACCATTTTATCTAGAAAATGTGTGGGGTATTGTGGTGTAGTTGTGGTTTTTGAATGTGTAAATTGCGTAAAAGTACTGCTAGTCGGTAAAGTTGTGAGAAAATTATTTTAATTCCAATGTCAAGGTGCAGGTCTATCAATTTGTTATTGAATCATTAATTGCTGGGAAACCGTACATAAATCAACATCAAGCAGAATAATGGGTAAGTACAAATTATAATATTGCCAGAAGTTTGCTGAAGCGGTAAAATATTTTTTTTTAATGTAAAATGATTTAAGGCTTGTTTGGCAATTTTATTTTCGTATTATTCAGAATTTTAATGAATTATTAATGAATTACGATTAAACAAAATGAATCATGAATATAAATAAATAACAAAGAAGTATAATTGATTACGTCACTCAGAATCTTGTTGTAAAAATAGCTTCTCATGCAAAATCAATAAAAAATTATTTTTCTGTTTACATTTTTTTATGTACTGAGAAGCGTACGATAAATATTCAACAAGATGTTCTATTGAAATTTGTAACATATACGCATTAATGAAACAAAAAAATGAAACATTATGTTGATTGACTTCATTAAGTTCATTTGGAGGAAGGAAGGAGTAATTTCCCTCCATATTTTTTCCTGTCCTATTTGTGACATTTTTGACGTTGTATTCCTATTAAATGCCAATCCTTTCATCTGAGCATATAAAAATCATATATTTTTGGAATCTGCATGGAATTTTGTTGAAAAGTTCTTCTGGAATGGAAAAGAGTTATTTCCCTCCATATTTTTTCCAATCAGATTTGTGACGTTGTATTTCTTTTTAATGCCAAATCTTTCATCTGGGCATACACAAATCATAAATTTTCGAAATCTGCATGAATTTTTGCGTATATACTGCGGATTGCAAGTGTATCTACCGATTTGGTATTTTTCATGATTTTTAGAGGTCTACCCCTTTGGACTTTTTTCGATTATTCAAATAATTTTATTTGATATCTGTTGGCTCAAAAATTCACAGATTGTACTAATTTGATAATTCTGAATCGATTGGCGTTCGCAGAATTGCTCTATCTTCAACCGTTCCCGAGTTGAAGAGTTCATCTAGATTGGAAAGGAGTCATTTTCCTCTATATTCTTATCAGATTTGTGACGTTTTTCTTTTTGATGCCATACCTTTCGTCTGAGCATACAAAAATCATATATTTTTGGAATCTGCATGAAATTTTGCGTATATAGTGCGGATTGCATCTGTATCTGCCGATCTTGTAGTTTTCATGATTTTTAGGGGTCTACCCCTTTGGAGTTTTTTCGACTTTTCGAATAATTTTATTTGATATCTGTTGGTTCGAAATCTACAGATTATACTAATTTGATAATCCTGAATCGATTGGTGTTCGCAGAATTGCTCTATCTTCAACCGTTTCCGAGTTGAAGATTTCATCTGGAGTGGAAAGGAGTCACTTACCTCCATTTTTTTTCCAGTCCTATTTGTGACATTTTTGACGTGGTTCCTTCTAAATGCTAATCCTTTCATCTGAGCATTCACAAATCATAAATTTTCGGAATATGCATGAAATTTTGCGTATATAGTGCGGATTGCATGTGTATCTGCCGATTTTGTATTTTTCATGATTTATAGGAGTCTACCCCTTCGGAGTTTTTTCAACTTTTCGAATAATATTTAATGATATCTGTTGGTTCGAAATCCACAGATTATACTAATTTGATAATTCTGAATCGATTGGCGTTCGCAGAATTGCTCTATCTTCAACCGTCCCCGAGTTGAAGAGTTCATCTGGAGTGGAAAGGAGTTATTTCCTTCCATATTTTTTGCAGTCATATTTGTAACGTTGTATTTCTTTTAAATGCCAAACGTTTCATCTAAGCATACAGAAATCATATATTTTCGGAATCTGCTTGAAATTTTGCGAATATAGTGCAGATTGCAAGTGATTCTGCCAATTGTAACAACCTTGAGGCCGGACTTGGCCGCGATATTCATACTCAGCCTGCTCGAGTGATCTCACCTTGCCTCGTTAACGGTACATCCATGATTCATCCTTCTATCCGCAACTAGAACTTACTAGAGCCATCTCAACGAGTCACCCTAGAGTTGCAGGCAGAGTCTCAGAGTTGCAGTTGCAGATATAGTTCGAGGGTTCGCAAATAGACAGAATAGCGGTAGTGACAGTGAAATCAAAGTTTTAAATAGAATATTTTTAAATAAATTAGAGAAATTATTTGAGTGTATTTCCATGAGAAATGTATGCCTGTCGACGTTCAGAGTTGTGCTTGTCGGCATGCGTGAAAGTCGCAGGGCGAGCAGGAACGGAATTAGAAAATGATCTATTTTGAATAATAAGATACATCCGAAATTACTTAAATGGGTCCATGTAATATCTGGCTTTCTGGGGATGATTGACTGTGAAACTCTACATAATTGTTCCAAAGTATTATTGGAGCTACATTCATATACAATGAAATATCCTGTATAATATTATATATCTAGAAGTCACGTTCAATTTTTCGAGATGTTTTCAAAATCCCAAATATCTGTACTGGATGTACCATATTCAATATAAAATACCCTTCTCAATATCAGATACAGATCTAGATTTTATATTTCGCACCATCGGCAATATAGGTACTACATTTGTGCAGAATTCAAGAACGATACTCACCAACTGTAGTGTGGTCAAGTACTTTTTCCACCACAAATATTTCTGGTACTCTGGTCCCATGGCAGCGACCATGTAGTAGAAGTACATAATGACGTGTACCAAATTATTAATCAAATTGGAGAATGTTCCATGACCTCCTGCAAAACGAAAGAATAATTGTTTCATTAACGATAATAACAAAACACTGATTGTTATCGTTGAGAAATATAGAAACCGAATTATTTGCTCTGAATATTCGAAATAATAACGATGAGTGAACACATTACGAATTTGTTTCGTGGCGCAACTGAAAACGCACAAGGCGAATTTGATGTATTTCGTAAAAATATAGGTTTGCTGTTTCATATGCATATATGTGTTTTCATATACGGACTGAACATTGATCCTGAAAAAACCTCCAGATAGTATGAACTCGTAAACTAATTTGTGACAGAATTGTTGGAAAGCTCCAAATACATTCTCTCAGTAACTTGAAAGTCAAAATTGTATTATTTTATTTGAGAATTTGTACTACTAAATTATGTTTTACCTATATAGTGAAAATATTTTCAAGGATCAGGTAAAAAAGGGTATTCTAATAAAAGTCTAAACTACACAACCTTTTGGACAACGCGAAGGATAAAGTTGGGAATTCAGAAAGGTCAGAAATTAATAAAATCAAATGTTAGGATAGCGATGCAGTAGATCAATATTGTTTGCAACAAAAGTATCCCATAGATTTCATTTCATTATGATCAGTGAGACCGGTGTGGAGTTTGTATACAGGGTGTTCCAAATTAAGTCGGCACCATTGACAACTCCGATATTATTGATGCTACAAATTCGGTTAAATGGGCAAACTAGTAGCATTTTTAATGGCCTCGATACCGAAAACAAATAAAAATATGACAGTCGCGTTTTCAGAATATTTCATAAAATGATATTTCTTTCAATGGAACACCCTATATTTTTTCATGCATTTCGATTCGTAATAACATTCTCAACAACATATCTCATTTAACTTTTTTTTCGTAAAGATGACAATAAGACAGTTTTATCAATAGGAAACATTTATTACAAACGGATTTGATAAAGCGCTATAAAATATCGAGTAAATGTTCAAGAACACCGCCTTCTTGTTGAACACATATTTGGGCCCTTCTATTGACACTACGTGTGGCATTCAACACAGTTCGGCCATCAATTCTATTAATTATAGTTTCAATATATTTTTTCAGTTCATCTACATTATTGTTTCATTTTGTACACCTCATTTTCCATAAATCCCCAAAAATAAAAATCTAGAGGTGTCATGTCTGGTGAACGAGGGGGGCACTTGACAGGAATATTTGTGGCAATCCATCTGTTTCCAAAACAGCCTCGCAGCATTCTTTTTACGCCACAGACATTATGTGCTGGTGCTCCATCCTGCTGAAAATAAATCATCTGACAAGCCTCCACATCAGGATCATCAAAAAACTCTTCCAACAGTCTTGTTAATGAATTAATGTAACGGGGTCCGTTCAAAGAACCATGGTAGAAAAATGGACCAATAATTCTGCCACTAAATAAACCACACCAAACGATATTACTAAATCGTCTTTGCGGATTGTGGGGATCGACTAGAAATGGATTATGTCTACTCCAATAATGAAAATTCTTTCTATTATACATCCCACGATTTGAAAAGTTAGCCTCATCGCTCCATATAATATTTCTATAGCAGTTTGGATCTTGTCTGCATTTATTCATAAACCATCAACAAAACCCCAATCGTCTCTCAGGATCACCAGGTTCTAGTGTCTGCACTGGTCTTAACTTATAAGAAAGAATCTTATATTTTTTCCAACCACATTCATATGACCCTCCAGTATATTGTGTGTTGAACAAAAGCGGCTTCAAAGTTATCATTATCGTTTTGTACATTAATACCAAATAGCTCAGTGGTGTAAATTGAGTGGTGCGACATGATGATCTATCAATTCGTATAAGTACCAAAATTGGGTGTTTGGACAATCATGAGGTTTCATTTCAAAACAAAAAAATGTTTTGTATTAGTGAAAGAAAGAAATATTTCCTCATAAGTCGCTCATTTTTCACTTTAGGAAGAATGGTGATATGAGCTTTGTTGTTGAGAATGTTATTACGAATGGAAATGCTTAAAAAAATATAGGGTGCTCCGTTGAAAGAAATATCATTTTATGAAATATTCTGTAAACGCGACTGTAATTTTTTTTTGTTATCGTCATCGAGAAGGCCATTAAAAATGCTACTGGTTTGCCTATTTATCCGAATTTGTAGCATCAATAATAACGGAGTTGTCAATGGTGCCGAGTTTATTTGGAACACCCTGTATACAGTGTGCCCCACTTTGAGCCACATCACCTCCTTATTTTCTTATTTGATGACCAATTTAAAAAAATGCCCAATAACATGGCCAACTATGATCAATTGATGTCATATACAGGGCGTTTTTTATCATGAGTAAACGTTTCATGAACCAAATTAATACAAACATACAAATACAATCATTTACAAGTATTCATAAATATCATGATAACTGAACAGGAAAAATAATTGAATTCCAGTCACAAATGAAGAATTACATGAAAAACCATGAAATGAGAATGGAGAATACTATAATATGACAAGTGAATAACACATATTGTTCAGGAGTTCATATTTGTTTTTATTTGGTTCACGATTTTCTATTATGTCCCTCAAATAATCGAGATATAATCATAGGAACTACCAAACTGTATAGAAAAAACAGAAAAATTCAAAATAAGATTGAATTGTCCATGAATTTCAGAATAATTATACTTGATAGATAAATAATTCTGGGTAGAAAATAATACCTTGTCTATGATATGCACAAAAAAATATGTAACAGATGTTCATGGGGTATCTGAATATATTCATTCTATTATAGTATTATTTTTATATTAATTTGGTGCATGGAGAGTTTATTCTCAATAAAAACGCCCCTTATATGACATAGAAGTGTAGTTTTTAACACATATGTTCCAACGTGTTGAGATCATTAGTTTTCCGTTGAAAAATTCCCTGATTTAACTAAATGATTTGCTGGCTTTTGAATTGATCATAGTTGGCATTGAAAAATGCTTCATTTATGATAGATTTCTCAATCTCGTTGCTTCGGGGTGTTACCAAGAAAATAACTTGTCATGAAATTATCTCGCCTATCTCAACAACAAAGAATGAAATGAAAGCTTATTGACAACATTGAAAAAATCCTTGACATTTTCCGCGAGAAATGGGCTAGTGCATGTTTTTTTCACAAAATATTATATGAAATTAGTGCATTGTTTCCTAAAAAACTATCGTTCACTTGTTTTAAGAATATTGTGTTCAACGAAACCAAGGAAACCTTGAAGGCAAGTAAAAACATTTCAGTAATGATGATAATTACTTAATTATTTTATGATTGAAATTTGGCAAAAGTGGTACGATTCAGAAGTCCATGACATAAATTATACGAAAGTGTTCAATGTTGATACATATTGCCACTAGGTATAACGACAAGGTTACAAGATATTTGAACAAAAGAAAACAATTAAAATAATAATTTACTAGTGGATTCATAAGAAAGTCCACACCCAAGTCCGTTCTTCAACAGAAATATTTGTGCTGACAATAGAAGACTCTCGAGTATTGGCATAGTCTACCGGGCCTAACCCATTCCAAAGCATTTATTGCTTCCACAAGGAAATATCAGGACTCCGACAAACTGCTAGGACTCAGTAGAGCACATCTCAGAGTTACAGTAGTTTGCTCACTGGCCACTGCAAACTCAAACACCACATGCATAAAATCGGACTTGCACAAGACGCAGAGTGCCGTCTATGCATGAAGCAGGATGAAACGGCTAAACACATTTTATGTACATGCCCCGCAGCGGCCAGAAACAGATTTTCAACATAGGCCACAATAGGCTATTGGCCGCAGTGGAGGGCCTGATATGGGCCCACTTACGTTCAAACCTTACCTAATAATTATGAAAATTACAGAGGAGTTAGTATTTTTCCAGTGTATCCAAGCTGTCCAAACTTAACTTGAAAAATTAGATATTAACATTCTCGTCTCATCCATATGGGCTGAGGAAAAACACATGTCTCTCAAAATCAGAAAAACAGCATTGATAAAATTAACTATTCATAACCCTGCCGAGACATTTGAAATATACGAAGATAATCAACTTGAGGTGGCGCTACTATGCCATGTGGACATTGGTAACCCGCGAAATGTAGATAGATCTCACGCGTACAACTTTTACATGCTCTGAAATATAATGGTTAAAATGATGAAAGTTGTACAACTTTGACAGTTGATGGTAATAATAACATTAATAACAATAACTAACCTAAAATAAATGATGGGATTGAGACTGAGACTATTGATTGAGATCATCAAAAAGGGTTCTATTGTTATACATTATGAGTTTTATGAGGATTGTTTCTCATTGATAACTCTGTATAGATAGCTCTTTCTTCATTGAAAAGCAACCATGGAAGCAGCAACACTATGCCAATAAGTAATCAAGGAGTGAGTAGTTATTATTTCAGCGAAAATGGCATTTAAAGAGGGGATCACTTTCGATAATTTGATAAACTGTACTATTAAGTCTTTGAGTTGTTCATTTCATGTATTTGTATTGTATATATTTATACAGTGTGTCCCAGCTAAAACTTGTCACCCCCTTAATATCCGAACTCATGAAAAAAATGGAAAATCGCTCAGACCCGTCGATTTTTATTTCAAGGGGGGACACTTTCACCAAATACACCATCATTGTGTTGTCAACCCCCTCAACCCCAGCACCCCCTACTTCAGAATTTTCAATGGGACTACTATACTTGTGATACATCATTTTTAAGGGAATTCAATCCCAAATACATCGGTGTACTGAAATTGAGGATCGATCAAGTGTTGTTGAAGTTTTCATGAAAACACATTTTTTCCAGATATTTTTATTTTTTATCACCTAACATGTTATCATCGTATGAAAGGTTCAAAATGTGAACCATTCAGTTCCATACAGAAGTATAAGCGATCTTCGAAATTTCTTCGCACATTGCTCAACATTTCTGGAGTCACTGCACGACACTCCACAACAAATCTCCTGCGTAGATCATCAAGAGAAGTTGGCTGGGTAATATAAACTTTGGATTTCAAATGACCCCATAAAAAGAAGTCTAATGGTGATAAATCAGGAGATCTAGCCGGCCATTCTATTGGTCCTCGCCTTCCAATCCATCGCCCTGTGAAATTGTCATCTAAAAATTGACGTACAGGTGCAACAAAATGTGGAGGAGCTCCATCTTGTTGAAAGGTGAGCTGACCGTCAAGTAACCTATCATCGTCTTCAAGTAACTGAGTGATTCTGGGGTTCACAGTTGTGCCTGTTCACATGTCCATTTAAATAAAAAGAAGATTCGTCAGAAAAGCACACATTGTAGAGGTAATTATTATCACCAATCAATAATTGACTCATGATTTCACAAAACTCTGTACGTCTGTCAGGATCATTTTCATTTAATTCTTGTACATTCTGCATTTTATAAGGATGGAATTTTGCGTCTTTCAGAATTCGATGTACGCTGCTTTTCGAAACTCCAGAAATAGTCTCAAGTTGTCTTAACGATTGAATGTTGTCCATCACTGCATGTCCTACAACTGCAACAGCGACCCCTTCATTTCTCATAGGCTTCTCTCGTTCATGTTTTTTATTCAGCACTGATCTCGACTCCAAGAACTTATTCATCAATTGAAGCACGTACTGATATGATGTGGTGTTTTCATTGACTTTCATTGAAACTTCGAGCCGTAGCTCTAGCACATCGTCCATTTTCAAAATACGCAGCTACAATGGATATTCTCTCTTGTACAGTATAAACCATTTTCGAAAGTTTTCAAATTGTTGAATGCAGTGACTCGAATACATCAATAACCAAGGCGTAAACAAAGATATGCGTATACGAAAACACATGAGGGCAATTTTTTTTTCATAAAAACGTCTGTCTCACCTTCGAAACTATTATTTCTGACAGGATATTATTTTTCAATACAGTGGCGTACCCACAGTGAACCTTTCTTACGACGCTAACATTTGAGGTGATGAAAAATTAAAATATCTGGATAAAACTTAGTTTTCATTAAAACTTCAACAACACTTGATCGATCCTCAATTTCAGTACACCGATGTATTTGGGATTGAATTCCCTTAAAAATGATGTATCACAAGTATAGTAGTCCCATTGAAAATTCTGAAGTAGGGGGTGCTGGGGTTGAGGGGGTTGACAACACAATGATGGTGTATTTGGTGAAAGTGTTCCCCCTTGAAATAAAAATCGACGGGTCTGAGCGATTTTCAATTTTTTTCATGAGTTCGGATATTAGGGGGGTGACAAGTTTTAGCTGGGACACACTATGTAGTTAAATTGTGAAATTCATTACAGTAACTTTTCTAGCCACTTCATCAAGTTAATAACACTGTGTTGAATTATTGCACCATTTCCCCAACATCCATCACAGATTGAATATCCTTCGATTGAAATTATTGCTTGTTAGAGGAGATGAGATATTTGCAAAGGTACTTTTATATTTCGAAATCGGTAGCTAGTATGTTGAAACAGTGCCACCATACGCGTATATTCAGGTTTATCGAAGTGCCTTATAGTCAAATGAAAACCAGAACCTTTCACGTTAGTGTACCGTAATTATCATTCGAGATTTAGAATCGCATCGCTGCATAAACATTGCAAAAGGTTACGCTTTTCGTATTTATGAAATCCTAATGACTATTATATAGACTCAGATGAAATTGCATTATAGTAATGCAATGGTCAGTTCGAGATCCCATTCAAAATTGATTGGTAATCATCTTGTGCTCGATATAAAAAAGGGTGTGGCAGATTAGCATGTATTTTCTCATGAAAACAATGTGTCGTACTTAGGGTGAATGAGTGTCCTGTTGGTATTTTTTGTGATCTCAGTAGGGCATTCGACTGTGACAATCATGATGTCTTATTATCATCTTTTCCCAGTGATCGCAAACAATATGTCTCATTAACCAATAGACTATCAATTCCGACTTCGTGAACATAAACATGGGTGTCCCTCAAGGATCCATATTGGGACCTATTTTATTTATATTGTACGCCAACAATATCAGTAATATATTGTATATGATGATGATATTCCTGTTTTAGTTTCATCTGAAAGTTCTGGAAATTTGGCTGTGAATAGCGTTTCATTGATTTAAAGTATTTCTAACTATTTCAATAACCTTGATTTATTTTTCAATACTGATAAAACAAAATTGGTCAGTTTTGTATGTAACTTCTGGAACAGTTCAAGAGTTCTCTATTGATGATGACAACTTCAATATTGATGTTCAACATGAACTTATTCGCTTCGTTGCATTTCAGTCTGGTAATTACCAAAATTAATTCATTAACATTTCTTTTTATTAATCATCGTTCGATACTGAAAGTTCATCAACTTATCATGGTTTGCTTGCTATCGATGGAAACAAAGTGGCATATGAATGAAATGTTGATTTCTGACATGGTAGGGAGGGTACCCCTTCGTATAATTCCACAACATCATTGAGAGGAAACTTGCAATATACTACATCAAGAAGGACATACACTGATATAAATAACTCGTAGAAGAAATGTCGAAACAAACAAACCTAGATATTATTCTTTCATAAATCGGTAAACGGAAAAAAAAACGGAAAATATACCCCCGGAAAAAAGCGGAAAAAAACCCGCCGGAAAAAATACCCCTCGGAAAAAATCCTGGAAAAAACCACCGGAAAAAAACCCGGAAAAAATACCCCTATAAGCGATAACAATGACCAGTACACAAAAAGTAATGAAATTTCAAGTGTCATGTTAAAGAAACTAGAACATATTTGATTCATTTTACAATACAGAGGGATGGAACCACAGATTTTCCTGCCTTGCAAAAAAGGGAATCTGTCACCAGGTTAGTTCGTTCAGTCATAAAAATATACAAAATCGTCTTTTTTAGTCGTCGACGATGAACATTCCACAGGATAGGTTGAAACTTTTATTGGTATTGTAAAATGAATCAATTATGCTCCAGTTTCTTTAAAATTTCAGTACTTTTTGTGTACTGGCCATTGTTATCGCATATAGGGGTATTTTTTCCGAGGGTTTTTTTGTCCGTTTTTTTTCCGGGGGGTATTCATTCCGTTTTTTTTTTCGGTTTTTTTCTCGGGGGTATTTTTTCCGTTTTTTTTAGTTTTTTTCCATTTTTTTTCCTAGATTCCCATAAATCGGAGGTATTTCTGAAAAGATCAGGAAGATAGGAAACAAATATAACATACAGATCCTTTCAATTTGGTAGTACCTTACTAAGCTTTCTCACCAAGACAAAACCAGTAACTGAACGGAATCCAGCAAAAATTGTTTTTACTAGGTTTCATGTAAATGTGCGAAGATTCCTACATCGTGGAGACAATGGAACCATTATCCTTAGAAATAACAGAATAAAAGTGAACTCAACGCGGGGTGACACATCCGGACTCAGCACCATCGTATTAAATAAAAGAGAGTCGCAAACAGAAAATAACCTAATTTTTTAATGAAAAATATATATATGTATATATATGAATATGAAAAATCTGAGTAAATGGTCATAGGAGAAAGTAGTTGCTTTCTGTTAGCCAATGTGATTTTGTAGCACTTAAACTAATCAGTGTTCATCTGAAGATGATTGCCGATGTTGCAATCGAAACGTTGTAAGGTAAGTTCGGGTAAGTGTGACCGTGATTTTCATTAGTTCACATTTAATTGTTTTTTTTTGTCTGTTTTTTTCCGTTAACCAGCTGTCATCCCCTTACGAACGACAGCCCTCAGAAGTCGAAACCTGTGCGAGCTAAGGATTAACGAGTTCTTACCTTTAAGTGTCGAAAAACGTATTCCATGAATTTTATTTATATATTCATATATACATGTTCATAGGTCACACTTCCCCGGGAATTTGCGGAAAGTGTAACTCTGGCCAAATTTAAACATATTAATGCACGTAAATATCTCTTTGGGGCAAGTGTGAGTGAATAGTAGAGGAACTTTTACCACAATTTATTTGTTTCGAGATATCTTTATTCAAAACATAGTTAGGAACTTTTTAATATTGAATTTGAAATGCCCCATTGGAAAAAAACAAAAAATAATCCTGAAAGTGAACATTTGTTGAAAAGAAAAATTTACAGGTAGAAATCTGAAAATTCGAATGAGAATTTCATTGATCCCCATCTTCTGACGAGTGGTGATGGATGCAAAGTTGTTATTTCATTCTCAGAAAGTGTATCAATATCTATCACATCTGGCCAGGTATATTGTTTGGCTCTCTGAGATTTCCGTATATAATTTCATACTATAGCTGAAAAAATATTACTGTTTAGATTGGCGAAATGAACCAGGTTCACACTTACCCCGACAAAAAGGTCACACCTATCCTCAATAGCATTTTATTTCGGGGCAAGTGTGACATGCAATGAAAATTAAAAAAAATAATATCAAGAAAAAACGGCAATCTGTATTCAGATTTATTGTCTAGGCAGAACAGTTTATAACATAGATTCTTACCTTAGACAATAAACTCAAAGCTTGAAATAAACTTGTACTCGTTCGGATTGATGAATTGTAGGTTAGGAAATAGAGGAAGATATTTCAAATTCACTAGATCTCTTTTGTATTTTTATGATGGTTTTGGACTCCTTATGAGTATTGGCTATTCCTCGATAGATGGCATTGGGCTGTCGCCCGGTTTAGCGAAGATTGAGAGCAAAGTCACACTAGCCCCAAATTCACACTTACCTGAGCTCACCTTAGTTATAGAAGAGTGGACGGCGTTGATCTAAGATACAGTTGTTCTTTTTAGGAACTGACTGTACTTCCCCATGAATTCTAACAGTGCATCAATCCATTATACATAATTTGCATTTCCAGGTATTCTTTCAATGTGTTTTCCGATAAAAATTGATTTATGGAGGCACTTAGTGAAATTGACAACCACTTGTTGATGACATTTATCGACGTAATTATTTCTTTTATCGAGAAATTATCATTTTAATAACGTTTTTCAGCATTAGATGATTTATTTGCGAAAATAAATACTTATGTGCTGGAGATATTTGACTAATTTTTTCACTTGGTGGAAACGTGTGGAGAGACTTCGACTTTTTTTGGT
Source organism: Chrysolina americana (assembly GCA_958502065.1). Taxonomy (NCBI): domain Eukaryota; kingdom Metazoa; phylum Arthropoda; class Insecta; order Coleoptera; family Chrysomelidae; genus Chrysolina; species Chrysolina americana. Next base: position 93,774,889 of record OY293413.1, on the reverse strand, counting down.
AAATTTTCTCCTCGTTTTGTTGATTTTTCTCAAATTTGAAAAATGTTAAATAGTTTTGGAGATATTTGCTAGAAATAAAACTCCATTTTTATCAGCTAATAATTGTTAATAATTTCCGGAGGCAGAGAAAAAAGTTTCACCCACAAAGCACTTGTTGACTATACTATCAGAGTGTTGTAGGTATTATTGCGAAATAAGGTAGAGAAACGTTCATACCGCATTGAAAATAAACAAACTCGTGCCAAAGATTTTATCATTATAATGTTGAAACTACGCTGTAAACAAATATTTTCAACAGGTTCTATTTTGCCGGTTCACTCACCGTTTAATTTCATACACGAAATGATAAATGAAATAATGATTTAGACCTTCAGAATTCTACATACCTGCCAGAAATTTCACGAGACACCACGTTTCCACCGGGGTCAAACTGTGGTGGTAGAGGTGGAGGAAACTCACTTGACTGTCCTTTTTGCGTAACACAAAAAATAGTGTGTCGGCAAATTCTGAGAGCTTTGATATGTAGTACCACCAGCATAAATTGGCCATCTAGAATATACATACAAATAATCGTGAGATTGTGATTATTAGAGATGAACCTGAATTGTATGACCTGAAGATTCTAAATGATAATGAGTAAATATCATGCGATGAGAGACATCAATAGTTGCTGATAATGCTGGTGACTGAAACATAATTATTTAATGAAATGATTACACTTGTACAAATGTAAAGGAATACAATTCAATATACCATTAAAAATTAAAATAAGAACGTTATTTCACTTGAAAATTTTTGATTTTGTGGATAGGTGCATTTTTTCGAATGAAAATCTTCTGAAATTTTGTCAATTTGTTATCGATTTTTTTGGTGTTATGATTTGGAATCAGTTCATCTAGATACGTTTGAGGGGAGCTTGCAATTTTCGGAAGGATATGAATAAAACACTTTCGAAATTTAGATAGATGGAGATAATTTTTGACGTTTTATTCCTAGTTTATACTGAACTTTGTACCTGAGTTTATACAAATCATATATTTTCGGAATTAGTATAAGTGAATCTGCTGATTTTGGGTTCAGCCCCTTGGGACTTTTTTCGTATTTTTTTTCTCCGATCAACTTGGACTCCACGTAGTATACTAATTCCCTCATTCTGAATCGATTTATGTTCGCAAAATTGCTCTACCTTGAAAAGTTCATCTGGAGTTGAGAGGAGTAATTTTCAACCAATTTCTTTTCATTATTTCTAATCAGCTCGCCAAAATGCGTTCGAGGAGATAGAACGATATTTTGAGAAATTGAAAAAAAATCGGAAAGTCTGTTTTTTTCAATATCGAATATTTCACTTGATTTTATTCTTTTGTAAATCTTTCAGAACTGCAAAAAAGCACAAATTCTTTCATGATAATTATGAATTAAATCGATGCCACTATAAACACTTAGGGAAAAAAAATTATGAATTAATTTCAACAACAAATGTAAATAAATACAATTCAATATACTTATTATTTTTCTGTTATCTCAATTTTGAATATTATTTCATCATTTATCAGTTAATTTCGATTTTGATTCTTAATAACATTCTGTTCTCATACAGATTTTATCAGTTTTCTTTTTGATTCGTATGACGAATTTATGATAAATTATGTTTGTTCTTTAGAAATTTTATATTAATTCTTTTTTGTTCGTATTATTTTGTGATTTTTGTTTGTTGATTGTGACATTTTCACACGCACACCACTTTGGGCTCAAATTGACAGGTCTTTCTCTTTTCATAAACTTTTTGTTTCCTTTTTATTATTATGATTTATATAGACGGAATAAAAATTATGCAGTCTCGGTGAGATGAATCCCTATAATACCAATTGTCAATGGAAAAGGTATGACGTGCTTTATTTATCATCACTGTATTCTAGACAATTTTTCATTCGGGCAAGTCCTGTTTGTTTCTTAGTGAATAAATGAATACAAAATAAATACATTTACTGTATTTATAAAAATACTTTCTAATTTATACTCTTTGACAAAAAAAATTTAATTATTTTTGTTGATATTGAGTTCAAAAATTGATGTATTCATCTCGTTGATAATAAGTTTCACATCAACATGTGAAAAAAAATCATTCCATTATGATAAATATAAAGACTTTCCAAGAAGAACTAAAAGGTATGAAGCAGATTGCAAAAACGACTAAATTCCAGTTTACTCATTGAATTTGAGCACCAGAAATGATCCTGAGTGAACTGTACACGAACCAAGAAAATGTTAGTATAAGTTAATAGGAAAGACTTGGGAAAAATGTTTGTCAAAATTTAATATTGAAATATTATTTACTAGTAATCCTCTATGACTAATTAGATTTATATAGCTATCCACTTCTAATTTTATGACATTTCACATTTCACATTTTGATAATACCAGCCAGGTGGTCAATGGGAGTTTTTACATAATATGTTAATAACATATACCAGAAATTCAATCAACTATATTCAACTATATTTGAATGCCAATAAAACATTGCTCACGCTCACTAGCATATATTAAGAACTCATTTTAATTCCAGTATTAGATAATGTTGCAGAAACTAAAACTCGTACAAAAAAAATGTTGAATCATTTGATCCGTTGATTTATACCGGTGGACCCAACAAAAATTTTACATAGAGATTTTGGGTGATATTAACCTAGATAGTAAAAAATGCTTGGAACGTTCAATTTTAGTTTGCAGGTGGCTGTTTATCATTAAAAATCCCTTCATATTATCCAAACAGTGATATGTAGTTGACTCAATCCGAATGAACAGTTGAAACAAACAACAAAATGGTGTTTTGGAGCTGATTATGATTGATATTCAGAAGAATCAAATATTTTTTTCGTTACCATCTTATTATCAAGTTTCTCATTGTTTTTTTTTTCTGTATTGATGGCGCTGGCGCTCCTCCGCACTTTGACCTTCTTGTTTGCTAGTATTTGGATCAACACGATCACCAGGGATCACTCCTATGGACTTTCATCTGTCTGTAGGGTCACTTGAAAAGTACATATTACCCTATTTCATCTGCTTCATCGGATGATTTAAGTCAATGAATTGAAAATTATTGTCGTCAAGTCAAAAGGAAATAGAATAGTCTTTTCAAACCGGTCGATACAGATAATTTTTTTTTACCTTTGTTCAGAGATGTACGACTCAACCCATATTTCTGAATCACATTATATGGGTTTTTTGCCCCCTGCTGAAAGGTTGATGGGTTGATGAAGCAAATGAGGAGAAAAAGTGTTTTGCTGAAAACTAAAATCAACCGGTACCTATGAAGGATTTCTTTGTATCTACGTTATCAACCCCGTTGTTACACTCTGTATAAAAAAAGTATTATAATTGTACATGACTCGGCCAGCAACCGTATAATTGCTTTGTTTTAATAGTTTCGCTATTGATATTTATATATTATTTTATTCTCGTTCATTCTGTTTATGGTCCGATTATACTTTTGAGAGGATGAAGCAGCATAATTTTGACAACTGATTCATACAGTGAATGACGTCACTGATGTTCCTCCCTCTAAACGAAACATCAGTCAAATGATTGAGTGATTGAATTCAGTGAATTTTCAGGTAGAAAAATAATTAACTTCACCAAAAATAACTATTAAATTCTTCCACTGAAGCTATTTTCGGAATTTTTATGTAATGAACTTGCGAATACTCACCCTCAGCGCTTTTGAATTATGAGAATAGTCCACTGGTTGACATTTATAGCTGTAATCCGAGAACCACCCACTCATCAAATGCTGCAAAAAAAGTTACTATAAGTGAATTTCAATGATAAATTTAATTTAATTGGGTACGTTGCTTTTTATGCGATACTACTCTTAGTCGTCTCTCTTCAGAATTAAACCGGTATAAAGCAGGTAAAAATTCACTGTTGGAGACAATATATCAAAAGTCTTTTCCAGAATGCTGTGACTTTCAGTGTCAATCAGCAGGAAGATGTGGAGAGGATTCTGGCTTTGTGGAGAAGCGTTTCATGTGAGTTTTTATTCAAGGGTGGCCCCTTAATATTTCACTTCTGCTGCAAATGGAATGACCTTGCCATTAAAAGAGAGTGGAGTTTGGTTTTCCAGATTTATTTTCTGGGAAAATGTATTAAGACAGTTTTGCTGGGGTTGGCATACTAGCACATTGAACTGGAATTCATTTACAGATATAATTCTTGAAGTAAAGGCCGTAATAATACGTAACAGTGTCCACTGTTACAGTTTCATGTAACAAGCAACTCCTCTTGAATTACACACGATAAATCTCAATCAGTTTGTTATTAGTTTACCATTTATTTTCCGAAATATTAAATGATCCTCTCAAATTGAATATCCCCGTTCAAAAAATCAAACGCATAATACCTTCATCTTCATTGACGCCTCGGAAACTTCCAAAGCATTGAAATATCATTCATCAAACGTAACGTGTTGCGTGACCTTGACTTTGATGTAATTATTATGCGTGTATACATTTCTGCTTTCACCCTGTCCGTGAATGGTTCTCGGCCTTGCAACGAAAGGCAACGACCGTCCTTGTGGAGAAAGTTTGCGGAAGCAAGCTTGGTTCCATTCATTATCGAAGTTACATGAAATGATACATGTTACACCTGACCTCTACGCACGTTTTACGTTATATAAAAGTTCTTTGGCACGCGCGAATTGAGGTAGGTCGTTGTTATAGATGCATTAAATTTTGAATTGTGCGATGTAGACATAATTGGACCCAATCAGGAGTAGAGTAGATATTTTCTAGATTGTAGGGATGTCGTGCAGCCTCACTAGAACCTCGACCTGCAAGATCTTTTGTGCACAACCCTTTATCCTGAGACTTCTTGCGGAGTTTCTGGCAACTGTCACTCTCTGACTTGCCCATCTTCTTGGGCTGATACCCCAGAGGGCAGTGCCCACTGAGTAGTCCCGTTACCAATTTCAAGTCTTGTTCAACTCGAAAAGCTATTTATCTTTCATTGGCGATAGGCTCACTACCTTTTAATTTGCTTGTCTTTGTTCTGGCACTTTATTCCAGTGATATTTAATTTAATCAAACTCCCAGAGTTGAAACTCTTCTTTTAAGTGGGCTTCAGAGAGTCCACATAAGGGTTCTGGGCAGGAAAGTATTGTGTTTGCCCCTTCTTTGACAATGCAGTCTGCTTTCTCATTGCTTTGATGCCCCTGTGACCTGGAACCCACTTCAGGTTTACCTGATTGGTTGCTGCCAGTTGCATCAGGGTTTGTTTACAGTCCCAAGTTACAGTCCAAGTATATAGATTTCTGCCCTTTGGGTGCCACTTTAAAGGCATTTTTGCATTTTTGGAACAAATGTCTATAGCATGTACTACCGCTTGGAATATGGTAGAGGTTCTACCAAGGGGTTTTGAGAGCCAGAAATATGACCCTGTAATGCCTAATCCAACTCGTTCGTCCATCTTGGATTCATCTGTGAATTGAGGACCGTTTTCTGTGTGAATCTGGTGGTTATTTATGAACACTCCAAACTGCACTTCAAAGTCGTATCTGATTGACGTGATATCTGTCGGTTTAGACAAGGCTTCTAGGTTATTCTCTAAGATCCAGTATAGATCAATACATGATTATACGTAGATCTACTAGGAAACGAATGGTTACTCATAATATTTGTTGGTGGAATGAAAATAGCCCTTCATTAGAACTTCTCTGACACAGTGTTGAAATAAATGATAGAGAAGAAAAAACTTAAACTGACTTCTATGCCCAATGGGATTGGAGTACCCCAGGTCTCTGTTTTGAGGCCGGTGTTGTTTATACTTTATATTAATGAGTTGCCCGTAATGTCACCAGGAGCCTTCTCTTGTTTATATGCTGACGACACAACACTTTTGTGTCGAGAAAATAATGAGTGCATTTTACAGGATATAATTCGTTTCACTCTCCAAATTCTCTATGGCTGGTTATCTAGCCATTTTTTATTCATCCCCGCAAAACGCTATTTGAGCCTTTTTTAAAACGTCATAGTACAACAATTATGAATGATAAATCTAAACAACAGTCAAACTTTGTTGGATTTTTAGAAATAGATTATGATACTAACATCCCATTCAACACTCATTGTTTAAATCTCATGAACAATCATCTGAATGGCAAGTGTTATTGAATTGGAGTTTTGGGAAACGTTTTGGATCGGCAAGCATTATGGTTGTTTTATTGAGGTAAAATTCAATCCAGACTGCTTTATGGTATTTTGATTTGGTGTAAATCATCTTCTATGGAACATATTTCCATTATACATAAAAGATTAAGGAATATTGCTAATGTTTCTTCAAGGATGGCCTGTCAAAAAATATTCATAGAATAAAATATTATTCATTTATCGTCGATGTTTATGCACAAAATTCATGAACAGTTTATAAATAATTAATCGGCATATCATTACAATACAAAAATGAAAAGTGTCCTTCATATTCCAAAAAATCATACATCATTGTGCCAAAATTCCTACCTAAGGCTCTATTTAATATTTCCCAAAAAATTAATGACAGTTTTTTCTTGGAAATATGCTCGAAGAGGTCGATTAGTATTTTGAATTTCGCTCTTTTTGTGTAAGAAAATGTTATACAACCAAATTTGGGATATAACGTTATCGACTATTTTTTGAATATCAATGCTATTTTTCTATTTCTTTTCTTGAATAGTATATAAAGTTACATAAACTTACCAAATATCAAATTCTTATTCCTTGTTTAGAAGATATGTAACAAATATGAACTAATTCAAAAAATCAAGGAATCTGATTCAACTCAAAGAAATAAATCAGGCAGTTCAAAAGTGGAATGACAAGAAGTACCTGCTTATAATTTGTTGTCAAACTGGACTGATGTCGACAATGACAAACAAAAAAGTTAAATAAGATCATGTAAAGAGAGCGGCATCGTATCAAGCAAGGATATTTAGGAAGGATTCCTTCCGAAGGATATTACGACAAGAAATAAAAAATTGATATTTGATACGCATGCATATGTAACTTGATATAAACATAAAAAAATTGGCATTGCCATTTAAAAAAAAATTTGTTGACGACACATCTCAATATTATGACAAGCTGTATAACATTTTCTTACATCAGAAAGAGCGCAATTTGATATACAAATTGACGTGTCCGAGCATACTTCTAAAAAGACTGCCTTTGATTCACTGAATGTATTCCAAGTTAGAGACTCGCACTGGAAACATTGAATTTTTCCATGCATAATAATGTTCCAACCCGAATTTTCGAAATTTTGGAAATCAAATTGATTACATATGCACAAATTTGAGTGAATTTTGTGCAAAAACTTCAAATAAATATTCAAATTTTGAAAATTATGCAGCAAAACCAATTATGATAAATTTAACACCAAATGTCTAAATGAAACATTATTATTATAACTGTGTTCTTACCTCGTATAACATGAAGAGGCTGTACACTACTTGAGCTCCATTATACGCTATCAGCACTTCTTTCAACTTGAACGGTTTCCGATTTTCCATCATTCTGGGCCCCAAAAAAATGATGACGTAAAGATATCCCAGGACCATCATCAAAGTGGGAACCGGACTCTGCATCAAGGGCCAATCCGCAGTTCGAGGGTCTGAAACATAAGAAGTTCATCAAAATTAGGTTTGTATGTAATATTTTCCTAGCTCAACACCCTGCATCTTGAAAACTTGTCATATAATTGAGTTGTGCCATTGGACATTATTGTTCAGGAGGCCATACTCTGCAACATACCGAAAATTCAGAAAAATTTACTGATGGCAAGTTTTCCACAAGTTTACTGAACATAAGTTAATCGACCTACGGACTCATAATTTTTTCAGAGACAGTTTCTTTCGTTAGACAAATTTTCCACAACAGGTTTGCTGAACGCAAGTACCTTCCTAATTCTAGAACAGCAAATACAGAAATTTTGGAGTTGTTCTTTGTGTTCAACCTTCTTGGTTTCGTAGGAAATAACCCACAATAAATACGTCATACCTGTAATTTGAGACGGGACAAGCAATAATTATGAATTATGCGGAAATGAATACTCTTCACCAGTTTTTGTAAAACTGTCATTAAAAGTGAATTTTTCCATAGCTGTCAAGAGTTTTAAAAGAAGACGTTAACAAAGTAGCGTGTTGATAGCTTTTTATGATACAAGTTCGTAAAGTCAAAAAGTTTCAAGTTTTTTGAATGAGGCACTGCCTTTGTGAAATCTGTTCTTTCTTATCTCCTGGGTTTTTGGAATAATCTTACGTACAAGTACATTTCAAAGCAGTTTGTAAAGAAAGACAATTCCAAAACAATGTGGAAATCATTAAAGGAGTTGGTATATGGAAAAATAAATCAACATAAGAAAAAAATTGTTTTTTAGGGAACACATAAATTTCGACAGTGAAATTTTAAACGCTGTCAATTAATTTTTCATTAGTAGTATACGCCAAATTGTTGAAAATATCAGTCCAGTAAACGATTAACTAAGATTCATCTTTATTGATTACTTGGGTTTTTCCTGATGTGTTGAAAATATCCTTAGTGATTCCGATTCCGAAGGTAACAAATACACAACTTGCAGCTGAACATCATCCAATCAGTACACAGTTCAATATGTGAGGAACTGTCAGAAAATCTCACTCATGTGTAAAAGCCATATAGTTTTTGATATCAAAGTGAAGAGTAGATATTTATTACAAGAAAACACTATAGAGGTTATTTTCTTTGACCCACAAAAGGCGTAAAACTATGAAAATCGAACTTCTTTTAAAGAAACTAGGCAAGTATGGAAACGAAGGAAAAGTTTTCGATTGGTTTCAAAGTTACTCACAAGATAGAGAACAACGCGTCAAATATAATAAAGTTTATTTGGAAATAGAAAATAGAACAGTGTGGAGTACCTCAAGGTTTGGTATTGAGACCAATATTTATTTCATTCATAAGTGATATTATGCATCACGTTAGTAAATGTAGCTGAAACTTTTTGCTTCACTTCTCCGGTGAAAAAGAGGAAGTAGAACAATTCTTGAATGAAGATCTTCAGAATAGTTCTCCTGGATCTATGATAATTATCTCAAAATAAAAAAACTCATGATTTTTTCCTCGAAAGCAAATACGAAAATTATCAAGGAAGATGGAATAAAATTTGATATTCGAATAAACGGAGAGAGCATCTAAGAAGTTTTCTATTGTACCTCTATTATTGTACCTCATATCGATTATTGTGGCACTTCAATAAGTTTCCTCATTGATAAACAGATAAACACAGATGAAAACAGTGAAATGAGAGCTATTTTGAGTTGTAAAAGGCGTATTTTCCGGAATAGGCCAGAAATAAGAAATAGAAAATAGAACAGTGTGGAGTACCTCAAGGTTTGGTATTGAGACCAATATTTATTTCATTCATAAGTGATATTATGCATCACGTTAGTAAATGTAGCTGAAACTTTTTGCTTCACTTCTCCGGTGAAAAAGAGGAAGTAGAACAATTCTTGAATGAAGATCTTCAGAATAGTTCTCCTGGATCTATGATAATTATCTCAAAATAAAAAAACTCATGATTTTATCCTCGAAAGCAAATACGAAAATTATCAAGGAAGATGGAATAAAATTTGATATTCGAATAAACGGAGAGAGCATCTAAGAAGTTTTCTATTGTACCTCTATTATTGTACCTCATATCGATTATTGTGGCACTTCAATAAGTTTCCTCATTGATAAACAGATAAACACAGATGAAAACAGTGAAATGAGAGCTATTTTGAGTTGTAAAAGGCGTATTTTCCGGAATAGGCCAGAAATAGGAAATAGAAAATAGAACAGTGTGGAGTACCTCAAGGTTTGGTATTGAGACCAATATTTATTTCATTCATAAGTGATATTATGCATCACGTTAGTAAATGTAGCTGAAACTTTTTGCTTCACTTCTCCGGTGAAAAAGAGGAAGTAGAACAATTCTTGAATGAAGATCTTCAGAATAGTTCTCCTGGATCTATGATAATTATCTCAAAATAAAAAAACTCATTATTTTATCCTCGATAGCAAATACGAAAATTATCAAGGAAGATGGAATAAAATTTGATATTCGAATAAACGGAGAGAGCATCTAAGAAGTTCTCTATTGTACCTCATATCGATTATTGTGGCACTTCAATAAGTTTCCTCATTGATAAACAGATAAACACAGATGAAAACAGTGAAATGAGAGCTATTTTGAGTTGTAAAAGGCGTATTTTCCGGACTAGGCCAGACAAATGCAACTTTTCCAAAGAAAGTGCGTCCGGGAAATGGGTATTTCCCAGATGGTTGCCGAAAATATAGTGTACGCAATACGTCCAGAAACTGTTTTTTTTTGGACTCGCTTACGTCTCGTCTCAGAATTTCGTCTACTCGTTCCAAAAAAACAGTATTTTCCGTACTTCTTACGTAAATTACTATTACAGCTTTCCTGACTAGACCACATGCTGCTCAGTTTTTATTGAGTGGTTAAACATCTTCCCTCCGCGGTGAATAAATGAGTTTTTCTTCAATGTTGAATTTAGCAGTGGTAAGGGAATATGGAGTCTGGGGTTTATTATGTCTTTCTGACATTATAGATAACAATAATGATTATAATACTCTCTCATAAACACTCATAAAGTGTACTCAAAGGCATAGCCTGTGCGGGTAGAGAACGGCTATTATTATTATTATTTGCTGTGGCAGATGATACTGATGTTTGTGAATAAGACAAACGGTTTCAAGTATATGAAGGCACGATAAATTCAAAATCTTTTAATCAACAAACAAGGTCTTGCAAAATGTTTTCGAGTCCAGTTTATAAATATATCTCACCGCATGTTTCTGGAGAACAAAGAGCATAAATGGAAGAGCTGACTAGTACAGCTGCCCCAAAAGTGGGAAGTACACATTTCTTGCCTTTTAAAAGCCTTCCTCATTGGCAATAACTCCTACTGCTGAACAACCGGAAGATATGTTTTCACCTAATACAGACATCTCCGATTATAATTTTGGACGAAATCATATTCGTTTTATCAAAGCTGATACCCGAAAAATTCATATCACACCAGGCTTCAATTTGCTCCAAATGCAGTGTGTAGAGCAGGCATATTTTTATTATGCCATGGGATATTAGCATCGTCTACAAATAGCGTGAAAGTGTTTTCAATGTCAATGTTTACTATATCATTGATATACATCAGAAACAGTAGAGGGCCCAATACTGAGCCTTGAGGCACACCAAAACACGTTATTTTGAGATCAGAGGATGCATTCGTGGGCCGTGATGGTCATGATAGTAGAGCGCTTGTCTCTTAACCTAAGGATCATGGGTTCGATTCCCAGCATGGTCATCGGTCTCGTGCATGACATCACACGTTAAAAGGTAAGAGCTGCGTCTTCCCTAGCTCGGACAAGTCTTTCGAAGACTTTTGAGGGTTGTACTCTTAAGAATGTGCAGCTGGTTGACGGAAATAACAATTTTAACAACAACAACAATTCACAGTTTTTACCAGAGAGAAAATCACCAGTTCCACCAGGTTTTTGGAGTTTTCACGATGTTTCCCAAATATTACAAATGACTCGTTCTTGTGGAAACTAATAAATGACATGCATAGAGCATCGTAGCCAAAGAAGCATTGAGTTCACAAAATGATGCTAAAGTCGATCGGTATTTCTGAAAGATGCATGCGGTTCATAACAAATAAAGACTACACTACGATGACCGGTCTATAATGGGTTTTCGAACCCACAAGGTCATAATCCGCGATATGTTTACTGGGTGATTTTACCGAGGTAAACTGGAATCAGCCCATTATACCGGACGAACTCATTCTGTGAAATTCCATCTAAGATTGCGAACAGGGACGTCAAAAAAAATTCAAACTCTTCAACAACCGAGCAAAATATTATTTCATTCTGTTTACACATCGGATCGAGTAAACTGGAATCAGGAAGTGAGATGGTGAGACGATACTATTTAGGGTGGTAAAACTAGTTATTGTTTTTCATATATGGCCTCATATTATACCTCCTTGAGGGATTATTGAAGACAAAAACAATAATATAATGCAGTCAAAATTCTTTGTTTTTTTTGTAACATGTTTGACTGCGACATTCATTCAGTAAATAATATTATAGTTTTTTCTTCATAATCTGATGCTAGGTGATGATCTGCTGCTAGATGATTAGCCAAAAAGATTTCCTTGTTACAGTTAAGCTAAAATAGGATTTCCTCATTTGTTTCAAATTTACAAACAATGGAACGCATCCAAAACTATTTTGCTCTGGCAAGTAATCTGGATAAATCAACGCTAGTTGAGAAAGAATTGGTAGAAATGCTAGAAAACGACATTGACCTTATATCCGGCTCGAACGACCTTGTAATGTGTTGTGGGGTTTCTTGCTTGAAATTTCCCTATTGAAATTCTGGGAATTTATTCAAAATTATACAAAACTCAATCAATGAATTCAATAACGATATATATTTGAAGTGAAATCAACCGGTATCAGTTCAATATGACGCCAAAACTGAACCAATCAATTATCTGATGTCTCTTCTTATCTTCTTTGACATTGTCTTGAAACTGGTCATCGTGATTAGAAGCAATGAAAGTTATAAAATTGTGGTGAACCCCGCAACATGCCTTCGAAAAGTGCATCGCGAAACCAAACATTTTTCCCCCAAGGGATTGTTCTTCCAATTGACGCAAACCTTTAAACTCACTCTCTCGTAGGATGTTTTCTGAGGCATCCTACAGAAACTGAAGAGGATCAGCAATTCTTATAACTCTCCCTCGGGTTCCACGATGCTGGAACCTCGAACATTATTATTTAGTATCACTATTTGTGAGGCTGTTTCAGTTATTGAAACATTCTTCAATAATTTCCATATTTCGAAACCAACCTCGTATACAATCAGTTTTTGGCTGGTTTATTCGTATATCTCAACTTTCTTTCATGTGTATCCAACTTCATGATGGGCCCTGTATTCAAGTGGCGACAGGCAATCCCAAACCTGTTTCCGACGCGAATCAGATGATGAGAATCATTGAAAACAACTTGTACTGCATTCCATGATGCTGATACTTACATCGTACAGTGACCGGAGTGAACGTTATTTTTTCATTGACAATTTAAGAATGATGAAATGAAGGGACATTTGATGCAAATCAGAGAACTAATGAGACAGATAGACAGACAGATCATACACAGATATTTACTTTTATTTTTTAATCTTTCAGTTCCCACGAAAAGAGAAATTCCGTAATATTCAAATAGTCAGAAATTGGGGTGCCTTTTCACTATGGAAATATAAACAGTACAAGAAAAGAACATCACATTTCAAAATCAAATACATAATGAACATCCTGAGACACTATTATAAAAATACTGTAATAAAATTGCACTAAGCTAATTTTGTTAATTTATTTTAAAACTAGTCTTAAACAATAATTTATATCACAGTTACTATTTTACAAATTTATCTTCACTGTCAGTCTCTATTTGCGAACTATATTTGTAACTTTCTGTGGCTATCTCTCTGACTACTCTGCCATCTGCTATACAGCGGCTTATATAGTCACATTTACAGTTCTCGATTAATCGAGTCTATCCGGCGACTTCTTAGAAAGTTCTCGTTTCTTCCACGTGATATATGTGTTTGTGAGCTTAGGAATGTTTCCGTGGGGTGCCTAATTAATGAGGTGAATGCGTAATGAGATGATCAGAGCCGGTCTCGAGGCTGGTCTTGAAATCGTTACAATACAATTATCTACAGTGTGTCCCACTTTGAGCAGCACCACCTCCGTATTCTCTTTTTCATCGACAGATTTCAAGAATAATATTTTTTAATATGTAGTACTCAATGAGATCTACATTTCCGATTATCCAATCACCTAACTGCACTTCAACTCGGCCAACTATTGATCAAAATTATAGTTGACAAGTTTGTATTTATTCTGACAGCTTCTTTCCGACATTTGAAAACTGTTCAAGCAATCTTTGAATGTCGACATAGTAAAATACTTCAAGAAACCACGGAATGAAATGAGGAATAGTATGTTATTCTCCAAACAGTGACATTTGTGGCACTTCTCAATTGTCTTACATGATTGGACTAGTTCAATGTATCGTCGATAATATGTGCATTCGGTTAGGGTAGTATAGGACGTATTAGAGCATACAAGAATTGTGTCGCCAGCAAATATCACACGTGTTGTAGGTGCCACGTATTGACAAAAGTCATTGATGTAAACAATGAATAGGAATGGTCCAAGTACGTAGTACTGTGATACCACATCTAAAAATTTTTTGAAGTCAGAATTGACATTGTTAAATTGTACACATTGAAATCTGTCAAAGAGATGAGAACGAAATAGATCTATGGTGCTTATTCCGCAGTAACTGAGTTTTTAAATTAGTACCTATATCATACGATATACAATCAAAGGCCTTCGTTGAGTCGCTTGAAGTCATGCAAGTATGTTTATTTTGATCAAGACCCTCAACTATGTCAGTGACAATGTGTGGTGGATTTACTTTTGCAAAAACCATGTTTTGAAATTTTTCGAAAATAAGAGTACCTAAAACCTATCTTTCAGAATATAATCGATGATTTCACCAATTATGGAAATAATGAGATTGGATAGTACCTATCCCAAAGAGGATTTGTCTCCTTTTTTAAAAATAACGGAATTACTTTTGAGAATTTAAGTGCTTCAGTATTGGTGATGGAAAAAATAGCAAGTGTTTTACCAAAGTTGTTGTTGACGGCAGTAATACGTGTGGGTATACAAAATACTTGTTATGAATTTTTTGACAGCGAATCAACAAACAACAAAGATAAAAGATCAAAAAAAAGCTATCCCAAAAACTAACATTATACGGATCCTTTGAGAGATATATATCACCAGTTGATTAAAAATGAACCAGAATTCAATGAATTCCTAACAAAGGCCAAGTTTACTGAATACTCTAATACCAAAAATTGCCATTTAATTGTATTTTTAGTTTAAAAACGAGTGACGATTTTGCGTCAAATTGTGTGATAATGATGCAGGTATATGTATACTTAAAAATTTATAAAACAATGGATTATATTGAAGATTATTTATACTGATGAAAAAAATCGCAATTGCTCATTTTAATATTTCAGTTTTCTGAAGTCGGCCAGTTTTGTTTTCAATTATGATACGCTCTGAAAACTATTTATATTATTATACTCTATGCATTTTAGAGGAACTTGACATCTTTAAAAATTAGATTATATCGAAACCATTCAAAATGAGAATATCAGTCCCTGCTTAATATAAGTTGGTTCAACATACTTTTCAGGTGGGTTCATTTTCGACATGCTTCTTTATTTATAAGCAACTTCTTCGATTAAAATTTTTGTGTTTCAGAAATCGAGGGTACCTACTTCTGTTTTTCAAGCCATCACCCCATATCTCATTCTGTATAGAAAAAGTGGGTGTTTTTTTTAGACAGTTTTTTTCAAGGTGTTTTTCTGAGAAATCTACAATGAATGTTTTTTCCTTCTGATTATCACTATATGATTCACATCGATGTATGTATGTGTCTCATTATCATGAAAATGAAAAAAAATCAAATGGTAATAAATATAATTATTCATCAATTCCTACTAATTGCTTGTACTTACCACTTATTTTATCTAAGACTGTTTGGTATCTGTCCACCACTATCATCACTTTTTCGGACACATCCTGTAAATGAAAATATCAATGAGATGTTGAAATGTGGTCAAAATTAGTCGAAGTCAAAATATACTTCATTGTCAATCAATGAAAATGTTAAACTCAATTGAATTGAATATTTTCCTTCCATTTATTCATCTAAGTTACAAAATACTCGAGGAAAAACTTGCTGAGCATACTTTAACTCAAATATTAGTAGGTAAGTATCGTAATAGTAACTCATTATTGCGACTCCAATGACTAGAAATGTTTTATATCATCGAAATCTCGATACACTGATTTTTCCATGTCTAACCATTGTCTCAATTCCATTTATACAGAAGTTGACGCTAATAATCTCGTTATCAGTCTGTTTTTCGATCTATCGAAGGCTTTTGACACGGTATCTTCGGATTTTTCAACCCATAAGACAGCTGCACTTGGTTTTCCATAAATAATTTCAACTTGGTTGTGATCATGTATGGAAAACCATTGTTAATACTGTAATGTCGGGCGTACAGAATGTTAAAATGGTTGCTCCACAAGGTTCAGGTTTCAACCTCAACTATGTCTGCTCACACAAAGTTCTAAAATCGACAATTCACTTGTTAAGGTCACCAAAATCATTTATACATTTGCATCTTGATGTGACCATAACAGACTCATTCTAAACCCTAAGAGGTCAGTGTCTATGATATTTTTCAATAGGAAGGATAATATACCAAAAGGAATAGTCATCAGTGAGAAAATATTTACCTATTTTGGAGTAAAATTTTTGGGATCTCTGTTAGACTAACGCCTACGAAGGCGTAGAAAGGAACAGAATATTTTTGAAAATAGTTGGAGTTGCCACTTTGAAGTGACAATTGCCACTTTGATCTGACAATTGTCACTTTGATCTGGCAATTGTCAATTTGAAATGGCAATTGTCACTTTGAACTGACAATTGTCACTTTGAACTGGCAATTGTCACTTTGAAGTGGCAATTGACACTTTGAACTGGCATAGGGGTGCATAACTGATTTAAATAGAGTTTTTGTGGGTTAAAAGCCTATTTCGAGACTCTTCGACATGGACTATCGTAATAGTTGCAAACCGGTTTCTATCAGAGGAAAAATGCTATCTGTTCCGTGAAATTTTATTTCATATGTGTTAAATTTGCAAGAAATAACCTTGAGACCCTCGAAATTATAGCATCAACACATACTTATAGTAGAAGATTTAGGGGACAGCAAATCATAAATACAAATACTCCCCTGCCCACAATGCTTTGCCTCTCTAAAACAACTTGCCAAATGAGGTGATCTCAAAGTGACAACATTATTGAAAAAGAGTTAAATGTTTAATCATTGACAGGTGCTACTATTTATACTCTGCAGGAGAATCTAAATGATACTAGTTATTTATTAAATTTCAAGTTATACTTCTCTTATAAGCAGTGACGTTTGATTTTTTTTCAATTACTGTGACTGGTGTTTCTTACCAAGTATCTGATCTGCCACATGCAACCTATTGTACAAAAGTATTATTATCATTATTATTTCCTTTCTCCATCAACGCAGATGGAAATGATTCAAAATTGAATTCTGTTGTTGACGAAACATATCTTTGACAGCAAAAGGGAATTATGTTAGAAAAGGAAAGCAGAGTCCCGATGTTTCGAATATGACGTCATATTTTGATTCTATAAAACATTTATCATCATCGGAGTACCACTGCAGATGCTGAAAAAAGTTCACGAAACAAATATATCCATTAAATCTTCAGTCTGTAAAATTGCCGATTGCCTCAACATTTACAGTAATGAGGAAATATTCCAACCTAGGTCGTCCAGTTAAAATTATTGATAATCATGTTCCGGTGTCGTAAAAATTGACTTTTACATATCCAATCCTTCGGTAAAGGTCATCGTTTTCAATTATGTTCGGTAACTATTGAAAACCTTAATTTTTTATTCAATCGCTGGTACGCCCGGTTAATGGCGGATGAAAGGTCATGATTTTCGATAATTCGGAAATCCTCTAGAAATAATTATTGTAACTACACTACCGGAAAAAAATTATTGCACCACATGAAATTTCATCGATAGAAATATATATTTGTCTACTTATGTATATTATGAAAATGATAACTTTTCAACAGGATTGACAATTAAGGAATACGCCAATCGGTAAATTCTGTCGACAAAATATTCATTCTTCTGGTGTTTTAGCATCAGTGACGATTGCCGTATCGTCTGCATACAAAAAAATGTGTTCGCTGCTCAAATAATTTGGTGAATCATTGACGTACACAAGAAAAATCAAAGGGTATAATACTGATCCTTGGGGAACTCCTGAATCAACATCATATGTAGATGAAATCTAAAATCATCCAATTTCACACAATTTTTGCGATACTCAAGATAAGATGCGAGTCACGACAAAAAAAATTACATGCACTCATAAAAAACTTGTATTTACGAATCACCCAGGTTTTCGGAAATAACCCTTAAAAGCAGAGCGGGATCTAAAGCTTGAATAAAAGTGGATTCCGAACCACTTCAGCCCAGTGGCAAGCTGTCCCAGGAATCGAACCCGGGCCCGTCTGGGTGGAAGCAAACGCTCCAACACCACGACCACTTCACTTCACTTTTCAACCGGATGAAGGATAATATTTATAGTTTTATAACAATTATCACTTGCAATTTTGTCCTCTTGGTACCTACGAAATGCCACGTAATTGATTTCTGACAAATATTAGTCTCATATTTTCCATTTCCAAGATAAAATTGGTATAATTCCTCAAAATAGTAATTATAGCGCACACGTCCATATCGATTGTAATTTATCCATTTCAGCTAATGTGTTTTAATGCAACTTTTCATGATTATAGAGGTTAAAATAATTCAGGAGCAGTAGTTGAGAGACTTTTATTCTACTGAATGCAGAAGCATCATAAATTAATTCATGGTCATTCAAATTCTTCGGTACCTTTTTATTAACTTTTTTTCCCATCAGGAATATCCCAGTTAGTCTCTAAAGCCCCGATACAACCGGAGAGCGCGTTTGTGTGTCATCAACCCCAGTAACCACTCCCTATGTGCCCTGACTAGACGAAGTGAACGAATCACGGCCTTCTGCATTCGTCCGGCTGAGATTTCTGCCATATTACGGCAATCCGGTATGATTTTTAAGTTTGAGAGCAGTGTTGAATGAAATTTTGCTGCTCTCTTGTGAATGAAATCATTATTACAATGATAATCTGCAATTCCAATAACAAATATTGTTTGAAGTAGGGTGGATGTTAAACAGTTTTTGATGCCATTTTTGTCTATGAATCATTATGGGAAATCTTGTGCTTTAATTGCTGTTTTTCTTGAGTGATAGCTACCTTAGATCTCAGGATCATAGCTGCAATTATCTTAAACGGTGTTTTAGCACGTGAATTATATGTTATTAAATTACTACATTGTTCATCGTACCATCATTGCGTACTGAAATGAGATTATTAGGAAATTTTAAATTGGCCTAAAAGATGAATCGTCATGTCGACCTTGTACCCTGGATTTTATTACTCACTTATTATTTATAAGAAATAATATATTCTGCAAACAAAATTTATGGCATGGAAAAATCTAATACCGAATGAACTTTTCCGTATGAATGGGCAGTCTATATTTGTGATGATGTTTCATTTGGATGAATTTACGACAGGACATTCGAAATATTTCACTGAGATATCAACATTG
Organism: Chrysolina americana; assembly: GCA_958502065.1. Lineage (NCBI taxonomy): Eukaryota > Metazoa > Arthropoda > Insecta > Coleoptera > Chrysomelidae > Chrysolina > Chrysolina americana. The sequence continues at coordinate 93,755,444 of OY293413.1, read as the reverse complement.
TGTATATCACTAGAAGAATGTAATGACCATTTTGGTTTGCTACCTCTGCATTGATCTTGGCAGTTCCGAAGCTACAAACTCCTAGCATATTTTTCAAGGACACCAATGTCTTTCTCGAAGAATCCTGTATTGTCAATCATGTCGTCCGGAACGGAATATTGGGCTACATTTTGGCGTCAAAGAGCCAAAGTGAAGTAGCTGAGGCATTTGTGACCAGATCTCATTGAAATGAATTTTTACTATAAGGATACGAAAATAAATCGTGTATAGAGTCTCACATACCATAATTTGAAATGTGAATGAGAGAATATCGAAGGAGTCTGAAACCAACCAATTTTCAGTGCTGAAGAAAGTATAGAGATGTGTGTCAACTAAAAATGGGCGACAAGTTGAGCACTTATTGAAGCTGTTTTATTTAATTATTTTCATTACTGAAATTATTAATTTCAATGAAGTGAAATCCCCTTTCAGTCAACACGGTTCCACAAAGTGGAACATTTGAAACAAATGTCTGCCAGAAAACAACTACTTTCCCCTACGAACATTGAATCACATATTACTTCTTTTTGTGTAATGTTCGTTCAGGAGGACACTATCGTTATGTTAGCGTCGGCATAATTTGGATCTGATATACTTTTCAAAAGTTTTCTGGATGGAATCGATCATCTCATGAATATCCGGTCTCGATAATAATTATAATTTATTGAAGGCAGTATTCGTTTTCGAATATTGGGACGGGTTCATAAAGGTATATCAGCAGAAAAAATAAAAAAACAATCATCCAGCCCGTACTTTCACAGAAAGTTGATATCGCAATTCTGCACAGTCATCCCCAGCAGCAGAAAACCCGTAAAAAGTTAGTTGTGTATTGCCAAGCTGCAGGGTAATGAATTCTTGAAGAGTATTTTAATGTGTTGTATTTGAATCGACTGGTATGGTACGATGAGTAGAAGAGGGCATACTTTCAATTGTAATTTTCAAGAAATAATCCAGTTATGATGGTAGTTCAGAAAAAAATCTCAATTATTGGTTCAAGAACAAAAGAAGAATTTTGGTAGCGTATTCGAATAATATCTTTATAGTTAGAAAACTGTGGTTCCAAAACCGCGATGACAAGATAAACGTCTTCAGTTTTTTTGAGATAAAAGTCCATTTCTTGGAAACTCCAGATTCCAATTTTTTTTTCAACTTTAATAGGGTCTACTATAGTACGAAGGAAAAATATCTATCGACTTTTTCGACGATTCATATATGTTTTCCGTTATAATAATTATATTTAGAAAGTGACAGTAATTATCTGACAATGCGGAAGACGATTTTTTCGTGGCGTACTTCTCGACACTTTTTTTTTGAAAATTTTGGCTACAAAATCTATCATCGCAAATATTAGACGTCTCCTATATGCTAATTTTATGTTCCTTTACTTTGTCATGGATTTAAAGTCCAAGTGGAACTTCATGGTGAATAAAGACGAAATATTATTTTTATTATTATTATTTAATACGGTCCGGCCTTCTGGTTGACCAAATAAAGAAATTGAAAAACTCATGAAAGCTGCTGAGTTGAAAAATGTAAAACTACACTTGGGTTCAATCTTGAGCTTCCAAATTTTGCATAGCCAGAAAAGCTAATTTCCAAAGGGCTTTTTGGCCAACTTTTTCCACTCTTTGGATTTCCTTCATTTTCTCTGTTTGTTTTCTCATCAATAATTCAGTGTATTAACTTTAATAAATTCACTTCAACTAGTTGTTGATGATAACAGAAATCTGAATAACCTAGCACCATCTTATTTTCAAATTTATTTAATTTTTCGAAGAGATGTCCATTCGTACCTCACCAGTAATTGTGATGATTTTCATATTGTCAGAACAAACCGCCCTTAGATGAAGGCCCCTCACCCTTGCGAACATAGGGAAAGGAATGAATGCGACCAAATTAGTTCTTTGGTGTTAGTCTTGTTAGTCTCATAAATAGAGAAATTTGTAAACACTTTTTATTAAAAAATTAATGAATGAAGTTATGAACAATTTTCAACAACAAATTATTAAAAATGATTTCTCCATAATTTTTTCTCTCATATATCATCATCAATTAGAGCTATATTTTCAGTTAAAAATTACTGATTGATTATTGAAAGTGTAATAAAAGAATATTTTCTCTTGGTTTGTTTACCTTACAAATTACTTTGGGCACAAAATTTTCAAAAATAGGAAACTATGAGGTAAACATGATTAGGTTTCCACAGATTTTCAGTAGTACGTAATATCCCGACAAAATGCTGAATTTTCAAAAAATACTTTCGCCTTGCTGGCACGAAAACTGTGTTGCTTAGAAACACCACGAGAACTTGCTCGAGTTTGGCAAGCCTGGCAGGGTGAAAGTATTTTGGAAATTCTGCATTTTGAAGGGATATTCGATCAGAAAATTTCACGAATATATTATATTATGGACCAAATGCGTATTTCAAGAACGGTTCATCTTGTGTAATCACTGTCAGTTGAAGAGTTGAACCGTCAATTCGACGTTTCAATATTTACCGTGATTGTCGTAACTATGGAAATGTATACACAAGCTGGAAGCGAAACACGTTTTGAAAATACCACGGGCTGGAGGAAGTATTTTCAAAAAGTCCTGTTCTCATTGGTTCTAAATGAGGAAATTATGGCATCTGATTGGTTTATGAGGGAAATTGACACTTATAATCTCCCTAGAGCATGAATTATTTCCGGAAATTTTTTCGAAGTGAGAATTTTCTTAAAAAATTCGCAACTGAGGAAAATTTCCGGAATATTAATTCATGCTCACGGGAGATTCGGTACGAAAATTTTATACCAAAACATTTTCAAAATAGAAATTAAATTGGTGACATACTTGGGTGACATATTATTATCCATGAAACGGACATCATAGTAGGCCGTTGTTAAGGCTAACAGCGAATTGCGAATAATTTTTTCTGCGGATTTGATATCAAATATTTTAATTTCCCTATGCTCCAGTGAAATGTGGTTTAAATAATTAAATAGAGGAGCAAATATAGGATAGGAAAAAAAAGTTAAGGTCTATTTCTATCGGACGCTAATGAATTACATCGGCGGCACCTTCATTTATTAATCTCGAATTTGTTGTCAAATATTGTAATTTACCTGTGCTCTATTAAAATGTGCTTTGAATAATCAAATAACAGATAATAACATGTACCTATAATAAAGTTATAAATGAATATCTATCGAAAATATTTTACGCCACTGTGATTATGACAGCTGTCAAGCCAGAGGGATATTTCCACTTATTAATTTCCCTCTAACAGGGAAATTTCCGGAGAAATTAGGTTATTGTCATAGCAACATGTCAAAATGCAGACATCTGATTGGCTTGAATTAACTGTTATACAATTTTCATTATAATCAGTAGTAATACTATAAGTACTTCAAAATATTCAGGTTGTACATCTATAACTTTTTGCATTATTATAAAGAGTGTCAGTTTGACAATTTAAATAATCCGACCGCGAAGCGGGAGGATTATTCTGTCAAACTGACAGATGTATAACCGTGTTTATTTTGAAGTACGTATTGTATTTGATACGATTATTTTTTGAGTAAATTAAGTAAATATATAAACAATTTATTAATTTAAATACAAATTGGTGCAATGAAAGTTACAATTATTATATACTACGTTTTTTTTAACTGAGTTATTTTCGGCGCAGGAAACGTGGCCACTGCTCATTGAAGTGCTGGAAATACTGGAGGTGTTATTACTTGAACCTGCAGCGTTTTAAAAATTGGATCTCATCTTATTTATTATGTTTTGGTGCTGTTGTTCATCTATCTGTAGGTAGGGTTTGATAGAATTGCTATTACCATGTCCTGTCATTTTAATATGTTCTTGTTCCGATACACCTGCTTTTGCCAATTGTAAAACAGCAGTGGCTCGGTGAGAATGATTTGAAAATTTTTTGTTTGTCTTATTCAAATTTGTCAATTCTGCAGACTTTTTGGTCCATTTACTAATTTCATGCACTCCAATTGGCATATTTTTGTACCAGCCAAGGGTTTTTTTTCTTTTCTCCAGTTGGGATTTACTGTCAGAAATATCCTATCTGTTTTGATATTGATGTGTTCGCTTCTTTTCATCATTAGCTTATCTAGAAGTCTCACTGGACAACGACTCACTTCATTATGGTTAGGTACAAGCCATTTATTATTAGCACATGGTTTTGCTCCTCCCTGTGTGGTTTTGGTAAAAATTGGATTATATTGTATTCTGCCAGTTGGAGTATCATCATTTCCAGTTTCTTTTTGAAAATAATGAGTCAAGCATGACGCTCCTTCATTTCCTCTCCACGCAAGTTTTACAGAAGCAATTAAGAAAATTTTTATTTGTAATCCTTCCGGTGTATTTTCATCCCTCGCTTCTATCATTGCTATGTATTCGATATCTTTAAATGCTGATGCACTAACCTTTCTCTTGTCCGGTAACATTTGAAGTTCCCTTCTTTTTGAATTTCTTGCGTTTCTTGAGGCTAAAAATATAGGACTAGAGAATGGATCAATTACTCTATTAAACTCCTGCATATATTTTTCTTGTACTTGTTTTGCCGTAATGTTCCACATCGTTTTAACCACATTTTCTTTATAATTTTCTCCATTACATTTTCGCATATTGAAAGCCCAATCTTTCAAAATGGACGCTATCATTTCAGTGGAAAATGATTCATTTAGCACATAGTTTCTTTCACTGCAAAACGTAATAAATTGTTTCCATACGTACTTTATTGTTTTCACTGTATTATGAGGCTCAGTATTTTGTATACTTTCGTCTATTGCATTTGATGATAAATCTCCGAATCGACTCATTTTTGAACAATTTTTGATAAACGTCACAATTTGACAGCTCTGTTTGTTGTATATTGATGTCGATGTGGTTACTATGAAAATGAAATTATTTTAAAATTTTCGATTGGTGAAGCTACTCTATGTATAATCAGGTATTATCGAAATTATACGAGGTAACTTAACTAAATTGGACATTCTGATTGGTTGAAAATCATACGAAAAAAATAATCGCCATTATTTTCCTTTCATTTCTATCAAGTAACGGCAAGATCAAAAATAGGTTTCGAGTGATGCGCCTCAACCATATCATCTTCCACTTTAATAGATGATTACTCGTCAAAGAAGCCGATGGACATTTTCTCTTCGTACTGGATAGGCCCTTGCCTGATTTCGAAAATTGACGTAATTGACAATTTAAAAAATATTTAGATTTTGGGGTTATCGAAGGATGGACTTTCACCTTACCAAACGAAAGAAGTATGTGGGTCATCGCGTCTTAGAACTCGAGTCTCTCTAACTAATAATATGGTTGTGAAAAAAATTCGAATAAAAAAATTAGGCGAATGATTACTAACAAACTAGTTTCTTGGCTCTGCTGGAGCTATGATTGGAATGGTCGAGATGCAATTCTATTTTAAAATCATTGTATAGTATTCGACTGTAACTGTAAGAGAGGAGCCAGATTGTCTGAACTTCAAGGGGCGTTTTCCAAGTGAAAATACATACTTTTAATTCATTTACACGTTGAAAGGTACGGGCATTGTCTTTTCTAGTTCGCACAAGTCTGTCGAAATTTCTGAGGGTTGTTCATAAGGGTGCAGCTGGTTGACAGATAGAATTCCTCAAAAATGTCTATCAAAAGCTATTTTCGAGAAATCAAAATTTCTACGAATGTAACAGTCTTGAACACAATCCCTTAAGCAAACTTTTCAAACATTACCTGTAGTTCGAAAACTTCTTGACAAATCAAAATTCTATATCTTCTGTGCCAAGATAAAATCACCCTGCACGTTTATTTTGAATTCATTTCCTGATCAAGACGCAGATCATTAAAGTGGAATCGGTCAGTTACTTCACCTGACTTAGTGCGTTGTGATAATATAGATATTCCCTAATGGAACTATTCGTATGAGCATAATTGAAAAATATGGCGAACTACCGAAGTACCGAAATGAGTCCAGATGGTATGTCACTCATACCTTGGAAACTTGGTGAACCTCTTGTCTGTGATTTTACTTGTGTTGACACGGTAGCAGCTTCCCACTTATCTGAAAGCGCTGAGCTCTCTGGATCTGCAACCATTTTTGCTCTGAGAAGTTGGAGCATGAAAAATATGAGAATCCCGGTAATATCTATTTGTTTTGTCCATTAGCTGTTGAAACTTTCGGTCTTTATGGTCATGAATCTCTGTCACAATATCGGAAGAAGATTAGGCCAAGCAACGAAAAATTATCGTTCAACTACTTTCTTGATAGAGAAAATTAACATTGCTATCCAACGTGGTGATGCTGCTTCGGTTTTTAGAACTATTCCATCTGCACATTGTGTATTTTCCTCATTCCATTAAGAGAGCGAAATCTTTTCTGATTAAGTAGAATTCAGTGCATTTCAAATCTCCAATTCATGATAAACCATTGATAATTGATCCTCCTTCTTTTTCAGAACAGTCCAAAATCCAAAATCAAATACTTCATGAACGAGCAAAATCAATCACTTTAGAAGATTCCACTTCACTGGGAAGGATTGATTACTGCGTTCAGAATGGTTTCATTCAAGATGCTACTGTTCCTATTTTGTCAGCAAAGTTTTTGGATGAATCTACAAATCACCTTAGAAGTCACGGGAGCAAAGTTGGGTTGGATAATTTGGAAAATACTTGTTACATGAATAGCGTTTTACAAGCGCTACTTATGACAGAATCGTTCAGAGACGATATATCAACTATCAGTAATAATATTTCCCAGTTATTCATTCGATGTTCTTGTTCTCTCTGATGGCACAATGCCTATCACTTCTTGAGTACAGAAGTCTTGTGGAGGGAAAGTGCTAAGTGACTTTGCTTCTCCAAAACTCAAGATTTAACTAGGTCCACCCCCTCAATATACAATCATAGTGACGAATTGCAGCATATTCTAAACAACTTATACAGCAGGCAAACCGTTCGTTAATTAATTATTGCATTCAAATTCAAATCGATTCGGTTAGTTATATAAGAAAGTTTACCGACCTACATTAATGTGTATTAGCAAGTTTATATCCGAAGACTAGACGAGATTCGGTTGTTGATCTCACTGCCTCTCAACGCGTATTGAAATGAAAAATAATTGATTCGCGTTTCCTCAAACACGAACAATCTAAGCACGAATTCATGAAATAGACTATAGTTGAATTCCAATCAACATTGAATATCACTTGGCTTCAGAATTGACACTTCACATCACCCTGTGGAGTGGATGCAATTTTTTAGATTATCACTCTCAAATTATTCTCTACTTCTTTATACCGTGCGGCTTTTAATAGTCCCCCCTCTTCCTAACTTCTAAACAGTATGACGTACAAACTTGAAAAAAAAAACGTATGGAGGGTATAACCGATACTACGTTTTGAAATGAAACCGTTGTAATTGCTTCATAGATGGCGCGAGGAAGCAAATCAACTTAACAATTTCAAGAATCATAGGAGTCAAGTGTCACGGAATTTGAAAAAAAATTAGAACGTTAATCCATTCAGAAGTTAACACGGGGGACTATTAAAAGCCGCACTGTATACAGTGTGTCCCGCTTTTCATAAATACACCCTAATATCTCAGTTATTAATAATGCGATTTTCTTGAAATTTTGGTGGTGATTATATGTTAGCTAAATGAAGTATTCTGTCATAGCGAACATTTTCATCGACCATAGGCGTGCGGTGTGGGGGGTAAAAAACAGCAGTTTTTTGGGAAAAGGATATTAGGGCTCATTTTAGATATCTTTTTTATCAGAGTTAGAATCAGCATCCCCAAAACCCTCCCAATCCATATTTTCGAAATCTCAAGAGCTGATTTGAGGAGAAAAAAAATCAATTCACTTTTTCACTCGTCTCGGAATCAGCATCCCCAAAAACCCTTTAATTCATATTTTCAACATCTCAAGAGCTGATTTGAATAAAAAATTATTCAACTCTTTTTTCAATAAGTCCTTGTAAGCAAAATTCAAACCGTCTTTCAAAATAACCATTCAACACGGTATGTGGAAATTTTGGTTTAAATGCCCTAATCCTGTTGCGTTTCAAACACCTCTATACTTTGTTTTTCGTTGAATTCATTGTCCTCGCAACTGCCCTTACAGTACCAATTGGGTTGTTTCGAAATTCGAAATGGTCGTCGTCTGGATAGTGTCTTTGGTTTAAATTGTACCTCCCTGGTCTTGTCTTGAAAACCGCTCTAGTCTTTGCGAACAATCTGTTGATTTTGGCGTGAGAAATTGGTTCTCGATCATTATGCCTTCCATTGAATATTCCAGCAACCTGACGCGTAGATCTTTCATCATTACCAAATAATCGGATAATCTCCACTTCTTCTCCAAGGATATAAGGGGCTCATTTCAGACAATTTTTTTTATCAGATTTGAAATCAGCGACCGCAAAAACCCCTCAATTCATATTTTCGAAATCTCGAGAGCTGATTTGATTAGAAAACAAAATTAAATTCACTTTTTTTCAATAGATTGTTTATTTCTAACTTTTTATCTCAAATGCCCTAATCCTATATTAAATTTCAAACACCTTCGTTTCCTTATATTCTGTATCGTTTGCAACTGCCCTTATTTCCGAAGATAAGCACACTTTGTTACCGTTGGTTTGCCGATTTGAGTTTTCATGCAAATTAATGAAAGAGTGCTTTGAAACAAAAGTTTTTGTTTGACATCGGTAATCAGTACGAAATGTCAATAAGTCAAGCAGTGTTACTTAACTGTTAATAAGATGGCACACAACCGAAGAGTAGTTCTTACAATTGGAGAAAAAGTAGAGATTATCCGAATATAGTTAGCTATTTCATAATTTAATGTTTTTGTGACCGAACAGTTCTTAATTAACACTTCACCAAAACCCACTGAGCAACTTTTGACTGGTTATCTCAGAGGCCATAGAAAAAGCATCAACATCAAGCTCGTGATATAGTCGAAACTCTTGAAAATTGTGAACGACAGACAACATAGTTTCAGAAATCAACTCGTAACTATTCTGTATCGGTTGGGTCTGAAATATAAGGCACCACTATTTTGGAGTGAAGTATCCGATTCAAAGCAAAACAATGGGTTGCTATTGAAGAACTGACATTTGATTTTCTACAGTGTGAACAAAATCACCGGGAGTTTATCTTGTTATATTTGAGTTTTTTTTATTGACAAATGTTCCATTGATTACTATTTTTCAGAGGTGAAATGTTTCTGGTCGATTTCATGTTTTAGATGAAAATGGATTTAATTACCATTACCACCAGCTGGAGTTTGAATGCGACAAAATCACTTTTTTGAGTAATCAGACGAATCGAATAATATAAATATTCCCCAATTAATTTCAGAGCTATCCAAAAATTATTGGGCCAATTTGTATGTCTCTCAGAAGAACACATTGATTTTTGGTTTGTTACTATTACACTGATCCTGGAAACGTGTTAATCTAGCAGCTGTGAGCTTCTAGAATATATTTTAGAAGACATCAATACATTTCTCGATTTTTTTGTGGCAATTGTCATTTAAAAAAAAAATTTGTTATATCTCGGCTCCAAAAAGCCAATTAACCAAGCGCTCTGAGGTTGCTGGGCATTTGTTAGTCTAAATGGCACACAAACCAAGAGTTGGCTGTTTACTGTTTCGTGTCAAGAACTATTTCACTTTCCTTCAACTGCTCATGATGTGTAAGGTAAGATATGACACATATTTATTTTTTATTTATTATTGTTGCCCAGTTTTCTGCATCCTGAAGAGAACTTGCTAGAGTATCGTTGAAAATAGATAAAGGTACGATCGTCGAGGCTACGTTCTCAATTTTTTTGTAACGATGATCATGTCGTACAGAAAGAAATAATTATACTATACCTCGGTTCCGAAGAACCAATCAACTAAGCGCTCTGAGGTTGCTGGGGCATTTGTAAGTCTAAATGACATTCTTATTTAAATGATACATACTAAGAGTTCGTATTGTGAAAGCAGTCTTATTCCAAGAATCTGAAACTAGCAAAATCAGCTATATGGTTGTTCAATGTTTAGTGTCAAGAACCGTTTCACTTTCTTTCAAATGCTTGTGATGTATAAGGTAGAGACAAGACATATCGGGATTACTGTTTCAATGCATTCAATGCGGCTTCTTAGAATTGAATGGACTGATCTAATTCAGTTTCCATATTACAAAATTCGTTCTGCACTTTTATGAGCAACCCTCAGGATTTTGCGAAAGACTTGTACACGCTACAAAAGATATTTAGAAACATACAGCATATAGACATTCGAAGGAAATACTAGTTGCTATTTCCTTTTACTGGTTTATATCATATATTCTTTCAACAATACAGTATTTCAATCAATTCAATGGGAACCAGAAAATAAAAAACAAAACAAAAAATCAAGATCAGAACTAACTGGTGATTTTTTATAACCCTATTTTATAACCCTATCTTATGTGTAAGTGTTCTGCAGCGTGAGTCCGAATTTATTCAGATTGAATAATCGTATCATTGAGAAGATAATATGATCACGTAGAACACAACGAATACCAATGTCATCAACTTTTGCGAAACCATCGTTCAATCCCAAAGTCTAAAGAAACTCGAAGGGTAATGGCATTCACATATGCTTTTCCGAAAGCAAGTAAATTTGGTATTTCACCAGAGGTCAGCAGCTGTCGAACAAATTCATCTCGACGTAGATGAAAATTTCAGGCTCGGTCGGGATGATGAAATGCTCATTGATATTAATTGAAGTTGCAATTCTATACGTCTGCCCAGTTTTCTGCATCATGAACAGAAATTGACAGACTTGGCATACATAATATCGTTATAAATAGTTACAGGTACGTTCGTCTAGATGCGTTGCGAGAGCTTGCTAGCGTAGGCTCAACCTGATCCATATAAAAATATTTTTCATGTATATTTCTTTCACCCCGAAAGTCTATTGACTATATCAGATGCTCTTAGGAGAAGTTGCCAGGCTGTGAGTATTTTCTGGAATCAACTTACAGTTTGTAATATTCGATATATGTAAAGGAATGTCATGACAACCCATTCAAAAGCAGTACCTAGATACACCCCAAATACAAAGATGTGTGGACCACCTTTCACCATCAACTAGAAACGGTCAAGGAAACAGGCGCTCTTAAAGATTTGAAACAAGTTCAACAAGGGTAGTACCTACGTACTATTTTGACTACGTCTTTTCTTCTTCTTGATGATATGATTCAATATCTGTCGATTCATTAGCAAGGAAAGCAGTTGTTCTCTTTAAGATATTGACCCGAAATCATTGTGGAATTATTCAAGAAGAGGGTATCACGGAGCTGTCCAAATTGATGAATTGACTGATGCTTCAGCTAGAGCTAACTTACAACGTAATCCATACCAAACAGAAGATTAGTTCAGTTGTCAGAATTATTTGTTTTTATCTTCGAATATTCGCAACAGCTTAGAGTACTCGAGACGTACTAGAGGTATATCATTCGTAAAATCCAATGGATAATTGGACGATTCAAAGCCATTTATTGCCACTCAAATTATTTTGAACAATTCATTCCCGTTGTACTCATCTGAGTACAAGATGAAAATCATCATATGAGAGACATCTGTAGGCAAATTTCCAATATCAAACGCTACCGTCATTTTCTCTATAAACTTTTTTACCAAATAATATGAATAACAAACACATATGCTCCAGATGTTGTTAGCTGAGAAATTATTTCGAAAACTGCGCACCTGAAAGTAAACACTTACTATACAAGGGGGTAAGTAGTATTTAGTTCACATACTTTTTGTATTATTATACATTCTTCGTTTGTCCATATTTGTTGGATGAGCTCAAAAGTATTTTGCGTGATATAATCTTTTTACTTGAAGTTATAAACCATCTTAAACTCGAGTGTACTCATTCGAGTACATTGGGATCTATTGGATGCTTAGGGGAAATAGTTGTTCGACGCTACAGTAGTACATTTTTATTTACGGATGAGCTCTGATTGATCACGGCTGAATCATCAACTTCTCACGAAAGTATTTCGATTTTGTCCACAACTGTAGGAGACGTCATCTTCTCCAGACAGATAAATACCGTTGATATTGTCATTATCTCTACAGCAGACTTCGATCTGCGGACAGACAAGAAATATATTGACGACGAGTGTATTGTTATTTTCCGTCAACCAGCTAGACACCCTTAAGAGTACAACCCTCAAAAGTCTTCAAAAGACTTGTTCGAGCTAGGGAAGACGCAGCCCTTACCTTTCAACGTGTGATGTCATGCACGAGACCGATGACCATGCTGGGAATCGAGCCCATGACCCTTAGGTTGAGAGACAAGCGCTCTACCATCATGACCATCACGGCCCAAGAGAAAGAGGCAATTTTTCCTAACGATATTCTTGAAGAAATTGAGGTGCAGTTGGGTGACAGCAACAGTGAAGGAAAAAAAGTGATGAAGAGGACGATACTCCTCTGTCTGTTTTACAGGATAGGTTAGACCGGGGAACTACTCTTGCCAGCAGAAACGTTGGACCACGAGCCAAGAAGCTAAATCTTTGCTTACCAAAATGGACCAAGAATGATTTGAATATTGACATGCCAGGAATTACGGGAAGTTTTGCACGTTTATAGGCCGTGAAAACTGAACTAGAGAGTCTAAATCCTGTGGAAGTTTTTGAGAAACTGATTGAAGGAGAAGTATCAATCACATTGTCGAACATACACGTTTATATGCGACACAGAAAAAAATATGCATTTTTTGTAACTGTTTTATAATCATACTTGAGAATTGACGTCTCCAGATTTTCTCAGTGTCAGTGTACTCATTTGAGTACATGTATTTATCTCATTCAATTGAGTTTTCGAATTGGTACTTTCTTATATCAATTTATTGCAAATAAAATTTTTGAAATGATTTCGTGAACATTTATTTGAAAATAAAGAAAAAGTTGTGTGGAATGTAATAGGTTAAAGTCCTTGCGAACAAAAGTACGATAGAGAAATTTTCTCGGTGTGTTATAATCAGTTTAAAATGCAATTATAATAATCATTGTGGAAACGGTAACTGCTAACATTCAAGTCTCTTAGGAAAATGACTTTGACATTTAGATAATTCCATCTGGAATCTCACATAAATATTGTTAGGAGCGTGCACGAATATGCACGCGCACATATGCAACATCGAGACTTGCCCACAAAAATATTGCAAAATATATACAAACATCTGTCTGGCGCGGCAGTTTTGCAACACTTTTATTCACCAATCTTGTTCTTGAGTACAAGTAAAGTAAGAGTGAATACCTAGTTTTACCTCTCTTATAAAATGTAGGTTAGGAATTTCGATATGCGGTTTCAATTTGGAATCGCAATATAAACTATCTCTGAAATGTTACTACGTGGTTGAAATAAACTGGTGACAACTATCGGTAAAAATCTGTTCATATTGGAAAATATTAATTACTTTAAAGTGGAATTATAGAAACTACAAGTTTTTTTATTTTTCGAACATCGAGATATACACAAATATACAGGAGATGGATATACAAGTAGAAATTAAAAATGGATTATTGATTATTTTTTTCGTATGATTTTCAACCAATCAGAATGTCCAATTTAGTTAAGTTACCTCGTATAATTTCGATAATACCTGATTATACATAGAGTAGCTCCACCAATCGACAATTTTAAAATAATTTCATTTTCATAGTAACCACATCGACATCAATATACAACAAACAGAACTGTCAAATTGTGACGTTTATCAAAAATTGTTCAAAAATGAGTCGATTTGGAGATTCATCATCAAATGCAATAGACGAAAGTATCAAAATACTAAGCCTCATAATACAGTGAAAACAAAAAAGTACGTATGGAAACAATTTCTTACGTTATGCAGTGAAAGAAACTATGTGCTAAATGAATCAATTTCCACTGAAATGATAGCGTCCATTTTGAAAGATTGGGCTTTCAATATGCGAAAATGTAATGGAGAAAATTATAAAGAAAATGTGGTTAAAACGATGTTAAAACGGTTAAAACGGCAAAACAAGTACAAGAAAAATATATGAAGGAGTTTAATAGAGTAATTGATCCATTCTCTAGTCCCATATTTTTAGCCGCACGAAACGCAAGAAATTCAAAAAGAAGGGAACTTCAAATGTTACCGGACAAGAGAAAGGTTAGTGCATCAGCATTTAAAGATAACGAGTACATAGCAATGATAGAAGCGAGGGATGAAAATACACCGGAAGGATTACAAATAAAAAATTTCTTAATTGCTTCTGTAGAACTTGCGTGGAGAGAAAATGAAGGAGCGTCATGCTTGACTCATTATTTTCAAAAAGAAACTGGAAATGATGATACTCCAACTGGTAGAATACAATATAATTCTATTTTACCAAAACCACACAGGGAGGAGCAAAATCATGTGCTAATAATAAATGGCTTGTACCTAACCATAATGAAGTGAGTCGTTGTCCAGTGAGACTTCTAGATAAACTAATGATGAAAAGAAGCGAAAACATCAATATTAAAACAGATAGGTTATTTCTGACAGTAAATCCCAACTGGAGAAAAGAAAAATCCCTTGGCTGGTACAAAAATATGCCAATTGGAGTGCATGAAATTAGTAAATGGACCAAAAAGTCTGCAGAATTGGCAAATCTGAATATGACAAACAAAAAATTTTCAAATCATTCTCACCGAGCCACTGCTGTTTCACAATTGGCAAAAGCAGGTGTATCGGAACAAGAACTTATTAAAATAACAGGACATGGTAATAGCAATTCTATCAAACCCTACCTAGAGATAGATGAACAACATCACCAAAACATAATAAATAAGATGAGATCCAATTTTAAAAACGCTGCAGGTTCAAGTAATAACACCTTCAGTATTTCCAGCACTTCAATGAGCAGTGGCCAGCCGTCATCCCCCTACGAACGACAGCCCTCAGAAGTCGAAACTTGTGCGAGCTAAGGATTAACGAGGTCTTACTTTTTAACGTGCGATTCCTAGCCTAATAAATTGTTTATATATTTACTTAATTTACTCAAAAAATAATCGTATGAAATAAAATACGTACTTCAAAATAAATACGGTTATACATCTGTCAGTTTGACAGAATAATCCTCCCGCTTCGCAGTCGGATTATTTGAACTGTCAAACTGACACTCTTTATAATAATGCAACAAGTTATCGATGTATAACCTGATTATTTTGAAGTACTTATAGTATTACTACTGATTATATTCTAGTGGAATACCTATTCAGAAAAAACATAGTAGACGCCAGAGTAAGGAGATGGCCAGAAATCGGCAGTAACCGCTATTTTTTACTAACAAAAATAACAGAGAAATAGAAGTGAAAAAAAGTGCAATACATAACAAAGAAATTGTCGAATTTGAAACAATTTAAGTTTTCAAACTACATTACCAAAAAACTATTGCAAAGAACCACAAGATAGACACGAAAAAAAAGAAATAAATTATATAACTGAAAATGGAATCATACTCGAAGAAGACAAACTAACAACAACATTTTTCAAAAATATGGAAGCTAAAAATGCTGAGTATCATATTCAATAAAACAGGATTTGAATAGTAGATACCTAATGACTGGTAAAGTAGCAATGATTGTCCTTATATTTGAATAGGGAGATGAGTATGATTAAACTAACTATTTAGGCATAACATTGGTAAGTACAGTGATGAAAATGTATGAGAAAATTATTGATGAAAAAATGAGACCTGTAGTAGTGAGAACGCTAGATGAAGCACAAAGCGGTTTCTGAAAGGGCAGAAGTACACAAGATCTTATAAGTACATTGAAGATGATTAGAAAAAAAAACTCCAGCAAGAGTAAGATATATGTTTAGGATTCATTGACCTTGAAAAAGCGTTCGACAAGGTGCCAAGGATAAAGTAATGGGAAATCCTAAAGAATAGAGAAATTGAGATCAAAAAGAACAAAATAATGAATATAAATAAGAATAATGTCAACTGTATGATTCGACACAACAAAATGTCAGAAAAAATTATAACAAGATTGAGACAAGTAGGAGGACCGAGTCCATTGCTGTCCATTGATAAAAAATTATCCACGAAAATTTAAAGAACTACAAATTGGATGTAGAGGGTGCATTTGCAGGTGATTTGATTATTATAATCGAGAACAAACGAGATCTACAACATAATCTAGAGATATGGAATAAAACTTTTGAAGATAATGAGATGAAAATTGATAAAAACAAAAGAAAAGTGATATATACAAATAATATACAAATTGAAGGAGTGTATATAAAACAAGTAGAACATTACAAAAATGTTTAGGAATGAAAATTCAAGGAAATGAACAACAAGAATGAGAAATCAACAGTAGAATACAAAACACATTGAATCTATATTACTCAATGAAGAAAACCTACATAAATAAAAAATAACTTTCTGAGAAAACTAAAATGAATGTTTTATAAATAATATATAGACCGATTTTGACATTTGGTTACGAGTCCTGGGTATTCTCACAAAGATAAAAAAGCAGAATACAGGCCATCGGAATAAAGTATTCTAGAATAGTGAGAGGGGTAACAAAAATGAACAAACTTTAAAAAAAATACAGAGATAAGGAAAGATTTGAAAGTACAAGCAATCATGAATTTTATTGAAAAGAAGTAACTCAGGGTCATTTACAGAGGTAACGAACGCCCGGTGAAATAAATGTGGCAAACGAAGATTCAACACAAGAAAAGAAAAAGACTTAGACCAAGACAAATATGGTATGGGGTAATTTTGGAAGTTTTAAAGAAAAGGGAAAATCTTACACAGATGCAAGAACCTTCGCAAGAAACAAGAAAGAAATTAACAACATCAATAAAATGATAATGTTTTGAAAACAGTGAAAAACTCTACACCACTGTCTGGGTGATGAATAAGATTTTGATAATATATAATATAAAATGTAGATTAGGAATTTCGATATGCGGTTTCAATTTGGAATCGCAATATAAACTCTCTGAAATATTACTGCGTGATTGAAATAAACTGTTAACAACCAACGGTAAAAACCAGGGTTCAAATTGAAAAATAATAGTTATTTTTAAGTGGAAGTTTAATTATTAACTAATTAATCGTCGAGGAGGTAGATACGGAAGGGTACGGGTGACTAAGTATACTATAAATCATAGAAATCAAAAGTTTTGCTGTTACCTGGAACTATGATGTGAAGATGGGGGTCATATATATGTAATTGATGCATCTGAATAAATTGACAGATCTGGAAAACTGATAAAATACGGTTAAAGTGAGTAGTAAAAAAACTACAGATAAGAAAACTGGAGGCTTCTAAACTGCCACCAATGTTAAAAAACTTTAGAACTCATTCACATCTGGCAGTTGATATACTTATTCTTCCATTCAAATTAAGATTACATGCAAAACGGCAGACGGCTACATAGAAGAATACGGGAGATGATTTCTATGCCGTAGGTGACTCACTTCTCTTCATATTCTCGTATTTTACGAAGTGTACTTCTGGCGATTTGACGACAGAATTGAGGGTTGTTAAGTAACTGTCGGTGAAATGGCTGGAGTCGGCTAGAAAGAGATCAATTGTTTTCATGAATTATTTAGAAACCTATTATCATCAAGTAAACATTTATGGTAATGTCGTTCGAACGATAGCATTCATCGTTCTCCGCAGAAACAGGCTGACAAGAATATAATGTATCGTGAACTTGAGGATATCTCTAATTCCAAATTGTGGAAAACTTGACCGGAACTTCATGCATTGACGGGATGCAGAACGATCCATTATTTTTTCTGAGAAAAAAGCATCGTTCAAATAAAATCCTTCAGAAATCAAAAGAGTGTTAAAAAGCTGATTTTGGCAAAACAGCTGTAGATGAAGAAGATACTTTCTCGACTGTTTAATCATTTGTTTGTGCTTACAGTCAGTGAACTGAGATGCAAATTGTTTTATGGATATTACACGATGTCAACGTGCCGTTCAATTTGGTCACATAAAAAAATTATATATAAGACCCTCTACTCTCTCATTTTAATGACCAATAATAAGGGAGTTCTTGATGTTTCGCAGAGTTTTAGAAACCTCAACGATATCTTTTTGGAATTTTATGTTCATGACAAAATGAAACAACTGAAAGGAAAAACCCAGAATCATAATTTTCTGAAACACGCCATCAACTCATCATACTGTTTAAAGAAGGTTATGAGTTATTAGCATGAGGTTGAGATTTCAACTGAATTTTAAACGTTTATAGAAAAACACCAAATATCAATTGCAAACTTCTTTATCTGGTGACTAATTGGAGTGACATCCTGCTATTATTATGTAATTAGCTTGCTAAAAATTCCAGTTATAAATATTTCGAGTCTTAAAGCCTCAGTGCGTTAGAAATATCAAAATCTTGGAAACATTAGTTAGAGTTTTTGAGGAAGTGGATGCTCTCAATAATGAAGTTAAAGCATTATTTGACAATCCTTAGTCCCCAATTGGATGGATATTTCGATTCAACTGGGTGACCGAGCCTTCTTTGATGATTGACAAGAATTATAAAACTTGGTCGTTATTGTTCACTTATTTGAATAACCTCAGTATAATTTGTAGAACAGAAATGGTTAACGAAAGAAACAAATTCAAACAATATACCCGTCTTGGTATTAGCCAGGGAAGTAGTTGTTTTCTGACAGGTATTTGTCACAATCAGATTATACAATGTAGTTTTATATGCGAGAAAAAAGGATTTGACAGTTTTCATTGAAATTATATACATTGTTTAGGACAAGGATATTACCACGAGCAAAAAATTGGTCAAACATATTTGTCAATTAATTGCTACCATATATACGGTCCACATTCAACAAAGAGGTACAAGAAAAATTCCGAATTCTCATTCTCCTCATCGGACTCAATTTAATCAAAAACAAAACAATATCAAGTTCAAGCTTATTACTTTGCTTATAGTCTGTTAAGATTTATTTATTTTCGCTTCAAAACGTCGTATGAATTAGAAATAAAAACAAGTATCTGCAAGTTTGTCCATGAACATCATGCTAATGACAATATCATGTTTTGGACAGACAGGAGATGTTCAAAACTAGCTTCGACAACACCACATCCAAACTTGCCACAGGCTCGCCCAATAGAGGATTTTTGGACTTTACTGCCGAGGAAGGTTCATCATGGATGCTGATAAGAGAAAAACTAAGAAAAATTTATGTGAATTCCGTTCAGGATCTCATGAGAGACATTCGAAGAAATTCGCTTCTGGTAGAGCAGAATGGGCCACTACACGTGATCCGATAGAAAAGTTTATTTAAGTATTGAGTTGTAAATATGTTAACTAGTTAGTTAAAACCTCTTCTTTAAAAAAAATCTAATGAGATTTTGTGCCAAAACTTCTAGGACATACGTTATCATATGAATGTCGTAGATGATAGTACCACGTTTGTATCTCCACACTGAGCATGTTCATATAGGCTGAGACAGCATACGTTTTACAGGTTGACAGAAAATGCATTATGGTCTCAGAAGCCAGTCGATATGCTCTGTATCCGATGTCTTGGACCTCTATTACCATCACGCGACTTTGGTAGACCAGGATGTTGAAGAGACCATCCTGACAGGCCATTATGAATCCCTCTGTCTCCGACTTGAGGAATAAGAATGTCAAGTTTCTGGATGAGCCAAGATTTACAATGTCCTTGTAGAGTTCCCGTTCATTGACTTATGCTGGGGGAGTACCTTGGTCTCCATGATGTTAATGTGAGCTTATTGCTGTACGGGTTTCAACTCAGTGAGTTCGTGTCACCACGTCCAGTATGAGATACAAGACCACCTTGAAATGGAATGCTTCTATCTCTGCTTTGTCATTGTCGCAGAGAAGAGGATCTGAACTCCAGATGCCTTTATCCACTACCATTTTTCATGTGAATAATCCAAACTCATAAGAAAAACATAAGCAAGCAGATCAGCAGATGATATGTAATGATGGAAAATATATTGTCTATCATGCATTATTTCCGGACGTTCCTAATGTTTCATGAGCTCGATGTTGATGGTTATTTCCATGACCTTCGAGAAAACTGGTAGCAGTAGGACAGGTCTAAAGTTGCCTGTTTCTATTTTCTTTGGTCTTTTTCCTTTTTTGGGGACTGGGTGGAAGGTCATACCTCATAATCATAAGAGAGATTGAATAACTTGCAGAGAACTGCGATGATATATGGAGAGGACATTTCTTGAGATCAATCTGCAGAATTTCATCAGGTCCACTAGCTTTGTTGGTATCAATACCAGCAGAATGAGTCCGGTAGTTTGTTGAAGAATGGTGATCTTAGGCACAAGGCTGTCAATAGGGGTGATGTTTCAGGTTGTTCTCATATTGAAACCATGGTAGGATTTGCAGCAAACGTGTTGGCAGAAATATCGGATTTTTTTGTATGCATTAGTAGCTAGTTTCTGTCTTTTTGTGTAAGGAGAGGCAATACGCTGGAAATGGAATTTTTTCCTCAAAGCTTTGACAGAAGATCAAAACTGGTGGGACCTATTAGAACAATTAACGAGTCGTGTCTTGATGTTTTAAGATTTTTTTGAAGCCAACAACAATAAGAATCGTATGGGTTAATGCCCAAGATTGAAATTTTTCGTAATTCCTCCGTCAGGTATCATCGTCCACTGCCCCAACTGGTCGATTTTCAGAACTGAATGTGTTTTTTCGAAAGCTGTTTTATTTAAATATTATTTTAATTGAACTTGTATTAATGAGTTTGTTTGTGATATAAGGAATTGATAGTTGAAGGTCAGCGACCAATTTCTTGTGGTAGGACAACAATAATAATATATTTATTCCATTAGGACCACACTACATGGTATTTGACATGTCAAAGAAATGAGTCTTGTTCCTGGAAAAAAAGACGTTATGAACACTGATAGATACATATTATATGTATACATAAACATCCATCATGCACTGTATACTTTAATATGGTTAACCTAGAAGAAACAATCAAAAATCTTGTTCTAGTGATCATCGATGGGACAGCTGTTGAAGTTTCTGGAGTGGCTGAAGTAACGGACGTCAGAAGAATCATGAAAGAGATGTCCCGCTTTCAAGTGGGTTACTGTGTATAAAACGTTAAGTGCCCAAGAGAAAATTTGCCACCCCTTGAACATGCACCCTCTACTCGCCCTAATATAATGCAGCACTCAAACTATTTAACTTCTTTTCCACGATAACATGAAGATAAAAAAATAAATCATGCACATTGTACGTTCCATGCTTCACAAAGAATTCTCGAAGGTTATGAAATTCGTCATTGTCATCATAATTTTCAGTAATAAACAGTGATTACCACAATCGTACCATCGTACCACCAGTAACTCAGCTGGTGCAACCCAATTTGGATTGAACTTGAACGAGAAGTATTGCAAGCGATTATGAAATTATTTTTTAGTGATGACTCCACAGTGAAATTCAGCTCTGTCTTTGTCAATTTACTAAATCTAGCGTGATAAGAGAAATACCAAATTTATAATTTAAAGTACATTTGTCAGGGTCTGCGGGATATTATTGAATCGGTTGTGAAATCTGCTGCAATATGAACTCAAGCGAAATGAAAGAATATGTGATGGCGAAACTGGAGGAGTGCGTTATATCGTTTTCTACTTTTCATTGAAATATACACCAATATCGCATACGTATACTTATTCTAAAGGATTATCGTCGAATTACAGAAATCGTATAACAGAGTTCGAATTTACACAGACCTACACAATAGGAATGGATATCAAACTGTTTAATTTTTGTAAACTACCTTCAACACAGGTCATACAGTTTTACACATGCTTAAATTCAGATTCTTCTTTTTGATTTAGGAAGACCTCTTGATTGTAAACATATCAAAGATACACCACTATTGGTGACAGAGTACATGTTCCATGCTGGTTTATGAACTTGACTCATTTCTGAGCCTGGATGTATAAGCCTTTTCCTACCTTTTCTGATCTAGAATGTGGTCATTCACATATTTGGAGGACTCAGACATATCCACAAAGCCACCAAGTGCAAATCAGCGGGTGTGAAGTAGCATTTTATCGTCCATGGACTAATTTACCGAAACCAGGCGATATAATGAATAAACCAAGCAGAGAAAATCTGGTGCACAGATGGATCCAAGACTGGAAATGGGCCGGGCTCAGGAGTATTCTCCAGGAACCCGAGTACTAGCATCAGATACTCACTTACCACCCATACCTCTGTCTCTTAGGCAGAGGTGTACGCCATCCTCCAATGCATGGGAGAAAACAATAAGAGAAACGTTGAAGGCGCACACATCAGCATCTTGTCAGACAAACAAGCGGCACTCATGGCCGTGTGTAGCAAGGAAGTGACGTCCAAACTGATATGGGACTGCAAAAAAGAACTGAGAGTACTGGCAGATCAGAATCACGTCAAACTGATATGGGTACCAGGACACCAGGAAAATGCAGGCAATGGGAAAGCAGACAAACTCTCAAGAAAAGGTTTGGAAAATTCCTTTAACCAAGAGCGGATGCACAAAAACTACTGAAGAAGTATCACAGGAAACAAATATGAGAAATAAAACATCAAAGGACCGTGTCCTAAAAAAACGGTAGACCTGTTAGGTGGCTCCTGATTGGTCACGCATCAGTGAAGGAGCTCCTTAGCAGAATGGAACTGTATAATGAAGACCTCCAGACGGTGTGGTGAGGATCCAGAAACAGTGACATACAAACTGTGCTGCTGCGAGGCACTCGAGCAATTTTCGGTTATCTGGCAGTTCAGAATTATACAGTTTTCTCCCAGCAAAGGACTTATACAAACTTGTACAAAAGTACTGAAGTGGGTAATGTGATCACACAAAAGAAGTCAGATACAATGGGCCACCAGGCCTAAGTGTCGCCTGAGGCAAGAGTCAGACAGGCCTCAATGGGGGTGAAGTTTTCAGTGAGTTTGGAGAGTATGGAGACAGGAGACTTCCACGGTTGACCTTCAGATGTAAGGCTCAAACCTTCTCGATAGAGGATTTTCTTCACCGCCAAAAATTTACACCAACGGCAATCCAGTGGAATCTAAGAAGACCAGCTAACTAATTGTCTAGAGGCTAGGGAACTGTTCATCCATTTGAAAGCCAAGGAATCCAGCAAGAAAGAAGGCAGGGTCTTCTCCTTTTACTAACTCTGATACTCCCAATTTCCAATTTCTCTCACCGAACAAGCAAATGGAAACTCCTCAAGACTCTGAGCAATTTTCGCTTTCTAGTTAATTTGAAATTGACTTAAGTGTTTCGATACAATGATATTGTTGTCATGTTATTAGGAAACTCACATCCATTTGAATGGGAAATTTGGATCAAGTGCGGAATATCCGATAAACGGCAGTTTTAAAATAAATGCACGACGTACATTCCTGGTATTGAAATGGTGCAAAGCATTACCGGAATTTCATGCATCATCAGGATGCAATTATAAGTCTGCACTTTTTGCAAAAAAGAAATCCTCGTCCCATAGTACCTGAAAACCTTTAATGATTTTGGCAACACTGCTGTAGATCAAAAAAATACTTTCTCATCTAGCGACAAAGTCACTAGGTAAAGATACGAAATGTTCTATCAAAATCACATGTTTGGACGTTTGCGAGTATATTTGATCCTTGAAACTGGAAGCAGAAAATGGACCCGACTATGAATTGCCAAAATTGACATCATCTATCAAAGACGTTGTCCTTGATGGTGGTAATTCGGAAGGTGATTTTGAATTTGACTTTGATAGTCCATGAACTTTATTTACTTTTACCTGAAGATGATGATGACATAATATAAGACAGCGATGAGGATGTTGACTTTGACGATGAGATTGAAAATGAGGGTTACGAAACAATGATTTTATATTTGATCAGTACTTCAAAAATAAGTTGTATTCGAAGTAACAATAAAAATTATTTTAGTGTTATTCTATGAAAACAATTGAAAAGTCGAGTAAATGAAGGACGTATGGGACATTTAATTGAAAATCGACTTATCCTTATTGATGGAGGTAGTACCTGACAATTTTCCACCTGGCCCTGACTTGACCATGCGAATATTGAAGATAAGAAGAGATCCTGATTCTTGAAGGGGATTTGCGATGACATTGCGAGCATGTGAACATGCAGACACCTGATTTTTCTAATACCTACACGTCACTCATGAATCTACAGTTGACTCTTTCATCTGCTCAAAAAACTTCAATTTTCACTTTCAATTGGAACGTTGATAACCGAATAGGAAAACGAAATTGTTCGTTTGACTGGTCGTAGAGGGTAGAGGGCAGCAGCTGTTTTCTGTTGGAGATTTGTTGACGAACGTATCTATTGAGGAAGACTGGATTGCATGATCCATATATCATAATTATTTTAATGGTGTTTCGACAAATAGTATCGACAATTTTTTCTCTTGGCAATCTTTTTTTTTCCATAAGTTAGTGTGAGAGATGAAGTTAGTAAGTATAACTTGATTGTATCAGTTTGGGCTCCACAACCTCATTCATTTTCATTTTATTAGAAATTGCATAATCATTATTTTCTTTGAAATTTTAAGTTTGAACAGAAAAAATAAAATTTACCGGAGTTTTCCTCAAAAAAATTGATTGTGTAATTATTATTTCAATATGAGTTGAAAAAATTATTAGTGACGTTATTTAGTGATTTTTTCGCCATTCATTAGGATAACAACTTGCTTATGATGATCAAACTGTATAAAGAGGTGGTAAAATACAGAAACATTATCGATATGAGATCCCACAAAGAAAAAAAAATTATTTAATGAGATAAAATACTTATGCAATTATATTATTTCCTGGCTATAGTACGCTTTTCGAGAATTCTAATTCGATTCTAATTAATCTATATACTTAGATATAAGGATATAAAAAAATTATATAATAATAATAATAATGGTACACATTTTTGACAACATACATATTTGTTCTTCCTCTAAACACATAATATGTGTTTGAGTGAAGTTTAAATATATAAACGAATATTTTTTCATTAGCTTGAATTGAAGAGGGTGCTTTGTATTTGAAAAAATCAAAACAATTCCGAACTGCAAGTATTTCATCAAATCTAATAACATATATTTTTTTTAAACTGGCCCAATAATATTTTATTATTGAAAATGATTCAAGTAAAAGTTGCGTAAAATTTCATTGATTGAACGTTTCGAGAAAGGGGAATTTTTCATTTATTGAGCTGGAAATTTCATGTGCAGTTATAAAATAGCAAAAACTCAACTTTTTCAAATTTTGTAGACGTTAAGAACGTCAAGTCGTTCTTTATCAATTATGAAGCACAAGTGATTGTCAAAGACGAAGTTTGCAAAGTAAAATGAAATGAATAAACTTTGTCGAAGTGAGACAGTTCAGGAATTTCTCATTTCCTCTTAGATGATTATATTTACAGAATATCTGAAAATAATATTCAGGCAAGTTATGTGAATTTGGTCTTATTGAATGTGCATAAAAATTTGAATATTCATTTTGCATAGATTTCTTGTGATTCGTGAATACCGAACTTCAGCAAATGGTTGTAATTCATTTTGTTATTTCCCGCAATATTCGAGTGGATTAACAAATTTATTTCAAAAGTGGATTCCTCTCAGATCAAAAGTAACAACATTGATGTAATTATATAATGGGTCTCAATAGACGATGTTCAACATAGCTGTTCTTCCACATATTTCAAAAGTGGATTTCTCTGTTTCCTGTAAATAATAATTGAAGTTATTGTGTTTATTTAACTATCGAAAATATAAAACAAATAAGTTCACATACTCGTCAAGTGTAAAAGAAGCCAAAAAACATCTTTTATTCGTAGGACACAGTGAATATTCAAAATTCGAATATTAAAACAGGTTAATTTTTTTACAATATTCCAGGATCAAACTGAAGAACATTATGAGATCATATTATTTGGTTCTTCATTGAAATGCGAATATTGTTTTGCATTGTGTGGCAGCAGTACTAACAGTGACAGTATTGACAATTAAAAAAAATAACAAGGGAATTTTGTGATATGGAATCAAAAAATTGAGATATGCGAAATGTCAAATAGTTAATAATTAGAAACATGACTACAGTTAACAAGGCAACAATAATATAGATCTGGAAAAAACATATTCTAAAGAAAACTTTCAATAATAAATGTATATTGAGGCATAATAACGAAACCTCATCATGATATTTGTGTTATCTCCACAATATGAGTTAACGAATTCAAGATCATAATTATAAGAGAAATCTGATGGGACCTTTGCTGGTCCCAATGATGGTATTGGGTAGCCCAAAGAGTAGTGCAACTAGTGGGCAAATAGGAAATGTTTAGATTGTTGAATGGCATGTCTCAGATGATGCTCAATGAGGTGGCCGAAAGTGGAAAGCATATAGTTGATAAGGAACGAGTTTTCGAAATATCGGACAATAATTATGAAAGTTTCTCTGAAATTCTGATCAACCTCAACAAGAAATGAAAAGAAGTCTAATGAGAACTCGGTCAAATCTACGTGCAGGAACAGAACCCCAGATATGTTGGTCATATAATAAAAAAAGTGAAAATACACTATATGATCTCAGAGTTGGGTGAAAATAGAAAATATTCATTATTCGACGGAAAGAGTGTTAAATTGGGGGACGATGAGCGGTAAGAATCACGAAACAGCTACGTAAGTGTTTCTTCAATTGAATAGAAAAATAATTTCAGCTATGAAAATTACAGAGCGTTGCAAAGTGGTTCTTGTTGAAAACTTTGCTAATCTAACAGATTAGACTCAACGGCCGTAGGGAACAATAGTTGTTTTTTGTTGAATACTTATTGCCGACTGAAATACCTATTTAAAAGGTTTCATGAGGATTGGTCAATTACTTAATACATTTTTCATTGATGTTCTTCTATAATATCATCAATCGTTCCACAGTTAGCAGTCTCATAGAAACTGGTCCATCGAGCTCAATCCTGACATCAATTTGTCGTTACTTTAGGATTCACTGCTTCGGGTAGTGTTTCCTGAGGCATACCAAACAGCCTGCAGAAATTCATGAGGAACACCAATTCCAACCTACTTTGCCTTGGCCCTCACAATAACAGGATTTTTTTCAGATAAAAAAAAAACATTTATTTATTGAGGAGAATCTTTTGAAGTGATCCCCAATCAAACGGCCGCTAATACATTTTTTTCTATTATTTACATACTTATAGTTATCTATTATACCTGCAAAACAAATTTAAGAGTTGGGAATTATTATTTTCTGTTTGGCCATTTATAAGTTCTGATAATTCTTCTCTTTGAGACTTTCTGAACTTTCTCACAGGTTTAATTTTATTTATTTGTTTTCAACATGAAATATTCCAAAATTATGTATGATTTTCTGTGAGCAGATTGGCAATGAAGTTGTTTTGCCGTTCACATATCAATTACTATGTTCAGTTATTCGTTTTATGGACGTTCTACCAGTCTGTCCGATGTAAATCACATGGCAAGTACCACAAGTTAACTCACTCTTTTATTGTTTTTCATTGATTTGGATACGCTAAGAAAAATGCTATTTCTTTCAAACGCTATTAAAACAACTTACTTCTTCAAGAAATTTCCCATTTTGTGAATAGACTCTCCAATATATGTTATTGCTTTAAGCATAATATGTTGCTCTTTTATTGTAGGGTAAACTTCATGAATTGCCTTTTATATTATTTCGGTTATAAAATATTGCCTATTGGAGAATATTTTTGGCTCCGATCGAGTAACACAACCTAGTACTGAAGGTAACAACGCACCACACTGCCGCTGAGGGAAGATGTCTCTTACAAACAAAGTTTGAAGGGTGAGTCATCTAGGTTGTGTTATTTGATCGGAGATTTTTGGCGATTTTTATTGCTATTTTCTTTATAATATTCAAGTCTTCTGATTTCAGGAGTTCAGCATACTGTACGCTTTTTGAATCCTTGAGGATGCCAACATTGTTGACGAAACGCGCGTCGAGTGATATTGACGTTGGTTTAGTGTTTTTGGATTATTTCCATTTCTTGAATTTTATTCACACCCTAAAGTTCCAATCTTCATTCATTTTATTCTTCATTCCTCCTGTATTAAACTATCATAAGCTGCTGCCTTGAGTTAATATTGGTCGATTGAGCTGTTGTGTGTGGTTATATTTGTTAGAAATGGTTAATGAAAAACTGAGAGTTTGATGTTCATTATTCTATTTTAATATATCTGGTGTAGACTTATCCATTTCTAATTTTTTAACAATGAAGCAACTTGGATTCCTGAATTGCGTTTTGCCAATTTTGACGTATCTTCATACCCTCATCTTCAAATTCTTGTTCATTTTGTTGAATCGAAAAACAAACGAAACTGTAACTTTCGTCACATTTTTTTGCTGAATCTTTGTTTGTTACGACCAGTTTCCTCTCTTCAAACAGATCAAGTTAGTGAAGTGACTGATGAAAAAATACGTTTGTCAATAATAAACGAATCACTGGTTGTCTAGCTATTAAAAATAAAAAATCAAAGAAAATTATTTAATGAATAATAAAAAAATTTAAATACAGTTTTCTTGTATTAACATGCGTCTATCAAATTCCATCAGATAAATCTTTCGCAATAGTAAATCACTCTAGCCGATTTCGGGTTTTATTTGAGTTTGTCATTAACATATTCATTACAGCGAATCTTATCGACAATACAATTTCGTAATAAGTGAACATCCTTACCGTATTATTGTTCGTGGCGAGACTTATGAGAATCTCTGCTTCTTCCCAAATGGTATCCATTTTCGCAAATCGAAAACGCTATCACTGAAGCACCAAAAACACAAGTCAGGGACGCTACAGACGCCGTTCAGAACCCACTATCACTAATGAAACTACTGGAAGTACCCACAGAAACTGAAAGTGTTCGTGGAGCGCTACCAATTACTTTTACAAAACTTACAAAAATGTTGTAATTATAAAAGAATAAGATATATGACCCCTTCCCCACCACGTTGTTGTTCGAAAAAAAAGTCGTGTTTACGTCGGCGAACTTTGTTCAAGATTGGAGGGAGACTCGTGGTTCGTGGTGAGATGATGGGGCTGAAGATCGCAAGCTCGCTTCTCCCAAATCGCGCGTGTTGACGTATTTCGTCCTTCAACAAGTCTTCGCTAAAACGAAGCCGTGGATCCCCTAATTATTTGACGTAGAACTGAAAGTAGTACTGGGTGAGTGCCGCGCCGTGCTCTGCGATATATTTGGAGAGGAATTTATTGAGATTTCTTGTTGCTGACCAACATTCTCTTTCGATGGTGCTCTTGACCTTCCATATCTCTTCTTATTGTGTCTGTGGATCGCTGTAAATTAACTGAAACGATCTGAATAGGATTATTAATGCTATAATGAATACGAATACTTCTGCAACTAAAGAAACTAATATAACTAACCACTTAACGAGAGCATTACAAATCGTCTTTCAAAAATCTAATATCAAAATCGAAAAAAATTCTGAAATAATAAAACAAATCAACGAAATAAATATTAAACATGATGCAGACTGGTCTGACGTACTTATCACTGACGATTTAGATAAACCAGTATTCAAATTTTTCAACATTATACAAGATTCTCTGAAATGAAAAAATATATAAAAATAAACAAAAAAAACTGAAAAAACAAATAAATACGTTAGGTGAATCTTTAAATAAGAAAATTACCTAAAACAACACCCAAACAATGAAATCCTAAAAAATGAATACGACAACTTTAAAAACATACTTGAAAAACAAATAAAAAATGCTCAAATTCATCATTTTAAAACATTGAAAATCATGAGAATATTGCAGAACATCTAAATGATTTTTTCGTAAATATCAGTAAAAGTTGTCCGGAACATAATTTTAGATAGAACGAAAATCATGATTCAAACCTCAATTTTCCTGTTTCTAGTTGAAGAAACAGATGTAATGAACAAAATTCAATGTTTCCAAAATAGAAAATGTATCATACCACAAATCATGAAGCCACTAACACACATTATCATAAACTACTGAGAACAAGATAGTTTCCACTCTATTCAAAAATTCAAGAGTGAAGAAAATAAGCAAGAACAAATTATCGACCAATTGCATGGATCTCTTGCTTCAGCAAAATTTTAGAAAAAAAAATCAAAAAATTGGTCAGCTAACTTTCTGAAAAAATATGGAATCATGTCAAACTCACGGTTTGGATTTCAAAGAAGGAAATCAACACATGATGCCATTCTACCCTCAAATACAAAAATATATTCATAAGACAGTTGATAATAAAAAAAAACATGTATTGGAGTATTCCTGGACTTCCCTAGTTGTTTTCTGACAGATGTTTGCCTTTATTTTCCACTTTGTGGAAACGCTTAGAGAGAAGGGTACCCCTGTATTCTTTCAACATTGTTGATACCACTCTGGCACAATATATTCGAACTAGTTCGAATGTTTACAGATTTCTCTTCCCGGAGACTGTGCTGCTTGGATGGCGCTTCGATCAACTTGGTTGTAGATCGTGGTGTTATCCGTGGGGAAATATTAGAAAAACAGTTGATTATTATTCATTTGGCAGGGACAATTATAATGTTGTCCGACCTACCCTGTCACTGATGAGAGGCAATAAACCTCGAAACATGCATGTCTGCAGGTAGTCATTCCCAGCCAAATGAAGGATAATTTTCTGTTTAACTACGAGACAAGCACTTGCAATTGGGTCTTCTTTGAAGAACGTTGCACAAATATCTGTCAGTTGTAGTTCAATGTCCGTCGTGGTATTAGCCAGGGAAGAAGTTGTTTTCTGACAGATGTTTGCCATTATTTTCCACTCTGTGGAAACGCTTAGAGAGAAGGGTACCCCTGTATTCTTTCAATAAATTGTTTGTTTAATAAATAAATGAAAAGTAATTAAATTTTTTTTTCTGAATTTGAAACAACGTGATAAATAATGATTTAATAAATGGTTCCTCAATATACACATTTAGGGAAAAAAAGAAATTGTTAATTAACAAGTGCGTTTTTTGACAACTTTTTTTTAAGAAACGATTTTTTTTTCTATAATCATTATTTTTTATCAAAGACTTGATTTCCACAATTTTTCAAAATCTGTATTGACAATTACGAAAATTAAAAATAAAAAAAAATAGTGATATGGGTTTCAGTAATAGGAAAACAAAATTATTAGAAAAATTTAAACAAAAATTCTTGATCACTATATTTACATTCTATATTTTTTCAATAATTTTGATTGTTGATAAAAGAATGAAAAATATTTTTTTTTTCATTCTTTAAAGGGGGATTGTTTCTGAACTCTTTCAAGAGTAGCTACAAAAAGTCAAGAAATTCTACGTTTATTAGTTCATTAAAAAATTGGGTTAAAAATTTCATGTTGACGAATTATTGTTTATTTGTGTGTGAAGATAGTACTATTTTATTTATTCCTCAATTTCTATATTTCATTGGTTGGAATAATTTTTTTTAGTCAAGCTCCTGTTTTGGTTGATGCCCCCGCTTCTCGTTTTTATCTATTTCCGTTATAGTTCGGGGAGGCAGGACTTTTTCAGTGAATTTTCTGCTTTTTCAGGACTTTTTTCAAATTTTGGTTATCTCAGACACTTTATGAAATATTTCCAAAAATCAAACCATTCTATTGTCTTATTTATTTCAAGACGTCTACAATAGAATAGTGAGTATATCGTGCAAATAGTGCAGAAATCGGATATTCTAATACAGTGTGAAAAGATGATAAATCACTCGCCTACGGCTCATGGTTCTTCATATTGGCACAAAAATTAATTGAATACTTAAGTCGGATTTCAAAAATATGCCCGAGCTACTGATAAAACGAGTTTTCTCTATAATACCTACTTCACAAATGGTTTTCATATAAATCCCAGTTTTAGGATTAATTGTGCTTTATGCAAGTCCTCTATAATAACAAATGGATTGACTGAAGAAGCATATTAGAAAGATGTATCAAACTAGTCTACACTGCGAAATGAAACGTTTTTTAAGGAGGTCGCCGACTTAGACAATTTTGGCCTAGATTTTTCACTAAAGAATAGTTCGTGAACCAGTTTTCAATGGTGTGTTATGAGCAGAATTATACATGAAGGTGTAAGTCTTCCGGTGTATTTATTACACAAGGTTCCTCTGATTACCGTCTGGCATGCATCTCCATATTTTCGAATCAAAGTTAGGTGGTCTGGAAGGTATACAGCTTTTACCAAACGTTCGAGGACGAAAGATTACTGTTTTCAAAACTCATATTATATTAATGTATCATATCTGATTGCATACACAGGGTACGACACGGTCCCTGTAAGCCACATCATTCAAAAGGAAATTATTTTGTAGTCTTCAGGGTGGCTCAAAAGTGTGACATATCAAAGTTGTGTTTTTTAAATGGAACACGATGTATTTCATTTTAATAATTTTTTTAACAATTATAACAATTAGGAACTGAATAACATCGAAATGTATAGAAATCATCCCTTCGAATTCTGACCATGAATGACTTACTTAATTTTAGTGAACAGTAACTATTTTCGATGAAGTGAAGTATAACAACTGTGGAGTATTCTGTGAGAAAATCAAATTAATGTCGTTTCAAAGCTATCTGGATTCAAACAATGCATTGAAATAAGAACTACTATTTGAAAAAGTCAATATCTGAAATACTATTTGGGTTAGGTATAGGGAACCCCAATATGAAATGAAAGATAATTGAATTTTATATTATTCAGACCAGAAAAATACAGGGTGTTCTATTTGGAATAACAAATTTACCTTTGTCCGAAATTATAAAAAAGTGACAATGATTTTTGAACATTCTGTACAGTATTGAAAAACGGGTTTTATCAAACTCAATAGCCCACAACCTCTTTTATGCATGGTCAAAATTTAAAGTGATGATTTCTATAAATTTCGATGTTATTTAGTTTCCAATTGTTGCTAGCATTTTTATAAAAAATCAATAACTCGAGAACGGTTATAGTTAGGTACATAAAAACTAATATGAAATCATATTATTTTTTCGTGAGCTATTTAAAAGGGTAACAAAATACAGGATGTTTCATTTACAAAACACAACTTTGATATGTTACAGTTTTTTGAGCCATCCTGTAGAAGCCAACATTATTTCCTTTTGTAGCCTCAATCAATATACATATGAAATGGATAAATTCCCGAAAAAATTAATTGTTTGGTTTACATGGACCGTGTCGTATGGCGTGCCCCACCCTGTATAGCGGAAATTCTTCGCAATTCATTATTTAAAGAAGTTGTATTTTTTCAGATTAGACACTCAATATGTTATTCGATTAACACGAAAACCACTTGAAAAAAACAAGTTAAAATTAGGTGTTCATCAGATGTTTATCTATTTTACCTTTATATCTCAAAAAGACCTAATTTCATCTGCTAACTGGGTACTTTTCCATTTTTAATTATTGAACTTCAACATTTTAATGAAGAAACAAAACTGTTACCTCAGTGTTTGTTGGACTCACATCGTGTAACGCACCATATTTTGACTCATTTAAACAGGGTATTCCATAACGCAAAATGTACTTTTTCTCGAAAACATTGAATGTTACACCCTGTATATTTTAAAATATTAGGAATAGCCGTTTCATAAGCTTTAAACCTAATTTATTGGTATTTGACATGACTATTATTATGTAGGCACGTAAAAATGAATGAATACTTAGAGACATGAGTTGGTGAAGGTGTTATGTCACATTTTTGACGTTTTTAGTAAATCAATAAAACGTGATTTGAATTGAAACTTCTACATTGTGTTTTCGATTCAATTGAATAAAACCCCCGGAAATAGATGATAGTTCAGGTAGTTTTTGTATGTCTACTCCAATAACTTTATTTTATTTTTGTGAACATAATACATTTGATATGCTGAATTTTGAATGAAGGAGTTATATAGCATTTAACTCTTTGAAGGACGGTAGTTGACATGGTGTAACACTAAGAACTTCGGCTGTGTTAAGAGTGGTACCAAAATTGAACAATCATATCTTGATTTGTCTACCTTTATTGCCATGTAGCAAATGTCTGAGAAACCTCTCTACTCGAAGATTTGGTTCATCTTTTCTCCAACAGACAGCAACATTTGTAGAGCCTTTGTCACTTCAACTCTCTTCCCACCACTATAAAAAGTGAGAGGGTAACGAAAATACTCAAATTTCTCTTGGAATAATTCTCTACAACTAGACCCTTTCATGGTGTTCCAAAAATTTCGACTAAACAATACTAGTTCCAAGGCACATACACTCGATGAACCATATCTATTCTCATCTTGTTGATTTTTATCTAATAACTATGAGGGCGAGCTAGATCATTTGCCCCAATGACCACTTCCCTCGTCGTGTGGCAAGTAACTAATGGGTCCGAGAATCAAGTGCTCTGAGCAAACGGAGTAAACCAAGGATGATCCTTCTGCATCTGTACGGCTAAGATTTCTGACATATCACGGCTAGCCGGGATAATTTTTAGGTTCAACAGCAATGTGTCCATCATTCCACCGAATACCCCTGATATCAGAACCACAATTTTAACAGAATAGTTTAGGTAAAGCCTGCGGAGTTCAAAGAGTAGATGTCAACATTAAGTCCATTTTTCCTTCTCTCTTCGGACATATCATTTTCTACCAGTTTTTTGTAATATTTTTTGAAGATTGTTATCATATCGTGTTTCATCAGGAAAGAGAACAATTCATGAATCACCTTCACAAAACCTTTACTGGAGTGTCGATGGACATGAAGCGTTGACAAATCTTAACCAATATTTACCTTATCGAGGTCGATATACGTTCTTCACTGAGTTTGACTTCGTAAAAATTTGGTAGAACATTCACCGTATCGTTCATCAAGGTGATCAATAATTTTTTCATGCCTGGAATGCAGCAAATATTGATTTTGGTTATGAAATTGCTTTATTCATGTTGGTGACAGTTGCTGAGACTTCCGAGTGTAATTTATTTCTTTTGTTCCGCATGTGCTTGGACAGTAAACCTGTTATAAGTTATCCACGTTGAGCATATTACAGTCTTTTTTGAGGGAATCTCTTCAAATTCATTTCATAATATATGAAAGGCGAACAACTGGAGCAAATAGGGAGGGGGCTCTTTGGGTATAACAATGCACTTTCGACATGTTACATGTTTGAGCCCTAAATACTTCCGAAGGGCGCGCTGGATCATTTATTACAATAACCACTCCCCACGTCGTGGGGTACATGACTATTGGGTCCGGGAATCATGTACTCTAAGCAGGCGTAGTGAACCAAGAATTACAGCCTTCTGCATTCATCTGGTTAGGTTTTCTGCCATATTATGGCAAGCCGGTATGATTTCAAAAATCGTCCTACATTGATGGTCGGGGAGGACTACATCAGGCTTATTGGCTCGTATTTGCCTGAGGGTGGGGAATGAGTAGTTCCACCACCGGTGTTTCGTTCATACCGTACGAGTGTGGACACAGGCTGAGACCGCCTAAGCTTGACAAGCTGACAGCAAATGCATCATGGTCTCAGACACGCTTTGCATCTAGTGTCTGGGATCTCTATACCCATCACGCGACTTTGGTAGATGAGGGTGTTGTAGACACCATCCTGGTAGATCATCATGAAATTCTTGGTCCCAATTTCAACCCGCTTGACTGAGCAGTAGTACCTCAGTCTCAGTAGTTTTGATATGAACCATTTGCTGAACGGGTTACAACTTGGTGACAGAGTTTGGTTTGCCACGTTCAGTGTCGAATACCAAACCAAGTTCATTAACTGGTCTAAGGCCATGCAGAGAAGGGGAACTCCTAATGACTTCACATGCTCCATCCAGAACCATTATGTTATGTATACACACGAAACCCAAGAGTCCACGGCCTCCCTGTTTTCTGTGAAAGTATAAGCGTGGAATAAACGAATTAGGATGCATGCTCTAATGCCTATTCATCATTTTGAGAGTTTTCTCATCGAATAGTTGCCGCTCCTCTATTTCATCACTCCAAAGAAGTAAATTAGAATTGGAACGGCAAGCATATTTAGTAGCAGCAACTCTGTTCTCCCCTGAAAGTTCTGATGACCAGTTCTATCGGAGTTTATTCTGATACTTGCCACATAAATTTTGGGTTTGTTCAAATTGAATTATTTCTGAATTCAAAATTGACAAATATTTGAAGCATGTCAAACAAGTATGACAACCTGTGACAAGGACGAGAGAGGCTTTATATTCTAAAGTGGATATGGTCAATTATGGATTTTGTATTCATTGTTATTCTCATAGGTTTGTTAATGTATGAGTGGACATTATTATGAATTCACTATGTTCAGGTAATGGTTGATATTGCATGATTCCCTCTTTGGAATGTCGTTATTGATATCTCCTACATAGAACTCTTCTGAATGGTACTGAAGTTGATGTTTTAATTCTCCATATTTATTTTGGATCAGTTGATGGAGGTCTATAATATGCTGTTAAGCCTGTTGTGATTTGTTTCTTGGTGGCTTCCTAGTTGGCAGGTAAATTCAAGGAATTTTTATTTCCGCTATTAAAATATTTTTGGCATGAATTATAACACCTTCCCATTCATTAATTACAGATTCAAGGTGCTTTGTAATATAATTGGGTACCGAAAATTCACCGATGTTTTCAATATTACCGGTTTCAGGTATCATATTCATGAATTATAATCTTTTGCATTTCACTATTGACTAATAATTCGTCATAATATTTCCGTAAGTTTTTGATACTTATTCAATGATATAATTCCTGTACCATATTTTCCCTGTGTAACTTTGAAGTTATCTATCATTAGGAACCAGGCGTCTAGTTGTAAAAAAAGGTAATTTTTCTGAATTTTTGGCATGGTTTAGAGTTTGATCTGGTGAACTATCCAACGCAACACTAACAATTTTTCCAAGGTAATTTTTCTCTGAAAGTGTGGTATTTCGATTAATATTGCTTATATATGAGGCATTAATTTCAGACGGGTTTTTGAGAAATAAAAATGGTTGGATACAGGGTGAGTCAAGCATTATTTGAAATTAAATTCTTAATTAGCCCTGAAAAAATGGAATGATGATGAGTTCACAGTGAAATAATTTTCTTTTCATGGTAATGGAATTGACAAAATGATAGATTTTTACTGAGCTAGTCAAAAAATCACATTGTTTTTGTGACATTTTGTTTTTAATTTATATTTTAGGCTTACTTAAATACAATACTACTTGACCACAAACCACTCAAAATATTTACTGTCCAAAGTTGGCGGATAATGTGAGACAAACGCTAGATGATGCCGAAAATTGCGAAAAAGTGATTTTAGTTAAAATTGTTTTAAAAATTGTTTATTGTTTATTGTCAACCCTTTAACACTTTAGTTCAGGTAGCAGAACTCCACAACATACAAAATATTTAGAAAATTTAACCAGTGACAAGAAATTGAAACTTACCAAACACCAAATTCGCGTCAATTTAACTAAACACGCGTTTCGTTAACAAAATTAGCATGTTCAGGAGTTGAAAAACACAATAATTTTTCAGTCGATCAAATCATTGGAGGTGGTGCTGTAGGTTTTCAGGGTTTTCCTACAGCTGAAAAGTGAATACGCCACCAAAAAAAACAGTTAGTCACCCTGGAGCGCCACGGCAAATAATAATAATAGCCGTCCTCTACCCGCACAAGCTATGCCTTTGGGTACACTCAACGAGTGTTAATGAGGGAGTTTTATTATTATTATTATCAAGGCGTTTCAGTAACTTTGATAGAAAAGAAACAATTTGGGTCATATCTCAACGAAAGTCAACATTTGAACATAATATTGAAAAAGATGCTGATTTTTTCAACCACTTTCTTCTTAAATTACAAGACGCATTTTACTTCCATTTTCAAGGAAAACTATTATATTCACTTACATCAATTGCATTCGAATTGGAATGCTGTCAAATGACATATGGTATTTTATAGAGAAATGTGAGTCCTTGGGATTATTCTGTAAAATAACTGTTTCATTCAACATCCCGTAACTCATGATTCCGAAAAAAATTTGTTACTCAGGTAATACCCAACTTAGAAGATATGTTTTTCGAAATTTATAGCACCAAAATGAAGTCAGGATTATAAAAACTGATCGTACCCCTGTAATAATTGAAACAAAAGTGGCTGATACCACGACGGATATTGAACTCCGTCTGACAGACATTTGTGCAACGTTCTTCTAAGAAGACCAACTACAAGTGCTTGTTTGGTAATGTGTCCGTGTATATACCTAAACATTTATTTGGAATTTTTGTCTCCCTTGACCACGTTTCTTGTCACTCTGCTTCGTTCTCTTCATATTTTCACTAAAAAAAACAAAAAACACCATTATCAAAAAAGTCCCATTCTCCCATTCAGGCAGTCCAGTATATTGTTGTTGATTAATACAAATTTTGATTAGATCATCTTTAAAACCGGAAATGAGCACGATGAATATAATCCCAAGTTTTTTGATCCAAACTTGTGGTCCTTGCTTCGTCACGGAGCATAATCACTTTTATAAATTTCTTTTATGAACTGTACCTACCCATAATGATCATCATCAAGGAAGTTTTCAAGATATACATATTCCATTTGTTCCGAGCATAATAAACGATGTGTTTTTCTAAACGAGATGAAAAAACGACACTTTGATCCATTATAATGTTTACACATGTTCTTCCAATAACTAGAGTTTAATTGGTGGGTAAATAACCCTGAAAATTTTAAATTGAGTGCAAAATCACTCGGTCATTAATTATATTCAATAACGTCAGGAAACTGTCAGGGCAAAGATTGCCAGTGTTTCACACTTAAACTTTCAGACACAGTTAGTTCATACATACCTATAATATATTTGACATATAGAATTCAAGTTATTTTTTGAAAAGAACTTTGCAAAAAAGCATGATAGCCTCCAACCTGTGTAGAAGAATGTGTTGGAAAAATTGAGAGCTACAACCAAAAATTATCCTATGGCTATACAGGGTGTTTATTAAGTACTTGTACAAACTTCAAAGGAAAAATCTTGAAAGTTGAAATTTAATTTTCAATTATTTTGGTTAACTATTCAAATCAAATACCCAAAGTCACTACTGGTTATTCTCCGGAAGTTTCTGGCACTTCCGTCGCACCCCAACTTACCACTCAACGGATTGACGTCATCTTCTTGGAGATCAGAGCAATCATGACACAGGCAGTCGCAGTAATAATTGCGTCTTCTTCGTCCAACATCCGACATTACTGCCTTAACCTTTCTCGCTAATTCTTAGGCAACAAGTTTTCTACTTCTTAATTTTTTTTCCTGTTATTTACTAAACGATTCAACGCTTTTTGTCTGAATATAGCTAGTAGTAAGCTTTAAGTGAAATTGACGTAGTTTTGGGTAGCTTCTATATTTCCCGAGTTCTTGTCTACATCATTTTGTTCACCTACTCGAATTATTCACTTATTCACTTCATTTCAGAATTAACCCGCTATAAATGTATCTTCTACCTATACTCAAACAATGATGACTGATGACTTCTTTTTGAAGAGGAGCCTTCATTGTACAATGAACTTGAACAAGAGGCTGTATGGAACTGGGCTCTTATCAACGTTCGTACTGTTTTTTCGTTTTGAAATTTCAAAACTCTTCACTGTATCGATATGTCTATGAATATGAACCTGTCCAATTTATTTCAAACTTTTGTTATCAAATCAGTGGTCGTAATCCAGAGCATGCCGGCCACCCGCTTTTTCTGGTTTCTAAAATCAGAAGAGTGATGTGTTCTCTGAACCGTACTTTCATGGTACTTCTAGTTTGACCCACATACTTCTCGCAGTCCTCAGAGCTAATTTCATACTTTTTCTTCTGTGGATATTGTGGAGTACTCCGGATCAGCCGTAGCTTATACGAGGTTTTGTAAACCACACCCATATTGAAGGTTTTGAAATCATTTCCATATAAATTAGTAATCGACCAGACCCACGACCACTGTTGTTGTTGTTGTTACCCTTGAAATTTGGTGAATACTTGAAATTGAAACTTACGAAATCTATACTTTCTGAAAGAACCATAATAACGGGTTTATTAATATACAGTGGGGACCAAAAGTCCGTCGCCACCCCCTGTAACTTCTTCATTTTCCATATTACAAAAAAATGTTAAATACATAAGTTGTAGGGTTCCATTCGATCTCTTTAATGATATAAGTTTCATTCATACAGAGTGTCTCAAAAAAGCACGGTGACTTGGAAGTTAATTTTTTTAAATGGGACACCATATATTTCATTGCATTGTTACATTCTACGTTGAATTCTGAACAAGTTTGATCAATGGTTTTCTATCAAAAAAGTTAATAGTTTTGGACTTATGAACACTTGTAAATAATTATTTCGACTACTTTTGCGCCAGTTCAATGAGAAAATCGTAACAAATGTATTCCACTTTCCTATCCTAACTTTTTGAAAGCTATCCAATGTTGCAAACTGCTGATGGCACCATGTGTAACTTACCTCGTCGTACCATTTTACGATTGTTAGAGTTGTTGAATCTCACGAAAAACTAGTACAAATGAAGTTGAAAAATTTTATTAACAAATAAGGTAGTCCATAAATACACATCAAGAATCATTAAAAACTGAAGAGATATTTTAATTTATAACTAAAAACGGTGTGTTTTTATCTATTTCAAAAGATGTTCAACATGTCCACCATGCATTTCTTGACACATAAATAGTCGGGTTGTAAACTCTTCCCTAACATTAATCAAGGTTTATTTCTGAACACACTTCAATAATTCGACGGCGCAGTTCATCTAACGACCCACAAACTGTCTTAAAAACTACGGATTTCACATAGCCCCAGAGAAAGAAATCAAGCGGTGAGAGGTCCGGTGAGCGAGCTGGCCACTCTGTTGTACCTCGACGTCCAATTCACCTACCTAGATACCTTTCATCTGAGTAATTTCTCACCTCCCGAAAATAGTGTGGTGGCGCGCCATCTTGCTGAAATGTTACATCCAAGTAAAATTCATGTGGGTTTTGCACAACGATCTCATCGATACTGGGACTTATTGTGTCTTGCAGCATTTGGAGGTATCTGGGACCATTTAAATTTTCTTCCAAGAATATGGGAGCTACAATGTGGTTACCTAAAATACCAGCCCAAACATTAATTTTCTGGGGAAATTGAGTATGCCCCTCGCGGAATTCATGGGGATTCTCATCACTCCAATATCTACAATTCTGGGTATTCACATTTCCATTTAGGTAAAAAGTGCTTTCATCACTAAAGCAGATGTGTTGCAAATAAAGTCTCGCAAAATTCAAGTCGCCGGTCTGCATCATCTTCAACCAATTGGTGCAAAATTTTTATTTTGTAAGGATGGAATTTATTTTGTTTTAAAACCCTCTTTACTAATGTTTTAGAAACATCACATGTCTCAGCTACTTGCTCAGTTGATTGTTGTGGGTTATTTACCATTTCGGCTAGTTTCAACATCTTCCGTAATTATTTTCGGCCTCCCAGATCTCGGAACATCTTTCACGGTGCCAGTTTGGTTAAATTTTGCCACCAATTTCTGCAGATATTTTCGACACATCGGACGTTCTGGAAACCGTTCATTGAAAATGCGAATAGCAGCGTGTTAATTTCGGTTAGCTTCACCAAATATGATAACGGCTTCAACTTTGTCTGCTACTGAACGAGCCATATTAATCAACAAGAGAAATTGAAATCCGTTTGAAACAAAGTTTTGAAAACCTACAAAATGTCAATGACATTTGGCAAAAACAGATAAGAGTTTTTTTTCGTTGTCATGGATAAAATAAACGCGCCTAGCGTGCATAGCCTACCTCATTAATTTATTCTTGAACTGGTGCAAAAGTAGTCGAAATAATTATTTACAAGTGTTCATAAGTCCAAAACTATTAACTTTTTTGATAGAAAACCATTTATCAAACTTGTTCAGAATTCAACGTAGAATGTAATAATGCAATAAAATACAATTTAAAAAAATTAACTTCTAAGTCACCGTGCTTTTTTGAGACACTCTGTATGAATGAAACTTAAACCATTAAAGAGATCGAATGAAACCCTACAACATATGTATTCAACATTTTTTTGTAATATGTAGAATAAAGAAGTTACAGGGGGGGCGACGGACTTTTGGTCCTCAGTGGAATATGATACGGCCATCAGAGATACATTCTAGGTATGTCTTACAAATGGCCAAGAGAAGTTTTCTGTCGAGCATGCCAATCCAAGTAAAATCAAGGCTGACTTTGACCCTCAAGTGGTCGTTTAGTCTGCCCCTGCAGATTTTATGCAGGTTTTTCCATTGTCTATATTTATACTAAAACCTTTCATTTACATGGGTAGTTTTCGGATGGTAACTGTATTTTTGTTCTCCTCCCAGTCGAAAGGAGTGAAATGCACTGGAACAAACTGTATACTCCATCTTATGTAACATTAATATCGACTTGTGATGAGTTTGTGTTTTGTATTGTCTATAGTAATATTTGAACGTGATATATTATATACTTGGACCTCCTAATCAAATTTGGCATGAATAAATTAAAAATTTTGCTCCATAGTCACGACTGATACAGAAATATTTTATGAATATTGAGACACATATTCCAATAGCTCATCAAGTCGATTTCATCTTCGTTGTCGTTACTACCCAGTTAACATAAAAACATAACTTAAACATAACTGTTATATCACATTGTGACTTGGTGATGTTATTCAGAGATATGCTTGATGTTACAGATACGTTGCGTCCATATGCCTTTGTGCCTCTTTTAAATATTACAATTTAATGTTAATTACTCAACATTACATACATGTATCATATTTTGCGTAACTTTAATGTGACTTTAATACATACATATAATGTTACTCAAAACATCTATGCAACATTTGTAAAATGGAACATTGTAACACCAGGGTGGAGCATATACTCATGGTTCACCAACACTTTTTTCTATATTTATAGGTATATTTCTGGAATTTTCGTAGGCACTTTTCAGTAGATGAATAACAACAATAGCAATTAACAAAGTTATTCATCTACCAAAGAGTGGCGATTGAAATTCCAGAAATACAACTTTAAGTGTAGAAAAATATGTGTTGGTAAACAATGAGTATAAGCTCCACTGTATACTAAGAAATAAAATAAGTATATAAGGGGGTAATGATGTAAAACATACCAATCAATCAAAAAACTTTATTGTCAATGATTAAAATCTCATGGATAAAGCATTATAAAACAAGGCAGTTACATCATTAACAATTAAATTAAAATTAGCCGTATAAAAAATATAATCTTGAATCACTATAAACAGACCTAAAAATATGACTTACCACCTGAATCAGATGAAAAATTTATTGATAGATCTACCAAAGTTAAGTGTTATTAGAAGAATAATATTGAATAAAAACCTATTTCTTTTGAAAAATAAAAACAGATATCACTGAATCAATAATTATATGGTTGTTGTCTCGATCACTTCTTCTTTCTTTTTAGTTTCTGCTCTGCTAATGTCATTCAATCCATCACTATGAGTCAAACTCGTCATCTGTGATTGATCTGCAAACATCTTTTACATATTAATATAGTCATTACAGTCACTGAAAACTCATATTAATCTTTAATTTATAAGAAAACGACCATCCAATAATTATTAAAAATTCTATGTTGCCCCTAGAGGTAAAAGAAAAATAATTACTTACGTTTCAGTATGTCCTTAATTATCAATTCAAAACTTTTGGATATTTTTCTTTGTCCAGTCCAGAAGGGCTCATCTTTGATTTGTTCGGAATCAACAACCGCTATTTAAGTTTTTGTAATCTGATCATTCAATAAGTACCAGTTTGTACAACAAAAATGATAGAGGAATGTGGAAGGACACTACCAAACTGAAAAGAAAGAGAAAATGCAGTTAGTTCATTGATCATTTGTATTAAACAATTCAAGTGATTTCTCTACAATCTCGAGAAACGTTAATATTATCATAGATTAATGAAATTAAGAAAGATCAGAACACTCTGTATAAAGTATATAATTTTGAGTTCACTTACAAATTAAGCAGCTCCAATATTGTTGTTTAAGCAAGCTAAATTCATTGGTTTCAGTTCCAAAAATTCCTTGATCAATCGGTTCAAAATAATTTGACACAGCTCCAGATGTCAGCAACCATTTCCATACTGTCCAATATCTGATTAGCAGGAACCACAACTGATAGCTTTTCTACTATTCATAGCATCATATGTAGATACTCTCTAATCAATACATTCACTACATAACCTAAATGATAAAATATCAATTAGTGGATGGAATAGTGGAAAATCATAATCTTACCATGAAAATTATGAGTTTTGCAATTCTATTGATTCCAATCACTTTCGAGTAGTTTGAATTATATTTTAATTCTATGAACTCAATACTCCTACCATGACCGCCATGATTATTAGGATAAAATGAACGATAGCGTCAGTGATATATTTATTTCATATTTACTGGGTAATATTGTTTGAACGTGGATATTAAGATACGTACATTTTGAGTCTTTGTCGACATTTATGATATATGTTGTTGTTATATGGTTAGGAGGTTAGGTTTTAAGTTATGTTGAATTGAAATGTCATATGAATGACATCATGACGTGGTCATTACCCAAAAATTACATTTAAGAAACCTATAAGATAATATTAATTTCAAGGCTCCCTGTACACA
Source organism: Chrysolina americana (assembly GCA_958502065.1). Taxonomy (NCBI): domain Eukaryota; kingdom Metazoa; phylum Arthropoda; class Insecta; order Coleoptera; family Chrysomelidae; genus Chrysolina; species Chrysolina americana. Next base: position 93,710,581 of record OY293413.1, on the reverse strand, counting down.
TGTCAGTAATGTTTTGAGAAGGTTAGACAAAAATATCAAACAAATAACATAACTACTCTGTCTAAGACATATCTGGGCAACATATAATCAACAACATTATATGTATTATCTAATGTATATTATTGGTTACATTATTTTGATGTTACATAAACATATAGTTGAAAACACTGTGTTGGAAACGTCAAGATGACATTAATATAATGTTAGTTTGCCAATATCACAAAATTGCACAAAAGTTATATCTGGAAAATATTTTTGTTTTGTATCATGTTTAGTGGGTATCTTCTGCTGAAGTTTCATATAATAATTGGAGTGAAACGAGGCTATCAGCGAGTATCACAAAATTTGAAATTTTACGGATTCAACGTCCCTAGAGTGTAACTTTTTTGACCATTTTTGAACTTCTGGCTTTTGGAGACAAATTCATGATAGGTAGCATACTATAATTCAATTCGGTTTTTGATATTACACTTATGAAACAGAAAAAGAGGTTGTGTTGCTTGGCAGTTTATTTACAAGCTTTCTGTATGTATTTTAAAAAAGATTCTATTCATTCGACAAATAATGAGTATATCAAATCCAAAGTTTTCGTATTCCTTCTTGAAACCAATAATCTACTATTACTTTATAAAATGATGACCATTCGTCCCATTCCAATTATTTTTCATGATGAAACGTTGTATTGAATATACTACACCAAGAGACAGACAAAATGATCTGAAACATTTTTACAGGATTTTGAGAGAAAGGAAGAGAGAGATAGAGTGACAGAGAGAGCAAGCGACGGAAAGAGGACGATTGACAGAGAAAGGGAATCTAATTTTGTATTCAGCAAGACATACCCAATGAAACTAGTGAAACACTTGAAAACATAAATGAATATAAAATTATTCTACATTAAAGCAAGTGGAAATTTTTATTGTTGAGTATTTTCTAGAGAAAATTCTACAGCTGAATCAGTTGATGAAAAAACACTTTTTACGTCACATAATTTATTGATTACTTTTATCATAATCATCTTTAATTGAGAGTTCTGTTGCTCGTATTCTTAAAATCAATAAAGTATGATTTTTTCATTTAATTACTGTTGTCTATACATCACTGTCTTCTGTTACGGAAATCATTGAACGTTAATTTTTTTACAATATACGTAAGGACATTCCTAGTAAAATGAAGTAGTTCATAATTAATGAATTATTTCAATAATGATTATTACATACGCAAAAAGGTAAATTATCGGTGATTAAGTATGTATTTTGTAGTTCACAGCTATTTATCTTCTATCAAAAATATTCGTATAGATCAGGAAATATATGAAATAATAATGAAAAATTGCTTATTTACTGCGATTGCGTCAAATTATCACAATTATCCTTCATGGAAAAACAATTTACTCGAAATACAATGAATTATTTTCAAAAATGGAAATACTTCATTCATTCAATAGTCGGTCACCTAATTTTTGTAACTTTTTTGTCCAAGACGTTTCGATAGCAACAGGTTGTTTATTTTGTCTGAAAGAACCAGTAAAATACGTTAAAAACTTTGCCCAGCTCTCGGCAGTAAGGTAAGGTAAATGGATACAAACATACAGGTCAAGCAACGAAAATTACTCGACGATTCGATGTATTTCACAATTTTGACGAATTTCTCCAATTTTATTTTCGTTTTTGCAACTTTCTCTTAGAAGTGGGGGGTGGGAACCCTCTGACCGATATTTTTTGTTGTCGCAATTTTCCACGTCTGAAACAGTCGGAAAATGTTTTCCAATTTTTTACGCTATTTATATCTACTTAGTAGTAAAGTATCAGTATGTTCATATGTTCATTATTTAGGTTCTGATTATTTTTGAACTGTGATTAATATTTATTATTCACCAGCAAATCAAAGCAAATTTTGTTGTTTTCATGTTTTTTATCAATAGCTTATTAAAGATTTTTACAAGTCTACTTCCAAGTTTATGATTATAAGACGTTAAATCAGGATGTTGAATATTTATGTTTTTTCAACAAATGATGAGTTAAAAAAAGTTATCTACGTCGACTCTAACCAACCAACAGTGGATTTATCTTTCACTGTGGAAAAAATGTACGCCTAAAATTACAATTGTTGTGATATCTTCATTATGTCCATTATAATTTTCCACATGAAGAACTCTTGTTAAAAAATCTTCTGGTACTTTAGATGATTTTCATTTCAATACCGGCTCAGAGAACGGAAGATCGCAAAAAAAGAATGCAAAGATAAGATTACGTTTCAAATAGTTTTCTAATGAAATCAATTGGAAATTTTGCAAAAATCAAGGTTTCTCTGTTCAAATTCTTATAATTCTCGGTTGATAAAAACATGGCATCACACTCAACGTCAATATTTGTACTTAATATGTTTCCAATCTGACTCTTGTAAGTCAAGGTGTTCCACATGGTTCAATCATGGGTCCCCCACTTCTCACAATCTTTACATCCGAGTTCCATAAGTACTGACAATATTGCCATTCAATGTTCTACCCTGATGGTACCCAGACAGAGTGGTCTTGTCGAAAAATAAATAGAGATTTGGATAATCTTCTCACTAATTCTTGAAAATTTTACCTATAAATCAATAGTTCTAAATCCACAGCGCTGCTGTTTGGTCGAGAAGAATTACGTAAGGAGAAGTTAAGATTAAGATTAAGAATCAATAACGAACTCTTACAGATATCACATTGCGAAAAATACCTAGATCTGGTAATGGACGACAATCTCTGTTTTTCAGCAAATATATCCGCACTTGTTGAAAAATCTTTCGGTATTCATATATATCCGTTTATAAACCGGTTCAACTGTTGAGAATATTCGCATTTATAATCATTTCATAGCAAGCATTGGAAAATGTTATCGATCTGTAGTCGTGGACCCAATAAATATAAAAATTTAGGTATCCTGATTCACCAAGAAAAAAACGCGTGGATGTCTTTGTATCTATTCACCCGCACCCCCATCAAATATCAAATGATGGTCTTGCTCTTGGTTGGCACCGTCGTCATCGTTTGAACAGAAATATATTTTTTATTTACTTCTTTCTGCCCGAGTTTTCATATAAAATGAATGTATACAAATATTTATGAAATATATAACATAGTAAGATATTTTGACACGTGATAGGAAACTAAATGATATCCTGTTTCTTGAAATCAATCTTTCTATGAAAAAGCAGTTGACTATGACTCAGTAGGCAGTAGTTACCAACACAAAATTCCGCTTTTTTACTGACCTATTTATGATCCGTGACTTTCTATGGCCCCCCTCAAACATCGCCTGGATCCGCCTGTCAGAGTGATGATGCTGATAAATCACCGAATTTTTCGAAATCGTATACATATCGTGAATTCCAGAACTTCCTCAATAGATTTGAAAGGTAGGATACAACACCACAATGACTTGGTTCACTTTTCATTTCTGGCAGCAGTCATCCTGTACACATAAACGTACGACCCCGAAAATGGCGAGCCTTCAAATCTCATTAGTGAATCTCGAGTACGATGAAAGATCAAGAGATCTTGTTTGAAGGATTTCTTTTGTTAACTTTATTAATTTAATTTAACTCACGTATTCCGTCCCAATCGGCATCGGACGAAAAAAATATCTTCTAAAATCTTGGTTTTCTCAAGTATAATTCTGAACGATTAACATTCATAAATCTTTTTTGTGCTTATGGTAATATTCAGAGTAATTTTTCACGGTTCAAATAATTTGAAAGCAATAAAGCATCCATGCTAGTGAAACATATTGCACACTGATTTGCAACAATTGTAATGAAATAAATAATTACCAATTGCAATTCATACTCCTAATAAATAAAAAGGTTTTGCGTTATTCGCTACATTGGTAATTACATAGAAAATTATATTCAATTATTTATCAGGCAATAATCATCTGAATTTTGTTCAAAATTTGTTCTATCCATCAATGGTATGCAGCCTTAGAAGGGAGCCTCAGAAATTATCTAGATTCTAGTGCAAACCTATTTAATGTTTCAGTTCTTACAGGAATGTTTGCTTAAATTATGTTTTTTTTGGGGTTTTCAGGCCAACTTATACTGTGAGATGATCTCGACGTTTCGCCAACACGAGTGATAGGCATCTTCAAGGGAAATGTTGACAGTTTACAAAACATCGAGAACATCTCACAATACCCAAAAATCCACCGTTTGAGAATCCTGTAATGAAAATAGGTAGGGAATGACGTTCTTCCTGAATTTCATCAGGCTATATGCCTTGGAAAACATCTCCGGGATAGTTTTTGTAGCAACTTCTCTAAGGATAATAACTGCTCTATAGTTTCGGTCGGCCTATCTGATCTTGAAGCGGTGACTTGCACTATTTAATAAAAATAATTTTCTAAGGTATTATTACCAATGCATCTATACTGACTGGGACACTTCCTTACACCACCCTCATCTTTTCAAATAATATTACTATAAATTACTAGAATATTTCAATTCATTTTTCCAATACAAAAATCGAGTACAAAAATATCGTTTGGGTTACTAAAAGTTCGAATGTATCTGCAGAAAACATGAGATCATTACATCAAATCACAAAGTTCACAGATGTCAGTCAAAATTTATGTTTTAATCATTATTTTGAAACAGAAATATTCGTAGGACAACCCTAAGGTAAGCAAAGACAAATTACTATAGAAAGAGAATTCGAAAAGTTGGACCATTATTAACGATCTTGAAAAACAACATGTAAAAAAAAATTGTTGGATCGGCTCCGACTTGCTGAATGATCACTTTCACTCACTAGCTGAAAAACTTACTGAAACGTTAGCTTCAGATGCTATTCATTTCTCAGTAAGCAAAGAAAAATTACTATAGAAGAAGAATTGGTGATATTAAACCAAGTCATATGAGAGTTTGACAACTATTGGTCAAGTGAAAGGGGTTCAATGTAAAAAAAATGTTGGATTGGCTCCAATTTGCTGAATGATTACTTTTACTCAATAGCTGAAAAACTCACTGAGAAGTTAGCTCCAGATACTGATTCATTGTCATTTCTCAGTAAGCAAAGACAAATTAGTATAGAGAGAGAATTGGTAATGCGAAAAATAGGTCAAATGAAAGTTGGACTACTATTACCAATTAATAAAAAAACATGTAAAAAAATGTTGAATTGGCGCTGACTTGCTGAATCATCAGTTTAGCTTCTGAGACTGATTCATTGTCATTTGTCATCGTCGTTAGTGTTGAAGAAAATGTTTACTTCCAAGAAGCAAACCCACAGGAACTGATAGCAATCTTCATTAATATTATGAACAAAAACAGTTGTGATATAGACGAAGTATCCCCCTAGTTCTACCTTATCAAATTCATCACAGTAGATCAATACATTTTTCAAATCTCGTATGTTTCCTTCCTTCTTGAAAACTTCTGTCATTATTCCTCTTCACAAGGGTGGAGACATAGTAACTTCTAACCAAACCTCTTTTTCCATCAAAGTTCAAAATCATTGAAAAGTTAGATAAAAACAGAATAGTAATCTTTTTTCATCAATTAATTTTCCGGTCCAACAGAAGCACCAGCGAAGCCATTTTATATCTGCTGGAGAAAGTTTATGCAGAGACCAATGTTGAAGAATAAGTTGCAGCAATCTTCTGAGACCTTACTGAAGCATTTGACCACGTGAATCATTGCATTCTCTCGAAGAAGCTGAAACACTGGTTTTAGAAACAATAAGTACTCTGAAATGGATTCACTCCTATTTCAACAATAGAGTATAGTGAAAATTACCTATACAAAACTGGTGTTCTTAACTTCAGATGCACTTTACCTGATATTCGGTTTGGAAATGATATTATCAAGAATAAGAGCGGCTTTCCAATTGCCACAGGGAGTAGCTCTGAGCAACTCCGGATAGCTCCTGAAGTGATGTAACAGATCATGTTTCAATTAAAGTAATTAAACCCCATTCATAAAGTCAGGTGCGGTACATTGCAGGTTGAGTTCAGGGGTAACAAGCACTACTGGGTGCTAGATACTACCCCTGGCAACTGGAAAGCAGCTAAGAACTATTGTACATTTCTAGGGCTGACAATTGACAATAAACTCATATTTAGACATCACAATGCATAGCTTCAGGGTAAGCTCTTGGAGTAAGTTGGGATATTCACCTACCGAACATCCCATTTCACATTAATTGATTGCTTTCTCGGGAATTTTTTCGAAAGAACATATAAATATGATTTCTGTACTTCAAAAGAAAGCAGGCTTGAGAGGAAATTGCAAGCCCTTATTGAAGGTCAATGGTATTCTGAACGTAGTTTCAATATTCATTTTGGCACCGTAGATAAGTAAACTGAAGTCGGCGCGTTTGATGTATTGGGTTCGGATTTTATTTTTTTGTGGCATGCGGTGGGAAAAGAGGGGTCAGCTGAGAGTCACTTAGTCTCACGTACGGCATTCTACCTCGGATGCATTCTGGTTGCGCGATAGCACAGAATACATCGGCTAAACGCAAAATTCGGGATAGGGATGTCGACACAAATGTGGCGGCGAGTGACCCTACTTCAGTTTACTTATCATCGGTGATTTTGGAATCACTACATCTAATTTATAAAAACAAAAATTCATTCATCACTTCATCTATCTTCTTATAATACGCGCATGCCAATTAGTAATATTGAACCCATTCCGATTAGTTCACTATTTCAGAAAAGGTGGGAAGATACTTATTTTACAGAAAGCCCATTATACTCTACAAGAATATTTAAACGACTCATTTCAGTGAGGTTCACAAGGTTAAAGAAGACGATAAAGAAAAATTACTGTAATTTTCGTTTTTATTGGTATTCGACAAATATACCTATATGTCAAGTCGGTAGATACGTACTTGACTGGCAAGTGCTTGTCAATTGAATACTCAACTGTTCTACTTGTACATCATTTATTTATTTGTTCATTCAGATATTTTTTACGCTTTGTCAAAAACAATTTTGAGTCCTTGAACAATAAATTAATTTTTGTACTACTGTTAAAAAAACTTGATATTTCTGCATCTCTATTGATGCGTAAATGATTACTTTTTTCACTGCCAAATTAATTCACAAAGTAAACAATTTCATTCATAGGAATAATAATTGAAAGTAAAGTTTGAACAATTACTTCCAACATAAATTCTCGAAGATGTTCCATTTTTTGCTGCTGATCATTGATTAATATTTTCAAGACATCAGTTGTTTAGAAGCGATAACTTATCGGGACAAAAAAACACGCCAAGATGTATTGTAAGTATTTATTTTTAATATACTTCAGACGATGTAAATTCACATTCACAGTTGTACAAAAAATGTTGTATGTATTTCGTGTATAAAATTCGTGTTTACATGCCACATTCGAGAGATTTTTTGGCCTCAACCTGCCTACCATCGATTTTGAAATCCATTTTTATCATAGCGATATGTCAAAAGAATTCTGAGCTTTGTGTTCATATATCTGACTGAAACATTTTCATTTGTATTTAAAAATCTGCTGATCACTATCTTTCAATTACTTCTTTCAATAACAGCACTCAAAACAATCAGCAAATTAAAATGGATTTCGAAAATCTCATCAGTTGTAATGATTTTGGTCTTGAACTCATTTTCGATTAACTTAGAAAGGATGGCTCACAATGGTAAATCGATTATCAACATATAAAAAATTAGTAAGCAGGGTGTGCTGGTGGGTTTTTCACGCAATTGCCTATTTTACGTACTTTAACGGTAAAAGCATGGTTTGATTCAGTCTAATGACATTATTTTTCAACTTGTAATCACGAGTAGGTAAACAACATAATTGGATAAAAATTAATATTTTTAATCTTGATGAATAATTGGTATTCAACGCACATGCGATACGTCAACTCATAGCCACTAATTTCGCAAACGTTATGTTGATGAAAACCACTGAATAACAATAATAATGATGAGGAACTGTACTCATCATTACAATGCCATTACATTACATTGGCATATCCAGAAACCTGACCTTCACATTTCTCAGGTCAAGTGGGCTGAGGTCGGAAACCGAGGGATTCATAATGGCCTGCCAGGATGTCGATGGATGCATATAGAGGTCCCTGACACTAAATGCAGAGCATGTCGTTGGGCAGCTGAGACTATATTGCATTTGCTGTCAGCCTGTTCAGCTTAGTGCTTTATTACCACCTACGACACTCGTACGGTATAGACGAGACAACGGTGTTGCCTCATGCCACAACAAGTATCATCTAAATGGGAGGAATATTGCAGGAAAAACGTGGGGATGTAACAAATCAATACTGCGATGGATGTACACCATGATAGTGAGGTCTATGATCACCTACAGAGCATTAGTGTGGCACGGCAGAACCGAACTCGCCATAACAAAGAAAAGCCTGGAGAAAGTGCAAAGACTAGCTTGTCTTTGTATAACAGGAGCAATGAGGTCGACTCCAACAGCAGCATTAGAGGTGATTCTGGTCCTCACTCCTCTCCATATCATGGTGAGGAGAACTGCTTGGAAAGCAATCTTCAGGTTGGCTAAAGTCGGACTCAAAGGGACAGCACATAAACGTAAGGGTCTCAACCCCCACCGAAAGTGCACACCTTGCCGATTTCCCAACTGACGAAATTACCAGGAAATTTAATTTCGAGAAATTCTTTTGAACGGAATTAAATACGAAGAGTGGATGGAGCATGGAATCCATTCGAGCACTGGGAAAGAATACCATGGTACACGGACGGGTCCAAAACTCCCGACGGAACTGGAGCAGGAGTCTTTAAGCCTTGCACCAATTACTCCGAACCCATGGGCCAGTTCCCCAGTATTTTTCAAGCGGAAATTCATGCCATAGAAAGGTGCATTCAATTCAACCTCGGCAGGATATACCGGAACAAGGAAATCGCAATCCTCTCCGATAGTCAAGCAGCCATCAAAGCGTTGAGTTCATATAATATCAACTCAAAGATGGTCTGGGAATGCCTAGACAAACTTAATGATCTAGGCAGGAACAACAAGGTGATCCTCCTCTGGGTGCCGGGGCACGTCGGAGTGGATGGCAATGAACAAGCAGATACCCTAGCACGAAAAGGGGTATCAACGCCACTGATCGGGCCAGAACCATTTTGCGGACTTGGAAAATCTTACTTCCGAGATGAACTCAATAAAACTGAAGAAGCAATGAGAGCAACATACTGGCAAAGACTTCCAGGGCTAAGACAGGCCAAAGATCTCCTCGGTAACTTCAACCGAGCAAGATCGAAGACACTGATTAAGCCCAGCAAAACCAGTCTATAGACAATCACGGGATTTCTTACGGGGCACTGCAGACTCAGAGAACACCTAAGGAAGCTATGCTTAGAGGAGGACAGCACCTGCAGATTCTGTGGGGAACATCCAGAAACACCACACCATATATTGATGGAGTGTTATGCTGTATATCACAAAAGATTGAATATACTGGGATCACACCAGCTGACTGTGGGAGAAATACCACGTATAGACCCCCTCAAAATCCTTAAATTCCTTGAAGGAATTGGGGCTTGAGGGGCTGCTGTAAACGAGAACACCTTGAAATAGCAGAAGAATATGGGGCACAATACATCTAATTAGGTCGCAGCGCATCAGTCACCATCCATTTTTACCATTACCTTTACCATGGGAGGATTGATGGAAAAAGCAGATGTATTCGAGTCATTCCTCTACAGCTTCGATCTTCTGTTCATCTACTGCTACTTCTTCTCCAGAAACAATGTGAAGCAGATATCTCATTTCAGTTTGGAACAGATCGAAGTTTTTGGGGCTCAGTTCAATCTGGAGCTTCTCATTCTCATAAAGTCTTCCTCCAGGTTTTTTTCGTAGAACTTGGAATATTTGCCGACCGTAATAATATAATCGGTATACACTAGAAACGTCTTTCATGGGAGCCCCTTCATAACCGATTCCATTTCATTCCTCATTCGAATATGTATGGAGCTTTGCAGAACCCAAATGGCATAATTGTGAACTGCCACAATCCTAAGACAATGGTGGAATCTGTCTTCTCCCTATTTCCGTGAACCAGTTCTACTTGCCCTTCAAGTCAAGGTTCGAAAAAATTATAGAACCGGTCAACGTGTCTAGGGTGTCGTCTTTCCTTGGTGTTCATCTGAAGTTTAGAGCTGTTTTTTCCCACCAAAAATTTTTGAATTATTTGTGTCTTATTTCCATAAAATTGAGTCTATTTTGTATAAGCTCACTGTATTTGATATCTTCACTTCTGTGCACAGAATTTCCTCCTATGTTCATCTGTCTTCAAAACACACATGAATTTTTCAAAGAAAGGGTAGCACTCGTAACGTCGAGATACTGATTCAAAACTGGAAAAAATTATAATAAAAACCGCGAGAGTACTTCTTTTGTCTAAATGAGTACACATCGAGTGCCAAACATATACCGGGTGATACAACTGTACCAAGACGAAACAGTAGGCTTTTCACGGAACCTCTGCACTATGAATAAAACTATTTCCAAAAATTTTCATTTTAAATTTTTCGAAAAATCGCTCACTGATCTCATAAGTATTTCGACGAGCTGATGTCGAATTATGTATAAAAACTTGAATTCCACCAAGGATTAACAAAATCACTGTAAGTTTTTCGTTTTTGATCATATTTTCGATATCAGATAGACAAGTTTTGTCTGAGGTTACTTTGAGGTAAATTAAAAAATGAAAAATTAACAATTTTCGAAAAATCGATGGTGTTTTGACGTTTCATCGCTATTTTATGGTACACCTTGTATCTGAGCATATCTAAATCATACATTTTCGGAATCAGCATAAAATTTTGAGTATGTGGTAGTAATTTCAAGTCATTCTGATGATTTTGTAATTTTCATGATTTTTAGGGACTTTTTTGGAGTGATAAATGTTTTGCCTCCGATCGATTTGAAAAGTTCATCTGAAGTTGAAAGCTGTTATTTCCTGCCAAAAATATTTTTGGATCTTTTTCGTCCCATTTTCGTGAAACAATTTTTTATTGTATATGCTCCTCGAATTTGAAATCGATTCAGAGTCAAACAGAGATTTGGTGATTCAGAATTATGTGTCAAAACTTGAATTCCATCAAGGATTAACAAAATGACTGAAATTTTAGCGATTTTGACAAAATTATTTTCAGTTTTTGCTCAATCCTTATTAAAATTTTGTTTTTGATCGTATATTCGAAATCAGCTCTAGAAGATTTGATGAAAAATAAACATTTTCGAAAAATCGATGGTGCGGGAGAATTTTTGTTGTTTTATCGCTATTTTATGGCACACCTTGTATCTGAACATATCCAAATCATACATTTTTGGAATCAGCATGAAATTTTGAGTATATGGTGGAAAATTCAAGTGATTGTGATGTTTTGTAATTTTCATGATTTTTAGAGGTATACCCCTTGGACTTTTTTTGAGTGATAAATGTTTGGCTCCCAACTGTTCTTGTTTTCAATAATATCACAGTCACAAAATATATATTGTTAAGCTCACATGTGAAAGTTACTATATTAACTTTCAAAATATCAAAAAACAGACTATTTTTGTCACACCAACTTTCTTTATGTCAGTAGATTTGATTATATCCAAATCATTAGGATTGTCAGAGTGCCAAAATGGTGGTATCATCAGCATAGATATTGATTTTTCCTGCGATATTCACACTCGTCGAGTCGTTTATGTTTTTGAGGAATAATGTTGGCCCTAGTATCAATCCTTGAGGTACACCAGTATACATTTTCTCTGTTTCAGAGCGATGGATGGTTTTGACCATCTGATCACGACCTGACGAAATTAAGCTCAACCAGCTCGGTATCACCATATAAGGAAGCTTTCGTGATAGTTTTCCTTCCCTTTTGGCTTCAGTCCCGCCCAATCAGTACTTTCAGTAAATTGTTGAGAAAACATTGTCCTGAAATTGTGCCAAAGTAAGCTTCTACGTGAATCATTTCGGCAATTTTTCATGAATGTGTTTTTTCAATATAAATAAGGCCACCTTTGATACCCATAAATGAAAAATAATATTCATATCACTGTTTCTCTGCTTGCTTGCTTGGTAAAACTGTGCTTCAATATCGATTATTGATCAAGAAAGGCCCCAGTAAATAATAATAATAATAATAATAATAATAATAATAATAATAATAACCCCCAGCAACCGGAGGCATAAGGTCACCCATCTGTTTTACATGGATGACCTTAAACTTTATGCCTCCGGAGAAAAGGACCTTCACCAGTCCTTAAGGGTGGTGCAAGAGTACACGCATGCTGTCGGAATGGAGTTTGGGATAGACAAATGTGCCACGGTTCATCTCAAAAGAGGACGATGCGAGGAATACGGAGAGGACGTTCAGCTCGTAGACGGAAGCATCCTACACCATCTGGATGCCGGAGAGACGTATACCTACCTAGGGGTGGAACAACACCACACCCAAGAGGTAGCTACTATCAAAAGCTCTCTCCGCGGCAAGTATCAGCACAAACTCCGACAGATCTGGTCTTCAGAACTGTCGGGGAAGAACAAAGTTGCTGCAACTAATATGCTTGCCGTTCCGATTCTACTTTACTCCTTTGGAGTAATGAAATGGACTCAGGAAGAGCTGCGACAACTCGACGTAAAAACTCGCAAAATGATGAATCTTCATAGAAGCTTGCATCCTAAATCGTCTGTTCCACGGTTATACTTCCCCAGACAACGGGGAGGCCGTGGACTTTTGAGTTTGGAGTGTCTACATAACAGAATGGTACTGGATGGAGCCTGTAAAGTCATCAGGAGTTCAGATCCCCTTCTCTGCTTGGTATGTGATCATGAAAAGGCAGGGATTGGAGCATTTCTTTTCAAGGCAGCAACCCGTGCAGCCGATGAACTCGATCTCGTATTCGACACTGAACGGACAATCCCAAACTCTATCACCGAGTTGGAACCCGTTCAGAAAAAAGCCCACGTAAAAGCTGCGGAGTGTGAGAGGCTCCTGCAGCTACATAAGGATAAGCCGATGCATGGGGTCTTCTTCAAGAACATTGAAGACCTAGGCTTATCCAGAGACCTGACCTTCTCGTTTCTCAGGTCAAGTGGGCTGAAGTCGGAGACCGAGGGATTCATAATGGCCTGCCAGGATGGTGTCTTCAACACTCTCGTCTACCGCAGTCGCGTGATGGGTATAGAGGTCCCTGACACTAGATGCAGAGCGTGTCGTGGGGCAGCTGAGACCATAATGCATTTGCTGTCAGCTTGTCCAGCTTATGCGGTCTCAGCCTATATCCACAGACATAACGCGGCCCTACGAGTGTTGTACTACCATCTACGACACTCGTACGGTGTAGACGAGACACCAGTGTTGCCTTATGCTCCGGGGGATATTGAGTCCGTGGTGGTGAATGAGAAGTGCCGAATCTATTGGAACTATTCATTCCCCACCCTCAGGCAAATACAAGCCAATAAGCCTGATGTAGTACTCCTCGACCATCAAAGTAGGACGATTTTCGTCATTGAGTTTTCAGCTCCTGGCGAAACGAACATCGTCCGAAAAGAGGAGGAAAAACGGACTAAATATCGAGATCTTCTCTTTGAACTCCGCAGGCTTTACCCAAACCATTCTGTCAAGATGGTGGTTCTGATAATAGGGGTCCTTGGTGGAATGATGGACACACTGCTCTCAAACCTAAAAATCATACCGGCTTGCCGTGACATGGCAGAAATCCTAGCCGGGCGAATGCAGAAGGCCGTAATTCTTGGTTCACTCCGCCTACTCAGGGCACATGATTCTCGGACCCAGTAATCACTTACCCCATGGACGTGGGGAGTGTTTACTGGGGTTAATGACACGCCAGCGCGCCCTCCGGAAGTGTCGGAGCTCCGGAGACAGGGCCTGACTGGGTAATTCCTAACGGAAAAAAAAAAAAAAAAAAAAAAAAAAAAAAATAATAATAATAAGTTCCTGAGCTACCGGTGCAAAACCGGACCGGCAGCCATGGCGCACCCTGGAGGGAATGCTCATTCCCTCTGATGTCGGCCGTGGGTATACTGGGTTAACCCCCCGGTATACCCCACTACTCGGTTCAAGATGGACGAGAAAGAGGCCCCCACAACCGACCCCCTCGGATTAGGGGTCATAGGCAAGGTGGTGGGGCCCAGAACGATGGATTGCCACTGTATAACGACCGCAATGAAAACGGACGCTTTGAGTGGACGGATGAACTAAGGGACAGTCTTCTGCATTGCTATGAGAGCAGTGAGCCCGCCCGAAGAGGATACATGGCGAGAATGCATGCTTTGTGGTGTGAAATACACCCAGAGCATGCTGCCTTTTCCGCACAAAACCTAAGGGATTATGTATCCCACCTTCGGGTTCGAGGCTATGTTAGAGCCCCCCCTCAGCCGGTTAACGCTGTGGCAGAAGTGGCAGATATGCCACGCGTCGATCTGGCTGTAGAGGAGGCCCGCATCATACCACCAACGGAAGGCATCAGAACCCGCAGGGCGCTGCATAACACCAAGCCCCTGAAGCCACAACAACTGGCTCGGGTGGATGCGGAGATTCACGATGTCCTTGCAGAAGAGGCTGACATCTGGCAGATCAACTCTGCCGTGTATGACGCCGCTCAGGCCCTGTCCCAAACGGAGAGAAGGGATACCAACCCTCTGATTGGGAGGCATGAGCGACGCATTCACAAGATGGAAGCTAAGATCAGGTCAGCGAGACAACACGCGTCTCGTATCCAGTGTGTGGCGGACTACGTGGCGGCCAATAGGCCCTTCACGCCCGCAGTGCGGCGAATTGCCGCAAGTCTAAGACGAGCTCACCACACACTAAATCAAGGAGTGCTGTTAACCATCAAACAGCACTGTCTTGATAGGATACGAATGCTGGTGGCTGCAAAAAAGTCACTAGTGAGGCGGGCGAGAAGCATCGCGGAAAACATGAAGTTCCGCGATAAACCTTCTCGCCTATTCCAAGAGCCTCCACGTGTTGTGGAAAACCCGCCGGCGGCTGATCGGGTAGAAACCTTCTGGAAGGGTATTTACGAGTTTCCGCAACCACTCAACGTAGATACTCCAGCCCTAGCGCAGTTCGAAGCTTTCTGCAGGAGGCTTCGTCAGCCTGAGCTCAATGAACTGCGCAATCCGATAACCCCGGAAGAAGTTCGACGGGCCCTCAAAGGCTCGAAGAATTTTGCTGCTCCAGGTCCTGATGGCTTGAATAATTATTGGTGGAAAAAATTACCAAGTACCCACCACCATCTAGCAAGAGTTTTCAACTCGTGGCTAGATGGGGAGCAGCAGATTCCGGATTGGTTTGTCGAGGGGCGAACCGTGCTAATCCCCAAAAACGGAGATTTATCTGATCCGAAGAACTACAGACCGATAACATGCTTGAACGCATGTTATAAGATGTTTACACGCATCTTGTACATGCGAATACTCTCCGCAGTTGAGCCGGTGTATGAACGGATATATGAGCAAAGAGGGTCAAAAAAGGGGGTCGCTGGCTGCAAGGAGAACCTGCTGATCGACAGATGCATCACGCAGGACTCCGTGCAGTATAAGCGTAACCTTTCAATGGCCTGGATCGATTATCGCAAGGCATTTGATACAACATCGCATGAACTCATCATGCATTTGCTCAGATGCCTTGCGGTACCCGATCAAATAGTGAGATGCATTGAACAGCTGATGCCGCTCTGGAGGACTCGATTTACCATAACATCTGGTCAAGTCAGAGTCCAAACAGAGCAGGTTATCTTTAGAAGAGGCGTGTTTCAAGGAGACTCCCTCAGCCCTCTTCTCTTCTGCATCTCACTACTGCCATTGTCCGTTGCACTACGGAAAACCCGCGGATACAACTGCGGCACCCCCAGCAACCGGAGGCATAAGGTCACCCATCTGTTTTACATGGATGACCTTAAACTTTATGCCTCCGGAGAAAAGGACCTTCACCAGTCCTTAAGGGTGGTGCAAGAGTACACGCATGCAGTCGGAATGGAGTTTGGGATAGACAAATGTGCCACGGTTCATCTCAAAAGAGGACGATGCGAGGAATACGGAGAGGACGTTCAGCTCGTAGACGGAAGCATCCTACACCATCTGGATGCCGGAGAGACGTATACCTACCTAGGGGTGGAACAACGCCACACCCAAGAGGTAGCAACTGTCAAAAGCTCTCTCCGCGGCAAGTATCAGCACAAACTCCGACAGATCTGGTCTTCAGAACTGTCGGGGAAGAACAAAGTTGCTGCAACTAATATGCTTGCCGTTCCGATTCTACTTTACTCCTTTGGAGTAATGAAATGGACTCAGGAAGAGCTGCGACAACTCGACGTAAAAACTCGCAAAATGATGCATCTTCATAGAAGCTTGCATCCTAAATCGTCTATTCCACGGTTATACTTCCCCAGACAACGGGGAGGCCGTGGACTTTTGAGTTTGGAGTGTCTACATAACAGAATGGTACTGGATGGAGCCTGTAAAGTCATCAGGAGTTCAGATCCCCTTCTCTGCTTGGTATGTGATCATGAAAAGGCAGGGATTGGAGCATTTCTTTTCAAGGCAGCAACCCGTGCAGCCGATGAACTCGATCTCGTATTCGACACTGAACGGACAAACCCAAACTCTATCACCGAGTTGGAACCCGTTCAGCAAAAAGCCCACGTAAAAGCTGCGGAGTGTGAGAGGCTCCTGCAGCTACATAAGGATAAGCCGATGCATGGGGTCTTCTTCAAGAACATTGAAGACCTAGGCTTATCCAGAGACCTGACCTTCTCGTTTCTCAGGTCAAGTGGGCTGAAGTCGGAGACCGAGGGATTCATAATGGCCTGCCAGGATGGTGTCTTCAACACTCTCGTCTACCGCAGTCGCGTGATGGGTATAGAGGTCCCTGACACTAGATGCAGAGCGTGTCGTGGGGCAGCTGAGACCATAATGCATTTGCTGTCAGCTTGTCCAGCTTATGCGGTCTCAGCCTATATCCACAGACATAACGCGGCCCTACGAGTGTTGTACTACCATCTACGACACTCGTACGGTGTAGACGAGACACCAGTGTTGCCTTATGCTCCGGGGGATATTGAGTCCGTGGTGGTGAATGAGAAGTGCCGAATCTATTGGAACTATTCATTCCCCACCCTCAGGCAAATACAAGCCAATAAGCCTGATGTAGTACTCCTCGACCATCAAAGTAGGACGATTTTCGTCATTGAGTTTTCAGCTCCTGGCGAAACGAACATCGTCCGAAAAGAGGAGGAAAAACGGACTAAATATCGAGATCTTCTCTTTGAACTCCGCAGGCTTTTCCCAAACCATTCTGTCAAGATGGTGGTTCTGATAATAGGGGTCCTTGGTGGAATGATGGACACACTGCTCTCAAACCTAAAAATCATACCGGCTTGCCGTGACATGGCAGAAATCCTAGCCGGGCGAATGCAGAAGGCCGTAATTCTTGGTTCACTCCGCCTACTCAGGGCACATGATTCTCGGACCCAGTAATCACTTACCCCATGGACGTGGGGAGTGTTTACTGGGGTTAATGACACGCCAGCGCGCCCTCCGGAAGTGTCGGAGCTCCGGAGACAGGGCCTGACTGGGTAATTCCTAACGGAAAAAAAAAAAAAAAAAAAAAAAAAAAAAAAAAAATAATAATAATAATAATAATAATAATAATAATAATAAAAAAAAATAATAATAATAATAATAATAAGATGTCCGCAAAAAGCCCACGTGAAAGCTGCATAGTGTGACAGGCTCTTACAGCTACATAGGGATAAGCCAATGCATGGGGCCTTCTTCAAGAACATTGAAGACCTTGGCTTATCCAGAAACCTGACCTTCGCTTTTCTCAGGTCAAGTGGGCTGAAGTCGGAAACCGAGGGATTCATAATGGCCAGCCACGATGGTGTCTTCAACACCCTCGTCTACTGTAGTCGCGTGATGGGTATAGAGGTCCCTGACACTAGATGCAGAGCGTGTCGTGGGGCAGCTGAGACCATAATGCATTTGCTGTCAGCTTGTCCAGCTTTTGCGGTCTCAGCCTATATCCACAGGCATAACGCGGCCCTACGAGTGTTGTACTACTATCTACGACACTCGTACGGTGTAGACGAGACACCGGTGTTGCCTTATGCTCCGGGGGATATTGAGTCCGTTGTGGAGAATGAAAAGTGCCGAATCTATTGGAACTACTCATTTCCCACCCTCAGGCAAATACAAGCCAATAAGCATGATGTAGTCCTCCTCGACCATCAAAGTAGGACGATTTTCGTCATTGAGTTTTCAGCTCCTGGCGAAACGAACATCGTCCGAAAAGAGGAGGAAAATCGGACTAAATATCGAGATCTTCTCTTTGAACTCTGCAGGCTTTATCCACACCTTTCTGTTAAGATGGTGGTTCTGATAATAGGGGTCCTTGGTGGAATGATGGACACGCTGCTCTCAAATCAGAAAATCATATCGGCATGCCGTGATGCGGCAGAAAATCTAGCTGGGGTTAATGATACACCAGCGCGCCCTCCGGTAGTATCGGAGCTCCGGAGAAATAATAAAAAATAATAATATATTTAATCCAGTCAGATCATATTACATGATAATAAACATGTCAAAAAAAATAGATATAAGTTATATATTCACATACATACAGGCCGTTTCTTTTATCATATGGTAACATTGCTATATTCTAAACCGTAATAGATACAAAGACGATTAAATGGGAAAAAAGGTAACTATTTTGGTGATCAGTAAATTTATCATTACGTAGTTCTAGTACATTTTGAATACAATAAAACTTTCCATTTTAATTTTTTTATATTTTCTGAAATATCCATTCTATTTGTAAAAAACCGAAAACAGCATTTTTAGTTTTCCCTGGATAAGTCGGGAAGGGCGAGAGTCCCCGTAGATTTTCTCTGACCAATGTACTGCTCACCACAATATAGTTTCATTTTTTCCCATATAATCGTCTTTGTATCTGTTACGGTTTAGAATATAGCAATGTTACCACATGATAAAAGAAATGGCCTGTATACACATAAACACATTTAAATATAATTATTCACATTGAAAGGGACGGTAAAGAGGCCCTGAGATTTATAATATAAATAATATTAAAATATTCCTTCCTTGAATAAATCTGATGATAAAAAAATAGTCAATGCAAAACATGAATCAAACATAGAAATTGTCGATGTAAAATATAAAAATGAAAAATTTTAAAATAAACTCATCAGACAAAGCATCTTTGAATCTCATCACAATTATCACGAGACGTACACATTACTATTTCAAGAGTTTTCCAGATATTCGTTAATAGAATAGAAACTTCGTTCCCACAAATATTTTTAACTTCCTGTTTGAATAAAGGAATTTCTGAAATATTTCTTATGGCTGATGGTAAAACATTGAAGAGTCGTGTACCTGCTACAGAAGGTGACTTTCGAAACAACGCAGTACGGTGTTGTTGTAATTTTAAAAGATTTCCGTTTCTAGTTGGATATATGTGACACTTTGCGTTAGTATCCATCCTGTATTCATTTGTCATAAAGTAGACAACTATAAATATAAATAGAGGGTAATGTTAAAACATTTTTTGCTTTAAAAATGGGTCTGCAGGATTCTGTATATCGAATAATACGTTTTTGAGCTACAAAAGCTCTTTCTATGTTTGTTCCATCCCCACATGCAATTATATTGTAAGAGAGAACTGAATGAACCATTGCATAATAGACATCCTTCAAACAGTTTTCATCCAAAACCTTTTTCAGTTGTAGCAATGCATGAAAACTGCAGTTTAATCGCTTACATACATAGTTTATATGAAATTTCCAACTTAGTCCAGAATCTACGTGTAATCCTAAAATTTTGGTTGTTTCTGATGGATATATTGTTAAGTTGGTAATTTCTATATTCAGAAGTTCATGTGTATATTTCCTGCCAAAGAATTGAACCAAAACTGTTTTTTCTGGATTAACTATAAGCCTATTTCTGCGACACCAATCTGTGAATCGTTCACTAATAATATTGAGTTTACATTGAAGTTCTACAGGACAATCGGCCTCTTGTGATATCGAAGTATGATCTGCAAACAGTGCTACCGGACTTATACCCAAATGTTGTGGGAGATCATTTATGAAAAGTAAAAATATCAATGACCCTAAAACTGAGCCTTGTGGAACTCCAATGTTAACCTCACACATATCAGAGTCAGTATTGTCCCATCTTACATATATTCTCCTATATTTCATATAGGAAAGTACCCAAGCTAGAAATTTTCCACGAATACCTATAGTGTACAACTTATCAGCGAGTAAATCGAAGTCTATGGAATCGAAAGCTTTGGATAGGTCGAAGAAAAGTGCAGCAACAAATTCTCCTCTGTCGACACCACTATAAATAGTTTCTGACAAAGCTGCCGCCGCACTTTCCGTCGATCTTCCTGGGCAAAATCCATTTTGGTACTTGCTGATTATATTGTTTTTTACCAAAAAGGGTAATAATTTATTGTAAACACACCTCTCTACTACCTTACTCAAAACACTAGGAATGGTCACAGGTCGATAATTATCAGTATCAAGAGGATCACCTTTTTTAAGTAGCGGAATAACTTTTCCTATTTTCTTCCTCCATAATTTCCTCTGTCCCAGTTATACTAACAAGCAGATCAATACTTATTTACAAAGTAACATTTGACGCTGAGGTGATATATAGTGAAATTGCCAGTATATTATTATGAAAGCTAAATTCAGTGTCAGAAGTGAAAGAACTTTAGTCGACCTTGGCTTGATTATTCTCTCGATTATGCCACGAAATATCAGCAGTTCAGGTGATTGTTATATAACCAGCCTACTTTATCTTGTTGCAGTGCAAGCACCTAGCGGATTGCAGCCGATTATTTCATTAAGATCTATCTTATTTCACCAATTATAGACCGACAAAAAATATCGGAACAAAATAGTAAAGCTTATTATACAGTGTTGAAACGCCAAACGTTTGGATTTGGTTTTTGTAGTTCAAAATATGATTTTTGTTTTCTATAAGCATGTGCCCTAACTTGCTTCGTTTTCAAGATAGAAGGTGTCAAAGATTTTTCAAAAAATATCAGTTTTTATCAATTAGTCAAAAATCTTTTGGACGATTTTGAATAAAATCATTATTCACAGTGACGTTCTAGAGGGAAATTATCGATAATAATAATAAACTTCATAACAATTACAAAATCAATACAAAAAACTGTAATATTTTGAACGAAGTTCGAATATGTTGTACCAGAGAGGTATCAACAATGTGAAAGAATACGGGGTACCCTTCTGTCTAAGCGTTTCCACCAATTGAAAAAATAAAGGCAAAAATCTGTCAGAAAAAAACTACGTCCCTGGTTAATATCACGACGGACATTGAACTACATCTGACAAATATTTGTGCAACGTTCTTCCACGATGACCAATTGCATGGCTTGTCTTGTTATTTAACAGAAGATTATCCTTCTTTTGGCTGGGAATGACCATCTGCAGACATGCATGTTTCGAGGTTTATTGCCTCTCATCACTGACAAGGTAGGTCGGATAACATTATAATTGTCCTGTCCCTGCCAAATGCCAGGGAAGTTGTAGTTTTCTGAGAGATGTTGCCTTTATTTTTCCACATGGTGAAAACGCTTACCTCGTATTCATTTTACATTGTTGATACCTCTCTGGCACAATATATTCGAACTTTGTTCGAAATATTACAGTTGACTCTTTCCGGAGTCTGTGCTACTTGGGAGTGTTTTGTCTTGTTCTTGATTTCCCGTTTAGATGGCGCTGCGATCAACTTTGTTGTGGGTCGTAGTGTCATCCGTGAGGAAATATCAGTTAAATTGTTGATTATCATTCATTTGGCAGGGACAGGGCAATTATAATGTTGTCCGACCTTGCAATTGGAAGAACGTTGCACAAATATCTGTCAGATGTAGTTTCAATGTCCGTTGCAGTATTAGCCAGGGAAGTAGTTGTTTTCTGACAGATGTTTGCCTTTATTTTTCCACTTGGAGCAAAAGCTCAGAGAGAAGGGTACATGAAGATAAAGAGCTATAAGTCTGTTGCAATTGTTTCGCAAAGAAAACAGACTTAATATTAAATGAATAGAAAACATAGATAAGAATGTAAAAGAATAAAGATAAAATTCTGCAAAAAAATATTGATGAAAGAATTATAAAAATTATAAATAAAAAGCGTATAAGAGAGGAGCAGACATCCAAAATGAGTTTTGTCCATTATGGACGCATTTAGGACCATTCATTTTTAAAATTCCTGGATTGGCTATCAAAACGAGATTTTTGACAACAAGGCAATATTTAAGGACATATTTTTGCAATTTTTCTGGTTTCCTAAATCTCACCGAAACGTAGGTATTCGATACTTCATAGTTAACTTTCTCATTTCCTGAAAATTATGCAATTTGAACAAAACGCATTTTGGTAGTCTGCTCATCAAAAAATCTCGATAAAAAATTCAGAATTTAGATGAAAACGTATACAAATATAAAATTCATATAAAAAAATTTATGATAAAATGCATAAATTCATTGATAAAAAGTGTATAAAATTATTGATAAAAAATGTACAAATTTTTTTTATGGAAAATGTATGAGAATATCTATAAAAATGTATAAAAAAAATTATGAAGAATGTACAAAGAATATCGATAAAAATTAATAAAAAAAACATATAAGAACATTGAAATATATAGGAATATACATAAGTATGTATTTATAAACAACTCTGATTGAAATTGTACTAAAACATTAAATCGAACATAGTTCGAATATGTAGGGAGAGGATCAAATAGAAAAAAAAGAAATTGATAAAAAGTTATAAAAATGTCGATACAAAATGTATAGAATATAGATATATCAAAATTCGACTGTGATAGAAAATTAATAAAATACAATAAAATTCAATGTAAACCAGGTTGACTTTTAATTCACCCACCAACAGATGTTTAGTCAGGTAAATTTGTTACGAATTACCTTTCTTATCAAAGAGAAATATTTTCAATTTATTCTTAAACATTGGTTTCGAAGTTACGTTTATCATATCGTGTGGTATTGTGTAATAGAGCTTAAGTAAAAGAGTATATTTTGTTGAAGCAAAAATAATATAGTGGTCACACGAGAATCGCGAAATTTTAGAAAAAATTATATGAAAAATCTACTTGGTAGTACTTCGGAAAGTTAGGATGTGTACGTGAAGATGCTCTCAACGAGAGCAAAATATAAAAGTTTCAATTCTCTAGCACTTTTCCAGGCAATGCAATCTGTAAAGGACCATTTGGAGCTTTTTCACATATAGTGTATCGAATGTGAGAATCTCATTTCATGTTACTATCTTTATATTCACCTATAATTTGATTTCTTTCACAGAATGGACAGTCAATGTATTTCCTTGTATGCCGTCATCAAGGTTTTTCGAACGTGATTTGTTTTTTTTTGATAAAGTAACTACTAGGAGCCTGTAGTCAAATCACTGCTTCAGTACTTGAAAAATCTGTCTGGACTTTGTTTTTGAAATTCCGCTTCATCAAATATTGCAATATCGTCCAGTTATGTTACCAACACTGTTCGGTTTAAATAAATCATTAATATACGATATTGAATAATATCGGTCCTAAACTGTGCCTTGAGGAATACTACACTCAATTTGCTTTCGATCACTTATGATATGATATCAGCTATCCTTACTACTAAATTATTTCCATGGTTCTGGGAATGTACTAGTTTTGGTACAAAGATTGAAAAGGAAGCAAAGTGCTTTCTGTAGCCACTCTGCAAATCATTTTATGATATATGGTGGAATTCTGTCAATACCGTTTGGTTTATTTGGTTTCAGTTTTTTAACTGCTTGAACTGCTTACTTACTTCGTCTCATCAGTGACGGGTAGGTCGGACAACATTACAATTGTCCTGTCTCCGCCAAATGAATAATAATCAACTAATATTTTTCCATGGATGACACTTCGATCCACAAGAAATTTGATCGCAGCGCCATCCGCAAGAAACAAGACAAAACACTCCCAAGTAGCACAGACTCCGGAAAGAGTAAACTGTAATAATTCGAACTGATGAGAGGCAATAAACCTCGAAACATGCGTCTGCAGGTGGTCATTCCCAGCCAAATGAAGGATAATCTTCTGTTCAATTACAAGACAAGCACTTGCAATTGGGTCTTCTCGGAAGAACGTTGTACAAATATCTGTTAGATGTAGTTCAATGTCCGTCGTGGTATTAGCCAGGGAAGTAGTTGTTTTCTGACAGATGTTTGTCTTCAATTTTTCATTTGTTGAAAACGCTTAGAGAGAAGGGTACCATATTTTTGATACCGAATTAACAGGAATAGTTTGGTCAAAGGCAATATTTATTCCATCATGAGAATAATTTAGTGTTTCATTCACATTTTGAATAAAAAACAGTGGTGTTCAATCTATTTCTCTAATCAGGGGCGGAAGGGCAAGAAATTCAATATCCTAAAGTTATATTAGCTCGTACCATTCGCAGATATATCTACGCTGATTTGTTTAATAATTAATGAATATTATTTTTTTTTACTTCTCAATTTATTTTTCAGAGAGTTTACTGTTGTTGTTTTTGTTGTTGTCGGAGTATTCTATATTAGAATTGGGTGCAAAATAGACCGCTGATATAAATAAAGTCTTGATTTTTTATTCAATATCTACGCTCACACTCAACTGCACCTCGAATTGTATTAACTACTACTCGACTCCGTATGCACTAAAAGGTAAGTAGGTACTTCAAATTTGAACACTTTTTACAACCGAATCTACGTATAAGGTTTCTTTAATCTATGCGTTTAGATAACTGTCTATTATCAATATGAGCAAACATCATCATGTCTGAACTCCAGTAAACCTGTATAAAAAATAACACTTTGAATTGTCATGTTACAAACGATATATGAATGACATCATCATCTACACCGTAAGGTAAAGTGGATATTAGGATAACAAATTTTGAACAACTTCCGTACAGGTCTTCAAATCACCGTTGAAAAAGAACAAATCAACCGATTTCCATTTTCAGACATCAATCATTCAGAGCAGTATGAAATTATCACTGATTGGTATTATATTATTATTATCACTATTGGTGTCGTGGTCCAATATTTTCTGAGATTCCCGAATTCTAAATCCAAACATCCGTTTTCACCATAATATAACATCATCATGAAGCTTAATTTGTTGTTATTCTCATCAAATATTCCACCAAAAAAATTCGATGCCGTCAACATGTTTGTAATAAAAAATAATAATCCCATCAAATTGATTAACAGATAACTGTATAAGGAACATAATGCGCACGGTAAAAAACCCGAAAGAAAGTATAGTCACCAGGAAAATTCCATATACCTCAACTGCCTCCAAAAAAGTTAAAACTGTATTCACTAATGTTCCCACTGCAAATTGATGCCAAAAACGCCTGAAGAACTGGACAGTGGAGTAATTTATAAAAGAAATTGTGAAATTCGATAATTGAAAGCTGTAGGACAGACAAAACGATAACTCAGAACGAGGGTGACAGATTATAAGCGGATTAGGCCACGTTTTGCATTTTTTTCAATTTGTAGAAAAATTTTCACAAATTTGATTTTGAAAAATCTGAAGTTATCGGTAGACAACAAAAATTCAGCAATATAACAGAACACAAGAACAACAAAAGTACTTTCCTACTCAGTATTTTTTGAGTTCTTACTGAGTGAGAATACAACATTAGTTCATGCGTTCTTTCGTTCTCTCTAATGAATTATGGAGGTATACGACTGTTCATTTCTTACATACTTTTTGATAAAATCATAAACTACAGTATAGGAACATCTTTCCACACAAATGGTAGCCTCATTTCCAAAAGATAGCAAACTCGTCATTTCTATGAAATTTGGAAAGAAACAGGAATCACTTCTATGTGAATGTCCTTATTAGGTACGCTTTTTTATCGAGATTCGTTCGACTTAGTTTTACCACACTATGAAAGATAATCTACATTGTGTTTCCGAAATTGGAGCAATAAATGGGTGATAAAAAAACGAAAAATTGAAGCGGAATAAAAATATAAATTTTTCTCGAAAAAACGTTATTTTGGAAAATATTGGACTTTGAAGTTTTCGTAAAACTCTGACAAACTTTTTGGAACCACTGTCCAGAGAACAACTGTCTCTCGATGTAACCGAAGCGGTGACAAAAAAGGCAGGTGCGTAATAAATAACTCTTGAAAATGTTGAAAAATGGTGAGATAAAGTAAACAATATTCTTTTTTCGAACAGTTGGCAAAGCTCGCGAGCTAATCGATTCAGAGTCGTATATTTTTTGGCGTGGTATTCTTCGATCATATTGCTTCTTGCATACATTAGGATATTGGTGACTATTTTACGTGAAAATGAAAGATGAATTTTGGTTAAATCGTTTGACGAATACATACGTTTTATGTAGATATGTACCTAGATTCTTGTTGTGTTTTGGTATTCGACTGCATTCGTATTTTCTTTACCTACATCTCTGTTTTTCAAAATTCCCACAATCCCTGTTGAATTCACCACTATGGAAAATGTCAGTATTGTTAGGTATTTCGCACATATTATTTAAAGTGGCGCTACTTTTCTAGGAACTCAATATTTCATTCAAAATTTCGAAGAAATTAGGTAGGTAGTTGGAACCTAGGCAACATAATAACGCCGTTCGCCAGATGCGATAACAAGGTTTTCAGCGTGCTTGTGACTCGTTACTTCGTCGTGCGAGACTCTGCATAGAAAGTGGTGGCGGTCATTTCGAACACCTGTTGTAAAATCAAAGTCCGTTTATTTTCAGTAAATTTTTAATCCCCTGTTATGAAATGAGAATGCCTCATTGCCCTCATTTTTATGTTATAATTGTCAAGGTTTACGAAAAAATAATAAACTGACAACAGTGCGGGAATACGAGTCATAAACACAATACTAGAAGATAGGTGCCCTAGGAACTGATGAATGAAACCAGCGCTTCCCAAACAATCGTGAGTATATGAGTCTATTTTTTAAGGTAAATGCTTTTTATTGTGTCATTATGTTCATAGAACACCCCATTTTATTTATTGCTCCAATTCCGGAAGTATAAGTAATAAGCTAGTGGTGATGGCAAAATAGATATCAAAATGTTTTCTGGAATTGATTAAAAGGATGTAAGTACCTGGTGGAAAAAAATATTTGTTCTCATTTTACCTTTCTTATAGCCATATTTTATTATTCTCCTTGATTATTTGTTCCCCGTCAATTACGTTATTTCATGTTCGTCACTGAAGCATAATATTTAGTTGTTATTGACAAAGATTCCATAAACTCAAATTAGTCCGATACAATTACCACTGTTTGTTTATATTGATCAACTGTTGTCATCAATTTTGCTGACGCCAATGAATTCCATGGAATTTTTCAATTAGTGGCGAAATTGCGATGTGAGGATCTGAATAAAAGTAGAAGAATTTCGTTAGCGGTAATATCTGAAGATATCCTTAGCGGTGATTCAGCAAGAGTATAAGAAAAAAAATCGAGAATTTTATTCAGAGGTCACCAAATTATCCCACTGATCAATGAAAGTATCCATATTCAATTCGAAATATTTTGGGTTATTGAAACTCATAACGTATAATTTGCGAGATATGTGAAATAACCTTCTTTCTTGACATTGATTTGGGAGATTATGGTTGCCATTTGATTCGACTTGCAAACTTATTTGAAAAAGAAGCCACCAGTCATTCCAATCAATATTAAGCTAATTAAGGGTTTTGTGATACTACATTGTGGTCGGGTAAATATACAGTATACTGGAATGAGTGTCAACCAAGAATCTAGAAAAAAAAAAACTGGAAAAAAAATACCGGTAAACAAACCCCCTGAAAATAAAAACGAAAAAAACCCTTCGAATAATATGTAATTATTATATTACATATTCATTTATATTTTATGACTCGATTGTTCCTGAACGAACTAACCTGGTGACAGACTCCCCTTTTTGCAAGGCTGGAAAGTCTGTTGTTCCACCCTAGTTTCTTTAACATGACAAACAGTTGAAATTTCATTACTTGTACTGACCATTGTTATCGCATATAGGGGTATTTTTTCCGGGTGTTTTCTTTCCGTGGAGTTTTTTCCCGTGGGGGATTTTTTCCAGAGGTTTCTTTCCATTTTTTTTCCCGGGTGTTTTTTTTTGGAGTATTTTTTCCCTTTTTCTTTCCTTTTTTTTCCGTTTACAGTTAACCAACCCCTCTATCAACTTTTTGAATTTATATAATTAAGCTCGGATTAGTTAATTTTTGTTCTCAATTTTGCAGTGTTTGTGAGAAAATTTATAAATTCAGGGTGATACTTTTAGGAGAAATGACGTCATGTTTAATTTTTTTGAAGGGAATCCCCAATTTTTATTGCATAATCCAAAAAAGCTCGTTTCTCTACGTACGAAAGACAATGTTTAGGTTATACAGGTTGTCCAAAACTGATTCAGACAGGCACCAACTTTTAAACCGATTTTATTCAATGAAGTACTTAGTGTATAAATTAGTTGAGATCCTGAAATAATAGTGCTTGCGAAAGGAGCTCGAATATGGTCGATTTTTTTAATTTTTGCATTTTTTTTCGATAGAATATAAATATGCAGGGTGATTTGCGTAGGTAATAATATGACGTCATTGTTTTTTTTTTTTCAAAAAGTTTTATTCGGAATTCTGAAAGAACACATTTTTTCACGTATGGTTGAGTAATCAATAATTATACACGGTGTCCCAAATTTATGGATTCTCAGTTATGCGAAATGACGTTTGATTGCTATGTTCCAAATGCATCTGCTAAATTTTAGTTCTTTAAGTGTCACTGACTGGCAGTCCAACTGAAGGAAGAAGAACATGCTACTGAACGCGCGGTCCCCACAAATTTCCGCAGTTTGAAAATGCAAAATAATTTATACAATAGTTATTTTTGTATCTAGTGCACGAAATGCCAAAGTATTTCGCGCATCAAATGCAAACAAAATTTTTTCTACGAACGTCAAAAATATTGTTCTTAAATAAGTTATATGCTTAGCTTACTATAAAAAATACAATAGATAGTGTAAAATTTTTTCACAATTTGAAAAGTATTAAAAAGACTTAATTATAGTTAAACATTAATGGATAAATGACTTCTTGGATTTTTGCTTGATTGAGGAACATAAAGGTTAAAATATAAAAATCCCATATAGTTTACATGCAGTGTGCGAAGTATTTCGCCCACAACTTCGCGCACAGTGTCATGGTAACGAAGGAAAATGAAAAAAAGGGTCACTTCGCATATTGTTCTCAATGCGCGAACCTTGTCATTTTTTGACGTTTATAGAAAAAAAATATTTTTTATCTTACACTTCAGATACGCTCAATATCCCCTTTGTGTGCTAATATGAGTAGTCTAGGTAGATCCACAGACATATTAGGACAATAACATGAAATATTACATTTTTTCAGTTCGATAGTATTCATTTAACAATTTGATAAGTGTACAATGAAATTGATGATTAAATAAATGAATTATTAATGAAGCTTTTGATGGTACATCATCGTTATCGTAAGAATTAACACGTCTGCTGAAGTCACTAATTATGACGGGAGAATCAACTACGATAAATAAGATAGCAATAATTTTTTTTTTGCAATGATAGTTGAAAAGACTCGCCCAAAGATTGAAAATTATTGAAGAACAAAATGAGTGTTGTCTGATGTTGATTTCCGAGAATATACAAACAAACCATAATGAATCCATAACCTCTATAATATTCTTTTAGGATCGGTTGTCCCATTACAGTTCCCAAAAATGACATCTAGTAAGTTTGCTCCTACGTTTATCCTGCCAAACTTTTGATGATAATACTAATAGTGATAAGAATAATAAGAGGACAAGTTCCCCACATATCAAATTGAGGCTTGCTGTTCAACCTGACTGCCACAGCTCTGTCTTGATTGGAAACAAATTCTAGTGGCTGCAAAGAAGTGAATAGTGAGGCAGGCGTGGATCATGGATAACCCACCGGCTGATGATTGACTGGAAACCTTCTGGAAGAACATCTATGAGTTTCCGCAATTACTCAACGAAGGTATTCCAGCCCCAGTGCAATTCGAAGCTTTCTGCAATAGACTTCATCATCCTGAGCTCAATGATCTGCGCAACCCGATAACTTTCGATGGCCCCTTCAAGGATACCTCAACTGACCTGAAGAACATCAGACCGATAAAATGGTTGAAAGCGTATTATAAGATGTTTCCCGTATCTCATACATCAGAATACTCTCAGCAGTTGTTTTGGTATATGATATATATAAGCAAAAACCACCAACCTTCTCATAGGCAGATCTATCACACAGGACTCCATCCAGGATCGATTACCATGAGATTTAGTCAGAGTCCTAAGAGAGCAGGTTATCTTTGAAGGTGGCTTGTTACAGGAAGACTGTCACAGCTCTCTTCTCTACTGCATCTCCCTATTGCCATTTTTTCATTGCACTACAGTAAACCCACGGATACAACTGTGGCACCCCCAGCAACCGGAGGCATAAGGTCACCCATCTGTTTTACATACTTTGGTGTCCATTCCTCAGGTGAAAAGTGCTATATCAGTCTCTGATGTTGATAGAAGAGTTTACACAGGCGGTATCATCCAAGGATGGCACTTTTTTCTCACATAAACATAAACATCCGTATTGCCGGAAGCAGTGAAGGTCTAACATGATTCAGGAACCCGAGGAAAACCGACTGGGAGACGTACAGGAACTCAACGGCTAACCTTGAGTCTGTAATATTCTTCAAGCAAGGGGCCAGATTGAGGAGACGGTCATCTGAATTCAATATGCGATAGTCTCCTCATTCCAGAGAAGCTGTCCTCTCACCAAAAAGAGACAGAACAGCCAAAGATCTGGAATCCTTGAAAAAAAGGACCAAATCCCTCTTCAATAAGGCCTACAGATCAAAGCACTGGAGCAAATACGATGATAGAAAAGAGCCATACAAAGAGATAAAAGAAAGGCGTGGGAAAATTCCTGTGAAGGAGTCGAAAGCACAGCTAGGTGAATGGTCACAACTGGACAACATCTCATCAAAGGATCCGGTGAACCCGGTTGGGATGCCAGTGCGAGCCGACCGATCATTCACCATATCAGGGAAGGAATCTCTAGAGGAACCCACTTTTCTGACTCTAGGGGAGCAAACGACCCACTGTGTCCCAGAGAGTACAAACAATCGAGGTCAGGCCCGGTGGTGTGCGGGTTGAGTTCTCGCCTCAAAAGCCAAAGAGCGTGAGTTCGAATCTCAGCATTGCCACCGGTCTCGTGCATGGCATCACACGTATTGAAAGGTAAGGGCTACGTCTTCCCCTAGCTCGCACAAGTCTCTGACTTCTGAGGGTTGCACGTAGAGGTGCAACCGGTTGATGGATATGACAATTTTAACAAAAAAAAGGGAAACCTGGTACATGGAAAAAAAATTCATCACCTACAGGAAAGTAAAATGGGCTGAAGAAACATTTAATCCTTTCAAATTAGCAGGGCCAGGTAAAATCCAGGCTGAACTATTACAGCGAGAAGCAGACCTACTGATACCATACCTATTCAGGTTATTCAGGGCAAGCCTAGCTCAACCAGCACCTGTCGAAGGTCCAAGGAGGTCTTCATACGGAAGCCGGTGAAATCATCCTATGCCCAGGCCAAGGCATTCAGACCAATTTGCCTCTCATTGTTCTTGCTCAAAACTTTTGATAGAGATATCTGAGATGATGATATAGATTGTCCAATCTTCTCGCCTGGAAAATACTGCCAGACTGCACTCCACAGTCTAGTCTGCAGGATTGAAAAATTACTCTCGAATAAAAAGATTGCACTCACAGCGTTCCTTTACGTGAAAGGGGCATTTGATAACACATCATATGCGTCTATATGTATATCACTACAGCCCATAGGGCAAAAAGCGTTACTCCAGTCCTGAACCAGTGGATATGCTGAGGTGTAGAATAATACAAGCCTTCTTATTCGGAGAAACGATGGAGGTGGAAGCCACGAGAGGCTGCCCTCAGGGGGGAGTACTATCCCCACTATTTTGAAACCTCATGGTAGACAGTCTCCTTATAGACCTCAATCGGGGAGCAGTACGTGCCCAGGACTACGCTAACGATATCGTCATAATGGTGCCAATATTAATTTGGATGAACTGAAACATTTGAAAGACTCACTTGACGTACAAAACCAGAAACTCAACAACATTCCAGGAGCAATCGTACATTTCAACAACATTAGTGCCTGGACTATTCTAATTTACTTACTGCTGTTTGTATTATTAACGTTTATTTTTTATCGATATTACCAAAAAAGGACTCAACAGCCACGAGATGTCGACCAACACCCCAGGACGGAATCTTCAAATCCTGTTGTTACCCCCAGGATTTCTCTCTAAGGGCGGAGGAGTTATATGAATGCTCCATACAGGGAATCCCACGATCCGAGATGACCCAGCGCTGTCTCAGCAGAATAAGACACTTCCTCCCGAGTCTAATAAGGAAGGCTCATGATGTATTTTTCCAGTTTTATGTTAGTCTTCATGTTGTAAACACATTGTAAACTCTTCTACAAAAAAATAAATTGTTTTTTAAAAAGTCATTTTCCGAAATCGAACTTATTTTTAGGGGAACTATAATGAAGTATATGTACAGTAGATCTGATGCAATCAGTACTCACAGATGTACAAAGGTGGTGCATGAGGGAAAACTTGAAGTTCAACTTCCAAAAAACCACGATTGTCTCTTCCACCAGAAATAAAAACTTAGAGCCCGACAGAACACTCCGAATCTTTGGTGAAAGCTTACAGATATGAGAAATACTTGGCGCTTAACTTTGACTCAAAAGTCACCTAGAACAAACATCTGAAAAAAGTGCTGAGAAGGGCAAGAGCATCATTAACGATCCAAACAATCGCTTTGGCTATACACAGCGATAGTGAGGCCATCGATAACGTATGGATGGGGCCCTGCTGTGGTGGCCAAAGACAGAACAAGTTACATCCTGAGGAAGCTGGCCAGTTTGCAATGACTGTCCCTGTTCAGAGTCACTAGTGCAATGTCGAGCACATCGACGATTAACCTGGAGGTGATCCTGAACCACCATCCTCTGCATCTGCACATTTCAGCGGAGGCGAGGATAGAAGCCTCCAGGAAAAAGTGCATGGGCCAATGACGAGGCAACAACTCAGGCCAATCCAACATGATGGGGGTCATGAATATCGACGCATCTGTGATGCCGTCCGACAAGAGAGATTCTGAGGAGGAGTCAACCCATAGTTATTCTCTCCGACAGCATGGCGGCGATGATGGCTCTGCGACCATGCAGATTTACTTCCAAATTAGTTTGGGAGATTCAACAACCAAGGAGCACAGTACAGGGTGAAACTTGTCTGGGTATCAGGTCACAAGGGCATCCAGGGGAATAAGAACGCAGATTCCCTAGTAAGAGCAGAGGCAACAACTCTCATTCGACCAGAACCTGCCGGTGGATTCCCATTTGGGGACATTAGGCTGGACACGTAGTAATGGGTAAAGAACCATCATCAATCAATCTTCCTGGGTAGGCGCCACAGGCAATACTCAAGGGAAAATGATGGTGATTGGGCCAACTAACCGGTTATCAAGGAATCTTCTTGAACTGAGCCGGACCTTCCTCAGGGAGGTTGTAGGACTAATAATAGGACACTGCCACCTGAGAAATCACTTGCACATATTGCAGGTTCTATGATGAGGAAGATGAAACACCCCACACATACTGTTTGAATGTGTAGCCCTGGCTCGTATCAGGATGGACACTGTAGTGCAGAATATATCGTGAAAAATCTCCAGGCGTCCATTAGAAGATCCGAAGCACGAGATAAACCTGACAGCGAAGAGCAGAAAGGTTCTACAAAACAATACAAGGTTCTATAATAATATTAAAATATGCAGTCTATCGGCATGAAGTTTTGAATCGATATATGAGCTACGTTTCATCTCAAAGCATCCTACGTCATCTGGATGTCAGAGAGACGTATACTTACTTGGGAATGGAATATCGCCACTCTTAAAAAGTGATTCTGTTGAAAAATTTCTGCGCAGCAAGAATTAGCACAAACGAGGTCCATTTTTGAGCAATAATAATCAAAGTGGTCTGCAATTTAATAGTTATTTATGAAATATGTATCATAATGAACATTATTATGGTAATGGTAATGGTAAATATGGATGGTGAATGATGCTCTTCGACCTAATTACATCTATTGTACCCGATCTTCTTCTGCTATTTCAAGGTGTTCTCGTTTACAGCAGCCCTCAAGCCCCAATTCCTTGAGGAATTTAAGGATTTTGAGGGGTCTATTCGTGGTATTTCTCCCACAGTCAGCTGGTGTGATTCCAGTATATTCAATCTTTTGTGATGTACAGCATAACACTCCATCAATATATGGTGTGGTGTTTCTGGACAGAATGTGCAGGTGCTGTCCTTCTCTAAGCCTAGCTTCCTTAGGTGTTCTTTGAGTCTGCAGTGCCCCGTAAGAAATCCCGTGATTGTCTATAGACTAGTTTTGCTGAGGTTAATCATTGTCTTCGATCTTGCTCGGTTGAAGTTACCGAGGAGATATTTGGCCTGCATTAGCCCTGGAAGTCTTTACCAGTATGTTGCTCTCATTGCTTCTTCAGTTTTATTGAGTTCGTCTTGGAAGTAATATTTTCCAAGTCCGCAAAATGGTTCTGGCCCGATCAGTGCCGTTGATGACCTTTTTCGTGCCAGGGTATCTGCTTGTTCATTGCCATCCACTCCGACGTGCCCCCGCACCCAGAGGAGGATCCCTTGTTGTTCCTGCCTAGATCATTAAGTTGAAGGTATATGAGCTCAACGCTTTGGTGGCTGCTTGACTATTGGAGAGGATTGCGCTTTCCTTGTTCCGGTATTTCCTCGAGGTTGAATTGAATGCACCTTTCTATGGTGTGAATTTCCGCATGAAAAATACTGGGAATACTGGGGAACTGGCCCATGGGTTCGGAGTATTTGGGGCGAGGATTCTATGCTCCATCCACTCTTGGTATTTAATTCCGTTCGAAAGAATTTCTCAAAACTATATTTCCTGGTGATTTCGTCAGTTGGGAGATCGGCAGAGTGTGCACTTTCGGTGGGGGTTGAGCCTCTTACGATGTGTGCTGTCCTTTTGAGTCCGACTTTAGCCAACCTGAGGTTTGCTCCCCAAGCAGTTCTCCTCCCCATGATATGAAGAGGAGTGAGGCCCAGAATTACCTCTATTGCTGCTGTTGGAGTCGACCTCATTGCTTCCGTTATACAAGGACATGCTAGACTTTGCACTTTCTCCAGGCTTTTCTTTGTTATGGCAAGTTCGGTTCTGCCGTGCAACACTACTGCTCTATTATTATGGTTATTATGGTAGTTGCCGTGAATATTATCACACGACGTGCACCATAACGATATTTATGATCCAAGTCAAATAGAAGAAAAGTAGTTAGCAAGCTGTGCCTTACCATTTCGTTGACAATGTAACATCAATTTATTTATTCACTGTCAACCACATACTAAGTAGATTTGTAGTGAAATCTTCGTGAATGGCGATTCTGATGATTATTTTATATGCTAAACTTACAGAAATTCAACATTTGAATTTCAATGTAGTACTGGGACATGTAGAACTTCATTATGGTCCTACGAACATAATGAGCTTCAATATGTCAATAAAATACAATGACATAAAAATGTCATTATGATATGCAAGTAGAAAAATATCGAAATAAAATTCTAGTTGGTGTTGCCATCTATCGGAGAGAAGAAGAAGGACGGACAATTGCTATTTTGTACATATTCGAAAGTACTCGATTTCCGTAAATTATTATGTAAGTGAGTTGGAGAGCTGACATGCAGATGGCAGCCAAATCTCTTTCATGTAAGGGTATGATTCGACTATTCCTTGATTTGAAAATATGCCACGGTTTACTGTTCATCTAGAGGAATCGAGGGAACGTCCAGTTCGTAGATTAAAGCAACCATCTAGATGCCGGAAAAACTTATACTCACTTACGTTCATGTAGCATTTTTTGATAAAAAAAGCCTTGTCTCATCCAAGAAATTACTTCCGCCTTCCTCAAGCCAACTCAGCTGAAGAGGAGTCCAAGGAATTTAGAATGATCAGTCAGGGTGGTATGTTCAACAACCCTCTACTAGAAGAAATAGAAGCTTCCTACCCAAAACCATTGTTTAACAGTCAAAGATAGTTAGTCAAGGCCTGTGTCGAAAAATAAAAGGAACTACGAAAAACTGTAGAAGGTTTCTACTTGATACAAAATGGTTCTTAGCATTTTCAACATATTTCACAAACTGAATAATCTCGATTCTCGAATTTCATCACCAAATATAATTTGTATCTATAAAC
The DNA here is from genome assembly GCA_958502065.1 of Chrysolina americana. Lineage (NCBI taxonomy): Eukaryota > Metazoa > Arthropoda > Insecta > Coleoptera > Chrysomelidae > Chrysolina > Chrysolina americana. Next base: position 93,674,100 of record OY293413.1, on the reverse strand, counting down.
TATCCCGTTTTTTGCACCAGTCCAAAGAACAGAGTCCAAATAGATATTATGTTTCCCCTTTCTAGTATCATAACTAAATCGCAACCTATTAGTTGGTAGTTTCTATCCTCGAACACTGATCTATGATCTGACTGGGAGACCAGAGTATTAACGCCATCTACATGTCGTCTCCCATGATTGTCTTACCATTTTGTTGCTCTTTATACAATGCCAAAACTAACTCAATTCCACTCGGCGCGCGTTTTATGGGGCGCCGTTAGTGTCAAAAGTAGTTGTTCTCATATATTTTATTTTTACTCAAATATATTTGTTGATGACCATATATTTATTAGTTGACACCAATATATTTCGAAACCTAACATATTTCCATTTTAGCGTTCTTTCATTCATAAATATATCGTCAAAGCATATTAGCAGTGAAGAGCAATATATTTATTACTTGTTACCAATCCATATATAAAAATGAGCTTTTGAGTACCACCACTAGATAGCGCCATGTAACCGATTCATGCCATTTCTTCGCAACGCGTCCGCTATGTTGAAAATATTCGAAAGATTGTTCGAGTTTTCATCATTGCATACCTTCAAAAAGTATGAATGCATTGCATATCAATATAACAGGTTTGCAACACAAATTATATTCCAAAACATGACGTGAGCGCCACCTAGTGGTGGTAATCAAAAGCTCATTTTTATATATGGATTGGTAACAAGTAATAAATATATTGCTCTTCACTGCTAATATGCTTTGACGATATATTTATGAATGAATGAACGCTAAAATGGAAATATTTGTTAGGTTTCGATATACATTGGTGTCAACTAATAAATATATGGTCATCAACAAATATATTTGAGTAAAAATAAAATATATGAGAACAACTACTTTTGCCACTAACGGCGCCCCATACGTTTCGCCAACAAAGTTAGCATCTTCATCTCAAATTGTGTCGGAGCTTCGGAGGTCAGAAACATTTTTGAAAAAAAAATATCAATAAAAATATTAACTTTTATTGGCGTACGAAGGATAATACAAAGTGAAAAAAAGGTAGGTGAACAAATGAATACTCGATAAATTTTAGTTTGTAGTAAATAATACCTGTTATTGATATATTTCTTTACAAGTTAATAAAGTTTTGTCTATAGGTTCAAATTTTCTTTTAACTCATATAATTAAAATGGCAATTGTCGTACGAATATGTACCGCGCTTAATGATCGATCAATCAAAAATTCATGAATTGTATTTGAATAAAATTTTTAAAAACGAAGTTGTTTTTGATTGAAATTGTTTTGACTTTGACACTCTCTTCAATGTCACTCAATCGCACTTATGGACTCGTATTTTTATTCCTTAATTTTGTTTTTAGATGTACTTCATTGTATATTAACATGCACGTATATATTTCTTATCTCAACGACAAGACAATTAAAAAAATAAATGACCCTACACCTTCGTCACTTTTATTATCAGTGCCATTGAAACCTCATTATAGTTTTGTTATCCAGCTTTGGAAATATGTTACTTAGAATTGATAAACACATGGAAAAGTGCCTACATATAAATAAATCTGATAAGTCAGCTCTTTATGTGTTTTGGAATCGGTTTTGTGGTAAACACTGATGCGCACGTGTATCTGGCAGACGTAAGCACTTCCGCCTTGACTGGTTGTCAATAAGTTGAACTCGAACTAATGATATTGAAATTCAATAGAAATACACTATTCTTTCTGTCAAGAAGGCAGCTGTAACTGATGAAGTCTGGGAGTCAGGCAACGTTTACTGCGGTCATTTTTGAATGGGTGATTGACATACTTGGACGGTCTTTGATGAAGATATAGTTCATCTCTCTGGTAGTATTTTATTTCAATATATTAATTTTCTTTTTGAGTTACCTTGTACGAATAACTGTGGGATTGCCAGAGTTAAATAATAGTTCATTTGTTTTCAAAACTTTCTTGCTTTGGTATTGATTCGAATGATTTTATTTCAAATATTTCCCAAAATCGGATATATTTTGCCAGGGGTATATTTTATATATAGGTTCTTCATAAATTTTATGTATTTTTTCCGTAGTATCCAAAAGTAATACAATAGTGTATGGTCTTTGTTTGAGAAAATCGTTTCATCAGTTTTCTCGATGTTATGTTTTAGTGAAAATTTTTACCACCCTGTATATCATTTTTGAAAATTCAATGAACCTGTTCAAGACTTGATGCTTCAGGTGTAATTCTATGAAATTTCACATTTCCAAAACTATAACTGTATGAGTTATGCTTTTTTCGGGGTAGTACTGTAACTGTAAAATTTTTGTAGAAGTATTGTTACACAAAGTGGGCTAAGAGTGTACTGGGAAATAAAAAAACGTAATGAAATACATTCGAAATGAAAAAGTTTGAAAGATTTTGATCGAGAATGGCATCTTGTGAAACCCACAACTACAAAATTTCAAGCTTATAGTTTGAATGGTTCTCCATATTATAAATATTCCTAACGAACGCTCGTCGTGATAGACCCTGAATAATGCGGCGCTACCGTAATTCACCGGAAAATTATTTTATTTGAATTCTAACATGTCTTGTGTTGTATTATGTTTGGTTTCCATCACAAAAGGAATTTTTTTTCCTCGGATGCTGGTACTGTCGCCAGCTACACGTCAGCTCAGCCTCCTGGGCCTCTTGTGTTTCCTGGGTTAGGGTTAGTTTACAGCACCCAATACGCGACTCTAGTCCCCTGTACCAGTCTGTACAGGTTCTTCATCGGTTGGCTGTTTTATCCTTCGGGAGTAAGCATAGATTTCCCGAATGTTGCCTGTCTTTCGTGATCAAATGCCTCGCAGTCTAACAGTACGTGTTTGGCCGTTTCTGTCCCTTTGCCACATTGTCTGAGGGAAAGTTCTCCATCGTACAGCTCCATTTTGTGCAGGTGTCCTCTGATTGGACTGTGACCAGTTTGAATACCCGTTATAGTCCTAACTTGATTCCTGCTCAACTTAAGCAGTTCCTCGGTTTTGTGTTTTAACGGTTTCTTAAATGAATGTTTTCCCGTGGTGCCTGAGAGGGGCTTCGTTCCACCTCTTTATTTATTTTCGTTTGACCCAGTCTCGTATGCATTCTCGGATGTCCCATTTAGTAACCCCGAGTGCGGGTTCTGTGCCTATGTATGGAGTTGATGAGCTCATTTTGGCTAATTCGTCAGCTTTTTCATTGCCATCTTTGCCACAGTGTTCTGGAGCCCACATCAAGGTTATTTTGTTCTTCGTGGTATTCTCATACCAGTATTGATGTCACTTTTGGGTTCATGAGAGCCTTTTGTGACGCCTGACTGTCTGTGCGTTGTTCCTTTCCCTCATATTTTTCTCTCTCACTCATTGTGAGATAGCGTAAGTACATCTCCGCCTGGAATACGGAGCTGTTTGGTCCTAGTCATTTGAGAACTTCTCTCGCCACTGTATATCTCACCACCAGTTCCTTCCTTGGTTTTGGATCAGTCTGTATACCAGATTTTCTCTACAGGTTTGCCCTTGATGTTGCCGTTTGTCTATTCTCTTCGATCTTGTATGATCATCTCGACGTTAATGTTGAAGAAATATCTGGGAGTCATGTAATCTGTTGGTTTCATTTCGAAAATGTTAGTTTCCACTATTTTCTTTATCTTGTTGTATTCCGATCTAACAGTCGTGTTTTGTTGCCTCAGAAAGTCAAAGTCAATACTTTATTGTCGGAAGTTATGAAAAACTTATAGACTAAGCTTTTTGCTTTTGGATTATTGAATTCTTGCCTCCCCCATGATTGTCATGTCAATCGGTAAGAGATCTGACAGTGCCTCCATGGCTGATGTTGGTGTTGTTTTCATAGCAGCCGTTATGCTAAGGCAGGCAAGTCTTCAACCTTTCGCAACTCAGCCGCGGATACTTTTTTGGCTTATCTTGGTCCGCCATACCAAAGATGCGTATGTGATCATGGGTTTCACCAGAATGTTATGTGTCCAATACACCATTTTGGGACTTAGCCCCCATATTTTCTCGTGTGCTCATCTGCAATATTTATGCAAAGTGAGATATCGGGATTCATGCCGACCTCTCTTAAACATAAAATTCTTACAGTTATAACAAATTTCATACTTGAAACTGTTTGTTTGATGAACAAACATTAATCAAAGTTTACTTATTAGCAGTTCTCGTGATCATAATACCAGACAGAGTGATGATTTTAAACATTCAATTCCTAAAAGTACCCTCAAAAACTCGATATTTTATAATGGATGTAAGATGTTCAATCACCTTCCAATGAATATCAAAAGAATCACATCACTTTATCGTTTCAGAAAAGACGTGAAAAAGCTTATTATACAAGAGTTTTATGATGATATCTAAAAATCAAAATTTTTATATCATGAATCGATCATAATAAAGGTTACAATGTTTTTTTGGTACCTTTGCGTTTTTACGTCATCCACAATTTGATTAACATTTTTTTCTGCGTTCATGTACATACTCTTCATCTGTTCATAAACTGGAGGTCACAGGATGGAGTTGCAGAGAGAGGCAGAGATGAAGAAGTCCTTGGTGTAATGATGGATGAGCATGTATTGTGTTTTATTTCATTCCCTCATTCTCTAAGTACTAAATGGTGGTACTGCAGGTTTTTTCTGGTTTTTCCTGCAGTTGAAATAGTAAATGCACCATCAAATTTTCAAGTCGTCCCGGAGCGCATATAGTGAATGTGTTCCTTCACCTGGGATTATATGCAGATAGTGGGGAGTTCCACCATTATACTTTTTATCATTAATTAATTAAATTCAATTGTAATATTAATCCAAAACCAAAAATCTTTGTCTATAAGTTTTTTATAACTACCGACAATAAAGTATATTTTGACTTAGACTTTGATTTTGACTATCATCAGTGTCGTCTCGGCTTTCTTCTTTACTTTTGTCAGCTGTTAGTTCCAGGTGAGTTTCGAGTCTAAATTCACTGTAGAAAACTGCGGTGATTGGTCTACACAAAAACGGTCACAATTTCCAGGTTCGAGAGAATAAATGAAAATACGACATTTAAAATTTTCAGATATATTATTACCTCTCATATGTTCTATAGTATGCGAGCCCTTGTACAAAATCAGAAGTGATAGCCAGCAAGTTGTTACTTTATTTACTGTTCAAGTGTGACGAGTCTGACAAAATGTCGCAGAGAGAAAACCTTGAAAGTTTTGAGTTTTCCTTTGTCGCCAAATCGACATCTTTGGAACGTCGGACTGCTGAAGATTCTTATTAATTTTGTCGGACAATGGTGTCATTGAATGTCTCATTAAATTATAGTAATCTCTTAGAAAAATCAAACAAAATTGTTCGGTACTTCTAGGTTGCCCCCACTCTACACGTGTCTGTATCACTACTCAGGTTGGCGAAAGGCAACAATCTGATTTTTCTAGGAAAATACAAAAATTTTCAATGGCACCATCGTCTCACAAAATTAATGAGGATCTTCAGCAGTCTGACGCTCCATAGATGTCGATTTGACGACAAATGAAAACTTACCACTTACAAGGTTTCCTCTCTGTGACATCTTGTCTGATTTAGCGAACTCAAATAGTATACAAAGTTAAGACTTGCTGGTTATCACTTCAGATTTTGTACGAGAGCTCGCGTACTACTACTTGTAAAAATATTTCACAAACTCATTATTCTGTTTGAATGGTCTTTATTGCTGAAATGTAATTGGCCCCATCAACCAATCAACCGGATCATCAGTCATTCAACTATTCATCGTGTTTTAATATCTACAAGTACCTTATCCCACTCTCTGATCGAATTCTCCAACCATTATCACAATTCAAGAGCTATATATCATAAAACAGATACACCGTCCTTGGAGAAAATACTACAAAGAATCATAACTAACTTGATCCTCGCTAAGGATTCACTGGGATAATTCAAATATATTGTTGATTGAGCTGAAAATCAGGACCTAAATCAGGTGAACTAGCTTTAGTAGTTCTGGAACAAATTGAATCAGGGAAAGTAGCAGTTGCTCGAAATATCCAGCCCAATCCACAAAAATGAATGCATCTATAATAAATATCAATAAATAAATTATTCTAATGATCTTTGAGTTTCTCCGACACTCCATTGAGACTACTCGTATCGGTGTGTTGTTTGTGAACTGGCTGCTTCTTTTTGTAAGCCTTCCTGTAGAAATCGCTGAAGAGGTACAGGAAGATCACGACATTTCCCACGAAGAAGAAAGTCAGAGCTTTCGGTAGTTTGCAATCCATGGCAATGATGAAGACAAGATAGGCGAGCATAATGCAAAACTGGGTCTGAAAAATAAATAACGACATTAATGACGAAAAAAATTTATACCAGAGTTGACTTGTTGGAAAGTGAGAATTTATCAATCATGTTTATTTCCCAAAGAGATAACACATTTGTTCAAAATGAAATATAAAATGTGGTGGACGTGTAATAATATACGTCTAATCGAGTGGATGAAACAATACATTTTCAGCTTATACTTATACGATTTTTGAATATTTTCTATTTCTGTTAAATTTGGGGGTTATAAAAACATAACCAAACACTTGATTGGTCTTCGAATGATTGTGAAATATGTGAAATAGCAGAGGATAATATTCACTAAAAGAGCAGCGTTTACAGCATCAATGGGAATTGAAAATAAGTGATACTTTAATTGTAAAAATAAATAAGGTAATCAGTTAAAAAAGTCATGAACTGCCATCATGTTTTGGCGAATAATTTAAATATTTGGGTATTTAACATCATTCATATTCATGTTGATATAAATTATTCACATCTCTCCTGATATGAAGCAGATTTATATTTACTTCAATTAAACAGACCTTGGTGTTCTGTGGACGAGTGTAGTTAGTTACTTTTTGTATATTTTGATAGACAAATTGATTATGAAAACTTTGTAGTACATATTGCCTAGAAAAATCAATTAATCATGAGTCAATTCAACCAACAATGCCAACATGGTAAAAATCTATTAAAAACTCGATAATTCGCCCAATAGGCAATAACTAAATAATGACTTTATTATGCATACATTTGAATAGCCTGAAGAAAATATAACACTTTACATAAATCTGGTTTTGCTCATTAACTCTGTTATAATAAAAAAGTGAGAAAAGTTAAATTAACACATCAACAAAGCATTAAATTGAAGATAAAAAGCAGTGGGTTTACCAAAAAACAAAAGACTGTTTCCAAAAATTTACATTCTTGACATTATATCAGTGAATTGTTTTTACGCTCACTTCAATAAATATCGCAGAATAAATAAAAAATTCATCAAAACTGCAGAAGATAATTATTATAAGAGAAGTATATCTGAAGCTAAAAATTTATCGAAGGAAAGTTGGAATAAAGTTAATAATTTCAGAGGAAAAAACAACAGTCCTTATTGCACCGGAAGAGAAAACAACGACATTCCAACAGGTACTTCAGATGTTCCTTCAAACTAGAAGGAAGATCTTGATCACCTGACAAAAGCATTTTTCCAAGATACTGATCTTGACATTGGAGCGAAATGAGCCAGTTCCACTAGTCCACGGCCATTCACAGGATCATGCACCTTCAACATACAGGGGACTCAATATCATTCGATTACCCAGATCAAGTAAAGAAAAATACGTAAAGCCGATTGGAAGAGAGTTTCAATTACTAGTACGAAAATCTCTACAGGACAATTCGTATCAATCAAATGCGAATAACTCTAGAAACTACGGGGAACATTTGAGAACCTTTGAAGAAATGCAAACAAACATCTAGAAACACGAATGTTAGCATCCCTTCCCTTCTCTAGTTCCTTATGTCAAATATATTCATTGGAGTCTAGAAATTGTAGATCTGTAGTCCCAGGTATCGTGCTGGCTAAATGCACCTCCATGGAAGCAAAGGCCAAGAAGAGAACGAGAGAAATTGTAGATGTTCATGAAGTTATATTTTTCTACATAAAAGACATAAAAAATGGGATTTGATAGGGGTGCAGTTAATAGTAAAAAGTTCAAGATTGTTTATTAGGATCGATAGAGAAGACGTGGTGGCAAGTCATGTAAGGTTCAGAACTGTCAACTGGAGTGCAGTCAAGCTGAGTTTTTGGCCTGAGCTAATACAATTGAAACCAAAAACCCAACAATACAAATGTTGTGCTAATCAAGTATTGATAAAAAAATTTCTCACCAGCTGAATCCATGTCATATATTTTTTCCACCATAGATATTTTTGGTATTTGGGTCCCAAAGCTGCTAAGAAGTAGTAGAAATACATGACAACATGTACCAAAGAGTTCAAAAATCCGATGACAACACCTTGTTCACCTGAAAAATAAAAGCTATCAGGGATGTGAAGGAATTGAAATTCAAATAGATCATTTAGTACTAAATTCAAGCATGACAGTATTCCAAATTCTTCAAATAAACACTGAAAATGTTATATTTCACATATTTTTTGCACGAAACTGTTGTGTTCGATGTTTTTTTTTCCAATGACATCGAAATAATGAAATAATCAGTCAGTCATAGTTTGTTGATAACGAAATGTGTTGTGATTCATTTCTCACCTGGCAGAAATTTCAAATATCCCCATGAGAAGAACATTGTACAGGCGTGATGGTAAACATGGAGAAATGTTACTTGGGACTGCTTCTTCCTTAAAACGAAGAAGACTGTATCCAAAAGCTCTACTATTTTTGAAAAGAAATACCACCAGGCTCCATTCGAAAGCTGAAAAATTAATATAAAGTTAGTGTCGAAACCTTTATAACTTTATAGAAGGTTAATTGTTGCATAAAATTATGTCTTTGGGTGAAAAATCAATATGAATAACTGTTATGCGATGATACTCGTGTCCCATGGTTTGTCTTAACTGTGGGTAGCTGCTCAATGTTTTGGGTTAGTCAGATAATTGATCTTTTCGATTTATTTTCGATTTCGATGGCTTCTCTGAGGAATCGGGAAGATCTTGAACGTACTGAGTTGATGGTTCTGGTTTTCTCAAAGTCTATGGGATGACCTGTTTGGATGAAATGAATGGCTAATAAGGAGCTGGTGTCTCGATTCCTAACAGAAAGATAGTGTTGATTAGATCGGAAATGGATCTGTTTTGAAGTTTCTTCTATATCGTAAATACCGTGGTCTTCGATGGGAATTTTGTCCATCGTTGATCTGATGAGGTGTGACAGCTTTTGCTTAGCAACGGACTAATATACTAGAATAGCGTATATAGGAGTCTGAAGTTGCTTCACACCTATTTGTTACAATTCTGCTTATTACTTCAACATCCGGTTCACGAAGATGCTTGACTTTTAAGAACAACCTGTCTATTTCGGGACTAAATATGTATAACACCGACACTCGTTATCTCGAATTCAATCGGGGAAATAAATATTCACTACGTGATCAAACAAGCGTCAACTAGAATATAAAACTGGTACGTACCATAATATAATATTAAAACACTCACCACTTCTTGGAACTCTTTGTTCGTTGATGGATTTTTGCAAGTGTGGCTGAGGAGTTGTACCGGTTTCTTCACTTTCAATGCTTGAGAACACAACCAGAGGCTGAATAGTACTTGGTAGGCGTTGTAGAAAATCATCAGCTTCTTCAGGTCGTAAGGTTTTCTCTTTTCCATCAGCTGTGGTCCCAATTTCAGCACAAAGTATAGATAAGCAAAGAGGATGGTAACAACAGGGATGGGCGACTTCATGAAGAGCCAGGAATCCACAAGAGGATCTGTAACGTCAATATTTGTTATTAGGGAAGAGGAAGGGAATGAAGGTTACGACGGTGACATTGACCATCTTTTCAATCAGTATACAGGGTGTTCCAAATTAAGTCGACACCATTGCCAAATCCGATATTATTGATGCTACGAATTCAGTTAAATAGACAAACTAGTAGCATTTTTGATGGCGAAAACAAAAAAAAATTGACAGTCGCGTTTTCAGAATATTTCATAAAATGATATTTTTTTCAATGGAACACCCTATATTTTTCCAAGCATTTCGATTTGTAATAACATTCTCAACAACAAATTAATCTCATTCGACTTTTTTTCGTAAAGGTGAAAATAAGACAGTTTTATCAATAGGAAACATCTATAACAAAAGGATTTGATAAAGCGCTAAAAAATATCGAGTAAATGTTCAGAAACACCGCCTTCTTCTTGAACACATATTTGGGCCCTTCTATTGACACTACGTGTGGCATTCAACACAGTTTGGCCATCAATTCTATTAATTATAGTTTCAATATAATTTTTCAATTCATCTACATTATTATGTTTCATTTTATACACCTCATTTTTCTGAAAACCCCAAAAATAAAAATCTAGAGGTGTCATGTCTGGTGAACGAGAAGGCCACTCAACAGGACCATTTGTAGCAATGCATTTGTTTCCAAAACAGCCTCGCAGCATTCTTTTAACGCCACTGACATTATGTGCTGGTGCTCCATCCTGCTGAAAATAGATCAACTGACGAGCCTCCAGATCAAGATCATCGAAAAACTCTTTCTATTATACATCACATGATTTGAAAAATTTGCCTCATCGCTCCATATAATATATCTATAGGAGTTTGGATCTTGTCTGCATTTATTCATAAACCACCGACAAAACCCCAATCGTCTCTCAGGATCACCAGGTTCTAGTGTTTGCACTGGTCTTAACTTATAAGGAGAAATATTATGTTTCTTCAGAATTCGTTGAATACAAGACAGTGGAACAGCTATTTCTCTAGATAAATCTCTTATGGAATTATTTGAATATACCTCAAAGTAGGATAAAACGTCAATTTCTGTATCTTCGGATATTACAAAACGTTTTTTAGTTCTCTTCTCAAAAACTTTTTCATTGTTCCTGAATCGACGATGAAGAATAGCAAAAAAACGCCGAGTATGTAATTCACGATCGGGGAACGAATTGCTGTAGTGTTGGAGTGCTCTTACGCTATTTTTCTGGCTAACCAAGTAGGATTCTAACATATTACATTTTACTTGATGGGAAAACAGCATTTCGAAAAATATTCGAACAGTAGTTGACAGTTACAATTTTTGACATTGTCATGATATACTTGAGAATAATAGTAGGTATACTATCGTAATATTCCTAAAGGTTTTAAGAAGCTTTCTGTAATAGATACGTTTTTACAGTCTCTAGCTGGCAGATGATAATAGATCAAACTAGATTTAGGTAAGAGCAAGGGGACACAACCTTCATTTTTTGTTTTATGTTCTCTTATTTTAGTAGGTTTTGATCAGTATTTTGTATGAATGAGGCATACAGTTTCCAAAATTGATAAACAAGCGAGTAACAATATTTTTCGAGTTGATTACACAGTAATAGTGACACTGCGCTTCACACAAGTATCGGACTGTTCTTTCTGGCAGTATAAAAACAGATTGAAATAACTGGGGACTGCATAAACCCCAGAAGGCTGACTCGACTAGGCAAAAGCAGAGGATAGGTTCAGTTAACTTGACACAATTTTCATGGCAAAGCAGCTATGGGCTAATTTTTTGCTGAAGGTCGTTACATGCTCCTCAAATTTCAGTTTGTTGTCTATAATAAAGGCCTAGGAACTTAGTTTGTAGCTTACTTGTTATAATATGGTTATCTAAGTACAAAGTATCACAGTCGAACTTGAAAATTACTAGATTTATTTTTTTTCAACTGAAACAGAGTGGATTAGAGTCACACCACTGCTTATTTTTTTCTAGGTCGAGAGTAATTGATTCTTTCAAGTGATACAATTTTTTGCTTAGAACGGACCCTTGTGGAACGCCGATTGCAACTTTATCACTGTTATAGTAGTTTTTCTGTATTTTCACTATTTAACTTCTTTATGATGTGCGGAACCAGTTGAAAAAAAAAAGGTTTATTGTTTTTCTAAAGTATTCACCTTCAAAACCTACAGTGTGTATCAGCCAAATAGAATCAATATCATATCTCCATATTTTGAGACTTGTCTAGCAAACCGAAGCGGGTCAAGAGATTTTGGATGTACCGGATTTCACGGAATTTTTTTAACAAAACGTTATATGAAGTGGCATTGAGAAAGACCTTTAAAGGAAAATTCAGCAGTATGTCTGGTTTTTAAATTCCAGTCGAAATTGACAAGGAATATTTATTGAATGTTATTCAAAGAAACAATTTGAACAATTACAAATTGATGTTGATTCTTGAAATGTTCCCTATGTACAGGGTGGACCAAATGGGACTCTTTCAAAAAGTCCTCTTTCCAACCTAAATAGATAAAAAATTATTGCTTTTTCTAAGGATCAACATCTATGATAAATTCAATGGTGAAAACTGTATATCGATATCTATCATGGATTCTGAGTTGCAGCATGTTATTCGGAAATGTGTATTTTTGAAAAGTTGCTATAACTTTTTTTTTGTTTAAAATTATTTATTTCCGTGAAAATATTCATTTCATAGCACTTTTCTACGTAAAATCCGATGGAATGGAAATAATGGTAGACAATTCATGATATTATGGTTTACTTTTGGTACCACCGTGCACAAAGCCAAAATTCAAACAATTTCAAGATTCAATTTCAGTTACATCCTAATATACATGTAATTCTAGAATTAAATTTAATTTTCCAACTTTTGGGAGCTATTTATCATTTTCGAAGTAATGTTTTTTTTTTCTACACCAGTGTGGGAAAATTGCACTTCCTAACTGAATTACATGCGGATATGTGAATCAAGCACGCTTTTAGCAAAAATCTTGATCTCAACCCACAGTTACATATAAGTATGTAAAATGTTTCAGTACTTTTTAGGATTATACTTATTCCGTATGAGTGGGATCAAGATTTTTTCAACAAGTACATTATAATATTTTTTCGTGTATGTGTCTTGAAAACCCTTTCGCGTGCGGCACAATGTTTTTTCTACAAGCGTGCGTGATTCACCCTATACCGGCACGCAATTTAGTTTTGTGTCATTTTCCTGCACTAGTGTGGGAAAAGTTGCTCCAAGTGAGTTTTTACCCGCACTAATTAATCATCCCACTTTGTATATCGGGAAATAATTCCAGATTTGGTATACAAAAAGCATTGCAAAGTAGTTCTTACAAAGCTAAGTATCGAAAATATATAATTTAACGACCGTAGTAGAGGGCAGTAGTTGTTTCCTGTTGGTTATTTGCAGACGAATACAGCTATTGAACAGTGTTTTTGTGGATTTTTTTTACGAATCGCTCACATTCCCTGTGGAAACCCCTAAAAACCAGAGCTTGTACTAGCAAGGGGGAGCCGGGACCTACAGCTGATAGACCAGGTGCTGGTGACAGGTGACGTTCTCCCATTTTACACCGCATGCCTTTTTAAGGCTTGATAATCAATCCTAAATTATGAAAAATAGACGCTTTCCTGGCCGCCGCACGTGTGCACTTCATAAGGAAAAGCACTTTTATTTTTGTGGAGAATTTTCGTGTTCTATTATACTGCCTGCCGTTGTAATATACGGAACTTCAAACAAATTGAAACGCCACTAATTGATGGTATGCAATTCGCAGCGGCTGAAGGGGCTCACAGGGTTACGAAAAACTGAAAAAAATTAAAGGGGACTTCCGTGTTTTCAAATTGCATGCCGATGTGAATAACTAAAGTTTAAGTAACGAAAACATTCTGGAAAAATTGGCATGCGCGCCTCGTCTGACCAACGGTGGAAAATTGCGGGAAAATTCTGTAAAAATTCAATACAGGTTTTACGTGATTCCAAACTACATGCCATTAGAAAGATACGTCATTTGTATAATTAATTAATAGTAGGTAATTTGGCATGCACACCAGGATTTCGCAAAATAGAGGCATGCATGACGAAAGTTGCAGAAAACACTGTGAAAATTCATGTGACTTTGTTTTGCGAAATCCTGGTATGCATGTCAAATTACCTACTATTGATTAATTATAGAAATGACGTATTTTTCTAATGGCATGCAGTTTGGAATCACGTAAAACCTGTATTGAATTTTCACAGAGTTTTCCTGCAATTTTCCACCGTTGGTCAGACGAGGGGCACATGCCAATTTTTCTAGAGTGTTTTCATTACTTAAACTTCAATTCTTTACATCGGCATGCAATTTGAAAACACGGAAGTTCCCTTTAATTTTTTTCAGTTTTTCGTAACCCTTTGAGCCCTTACGGCCGTTGCGGATTGCATGCCATTAATTAGTAGGGTTTCAATTTGTTCGAACTTCCATACTAAGTATAGTCAAAATTCACTCCACCGTGTATTGAAGAGTTACTGAATCTCATTGCAGTCGAATTCATTAGTATTCTGATATCACATCTCGTTCGTTGAATTTGAATCATACTCCTTCATTTGCTAATCATTCATGTTTGGCACTTCATTATTCAGTGATATGAATCAACATTCAACCAATGATTACGATCATCTACGTAATACTTCTGCTAACGAATTCAGGTCTCATCTCAATTCTTTCAGACTGTGTGAATATATCGTCGAAATATTATTATGCGATACAGATCTAGGGTACTGTTGTGAATCTTTCTGAAGTTAACGGATGTCATTTGGCAAAAGATATCTGATTCATTAATATTAATCGTCATTATATTTTCAAGTTCGAGGTTATAAAAAAAAACAATCGGAAAGGGGAATCACTATCACCTCACCAAACCAGTTCATTAAAAACTTTTACAGAAATGTTCAGTATTTCGCTATTAACATATTGCTGGATTTCTGAGCACTTTTTCTTCAGAGTTCATCTATTATCGTCAGTCTAGAAAATTGAATGCTCATCTGCTAATAAAAAATGGAATAACCAGGCTCTTTTCATCTCATACTGAGTATGCAAACTCTGCTGATAAATGAAACTTGGCGATCGAATCGAATAGGTCCAGAACTTTTTTCTCAGATAGGTCTATGAATTTTCTCTCCGAAGATGGGGTTCCACAAGGATCCGTTTTCTTTAAATAATTTCAATGGTATTGATTAGCTTTCGGTACCAGCATCTCTTACAATTAATGCTGATGACACATATGTCTTCATATAAGAAACTGTCAAAAATACGAGCGAGGTTTGATTTATTTTAATGACGATTTCTACAAACCGTTTCTTTCATAATTAAAATACTCATTCTATGGACCGTGATGGCCATGATGGTAGAGCGCTTGTCTCTTAACCTAAGGGTCATGGGTTCGATTCCCAGCATGGTCATCGGTCTCGTGCATGGCATCACACGTTAAAGGGTAAGGGCTGCGTCTTTCCTAGCTCGGACAAGTCTTTCGAAGACTTTTGAGGGTTGTACACTTAAAGGTGTGCAGCTGGTTGACAATAACAATTTTAACAACAATTCAACAATTAGGTCTCTAGATCAGATTTCACTACTAGTTCTGAAAACAAAAATCAATGATCATTATTACAGCAAATAGCTTCAATAAGATGAATGATGAATATTTTCAATACATTTTTTTAATAATGAAACTCTGCAAACAAAACGAAGCATTAGAAATGTTCATGATAGTTAAGACTGAAATGAACATTATGAAATGATATAAAGTTATTGGATTGCCCGAAATACATCGTTTTCAAAGAAAGCATTTAATCATGAGTTCTTTCAGCCACAGACAAAATTACGTTTCGATAATCAGATGGATTCTTACAGAATTATCTAATTTGGTGTTCCTCAAGAAGCGGTTCTGGGACCAAGTTCAATCAATTTATTCGTAAAGAAAAACATGTAGAGAAAAACTGGGAAATTCAAAAACATTGTGGATATAGATTTTCACAAGTTTATAGATCATCTCAATTTCAAGTGACTTACAATTATTAATCCCAAGAAAACAACTCCCTCCACAATGGGTAAGTACTCTATCAAAACGGCTAAACTGTTTGGATACGTATGTACCTGGGAGCTGTCTCAGATAAATATCTTGAATGGGATGCTCATATGTCGAGTTTGAAGCCGAAAAATTTGAGGACTTGTTATGGAATTCAAGTTTCTCATAGATATTTTGGATATATCACAGCTGAAAATGGCCTATGACACATCTACTCACATCTTACATGTATACAATTGTTGTTTGTAGTGGAGTGACTATAGCCATACCAAAATGAAAGAAAACATTGCGGAAATGGGCAGTAAAAATAATGTTTTGGAAAGATTACGTATTTTCAATTGATGAACTTTACCAAGAACCAGAAATAATGGACATCTGAGAGACATACAGTTTGCAACTCTCCACACATAACAGAATATTGGTGATTATTTTTTTCGTCTATTAAATATCAGTCATCAACCAATCATACGTTTGTTTCCCATTTGGCAGGACCAATCAACACGCTCTATTAGCGATTATTTCCTTCGTCTATTAAATATTAGTCATCAACCAATCATACGTTTGTTTCCTTTTTGACAGGACCAATCAACATGCTCTATTATTGATTATTTGCATGGTACACAATAGTCACCGACTATTCAGTATGAAACCTATATATCAAGGAACCTGTGCATCTCACAGTACTCTGAATAAATAAATCTCAAACTTCAATTAGAATCAATCGTGTTGAAGCTGTATAAGTATTTGATGAAATGATTCGGTTTGGAGAAACCAAAAACGAAGAGATAGATAGGGTAATCGAGGCTACAATCCCTGACAATACAGTGTCATTTATATGACTGTTATAAAGAATTGAATTCAAGAGATAATCTTCATAAATATAACACGACCTTGATTACTTGTCGGCTATTTTATTGATGTTAAATTTCTCTTGTATTTATTAATTTTACTCGACATTATTTTGGCATTAATAATCAGAGATGAAAGCCCTCGAGCTTCGGCTCTCGGGTTCTCATCAGATTATTAATGCCAAATTAATGTCTCGTTGAATCATCATAAAATACAGTCGAAATTCAGATGCAATAAAAATAGTCGACTATTTATCAAGGTCTTGTTATCAAAAATAAACTTATACCTTTGAAGTGAGGCATTACATTATAGGACAGAGAAGTATTGAAAAGTCTAGCATCAGGGAACCTAACTATTATTTTTTCTGAATTAACTGAACAAAATGGATATTGGAATAGATCCGAAATCTCATACACGAGCTTATTGACTTGAACAGTGAATAAAGTCGATAATCGCAAAGTTCCTGACAGTCCTCATATTAGAGTTGAACGAATATAAACTTCACTTTATTCACAAATTTCACGAATCCATTTCATTTTTTCTATTATATTTTGATTTATGAAGAATGGACGAACCATTTTGACGCAAAAAAAACTATTGAATAGGAAGTTTCGTTAGCAAATATCCAACAGAAAACAACTACTGTCCGTTACGATTGTTTGATATCATTGGGAGCTAACTACAATGATGTGTCGAGGTAATTTGAAACAATCATCATAAACGATTCTGAAGCATACATTTTTGTCGTTTATAATATTTTTACTGTTCTCATATTAGTGCCTCTCATCCCTGAGGCACAAGTGTTTATTTTTATTACTTTCGTCTTTTTTTCTATTGCAAAGTGAAACTTAATTTATACTCTAGCGACTCTGCCTTCATTGAGAGCAAAACTCTATTTAATTTGATTGATTGTGAATCAAGTGAATCCGAGAATTTTCGAAGTGTATAATTCACATACCTCATGACTTCTTTTTTAACAGAGTAGCTGTCTGCTTTTTCCACTTACTTTGTTCTATTTTTCTAGCGCAGCCCGATGATTATGATGTTATTCACGTTATTTAGAGGAATAATGTGAAGAAAGAAACATACTCAACGTTGAAAACAATTGCAAATATGTATAGACCCATTTACACTTTTTGGTACCACGAAGAAAATAATATGCAACTACAAGCCCCAGAATCTTACCAACTAGGATCACTTATCGAATAAAAATTAGGTACGTAACTTCTGAATTGAAGCGACATGAACAAGCAATCTAAATAAAAAAAAAACTCACCTCGTGTCTCGACGAACTCATTATAATTCTCCACCACTGCGTGCATCAATGAAGACATGTTAACCTAAAAAATGACACAATGTCAGTACGAGTCTTTACGTCAATTTGACACAACATGGCCAATGCTACAAATATTAATTCATACATTACTAATAATATAATTATGTGCACAGTTGCCATTACTTGGTTTTATCGGATGTCACAATTCACAATATATGGCATATACAGTGTTCGCCAAAAAGTTGGCTACATAAGAAAAAAAATTGTTTTTGAAAGCAATTGAAAACATGGTGAATTGGCTCTCGTTCAAATTGGCTAAAATTGTATTATGTTGTAGTAGTAGTATTGGTCGCAAGAAAAATGTGTCAGTTTAAATGAGTTTGTACGTGTAGTTTCGGAGATATAAATGTTCAAAGATCGTGAAAACGTCGTAGTTGATTGAGTAGGATTAATATGGAAAAAATGTTTTGCTGGTCGAGATTGGACAAATTCAGGATGAAAATGTATTTATCGGGGCATGGTCAAAATTATGGATTTTCGGAATTATTTTTCTAGCACTATTCCAGAACAGGCAAAAGTCGTATTTTATAAGATATCATAGTTTCAGTCTACTCGTGTTGCTTGAAATGTATTTTGTTTCTTGATATATCTCTCCCTTTTGAATATCAATTATTAAAATTTTTAATAATACCTCTATAATGAAATCAATTGCAAGATCGTTTTTGACTACAAAAAATAATATTCGTTGGTATTGTTGAATAAACAGAAGATGAAGTAACATTATGATGAATTCAATTGTTCATTTAGATTCAGTGCACGGTAATTTTTTTAAGTTGTTACTATCGATTGAACAAAATTTTATGGGACCTTCAGAATAATGGAATTTCATTACATATCTATCCGAAATCAATTGTTTGATACAACACCAACTGTACTCAACAAGATTGAGCTCTACAATACACGCAAACTCAAGAATTAATAATAAATAACGACTTCAAACAAAAAAACTCATTAATGGACTTCGTTCTCAATTGCGATCAATTAGTTACAAATAATATAAACGTAACGAGAAATACTCTTAAGGAACAAAAAATAGCTAATGACTCAAAATCAAAATAATAGTCGACATTTTCAAAATGAGTCAAATCAGGCCACCAAATTAGCCGAGCAGTTTTTCAGATATCCAATAAGAACATAATAACTCACTTAAAAAAAAAACGTTCAACGCATCCTTTTTCTGAATAATAATGAAAATGATAATACTCCCTCATAAACACTCATAGAATGTACCAAAAGACATAGCCTGTGAGGGTAGAGGACGGCCATTATTATTATTTGCCGTGGTGCTTTTGAAATTTTGTTACTTGGGAAGAAACTACCATAACATTGAAAACAAAATTGAATTCGTGCCCTAATACATCATACCACAAGTTGATATTCACATTTCAAATCCGTTGGCAGAGCATTAAAGAAACAAATTATTACTGAATATTTTTTGACCATTTGATGAAGGATTAAGTCATAGATATTTCTCCAATGTACAGGGTGTCCCAAATTCGAGCCTCATCATTAGGATCTCGAAAGTAGAAGAAATACGAGGTCGGTTTACTGGAGGCAAAGTTGCGCAATTAGAAGCTCATTATAACGCCGCTTCGAAATTTGAAATATTTCGAATACTTCCGAAGATTTTTATAAAAAATCCAATATTCGCGATTTTAATTAATTTTTTTTATGATTCTTCTTGAATAGATGTAACAAAAAAAATTAAACATTCTTATTGCTATTTTTTCTGTTCTACAAGATGATGTTATCATATTTTCAAACCAACGTTTCGTCTTCGAGCTGCCATCATCAACTTTGTTATTTTACCTGGATTTTTCAATATGAATTTTAAGAGATCCTAATTTCCCAAAATCAAAGGTGTATCGCACTTTTTCGAAAAATTCATATCAATGGCATTTTCCATAAGAACTCATGTGTTAGAGAGAGACAAAAATTCAAATTTTAATAGGATCAAAAACAAAACCCCTTTTTTGCAATAACGTATTGCATATAACTCAAAAACTAACATGAAGGTGGGTGGTTAATGAATAATATAATTTAAATACCATCCCTCAAACCCTAGACCCTAGGTAATAGCTATTTATAAAAAAATGCATTTTATCAAAGTGGCAGTGCATCGTGCACACCGGCTATCTTAGTTCATTTATTTATGTTTGAATTTTCCAATATTTTGACAGTTGGTTTACTAATAGTGAATAAAATTAAATAATAAATGAAATAGTCATAAATTTTTTTTAATTAAATAGCAAATTTTCTTTCCAAAAACTTTCGGAAATATTAGGAATTTCTTCAAAACGGCGTTTTAATGAGCATCAAATGGCGCAACTTTGCTTCCATTCAACTGATCTGGTATCTTTTTTCTTTCCGAGATCCCAATGTTGAGGCTCGAATTTGGGACACCCTGTGCATTCCTATGGCTATTTCTAGCCATTGACAATCTAGTGAATATCAAAAAAATTTGTTGTAGTTGTTTATTGTTTTTATTTCTTCATATTACATAATTGGTACGTGGATGAATGTTTTGGAAGTACGGTATTTGGTTTGCTTATTATTATTACCTAATTTAACTTACATTACCGCAATAATCATCCGTTAGTAATCATTTCTGTCGATTTTGAAGAGTTTGCAGTTATCCAAATTAAATTTCGACAAAGAATAACTAGTCCATTTATTTTTTTATACGTGGAATATATTTTTTATTAGGACTTGCCACCCACAACTTATAGCCTTTCTTGAGTTTAGAAGACTTATAACAGACATATTTTTGAGGACTTGTCACCCTCAAATTATTTTGCTTCTTCAGGCATATGTTTGAGAAGGAATTGCTACCTCCAACTGATACTTCTTCCATACAAAAGTTTTTGAAAGGTGTATCTTTATTGTTCAATAGGTTTCCAATGGATTTTTCAAATTTTCCTTTAATACATTATCTTTTATAATTTTTTGGATTTCCAACAGGGGTGTATCCCGACCTTTCGTGGAAAGAGTGAGAGGTGAAGCTTCGAATAGTCAGCGGTACATTGATTACTGCCTCTCCAGATTACTCCATGCTTTGGTCAGACCTAGTATGATGCCATATCCCAAAATTGGGTTCGACAACACCACATACCTTTTGTTCCCAACGAAGATAATCCTCCAAACTTGCTGCAGGCTCGCCCAATAGAGGATTTTTGGGCTTTACTATCGAGGAAGGTTTATCATGGAGGGAAGCCCAAGGTCGAGAACAATTAAGAGGGCGAATTTTCAAAAATTTGAGATAAATGGATGTGAATTCTGTCCAGGATCTCATGAGAGACATTCGAAGAAATTTGGCCTGGTAGAGCAAAATGGGCCACTCACGTAATTTGATAGTATAGTTTAGTTTAGTATTGAATGGTAATTTATGATAACTAGTTAGTGTTAAAAAAATCAATCATTAGTTGAACCATACCTAAATCTCAACCGAACAAAACTGAGCAATTTGCATTTCAGAAGTGTGGAAAATTATAAACTTATCTATAGATTCAGATTGCATATATTTCGATATTCAAACGGTCCACAGGAAAATTTCGTGCAAATATAAGTATGCGAATAGCGCGGGTCACCTCATAGCACTTCGTGTTCCTATACAATATCAAGAAACAAGCTGTCTCCAAATTTGTAGGTGGATCATTTATTTAAGAGATTCCAAATATTTAGTTTTCAGCACCCGGAAGAGTAGGGACTGAAATTGAACTCATAATAATAAAAAACTGTCAATTATCTCGAAGAATGTCTGAATGTGGGACAGGATTTCAGTTGCTGAACATTCTCCCAAGCGTCACATTTATAACTAGGCCAAATATCAATGAATGAAGTGATTAGTGCAGTTTTCCGCCTTAATTACGTACCTGAAGTGATAAAAGGATTGAGGATTCGCATGGCGGTTTAGACATAACAAGCAGTCTGGATCTTTAAAAATTATGTTTTTTTTTTATTACCAGTATATAAATGGAAGCAAATTGAAGCTGTGGATAGTGCGAGTAGTCGTGAAATACAGTCATTGGAAAAAGTTAATTCAAAATGTAGAGAATATCAGTTTTACTAGTATATCGGTAGGTACGACGTATTATGGTGTCCCGTTAAAATGTTTGAACCAAACCAAGATTATTTGAATGAATGTATATGAAATGTGGAACAATATTTTCGGTCCTCTTGAGAATGATTTGGTAGATCGGAAAAAAACTTTACTGACCGGAATTCAATTTTTTTGGTTGATTTTAGACTTGTACTGCGAATATCGAGATCATAATACAAAATATATCTATGGAGACAAGCCTCCTTGCTACCATAATAAAAATTCAAATCCAACTGCATATGGGGGTAATGTAATCTTGTGGCTTTTTGAAAATTTTTGCTGACCAGAGATTTCCTGTTGAGATATTCCATTGAAACAGTAGCTTATGTTTATTCTGAACAAAATCTTTGTACCATTATAGAAAAAATCCAGATCAGCCACCAGACAAGGGTAGTTTATTCGAGTGATAGAAATTTATAATACAGAACAGAAAAAATCATCTGGATATTACCTTGTCACTACAACTTATCCCAAAACAGGCGTGAAAAGACATGTGAATCTGTTGATTTTGTATTTTTCAAGACTTCTAGGACTTCTTTCGAGTAATTTTTTGTTTTCGTAGATCAACTTGAAATTAACAGAGTATTAAAATTTCATCATTCTGTAACGATGATTAGATTCGCAGATATGCTTCATTTTCAACCATTTCCAAATAGAAGTTCATTTAGAGTTGAATGAGGTCATTCAATTTTTTTTTTGTAATTTTTATTGACATTTTCGCAAAATTCAACCCTTTTCAAATGCACACCTATTCGCATATGCAATTCCAAGTGAATCTGATGATTTAATATTTCTCATGATTTTTAGGGGATTACCCCTTAGGACTTTGGGCCGAGCATTTCTTTGTTTTCGTCGAATTACTTGAAATTCACAGGGTATACTAATTTCATAATTTCGTAATTTTTCTTTAAATTTTCTTGAAATTCAACCTTTTTTATAAGCACAGCTATTCATATATATATACAGTTTCAAGTGAATCTGATGATTTCGTATTTTTCATGATTTTTAGGGGTCTACCCCTTAGAACTTTTGGGATAAATTTTTTGTTCTCATTGATCGACTTGACATTCACAGAGTATACTAATTCCATCACTCTGAATCGATTGGCGTTCGAAGAAATGCTCTATCTTCAACCATTTCCGAGTTGAAAAGTTCATCTAGAGTTGAAAAAGGTCACATGTCTCCAATATTTTGTTGTCATGATTTTTGTTTACATTTTCGTGAAATTCAACCTTTTTTCTATATACACCTACGAAGATATTCAGTTTCAAGTGAATATGACGATTTCGTACTTTTCAGGATTTTTAGGACTTTGGGACTTTTTTCAATTAATTTTTTGTTTCCGTTAATCGACTTGAAATTTACAGAGTATACAAATTTCATTATTCTGAATCGATTGGCGTTAACAAAAATGCTCTATCTTCAACCATTTCCGAGTTGAAAAGTTCATCTAGAGTGGGAAAAGGTCACATCTCTCCAATATTTTGTTTTCGTAATTTTTCTTCAAATTTTCGTGGAATTCAACCTTTTTTATATGCACACCTAGGCACATATACAGTTTCAATTGAATCTGACGACTTCGTATTTTTCAAGATTTTTAGGGGTGTACCCCTTAGGACTTTGGGACTTTTTTCGAGTAATTTTTTTTTATCGTTGATCGACTTGAAATTTACAAAGTATACAAATTTCATCATTCTGAATCGATTGGCGTTTGCAGAATTGCTCTATCTTCAACCATTTCCGAGTTGAAAAGTTCATCTAGAGTTGAAAAAGGTCACATGTCTCCAATATTTTGTTGTCATGATTTTTGTTTACATTTTCGTGAAATTCAACCTTTTTTCTATATACACCTACGAAGATATTCAGTTTCAAGTGAATATGACGATTTCGTACTTTTCAGGATTTTTAGGACTTTGGGACTTTTTTCAATTAATTTTTTGTTTCCGTTAATCGACTTGAAATTTACAGAGTATACAAATTTCATTATTCTGAATCGATTGGCGTTAACAAAAATGCTCTATCTTCAACCATTTCCGAGTTGAAAAGTTCATCTAGAGTGGGAAAAGGTCACATCTCTCCAATATTTTGTTTTCGTAATTTTTCTTCAAATTTTCGTGGAATTCAACCTTTTTTATATGCACACCTAGGCACATATACAGTTTCAATTGAATCTGACGACTTCTTATTTTTCAAGATTTTTAGGGGTGTACCCCTTAGGACTTTGGGACTTTTTTCGAGTAATTTTTTTTTATCGTTGATCGACTTGAAATTTACAAAGTATACAAATTTCATCATTCTGAATCGATTGGCGTTTGCAGAATTGCTCTATCTTCAACCATTTCCGAGTTGAAAAGTTCATCTAAAGTTGAAAAAGATCACATCTCTCCAATATTTTGTTTTCGTAATTTTTCTTCAAATTTTCGTGAAATTCAACCTTTTTTCTATATACTCCTACGAAGATATTCAGTTTCAAGTGAATCTGACGATTTCGTACTTTTCAGGATTTTTAGGACTTTGGGACTTTTTTCAATTAATTTTTTGTTTCCGTTAATCGACTTGAAATTTACAGAGTATACAAATTTCATTATTCTGAATCGATTGTCGTTAACAAAAATGCTCTATCTTCAATCATTTCCGAGTTGAAAAGTTCATCTAGAGTGGGAAAAGGTCACATCTCTCCAATATTTTGTTTTCGTAATTTTTCTTCAAATTTTCGTGGAATTCAACCTTTTTTATATGCACACCTAGGCACATATACAGTTTCAATTGAATCTGACGACTTCGTATTTTTCAAGATTTTTAGGGGTGTACCCCTTAGGACTTTGGGACTTTTTTCGAGTAATTTTTTTTTTATCGTTGATCGACTTGAAATTTACAAAGTATACAAATTTCATCATTCTGAATCGATTGGTGTTTGCAGAATTGCTCTATCTTCAACCATTTCCGAGTTGAAAAGTTCATCTAAAGTTGAAAAAGATCACATCTCTCCAATATTTTGTTGTCGTAATTTTTGTTTACATTTTCGTGAAATTCAACATTTTTTCTATATACACCTATGAAGATATTCAGTTTCAAGTGAATCTGACGATCTCGCATTTTTCAGGATTTTTAGGGGTCTACCCCTTAGGACGTTGGGACTTTTTTCGAGTAATTTTTTTTATCATTGATCGACTTGAAATTTACAAAGTATACAAATTTCATCATTCTGAATCGATTGGCGTTGGCAGAAATGCTCTATCTTCAACCATTTCCGAGTTGAAAAGTTCATCTAGAGTTGAAAAAGATCATATCTCTCCAATTTTTTGTTTCGTTATTATTGTTAACATTTTCGCAAAATTCAACCTTTTTTATTTGCACACCCATGCACATGTCAAGTTTCAAGTGAATCTGACGTATTTTTCATGATGTTTAGGGGTCTACCCCTTAGGACTTTTTTCAAGTAATTTTTCTTTGATCGACTCGAAATTTACAAAGTATACAAATTTCATGATTCTGAATCGATTGGCGATAGCGGCGTTCGCAGAATTGAAAAAAAAAGGTCATATATCTCTACAAAAATTTCATGGAAAATTTACCCTTTTCCATATGCACGCATATGCGCATATGCATTGTCAAGTGAATCTACAGTCAATTCTGGGCATACTTCTCCTTCTACTCGTAACGATTTGAAGTCCAATTTCCAAAAAGTTTAGCAACAGGTCCAATACGATATAACGAATCAAAAAAAAAAATAGTTCAGTGTGACTGAGTCAAAGACCTTGGCGAGCTGAATTGAGGCGAGAAAAGATCATCCCAAGTGATAATTGGGCAAGTAGCCATACAAATGAAGTTGAAACTACAGTAATGAGTGAAATTTATTAAAAAAATTAAAGCATATTTTAACGAAAGTAGCGGATATCACTAGCATCTCTCTTCATCCTGACGCAGACACAATTTCGTGTGTATCCGATTACACTAACATTCAATTAAGATACTTTCTCTTTTACTTTATGGAGACGAGATCGGTCGAGAGTAGCGATTATAATAGTCCCATCAGTTATAGTTGCTTTTTAGTTATAAACACCCAGAGGATATTATCAATTATTCGAAGATGAAGCCTTCAGTGCTTACAGTGAACTTCAGAAAAACTGTGAAACTGGCTTTGTCGAAGAAATAAGCATTTCAAGAACATCATTCTGATGAAGCATCCCACTTGAGATGAATATGAAAATGTAGATTGTAACTTCCTATGAGCATAGCCTGCTAGATCCGTTACCTCAAAACAAACGAGTGGAACTCTAAACAAAATCATTTCTCTAAGGAGTTTTGCTTGTGGCCGAACTAATCATGTGACATGTGACAAGTCAGTGTGATATATACTTGTCACCAATGTGGCAAAAAAAGTCATTCAGCGTTCCAATTTAATGAACATTCTGAAAATTTTTCTATATGAAATTTTTCAGATATATCGCTTTGAAGAAAAAGTAATTCATCGTGAACCTTCAGGTTATGTGAAATTTCAATGTTATGTTTCAAAAACAAACATTCATACGTGAGTAAGATTACTATTTTGCAGAAAATATATGATAAAAGGAGATTTTTGAAAATGGATTAATTCAACTAAGGGAGATGCCGTAATAAAATTCTATAAGACTACTAAGTACTATTTTTCTGACTATGGAAAGTCATTTAATTTTTTCAAACGATTTCTTAGAATGGAATCAATGTTTCAGAATTTGAACGATTCGGAAATTTTACAAACTAAATTATTTAGAATTCTTAGAAATCCATAAGCATACAAATTGCAGATTTGACCTGCAGTATGATCAGGTTTGGTACATTCGCCGATTTCAATAGCAGCGTACCCACATTGTCACACGTAAACAGAGTCCAGGTATAAAAAGTGTAATACTAAGTAATTTATTTGTTATGGGTTGATGTAACTAGACCCGTAGTCAATAACTACACATGAATGGATGTATGGGAATTCGACGGTGGTCATCAGTTAATTTGAAATATTTGTTTTACAAGTGTTACAAGTGTTACAACTTTAAGCAGTTCAAATGCAGAGTGAGTTTTTTCTCATTTTCCACGATGATTTACTTTATAGTAACCCCTTCATCCATCCATCAGAATAAGGACAGAAAATACAAATTCTATTGAACGAGTTGAAAACCTCTTACTCGTATAACAGTAACAGTAGTCTGGACCGTTGTAGATCCTCGTCTCATATCTCTTATCATTCGTCAAACGTTTCCTGACTTGAGGTTTTTATTTCCCATCTCTTCTATACTATCTCCCTACTCTCTGTGGTCTTCCTTCGACGTCTCCCTTCTGTTTATCTCTCTGCCTCTTCTCATTCACTCATTTATCGTCTTCTGTCTCTTAGTAACAAGTCAACCTTCCGTGTCTCTCTTTTGCTGTCTCTCATTCCTCATTCACCGTCTCTTATTTTTACTATCTTTTATCTCATCTTCCATCTCTTGTCTCCCAGTTTCCGTCTACGTCTGCTGTCTTATGTCATTCATCCTCCGCCTCAATTTCACAGTCTACCATTGTCAGTCTTCTTTATCTCTCGTCTTTCAAATCTAGTATTCTTACGAATACCTTACTGAATGCTTTCTTCGTTCTCATATTTGATATTGTCTTTCATCTCCCATCTCTCATTCTCTACCTTCCGACTCACCTTTCCTGACCCTTCTTTATGCTTTCGATAATATCTTCCTACACTCTGGTCTTTCTTCAACGTCTCTTTTTCTTTTATCTCTCTGTCGCTTCTCATTCACTTATTTATCGTATTTTCTCATTTGGTAACTTGTCCACCTTCCGCATCTTTCTTTCACTAATTTTCAATTCTAATCCCTCGTCTCTTGTCTCCCATTTCCCGCCTACGTCTTCTGTCCTATGTCATTCATCTTCCGCCCCAATTTTTCAATCAACCATTGTCTGTCTTACTCCTTCAATATATCGTCACTCGTCTTTCATAACCTAGTATCTGAATACCTTCTTGTCCTCGTATTTGATTGAGGCTTTCATCTCTCATTCTTTACTTCCTCTACTGTCTCCCTACTCTCTAGTGTTTTTTCATTCACTCATTTATCGTTATTTGTCTCTTGGTAACTGTCAACTTTCGGCGTCTCTCATTCCTCATGTCTCGTCTTCGCTCTTTACTTTCTTTAATTTTGTCTTCCAGCCCGTAACCTCCTCTAATATCCCGTCTCTCATTATTCGTGTCTCAAATCTAATATTCTTTTTCCTGAATCCCTTTTTCGTTGGCTTCTTGATTTCGCATCTCTTCTTACCATATTCTCTCCATTCATTTTTTCAGAATTGTTTTTTGTCAATGCTTCAGTGTATTTTTACGAGGAGATGAATCATATTCCCCCAACACGATGCATACAACTGAAGAAATATGATCGATTCCTTAGTTTGGTACAAATAGTAAATTTTTTAAATGCTTACGTGAGCTCCAGTTCGTTCAGGTCAAAAATTGCTTATCATCGTATTACATGGAAAATATATACCCGGTCACTTAACTATCCATGGCATTCTGTTACGGGATGAGTGACTGATTATCTAATTCATGCAATTCAACATAGCGTGAAGAAAGTGGAAATTGGACTGAAAGTATTCGGTGTGAAAGTTGTCTTGGACGCATGTTTTCAAACTATCTCTTATTATTTCTTAGGTTTCTAATATGCTATTGGTACGGTTTTTGATTTGAATTAGTATATTCAGTGACCGCCAAAAGTATAGATCGAATTAATAGAAATAATCGCATTTTTCTTCTGCAATAAATTCATTGAAAACGCCGTACTGGACAAAAAGCACATGTTAATGAGAAACCAAATTTTTCACGATATTTATGTATAAGATATGACGTTGGAGATTTTCCTGGAAGATATTTGGCGATTTCACAAGTTACTTTTTACCTATACTGTCTTTGCCGTAGTATACAAAAAATTTTGATTATGTTTGCATTCCTTCAAACGCACAAAAAACTTGACGGTACAATCACAGATAAGTCACACAGTTCCACACGAAATCGCAGTCACGATTACGGTAACGGTGACGGTGACGGAGACGGAGACGGAGACGGAGACGGAGACGGAGACGGAGACGGAGACGGAGACGGAGACGGAGACGGAGACGGAGACGGAGACGGAGACGGAGACGGAGACGGAGACGGAGACGGAGACGGAGACGGAGACGGAGACGGAGACGGAGACGGAGACGGAGACGGAGACGGAGACGGAGACGGAGACGGAGACGGAGACGGAGACGGAGACGGAGACGGAGACGGAGACGGAGACGGAGACGGAGACGGAGACGGAGACGGAGACGGAGACGGAGACGGAGACGGAGACGGAGACGGAGACGGAGACGGAGACGGAGACGGAGACGGAGACGGAGACGGAGACGGAGACGGAGACGGAGACGGAGACGGAGACGGAGACGGAGACGGAGACGGAGACGGAGACGGAGACGGAGACGGAGACGGAGACGGAGACGGAGACGGAGACGGAGACGGAGACGGAGACGGAGACGGAGACGGAGACGGAGACGGAGACGGAGACGGAGACGGAGACGGAGACGGAGACGGAGACGGAGACGGAGACGGAGACGGAGACGGAGACGGAGACGGAGACGGAGACGGAGACGGAGACGGAGACGGAGACGGAGACGGAGACGGAGACGGAGACGGAGACGGAGACGGAGACGGAGACGGAGACGGAGACGGAGACGGAGACGGAGACGGAGACGGAGACGGAGACGGAGACGGAGACGGAGACGGAGACGGAGACGGAGACGGAGACGGAGACGGAGACGGAGACGGAGACGGAGACGGAGACGGAGACGGAGACGGAGACGGAGACGGAGACGGAGACGGAGACGGAGACGGAGACGGAGACGGAGACGGAGACGGAGACGGAGACGGAGACGGAGACGGAGACGGAGACGGAGACGGAGACGGAGACGGAGACGGAGACGGAGACGGAGACGGAGACGGAGACGGAGACGGAGACGGAGACGGAGACGGAGACGGAGACGGAGACGGAGACGGAGACGGAGACGGAGACGGAGACGGAGACGGAGACGGAGACGGAGACGGAGACGGAGACGGAGACGGAGACGGAGACGGAGACGGAGACGGAGACGGAGACGGAGACGGAGACGGAGACGGAGACGGAGACGGAGACGGAGACGGAGACGGAGACGGAGACGGAGACGGAGACGGAGACGGAGACGGAGACGGAGACGGAGACGGAGACGGAGACGGAGACGGAGACGGAGACGGAGACGGAGACGGAGACGGAGACGGAGACGGAGACGGAGACGGAGACGGAGACGGAGACGGAGACGGAGACGGAGACGGAGACGGAGACGGAGACGGAGACGGAGACGGAGACGGAGACGGAGACGGAGACGGAGACGGAGACGGAGACGGAGACGGAGACGGAGACGGAGACGGAGACGGAGACGGAGACGGAGACGGAGACGGAGACGGAGACGGAGACGGAGACGGAGACGGAGACGGAGACGGAGACGGAGACGGAGACGGAGACGGAGACGGAGACGGAGACGGAGACGGAGACGGAGACGGAGACGGAGACGGAGACGGAGACGGAGACGGAGACGGAGACGGAGACGGAGACGGAGACGGAGACGGAGACGGAGACGGAGACGGAGACGGAGACGGAGACGGAGACGGAGACGGAGACGGAGACGGAGACGGAGACGGAGACGGAGACGGAGACGGAGACGGAGACGGAGACGGAGACGGAGACGGAGACGGAGACGGAGACGGAGACGGAGACGGAGACGGAGACGGAGACGGAGACGGAGACGGAGACGGAGACGGAGACGGAGACGGAGACGGAGACGGAGACGGAGACGGAGACGGAGACGGAGACGGAGACGGAGACGGAGACGGAGACGGAGACGGAGACGGAGACGGAGACGGAGACGGAGACGGAGACGGAGACGGAGACGGAGACGGAGACGGAGACGGAGACGGAGACGGAGACGGAGACGGAGACGGAGACGGAGACGGAGACGGAGACGGAGACGGAGACGGAGACGGAGACGGAGACGGAGACGGAGACGGAGACGGAGACGGAGACGGAGACGGAGACGGAGACGGAGACGGAGACGGAGACGGAGACGGAGACGGAGACGGAGACGGAGACGGAGACGGAGACGGAGACGGAGACGGAGACGGAGACGGAGACGGAGACGGAGACGGAGACGGAGACGGAGACGGAGACGGAGACGGAGACGGAGACGGAGACGGAGACGGAGACGGAGACGGAGACGGAGACGGAGACGGAGACGGAGACGGAGACGGAGACGGAGACGGAGACGGAGACGGAGACGGAGACGGAGACGGAGACGGAGACGGAGACGGAGACGGAGACGGAGACGGAGACGGAGACGGAGACGGAGACGGAGACGGAGACGGAGACGGAGACGGAGACGGCGACGGCGACGGCGACGGCGACGGCGACGGCGACGGCGACGGCGACGGTAACGGGAACGGGAACGGGAACGGGAACGGTTACGGTTACGGTTACGGTTACGGTTACGGTTACGGTTACGGTTACGGTTACGGTTACGGTTACGGTTACGGTTACGGTTACGGTTACGGTTACGGTTACGGTTACGGTTACGGTTACGGTTACGGTTACGGTTACGGTTACGGTTACGGTTACGGTTACGGTTACGGTTACGGTTACGGTTACGGTTACGGTTACGGTTACGGTTACGGTTACGGTTACGGTTACGGTTACGGTTACGGTTACGGTTACGGTTACGGTTACGGTTACGGTTACGGTTACGGTTACGGTTACGGTTACGGTTACGGTTACGGTTACGGTTACGGTTACGGTTACGGTTACGGTTACGGTTACGGTTACGGTTACGGTTACGGTTGCGGTTGCGGTTGCGGTTGCGGTTGCGGTTGCGGTTGCGGTTGCGGTTGCGGTTGCGGTTGCGGTTGCGGTTGCGGTTGCGGTTGCGGTTGCGGTTGCGGTTGCGGTTGCGGTTGCGGTTGCGGTTGCGGTTGCGGTTGCGGTTGCGGTTGCGGTTGCGGTTGCGGTTGCGGTTGCGGTTGCGGTTGCGGTTGCGGTTGCGGTTGCGGTTGCGGTTGCGGTTGCGGTTGCGGTTGCGGTTGCGGTTGCGGTTGCGGTTGCGGTTGCGGTTGCGGTTGCGGTTGCGGTTGCGGTTGCGGTTGCGGTTGCGGTTGCGGTTGCGGTTGCGGTTGCGGTTGCGGTTGCGGTTGCGGTTACGGTTACGGTTACGGTTACGGTTACGGTTACGGTTACGGTTACGGTTACGGTTACGGTTACGGTTACGGCACAATTGGCTTTAAGTGTCTAGTAGTTTCCAAATTAATATCTTGGTTGCAAAAAAAAAGTAAAGATAATTTTAGTTGTGAAATTGAATTATTTGATGGCAGAATTGTTTCAGTGGTCAAATTTGCTAGGCACTGACAATGCTAGGCTAGTGGTATGTGGTATCACACGGCCTAAGCATTGAAAAATGAAATGGTTGCTGCTTGGTTGCAATCTGTTCACGGGCAAAGATTGCCTGTCGCGCTGATTTTGCACATCCAAATCCCTGCTTCTTTGTATCCCTGGCCTTGCAGGAATAAACAGAAATGTAGGTCCCGTGTTTAAGCTTGGGGAAAAAAGGTAGGCCAGCTTGATCTGGTTTCGGGATGGGCTGCGTGGTAACTCCCGCTGATCCGATAGCCTGCTCGAGGTATACCTGGTCTTGAACGTTCTGATTGATTATTTGGTATTGTTTCTATTTTCTGTATGTCGCAGAAATCAATGGAAATGAGTTGATACAGTGTCTTCTAAAAGGGTCAACGAATTCCCAACGTTGAAAATGCGTGTCAGAATTCGAAATAGTTGAAGTTTAATTTATGGTAAGTGTTGATATCGAAATAAAATGGGACACAACTAATATTCATATGGAAATTTGAATAGTAAAAATTTCCAATATGATTGTTTTTATCTAGGTCAAAAATTGAAAAAACACCATGTAATTTCTTGCTAGGAATAAATATGCAGTTTATTTACGGCAACTTAGGTCGATTTTAGTTTAACGGGAAAAGATAAAGTTAATACAGCACTTGATATGAATATCGTATAATTGGGTATTATCAAGTAGTACAAAGATACATATAGAATATGAAAATTATCATTCAACTGCATTATCACTTTTACTTTCCATTTGACTGAAAAATCACCGGAAAAAAATATTTTCTCCAATTAGAGAAGAATTATTTCGAAGAATTTGAGCTGCCATCAATTCTCTGTCTATACCCAAATATGACATACAGGGTGGTCAATGAGTGTGGCGAAATTTGATTATCCGTTAGTTCAGAAAGTAAAAAATTCAAATCATACTAGTTGTGCGTGCATCATAGACACTTTTTTTATGAAATATGGTATATATCTTCATCAGACAATTTCTGAACGTCTTCAACAACGACTACGTGAAAAAGGGACTTCCACTAGTCGTCCACTAGTAAAAATAATACTGACACTGGAAGATGAGGTTCTTAATGTGACTAAAGATCGTCTGGAAGATGAGTACAAAAAAAATTCTATCGCACCAAATCTTATCAAAGAACTAACCGGGAAAATTTTCAAATATCATCAATTTGGTCCTAACCGTATTCAATGAGTTCAGAAAATTTTCCCGCGAAAGTTTCCCATCGAAAAGACGTAGGTAGAAATGGAAAAAGTTTTGCAAGAAATCATTCTTATGAACGCATATTTTTGTATTAAGAAAGTTTCTTTCGTCAAGAAGGTCTGGTGAAAAATAGAATGGTGGTTACATATTCCACTCCTGTAAAAGATCACAAAAACATTTAAAAGACATAATTTTTTAGTGTCATTTTTGCAAAATAATTCGTTCTCACGTAATAACTTATCTTTTAATGGTTATTTACGAATACTTAGTATTTAAATAGTGCACATTTTAAATAGCACAAATTTTTTCTATAAAATACCGAAGCCACTAATTAGGTCTTTTCTATCACTCGAGTTACTTCAGGATAGGTGATTAATACATTTTTTTACAAAAACAACTACCGTTAAAAAGCTTAGTTTTTTCTTTTACAAATGTACGTTTTTTGATATATCAATCATTGAGACTGACAAATGATTAATTAATAACCATAAAAACATCCCATGTAGGAGTAAAATATTACATGGACTAAAATAGCAGAATAAAAATTCAGAACTCATTTTCCCACAATTTTGTCAAATATCAGTTACCACAAATGGGCTTATAGTCTAGTCTACAAGTGCCATTTAGACCAACTTTTTTCAGCAGTCTCCGAAAATTATGATTGAGGTGTCATTCGATTCGGAATGACATCCAGATGATTTTTGAAAAAAATTAAGTTCCGCATGAAAAAATTGTAAAAGTTATTAACAATTAACTAAAAAAAAAAGATGGCTTTAGTATTTTGTAAATATCTCAAAAACTAATTAAAATTTTTTAAATCTAAAAAAAGATTCAAAAAGAGGAGGAAATTTCCTAAAACAAAGCTCAATTCCCGGAATTGTAGCATCAATATTTATAATTTTCCCAGAGGGATGAAAATACGGCCGAAAACGGGTACTCTGGCTCGGGCAAGCCACACCCACTTTGGACACTTTAACAATAAAAATTATTTTAAAATACTAAATATGAAAATAAAAAATTGGAAAAATTCAGGCACTAACTGAATAGATTAATGAACAATAATCCGCTTGAAAAAATTTTTAATCACAATTTTTCAATTAGTTAATCAATAGTTAATTAATAATTTTTTTCTGCTTGAACATGAACATTGCAAGTGTGATAATTGTTAAACTATAAATTTAAGATTTTTTTCCTCTTTTGGAGCAATTCTTGAAAGGCTTCAGAATAGAACCCCGTTGAAAAATTAAAAAGTTTTTATTTTTCAGTTTTGTATTAACAATTTTCGTTGTTGCAAAATTAATTACTTAAATTAATCATTGAAAAAAATTTTTTTTTTCAAATATTATCAATAATCCGTTTTTATGTTATCAGGAACTACATAGAAATAATTTTTTTAAATTTTTATCTCTAATTGTTTAAAAAATTGTTATAAACAAATGCGTTGTTTATAAGATAATTGAAATTTTTTTTATGGAATTTCAATCTTTGATACAAATAATGATTTTTAAAAGAAAAATTGTTCCTTAAAAAAATTTTTTTATTGCTTGAAAACGCATTTGTTAATTAACAATTATTTTCTCCCGCTTCTAATTAATATTAAGGAACCATTTTTTTTAAAATCATTATTTGTCTTTCTTCAGAGAGTTAGAGAGAACTTATATTTAAAAATTAAATAAAAAAAAAATAAAAAAAATTTAAAAAAAAAAAAAAAATCATGTCTGTTTTTGTGACAGAAATTAGAATAGAAAAAAAAATATAAGGAAAAAATTTATTTGTTTATAACAAATTGTTTATTGCATAAACAATGAAAAATTAAATAAAATGGAATTTTTTTTTTTATATCAGAAAGAAAGACAAATAATGATTTAAAAAAAAAAATGGTTCCTTAATATTAATTAGAAGCGGGAGAAAATAATTGTTAATTAACAAATGCGTTTTCAAGCAATAAAAAATTTTTTTTAAGGAACAATTTTTCTTTTAAAAATCATTATTTGTATCAAAGATTGAAATTCCATAAAAAAAATTTCAATTATCTTATAAACAACGCATTTGTTTATAACAATTTTTTAAACAATTAGAGATAAAAATTTAAAAAAATTATTTCTATGTAGTTCCTGATAACATAAAAACGGATTATTGATAATATTTAAAAAAAAAAAAATTTTCCAATGATTAATTTAAGTATTTAATTTTGCAACAACGAAAATTGTTAATAAAAAACTGAAAAATAAAAAATTTTTAATTTTTCCAACGGGGTTCTATTCTGAAGCCTTTCAAGAATTGCTCCAAAAGAGGAAAAAAATCTTAAATTTATAGTTTAACAATTATCACACTTGCAATGTTCATGTTCAAGCAGAAAAAAATTATTAATTAACTATTGATTAACTAATTGAAAAATTGTGATAAAAATTTTTTTCAAGCGGATTATTGTTCATTAATCTATTCAGTTAGTGCCTGAATTTTTCCAATTTTTTATTTTCATATTTAGTATTTTAAAATAATTTTTATTGTTAAAGTGTCCAAAGTGGGTGTGGCTTGCCCGAGCCAGAGTACCCGTTTTCGGCCGTATTTTCATCCCTCTGGGAAAATTATAAATATTGATGCTACAATTCCGGGAATTGAGCTTTTTTTTAGGAAATTTCCTCCTCTTTTTGAATCTTTTTTTAGATTTAAAAAATTTTAATTAGTTTTTGAGATATTTACAAAATACTAAAGCCATCTTTTTTTTTAGTTAATTGTTAATAACTTTTACAATTTTTTCATGCGGAACTTCATTTTTTTCAAAAATCATCTGGATGTCATTCCGAATCGAATGACACCTCAATCATAATTTTCGGAGACTGCTGAAAAAAGTTGGTCTAAATGGCACTTGTAGACTAGACTATTAGTACGAAACCATATCTTGAACGTTTCTAAAAATTTCAAAAAATTCTGAATAAATAGAATGCAATAGACCTTGAAAAAATTGGGGCATTGTGATTCCGCTTGACATCGTTTTGATACTCAATACAGCACATTCATCACAAATACATTTGTTGATCCAAAAGTAAAGCGTTCATGTGTGTACAATTTTTACCCACTTTGCAAAAATAGGTTCATCGACTTTTGAACTGAGGACTGCATTAAATGGATGTTACTAAGATTTCAAGATATCCTTGTATCAAACCCCATATTACATAAGGCATAGATCAGCCCAATTAAATATACGGTGCGTTACGCTTTTCGCTTTTGGTCATAACATTGTTCTTCATTGTTCTGTATTGTTGAAATGTTGATGCATGTAACATATTTCTGCTCTCTTTCTGGTAATTATCGATCTTCGTACGTGTATTATTAATTGGCCCACTTTTAAACTATTGCGTTAAATTCATCTTTCCAGCAAATTATACCTCGCCTTTCTACAGTGTGGTCTATCATTTCAATGCCGAATTTCAAGGACATTTAAAAAAATCAAATGTTGCTTTAATCAGATACTATAAAAACAATTCAATGGTTTGAATTTGGAAATGGAATACTTGGAAAAAAGTACAAAACTTTGAAAAATGTAAAAACTTGCAATCAATTCTCCATCACAAAAATATAAAAAACACATAATTATTATTACAATTTTCGGCCAATATAGGTCAGGTGAATCCAAATTCATTAAAAATTTTACTTCTCAAAGTTGGGCAAAATTTAGGACAGAGTTTAGAGCAAAGTGAGCGAAGTTGAAAAACATTTTCATTATAATTTTGGCAGCCAAAAAAGTGTGGCAGAGCTGAAACGCTTTCCTGGAAAGAAAGGCGAGAAAAAATCGTGAGGTGAAAATAAGCCATCGTACTGATATTTGATAGACAGATGATATTTGATGTCCATAAAGTATACAGGGTGGTCAAAAATTATTTTCAATACATTTTTTTATTAAATTTTTCAATGGTTTCCAAATGGAGAACAACCCCAATTTTATGCTGGTACAATTCGTTTAGCAAAAATACTCCCATGCGGTGGTATGGCGGCCATTGGGAACCGTCGGGAACGTATGGCAAGGTGATTTCCGTGAATGGCTACTCGGCGATGATTAGCTATTAGACCCCTGAAGAACCGCCAAACTGGTACAAATGACCTAATATTTTGTGTCACCATCTCCCGGTCTACGACGAGCAATGTCATATTCATTTAGTTCGTGCACTAAGCAAATTTTGTAGGGATGGATGTATTTCTTTAATACCCGTTGGACACACCAGTCGCAATGGCCAATTGTCTTGTATTATCTACTGCAACTTGCCCCAATACTGCTTTCTCGGTAGGTCCATTTAGTACTCGATTTTCAAGCTGTCTCTTTTTATTATGAAACGAACCTGTTTCAAAAAAATTTTGTTACCAATTCGCGAACAATTTTTCCAGAGGTATGTTTGTCAGAATACCGTTGGTTAAACAACAACTCCGCGACCCGATTTCAACATTCATTGTTTTATGAATGAAAGTTCAATAAATTCCACTCTTTCTGCAATTGAACACACCATAAAAAAAAAAACAATTTTTGAACACTTAACCACGACAGGAATCAAGCAACTACTCGACCTAATTCAAACTTGAAGAAAGAAGCCCGATAAGTTTATATTCACTGACATACCTAAGCCTCAAAAATCTGCAAATCGGCAAAAACAGCGAATTTATTTGGAGGAATTTATATCTATATTACCTACGACAAGTTTAAAAGTACAATTTGATCGATTTTTGCATTTTTCGTCATACATTTTTGTTGGGATTTGATCGCTCCATATTTTCTAAAAGAGTGTATCGATTTTCAAAAACTACGTAGCACTGTATGGGGAAAGACAAGCACCTTTAATGTGGTGTACGTTTGAAAAAATTTTTGGATGAAGTTTTACTATGCTTTTTTGCCGGAAAATTCTTTCCCACCCTTTAGTGCCTCGCGGTACTTTTTGATTGGCCACCTTGTATAAATAATCATCAAGAAAAACTGGTCAATATTTCAGTGGAAAAATGGTTTTCAGGAGGGATTACTTTCAATAATTTATCAAACTGTAGAATTGATTCAAGTCGTTAAATTTTTCATTTCATGTATTATGTCACGAAATCAATATGTTCTTTTTTGTGAAAGAATACGGGATACTCTTTTCTCTAAACGTTTCCACCAAGTGGAAAAATAAAGAAAAACATCTGTCAGAAAACAACTACTTTCCTGGCTAATACCACGACGAACATTGAACTACATCTGACAGATATTCGTGCAACGTTCTTCCAAGAAGATCCAATTGCAAGTGCTTGCATATAAGAAGACCTCCCGATCGTTTACAATATAAATTACTGTTCATGTTTTGAATTGTGAGGGGGTAGATTTGTAGTATTTTGAGTTAATATGAATTCCTTGAAATTTGTTTTCTTGAATGGAGTTTTTGATGAAATTTAGAAAAAAGTTTGTTAAAAAAGTTACAAAAACTCCAATTATACCGGGTGACCAAGAGCTGAGGTACGCCCCCCAATTTTTCTAAAGTTCCAAAGATACAGGTTTCAAATTTAGTACGTCGATATATTACCCAAATACGCATATTTTTACTCCATTACCGAAAATTCCGGTTTACCCGGAAGTGACAGCAAACTTTTTTTCAAATGATACCATGTACATTTTTTTTCCATTATCCGGAACAACACGCAATTTGTAATAACACTGTTCTTCAAAATTGAAAATCGGTTGGAAAATGGCGGAGATACAGTTTATTGTTCAATCGAACAAAGTTGGCCATGAACATCAAACTCAAATCATCACAACTGACGAACGTTAACGAGAGGAAGTTTCGAGGTAATATACAGCTGAAAATTGAGCTTTTCACCTAATTGCAGAAACCATATTTTCCAAAAATTATCAAAAATTTCCTCAAAACGGAGTAGTACCCATAAAGAAATGCTCACAACTGCCATTTTCATATGGCAATATAATCTTTTCACATTGTCGTATTGAAAAATGATGAATCATCAGATTACTGGAATGAAAATATTTGTTTTTTGGTTAGCTTTCGTAGGTTCAAGCTGCCTCTGTTTAAGAATATTCAATTTTGAGAACACTCATAATGAAACATCCCGTATCTTCGATTCCTTTCAGAATTCTCCGAAACTTTTAACACGATTATTTGGATAATTCAAAACTTTTCAATGCGACAATATAAAAAGAGTACTTATGTTGCTATTTGAGAAATGGCAGTTGTGAGCATTTCTATATGGGTACTGCTCCGTTTTGAGGAAATTTTTGATAATTGTTGGAAAATATGGTTGCTGCAATTACATGAGAAGCCCCATTTTCAGCTGTATCTTACCTCGAACCTTCCCCTCGTAAATGTTGACACCGTTCGTCAATTGTGATGATTTTAGTTTGATGTTCATGGCCAACTTTATTCGATTGAACAATCAACTGTATCTCCGTCATTTTTCAACCGATTTTCAATTTTGAAGAATAGTGTTATCACAAATTGCGTGTTTTTCCGGAAAATGAAAAAAATTGTACATGGTGTAGTTTGAAATAAAAAGTTTGTGGTCACTTTTAGTTAAACCGGAAAAAACCAAATTTAACACCTATATCTTCAAAACTATAGAAAAACTTGGGGGCGTACCTCACCTCTTAGTCACCCGGTATATTATATTGTTGCTTGATTAAAAAAAAGGAAATAGACGCCTGCCTATATGTATTTTTTATTTTATTTTCATAAATCTCCTTGATAATGTAAAAGTAATAAAAAACTTAGAGGGAAGAAAATTTTTGTTCTCATGGAGAAACAATGTTTTTCTGCGGGAAGGAAGAAAGTACCATTTTCCTCCTCCCTTATTCAAGGTCGAAAATGAAGTTTTCTGATAAGGTAACGGAGAAAATAATCAACTCACCTGAGATGCGATCATCCACATCCCCTCAAGTAACCACTCGATCCTCAGTGATCACCTTGTATAAGAGCACGTTGATCGATGATCGATTTGCACAAACTGAACAGCGAATTCCTTCAGTAATGGGACTTGCACCTTTCACTTCGCGTAACCGACTCAAGTGCTCGGTGGTCAGAAGTGAAAAGAAATGTTGACTTCGCGACTCTCACACGAAATAATTGCAGTTGGGAGCGTTTAACGAAAGTTTTTGTTGGATTGGAAGCAAGTTCCATTATTGATAAGACCACTTAAACTTCTTGGGTATCAAACTTATGTAGAATCGGCTGATTTCTAATTTGTTTGGGCTGTTTTCGAAGTACTGGTTGTTGAAGCTGGATGATAATAGGAGAAGTCACTGAATTCCAAATTAAATAATAATATTACAAGGATGCAATTAATGCATAATATAATGACCCTTGCTGAAGTTAGTGGCATTTAAATACTGTTGGTCCATTTAAAAAAAACTTTTACAAGTTATGGGACAAGTCACGAAAAAACTCGTACAAGTAAAAATATAAAAATTTGTTAATTTTACAATTCAAAACATAATATATACATAAATAGTACACATATACTTATACTAATATATACATACATAACATTTTAAAACATTGAGATCCGAAGACAACAAATCGACTTTATTCAAAATAATCATCATCGTATAGTAAGCTCGGGTAAGTGTGACCGTGATTTTCATCAGTTCGCATCGAATTTAATCCTTCTGATGAACCTGAACTAATATAACAATGAAATTTTTGCAGGTATTTACTTCGAAGGTCAGTCTTTGTAATACGCTACAGAAAACTGTTGAAAAACGTATTCTATGAATTTTATTTATATATTCAGATATACATCTCCATAGGTCACACTTTCCAGTAAATTTGGGGCAAGTGTGATTCTGTCCAAATTTAAAGATTTTAGTGCACGTAAAAATCTCTCTTTGGGGCAGGTGTGAGTAAACAGTAGAGGAACTTTTACCACAATTTATTTGTTTCGAGATATCTTTATTCAAAACATAGTTAGGAACTTT
Organism: Chrysolina americana; assembly: GCA_958502065.1. Taxonomy (NCBI): domain Eukaryota; kingdom Metazoa; phylum Arthropoda; class Insecta; order Coleoptera; family Chrysomelidae; genus Chrysolina; species Chrysolina americana. The sequence continues at coordinate 93,632,352 of OY293413.1, read as the reverse complement.
TTAATATTGAATTTGAAATGCCCCATTGGAAAAAAACAAAAAATAATCCTGAAAGTGAACATTTGTTGAAAAGAAAAATTTACAGGTAGAAATCTGAAAATTCGAATGAGAATTTCATTGATCCCCATCTTCTGACGAGTGGTGATGGATGCAAAGTTGTTATTTCATCCTCAGAAAGTGTATCAATATCTTTCACATCTGGCCAGGTATATTGTTTGGCTCTCTGAGATTTCCGTATATAATTTCATACTATAGCTGAAAAAATATTACTGTTTAGATTGGCCAAATGAACCAGGTTCCCACTCACCCCGACAGATAGGTCACACTATCCCCAATAAAATTTAATTTCGGGGTAAGTGTGAAATACAATGAAAAAATGTAAAAAAAACAACTTTATGAAAAAACAACCAATCTATAGTCAGATTCATTGTTTAGGTAGAAGAAAAGTGTATAAAATGGATTCTTACCTTAAATTTTAACAATACACTCAAAGCTTGAAATAAACTCGTTATACTCGTTCGGGTTGATGAATTGTAGGTTAGAAAATTGGGGAAAATATTTGGATTTCATAAGATCTCTTTTGTATTTTATATGATGGTTATGGATTCATTATGAGTGTAGGCTATTCGTCAATAGATGGCATTGGGCTGTCGCCCGGTTTAGCGAAGATAGCGAGCAAACTCACACTTGCCTCAAATTCACACTTACCCGAGCTTACCTTATCAATATTGTAAGGACTTGAAGAAACATTAGCCATAGTCCTTAATATTCTTTTTTATGTAATGAAAATAACTGTCATAGAAGATGAATGACCCCAGATTAAAATATCATAAAGTAGTCTGGATTGAATTTGACCATAATAAAATAACAGTAATGCTTGTCTATCTAGAAATTTTCTTGAAACTCTAATTTGATAAAATTTGCTATTCTGATTTTTCATGAGATTTACACAATGAGTGGTGAATGATAGGTTGGTATCAAAATATATTCCTAAAAATTTAACACAGTTTGATTGTCCTATTGCTTTATTATTTATAATTATCTAGTTCTATTGTACCTTCACGAAGACGATTTTGAAAAGATATTGCGTTTTGCGTGGGTTCAGAAATTAGAAATGGCTAGATAACCGCCTAAAGAAATTTTGGAGAGTGGAGTGAATAGTAGGTATCCTGTAGAATACTCACATTCTTTTCTCGGAAGAAAAGTGTTGTGTCGTTAGCATATAAACAAGAGAATGCCGTATTGGAATTACAGGCAACTCATCAATATAGAATACAAACAACACCGGTCCCAAAACAGAGCCCCGAGATACTCCTATTCCATTGAGCCTTGGTGTCGATTCAAACTGAGTTTGAATATTTTCGATTACATGATTTCTTTCAACACTTTGCGTGCGATTTTGGAAATACGATTTGAACCAATCTTGAGGTTTTTTCTCATTCCGAAATTATTAAGTTTTTGCAATAAAACGTCATGTTGCATGCAGTCAAAAGCTCAACTCATATCAGAGTCGCAGTATTCCATATGGTGATAGATGAGAGGATGATTTATGATTTTATCAGCTCTACAAAATGATTATGGCACTTACACAGGGTGTTCAGTTTTTCAGTTTTCCGGTTTCTACATGGGAAATAAAAGGTATATGTGAATTTTTTTATGAAAATATTGACGGTTTTGGAAATTTTCCACACAATAGTTTTTTAAAAGAAGTTTTGCCAAGTTTCACTAAAGTTCGTTTTTGGTCAAATATTTTACGTTGGTGACTTTCTCAAACGATATATCTAGATTAGTTTTGGGGCTTCTGTGCCATAAGCATCTACACCGCTACTTTTGCAGATCTATTGTGTGTAATATATCTAAAATCGACCTTTGATTTACAGGGTGCGAAAATAGCTTGCATTGTAAATGAAAATGTGCGAAATCTTCTTCAATTAAATGAATCACCCTGTACATTATAGATCCATAAGAAGCACCCACAAAGGGTTTACAAATTTCATAATATTTCCTATGGTTGAAATCAATAGTATTTTAAGATTGCTCCTATTTCATTTTTTGAAACAGAGAATGATGCTGCTACCCACATTATTTTTGCATAGCGTTCTCATAGAAATTCATAAAAAATCAGCTTCATTGAAGAAGCAATCAGATATTCATGAGTATAACACTGGACAAAATCGAACAATTCGCTATCTTTTGAATAAATCACAAGAATACACTCTGGATTTCAACGTTTACATCTCTTCACCCGATAATTAAAAAATTCTCAGTTTAACCAAATTCAAAAAAACAATAAAAAAATTATCTTTTGAGTTTTTGCTCCTATTCTGTCAAAGAACTGTTGTTACGATCCTCTTCGTCTATCTATACTTCGTGCTGGAATTGGTACCACATTTGATGGAAAAGAAAAACACCTTATGACCTGAAGAAGCTGATTATTTTCTACAATACCTACCAAGTACTATTCAGTATCTGGCTCCCAGATATTGAAAGTGAAGAAACCGGTACAACTAACTCCTCAGCCACACTTGCAAAAATCTATCAACGTACAAGGAGTTCCAAGAAGTGGTGTCTGTCACGATAATATATGGTAACAGTTTTATATTCTAGTTGACGGACGCTTGTTTGATTCGTGTCGGTGTTATACTTCTTCAGTCCCGAAATGAAGAGGTTGAGGGTCAATTTTAAAAAACATTTAACATTTTACATTTAGGAATCTATGAATGTTGATTGGCCCTATTGAATAACACAGATTCTTGAATCTTAAGTAATAGGTAGATGTTCAATCTTTTTATAAATTGACCCTGAAGCATCTTCATGAACCGGATGTAGAAATAATTAGCAGAATTCAAACAAATGGGTGTGAAATTACTCAAGAATTTTGGATAAACTTGAGACCCCAATAGACGCTAATCTGGATCATTGCTAAGCAACGAACTCTCCTGGATCAAAAACGTCTCGGAACCTAGCTGTCAAATGTCAAAATTGGCCCCTATCGTTTATTTATATACATTTTAGACAGTAAATAAATACACGCTCATATACAAACAGGAAGAGGGGGGACCGTAAGGAAAGTTTTAGTTTTCATAGCCCAGCCAACAGCCTCATTATGGACAATTTCACGTCGCATGCAATGAACACATACTTTTTGCACTTGTTGCATATGTAATTATCAATTCAGTTCCTAAAATATCCAGCTATTGTAGTAGTTGAGCCATTATCTGTAGAAAAATTGTATTGGAGTGTGCAGAAACATTTCATAATAATTTGTGGCATTCAATTTCTTGTTTATATAATTATGACAAGGTCTAATTTTTTGTGATCTTATTTTTTTATTAGCCTAGTTTCTTTTTTACCGTCGTGTTTGTCTCTCAACATCTTCAAGGCTGAATTAGTTGAAAATATCATTAGGAAAATTGGCATAATTGGAAGATATAATGCAAGTAAATGAAAAATATCTTAGTTGATGCTTGAAACAAAAATAATTTAATTTTCGGTAGTAAAAATAACGTGAGGACTGACTAAAAAACGACTATACACTCAGACAGACACCGACGCATTTTGAGAAAACAATAAATGAAACAACGAGAAATTAACTAACTTACCTTGAGATTTTGGAGATGTTAGCTTTTTTGGCTCACTGACCTTACTACCACAAAAATCTTGTGACAGGTATGAAAACAGATTTTCAAAAAATGGTTTTTCAAGTGTGTAGGAGGAAAAATCATGTGTATTACATGAAAGTAAGGTGCCTTTTCCTCCCTTGGATGTTTACTGCCCTCCGGTTCGCGTCGGGTAGTGAACTACTTCCTGCGGGAGAAATGATGTCACTTTTCTCCCTAATAACACAAATAGCTATATACAGTGTGACCCATTTTTAATGGAAACACCCCCCTAAAATTTGAAGTTGTAAACCAATTACAATATTTTTTTTTGAAATGTCAAGTACTGAAAGGTCTACATTTGACAAAATTTGAAATGTTTGTTCCAATTTTCAGGGTATACTACGATTTTTTTTCTTAGTCGAAAATCGGGATTTTTTATTAGCGATCTTTTTATTGAAAAAAACACTACGCCACTGGATTCAGAGTGCCTGTAAACATGTGTGACCAAAATTCCATAAAAAATATTCATTAAATAACAAAGTTATGACAACTTAGAAATCCGAAAACTCACACAGCTAACATCCTATATTAACAGATATAGCCATGAGAATATTTTTTTTATGATTTCAACAATAAAGTGGCTCCAGATGGAAAAAAATCAAATAGGGTAAATTTTTTTAATGAAAATAATGGAATTACATTCACACAATTCAACTAATAATGAAGCAAAAAAATTTAATAAACGTAACTATGATAAATAATTAATCAAATGTTTCGATTCAGTGCAACAATTAATTCTAACTCATATTCTAGTATTCCTACTGATCCACCATGTATTTCTATACATTTGTCGTAACGCTTACGAATGTTTCTGATTACGTTCCTCAGTTCTTGAGGGGTAATATCTGCACATACCTGTCGAATTCTTGCACAAAGTTCATTATTATCTGTTGATCGGTTTTTGTAAAACTTTTGTGTGAGAAATACCCAGAGGGATAAGTCCAAAACTGTGAGGTCTGGAGATCTGGGTGGCCACTCTATAAACGGACTACCACGGCCTATCCATCGGTTTGGAAAATGTTCGTTAAGCCATTGCCTCACAGCTCTGGCATAATGAACTGAACACTCATAAAACTGGACAATTGAATTGATCGTTCATTGATTGGCAGCTCGTGAATAGCATCCCAAAAATCTGTGTTTAAAAATTCTAGAAACCTCTGCGCATTAACGTTTTCGTCAAGACGTTGATTTTTTGGGAATACTGGCTTTTACAGTTTATTACTCAGTTAGGAGTATACGCTGCCCAATAACGATAATTCTGTGATAACACTACTCCATTTGTAGTGAAAGTGGCTTCGTCGGTATATAAAATATTTTGTAGGAAATTTATATTGTTTAAATATTCCCCTTGGGCCCATAAACAATATTCCAGACGTCTTGCTTCGTCGCCTTCTTGCAGTGTGTGTAAAAATTTTGGCTTGAAATGTTTAATATTCTTCGCCTTGAGACATCTCCGAATAGTTTCTCGTGGAATATTCAAATCTAAAGTGGCATTCCTTATATTGGCATTAGGATTATTTCCGAAATGATCTAAAATGATTTGATCATTCCTGTCATTCCGGTTTCGTTTTTATACATGATTACTTTTTATACTGCACCAGTTTCGTTGAATATTGTATTTATTTTATTTACCGTACCGCAGCTAATACGAGGACGATCTGGATGTCTCTCATTAAATACTCTACAAACCTCTCTAGCACTTCTAACGTCATCTCCCGAAAGGCGTACAATTTCAATGTTCTCTCTTGCAGCCATGACACAAAATAATTCGAAGAACTGTAAGGTGAATATTGTTGAAAGTACACTTAAATCTTTCACAAGTGTCAAACTGTAATATCATTTCCATGGCAACTACGATTTAAATTGAAAAATCTATTAGGTCGCAGTTTTAGTTAATTTGCGTGAAAACTTGAATGTAATTCCATTATTTTCATTGAAAATATTTACGCTATTTGATTTTTTTTCATCTGATGGCACTTTATATTTTTGAGTTGTCATAACTTTGTTATTAATGAATATATTTTCATGGAATTTTGGTCACACCTGTTAAGAGGCACTGTGAATCCAGTGGCGTAGTGATGTTTTCAATAAAAAAATCGCTATTGAAAAATCCTGATTTTCAACTAAGGAAAAATTTCGTAGTATGCCCTGAAAACTGGAATAAACATTTTAAATTTAGTCCCACGGTAGACCTTTTAGTAACTGACATTTAAAAAAAAAGTAATACTTCAAATTTTAGGGGGGTGTTTTCATTAAAAATGGGTCACACTGTATGTGATGCTCACACATATGAGTACTTGATTATAATTATTATTATTGCTATTCATAGTTGTGAAAAGTCTGTAAAGTCTAGTGTCTAGTCCTTTTCAATTATTCTTATGAAAACGCAAAGTGGAGATTAAATTAGAATGCGAATAATATAACAATAGATATATGAAAATACAATGAAAACAGAAAGTACGATGACGTTTTCAAGGTCTGGGCTAAGTAGGCGTGAAGATGCTTAGCAAGTTTCATTAACATTGTAACCTGCTTTACACGTCGAAGAAAGTGCGTGGCGAGATTCTCGATTCTTGCAGATGTCTGGTTCACGTTATTTTACCTTCTACTTTCTACGGAGCCACCTTTGAACTCATTCACGATCGATTTTCAAACCTATTTTGAGCTTGATGTTCTGTATACATGGTGAATATTATCGCAAAAGCCTGATCTATATTTAAGAGGAGAAAAGTGATTTTTTTTAACGACCACAGGTGTGTTGTGCTATATCAGTTTAACAAGCATCAAATTCTTCATGAAAATATGTTTTGTTTGTTGAGGAGTATCGGTTTTTCATGTATCTAAGTGTTGAAATGAACTCTCAATAGGATATCACTAGAATTTACAAATCTAGTTTCTTTAAGTTTCTTCAAAGTTTTGAAAATGAGTTCCAAGACGATCTGCCAAAAGACCTCGCTGGATAAATCAAGAGAGCGATATGAAGAGGACAAAAAATGGTTGGAAGAGCTCGAAAAAAAAAACTGTCCGAATATGCCACCCCCGTACTTTTTCCACAGCGAGCAAGAGAATCAAAACCAGCAACATTATGGAGCAAGTAGAGTATGTCACGAACAGTTCTGAACGTTAGGAGAAATAAAGACATGAACTATCCAAAATTGTTAACATTCATCAAAAAAAAGGCAGCGAATAAGCACCAAAGAAATCTCTGACTTTTGAAAGAGATGAACTCTCGAAATGTTTGACAGAAGCCTTGGATGGTGATAATTCGCCTATGAACGTAAGCTCCATTATTTCGTTATTCATTAGTTTTTGCAGAGGTGAAATTTATAAAATTGGATAGTCAAGAAATGGTTGTATGAATGGTCGTCTAAATTATATTTTATATATACAGTGTGTCCCGCTTTTCATGAATACACCCTAATATCTCAGTTATTAATAATGCGATTTTCTTGAAATTTTGGCGGTGATTATATGTTAGGTAAATGAAGTATTTTGGCATAGTGAACATTTCCATCGACAATAGGCGTGCGGTGTGGGGGGTAAAAAAAGCTGTTTTTTGGGAAAAGGATATTAGGGCTCATTTTACATAACTGTTTTTATCAGAATTAGAATCAGCATCCCCAAAAACCCCCCAATCCATATTTTCGAAATCTCAAGAGCTGATTTGAGGAGAAAAAAAATAAATTCACTTTTTTCGTCAATGCACCCGAATATCAGTTATTAGCGATTTTCTTGAGATTTTGGTGGTGATTTTATGTTAGAAAAATGATGCATTTGGCATAGTGATCATATTCATTCACCATTGGCGTGCGAAGTTTGGGAGAGAAAAAAGGCATTTTTTGAGAAATGAATATTAATGCTTATTTAAGACAACTTTTCTTATCAGATTCGGAATCAGCATCCCCAAAAACCCTTTAGTTAATATTTTCAACATCTCAAGAGCTGATTTGAACAAAAAAAAAAGTTTAAGTCTTTTTTTTAATAAGTTCTTTATTTGTAACAGTGGTATCAAAATTACGAATTACTTTATTTTAGATTCTTGTGTTTTCAACATAACTACCTTCTGAAACAATACACTTTTCAACAATTCTTCTCAAACGTACATTCACTTTTCTTAAAGTTTGGGGAGTTATTTCCTGACACGCTTGCCTTATTGCAAAGTAAAGTTCCTCTCTATTACGCGGCCGAGTAGCATACACTTTATTCTTCAATTGCCCCCAAACTAAAAAGTCACAAGGGGTAATATCTGGCGATCTAGGGGGCCATGGTTCCAAAGGAGAATTTCTACCTATCCACTTCATAGGGAAAATTGCATTTAAAAAGTTCCGAACTATCCCAGAATTGTGTGCGGAGGCCCCATCTAATTGAAAGATTCAGTTTTGTCTTGGTGCTAATGGCAATTCCATGAAAAAATCATAGAGACCATTTTGTAAAAAATTTAGAAAGTTTTGTCCGGTCAGGTTATCCAGGAAATAAGGGCCAACAATCCGTTCGTTGAATATGCCACACCACACTTAACTTTTTCACTGTATTGGTTTTTACAATGAATTACCCAATTCAGATTTTCAGCTGCCCAAAACCTACAATTTTGACTAGACACCACACCGTTTGTTGTAAACGTTGCCTCGTCAGTAAACATCATGTTCTTCAGAAAAAGTCTGTCGTTAAGATAGTTACCCTGAAACCATAAGCAAAATTCAAACTGTCGTTCAAAATCACCATTTATCAGAGTATGTAGAAATTTTGGTTTAAATACCCTAATCCTGTTGCGTTTCAAACATCTCCATACTTTGTTTTTCGTTAAATTCATTGTCCTCGCAACTGCCCTTACAGTACCATTTGGGTTGTTTCGAAATTCTGCTAAGATACGTTCGTCGTCTGGATAGTGTCTTTGATTTCAATTGTACCTCCCTAGTCTTATTTTGAAAACGGCTCCAGTCCTTGCGAACAATCTGTTGATTTTGGCAACGGTATCGTGAGAAATTGGTTCTCGATCATGATGCCTTCCATTGAATATTCCAGTAACTTGACGCGTAGATCTTTCATTATTACCAAATAAGCGGATAATCTCTACTTTTTCTCCAATTGTAAGAACTACTCTTCGGTTGTGTGCCATTTTATTAACAGTTAAGTAACACTGCTTGACTTATTGACATTTCGTACTGATTACCGATGTCAAACAAAAACTTTTGTTTCAAAGCACTCTTTCATTAATTTGCATGAAAACTCAAATCGGCAAAGTGTGCGTATCTTCGGAAATACCTAAATTGTAGTATAAAGGCAGTTGCAAACGATACAGAATATAAGGAAAAGAAGGTGTTTGAAATTTAATATAGGATTAGGGCATTTGAAATAAAAAGTTAGAAATAAACAATCTATTGAAAAAAAGTGAATTTAATTTTGTTTTCTAATCAAATCAGCTCTCGAGATTTCGAAAATATGAATTGAGGGGTTTTTGCGGTCGCTGATTCCAAATCTGATAAAAAAAAAATTGTCTAAAATGAGCCCCTTATATCCTTGGAGAAGAAGTGGAGATTATCCGATTATTTGGTAATAATGAAAGATGTACGCGTCAGGTTGCTGGAATATTCAATGGTAGGCATCATGATCGAGAACCAATTTCTCACGATACCGTTGCCAAAATCAACAGATTGTTCGCAAGGACTGGAGCGGTTTTTAAAATAAGATCAGGGAGGTACAATTTAAATCAAAGACACTATCCAGACGACGAACGTATCTTAGCAGAATTTCGAAACAACCCAAATGGTACTGTAAGGGCAGTTGTGAGGACAATGAATTCAACGAAAAACAAAGTATAGAGATGTTTGAAACGCAAACGGATTAGGGCATTTAAACCTACATTTCCACATACCGTGTTAAATGGATATTTTGAAAGACGGTTTGAATTTTGCTTACAAGGACTTATTGAAAAAAGAGTTGAATAATTTTTTATTCAAATCAGCTCTTGAGATGTTGAAAATATGAATTAAAGGGTTTTTGGGGATGCTGATTCTAATTCTGATAAAAAAAGTTATCTAAAATTCAAAGAAAAGTTGTCTTAAATAAGCATTAATATTCATTTCTCAAAAAATGCCTTTTTTCTCTCCCCAACTTCGCACGCCAATGGTGAATGAATATGATCACTATGCCAAATGCTTCATTTTTCAAAAATAAAATCACCACCAAAATCTCAAGAAAATCGCTAATAACTGATATTCAGGTGCATTGACGAAAAAAGTGAATTTATTTTCTTTTTCTCCTCAAATCAGCTTGAGATTTCGAAAATATGGATTGGGGGGTTTTTGGGGATGCTGATTCTAATTCTGATAAAAAAAGTTATCTAAAATGAGCCCTAATATCCTTTTCCCAAAAAAACAGCTTATTTTTACCCCCCCCACAGCGCACGCCTATGGTCGATGAAAATGTTCACTATGCCAAAATACTTCATTTACCTAACATATAATCACCACCAAAATTTCAAGAAAATCGCATTATTAATAACTGAGATATTAGGGTGTATTCATGAAAAGCGGGACACACTGTATATATATATATGAAAACTAAAAGTTCGGGTTTTCAAATATCTGACCGCGGAAACCTATCTGAACACATATATATATATATATATATATATATATATATATATATATATATATATATATATATATATATATATATATATATATATATATATATATATATATATATATATATACTAAAAATATAAAAATTCCAGACAAGCCAAAACATTGCCCTCTAGATTTTTTGTGAACTACTATAAAGGACAATCATCTGACAATGTAATCGGAAAGAATACAATGGCTTACATTCCATTTGAAATTGCAACATTTTTGAAATTAAGAAAGCCCCAAAGTTATACCGGCCATTGCTTCCGAAGAGCTTCGGCTACGCTGCTCGTCAATGCACCAAGTCACCATGGTGACATTTAAGCAGTATGGAGGTTGGGAGTCAGGGAAGATTGCTGAGGGATATGTCGCAGAATCATCGACAAGTGAAATCATTACTAGTCCGTAATTCACTTCACTGCCAATTTCTTTTAGGAATCACGTTGGAAACTTTGAACTTTGTGTCGATAGCCCTTCCTTCTTTGGAAAGACCTTGCAAGCAGCCACACTGCTTCTATAATGAGTAATCATCTAGAAGGAGTGGTTAATATTTCAGCAGAAAATTACTTTTCAGTAACAATAACTTCCAAGAATTTGACGAACTATACAATTATTAATCGTTCAATTTTTCATCATATGTATTTTATAGTTATATAATTAAAAAAAGAAGAAATAGACGCTTATATGTATATTTATTCCATTTTCAGAAATATCCTTCTCACAAAATTAAACAGACGAGGAATGAATACTGTTGCTTATGTGAACGTATTGAAAAATTAGAGGGAGAAACATTTTTGTTACAAATAGGACTGGTAAAAAACTGAAGGGAAACGGGAACTCTTCAACTCGGGAACGGGTGAAGATAGAACAATTCAGTGAACTTCATTCTATTCAGATTATTCAAAATCAGTGAAATTTTTTAGTTTCGAGTCAACAAACTCAAAGAAAAATTATTCAAAAAATCGAAAGAAATTGAAAAGAGTAGACCCCTAACAATCATGAAAAATAGAAAATCGGCAGATTCACTTGAAATCTTCACTATATGCGTAAAACTCCATGCAGTTTTCATAAAAAATGTCACGAATGGGACTGGAAGAAAATATGGATGGTAATGACTCCGTCCCACTCCAGATGAACTCATCAATTCGGGAACGGTTGAAGAGAGAGCAATTCTGCGTATGCCAATCGATTCTGAATGATTAAAAAATCTAGAAATGTCCAAATATTATTAAAATTAAGAAATCGGCAGATTTACTCACAATGCGCACTAGTAATTTCATGCAGATTTTGAAAATATATGAATTGTTCATGCTCAAATTCAAGGTTTGGCATTTAAAAAGAATGAGTACAATGTAAAAATTTTCAAGAATGGAAGTAGAATAAAATTTGATAGAAATTACTCCTCTCTCCCTCCAAATGAACTGAATGAATCCAATCAATACAATCTTTTCATTTTGTATTTCACTAATGCATGTAGGTATGTTACAAATTTTGATAAAACATGTGAAATGAAAATAAAGGGTTTACAAGAAAAATTTGACCCAAATGTTTTGTGTATTTTAAAGTACAATAAAATTTTCTTTTTTATTTATAATGACACACTAAATGCTGAGAGATATCTCCAAATATTAACGACGACTGTTAGTGATTTCCTCGAAAATTTGCCGTTAGAGGAATATAGGAATTCGTGGTTTCAACTGGACGGAGCACCAAGAAGTGTCCAGGGAACTTTAGAAAATAATTGACGATCGTTGGTTCAGGCATTAAGGGCAATAGGATTGGCCACCGAGATCACCAGATCTCACGCTGCTTGGCTTTTTTTATGGTTTGTTTTAAAATAAATGGTGTACAGTACTCCAGTACCTTCCAAAGGAGAACTGCGACGGCGAATATTGCGGTGTATTGAAGATATGGATCCCTATGAAATTGAAAAAGCAATCACGAGAACATTTCCAGCATTTATTTTGTAAATGTGATATTTTGTTTACAATTTTGATATTTTTATTCTTCCTAATTCTGTTATTTATTCTTTCACATGTTATAGACAAGTAAATCTAGCTTTTTGCCTAAAAATGCGAGATAAAAAGCTGATTTTTGGTACAGTTTTTCCCTCGAAAGTTTGAGCCATCATAGATAGTTAAGAAAATTATTTTGTAATCTTACAAACTTCCTCTCGTTCATTGGTGTTAATTCAGGATATATTTGGTTAAATTTTCTGCATGTTCTGACAATGATTTGATCACAATATCTGTTTATAATAAATAATTTCATAAGAACTCCCGTTGAATATTCAATACTTGCATTCATTCAAGGAAGATCCTTTGAAACGATGTCAATAACTATTTATTAACTACATATAAAAGTCACCGAACTGTCATAAATTTGATATTTTCACGGCTACCTAAAATTAAATTCGTTAAAAAACAATATTTCCTTAAAAAGCGGCTTTATTAAGAAAACTTGATGATTTAGGTATAAGGACATGGTATATCATCTTAAAGAATTCCTCTTCATCTTTCAATTTATCGAGTAATATACAGGGGGTTTCATTTGAAGAAACGAACTTTTGACCACTTTCATGCAAAACGGAAATAATAGTAATTTCAGCGGGCCCTGTATGATGATTTCTCGGTGTAGATCAAATACTTTTAGTTTGTCCAAACTAACATCAAAATATCAACTTTTCATGAGTTGAGAGTACTTATTTACTTAAGTTCAATTAGGACTATGTTCTATCTCGAGAACCGATAGAGATATATAGGTATAGGGCATTATCAACAAAAAAGTATTGTAATAAAAGGGCGATTATAAAATTGTGTCGATATACGGGGGTGTTTTATTTAAAATATTGAAGTTACTTTTTGATAGAAGCGGCAACGTCGCAATGCTGAAAATATTTTATATCGGTAGAACAGTGAGAAAATGTAATACACAAAATTTTCAGAAAAATCCTGAGTTGCGTTTTCCAGAAACGTCTAACCTACCATCGACCGTGAGTCACGCTGTATATTATATATGAGAGAGTTTATATTCACTCATTTACTAAGTCTCGTTTGGTCAGAATATATGCATGAAACCCCAAGAAGATACCAAATCATTATTTTGAAAAAAAATGCTTCACAATTTGTAAAAAATTATAATTTAGATTGATTTTTTATTTAAATTATAGGAAACCTAATCCTTATTGGGTTTTCACTTTCTCCTTGTTGAATATGTATGTTTTCAAATAAAAATCACCAAAAAGGATCAGCATGAAAAAGTTCTGTGGAACGAATAGAAAACCAGGAAATACAGGATATTGGCAACTGGAACTGACCAACGTCCTTCCGAATACAAAGATAAAAAAAGCGAACTGGATCTGAAACAGAAAACAATTTTATGTTAAGTTATGTAAAAATATTTTTGGTTTGGTTTAATTTAGCGATTTCTACTTTGAAACTTTTCCAAAATACAGTTCATAATCTACTACATATAACTGGGTAGGTAATAAACTTTGAGTCAACTCCATCAAAAATCAATCTTTGAGATCAAGAGATGTAACATGTTGCTAAGGATTAATCCTTCATCACCAGTAATAAGGGTCAGTTAAACCAAGATCTACAGTAAAGTCAAATGTATCAACAGGAAGTTGAATAATAAATAATAGTGTACCTATAACAGGGGTTCCCAACATTTTTGCACCTGCGTACCACTGGACTTTTTGAGAAATTTTGGCGTACCTCCAGACCTAAATATTTCAATAAACGTATAATATTTACTGTTCTAAAAGTGTTCAAAGGCTTTTTCAATTGAATTCCTGATATTTAATGGTTAGATATTTGTCTATTTATAACGCTTATAATAAAAGAATTATGAATATTTGGAGTAATGGAACTTATCTATACTCTTAAGACCTCTTCATTAATTATTCTGCTTCTTTGTTTATTGTTTATGTACAAGAGTCCAGAAAATCCACTCTCACGCAAGAAAATAGCAGAGCTTGCCGGAAGATCGAAGGGTACTCGGTTTTACATACGAATCAAAAGTTAATTGAAGATTCCTCTTTGAAATAATCTCTCATGAAACTATCTTCTGTAAGATCGATGAGACTTTCTTTCAGTTCCAATTCATTTGGTGAGGTTTCCGAAAAAGAATTTCTGATCCAGTCCACTTTTGAATAATCTTCAGAAAAATACTTCTTAAAGCTTTTTGAAGGCATTCTAAATGAACAATGATCTGGCATTGGAGATGTTTCATTTTCTTAAAAAACGGTGATAAAGTGGTAAATGCAGATAAATTCTCCTCCTGTATTTGTGAACAAAACAGGACCAAATTTCTCTTGAAGGAGTTTTTTTTTGTCACTGGCTGTGAAGGCTGTTGTGTTTGGTCCCTGGAGTCCCAAGTTCAGTGTTTTGAGTTCGTCAAAAATGTCGGATAGATAAGACAATCTTGACAACCATTCTTCATCAGCAAAATATGTTTTCCTGTCATAAATTTTTTCACTTCAAAACATATAAACTTCTGATTTCAGTTCAAAGAGACGGTTCGAAATATTTTGGCATACCTTCAGAAGCAAATGCATCTCGATGGCTGACACAATGCGTACTTTGCATTCAGGATCAACTTCTTTATTTTTGCTGCTAGCTCTGTCAATCTTCCTGACATAGCTTTTGCCCCATATTTACACCCTACTTTGAGCACATATTCATCAATTACCTTAAAAATGAGTTGCGCTGTGGTATTTGATTCAAGTGGTTTGCAGAACAAAAACTCTTCTATCACCACTTCATTATAATTAAATTTCACGAGAACAAGTTGCTGCGCCATGTTTGTAACATCGGTGCTTTCGTCAACTTGAAGTGCAAAATAAGTGCATTCTTGGAGTTTTAAGGCCAGTTGTTTTTCAATATTATTAGACATATCGACAACTCGACTCTTCACTTACATACAACACATTGAGGAACAAGAATGTCACTGGTTTCAGTCCCTGGCTTCACTATGTAAGTTGATTTCATCATTACGATTGGCCGGTGATTTAGGTTTTCTAGCAAAATCCTCTGAAGTAGAAGAGGACGTAAGAAATCGTTTCATTGTTCAGTTTTCTTATATGAAATCATAGTTCATTATTACGACACCCACAACGAACCATAACAACAACCTATAAACATTGCACTATCACATACTAATTTATCTCAACATTTACTTTTCTTGCTAAAACTGACTGCGAATATTCTGTTCGGAATCATCCTTCCCTCTAGTGGTCGCTTCTCTTACATATCCAGTAACATTCGAGAGCGTTCGACGCATCTTCTGGAACACAGATGTCTCTCTCTTTCTGATCATTTCGGGAAGCGGTGACGCATAGTTGTTTAGAAATGAGTGACCCTGCGGTAGAGCTGTGATATATTATGCAAATCAGGGGACAGGTCTGGCCTAGATTCGCTACAATCTACACTACACTACTAATGCATTTTGCGTACCACCTGAAAAAATCCCGCGTACCACCGGTTGAGAATTCCTGTTCAGTTATATAACTTACCGGTTTATTGGAGTTCATTCCATATGAGTACCATGAATCATGTTTAAGAAAATAACATCGAAAACAATTTTTCCTACTTACCAACTGAATCTGAGTTAGTGCTTTCTTCAATGTGATATTGTTTTTCCAAGTACTGTCAATCGCAGTTAGCAGATAGTATGTGAACATGAGGACATGTACGAAAGAATTCAAAAGTAGGAGCCACAATCCAACTCCGCCTGCGAAAAATCGGGTTCCAACCCATAAGCATAAAATCATGCCGCAATGATGATAAACGTGAAGAAAACTGACTTGTCTGTAACTTTTCCGTAGTACGAAGAAAACCTGAAATATAATTGACCTGTAAAGTTCATTGAATCGATGCGTGTACCTGATGGGGTATAATGCTATTTTATTACGATTCACAATAGTTTAATGGTTATTTAAGGAACAAGTGTATTAACCCTACAGTACTCGCGCGGGGTATCTGGATACCCCAAGTGTGTAATATTTTCAACCCTACGTTACTCGCGCTTGCTTTTTTCACATCAGTAGTCGCGGGGGTATTGAAGTACCCCACTTCATATATGGCCTAACAACTTCATATAAAAAAAAATTAAACTAGCTCGACTAAGTAAATAAGTTTATTCATTGACATGAATAATAAAAAATACATTTTTATCCAAAAGCACATTATATGTATGGGTAGAAACAAAATCAGGTGATTAACTTCTTATAGACAAGAAAAAAATACAACTGAAACTTTATTCACTCTGCTCAGAGATGTTATTTTGCCTCGGAGGCACTCTTCACAAACTATTTGTTGATGACTTCTACATATCCATTTCTCACAATATTTGCAAGCCATAGCGGTTTTCTTATCTTTATTTCTGGGGCACAAATAACATCGTCCTCTACCAATTTTTGTTCTCTTGGCGGCTTGATTTTCTTCTAGATTTTCCGTTTCCTCGATATTCAGAAGAATCATTGCTCTTCTCTTAATATTTTGACCTATATTTTTTGAGTATATTCTTTTGAGAATCAGGGGCCATACTAAATCTGATGCGATGCTTTTTAGGAAATTTTCTCTGGTAGGTTTTTTGAAATTATTATTCATCGCATAGAGACATACCGGGTGGCTACGGAAGTATTGCCTACGGAATATCTCAGTTATTGTATGAAGTAGGTTTGTGAAATTTGGAGCGTCGATATAATGACATAAGAGCTATAATTTGAGCATATTGACATGTCGAAGTTAACTTCCGGTCTGACCGGAAGTAACATCAACTTTCTTAATTTAAATGGAAACCCTATTTTTTTTCTTTTCGCTTTATTCAGCATTCAATTCCCTTTCTGATGACATATCACAAGTTGGTATCTAACCAGAAACTAGATCAGAAAAAAATTATCATTGAAATTCACCGAGTAGGCCGTAGAAGCAAAATGAAAGCCAAAAATTGAAAAGTTGGCTATGGAAACCATACGTCACTTGATAACAGTTGCTACTACTGTGATATTTTATTTTCATTCGTCGGCGTTATAAAAAGCCGCCAAATATTGGAAAAATTGGGAAAAAAACAATACTCTGTAGGTCCATAACTTAAATTCAAAAAATTACTTTCTATCATATCATTAGAAAGGAATGGTTATGCTGAATAGTACAGGCAAGAAAAAGTTGTATGTTCCCATTTAAGTTATGGACCTACAGAGTATTGTTTTTTTCCCAATTTTTCCAATATTTTTCATGGCGGCTTTTTATAACGCCGACGAATGAAAATAAAATATCACAGTAGTAGCAACTGTTATCAAGTGACGTATGGTTTCCATAGCCAACTTTTCAATTTTTGGCTTTCATTTTGCTTCCACGGCCTACTCGGTGAATTTCAATAATAATTTTTTTCTGATGTAGTTTCTAGTTAGATACCAACTTGTGATATGTCATTAGAAAGGGAATTGAATGCTGAATAAAGCGAAAGGAAAAAAAAATAGGGTTTCCATTTAAAATAAGAAAGTTGATGTTACTTCCGGTCAGACCAGAAGTTAACTTCGACATGTCAATATGCTCAAATTCTAGCTCTTATGTCATTATATCGACGCTCCATTGAAGAAAACCGTGAGGGGCCAACGTCTACTATTTCTAGCAACATCGTAATGCATACACATTTTATCCAGAGTATTAACACCAGATTTTGTTCAATTATACTCCAGAATTATCTCTGGTTTTAGTGAATCTTCGTCCACTTCATCATTATGATGCATTGTGGAAATCAATAAAGTATTTTTATATTTTTTAGGAATATACGAAACTAACGTGGGATTGTCATGAAAAGCAAACATGCTACTCTTTTCAAGTCGAGATCGTGTATTGGTGAATTCCAATGGGATTTCAGTTTTTTTCTTTCTGAGTGTACCAACTATTGTCAGCTTGTCTTTGAGTAAATCCAAAGCAAGTGGTATACTGGAAATCCAATCATCCATAGTTATGTTGCGCACAGTACCTTTGAGAGGTTGAACCAATCTTCTTACAACATCACCCGAACAGTTACTTAGTACAAAGGGTCCAGGAGGTTGCTTCCCTGCATATATTTCTAATTTATAGGAATATAACGTTTTAGCGTCAACAAGTGCAAATACCTTAATTCCATATTTGTTGGGTTTTTAGGCACTGAAGATTCTCTCTCCCTTTCAAGCTTTGTGGTATCAGAATGATACCAGCTTTCTAAAATACATTGAGGATGCAGCAGAGTGGTTTTAACGCGATACCCCATATTCTATAGCAAGGTGGTGACATCTCTTGAAAAAAAATTACGACATGGCGATTCTACCGCTCAGGAGGTCACAGTGCTCTGCTGTTTCACCGCTGTCGGTGAATTTCATGATTTCTACAAGGTGTTAGTGATTTGATAGTTTTCAAAACCTGTTTTCGGAAAAAATGAGCGGTAAGAAGGGTTGCTTAGTAGATAATGAATTATATTTATTAGCGACAGCAAGTTGATTTGTTTAGTAAAACCTAAAAAAGTACAATTTTGTTAAATCTGCCTTGAAAGGGTAATGGGAGCCAGCTTATCCAGTTTGCGTCTTTCTTCCATAGAGTGGATATTATCGAACCTAATGCAGCGACAAATGAATCTAAAACGGCTATAACTCATCGTTAGATGTTTGTGTTCGATACCCATGACATCTGTGTTCCACAGAGATAAAACATTTTGCCTGCCTGATTTCAAAACACCGGCAAGATATAATATGCCAACAAATGCGTTCATCTCACATGTATCAGTTGTACGGGCGTCTCTCGCTCTACCAAACTTTTCTTGTATGTGAGAAATATATAGGTTTGTATTTTCCACGATCATTTCAAACATGGAGTCATCCATAAAATTGTGGAAACATTCCATATATGATTTGGCAGATTTGGCAGCACCGACAGGACATGGAACTTTCAAGATCATATTGTGCGCCTTGGTTCTTGATGCAGGAGGTTTCATTTTATTCCATTTGAAAATGCCATTTTTTCCAACGAAATATGGTCCTGCAACAGCAAATTCATTCTCTTTGTCGCCATCGGCGTAGTCAGGATCTGCGTATTGTTCGCTGTCTGTATTTCTGCAGATATCGCGCGGGGTATCCAAATACCCCAACTAACTTTAGTCGTGTATTCCACAAATAGTTTTAACGATTTTTGACACTTCTCTTGACACAGTCACTATCAAACTGAATACAAGGAATACACAGCAGTGTTGCCGCGGAGCAATCTAAAATTGTGCTGAAGTTAACCACAAGATAGTGCTCGATTGTGCTCTTGCTACTGCGCATGCGTATTATTCACACTCGGTTGTTTGAAATGAGGGATATAAGATGTCGCCACCTATCTGACGTAGTGAATATGTCAATTGCCAATTGTCAATGTCATATCCCGGTTGTCATATCTGTCACCTGTCACGCGCCATCGGCAAATATGACAGGTAAATATCAGTCTTCTTCTCATTTCATTCATTTCTTCTTCCTTAAATATAAAACACGCCATTAATCGAAATAGTGCTCTTTTTGTCAATTTTTTGAATTGTGCGTGCTCGGTGCTCGCCTGAATCAAATAGTGCTGCATTTGGCACAATTGTGCTACAAACGGCAACCCTGATACACAGCGCCGCAAGTAATTCTGAAGTTCCCCCACCAAATGACTTAATAAGGGCGATTAACACTTGAGATATTTCAACGCGTGAGCGAGATTGTTAATTGCCATTTATATTCACGAGTTCGTTACAAAACTTTTCCATTTCAAAATCTCAGGACTCAAACCAAAATAAATAAATAAATAAATAAATAAAAGTTTATTTTCTACAATTAATAAATATCAATTCCGCAGAGCTCTCTAATTCATTACAAATTTCAGCATCTTCTTTCTTCACCCATGGTGAAAGGAGGACGCACGGAGAGCCGCCTCCCCATCCACCCCATCGCTGAGGAGGAGGGCGAGCGCTTGTACCAAGGGGTGCCTAGGGTCCCGGGCAGGGTACGCTGACATCCGCCTCCGCTGGTGTTGGCGGTTGGTCAAACTATAGAGCTCATGAGGTTTGTAGGTGACATAATACACGCCTCCTGCGAAGCTTATGCGTGTCGTTCATTGCATTCAATCTGGATACTGCTATTTTCTAAGTTCGTGTGAGGCTGATTATTGCGAGCTAACCCCGGAAAAGGCTAAAAGCTACTGGTTTCCCATGGAACCGGTTCCTCCCATCTTTCCTGGAAGATGTCCAGCGCTTGATAGATGAGCCCACCGTGCTTGCGGGGCTCACTATCATCAATTCTGATTCTGGTAAGATCTCTGGTTAGAGAACTCTTGGGGAGGTGGAACTTGTAAAACTTGTACGACAAGTTTTTTACATATGTCGGGATCGAGTCGATGCCAGCAAGCTCGCGCAGAGCATCCAAACGGATGTAGCGATCGCTGTTCGTGATTATCCGGAGTACTTTATTCTGCATCCTATCCAACCTCATAAATGGAGTTTTAGGCAGGCTGCAGAATGCTGGGCAGGCGTACAACATAGCCGGCCAGATCATCTGTTTGCACCTCTAAATAGCCAGGTTCAGGTGCTTGTGCCATGTTATGCGCTTGTCCAACTGTACTCCCAGGTAGCTCACGTTGGTTTTCACCTCCACAGCTTTGCCCTTGACCCTCAACTTCTGCAGGACTTTCGAGAACTTGAATTTCTTGGAGAAGCTGATGGCCTTGGACTTGTTTTCTGAATTTTTTTTTCACAGAACGTCACTATCCATCTTTTGGTTTAAAAATTAACGTAGAATTAAGAAATTACAATGAAATAAATAATGACAGATAGTACTAACACAGCTACTTGATTTCAAAATAAATGTTTTAGCGGGTAAGTAAAAATATGTTTGGTTGCATACGCCACAGGTCACTATATAAATATAATATGTATTGGAGCAATGTACGTTGGGTTGCATATAAGTAAATCGTTGATTGATAGAAAATCATTCATTAACAGGGGTCATTAATAAACGATTTTGAGTGCGTTAAAATACATCATGAATAAACGGTCGACGGCAAAATCACAAAAACGAATTTTAGAAACCAAGTTAAAATTTTCCAAAAAATCTTTTTGAATTTTTAACCACTGTAATTCATTACAAAATGGGATTATTGACTTATCATTCACAGATCGACAAGAGGCTATAATACACCCATCAACACATGAATAGGTTTCAGAGTAAAAACGTGTATGAAATTGCTACCAACAAGTTTGAGATAACCACACTTTCATTTTTCCAGAATATAATGAGACCTATGACAAAATTCCAGATATCGACGTTAATGAACATTACTAATAATATTACCAGATGTCTGTATATACATTGCATGAAACTGTCCAGTCCAGTAGAAAAAACTACAGGAATATTCCGGTAAAATGTTTCATTATGGTACTGAATACCGTTTGAAATCAAGTATGCAAAAGTGTCCGATGATATAGAATGAAGTAAAATAAATAATATACTGCAAATGACAGGATTATTTCAAATTGCTCCCGCATAGCGGCGCTGAAGTGGTGTTTAGTTTATGAAAGCCTCTTCTTTTATTATGACAATTAATATGATTTGTTGTTTTCTGTATTATTTTCATTGTTTTTGAGATTTTTTTGGAGAAATGAGCGATAGATATAGTAGTTGAACTATAAAGCAGTTGAAAAATCAATTAGGAAATAGGAATGCAAAAGGTTATTGAAAAAAAAAGAATCCTCGAAAGAAAAGAGAGCTGTTCATAACCTCAACTAACTTTTTAGAAAAAAAAATTGATAAGACTTATGTCTTGCGTATTCTATAATGGCCACCCAATGATACAGTAGTCTTGTTTCATCAACACCTATTGTTCACATCAATGGAGTCAAACTCTACCATGGTCAAGTCAACATTGAAATGACCAATGCAGAATCTAACAGAAAGTACATGAATATAATGCAGCTGTTTATTATACATTTCAAAACGCATAAAAATGTATGCGTAAGAAGGATTTGCTCGGGCAAGTCTTTCGAAGACTTTTGAGGGTTGTACTCTTAAGGGGGTGTGGTCACAAATCCCAGCAACGAAATCCCTGTCAACCTCCAACTGCGAACAGGGCTGACTGGGAGGTGGCAAAGCGGATCGTAACGTATCCGAAAGTAATATGGGCAATAAAGTCCTTCAACCCATATAAATCTCCTGGACCTGATGGAATATTCCCTGTTCTATTACATCAGGGAATAGAAGATCTAGCACCAGAACTATGCAGACTGTACAGGATGAGCCTAGCATTTGGCTGGCTACCACAAACCTGGAAATCTGTGAACGTGGTCTTTATTCCGAAACCTGGTAGAAATAGATACGACCAGGCCAAGGACTATAGTCCAATAACCTTATCATCCTTTCTTCTGAAAGGACTGGAAAAACTGATAGATAGGGACATACGGGAGGCAGCTCTGATAGACCGGCCTATACATATAAACCAGCATGCATATCTAACAGGAAAATCGTGCGAGACGGCTTTGCACCAATTAGTGTCAAGGCTGGAAGACTCTCTAGCGAAAAAAGAAATAGCTCTATGCACTTTTCTAGATATCGAAGGAGCCTTTGACAATACATCCTTCGAAAGCATGGTCTCAGCGGCCAGGAGGAGAAGCGTTGACGAAACCACCTGCAGGTGGATACTTTCAATGCTCCAAAATCGGAAGGCCCAGACCAACATGTTCGAAGAATCCGCGCAGCTGGAAATTGCCAGGGGAACCCCACAGGGTGGGATCTTATCACCCCTACTGTGGGATATGGTAGTAGACGAACTGCTGGAATCTTTAAACAACCAGGGATACTACACCCAAGGTTATGCGGATGACATAGTAGTCATCGTGCAGGGGAAGCACGCCCAAATAACCTCAGAGCAAATGCAAAACGCACTGAGGACCATTGAGGAATGGTGCCAAAGGGAAGGACTGAGGGCAAACCCAAGCAAAACCACACTCATTCCCTTTACACGCAAAAGAATTTTGGGAGGCATGAAACTACCCAAATTCTTTGGCGAAACACTACAAGTTGATGATCATGTTAAATACTTAGGGCTGTTCCTTGATAAGAAACTAACGTGGAACATGCTTCTGCAACATGTAATCAACAAGAGCAAATCAACATTTATGATGTGCAGAAGAGCTTTTGGAAAAACATGGGGACTGAAACCGAAAGTCATGAACTGGCTTTACATCGCAATCATAAGACCCAGAATCACATACGGCTCGCTGGTGTGGCCCAAAGTGAGACAAAGGCAGGCAAAACTTAACCTCGGAAAACTTCAGAGGCTCGCCTGTCTGTGTATCACGGGTGCCATGAGCAGCACTCCGACCGCTGCAATGGAAATCATCCTAAACCTCCCACCATTGGACATCACAGTCATGGGAGAGGCGAGGATGAGCGCATACAGACTCATACAAACAGGTAATTGGAGATCCCAACCACAAATTGGGCACACCAAAATTACTCATGTAGTCAACATTACCGAACTGGAAATGATATCAGACTACATGTTACCTAAATACTCATACGAAAAACCATTCAGAACACAGCTCAAGTGGGACGAATGGGACTCGGGAGTAGAATCACTATCATCTGGCAACATCATCTGGTACACAGATGGCTCCAAAACAGAGATAGGAACTGGAGCAGGAATACATGGAGTGAAGCCAAATAGGAACGTGATACTTCCACTTGGCAACAACACCACAGTATTCCAAACTGAGACACATGCCATAAGGACATGCATACAGATGAATCTAGACAGTGGGTACAAAAGAAAACACACCTACTTTCTTTCTGATAGCCAGAGCGCAATAAAAGCTCTGAATTCAGTACAGATTAAGTCAAAGCAGGTATGGGAATGCCTTCAGAGCCTCAATGAACTGGCAAAACACAACAAGGTAACACTTGTGTGGGTGCCTGGACACAGAGGAATCGAAGGTAATGAAAAAGCAGACCAACTTGCCAGACGAGCTTCTGAACTACCATTCACAGGCCCAAAACCAGTGTTTGGCATCAGCAAAACCCGATGCGGAAACCTAATAAATGAGTGGAAGAAAACAAGACACCAAACATATTGGGACCAAATCGAAGGGCATCGACACAGCACAGCCATGGTGAGGCACTCAAGCCAAACACTGACGGCTGACATTCTCAACCTGAACAGACCTAAGATACGCATACTTACCGGCTTACTAACCGGACATTGCGCCCTTAGGAAACACCTGCACACCATGGGAATAAACAGAGAAACCGTGGAGTGCAGACTTTGTGGTGACGAGGAGGAAACAGCCTCTCACATCATCTTCGAATGCGACGCGCTGTACAACAAGCGCTACAGAATATTCAGACAGACCAACCTAGAAATAGGCATGAATCCGAAACACCTAGTGAATAGATTACTAAACCTGATAAAAGATACGGGCCTATTTAACTAGGAACTACTGAAGACAGAATACAATAGACCCCAGTTGGTCTCAGTGTTAAGGGTCACCCTCACGGGTAAACCCTGCGTCTGGTTCGTCAGCCTCAAACCAACCAACCAAGGGGGTGTGCAGCTGGTTGGCGGAAAAAACAATTTTATTTTTTTTTCAACAATATTGAACATGTCCAAGAAAAGGCGTTGGAAATGTCTCCCAAAAACTCAGATGATATGAACTGCTCTGTTCTGCTTACTACGATCCTAATACTCGTGAGATTTAATTTGTATGGCAGATATTATTGTTTCGATTCAACTTCTATCCTATTCTTTTACTACATGTAGTTAGTAACCAAAACATGACATTGACAAATGACCTATGACAAATTACATGGATCTTCCTTTTTTTAGTGTTTATAGTGGCTTCAATTGGTGTGCATATTTACATTCATTCCGAACCATATTGTCAAGGAACTGAGTTTTTGGCATAATGTTTGTTAATCTCAGTGAACTGAATATCCACCGTACTCGTACATTGGTGACCTTTGAACACAAAATTTCCTTTATACATTTACGAAGTACCCAACTACCCAGTTCCTTGAACTAGCAGTATAGGAAATACAACAAAGGACTGTGGGAGTATCGATGATAAAATTTTGTTGTCGGGATTTGTAATGATATTTTTGGAACGAAGCAGTGTTAGTTCAAAAACAAGCGTTTAGACACGATCACCTGTGTATTTCGTTAGCTTCAACAATTTGTTGAACTAGTGATATTTATTTTGTATCATAATTCACATACAATAATTATATATGCCTCTTGGAATATTCTGTATTATCTGACTAAATAACTTATTTTTCTCGATGCGGTAATTGTAAAAATATGTGAGAAAAATTATGATGTCTTTTTTACTTCATCACCCTACCTCTCAGAATTTCTTGATAGATTTTTTTATACTCACCGTATCCATGAGATCCAGTAGTTTCAGACAGAAAAATTGTACTGAAAGTGATATTGTCTTCATGCCATTTTCATCTCTACTATAATTAATTGGACCACAGTCAAGTGGATCTGGAAGAACTAGTTTACATGACTGAAAAAAAACACATCAATAATAAGTAGTGTGAACGTCTTGAGAGCTTGATTTCATCATCCGATCCTATGACCAGTGTTGAACTAACACAAGCAGTTTTTCCTGTCGAGGTAAAAAAGTGCAATTCTCCACTTTAACTGTATCTAGAAAACTGGTCATAGGATCGGAAGTAGATATTATACTTTCCAATACGTTATTGAAATAATAATGTACTGAGAAAATGGTTATTTTTGACTGGGTGAATTTTAGAATTTACAGAGTGTTCATGTTTTTTGTACGTATGTCAAAATAGAATGCCTTTTGACAAATATACCACCTTGTATATATTGGAGCTCACAGACATCCATTTATTAGCGGTATTAACATTTCAGAAAATCAATCCATACTTACAGGGATATGAATTAATCCTTAAAAAAAATATTTGATATGGTGGATCTCTCTATGAAAATGTAAACCAGTCAATATGTCCTCCTCAAAATACAATATTGAGGGGTGTCTTTCGAAAATATGCATTCCCAAGGTCCTCCGATCTAGTAACACAACCTAGATGAGTAATACTCGAATGGAACTCAAGGTAACATCTTCTCATAATGTTATCCCTCAAATCATCACATTATTGCCATGTCGGGTATATTCATGGTAACAAAAACTCAAAAATACTGTCTTGGATGAAATATATAGCCATAAGAAGGTAATTGAAACGTTCATTGCAGCTTGTTGGGATCATGTAAAAAAGATAGTATTTCCATCGCCGAACAGAGATTCTTCGTTGTCGATATAGTCTGGTCAATACGGCAACACTGCATTTGGAATATCTAATGTCAAATACGACAGAACAACAACAAAACATCTCTGTTTGTTTTCGTCTTTGGCTTATTGGAGTATTTTTTCGTGAATAAAAGGTGAATTCTGAGTTAATGTTGTCGTTAGTTTTAATTATTAAGCAATGGTGAAGCATTTTGAAATGTTTAAAAGACTATTTGAAGCTTGAAATCAAAATATGTCATTTCATAGGTAAGCTACTAGTGTCGTAACTATCGAGAAAGAATAACAGAAATGGAAAAGAGTAAAATGAATGTTTTATGAAAAATTATGTCAATTAGAGCATCAGCTGTTCTCAAAATCCTGTGGAGAATATTCCATCATGAATTTCAGGTTTCCATTCCATATTGGGTTTCCATTTTTTCTATTTTATTGAACCTCAATATTTCTGTTAACAACGCACGACACTGTCGTTGGGGGAAGATGTTCCTTGCACACAAATGTTAATGCGTGTGCGGTGAGTTACTCATCTAAGTTGTGTTATTTGATCGGAGCCAAGGTCATAGTAGAAAAATTTAGATTTTGCAAAAAACTATTGTCTTTCATTTGTGAGTAAATATGAATAGTTTTAGTCATACGAACTGACCAATTCATTACAGTAGCAAGTTGTAAACTAGTGTAAGCAATATAAATTTAATCTAGCTTGGAAGTTAACAAATGACGTTGATCCTTCATTCTGAAACTATTTTCATTTTTCGTAACTCTGAAAAAGTCTTCAGCTTGTATATTGATTAAAAAAATGCTTGCACTGGCCGAGTGTAATACTGTGGTGTAGATAAAACAAACAGTGATTGTTTTGTGATATCTGCACCAAAATGCCTGAAAGTGATATTATACACCTCTCTCTATCTGTATCTCGTAAAATATACAAAGAATTGCTGTTTACCCAGAGTAACTTCTGTTCAAAAGGCCAAATTCAACAACATATTGAAATGTTGGACAATTTGACCCGAAGACTATTTGCATAAGAAGTGTGCATGCAGACTTCCTTTCAGCAAACTTGCGTGGTATCAAACTTGAACCTTGAAAAGGGGTCGTCTGCCGTATAGATTATTGATACATTTTAAAATTGCTATGCAATCTCAGAACAATGCATTTCGCCTTACATAATGTAATACATATTTGAATTAAATTCAAGGTGAACCCATTGAGGTACCTATCCAAATCAAACATTTAATCAACTCTAGACTTCAACTTATGATTAATTTAAAATCACAGAAACCAGCAAAACTGTCTTAAAGATATCTAGATGTTGATGATGAGATGTCATGTCAATTTGGACAAATCATTCTATAAAAGTGAATCTATAGAAACTTTTTTATACGTATGTAGGTATGTACATACAAGCAGCAAAATTGACAGCTTCTGTGATTTTTCTCTGCTTTATTCAAAAATCACACTTATATTTTTATTGTAAATTTTGTTGAATAAACTTTATTATTTTTATTTTTTTTTTTCATAAGAAATGTACCAGTCAGGCCCTGTCCCCGGAGCTCCGATACTACCGGAGGGTGCGCTGGTGTATCATTGACACCAACAATCACTCCCCACGTCCGTGGGGTGAGTGATTACTGGGTCCGAGAATCATGTGCCCTGAGTAAACGGAGTGAACCAAGAATAACGGCCTTCTGCATTCTTCCGGCTAGGTTTTCTGCCGCATCACGGCAAGCCGGTATGATTTTTAGATTCGAGAGCAGCATGTCCATCATTCCACCAAGTACTCCTATGATCAGAACCACCATTTTGACAGAATGGTGTGGGTAAAGCCTGCGGAGTTTAAAGATTAGAACTCGATATTTTTTCCGTTTCTCCTCCTCTTTTCAGGAGCCTAGAACTCTATGATGAAAATCGTCCTACTTTGATGGTCGAGGAGAACTACATCAGGCTTGTTGGCTTGTATTTGCCTGAGAGTGGGGAATGAGTAGTTCCAATAGATTTGCCACTTCTCATTATCCACAACGGACTCAATATCTCCCGGAGCATAAGACAACACCGGTGTCTCGTCTATACCGTACGAGTGTCGTAGATGATAGTACAACACTCGTAGGGCCGCGTTATGCCTGTGGATATAGGCTGAGACCGCATAAGCTGGACAAGCTGACAGCAAATTCATTATGGTCTCAGCTGCCCTACGAAACGCTCTGCATCCAGTGTCAGGGACCTCTGTACCCATCACGTGACTACGGTACACAAGGTTGATGAAGACACCATCTTGGCAGGCCATTATAAATCCCTCGGTTTCCGACTTCAGCCCACTTGACCTGAGAAAAGCGAAGGTCAGGTTTCTGGATATGCCAAGGTCTTCAATGTTCTTGAAGAAGACCCATGCATTGGCTTATCCTTATGTAGCTGTAGGAGCCTCACACTTCGCAGTTTTCACGTAGGCTTTTTGCTGAACGGGTTCTAACTCAGTGATAGAGTTTGGGTTCTTCCGTTCAGTGTCGAATACGAGACCGAGTTCATCTGATGACCAGATCTGTCGGAGTTTGTGCTGATAGTTGCCGCGGAGAGAGTTTTTAACAGTATTTTATATATGATGAATATTTGATATCATATATGATGAAATGGCATTAGGACGAGTGGATATTTGTTCTCGTTGATGTCTGACAGAATTATTTTCGATAGTTCTGTCAGCGAGTATTCAACGGTCGTAAGGGAAACTAGTTGTTTTCTCTTAGAGACTTGCCGCTGTGAATGCCTAAATCTCACCTTAACGTCCCAATACTTACTTCTAAACAAATGTACGCATTCCAAATTATCTGTATAATATTGTAAACCATCATGATCTTCTTGATATTGAAAGGTTTCCTATTCTCCATCAATTTGGGACCCAACACTTTGACGGTGTAAACATAAGTGGCCTGTATTGCCAAAAGATACAGCGGTGATGAGAAAATAAGTATATCGTCTGTTCTTTCGTCTGAAAATAATTATAACACAAATAAAAAAATGATATCAATCATAAAAACATACAATAACTGACTGGGTGAAACTTGATTCATCTTCAACGCATGAAAAATTCATGGGGTCCGCAAAACTTTTTAGTTAGAAGTTTTAAAAAAGAAACCAAATACACAAACTACATCATGCCTAGGTGACGTGATATACAATTTTAGGAAGACCGTAACACAAAACGCAAAATTTTCCAAGCATTTTCTGGAAAATTAAAGGTGTATACTAAATCATTCATGAAACAGTAAATGGTAAAATCCGTTGACTAATCGTCACAAAATATAAAAATATTTTCGAGACTTCTGAACAAAAAATCCAAGTGAAATTTTTGCTACCGCGAGAAAAGTATAAAAAAATCTCTCTCCTTTACCCTTTCATAAAGTTTACACCCTAATTTACCCATTTTACACTATATTTTTATTTAATATTATTTATCCAAAAATTAAACATTCAGAAAACATGAAATAAAACAAATCTTTGAAAATGTTTAGAGAATTTATTTATTCACGTAACTTTGGTAACTTTTGATCATTGCAGATTTGCACGGACAACTTTTCGAGCCATTTAACGTCAAGACGCGACGTTGTCAGTTCCTTTTGAATTTCTGCAGACCAAATAAAAATTTAATTTTTGTCGTGAGTAGTTTTCAAATATATTGACGATTCTAGAGTCTGTTATATTTCACATATCAGTAATAAACAATATGATTCAGAAGATAACACGACACATCACTGAATATAAAATACTCCAGTCTTATTTTATTGACTTGAAATAAGGCACGCTTTTGGTTTTTCTATTCTTTCTGGCTGACAACGTTTTCGGGCGTGGGCCTTATTTCTCAACGTAAAAGAAAGGGACACAAACTAACCTAACTTACTTAAGTAAAAAGAAAAGTTGGAATCAAAGCAGATGCTCGCTGTGCTCACATTTTATGAATTACCAGAAGACAATTTGACCTAATTATATTTTGCTGAATTTCTGACATGGCAAAGTCCAGTTGACTTTGTGAGCTGCCAGTCCTTACCAACCTGACGTGAATAAAATCTTGCTATCATGAACGGATATCATCATGAATTTGTTGTTTTTCTAGTCTCAAACTAAAGATGAGTTTTTTTCTTAAAACAGTGCCGTTTTCAGTGAAGAAAATAATGTAAAATGGGTGAAATAAAATGTGTACATTGAGTTGGAGTAGAGAAAGAAGATTTTTATTATCGAGGTAGAAGTGTGCCGATATTTCCGAAATTACTTGAGACCACCAAAATTATATTTGTATTTTTTGTTCAGGAGACCAAACTATGTTAGATCGTGGCTATTGGTTGGCGGAAATTTACACAGGAAATGTTTGGAATGGCATTATCAAGGAATGAAGAAGAGCCTGAATGGCACCAAAGAAAATTTCACCAAATTACTGTCTATGAACTAGCTTGGAGAGGTCAAAATGTAAGATAATCCCCATAGACAAAAATCCATTGGAGATAAGTCCGGTGTTTTTGGTGGCCAACAATCCCAATTTCGTCCTATCACTTTACCCCTAAACATCTGACTGAGACCTGCCCTGCCCTGTCAAGCTGATACCACGAATTTTGTCTAACAGAGGCAGATTATCCAAAACTTCAGAAAACTGATTTATGAAATTTCTGTACATGCCTGCGTTAAAACTTTTTCAAAAAAATATGGTCCAATTACTTGATTATGTGATAAACCACACCACAAATTTGAATATTGGTCACGGCATTCCATTACAAAATTTGAATTATTGTTGGACCACCAGAACTTTGGCTTAAAGGGATGGAAATAAATTTTTGTGAAAAAGTCTTCTCACAGTTTCTCTGCCAACCCCTGTATTTTCACTCCTATATTTTCGCTAAGACTCCTAATGTAATTTTTCCGTTTTTGACAACGCTCAATAAAATATTAAGTTGTTCTTCTTCATTATACTTTATTAAATTAAGGTACACCGGGGTAAGTGACCCGACTCAACAAGAAACCCTATTCCTTAACCTTCGTCATATTTGGCAAGCAGATTGCAAGGACATTTCTTTAAATTTTGTACCGATATAGAAGATAACCATGGTTTTCAATTTTTTTCTAGGATTTTTTTCATGTTCTTCGTCGTTGGGTTACACTTGCCCCGGTGGTTGGAGCAAGTGTAACCCATGACACTTTTTATCATTCAGAACTGGAAAATGTTTGCCGAGGCAAGTGTAAGAAACTAGTCATGTTGTATACTGTTCCAATTCTTCTACAAAATTTCACTTGTAGACATATTTCCTTTTCGTTAAGCTGGAATCCATACATCTTCACCCTGTTTCACCCATAATTATCTTTTTTCTACAGACGTCAAAAAATGACAAGGTTCACGCATGCGAAGTGACCCTTTTTTTCATTTTCCTTCGTTACCATGACACCGTGCACGAAGTAGTGTGCGAAATACTTACTTCGCACACTGCATGTAAACTTTATGGGATTTTTATATTTTAACCTTTATGATATAATGTTTCGGGTTTGTTTGTAATTGAATTATTGGTCAGATGATAATGAAACTGGATGAAAATCTGTTAAAAAAAGGATATACGAGAGAAGTAAGAATGAAGAAAATACGAATCAGTTTCAGAATTAAATGAAAAAACTTGCATAACTTTGCAACAGCCAAGACGAATTTTTGGATGGGAATTTGTATTTTTATTTTACTGGTAACAGGCCAATGTGAGTATTATCTGGGCAAGAAATGACATTGAAGTCTCCTTTTCATCAAAATTATGAAATTTGAGTCATGTTTTGTTCGAATCGGTAGACCAAAAGAAAGGAAAAATCTAAAAAATTGGAACAAAGTCGAAGTGACAGTAGAGAATAAAAGTTTGAAGAAAATATATGAAATGGGAAAATCAGTAACTTTTTCCTCTGGCATTTTTTAAAATTTACAAAAAAACTTGATATTTTGAGGATTTTCGAAAATAAATTCGATTTGACGGGATTAGAGTGGTACATGACAAAAGGAAAGATGCTGTTTTTTACTAATTTCTCAAGCAGAAACTAACTGCTGAATAAAATTTCCATTTAATTTAACAATAAAAAATCTTCCATATGTTGCAAACTTTACGTAGGTACGGAATTTTCATGTTATCGAAAGCCTCTTCATCAATCATCAAGATCCAAAGTAAGAATTGAAAGTAAGATTTTCACTGATTAGTATTTGAAAAACTTTCTGTCGATGAGTATCCATTTGGGTACCACTCTCACAGGCATATCACTCAAACAAACTGCATATTCTTTTCAATTTCGAAATACCTGAATGAAATAATCATAAATACTCGAATACACGTCAACGGCACATCGCTCTACTCTATCAATGACTCGATATCGACGACACTCCAATTAACCTAAAACTTACCAGATAGTTCGTCGAACACCCAGAAGTATCCCTTGTATAACTTTTTCAATAGCAGCGCCATTGTGACCGAGTGACTACTCACTATTGCCGATTGATTTCAACCCACTTATACTGATTTGAATATGCATGCCGAAAATTTCCATATTATAATTATGGACCGTCATGGCTAGGTGAGCCGAATAATTCGGAAACGAGGCTACCTTCGAGGACTGGGAACTATTGAAAGAGCACAGTTGCTAAAAATATCGAAACTGCAAAATAATGCACTTCTCCAGCAAGTAGAATCAGTCTCTTCAGAACTGGTTGTAGTGTTCGATTTTTTGAGCGCTGGAAACGATGTTAAACGTCTTAAAATTGCGATGAGGAATATCCGCCATTGTAGACAAGAGGTCTGAATACTTTGAGGTTATGAATATTATGAGAGTTGATGTCAGTACGAGTGGTATCAAATGAAATCTAACTGTGTTGATTAGTTGTTTCATACACCACAAGAAAGAGCTTTACTGCCGCATATTAAGATTGTCATAGACAGGATTGGCAAGCTTCTGAAAAAGCATGAAGTCAATACGATATTCAAACCAACGAAGATTATTGGGCACAGTCTGAGATCCGCAAAAGACCTAAGAGACACCCCCTCCACTACAGATGTTAACCGCATTCCATACAGCATTCTAAACATCCGTAGGTGCATGAGTTCGAATCTCAGCACTGCCACCGGTCTCGTGCATGGCATCACACGTATTGAAAGGTAAGGGCTACGTCTCCCCCTAGCTCGCAAAAGTCTCTGACGGGTGGCACGTGGGGGTCAGCCGGTTGACAGATATAACAATAACAATATCGATTCCACAACATAAGATTAAATTAGTTTGGGGCTTCCATGCTTCAAGCCTCTACACCGCGACCTTTTCATATCTATTGTGTGTGCCCTCGAAATTGTTTAGAGTTCTCTATCTATCCCTGTCTTTGTTACGAGACTCCATGGGCTTGTTTTTAGAACTTCCATGTAACTGGAAGCTCTCGATTTTTTTTCTCCCTGCGATAGAAACCTTATCCTTGACAAGCTCTCGCAATGGCACAGTATGTGAAATGCTGTTTCCTATTATCCCTGGCAGAACCTGCATAGCATTCCATCTGCCAGCCTCTGCTATTCTAGTACTGCTCCTCTTCTGGCTCAGAGATATTATGTGAATGTTGGCTGCAGTTGTTTGATAAACTCTTTGGCCTGTCTCATTCCTGGTGCATTGTTCCGCCATTCTTGAGATTTCTGTTGGATCTATGATTTGGTGTTTGTTCTTAGTACAGCTGTTGCCATACCAACTGTTCTGGGCCATTCAGGGCCTTACTTGCTCCTTCACGGGCTAGTGAATCAGCACCTTCATTGCCTCTATAACCTGTGTGTGCTGGTTAGTCTGTCCTGACTGCCTAGCTCTTTGAGGGCTTCGATGCAGTTTCACACGAGTGGTACCTTGCATTGAGTTGACTACTTTTATTGCAGCTAGGCTGTCTGAGTACTTATGCCTCATTAGCTCTTGAGCGCAATGGTGTATTGCAATGAGATTTTTAACTTCGGCTTCGTTCCATAAATACCGGCTCCTGAACCCTATCATTTTTTGAGCCATCCGTGTAGACCGCAATTTCCGCATTGATGGGAGGTCCCTCCTTACACGCATCCCTGTCCGTTATACTTATCTTGAAAGTTCTTCAAAGATATATATTTGATGTATGCCATCTGATGGCATTCTTATAACAGGGTTGTTTTCCAACTCTTCGTATAATTAGCTTGTTATAGTCTCTTCCGTGCATGTTGCTTATAAGTGCTTGTCTTCTGCAACCTGCTCCTGACTGATCTGGCTTCAACATAAGTGGAATAATCCCTGAGTCGTCTCCTACTCTTACCTACTGGCCACTATACCACCGACCCGTATGTTATAATGGGTCTGATAACTCTAGCAAAGAGCCATCTAGTCATTTTTGGTTGTAGCCACCAATTTTTCCCACACATTCTACTGCACTTATTTCTATAACTATTTTTAGGTTTTCATTCCATGTAATCTTATGGTCAGAAATTGGGTTGAATGGAATTTCTATCCCGTTCTTCCAGTACTTTTCTTCGTGAAAACATAACTAGTGTTGTTTTATGAGGGTTCACTGACAGCTCCCGCTCTGTGTAAGCTCTGAGACTGTCCTTGCGAATTTGCCTTTTGCAATAATCGCAAGGTTGTACTAACTGAGGACAACCACACTATCATGTCAAGCGAAACTCAGGTACTGAATAGGACCTCAGGGAACCCTTAACTACAGTGGTGTACTTCATGTGACAATTCCACAGAGATACAGTCATGGGAACCGCACTTCTAAAAAATTTGTTATGGGATTTTCATTTGCTAAACAAACGAGAATAACTTGAGAACCAACTAAAATGAATTCTTAGGATGTACGAAACCTGAAAATTGACATTCTAAAATGTTCCTGAATTTGGATTCCATTGGAAAATATGAACCGATTCAATCGGTTTGACATGTCCATAATAAGCCGGAAGCCGAGATTCTGAGACACTACCCTCGCAGCTCATGATCTGAACTGGCAGCATACTGAGAAAACTGCTCCAAAAGTGGGTCTACTGATGGTTTAGATTTATGGTGAGATGATCCTGGACTACGTCGTTTATATGATACGAACAGATAAATTCATCTTCTTTCGTTTCGGATATTCAAGGATTTCTGAAAATCCCGCGGTTCGACAAAATTATTCATCGTTTGAAAAAAAATTGTTTTTGGACGGCCTCTGAACTTTTGAAATTATAACACAATAAAGGGCGGTTTTTGTATGTTTAACCTCCAACTTGATACTGCATACTTCATTTTTCATGCGTTGTTTATAAGCGATTATTTTCAACATTAACTAGAGAAAATGCCGGTATTATGAGGGAGTTGAAGAGGAAGCAGGATTAAAACGCAGGTTTTTTTTGGCGTGTATAAGTGAGACATGTTTCACTACTCTTGAATGATAATAATAACAAAAATAATAATACTATAGTTATCGCAAGGCATTTGATACAACATCGCAAGAACACATCATGCATTTGCTCAAATGCCTTGCGGTATCTGATCAAATGTGAGATGCATTGAACTGCTGATGCCGCTCTGGAGGACTCGATTTACCATAACATCTGGTCAAGTTAGAGTCCAAACAGAGCAGGCTCTCTTTAGAAGGGGCGTGTTTCAGGGAGACTCCCTCAGCCCTCTTCTCTTTGCATCTCACTACTGCCATTTTCCGTTGCACTACGGAAAACCCGCGGATACAACTGCGGCATCCCCAGCAACCGGAGGCATAAGGTCACACATCTGTTTTACATGGATGACCTCAAACTTTATGCCTCCGGAGAAAAGGATCTTCATCAGTACTTAAGGGTGGTGCAAAAGTACACGCATGCTATCGGAATGGAGTTTGGGATCGACAAAATATGTCCCACGGTTCTTCTCAGAAGATACGAGGAATACGGAGAGGACGTTCAGCTCGTAGACGGAAGCATCCTACATCATCTGGATGCCGGAGAGACGTATACCTACCTAGGGGTGGAACAACGCCATACCCAAGAGGTAGCTACCGTTAAAAACTCTCTCCGCGGCAAGTATCAGCACAAACTCCGACAGATCTGGTCATAAGAACTGTCGGGGAAGAAAAAAGTTGCTGCAACTAATAATATGTTTGCCGTTCCGATTCTACTTTACTCCTTTGGAGAAATGAAATGGACTCAAGAAGAGCTGCGACAACTCGACGTAAAAACTCGCAAAATGATGCATCTCCCATCCTAAATCGTCTCCTCCACGGTTATACTTCCCTAGACAACGGGGAGGCCATGGACTTTCAAGTTTGGAGTGTCTACACAACAGAATGGTACTGGATGGAGCCTGTAAAGTCATCGGGAGTTCAGATCCCCTTCTCTGCTTAAAATGCGATCATGAAAAAGCAGGGATGGGGGCATTTCTTTTCAAGGCAGCAACCCGTACAGCCGATGAACTTGGTCTCGTATTCGACACTGAACGGACGAACCCAAACTCTGTGTTCGAGTTGGAACCCGTTCAGCAAAAAGCCCACGTGAAAGCTGCGGAGTGTGACAGGCTCCTACAGCTACATAGGGATAAGCCAATGCATGGGGTCTTCTTCAAGAACATTGAAGACCTTGGCTTATTCAGAAACCTGACCTTCGCTTTTCTCTGGTCAAGTGGGCTGAAGTTGGAAACCAAGGGATTTATAATGTCCTGCCAAGATCGTGTCGTGGGGCAGCTGAGACCATAATACATTTGTTGTTTGCTCTTTCAGCTTCAGCGGTATCAGCCTATATCCACAGGCATAACGCGGCTCTACGAGTGTTGTACTACACTCGACGACACTCGTACGGTGTAGACGAGACACCAGTGTTGCTTCATGCTCCGGGGGATATTGAGTCCGTTGTGGTGAATGAGAAGTGCCGAATCTATTGGAACTACTCATTTCTCACCCTCAGGCAAATACAAGCCAATAAGCCTGATGTAGTCCTCCTCGACCATCAAAGTAAGAAGATTTTCGTCATAGTGTTTTCAGCTCCTGGCGAAACGGACATCGTCCGAAAAGAGGAGGAAAAACGGGCTAAATATCGAGGTCTCCTCTTTGAACTCCGCAGCCTTTACCCAAACCATTCTGTCAAGATAGTGGTTCTGATAATAGGGATCCTTGGTTGAATGATGGACACACTGCTCCCAAACTTGGAAATCATAGCGGCTTGCCATGATGCGGCAGAAAACTTAGCCGCAAGAATGCAAAAGGCCGTAATTCTTGGTTCCCTCCGCTTTCTAAGGGCACATGATTTTTGGACCCAGTAATCACTCACCACACGGACGTAGGGAGTGTTTACTGGGGTTGATGACACACCCGCACGCTTTCCGGAATTGTCGGGGCTCCGGAGACAGAGCCTGTCTAGGTAATTCCTAACGGATAAAAAAATACTCCCTCATAAACCCTCACAGAGTGTACCCAAAGGCTTTGCCTGTGCAGGCAGAGGATGGCTATTATTATTATTTGCGGTGGCGCTCCGGGGCGACGAACTGATATTTTTGGTGGTGTCACTTTTCAGCTGTAGGAAAACCCGGACAACCTACAGCACCACCCCGGATGGTCGGTGCTCACTTCAAGCTAGCACCAGACGTCAGGATTGGCATCAAGGCAACTCACATCACAGTTCGGCTGCTCTAAGGAAACACCGAGTATGTGTATTGAGACAAATTTTACAGGAGAGCCAAAAAACGTTCAACGGTTGGCACTCATGTCTGTTCAATATGTCCAAACTCTTAATATTCATCTTTAATACACTTTTTTGAAATTATTTTCTACACTGTACAGAACGTAACGAAATTTTCAATGGAAAATCAAAGTAGAATCACCTACTTGGTTTTTCGTTGGAATATAGTAATAAAATTAACAAAATTCAACCACATATGTTCTAAGTTATAGATATGAAAAGTAGTTTTATTTTGTTGAAACATACATTTGAATGAAATAGAAGGATATTTCTATGTACCTACATTTACATTCGACAGAGGTGTATAGATGAGTAGTTTGTCAGTAAAGTGAAAAATCGTCTTGTGAAAAATTTATTTTCATACAATCCGTCACATTCTTTACAATCAATAATAACACAAGAATAACCGTTTTTTTTAAATTATCGTCATCAGTCATTTGTCCGCCATCAACCAAATCCAAAGATGATGTATTTTCTTTGAGATTTTTCCAAAAGTCCCTGCGGTTAGGTGGCTGCATTAATGGAACAAGCTTAGAGTTGATTTCCTGCTTTCTGGCAGGAGGTACACCTCTGACCTCGTTAATTGTGTCAAACTCGGTGCTGATGTTATATTTCCTTAAAAGAAAATTGAGCTCATTGTATTTTAAATTATCGAGCCCTCTTGATTTATTCGTATTAATTTTTCACAAAATCGATACGCGTCGTGCTATCAAAACAATCAACTTATGTACAATTACAGAAGAAAGCAGTCTACACCACTTTGTTGCCAACACTTATTTGGTCATTTCAGATCTGTTAGGCACTAATAATCTAAAAAAAAAACGAAGCAAATCCATTTTCTAATGATAAAGCGAATAAGCGACATTCACTTACTTTTTTTATCATTGGAAATATACACGTTCTTTCTTTGTCATTAGAAATTTTGTTGATATTGTCGTTTACGTGGTATTTGCAATGTATAAATCTTCAATTTCTACTAAGATTTCATGCACTTGCTTTGTTTTATTGGATGCAGGAGGCATTAGTAATGAATGTAATGAAACGATTTTGGAAAAAATCTTACTTGCTTGGTTTTTCCTTAGAGCAGCCGAGTTGCTTTACAACAAATATTTATAATTTCTGCATCCTCCGTAAACAACGTAGTAGGATTAGGTGCCGTGGTAAAAAACCTTCATATTGCATTAAAAAATAGAAGTCTACAGGACCAAAATGCACTTTTGTTTTTTCTCCTTTTTAGCAATTTTATGACCAATTTTACGTTTGACCCCGCCGGAACTTGCAGCGGCGTCTAAACGCGAGCTTATAATAACTTGATAATTTGGTCGGCGTTCATTTACTTTTTCTGGGGAAATAGTCTAGTCAACAAGTGCCATTTAGACCAACTTTTTTCAGCTATAAATTCAATAAATAAATAAGTAATAACTAAATTTTTCTGCTAAATTTGTTTTTTATGTAATGGAGAATAAATAAGTTTTAAGTATTTTCATCGTATCTTCATTAGTTTGTAAATTATAATAATTTTAAGGATGAAGACCAGGTAAGAATGACGAAGTTAGAGAGAACTTATATTTAAAAATTAAATAAAAAATAATAAAAAAAATTTTAAAAAAGAAAAAAAATCATGTCTGTTTTTGTGACAGAAATTAGAATAGACAAAAAAATATAGGGTAAAAATTTATTTGTTTATAACAAATTGTTTATTGCATAAACAATGAAAAATTAAATAAAATGGATTTTTTTTTTATATCAGAAAGAAAGACAAATAATGATTTAAAAAAAAAATGGTTCCTTAATATTAATTAGAAGCGGGAGAAAATAATTGTTAATTAACAAATGCGTTTTCAAGCAATAAAAAAATTTTTTTAAGGAACAATTTTTCTTTTAAAAATCATTATTTGTATCAAAGATTGAAATTCCATAAAAAAATTTTCAATTATCTTATAAACAACGCATTTGTTTATAACAATTTTTTAAACAATTAGAGATAAAAATTTAAAAAAATTATTTCTATGTAGTTCCTGATAACATAAAAACGGATTATTGATAATATTTAAAAAAAAAAATTTTTTTCAATGATTAATTTAAGTATTTAATTTTGCAACAACGAAAATTGTTAATAAAAAACTGAAAAATAAAAACTTTTTAATTTTTCCAACGGGGTTCTATTCTGAAGCCTTTCAAGAATTGCTCCAAAAGAGGAAAAAAATCTTAAATTTATAGTTTAACAATTATCACACTTGCAATGTTCATGTTCAAGCAGAAAAAAATTATTAATTAACTATTGATTAACTAATTGAAAAATTGTGATAAAAATTTTTTTCAAGCGGATTATTGTTCATTAATCTATTCAGTTAGTGCCTGAATTTTTCCAATTTTTTATTTTCATATTTAGTATTTTAAAATAATTTTTATTGTTAAAGTGTCCAAAGTGGGTGTGGCTTGCCCGAGCCAGAGTACCCGTTTTCGGCCGTATTTTCATCCCTCTGGGAAAATTATAAATATTGATGCTACAATTCCGGGAATTGAGCTTTTTTTTAGGAAATTTCCTTCTCTTTTTGAATCTTTTTTTAGATTTAAAAAATTTTAATTAGTTTTTGAGATATTTACAAAATACTAAAGCCATCTTTTTTTTTAGTTAATTGTTAATAACTTTTACAATTTTTTCATGCGGAACTTCATTCTTTTCAAAAATCATCTGGATGTCATTCCGAATCGAATGACACCTCAATCATAATTTTCGGAGACTGCTGAAAAAAGTTGGTCTAAATGGCACTTGTTGACTAGACTAAAACGAGCGCATTTCGTAATGAATTACTGAGGGCCATTCTTGTAGAGATGATCTTCAACCCTCTGGAGCCATTTTTAATAAACTTCATTATTTCGATAATGACAACAAATTATTTTTTTTCATTCTAGAAGAATATATGTTAACTCAGAGAACTCTCAGTAGTCGGTACTTTATTTGTTTGCAGACGTTATTTGCATTATAATTCGTTGAAATTACCATTGATGGGCGTTATTCTGATACACATGGCACTGTGTCATCATCTGGACGAAAACTTCAGGTCCACACACCTCTTACTAGTTCCAGAGTCCAATGCGAAGAGAAGGAATTTCAGTTGCTTCATCACCTGGTTGATAATATTATACAGTAAAATGCACTCCAACGTTACTGATGTAGTTAACAATTTTGAATGTATAGTCATTAAGTCGCGAAAAAATTTATGGTCATTCTGTCAACGTAAGGTTAGTCAGGTCAGGTTGAATTGGCTAATCTTTTATGCATTTTCAACTAATGCATCTGCCTTGACATTTGATAAACTTGACTTAACTTTGACTTTACACATTATAATAATACAACATAATACAATACAAAAGAAAAACACAATAATTATTTAGACCCATGAATAACATTGACGACGATACAACATATAAATAAAACTACAATGTACTAAATATATAAAATGGTGAATAAGTGTACTCGGTAGGTAAAACTGGTTCCAAGAATGCGTAAAGAAAAAAAAATGAAAAGTTTAATAGACTAAATCTAGAAAATGATTTCTCAAATAATCCTTAGCCTAAAACATGAAAAATGTAATCAATTTTTTTTACTAACACGTAAATAACATATCAAAATTGATAGTGATAAAAAATAAATAGTGATATTCTAAACAACTGACGTATGGAAAAGAAATATTGTGTGTATTATGCTCAAGTTCTACAATTCTAGGCTCTAGTCCTACACTTCAGTTCTACGATTCGGCTGTACGCTTCAGTTCTTCGTGACATAATTGTCATAGCAGTAAAATTCACAGTTGTCAATAAGCTGACATGCACCTTATTTATGGATTACCAAAAGGAAATTCGGGAGAAGCTCGGATAATTTATCAGAACAGATTCTTCACGATATTATGAACTTTCACAATAACTATTTTTGGGCCGACGAAAATCCCCACGCTATTAGAGAAAATCATTTTTAGCATCAATTTTCGTTCAACGTTGGAGTAGAAAATATTGGTTACTATCCACCTAATTGTTTTCTAACAGAAATATTAACTGGTAAATCCTACACGGACTTTTTGCGAGATCATTCACACATTTTGTTAGAAGTACCCAGTCTTTCAAAAGGCAACACGTGGTTTATGCACAACGGGGTTCCAGCTCATTCAAGTGTTCGTCAGCATCTCGACATCACCTACCATGATCGCTGGATTGGACGTGCAGGACCTCCGCATTGGCCATCTCGTAGTCCTGATATGAATCCTCTAGGTGTTCATTTATGGAGTCATCTGAAGGCTATCGTTTATAAAACTCCTGTACTAGATGCGAATGACTTGAAGAATAGAATAATTGACAATTGCAATGTAATAAGAGCTACTCCAGGCATTTTTGAACGTGTCAGAAGCTGGCCTTAGTCTTGTGCAAAGGTTTTCCCCTTCTAATGACTCCAATGACAATAAATCTTCTTCCACTATTAAAATGTTTATGTCATCTGCAAAACAGGTTGTAGTAATTCGATTGTGTTCATTCAGAC
The DNA here is from genome assembly GCA_958502065.1 of Chrysolina americana. Classification (NCBI taxonomy): domain Eukaryota; kingdom Metazoa; phylum Arthropoda; class Insecta; order Coleoptera; family Chrysomelidae; genus Chrysolina; species Chrysolina americana. The sequence continues at coordinate 93,589,529 of OY293413.1, read as the reverse complement.
CATTTGGCAAATACTATAAATAGAAGAGGTCTTAATATTGAACCTTGAGAGACACCTTGAGTCATGCCTGACTACTGATGTTTATTTTAACGATTCGCTGTCAAATAAATATGATTTTACAGATAAAACGGTGTTCCCCTCAATCCATACCTTGATAATTAACATAAAAGAATCTCATGACTGATACAGTCGAACGCTATCGAAAAATCTGTGAAGAGGTCTATTACAAACTTTTTATTTTCGAAAGAATAGATTATTTCATTTTGAAATCTGCATAAGGCCGTCTCGGTACTTGTGAAGATGAAAATAATTTTTTCGATGTAAATAAACTGTTCAATTTAGATTTAATGTTTATTTCATACAGCTTAGACAGAAGTTCGAAATATTATTATATAATTCAAAGGAAGAATATGGTGGAACACAAAAATTTCGAAGTTTCACACAGAACATGGTTTTTTATGAACAATGTAAGTTGATTTTATCAACAAATATTACAATAATTAAAACTAACTATACCGGGTGGCTACGGAAGTATTGCCTACGGAATATCTCAGTTATTGTATGAAGTAGGTTTGTGAAATTTGGAGCGTCGATATAATGACATAAGAGCTAGAATTTGAGCATATTGACATGTCGAAGTTAACTTCCGGTCTGACCGGAAGTAACATCAACTTTATTATTTTAAATGGAAACCCTATTTTTTTTTCTTTTCGCTTTATTCAGCATTCAATTCCCTTTCTAATGACATATCACAAGTTGGTATCTAACCAGAAACTAGACCAGAAAAAAATTATTATTGAAATTCACCGAGTAGGCCGTGGAAGCAAAATGAAAGCCAAAAATTGAAAAGTTGGCTATGGAAACCATACGTCACTTGATAACAGTTGCTACTACTGTGTTATTTTATTTTCATTCGTCGGCATTATAAAAAGCCGCCAAAAAAAATATTGGAAAAATTGGGAAAAAAACAATACTCTGTAGGTCCATAACTTAAATAGGAACATACAAATTTTTCTTGCCTGTACTATTCAGCATAACCATTCCTTTCTAATGATATAACAGAAAGTAATTTTTTGAAATGAAATACCAAAAAATCCAATTACTATTCTTCAAATAACAAAACAGATTATCGCCATACGCAAAAATAACATTAAAAATAATGTGGAATGATAAATTATATCCTGTAGGTTCTAGGTTAAATAGGAACATAAACGTACTTGGTCTGTGCCATCGTCCATAGATATTCTAATATCTACCTATGGACGATGTTTGTGCTATTCAGAATAATCATTCCATTGCAATAATCATTCGAACCAAAATATTAACAAGTAGGCTGATTAAGATGTATTTTGGAATGAAACAAAAAAGAAACGAGAGCTCTCACGAACGCTGCTATCCATATTATTTTGACGTTCGAAGTAGTGTTTTTGATTCTGCCATTTTAAAAGGGTTTGGAAATCGAAATCAGTTAGTGGAATATTCAAAAAATGCCCCGTTATTCACGAACCGAACAAATTGACATGCTTCTCATTTATGGTGAATGTTTAAAAAATTCTTATGCCGCTGAACGATTGTATTTAGAGCAATATCCAGGAAGGCAGCAACCGTCAAGAAGGTATTTCCAGTGGCTTGAAGAAAAATTAAGAACTGAGCCTGGTGTTCACGAAGACCAAGAAGCATTTGTAATTAATGAGGAAACTGAAATTAATGTATTAGCTTTAGTACAATATGATAGCACAATTTCCTCAAGGATTGGCGCCGAATTAGCTATAAGTAAGGACTCTGCTAGGAAAATTTTGAAAAAACATCGATTTAAATCCTTCAAGTATCAGTTGCATCAACATTTGTATGAAAATGACGGTGAAAGGCGCCTGGAATATTGTAATTGGTTTCTTCGACAAAATGCTGAGAATCACCTATTTAACTATTATATCTTGTTTACGGACGAGTCAAGATTTACCAACAATGGATTATTTAACAGGAATAATACAAGGTAGGTACTGTACTTCATTTGGATTATTGTCGATAGTCGAAGTGTAAAATGCTAAAAGTGTGAACGGTCTTTTGTTTCAGGTACAGAAAACGAGCACCGGTTTCGACAAGGTGGCTTCCAGGAGAGATTTGGTGTGAATGTTTGGGCAGGAATAGTTGGAACTCATATTGTTGGCCCCATTCTTTTTCAAGGCTAACTAACTTTAATTTTTTAACGAATGAAATTTCGGAATTCATTAACAACCTACAAGCGGAAATAACTGAGAGAATGTACTTCCAGCAAGATGGCGCCCCTCTGCATAATTCAAGAATAGCGAGAAATTATCTTCAAAATCGCTTTCAAGAGAGACATATAACAACCCATGGTCCAGTCAGGTGGCCAACAAGGTCACCTGATCTTACTCCGTGCAACTTTTTTCTATGGGGGCATCTTAAAAATAGGGTGTATTCCACACAGCCTACAACTCTACATGAGCTAGAAGTAAAAATTCGTAGAGCTTTCCAAGATATCACGCCCCAAATGTTGAGAAACGTTTTACATGAAAATATCACCAGAGTCAATAAATGTATTGACGCTGAGGGAATGCATTTTGAACATTTGTTTTGAATTTATTTTATCTTAAATCCTATCAATTTGAATTTTTGTTTTCGATAAATCTGCTTTTTTGTTATTTGAATAATAATAATTGGATTTTTTGGTATTTTATTTCAAAAAATTACTCTCTATTAGATCATAGAAAGGAATGGTTATGCTGAATAGTACAGGCAAGAAAAAGTTGTATGTTCCTATTTAAGTTATGGACCTACAGAGTATTGTTTTTTTCCCAATTTTTCCAATATTTTTTTTGGCGGCTTTTTATAACGCCGACGAATGAAAATAAAATATCACAGTAGTAGCAACTGTTATCAAGTGACGTATGGTTTCCATAGCCAACTTTTCAATTTTTGGCTTTCATTTTGCTTCCACGGCCTACTCGGTGAATTTCAATAATAATTTTTTTCTGATCTAGTTTCTGGTTAGATTCCAACTTGTGATATGTCATTAGAAAGGGAATTGAATGCTGAATAAAGCGAAAAGAAAAAAATATAGGGTTTCTATTTAAAATAAGAAAGTTGATGTTACTTCCGGTCAGACCGGAAGTTAACTTCGACATGTCAATATGCTCAAATTCTAGCTCTTATGTCATTATATCGACGCTCCAAATTTCACAAACCTACTTCATACAATAACTGAGATATTCCGTAGGCAATACTTCCGTAGCCACCCGGTATACTGTCATTATCATTAGAAGTGGTTTTTCTTGAAAATAATATCATTTCATGTTAGAAATTATAGATATTAGGTATACCGGGTGACATAGGAATCATGTAGCAGTATGTAGTTTTCTTCTTTGACAAAATGAAAATTTCAAATCTCATTTGTCAAAATTCTCCACTCGAATATATATCACAAATTGATATTCTTTAAACAATTATTATAATAATAATTAAAATATTAATAATCGATTTTATTGATAGGGCAAGAAATAACAAAATAAGTTATAGAATTTTTTTTAAAATCAGATTACTTATGAAGAAACAATCTTACTTTTATTTTTGCCTTGAAGGTATACTATGATCTTTCCGTTTGGAAACATGATATTGATCACAATCCCTTCTTCACTTCGAATATCAATACAATATTGATCATTTTGTTTTTTGAATATATTTTCAGGCAGTAATCATTAGGTGCAATTTGTAATTAGCATAGAAACGACGAACACAAGTCAATACAATCAAATAACCGTTAACTGTCAAACTCAGACCCAGAAAGTTTGTTGAACTTTTGAAATATCTAGTTTACATATCTTTTTGATATAGAACTTGTGGAAATTTCCGGAAAATTTTATAATAATCTACAGAAAACAGAAATATATTTTCATGTTGAAATTGAGAGTGAATATTTTATGTCATGAAACTATGACAGAGATACTAATAGATGATAATACAAGAGGATCGTAAAAAGTTATCAAATTAGATATGTGATGCTGGTGATGGTACAGAATGTAACCTTTTAATATTCATCGTAAGTTCTTCAGAATGAGTGAAGAAGAACTGAACAATATCTATATTGAAACCAAAACACTATATTAGGATTATTTATCAATGAATGCTGTCAAAAACCGGTAAAATAATATTGAAATTATCAAAACTAAGATCATGTCATTAGTTTAGTGCAAAATCAAAAAAAATATATTTCTATTCCAGTTTTTTCAATATCGTGATATTTTTTCAAATCAAAGAGTTTATCAACAAGCTGCATACATTGCTCAGAATATGGAAGCATTTGAAATAATATCTCCTACCAAGCATCGTATACTTATCACCAAATTCAGCCAACTCGATGATTCAATAAAATGCAGTTCAACAGCTCTTTGAGGAAGGAATTTCAATTATTTGTGATACATGGTTGATTAGAAAATTTTGAGACAAGTAAGAAGGGGTAGAAAAATATATATATAAATATTCGAAAAATGGAGTTGTGATCACGCTTCTCTTGTGAATTTCAATTTATTTTCTTTTCAAATAAAAAAATCTGCTGCTACATGCCTTCTGCCATCCATGTATAGAAACCTTCGTTTTACATTTCATTTTCGTGTAAGAAAACACCACCCCTCCAATAACTTCTAAAACGAAGCTCTCGTAACAAATCTGAAAAAAAATGCTATCAATAAGTATTACTGTTCACTACACAATATGGTTACTTACTCACTAATCACTGTATTATAGGTGCTATATTTAATTCTTCTTTTTCGACATGTATGCTCTTCTATAGAAGTCTGCGAAGAGTAGCAACATGAAGAAGTTCTGTGGTACGAAGAATAGGCTGATCAATTTTGGGTACTTGCAGGAAGGTTTCAATAGGAGTCTTCCATAAATTATGATGAAACTCAGAAACTGCGTCTAAAAAATTAATAAAAATTCGGATTATAGCCGTAGTAGTAGTAGTAGCAGTGTTTATTCATTTCCAAATTTCACATATAAATGCAAGAAATCCACAGGTTGTTCCTGAACATCATGTACATAACTAAAACTTCTGATCTACGCGTTGTTGAAGTTTAATTTTTTTTTTCGTTTTTTCATTCTAGATCCCATAGTTTTCGAGACATTTGGATCAAATTCCAAAAAAAGTTACGCTATAGGGCTTACATCAATGACCATCTCAAATGTTTGTGAGAATCTTCAGGGTGATATTTTTTAAGGGTCATGTCCCATTTTTCCTCCTGAACTTTTCTTCTGTGCGCCGTCTTAAATATAAAGTGAATGTTTCAGACTGTTTATTCACCGCTGTCGTCTTCTGCAACATTTTTTTATACAAGACATCTAAACGAAAGTCATAATAAGGAAACTACGTTAAAACAATTGTTGAAATTTTATATTCGATTTCGTAAGTCATCAATTATTGTATTTATTGGTTTTGTACACTAAACATTTGATGCACCTATAGTAGAAAATCTAGGCTTTTTATGTCACGTGACCTAGGTCCACCTCGTCCTCTCCACTTGTTATGAAACACTCCATTTAATTATTGCTGAGCAAAACAGAAAAACTGTCGTAATAGATACGGAAAAACTACAAAAAAACTAAAAAGTTTGTAAACCATCCAAAAAATTCATTTTGTATTTCAGAATTCACCAACGGTACACCGCGAAAATATTCAAGGGGAGAAAAAATGACCTTGAAAAAATATCACCCTGTAGGTTCTCACGAACATTTGAGATGTCCATTGATATATGCCCAATAACGTAACCTATACTTCAGATTAGGCCAAATATCTCATAATCTGCAGGATTTATAATGAAAAAACAAGGGGATTGACTCTGAACGGACGAACCCAAACTGTCACCGATTTGGAACCCCTAGCAGCAGAAAGCCCACGTCGAAGCTGCCGAGAGTGAGAGGCTCCTACAGCTACATAAGGATATGCCAATGCAAGGGGTCTTCTTCAAGAACATTGAAGACCTTGGCTTATCCAGAAACCTGATCTTCGCTTTCGTCAGATCAAGTGGGCTGAAGTCGGAAACCAAGGGATTCATAATTGCTTGCCAGGATGGTGTCTTCAACACCCTCGTCTACCGTAGTCACGTGATGGGTATAGAGGTCCCTGACACTAGATGCAGAGCGTGTCGTGGGGCAGCTGAGACCATAATGAATTTGCTGTCAGCTTGTCCAGCTTATGCGGTCTCAGCCTGTATCCACAGGTATAACGCGCCACTACGAGTGTTTTACTACCACCTACGACACTCGTTCGGTATTGAAGGGACACCGGTAGTGCCTTATGCTCCGGGGGATATTGAGTCCATTGTGGGAGATAAGAAGTGCCGAATCTATCGGAACTACTCATTTCCCACCCTCAGGCAAATACAAGCCTGATGTAGTCCTCCCCATTAAAGTAGGACGATTTTCGTCATCGAGTTTTCAGCTCCTGGCGAAACGAACATCGTCCGAAAAAGGGAGGAAAAACGGACTAAATATCGAGACCTACTCTGTGAAAATGGTGGTTCTGATAATTTGGGTTCTTGGTGGAATGATGGACACTGCATTCAAACTTAAAAATCATACCGGCTTGCCGTAATATGGCAGAAATCTTAGCCGGACGAATGCAGAAGACCGTAATTTTTGGTTCACTTCGCCTGCTCAGGGCACATGTTTCTTGGACCCAATAGTCACTCACCCCACGGCGTGGGGAGTGGTTTCTGGGATAAATGATCCAGCCCTTCACCGGTAGTGTCGGGGCTCTGGAGACAGAGCCTGCCTGGGAAATTCCTAACGGATAAAAACTATCTTAAAATTTTACTGTGCACTTTTAGTCGTAAAATTAGCCTTTTACCTTCCGAATGTACATGGTGTTTAGGAACACCCTGTATATCGTTGGGACATTGGGAAGGTTATAAAACATACAGTGCTTATCATAGAGTACGTAAAATATGGGGTTTATTATTGGAGTAATGTAATTTTTTTTTTTATCGATACTGCGTATCCAATAACTTGGAAATTTTCATGCATATCACGTGATCAGTGGTGTGGCGGCTAATTGAAAAAATCCTACAAAGAAGAAAATAGTCGGGTAAGTTGGCGAAGGTTGAAAAAAGGTAATCGAAAAGGGTGCTTAGAATAAACCAAGTTTCAACTGATAATTGAAGAAAACTGAAAATCGTTATTTTTTGGTATTTTTCGATCTGTACAGAAATATTTTTTTCCCTCAGGAATAGGCCTAACTGTATTGGAATTTTGGACTCCAATGATAATATCAGAATTTTCTCATGTTCTCTAAACCCGAGAGAGCTTAATTTAAAAAAAAAATATGTTTTTGCCAAGACTCTGGCTGTTACATTTTGATTCTCATCTAACAGGAATATACGAATTCTCCGACTATTATGATGATATAGCAATCTAGAAACATTATTTTTTCGATGATATATTCGTGCATGAGCTTTTCAGGTCGCATATACGAGGATATATTGAAAAATCCTTAGCCTACTATAGAACCAAACAAAATTTCAAAGTCAAAATATTTTATTACTCAACATATTCTCCTCTTAATTGGATACATTTATTACAGCGAACCTGCAACGTCTCTAGACCTTTCAAAATAAAATGTTTCTTCCACCTCCACAGCTTTTATTACCTCCTCGTTGGAAGAAAATTTACGACCTTTTAAACTTTTTTCAGTTGAGGAAAGAGATGATAGTCGACGGAGCCAAATCTGGTGAATAAGGGGGTTGTTCTAGTAATGCAAACCCTAAATCACGATTTTTTTGCATGACAACATGAGATTTGTGTGCAGGGGCGTTGTCCTGCATAAACAAAACACCTTTGGATAGCTTTCCGCGTCTTTTCTCTTTAATTGTTTCCCGTAGAGTAGTCAGTAATGTCGAATAGTAATCTCCAGTTATTGTTCTACCCTTATTCAAAAAATCAGTCATGATTAGTCCATGGCAATCCCAAAAAACTGAAGCAAGAACTTTTCCAGTAGATTTTTGGTCACGAAACATCTTAGGGCTTGGAGAACCGGAGTGTCGCCATTCCATCGATTGTTGCTTTGTTTCTGGATCGTAGAAATGTACCCAAGTCTCATCCATAGTAACAATTCGGTTTAAGAAGTCTACATCGTTTTCAAATTGAGTACAGATCGAACGCGATGCTACTACTCTTGAACGCTTTTGGTCAACATTCAAACATTTGGGGATCCATTTTGCAGCAGTTTTTCTCATGTTCAAATTGACGTGAACTCAGAGATATCCGTTTTAGCCCAATTCGACGGTCTGTTGAAATCATGTCATGAACTGCATCGATATTTTCGGGGACTGACACAGAAACTGGCCTTCCCGATCGGTCATCATCTTCAATGGAAAATTTATCTCTTTTGAAGCTTGCAATCCAATTTTTCACGGTCGCATACGAAGGACATTGATCACCAAGGGTATTAAGCATATCTTCGTGAATGTGTTTACCTCTTAACCCTTTTAAATACAGGTACTTGATGATGGCTCGGTACTCCAATTTTTCGATTTTCACAATTTCGGTGGACATATTTTTTCTTTTAATTTATTGCGTATTTCTAGTTTACTTTTTTGACGTTAAACTTTACACTGACACTTCTAATAAGTTATTGTTCGTTCCTATGGTAACGCAATATTTTGTTTATGCAGGCTAGGCTAGGCTGGCTAGGCTTACTTGATATCAATGCATCCTCGTATCCTTGAAAACTAAAGAACTTCCTAATTTGACGCATCATTTCATCCTGAATAATACCACAATTTTTTTGGTAGATGAAAATATAGAAAAATAGATTCGAAATGAAATGATATTCAGTCAGTGACTTGCATCGTTGTCCATACACGTATTCCCTTTTTATAATAAAAAATCCACTTTTCGAAATGCTACTTCATATGCGTTTCACAAATATCTACTTATTCATCACTTTATTATTCTTTTAAAGAAGGGCATACTTGAATTACTTCTTTGGCACAACATCAAAAGCTTAAACACGAAACATGCTTTCTTGAGTATAAAGTTCACCTGTCTTAAAAAATTGTTATTGTTGCTTTTGTTAGGGAAGACATTGCCGTCCTTTTGACCTTTTGATGCCTTGGACGAGACCAATGACCATGCTGGGAATCGAACCCACGCCCTTGTTGAGACGCGAGCGCTCTATCAGCACGACCACCAAGGCCCATAAAACAAAACAAAAAAAAAACATATTTTTTTTTTAATTTGGTACTATCTGGTGTGAAGAAAATGGCAGAGTTATTAATTATAATCGAAATAGAAATGTTTCGGTGTAAAGGCCCAAACGGCGGTCGTTTTAAATAAAATCTTAGTGGAAATCAAATAAACTTTCATCTTCATCCTATATTAAACTTTTACCTCATGTGTTACATAATTTATGGCGGTCACCGAATGTATATAAAAAAACTGCATTAACATTACAATGGACAATAATACTCAGAATACGTTAAAAAAAATCAAACATCGACAGGCAATTGTTGCTAGTTGAGGAATTCATCAACGTGGTAGTTAAAACTAAAAATGATATTTATTTGAAAAACAAAACACAGTGGCGTATAATCATTATTTTCGTTAAATTTCAACAATATGAATCTCAGAAATGAAGCGGTTTTGGACCTATGTCCATAGGAAGACTTTTTCTTGAAATTTTCTCAAAATTACTAACTATCCTCTGATATCGGCATTCAATTGTGAAACACCCTGAATAATAAATGCGACTCAATTTTCAACTGATTTCAGTAATATATGATTTCCAGTTTAGTCAATGGTTACTGTTCATTTCCAAGAATTTCATGACTTGTTTATATTGGATTGATTTGCCATTCGAAATTCAAGATCATTATCAAGAAATTCATTGAAAAGAAGCGCATAAAACAGTTTTTTCTTTGCTGAGCTGGGCAAGATCATTATCACTACAGTAGTTACGTGAAACTTCATTTAATTTCAAGGGGGGAAAACTAAATTTTGAGAGGAAAGGTTTTGCTTTCAATCCTGAGACTATGGAGGAAAAGTCTATTTTCGAATGAGGTGTTAGAAAAAGGCACTTTCGTTTGAGACTGTATGAATAATTTCAAATAAAGTTGAATCCTCGTCCCAAATATTCGAAATGAAACAAATTAATTGCTGATTTGTGATGTCTAGAAAGGGATGTAATCCAAGAGAGTGTGCGCAAGATGATTTGTAATAGGGTATTCTCTAAATCGTACATCGTATATGTATCAATGTTTTTATTGTATCTGTTCCTAGTTAAGGAATTTTTCATTTCATCATCTCTTGGCACCCTCAATAGTTCACGTTTGTATTAATACTGTTGTATTCAATTCAGTTGTTCCAACCAAATCTATAAATATGCTGGATTTGCACTTATTTATAGTTGGGTCACTGGTAACGGTTCAAAAATAATTTTTACTATACTATATTGCAAAGCTTCTTTAATCTTACCATTTGCATCAACGTGATGAACTTCTTGAGAGATAGGTTTGATTTCCATTTTTCATCCACCGCTGCCAGTAGATAGTAGAAGTACATAATGGAGTGAACTGTTGAGTTTATGAACCCCATCCAGGTTCCATGACCACCAGCATAGAATTTTGTTGCCATCCATATCATCAATACCATTCCAAAATGATGGTAGATATGCAGGAAGGTGACTTGCCGTTGTTTCTTCCGGAGAACAAAAAATACCTAGAACATACAAATGGAAAACGAAATGTAAACGATACTCAACTCATTACTCAGTAACTGAATGAGAAACGTTTATTGGAAGAAGTTTCGAAGGTACTAGTCATAATATTATCACATGGAATAAGTATTTATTTAGTTTTTCTGCGTCAATTCTATTTCACAGTAGCAACAGCAAGAAAACTTTAACAGCAATGCATATCTCAATTGTGTATAGAGTTTGCAATCTATCGCCAAAATATGTTTTTGAAACAGCATCACCTGTATATAAAGCAATGTAGATAGCAAGCCTTCTACAAAATTGAGATATATTTAGCTGTGAAAGTTTTGCTCGCTTTGATAACAAACTTGCTACTAAGAAATAGATCGAACCGGTTATTTTATTCCATTACAAGGCCTCAAGTTTATATTCGTGGCTTTGTAAAGATCCCTTAATCCAAATTTCATTGGGCTTTCTTCGATCCCTAGCCGAATAAAACCGTGCCCCACTTCAAATAAACTTCCATTCCATATTTCGGTCTCCGTGATAGTAACCCACATTGTAAATATGTATTGGTGTGAAACCAGAATTCAATGGGTGGAACAGCTTCCCCATCGGAACCAACGGAGCACAGGATAAGCCTTACGACCGTGAAAGATTATGGTCTCTTGAGTTCTTTGCACTTTGTGAAGAAACCAATAGTTATTTCCACAACTTAACCTTCCCTTGACAACTAATTTCATCCATTTTTTGTTTATACTGTTTTATTTCTAAAATTCATTTTTCCAATGGATATAGGATTCTTTCCAATCTCTGTGTATGATTTGACATTCCACTAATACCGAATCATTGAAATAAATAATATTCCTTCGCGCAAGTAGCTCGAACTTCCCATGAGTACTTCCAGAAAAATGAGCCAGTACGACTTGAATAAACAGATTGCTGTTATCCCCCAGCCACATTTTTTTAGCTTACTTATTCTGCCTTTTGTTTTATTCTGTATGCTTTTCAAATGTAGCACGAGGCGATTGAAAATAACTTGATCACATAGGTTGGCGGTGGCGTGTGAATTAATTTGTTGTCAATGATAGATTCAGTCTTATAGTCTAGTCTACAAGTGCCATTTAGACCAACTTTTTTCAGCAGTCTCCGAAAATTATGATTGAGGTGTCATTCGATTCGGAATGACATCCAGATGATTTTTGAAAAAAATGAAGTTCCGCATGAAAAAATTGTAAAAGTTATTAACAATTAACTAAAAAAAAAGATGGCTTTAGTATTTTGTAAATATCTCAAAAACTAATGAAAATTTTTTAAATCTAAAAAAAGATTCAAAAAGAGGAGGAAATTTCCTAAAAAAAAGCTCAATTCCCGGAATTGTAGCATCAATATTTATAATTTTCCCAGAGGGATGAAAATACGGCCGAAAGCGGGTACTCTGGCTCGGGCAAGCCACATCCACTTTGGACACTTTAACAATAAAAATTATTTTAAAATACTAAATATGAAAATAAAAAATTGGAAAAATTCAGGCACTAACTGAATAGATTAATGAACAATAATCCGCTTGAAAAAAATTTTTATCACAATTTTTCAATTAGTTAATCAATAGTTAATTAATAATTTTTTTTAATTTTTATCTCTCAGTTTTTCAGTTTTTTATTAACAATTTTCGTTGTTGCAAAATTAAATACTTAAATTAATCATTGAAAAAAATTTTTTTTTTTAAATATTATCAATAATCCGTTTTTATGTTATCAGGAACTACATAGAAATAATTTTTTTAAATTTTTATCTCTAATTGTTTAAAAAATTGTTATAAACAAATGCGTTGTTTATAAGATAATTGAAATTTTTTTTATGGAATTTCAATCTTTGATACAAATAATGATTTTTAAAAGAAAAATTGTTCCTTAAAAAAATTTTTTTATTGCTTGAAAACGCATTTGTTAATTAACAATTATTTTCTCCCGCTTCTAATTAATATTAAGGAACCATTTTTTTTTTAAATCATTATTTGTCTTTCTTTCTGATATAAAAAAAAAAATTCCATTTTATTTAATTTTTCATTGTTTATGCAATAAACAATTTGTTATAAACAAATAAATTTTTACCTTATATTTTTTTTTCTATTCTAATTTCTGTCACAAAAACAGACATGACATTTTGAGAGTTAGAGAGAACTTATATTTAAAAATTAAATAAAAAATAATAAAAAAATTTTTAAAAAAGAAAGAAAATCTTGTCTGTTTTTGTGACAGAAATTAGAATAGAAAAAAAAATATAAGGTAAAAATTTATTTGTTTATAACAAATTGTTTATTGCATAAACAATGAAAAATTAAATAAAATGGAATTTTTTTTCTTTATATCAGAAAGAAAGACAAATAATGATTTAAAAAAAAAAAATGGTTCCTTAATATTAATTAGAAGCGGGAGAAAATAATTGTTAATTAACAAATGCGTTTTCAAGCAATAAAAAAATTTTTTTAAGAAACAATTTTTCTTTTAAAAATCATTATTTGTATCAAAGATTGAAATTCCATAAAAAAAATTTCAATTATCTTATAAACAACGCATTTGTTTATAACAATTTTTTAAACAATTAGAGATAAAAATTTAAAAAAATTATTTCTATGTAGTTCCTGATAACATAAAAACGGATTATTGATAATATTTAAAAAAAAAAATTTTTTTCAATGATTAATTTAAGTATTTAATTTTGCAACAACGAAAATTGTTAATAAAAAACTGAAAAATAAAAACTTTTTAATTTTTCCAACGGGGTTCTATTCTGAAGACTTTCAAGAATTGCTCCAAAAGAGGAAAAAAATCTTAAATTTATAGTTTAACAATTATCACACTTGCAATGTTCATGTTCAAGCAGAAAAAAATTATTAATTAACTACTGATTAACTAATTGAAAAATTGTGATAAAAATTTTTTTCAAGCGGATTATTGTTCATTAATCTATTCAGTTAGTGCCTGAATTTTTCCAATTTTTTATTTTCATATTTAGTATTTTAAAATAATTTTTATTGTTAAAGTGTCCAAAGTGGGTGTGGCTTGCCCGAGCCAGAGTACCCGTTTTCGGCCGTATTTTCATCCCTCTGGGAAAATTATAAATATTGATGCTACAATTCCGGGAGTTGAGCTTTTTTTTAGGAAATTTCCTCCTCTTTTTGAATCTTTTTTTAGATTTAAAAAATTTTCATTAGTTTTTGAGATATTTACAAAATACTAAAGCCATCTTTTTTTTTTTAGTTAATTGTTAATAACTTTTACAATTTTTTCATGCGGAACTTCATTTTTTTCAAAAATCATCTGGATGTCATTCCGAGTCGAATGACACCTCAATCATAATTTTCGGAGACTGCTGAAAAAAGTTGGTCTAAATGGCACTTGTAGACTAGACTATTAGTCGGGACAACATGCCCCTTAATAATTGAACAGAACAAACACGGATTCGCACACCACGGCATCCAGTGCGATAAAGTAATGTTTTATATCCCCGTGCTATAAATTGGTGTCAGGTGTAGGGTACTCCTAATTGTTTGACTTGTCGATGGGATTTTGGGAATTTTAAATCAATTTCTTCTTTCTTTTCCAAAATAGAAGCAGAATTGCTTCTTTGGTATTCTACATCCTACAGCGTGATGTCCCCAAAGCGTAGACACCTAGTGCACATGTACGGAAAATGGTTCGCTTCATTGGTTCCCAGATTCCGCTGGGGAAGTTCGTGTTATCTCTTCTGCCTGATCTCGGATGAGCCCTGTGGACTCAAGGCTCTGCTTCCATCAGAGTTCTTCTGGTGTATCTACGGTCTCCTGGTTTATGGTTCTCCTGTATTCGTCCTGGTGTGTGGAGTCTTCTTCTCGGTAGTCATATCATCATTGCCTTTCGCTATCGACAATATGTACAATGCGATATAAGGAATTATGGTCCTGATGAGGTGCAATTTCAAATCAAGAGCCTTTATTCATCAGCATCCTATCAGCGGTCATAGCTTTCGCCTTACGGCTATCGCTTATCTAAAGCTCTGGGTGCATTTGATATATGAGTTTCTTGTTGAGTGTTACTTCCAGATCCAGCCAGGAAATTTTTGTCAGTTTATTTTAAGCACCTGAAAGTCTGTTGAAGTTTGAGAACGCGACCATAATCGCCGAGAGCGGATCGGTCTTGGTGGTTGCGTAGCTTGCATCCACAATCTTTGTGATGACCTCATCATACCATACTCTGTAGAATTTCTCCGAACCCCGTGAATATTGGGAACAATCTAACATTGCAAGACACATCCGTTTGAACCCATTTTTGACCTGTAAGTGTTCTCCTGCATATACCAACTTCATCAAACATATATGCATCAAGATTCTGTTTGAAACCCTACCATGATAATGCATGAGCATTTCAGAAGGTGTGAATCCCATTATATATCGACAATTTATCCAGAATATATACTTATATACCCTTGAGATGATCTCCAAGATGTCGTATAGGTTTCCAGATCAGAGGAACAGTTTGATATTGCAGCAGAATGCTCAAAAGCAGTACGTAACTTAGTAAAAGCTATGAAGGCTTGAGTGTCAGAGCTTACATTGATTTCATGTCTGTATCTTTTCCCGTATATCCTTCCACCTAAAACTGTTGCTTGCATTGGAAGAGAATAACTGCTAGTACCTACATGCAGATAATTTTTTGAATCTGAATGTCGAAATATTTTCGTGATTCAGCAGGATGAGAAAGCCACTTCAATGTAAGGAGACCTACCAGGGTTTCGTCAGGGTCTTTCAGTGAAATACCCTGTTGGGTAGACTAACAAGTTTTCACTGTTTTGCAGGTCTACGGTGGTAACAGTTGACGATATTATTATAATAACTATTCAATTGAGTCATCTGGCTTATCACAAAAAAAAACGAAAATATGAACATGAAGTGTTTATGCTGGAGTTGACATACTTCGTTATTTCCTTAAGATTCAGGAATTCACAGATTTTGACACGGAATTACAACGTCTTTTGTTACAACAATGCTATTTTTAGTAACAAGAGTCTATATCGAAAAGGAGGTTAGTTTAACGTATGTTCCTATCAAGTCGGGAAAGATTTGAGTACCAATAAAACTGTTTTCGAACATTTTTACTAAAGCCACTGTTCAGGTTGGATTATCAGTTATAGTGTTACTTCCTTGGTATCATCGGTTCAGTCTAGGATTCTTATCCTCTCATCGAACCATTTTGTAAGGTTCTTGGTTCGGTTGAACATTGTATTCCAATTTTATTTGAACCAAGTTATTCACAGTCCGTATCAAGTTACTTATAACCCACCGTTTAAATAATTATATTACTCATGAACACAAGTTATTCCACCCTCTTTTGTCATCATAAAGTTTGCATAACA
The DNA here is from genome assembly GCA_958502065.1 of Chrysolina americana. Lineage (NCBI taxonomy): Eukaryota > Metazoa > Arthropoda > Insecta > Coleoptera > Chrysomelidae > Chrysolina > Chrysolina americana. Next base: position 93,573,430 of record OY293413.1, on the reverse strand, counting down.
CCAGCAGTGATAGATAGAAGACGTGTTCATTTATACTCATTAAGTACATACCGTATCTAATAAATCAGCCATTTTGATGAGTAAAAAGGTGTGATAAGTTTCCACGATATGCAAAGCATATGGGTCGCTGGAATAGTTCACCGGACTGCAGTCCCAATCTGAATGGAGCCACAAGTCCAAAAAGCTCTGGAACAAAAATAAGATTTCTCAAGTTTTGAAATACTACAATTTTTCAGTGTAAAATAGTGGGTGGTATGATTGTAACCGATAATTTTTTGAAATATTGGACTGAAAATTTTTTCCATTTAATTTGAACCATCATATTAGTGACCAAGTGACCAGAAATAGCCAATCAGACAAACATTTAACTAATGAGAGTGCTCTGGTAAATTTTCACTATTGAACAATCGAGTCACCATGGTTATGACATAGTTTGACGTTTACTCAATTACATTTTCAAAATGTCAGTCCCTTCTAGTAGATATGGAAATATCCAAAATGAGTCGATCGATATGATTATTAGTGACAAATCTAGGAAAAAAAGTTCTCACTGAATATCCCTCGGCTATTGATAAATTCCCAAAATTTATCTTAACTTTTCTCAAGCGAGTTGCTTTAAGGTAACAGCCCTCTGCCTTCGGCAACTCGATTTCGAAAGAACATGACATATTATTTCGACATTATCAATAGCCTAGGGATATTATGAGTAAAAATTTCCCTCATGTGTCAAAATGTCCATGAGAGGTGTGGAATTATCGCTGAATTACAGCGGTGGTTTGGGGGTTGAGTTCTCGCCTTGATGCTGGTCTCGTGCATGGCATTACAAGTATTAAAAGGTAAGTGCTACGTCTTCCCATAGCTCCCACAAGTCTCTGACTTCTGAGGGTTGCACGTAGGGGTGCAACCGGTTGATGGATATAACAACTTTAATATAAAAAAAACAAAATCCACCCACTATGTGGATTATCGCTGTAATTCAACGCGCTAGAAGACAATTCAACTGGATATTTCAGATTTTACCAAATTTAAATTACCCAAAAAAGTGTAAGGTTGAGAAAACGCGAAAAAAATCAAAGTTTTTTAAACTGGTTCAGATTTGGTAGGTGGGTATGAAACCGAAAACTGAACAACTTTATAATATAATATTTTTCGAAAAATTGAGAAATATCCTAACATTTTGAATTTTTTTTGCAAAAATGGTAAATTTGACTGGTGTAGCCAATTTATACGACATCTTAAAGCGAAATCTTCAAAATAAATGAATCTCAACTAACAGTAAACAAACTTATGTTTCCAACAGCAACTTGATATTATTTTGCTTCTGTGGAAATGAAAGCCAATCAACTTTGTGCCAAAACTTTTAGGACATACGTTATGGTATTATTCCCAAAAATTTCTCACACTAGGTCTACTGAGTTATCACAAACTTACCTCTCGTACGATATACAGGTTCACTATTATTTGGATGGCGTTATAAAAAATTATTATAAGTTTGAGATCAAACGGTTTGCGGTTCTTCATGACCTCTGGTCCTAATTTGAGAATGAAATAAAGATATGCTGCTACAATAAGGATAGGTTGGATAGGTGAGGACATGAAAATTAGGCCCAACTCTGTGGTTCTTGGATCTGAAAAAAAAAACATAAATAAATGATGGATTTTTGAACGAATTCAGTGCAAACATGTGGAATTGGCAAAATGCCATAATATCATAACATGAAAAAGGATTGTGGATCATTCAGTCTTTCGCAAATTTTCTATACCATAGGAGTTTCGTCAAGAAATAACGAATAGAAAATGATTCAACAGCCTCATACTTGGGCAAAGTTTTTCTACAAGAGCACACTTTGCAATTTTCGCTGTAACAACTGGCTAATTTTAATCAAAACAGATAACTATCCGCATTCTTGTTTCACGGTTCTGCCAATTATCAGTGCAAACCTAGTGAGGATGGGCAGCTAATAGTAATATACATTTACCCAAAGATATAAATATGGGAAATACGATATGGAAAAATGCATAATGTTCAATGAATAAATACATACTACCAAACAAGGCAAGCCTTGGTAGTGGGAGTGGAAACTAAGCTAGATCTATATTTTTACACCAGATTCACGGGTGTGGATATATAAAACCTCTGCAACAGCGGGTATGAAGTGCTGCTGGTAGGAGATTTCAACGCGAAGCATCATGCGTCAATTTTCCAAATGCAAATAAAAGGACACTCTGAGAGTATTCGATAGATATTTTATGTTGTGATAGATTTCCCAGACACCCCACACATTTCCTTACAAATCATCGACGTGGTGGTGAATCTCAGAATCAGTTGTGAGCTCATCTCTGATCATAACACCGTGTTTCACAGTCAACGGGGGACTAAACCCAAGGGGTGATGAAGTCCTGTATGGTCCTGTAAGAGGTACAGGAGTATCATGAAGGATAAACTATATCAACACTACATATAGCAGGAACAATTATCGAATAATTGAACAAGAGACTCGGAGGTGGATCGGAGATATACAAGCAGTGAAAGAAACCACCATCAAAAAAAGGGATGTAAGGGAATACCTTGATCTCTTTCCTGGCTACTTTCTAGATTCAGAACATGATAAGCCTGGGGAGGGATATAAATGATTTAATTCTGAACCACAGGGATGATTCCTGGAACGGGAATCTGAAAAACATCAATGTCAGAACTTCCTATGGCAGGAGTCCATACGACTACAAGGGAGGCATGAAAAAGACGGGAATGTTTGGGAGTACTTTCAGAGTGCTTTCCGAGCAGGTTCCGAAGCCTTCCAGGAATACGTAGAGGTTTCTCGGGGAGCCAGATAATTCAGAAACACTCTAAGAGTAAGCATAAAAAACATAATCTTCTCGAAATTTAATGACAAACTTCGAGCAGGTTCATGACACAATGATAGGCTCCCAAGGAACCATGCACCTTGTATGGATAAGATCGACGTAATACTGCCCAGGAACCTCCCGAGAACTCTCTAGTGCAACTGTTATACATCATAATTAGTATAATAGTGGCAGCACTACCCGAAATACCTGAAGATTGCGTAGATTATTCCTATCGTAGAGCCGGGATAACTGAAGAGATATTGTCCGATCTAACTGTTCAGTACGGTGGCAAAGATGATGGATAGAATCCTGCTGAGGAGATTCCATGAAATCGAAGAAGAGCTAATTCCGGAAGAATAGTTCGGCTTCATGAAAAGTAACACAATGACCTCTAAAGTGGCCAAGATTGTCCACTAGGTGAGGGAGGGCCAGCACAGTATTGGTTTTCCTGGATATCCAGAAGGTATTCGATGCCGTCTGGATAAAAGGTCTATTCATAAAGATGTTACGAGCAGGCAAACCTGATCAAATGGTAAGGATCATGGCATTATATTTGGTGAACAGGACTTTCAAGGATAGGATGAATGACATTAGCTCTAGGATGAAAATGGCCGATGCAGGTGTACCGCAACAATCAAGTCTGTCGACAATATTCTATTCGCTGTATACATGACTTTCCAAATTTCGCTAACTAGAGCACGGCCATTTATGGGGATGATACAGCAATCTACGTCCAGTCGCACTCCTGGAAAGTCTCAGTGGAAAGTCGTGCCATATCTGGTGAGCAACAAGATTGCGCTTAATCCGGCGAAAACAGAGCTCATAATTTTCATAAAGAAACATAAACCGGTAATCGCGGAGATCATCGAAGAATTCAGAGCTCTTGGGAATCGGATAGACAACTCTGAGTTCGTATGGTACCTCTGAGTACAGCTGGACGAAAGATTAACAATTGGAGGTCATGTCAGCTTGGCAATTCATTGAGCTGCGGCAGCAGTGAAGGATATACCCGCTAATAGCCAGGAATTCCAAGCTGAAGAACTAAACTGTTAACATACAAGCAGTTCATCAGACCAACGATGATGTATGCCAGCCCAGAGTTTTGCAGCCTCCCCAAAACCCATATCGCGAGACTGAGGAGGATGTAAAGCGAAGTACTCCGTATCGTCATAAACAGTGACAGATATATTCGGCTAGACGCGTTGAGGGAGCTGGCAGATATTTCATCCATCGACACATCTTTTAGGCAATGAACATTTTCCACGAGAACCCAGAAGGCGAGTGCTAAACCACCCATGACACCCAGGGATGATCAAACCCAGCTTTTTCGACTTTTTTTCGTGGGCCCACTGAAAACTCAATAATACGTGAATCCAACAGCTCGATATCTTACATACAAGCAAACAATACCCAACGCATAACTTGAAGAAGTCAAGGAAGTTTAACAACTTTTGTACTTAGCAACTACAGCATTTAATTTTCTGCATAATACCGTAGTGCCTGCCCTATGGCAGGTGTGTCCTGGTTTTTCCCGCCCGCTGACTGCTCAGCTGGCAGGAGTAAACCTCTCGCCGCTAAACGCTACAAAACTTCCTCCTACCCCCTATGTGGCCTAGTGATAGTTTTAGTATTTTCAGATATTCAAATGTTGCTACGTGCTATAGAATTTTCAACTGTTACTAAACTGAAAATATATTTTCTGAATTTTTTGAATTTTGAATTAGTGAAAGCTGATCTGTCGAGCTGAGACTTCTATAAATTAATTTAGTAAGAAATCGCAGTATCACATGCGAATCCAATAATGCTGCCCTTGCTTTTCACAGAAAACAATACATTCAGGTAGATGTTGAAGAGTAGGGGTCCGAGAACCGTACCTTGAGGTACTCCACAGTGTACGACTACCCCCTATGTGGCCTACTGATAGTTTTAGTATTTTCAGATATTCAAATGTTGCTACGTGCTATAGAATTTTCAACTGTTACTAAACTGAAAATATATTTTCTGAATTTTTTGAATTTTGAATTAGTGAAAGCTGATCTGTCGAGCTGAGACTTCTATAAATTAATTTCGTAAGAAATCGCAGTATCACATGCGAATCCAATAATGCTGCCCTTGCTTTTCACAGAAAACAATCCATTCAGGTAGATGTTGAAGAGTAGGGGTCCGAGAACCGTACCTTGAGGTACTCCACAGTGTACGACTACCCCCTATGTGGCCTACTGATAGTGTTAGTATTTTCAGATATTCAAATGTTGCTACGTGCTATAGAATTTTCAACTGTTACTAAACTGAAAATATATTTTCTGAATTTTTTGAATTTTGAATTAGTGAAAGCTGATCTGTCGAGCTGAGACTGCTATAAATTGATTTCGTAAAAAATTGCAGTATCATCTGCGGAGCCAATAATGCTGCCCTTGCTCTTCACAGAAAACAATCCATTCAGGTAGATGTTGAAGAGTAGGGGTCCGAGAACCGTACCTTGAGGTACTCCACAGTGTACGACTACCCCCTATGTGGCCTACTGATAGTTTTAGTATTTTCAGATATTCAAATGTTGCTACGTGCTATAGAATTTTCAACTGTTACTAAACTGAAAATATATTTTCTGAATTTTTTGAATTTTGAATTAGTGAAAGCTGATCTGTCGAGCTGAGACTTCTATAAATTAATTTAGTAAGAAATCGCAGTATCACATGCGAATCCAATAATGCTGCCCTTGCTTTTCACAGAAAACAATACATTCAGGTAGATGTTGAAGAGTAGGGGTCCGAGAACCGTACCTTGAGGTACTCCACAGTGTACGACTACCCCCTATGTGGCCTACTGATAGTTTTAGTATTTTCAGATATTCAAATGTTGCTACGTGCTATAGAATTTTCAACTGTTACTAAACTGAAAATATATTTTCTGAATTTTTTGAATTTTGAATTAGTGAAAGCTGATCTGTCGAGCTGAGACTTCTATAAATTAATTTCGTAAGAAATCGCAGTATCACATGCGAATCCAATAATGCTGCCCTTGCTTTTCACAGAAAACAATCCATTCAGGTAGATGTTGAAGAGTAGGGGTCCGAGAACCGTACCTTGAGGTACTCCACAGTGTACGACTACCCCCTATGTGGCCTACTGATAGTGTTAGTATTTTCAGATATTCAAATGTTGCTACGTGCTATAGAATTTTCAACTGTTACTAAACTGAAAATATATTTTCTGAATTTTTTGAATTTTGAATTAGTGAAAGCTGATCTGTCGAGCTGAGACTGCTATAAATTGATTTCGTAAAAAATTGCAGTATCATCTGCGGAGCCAATAATGCTGCCCTTGCTCTTCACAGAAAACAATCCATTCAGGTAGATGTTGAAGAGTAGGGGTCCGAGAACCGTACCTTGAGGTACTCCACAGTGTACGACTACCCCCTATGTGGCCTACTGATAGTTTTAGTATTTTCAGATATTCAAATGTTGCTACGTGCTATAGAATTTTCAACTGTTACTAAACTGAAAATATATTTTCTGAATTTTTTGAATTTTGAATTAGTGAAAGCTGATCTGTCGAGCTCAGACTTCTATAAATTAATTTCGTAAGAAATCGCAGTATCACATGCGAATCCAATAATGCTGCCCTTGCTTTTCACAGAAAACAATCCATTCAGGTAGATGTTGAAGAGTAGGGGTCCGAGAACCTTACCTTGAGGTACTCCACAGTGTACGACTACTCCCTATGTGGCCTACTGATAGTTTAAGTATTTTCAGATATTCAAATGTTGCTACGTGCTATACAATTTAACTGTTATTGAATTGAAAATATATTTTAAATAGATTAATTTTGTGAAAGATTTCCCCATTTGAATTGAATGCATCGAAATTCAAAAACCAAATCTCAACGTGAACTTACTCATTTTTTACGAACTCTGTTACTCTATCTATTGTTATTATTTTTAGGATATTCATCAACATTGGAACTAAGGAAATGCGACCCACATTTTCATATTGATATGATACTAATAATCATATCTTAGTATTTAACACCGATACAATATCAATTTGGGTTGAGTATATTTTAACAAAATATCCAATTTGTGTTCATTATCCCCATTTAAAACATAGATATTGGAGCTTCGAACTAAGCGATTAGGTGACTCTATATTCAATAATCTACTTCAACGTATTCTTCAAATTTTTTGAATTTTGAACACAATATTATTGGTAAACCTCTATGGGGGCTAAGTGAGGATGAAATAGAAAATATAGCAGCATTTTTGAGTATTATTTTTTTATGGTTCCTACGAGAAGGAAAATCTCCTTACGTCTCCAGAAACCCTTTCCAAGCAGGAATTCCTTTAACATTTTTCGGAAAAACGAGCACCTTGAAAGAGAAGTTCTTTGTGTCCCAAAGTGATGGCAAAGTATATGAAAAGAAAATTTACCGATGAAGTAGTACCGCTGATGAAAAAACCAAGCATAGAGATGTCTTCTATTTTTATCACCCATAATTGGACATAATTGCAACCAATGTCAAAAATAACAAACAATGGCCTAAAAATAAGCATTTTACAATCAATGCGAATATGATTTTCTAATTTTACTATTTTACACGAATGAAGCATCCTCTCCAAAATTCCATAATATGTATACACACAAAAATCTGAAATTGAAACCATGTACGAAAATTAAATATCTCTGAATAATCATAAACTCCAATTTTAGCTGGGAAATTTTTTATTTGAATTTCTAGTTGTCAGATAGCTTTCATAGCATCTATTTATTATTTTGACACATCGCAAGTTATCAATTGTACAAAGAATCAAGAAAAATTTGTAATTCCTCTGAATATTATGCAGAAATTCAAAGAAGCTACGGAACACCAGATACAATGAAAATCATCATCTTGTAACGACAAAGAATACAAATTTTTTTGTTAGTGGAGATGGAATAACTAGGTTGAAATCGTGAATGAATATGTGATGATAGCTTACCAGATTTGCTGAGTAATTTTCTATAGTTTTTGAAAGCGATTTTGAGTAATCTTTCTGTAATTGGTTTTTAAACATTTTATTTTATAGTCAAATAAATATAAGAGTTCGTCAGTCTCACCCAAATATTCCATGGTTAAGGCAATAGTAATAAACAAAAATTTAGATATAGGTATCTATATTTCCTAAACTGGACGCTTTTCTCAAATAACAGTCAGGTTATCAGACGAATGAGCCGAAAAAAAATTGTATGTAACAGAATTTTGTACGATACAGTATGAAATAATAGTATATTACGTAACAAGAGTTGTAAGCTACCCGTTACGCACGAAATGAAAAAGTTTATGCACGAAGCCGCGCTTAATGGGCTTACAACTCGTGAAACGTACTATACTTTTTCTACACCCATTAATTTTCTTCCATTAAATAAAAAATTTTGTTCAAGAAATTGACAATATAAATGACATCATATTTATTTTCATAGCATGCTACTTAAGAAAACGTGTTCTATTTTTAAACAAATTGCATAACGTGCTGCCTACATTTAGGGGCATCACTCTTTCAATCCTAAATATATCTCGGTAATGCAAAGTTTTTATGTTTTTTAATTGACTAAATTTGTGTAAATAGACCAAATAAAGTCTTACGTAAATAAAAATTTGATTGTAATTTAATTAAACCAAGAAGTTTAAGTTTCCTTCTCATAACGCACGTTTATGTTATGAGATCTCATTACGTGCATGTTATTGTTAAATGTCATTTACAAGGAATGTTGACAGTGCGATTTTTGACGTTTACAGACATGGGCGTAGAAAAAAGTGTTTTCAGAAGGTTGATCTTTTTTTTATGGTACGGAATGTTACGATTTCTGGTAAACATCACAAGACACCGCATAGAATAGGAATACCGTGTCATCCGCAAGAGATATTATTGTTATTGGATCATCCAAAGCTATTTAATATTATCAAGTTACAGTGAGGGGCAAAATTATGGAATGAATTATTTTTTTCGAGGATAGGTAGCTTTGGAGAAAAATCCCGAAACGTGTCGATGTTTATTTTTTAATTATGATTTTATGGCATATTTTTCATACTATAGTGACGTTATCCATCTGAACGTGATGACGGTAATGATGATTATTTTAAAAGAGAATAGGGGTCATGTGCAGCTCATTTGAAAGGTTAGTCGATTCTCCATTCAGTGATATCTATAAACATTAACATAATTATTTATAAACGGTGGCTCCAAAAAAAAAGAACTAGGTATGTAATTTATTTGATGCAAAATGTTTTTTACTACTGTCAGAAAACAGAAAAAATGTGTATTTGACAAATAAAATTCGCTTTTTCTTGAAAGTAAATGGTCAAATTTCTGGAGTTATATTACGGCGAATTTCCAATTTTAGTATATTTTAAAATCTTGTATATTTCGTGGTCTATCGATGTAAATTCTTATTATAATTAAGTAACCCCATCTGGAGATCTTGGGAGCCACTCTATTGTTCCTCGTCTACAACCATCTCCTAGGGAAACATCTGTATCAAAGTACGGAGGTGCATCGACTTGCAGTGTGGCCGAATCACTGTTTCATTTGACAGAAGGTTACTTCATCAGAAAATAGGATTTGACGAATGAAGCGTGGATATTGATTACTTTAATCTTGCATCACTTTACAAAATAGCATTCGACTATTTGGATCTTTTACAATTTACAGTTCACGAATACCTTATTTTCTTAGACATTACATGCATATAAATCGTCAGTTACGATAATGAAAAAGAAGTAAGGAACATAAAAAATAACAAATGCAATAACATTGCATGTTAACTATGGCAGCGTTTGCTTGATTGGCCAATCGTTCACATTGAGTACAGGTTAGTATGAAAGACGCCACTGAGAAAAATCTGAAGAACATATTGGTATATTCAAGAAATTATGATAAAAATTCTTTTTGGTAACCCTAATAACTGGGATAGTAAGTGGTGAAATATCAATAAATTATTGAAATAATTTATAGTTAACGTTATAGTACCAGAAATTATTGTAAATATCACTATACATTTTTCTCCGTGCGTGTCTTCAGCAAAGTGAACAGTACCATTTTGGTGATTCACATTTGAAATATCGTTGACAAATAAAAAAAAGAGGAAAGGTCCAAGAACACTACCCTGTGGAACTCCTTTTTCAATGACACGCTCTACTGATGAATGTAATCCAATGTAGTCCAGATTCCCACCTTGACACAGTTCTCCTGGTCAAATTGATTTCAATCCATTTCAGACTAGATTTGTCTAATTTTCTGGACATTATGAATTGTATATGAATATTCTTTATTCTTAGCATACGTAAACAGACTTTAAAGGAATGTTTATATCAGCTGCTATTTTCTTAGAGTTAATTTGACGAAGTTTTACACTATCATATATTGGTTGACGACCAGCTTTTGCAACATATTTAACGTGTCCAGTTTCTCTAAATTTCTTCTCAATTTTACTAACAGTGGATTGTGTGATAGGCGTATTAGGATATCTTATATTAAATGAATTACTTACATATTTCTTAGTTTGTTTCAATTTCCCATATCCATCTATAATCAATACTTCAATTCTTTGTGTTTCAGTTAATGGGGCAATTATTTATTTGTTCAATGCAATAAACTCCTTATGAAATATATAAAGAACTGACTTGAATTTGACCCAAGCCAACTCGATTTTGAAAAACTATGATTCTTGCTATAGTTCTTTTTAGTCATTATCAATGTGATTAATATCGAAATTTATTTTTGTTTCAAGCACAGCAGTACTAAACATTCATTTATAAACTTCTTCAAGTGTTTCGATAGTAGGCAAAATTGGGAACTATATAATATTTCACTTCTCCTTTAATTTTATACGTTTCGAGAAATCAATGAGGATCATCCAGATCGCTGATGGACCACAAAATTTACAAGATTTCGAAAATAGTATTACATTAAAAGTTCAAGAAAAATGTCATCGTCGGTTCAATTACTGCCAAGAAGCAGGTGGGTAGCATTTTGAACATTTGATTTAAGCAAAAAGCAGTTTTCAATTGTCGAACAAACATTTTTCCTTGTTTTCTGAAAGTAGGCAAATGTATTTCTTATCAAATAAATTACATACTTCTTATTTGAATTCGTTTGATTTAAAAACTAAATATTTTTGTGTTCACTCCGTATGAATAATTATGTTAATGTTTGTATCACTCAATACAGAATTGAATGAACTTTCAAATGAACTATCACACGACCCCTATTCTCATTCAAAAAAAATCATCGTCACGCCCAGATGGATAACGTCACTAGTATTACATGCCAAAAAAACTTAATTTAAGAATAATAATCAATATGTTTCGGGATTTGTCTTCAAAGTGTCCTGTTCTCGAAAAAATGTATTTATTCCATAATTTCGCCCCTCACTATATACTAGAAATAGGATAGAACTGATCCAATACTGTTTCCTGGGTTACGCCCAGGAAAACAGGTATTAGATCACTGAATTCATCATCAACTTTCATCCTCGGGTTCCTATTCAATAGATAGTTTTGAAAAGATGGATTGTACGACCACTAACTCTTATATTTTCTGAACGATTTTGAACAATTTCATGGTTGATAGTCACAAAGGCATAAGCTTAGCCTAAAAATGTCTCTAAACGTTCCTCTTCACTGTTGAAGGTATTTCAAATATAAGTTCGTTGAAAACCAATCTAACAACCCCGTCAATTCCTTCATTTTTATAGAATACAAAAATCCACATAACATATACGAAGGGGAATGAATGACAGATATTATAAGGCAGTATTGTGGTTAGTACACCACTTTTTGTATCGTAATCATGGACGTAATATTCCGAGTACGATGAGCTATCTTCGTGGAATTTTTCTTTCATGAGGAAGCTTCTTTCCGCGTTGTTGTAAATGGCACACCCGGTATTCACCGTATTAATGAGCGAATTAGAAATTAAGTTTGTTGAAGTCCCAGTGAACCGCTATTGACGCTTTTATATTTGCAAAAATTATTCGGATGTCGTGTGATAACAAAATTTCTCATCAGAGAAATCTGATTAACTTACCAGAAAGTTCATCAAACACCCAGTAGTATCCTAAATACATTTTCTTCAGAAGAAGGGCCATTGCACGAAACTAACGTTAGAGCGCAGACACCGGCGTCACACAAATTGCTGTACAAAACTGCTCGAAGTACTTGGAATGAAAATGGAATCAACGCAATGGAATATTTGGTTCATTCTCGTATCCACTTTACATATATTTAACATTTCTTGTGATATATTTTATGGTAATGAACTGTGTTATTGATAAGTAGAACCTCATTTTTTCGTTAATTCCACTACGATAGAACTGGCCTCAAATTAAAATAAGTCGGAAAATGGTATAAGTATTCAACTATTAAGTACAAATTTTTTGAGGTTAGATAAACCGCCAGACTGAGCATGATCTAGCTATATTAGCAGTCCTTCAGGCACCAGTTTTGATGAGGCTGACAAAGTCAGTTCAAAGTTTGATGGATCTGAAACAACTTCCGGCGATTAGGTGAAGCAGAGGTATTTTGACCTTTGATGTTCCAGATAACACATTATATCCTATAAGATATCTGTTGCAAGTCCAGTGGTAATGAAATCCTCAGAATTGAATCTATAAGATATTTTCGATGGATTCAAAACGAATAATCTTCAGAAAATATTCGACAGATGACCATGAAATGTCCGAAGCAAGCCTAAATGAATACAGGGCAATTCAAATTCGACCCCCACCATTGGGATCTCCTAAACTACAGGAGATACGTCGAAGCTTAAATTGGGGCAAAGTTGCGTATTCTGGTGCTTAACAAAATACTGTTTTGAAACTTGGAAAATTCCGAGTATTTCCGGAAATATCGGGAAAAAACTGAAAATCGGAATTTTCGTTTTTATTTTTTTCTCTCGTTATTTGACAACATAGCTCAAAACCAAAAGTACATTTTCATTGCTACTTTTTTCAGCTACACGTTTTCATGTTCAGATTTACTATCCGACGTTTCGTCTTCTGGCATTCCTCATCAACTTATGGTTATGGGCGCCATATTGTTTTTTTATACAGAAAAATAGTGATTCTCATTCGGATTTCATTGATGTATAATTTGTTATGATTTGCACTTCTGAAACCACAGATATTAAAAAAAACAACTTCATCTGGAATAGTACGAAAACAGCACAAATTTATTTTGAATTATATCCGGAAAGACAATAGCCGGATAGAACATTATTCGGAATTTTGGACAAACACTTGGCTGAGTACGGTGCGTTTCAAAAACCAAGAATGAAATATGGAAGCAGAATGGAACAAAATATTAGACGTAACTTATTAGCCGAGGTGAAATAATTGTTCATTCCATATTCGAAGAAGTATAATTATTTTTGGTACTTTTTTAGATAAATGCAGATCCTTCCAAATTAACACATCAAGTCTCGGCAGAAATGGATGTGCCACAGACGAGCGTTTGGAGGGAAAACAAAGTGGTTTGAAATGTTATAAGATACATATTTCACAAAAATTACATCCAGGTGATCCTGAGAGAAGAATGGAATTTTGTAGCTGGCTCTCGAATAGGGAAGACCCTACAAACTTCTTGAAAAACATTATTTGGACCGACGAAAGTACTTTTTTCGAACTGTGGTGTTTTTAATAGAAATAATGAGCATATTTGGAGTGAAAATAATCCAAGACACTTCAGAGAAGTCAGACCACAAGTTCAGTTTCGTTTGAATGTGTGGGCTGGAATTTATGACGACCGAATAATTGGACCTCATTTCTTCTCTAATACTTTGAACGGGGAAACCTATCTTCGGTTCTTAAGAAACGAATTCGAAGAATATATGGATACGTTTCCCCTTGTTAATTATAACAGCTGCTGGTTTCAGCATGACGGGGCTCCTCCACATAATAAAAGAGCAGTTTGCGAATATTTACACCAAAGGTTTCCTAATAGGTGGATAGGAAATTCTGGACCAGTGAGGTGGCCGGCAAGGTCACCTGACCTTACAGTTTTGGATACTTTCTTGTGGGGCACTTTAAAGAACAGAATCTATGGAGAGCAAGAATATGACACAGTTGAGCTATGTTGTCAAATAACGATAGAAAAAAATAATAACAAAAATTTCGATTTTCAGTTTTTTCCCGATATTTCCGGAAATACTCGGAATTTTCCAAGTTTCAAAACAGTATTTTGTTAAGCACCAGAATACACAACTTTGCCCCAATTTAAGCTTCGACGTATCTCCTGTAGTTTAGGAGATCCCAATGGTGGGGGTCGAATTTGAATTGCCCTGTATAGATATCAAGCTGAATTTTCAATATCGTTATTTTCCTTCTCTCTTCATCTTACATGAATTGGATCTTCCGAAAATAATTATAGTCACCAGAAAATATTCTACGGATGTCTGTGAAGTCTAAGCAAATATAAATGAATGTGAAAACCTTTATGAAAATAATATTTTTCCTGGACTGAAAGGACCACGCATACTTCCTATGCAAAAAGTCTTTCGGTCAAATTGTCCAAATTTTCAATATGTTGTTGAACTCGAGGTCCTGAATAAAACTTACCGTAGACACACAAAAATTCAATGTATAGTTTACAAGATACAGAGTGTTGAAGTTGTAAAATGTCACTTTTTGGCCATTTAGCTGAGCATTATTGGTGATAATATCACAAAATTACTAGTGGGTTTTTTATCCATACCACTTACACTAACTTGGCGAGTGCTACAGTATGTTTTGTAAGCCTTTTTATGAACAGTATACAGGGTAAATCATGACTTTTTCAGAGTTATGAAAAATTAAAATAATTTTAGAATGAAACATCAACATCATGAGTCGGATCGCACGAAGAGTAAAGTTTCTGGGTCGGATATATCCGATGAAATCGGCTGAATTCAAGAAATTTGTATTTTTGTTATATATACAGAGAGAGAAAGTATACGTGTATCTGTTATAATATTCTTTGGAATACGTGATTTGATCAATTCAATGCACCAGTTGTATGGACCTTGTGGCCACTTGACAGTACGTGAATTTTGAGTATTATACAGTATGACTCAAGTATACACGAGACTAATAATGAGAAAAATTATAGAAATACGCGGTATAAAGAAAACGGGCCGGTTAATTTTCCTGATGATTTCTTCTCATTTAACAGAGGATCTCCCCTGTATATAAAACAAAAATACATATTTCTTGAATTCAGCCGATTTTATCGGATATATCTAACACAGAAAGTTTACTCTTCGTACGATCCGACTCATGGCGTTGATGTTTGATTCTAAGATTATTTTTATTTTTCATAATTCTGAAAAAGTCATGATTTACCTTGTATATTGTTCAAAAAAGACTTTTACAAAACATTCTGTTACACTGGCCAAGTGTAATAATGTGGTGTGGATGAAAAACCCACTAAAAATTTTGTGATATTATCACCAATAATGCTCAGTTAATAATGGCCCAAAAGTGACATTTTACAACTTCAACACTCTGTATCTCGTAAACAATGCCTAGAATGTTTGTGAGCCCATGGTAACTTTTGTTCAGAAGCCCGGGTTCAACAACATATTGAAAATTTCGACAATTTGACCGAAAGACTTTTTGCATACCGTAGAACGAGGTCAAAATGTGCCATTGTGTCTTCCCACAGATATTTGAAATTCACGCGCTCGTCTTGCTCTTGTCATGTAAACCATGCTCTACTGTGATGACTATACTTTAAGCTTCATTGAACACCTCAATTCAAAAAGACAAACCATCACGTCTACAAGGACAAACAAGAAAAGAAAAAAAGTTAACGTTCCTCCAGGAAAAAGTATCGCAGCTGCCGACATCAACCCGCAAGATATTCATGACCTACCAGTGAGCTTGAATCAACTTCAACTTCATCAGCACAGACATTATATGCATATAAACTGTTGGACCATTGAATTGAATAATTCAAATTTCTAGACAAATTTTGATCCAAGACCAAGACTATCAAGACCAAGACCAAGACTATCAAGACCAAGACTGAGTCAGTCTCGTCTTGGTCTTGAAACATCCAGATCAATACCAAAACCAAGACTACTTTTATCATTCTCTAGAGTAGAGTAGAGAAAATCAATAACAAGTAGAACTAGTGAGTTATTTGAGAATGTTCATATAGAACGGAACTGCAGTAACGAAGTGTTACGAGTTAAAGTGGTATAAAAACATAGACATTTTCTTTTGTTTTTCTTATGATGATCTCCTACCACGTAGTAACGGCTACATCCATCAATTTATCAAAGTTGAAGTTTATAAAATCAGTTGAGAAGTCATGAAGTCAGAATTGATGTTCGGAGAGTCAGCAAAGGGTTCCAGATGTCAAAAACGAACTATCTATCTATAGAATATTCATTCTAAGTGTAATTATAGTTCTCACCAGGATCATCACAAAGAAGCAAACATCAGAAACGGAATACCATATAGAAAAAAACCATCTGTGGATTAGGCCTACTCAGGACACCACAATTGAAGAAATTGGACTCAAGTCGTCATATGAGGTATAGTGAAGATCCTAAATAATAATAATAATAATAATAATAATAATAATAAATTCGGTTCGGGACATCAATGGTAAGTGACATAGTTCAAAGATATTTGAATTATATAAAGTCTTGAAATAGTTAGTGTCCTGTAGTTGAATCATGTTGGAAAATTAAGTTAAATTTGTTTTGGTTGGTTTCCGGGTTTTGCCGTGGTCTTCATATTCGGGCAAAACCCGTGAACCAACCAAAACATTGACGCCAGCCGTAAAAGCCTACATTCCTACATAAGTTGAATTTGTTTTGTTTCCTATTATCATTATTCAATAGACACCTAATTTTTCCTACTATTGATTGATCGATTTGGCATTCCACTACACAAACTCTCTGCTAGTAATCAAGCTTACATCACGACCTCTCTCTCACGTGAGTGGCACCAACCTATAGTTTTTTTTTTTCGAAAAAAAAAAACAGTTGCTTGGTAAAAAAAAACAATAACTTGCTGGTGTCCTTGAGCCAGCTAGCCTAAGGTCTCAGAAATCAAAGTTAAATTGTCGACAGCAGCTGCTTAATTACACCTCCGAAAATGAGTTGGTTGATAAAAACAAAATTGGTATAAGCGAAATACAAATAAATTCTTTGTATGGTAATTATATTATGTTGAAAAAAACAATTTTTGTACCTTTATTCCAAGATGGCGGATTGATTCGACCGTCCACCCACGAGGTCGAGAATTTTAATTCGGGCCCGATACTAAATGAATCAATCAAAATTATTATTACCCCACTTTTTTTAAGGCAAGCGCTGACTGTAGAGAATGATCCGGAAATATTATTGTCGTCAAGTTCAAAGTTCGTTCGCATCACTAATTAATTTGTTCGACATTCCATTCTGACCGCGTGTATAATCAATGAGCTTTTTTTAATTGTTAATTCCGAAAACACAGTCTCGGATTTTTCAAATTGAACTATGGACTCGCAATCTCATGGCATAAGTATTTGCAGAATTCTTGAATTTCTCAATTACTTGTTTGTCTATTATCTCATCTATATGTTTATTAGAAGGAACTTGACACAATTACTGAAGGATTTTATCAACTTCTAGTTCTTCCAGAAATTATATCAACTTTGTTTTAAAGTAATTTTGGACATTTTGGAAATATTTGAACTCTCCATATTTTTTCTACCCCTATTCGTGTTTTATATGCTTATCCTTTTCTGATCATTAACATATCATTTATATTTCCGGAATCTGCATGAAATTTTGCTTGTAATGTGCGGTTTTCTAGTGAATCTGCCAATTTTGTATTTTTCACGATTTTTAGGGGACTCTTTTCGATTTTTCGGATAATTTTGTTCCAAGTCGAATGACTCGAAATACAAGTTTTTTAAGTCCAACATTCTAAATCGATTGGCGTTCGCAGAATTGCTCTATCTTCAACTGTTCTCGAGCTTAAAAATTCATTTGGAGGGGGAGAAGGATTCATTTCTCTCCATATTTTTTTCTACTCCTTTTCGTGACATTTTTGACGTTGTCCTTTCCAAGTCGAATGACTCAAAATTCACAGAGTTTTCTAATTTCATCATTCTGAATCCATTAGCGTTCGCAGAATTGCTCTATCTTCAACCATTCCCGGACAGGAAAGTTCATTTGGATATGGGGGGAAAAAGTAATTTTCCCCCATATTTTTTTCTACTCCTATTCGTGACATTTCTGACGTTGTTCCTTCATATGCCCATCCTTCGAAATGAGCATCAACAAATCATATATTTTCGGAATCTGCATGAAATTTTGCGTATATCGTGCGGATTACGAGTGAATCTGCCAATTTTGTAATTTTCACGATTTTATGGGTCTACTCCTTTGGACTTTTTCGATTTTTCGAATAATTTACTCGAAATGCACAGAGTGAATCAACTGGCGTTCGCAGAATTGCTCTATCTTCATCAGTTCTTAGTAATTTTTCCCCATAGTGTTTTCTACTTCCATCTGTAGAATCTTTGACATTTCATTCCTTTCATATGCCAAACAGAGCTCAAACATTTTTTTTTATTCCTTCACGATGATTATTTGTAACCCTCAAAAGTATCATAAAACTAGTAGGTAGAATTGAATTGTCCTGTTTCAAAAATATTGGCAATAAATGCCAAATGATAGAAATTGAATTGGGTCCTTCTCTAGAGCGTACTCTAACAACAAAAATTTCATTGGAGATTGGGAAAATGATTGAATTTCGACAGTGGCAGCGTGCATTACGTTTTTTCAGGGTCGATTATTCCATTTTGCGTACGTTTTATATAAGATTCAAGCGTGTATGTGAACGTTGTGACCGTTTTGCGTATGTTCAGCTGTTTTTTGATTCCGTTTCCGTATTCAGACGTAAACTAGAGGAATTTGAGAGACGTGTACAAAAATTAAGTAGAGATATTTGATTCTATGAAGAAAAGGGAAAAGTAGTGAAGCAGTTGAATTATATAACTATTGAGATCTAATTGTTCAATTAGTTCGAAGAATAGGTAATATTTCAAATTTCGCCACAAAATGCAGAATTCCACCCTATTTCTTCTTTTTTACAAGAATTATGATGAAATGTAGTTGCTATTATAATTCCTACTTGAAATCACCAACTTTAGATAACCCCCACCCCTGCTTGCCCAGCAGGTGTTAAGTCGTTCCTACCAAGGACAAGAGAGTGTCGGGCCGAGGGGAGTGTGTGATCAGCTAGAGCAGTAAAAAGCTGGAAAACAATAGATGTTAGAACACTAGTAATTATAGAAGGGTATAAGTACCTCAGGTAGAATAGTCAAATTAGGTAATAAGAAAATTAAAATCAGGAATTGGTTGAAATGGGACAGAGAGTGTTCAACCACTCAAAGTGTATATAAGATTAAGTAAGATAAGTAACATTAGCATCGAGTGTTGGTGACAGTTTTGGTTTTTGGGTAATTTTCTGAGATGGCATCTACATCTTGTGGAACAGACTTTTTCATTTGTAAAGGAGGAGTTGAAGCAGGTGAACTAACTGTAGTGAAAGCCAGAGAAGTTGCCAGACTGTTGGAGTCCGCAGTGTAAAAAGGAAACTTTCGGCAGATGAACAGTTTCTGCGTGAGTTGAGTGAAGTAAGAGTGCACAGTGCTTGCCAATCAAGGTACTACAATGAGAAATTAATTGCTGCATTTACACGTCGTGGATGTGACACATCCAAAGTTCCTTCTCCTGCACCTACCCGACGGTCACACGTTGCGAAATTCGACTTCACCAATGCGTGGAGACGACTGGGGGAAGAAAATAGAAGAGCACATTAGCCAGTTGCAGAATTTGGACACTGATTTAGTCGCCGTCAATGCTGAGTATCATCAAAGGAATAACTCAATATTGTTAATTACATAAATTTTTTTCACGAAAGGACTACTTTCTCTCTTTTTTTCTTCTTGTCCTGGGATAATTATGTAGGGAAACGGGGAATATCGATCCGAAAAGTACTTGATATCGATACCAAAATGATGTGAATAGGTATGGTTGGCTTTCATCAGAAAGTTAGCTTTTGAGAATTGGGGTTGGGTGGGGTAAGGAGGAGTGGGGTGTCCAAAGTTGGTGACTTCAACTAAGAACCATAATTACTACAACATTTCATCATAATTCGGGTAAAACGGATGAAATAAGCTGTAATTTAGCATTTTTTGTCATTTCTTAGCAAATTTTGAAACATGACCTTTTTTTGACGTGCTATATCTCGGTAGCGAATTCACATACATACATGTTTTTTGTATAACATTTTACGCTCTACAAAAAAGTATTGGTATGTTTTTTCCGTAGGACGTAAGAGAAAAAGGTAATCGAGGAAAAACCGGAGAGAGGTCAAAAATTTTGCAGTTTCCCCCCCCCCTACTTTTTTCGCACAGGGTCCTCGAGGTCCAAAACTTGAGAGAATGTTGATTAATCATCCCTGAAGAATCTCCTGAAGTTTCATTAACTTCCGACCTTTTTCTACCTAACCCCACTTTTTTCAACCTGTCGACTGAACTAAATTGGACTTTTCCGAAAACGAGATATCAGTTACCAAGAATCCAACCGAACATATCGTAGAATATGTCTCCGGTAGTGAAAACAAATTTTCTTACTCTGCATTAATGCATACTGTTTTGCATGTGATCATTTCGAATGAGGAGAAATTCATAGCAATATGTGTGATCACAATTGGATCTTGCCTTGAGTGTAATAGAACCTGATCGCATTCCAAGCAGAGAAGGATATCTGAACTCCTGATGACTTTACAGGATCCATCCAGTACCATTCTGTTATGTAGACACGTCAATCTCAAAAGTCCATGGCCTTCCTGTTGTCTGGGGAAGTATAACTGTGGAACAGACGATTTAGGATGCAAGCTTTCATGGAAATGCTTCATTTTGCGAGTTTTAACATCGAGTTATCGCAGCTCTTCCTGAGGAGTGAAGTAGAATCGGAACAGCAAGCATATCAGTTGCAGCAAATTTGTTCTTCCCCGACAAATCTAATGACCAGATGACCAGATCTGTAGGAGTTTGTGCTGATACTTGCCGCGTAGAGAGTTTTTAACAGACGCAACCTCTTGGGTGTGGTGTTTTTCCTTCACTAGGTAGGTATATGTCTCTCCAGCATCTACATGATGTAGGATGATTCCGTCTACGAGCTGAAAGTCCTCTCCGTATTCCTCACATCGTCCTCTTTAGAGATGAACCGTGGCACATTTGTCCATCCCAAACTCCATTCCGATAGCATGCGTGTACTCTTGCACCACCCTTAAGGACTGATAAAGATCCTTTTCTCCAGAGGCTCATAATTTGAGGTCATCCATGTAAAACAGATGGGTGACCTTATGCCTCCGGTTAGTTAGTTAGTTAGTCTTTATTAATCCATAAAAAAAGAGCTTTAAAAAGCAATTGGACAAGTCAATAGGTATAAATAAAATACACTACATACAATAAGCAATAAATAACAATTAGAGAACTTTAGAACAATGAAATAATCAAGTGAATACAGAAGAGCTGCATTGATAAAAAGTATAGACATTTTATTTCTGTAAATATGAAAAAAATTCATCAATTGTATACGACTTCAAATAGTAGTCGTTTCGTTTTATTTTTGAACTGTTGTTCCTGGGTTATATTTTTAAGATTTTCTGGAAGAGCATTATATAATCTCAGTCCCAAAAACTCGAATGAGTTGAGTCGTAGGGATAACCGTATTTTCGGTATGTGGAAATCATGCTTGGTGCGAGTGTGATAATCATGGAAGGATCTATTCTGTTTATAAAGTCTCTGATTTTTTGCGAATGTACAGCAAAACTTCTAGAATATATAGACCCGAGAGAGGTAAAATATTTAACTTTTTAAATAATGTTCTACATGATACTGTTTGTGATGCATTTGCGATGGTTCTGATGATTCTCTTTTGTGTTAAGAAAACATTATGTGCATGTGAAGAATTTCCCCAAACAATAAGCCCATAGCAGAATCTAGACTGTGTCTGCCCGTGGTAATATAAAAGCAGACCAGAGTTGTCCAGAATTCTTATCAGATTTCTCAGCAGATGACACTGCTTATTGAGTATTTTAATGAGATCCTCACAGTGCTGATGGAAATTGAGCCTGCTATCAAGAGATATCCCTAGAAATTTTATACCATCGGATCGTTCTACTTCGATACCGGAAATTGTTATACTTATATCTGAATTGTTTTTATTTTGAGCAGTATGAAAAGATACTGCTTTCGTTTTAGATGAATTCAAATACAAAGAGTTGTCACTCAACCAGTTTTGTAAGCTGTCAAGATCAGAGTGGATATTATACTGCAATTCAGTCAAATCTTTTGATTTAAATAATAGGAAAGAGTCATCAGCATACAGACAAGTGAATGATTTTGGCAAAACAGATGGCAACTCATTTATATATAGAATAAAGAGGATTGGTCCCAAAACTGATCCTTGGCGAACCCCTATATCATCACTTATCTTCTCAGAATAAAAAGTTTCGCTGCAATTATCATTCGAATACTGTATTTTATCAGTCTGGGTGCGATTTGAAAGATATGATACGAACCATTCATTCTGAATACCTCTAATACCAATTTTATTCAATTTGTCCAAAAGACTTATGTGCTGTACGCAGTCAAAAGCGCGACTGAGGTCAAAAAAAATCCCAGTGGGATTTTCACCAGTTTCAACAGACTCTAAAAGGTTCAAATAAAAAGAAACTACTGCTGTTGTAGTGGAATAGTTAGATCGAAATCCGTGTTGATTCGGAGACAGAATATTGTTTATATTCAGAAAGTTATGTAGAAACTTCAACATTATATATTCGAATACCTTTGACAGTGATGAAGAAACAGCAATAGGGCGGTAATTTTCCATGTTATGGGTATTACCTTTTTAAAGACTGGAGAAACCAAGGAATGTTTCATTCGCGTCGGAAACTGTCCTTGCTGAAAAGATACGTTAATTATATGACAAAGGGGTGCTATGATATAAGGCGCAATCTTTCTGATCACATGTCCAGAGATGCCATCTGGTCCACAAGTATATTTATTTTTAATTTTGTCCCTGATAACCTCCCGTACATCATCTTCACTGACATATGGTACGAACATACTATTTTGCTGGGGTGCCGCAGCTGTATCCGCGAGTATTCCGTAGTGCAATTGTAAATGGCAATAGTGAGATGCAGAAGACTAGAGTTGTGAGATGATTTTGTGCATTGTTTTCCATTCTTCTATTTTTACTACTCCCCTTTGACGTAAAATACGTTTCTATCTTATGATTTGAAAAATTTCAACCAAAAAAAAGTTATATGCATTACATTCCAACAACTGTTTTCATTGAATTGATATCGTCTATAACTGTAACTTAGCGAACTACTACTGAGTGATTATTTGTATTCCACATTTCTTTTAGAAGTTTTTCTTGCGTTATTGGCACTTTCAATTCAATATGCGACGAATGAATATGCATTAATTTTGGTAAACCGAAAGCTGACACGTGAATATATAATCACCAAACACGAAATTCAAATTAGGAGGCAATGGCACCTAACAATGAATGGCAATTACTCAACAGAATCTATAGTTTATGGTTTCATTGATCGCAGAACATTTTCGGTACTAAACAAAAATTATTCCTACATACAAAGTGGTATTTCTTTTCAGATAGTGAGAACACACGTAATGAAAACAGCGACGAAAACATATTCTTGTCACATTCGCACTCTTTATGGTGACATAATCAGGATAATTGTAGAATTGATAGATACATTATCATTTCAAATGATATACACTGCATGCCAGCAGCAGTGATATATCTGAGAAATTATGGTAGTGGACAGGTCCAAAATATCATCAAATTCGTAATAAGAATAGGAATTTTTATTACTAATTAACCATTTCACATAAAAAATGTGCTCCTTTGCATATCCCTTGGATCAAATCGAAATAATGAGAAGTATGCAAGTTTCACAAGAAATATCGTCAAACATTAAGAACAAAAACAGTTATGGGCTGAATATATTTTCACATTAGGTGAAGTGGAAGAACAGCTTTAGCTGAACTTTGCCTATAATATAATATTGATATTTTTAAAATGAAGTCGTTATTTTTCATCCGTTAAAAATTTTCCTATCAGGTCCTGTCTCCGGAGCTCCGACAATTCCGGAGAGCATACTAGTTCATTTACCCCAGTAACCACTCCCCAGATAAGTGACTATTGGATACGAGAATCATGTGCCCTGAGCAGGCAGATTGAACCAATAATGATGGCCCTCTGCATTCGTATGGCTAAGATTTCTGCCTTATTATGGCAAGCCGGTTTGATTTTTAAGTTTGAGAGCAGTGTGTCCATGATTCCTTCAAGGACCCCTATTATCAGAACCACCATCTTGACAGAATGGTTTGGGTAAAGCCTGCGGAGTTCAAAGAGTAGATCTCGATATCAAGTCGGTTTTTCCTTCTCTTTTCGGACAATGTTCGTTTCGCCAGGAGCTGAAAACTCAATGACGAAAATCGTCCTACTTTGATGGTCGAGGAGGACTTCATCAGGATTATTGGCTGAGGGTGGGGAATGAGTAGTTCCGATAGATTCAGCACTTCTCATTTTCCACAACGGACTCAATATCCCCCAGAGCATAAGGCAACACTGATGTCTCCTCTACACCGTACGTGTTTCGTAGATGGTAGTACAACACTTGTAGGGCCGCGTTATGCCTGTGGATATAGACAGCATAAGCTGGACAAGCTGACAGCAAATGCGTTATGGTCTCAGCTGCCCCATGACACGCTCTACGGTAGACGAGGAGGTTGAAGACACCATCCTGGCTGGCCATTATGAATCACTCGGTTTCAGACTTCCGCCCACTTGAACTGAGAAATGCAAAGGTCAGGTTTCTGGACAAACCAAGGTCTTCAATATTGTTGAAGAAGACCCCATGCATTGGCTTATCCTTATGTAGCTATAGGAGCCTCTCACTCTCCGCAGCTTCAACGTGGGCTTTTAGCTGAACGGGTTCCAACTCGGTGACAGAGTTTGGCTTCGTCCATTCAGAGTCGAATGCCAGACCGAGTTCATCAGCTGCACGAGATGCTGCCTTGAAGAGAAATGCTCCAATCCTTGGTTTCTCATGATCGCATACCAAAGAGAGAATGGGGTCTGAATTTTTATTATTATCATTAACATTAGATATTTCCGTCACAGACACTAGCTCATTATTTAAGAAATACGTCTTCCAAATCAGGAATATCTCCTGAATGTCAGCAGTTTCGGCCTATATCATTGCCATCAACAATTTCAAAACTGATACAAAAATTTTATTGTGTTATTCATGACATATTGCTAAGGAAGCTTCGTTGTTATGGAATTAGAGGTGTTACTCAAAATTGGTTCAGTTCATACCTTACAAACAGGCACTGGATTCTAAAGAAGGATAATCAGTACTCAGGAAGTGGAATCATAAAAACTATGTGTACCTCAAGGCTCCTTTCTGGGACCAACACTATTTCTTTTACATATCAATGATACTTTCCCTTGCTTGTGAACACTACACTAGGGTATATCTTTTTGGGGGCATGTGATCGATACCAATTCAACATTATATTTGTTTTACAGAAAAAACCAGTCAGATACCTTTGTAAAGCAAATTCCAGACAATCATTACCATATTCAACTGTCAATTCCAACGTCAACACTAGTTGAGAATTATTTTATCTACTATGGTTCGGAAATGTACAGCCACTTGCCAGAACCAATCGAAAGTATTGAAGCATAATGTATTTTCAGAAAGGTTGTGGAAAATTTTCTATTCGAACACCCTTTCCCTTTGTTGAATATTTTTTCTCTTGTTTACTTTTGTATTTTATATATTAATATTATATCGCTTTGTATATTTTCATTATTAACTAGGCTAGGTTGACTATCTATGGCGATAACTGTCTGATAGATTGTAGATCTAAATATCTTATGGTCATATTGGAGTAGGACTATCCTCGACATTTTTTTATTCTAGATCTCTAACTCTTACAGTTAATTCAAAATAACTCGATCAAAATTGATACTTAACATTATGATGTTCAATTCTTATATAATCTAGATATCGCCTATCGAACCGAAAAATCAACTCAACTCAACTTCGTTGGAAAAATCATCCAATCCCTTGACATATCGATGAAGCATTTCATGATGCACCAACTGAAGCAAAAGCAAGCAGAATTTTAAGCTGTTTTTTGGCGCACCACTTTTTCAAAATTATTTGGCCCTTTTTAAAATCTGCGTTTTAGCGTTGAAACATTGACGTCATAAACGGAATGTTTTTAAACCTAATGCAATATTCTGACACAGTCAAATCTATGACGTAAATTGAATAAGTTTTTAAAACATTATTGAATGCGGTTCAACGCCAAAAAACAGCTTTATATAAGTATAAATAAAATACACAAAGTCATCTATAAAGGAACACAGCTTGAAACTTTTCCATACAGCCACAAGGTACGGGTTTCAGCCGCTTTTAGGGGTGAGAGGTTAAATCATACCCCCTTTCTCCAGGGGCGGTAAGCCATCCAGCACATATCTCTGGGGACAGACCCCACGGTGCTGTGGGGAAAAGACAATCGATGACTGTTGGTACACACAACTCCATCTATGATCGGTTGTCACAATTCATAAAGAATACCAGTGGTCTACCGCTCACGAAATTTTCAAGCGCAAGACAAACCTTTTTACTACAATTGGATAATGCTCGTTAGATGCCGCTGCTTGTACCAATCAACAACTTTGGGTCAATTTGAATCTGGTGAAAAAAAACAGCAAAAACTTTGATGACAATTCTCTCACGGCATTATAAAATCGCATGTCTTTCCTACGTTAGCCTCCATGATGTTCTTTACACTTCCTACGAATGCTACCATTGTAAAAAAAGTTATAAGACAGTAAGACATGGGAAAACGATTGGATCCGATGGGAGACGACTTGGTCTCCCAAAAAAAGCCAAAAGCCACAAAGTTTATTTTACATCAAATTTACAATATATGAAATTTATACAATTCACATAAAACATCTAAATAAATAAAAGCAATGCTAAAACCATCCCAAGCCGCAGGGGTTAGGATGTTGTAGCATAGGGATTACTTGGGGTTTTGGGTTTTGTGACCTGCCCTTCTTGTGTAGGCCCTACGATCTTGTGTAGGTCTTAGATGCTGTGAGTGCATGTCCTCTACCTCCTTCAAGTTATGCAGGAGATTCGCTAAATTATGGGTAAAGCATCAGAGTATTAGGAGCATCCATTGTCGAGTTTTCCTTGACATCCCGGAAAAGCAACCGGGTTTAAACATTCATCCTGGTATGAGCTGTTCACTCCTCTGGAAAATATCCAACGCCTTGTATATGAGCCCGTGTTTCAGTTGTTTGTTGTCACGGGCTCTGGTTGTCGTCATATCCCTGGTCAACTCACTTCCAAGGATAAAGTGTCTGTAGAATATTGCCTAGCTCTTTCAGTGACTCCAGCCGAATGAATGTGTCACTAGTTGATGACGATACGGAGTATTTTGTTCTGTCTCACTTCTAAACGCAACATAGTTGTTTTGGGAATGCTGCAGAAGCATAGATTAAAGAAACAGGAGATAAGAACATGGTCCACTGCGCACCCTGCCAATTTCCCCTGATATTCCCACTCCGAAGATGCTCCAATCAAATCGTTTATCCCTACCAACGTACCGCTTTAAAGGATGTGCATGCTGTCAGATTTCGCAATTTGGAGGTTAGATTGAATTACAAGTGAAATTTTGTCTAATTATAAAAGTGTTCTTTCAATTATCTCCTGAATTTCATCGATAAAAAATGTCATGGTGTGTTTTAAAGCAATGCAGATACCACCCCAGAGCAAATTATAAGAAGGATATAAAAACTGCTCATCTATTCCGGTAGTCTGTTATGGTTTTGATGGGAGTGGCCAGAGTACCAGGACCGTAATTGTTTCATAGAGTTAACAACATTTCATGTTTTCTTGCATACCCCGATAAACCGTGATGGTATTTTCATTTAATTCGAACATTTATAGTTTTGATTGCCACAGGCCATCTCATATAGTGCAACAAATAGAAAAAATTACAAGTACTTTTGTAAGTTTTCAAATCTAAATTGATTCAAATGTGAACGAAATTATCGATAACATCACATTACATTCAGATAAAACGTAATGAGGTTATTCCTCCCTAAATTTGCTCGCGGTTCTTACTCGCTGTCATAATATAAACAAAAACCGATGAAAGTGGATTCTTTAAAATTTTTATCATTTCCTCAAAATTGGGTTGGAAGTTATCCGAAAAATAATAAACACAAAATCCCCCATAAATGTTGTGTTCCTTCTTTATCAGATCTTCCTACAACTGTTCTGCTAGATGAAATAATTTTTTGGCCAAAACACACCTGGGGCAATTTTTCAGGTATGCAATTTAAATTTGGTCTGAATTAGTTTTAATTATAAAATTGCACGCCCCAGATTTTGGAAAAAAAAATTTGGAAAAA
Organism: Chrysolina americana; assembly: GCA_958502065.1. Lineage (NCBI taxonomy): Eukaryota > Metazoa > Arthropoda > Insecta > Coleoptera > Chrysomelidae > Chrysolina > Chrysolina americana. Next base: position 93,545,017 of record OY293413.1, on the reverse strand, counting down.
TAACTCAAAAGCAAAGGAGATCCGGGACCTACAACTTAAATAAAAGTGGATTCCGAACCACTTTAGCTCAGTGGCAAGCGGTGGGGATCGAACTCACGACGCCTTGGTGAAAAGCAAACATTTAATACCACGACCACCCCCAAGGGTGGCTGAGGCGTTGCAGCCAACGGGAGTAGCGACTCGTGGGCCCTAGCTTACCGTACACCGACGTCAAAAACACACATGTTCCGCCAACACTTTATAAACACACTCACACACATTACAGAGGGATGCGAGAACTTGAAAATCTGCCTTCAGTGGGAGCTAAGGAGGGTCCTCGGATTGGGTATTGCGGGACTGGTAGCCGGTGATGAATCACCCGCAGCCGCCGCTCCGTTCGATTAAAATCCAGCCCTACCAGGGTTTTCACGAGGAGGCGGATCGAAGGAACTTGCTGTGGGAGCCGTTAGGCCATAAAGCTGCTCCTACATCCCATTCCAACGTCCACGTCACGATATCCCTCGCTCCTCCGCCCCGCCACACCCCCCCACCACCGTTGGGTCGTGACCCACCGAATACCGGGCGGGCAATCAGCGGGGAAGATCCTTCCTTCTTTATTCCGCTCATCCTCCACATTCAAACAGCGCCCTCCCTGGTCGGCAGTCTTATTCTATCCGAGCGCCTGCTCTCCCGATTTACTTTCGTCGCTCGTTTATCCCGAAGCCAGGCCACTATTACCGTCGCATTGACACTATGTTGGTTCTCATACTTCTTCATCCTCGACCACAGCCCCCGCCCATTCATTCAATATCCTTACCCATTCATCCTTCACACCATTCGTATCCCTTAGCTGTAACGCTCCAAGTCTATCCTCCTCTTCCTCGATCCTCCTTCTCCATTCTACCCTTTCTCTCCGCATGCAATCGTTCCTGATGTGCTCCGCCGTGTCAGTCCCGCCAGTTCCACACTGGCATGGGGTCTCTTGTGCAATTCCGAACCTTGCCAGGTAACCCCGAAAGTTCCCATGCCCTGTGACCAGTTGCACTGCCTTCCTTGCTAATGGTATACACCCCATCCCTACCCTGTTGCACATACCATGTACGCTTCTGCCGGTCCTGCCGCTGTCCCATTCACCCTGCCATTTTTCCATCACCATTCTCCTAATCCTTTCCCTCTCCTCCATTCTGCTATGTCCCAAGTCTATTTGCCATGTGATCTCTTGCAGTTCCGCACCTCTTCTACTCTCTTCATCTGCTCTTCTGTTACCCTCATTCTCCCTAACATGCCATTTCCTCCACTCAATTTCCGTCACCAATCCCGCTACCCTTCTGTTTTCAAGCATTCTCCTAATACGAGCTGCCCTTTTGCTCTTCGTCCTCGCATTCCTAATGGTCTCCACTGCTCCAGGCGAGTCACTTATTATTGTTATGTCCATCTCTCCACCCATCAGTTCCCCTTTACCTATAGCCACCATTTCGGCTTCCTGTACGCTTCCCAGCTCACTGATTCTTTCCCGACATATTCTCCACTCGCTCCCCTCCTTATGCGCCCATCCTATACCCACTCGTCCATCCTCTCTCTTAACCGCGTCCACAAATACCTCTTTTAGCTCTTCTCGGTTCTCCAGAATTGTTCCGATCATCCATGGGTATATTCTGTCGCACCCGTTTATCCGTCCTCTTACTTTTTCTTTTCCGTGCGCCTTCCATTCTTCATACCTCGTTGCTGCCTCTATGTATAGAGGCGCTATCCCAGTCAGCAAGCATAACGCGGCTGACGGCGCCGTTCTATATGCCCCGCTGGCCGATAGCGTAAACGGTCTCTGTATCGCCCCCAATTGTCTGATCACCCTAGAGTCCTTCGCTCTTGCTCCCCACACTTGGACGCCATACATCACCGCCGGCTTAACCACTCTTTCGAAAATCAGTCTGACACATCCTCTCCTTAGCCTTACGTCACGGCCCGTCCATCTTCTTAGTTTTCCTGCAACTATAGCCGTTCTCCTTCTTACCTCCTTAAGATGATCAATGTACAGTAGGCCCTTGTCTACTATCATGCCCAAGTATGTGATGTTACCGCCGCACTCAATCCGTTGCTCTCTCACCCTAACCACCGGTTCCTTGTCCAGTTTCCTGGCCGGGACAAACATGCATTCGGTCTTGTTTTCGTTATACCTCAGCCACATTTCATCCTCCCATTCTTGACATTCTTTCCACACCTCCTTCCACATCCTTTCTATTTTCTTTACCGACGGGCCAACCACCACTATCAGTTGGTCGTCGGCGTAGGCCTGGGCCCACACCTTCGTCCCACCACTTACTCTGTGCGCTGCTGGCACCCCTTCATTTATCCTGTCATATTCCTTTTCGTTTACTGCCCTCATCCTCTCGAACCACGCTTCCATGACAATAAGCCATAGCGTGGGTCCCAGGCTGGATCCCTGCGGGCACCCCCTGTCCACGATCGCTTCCACGCCTCCACTCTTGACTCTTCTTTCGCCTACAAATTCCATGCACACCTTGCCAATGTTCTCCGGTAGCCCCATCTTCCTCATATTCCATCCTATCGCAGGTCCCCATGCCGTGTTGAAAGCGTTCGACAAATCCAGCGCCATCACCATGCTATGCATACCCTCGTTCTTACTTCTCTTTATTCTCTCCACCATATTCTCAACAGCAGTCGATGTGTCCAATCCCGCCCTGAAGCCAAATTGGCAGGGCGAGAACTTCTGTCCTCTTTCACACCACACCTGTACTCTTCCGCTGAGAAGCCGGTCGAAAGTTCGCCCTAACGCGGTCAGCAAGCTGATCGGCCTTAGGCTACTATCCTTCTTAGGAATCCACACAACCTTCATCACCTTCCATACTGCAGGGAAATACCTCAGCCTAAGGCATGCGTTGAGTATATCCGTAAGATCTTCGCTTATTAGGTTCGCCACGTGTTTCATCACCTCATTAGGTATGCCGTCTGTTCCCGTCGCTTTGTTGTCTTTTAATCCTTCCATTACCTCTTGTACCTCCCTCACCGTGAAGTTGGGCTGCTCCGGTCCCCATCCTTCATCTCCGTCCTCCCTAATGCAGCGTCTACCCATGGTGTCTTTTCCCCTGTCATCGTTCGGGAAGTACTTGTCCAGCAGGTATCTGCTGGTTTCGTGCTTTCCCTCGGTGTATGTGCCATCCTCCCTCTTAGCCGTGCCCGGTATTTCCTCTGCCCTTTCTTTCCTCAGGAGCCCAAACACTCTGTTCCACGGTTTCTCCGATTGCAACCTCTCGACCCTTTCTTTCAGCCACTCGATTCTTGCCCTTGCAATCCCCCTCTTGTACTCATTCCTCTCTCTCCTAAATATCCCCTGTTTTCTGATTCTTTCATCCTCTATTCTTTCTTCCTGGTACTCCCTCCTGAGTTTCCTCACTCTTCTTCTCATCCTACCCAACTCATCATTCCACCATTCTCTCTCCTCTTGCTCCTCTTTTGTACTCCTGGGTATTGCCTTGCGACACGCCCGAACAATCAAGGACTGGAGTTTCCCCGCTTCTGCTTCTACCTCCTCACTGCTATCTATTTTCCCCATATCATATGTCGAGACTATCTCCTCCACCACGGCCCAATTTGTCCTTCCCACATTCAAAAAGGTCCTTTTTCGCGTTGTCGGCTCTCCGGCTATTAGGAAACGTATCACTCGATGATCGCTCAGTGACTCATCCTCGCTTACCTCCCAGTCTCTCACCCAGCTCTTGCTGCAAATGGTTAGGTCAATCCAGCTCTCGCCTCTTCCACTAGAGAACGTCGCCAGGCTGTTCGCATCATTCTCAATCTGATAACCCTTCTCCACTATCCAGTCCAGTATATCCTCTCCTCTTTCATCCGTCACCATTCCTCCCCATGCGACATGCTTGGCGTTGAAGTCCCCTAGGATGATCTTCCCGCCTGCCCATTTATCAAAATTCCTTCTCACCTTTTTCCATTCATCATTCCTCCTCCTTCCAGGTTCCTCATACACATTCATTATCTTGACATCCTGCCCATCTTGCATCCTTAATATCACTCCGACCCCATTTATGCTCCTCACTGCCATGAGGGCAGAGCTGTCTATCTTTGTCCTTATCCATGTTCTGACCTTGGTACCTTTACCCCCGTCATGTTTATGCCACCCTTCCCAGTTCCCCTCTCTCTGCCACGGTTCCTGTAAACATACTATATCCGCCCCTTTTTCCTCTGCCATACCTCTTATGAGGTGTGTGGCCTCCCTGCCCCGTCCTGCGTTGAATTGCAGGACTTTAATACTCTGTCCGCCTTCTGCTAATCTCTACCCTCCTCATATATACCGGGCATTTCGGGTCTATCGCCGGATGTCTTCTTTCACTTACCCCCGCCCTTTTGCAGTTTATGCAGTCAAGTGGCCGGATACCCAAGCACTCCTTGCCTTCGTGTCTACCTCCACATTTATTACATACCGCCGTCTCCGTGCAGTGTTTAGCAGTATGTCCATAATGGCAGCATTTGTAGCATACTGCTACACTCGCATGTTCTTCCACAAATATTCTCGTTAAATCAATAAATATAACTCCCACAGTCATCATCTTCCTAAACGGTTTCGCTCCTACTTCCACCACTATGTTCTCCTTCCAACTATTCGTCCTACATTCTCTCCTGCTTCTCACAATCATCCCCTCCCAGTCCTCATCATTCGTCTCATTATTCAAATCCAAGTTTTGTTCCCTTATCAGCCTCGGTAGCTCTTCATCCTTATATCCCTTTTCCACCCCTGTAAGAAGTAGCGACGGTTTCCTTCCCTTAATTTCCTTAACTCTCACCCTGTCATCATTTTCTATCGCCCTTTTCACTCTCTCCCTTTCTTCCACGCCCTTACTTTCCAAATATAGCGTACCTCCCTTCACTTTCGTCAGGCCCAGCACGTCATCCGCACATCCTTCCTTCTCCAGACATTCCTTGATGATCCTAGCGGCCGTCCTCTTCGCTTCCTCGGTCACACCCTCTACCTTGATTTCTTGTATCCGCGTTGGCGTTGTCCATCCTTCACTTGGTTTTGGCCTCTCTCCTCGCATGGGTATGCTGGTCATATCAGCGTAGGTTCTAGGTCCATTGTCGCCCCTTCCCCTCCTTTTTCTACGCCTAGTCTGCTGGAACTGTCCTCCCTGTTCAGAATCAGTTTCCATCTCCGTATCGAAACCCTCCTCGTTAGCCGTCGACACTGGTGCCTCCATTTCCTTTCTTCCTTCCCTCACTCGGCTCCCAGTCGACTCGCCCCCTCTTCTAATTACCTCCGCTTTCTTCCTGTTAGTAATCATTGCCCTACCCATGTCTTCGATGGTAACATTCATTCTTCTAGTTTCCTCAACCAACCCCTCGATCACTACTTTCATCCCATCCATCTCGTTTAGTTTGTCCTCACATTCCTCTACTCTTCTTTCCATCACTCTCATTTTAACTCCATCACCTTTCATCCTTCCAACTTCCAACATAATGTAATGAGTTGGGAGCTGTGGGCTGGTAGCCAGTGAATGAATCGCCCGATCAGGAACCAGCCCTACCAGGACTTTCACGAGGAGGAGGATGAAAGGAACTCGCGGTAAGAACTGGAGAACTAGTCTCCAATAGAAGCTGAGGAGGAGACTCGGATCGGATATTGCGGGTCTGGTAGCTGAAGATCGATATTGAAAGAACTCGCTCCCTTGACAAGCACCCACACATTCACACATATAGTATTAGGAATGATTTTGAGGAGAAAGAGGTTATTTTAAGAGCATGTCATGGATGAGGAGACAATGGAATGGTAAAGAGGGCCCATGAGGGCCTACTTGCCTGGCTGCAGTAGCGGCCACCCTACATCTACTACTACTACTACTACTAATAACACGACCACTTCCACCACCACCACCACCAATGATCATGGTGATGGTATATCATCCTAAATATAATAGAAATACGGCACTTAAAATCCCAATTTTACAGTTGAGAAAACCATCTTCATCAATGAAGATACGATTTCGGACGAAATTTTTGAAATTTTTTCCTGAATACGACTCTGTGTAGCTCCCCACTCCTAAGTTTCAACTCTAAATATTTGGCAGGCTTCGCGCACCTTAATTTGTATACGTCATCGCTGGCCTGATGACCTGCTTGTAGATCAACACTTTGGTCTCCATTGCCAGCTACTTGGTCTCCCAGTCATGTCGTAGATCATTGTTTGAGGAACACGATATCCGTAAGTCTCAACTTGATGTAATGAAACTACCAACCAATAGGTTGCTATTAACTGACGGCGTTCTCGTGTCTCAAGTCAAGTACATGTTGTCTGCCGTCTTTAGTACGTGCAATCACCTAATTTTTAAGTGTTTGTGACGTCTGCCGTACACCACAGTTTTTCAACCGTGGTTAAACGTGCAATCAACAAAAAAGATTTTTTTACATTTTTTTTGGTGGAGGTATTGCCTCGAGCAAGATTCCCCCTCCACCCCCTGACGAAGTCCGCACTACTCACGCCAGTAACCAGGCTGGGGTTGGGCGGATCCCTACGTAGTGGGGATAGTGCTGGACAAGTGCGCCAATAGGAGGCAAGGTCCAATAAACACAGAGAAATTTGATACCGTCTATAAATAATACTGGAGAAAGGAATGGAATTATCTATTCGAAATCTGTTTATTGGTCAGGTGGAAAAAACGGGATAGATTTCAGATAAAAATTATATTTGGTGATGAAATTCAAGAATCCAGATTATTCAGTTTGTGAAATGTGTTGAAACTGCGAAGAAAACTTCATGAAATATTTTGCATCAAGTAGAAACCTTCTACCAGTTTTTGTAGTTCCTCTCATATTTCAACTAAAAACGCTAGCAATACTGATTCCACGGGCAGTTACTAAGTAACTATATTATCATCTAAGGTACTTATTTTTCAAGCGTTAGTCTTGAAGGGCGGGGATAACTTTAAACAAAATCAGAGTCATTCATAACAAATCCACTACTTGTTCTTCCACACCGCTTTATTGAAATTCCGTGATTGTTTTGATCATACAAAATATGTCTTTTCCATCTTCTGGGTGAACCCTCACGAGCAACCCTTAGGAGACTTACGCGATGTAGGAATGACGAAGACCTTACCTTCAGTCGTGCGATTCCAAGCAGTCCGAAACTTTTAATGAAAATGTCTTTCAAGATAATATAGGCAACTTTCAAAACTGTAACCGCTTCCATAGAAGCTTGGTCATTTGGTCAACTCTACCAGACTTAATATAATAATAATATTAATGTATCATCATCATTGACTATTTAAACTAGTCGCCAGAGGTGTATTTTTGAAATAGAAAACTGTCACAAGTCTGAAGCTTTCCATAGCTGATCACTTGTGTCTTTTTTCTGTCAGCTGCGCTTTAGGCATCTCGAACAGAAGTTTACTATGCTGTTCTTGATGATATACAATCAAATTTACATACGGGTGAAGAAGGTGGTCATTACTTGTAATATGTTTTATTACTTTCATTTTTTATTTGAAATATTGTCAAAAATTCGACATATTCAACAACAATCATAATTTAAAGCTATTTACCTGCTTCAAGTCAGAAACTAGAATTCTGTTAAAATTACAATACCTGAGGATCAAAATACCAGTCTACATGAATAAAAATACAAATTATGAAAATTGTAGGCTACTGAACAAAATTCTTAAGATTGAAATAGTTCTTAAAAATGGTGAAATAAAATGCTAGGCGTTTCATAAAGTTTAAAATTTTCACATACGTATGAAACATTCTGTTTGAGAAATGTAATTTTCAGTCCATAGTACCAGTTCAACAAATTTTTGAAGGTGCAAATTTGTAAAAAAAAATACTTCTCTGAAACATTTATTGCTCAGTTCAATGGTGGAAGAATGCAAAAAGTTATCCACTGTATTAAGCACAAAAGTAGAATATTTAATTCAACTTCCACACATTAATAATGGTCCACGCTATAATATATTTTATTTAAATCAGTTGTGAGTTGTTGATTAAAAAATATAATACGACTACTAATTACTATTACAAGCTGCTGAGTTTTTCAAAACCAAAAAACTAAAAGTCTGACTTTTACGTATCTAAACTACTTGCCAGATGAAGTGGGACAGCCAAAAAATTGCCCAATTTTGTCTAGCTATAACTAGGTAATATCTTGGCAGATGTTGGATTTTCAACCAAAGGTGGAAAGCGTTATCCTTGGTCTATGCATCATTGGCGTCGGGATTCTTTTTTTGCAATTCGTTCTCTTTGTACAGGGTGTGAATTTAGAGCTGGAAACAATTCAAATTTTTGATCAATAATTTGGGAAATGTGAAGGACCCTAGAATTGTTTTTTAGATGTTGGGTGAGTTGTTGAGCCGATATCTCGAAACATCTTTGAAATAATTTTGATAAATTGCGTTGCTATGGAAATATCGCCATTTTATGAAATTCCGTTTTTATTCGAAAATGTTGACTTTTTTAGTTAAACAATAGCAGCCACCATCTAAACTGCAACAAGAGACATTTCTACTGAAGATAATTAACACCAGTATCGCGCAAAAAATTCGTTTTTGTTGAAAAAATTCAACATTTTTAATGATCGTTAGAGTTAAAAAGGTGCCATATTTAATTATTATGATTCTGACAAATTCAGAAGCGTGCAAAAGGGGATTCTGTAATGTAGACAAATTAAATCTTCAGTAATTTTTTTTCATTTATTAACAATGTGCTTACATGTAATTAATTTCTTTTTAATGAATTCTTCGTACAAAAAATGATCCATATGTTTACGAACATAAGAAACGTTATTCAAAAAACTATAAAGATACCTCAAATTAAAACAAGAATATTAATCCTATTCAGTAAGGCGTTACCCCCCCTCTATCCTTAATAACTGCCTGGCACCGACTTGGCATGCTCGAAATTAATTCGTTGATCAGTTCTATATGAACTGCCTCCCAGAGGTCCAGAATCATCTATTCGAGATCGTCAAGAGTTTCTGGCTGACGTTCCCTTCGGGAAAACTCCAACTTCATCCAACTCCAGACTTGCAAAATAGGATTCAAGTCTGGAGATCTGGGAGGCAATTCACTACGATTAACATTTTGGTCTTACAGATACCTATTTACATTAGCATTATCATCCACAAGAACAAAATCATCGCCATAATTTCGAGCATGCGCAAGAACTTCCTGAGTCAGACATTCATTCAGGTAGACTATGCTGTTAACATTGCCTCGAAACACCACACACAGAGAGAAATAAATGTATGTTTTCTACACAATTGTGTATAATTTTGTCACAATTGGTTTTTAAAAAGTTGACAGCACCAACTTGTTTATTATTCTTCTATAATATTGATGAAAGATTGGACAATTGTGTAAAATATCTGCACAACTGTGTCTTACACAACGTTGTGCGTGAGCAATTCCTCTCTGTGCAAGAGTGGTCCTTCCGTTGTGTTGAATACCGCCCCAAACTGTCAATCCTCCACCGACAAATGCAACTTGTGGACGCATGTTTTCTTCTGAGAAACGTTCTCCCCGTCTACGCCAAGTAAATAATCGGCCATCGGAATTATACAGGTTGAAACGACATTCATCAGCGAAAAGACAGTCTCTCCACCGAAGATGCCAATGTATGTGTTCTTCAGACCATCTTCTTCTGTTCGCCCGGTGATTATATGTTAGAAGTGGACATTTTGCCCAACGACGAGCATTTAATCCTTGGGCATGTAGGCACCTTCTGATAGTGTTTGCTAAAACATTTAACTGCAAACCCTGTTTCTAATTGCATTATTGATCGGTCCTGACGGGGATTTGTCATTTTTTGAATCCTCTTTTGCACGCATCTGAATTTGTCAGCTTCATACTGATTAAAGGTATGGCACCTTTTCAACTATAACGATCAATAAAAGTGTCGAATTTAAAAAAAAAACGAATTTTCCTTTCTAAATATCATAAACTCCTTTTTGCGCGCCACTGGTGTTAATTATCTTCAGTAGAAATATCCCTTGTTGCAATTTAGATGGTGGCTGTTATCGTTTAACTTAAAAAGGCCACATTTTAAAATGAAAACGGAATTTCATAAAATGGCGATATTTCTATAGCAACGCAATTTATTGAAATTATTTCAAAGATGTCTCGAGGTATCGGCCCAACAATTCACCCATCATCAAAAAAAAAAAATCAAGGGTCCCTCACATTTCCCAAATTACTGGTAAAAAATTTTAAATGTTTCCGGCTCTAAATACTCACCCTGTACAAAGAGAACGAATGACCGAAAAAGAAACCCAATGCCAATGACGCATAGACCAAGAATGACTCTTTCCACCTTTGGTTGAAAATCCAACATCGGCCAAGAAATGTCCGAGTTCTAGCTATTCAAAATCAGGCAATTTTTTGGCTGTCCCACTTCATCTGGCAAGTAGTTTATATCACGACTCATGTGGTAGTTTATAAAAAATATATTTCGTGAGAAGGGGACACTTCCTCATATTTTTGAATTTTGTCCTTTTTATTTTTTATACTTCATGAAATCACTGAAACTCCATAAACACCTCAATTGATTCAATGTTAGTTCTATTTGTATAGGTAGTCAAAATCAAATTATATGAAGTTTATGTGTTTTCAGTTGAAGCTGAAATTGACAGAGAACATTAAAACACTTTCATGTAAAATTTATAGCTGTACTTATTTTAATAATTTCAACGTTTTTTTGTGCACGAACGATAACTATTGAGAAGTTGTGCAACAATTAATTTTTGTAATGGAAAGGTATTCCTAATAATTAATATAAGAAATGAGATTTTGTCAGTACTAACTTCGATTGAAACTTTTATTATAAGATGGTTTAGTGAAACTCAAATCGCTCCTGAAACAATGTGGAAGCGATGAAGAAGTGCAACTCTATAAAATTATTCACCATCATTTTTTATAGTTCACATGTGATTGTAAAAATTATCAAAAAAGTTCCACACACGCCAACTGTCACTTGGATGAAATGTCACGTCACTTTCATTTCACGGGATGACTTCATGAATTCTTTCCAGCTTTCGAAGTATGGTTGTTATTCATTCTATTTGTTATTTCCATTTGCTCCTCTTTGCTGTTGGTAGTTTCGACCATCTTTGTCACGAAGCTCTTTTGCTGATTAGTTGGAACTTTCACATCGTCTATTTTTTTCTGTTTACTCTTCATATACTGGTTTACGTAAAAGCAGCCAAACAAATAGAGAAAGTATGCAGCTTGTGTGACCAATAGTACGTTCAAGAATTTGGGATAATCGCACTCCTTGAATAGAACTTGGAAATTGTGCCAGAAGATGATACAGAACTGGACCTGAAAAAAAAAGATGTTACTCAATACATAGATAAACGCTAGAGGATAGGGATGGGCCTTGGGATTTGCGAAGTGTTTGGTATACCCGCCGTAAACCCATTAAAGTTACACCAAGTTTAAACCAATGTGTATCGCGAAGCTGGTACTCATAAATCATGAAAACGTTATACAATAGTCTCCCAGACACTATAACATCTGGAAAAATAGAGTCGATTCAAATTGAATGATCACATCTTAGTCAATGATATTAAAACAATAATCAATCTACAGCTGGTCATCCCAGTATCCTTCAGCAGCTTAGCTGAATTTTTTCAACGTCCTGGAAGTACAATGATTATCCAAAAACTACCTACGGGTGATTGTACCCCCTGGGAGTTTTGTCATCAGCTTGAGATCTCGTCTGCCAAGAGGGGGGAATATTCTTTTGAGTTTTTAAAGACACAATTATATCGATCTTCCGCGGTACTGTATCCAGTTCTTCAATTGTAGCAACAGTCCTGTGCTAATCTGTCTGCTTCTTCGTTTCATAGTGCCCTTGGAATCACATGGGACTGACCTTTCTTTGTTTTTTCAGGTTTTCAAAAGTATTTCTACATTTGGACACCAACTTGTATGTTATCTTGTTCGCTCCGAACACCAGTATAATTACTTTACTGTCAAAGCAGATTGCATGATGTATCTTCCTGCTTCCGTAATGGTCTGTGGTTCCATTGATGGAGACCTAATAGTCCCTAGTAGCAAAATCTGTTTTATAAGAGTGATATAAACTGCTATACAACAGATCTAATAAAACTACAAATATCCTATAACGCTCTTTACAGCTCTAATACGTATACAACCAAAAAAGGCCCAAATTATAAAATATTTCGGTTCTTTAACACATAGCTTATAACTATTTATGTCATCTCAATAAAATGTCTTTATGTGATAGTTAAAAAACTGTTTTATAATAATGTCTATTAGATTATTTATACAGCATATCCAAATATGCGGTTTACAGCCATTATAATTATATTTCTTAGGGATCCTATAGAGCAGTTTAAAACTATTTTGAGAATAGCTATACGAACATAAAAAACTTGTTTTATAAGGATGATATAACGCTGTCTGGTCAGTGTCCTATAGATGAAAAAAAGTGAAATTATATACGATACTTTAGAGACGCAATTTACAATGAGTATGTCGAATAACGTTGACATAACGTGGGACGATAAAACTTCATCGAAATGGTAGTCATAGTTCGAAAAGATGAAAGTGAAACAGTCGCCATGATAAAAAACGTGAAAATATGCGATATCATTGGGTTTATAAAACTCTTGAAATGTGTTCAGCACCAAGAATTACCCTACGCAGTGAAATTTTCTGATTGAATATATATATGTTTTTAGTAAAAAATAGAAGCGCCTTGAATTAGTAATAAATTGGCCAATCTGATAGAAATATTAAAATATGTACTATATTTTTCGAAGTCATTATTTTTGATCGGAAATACCTGTATAATGATGATGATATTTTTTGTGAACAATGGCAGCTACTTGCAAATGCTCAAACCCGCAAATAAATATGGCGTTGAGTTATACAATAATTATGTGTCAATAAAAACGTTAAAGAAGAAATTTATTCTATAAGAAACCTTATAGAAGCTAATGATTTTATAGAGCTCTTTTGAATGGCGCTAAAAAACAATTTTATCAGAACAAACCTATATTGATTTTATTCATTTCAGTGGTTGCCACATATTGTTTTTTTGAGTCTGGTTTAGGGGTGATTATTTAAAAGACACTGAAAGAATTTTAATGCTTGTTTACATGATACATTTCCATCGTCTCATTATTGATTTCTTGTCACATTACAACTAAAATATCTCCAAATTAAAGTTAACATCAGCTATATTTTAATTTGTGTTGTTTTTTATTCTGCAAAAATGGTCAAAAATAATGTATCATATCAGAACATAATTTTCGATCCCCGAGATAGGAAAATAGTTCTTTGTCTCCCACCAACACCGAGGGTTACTCAAGCATCTTCAAAACAACCTGCGACTGCTATTATTTTTGAATAACCAAAAATGTTAAACCAAAAAAGCGTTTATTGCCATTCATGACAACTTCTAGGTATTTATCATATCCTGCAAAACATTTAAAATGGCAAAATCTGGAATAAAAAAAGCTGTGAAATAATTGATTATATACACACCCTAGGGTCCTATATATTTTCCAAAAGTTTTTGTTAAGAGCGATAGGTACTTTAGAACAGCAATGCTAATTATTGCCCCGTTTAATTTATTCCAACGTATTCGTACACAAAAGAGATGAATTCGTTGAGTATTGCCCATAGTATATTAAAGTCATTAGGTGTATTTGAAGTTCTGCAACATGTGGCAACCCCGTGTACCATCTTTCTGTCAGTATCGTGTAGGGAAACATCAAGCGGCATTATAAATCATAAAGTCATACACGGTTGCTTGAAGCTGCGCTTCAAAATTAATTGGTTACTTTGTGCGGCGCCGGCGGTATAAAACCTTACCTGTAAATTGTAAAAACACGTGGTGGGTGAAAATAAGTTATTGTGGAAGTACTTTTTGTGAAAAAAATGTTAAAAATAGTGGAGACGGTGGAAAAGGGTAGAAAGGAACTAACGATTGTACCGGAAAGCTGGGAAAATGGTCAGGAAATATTATTTTGGCCCAAAACTACAATCATCTAAAATCTGCAGATACTTATTTTTCACATTTCTTTTGAAACTGCCACTCCTTGTTATTTTCTTCCAGGGTGATAATTCCATATTATTTAACTGATTCAAGGACTAAGGAAATTATAATAACGCAACATAATTATTAGTTGAAAATTTTATAATGCAGAAATTTGTAACAATTTTGCTCTTTAAATTTTTACAAGAATTCAAACTTGGGCACTAAAGGGTTATTATAAAAATGTTTTATATAGTATTTATTGGGCACACACTGTAACGTTTTTGTTCCAAATACTATTACTTTGCCCTATAATCTGTTTATAACGGAGTAAGCGACGCCTTTATAGGTAGACTATACAACAATTTTATACTTATTTTATAGAGCAATTGTCTCTATCATTAAAAACTGTTTTATTCATCACACTATAAAGCTTTTATACAGCTTGTATATAACTGTTATGAAACTGCTTTGTGCCGCAGGACTTAAAGGTGTTATACAGAAACTATATAATCAGTATAACGCACTTAAACACTCTTTCAAAACAGTTTTAAATCGGTATTATAATGCGTTTTAAAACTATTTTATGCCAAAAGCAAGCTTGAATTTTATAATGCGAGTTGTATAAATATTTATAGGACAATGTTATCAAAACATTTTTCTACAAACACAAAAATGTCGCAGTCAAACTCACTAAGTGATAAAATACTCCTTAATTCGGCATTATAAGACACTTATAAAATATATCAGTTCCATAAAGCAATGATTTTGCTACTTGGGGTGTTATCTGAAATATCTGAAAAACTCTAGTCAGAAACATTCAGAGAAAAAAATCCAATATAACGGGACACCTCAAGGATCAGTACTCTCCGTTACACTTTTTCTTGTAGCAATTAACCAGGTATTGGACACTTGTAAATATCCAGTGAAAGCAAGACTGCGCTGATGATTTGGCAATATATTGGCAGAAAAACTTACAAAATGCACTGGATATTATAAAAAATGGTCAGATTCTACAGGATTAAAATTCTCTCAACATAAAACGAAATGTGCATTCTCTAGAAAAGACATTAATTTAAACAATGAAATCTAATTTAATTGTATATCATTTGTAATTTATTCAACCTCAAGGGCTTAAGGGACGATAAATACAAAAAAAAAGATTCTCTTAAAATTCTTAATATTCTCGCCATTCCATCTCTAGGATATCCTAGGATTTTTCTTTGCTCCTCAGTCAAATCCTTGTTATATCCAGTGAAGTATGATGTATGATTATCCCACATCTTCATTCCCTTTTCACTGCAATACTAAACACTTGAGTTAACTGGTTTCTACAAATTATGTTTTCATGTACAAAAATTTGTCAATATGTATTACTCATGTTCAACTTCATTCTATGACTATACATTGTTTTATATTGCTCTATCTTTTATTTCACATCCTCTCTTTGTGAATGGGTCAGTAACTTCTGATAATGAAATGAATTCTAAGACTGATACTGATGTTTCCAGTAGTGCTTCTTGTGTCCATGGGCAGTTATCACTGTAAGCTAACATGATCGCGTTCTGCAGTTCTTTTGAGGTCATTTCCACCTCAATCGACCTTCTTTCCTTTGAGATAATGATCGATTAGCATTCTAGTCTGGTCGGCCAACTCTTCTCAATAGATGTATGCCAGTTTTCTGAAAATGTATAAGTGCTAAGAGCAGCAAAGAGCATGAAACCCTTTCGATGCGAGGTCACAAAGCTAGGACTGTTGTTTGCAGTTAGGTTGTCTAGATTGAAAGCAATAAATAATTCCACAAGACAAGACACCTCAATGGCGACCGAGTTAGCGCAGTGGCCAAGCGCTCGGATTCACGACCAGCCCCTGGACTCCGATGATTAGAAATGTTTTATAGAATCGAAAAGTGACGTCATATTCAAAATATCGGTACTATGCTTCCCATTTCTAACGTTCAAATATGACGTCACATTCTCGACACATTTCGATGCTATGAAACATTTCTAATCATCGGAGTCCCAGCACTGTGGGTCGTGGGTTCGATTCTCCAATGAGGCAGATCTTTTTTCTTTAGAAACTATATCTAGTTCATTGAAGAATGACTCTCCCACGTTTCATGGTTGACGGGACTACGAATAAACATGCTGCTTCTAAGGTGGCGTATGGAGTTAGTAACAAAGCCTAACCAGAACACTTGTGTGAATGAGATTATATGTTGTGAATGTTACGGGTGAGGATATTGCTTCGAGCAAGACAATCCTCAACCCACCGACGAAGACCGTGTTATTTACGCCGGTTAGAGGCCGGGGCAGGACGGATTCTTGCATAACACATATGGGGAGACTGGTCGAATGTGCCTGAGCAGGAAGCAATGACCATTAAATGTGAGAGAGAGAGAGAAGACACCTCAATGGTTGTTCCGGGTACTTGCCCTGACTATATTATGAACATTGACATCGTATCCAATTATCAACTGTGATCTATTAGCTTCATAGTTTCTCACCAGTTTTAGTATAACATCTAAGGAATTAATATTTTAATTATAGTGCTATCTTAAAACTCCTAAGTCGCTTTACTGCAGATAATCAATATTTTCAACACCGCTGGATTTCTAGATCGCAAATAACTGATCAATAGTTAGGAATATCAATAGGAATAGAACCAAATTAGTTCTCCATCTCTTAGAGTGGATTTATGCAGCACAAATTTACACTAAACTTCAACTTGAACTGAACTCCAACTAAGGATAAATTAAATTTAGGTTTGTATTAACACCAGAAAGATGAAAGTTGGCCAACTATTAATTTAAATCTAGTTTTAATTTCTCTGCATAAAATGAACCATGTCAAATGAGAGGTTCATCTTCTTAGTTGAAGTTGAAGTGTAAATGTTAATTGTAGTTTAGTGTAAATTTGTGCTGCATAAATCCACTCTAAGAGATGGAGAACTAATTTGGTTCTATTCCTATTGATATTCCTAACTATTATTGATCAGTTATTTGCGATCTAGAAATCCAGCGGTGTTGAAAATATTGATTATCTGCAGGAGGGCGACTGAGGAGTTTTTAGATAGCACTATAATTCCTTAGATGTTATACTAAAACTGGTGAGAAACTATGAAGCTAATAGTTGATACTTGGATACGATGTCAATGTTCATAATATAGTCAGGGCAAGTACCCGGAACAACGATTGAGGTGTCTTCTCTCTCTCTCTCACACATTTAATGGTCATTGCTTCCTGCTCAGGCACATTCGACCAGTCTCCCCATATGTGTTATGCAAGAATCCGTCCTGCCCCGGCCTCTAACCGGCGTAAATAACACGGTCTTCGTCGGTGGGTTGAGGATTGTCTTGCTCGAAGCAATATCCTCACCCGTAATTCAATATTGGACATTCACAACATATAATCTCATTCACACAAGTGTTCTGGTTAGGCTTTGTTACTAACTCCATACGCCACCTTAGGAGCAGCATGTTTATTCGTAGTCCCGTCAACCATGAAACGTGGGAGAGTCATTCTTCAATGAACCAGATATAGTTTCTAAAGAAAAAAGATCTGCCTCATTGGAGAATCGAACCCACGACCCACAGTGCTGGGACTCCGATGATTAGAAATGTTTCATAGCATCGAAATGTGTCGAGAATGTGACGTCATATTTGAACGTTAGAAATGGGAAGCATAGTACCGATATTTTGAATATGACGTCACTTTTCGATTCTATAAAACATTTCTAATCATCGGAGTCCAGGGGCTGGTCGTGAATCCGAGCGCTTGGCCACTGCGCTAACTCGGTCGCCATTGAGGTGTCTTGTCTTGTGGAATTATTTATTGCTTACAATCTAGACAACCTAACTGGAAACAACAGTCCTAGCTTTGTGACCTCGCATCGAAAGGGTTTCATGCTCTTTGCTGCTCTTAGCACTTATACATTTTCAGAAAACTGGCATACATCTATTGAGAAGAGTTGGCCGACCAGACTAGGATGCTAATCGATCATTATCTCAAAGGAAAGAAGGTCGATTGAGGTGGAAATGACCTCAAAAGAACTGCAGAACGCGATCATGTTAGCTTACAGTAATAACTGCCCATGGACACAAGAAGCACTACTGGAAACATCAGTATCAGTCTTAGAATTCATTTCATTATCAGAAGTTACTGACCCATTCACAAAGAGAGGATGTGAAATAAAAGATAGAGCAATATAAAACAGTGTATAGTCATAGAATGAAGTTGAACATGAGTAATACATATTGACAAATTTTTGTACATGAAAACATAATTTGTAGAAACCAGTTAACTCAAGTGTTTAGTATTGCAGTGAAAAGGGAATGAAGGTGTGGGATAATCATACATCATACTTCACTGGATATAACAAGGATTTGACTGAGGAGCAAAGAAAAATCCTAGGATATCCTAGAGATGGAATGGCGAGAATATTAAGAATTTTAAGAGAATCTTTTTTTTTGTATTTATCGTCCCTTAAGCCCTTGAGGTTGAATAAATTACAAATGATATACAATTAAATTAGATTTCATTGTTTAAATTAATGTCTTTTCTAGAGAATGCACATTTCGTTTTATGTTGAGAGAATTGTAATCCTGTAGAATCTGACCATTTTTTATAATATCCAGTGCATTTTGTAAGTTTTTCTGCCAATATATTGCCAAATCATCAGCGCAAAGTCTTGCTTTCACTGGATATTTACAAGTGTCCAATACCTGGTTAATTGCTACAAGAAAAAGTGTAACGGAGAGTACTGATCCTTGAGGTGTCCCGTTATATTGGATTTCTTTCTCTGAATGTTTCTGACTAGAGTTTTTCAGATATTTCAGATAACACCCTAAGTAGCAAAATCATTGCTTTATGGAACTGATATATTTTATAAGTATCTTATAATGCCGAATTAAGGAGTATTTTATCACTTAGTGAGTTTGACTGCGACATTTTTGTGTTTGTAGTAAAATGTTTTGATAACATTGTCCTATAAATATTTATACAACTTGCATTATAAAATTCAAGCTTGCTTTTAGCATAAAATAGTTTTAAAACGCACTATAATACCGATTTAAAACTGTTTTGAAAGAGTGTTTAAGTGCGTTATACTGATTATATAGTTTCTGTATAACACCTTTAAGTCCTGCGGTACAAAGCAGTTTCATAACAGTTATATACAAGCTGTATAAAAGCTTTATAGTGTGATGAATAAAATTGTAGTTTAGTGTAAATTTGTGCTGCATAAATCCACTCTTGGTCATTGTATTTCCGATTACTGACGTTCACAGGACTGAAGTTTCCGCTATACTATAGCGACTGCTTTTCAGTACATTCCATAACACAATGCATTTTGGATGTTAATTCTCTAGGCACCAATATGCCCTGAAATCACCATTTTAAGGACTTCAAATAACTTTTCTTGATGGGATAGCCAAGTGCTCAACTTTTTCCTCGAGAGTTAAAAAAATATAATCAAATCACTCTTTCTAGTATTCACAAATCAATTTATATATTATTATGTTTCGTTGTTTGTTTTAATTACTTATAATAATCAACAATTATTATAACTGATATTTTCCAATAAATATCATGGACAATTGACCCATAATTTTGTTAAATATATTTAAAAAAAAATTAAATCATATAATAGCTTAACAAATCGATGATTATTAATATTAATTAAAATTTTACCTACACATAATTTCCATCATAAAACGAAGATAATAATGAGAGATTTTGTCTAGATCATAAACAAACAAAAGCATTAGTGGCTATAGAGGTTTATGAAGAATCATGAAAGAAATAAAGAGAACTCGTGAATGATACATTTGTTTCCAATTTCAGAGAAGCTCTGAGTACTCTACCATAGCTGATAAAAACTTTTTATTCATCATCTAAGCCACCAGCTACTGCAGAAAACGCAACTGTATTTTTTTTTTGTTTACAGCATCGAAAAAACCATCAAAAATGCAAATTCGAATAGCTTAGTGCAAGAAGGGATTAACACGAAAATAATTGCTTACAAAATTATTTGCAGAACTCTGATTCACCTCAACGACACACATTTGAATATTTTTGGACAATTTTTCCTCTATCATGGATTTTTTATGAATGTTTCTGATTATTTCATGTTCAAGCTCATACTTTTCTCTTGATCATATATTCTGTTTATTTTTTGTGGCTACTATTTGAAATTCGGGAAAAAGCTCCTGCGATTTGCACAGAGATTTTTGAAACCAACAGATTGTAACTTTAACGCGGTTATATGAATTTCTGTAGTAAAAATGAAGAAATAGGAATAGGAAACTAACTAATGAAAAAAATTCCTGCCTATTGATGCAGAGAACAAATGAGATTTTAACCCATCGTATACTCTGTACTTCAACATACTCAAATCAGCTGTTAATGATTTTTTCACGCAAATGGGTCTATTGGTTGGGCTAAACGATGCTGGCTGAAATATATTTACCATTTGCATTCCTGTCAAATATTTCTTCCACCAAATATATTTTTGATACTGTGGTCCAAGAGATGAAAGAAAGTAGTAACTGTACATGATGACATGAATGAATGCGTTGATCAAACCAAGTAGCGTACCATGTCCCCCTGCAATTAATAATTTCGTTAATATATATTAATTTCGGTGAAGTTTATTTTTTGCGAATTGATAAAGTAAACATTTCTTGTTTGTTAAAATATGCTCATAACATTTTGGGAACGTTGAATTAATTCTGCGTAAAAAGTTCTTTGAAAATGTTTTCATAAAACAAAAATTTTGACGAGAAAAAATATACTGAAATATTGATATGCGGTTTTCACCATATTGAGTTTGTTATTAAAATTCACCCGCAGTTCTCATCTATCTAGTTTGAACAGTATTTTGCCTTTAACAATGTCCACCCTGTATAAGGTATTTCAATAAACCAACAGATACAATTGAAAGGTCGTATAGGGCACTAGTCGTTTTCTGTCGAAGACTTTTCTACCAAAATATCCATATTGTATAGGTTTCCGCGAAAGTCCGAATTTTTTTCAATTCATCTGTCATTATTCTAGAATAGAATAGAATAGAATATTATAGAAGACATAAATACATTTCGACATAACACGTTGAAAATGATTTGTATAATTAAGAGGCAGAGGAATTTATGGAAATCTTCTAGTCTCGACTGTCTGTAATAAGTATAATCGCATTGAATAGTAAATCTGTTTTGAATGGTTTATTCAATTTTGTCTTATATTATTCATATCAACGCTGTTTATGAATAATTGTTAGGCCAGAGCAAACATTCGAAGCACTATAATAATAATTAGACGCAATATTGTCTCATCCATATACATGAATGCAGATGATGGCCAATGTTTTCGACAGTATTCAGAATAATTTATATTAGTGATGAGAGGTATTTCAAAGATAGCTTCTTCAAATAACCAAATAAATAGGAAGACTGAAGCTTTTGTGTTTCAATCAGATATCTTATAATGAAGAACATTGAAGTTAAAAATAAAGAAACCTTGGATGACCAAATTCATTAAAATTTCTTCACAAAATATATTATCTAAAAATGTTTTTCAAAAAATTTACATTTTCTTAATTTCTATTACCAGTATAGAAGTCTTATAGAGACATCTAAATCAAACTGATAAAAAAAAAGATTCTCAAGATATTTTGAAAAAAATAAACTGATAAATTCAAAACAATTTGGTTTTCAAACTTCGAGAAGTACAAATTATGCAATGTTTATCTTCACCTGAATAATGGAAAAGTTGCAGCTGCAGTATTTTGTGTTAATCACAATACATTGCTAAACAAACTTGAAATATATGTATTGAAAAGATGACGTTCAATGGTGTAACATCTATAGGAAGGGGCATAAAATACGGAGTACCACAAGGGTCTGTTCTTGGCCCATTGATATTCTATTATATATAAATAATTTGGCGGCCTCAGCCAAAAGTGAGGCTTTCACTATTTTTGAGAACGATACATCTATACTTTGGCACGATAATAACATGGCTATATTACAACAAAATATAGAAACTGACCTGAAAAAAGTTAGTGTAATGCAAACTTATTGACGTTCAATAATTCGAAAATAAATATTTTAACATTCAAATGCAGTCATGTTTCCATGAAATATTGCCGTATCATAAGCGAAACTTAGAATAGTACCTATACCTTTAGACTTCAACTGATATAATTATGTATAACGTGAAAAAAACTGAACCCTATACAGTTGTTCCTTTTAGGATTCCCAACTCAATCAATCTAGTTTCACTGATGGTATCGTATATGCAAACTTTTTGCTTCCATTTCAGAAAGTAATTCTTTATGAGTTTATATAAAAACGTTTGCTGGAATTCCATGTGAGTGTAACTCACTCAATTGTATATCGTGATAGACAATGTCGAACGCATCAGAGAAGTCAACAAAAATGTAGATTGCTGGATCTATCTGTAATTGATTGTAGATTTCAGTTAATTTCAAAATTGCTTCCTCAGTCGACTTTTCTTCTCTGAAGCCATACTGTCTGTCACACAGTACTCCGATTTTGTTCAAGAAGCTCATCAACTGGTTTCCCATATTTTTTTTATAATTATAGCGGTGAATATTAGAGTCAACGCCAAAATAATGTCCAGAAAAATTTAGCACAATAAAATAGTCGACAAATAATTTAGGTCGTGTTATATTATTTATGACGATTATTTCTTGAATCCAGTTCTTTATATTATCAGTCATATGAATGACGCTATATTGTCAGGGATTGTAGCCTCGATTATCCTATCTATCTCTTCATTTTTGGTTTCTCCAAATCAATTCATTTTCAAATACTTATACAGCTTCAACACAATTGATTCTATTTGACGTTCAACATGTAATTATTTAGAGTACTGTCAGATGCACAGGTTCCTTGATATACAGTGTGCCCAAGAAAAGGATGAACAGTAAGTAAGTAACTGTAAGAGTTACACGGTAGGTCAAATGGGCAAAAAGTTGCGCAATTAAGGGGTCAATAAATAGATGTTGAGAAATCCCAAAAATGTTGTTTACTTCCGGAGATATTCGGAAAAACCGAAATTTGGCGATTTGGTTTTTATTTTTTATTTGAAAAGTTTCGAAAAAACCAAAGGCACTTTCTTATTGCAACTTTTTTACCTCTACAAAATGGTGCTCACGAAATCTCCGTACAAAGTTTCGTTTGGAAGAAACCATCATCAACTTTGTTTTTTTATATGGTACGAAAACGAGACATTTCAATTTTGAGCGACGGAGTTGTCAACGTTTAACACTTACACAAACAAAAAAAAGCTTTGTTTACATGAATAGCCGTGTTTACCTATAAATATACAGTTGTTTACCAAAATAGCCGCTCATATCACATATCATGTGACTTCAGTTATGAAATTTCATTGGTGTAGCAATGTGTGAATGAAATAATCGGTGACTATTGTATACCATGCAAACAGTCGCTAATAGAGCGTGTTGATTGGTCCTGTCAAGTAGGACATAAACGTATGATTGGTTGATGACTGATATTTTTAGAGAATTTTCTGGCGCAAATCTGGTGTCCGGAATATAAAATAAATTACACGTCGTTACCTGGCAAGAATGTTGCTCCAATCCAGGCACATACTGGCATTAGTGTATGGTGGTAGACATGTAGAAAAGTCACTTGGTTATGTTTCTTCCTCAAAACGAAGAACACCTATAAGTATGGATATTTATCAGTGAGTGATTTATACAAACTTTTTCAAACTCTCACCGTGTCTAGGAGCTCTGATAACTTACAGATGAAATAGAGCCAGACGCCTCTTGCCATCTGTAAAAATCGGTTGAAGTGAGTAAAAAAAAGCATAATCTTTATCAGAATCAAATTCTTGGTGAATATTCAATAGCTTGAAGAGGTCTACTGATAACAAAGGTGTTCATCGCCAAAAATCTTCCAAGATATAGAAAATTTGATGTATTGTATGCGTGTTTTAGATGCATTGTATCTTAAACAACACTTATACTACACTCATATGCAACAAATAACAATAATCGGAGACCCAATTGGAATGCACGATATTTTTTAAGTAGTCGTAGACAAAAAATCACTTACGCGCATTCCTTTCTCTCCTGGTACAACCGGTTGACAAGCGTAGTTGTAGTCAGTGGCCCATCCCGCTTGGAGACCCTGGAATTGAAAAAGTTCCGACATTTCTACCACGGTTGCTGAAATCACTTGAAACTTACTTCAAAAACTAGGTATAAGCTGGCCAATACTTGAACTAGGTTATATAATTGTATAGTCCTTTTTAGTTCCCAGGGCTTTTTATCCCTCATGAACTTTGGTCCTGCTTTCTTACAAAAATAAACATAGGTTGCTAATATCACAATTAGATGTCCTGGTTTTCCTACTAAAAACCAATCTTTCGTTCTTGAATCTGCAAATAAAATATTCAAACTGAAAAAGGTGTTCCATATTTCGAAGAAAATGCAATAATCTGTTGATTCAGGAAAACTGGCTATAAATGATATAACATAGTTCGAGAAGTACTTCTAGTGAGAGTAAGAAATGAATGAAAACAAATAATTTCGACTACAGTCGACAATACCTCTCGCTCCACTCATTTCCTTATAGTGGAAGCAATAAAAAACTATCTGACAGAAAAGGACTATTTCCTGCTACGAACACTGAACTACATCAATTTCTGCAAAGTTTCTGACATACACAGTTGTGAGTGCTAATTCTAATAAAGCCATTAATTTTTCTAATCGAAAACGGTAAAAATAGGGCAATATTGCGAAAGCTAATCGATTCAGAATGATAGAACTAGTTACTGTGAAAGTTAAGTCGATCGTCATGAAAAAAAATTACTCGAAAATGCATTAAAAATCATGAAAAATATAAAATTCGGACTATTTACGTAAAATTACATGCTGATTCTGAAAAAATATCACTCTGATACAAGGTTCAGCATGAAAAAGGAGTGAACTACAAAATTTTCCATGCACGATCGTATTTTCGAAAATGTTTATCACAGAATTGAAAAAGGTCACGTAAAAATTCTGGGAAATCTTTAATTGGCTCGAATCAAAATCAAATTCAATATGCAAATTCAGAAAAGACTAAGTTTTAGGAATGGGATAATAAAATAATTTTCAAAAGTTTTATGGCTGGACACGATCCTCTCAACTCAAAATACAATTTTCAGTCTGAAAACGGTATGAGATGGAGCAATTTTGGGAAAGCCAATCGATTCAGTATGATCGAATTAGTATGTACTCTGTGGAATTTAGGTCAATCATCTAGAAAAATTAATATCCGAAAAATGTCCTGAGGGGTAGACCCCTAAAAAGCATGAAAAATATAGAATCATCGGATCCGTGAAGATCCCAGGAAATCTTTATTTGTCTCGATATTAAAATCAAATTCAACGTTCAAATTCAGGAAAAAAAAAATTTAGGAATGACAACAAAAAATTAAAAACAATTGGCGGGAAACGACCCCTCTCAACTCAAAGAAAATTTTTCATTTCGAAAATGGTAAAAGATGGAGAATTAGTATACTTTGTGGAATTTAGGTCGATCATTAGGAAATCTTCAATTTTCTCGAAATCGACTTCGAATTCAATGCGCGAATTCAGAAAAAATTGAGTTTTACGAGTGAGAGTAGGACAAATAAATAAGGCGGGAAAAGACCCCTTTCAATTCAAAGTGAATTTTCAACTCGAGAACAGTTAAAAATAGAACAATTTTGTGAAAGAAGTTACTTCAAATACAGCCTATATACGTGAAATTGCATTGCAAATATATGACACAGATACAAGGTTTAGCATTAATAAAGAATGAAACTTGAAAAATTCCATTGCAGGATCTAATTTTCGAAAATGTTCAACTCGAAATTGTAATGGTTTCGTAAAAAGCCGGTGAAAGATTCAGAGTTTTTTGGAGAGAAATGAACCTCTCAACCCCAAGTGAATTCTTCAAATCGAGAACCAATCGATTCTGATTGATCGAATTGATATACTTACCCTGTGGATTTCAAGTCGATTGTCGGTGAAAAAATTACTCGAAAAATATCATAAAAATCATGAAAAATTCAAAATCATCAAATCCTTTTGGAATTCGAACTATATTCTTAAATTTTCATGTTGATTCTGAAAATATAATACTTGTTTATGCACAAGTATAACTCAATAAATGAAAGAAGTTTTTCTCCAAAAATATATGAACATCAAAGTAACAATAACATATACCTAGTACAAAGTGACTAACTCGACAATTCCCCTCAGTTGTATAGTTGGTAGGTTCAAAAATGCGAATGATTGTGATTATGATATCCACTATAACTATCGGAACATAAAACGTTAAGCAGCAATTAGTCTAACAATGCATTTTCTACTGCACTTAAATGATAATTATGTAAGGAATATGACAACATCACAGTGTCATTAAATTTCGAAAAGATGAATCCAACCCAGAAGGAAGGAGGTCAAGCGATATAATTTGATTCTCTATTGAAATAATATGCAGTGAATGTTTCAGGAATTTCTACCGGAGAAATGTTTTCTGAGCTAATATACAGGGTGATTCGTGAACAACAAATCAAATTGCAAATAGTTGGTGTATTTAATCCTTATATGAAAGTGAATGTATTTCTCGAATTATACGAGACGTTCTATATTAACCACAATTAAAAGGCAATTTGTTTAGTAATTCCTACTGATGAAGATAAATTGGTTATCGGAAAGCGCATCTAGGAACTAAACCATACATTTGGTGAAGGAAAAGATACTTGAGTGACACCAATGACGTCCAATAACTCATTTTCGATAGTGAGTGATATTTTTCTTCAAACGAGAAAGTTACAGGGTGGCAAATAATCGATTACATGAGAATCCCAATCGTCGCCTAATACTGTATGTTGTTTGTAACGAAGCAACATTTGAACATTTCCTTTTTTTTTTCAAAAATCTATCTGTCAGTTTCAAGTCTGATTAAGTAAAAGGACAAGTGTCTGCATGGTTCTACATCCTTAGGCACCGCGTTCTTACAATCGAAGAAGATATCTTTTTTTGATTACATTTTTTTTTCTGATATGGACAGCATACTGAATGAAACTTTTTTCAGTGGTGGTATTTCACACAGAGTATAATAATTCCATTATTCTGACTCGACTGCCGTTCGCAGAATTTCTCAATGATGAAGCAATCTCGAATTGAAAACTTCATCAGGAGTTTAGAGAGGTCATGCCTCTTAGAACTTTTTTTTCGTACTTGTTTCATCAATCTTTCAATAATTCAACCAAATTGGAAGACTATTACTAGTCAGTTGAAGATTGTATAGCCTTTTTACAGAACGTTTGTTATTTCGACTTGAAAATATTCATTTTTTCATACGTTTTTTTTCATGGTGAACCTTGTATATGTTACATATTTCCGGAATCTGCATGAAATTTTGCTTATATAGTGCGAATTGCAAGTGGGTATGATGATTTTCCATTTTTCATGATTTTAAGGACTTTTTTCGAGTGTTCTCTCCTGTTGTTCGATCGACTCAAAAAAGAGTATACTGATTTCATTATCCTGAATCGACTGTCATTCGCAGAATTTCTCTATAATGAACCGTGTTCAAGTTGAAAACTTCATTGACTGCCGTTCGCAGAATTATTCTATAATGAACCGTTCTCGAGTTGAAAACTTCATCTGGAGTTGAGAGAGGTCATTCCTATCACAAATTTTATTTTGTACTTGGTCTTTCCATTATCCAATAATTCAACCTTTTTTGAATATGCATACCAAATTTGAAGACGATTACTAGTCAGTTAAATATTTCATAGTCATTATACAGAACACCTGCAATTTCGACTTGAAAATATCAATTTTTTCTATGACTTTTTCATGGTGAACTTTGTATTTGAGCATATAAAAACCACACATTTTCGAAATCAGTATGTAATTTTACGTATATGAAGCGAATTACAAGTAGATCTGATCCTTTTCCATTTTTCAATATTTTTAGGGGTCTACCCCTTAGAACTTTTTTGATTGATATTTTTTGTTGTTCGATCGACTGGAAATTCACAGAGTATACTAATTTCATCATTCTGAATCGACTGCCGTTCGCAGAATTTCTCTATAATGAACTGTTCTCGAGTTGAAAACTTCATCTGGAGTTGAGAGAGGTCATTCCTCTCACAAATTTTATTTCGTACTTGTTCTTTCGATTATCGAATAATTCAACCTTTTTCGAATATGCACACCAAATTTGATGACGATTACTAGTCAGTTACAATTTCATAGTCATTTTACAGAACAACTGCAATTTCGACTTGAAAATATCAATTTTTTCTATGACTTTTTCATGGTGAACTTTGTATTTGAGCATATAAAAACCACACATTTTCGAAATCAGTATGTAATTTTGCGTATATGAAGCGAATTACAAGTAGATCTGATCCTTTTCCATTTTTCAATATTTTTAGAGGTCTACCGCTCAGGACTTTTTTCGAGTAATCTCTTCTGTTGTTCAATCGACTCAAAATTCTCAGAGTGTACTGATTCCATCATTATGAATCGACTGCAGTTCGCAAAATTCCTCTATAACGAGTTGAAAAGTTCAGTTGGAGGGGGAGAAGCAGTTATTTTCCTCCGAATTTTTCTCCTCGTAATTGTTCCATAGATCACTCAATAATTCAACCTTTTTTGAATATGCACACCAAATTTGAAGACGATTACTAGTCAGTTAAAGATATAGTCTGTTTACAGAAAGTCTGCAATTTCGAGTTCCATTTTCTCATACGTTTTTTTTCATGGTGAACCTTGTATCTGTTACATATTTCCGGAATCTGCATGAAATTTTGCTTATACAGTGCGAATTGCAAGTGGGTATGATGATTTTCCATTTTTCATGATTTTAAGGACTTTTTTCGAGTGTTCTCTCCTGTTGTTCGATCGACTCGAAAAAGAGTATACTGATTTCATTATTCTGAATCGACTGCCATTCGCAGAATTTCTCTATAATGAACCGTGTTCAAGTTGAAAACTTCATTGACTGCCGTTCGCAGAATTATTCTATAATGAACCGTTCTCGAGTTGAAAACTTCATCTGGAGTTGAGAGAGGTCATTCCTATCACAAATTTTATTTTGTACTTGGTCTTTCCATTATCCAATAATTCAACCTTTTTTGAATATGCACACCAAATTTGAAGACGATTACTAGTCAGTTAAAGATATAGTCTGTTTACAGAAAGTCTGCAATTTCGAGTTCCATTTTTTCAATCGTTTCTTTTTCATGGTGAACCTTGTATCTGCGTATATACAAATCACATATTTTCGGAATTTGCATGAACTTCTGCGTATATAGTGCGAATTGCAAGTGAATCTGCCAATTTTGTATTTCTCATAATTTTTAAGGGTCTACCCCTTTGAACTTTTATTGATTTTTCGAATAATTTTGTTTTAAATCGACTGACTCTAATTTCACAGATCATTAATCATTTTGAATCGATTGGCGTTTGCAGAATTACTCTATCTCTAACCGTTTCCGAGTTGAAGAGTTCATCTGGAGTGAAGAGAAGTCATTTCAATATTTTTTTCCAGCTCAATTCGTGACATTTCTGAAGTTGTATTTATTTTATATTCTAATCCCTGTATCTGATCATACACAAATCATATATTTTTGAAATCTGCATGAAATTTTGTTTATGTAGTACAAATTTCACTATCAACTTATGATATAAAAGCTTGTAGCAAGATTTACCTGGGTAGATGACTAATTCTTCATGATTTTTAGAGATCTACCCCTTAGGAATTATTTCCAGTGATCAGTTTTGTTGTTCGATCGAATCAAAATTCACAGAGTAAGTATACTTATTTCATTATTAAGAATCGTCTTTCGTTCGCAGAATTTCTCTATAAAAAACCGTTGAAAGGTTCATCTGGAGTTATAATCCTATTTATACCATGCATCTAAGTGGCTAATTGCATTCATTACCTAATACTATTACCTGACTACATCAAATTTTGTTCCTGCTACAAATATTTACTTGATATTTTATCTATAGTTTACCTGCTATAAATCTATTTCTACCTATTTGTTTTGGATTGAATGACAACATTTTAGAAATTCAATGACTAATGAAGAAAAACATTTTTAAAAATTTTTTATCAATGAATTTTAATTGTTTCTCTGCTGTACTATGAACTTGAACTGTATGGTATAAGGCCTTCATTCTACATTCATACTATTTTTTCATTTTGCATATTTCTAGACTCTCGGATGCATCGAGAAGTCTTTCGTCATGAACCTGTCTAATTTATTTCAAGATTGTGTCATCAAATCAGTGGACCTGAGTAATGTTTGGATAAGGTACGTGGACGACGTGTCGCTATCTTTGATACAAAACAGACTGATGTAGACAGTTCTGTTTCAGAATTGAATAGCCAGTTTCAAACCATTTCGTTCACATATGAAACTGAAAACAAAGAACAGCTGCCATTTTTTGATATTATAGTAATTAGAACGACCAAAATCAGCTTGAGTTCGATGTCTACAGAAAAAACACGAGTAAACTCGGATACATCCCTGAGAGCTCCCACCATTTCACATAACAAAAAATGGCGGTAATTCCATTTCAAAGTTCATCATCAAATAATCTGAACATTTCATTGGAACGTTGGGTAAGTGGAGATTTCTTCTACTTACCAGTATGAGTTTCCATGAATACCCTATAGTCGTCCATGAAACTGAATACCCCTGTCATTTTGATGTGGATTCCCAATATCTGAAAGATTAAAAAAGCGAATTACCTTCAAGATGACCTATAAGGTGTCATTATCCTACATTATACCACATTTCATTAACTCGCTTTCTTGTTCATCGGAGGAAAGGAGGAAAGGAGGAAAGGAGGAAAGGAGGAAAGGAGGAAAGGAGGAAAGGAGGAAAGGAGGAAAGGAGGAAAGGAGGAAAGGAGGAAAGGAGGAAAGGAGGAAAGGAGGAAAGGAGGAAAGGAGGAAAGGAGGAAAGGAGGAAAGGAGGAAAGGAGGAAAGGAGGAAAGGAGGAAAGGAGGAAAGGAGGAAAGGAGGAAAGGAGGAAAGGAGGAAAGGAGGAAAGGAGGAAAGGAGGAAAGGAGGAAAGGAGGAAAGGATGAAAGGAAGAAAGTTGGAAAGGAGGAAGGAGAATAGGAGGAAAGACGAAAAGGAGGAAAGAAGGAAAGGATGATACTTCAGGGTATCCAATATACGTAGTTTAACCTAAATATCGTATTTCCTATGATGAGTGGTACTTATAAATAATTTAAAATATGTTAAGTAGCAATAGAAGAAAAACTCAAAATTGAGAATCTTACAGTTTTCTAATTAACGCGAGCATTATGAAATCACTGAATTTTAAAGTAGTAATTGGGTTATCGGAGTCAGTTCTGGTGTTAGTGACACAGGAATAAATTGTAGATTATATTTCATTATTATTCAAACATGAAATAACAAAAGCTTTCGGTTCGAGAATTTTGTTATTATGAGAAAGACAATAATTAATATTTTCCAGCTAGAAAGGATTGAAAGATTACTAATAAATCTTTGCGAATCTTATTACCGTTGCAGTCTAATTCTCGAGAAGTCTGAAATGATTGTGTAGTACAGATAAGTTGCATAGAAATTAATTATCTTCAATCTTTCCTCGGTTTGAAATGGTTAATAATTATATCATCAGTAAATCAATGAAAGAGTAGTAACATTGTTTTCGCGGATATTTCCCTAAAAACGAACATAAACATTTATTATTTATCGATCGATTTGTTCCAGAAGCATTATCTCAACGGCTGTAAATCATACAATCGTTATAAGTATCTGAAGTAGTTCGTGAATTTATGGCAAATAATTGTATACACATTTTTTCTTACATTTCTATAGTGAATATACATAACTCATTAGAATTTCATAAGCGAGAGTCAAAAAAGAGCATGACTACTCTGATTTTGGACGTCTTTTTTCCTGATAATAGTTATAATGAAAAATAAGCAGGGAAAAGCATGAGGTCACTCATCTAATCAACATGTATGATCTCAAACTAATGCTGACTTTTTTTCCAAAATCTGAGGGAGTATATATCTTATATTCGGGGTCGAGGCTATGTCAGAGCCCCTCCTCAGCTAGTCAATGGAGTGGCAGAAGTGACAGATTAGCCACCTGTCATTCTGTATGTGAAGGAGGCCCGCATCATACTGCCAACGGAATGCATCAGAACCCGCAGAGTGCTTCATAGCACCAATCCAGTGCAGTGAAGCCACACCAAGTGGCATGGGTGGATGCGGAGATTAGAACTTCTCATTCCTCACCCACAGAAAAATACAAGCCAATAAACCTAAAGTAGTCTTTCTCGACCATCAAAGTAGGATATAGTTCTCAGCTCCTGGTGAAACGAACATACTCTTTGACAATGCGGGCTTCTCCCAAACCATTCTGTTATAATGGTGGTTCTGATCATAGGTGTACCTACTTCTTTAGAACTGAGACAGTATAATTGTGATTGCTATCTAGAGGTGGCTCCTCCCAGGACAACTTTAGTTTCCAAGGTTTTACGCCTTTAACGTGATTGTCGAAAGTAACCCTAATGGATCAGAGACCTGAGCAGCGATGGTGATTTTGTGATAGAAATCAGTATTACTTACAGAATATTGAAGGGAATCATTCACTTCATAGCAGAATGATCCAATTATTTTATTTTGATCTTCATCTACTATAGTTAGAATTGGGGTCAGAATAGAAGCTGTGGGCATTCAAATCCATTTTCATAAGGAGAATCCTAGAATAATAGAAATTTTGGAATATTCTCTTTGATGTAATTGATTTCATCGATTGTAGATTGTAAGGGGGGTCGTACAGGCTGTGCAACCTCACAAGCACCTCGACCTATAAGTTCTTTTGTGCGTGACCCTTGATCAAATCGAAGCCCGGTATTCCGAGACTTCCTGCAAAGTTTATCTGTTTCCTGGAAGGTGAATTCTTAAGTCTCTTGCAGAAAAGCGCTGGGAATTCGCACAGCAACTGTTCTTCAGTTTCCGGAAGTTCTCGCAGTAGCGGCAACTATCAATCTCTGATTTATCCATCTTTTTAAAGTGGTACCCCAGTGGGCAGTATCCAGTGAGAAGTCTCTTTATCATCTTCTTCTTGTCCAACTCGAGAAGCTGTTTAGCTTTCTTTGGCGATAGACACTCTAGTCTTTTCGTTGTCTTAGTCCTGGCACTTTATTCTCAGCGTCAGAACTCTAATTTTAAGTGGGCTCTGGAGAGTCCACAGAAGGGTTCTGGGTCGGGAAATTGTGTGTTTGCCCCTTCTTTCGCAAGGCAATCTGCTTCTTCGTTGCCTTTAATTCCTCTGTGCAATGGCATCCACATTAGGGTAACCTAATTGTTTACTGCCAGTTGTCTTAGGGATTGTTTACAGTCTCAAGTCAACTTAGACTCATAGGTGTATGACCTCAGAGCATTTAGTGCTGCTTAGCTATCTGACAGTATAGAGATTTCTGCCCTTCTAGTGCCTCGTTCAAGGCATTCCTGACCACATAATTCTACAGCATGTACTTCTGCTTGCAAGATGGTTGGGGTGTTACCAAGGGGTTTTGAGAGCTTGGAATTTGATCCTGTAACGCCCACTCCAACTGAGTTCACCTAAAGAATTCTTATTGATATACGTCTTCTTACAATGATATGTCTTTTATAAAATTTCGTTACTTGTTTAGTAACATCTGACAGTACATTTCGGTCAGGTCTGCACTGAAAATTTAATTTTAACGTCGGCACTTTAACAAATCACAAAAAAGAATTTCATTGATATTCGGACCTACCACAGACATCAGACACAGTTTTGAGAAACACCAAGTTTTCAAAAAAAAGGTCCTCTGGGGATTATACAAGTTTGGAGCACGTTACAACCAGGTAACAATATCGTCATTTAAAAATCTTGGATGACTTCAATACATGAATGGACATTTGGAAAATATTCTGAATGTAATGTTAGATGAACATAATTTAGTTTTCTATTCATAATTTATTCTTGTGATCACATCCAAGGAATTCCATCAACATAACATTTTTCATTAGAATATTCCTATGAGTCATATTTCACATACAGTACAGATTTTGTTGAATCATTCCCCATGATTTGTTTGACGATTCTGTAATTATGTTGCTACATTCGAGAGATCGAAATAGTACCTACACAATATCCATTTAATAATTTCGCAAAATAACATCTTACGAGATTGTTCCACATTTCTATTTACCTTTTCAATACCAATATCATCAACACTCTTATGAAAGCATCTAAAGGACCTTCATGAATATGAAATTATGCTTTCTCTGAGGAGAATATTCAATCATGCATGGAAAATAGTGTAACCATCATTTAAATTGTGGTGTATGTACGTACGCACTATGTTTACGGTACCAATATCAGTTCTCATCAACTGAATGTTTTCAAATATTCATAGTATTCGATATTTTGAAGAACAGGTAGACTGGCAGTGTTAGGTGCGTACTGATATGAACTTGGAAATTAGAAAGAATAATTTGGAAGGTTCTCGAACTTCTTGAAACTCCAATACGTACTTGCAAACTGGTGTCATGCAAAGTAAATTCGAATGTAGGGTCAAAAATTACCAATGTACAAATACCAAAGGAATTAAAACCAGATCACCTTGTCCCAATTGTTGGAAAAGTAATTGAAATTGTAGTTCCTATCAGCTGATGTAATAGCTGAATGGAAATAATTTATTAAATACCTATCAGGAAATATGTATTTAGATGGTTCAACTTCTGTGAAATGGTATGTCATTTAGTGTGTAGGTACTCAAGAGAAATTGGTACATATACAGGTGTTCGGTATATTCGTGGACTTGAAAAGATAGGGTTCAATCAATACCGAAATTGATTCAGATAATTCGATGTTTGAAATGCTCCGGTTCATAGGTACTAAATATTTCAATTACTTTCATTTCAATCCTATGAAGAAATTTTGAGCTCAGGGCATGAAAAGTATAAAAAATATGATACCTGCTATTTGGAGTATTTTGCGTTTATTTTGTGCTCTGCTTCGTGATAATCTGCCTGGGAAATAAATTACATCTAAGTTGTAGATAATGAGTCCTTCTATTTGAATTGAAAATTATATCACATTCAATTCCATTCCGTTTTTCAAATTTTATTCCCAAATAACTTTTTATTGATTATTTCGAAAAGAACCCTTTGAAGAAAATGTTGTGAATCCAGTGGTGTAGTCTTGCAAAGAATATTTTTAGATTTTTAAAAAATAAGTATAGTTGATCCTGATGAAGACTCGTTTGTAAAATTAAGTGTCCTGGTTGACTATTGACACCTTATGAACAAAAAAATCATTCCAAACGGCAGAAAAGTATATAT
Source organism: Chrysolina americana (assembly GCA_958502065.1). Taxonomy (NCBI): domain Eukaryota; kingdom Metazoa; phylum Arthropoda; class Insecta; order Coleoptera; family Chrysomelidae; genus Chrysolina; species Chrysolina americana. The sequence goes on along the minus strand of OY293413.1, from coordinate 93,509,612 downwards.
TGCTTAAGGGTGTTTCCATCTCAAAAGGCTCATATAATGATAGATGGATTATACAATCCAATCTTCAGAAAAAACCCTATACAATAGGTAATTTTTTCGGCAAGCATACAACATAAAACAACTACTGCCCCTTACTACCGTTGAATTATATTTTTTTGACACTTGGTAAAGTTTTACACAAGAACTACTCTGCAATGCTCTTTGATCCCTAAGATAAAAACTGAAGTATCTATCAAGCGCCATCTCTATGTTCCAGAAGAAGTACTCCAATTAATGTGTCGAAAACCAATGGAATACTTTTAAGAAATTTGATCTCAAAAAGGGAGAAATATGTGAGAGATGTTTTTTATTTCAATAAACAGTGTATCAAAAATACAATTCATGAAAATCACATATTGTCAAACCCACTGTTTGAAGAAACTGTTTGGATAATATCATATTCTCAAATTTTGAAATGAAATCATCCTCAATAATACCTGTAGGTAATTTTCTCAGACCACAATAAACAAATAGCGAAGAATGAAAATTTTTTTAAGGAAAGTAAAAATGCAACGAAAAATTTGTTAAATTGTTATAAAATTGTTATTGTTAAAATTGTTATATCCGTCAACCGGTTGCACTCCTACGTGCAACCCTCAAAAGCCAGAGACTTGTGCGAGCTAGGGGAAGACGTAGCCTTTAAATTTTAATACGTGTGATGGCATGCACGAGACCGCTGGCAATGCTGAGATTCGAACTCACGCTCTTTGGCTTATGAGGCGAGAACTCATCCCGCACACCACCGCGGCCCATAAAAAATAAATCAACATATCAAAAGTAATCTTTAGTAACCTTTTGTTTTTATCTATCCTAGAAAACTTATAGGATAAAGTTATCAATGCAGAACAAAAACATAATGAATTAATTCAATGAAATAATCATGTATTATTATGAAATATGTTTCCTTTTATAAAAAAATTACAAAAACTCAAATAATGGCAAACGCAAAAACTCCATATCATAACACCGGAAACAGCCGAAGCAAAAAAAGGTAGAATTCGTGCATAATTTGTATATAAAAAGCCGACAGACGGTCATGAAATTATTCACAATGTATGTAAACAGAGTACAAAAAACTCATTACAACAAATTTGCTGTTAAATACCAATAACAGCAATAAAAAATAAAAAGTTTTTCCAGAGCCCATAAATTGATTATGAAACTACTCCAAGCCATTGTCTATTGCGGAATAGCAGTTTCAGTTTTAAAGAACATTTTTTAAACTCACTAAATTCGAAATATCTCTAGAACCAATGAAGATAGTAGGGAACCAATTATATTCCTGAACTCTGCGCGTCGAGATCTTTCTCTTAGTACAATTTTTAGCAAATATTTTTTTCATTTTGAGGCAAAAATTTTTCAAAGGGGTTGAACTTAGATTTCGAATCGACCAAATAATCAATTTTTTCCCAGAGCCACCAAATTGATTATGGAATGAGTATGGAAGTATTGCAGAATACAGTTTCAATTATGAAAACTTTTTTTCAACCCACTAAATTGAAAATATATCTAGAACCAATGAACACTGAAACAGGTTGGTAGGAAAAAGAAATAAAAGCAATAGACAAAAAAAAACAGAAGGAAAATACGGTTTCAGCACATTTGCTATAAAAACTTTTGGAATGTATTTATTGTAATCTCTCACAAATATTATCGATGAAAGAGTATTTCCAGAAAAATTCCTGTCCCTAATTAAGTGACCCGTCGATACCAAAAATGTTTCGATAGATATCTGGGAGAATGCTGCAGTCTTCTTCAAAAGTAAATGGCAATACTCTCAGATATGAAATATTTTTTGGACACTCATAAAAATATATCACCACAACAGAGTTACTTCAGAGGTGTTGCCTGAAAAATTGAGGAAACAATATAAAATTGCTTCTAATATATTCATCGACTGAAGTCAAATGGAGAAAGTAACTCACTGAAAGTGTACTTTTAGAAAAATCGAAGTTATGGAAGTCATATGCGCTGTGGTCTAAATTCTTTATGATAAAAGCTGAATTGAAAATCAAGCAAAACGTGTATATAAGAAAATACCATAAATTGATAGCATTTTTGTAACAAAAACGTGTCGGGCACCGTTTAAAAAAATTGGTAATATCTAAGTAGTAGATATATAAGTGAAAATATTTCTAGAATGTGCTTTATTGTCGTAAATTCGAAATTTTGAATTTTTTTATAGTTGTAGAAAAAGCTATTTTTTCATCAAGGAAAGAAAATGAAGCATTGACTCGAATATTTTTGATGCTCAACGCGAAGCGGAGGACAAAGTACGTGATAACAGTAGTTAGTGATAGTAGATAGTGAATATTTTGATAATGAAAATTTCTGAATAATAAGTGATACTATCAGGTAAAGCGGTATCGGTGTAGAAAATTGGGCGTATCATTATAATAATTAGGTTTTTTAGTTCATGCCTGGCAATTATCACGATAGCAACGTATTTTCACCAAAACTGAGTTAATTCGCAAGGAATCAACGACACTACTTGACGGAAGATCATCCAATCCAATCTTCCAAAAAAATACCTATGGAATAGGATTTTTTTTTCGGCCAGTATCCAACAGAAAACAACCACTGCGCTCTACGACCGAGGAATTATATCTCTTTGTTATTTGGCAAAAATATCCAGAACTGCTTTTCAATTATCACAGCTGAAATTATTAAGTATACAGCTTAGTTGTGGGTGAAATTTCAGGCTCTCTAAACCCCTTGGCAAGACCTCAACCATCTTCCAAGCAGAAGTTCATGCTCTAGAGATTGTATAGTATATTTTATTCATGTCAGAGCGTGCTGCCGTAAGAATGAAATAGGAATGTCATTTTGATAACCATCGGTAGACGCTAGACGGGCAGAACTAGTCAGATCGAGAAAATGAAATGTTCATATTCATAATCGTTAGATTTTTTGAATTTTATATCGTTCTGCTCAACACTGGCATAATTTTCAGTGGTTAAAATCATTATCTATCTTTGTTTAAGGTAACAAATCAAATATAAAATCAAAATATTGTAAAACAAAGTCGCTTCTTCCTTGACTAAACGATTTTGATGAATTTTCAGTCGTTAGATTCGTCTTGATACCGCAAGTGACACTTATTATATTAAAATTATGAAAAATCAAAATAACGAATTTTTGTACCAAATTGGCCTTCTTGATACAACGTAATAATTGTGTACTAAGAAGCTGAAAATAAAAAAAGTAAATAAATTAAATAAAAAACCCTGTGGTTTGAAATAAAAATCAGAAAAGAAGAAATATCTTTCAAAATCAAATAAAAACTGGAAGCAGCTCAAAAAAATCTATAGAATAAGAATGAGTCTCGGCTACTTTCAATTTTTCTTCATGAAAAGGTTATTATATTACTTGTTTTTTGCATTTTAGTTTGAACCGCAGTCGAATTTTTTAGTTTCTTTGATTACTTTTTTATATTGATTAGCTGTAATAATTAATTTGGTTTAAATGAAAAAAAACTTTGTTATATTTTTGGTGTGGTGAAGCAAAATTAGGTGTTTCCATTTGAAAAAAAGTTTAGTAAGTAAAACAAATATTAAATTATTCTTGTTCAAACCTTCACCTTATCACTGATACAAAAAAAAGAGTAATATTAATAACACATAGAACACTTTCAACTACATTAATGTCAAGACTAACCCCTCGAATCTAGAATGTGCATGATATAAGGGAGCAATCAGTAGTTCTTGGGGGTGAGGGTGCCGCTGATCACGTTTTATATTTTCAACAACATTCCTAGATCCATAGCTGAGAAAAGGCTGAGTGCTTACTAAAATGCTCGAAGCACTAAGCACTGAATGCAAAAAGTGCTCAGGAGCACAGTGCTTACGAGCACTAAAATGCTTTAAGCACTTTCACGAGCACTAAACACAGTGCTTTGGAACAGCTCTGCAAGACGAGCACTTGCAATTGGGTCTTCTTGGAAGAACGTTTCACAAATATCTGTCAGATGTAGTTCAATGTCCGTCGTGGTATTAGCCAGGGAAGTAGTAGTTTTCTGACAGATGTTTGCCTCATTTTTCACTTGGTGGACACGTGTGGAGAGAAAGGGTACTTCGACTTTGTCAATTTCATTCGTTTCATTATCGTGATAATCTCCAGCAGATATTTTCCAACTTTATCCGAATTAATACAGTAAAACTGAATCATGCATGGAGGATGAATTTTGTATCGATGATGAATTACAATTATTCATAATGATATATGGATTTGGTGATCTACGTCGTAGGTTAATAGCCGTCAAGATTTCGACATAAAAAAAGTTTTCACCCCTACGACCGTTAAATTATATCTGTTAGTGCATCGACAAAGTTATCTACGAGGTCAACCTTAGACCATTCCTAGCCATAATTATATTCCAATTCGAATGGGTAAATAAATGAGTTCCTTGTCTTATCTATCCCAAATCTACTAATAGCATGCGTGTACTCTTCCACTATCCTCAAGGACTGTTAGCAACACAGTGATTCTTAAAAGAACATTGGATACAATATCAACCGAGCATGAGGTTACATCGATGACTCGTCTATACCGTACGAGTGTCGTAGGTGGTAGTATAACACTCATAGCGCCGCGTTATGTTTGTGGATACAGGATGAGGCCGCATAAGCTAGACAAGCGGAAAGCAAATGTTTCAAGTTCTCAGGAGCTTTACGACATGCTCTGCATCTAAAGTTTGGGATATCGATGCCCATTACACATATACTCGCCTTCGACAAATAATTCTGAAATTCAAAGTGAATGAAGTATTCAAAATTTTCTTAAAAATTTTTTGGATTGCATTGAATTATGCAATAATAATAATAGACTATTTATATGGAAAAATAATAGTAACACCCCCGTTATTGATGGTGTAGTAGTTGAAATGTTTTATTGTGTTGTCCTAAGGTCTTACATAAAAGTGATTTTATATTTTTTCTCAAAAATAAACCAACATACGAAAAAAATTCTAGACATAAAAAATTTGTGAAACGAATGCAAAAATTGCAAAACATCAGTAGCGCATATTTTTTCTGTCAAAAGTTTTGGTTACGGTGCCTTCCGGGACGCCATGGGACATGATACTTTTGTTATAGTTAGGGCTGAATTAGCCCTTCACGATCCTTAATAACACTGCCAAATTTCAATAAAATCGGTTCAAGGATTATAAAGATATTTCCAAAAAACGATTTCTTTTAAAAATTTTGAAAACGAAGCAATACCGGACCTATGTATAAATATTATTATTCAAATTTTTCTTTAGAATTTTCCGCTTAATGGTAATGGTAAATGAAAATCATTAAGAAGATAGCCGTGAACCTTCAAACATAACCGATGCTGAAGGAAAGACATTCAAAATGTTTTGAATCGAACGAATACCTTTAAACAAACCTGTTTGTTTCCTGTAATATACAAATTGAAAAAAAAAGATAAAAAAATCTGTGAAATTCCATACAAACCACCGCATACGAGAAATCTCAGTTCTATTTTCCAAAATAGAAATATCGAGGTATATGCACAGAGCAGTGAAAATAATCTGAAAGATGAAGTTTCAACTCTAGATAAATTTCCCAGATGTAGTTTAATGTCCGTCGTGGTATTAGCCAAGTAAGTAGTCCATATTTGTGGGGTGTGAGGATATTTCGATATTGCCTGATTTATTTCCTGGTATATTTTTTCGGGACTTCAACTTTGCACAGTCTGAATATGAAATAATGTTTAATGAAGGAATGTACCACGCACTTTTTTTATGTAAAGTGGCGACCAGTCACATTTTCTGAAACTTTGTTATGTTGTTGTTTTCGACCTAGTAATTCATGGATTGATTTGAGGAAAAATGGATACTACCATTAATATAAGAGTGTTTTTGTCAATTGGTTCATTAGTTGAAAGGTATTCTCTTCTGAGAACAAAACCATTGAAGATTGTAAAAATGTAGCCAATTTCTCAGTATATGATTATTCCAATAACGTATTGAAAGGTATGATTTTTACATCCCATTCTATGACCAGTTTTCTTGATACAGGGCATTGAAATATAGAAATGCTGATTTCATCGGGATTTTTCCTCAAATTAAAAAACTGCAACGACTTATAATACAGATTTAACCTAAATATAAGGTTTGGTAGATGTACATTGAAAGTGACAGATACAATTTCTTATTGCTACGAATAATTATAGAGAACTATTTGTCGAAGAAAATACTAACTCGTTTGAAATTTCGATGCAGAAAGATTTCGCTATAATTACTATTGTACAGGGTGAGCCATATAACAAACCATCAAATAATGATAATGATAGCGAAATCTTCTAAATTCGAAATTGTAACCGTGAACTTTAAAGAATGAGTTCTCTGTGGCGGAAATTTTGAATTATTGAGTGTTTGAAAAACAAATTGTGAATCATTCGTGAATCACCCTGTACCAGTAAATATTTACCTGTACCTTTCAATGTATATCTGACTAAAACCCATATTGAATTAACATCCGCAATATAAGTCAATGCAGTTTTTAATTTGAAGATTTTTTTATGAAATCAGCTTTTCTCCACTTTAACGCCCTGTATATATAAAACTGGTCATAGGATCGAATGTTGAGTTCATACCTCCCAAGACGTTATTGAAATAATCGTATTGAGAAAATGGTTATATTGGACCGGAGGAATTTCAGAATACAGAGTGTACATGGTTTTTGTACTTATCTCAGAATAGAATACCTTTCGGCAAATAAATCACCCTATATATCTTGAAGTTCAGAGACACTCATATGTCAGTGGTAATAATTTCCTTCAAATTAGAGATGGGCGATATACATCGATGTTTTTAAAACATCGATGATGATCATTCGATGTTCCGATGTTTTGGTACCGATGTCGCAAAATGAAACATCGATGTTCAACATCGATGGTTGAATACCATCGAATTGCAACATCGGACATAAACCAGAGGCAGATGCAATCAAAAAATATTTTCGTACGTAATACTGACCAGAGAAATAAGACCAAAGAGTGACTTTTCCCAGTATTTTTTAAATTTTTGGTCTGATTTTTATCTTGAATTCATTACGATTTTTATTTTGTATCATTGAAGATTTAGAATTTTTGTAAATATATACCAGTAGCTCTTGTACCTATTCAAAATACCATCTGTGAAGAGTAAAAAATCAATGAAAACATCGATGTTAAAAAACCATCGATGTTGGAAGACCGATGTTTGCAAAATATCGATGGTGACTTTCGATAGTATCGTCGATGTTATGTTTCGATGTCCCATCTCTACCTCAAATAAATCCATAAGGATAGGGTTTTGAATTAATCCATTTGATATTGTGGATTACTCTATGAAACACCCTGACACTTTGTATGGTCCGAGTCTAACTCTCTTCAATAAAAAAAGAATTCAAAAAATACAAAACTCCTGTCTTCGTCTCATATATGGGATCCGCAGAAGACACCGTATTTCCCACAAGTTGATAGAGGCGGGATGGCTCGACATGGAAAATAGGAGACACCTACACTCATCGTGCCTGTACCACAAAATAATAAAAACATTATTATTATTATTATTATTATTATATATAATGTGTACTATGTGATATTTTCAACTCAAAATACTCTATTGAGGGGTAACTTTCGAAAATATGCTCTGCTCAGGTCACAGTAGAAAAAGTGAGGTATTGCAAACAATTGCTGTTATTCATTTTTTGTGAGTCACCCCGTAAATATGAATATTTTCAGTCATATGTATTCAGCATTGTAATAATAAAACACGTAGTGAACGTGTGTATGCAACAAAAATTCAATCCAGTTTGATTGAAAGTGAACAAAAAAATTCTGAAATTCTAGAAAACTTTTGGTTACCAGGTTGAGTACAATAACATTAATGTTACAGAAGATTTGATTGGTAGTCACTTTATATAAGAAAAGTGCGGGGTGCTTTATACATAGATATGTTTAGGAACAAATTATTCAGTGATTTTTGAAAGAAGCAATTTATGATTCGTAAAATAATTCACAAAAAATCTAGGATTTACAAAACAACCCTGTACATTTCCGCTTCGTATGACCTTTCATATTCGGTATATGTCTTGCAAATTTTCATTTTCTACTTTTACATTATTTTGAGTTACTTCTAGAGCAGCTCACTTCTCCTCAATAGGCAAAAAGTCATTATGGGATTGAGTTCGGGTGGTGGTACACTATGATAGGAATAGTGGGGATGGTCAAAGATTATTCGTCATGATAAATATAATTCAATTTGAAAAAAAAAATCCGCATTTTCTAAAGTTCCCAGAGTTCTTTCTGTATTTTTCTGATGGAATCAGGACATATCACGAAGATTTTTCCTGTTCATATTATCAGTTTTTCATAAAAAGTGTATCTCTAACGTCTTTGAAATAACGCTGTGAAGGAGTGTTATTTTTTTAATTTTTAAGACAATCTTTCGAAAAAATGTATGAACAAAATGTTAATAAATTTTGGAAGTGGCTGAGAATCACAATTCACCATCTAAAACGATTCAATTTTGTATTATTTTCGAATTAAAAACGTATCACTGACTGGGCTGATAAATAACTGAAACACCATTCAAATGCATTCGGTTATTTCACTAATATACATTCCTCGAAAGTTATTTTTCAGATTTATTTGGTTCATTCAACGTTTTCAGTCAAGAACACATGAATGAATTTCACCAAAGATATAATAGGAACTACTTACATTTCATAAAACAAAATTTAAAATTTTCATCCAACGACTTCGGGACACAAAACAAGAAATTCCACTTTCAGGCCAGAAATGTCAATAACGAATGAACATATTCATATTAGGTATTCAGAAACGATAAAGAGCACCGTACTGACAATACTGATATTTAGGTTCAACTTGGGGTAATGAATTGAAAGATAATCAGCCAAGCATGTAGCTTGATTGGAGGGAAAACAGGTGGGGAACGAAATTAGAGACCATATTTTGTACTGGAGATAATTATGTCATTGCTGTCCATCGCTAGACTTTGAATGATATTATTTATTTCTGCACGATCCAGCTTTGTTGATTATTAACGGTATTTGTTGTCGAAAAGTCTTGTTTACTGGTTGATGAGCCAAATAATCTGGTCAAGTGCCGTTTCGGTCAACTTTTTCAGAAATAGCGTGTGAATGATTTTTTTTTACCCTCTTTTAATTAGCTTTAATTGTATTTATGCATGTTTGTAACCGACTCCTTTACACTCGGTTTTAAACCAACTTTAAGTGGACAGTTTTGATTGAAACTTTGTACACTTATCAAGAATCGGTGACAATACGATAATTTGATGAGTTTGTCTCATTATCCTGATCAGGATCGCCAGAATTAGATAATTTGCCTATCATATACTCTGTGTGAGAGCCTTCGCCAGAATTAAAAAAATCCGCGTCGTGGATGGGTAATTAATGCACCTGCTGCCTTCCTTGGATAGGGTCGCTATTTTTCTTCAGGCTCTCTCTACGGAGAAAAAAATTAACAATAAATTGGGAACTAAAAAGTGAAAAATAAAATATAGTTTAAAAAAACTAAAAAACACGGTTATATAACTCATAGAATTGAAAAATGAAAAATAATTGTTTATATAGGCTAAAACACTTATATATGAAAAATATTAATACCTATCACTGTGAAAAAAGCGTAAGGTGCTCGATATTTTCTGCTTATAAAAACAATTATTCTTTACTCTACATTTCATTGTGTTATAAAAGCGTGTTTTTCGGTTTTTTAAACTATATTTTATTTAAAAAAAGTTCCGCTTGCAAACATTGCAAAAGTTATAGACAATTAACTAAAACCAGGGGGTTCCGTTTCGAGATTGTTCAAATCAAAAAAAAATTGAAAGAGGAGGAAATTTCCTAAAATAATCTCGATTTCCGGAACTGTAGTACTAATATTTATGTAATTTTCCCACAGGGATGAAAATTAGGATAAAAACTGGTGCTTTCCTTCGTACTTGGGCAATTTATACTTTGAAACAACGAAAAATATTTACTTGTATAGCTTTTAAATAACACGATTCTTTCAGAATTATCGGTAATTCTCGAAAATTTGTAGGCGAGGATAATCGAACATGCTCTGCCCGTTTAAAATATTTTCATTAATACAGTGTTGCCACTTGTATCAGAAAGTAGTAGTAACTTTGTCATTATAAATGAAACACTCCGTATATCATATAAGTTTTGAAATCCTTATGAGATTCCTCATAACTTTTCTAGATAATATTCTCTACCTACCTATGACAGTTTTCGAGATTAAAATTATTGTCAAAGGGCCCCGAAAAAACCTCAAAACATCTATGTATGCAGGTGATCATTTTCAACCAAATGAAGAATAATACTCAATGGCTTCATTACAATCAGCTTTTGTAAGTGTCCTTGAGGAACATTGCACCAACGGATGACAGATGTAATTCAATGTCCGTATGGGGAAGTAGTTCTTTTATGTCCCAAACTTGTCTTATTTTTCTATTTTGTGGAAATTTGTGGAGAGATGGGGATTTTTCACCGTAGTCGGAATTATTGATACCTTTCCGTATACATACTTTGCGAATTTTTTTCGATTTATCTCAGAAGAGCTTAACATGTCTCGTTTTCTATTTGTTCAACTCAAATGGTCATTCACCTTTTGGGAATATACCTGCTTTGAATAAATTTTATACCTACCTACTTATTTTGGATTTGTTGATACAAGTTTTTTGGAACTGATTATTCACATTATGAATAGGAGAAAACTTCCATTAACTATGAGGAGAAAACCGTCAATGTGCTCATAAACTTGAAGTCTATGGTATGAAATCGGTGGTGGGGATCTGAAGCAGTTTAGATCATACTCGACTTTTTCTGGTCTGGAAAATTGGATATGAGCAATGCCCTCTTTAAACCGTAATTTCATGGCCTTTCTAGTTTGACCCACATACTTTTTCTCGCAGTCCTCCATATTGAGGATTCTGAAAATGTCGTCGAATCCACCTCGAGTAACTCGAGGATCGTATAAGATAGCAATACATTTAGGAGTGTTTTTTTTTTAATTGAATAGTTACAAAGGGTTCTCTTAAATCTATGAAAAATCCATTGTTACTCCTACGCTTTTAACTTCTTCTTCTAGTCGAATAAATCTCCTCCATTCAATACTCTGGTGCTCGTTTGGAGTGTGCACTGACGACCCAGGGCGGTGTTGTAGGTTAACGGGATTCTCTCATACAAGTGAAAGGTGAATTAACTACCAAAAATCAGTAATTCGCCTGGAGCGCCACGGCACATAATAATAAAAGCCGTCTTCTACCAGCACAGGCGATGCCTTTGGTCATACTCTACGAATGTTAACGGGGAAGTATTATTATTAATGTGAATAGGGTGTTTTCCTTGAATTCCGGGAGCTCAACATCCGCCTACGTGCAACCCTCAGAAGTCAGAGACTTGTGCGAGCTAAGGGAAGACATAGCCCTTATCTTTTAATACGTGTGATGCCATGCACGAATGAATGAATGAATGAAAAGTAACTTGTAACATCTTCAGTCATTCACTTTAGATTCTGTTTGCGTTCCTCTTAACGCACGATAAACTTGATTTTTGAGTCTTGGGTTGGTTAGAACTACAAAATGTTGTCTACCTGTCAATGTGTAAATAATCATTTAACTTTGGATTCCATGGCTCGTTTCATATTGAATTTCATGTAGTGAGTGTAGATGTCACAAATTACTTTTCAATTATTATTAATATTGTTCTTCTCGTTTCCACTTCGTTCTGCATCATTGACATTTTTCACTCCCACAGAATAGCAAAATATTGTTTGAAATTTAAGAGTCCGAGAAAAAAAAACGATACACTCGGAAATCTATATTTTGGATACTATTTGGTCGGCAGAAACGGCTTTGGTCTCAAATTGTACATAGTAAGTACTGTAGAAAAAATGTACCAAACAAATTTTTCTAATTTATTTGAACACTACTTAAATAATTATTCGACTAAAACATATACTTCACTATTTCCATTTATTTCTACTGTGGCTATCTGCGAACTCTCGAACTATATTTGTAACTCTCTGTGACTGTCCCTATCCAGCTTATATACTCGCAAGCAGATTTCATTTACGGTTCTCGATTGATCGAGTCTATCTGGCGACTTCTTAGATGTCCCTAGAACCTTCGTTTAGAAAGTTCGCGTTTCTTCCATGCGTGACTCATGTGTTTGCGAGCTCAGGAACGATTTCTTGGGGTGCATACTTAATGAGGTGAATGCGTAATGAGATGATCAGGGCCGGTCTCGAGGCTGGTCTCGAAATCGTTACAGTACGAAACCTCCTTAGCGTCAATTGGGAGCATTTCAGAAAGAAAATATTCCGACAGGATCGAAATTCCCACAAAACAACAGAAAAATTATACATATTGAAAATCTTTATTTTGAAAACGTTTATGTTTACAATCTGGTGAAATTGTAGACAATTTAGTCCACTTTGAAAACATAATGATCAATTTTAATCGTAAAGCTACTCCTTCGGGGTTAAAATGGCCAAAATGGAGTAAACAAGAAAAATATTATTGATAATGTTGCATTTGGTTCTGAAGGACGACAACTTCGATAGATGATAATACTTCCTCATGAACACTCACAGAGTGCCTGTGCGGGTAGAGGACGGCTATTATTATTATTCGCCGTGGCGCTCTGGGGAGACTCACTTATGTTCGGTGGTAGGAAAACCCGGAATACCTAAAGCACCCCTCCGGGTGTCACTCCAAGCTAGCACCAGACGTTGGGATTGGCATCCAGGCAACTCACATCACACTTGCTTTACAATGCATGTGGCTACCTTAAAAGAGTCATAGTTACGACCGCACCGGGGGGCGGCTGGGGGGGCCGGTCAGGCCCAACCAGCTTCACCCATGCTCCCATACCGATGGGTGGGCTAACGCTGGTGTGCTCTAGCGAGCCAAAACTTTTCCCCCCATTGATGACTTCACCCGGGTGTTAGCTATGCGCCCTAGCTATGATCGCGAACGATTTTGGTGTGGGAACCGAGAATTTATTTTACAAGGGGGGTTGTCGTGGAGACCGCGAACCGCCTCCGGACCATCCCACACCTCTCTAGCTAACATTGCTTTCACTACATCTCTGACTTTCAACTCTAAGATGTTGCCGCAGCTGTCACATCATCGTTCCCCAAGGATCATGCATACAACACGAATGGGCCCCCAAAATACCCGCAGTCCCCCTAGCGGACCACTCGGGGCTCCCCTCCACCCTCAGTACCATTAACCATGAACCTCCGATCATGACGAGAATGGTCGCCGTTCGGCCCAGGTTTCCCTGTGTCAGCCCACTGCAGCTTTGTTCTGGTTCTGAAAATTATTGGTCCTGGGACGTCAGGATTATGCGCAGTTGAGAAAAAGTGAGCGAATATGAGCCTAAAGAGCACACTTCTCGTCAACTGCGCATGATCCTGACGTCCTAGGACTGATAATTTTCAGAACCAGAACAAACCTTACATATCAGCTGAATCCGCGATAGCACGTTGCCCAGACAGCTGGGATGGTGTATACCAACGACAACTTTTGAGGGTAAACGCCATGTAGTCTACACCGTTCACCCGGTCTAAAGAGAACGATGCTTAATTAAAAACATTCTCGCGTACTGAGGCTTCGAACCTCTGTCCGATGCGGGCCAGAAGCTCCAGATTTTTAAATAATTCGGCTAATATCATAAACAACTCAGCAAAAAATCAGAACTACCGGATCTGGACAAGGTTACCAAACTATTATGTTTCAATGGAATAATAACTCGATTTCATCTAAATTATCTTCTCTTCCAGCAGTTCTAATATTAATATATTTGGAAGATGTTCGCTGATAAAATATATGATAATTAGTATAAGATAAATCAACAGCCATTATAGTTTATAACATTAATTCAATGCAGTTCAATCGCCGTGCACGAAAAAAAATAAGCATTTTACAAATGAATATGAATTATTTCAGCCAGATAGTCCAGTACCTTTGAGTAAAACTTTCAATTTTGGTTACGAGACTTCTACTTCTACAATTAATTTTTAAGCAGAACCGCAGAATCTGCAGAACCTTTTGAAAAAATTATACGGAGTACTCAGAAATTCAGTTATCTCAAAAATTGCACTGGAAAATAGAGGAAATTTATACTTACAACACTATATCTAACCTGAACGGTTTTTCTAGGAACTTTTTGTAGTGAGGTCATTAGAGATATCTGAATTAACAGCGATAGGCTTCTTTGGAAGAATCGACAAGAATCAAATGCTTGTCAACAAACAATATTTGCTAATAAGTTGAGTGTAGTCGCAGTGAAATTTTTTGTGCCTGTTTAGAATTTAAAAATTAACATTACTTTGATTTGTCATTCATTTACGGAGAATTTGACATGGAATTTTAAAATACGTGGTATATTCCACGATATATTAATTGAAAGAAATAGTTTCAATAGCCTATTTGATTCACAGATTTCATTGAAATGAATTTTATTCAATCTCACCTAACTATTCTTAAGTGTTTGTATTTTCCCTGTGTTATTTATTGTAGTCTTCACATACCGGGTGTTCAAAGAAGGTGGCTCGCCCCAATAACTTTTTTGTTTTCGGAGATACTGAAATGAGCTTCTGAACCATTTTCACCTCAATCAGTTGTCCCCAACGGCAGTGTCGTGCGTTTTTAACAGAAATATTGAGGTTCAATAAAATAGAAATAATGGAAACCCAATATGGAATGGAAACCTGAAATTATGATTAAATAATGTCCACAAGATTTTGAGAACAGCCGATGCTCTTATTGACATGTTTTTTTCGTAATTCATTCATTTTTCTCTTTTCCAATTTGGTTTCCCTTTCTCGATAGTTACGACACTGGTAGCTTCAAATGATTGTTCTGTCAGATATCAAATGCAGCGTTGTCGTACTGACAAGACTATACAGCGTGATTTACGTAGGCCGTGCATTAGAAGTTTTTTAACTTGCAGTTGGACTAGAAACTTGAAATTTGGTATGCTGCCATAATTGATTATGTGCGTTCTACCTCAAATGTTTTTAGTCCAACAACTATACAGGGTATGCCAAAAGTCGGTACCAACTTTCTTATTTTAAATGGAAACCTAATGTTTTTTTGTCATGGTTCGATTGGCCTTCTGATTATGACTTTAGACAACCTAAGTTATGTTTACTTATCTATCACAGTTTTTGAGATATGTCCATTTTTCTGAAAAAAATTACGGCTGTAGTAGTTTACGCAAACACGTGTAGCCCGCAAACCGTTGAAAATTAGGAAACCAAATTTATGGAGCAGTTAGCTGGTAGTCCAGGCTAACACCTGATGTCCCATCGACGGTCCCATTTTGTACCATGTGGGCGCAGCCGATTTTTGAATGTCGCAATATAAAATTGTCAAAAACTCAATTTTTTCAAATGGCACCTACCATTTCTTTTTTAACCATTCAAAAAAGATTGAATTTTAGGATTAGTTATTTCAGCTTTCCCTATACCCAAGTTCAACCTCTATCGAGTTATTCAATAAAAATCAAGAAATGCCTTATCTTACAGAATGATTATGTGTGCATACCATGGAAACAAAAGAAAATTGTAATAATTTAATCAAAAATATTGAACCATTTTGACAGAACTCTAGCGTAAATGTTCAATATGACCACCATTGTTGTTCAAACATTCTATTATTCTACTTTCAATATTTTGCGTAGCACGTTTGATTTCGTTGGGATCGAGACTGTCAAAAGTCTGTATTATTCTCAACTCATCTATATTGTGAACTGGTGAAGAATAGACCAAATCTTTTACCCTACCCCAAATATAAAAATCTAAAGGGGTAAGATCTGGAGATCTTGCAGGCCAGAGTAAAGGTCCTCGATTTCCCCACCAACGGTGCTCGAACATGGAATTCAATTTGGTATACACAGTTCGTGTATTGTGCGGTGGTGCCCCGTCCATCTGGTACCATGAACGTGCAGCTCTAGCCAGTGGCAAATAGTCAATAAATATTTCTATTACGTTTTGAAGAATTTCTACATATCTGTCACTATTCAGATTTTCATCGTACATAAAGTAGCGTACCTCTTGGTTCATTACCAAACAAAACACATTTATTCGAGAATGTACTTGATTTTCAACTTCGAACACCATATGTGGATTTTCAGAAGCCCAAATATGTCGATTGCGCCTATTGTAAACTCCCTGGTAACAAAACTTTGCCTCATCAGTCCAAATTATGTTGTCTAAGAATCCGGCGTGCTCTTGTATTTTGAGTAATAAGTCCTCGCAAAAGTTTACTCTACGGGGAAAGTCACCTGGGTGTAATTTTTGCAATCGTATAAATTTGTAAGGATGTAGCTTATGGCGGTTTGTATTGCAGAGTATGAAAATCCCCATTGACTCTCGTAACGGGTCTAGCCACCTTCCCAAAATGTATAAAATTAGTTTTCAATCGTGAGAACTTGCCCCGTGTCATCCTCGGTAAGTTTGGATATTTCAAATTAAACTCTCGGACAGTTTGCTGCACATTTTTTTGACACATGCCGTGGATAACAAACAAGTCAAAGACAACTTCGTTTGTATAATTTTCCATATTCCAATCAATTTTGTTTTTATTTTCATGGCATACTTGAATAAACACAAAAGCATTCGGCAGGATAAGGCATTTCTTGATTTTTATTGAATAACTTGATAGAGGTGGAACTTGGGTATAGGGAATGCTGAAATAACTCATCCTAAAATTCAATTTTCTTTCGAATGGTTAAAAAAAATGGTAGGTGCCATCTGAAAAAATTGAGATTTTGACAATTTTATATTGCGACATTCAAAAATCGGCTGCGCCCATATGGTACGAAATGGGACCGTCGATGGGACATCAGGTGTTAGCCTGGACTACCAGCTAACTGCTCCATAAATTTGGTATCCTAATTTTGAACAGTTTGCGGGCTACACGTGTGTTCGTAAACTACTACAGCCGTAATTTTTTTCAGAAACATGGACATATAATAAAAACTGTGATAGATAAGTAAACATAACTTAGGATGTCTAATGTCATAATCAGAAGGCCAATCGAACCATGACAAAAAAACATTAGGTTTCCATTTAAAATAAGAAAGTTGGTACCGACTTTTGGCATACCCTGTATAATTGTAGGACTAAAAACACTTGAAGTAGAACGCACATGATCAATTATGACTGCATATCAAATTTCAAGTTTCTTGTCCAACTGCAAGTTGAAAAACTTCGTTGAAAACTTCGACCACGCCACTGAAGATGACTGCCGCAGTTGCAGTCGAAACGTTTGGAGATTTAAACCAAAGAAGACCACGGAAAACCCCGGAAACCAACCAAAATATAAAAACAATTGTTGGCAAGAAGTAACAAATGGTTGTAATCTAAATGTCGTTTGGAAACAAAAAATTGAATATATACCAGGTGTCCAGTAATAAATCGAAAGTTTATGTTACTTATGGTGAATCCGGAATTTGCGTAAAGTTGTAACTTGTCAAGAAATGTAGTTTTATGCCTCCACTAAACTTGATCTTCCGAATTTCATTCCATTTTCTCCGGTAACAAAAATGTTATAGGGGCGTGCCATCTTCTATGTAGGTACACCCGGTGTGTTCTGTATATTTAGTGCATACACATCAGCATAATATTTTTCATGATAATCTTTCGAATTTCAACAGTTAACAGTTAAGTCAGATAAATAGTTCATAATTTTGAATTTTAAATGCAGCTAATTGAATTCATAAGCTGGATAACAATGCCATTGTTTATAGTGCATTATATTCATGAATTACTCCTGTGTAATAATTTAACAATACTTCCGTTAAGGAAAGACGCATATTTCATACGGTTCACCTGATATCGCAATATCATTAGTTTCTGGGGATTTTTGGTACGGCCTTTGACCTTTCCTGTATCGAAGACCTAGTGTGTCCATACCAGGTCTCTGGTCCTCTATAGACCTTCGTACTTTTGTCGCTAACGACAATTCAGTTCGGTAATTTCATCTGAGTTTGACCTCGAAGATTCCCCTTTCACTTGTGAAGAAATTATGTATTATCTTGATTGACACCATGGAAATAATCAGATATCAGTTCATTCATGATTATGTCACGCTAATAAATCAATTATATAATAACCTCTTCAGTATACAAATCAATAATTGAACATAACCTTGAAACTGGAAGATCGGTGCTAGTATGGTACAACCAGAATTATTATTATTTGTTTGTTCGTAGTGCGTGTTTGAATCGTAAATTTTCGATACCTAACCTCCCCTTATCTCTGTACTTTGGAAGAAAAAGGGCCGATGTCCAATTTCGCTGTTTCGAGAAACAAGAGGGCAAAGATTTTTAGTACAGAATAATGCTCGTCTTGAAGAACTGTATAACGTTACATGAGTCCGAGTATTGCTAAAACATTTTCTTTTGTATGATTTTACAATTAATTAAATATATATTAGCTGTTTTCTGAATTTGTGGAAAATATTGGACATTGGCCGTGATGAAAATATCATTCGAGAGGACATTGGCCTCTAATATCGGACTTAGGCCATGAGGAATACATCGTTCAAGATGACATTGGCCTCTTGATGTAATGAAAGAATTCAGTTGCAGATACAAGTTTATTCAGTACAGACATAAATACAGTGCAGGAAAACAATTTGTCGTAGGATCAGAATAATGGAATTTCAAATTGGGGAAATAAATAAAGAGAAAAATAATTTTTATTCAGTAAAATCGAGTTCACCATTTGGATCAGGGATGTCGTCAGCTTCCAGATTTGAGGATCGCCGGAGATTTTCATAGTACGGCCTGTTGTATTCACTTATGAATGGAAGAAGCTCCAATAAGTTCATAACCTTGAGGTCAGCTAGAGGTAAGGGTTCTGTGTTTAGTGGTTTCAAATCTGTAGTCGTTATTGTTACACCTACATCTCGTTTTCTTACACTTCCTCTCCTCAAGTCTATCTTCTTGGCATTTCCAGTACCCGCTGCTTCTATTGCAGAATTCGTTTTCTTCTTGGCAGACTCGATAGTTGCGTGAATAGTATCCGCCTCCATGTGAGAATGCCCTGGTTCCATGAAAATATGATTGATTTCTTGAAGGTGTCGACCATGACTTTTTAATTCACTCATGAGGACACAAAACATTGTGCACATGTAAATGTTTCTGTTTTGCCCTGAACAACAATCACTATACAAATTAAGAATCCGTACGGTATCAGGCAATGATAAAACAAATTTCCTTATGCACGATAAATAACTCCAAATAACAAATACTCACACATTGAACTGTAGTCAACGGATAGAGCTGTGAAGTATTAGTCGCAAAATCACTCTCGTTCACCTGTGACGGGCTGCGAGACACTAGCATGCTTTTATCATTTCCTATAAAAATATCATCATTTCTACACAAATTGTTCCGAATCAGCATTCAATTTATTACTCACCATCTTCTGTAGCCTGTTTGCACATTCTTAAATATTCAAAGTTCGTTTACTCATTTTTAATGTTTTATTTCTGTCACGCACTGTCACTACTTTCTGTCGCATTCAACGGGAAAGAATGTGGTTAGATGTCCGGTCAACCGTACGATAATGAAGGGCTAGTAGGGCCAATGTCCATACTCACAGAAATTTCATTTCACAACCAATGTAACAATAATGGCCAATGTCAAACATTGGCCCTTATTGTATTACGTAGGAATGGACATCAGCCTTCAGTATTAAATAGGACTTTGGCCATTTTTCTACGTGAAAATTGAAATATTATAAGTATATTGGGCCAAATAACTCTATTCGGCGCAATGTGGACATTGGCCCTTTTTCTTCCAAGGTACAGATCTTAATGACAGAGTATTTCTCTAATCTCGAATTCATTCTGTCAATATTCTGCGTAAAAAACAGATTCATGTGGCTGAGCATTCAGTTTTGATGAAAAACCTTTCGCTTATAATAATACAGCAGAAATTCCCAACTCAATGTATTAAATACGTTTTTCCAATGAATATGTCACATTGTTCGAACTTTGCATCAGATAGAAAGATCGTGAATTCTTCCAGAAACGCTGTGGAACATTTGGAAGCTTTCTCAGAATTGCATCGAATGATCTGGAACTTTTGTTTCGTTCTAGGCCATGACGTCAAATATTCCTATTGTATTCTAGGATTTCTTACAGTTTCAATAAATACTATAGTGAATTGTGAGAGGAGTACGCAAACAAAATCACTGAACTTTTCCATTAATGAAAGAATAATTGAAAACACTATGTACTCATTTCCCACTAACGAAATGGAAGTAGAACGGACAATAATGGAATTAAAGCCAAAAACTCACCAGTAGATGACGATATCCACTCTAAAACACTTGAAGAAATCATTAATGATATTAAAACTCCTCTAATATAATTAAAAAATCGACGTTAAGGTGTTAGAGGTGTCATGTCTGGTGAACGAGGGGGCCACTTAACAGGACCATTTGTAGCAATCCATCTGTTTACAAAACGGCCTCGCAGCATTCTTTTCACGCCACTGACATTATTTGCTGGTGCTCCATCCTGCTGAAAACAGGTCATCTGACGAGCCTCCAGATCAAGATCATCGAAAAACTCTTCCAACACTCTTGTTAATAAATTAATGTAACGGGGTCCGTTCATAGAACCATGGTAGGAAAATGGACCGATAATTCTGCCTCTAAATAGACCACACCAAACATTAACACTAAATCGTCTTTGCGAATTGTGGGGATGGACTAGAAATGGATTATATCTACTCCAATAATGAAAATTCTTTCTATTATACATCCCACGATTTGAAAAATTAGCCTCATCGCTCTATATAATATTTCTATAGAAGTTTGGATCTTGTCTGCATTTATTCATAAATCACCGACACAACCCCAATCATCTCTAAGGATCACCAGGTTCTAGTGTTTGCACTAGTCTTAACTTATAAGGAGATATCTTATGTTTGATTGTTGAATACCAGACAGTGGAACAGCTATTTCTCTAGATAAATCTCTGATATACCGCAAAGTAGGTATCTTCAGATATTACAAAACGTTTTTTAGTTCTCCTCTTCTCAAAAACTTTTTCATTGTTCCTGAATCGCCGATGAAGCACAGCAAAAAAACGCCAATTAGGTAATTCGCGATCGGAGAACGAATTGCTGTAGTGTTGGAGTGCTCTTACGCTATTTTTCTGGCAAACCAAGTAGGATTCTAACATATCACATTTTTCTTGATGGGAAAACGGCATTTTGAAATATATTCGAACAGTAGTTGACAGTTACAATAATTTATGACGATGTCATGATATACTTGAGAATATTTGACAAATAGTACTTCAACAAAGTTTCAAGGCAACTTGATTGCTCATAATAATCATATTTTATAGAATCAAATACATTTTTCCAACCACATTCATATGACTCTCCAGTATTTTCTGTTCTGTACAAAAGCGGCTTTAAAGTTATCATTACAGCAGACATATTTTGATTCACAAAATAAATGCGGTTAGCGGAATGGCTTCAAGATGGAAATTATCGTTTTGTACATTAATACCTAATAGCTCAGTGGTGTCAATTGAGTGGTGCGACATGATCACGGGTTTCACGAGTTCACATCCCAGCGCAATTTTTTCTTTTACTCTCTTATTTTGCTATTAGTAACAAAATATTGTCATTCGTACAAGTACCAAAGTTGGGTATTTGGACAATCCAAACCAACGAAACTTTTTGTACTACTGAAAGAAATAAATATTTCCACTCAAGTCGCTCATTTTTCACTTTAGGCATCAAGAAGGCCATTAAAAATGCTACTAGTTTGCCCATTTAACCGAATTCGTAGCATCAATAATAACGGAGTTGGCAATGGTACCGACTTCATTTTCAATTCCGTTTTATAGCAGAACTCTAAATATACCATCCTCACCAGGGATTCGGATGGCAGAAACGTTTAAGGTCGCCGTTTGGTACGGCTTGACAAACTAATCCGACAGAGGAGCCACCATTCCTTCTGTTTAATATTTATCCAAGTTTCCCTCCGTGCAAATGAGTAATGATAGTCAAAACTAATGTCTACTACGACTACGCTTTGCAATCGCTGGGGATGGGGACGGCGACGGAGCCAGTCTGTTGCCAATACTGTTACGTATTCCGTATAATACATCTCTGACTATCAATTATCATTTCGTTTGGAGATTATTCAAGAAGAAATGATTCATTGAATACTTATTCCAAATCAACATTTTTTTTTAATGAAATTCAATGTTGTTATATTCATTACTATCAGGTACAACAGCGACAAAAAAAATAAGCCTAGAGATTAGTAATTATTTTGGCGCTCTTGGCAACATGCCAGCAGGTGTACTATTCTCGATTTTGTACGTATCTATGCGATTTCGATTTTCTGTTTCACATCAATACATATGAAATACTTATATAGGTATATTTTTCTCTTTTTTTTTTTATTAGTCTATCAATTTAATTTCCTTTTGTAAAACTGAGAATATAAATTATTTTATTTTTACGCAAATAAAAAGCGAATTATTCGAGGATAGCCTACCTATTTATTGCGTTGTGTTGTACTGAGAAGTATAAGAAAATCCTATATCACGGAATGAGTTATTTCAGCACCATTAGTGGCATAGAAACGTTATTGGGTTTTTGTTTTTGATTTTTTTTAATGATGTTTTGAAAATCTCGCGTTGTCATCCAAGTTTATATTAGTTTTGAATCCTAGGTAGGTAAGGTAGATATGTTCGTAGGTAGGTATATTTTGATTACGATTGTTGAAAATGGACCGATTTTTAACGAATATTTTTCTTTCTACCATGGATTAAAGTGTTTTATTCGTTTTTAGAAAATGTTACAAAGGACATTTTCATATCGAACATTTCAAAGGTGTGGTGTTTTGGAAAAAACATATTGAAGTCAGATAAGTGAAATGTTTAGTCAATGGGGTGTTTAGTTCAATCTTCATAGAAATATATTATGTGCAACTAGTGCGGAAAATAGGATATTTCATACTAACCGCTCGCTTATGGCTCCTAACACTAGTATGAAATATCCAGTTTCCGCACACTATACCTCTCCGACAACCAACCTGAAAAACAAGAATTTGAAAAATATTTTTGAACGAGAACAATTAAATTGAATTTTGCGTGACCGCTTCATACCTATCTACCTAAAAATAATTCATCTTTAGAAATGAGTGTGCTTCATACTACCTACTTGCTCATGATATAGAATTGATTGATTGAAGAAGTATATTATTCAGTGAGTCTGGTTGTCCATCACGGGGATATCGGAAACGGTTATACAGTTTCAATTCAGTGGGAGAAAATATGCATAACAAAAGTAAAATTTATAAAAAAATATATAAAAATATTTCTAGAAACACTGAATTTTGTAATCATTAATTTAATTTTTTCTGGTGTTATCGTCAAGCTGTCATGTGATAATGTCGCAGTTTTACTGTCCGACGTTTCGTTATCTAGCAACCAACCATCACCAACTCAATCTTTATAATGCCTCGTTTTAAAAAAATACAAATTTTGATAATATATGTCTCTTCCAAAATTTTAATTATAAAACTAGTTTTTCTTGTGAAATTATTTGTAGGTAGATGAATATTCTTGTTCAAAAATGTTTTCGAAATCCGTCATATTTTATTTTTAGTAGGTCGTCGGAAAAATATAAAGTGCAACTCATGCGGAAACTGGATATTTTAGTTGCACAATATACTATTTCAGTCCTTACACATTTATCGAATTTTGTTTTTTTTTTCTAATACCTTCGAATCTCCAAATTTCTTCCTGGTGGTAGTGCACATCTGGCAGTAAATTCAATATTTAAAAGAATTGTGGTTTTTCGAAAAACATTTAAATCAAATTTTATCATTGTGATAACCAACAATTTTCGAGTAGGTAATTGTCGAAGTCTATTTGAAGTAAAAAAATGCGAAAAATCTTATTGGAATTCTTGATATTGGGGAAAATTTTGAGTAAGTGGCAACACCGCATTCCTATAAGGATAATTTGAGCTTTTCCCATTATACTATTGTCAAATATGAATTGATTGGGCATTCAGTGTTCAATGAAAATACTCATCAAACTTGGTGCTTAGATAATATCGAGAGACTGGAAATAATTAGATTAGAGGTAGTTTTCTGCATCCGGAAATTTCAACGTTCCACGACAATTTAATTCAGTTATTCGACAATTGATGATTTAGCTTTCAGGAGCAGAAAAAATAATACAACCAAATTATGTGTGTATATTACTGAGAAAAGGAGATTTCTTCATTATTGAGCGATTCAAAGTACTTTTCCGGCTTTTCAAGAATGAAAATTTTCACGACAAATATGTTTTCGTCGTTCGATAATTGTTCCTTGAATTTCTGCCATAAAAAATTATATTTAATTATCATTCAGTGCGTTGGTAATACCGAAAGACTGGAAATATTTGAGTTTTACCAATTACAGATAGTTTTTCTGCTTCCGGAAATTTCATCGTTCCACGACAAATTACATTTGATCATTCGACAATTGATGAGTTGATTTTTAGTCACTGAGAAAATAATCCAACCAAATTATGTGTGTATATTACTAAGAAAAGGGAATTTCTTCATTAATTAGCGTTTTAAAATAATCTTCCAGCTTTTCAAGAATGAAAATATTCACGACAAATATGTTTTCGTCGTTCGACAATTTTTACTTTAATTTCCGTCACAAAAAATTATATTTAAACATCATAATCATTAGGTAATATCGAGAGACTGGAAATAATTGAATTTTACCAGTAACAGGTAGTTTTTCCGCTTCAGGAAATTTCAACGTTTCACGACAAATTTGATTTTGTCATTCGACAATTGATTAGTTCATTTTCAATCGCAGAAAAAATAATCCAACCAAATTATGTGTGTGTATTACTAAGAAAAGGGAATTTCTCCATTATTTAGCCTAAAAGTAATTTTCCGGCTTTTAATATCTCCTTTTTCCACCTTTTGTATTTAGTTTTTAAGTTATACAATAGTAGGAGTTTTCTCGGGCAATGTTATAAATATTCGCCAACCATTCAGTGAATTTGTGAGCCTACAAAAAAATATTCAAGTTTGATGAGTTTTTTCATTGAACACTGAGTTTTCCCATTTTTCACAATAAATTTTTCATTTGTTTCAAAAAGAATGCATAATCCACACATATTTAACAATGGTTTAATGAAAAAAGTTCAAATTGTCCTCATAAGTATGCGGTGTTACAATAAAAAATACATAATAAGCTGTAAAGAAAAGATTTTTCGTATTTTTTTTACTTCAAATAGACTTCGACAATTACACGACAATTGTTGGTTACCACAGTTATGAAATTTGATGTTTATTTGTCAAGTTATATCAGTGGCAGTGCTAACTTAATATAAAGTTAGCACAGCCACCCCATATAAAAAAAACTATGAGCGCGACAAATTTTTTTCGTTCACGACAAATTCTCGACAATTATTGGAATTGGTTTCATCGATTTTCTGCCAAGTGGCCTTGATAACTTTATATACATTACTTGGCTCTACTGTAATGATGACATTTGTATAAACGCATGCGCTTGCAGCTGCTTCCACTCTTTGAAGGTTAGAAGAAACTCTAAGCGTTTTGTATATTTTGTAGAAGTCGCAAGAATGTATTTATTTTACGACTGGATTCCCTCCAGAAGGTTTCAAAAATAACTCTCTTTGGGATAACTCAGTTTCTCTACAGTTACACAAAACATTATCATCCTCCTCTATATAATGTCATATCCAGAAAATCAACGCAAATTCCACCAATAATAGTCTCCAATTTGTCGATGTTATTTTGTCCAACCATAAGTAGACACTTTGGGAAATGTAATGTAAAATATGCAATATATATTTATATCAATTGCTTTCGTTTCAACAGAAATAAAATCAATATTCGCTCATTTTCGAAAATTCGTCTTTTTGGGCTCACTCTGTATCGAGTCACGTAAAAGTAAAAAATAGTTTACCTTTATTTTCTGTGAAATATCAAACAATCCACTCATATGATCTCCCATAATTTATCACTTTTTTTGCTCACTCTGTGAAATGTAGGAAAAACCACAGTTTTGCGAGAAGCTGAAAAACGAGTTATAAAAAGCGTTTTCTTCATCACCCTGTAAGTAGGTACACCATAACTAATAGATATATTCGAAGTATATTGAATGAATGAACAATGGCGCTTTCTATCCGAAAACTGCCGAACTAAAAAATGAGTAAGAATGTTGGTAAAGTAGGAACTGTTTCGCGCCATATGTTCGAATTTGGCTATTCCTAGCCCATTTCTAACTTGGAATTAATCTCCCAAACGATATTGTCTGGGGATTCGTTTTCAATCGGAAATTGCACTATTTTTATCAATATTTAGATTAGCATAAAACAGAAGCCAGTATTGGCTTATTTTCCTCAAATGCTGACCAAAATAATCTCACTTTTCGAAATGAAAAAAATCTCAATATATTCACTGTATACTCCAATATTTTTTGAGTTCACCTACCAAATTTCAGCTCTCTAAGTGTAACCGTTTCTCAATGCTTTTTAAAGTCGCAATACACGACATTAGACGCCCACCTTAATCACACATTGAACTGCCAGTGGTGTGATAACTTTCTTAGCGACCTCCCTACATAACTTGTTGGTTTTATTCAAGGAAAAGGATGATGCCGTCACCTGTGAAAAATATTTGAATACACGAAAGGGTGCAAACAACCTCTTATCTAACTATTTTTCAATTACTCTCATATCAAGTAAGAAAAAGGAAAGGATCCATACTTTCAACCAACTCCTTATATCGATAGTAACTTGTTATTAAGGTGAGGACTATTTGTTTTATTCGCAATATATATTTGTTATAATTATTAAGGGGAAGATAACGAGCAACCTACCTGTAATATTAGTACCAAGTGCGGTCAATTAACTCTTATCTGCTAACGGTATACAACATAATTACCCATAATGAACTATTTTCATACAACTCTGTGACCAATGCGAAAATAAAAAAAAAAATGGCCAATCCCCACTATCCTATTTGTTATCTAGAAGACATTGCGTGAATACAGCGTTTTTCCAGTGTTGTGTTGGGCAACAACGAAAAGGAAAATCCTGTAATGTTCAATAAACATCGTGTAAACTTAGGGATAGTAAGTAATAATTGGTGTTCACGTGGAGTTTCTGCAGTTTGTATACCTCAGAAAACACCTCCCAAGGAAATCAGTTCCAAAGCTTCGCAGAGATAGATTGCCAACCTTTTCTCGGTGTTCCAGAGAAGTGAGCGACCTTATGAATAAGAAGATTGGCAGAATCTAAAATGTTTATTATGTATTCAGGGGATTGCAATAATTGCCAATATTTTTCTCTTGAGGGGAAACTTGCCAATATAATTAATACCTCCTTCAAAAAATCTCTTCATCTCATACCGATCAGCATCCTTTTTACAAAATTATGGCAATTATTATGAAAAATCAACTGAAAATATCGTTTTGCATTAAATTGAACCATATACCCAGTCAGGATTTCGTAAACAATTCAGTACTACTACCGTAAATATCACAGAGATTATTCTGCATTGGATGTAGCATACATGAGATGTCTTGGATACTTCTTTGATTTCAGCAAAGCATTCGACACCATGAGTCACCTTATCCACGAAAAACTACATGCAGTTACAGTAATACCAAATTACCAGTGTGGAAGAACCCAATGGGTTATTTTGAATGGAAAAGTAACGAACATCTATCCTGATGATTTTTGAGTTCCTCAGGGATCTTTCTTAGGGCATCTTCTCTTCTCTGACTGTATCCCAAGTCATTTCAAAATGTTCGACGTTTGTTGAACAAAAAATTGCTATAGAAATAAACAGTTCATCAACGTAGTTTTCCTGAAGTGAATTGTCACATAAGAATGTTAAATTGAAAACTAAATTTTAAATGAGGAATGATCCTTGTGTATATGAAATGTTGGAGAACGATTGAAGCGTGATTCTGATATAAAAAATATTTATCAGTTTCTTGTCCGACCTACTGTTGCATGAATCACAATATTTTTGGTACTATTTTCAGAAAGCAAAAACCAAATAGGCATAATAGACATTGATACGGTGTGATAATTTTTGTCACCAACATAAGTAGCAGAGGCTGCATAACAATTATTAAAAATAAATGATTGTTTTTGAAAATTGTTGTTTAAATTGTTATTTCTGTCAACCGGCTGCACCCTTATAAGCACAATCCTAAGAAGTCTTCGAAAGACTTTTGCGAGCTAGAGAAGACGTAGCCCTTACCTTTTACCGTGTTATGCCATGCACGAGACCAATGACCATGCTGAGATATTGTATGGATTTTGAAGTACCCCGGCACCCCTTTGTCTATGGTTAAATAATAGTTGTTTATTGTTCATCTTTTGAATTTGGGAAATGGGCATGAGAATACGTTCTCGACATGGAAAACTTCATTTTGGCGATAAATTGACTTTGCTTCAATGAGCTATGAACGCGTTGATTTTGTTTTCAGATTGTTCCTCACTGATTTTTGTAGCTTGAATTATAGTTTGTTTACGATAAAACTGAAAAACTCCACCATTTCATTGTTTTCCTTGTGATGAATAAAGTCAATTTATTATTATCAATAATAACGGTATATAGTGGAGAAAAAACATTGTTTTAATTTCCCTCTCATCACTCTTCCACTGATCGCAGTGTTGTGGTATACGTAACTTGAGATTGTTCTTCAGAGGCCAATGTGGAATCAGACTTTGAACGTGTTTTTACTGCGTAATATTCATAAAGACAAGCAGATATTTTTTATGTTTTCTAGGTTACAGGAAATTATCAGTAATTATTCAAATCGGAAATTACTTTGCATATAATTTTAATGATTTAGTACAAAAATGAAGGTCTATTGATTGAAGCACATTATTTAATAATTTCGTAACCAAACAATAATTAAATTCTGTGAAACTGAGTTACTATTCAGACCAGTGCCAATAATTTTGAAGAAAAAATCTGCAGGATGAACCAATATTGGGTCCGGAAATCATGTGTCCTGAGTAGCAGTAGTGAATCAAAAAACTTTGAATTTTGTAGCTTGGTATGGTTCGTTCCTCGATATACCAATCTGGAATCTGCTGCTCCCCATATAGCCATAAGTTGAAAATTTCGCCAAATTGTGGTGTTGTTTTAGAAATGATTTCCACTAACAATTATTCATCCCATCAGTACATGTAGCAGCAAAGTTCTTCGAACCTTTGGGGATGCGTCGAACTTCTTCCGGAGTTAAAAGATTGCGCAGTTCATTGAGCTCAGGATGACGAAGACTTTCATTCTTTTTTTGTCATCACGTCCGTGGGGTGAGTGATTACTGGGTCCGAGAATGATTTACCCTGAGTAACCCGAGTGAAAATGAAAATTTACGATCTTCTTCAGTGTTCAGATTTTTAGACTCCAAACCAGAATGTGCTTCATATTCCTATAATCAGAACCACGATTCAAACAGAATGGTTCGCAGTTGGAATAGTCAGTCTCCATATTTATTCCGTTTTCTCTTCTCTTTTTAGACGATGTTTGTTTTGCCAGGTTCTGATATATCTAAGACAAAAATCTACCTTGAAGGTCAAGGAGGACCACATCTGTATTATTCACATAGTGAACATGTTCTTAATTCCTTAATTACAGCTATACTCTCTTTGCTTTCTGAATTACAAATAAGACATTCTGAAAAACAATTTATGAATCTGAAGTACAAGTTACAGTTTCTGAATTTTATTTCACCAATCAAGTTTTCATTCGATTTGAATTACAATTTCCATTCTGAATTACAAATTTTACTTTCTGAAATACATGTTATACTTTTTGAATTACAACTGAAAAAGTGTAGACTAAAGTCATCGGCTGTACGGGCTGCAGCCTTGATTCCTGCATTTTCTTGGTTGCAGATTAAGAAAGGATCTGAAATCGTAATGACTTTACAAGCTCTATCAAGTACAATTCCCTTGTGTAAAACTCCTATTGTCTGATCAGATAGCCAAGTAGCACCAAAAGCTCTGAAGTGACACTTGTGAGTCTAAGCTGACTTGGGATTGTGAACAAACTCTGAGACAACTGGCAGCAAGCAACCTTGATGTGGGTGCCAGATAACAGGGGGGTCAATGGTAATGAGGACTATCAAAAGCCCACTCAAAAGAAGAGTTTCGACGCTGGGAATTCGATGAAATGAAATCTCACTGGAATGAAGTGCCAGGACAGAGACAAACGAGAAGGCTAGTGAGCATACCACTAAGGAAAGCAGAACAGCTTCTCGAGTTGGACAAAAAAGGGTTTAAATTGGTAACAGGACTACCTCCTAACTGGGCACTGTCCTCTGGGGTATCAACTCCAAAATATAGGCAAGTCAGAGAGTGATATTTGCCGCTACTGCTAGAACTTTGCAGAAGCTGCAGAACATCTGCTTTGCAAATGCCAAGTGCAAGAAGTTTAAATTCCTGGAAAGGACATTCGTAAGGGTTTCCGACATCAGGAACTTAGTTTCCTGGAAATTGTTGAACTTCGCACGAAGTCTCAGAATTCCGGGACTTGAATAGATTGAAAGGGTTATGCACAAAAACCTTGCAGGTGAGGAGCTTGTGAGGCTGCACAGCCTGCACGACCCCCACCCCTACAATCTACAATCTTGTTATCTGGGAAAGTACAAACGTGGAACAGACGATCCAGAATGTAAATGCATCATTTTGCATGTTTTTACGTCGATTTGTTGTGGATCCTTTTATCAGTCAGGCCCTGTCTTCGGAGCCCCGATACATCCGGAGGGCGCGCTGGTGTATTACCCAAGTAGCAAAATCTATTTTATAAGAGTGATATAAACTGCTATACAACAGATCTAATAAAACTAGAAATATCCTATAACGCCCTTTACAGCTCGTATACAGTACGTATACAACCAAAAAAGGCCCAAATTATAAAATATTTTGGTTCTTTAATACATAACTTATAACTATTTATATTTTATATTTATATATCATCTCAATAAAATGTCTTTATGTGATAGTTAAAAAACTGTTTTATAATAATGTCTATTAGATTATTTATACAGCATATCCAAATATGCGGTTTACAACCATTATTATCATATTTCTTAGGGATCCTATAAAGCGGTTTAAAACTATTTTAAGAATAGCTATACGAACATAAAAAACTTGTTTAATGAGGATGATATAACGCTGTCTGGTCAGTGTCCTATAGATGAACAAAAGTGAAATTATATACGATACTTTAGAGACGCAATTTACAATGAGTATGTCGAATAACGTTGACATAACGTGGAACGATAAAACTTCATGGAAATAGTAGTCATAGTTCGAAAAGATGAAAGTGAAACAGTCGCTATAATAAAAAACGTGAAAATATTTTAGTAAAAAATAGAAGCGCCTTGAATTAGTAACAAATTGACCGATCTGATAAAAATATTAAAATATTTACTATATTTTTCGAAGTCATTATTTTTGATCGGAAATACCTGTATAATGATCGATTAATTAATAAATGATTTTACAGAGCTCTTTTGAATGGCGCTAAAAATCATTTTTCCAGAACAAACCTATATTGATTTTATTTATTTCAGTGATTGCCACATATTGTTTTTTTGAGTCTAGTTTAGGGGTAATCATGTAAAAGACACTGAAAGAATTTTAATGCTTGTTTACATGATACATTTCCATCGTCTCATTATTGATTTCTTGTCACATTACAACTAAAATATCTCCAAATTAAAGTTAACATCAGCTATATTTTAATTTGTGTTGTTTTTTATTCTGCAAAAATGGTCAAAAATAATGTATCATATCAGAACATAATTTTCGATCCCCGAGATAGGAAAATAGTTCTTTATCTCCCACCAACACCGAGGGTTACTCAAGCATCTTCAAAACAACCTGCGACTGCTATTAGTTTTGAATAACCAAAAATGTTAAATCAAAAAAGCGTTTATTGCCATTCATGACAACTTCTAGGTATTTATCATATCCTGCAAAACATTTAAAATGGCAAAATCTGGAATAAAAAAAGCTGTGAAATAATTGATTAGTTACACACGCTAGGGTCCTATATATTTTTCAAAAGTTTTTGTTAAGAGCGTTAGGTACTTTAGAACAGCAATGCTAATTATTGCCCCGTTTAATTTATTCCAACGTATTCGTACACAAAAGAGATGAATCCGAGTATTGCCAATAGTATATTAAAGTCATTAGGTGTATTTGAAGTTCTGCAACATGTGGCAACCCCGTGTACCATCTTTCTGTGAGTATCGTGTAGGGAAACAACAAGCGGCATTATAAATCAAATTCATATACGGTTGCTTGAAGCTGCGCTTCAAAATTAATTCGTTACTTTGTGCGACGCCGGCGGTATAAAACCTAACCTGTAAATTGTAAAAACACGTGGTGGGTGAAAATAAGTTATTGTGTAAGTGTTTTTTGTGAAAAAAATGTTCAAAATACTGGAGACGGTGGAAAAGGGTAGAAAGGAACTAACGATTGTACCGGAAAGCTGGGAAAATGGCCAGGGAATATTGGTCCAAAACTACAATCATCTAAAATCTACAGATACTTTTTTTTTCACATTTCTTTTGGAACTGCCACTCCTTGTTATTTTATTCCAGGGTGATAATTCCATATTATTTAACTAATTCAAGGACTAAGAAAATTATAATAACGGAATATAATTATTAGTTGAAAATTTTATAATGCGGAAATTTGTAACAATTTTGCTCTTAAAATTTTTACAAGAATTCAAACTTGGGCACTAATGGGTTATTATAAAAATGTTTTATATAGTATTTATTGCGCACACACTGTAACGTTTTTGTTCCAAATACTACTTTGCCCTATAAACTGTTTATAACGGAGTATGCGACGCCTTTATAGGTAGACTATACAACAATTTCATACTTATTTTATAGAGCAATTGTCTCTATCATTAAAAACTGTTTTATTCATTACACTATATACACTATATACAGCTTGTATATAACTGTTATAAAACTGCTTTGTACCGCAGGACTTAAAGGTGTTAAACAGAAACTATATAATCATTATAAAGCACTTAAAACACTCTTTCAAAACAGTTTTAAATCGGTATTATAATGCGTTTTAAAACTATTTTAAGCCAAAAGCAAGCTTGAATTTTATAATGCGAGTTGTATAAATATTTATAGGACAATGTTATCAAAACATTTTTCTACAAACACAAAAATGTCGCAGTCAAACTCACTAATTGATAAAATACTCCTTAATTCGGCATTATAAGATACTTATAAAATATATCAGTTCCATAAAGCAATGATTTTGCTACTTGGGCATCAACCCCAGTAAACACTCCCCACGACCATGGTGTGAATGATTACTGGGTCCGAGAATCATGTGCCCTGAGTGAGCAGATTGAACCAATAATGACAGCCTTCTGTATTCATCCGTCTAAAATTTCTGTCATATTACGGCAAGCTGGTATGATTGTTAGGTTTGAGAGCAGTGTGTCCATCATTCCACCAAGGACCCCCATAATCAGAACCACCATTTTGACAGAATGGTTTGAGTAGGTCTCGATATTTCATCCGTGTTTCCTCTTCTTCTCGGACGATGTTCGTTTCACCTGGAGCCGAAAACTCTGTGACGAAAATAGTCCTACTTTAATTGTTGATGAGGGAATGAGTAGTTTCAATTAATTCGGCCCTTCTCGTTCTCCGCAACGGACTCAATATCCCCCCGAGCACATGGCAGCATCGGTGTCTCGTCAATACCGTACGAGTGTCGTAAATGGTAGTACGAGTGTCGTAGATGGTAGTACGAGTGTCGTAGATGGTAGTACAACACTCGTAGGGCCGCGTTATGTCTGTGGATATAGGCTGAGACCGCATAAGCTGGACAAGCTGACAGCAAATGCATTATGGTCTCAGCTGCCCCATGACTCGCTCTGTATCTAGTGTCAGATACTTTTATACCCATCACGCAACTACGGTAGACGAGGGTGTTGAAAACACCATCTTGGAAGGCCATTATAAATCTCTCGGTTTCCGACTTCAGTCCACTTAACCTGAGAAAAGTGAAGGTCAGGTTTCTGGATGAGTCAACGGCTTCAATGTTCCTGAAGAAGACCCCATGCTTTGGCATTTCCTATGTAGCTGTAGGAGCCTCCTCACTCTCCGCAGCTTTGACGTGGGATTTTTGCCGAACGGATTTCAACTTAGTGAGTGCATCGGCTGCCTCTGCCTCTGCTTTTTTACGATCGCATAGTTATTATTATTCCCAATATTTTGCGGGAGTGATTCTATGGACTCTTTTCTATAGAATTAAGAGCATTGTTTGAGTTTTCAATTATATTATTTCAAAAACATTTTAACCAAATAAAAAATTACTGAAAAATTTAAACTTTTATTTGACATGTATAATAATTTGTAATTGTGAATTTTTGATTGAATACAATATTCTTTAATAAACCGCTGAAAAAATTTTTGTTTCAGGTTTTCAAAGGGTATATTTCTCCTTCGCCATGAAGTCTATATATCCCTTTATTGCTGCAATTCTACTTTCGGGATAATAACTCATGTCATTTCATTGAACTGTTATTCCCATTCTGTTCGCTGGAATGGTTCTGGAGCTGTGAGTTGCAATTCTGTTGCTACTGAAGGAGACGAAAAAAAACGCAGCTTATGATACCAGCGCCACCTACTACGGTAACAGCAAGTATTTGCGCTACCGTGGTGGTAGGCCAGGTAAAAAAAAATTCACGGTTATAGGAACGCATCTTACTGGTTTGGCGGTAATTTAGAACTAAGACAGACAGGCGTATCTATCTTGAATCTAAACAATGGATCGTCCTGTAAGATCAATACTCTCACG
This sequence comes from Chrysolina americana, assembly GCA_958502065.1. NCBI lineage: Eukaryota > Metazoa > Arthropoda > Insecta > Coleoptera > Chrysomelidae > Chrysolina > Chrysolina americana. Next base: position 93,474,622 of record OY293413.1, on the reverse strand, counting down.
AAGGCAAAAATATTATTGATTCATCTTATATAATAGTGTAATGTAGTAGGAATCGCAAGTTAAAAGGTAAGACCTCGTTAATCCTTAGCTCGCACAAGTTTCGACTTCTGAGGGTTGTAGGTCCTAGGGGGATGACAGCTGGAATGGAAAGAAACAAAAAAAATTTAAATATTTGCTAGAACAACTGAAAACTCTTGAGAATGCCATCTAGTGCCCTTAAGGTAGACTACAGCTTCTCACTATAACATGAAGGTCGCGCCATAAATTCATTTAAATCATTAATCATTGTCTGATAATTGATTCGATATCGTATCGTTTAACGAATGCTCATAGAATATCAGTCGATAAAGATTTGGAACGGCAGGTACTGCAAATACTATACCTATTCGAAAATATTCAATACAACGAACCTCAAGGTAACCCAATTAAAAACATATATATACAGATTACTTCGTTTGAAACGTAGGTGAATTTTCAGTACTTAGTGCGTCTTCTAACTGGTAGATGTCTCTGTATGTTTGAAATTATGGAATTGCTGAACATCAAAGAAATGGCACCTGGTACCTATGAATTGTTATATGCCATAATGTCGTTACAGTAACATCGTTTTTGAGTTCAGAGATAGTCATTGGATTGTACTTTCGCTCTATACCACAAATTAAGGGTTCTCTATAGTGTATATCAGTCATTACTTCAACAAAAAATAAATAATGAAGCATACCTACTGTTTTCGAGGAATTTTCGAAAAATGTTTACAAAAGTATCCATCACAAAAATATTTATTTATATTTGTTGTTTTTTTGATGATTAACATCACTGAGAAACGACTTCGTTCTTTTCGTTTTCTCGGAACATTCGGATATGTCATCCAAAACTGCTAAACTGAAAATATCAGTGAAAAAATCAATGCTAGCGCTACTAAGCCGCCCTCTTGTTGAAATATTTAGTTTCCTACGAAAGTGCGAAAAAGTGACTTCCTCACGATTTTTCGTTTTGAAAGTTGTACTTTTCAGTGCATAAAAAACTCGTGCGGAAAAGTTACTTTTCCGCACTAGTGCTGCTAATAAGTTATTTTTCCGCACGATTTTTTAATTGTTGTATATTTAGGACTAGCTAAATGATCTATGTAACTATTCTATCTTATGTGTTATTTTGTAGCATTATTATAAAATCTTGTTTACTGAAAACTTTTTTTTTTTCATAAATAAGATGGACAGAAACACTCGTAGCAAAAACATTGCACCTAACTCTTGCGGAAAATGTCTTTTCCACCCTTGACAGCTTGCCCGAACTCCGCTCCGCGTTGTTCGTGCAACTGCCGTCACGTGCGGAAAAGTACTGCTTTCCGCACTTGTTAGGTAAATAACTATTTCCCAACTAGTAAGGAAAATGATACATTTCCGCACTCGACTGCCGTTGACCCGTACAAAGCGAAGCGGGGTTCGTGAAAGCAGTCAAGGAAGGGAACAGTTTACGCATAAATATTCAAAAAGTACATTGAAAATATATATTTCATTTCAACATACAAAGCTTTCGATGCAAATCCACTATTTATTATTAATGTTAGAGTTGAAACCAATTTTTACATTCTGCGGTCGTAGAAAAAATATTTCAATGAAAAACAAAATTAATGTGTACTATGCTCTTGGGTACCTTCAAATGAGTAAATTCCTACATACAGAAAATCACTGCATGAAAGAAGTCCCCATTAATGTTTTTCAATACGCTTCCCACAATTATAAACAGTTGAAAAAATTTAATACGATTCAAAAATTAACTGAATTCTATGCAATTTAGAAATGTTATTAATAGTGACTATTTGGAAGAAGACTCAGAGTTCAAACCTGGCCCACTAAGATCCTTCAAAACGCACTCTATTGCCAAAAAGAAAATCAAAGTGATATAATTAATTTATTACGATCGTTTCATTATATTATTTCTGTTCAAAATTAAAATTCAGGAAATAAAAAACTTTCACAAACATACGTGGTTATCAGCGAATGAACGTGAGCGATAAGTGGTCGTGGTGTGACAAGGCAAGGTCCATAGCCTACTGTCTCCTATAGACTATAAAGAGACGCAAGTTCATGCTGCAATCTCTTTATTTGGACAACTTGAAAAGTATTTTCCACCAGTGGTCATGCACACGGCATATTTTGGATATTATAATAATGATGTAAAGGTGTGTATAGTTGAAGAAAATTCGGAAATTGGGCGATAAATAGAACTGAAGAACGTATCATTGTCAAATTACTGAAGGGGCTTTCATTGGTACAACAAAAAAATTAACTAGTGAACTTGATGGTGGCCAACCAAAAATAGTGTACAATTAATATTGGTTAGTTTCTATAACTCGTATACTTTATTAGTATGTATAAACTTCGATGATATAAAAAAGTAACAATTGTTATTCATTTGCGGTCTACAATGATAAAAACATTGTAACAAGGCACAACCTATATTTCAAATAGATAATGGCATGTCTTAGTTTGAATAATTTAACAGGGTATACTGTTATGTATTGAGGTGAAGTATTTAATAAACCACTTACACATATAGTCAACTTATCCATATCTCAGGGAGTTTTTCCATCAAAATTGAAAGAAGCTGTATGAAAAAGGCAATACGGAACAAATCAAGGGCCATAATCTTATGCTCAAGCTTTGGGAAAGTAATTGAGGCTCTCGTCAATAAAATGCTTTTGAATTTTCTTATGGGAAATAAAAGAAAATGTATTGCAGACACAGCACAGTGTGAGTTTGTTGTTGAGATTACTAGGGCTTTGGACAAGAAAAAAGTTTCTTTAGGATTGTTCATTGATTTCTCCAAAGCCTTCGATAGCGTGAATCATGAAGTTCTCCTATACAAATTGCAGAGATATGGCATTAGGGGCCTTGCGCTTCAATGGTTTGATTCTTAGCTTGGGAATAGATACAACAGGTCAAATGCAATGGCTTTGTCTCTGAATCGATTCCAGTTAGGGTTGGATTACCACAAGGATCCATGTTGGGGCCCACTCTGTTTCTTATTTATGTCAATGATTTATTAGAACAGAAGAGTCATGCTACTCGACTCGTAGCTTATGCTGACGATACTAATTTTCTTTTTGTATCCGATAACATTGATAATGTTATACACCAAGAAGATGACGTGTATCAAAATATGGGTGAATGGGTTGAGAAAAATTGTCTGTGTCTCAATAATGAACAATCAGTATTGATTACTTTTAGAACTGGTCATCCCTGTAAAACTTTTTCCATTATGTGGAAAAACGCGCAAATTGTGATAACACTGTTCTTCAAAATTGAAAATCGGTTGAAAAATGGCGGAGATAGAGTTGATTCTTCAATCGAACAAAGTTGGCCATGAACATCAAACTTAAATCATCACAACTGACGGACGGCATCAACGTTCACGAGAGGAAGGTTCGAGGTAAGATACAGCTGAAAATTGGGCTTTTCATGTAATTGCAGTAACCATATTTTCCAACAAATATAAAAAATTTCCTCAAAATGAAGTAGTACCCATAAAGAAATGCTCACAACTGCCATTTCTCAAATGGCAACATGCTATTTTCATATTGTCGTATTGAAAAGTTATGAATTATCCAAATAACCGTGTTAAAACTTTCGGAGAATTCTGAAAGGAATTGAAGATACGGGATGTTTCATTATGAGTGTTCTCAAAATTGAATATTCTTGAACAGAGGCAGCTTGAACCTATGAAAGCTAAGCAGAAAATCAAACTTCTCATTCGTAATCTGATAACTCATCATTTTTCAATACGACAATGTGAAAAGAGTATGTTGCCATTTGAGAAATGGCAGTTGTGTGCATTTCTTTATGGGTACTACTCCGTTCTGAGGAAATTTTTGATAATTGTTGGAAAATATGGTTGCTACAATTACATGAGAAGCTCAATTTTCAGCTGTATCTTACATCGAACCTTCCTCTCGTAAATGATGACGCTGTTCGTCAGTTGTGATGATTTGAGTTTGATGTTCATGGCCAACTTCGTTCGATTGAACAACCAACTGTATCTCCGTCATTTTTTAACAGATGTTCAATTTTGAAAAACAGTATTATCACAAATTGCGTGTTCTTTCGGATAATGAAAAAAATTTACAGAGTGTCATTTGAGAAAAAAAGTTTGGGGTCACTTCCGGTTGAACCGGAAGTGGTGTATTTTTGGTAATTGAATCAAAATATGCGAATTTGAGTAATATATTGATGTACCAAATTTGAAACCTGTATCTTTGAAACTATAGAAAAATTGGGAGGCATACCTCACCTTGTGGTCACCCGGTATATGAATGTACAGGGGTGTATTTCATACCAAAGAGCATGTATTTTTGCCATGTATCCTCTCCGAGCAGGCTCACTGCTCTCATTGCAATGCAGAGGACTGTCTCTCAGTTCGTTCGTCCTCTCAAAGCATCTGTTGTCATTGCGGTTTCCATTTGGTGATAATCGATTATTCTGGACCCCACCACCTTGCCTTTCACCCCTACTCCGAGGGAGTTAGTTGTGGGGGCCTCTTCCTCTTGCATTTGGAACCGAGTTTCTGGTTATACCGGGAGGTTAGGCTAGTATACCCACTGCTAATATCAGAGGAAGTTGCTCGGTTTACTGGGGGTTAATCAACACAGAAAACCTACCTATTATTATTAATTCAACAGCAGTCTGCATTACCGCTACCAGGAAGATCGCTTCTTTGTCGATTTAAGTTCCAAAAATTGTCTCTTCACCTCAATAATAAAGGAACCGACCAATGGCGGAAAGGCGCTCCGTCATCCGTCTTTCCTCTTCGGGTTTGCAGCCTCATGACCACACAGTGAGCGTTGTTTACTGGTCTCGGGGCAGTCTGGGTGATCGCGAGGTCGCCTTTGATGTTGTGTGTAGGCCAAGCGAGCGTGTGACGTTAGTGGCTGGTCCACGGTCACCGGGATCATGTGCGCCGTTCCCAGAAAACCGAGTCGCACCCACTGAGCCACCGCCAAACTCATGAATTATTAATGGTTATTTATAGTATTTATACTTCGCCAGTTTTATCTACGAGCAGGGTCGGATCTTTCTCATGCGGCTGCTTTGGCTACTAAACGAATTGTAGCTGGAAAAACGGACGTAACCAGTACACTTTTACGAAAGCGTAGAAGGGCCACAAATAATTTTATTTATTTTATAGCTTTTTTCGACTCAGATCTCAGCATCCCGACTTAGATCTCGGAATTCCGACTTGCATCTCGGAATTTCAACTTACAAATCAGAATTCCGACTCGGATCTTGGAATTCCGATGCACGTCAGAATTCCGACTAGTCAGAATTCCGACAAGTCAGTATTCCGAGATCTAAGTCGGAATTCCGAGATGCAAGTCGGAATTCCGAGACCTAAGTCAGAATTTTGAGATCAAAGTCGAAAAAAGCTATAAAATAAAAATAAAAAATTTGTGGCCCTTCTATGCTTTCGTACACTTTAATCTCATCAGAAACAATTTTAATTTCTCATTGAACAAAATATTGAAAACATTAAAAATGTTGGTATCCTATGAAGGGTATGCCACTTCTCCATATTTGTACACCTACTCAGTAATTTGATAAAATTACAATGAAATTCAGATATAAACTGTACTTTCAAAACGATTGAATGTATTTTTTCTACTCCCCCTACAGAAAATGACAAAACTGCTTCCTATAATTTGTTACCAGCAAAATCTCGTGAAAGATACGAAAAAGTTTATAAATAATTCATGGACTGGAAGCTGAAACACAAAATCAATTCATTTTCAGAAAATGTTATGCTAGCATATTTTGATAAACTGTCCAAAGAAATGAATCCATCGTCACTTTGGTCAATTTATTCAATGCTAAAGTCAACAATAAACATAAAACATGATAACATTGCGACTTATTCTAAACTGTTGGTTATGCTGAAAATAAAATCAGATGGTTTCAATTGTAAGAATGTGGTATTTTTCAATATGAATTTGCGTTAAAATCTTGGTTGATAATTTTACAATTATATTATTCACCTAGTTTTATGCACTTGGTGTAAACATGAAACTTTAGGGCTACAACAAGTGGTGTTGTTGTGTCTGTTCTGTATACTGAATTTTTCAAGTATCCAGGGCTTCTATACATTTGAATGCATAAATCGATTCAGTACAGTATATTACCAAAATACTTTCAAAACAATGATAAAATGACAAGGTGTTCATTGAAATCTTGGGAAAAACATCAATAATCCAAATTTTCAACCGGTGCTTTGTATTTTTTGGCATGATATTCGAATTTTAGATCATGAAAAATGTTTTGCAAACATCGAGGACAACTTTTCTTCCACTTCTGGTGGTATTATGGTCAATATAAGTCACCACATTTTCTGCTTTTTCTAATCTAATCCAATCAAATTTATTTTGGTAGATGTGCTCTTCAAGGATTGCAATGTATACGAGATTTTACAATAATCTACCTGAAAGAAAAAAATAGGTGCAATTGAATGAAATCGTACCATAAGTGACTAAGCTTATTTGCCATCTCAAATTATGCCAAAAAAGTTATACTGTCCCACTCTAGAAACTTCCCTCAAGATACATTTTCAATAAAATCGGACCATGAAATCAAAACGCTTTTGTCATCTTGTATTTCTCTAGACTAGACCATGAAAGCTGAGTACCCTCATTAATAGATTTTGTAATCTCGATATGAGAAGTAGAATTTGGAAAGATTGAGAGATGTCAATCTGTAATAAATATTATTATTATTATTAACATTCTTATAAAGAAAAATTTTCCACACTTTCGCATTCAAGTCCTAAAGCTAATCAAGTATTTTTTTCGTACTGGCCCTAAACATCTTTTTTCGACCCTTTATGTATAGGACTGACAAAAAGCAGCTTCACAGATAATCTTTTTTACAATATAGATATTGGTATTATTTGAGGATTCTGTTGTTCTCTCCAGTGCAAGAATGAAAAAAATTAAAAACCAGTCTGCAGGTTTGCCAAAAAAGTAATTATTCTCTGACAGATACATGACAAGATGCCATATTATTCACAAGGGGTGTGTTTTGCCACAATAAGCATATTATATTGTATATTTCTTTATATGAAGGTAATATTGAACACTTCCAATATCACTTTTATTATATCATACATTCTCTTCTCAATTTCTTCCAAAAAATTTCCGTTGAAGTATAATATCATGAATATTGCATCATACTGAAATTATTATTGAACAACTGATTTCGACAGTTTATGAATTTAATCTGGAAGGCTATCGATTGTTTATTCCTAAATATGCCTTATAGGAGCATTCAAGATATCTCCCAACGGAAACGATGCCAAGACTAACATGCACTTGTTTACTTTGGAGCTTTATGGTGGACATTTTCAACGGTACATCAACAGAAAAATGCGTAAATCTCAACCAGTCATCCGACTTTGTTTATACAGTTCTCCTTTATCTACTTTATTGCCAATCGGCGATCCTTTGTTCCCAAGTTTATTTTCAACATTGACTGTCTGTGTAAATAAACAAATTCATGGCAAAATCTACAGCAACTGCTATACAGAAGTTGAGAGTTATAAACAAACAAATAACCTACATAATTAAATCCAAATATGCCATCCAATCTGAAGAGATTAGGTGAAAAATGGGGTCGTTTCCTATTTTTTGAAGTGTCAGGGTATTTAGTCAAAGAGCTGAGGAACAATTTTTCGGTAATCTTCTTCATTTCCTACTGAAGTATTCTTATTACTACGTGAATAGTATTGTGTGGATAATTTATTGATATGCTGTCATTTTCATCAATTATAGTCTTTACAAACGAATTCAAAGGTATCTGAAGTGTTTTCGAAACTGCCAGGAAGTTGTTTCACAAAGTTCTTCTTGAGGAAGTATTTCCATGAATTAATGTGTTCAGTGTTGTGAAATGATCATTCAAATTGCTCAAAATGTCACTGGAAAAAATACGTCTGATTACTACAATATTTCAGCAAAATCTTCCAAATAATACGTTAGAAGTCTTGTCCAATATAATTTTATGTATCATTTCACTCAGGAAAATTTCCTGACTTTATTAGGTCTATTCAGTAATACCATTACATAAAAATAGAAATTCCAATTATTCTAAATCCGACGATATTGTTGAATTATTCTAGATACTACCACTAGAAAAAGGTAGCTTTTGGGGGTTAAGTGGAAGAACAAAACGGCAGTATTGCACTTCAGATTTGTACTTCGCCTTTTGGTCAAATACTATTATTCTTATTGAATCACCACGACCCCTCGAATTATCAACCAATTTCTAAGAACAGTTCGGTTTTCAAAAGGCATTAATGACGCAATTTTCACATCCATGGAAAATATTCATTCTGGAATTAATGATGGGTAGGTGAGGTTACGTTAGGTTACGAATTACAGCTGCGGAAGCTTTTTTATTATGGATTTACAGAAGTGATACTCAGCTAGTACAGCTCATATTTATCGAGTCGTAGTCAGGTGATGAAAACTAACCATCTTTCAGAAATTGCGAGAATACATAGTGGTGTTCCTCAAGGTTCAACACTAGGGCCAATATTCTTCCTCATTCACTTCAAATATTTGACGAGTATAGATAACGCATATGAATTCACACTCTTTGCAGACGATACAACCATTTTGACAATTTGACAGTCGGATATAAAGAAAGAAAACAGTTGGTGTGGCGCAAATCGTCTTTCTTTTGATATTCCGAAAACTAATACAGTTAATTTCAGATAATTGAAGTAGTGTATGAAGAAAGAGCTATCGACACAAAGTTATCGACATGATCCCTAGAAGAACTTGGAATTGAAGTGAATTTCTGACCATTAATAATTTTACTTGCCATTTGCCATTATTTTGCCAATGATTCTGCGACATATTCCTCAGCAATCTTCCCAAACTCCCAACCTCCATGCTGCTTAAATATCACCAAGTCACCACTTTCATTGACGAGCAGCGTAGCCGAAGTTCTAAAAATTATTAAAATTTCAGAAAGTGTATTCTTTTCGATTACATTGACAGATGATTTTCCTTCACAGAAATTAATAAAAAATCTAAAGTGTGATTTTTGGGATGTCTGGAAGTTTTTCTAACAATCTGCAAGTCCCGCAAATGCCAAATACTGAAGTGATCTAAAAAGAAACACAATTCATCAAAAAATGTATATTTTTTTAATTAAAGAAGACTTTGTAAATTATTTTATTTTCATATTCGGAAAATTCAAACTTTTGCGTATATGCTCATCAAATTTGAAATCAATTCTGAGTTAAATAGCGATTTGGTAAGCTTTTTACGAAACCTCTGCAATTTCGAAATAAAACTTTTCTCGAAAATTTTTATGTTTTATTTTTCGAAAAATATTTATTCCTCGAAAAATCTTTCACCGACCTCTCACGTATCTCGACAAGCTGATTTCGAATTTTGTATCAATACTTGAATTCCACAAAAGATTAACGAAATGACTATAACTTTTGCGATTATAATAATAATATAATAATAATACTCCCTCATAAACACTAATACAGTGTACCCAAAGGCATGGCCTGTGCGGGTAGACGGCTATTATTATTATTTGCCGTGACAAATAATTTTAGTTCTCGCTCAATCCTTCATTTAATTCGATTTTTAATTTTATATACTGAATCAGCTCTACAAGATACGTACGATGGCAGTTTGCAATTTTTCGAAAAATGGAAATAAATATTGTCGAAAAGTCGATGGTTCGAGGGAATTTTTGATATTTTATTGTAATTTTATGGTACACCTTGTATCTGAGCATATCCAAATCATAGATATTCGGAATCAGCATGAAATTTTGAGTATATGGTGGTAATTTCAAGTGATTCTGGAGATTTTGTACTTTTCATGATTTTTTGGACTTTTTTTTGAGTAATAATTTGTTTGCTGTCGATTGACTTAAAATTCACAGACAATACTAATTCTTAAAATTTGAATCGATTGGCGTTCGCAAAATTGCTCTATCCTAAACCGTTCTCGATTTGAAACGTTCATCTGGAGTTGAGAGCTGTAATTTCATGACAAAAAATGCTTCTAATTTTTTTCTAGTTACATTTGTAAAATTCAATTCAATCTTTTTTGAAAATGCTTACCAAATTTGAAATCGATTCCGAATCAAATTAAGATTTGGTAGCATTTTACCTCTGCTGAATTTATCAGCAACTAAGACCATCTCATACTCTATGAAATTCCATTTTGGAGCGCACCTTTATTTTCTTTTACTTCCAACTGTTTATATGCATATCCGATTTCCAACAAAAAATTCAAATGAATCATTTTTCTTTTATCGTATGTGACTGATTATCTTTCCGTCAACCTGTTTAACTCGAAAAGAATATGATTTGTTAACATTCCTTGCGATAAACTACCCCATTTTTTGGTCTAGCAAGGGTTGATTTGTTATTTCACCTGCTTCTACCTGAGGGCGCATTTCTCTTGGGTAAAATGCTAAAACCAATATATTTCAAAGCTGTGAAAACATCTATTATGATAATCATGTAGTCAATAGCTTTCAACGAGGCTTAAACTGGATTATTACAGTGGAAAGCTGTTTATATAACGAACACATTGGTTTTTGGGAAACAAGATTGACAGGTTTGACTCGCATAATGGATGGTTTATTGACAGATTTTGTTGTCGATAAATTTTTACGCGCAGGTTACAGACATTCCTCTTGATTTTTGTGACGAAGTCATGTGGAATTTCTAGAAAAATCGAATAATACGAATTAAAAATTCAACGTTATATGCAAATTTCTCGTGAGGCGTGCTCTTTCTGTCAGGTTTCACAGAATTGAAAAGAGGTGTACCGCAGGGGTGCGTATGAGGTCCGTCACTCTTCATAATGTATAGAAATTATCTTTCCGAAATACCTGAATACTCAATCACTAACAGTTGTTAATTATGAGCACGATTCAAATCTCATTATTAATGAAAAATATTTCTTCAGTACATTCTCATATTTCATAAAAAATAAGTACCTATTCTGAACCCCGAAAAACGGATTGCATTATTTTCAAAACAAACCGCAAAAATATTACCATCCCGTTGTCTATTCAAGAATTGGAGAACAATGATACTTTTTTACCAATCCAAAAATGCATATTTCAAATAGACGAAAAACTAAATTTTGGAAAGCATATTGACTATCTGGCAGAAACACTATCAAATCAAATACACTTTATCATCGAACGATTTACATCTCGTTGATAAAGTCATTGTAAATATAAAACATTTAGAGAACAATATAACATCAACCTCTTTATAATAATACCTATTACAAATACATGAGAGCAGTAAAACAATACTAGCACAAACGAACAAACAGCTAACATATAAATTGAATCAGAATAACATTTTCAAAGAATTTAATAAAAAATCAACCCTAAATTAACCATTCCAATCTTCATTCAGATACTCTTGGTCGCTATAAAACGCCTCCTAAACAAGAAAACTTTGGAGAGATCTTCTAAAATGAGAGTGCAATACAATATGTTTGAAGGTGGGAGGAAAATGAATGTATAGCATAAAATGTATATTCTTAGGAAGGAGTGCTATCACCCCTACTCTGGGCCTTCCTAATGGACGAACTAACTGAAAGGCTAGCATCCAGAGCCTTTCATTGCTCAGAATATACCAACGACCTTGCGATTATTGCAAAAGGCAAATTCCCCAGGACAGTCTCGCAGCTTACACAAACTGCCCTAGACACAATCGACAGGTGGTGAAAAGAGGAGGAGCTGACAGTCAACCCTCATGAAACCACAATAGTTTTGTCAACACGAAAAAAAGCAATGGAAATACAACTGTACTGATCGGTGTAGAAATTCCATTTGTCTAAGAGGCAAAAACTTAGGAGTGATCTTCGACCATGAGTTAACATAGAATTAACAACTACAAAAAGTTACAACCAAAAATGACCACTTGGCCCCATGCTAGAGTTATCAGACCCGTGATAACGTATGGGTCAGTGGTATTGTGACCAAAGACCAAGCAGGTCGGAGTGGTTCGACGACTCTGAGCATTGCAAAGGCAAGCATGTCTGAGAGCCACCAGGGCCTTGAGAACCATCCCAACAGCTGTACTATGTATTGAGGACAATAAATACTTACTTACCTACTTACTATGAGAATGCCATCAGATGGTATACCTCCAAGATATAGCTTTGCCAAAACTTTCAAGATAAATATAACGGACAGGGATGCGTGGAAGGAGGAAACTTCCATCAACGCAGAAATTGATCTCTACACGGATAGCTCAACAACTGATGAAGGTTCAGGAGCCGGCAACGCGATGATATTTCAAGCGGAAATCGTTGCAATACATCAGTACGCTCAGGAGCTAATAAGGTATGAGTTTTCAGAAAAAAACATTGTCATTTACTCTGACAGCCAAGCTGTGATAAAAGCAGTCAACTCAATGCAAGTTACCTCCAAACTTGTTTGGGACTGCATTCTGCATTGATGCCTTAAAGAATCTGGGCAGTCAGAACCGACTGACACTAGCCTGAGTACCAGCACACATAGGTTACAGAGGCAAAAAAGAGTCCGATTCACTAGCCCGTGAAAGGGCAAGTAAGGCTCTGAATGGCCCAGAACCGTTCTGCGGTATGGCAAAAGCTGTTCTAAAAACAAACACCAAATCATGGATCCAACAAAAATCTCAAGAATGGTGGAACAATTCACCATGAAAGGGACAGGTCAGAGAGTTTATCAAACAAACGAAGCCAATATTCACAGAATATTTACTGAGCCAGAAGAAGAGCACTACTAGAATATTAGTAAATCTGGCAGAAGAAATGCTATGCGGGTTGTGTCAGGAAGAAAATGAAACATCAGTACACATACTATGCCACTGCTAGGGCTTGTCAAGGCCAAGGTTTCTAACACTGGGAGAAGAAAAATCAAGACAGGTCTAAATAGAAAACTTTGAATAATTCGGTGTAGAGGTTTGTAGAACGAGAGACCAAACAAATCTATTCTAATAGAATTTATAGTATTGTCAAAATATTCAGTCGACCAAAAAACGGTTCACAAGATACTCTGGGTCCAACTTTGCAAAGGTGACGAACTTCGTGATTTTGAAGAACAAATTTATTATTGAATGTATTATTACTAACACCCCAAAAAGGTATGACTGATATTTGATTCAATCAGAGCGTGGTACACTACCTTTGCAGCAGCTTCTCTTGATACTAACCGCCAAGTGTAATACCCAGATGCTAGTTTGCCACACAAGAACTTCCACATGGGTCTCAAAATCTATGTTATTACCTAGATGGATTCGAAAGAATGTACTACCATCTAATAGTACCCGATTTTCTAATACCCTGTAGATATTTCCCATCAACTGGGACACACAATGTGGCAGTGCCCCATCCTGTTGTTCTTTAATTTCTGCTATTAGGAAATTCAAATAAACCCGACCAGTCAACCAACCATAAAAAATTACGGGATCCAAAAAACGTTCACAAATTGATCCGCACTAAACACTCACGGACTGCTCGCCTTGATACTGAATTTCCTGTATTTAATAAGGATTTGAATCAGACCAGTAGTGTCTATTTTGGCGATGGCAACCTCTGCTAATGGAAAACGACGACTCATTGGTCCATAGTATTTTATCCAGAAATGTGATATTCCTTTGAATGATTTTTACGATATGTCTGGAAAATTGGAGTCTGATTTCCTTTTGCGCTGGTGTCAAATTTTGCACTCTTTTTAGCTTGTATATTGGCGGAATTGGTATTGTTCTGTCACTGCATTGTCTAACTCATCGTTCAATGAATATTGAGGAATGGCTTTAAGATATGCTAGAATTGCAATTTCCGTTTTTTCTGTCGAAACCGTTCTTGGCCATAAAGTTTTTTTTCTATTCTATTTTTGAATATTTAATGATATACAAGAAGAAAAAATAAACTGTGTAAATATTTTAGACATTTGACAATTCATAAAATTTTTGAATGGAGAGCATAAAACTTGACGAAAAACACTACTATTCCTTTTTCATTCGACCTTCCACCTCAAAAACTGAATATTTTACAGTGGGACAAATTGAAATAAAAGCACTGTACTTACATGAACTTCGTTCTTTCAACAAAAAATAGTCACCAACATGAAATACGCAGACAGATACCCCCCCCAGAGTCCCGAATATCGTTTTCATTCTTTATATTTCACGACCTTTCCTCAAACAAATCAGTTACGGTTAGCCAAGTGGGCCTTATATAATTTCGGTAATTTATGGTCCGTCTGACATAAGCCGGGGCCGTAAAGCAATTCTTGGTACTCTTTGGTGGTGTACATAACTGCCCGCCTCTTCATCCGGTTTCAATTTACCATTTACCATGTTTACAACCATACAAAAATGTTTGGGTAATATATGAGAACAGAGAGACGGGCTGAGTGAAGATTCCCAGTCGAACATGCCCGTGTAATTTGTGGTCTCGAGAAATCCCGCCAAATAGTCTGGTTCACAAGTTCCAGTTTGTCAAAGACCTAGGCTCCTTCAAAATAGCTTCTTGAAAAAAAAATGCTAAGAAGGAAAAATGCGGCCGACAAAAATTGAAAAAGTTATAAACAATAACGTTAAAGTGAAAATTGTCAGGCTGTGTGCACGTTTCAATGTAATTGGTTGAAGAAAAGGTTTGTATTTCGTGCAGAAATTTATTCATAAAATCATAGCAAAGCGCTTTCGACTATAAAGTCAACATCAGTGCGTACCTGTAAGTAAGTGACATTGAATTGAAATAAAGAAATTTTGAAAATGAGAATTTTGAAAAATTGAAAAATTACTTACTCGTCAGGTGTACCATTCATTCGACTTTCCATTCAATTGTCAGAACATAAACTATTGCTTTAATTTTGAAACACTTTTCCATTTGTATTGCTTCTTGGTTTTAGGCTACCTTTTTGGTGCTTTGGGATTGGGAAGGTTCTCATTAGACTTGTCCCATGATCCTTAGCATAGAATTGGTTTCACAAACTCACGAGAGACAACTATAAATAGATTTACAGATCAATTTTTGGAAAATTTCATATAAAAAAAAAATCTGGTATGGGTTCATCATATTGGTTGCCAAATTTGTTACTTTTGAGATTGGGAAAGTTCTCATCAGACTTATTTCTAGATCTTATGTTCTAATCCGGTTCCCAAGTATGCTGAACTAATATTAATAATATCAAGTTATTATGTTTCCTTTGGTAAACGAGCTGACGTTGAAAAAGGATTTTTAAGTTCCCATTAGACTATAAAAGTTTCTGTAACTTTGGTTCTATCACCTTGAAACATTTTCACGATTAAATCACAAAATTTGACTAATTTGTCATTTATCAATTTCAAAACACATATCATTTTACTATAGGTCATGTTCTATGCCATAACTTCATTGTCATCGTTAACTTTTGATACAATGTCCATTCATTTAGTTAAACAGTGGACTAAGCTTCAGCAGATATGTGTTACTCTGCCTGTTGAAACTTTTATCCAGTTTAATCCTGGAATAACGATTTTTTTAATTTTTTTTTAAATGTTATTCATATGATGTCCTGTTTATAAATTTTTACATGGTCCTCTGGACACATGATATTTTTATGGTCTGGCTCTTGTACACCTGAGGAGTAAGTAATTTTAAAATTCTTCAAAATTCTCATTTTCAAAATTTCTTAATTTCAATTCAATTTCACTTACAGGTACGCACTGATGATGACTTTATAGTCGAAAGCGCTTTGCTATGATTTTATAAATAAATTTCTGCACGAAATACAAACCTTTTCTTCAAACCAATAACGTTAAAGGCAATAGAAGAATGGTTTTGTTTTTTGCAAATATTCCAAAAAAATTTGAGATAACCAAAATTTGAAAAAAGGTCCTGAAAGAGCAGGAAAATTTCGTGAATAAAAGTCCAACCTTCACTAACTTTTTTCAAAATTTTAAATTACGTATGAAAATTGAGCTAAAAACGGGTAGAAACTCTAGAAGGAATATTAGAGAATAAAACAATCTAAACACGCAGACAATAATTCGTCAACAAAAAATTTTTAATTACATTTTTTATTTTACTATGCTTTTGAAAACCTATATTTTTTTTACTCTTTGAAGCTACTCTTGAAAGTATTGAAAAACGCTCCTTGTTCTTTCTTAACAATCGAACGTATTAAAAATTCAGGAGTGTAAATAAAGTCAGGATTTTTTTTTCAATTATTCAATTTTTATTTCTCATTACAATTCTGACTCAATTCTCTACAAAATTGTATTTTTCGTAGTTTTCCTACCGATTTGTCTAATATTCAATCATCTTCTATAATAATAATATAATAATAATAATACTCCCTCATAAACACTCATAGAGTGTTCCCAAAGGCATAGCCTGTGCGAGTAGAGGACGGCTATTATTATTATTTGCCGTGGCGTTCCGGGAAGACTTACTGATGTTTTCGGTGGTGTATTCACTTTTCAGCTGTAGGAAAACCCGGAAAACCTACAGCACACATATGCGCATATGCAATTTCAATAGAATCGAGTGATTTTCTATTTTTTATAATCTTTAGGGATTTCCCTTTTTTTCTCGAATTTTTTTTCCTGTCTACCGAGTAGAAATCCCCAGGGTATGCTGATTTCATCATTCTGAATCGATTGACGTTCGCAGAATTGCTCTATCTTCAACCGTTGTCGAGTAGGAAATTTAATCTAGAGTTGTGAGAGTTTATTTCTCTCCAATTTTTTTTCTCAGTTTTCCTAATAAATTCTTGTAATATACACCGTTTTTTTATTGCACACATATTTGCATATGAAATTTCAAGTAAATCTCATAATTTTCCATTTTTAAAGATTGTTCAGGATGTTTTTATGGTAATTTTTTGTTTACGTCCATCAACAAAGAGTTATCTGAGAATATTGATTTCATCATTATGAATCGATTAGCGTTCGCAGAAATGCTCTATCTTCAACCGTTCTTGAGTTGAAAAGTTCATCTAGAGTTGAAAGAGGCCATTTCCCACCAAAATTTTGTCTTTGTAAATTTTTCATTGAATTTCGTCAAAGTTCAACTATTTTTATATGCACACATATGCTCATATGCAATTTCAAGTGAATCTCAAGATTATGAGTTTTATATGATTTTTAGGGGTCTACCTCTTAGAACTTGTTTCTGTCGATCGATTCTAAATCCACAGAGTACCTATACTAAATTCATCATACTGAATTGATTGTCGTTCCAACCATTCTCGAGTTGAAAAGTTTACCAAGATTTGTAAGAGCTGTTTTCCCTCTACTTTTTTTGTATATGTATATGTATATGCAATTTCAAATAATTCTGTTGATATTCTATCTTTCACGATTTTTACGGGTCTATCTGCTAGACTTTTTTTGGGTAATTTTTTTGTTTTCTTCGATCGACATGAAATTTGCAGGGTATATTAACTCCTCAGTTAATTTTCACTACGACAAAAAGTATATATTTTGGGAAATCAGCGTATTCTACTAACTCAGAAAAGTATCATCTCTTTGATAACCGCCGGTTATCAAAGTTTTACCAAAAATCGCAAGTACAAACTACCCTTTACAGTGGGTTGATTGAAATTTTCTCTACGTTGGCATCAGAAGTATATTTTGAACAATCCTACTCTACTGTTTCAATAATATATCTTCACTCGTAACCCCTGTTTTTTTTTTAAATCGCAAGTACTTGCAAACTTCCCTTTTCCCAACAAGGAACTGATTGGAATTTTTTCTACTGTAGCAGGAACACCTCACTATGAACAATTCAGTTTCAGCATTCAGTTCGTCCTGAGGTTCTGTTCGGCAGAATTATTTTTGGTCAGCAGAATATCCACACTCTTACAGCAAAGAGAGAAAATCAAACCATTCATCATTACCATAACTGTTGAAATAATTTGTATAAAATTACTCGAATCGTATTTCGAAACGTCTTTTTGCAGAATTATCAAAGTTCTCCAGGGTATTCAGTTATTATTCCGTCCACCAATAAAAAGTATTCATTCAAATCGTGATTGTATTTTCCCCCGATGCTTTCTGGGCCTCTTGCGGTATACAAACATAAGTGCTCTGCCAAAACTTCAACCCATCATTATGGCGTTATTCCCATTAAAACCAGATCAATTACGCATTTCGAAATGTGTACTAATAATAGATCGAGAGATAAGGCAGGTGCCGATTAGGCGTCAAATTCTTCCATATATGTGTTCTGATTTACACTTGTTGGGCGCGAAGATACCATATAATCAGAGATCGGCTCAACAAACAACAACTGATACCAATAGCTGTTATAACTAACAGACATAAATTACACCCAAAACTAACACTTTAATTGCAGAATACACCGACTTAAGTATACCTGACTGGGTAGAATCGAGAACCTAGAGTCTACTCTGAGGTATTTATACAGTGAATTTCGAAAATACCATCAAATTTTTGGGTATATTCATATTTATATCGATATTATTGTTGAAATAAAACCATTTTTCTACCTTGTCACCAAAAAACTTCATGTTCGACTCCTGAAAAATGGAAAAAAAAATTAGTTCCCTCCATAGAAAAAAAAATATTTTCTCCCTTTAAGTTTTTCCTCAGTCATTGAAATACAATTTATTTTAGGACAGCAAATTTTCCAGAAATATATAGACTGGTCGGATAGAAATGCAACAATAGGATGTTGATGAGGCTTGTACGGAATCTCTAGGATACTGAAAAAATTATCCCCCTTAGTGCAATTTTGAAATAATTTCGAAAATGAAGAATAAAAAAAATCGTCACATCGCAAAATCAAACAGTTTATGCTGCCTATATTCAGCAAGTTGAAAATGATATTTATAATGATCCAGCAAAATTTTGGTCATTTGTTCAACTTTAGGGAGAAAAAAAATAAAAATTTTCATCATGAAAAATACTTAAATATTTCTCATGTGGAACTAGAATACTTGGCGAAAGGCAATAAATTTCAAAACAAAATTTGATTATAAAAATAATCCAGCCTTTCGCAAATTTTCCTATACAATAGGATTGTCGGCAATCGTCGAACAGAAATAATTTAACACCCCCATACGACCGCCGAATCACGTCTATTCAACGCCTGGATTATTTTTTTAATCAAATTTTGTTTAGAATTTTATTGCCTTTCGTCAAGTACTCTAGTTCCATATGAGAAATATTTAAATATTTATCATGATGAAAATTTAGATATTCGACTAAAACAAAGTTGTGGTACTGGTCGGAATCTTTCTGTGGTTTCTATAGATGGCTCTGCTGCTCACTTTCTTAGTGGGTGCCGGAGTTATCGTAGTGCCTGTTAACAAAACCGATTGGAAATCAATTACATATTGTGGCCGAGTCTGTACTGATGAGCGAGTTGAATCGCGAAACCGGTCTGCAGATGTCACATGTTTTCGATTGCCAGTTGGTGGTTGTTACAGGAAGATTGCAAAGTATATCCTTGTAGGAAAACTTTGCCAGGCGTTGAATAGACGTGATTCGGCGGTCATAAGGGGCTGTTAAATTATTTCTGTTCGATGATTGCCGACAATCCTATTGTATAGGAAAATTTGCGAAAGGCTGGATTATTTTTATAATCATATTTTGTTTTGAAATTTATTGCCTTTCGTCAAGTACTCTAGTTCCACATGAGAAATATTTAAATATTTTTCATGATGAAAATTTAGATATTCGACTCAAACAAAGTCGTGGTATTGGTCGGAATCTTTCTGTGGTTTCTATAGATGGCTCTGCTGCTCACTTTCTTAGTGGGTGCCGGAGTTATCGTGGTGCCTGTTAACAAAACCGATTGGAAATCAATTACATATTGTGGCCGAGTCTGTACTGATGAGCGAGTTGAATCGCGAAATCGGTCTGCAGATGTCACATGTTTTCGATTGCCAGTTGGTGGTTGTTACAGGAAGATTGCAAAGTATATCCTTGTAGGAAAACTTTGCGAAAGGCTGGATTATTTTTATAATCAAATTTTGTTAAAAAAAAAAAATGGTTAAATGTGATATCACACTTTCTTCTCATACATTTATATTATATTAAAAATGCACTTAAAAATGTCCGATTACACCTGTTACTTTTAATTTATTTTAACCATCTTAAATAATTCATGTACTGCTAAACCAATTGTGTCTATAAAAAGAACGTCCCAGAAACAAAAATGATGTCAGACTAGGATGGTTTGGAGATGATGATATGATCAAATATAATATTAAATTTTAAATTGACAATGCTTTTGTTAATATTACCGAACTACGTTCTTCTTGGTACTAATGTTTTCTGGCTATCACAGGATTTCCGTCTTAAAGATGGGAAAAATAATGATGCGCGATCATGCATAATGTAACTCAGTCCTCTCAACCATTTGAATAGCGGTTGCATCCCGCTGTTTTTTCTCATTTCCATGTCAGTCGAGAGTCCATTGACTGTGTCTGTGGATTGTTAAAGAAGAGCGCGCGTCGAGGATCCTGACTTAAGAACCCCTGTATAGAAAGAACATGGTCAAGGTAAACATTTCACCGAGAGAACAATGGAAGCGATAACCTGTCGTAGTTGGCACGGCAGGCTAGATATTCATCACTGACCGTGGTGTAATTATAGGGCGCTGCCGGGACCATCCATCCTCCACGTTAAGCGGAATATAATCACCTCTGGTAACTCTGCTTAGAGCTGCTTGTTCATTATGGCCAGATCATCTACTTTAACCACCCTTTATTACAGACTTTCCAGACGTGCGCACCTGCCAAATCACGGCTTTCGCAATCGACGGGTTTTGTTCTGCGCTATCTCAACCGATAATCTTCTGTGCTGTTTGTTCGGGTAATTGACAATTTATCCGAGTCCAGAAATGAAATGGAATGGTCAGTTTTCGGAATCCGACCGAATGGGCGCTTTTTGCGCGTGGGTCACGGTAGTATCAATGAAAACAGATTACAGGCGAGAAGATACCATCAATACGACTCTGATTCCCATGAGCATTTTGTGTTCTGGTTTGGATAATTATGTGGATGACATGTCGGTCGGTAGGTTTTGATGATTCGACTAGACGAATAATCCAATATTGTAATTTCCTTGAAAGTTTCTGATAGAATCAAGCTTACCGTTGAAATGGAAGAAAATAACAAATTATTCTTCTGAAAACATGAATGGGAGATGTCTGGGAATGTTTGCGCCTGGCCTCAACCTTTAAAAATTTGTTCCTTTAGCAGTACATCTATTCGCACAAAACCATTCCATCTCGACAATAATAATGAAAATAGTTCTTATTTGGCAACCCCAGCAACCGGAGGCATGACGTCACCCGTATGCTTCTGGAGAAAAGAATCTTCGTCAGTCCTCAAGGGTGGTGCAAAAGTACACGCATGCTAACGAAATAGAATTTGGGATCTACAAATGTGCCACGATTTATCTCAAAAGACGTATACCTTTCTAGGGGTGGAACAACGCCATTCCCACGAGGTAACTACTATTAAAAACTCTCTCCGCGGCAAGTATCAGCATGAGCTCCGACAGAATGGTCATCAAAACTGTCGGGTAAAAAACAAAGTTGCTGCAACTAAAACATTTCCATTCCAATTCTACTTTACTCCCTTAGAGTAATAAAATGGACTCGAGACATCTCGACGCAAAAACTCGCCAAACGATTTATCTTCATAGGAGCTTGCCTCCTAAATCGTCCATTCCACAGTTATACTTCCCCAGACAACGGGGAGGCTGCAGACTTTTGAGCTTGAAGTGTCTACATAATAGAATAGTAATGGATGGAGCCTGTGAAGTTATCAGGAGTTCAGATCCCCTTCTCTAATGGATGAAGCCTGTGAAGTTATCAGGAGTTCAGATCCCCTTCTCTGCTTATCGAGTCTTATCGAGCAATCTGACCTTCACTTTTCTCAGGTCAAGTGGGCTGGAAGCGGAAACAAAGAGATTCATAATAGCCTCCGTTTACTCAGGGCACATGATTTCCAAACCTGGTGATCACTCACCCCACACGGATGTGGGGAGTGTTAACTGGGGTTGGTGATACACCAGCGCGCCTTCCGGAAGTACGGGGGCTTCGGAGACAGGGCCTGACTAAATCAGAACTGTGACAAAAGTTTAAACAAAAATAGGTCATTCACTGAAGCAGCAAAAAATTGAACGTTTGTTAGTGATAACTATGATTAATTTTGAGGATTATAAGTGATTTAGTACGATAAAAACTCATTAGGAAATTATAAAAACACCGGTTGAACATTTGTTTATGAGGAGTTATAATAGAGACAGAAACGACGGTCTCGTGACCCAGCGCAGATCGCGCCAACGCCTAATCAATTTTTGAAAGCACTTCAAAACATGAAAACGTCGACTGCAACCCCTCTGACGCGCCGGCAATTACTTTTGATGATGAGAAGTTGTAAATTAAAACAAAACGAAGGTCCCGTGACCTACCGAAAATCGAGCCAACGTATAACTCATTTTTGAGAGCACTTCAATTTATAAAATCGTCGACTGCAACCCCACTGATGCGCCGACGATGACTTTGATGATGGGGAGTTATAATTCAGACCAAAAATAAGGTCTCCTCAGATCGCGCCAACGCATAACCAATTTTTGAGAGCACTTCAAAACATATAAACGTCGACAACAACCCCTCTGACGCGCCGGCAATGACTTTTAATGATGAGGAGTTGTAATTTGGACCGAAACGAAGGTCTCGTGACCTACCGATAATAGCGCCAACGCATAACTAATTTTTGAGAGCACTTCAAAATATAAAACGTCGACTGCAACCCCTCTGACGTGCCGGCAATGACTTTTGATGATGTGGAGTAGTAATTTGGACCGGAGGTAAGGTCTAGTAACCTACCAAAATTCTCGCCAACGCATAACTAATTTTTGAGAGCACTTCAAAATATAAAAACGTCGACTGCAACCCCTTTGACGTACCGGCAATGACTTTTGATGATGAGGAATTGTGAATTAGTTTAAAAATAAGGTCTCATGACCCACCGCGGATCGCGCTAACGCATAACCAATTTTGAGAGTTCTTCATAATATAAAACGTCGACTGCACATCGTGCCAACGCATAACCAATTTTTGAGAGCACTTCAAAATATAAAAATGTCGATTGCATCCCCTCTGACGCACCAGCAATGACTTTCAGTAATGAGGAGCTGTACTTCAGATCAAAAATAAGGTCTTGTGACCCACTGCAGATCGCGCCAACGCATAACCAATATTTGTGAGCACTTCAAATTATAGAACGTCGACTGCAACCCCGCTGACGCACCGGCAATGACTTTTGATAATGAGAAGTTGTAATTCAGACGAGAACGAAGGTCTCGTGACCCACCGCAGATCGCGCCAACGCATAACCAATTTTTGAGAGCACTTCAAAATATAGAATCGTCAATTGCAACCCCTCTGACGCACCGGCAACGACTTTTAATGATGAGGAGTTGTAATTTAGACCGAAGATAAGGTGTCGTAACCCACCGCAGATCGCGCCAACGCATAACCAATTTTTGAGAGCACTTCAAAATATAAAACGTCGACTGCAACCCCTCTGACGCACCGGCAATGACTTTTGATGATGAGGAGTTGTAATTCAGACAGAAATGAAGGTCTCTAGACACACCGCAGATCGCGCCAACGCTTAACCAATTTTTGAGAGCACTTCAAAATATAGAATCGTCAATTGCAACCCCTCTGACGCACCGGCAACGACTTTTAATGATGAGGAGTTGTAATTTAGACCGAAGATAAGGTCTCGTAACCCACCGCAGATCGCGCCAACGCATAACCAATTTATGAGAGCACTTCACAATATGAAACGTCGACTACAACCCTTCTGACGCACAGGCAATGGCTTTTGATGATAGGAAGTTGTAATTCAGACCGAAACGAAGGTCTCGTGACCCACCGCAGATCGCGCCAACGCATAACCAATTTTTGAGATCACTTCAAAATATGAAAACGTCAACTGCAACTTCTCTGACGCACCGGCAATGACTTTTGATGATGAGGAATTGTGGTTTGGTTTAAAAATAAGGTCTCATGACCCACCGCAGATCGCGCTAACGCATATCCAATTTTTGAGAGTTCTTCTAAATATAAAACGTCGACTGCAGATCGCGCCAACGCATAACCAATATTTGTGAGCACTTCAAAGTGTAGAACGTCGACTGCAACCCCTCTGACGCACCGGCAATGACTTTTTATAATGAGAAGTTGTAATTCAGACGAGAACGAAGGTCTCGTGACCCACCGCAGATCGCGCCAACACATAACCAATTTTTGAGAGCACTTCAAAATATAAAACGTCGACTGCAACCCCTCTGACGCACCGGCAATGACTTTTGATGATGAGGAGTTGTGACTCAGACAGAAATGAAGGTCTCTTGACACACCGCAGATCGCGCCAACACATAGCCAATTTTTGAGAGCACTTCAAAATATAGAAACGTCGACTGCAACCCCTCTGACGCACCGGCAATGACTTTTGTTGATGAGGAGTTGTGATTCAGACAGAAATGAAGGTCTCTTGACACACCGCAGATCGCGCCAACGCATAACCAATTTTAGAGAGCACTTTAAAATATAGAAACGTCAACTGCAACCCCTCTGACGCACCGGCAATGACTTTTAATGATGAGGAGTTGTTATTTAGACCGAAGATAAGGTCTCGTAACCCACCGCAGATCGCGCCAACGCATTACCAATTTTTGAGATCACTTCAAAATATAAAAACGTCAACTGCAACTTCTCTGACGCACCGGCAATGACTTTCAATAATGAGGAGTTGTAATTTAGACCGAAAATAAGGTATCGTGACCCACCGCAGACCGCGCCAACGCATAAACAATATTTGGGAGTACTTCAAAATATAAAACGTCGACTGCAACTCCTATGAGGCACCAGCAATCACTTTTGATGATGAGAAATTGTAATTCAGACCAAAACAAACGTCTCGTGACTCACCGCAGATCGCGCCAACGCATAACCAATTTTTGAGAGCACTTCAAAATATAAAAACGTCGACTGCAACCCCTTTGACGTACCGGCAATGACTTTTGATGATGAGGAATTGTGGTTTAGTTTAAAAATAAGGTCTCATGACCCACCGCAGATCGCGCTAACGCATATCCAATTTTTGAGAGTTCTTCTAAATATAAAACGTCGACTGCAGATCGTGCCAACGCATAACCAATTTTTGAGAGCACTTCAAAATATAAAAACGTCGATTGCATCCCCTCTGACGCACCAGCAATGACTTTCAGTAATGAGGAGTTGTACTTCAGACCAAAAATAAGGTCTTGTGACCCACTGCAGATCGCGCCAACGCATAACCAATATTTGTGAGCACTTCAAAATGTAGAACGTCGACTGCAACCCCTCTGACGCACCGGCAATGACTTTTGATAATGAGAAGTTGTAATTCAGACGAGAACGAAGGTCTCGTGACCCACCGCAGATCGCGCCAACACATAACCAATTTTTGAGAGCACTTCAAAATATAAAAACGTCGATTGCATCCCCTCTGACGCACCAGCAATGACTTTCAGTAATGAGGAGTTGTACTTCAGACCAAAAATAAGGTCTTGTGACCCACTGCAGATCGCGCCAACGCATAACCAATATTTGTGAGCACTTCAAAATGTAGAACGTCGACTGCAACCCCTCTGACGCACCGGCAATGACTTTTGATAATGAGAAGTTGTAATTCAGACGAGAACGAAGGTCTCGTGACCCACCGCAGATCGCGCCAACACATAACCAATTTTTGAGAGCACTTCAAAATATAAAACGTCGACTGCAACCCCTCTGACGCACCGGCAATGACTTTTGATGATGAGGAGTTGTAATTCAGACAGAAATGAAGGTCTCTTGACACACCGCAGATAGCGCCAACGCATAACCAATTTTTGAGAGCACTTCAAAATATAGAAACGTCAATTGCAACCCCTCTGACGCACCGGCAACGACTTTTAATGATGAGGAGTTGTAATTTAGACCGAAGATAAGGTCTCGTAACCCACCGCAGATCGCGCCAACGCATAACCAATTTATGAGAGCACTTCACAATATGAAACGTCGACTACAACCCTTCTGACGCACAGGCAATGGCTTTTGATGATAGGAAGTTGTAATTCAGACCGAAACGAAGGTCTCGTGACCCACCGCAGATCGCGCCAACGCATAACCAATTTTTGAGATCACTTCAAAGTATAAAAACGTCAACTGCAACTTCTCTGACGCACCGGAAATGACTTTCAATAATGAGGAGTTGTAATTTAGACCGAAAATAAGGTATCGTGACCCACCGCAGACCGCGCCAACGCATGACCAATTTTTGAGAGCACTTCGAATTATAAAAACGTAGACTGCAACCCCTCTAACCGAAACTATACTAAATTATTGAAATAATAAAATTTAATCCTCAGAAACTGTTTTATTATTGACTTTTTTGAAATGTAACTTATCAGTTGTGAACATTCTGACCAACAATGCCGGAATGAACAATCTCCTATGTCCAAAATTTTATTTTAAAATGTGTTTTGGTTTCTTTTAGTTTTTATTGTTTGTGGTAAAATATGACAGAATCGCGGTCATAATAAGTTTTAAGTTTTGGGATTTTAGATATCAATTTTTGAAATAAAACAAGATGCAGAACAGTATTGAAAAATTAAGCATGAAATTTACCAACAAGATTTTTTTTGAGGAATGATCACAATAATAATGGCAGTGATGGTTTCGCGTTAAAAAAACTTCCAAATTTATGAAAATTAAAACTTAAAACATAAAACTTCCATTGTGTTTCAGCCTATACGATGCATTATTTTGTCCAATTGCTTTTGTACAGCGATGAGCATACACAATTGTATACCATACCGAATTGTGAATTGTATTTTGTATTTGATTGTATTTGACTGTGAATAAACTACTACTGAATAAACTACTACTAAACTACTACTATTTGGTCTTTTCAAAGTTCATATTGGGTTTGTTTCATCGAAACCATTTGTCAATCTTCATGAAACCGTTTTCTGCTGATGTTTTTAGTTTCGTCCAGAGGTGTTACTGTATAGAATAGCGGTATCATCCGCAAAACAAAAAAAATTTCCTGTGGAACTAAGCAGGAGTTCATTCAAATACATTGTGAAAAGGATTGGTCCTAAGACTGTTCCTTGCGTGACGCCAAATGTAACTACCCAAGGATGGGTCATTGTATCATCAATACTTACCAGTAGCTTGATGATAATATCTGCTAAAAGAAGCCAGAGAAGTGAAATAATACAAAAGGTTCATTTTGGTAGAAAAAAACGGTCTTTCGTCAGCAAAAAATGTGGCTGACGCAAGCATGTCTTGAGATGTATTTTTTTTCAGGTACTTTTCGAAAGAAACATCACTATCATATTGATACAGAACAGAAGAAGGTAAAATATTGTGAGTTAAGTAAATTTGGATTTTTTAAAATACTCTTCTTCCGCTGGTAAACTCTTTCTATATTGTTAGTTATAAGGATTTGAACAGTTAGTTCAATCAATGATTGCTTTTAAATCTGTGTGTAATGGATTTCTCGTCATCATCGTATGAAATATTCAAAATTCTCGTACGCACATACGTGTAATTCAGATAAAGCATTCCATTGATGAAACTAGTTATTTACTTTTCCATTCCGTGAGGAAAGCTATGCTAATTGCCGAAGCAATGAAAGCTATTATTCTATCTCACTACACCTGCTCTGTTCCTCGGGTGATAATTATAAAATGAGTAGTAAAGAGTATTGGAATTACTTCTCAAATATTTGTCGAACCATCACAGATCACTAACCTATTTACTGTCGAATCTTCATCGACAAGCTTTTATTCCCCATAATTGGAATGGATAAAGCTGGCCGGTCATATTTTTTTGATTATTCTCTGATATCGATCCACCAAGAAGCAAATACCAAAAGTAAATAAAAATTATCAATGTACCTTTACGCCATAACTTGCAAGGTTAAAAGAAATTTTTCTATATGCAGATTTAAGTAGACAATACCCAGAGAACGGACCAAGTTTCAGAGAGGTCAATCAACGATATCAAAACAAATTGTCCGAAAATCAATAAAGATACTTTGACCAGAAAGTATCAGAGTTGATTAAAAGGCAAAACTATCTGGGACATAGTAAACATCACCACTGGTGGGAAAAGTAATTGACTACCATTTCATAGATAGCAGTATACAAGTATACAAGCTTTGGTCCAGCTCAATCTTATAAGATTAAAAACGTAATAAAGAATATGATAAACTCTAATTCATCAGGCTGTGACGAAATATCGAAATCAATACTTGAAAAATAGGCGAAGTAATCAATGAACCACTCACCCGCATAGAGTCGAATTATCCATATCTCAGGGAGTTTTTCCATCAAAATTGAAACAAGCCATGCAGTGTTTGCTATACCGCTACATGAAAAAGGCAATTACAGGGCCATAACCTCATGTTCAAGCTTTGGGAAAGTAATTGAGGCACTCAATAATAAAATAAAATGCTTTTGAAATTCCTTATGGGAAATAAAAGGCTTTCTGATTGCCAGCTGGTTTAAAAATAAATAAGAGTACTGACGCAGCACTGTGTGAGTTTGTTGATGAGATTACTAGGACTTTGGACAAGAAAAAATTGCGTTAGGATAGTTTATTGACTTCTCCAAAGTCTTTGATTGGGTGAATCATGAAGTTCTTCTATACAAATTGCAGAGATATGGCATTAGGGGCCTTGCGCTTCAGTGGTTTGATTCTTATCTTGGGAATAGATACCAACAGGTCAAATAATAATAATAATAATAATAATAATAATGAACTTTATTCATAAAAATTTTAAGATCGATACAACACTACAGCATGAATAAAGATAAAGAGCGATAAGTGCTATTGCACTTGTTTCGCAGAGAAAACAATCAGAACAGATAAAAAATTTATATAAAGCATTAGATAACAATGTCTGAAATAATGATAAAAATTAGTAAACAAACTTGGTAAAAATTTATAAAAAAAAGATAAAATAATGCTTAAGAATATAGGTAAAAACTTAAGGAAACACAAAAAAATTATAAAATACAATCATTGATACAAAATGTACAATAATAATTTTTTTTATAGAAGATGTATGAGAATATATATAAAAATGTATAAACACGTATAAAAAGTACAACAAATATCAATAAACATATTCAATACAGATAAAAACGTATGGAAACATTCGAATGTATAAAAATATAAATGAAATATAACAAAAATGTATGTAATACCGATATATCAAAAGTCAACTTTAATAAAAAAAAATTCAACAAAATACAATGAGAATCAATGTGAACCAGGTTGAACTTTCAATACACTAACGGAATATTCATTCAAGTAAATCTATTATAAATTGCCTTTCCTTATCAAAGAGAAATAGTTTCAATTTATTTTTGAACATTGGTTTCGAAGTTATGTTTTTCATATTGTGAGGTAGTGTGTTATAGAGTTTAACTGCAGAGAAGGAATATGCTCTCTGAGAGATAGACTTTTTTAAAACAATGGGATACGTAAGTTGCGTATGGTGGCGTGTGTTGTATTGATGGTTCCTAGACTTCGCTTTGTTTTCACTGAAATGGTATTTTACGTTTATACAAAAATAATATAGTTGTCTGAGATCCATTATTCGACTTTCTTTATATAAACCATCAGACGAGAATCGCGAACATTTTGATAAAATTAATTTCAGAAACCTTCTTTGAAGTACTTCTAAAGGGTTTAGATGTGTACGTAAAGCTGCACCCCAAGCAGTGATGCCATATCTCAAATGGCTTTCAACGAGAGCGAAATATAAGAGTTTCAATTCTCTAAGTGGCAAGCACTTTTTCAGGCAACGGAATCTATAGAGGACCATTTGGAGCTTTTTCATAGTGTAACGAATGTGGGAATCCCATTTCATGTTACTATCTATATATATATACCAAGATATTTCATTTCTGTCACAGAACGGATAGTCAATGTGTTTCCTTGCATACCGACATCAAGTTTTTCGAACGGACAGACACCGGATATATTACAGCTGAATGGTAGGAAGTTTGTTTTTGACAAGTTAACTGTTAGGAGCTTATCAAACCACTGCTTCAGTACTTGAAAATCTGTCTCTACTTTGTTTTTGAGTGCGGTCCAAGTTTTCGCTTCATAAAATATTGCAGTATCGTCTGCAAATCCAATTATGCTCCCAACACTGTTCAGTTTGAATAAATCATTGATATACATATTGAATAATATCGGACCTAATACTGTGCCTTGAGGAACACCACATTGAATTTGTTTTTGATCACTTGTGACACCAGCTACTTTTACTACTTGTTGTCTGTTCTCTAGATAGCTTTCAAAAATGTTCAAGCAATTTCCTCTGATTCCATTATTTTCTAGGGTGTTCAATAGCAACCGATGGTCAACAGTATCAAAAGCCTTCGTCAGGTCTATAAACAGGCATAATGAGGGTCTACCTTTTTCCAGTGACTTGTGAATTTGTTCAGTTAGTTCCAGAATAGCATCTTCAGTAGAGGTTTTTTCTTTGAATCCAAACTGTTTTTGTGAAATGAGTTCATATTTGTTTGCAAATGAGGTTAGTCTATTTTTCAATAATTTTTCAAATACTTTTGAGAGATGGGTGATTAGGGAAATGGGTCTGTAGTTATTGGTATCTGTTTTATCTCCTTTCTTATGTATCGGGGTAACTATGGTAACTTTGAAACAGTTGGGCCAAATACCTAGCGATAGGAATTTATTTATGATGACTACTAGGGGGTCCAGTATGTGGGTTGGGATGAACTTTAATACTTCTGCTCTGATTTCATCAATTCCAACAGATTTATTATTTTTTAATTCACTAATCAGGGAGCTGACTTCTTTTTTATCTGTAGGAGTTAAGACTAATGAATTGGGTATGCTCTGTTTTGTTGGAGTGTAATTGAGATTTTTTTTTATTTTACTCGCCAAGTATTTCCCTAAACCTATGAATTTGTTATTGAATTCATTGGCTATGTCTTTTTTATTCTTCAATATTTTTCCACAATCAGTTTTAATAGATTCAATATTATTGGATGTTGAATTTCTACCAGTGAGTTCTTGCACTATTTCCCATAGTTGCTTGGTGTTTTGTGTGTTATTTTTAATTTTGTTTTTATAATAATTGTATTTTGTTTTTTCTACCTGATTCGTAACTGTATTTTTATATTGTTTGTACTGATTTTTCAAAATAATATTATCAGGGTATTTGAGTAGAGTTTGGAACATGCCATTCTTTTTATTAATCATACTCAACAGAGAGTTAGTTAACCACGGTGCAATTTTTGTGTTTTTCCTATGGGACTTTTTCAGTTCGGTGCATTCATTCAGTGTGGTTATGATGATGGCTAAAAAATCGTTCAGTGCTGTATATGCAATGGCTTTGTCAAAAATCGGACCACTAGAATCATGCAGAGAACATTTCTAGAGCCTCTCAATTCTACCAATGATTTATATATATGATGTTGTTTGCCTTGTTTTCAAAAATAAGAGTAGAACATACCCACGAAACTCATACGAAAAACAGATTGCTTCCGTGGAAACACTCCTCCAGCCTATATCAAAGGGGTATCTTTTATATCTGCAAACTATTTAATACTCTCCCTTAAGATATACAGAACTCCAGAAATATTCATGTGCTCAAGAGTGAGATGAACGGTTATTATTGAAGAAAACGTACTATTCGGTGGAAGAATTTTTTCGTGATTTCTGATCATTCCTATCTGTTTTTAAATCTCTGTTTTTATCCATACATTTATATGTCGTCTGTTTTTTCCCATGCCAAATTTTTTAGACTTTTAGAAATATCTACCTTCTGACATTATCACATAAGTGTATTGTATAGTTAAGTTACTGTATTTTATTCTTTCGTGACTGAACATAAATGAAATTAAATGAAAAAATTAAATCGTCCAATAAACCAAAAATACTTTATTTTCCAAGAAATAGTTCTTATTGACAAAGTAAAAAATAGTTGTATAAAGTCGTAAATATCAAAAATAAGAAGAATATTGTATAATCATTATAAAAGTTAATAGGTACATAAATAAATGAAATATTACAGATGAGTAAACAACAAAAATACAACACAAGAAATAAAATAATTAAAAACTTTATATTCATCATTGTAATATTCCTTTATGTCATAGTAGGCTTTTTGCCGAAATACCACTTTAACTAATTTTCAGAACATTTTTAAATTTGTTATGGCCCTGTGGTGCATCAGAAGATTTCATATATCAAAGAATTTTTTTTGACAGTTTTGGGATTGGCAATGGTAGATTTTAACTTCCTCTTGTATGGTATCGTCTATCATTTTCTACTGCTGAATTGGAATACTTTTTTTCGGTTTCTAAAAGGAATAAACAGGGTACAGTAAAAATGTTTGACCGAAGAGTGGTTTACAGTGATCTTGTAATTTTGCATTACATATGTATTCGACAGCCTTTTTTGCAATTTGAATTGGATTATTGTTGATTGCATAAGCCCCAGAAGGCAATTTCATATCTCAAATTCTAGACTAGATCTGAAAAAAATACACAATTTTGGCTGAGGATTGATTTAGGTCATTTGAAACAATTCAAACTTCATAGCAGCCAGAAGCTATTTTTGCATAAGTTTACTATATGCTTGTCAAACTGCAATTGATCATCGATGAATACTCCTAAAAACTTTGAAACTTTGTGTGAGTTGTATTATCTATTGTATGATTTTCCGTGACTAGGTCATCAAAACTGAACTTGAAGCAAACTATATTTTTCTGAAATCGTTCAAGAATGCCCACTTTCTCGGAGCAACTTTAGGCCTCAAAATACGCTAATCTAGTATTTTAGTCCGTTGCTAAGCAATGAACTTTCCCGGACCGTTTTCGGCACTAAACTGTACGGGAATAGTATATTGTGGAACAAGTGCAGAAAAGTGCTAATTTCTCACGAGTTTGAAAAAGTTGCGGCACGAGCGCAAGCGAGTGCTGCGATTCAAACGAGTGAGAAATTGCATTTCTGCTCGTGTTACACACTATACTTTTTCTACAACACCTTTTTTCATAAAAATAATACTATACTATAAACTGTTTGTATGCATTTTCATATTTTCCTCTTGAAGTTGAAGGTAGTAAATTCAATGACAATGAATTAACTTGTTCTCTTAGTTCTGGCGGAGTATTTTCAATTTCAGAACTGTCGCTACCCATTTAAGTTCAATCTCATTAAAAAATGACGGGACAAGAATATTTTACGAATATTTTATGCTTGACGTTTGTTGACATTCAAATGATTCGATAGATGTTGCTCCGTTGCCTAGCAATGGATAGTGTGTATGTGGGTATTTGAGACAGCAGTAGTGATGTCTATAATTTTTGTTCAAAATATTATGAATTTGTACGACAATTTCCCTCATATTATATAAACCAATAGACTTTGTCTATTCATTCTTGAATTGGCCTGATCGAATATCCCTTCGAAATGCAGAATTTTCAAAATATACTTTCACCTTGCTGTCACGAAAACTGTATTGCTTAGAAATTAGGTACTGAAAAATTTTGGCACAGAAATGTCACTTTGTGGCACAGAAATGTCACTTTGCGGCACACTAATGTCAAATTTCAATTATTGTGAGAAATAATCATGTTTGCGAACGTAAAACTATGCAGAAAAGCATGTTTTGGAGTGTGGTTGTAGAAAAAGTACTTTCCCGTATCGTAAACGATGCGGGAAAATTTTTGACGGCTTGTATACATTTTAGACAGTAAATGAATGCACGCAAACAATAAGTAAAATTTCTTAATTTATGATAATGCTGATTGCGATTTCAGAAAAAATGGTATGTGTACCTCGTAGTGAAAGCAAATTCCCAGACTTCAATGCTTGTTGGCCTCGGCTCATCGCCTCGGCCAACAATTCACATTGTCGTCCGGGAATGTATTGCTTTTACTACTAGATACACAATATACTATTCCCGTATCGTAAACGATCCGAGAAAATTTTTTACGGCTTGTATATATTTTAGACAGTAAATGAATGCATGCAAACAATGAGTATAATTCCTCAATTTATGATAATGCTGATTGCGATTTCAGAAAAAATAGTATGTATACCTCGTAGTAAAAGCACATTCCCAGACTTCAAACAATTTACATTGTCGTTCGGGAATGTATTGCTTTTACTACTAGATACACAATATACTATTGTTTTATGTGTGTTGAAATATAATGAATTTAAATCACACCACTGATTTGTACAAAGATCAAAAGTTAGGTTTTCCCTGAGATTATCAGAATTAGTTCTACGCCAGAATGGTGTAAAAAGCATTCAATTTTCTTTCGATATCAATGGTTACCATATCATTGAAATAAAGCAAAGAGAGAATAGGACCCAGAAACGAGCCTTGTGGTACATCGGCTCTATAATAGTCAATGTCCGATTGATTTTCTTGGAGTTTCCAATCCCCAATGAACGAATAATTGTATATTCCTCATGTCTTGATGAAATTTCTTGATGATAAAGTTGTCATGCCATATTTACAATCTGTGTTCGAAAGTTCTGTTGAGAGAGACCACAGGGTTTGCTTCATTTTGTGGTTATTTTCGTACTGGGAGTAGTTTTACTGTGTTATCCATAGAAGATGCAGTTTTGTTGTGAAAATAGTAAAATATCGTGGTGGGATCTAGAAGGACACGTATTCTAAAGTTATTAGAAGAAAATAAGTATATTTTCCCGATTACGGCAGCAATTTTTCCAATACTTAATTGAAGTTTGAGCAATCTGTGATAGAGATAGTAAATTATTATTGAGTTGAGTGAAACTCATGTTTCAGCGGTGATTTCAAATGTAATTTCACATCAAAACATAGTCGCTAAGAGTAAAATTATTAGTAGGTAATGTTTTTCTGGTTCGTTAGTGAACTCTTCGGAATACTGTCAAACGCCTTCAAAAGTACTCAAATCTATCCTGTATCTCGTCATCCTTCCAATAGAATATCCTTAAAAAAAATACACTTTAAACAGTTGTGTAAATAATATGAAACATTTTTTCAATAACATTCAAGAGCTTACAAATAAATTTTATTTATACAATAAACTCTTTTCACTAAAATCTTTTTTAATGAAATATCGAAAATATAAACTTTCTGAACCTTGTATAAGCATATTCAAATCATTTATTTTCAAGTAAATCAGATGATTTTATGTTTTTCATGATTGATATTTATTTTTTCTCATGTCAATTGATTAAAAATTCACAGAATAGACTCATTTCATCATTCAAAATCGATTCCTCTATTTTCAACCGTTCTCGAGTTGAAGAGTTGAAATGTTGAAAAATCCATTATGATCGATATTAATTATAAAGAATTTTTTTTATAATTGCTGTATCAAAACTTTCGAGAAAACTCGATCGCGCAAGGAGATTTTTGAATTTTTATTATTTTTTATTCAGAACCTTGGATATAAGCATATACAAATCATATATTTCTTCCTTCATTTTTCTTTTTGGAGAATCAACACATTTTTCAATCAACCCCAATTAAGAGTAGGTCAGGGTCTGATTATTGCCGGATATACACGGTAAACTGAACAAAGATCTACAGGGATTATTTTTTATTTTTTTTAATTGAATTACTTGAACGTTAGCCAATTTTTTGAGCGTCTCCAATCACCCCTTTATTATTATTGACTTTTTTTCAACCACTTGAAAGTAACGATTTTTTGTCAAGATTATGCCTTCAACTGGTGCATTACCAAACACTCGCTGTCATCATCAAAATGATATTTAATAGGAGATAATTATAATGCTATTTCCAAACCATTACCGTGCCTTTAAATTATATAAGTTATCCAAAAATTATTTTCAATTAGCAATATTTCCAGTTGAATTATCTCGTATTTCCCCTGAGATCTGGGATAGAACACAAAAATTTTGAATTAATTTCGCTATTGCTATCTCTAGCCCGTTCTGATGAATTAAATTTTGAGATTCACTTATTTCTCAAGTTTCATATTTGACTATGGGTCAGTAAACTAGAAACTTTCTATAGAAGAAACTTCAGTCTCCAATCTATGGGATCCAATAACTCACTGAATTTTGAGAATTTTCAATTGATCATTTTCACTTACCCACAACCCTTTGCAAATATCCTGAAATTGAGTTTATGTACCTACATTCTTAGTAAAGAAATACATCAAAAAATACTCTTATATATGAAAAGCTGTCTTATATTTGCTTATATAGATATGAAATAATTCATATTAAATATTAAATCGTGATATATGATGATGATAGCCGACTCGTAAATTATCCTTTCTCCACATGCAGAGTTCTTTAAAAAGCAACCCAAATTCAATGTATCGATTCAAAGCCTCCGACAAGTTCTCGATAAACAAACAAATGCATCGCGTTCAATTACTCTCATTATGAAACGGCCTGGAATTTATTGAGATAAGACGTCAACAAGTCTGAAAAGCCCTTGAAACATCTGAAACCAATAACGTTAATAGTTTCATTGAACTTCCAGCCATAAACACAATTTGTGGGTACCCCAATCTCGTCCACTGAACAAAGAGCCCAGTGAAAGTGAACTATTTCACAGTTCGGTACTGAAATTGACCATAAATATTCTTGGGACATGCGGGAAATTCGAATTACCTGAAGTAGATACGCCTTGTTAACTCAAAAAAATTCAAGTTACTGTTCAATCCGGAAGAAAGCATGAAACTTGGCAGGCATGTATTTTGCGTGTACAAAGTGTCGATTTAAAAACTTTCCGAAAACTATAATTAAATACTTCTCTTCCAGTAACGAGTTTGAAAAATCGAGACGATAGATAAATGCAATTTTCTAGGGAATCACTTGTAATGACTATTTGTTGTCAAATCTCTTCTTAAATATCAAATGGGAACGGTTATCAAGTCGGACATCATTTGAAAGTTCTCTTCAACCGTTCAAATTTTGTTATTTTGTATCATGAAACGATTTCACCCAATCATGACAACATTACAGTGATTATTCCGTGATGGTCATGATGGTAGAGAGCTTGTCTCCTAACTTTAGGGTAATGGGTTCGATTCCCAGCATGGTCATCGGGATCGTGCATGGCATCACACGTTGAAAGGTAAGGGCTGCGTCTTCCCTAGCTCGGACAAGTCTTTCGAAGCCTTTTGAGGGTTATACTCAGCTGGTTGACGGAAATAACAATAACAATAACAATTCCACTTATGCTAAATTTTTGTGTTGATAATTGAAAACATCATGTTGCTTTAGGTAACCACACGAGCTCTTGAGCGAGTCTGCAAAGCAAAATAATATTTTTCTCAAAATCTAAGGAATTTCTATTTCGATAATCACTGATACGCTTGTTGTATTACCTACGATAATTGCATTCAGTGCAATTATCAATCACTATGACAACACGATGTGTTTGACAACTTCATCCCAAATAAATTTCAAAATGTCACGTTTTTGCAATGCGAAATATCAAAGTTTAAGTGCGCTAATCAAAGAAAAAATTCCCAGAAATACAACCTACAGTCACAAATATATTTGGAGAATATTTATGTAATTTTGCTGCGAACAAGAATATGAATTAAATGAACATAGAAGCGATTGTCATAAAATGATCTCGTCTATCATCAATGTCCTGGGGATATTATTACTGACAATAAAGCTTTCAATGTGGCATCAAATTATGGTGAAAATGGTGTGAGAAAAAGGAATAGGAAAGAAGGGGACTATGTGGTGATGTTCTAATTGCACTGTATTGCACCTTCATTGAAAGTATTAAATAAACGTTAAGAGCTATTGAAATATGTTGAGTATTGAAAAGCCATTATAAATTCATTGCAGTTTGCTATGTCTTAGGCAGAATATTTGGCATTATAGTATCGAGCAATTTACGAAATTGAACTTGGTTCGATTTTCCTATATCTAGAAAGCAGTGAAAATAAAATGGCATGTCCATTCTACACCTTCGTACAGTTAATGTTTTTGGCAGGGAAGATCCCTCAATCAGAACCCTGCAAGAAAAATCCAGAGACATCAATAAATAATAATGACGGTGGTTAATAATAATAGAAGTTAATGAAGGCACTCAATCAATTGATACAAATAATGAATACGCTATAAGGTAATGAATATTTTCCAATAACCACCTAATGCAAAAGTTACTCGGACATAGTCCTTAACATATCGAATTTGTGAAAGCAAAGCGTTACTCATAAACAATCTCTTGGTCAATAATTTACGACTCTGTTTATGAGAAACTAATCAGAAGTTCTTCAGTTCTTGAGCCTTTAATGGTCACCGAATTCTTTTCAGCTTCTACGACAGTTTGAAATTAATCTCAGTTGAATACGTTTTTACTGGTTTCTTGTGCAATTTTATGGCATTCTACAAAAACGGGTTTAGTGTAACTCGATGAGCGTAGCCAATGCAGTGTTAATTGAGTAGACCATAATTTATTTACTTCATTCATCTATCGGAATTGGGTTACAACAAAGACATATTCTCCTGGAGTATTCTAGAGTATCTTAAGTATTCTGGAGAAATTAATGAAATATACATGGTGTATAACTGAAGCGTCGGTGGACTTTAGCTGCTTCCCTATTCAAGATGGGTAAACATGTTTCAAATAAAAGTTGTAGCAATAAAACATATGATTCCAAAATAACTAGCATCTGATAAAGTGACTTTTAATAAAACACCCTATACATTTTCACTCCAGTAATCTGTATTGTTCATAGAGAGCATCCGTGGAAAAATACGATAAAAAAAAAATTAGACATAGGTTGGGTAATAGGTATAATGATCCAGATATACTGAAGCGAGTTGTTTGTCTGCGCAAATTTCCTGGGTTTTGCTGATTTCAGTGCCAAATTTTCTCTCTTAAGTCTTGCCCAACCCAATACACCATAACATATCCTAGAGTTAACAAGGGCAAAATACTTGTTCAACGTCAATATAATAATTATCTATATTACATAATATAATATTCCATTTTATGCGACGATCTACTGTCACACCAAAATATTTCATTTTATTTCTCAATTTATCAAATAATTTACTCATTTGGAATATCTAGCGCATGAAGTGAAAATGTGGTGGTTTTTTGAAATTTATAGTCAACAATTTATAACCGAACCAGTATATAAATTTGGTGAAATCATTCTCAGCTTTTCGTGTCAAATCATTCCTTCTCTATAAGCCCTGATTTTTCCGCTGGTTTGAATATGAAGTAAACTATTTATGTTGATTATGAATAATAGTGGGTGTAATACGGTACCTTGTGGTACTCCACATTGAAGTCAGGACCGCAACCACTTGAATTTTGAGATATACCACTTTGGAGAAAATCAGGATTTACTCAATACAGGCTGATTCACGGTGGATGGCACATTAGACGTTTCTGGTGAACCAGACAACGGATCACTTTGAAAATTTAATGGAGGGCATATTCGGAGATTCTCTAGCCAACTAAAATTTTCGACAATGCGGTGTTGCCGCTTCTATTAGAAAGCAGTCGCAACTTTGATTTTTCAAATGGAACACTCTGTATATAATATTATTTTTGGAATCTCCAACAATTGCCCGACAACTTTTCTTGATATTTCCCTATACCTATCTGTTACCGTTTTCGAAATAAAAATTTATTTCAATTTTTTTCTTCGAAAATCATGACTTCTGAAAATGCCGATATCTTTTAGTTAAGAAGTACTATGATATCGAAATTTGGTTTGGAGTTAGGTGATACTTGGACACTTCCCACACGTCAGCCTAATCTCCGTTACTTCAATACAGGGTGGTAAAAAAATACAGTTTTTTCGTTTGCTTGAAAAAGTTGCTGAAATTTGATTATTTTAAATGGAACACCCTGTATATTATTGAAAATTCGGAAAGCTGCTGAAATTTGCTTTCTATGTATATCATACCTATACCTAACTAGTCAAGTTTCGGACTTATGAGCATTTATTTGTGAAAATGTCCCTTCAGAATGGTATTTCCAATCGGTATTTGGTAAGCAGGCCATGATTACTATTTGACAGTAGCGTTGTGACATTCTCCTAATAATATCGACATTTTCGTCACTTCAGAAGTTGCAAATACCTTCAAAACGATGGAACAAAACTATTCAAACGAAGTTCTTATGAATTTGTTTATTATTTTTGGACAGTGTGATAAAATTATCAGCAGAACATGTAGAAAGTTCAATGAAATGTATCCGAATCTACCGCCAATGAACCTCAAGAAATGTATACGAATTCAGAACAATTTCAATGCATTTGGATTAACTTTAAAAGAACCAAGAAACTTGCCTCGACCCGTAACTTCTGAAGACAACCAGATTAATGTCTTAGCATATTTTTACGCATTTCCCGAGTCATCGATAAGAAGTGCTGAAGAAGATTTGGGTATAAAATATTCATCGGTTCAAAGAATCTTGCGAAGACATAAAATGCATGATTAAAAATTCACCAAAATTCAAGCAATGAAGCCTCAAGACCCTCAACAGAGAGTAGAATTTTGTGAAATGTTGTTGACACGCATTCAAGATGATCCACTTTTTTTTAAATAAAATTATTTGGACTGATGAATCGAAATTTTCGAGAGAAGGGATTTTCAATAGAAAAAATCGTCATTATTGGTCCAGTGAAAATCCCCACGTCACAAAAGAAGGCGGATTTCAAGAAAAATTTAGTTTTAATGTCTTCTGCATGTTGATGGACAACAAATTGAGGTACGTGATATACGAGGAGTCATTAACATCCAGAAGCTACCTGAATATTTTGGAGAATACTGTAGAGAGTTTCGTGGATAATCTGCCACTCGAAGAATATCGAAACTGTTGGTACCAACTAGACGGAGCTCCTGCACATTGCACAAGAGAAGTGAGCGCAGAACTGGAAAGACTTTTTGACGATCGGTGGATAAGGCGCTTGGGACCATGGAATTGGCCAGCGAGATCACCCGATCTTAATCCATTAGATTTTTATTTGTGGGGAATGTTTAAAGAAAAAGTTTACAAAATACCCGTGCGTTCGAGAGATGAATTGTTAGAAAGGATTGCCCAAACATTTGAAGATTTAGATCCCAATGAAATCAGATCTGCCACCACGAAAGCAGTCAACACCCGCATTTTAAAGTGCTTGGAAGTGAACGGCCAGCGATTCGAACATATTTTGAAATATTCCACATGATTGTTTTACTTTTTTATAATTATTCATATCGATATTTCCAATTTCAAGTTTCTTGGTGCTTTTTTAAAGTTTATCCAAACATATTGAAATTGTTCTGAATTCGTATAAATTTCTTGAGGTTCATTGGCGGTAGATTCGGATACATTTCATTGAACTTTCTACATGTTCTGCTGATAATATTATCACACTGTCCAAAAATAATAAACAAGCGCCTTATCCACCGATCGTCAAAAAGTCTTTCCAGTTTTGCGCTCACTTCTCTTGTGCAATGTGCAGGAGCTCCGTCTAGTTGGTACCAACAGTTTCGATATTCTTCGAGTGGCAGATTATCCACGAAACTCTCTACAGTATTCTCCAAAATATTCAGGTAGCTTCTGGATGTTAATGACTCCTCGTATATCACGTACCTCAATTTGTTGTCCATCAACATGCAGAAGACATTAAAACTAAATTTTTCTTGAAATCCGCCCTCTTTTGTGACGTGAGGATTTTCACTGGATTTTCACTGAATCACACTGTCCAAAAATAATAAACAAATAAGAACTTCGTTTGAATAGTTTTGTTCCATCGTTTTGAAGGTATTTGCAACTTCTGAAGTGACGAAAATGTCGATATTATTAGGAGAATGTCACAACGCTACTGTCAAATAGTAATCATGGCCTGCTTACCAAATACCGAATGGAAATACCATTCTGAAGGGACATTTTCACAAATAAATGCTCATATGTCCGAAACTTGACTAGTTAGGTATAGGTATGATATACATAGAAAGAAAGCAAATTTCAGCAGCTTTCCGAATTTTCAATAATATACAGGGTGTTCCATTTAAAATAATCAAATTTCAGCAACTTTTTCAAGCAAACGAAAAAACTGTATTTTTTTACCACCCTGTATTGAAGTAACGGAGATTAGGATGACGTGTGGGAAGTGTCCAAGTATCACCTAACTCCAAACCAAATTTCGATATCATAGTACTTCTTAACTAAAAGATATCGGCATTTTTAGAAGTCATGATTTTCGAAGAAAAAAATAGAAATTAATTTTTATTTCGAAAACGGTAACAGATAGGTATAGGGAAATATCAAGAAAAGTTGTCGGGCAATTGTTGGAGATTCCAAAAATAATATTACATACAGAGTGTTCCATTTGAAAAATCAAAGTTGCTACTGCTTTCTAATAGAAGCGGCAACACCGCATTGTCGAAAATATTTTAGTTGGCTAGAGAATGTCCGAATAATATGAAAATTAATGTTGGCTCCTTAGTCGTCAAAATATGAATTCTAAGTGAAACTCAACGACATTCATCAAAGGTCAAATCTAGAAATAAAATTACTAGTGTATGCAATCATCAACAACTCTGACTGGACTTTAGATATTTCATATCTATTATTCTGTTCAACACCGAAAAATTAAAAGACATCTGGCACGCGTTTCTTATCATCATATGAGTGGCAGTTCGGTGATTAGTATTACAAACCGGATTCTAATGACCCAACTGAGTTATCGTTGATCTTTCACCTCATTGTATATGTTAAAAATACTCTGTCTGCATCCTTCAGCATCATCCACAAAACATTTGCAAATCGTGACATTTTAACACGGTCCCCTGATAAAGTTTGTAGACCATCTT
The DNA here is from genome assembly GCA_958502065.1 of Chrysolina americana. Classification (NCBI taxonomy): domain Eukaryota; kingdom Metazoa; phylum Arthropoda; class Insecta; order Coleoptera; family Chrysomelidae; genus Chrysolina; species Chrysolina americana. The sequence goes on along the minus strand of OY293413.1, from coordinate 93,431,716 downwards.
CTTTTACTCTTTTTAGATATTGGCAATTGAATCAATTTGAATACGAATAACACGTTTCAAGGTCGTGAAAGTTTCACAACCATTCTCGACTGATCAGTCTCGTTGATATTGAATGTAATTGTATTAATTTACGAACATATTCCAGTTCAATTTGGAGCAAGGTGGCTTTGATATGAATGAGGAAAATATTCCGATGAACTAAATAATACAATTTCAAATCGATAAAATTTTATTAACAATGAAACATGTAAAATTGGTGGAATGATCAGTAAATATTGCTTGTTTCAGTGGAAGATCGTCAAATGGTGTATTCATGATCGATAAACACATGCTTTGTTCTGGTTGGGAACTCATTCGCAATTCATATTCATAAGAGATGCTTGCCTTTACTCCAAGCCAACGCGAAGAAACTTTGGGCCAAAAGTCTTTGATTTGATGTTGTTAAAGCTAGCTATAACCAGACAAAATTTCTCTGCTGTCTTTACATATCTTTCAATAAACCTGATAAACAGCTGAAATCATCATAATGGGACTTGAAACTAGTTAATATGGGTGTTCTCCAGGGGTCCATCCTGGGACCAACATTATATCTTTTATACGTTAACGATCTCTCAGAACAAACGAGGACATAGTCTACTTGTTTTGTAGCTTAACTAATTACTTCATAATAAACAATAGCATAGATGATGTCATAAATCGAGCGCAAAATATTTACTGCAATATCTGTGGATGGAGTGAAAAAAAAATGTCTTTTTCTCAATGATGATGAAACTATATAATAATAATAATTATAATAACGTTTATTCAAGGAAACAATATTCCAATAAGTGAAAAATTTCGTGTAATTGTTAGTATTTTTTCGTTCATAAAACTGAATATATGTCCCAAGTCAGTTTCAGCTATTTGTTTCAGTTCTTGCCAGTTTGCAGCCTCATAGAATATTGCTGTGTCATCTGCGAATGTTGTAATGTTTCCTTTGATATTCAGCTGGAATATCGTTGAGGTAGAGATTGAATAGAAGAGGTCCCAGGACTGTACCTTGAGGTACTTTATATTCAACTGTTCTTGGTGCACTGATTTGGTCTCCGATACGTACACATTGCTGTCTCTCTTGTAAGTATAGCTAGTTATTAATTCATGTGAAAATCCCCTAATTCCAATAACTTCTAGGTACCTATTGTAGTAGTTTGTCATGGTCAGTATCAAACGCCTTTGCCAGATCTATGAAGACACACATTGAGTTGTTTATATTACCTGTCAACCTGGCAATGGCGTCTGATGTTGACCTATTTGCTCGAAAAATTGTTGTTCTGAAAGAATACTGAACTTGTTCAAGTACTGGTCAAGGCGCTTTTTAATAATTTTTTCGAAGATTTTGGCCAAGTTGGATATTATTGATATGGGCCGGTAATTCAACGGATCTTTGTGACTGCCATTTTGTAGATAGGTGTAATTATAGCTAATTTGAAAGCTTTCGGAAAAAAACCATCTGTTATTGCCTTATTAATAATACAGGAATTTTAGATGTTTCAATATTTCCGACCTAATACCATTTGCTCCGGCAGATTTTTTATCCTTCAGTTCTTCAATTGTGCGGATGATTTCAGTATCATTGGTTAATTCTACAAATATCGAGTTACGTATTCTTTTTGAGATTTGCGACTTATTGGTTTCAATATTTTTAGTTTAATCTTTGATACAATCCGCTAATTTTTACCCATGTAGCAGTAGTCTTCAAAAATGTTCAGTCCCAGATGAAACTTTCAATTAAATAGTCTTGATCAAAACCAACATTACAGATCTTTTTGTGGTTCCAATGCAAGTGCATGGTATGCGATTTACTCCCGCTGCTAATAGTGGATCTCTTTCGTCTTTTGCTCACCTAAAGCTTTGCTGTATCTTCTTGGTGGGTTTTGAGACCGTTTTTGTTGTCTCAACAGATTTCCAATTCTATCTGAGCCTCCACCCTATTTTGGAAATCCTCTATTTCATGGCCTTATTGATCTCTGGTACCCATACTGTATTTGTGATGACCAAAACTGACTAAAATAGGTTACAACACTTGAAAATATAGGAATTGGTTATAAATGCAAATACCTTACTAGGTGACAGTTTAGGAACCCAAATATCTCGACCAAAGTCCTAAGTTAGGAAGCCCTTGTCCCAAGTTAGAGATGGATAAAGGACTTGTGCAAACTAAATCTTTCCCTAGCCTCAACTTATTCTTGTCCTAGTGCTAGAGGATTCCTGAAATAGTTGGGGTGAACGGGAATTAGTGATATTCTAGCTTGTCTGGCTGAGTTCTGTGAATGTTGGCTGCGGTTGTTTGATGAACTTTTGGCCTGTCTCATTTCTAGTAAATTGTTCCACCATTTCTGAGATGTCTGTTGGAACCACCTTTGGGGTTTGATTTCCATGTAAATCTTTGACTACGTTTGAAGATTTTAATGATTTCAAGTAGAGCTTGGGATCAAGTATGTATATATGCTGTGGGAAGGCTTCCTTTTCAGCTCTAACGCATCTATTAGCGAAATTTCTCAGATCTTCATGCCCTTTGTGTTTGTAGTGATTGTATAAATGAAATAGTATAGTGTATATGATTTGTTGTTACTTCTTCGTGACTAATTTTACCGTATCATATCATGAATTCAATGGAAAACTTTATTATATTATTACCATTATTATTAATGTTTTACGAATTAACACAAAACAAGTCACGAATATATCCGTGCCAAATACCACATCGAAACAGAAACACCTTGTCCCACAAAAAATCCTTTTTTGTTCACCGACAAATCCTTAGAAGGTTACCTGTATTTCTGGTGACTCAGTAATCCTCAAATATGATAATTCGGAATAAAAAACAATACCTGAGCCCGCCGCACAGGTTATGGCAATATGCAAAAAGGCAGAAAGTCAAAGCAGGTAGCGGCCAGCTTTGTTGATTATCACCTATACTAAAGGCAACAGGTAAAACCTAAAGGATTGCGAAGTTAGTCGGGTGGAAAGACGTTGCGCCAACGGCTCATGTGAATAAATATTCAGACTGTAAATGCAGATTCAGTACGCATCAAAAAAGATCGAAAAATTTCAAATAAATGAATCGAATTATTTCGACGAAGTGGAAATCCCCTTCTATCCAAATTATCCCACAAAGCGAAAAATGTGAGGCAAATATCTGTCAGAGAATCGTGTGCCCTGAGTGGTAAACTAAAAATGACGGTCTTCTGCATTCGTCCGGATAAGATTTCTGCCGCATCACGGAAAACCAGTATAATTTTCAGATTCGAGAGCAGCGTGAACATTATTTCACCAAATACCTCTATGATCAGAACCAACATTTCAACAATATGGTTCAGACAAAGTCTAAATCCTCTTTTCTCCTCACCATCTTACGGAGTGGAAAATTTGAGGCATATATCTATCAAAATCCTTCTGCTTTCTACGAATATTATAATAATAATACTCCCTCATAAACATTCATAGAGTGTCAGGAGCACACAGTGAAAGTGCTTTATACTTTTTCTAATTTTGACATATAAAGTGACACTGACGTGAATCTCATAACGTCCAACTTTTCATCACCAGTTAGGAAATGTTTTACTTTTCCTAACTGATTAGGAAAAGTTCATTACATTATCAATTAGGAAAAAAAATTATTATCAAAAATAAAGAGAAGTGAATTTTAAACGCGATACAAGTTTATAAGAACGTTTTGTATCTCAATTATAAACATTAACAATGCAGTTGGTGCAGTTTGTTAGGTTAACTCCTGATGTACTCGTAATTTTACTTGTTGAATTTGCCGCCGTTACATTGTGTAACTTGCTCCACCTGAAATATCAGTGGAAATAATTTTTTTTGTTTTCTATTGAGTTTTCCACACATCCTTCTGCGACACTGTTGCTCTTCCAACCTCCATGTTCTTTTATTTTCAAGAGGACAGCCCCAAAATCTGCTAGTAAAGTGGCCGAAGACCTCCTGAAGCAGTAGCCAGTAAATAAAGTAGAATTTGGCAATTCAATCTTTTGAGCAATCATTTTTGAATGAACCAATGGTATTGATTCCCATTGGTTGTGCATAGCACTTAGCATTTATAAATTTAACAAAATATCTGTTGTGTTGATATTTGATGAACATAAGTTAATATATTTTCGAATAATATAGATGAAATTCAGTCCTTCTATACCCCTGCAATAATTACAAGTTCGCTGTCAACTTGTTTTTGTATTAGGAATATGAACTCTGAAGTAGGATTCTTGATCCACAACATCCTCAATGCGTAAAAATTTCAATTCTGCTTTCCGGCATGCTCCAGATATTCCAATACTTAGAACTACCTATGAGAAATAAACGTAACATCAATCTTCAATAAAATTTTCAGTTGTTTTCGCTTACCTTAACCATCAAGAAATTACAGTCATTGGCCTCAATCAAGAACTTAGGAATATTCTGTTTTGACAACACGTTCGATTTTTTAGCTTGATAACTTTAAATCTATGCCTTTACTTTAAGAGAGCACTTCTCAGCTTCAAATACTGAGTCCATAAAGTGGAAGCTTTAAAATTCTTCTTTCCTTCAAAATATGCTAACAGAACTTTTTCATTAATACGATTCACCTTCCTTTTTAAATCGTATTTCGCTTTCGACTTGGCAGGAATCAATGACAGCACATCAATTCTTGCAGCCTCTTCGATATCGCTTGGGATATCTGACCCGGAATCAGATATTTCTATCTGTATTGATACATTATTTCTGACATTAGAACTGAATAAATAACGATTGTTAATTTTGACATTGAAGTTATGTGTGGGCCGTGATGGTCATGATGGTAGAGCGCTTATCTCTTAACGTAAGGGTCATGGGTTCAATTCTCAGCATGGTCATCGGTCTCGTGCACGGCATCACTCGTTAAAAGGTAAGGGCTGCGTCTTTCCTAGCTCGGACAAGTCTTTCGAAGACTTTTGAGGGTTTTACTCTTAAGGGTGTGCAGCTGGTTGACGGAAATAACACTTTTAATTTTGTTAACAATCAATAACAGACGTTACTATGGAATCATACCTTCAGAGATATCTACTTAATTTTCCAAACTTTTAAATGAAAAATTCATATTCATATTCCATTTACGTTCACAGGCTTTCCAGGTATTCAAAATTAAAAAAAACTTGTATGTAACATGTTACGAAATAACATTTTGTGTAACTTGTGTCATTTTGCGGGAACTCGTTTCGCTCCTCCCACAAACATCCTCTCGTTACACAAAATGCAGCTTTTCGTAACTGGTAACATAAATAGCTATTTCCTCATCTGGTAGGAAATGACCGCCTGCCTTCATACTTTAATACAGGCGGCTTCCAAGGATGTTTTAGGAGGACCCAAGCTGATTCGTAGTAATTGCTAGGAGAATTGATGACCAGTTGAGAACAGTTAAGGCAAACTTTATTGAGCAGGAGTTTGTCAAGCAACAGAAAGAATGTACTTGAAACAACAAATTGAAGGGGAGCATAGCCAAACAAGAGAAGGAAGAGAAAGCTCCAAAAATCCAAAATCAAAACCAAAATTTTTACATGTTTGTCATCTATACCAATGCGGTGTGCTGAGCATTTAGTCCATTTGGAAATTTCAATAATTCCAATCGGCACATTCTTTTACCAACCTTTAGAGTTTTTCTTTTTTCAAAAGGGATTTGGTATAAGATATTCTCTGTGCAATGTTATAAAAGTGTTTCGCTTTTTCATCGAATTTTCAAATGAACGTATTGGGCACCTTTCTTCCTCTAAAATATCAGGCGTACCTAATCGATTTGCTCGTTGAATTCAGTTTCATTTCCATTATTTTCAATTTCAGATATAAATTAAGTGGTTTTGCAGTAAGCTGCTTCTCCTCCGCGCCAAGCTGAGACAAACGCCAAAATGTGATATAATTTTTCTGGTTCATTTTCGTCATATTAAAATCTGGCAATTGCAAATACGAGGATGTATTGATGTCTAGTTAGCCCAGACCAGTTCCCTGCATGAACAAAATATTGCGTTACCATAGCAACGAACAATAACTCATTAGAAGTGTCAGTGTAAATTTTGACGTCAAAAAATTAAACCAGAGTTACGCAATAAATTAAAAGAAAAAATATGTCCACCTAAATTGTGAAAATCAAAAAATTGGAGTATCGAGCCATCATCAAGTATCTGTATTTAAAAGGGTTAAGAGGTAAGCAGATTTACGAAGATATGCTTAATACCCTTGGTGATCAATGTCCTTCGTATGCGACCGTGAAAAATTGGACTGCAAGCTCCAAAAGAGGTAAATTTTCCATTGAAGATGATGACCGATCAGGAAGGCCAGTTTCTGTGCCAGTCCCCGAAAATATCGATGCAGTTCATGACATGATTTTAACAGACCGTCGAATTGGGCTAAAACGGATATCTGAAGCACTGAATATTTCATACGAAAGCGTTCATCATATAGTTCACGTCAATTCAGATATAAGAAAAATTGCTGCAAAATGGATCCCCAAATTTTTGAATGTTGACCAAAAGCGTGCAAAATTTGAAAACGATGTAGACTTCTTAAACCGAATTGTTACAATGGGTGAGACTTGGGTACATTTCTAAGATCCAGAAACAGAGAAACAATCGATGGAATTGCGACACTCCGGTTCTCCAAGACCTAAGAAGTTTCGTGTCCAAAAATCTGCTGGAAAAGTTCTTGCTTCAGTTTTTTGGGATTGCCATGGAGTCATGATTGATTTTTTGGATGAGAGTAGAACAATAACTGGAGATTACTATTCGACATTACTGACCACTCTACGGGAAAAAATTAAAGAGAAAAGACGCGGAAAGTTATCCAAAGGTGTTTTGTTTTTGCAGAACAACGCCCCTGCACACAAATCTCATGTTGTCATGCAAAAAATTCGGGATTTTTGGTTTGAATTACTAGAACACCCCCCTTTTTCACCAGATTTGGCTCCGTTCTCAACTGAAAAAAAGTTTAAACGGTCGTAAATTTTCTGTTAACGAGGAGGTAATAAAAGCTGTGGAGGTCTGGTTTGCAGAGCAAGAAGAATCATTTTTTTTTTGAAAGGTCTAGAGACGTTGCAGGTTCACTGTAATAAATGTATCCAATTAAGACGAGGAAATGTTCAGTAATAAAATATTTTGACATTGAAATTTTGTTTGGTTCAATAGTAGGCTAAGAATTTTTCAATATATCCTCGTACTTCAGATTTATCAAAAGCTGATGTAGGTACTAGTCTTTTTGGGTTCTGCTTGTAGGGTTTTACGTTTAGCATTAAGTGCAGCTCGTGATGAATTAAACTGAAAGTTTGTGAAACGGTTAAATACATAATTGAATTCGTTATAATATTCACCATTTTAGCGGTGGTGTACCGAGTTGTTTCAACTACCACTTCCTTGTAGTTTTCTCTTTTACTTTTTCGCATATCAAATGCACGATCTCGCATATTACATTCAATTTCTTGATGGACGTATCTGGCTCAAATTTATATTTTTGTATACGATTTTCTATAGTTGAGTTGAATTATCTGTTACTTACTTTTCCACTTCTTCTGGTGGTGAGAGCACACTCTAATTTTCTGTAAGTTGTCGAAGTTCACCCGGTATAGGTAGGTTATACGGGTTGATATGTCAACATTTAAAAGGACCATTTAAAATGAATATCACCAATGAAGTAAATCACACAAAAATAACAAAACTGAAAATAGTATGGTTTGATATTCCAATCGACAAAGTTTGTTAAGGCTTGACGTTGGTGCAAGCGGTCTCCAACCGTTCGCCAGCCCAATATCAACTACCTAGCCCAATCTCCATTCACCCGCCATTAAACAGAGCAAAAAACAATTTCTGATTAGGGACCTGTCCGTCTGTATGTTCTACGAGTCTCTCAACGTCCCAACCAACCCTGTTTAGTTACTTTAACCGAATTCTTTTTTTTTTACTGTGCTCTGCCGCGCTTATAATCAACTTTATTGTTATGTTAACTAGTCTGGAACTTTTTTTGAAGGCGGCACGATAATTATATACCAAAAAAAGTTATTAGCAGGTATTGTACGGTGATATTTTGTGGGTGAATTAACTTTTCGGTATGGAGGGAACGTGATTATTAGTTTGGAGAGTTGTTTTTTTTACGACTTGAAAAAGTGTAGAATGTCGGTAGTTGGATTTACATAATAATATGAAAGTTCATTTGCATTTATAATACGGCATTTTGTCAGCTTCAAAGTATGCTAATTCTCGCTGGAAATTATGTAAACTTTTGCGGGTTTTTATTGCCTCTTAAATAAAACCGCAACTAATTCAAAATCAGTGAGTATGTCGTGGTTTGCTTGCAATTAAAACGCAACCTGCACACGTCATTGTCTTGAGTCTTTTTCGCTATGAACCTACAAAAAGAAAAAAAATTGTATCCAAGGTTCTTTTATTTATAGGTTGTTCAACACATTTATACTTATAATATCTAATTATCGCGTTATGTATATTTCAAACTGAAACAAAAAAACTAAGAACATTCTAAAAAATTAAAACACTCATTTCATAACGAAGAATACCTTTATGGAAATTATATTAGTAAAACGTAAAACACTTAATCAGGTCTATTCTGCTAGCACTTTGTTATAGCGTTACCAAATTAACCATACTTACCTATTTCATGGTGAAAAGATTTAACAATAATTATAAAATTCTGTATTCAGTTCCAGAAACAACAACGTTGCTGTGAAAAAGTAGTCATTTTAGCTAACAACATACTGAACAAAACAGATAAATTCCAATTTTTGTTTCTGCTCTGTTATTATTACGCCTGTCACAAAATGATGAAATTATAAAAATTCATTTCATTTGAAAAACTGAATAAGAGTAATTTTTCCCTGAAAATAATATCAATCCCTCAGAACAACAAAGTTTCTGCAACTGATAGGCATGCCGATTCGATTTTAATTTACTTCGTTGGAGTGATGAAATGGACTCAGGAAGAGCTGCGACAACTCGACGAAAAAACTCGCAAAATGATGCATCTTCATAGAAGCTTGCTTATCCAGAACCTGACTCTTTTTGGTCAAGTGAGCTAAAATAGGAAATCGAGAAAATATCTCATATTCCATATTGACACCAGTAGATGTGTAAAAAACAATAATCCAGAATATCTATAACTAAATTCACAACGAAACATCGCAACATTCATTGATTCATCTCAATAATCTTATAAAGAACCCGAATTCATCATTCAGTATGCCATCCTTCTCGTTCTAAACTCATTTCAGTCCTTTTATTCACAGATTTTGTGACATTTTTAATAAGTAGGGGATTTATGTTAGCACAACACTCCCGAAAGGGGTTCTCTAAATGTTCTTTATTTGCGAATGGCATGTTCTTATACAATTTTTGTTTCAGATAAGCCCAGAGGAAAAAGTCCATTGAAGATAAGTCAGGTTTTCTTGGTGGCCATAATCTTCCCAATCTCGTCCTATCACTTTGCCTCTAAACATCTGACTAAGACGATTGTCCAAAGAGTCAGTTTGTTTGAATGTTTTCAATACCCTTTCCACGGTACTGAAGTGAATATTTCTTCCTGGATGCCGGTGATTGAAAATTCAAGCAACATCTCGATATACTTAGCACATTCTGATCACATGAAAGAACGATTTCCACTTTGTCTTTGTTTGAAAAGTCTACTGATGGAAAATTTCATTTCGAGTCATGTATTGTTTAAAATTATAAAATGTATATCATATTCAGTACAAATCGGTAGAACAAAAGTAGGTATTTTGAATAGTTATGTTTAGATTAAGTACAGAAGATTATGATATTTCGGGTTTGTTTTTAACTGAAGTATTGGACAAAAAAATAATCGAACTGAGACGAATTTCTGGGGGAGCATCTTTTTTTTTCTGGTAATAGGCCAATATGTGTATTTGCTTGGCAAGATATGACATTGAAGTCTCGTTTTCATCAAAATTATGAAATATGATCATGTTTGTTCGAATCGGTAGAGCAAAAATAATTTAAAAATGTCAAAGTGACACTAGAGTGTCAAAATTTGAATAAAATACATAAAATTGGAATCTGTATAAATTTTTTCTTTGGTATTTTCATAAATTTCGTTTCGCTTGTTAAAAATAATACTCCGTTCAGCAAAGAGTCCACGTCAAAGCTGCGGAGAGTGAGAGTCTTCTACAGTTACATAACGATAAGCAAATGCTCAAGAACATTGAAGACCTTGGCTTATCCAGAAACCTGACATTTGCTTTTCTCAGCTCAAGTGGGCTGAAGTCAGGAACCAAGGGATTCATAATGGCCTGCCAGGATGATGTCTTCAACAGTCTCGACAACTGTAGTCGCGTGATGGGTATAGAGGTCCCTGACACTAGATGCAGAGCGTGTCGTGGAGCAGCTGAGACCGTAATGCATTCGCTGTTAGCCTGTCCAGCTTATGCGGTCTAATCCACAGGCACAACGCGCCACTACGAGTGTTGTACTACCACCTAAGACACTCGTACGGTATCGACGAGACACCGATGTTGCCTTATGCTCCGGGGGATATTGAGTCCTTTGTAGAGAATGAGAAGTGCCGAATCTATTGGAACTACTCATTCCCCACCCTCAGGCAAATACAAGCCAACAAGCTTGATGTAGTCCTCCTTAATGATGGACACACTGCTCCCAAGCTTAAAAATCATACCGGCTTGCCATGATACGGCAGAAAACTTAGCCGGAAGAATGCAGAAGGCCGTAATTCTTCGTTCACTCCGCCTTCTCAGGGCACATGACTCTCGGACTCAGTAATCACTCACCCCACGGACGTTGGGAGTGTTTACTGGGGTTAATGACACACCAGCGCTCCCTCCGGCTGTGTCGAAGCTCCGGAGACAGGGCCTAACTGATACAATCCGTATGGAAAAAAGTAATACTTCCTCATAAACACTCATAGAGTGTTCTCAAAGGCATAGCCTGTGCGGGGAGAAGACGGCTATTATCATTATTTGCCATGGCACTCCGGGGCGATTTACTGATTTATGGTGACGTATCCACTTTTAAGCTGTAGGAAAACCCGGGAAACCTACAGCACCATCCCGGATGGCGCGAACTCCAAGCAAGCACCAGACGTCGGGATTGACAACTAGGCAACTTACATTGCCTATCGACTCCTATGAAATTAAGAAAAATTTTCTCGTTTTCCAGGATTCGAACTTGGCCAAATGCAAGTGGAAGTTTAGAAGGCCGGCATCTAACCGCCTCGCTAACGAGCACCCTTTATTTTTTTTACTGACATATCAACGTCCATAAATTGAAAATTCGAATCATTTTCACCAAGAAACGAAAAAAATTAACTTTGCAGTGGGTATTTTCTGGGCAAGATGTGCCATCGAGGTGTCGTTTTCATCAAAATTATGAAATTTGAATCATGTTTCCTTCGAATTGGTAGAGCGAATAATTCGGAAAATTAAAAAATATTTAAAAAAATTCAAAAAGTCTAAACTACAGTAGAGAAAGAAAGAAAGAAAGAAAGAAAGAAAGAAAGAGAGAAAGAAAGAAAGAAAGAAAGAAAGAGAGAAAGAAAGAAAGAAAGAGAGAAAGAAAGAAAGAAAGAAAGAAAGAAAGAAAGAAAGAAAGAAAATATATAAAATTGAAAACTGCAACTTTTTTCTTTCGAAATTGTTCTGAATATCTAGAAAAATCTGATTTTTTGATGTTATAGTGATTCCCACAAGGCTCAAGTGAGACAAATATCTGTCAGACAACAACTACTTTCCCTTACGAATATTGAATTACATCTGACACGGTCGGTGGCTCAGTGGCTTAGGTCTTTAGCAGTGGAACTTCTAGCTCGTATCAGTCAGACGTTCGAGACTCGGGTACGGAATCTTTTTTCTCAAGTAGGTGGCCACATGCCTTGCTGTGAATCAAGTGTGATGTGAGTTGCCTAGATGCCAATCCCGACGTCTGGAGCTAGCTTGAAGTGCGCACACCGACCAACCGGGGTGGTACTGTAGGTTTTCCGGGTTTTCCTACAGCTGAAAAGTGAATACACCACCGAAAACATCAGTAAGTCGCCCCGGAGCGCCACGACAAATAATAATAATAGCCGTCCTCTACCCGCACAGGCTATGCCTTTGGGTATACTCTATATACGAGTGTTTATTCCGAGCATACGTGAGTCCAACTGGTTGTATTTTCTTTGGTACGAGTTAATAGTGTCTTTCTCTATTCACTAGGCAAGGTGGGATCAGTAGAAGGATTACATCATTGGTATTTGTTTTTGGATTCTTCCAAAAATCCTTTAAGAGGGATTCATACTCACGTGGCCGGCCATTTTCTTCTAGCCCACCCAACATCCAACAGGTAGGCAAATTCCTCGTGCTAGACACCCATCACTTTCCCGACGATCTGACGAATTGTGTTCATCTGACATTTTCTTTGTAGGGCTTCTTCTTTAGGACGGGATACAAAACAACGTCTTCTTATAGTACGGGACTCAAGACAGTATTCTTTTGGACCTGGATTTTATAGTACAAACCTCCCAGTATCGATATTAGAGGTGTGCCTCAGGGACATACGGCGGAGTGGTAGAGAAAATCCACCTCAGTATACAACTATCTCGGTCAGCAAAGAGCCCCTGTGACAGCTCCGTGGAATTCTGTTCCGTAGTATTGGACGACATTGAGAGACACCAAGTATAGTATCTTTATCGTGGAATAAGCGACTATCGAAGTGCTGACATTTTCTTTGTTATATTATTTTATCCCTTCAGGCATATCATTTGATTGGATACCAGAAGTACATTTTGAACCCCTTCGGCATTTATCTACCTCCTTGTGAACTGCGGTGATCACCTCGGTAGGACAAAAACTCTGGGTATATAATATTTTTAAGGAATAATGAGTGGTAATTAACACTTGAAGAGAAGGTACTTGTAATCTGGTATACCGATTGTTAGTTCAAATTTGTTATTGCGCTTTCTGAATAGGACGGAGTTCAATCTCATTCTTCCCCTATCAAGGGCTCATTAAAATATTCACTGAGGGATTAATCTACCTTTTCATTTCATAACCAACCTTACTCACCCCACCGCCCACTGAGTTAGCCGAGTGTCTCTTTCTATAAAAAGAGGAAGGCACTAACGGTCAGTTTTCCACCTTCCCTCTTCAAGGGCTCAGATCGACCTGTAGCAGGGAGTATTATTATTATTATTATTACCTGTTAATTCGCCGATGTGGTAATTACTGTAACCAAATATTATTTAATAAGGATTATTTCTACTCCATTAGGAATTCAAAGAATGGTTCTCAAAAAATTCCCCACCGAAGGCCCAATTCGTTTATAATCACTTTTTTATAAATTAAGGGCAGTGACTTGGCAGTATTGCCATATAACTACTTTTTCGGCACCCTGTATAGAAAGTCAACAACGGAACTAATTCGATTTTCGGTTCTTTTGAAACAAATTATGAGCGGTCCGTTAGGCAAGAAGCACAAGATGTTCAATATTTGCGCATCTTCGGCCCAGAATGCGTGAGTGCGTGCTTTCACAAATAAACAGCTCGGATTTCAAAATTTGCTCCTTTATTTGTCGGTGTCTGTCGGTAGTCCTTTTCAATTTTTCTCTTGCCAAAATCACGCTTGGGTTAAACTGTGACCGCCCACAGAGACTAGACCACTTTGGAGACTTATAATGGCCTTTATGGCCTCCGAATTATCCCTTTGTGCTGGCTAAAGTTGGCAGAGGAATCGTTTCGGTATAAATACGGATTTTGAGGATTAGATTTAGGTTGATGGATCACCGGACATTGTATCGGAAGATTTTGGAGAGAAATCGGGGAAATTGCCGTGAAGCATGTGGTTTATCCGCAAACATCTTGACTATTGTGCATGGTTTTAATGGAGCAATGGTATAAATTGTTGAGTTGTTCTTGAGGATGGAGGAGACTTATGAACTGTGTCTTTATAAAGAATGCATTAGGATTTTTTTTTTCAGTATTTCGCATTTAAGTGTAAATTTAAATTACAATGATGACATTCCATTTTTTATGTGGCTAATATACTCATTGTATTCATTCAGAATATCCTATCGCAACACAAAACAACGAAATAATATAAATATAAAATATTACTTGAATTATTAACAAGCACGGTGGTGTTTATAGTATATTCTTGATATCGAATATTGAATGCAAAACTGCAACTTGTACTAAAGAATTACATTCGAAATAATGAACGGTGACTTCAATATAAATTTCGGAACCAGCTCACCAGAAATGATACAGTTCGATGACCTTTAATAACGAGAAACCATAATTTGAACAGAAACAAATGCCTTCTGATGTAATACAATGCGAGTCGATACGAATTCAATTTTTGAGGTCACTTCAAGATATTTGAAGTTCGGCTAAACCCCTCTGACGACCCGACAATGAACTCTGATGATAAAAGGTTGTAATTTGGACATGAAAATATTCCGTCCTAATGCAATGCGAACCGACACGAATTCGATTTGAGAGGTAACTTCAAAATATTCGAAGTTCGGCTGAGCCTCTCTGACGTCCCGAGTATGACCTCTGATGATAAAATGTTATAATTTGGACAGAATCAAATGTATTCTGACCTGATACAATGCGAGCCAACACGAAAAATATTTTTGAGGTTACTTCAAAGTATTCGAAGTTCGGCTGAACCCCTCTGACGACCCGACAATGACCTCTGATGATACGAGGTTATAACTTGAACACAATTAAATGTATTTCGGCCTGAAACAATGCTATTCGAAACGAATTCAATTTTTGAGGTCACTTCGAAATATCCAAAGTTCGGCTGAACCCCTCTGACGACCCGAAAATGACCTCTGATGGTAAGAGATTATAATTTGAACACAATTAAATGTATTTCGGCCTGAAACAATGCTATCCGAAACTAATTCAATTTTTGAGGTCATTTCAAAATATTCAAAGTTCGGCTGAACCCCTCAGACGACTCGACAATGACTTTTGATGATAAGAAGTTGTAATTTGGACAGAATCGAATGTATTCTGACCTAATATAATGTGAACCGACACGAACTCAATTTTTGAGTCCACTTAAAATTATTCAAAGTTCTGCTGAACCCCTCTGACGACCCGACAATGACATCTGATGACGAAAGGTATCAACTTGAATAGAATCGAATGTTTTCTGACCTAATACATTGCGAGCCGACATGAATTCAATTTTTGAGATCACTTCAAAATATTCAAAGTTCGGCTGAAACCCTCTGACGATCCGTCAATGACCTCTGATGATAAGACGTTGTAATTTGGACAGAATCGAATGTATACCAACCTAATACAATGCGAACCGACATGAATTCAATTTTTGAGGTCATTTAAAAATATTCGATGTTCGGCTAAACCCCTCTGACGATCCGACAATGACCTCTGATGATTAGAGGTTGTAATTTGGACAGAATCAAATGTATTCTGACCTGATACAATGCGAGCCAACACGAAAAATATTTTTGAGGTTACTTCAAAGTATTCGAAGTTCGGCTGAACCCCTCTGACGACCCGACAATGACCTCTGATGATACGAGGTTATAACTTGAACACAATTAAATGTATTTCGGCCTGAAACAATGCTATCCGAAACGAATTCAATTTTTGAGGTCACTTCGAAATATCCAAAGTTCGGCTGAACCCCTCTGACGACCCGAAAATGACCTCTGATGGTAAGAGATTATAATTTGAACACAATTAAATGTATTTCGGCCTGAAACAATGCTATCCGAAACTAATTCAATTTTTGAGGTCATTTCAAAATATTCAAAGTTCGGCTGAACCCCTCAGACGACCCGACAATGACTTTTGATGATAAGAAGTTGTAACTTGGACAGAATCGAATGTATTCTGACCTAATATAATGTGAACCGACACGAACTCAATTTTTGAGTCCACTTAAAATTATTCAAAGTTCTGCTGAACCCCTCTGACGACCCGACAATGACATCTGATGACGAGAGGTATCAACTTGAATAGAATCGAATGTTTTCTGACCTAATACATTGCGAGCCGACATGAATTCAATTTTTGAGATCACTTCAAAATATTCAAAGTTCGGCTGAAACCCTCTGACGATCCGTCAATGACCTCTGATGATAAGACGTTGTAATTTGGACAGAATCGAATGTATACCAACCTAATACAATGCGAACCGACATGAATTCAATTTTTGAGGTCATTTAAAAATATTCGATGTTCGGCTAAACCCCTCTGACGATCCGACAATGACCTCTGATGATTAGAGGTTGTAATTTGGACAGAATCGAATGTGTTCTGACCTAATACAATGCGATCCGACGCGAACCCAATTTTTGAGGTTACTTCAAACTATTCGAAGTTCAGCTGAACCCCTCTGACGACCCGACAATGACATCTGATGACGAGGGGTATCAATTTGGATAGAATCGAATGTATTCTGACCTAATACCATACTAGCCGACATGAATTCAATTTTTGAGGTCACTTCAAAATATTAAAATGTCGGCTGAACCCCTCTGACGACAAAAAAATTACCTCCGATGACGAGAGGTTGTAATTTGGACAGAATCGAATGTATACCGACCTAATGCGAGCCGACATGAATTCAATTTTTGAGGTCACTTCACAATATTCAAAGTCCGGCTGAACCCCTTTGACTACCTAAAAATGACCTCCGATTGCGAGAGGTTGTAATTTGGACAGAATCAAATGTATATCAACCTAATACAATGCGAACCGACGTGAATTCAATTTTTGAGGTCATTTAAAAATATTCGAAGTTCGGCTGAACACCTCTGACGATCCGACAATGACCTCTGATGATAAGAGGTTGTAATTTCGACATAATCGAATGTATTTTGACCTAAGACAATGCGAACCGACACGAACTCAATTTTTGAGGATAATTCAAAATATTCGAAGATCGGCTGAACGCGTCTGACGACGCGAGAAAGACCTATGATGATAAAATGTTGTAATTTGGACAGAGTCGAATGTATTTTGACCTAATTCAATGCGTGCCCACGAATTCAATTTCTGAGGTTACTTCAAATTATTCAAAGTTCGACTGAACCCCTCTGACTACCCGACAATGACCTCTGATGATGTGAGGTTGTAATTTGGACAGGCTCGAATGTCTTCTGACGTACCACGATACGAGCTTACTCTAATTCAAAGTGAACTGAGAGCCCAAATTGCTCTGTTATTGTTTGGGAGGCTCCACAATTTTATAGTAGATATACTTCTGAAGAGGAGAATTATCAAGATGGACTTAGTAGCCTAGACCATGTTAGATTTGAGCTCCTGAAGATGCCAGCTTTGTTGGTGAAATGTGCCTAGAGCGAATTTAACGTTGTTTTGGTGCTTTGGATACTTTCCATTCGTTGAATGTAATTCAAAACACAGGTTCCAACAATCCATTAATTCAATAATTATAAATTATAGCTTTCCATGTAACTGCTCAAAATTTTACCCAATGAGAAAATACAGGAAACTAATAAACATTTTAAACCGATTATATCAATCAACGTATTTCAAATACGTTTACCTAATCTGAATAGGTACTGATGAATCTAAAACCATGATTCATTGATGTTTAATGACTTAATGGTAAATAATGATTTCTTTAAATTTGCTGTTGAAAACAGACTATTATAAACATTCTATAATTCTGCATCATTCCAACTTTGACCATGAGAAGGTATTCAACAAGGCTCGTTGGAGATTTTTTTTTTCTCCGTTACTGGTCTGTAAAGGGAACAGTACCGTGAATGCTCTTTGTTAGTTTGCAGACTTTCGCTAATAAGATGTTATTTTGGTAGTTTCATTTCTTTTCCTTTTTTCCTTTTAGATTCTGAAAAAAATACTTTAGACCTGGAATGCAGATGGTGACTACTTCCAAATGGACCAAGATGAGTCACTTTTGTGTTGGAATGTCATTTAATCTTCGGCGGGACACCGCAGCCCAGCCCGGATGGTAGTTGTTATTTGATCGATGTCTGTCCTTCAAAAACATACTTGTATACTTTATCATTTTGAATAGTAATTTCTGACGATCCTTCTTGTGATATCTGAAGATTTTTGTGAGATTTGAAGTCTTGAACCAAAGAAACTTGTATTTCTCGACATCTCTGTGTGTTTGGAATGTTGAAACAGGCAAAAAAGTAACTGCTACTCTTCCAGAAACAACTCAACCAAGTTTTGGTAACGGACAAATCTATATCACTTACACGAAAATATCCTTTTCCGTATGAAATGTATCGGTGGAAACCATGTTAGATTTGAGTCACGTTTCTTAGACAGATGTACAATTTAAAAACGGATATCTAATTTGGATTCGAATTAACACAACATAACTTCAGACACGTTGAAATTTTATTTAAATAAATCAATTTATCTTCAGATTGTATGTCAAAGTGAAAGTGATGAAATAACAGGATTTTACGGCTGAAAAAGCAATGGAAATAAAATGAAGCAATATTTATACAGATAAGGTGACATTGATTCAAATTCTCGAACTCAAATTGAAATTAGCTCAGAAAAGACCTGGAAAACTTGAACTTCATATATTTGATTCCTTTATTATTTTAAATCTTACAGTCCCTGATGTTATCAAAATACATTCAGCTTTCAAGAATTTATTTTTAATTTCACATTCTATTAAAAACTTCAGTTATTATCTTATACAGTGTGACCCAATTAAGTGGAGGAGTGGAGGAGTGGTGGAGTGGAGGAGTGGAGGAGTGGAGGAGTGGAGGAGTGGAGGAGTGGAGGAGTGGAAGAGTGGAGGAGTGGAAGAGTGGAGGAGTGGAGGAGTGGAAGAGTGGAGGAGTGGAGGAGTGGAAGAGTGGAGGAGTGGAGGAGTGGAGGAGTGGAGGAGTGGAGGAGTGGAGGAGTGGAGGAGTGGAGGAGTGGAGGAGTGGAGGAGTGGAGGAGTGGAGGAGTGGAGGAGTGGAGGAGTGGAGGAGTGGAGGAGTGGAGGAGTGGATGAGTGGATGAGTGGAGGAGTGGAGGAGTGGAGGAGTGGAGGAGTGGAGGAGTGGAGGAGTGGAGGAGTGGAGGAGTGGAGGAGTGGAGGAGTGGAGGAGTAGAGGAGTGGAGGAGTGGAGGAGTGGAGGAGTGGAGGAGTGGAGGAGTGGAGGAGTGGAGGAGTGGAAGAGTGGAAGAGTGTAGGAGTGGAGGAGTGGAGGAGTGGATGAGTGGAGGAGTGGAGGAGTGGAGGAGTGAAGGAGTGGAGGAGTGGAGGAGTGGAGGAGTGGAGGAGTGGAGGAGTGGAGGAGTGGAGGAGTGGAGGAGTGGAGGAGTGGAGGAGTGGAGGAGTGGAGGAGTGGAGGAGTGGAGGAGTGGAGGAGTGGAGGAGTGGAGGAGTGGAGGAGTGGAGGAGTGGAGGAGTGGAGGAGTGGAGGAGTGGAGGAGTGGAGGAGTGGAGGAGTGGAGGAGTGGAGGAGTGGAGGAGTGGAGGAGTGGAGGAGTGGAGGAGTGGAGGAGTGGAGGAGTGGAGGAGTGGAGGAGTGGAGGAGTGCAGGAGTAAAATAGTGGAGAAGTGGAAATTGAAAGCCATTTCAAAAAGAAAATGTGATCTTTTGAACTTTGATTTGTCTTATCTCTTTTATTCACAGAGTGATATAAAAAAATTATAACTTCTTTCCTAATGGAGAAGTGGAGGGGATGGAGAAGTGGAAACTGAAAGCCATCTCAAAAAGAAAATGTAATCTTGTGAAACATTTCGTTTTTCCTTTTTCAGCATCTTCGGACCGAGATCCGGCCGATAAGTTGCAGTGATGGGCTCGGCGGGAGGCCGGTAAAGTATAAAGAGGATCGAGACTAGCTTGCGTGTCATCTCTATCAGATTAACAGCATGGTCCATGGTCCAGTGGAGGAGTGGAGGAGTGGAGGAGTGGAGGAGTGGAGGAGTGGAGGAGTGGAGGAGTGGAGGGGTGGAGGGGTGGAGGGGTGGAGGAGTGGAGGAGTGGAGGAGTGGAGGAGTGGAGGAGTGGAGGAGTGGAGGAGTGGAGGAGTGGATGAGTGGATGAGTGGAGGAGTGGAAGAGTGGAGGAGTGGAGGAGTGGAGGAGTGGAGGAGTGGAGGAGTGGAGGAGTGGAGGAGTGGAGGAGTGGAGGAGTGGAGGAGTGGAGGAGTGGAGGAGTGGAGGAGTGGAGGAGTGGAGGAGTGGAGGAGTGGAGGAGTGGAGGAGTGGAGGAGTGGAGGAGTGGAGGAGTGGAGGAGTGGAGGAGTGGAGGAGTGGAGGAGTGGAGGAGTGGAGGAGTGGAGGAGTGGAGGAGTGGAGGAGTGGAGGAGTGGAGGAGTGGAGGAGTGGAGGAGTGGAGGAGTGGAGGAGTGGAGGAGTGGAGGAGTGGAGGAGTGGAGGAGTGGAGGAGTGGAGGAGTGGAGGAGTGGAGGAATGGAGGAGTGGAGGAGTGGAGGAGTGGAGGAGTGGAGGAGTGGAGGAGTGGAGGAGTGGAGGAGTGGAGGAGTGGAGGAGTGCAGGAGTAAAATAGTGGAGAAGTGGAAATTGAAAGCCATTTCAAAAAGAAAATGTGATCTTTTGAACTTTGATTTGTCTTATCTCTTTTATTCACAGAGTGATATAAGAAAATTATAACTTCTTTCCTAATGGAGAAGTGGAGGGGATGGAGAAGTGGAAACTGAAAGCCATCTCAAAAAGAAAATGTAATCTTTTAAACCTAGAAATTCCAAAATTGTTCGTGTGGGACCGACGAGCTTGATTGTAGAGTTTTGTATCCTTAAGACCTTATTCAGATCTAGCGGCCGGTGTCAAGATTTTGGTGTGTTGTAATTGATTGAGATGTGATTTGTATTCAAGAATAACACTGCCTAATTTAACAAAAGCCCTTGTATTCCTAAACAATTGTCGCAATTTTGTGAACTAGAAGGTAGTGACAGTCATCATTAAAGTTTTTTTATAAACGTTAATTTTCATCAAATATCGGCTACATCAATTCAAAATCCGGCAAGATATCACCATATCCGTTGAAGTTTCAATTGATTGAATACCAGACCTTTTCTTTTACTTCCTAAGATTGATTTATCATGATGAAATCGAATAATAAGAAGGGGCGTTCAGTTATTATTTTCACAGATCTGTAGCTGATAACGACTAAAAATATAAATAGAAAATAAATTGCCGAGATAATTGATATACCCTCATTTCTGTTGGTACGGTTAACTGCCAGACATCAGATGGACAGATCAGTTTCCTGGACTCCAATTAGGTCCAATTAGGTATAAGTTTCATGAATATGTTCTGTGAGGGTTGTGGGTTTTAGAATTACTAGTTATTTGTAACCTCAACTGACTTAAAAACTCGAAAACATTATACAGATTGTTTTAAATAATTAAAATTCATTCTGATTGAAATCCCAACATACAGACAGTGTTGCCAACTTTCTGACTTTTCAGTTAAGATTTCGCCTTCATATTTAAATAATACTGGAGGAAGTGACAGAAATTAATGCACACATGTGTCTCAGAGTTAAGGTAGAAATGCTATGATAGTTCCTATGGTTTTATCATTCTATAGGCAGCTTATACAGTACCTGTCGAAAGTTCTTTTCCCCATACTAATTTTTGAACCACCTGGTACATCGCAACGAAATCCGGGGGGCTTGAATAGGAGATGAATTCTTACTTTTTCATGAAGAAATCACAGCTAGAAGTTTTAAAATGGTGGCTGAACGCCATCTTCAACGATTTGTTTAAAAAGAACAACCCGTATGTTATTCCATTTTCGAAATCTGTTCTCAATTCTCAACAGTTTTCTGTGGTGTTCTTTTAAAACAAATCGTTGAAGATGGCGTTCAGCAGCCATTTTCAAACTTTAAGATGAGATTTTTTCATGAAAGAGTAGGTTTTTATCTCCTGTTTGATCCCTCCAAATTTCGTTGGAATATACCAGGTGGTTCAAAAATTAGTGGCGGAGATCAGACATCAGAAGGGCACTGTATGTGTACCATTTGAAGTTAAAGTACAGTTCGCGTTCAAGAAATAAAAATAATAATAGTCGTTCCTCAACCGGCCAAGTTATAACTTTATTTTTATTTCAAAGAGCTTTATCATTATTTTCATTTATAAACTAATACTGGAAAAAGACTCATTAGTCTGAATGTTTGCGATGTATTTTCCATTCGTTCATATGGTTTTTTATATTTTGTTTAAATTTAAAAGAAGCCGTTGTTTATGTTAAAAATTCAGTTTTATCACGGAGACTTTTATAATTATTATTATTAATGAAGTGACACTGGACAGATTCATGACACTGAATGTTTTTGATAAATTTTCCATTCGATCAGTTTGTTTTGCATATTCTATTTAAAATTAGAACAAGCCGTTGAAGAATTCATATAAATTCTGCATAAGAAATTAGTAGTTTTCCTAGAAGACACAGAAAACAAACCTATACGGAATCTTCCATTTGAACTCGACACGAGTTATGTATATCGAAACGGAATTTGATGAATATTCACAAGTTGGTATTTGTGATTTTATTGCGTTTTAAGAATACCTGCAAGCAATTCCTTCTCCAAAACAAGTTAATGGTTTATTTTTATGGTGGCATTTGACCAACTGTTAATTGTGTACATGTGTGGCAATTACAGTTATAGCATATTTACATGAATCGTCAATGTTTACCCACAATTATAAACGATTTGGGTGATAATTTCCATAAGTGTTACCTTCACAGATTGCAAAATTGACAAATTGAGATCATACGGGGAATATGCATAGATATTGTTGATGAAGCAAGTAATTCCAACGAAGTTAACTTATATAAAATTGAGATATTTGGAGACATGATGACTCTATTGTTTCTTCAAGTCGCCGTTATAACATTTGTGATTTCGTCAAAAAGAACTCGTGATGCTTTCATTACTGTTTTAGGTATAACTGTTTAACTACCTATTTGCGAGAGATTAATTACTGTTTTCAAGGGTGTTACTATGTACTAGATAGGAAGATAGCCAAGATTGCTTCACCATTAGAATTAGAACATAATCTATGAATAATATTCACCTAAAAACCATAACCTACAAACAAATCTTTATAGCCATTTTTTACTATGTAGAAAATTACGGATGATTCAATCAAGAAAATTGCAAAGATTTTTAAAACCTACCCGTACTTAGGAAATTATTGGAGATTTAAGAATGCGTAGGAAGTGATCTTGAACATTTTGACTACTTCTATAGTAATATTTCGAAACAAATTCGAAAGTAATGTGCCAGAGAGGTATCAAGAATGTGAAATCTTAGGGTATTCCGTGTTCATTTCACATCGGTGATGCACATTATTTTCGAAGTTTTTTTGAAATATTACAGTTTTCTCTTCCCGGCAGTCAGTGCTGCTTAGGATTGTTTGTCTTGTTCTTTATTTCCCGTGCGGATGGCACTGCGATCAACTTGGTTGTGGGTCGTAATGTCATCTGTGGGGAAATATTAGTTAAACGGTTGATTATTATTCTTTTGGCAGGGACAGGACAATTATAATGTTATCCGACCTACCCTGTCACTGATCAGAGGCAATAAACCTCGAAACATGCATGTCTGTAGGTGGTCATTCCCAGCCAAATGAAGGATAATCCTCTGTTTAACTACAAGACAAGCACTTGCAATTGGGTCTTCTTGAAAGAACTTTGCACAAATATCTGTCAGATGTAGTTCAATGACCGTCGTGATATTAGCCAGGGAAGTAGTTGTTGTCTGACAGATGTTTGCCTTTATTTTTCCATTTGGTGGAAACGCTTAGACAGTATTCATTTCACTTCTATATCATAACTGTAATATGATTAAAAATTATTGTTTCTTCAGGTTTTCCTTTGCCTTTATTCTGCGTCCCATTTTTCAAATATGACTATGGATTCAATATTGGCAATACCCTTTCTTGGCAAGATCACCACAGGACCATTGAAAAACAATATCGCAAAATATCATTCGTCAATGTCATCTCAAGAGATATTATCTTCACCACAATAATACATATTTAAATTTATTATATTTTTATATATATTTTTATAAAATAATTTCATTTTTGAATTTATTGCCATTCGTTAAGTACCCCCAGTTCCAAATGAGAAATATTTAAATATCCTTTCATGACGAAATTGGTCAACAGAACCGTTTATTGACGGTTGAATCTGTACCAACGATGTTGAAAAACTGTAATGAGTCTTTTTTGAAAAAATGCAAAATGGCACCTTTATCCATTTATGAAATTTGGCTTTTTTCTGCTAGTCTTTGAATCTGAGCACAAAAAAATCACATATTTTCTGAATCAGCATGAAATTTTACGTATACAGTGCGGATTTCAAATGATCCCGATGATTCTGAATTTTCCATGAGTTTTAGGAATTTTTCCGAGTGAAACTGACATAGTTTTGGAGTTAAGATGGTTTTTATTCATTTTTATTACAAAGTATTATTTTTTAATGGTGATGTATTTGAAACATGCACCCAGTACGCAGTGGTACTCCTTGAAAATACTAGAAATTCATAATTGCCTTAGGGGTTGGAGTGCGGAATGTCGTTGGCTCTTTGTCTCATCAGGGATATATGATAGAGTTCAACAACTGGCAAGTTTCCATTTTTGGCCTACAAACCCGATATCACCCTACGAAGGCGTAGAAAGGCCAACAACAAAATATTTTTCAAAATAGTTGGATTTGCCACTTTGAAGTGACAATTGCCACTTTGATCTGACAATTAATGTCACTTCGAACTGGCAATTGTTACTTTGAAGTGGCAATTGTCACTTTGAACTGGCAATTGTCACTTTGAACTGGTAATTGTCACTTTGATCTGACAATTGTCACTTCGAACTGACAATTGTCACTTTGAATTGGCAATTGGCAATTTGAACTGGCAATTGTCACTTTGAACTGGTAATTGTCACATTGATCTGACAATTGTCACTTCGAACTGGCAATTGGCACTTTGAATTTGACTAAAAAACAATATTTTTGCATGGAGTTGGCATTTTGAAGTGACAATTGCCAGATCGAACTGATAATTGTCAGATAAAAGGGACAATTGTCAGTTCAAAGTGACAATTGCCAGTTCAAAGTGACAATTGTCATTTCAAAGTGACAATTGTCAGATCAAAGTGGCAATTGTCACTTCAAAATGGCAATTCCAATTATTTTGAAAAATATGTTGTTGGCCCTACTACGCCTTCGTATCACCTTGATCCCCTTGCCTCTCATGATATTTACTTTTGAACTCCACAGATTTTCCCTACTTTCCTATAACTTTTACGAAGTTTTCTATCAAGTGAACAAGTCATTTCACCCGGTTTCATTTTGAGCTGTTGTTTCATACCTGCCTAACCTTTGACTTCTAGACGCGACAAGTCCATTTTTCCACCTATTACTTGAGCTTCTCAACAAAGACCACCTGAAGTATCTCGTGAAACATTTCGTTTTTCCTTTTTCAGCATCTTCGGACCGAGATCCGGCCGATAAGTTGCAGTGATGGGCTCGGCGGGAGGCCGGTAAAGTATAAAGAGGATCGAGACTAGCTTGCGTGTCATCTCTATCAGATTAACAGCATGGTCCATGGTCCAGTGGCTGACACACGTGCATTCCACGAAGAACGCTCTCGCGCGAGGGAGTGAGTCAACTGGACGTGATGACCATCGTCATGCAGTACTTATTTCTTATTTCTGATTCGACAAAATCTCAATAGCACTTGATAACACATTCGTTTATTATGAAACAGAAAGAATGTCACATATTTCGCTATGTGTTCTAAAGGAAATAAATCAAATATTTGAATAGCCAGGTAGCTCAGAATGGTTTACATCTCGTACCACCGTACGTGAAGCCGAAATTCGCAGTGGGACATTATGTCAAACTACTGCTTCGAATATATCTGATCTTTTCGCCACCTTGCACATATATTAAATTTTTTTCATACTGATTTACAGTTCTCAAAATAGTAATAATAATAATAGTAATGATAAGGCAGAGAGTGAGAGTCTCCTACACCTAGTCTCTGGTACACTCGAACAACTAGTTTTATGCATAAATTCTGCTCTAAAACTAGACTACTAGACTTCCGATCTTCACGCAAAGTGCTTTCTTTATAGGATCTATTACAGGGGGCGTGTTCTATGCGAATTTCTCTCCGGAATATACTGCCTGAGGCATCTTTTGGTCCGGAAATTCTGGTGCGTTATATCAACTTTTTTCTGAAGAACATAATTTTCCAGGTTGAGGTTGAAAATGCTCTCTCGGACACGAGAGACATTGAAGCTAGAGTCCCTCAGGGTGCAGTACTGTCACCCTTACTGTACTCGATATACACAGACGATATTCCGAGGACAAATCACGTGAAGGTCTTCTTGTACGCCGACGATACCGCGTGGCTCGCCAGTTCAGATCGCAGTGCAGATCGCAGTGGACAATCTCGAGCAGTGGTTCCTGGACTGGAAAATCCGAGTTAATCCTGCGAAAACGCAGTTGATCTCCTTGGGGAGGAGGAAGCGTCTCCCTCGGACAGTGCTTACGATCTCAAGAAGGGGGTCAAATACCTCGGTCTTATTATTGACAAAGGGCTCACATCGAGGCACTACATTGAAGCGTTGAGAGGTAGGCTGTACTACAGAGTTAGCACTCTATACCCGTTTCTCAACAGGAAGAGCAAGTTGAGTCTGTGGAACAAACTGCTCCTCTATAACGCGATGATCAGGTCGGTATTGCTATATGCATCAGCCGCCTGGGGCCACGCCGCCCCCACCTATATTTTGCCTCTGGAACGGGTCCAGGGCTGCTATTGTTTACCGTTCGCAATAGTAATGTGTACGTTTAGCGTCACAGTCTAATTTTCTCTTCATGTTGATTCAACGCTATCAGTAACTCAGAATGAAATGATACGAGCACTCGTTCTTATTGCGATTCGCCAAGAGGAAAACACTGCGGATGATAACAGACGCTCCCTGGTTCGTGCGTAACGCGCGAATCCTAGAAGACTTAAGGCTGCTTTCCATATAGCAGAGCACCCAAGAGCGAAACCAGAAGATGTTTAATCGCGCGGAGTTGCATGAAAACCCACCCATCAGGGAAGCTGTAGATTACACTATAGACGACCATACTCATTTCAAAAGACCACGGTTTTCCGTGGCCTAGGTCTACCTACCAACTTAGTCGAAGCTGGGTGGAGATCATCTTCACCTAAAAGTCGTCTATGAACGCCAGACAACAGCAAGGGTGGCAAAGATGTCTTCGTCCCCTATTCCATCCAAAACACATAGTCTTTGAGTCGACAGCACTCGCCCTGCCGGACAAATATGAGATTAAAGGAAGAGGAGGCCTCATCCTGAAAGGAAATGAAGAAGATCCAAAGTGGTCAGAAAAGATGATATTAGGAGTAATTGTGGAAGTATACAAGTTATTTTCAGAATTTATTTGTATCACGACACCCAATAAATGTTTCTCTTGATATGTTCATCTATATCTAGCCTATCCTCAAATGAAACACCGTTATCAATATCGTTATAATAAAAACTATATACATGATTCTGGCGTTCTTTGTCTGCAGTACCCCTCCCGAACCACCATCACGCTGAATCGAACCCCACAACGTTCGCTACTCAATTCATAATTCCTCCTAGGTGGCACAAAGCAAACAAAACCGAAGTAAGATTGCGCCAAGGAGCGCGTGGTAGTTTATCCTTCTACGCCCACGCGCGCTGCAGTCGTGATTCATTCTCGTGGAACCAACATCGCTCCTCACCGTCGACGTTCACCGTGTGACCTCGCCGCTCTCGCTGTTGATGCTGCCAGAGATTTGTTGGCGAGGTTGCCGGTTCCACGTCCGAATTCGATTCCTTCTTGATTAATCGAAAAACAAAAAAACTATCAGGTTCTGTTTGCGCATGTAAAGGATAATTAAATCTAATATGTTGTCTACCTGGGAGTACAGCTTAACAAGCGTATAACATGGCACAAGCACTAAAACCTGACTATTCATGGGGCTGCAGCTGTGGTCAAACGCACGTACTCTCTAATAGCTAAAGGATTCCTCATGAAGCTTGAGACCAAAATGACAATCTACAAACAAGTCCGGCGATGTTATACGCCTGCCCAGCGCTCTGCAGCCTGTCCAAGACTCCTTTTATGAGGTTGGACAGGATGCAGAACAGAGTACGTCGTATTATCACTAATAGTTATAGATACATTCGTTTGAATGCGCTGCGTGACTTTGCTGGCGCCGACTCGATCCCGACACATGTAAAAAACTTGTACAAAGTTCCAGCTCCCAAAGAGTTCGTTAACCGGAGACCTTACCAGGCTGCGAATACACGAAAATGAGCCCCGCAAACACGGTGGGCTCATCTATCAAGAGCTGGACATCTTCCAGGAAAGATGGGAAAAACCCGGGAAGTCGTATGAAGCATTAAGCGCCCAGTACCTTGACCCGATTTTTGCCTTAGTTTTTTCCGCAAGATAACGAGACGTGTAAGCTTTGCAGGAGGCGTGTAATATATTACCTACAACCCACATGAGTTGCATTACACAACCTTCTGCCAACATCAGCGGAGGTGGCTGTCAGCGCCCCCTGACCGGCACCCTAGGCACACCTTGGCACAAGCGCCCCCCCCCCTCCTGCTCAGAAATGGGCTTGGGGGAGGCGGCTCTCCGTGCGTCCATTCCATCCTCTGAACAACCAAGCCGGCGTGGGGTAAAGAAAAGAAATTCATGAAATGTATTGAGCAAGATAACTATTGCGATTTTTTTAATAAAGATCCTTTGTATTCTATTCATTTTATTGATATGTTAATGGGCCGAGGTGGTCGTGATAGAAGAGCGCTCGCCTTGCAATCATAAAGTCGTGGGTTCGAAGGCCAGCACAACCACCGGTCTCTTGGATGTTTTCCTTGCTCGCACAACCTCCTAGGAGCTTCTAAAGGTTTTTTTTCTGTAAACCTAGAAGATTCGTTAAAAAATATCAGTAAAGACCAGAACTGTCCCAAACCACAGTGCTTAGTGCTCGTGAAAGCACTCAAAGCACTTTTGTGCTCCTAAGCACTGTGCTCCCGAGCACTGTGCTCCCGAGCACTTTCTTGGACCAGTGCTTAGTGCTTAGTGCTACAAAGCATTTAAGGAAAAGGCTCAGTGCTCAGTAATCCACAAAAGTGCTCACGAGCACTCTGTGCAATAGCAAAGGATTAAATCACTAGGAAGAAGGTAGTTAGTGAGGACAGAAATCTTCTTCCAAACGACATCCCTTTTCTTATCAACTTCAACCATGAAGAAAGAAAAAAATAGCAAAACACAATAAGTTTGGCGCATAAAGAAAAGATCAACAAGCCTAAGGATTTGGTCTGGAGGAAAAATCTCGAAAGCCCCAATGATCAGATTAGATTAGTTTGGGGTTTTCGTGCTACAAGCCTGTACACCGCGATCAGATCTATTGTGTGTGCCTTCAAAATTGTTTAGAGTTTTCTATCTAACCCTGTCTCCGTTACAAGACTCCATAAGCTTGTTTTTAAAACTCCCATGAATTCGGTAGCTCTTAGTTTTTCTTCTCTCAGCGTAAGAAACCTTAGCCTTGACAACCCCTCGCAGAGGCATAGTATTTGTACTGATGTTTCCTCCTCTTCCTGGCAGAACCTACAAAATAGCATTTCTTGAGACAGACCGATTGTACTTATGTTTGTTAGGCTTACAACGCCCTGTGAGAAGTCCTACAAATATTTTAGAAGTGTTCCTCTTTTGGCTTAGTAGAAATTCTGTGAATGTTGGCTGCGGTTTTTCGATAAACTCTTTGTCGTGTCTCATACCTTGTGAATTGTTCCACCATTCCTGAGATTCCTGTTGTGTTTGTTTTAGGTACAGCTTTTGCCATACCGCAGAACGGTTCTGAGCCATTCAGGGCCTTACTTGCCCCTTCAATGGGTAGTGAATCGGCCTCTATAACCTGTATGTGCTGGTACCCAGGCTAGGGTCAGTCTGTTCTGACTGCTCAGCTCTTTTAGCCCCAAACTAATTTGGAGTTAACTTGCATTGAGTTGACTACTTTTATCATAGCTTGGCTGTCTGAGTAAATGACAATGTTTTTTTCTGAAAATGCATGCCTTATTAGCTCTGGAGCGCAATTGTGTATTGCGACGATTTCTGCTTGAAATATCGTCGCGTATATACTTAAGCTCAATGAGATTTTTATCTTCGGCTTGGTTTCATGAATGCCTACTCCTGAACCAATCAGTTGTTGATCCATCCGTTTAGACAGCAATTTCTACGTTGATGGGAAGCCTCAATGATAGAGACAACTCTCTGTGGCGGATAAACGAAAGTATTCGAAGAAGACATATGGACATACCGACTAGGGGGGATGGTCAAATACAAGCCATGACCGATCGAGGAAAGGAAGATATGTTTGGGGAATATTTCTAGAAAGTTTTCCAGACGCGTGCTGACACTACACGAGAGAAAAAGTTAGTTTCTAGGAAAGCTATGGATCCTAGGGGACAACCCAAGACCACGACAGGAAACAGAACCTTCACGAGGTTGATGACTAGCCTCGAGGAAGTCCTGTAAGCCATCAAAAGGCTTCCTATAAACAAAGCACTCGGTATAGAAAATATTGACGTAATCCTATTCAGGAACCTTCTTGCCGAACTGAATCAACGGTAGGCAAGAAGGCACAAACAATGCTTAGAGCGTGACAAGATTGTCTCAATCCTAAAACCGGGGAAGTCTGGCGCAAATATCGAAAGTAACCGCCCCATCTCACTGCTTAGTGTAGTGGCCAAGTTGGTGAATAGAATAGATAAAGTAAGTTTAGTTTGCATGGAGAGGTAAATCGGCAAAATTGTCGATATTGGAGTGATACGAATCCTCATTAATACCGTCACGTTCATACCCAACGACCTCAAAACTGAATGATTAGGCAGGAATTCTAGGTGACCACATCATAGGACCTTTTTTCATCGATGATAATTTGACTGATGAAAAATATTTGGATATGTTGGAGAATTGAATAATACCGTGCATCAATAGGGCAATTGATGAGGATATGAATTCATTCGAAAAAGAAATAGTTTTTCAGCAGGATGGTTCTCCTCCTAAATATTCAGCTCCAGTGCGACAATTTTTGGATGATCATTTTCCTCGTCGCTGGATTGGCAGAAGAGGTCCTACAGAATGGCCACCAAGGTCTCCGGATCTCACTCCTTTAGATTTATTTCTATGGGATCATTTGTAGTCTAAAGTGTATGAGATAGAATCAACATCTGATAATGTGAAACAAAATAGGGTGAACCATTTAAAGAAAAATTTGTAACATGCGCTTGGTGTGCGCTAGGTAAAGTATACTATTGTTGACGTGTTTTTTGACTTTTCCTGAAAATCATTGTACCAACAGTTACTCAGAGTGGATCGTTTTAAATGGAATGCACTGTATATTAGAGTCCACGGAATAAAGAAGGGCTGCCTCCAAGGTATCAGAAAGGTAATGGTACTGCTGGACATTCAAAAAGCATTCGACACGGTCTAGATAGGGGTACTTGTCATAAAAATAGCAAGAGCATGCCTTTGTATATGGTAAGGTTACTTGACTCTTGACTCTTACCTAGCACCTTTAGGGTCACAGTAAGTGGAAGAAGCTCAGCAATGAGAGAAGCTAGGGCAGGTGTACAAGCTGAGATCATGCTTCTTTCTACTTTTATATTCTTTATTTACGTATGATTTTCCGATGCATGACAGCACAAGCACGGCTATTTACGATGGCTCTGAGAGGACCCAATGCACACCCAAGAGGATCATTATTATAGAGTACTCGTGAACACTTCTCACTAGTCTTTTGCATTGTATATTTCAAAGAAAACTGATAGAGCCGCCTAACTTTGTCATCCTTTTCTAGGAAAAAATGTTGGTCACTTAGTGAAATATCTCCAGCTCATCTGAAAGAATGCGTAGACGCGGCAACAGTGCTTCCGACACCGACTCGCGGACGTATATATCCATGAATCAGCAGATCCGTCGAGGTCGCGCGGGGAGGACGTTGCTCAGGCACGCGGTCGGCACTTTGAACAGCAGCCACCCGCGGTCATGGGCGGGGCTTTCCCACGAGCGCGAGCGTGACGCACACGGGCACGTGTGACCGCCGCTCGTCGTCTTCTGCGTGCCTCTCGCTCGCTCTCGCGCAGGGTTGCCATTGTCACTTATTTTTCCTGAAATTTAGGTACTCATGTTTTGTGAATAGAATTGTATCCGATATAATCGGGTATTTTGCGGAGTATTTGGTTACGTCTATCACTGAAAAAGCGAAAATTGTTTTGCTGGATGTAGCGATGATTTTACTATACCGCAAAGTTTAATATTTAACTTTTCAACAATTTGTTGGAAAATTACATTCTGGGGAGATGAAAGAATGGAGAAATAATGAAAGATTGACTAGCAGATGAAGTCAAACTGGAAATGAAAAGTGAACAATTACTACTAACGAAAGAAATACAAAAAATAGCAACAGAAGTGGGATTTTTGAGAAGAATCGAGTATAATACAAAATCAGATGTAGACAATACTTTCAAAGGCTGCAGGGCTAAAACTGCTACAACCACTGAATTTTTTTATTGACTTTTCAAGAAAAACTGAATGGAATTTTTGGATTATTTATATATGAAGTCTGTTAGAAGACAATTTAGAGAATTTAATTGTGCATGGAGAAAAAATTATATTTTGGTAATATTTATAGGACAATAACTCATCTTCAGTGTGGCAACACTGCTTGCTCTGGCCGCCAGACACACGGTCACACCACCCACCTGTATTACAGACGCAGGTACGAGGCGGCGGAGATGGAAAACGTACACGGTGGTTATTCTGCCGCTGCGAGCCGCATACCGCAGCCGAGCAGGAACGGACTAGCAGGAGCAGGAAATAGAAGCTCTCAGTTTATATTTGGCATCGTGACTTGGCGCAGCCTTGAGTCTCCTGCTGGAAAATACGCTGTATGGCAAACTTGTACTGGGTTTTCATAATACTTTATTGACAATAGTTTGATCGCAATCTTTGCATACGCAAAATAATTGTTCGAGCTTGTGTTAAATAGTACTTTTCCGCTAGCATTTGCGTACGAAAAGTTAAAGTTTTCCGCACGCCGTACGGATAAGATTTTTTTCCTACGACTATATAGGAAAGCAATGTATATGAACTATGAAGTCCCACGGAAAGTGGCTTATATCCACACACGTGCGGAAAGTTAATTCCTGCTCATGTGCGAAATTTTGTAAATTATCATTTTTGAAATGTTGAGTAATTTATTGTTGTATAGTCCTTCCTCCCAAGTTTAATTAAAAATTATTCCATAAATTATGATTTTAGGATTTTTTTCTCATGATCACATAGGAAAGTATCGTATATCGCACTGTACAGTGCCATGGAAAGTGTGCGTGATTCACACTATAACCGCAAGCAATTTATTTTAGAATGTGTAATTTTCCTGCACTAGTGCTGGAAAAGTTTTTTCGCACGTTAAAGTTGTTTCGCGAGAAAGGTACTCTTTCCTTACTTGTCAAAATGATAACTTTTCTACTAAGTACTTTCCGCACACGTGCTGATGAAGGCCAAGCTGTTAGATAAATACATCAATTCTATTAATATTCACCAACGAAATATTTACATTTGAAGTACAAAAATCAATTAACTATTTTTTTTATCTTTGAAATAATGAAATTAGTTGATAATTTCGATAATATCGATATTATTTGGAAAGTTAAATTATCGTGTGCTCGTAGGAAAAATAGTGTACATTCTATATAATAATAATAAATTCATTTCAGCAACAAACATAAGTGAATACAATACAATAAACAATAGGTATACAAGTTACATTAATAATAATAATAATAATAATAATACTCTCTCATAAACACTCGTAGAGTGTACCCAAAGGCATAGCCTGTGCGGGTAGAGGACGGCTATTATTATTATTTTCCGTGGCGCTCCGGGGCTACTTACTGATGTTTTCGGTGGTGTATTCACTTTTCAGCTGTAGGAAAACGCGGAAACCTACAGCACCACCCGGTTGTGCAAAAGTGATTTTTAACAGTTGTGTGAAAAATATCACGTTCCGCACTCGTAATGTGATATGATGTTCCCGCACTAGTGAGGAAAAATAAAAATATGTCAATTTTAACATTGCTATACATATTTCATGGTTATATCAGGAGACTGAAATAATGGAACCTTTTTGAAGCTCTACAAACAACTACGTCGTTTTTTTAAGGAAAATTCTATGTTCAATGCGTAGGCGTTAACAAATTTGGTAAGATGCCGACACATATGTACTCCTACCTAACCCGGGACGTCACAGTTTAAAACGTTATGGTATTCATAATAATAAGTAGATTTTTATTTAAAGTTCTGTATGTTGAAATAATTCTTCATAAGCTTTTCAATTTGTAAAAGGTCCTGGAAGAAATAATGTAACCAACTCATGCATGAAAAGTGTCTTTCTACTCTCGTTGAGAAAATATCTAGTTTGAGACATTTGCACAAAGTGCCTTTTCCGCACGGAGAAACTTATCCAATTTGCCTGAACTTCAAACCCCTGTATAATTCAAACCGTGGCATTCGCGAGGTAGGCACTGTGGAACTCTTTGATCAAGAATGACTCATCTACATTATATCAGAAAATAAAAAAAATCATGGATGTTTTTAGAAATCATTTCAAAATTATTCCGAAACATCCCTTCTCCATATTTATTTGGATTCAGATTAATGAGCACAAACATTGACACATTTGTATAAATATTAGCTACATAGTTTCAAATAATTAGCTGAATGTATTGGTGGAAGTTGATTATACAAAGGGATACATTTTTCCGAAATTGAAAATATATTTTCGATCGCTCCGTATCTTCCAAATATTTATAGTTGGATGGTTGGTACAAATACAAAATATATGCATATGGATTTGCAGGAAAACGAATATTTTCACGAAAAAAGTTCGATAAAAATTACCAAAAACAAAGTTTAACCCTCTGTATACACGCCTCTTCGGTCATTTGAACTTATTGATGCACACATCGTGGACTATTTCATTATGAATTCAGATCAATACGATGAAAATAAAATTCCGGATTTTTTGAAAAATCGTCAAAATATCAAACTTTGACCCCCTGGACAATCCAAACGCCGGCATCCAGGGAGTTAGCGCAATGCTAACTTTTGTTCAGAATTGAATGGGATTTCCATACGATTAGTGCGGGGTCCTTTGTAGAACATATTCTTCTGAGCGTTTTTCATAATACAGACTGCCGTATTGAAATCAAATCATATATTTTCGGAATCTGCATGAAATTTTGCGTATATAGTGCGAATTGCGAGTGAATTTGTCGACTTTGCATTTTTCATGATTTTTAGGGATTTTTTTAATAGTTTTGATTTACATCCATTGACTTGAAATTCACAGATTTCATATTAATTTGATCATTCTGAATCGATTTGAGATCGTAGAATTGCTCTCTCTTCAACCGTTCCCGAGTTGTAGAGTTCATCTTGAGTGGGAAGGAATCGTTTCCCTCCATATTTTTTTTCAGTCCTATTCGTGACAGTTTTTGCATTGTATTTTTTTTGTATGACAAAACTTGTATCTGAGCGTATACAAATCATATATTTTGCATAAAATTGTACGTATCCAAAGAGTGCGGAATTCAAGGGTATCTGATTTAATTGTTTTTAGTAAATGATTTTTAGGGGTTCACTCGTTTGGACTTTTATCAATTTTTTTTTAATGATTTTGTATCATATCGATTTACTCCAAATTTATACATTATACTAATTTGGTCATTCTAAATTGATTGGCAGTTGAAGAGTTCACCTGGAGTTAAAAATAGTCATTTCTCTCCAAAATTTTTTTACTCTCCTATTCGTACGTTAATCACGTTGTACTTTCGGGGGTAATACCACAAGTGCTCGCAATACTATCGATAGTAATTCTGTCGGAATTCAACAAGATCAAATTGCTCGAGTTTAAGTGGTCGGTTGTTTTGTTTCAACATGTTTTCGGTAATTGAAATATTAGCTGCGGTCGAAGTTGAAGTTGATACATTGTTGTGTTCAGGTTCTAATGGCACTGGAGGCTGAATGGATTCCACTATACTTTTTGAAATTTTCATTTTGTTAGCTATGGAGTTGTCGATATAAGATTCAGCAACATTGCTGGATTTCCAACCCCCATGGCGTTTTAAAGTTAAATCTACCCCTGCATTAACTAAAATAGTCGCAGATGACCTTCGGAAACAGTGGCCAGTATATAATTCAGGGTTCGGTGATTGCAAAAATTTCGCTATTTCTTTCGCCATGGTGCCAAATTTATTTATCCCCACAGGCTGTTTCGTACATTTGCTATTTTTGTAATTTGAAAAAAACGTGTTTCATTTGTGCATGGTCGAAGCTTCACATATTTTTTGTAAATTTGGTAGAATTCTCCTGTGACTGTGAAATTTCTAGGATCCTTGGTTTTAGTATCGAGTAATTTTATTAAAAGGGCCGAATAAAGATCTTCCATGTCATCAATTTTTAATTTTCGAAGTTCATCACAACGGCATGCCCCTGTAAGGCCAATAGCTAAAGCAGCCTGAAATCAAAACCAAACATTCATTTTCCGATAACAATTTAAAAATTTTCAATTCATACCTTTATCAGCAAATACTTTTCATCAGGCGCATCTTTTTAAAATTGTTGAATTTCTTCAGAAGTTAATGTTTTTGACTGTTTTGGAACATATTTTTCAGATTTGCGTTTTAAAAATGCACGTAGTTTTACGTATTTTGATATATCAACACAGTTTTTAATCATTGAGGTACTCCTATAAGCATCGAGTACTGAGACCATAATGTTGATGATTTCAATCTTCTTGACAACTCTTCAAAATAAACTAACAAGGTATTTTCGGAACAAGAATTTACCTTGGCTCTCATTTTCCAGTCCATAAAGTTTCTGTAAGCGATTTCATATTATTGCAAACATCTATTGCTTTCTGAATAATTTCTGGAGGTGTATTTTCCGACTCTAAATCTTCGTATTCCATTATATTCAATATTTAATGAATCTGAACTGTTTATATTATAACAAATAACAATAAAACTGTTTTCGTTGGGTAAGTTGACAGCAATAATTATGCAGTGCTTCGGTTTTGTTGTTATAGAAACGCTAACAATGGGCTACTTAGATATTGCACGCGAATCGTCGGCGTAGCGTTGTCAACGTGGAGAACGTGTCATATCCATCTGACATGTAACAATTCATGACTGACTTGTGTTATCGTGATAACAGTGAGAAATTATTTCTCACTGCGTGAGAAATCTTTCGTTTTGAACGTATGAAAGCGATGAGAGAAGTGGCACATTGTATAGCATCCGTAGAAAAACGTATATTCTTGTTCATTTCAGTTCAATGAATAAAAGCTGTCAGATTGACATTTATTATGTCATCCTTGCTAGCAAGATATATCCTTCATTGTTGTTTGCATGCGTGGTTGCCCATGTCGACGTGGTATTACCGGATCAAAAGGAAGGAACTATGTACTATCAGTGAGGCATCGATTTTATTGGTTCTCATATCGCAGGAGATGCGAGTTTCATTTATCGAGTGAAATTATCTTTATATGCCAAACCTTGTCTGAGTATACACAAATCATATATTTTCGGAATCTGATGCATGAAATGTTGCGTATATAGTGTGGATTTCAAGTGATTCTGCTGATTTTATATTTTTCACGACTTTCAGGGGTCTACCACTTTGAAAGTTTTGCTCTTCTTCGGGTAGATTTTTTTACGCAGATTGACTAGAAAATCACAAAGTAGACTGATTTTATCGTTCGAATTCGATAGGCGATTAGTGAATTTCTCAATCTTCAACCGTTCTTGAGTTGAAAATTCTGAACCACAATCCGAAACGGTACTAAATATACATTTGGAACTTTTTGATTTATCGTTAAAATCATATAAAATACTTGAGAAAATATTGTAATTTTTATAACTTTATTTTTGGTACTTTTTCTCACTTCTAGCTGATATTTCATAACTTCAACTAATTCTTATGTAT
This sequence comes from Chrysolina americana, assembly GCA_958502065.1. Taxonomy (NCBI): domain Eukaryota; kingdom Metazoa; phylum Arthropoda; class Insecta; order Coleoptera; family Chrysomelidae; genus Chrysolina; species Chrysolina americana. The sequence goes on along the minus strand of OY293413.1, from coordinate 93,393,633 downwards.
TGTGATACTATGTTCAAATTCATTTTATAAAATAGGCAATGCAATTATTAAATAAATAAATAATATATCATTGAAGTTCATTATTAAATTCCTCAGAAACTACCTACTCAATCGTACTCTTTGTAACCGTACCACCGTAACTACGTCTAATAGACAAGGAACTAGGTACCCATTAACCATCAACCCACAACCTCGATTATAAATGCAAACCCAATCAACATCCTCTAACGACCCGAATTATAGCAAGCCGGTATTCAAAACCAACAAGTGCATATAGAACGAACGGTTCGCCACAATGATCTGTCGGTATTTAGCGAAGCAAAAGCCGAGAGGAATCAACAGGTAGCTGAAATAATTATAGCCGCAATCAAATCCTGCTCTGCTCGAAGGCCGAATTCGCGCGATCGCACCCGAGCGAGCCTGGGAACGCGCCGAAACGATCGTCTCATATAATAAACCCCCACCACCATCGGGATGCTGAATTGTTTACGACGAAGGACCAACTTGTTCCCGCATATCTTTGCGAAGGCAATACCGAGACACGGTAGCGACAGCACGTCCTCGTACAGCGTAGTCTATGGTAGTAGTTCGAAGTGTCGAGACGATCTAGTGTGCGACGGTTTCCACTGTGATAAGTTATAATGGTAACTATGGCTTCGGTAGTTACGAGTACTAGCATGATTCAGCCTAGCAGTGTGTCGCCTAGTTCTAGTACTACTAGCGGGGAAACTCCCACAACCACGAGGAGATCCAGCGATAATAGAAGGGTAAGTAATCGGCCACCATGTGACAAAACTATACAAAAAATCCTTTGCTTCAGTCCTATGACTTTCTAGCAATCAAAATTTCCGAATCAGTTTATTTTAATTCAATTTCTACTTCATGAAGTTGCAATGCTATTAACAGAACCGAATGTCATCAAATCGTCATCAGATTGTTAAAACAAAACAAACTACTTCTCACAACCTCATTCTATTTGCTGTGGTGTACCACAGGGTTCAGTACTTGTTACGGTGCTTCTCCTATTATAGATCAATGATATATACGGCAAAATCAAATATATCAAGCAGTTTCACTTGCCGACGATACTACCACTCAATAGCATGGTAAGAATTAGGCTAACCTATTTCATACAATTTCTAGAGAATGGTTTGATTCAAATCTACTAACATTAAATGTATCTATAACGAATACTCTGTGCCTTCTAGGCAATGGTACTATTGAAAGTAAAGGAGCTACAAAATTTCTTGGACAGATTGATGCCACATTGAAATTCAATATTCACATCTCAAATTTTAGCAAAAACTTGGCATTGGGGTGCTACGCAATGCGAATTATTTGCAAAAATTTGGAATATACTGCTACGAAGTCAGCATGTTATGCATTTTTACACTATATCTTTGTCTATAAGAAAAACTTTTTCTTCCGATATGAAAGAATATTCTGATTATAGCAATACGAAAAATATTCATAACACAAGTGCTATTATTACGATTGGCGGCGATTCAATCAATCAAAATATAGAATAGAATAAAATAGAATAGAATAGAAATTTATTCGTGCAGTACATATATTAGTAGAATTTGCATATGTCAAAGTGTAATATTATAATACATAGTAATATAAATTGAAGTCGATGTAATAACATAATTCAGTGGAAATATACAACAAACAGATAAACAGCTCTTGGTATATCAAGAACGTAGACATGAAATACGCAAATATATAAGTACAGAATACTTATATATATTATTCTTTTATTGGACAGACAACGATTTTGTTAGACAGTCAAAATAATGTAACAGTCTTCCATTCCAGTCTTCAAGTAATGGATTTCAGTATTTGCGTCGTCTGTGAATCTTCATGACTTGAGGTCCTTCAGTTACTGCAATCGAGTTCTTCAAAGCACAGTCTTGTCTTTTAGTCAATGAAATTTGGCTTTCAGTCATTTCATTTTCCAAACTTGAGTATTTGAGACATTGATATGAAGTTTTGATTGTTTTTAGTCACAATCTTGAGTCTTTCAATCAATAAGATTTGTCTTTCACTCATTTTATTCTTAATTTTGAGTCTTTGAGTAACTTGGATTTGTTTTGGAGTGTTTTCAATCCCAATCTTGAGTCTTCAATCTTCTTAAATATTTTGAGTCTTGTACAGAGTTTAGCTAGATATCTCTAACAAGGAAAACATCTACTTCAAATCTTGTACTACTAGAAATTATTATGAGTCAATTTTCAGTTCTTCGCTTCAGTCTTTCAGTCATCGGCTAAGTCTTTCAGTCTTAGGCTTGATTGAGACATTGAGTCACTTGGATTTGCTTTGAGTCTTTTCACTTCCGATCTTGAGTCTAGAGTCTTTTAAGTATTTTGAGTCTTGTACATATTTACGCTAGATGTTTCCCCCTCGATGCTGATCCAAAAGCATTATATCACAAATTATTGAATAAAATTTGAATTGCCTAGCATCACACAACCAACTTCTTACTAAGTTTCAAGATATGTGTATTGAATTTCAATGTGATATCAATCTGATCGTCAAAAAATTCCGTAGTTTTCTCACTGTCTCTAGTGTCATTTCCGAGTAGCAGTATACAGGTAGATCGCAATAAAGGCACAGTATATTTCTGAGGCATTCAGTGATAATAAATTTGAATCAAACCATTCTTTAGAGGGATAAATGTCTCTAGAAATGGTTTGAAAAAAGTAGCCTCATTCTTGTTATGCCGTAGTAAAGTGAATCTTCCTGGTATATCAATATTGGACATGTCATTTATATATAATAAGAAGATCAGAGGGCCAAGTACTGAACCTTGAAGTACACCATAGGAAACTGGGTGGAGTTGCGAGTGACAGGCTGTTTTGACAATTTGATCGCGGTTTGATAGGTATGACTCGAACCACTTAAAAGCTGTCCTCTGAACCTAAATACTTCCATTCTTTGCAGCAATGTAATGTGATTGATACAAACAAATGCATTTAACAAACTATATTATTGTGTCTAAATGACAATCTACCAAAAAAATGCGAGATACTCCATAATCGAGCAGTTCTCTTATTTTTCCTACTGTTTATACTAATGAAGCCTAAATCTCAATACAACGAAGCTTTTGAAGCCAGTGCAGAAATATCCTCTTTGTCTAGTCGGCGATATTGCGCTCTATATCTCATTTACTTCTCGAAAACATCGTTGGCAATCTATCTCTTTCGCTTTTGTGTAAAATAAAAATGATATTCTCTTCTAATCATTACACCGTTGATAATTTCACTAGTTCGGTTCTGCCACTGCTCACTTACTGGATTTCTTTTTCTTGTGATTCGTTATTCTAACGAACTGTTAATCTTCCGAACTCACTGATAAAGAAAATATTGCCTGATACTAACAAATTCAAACAATCGGAAACCAACACCAATTCCTATTTTTTCTTTCTTTGTTCTATGTTCTTTGATGTATTTTCTTGGAACAATTTTCATTGTACTTTTTGTTATTTTCGTTTCCTGTATATTCACGAACAAACCTTCAAAGTCTTCGAGAGGCCTGTGCAAGCTAGGAATGACGGGAGCCTTACCTTTTAACGTGCGATCCCAAACACCTTGAAAGTACTTACAACAGGATTTTTTATTTCAGTAAAAAAACTTATCCTCTCCCCAATTTAGGCAGATATCAGACAGAAAACAACTACTTCTTTGGTTAATACTACGACGGACGTTGAATTAAATTTGAGATTTTATTTCATATAAAACTGAAGTTAACACAAATATAAAAGTGATCGTCTATACATTTGTCGCATATCTGCCTCTTTGAGGATTATTTTAGAAAATTCCCACAGATTTAGTCAAATTTATTTACTGAAGTTTTGCCCTATAAATTTTGATCATAGACGGGGAGTTAGTTGGCCATTTTAAAATATATGTACATGAGTGTTTATGAGGGAGTATTATCATTATTAGTATTATAAAGTGTTTTCGATTCACGTCTAGAAATTTGAGGAGATGATAATTGCAGAAATACGTTTTGTTAGCGCATGCGCTATTATCTCAGATGCGTCTGTCCAAAGGCAGCTCAATTGAAAATATCAACTGAGTCTATCTACTTCTTCTAACTTCCACTAGAATTCAATTGCCAATACGTGGAATCGAATTCCAAATTGCAAATTCTGAGTAATACTAATTTCGAGTTGTAAAGTCGGAATTATACTAATTCTGAGTTGCGAACTCGGAATTATACTAATTCTGGGATTCGAAGTCAAAATCAGGCTAATTCCGAGTTGCGAAGTCGGAATTATACTAATTCCGAGTTGCGAACTCGGAATTATACTAATTCTGAGTTAAGAAGTCAGAATTAGGCTAATTCCGAGTTGCAAAGTAGGAATTATATTTTTTTTGTGACCTTTCGACGCCTTCGTACAAGTCTCATTATTTTTATTTTTTCATATACTTACAGAAGCATAGATGATGTTATGAATTCTAATATAAGAGAGAACCTAATTGTGGGAATATATAGTTTTTTCGTGACTCTGTTTGTTTGAGATTGTATATGAACAGTTATCAACCATTTGAGTTGGGAGATCTGTTCAAATCTTAGTCTAACATGAGGTGTGTTATGTGACCATTTCATTTCAGAAATTCATCAGAAAGGTATACATTAAAAGTAGATAATTATTCTGAGTATGTGAATATTATTAAAAGTTTTCATGAATGAATAATTATCATTCACCATTTCCGACTTAAAACAAGAAATTACTATTAATTTCGAGTTAGAAAAAAAACCGCCTCGTAGCTAGTGCTCCAGTCAAAACAAATTTCAATATCGCCAACGAGCTGACCACACTCCATTCCAAAAATATTCTCTATATCTGCTGCAACGTCCAAATGTTCCCGTAGATGATATTTGATCACGGCAGTTCTGTTCTAAATTTAAAACAAAAGATCGCCGTCATTGGACGGTGGCCAACTCTGGCACGCGTCTGTGCGATGCCGACGTTGAGCAATATCATGTCTTTCCCACGGTTTCATTAACCGATTTCCTTTCTCTCTTTTCAGAGCAACAAGCCAATTATGGAGAAGAGGCGGAGAGCGAGGATAAATAACTGCCTGAATGAATTGAAAACACTTATCTTGGACGCGATGAAAAAAGACGTAAGTGTATACCCGGTGACCTTGAAGCTGTAGCCCAGCTACTATTTTGCTAAGCCGACAAATATACCTCTCGCAGTTTATTACTACTAGACCAGGAGCTGGTGACAGGTGACGTTCTCCCACTTTACACTGCATGCCTTTTTAACCCTAAAATATGAAAAATAGACGGTTTCCTGGCCGCCCCACGTGTGCACTTCATAAGGAAAAGCGCTATTCTTATTGTGGAGAATTTTCGTGTTATTTCGCGATATTATACTGCCTGCCGTTGTAATATACGAAAGTTCAAACAAATTAAAGCGCTACTAATTAATGGCATGCAATCCGCAGCGGCCGAAAGGGCTCAAAGGGTTACGACAAACTGAAAAAATTTAAAGGGAACTTCCGTGTTTTCAAATTGCATGCCGATGTGAATAATTAAAGTTTTATAGTAGCGAAGACACTCTGGAAAAATTGGCATGCGCCCCTCGTCTGACCAACGGTGGAAAATTTCCGGAAAACTCTGTAAAAATTTAATACAGGTCATGCGTGATTCCAAACTGCATGCCATCAGAAAGATACGTCATTTGTATAATTAATTAATAGTAGGTAATTTGGCATGCACACCAAGATTTTGCAAAACAAAGTCGTATACATTTTCACAGTGTTTTTTGCAACTTTCGTCATGGTAATGGTAATGGTAATTATGGATGGTGACTGATGTGCTGCGATCTATTGTGCCACATCGTCTTCTGCTATTTCAAGGTGCTCTCGTTTACAGCAGCCCCTCAAGCCCCAATCCCTTGAGGAATTTAAGGATTTTGAGGGGCTCTATTCGTGGTATTTCTCCCACAGTCAACTGGTGTGATCCCAGTCTTTTGTGATGTACAGCATAACACTCTATCAATATATGGTGTGGTGTTTCTGGATGTTCCCTACAGGTGCTGTCCTCCTCTAAGCCTAGCTTCCTTAGGTGTTCCTTTGAGTCTGCAGTGCCCCGTCAGAAATCCTGTGATTGTCTTTAGACTAGTTTTGCTGAGGTTAATTAGTGTCTTCGATCTTGCTCGGTTGAAGTTACCGAGGAGATCTTTGGCCTGCCTTAGCCCTGGAAGTCTTTGCCAGTGTGTTGCTCTCATTGCTTCTTCAGTTTTATTGAGTTCATCTTGAAAGTCCGCAAAATGGTTCTGGCCCGATCAGTGGCGTTGATACCCCTTTTCGTGCCAGGGTATCTGCTTGTTCATTGCCCTCTACTCCGACGTGCTCCGGCACCTAGAGGATGATCACCTTGTTGTTCCTGCCTAGATCATTAAGCTTTTCTAGGCATTCCCAAACCATCTTTTAGTTGATATTATATGTGCTCAACGCTTTGATGGCTGCTTGACTACCAGAGATGATTGCGATATCCTTGTTCCGGTATTTCCTGTCGAGGTTGAATTGAATGCACCTTTCCACTTGAAAAATACTGGGGAACTGGCCCATGGGTTCGGAGTATTTGGTGCGAGGCCCAAAGACTCCTGCTTCAGTTTCGTCGGGAGTTTGGACCCGTCCGTGAACCATGTTATGGTATTATTTCCCAGGGCTCGAATGGATTCTACGCTCCATCCAATCTTGGTATTTAATTCCGTTTGAAAGAATTTCTCGAAACAAAATTTCCTGGTAATTTCGTCAGTTGGGAGATCGGCAAGGTGTGCACTTTCGGTGGGGGTTGAGCCCCTTACGTTTTGTGCTGTCCCTTTGAGTCCGACTTTAGCCAACCTGAGGTTTGCTCCCCAAGCAGTTATCCTCACCATGATATGGAGAGGAGTGAGGTCCAGAATGACCTCTATTGCTGCTGTTGGAGTCGACCTCATTACTCCTGTTATACAAAGACATGCTAGTCTTTGCACTTTCTCCAGGATTTTCTTTATTGTGGCGAGTTCGGTTCTACCGTACCACACTACTGCTCCGTAGGTGATCATAGACCTCACTATCATGGTGTACATCCATCGCATTATTGATGGGTTACAGCCCCACGTTTTTCCTGCAATGTTCCTGCACACCATCAGTGATGATTTTGCCTTGTTCACGATATTTTCTACGTGTCTGTTCCAGATTAATTTTGAATATAGGGTAAGACCTAGGTACTTCACCTCTCGCTTCCATTCTAAGTCTGCTCCGTCGAGGCGAACAGCCTTTAGGTGCTTAAACTTTGTTCTTCTAGTGAATGGTACCACTGTGGTTTTTGATGAGTTAATTCTCAACCCCACAGAAAGGCACCATATTCTGGTAGTCTCTTGCTCCCTTTCTATGAGATCGCAGAGGGTTCTTTCGAATTTGACTTTGGCCACAATGACTTTGTCGTCAGATATCCAAGTCAAGTGACTCCGTTCCCGGTTAGAGTTCCGAGTTGTTCGTCTACTACGAGACTCCACATCAGAGGTGATAGTACCCCTCCTTGTTTGTGCTGATCCGAAAGCTGATATCGCCCACTTTCGTTTCAGCAGTTCTTGGGCCGTGATGGTCATGATGGTAGAGCGCTTGTCTCTTAACCTAAGGGTCATGGGTTCGATTGCCAGCATGATCATCGGTCTCGTGCATGGCATCACACGTTAAAAGGTAAGGGCTGCGTCTTTCATAGCTCGGACAAGTCTTTCGAAGACTTTTGAGGTTTGTACTCTTAAGGGTGTGCAGCTGGTTGACAGAAATAACAACAACAATGTTTTGTAGCCAGCATTTGGCACATCGACATCCACTGTTTTCGTCATGCATGCTTCTATTTTGCAGAATCCTGTTGTGCATGTCAAATTACCTACTATTAATTAATTGTGCCTACAAATGACGTATCTTCCTAAGGGCATGCAGTTTGGAATCACATAAAACCTGTATTGAATTTTTACAGAGTTTTCCGGAAACTTTCCACCGTTGGTCAAACGAGGGGCGCATGCCAATTTTTCCAGAGTGTTTTCGTTACTAAAACTTCAACTATTCACATCGGCATGCAATTTGTAAACACGGTAGTCCCCTTTAATTTTTTTCAGTTTTTCGTAACCCTTTGAGCCCTTTCGGCTGCTGCGAATGCATGCTATGAATTAGCGTTTCAGTTTGTTTGAACTTTCGTATATTACAACGGCTGGCAGTATAATATCGCGGAAGAACACGAAAATTCTCCACAAAATGAAAAGCGCTTTTCCTTATGAAGTGCACACGTTTGGAGGCCAGGAACCCGTATATTTTTCATAATTTAGGTTTGATTATCAAGCCTTAAAAAGGCATGCAGTGTAAAATGGGAGAACGTCAGCTGTCACTAGCTCCTAGTCTATACGAATACTTTGTACTTGCTTATTTCTAGTTTGTTAGAATCGCCAATCAACAATCAAATTTCAGTAAATTGTCGGTTCGAACAGGATCCGGTCGCGACCTTCCATTTGTTTACGCTAGTTAGGTACCTACGTTGCTTTTTACGATACTGCCATATTTCAGATTAGATAATCCAGTCCTATTTCGTGAAAGACCTTGTCGCTGACGCTATTTATGCTTTTTTTACTTCAAAACTGTCTACAAAACGCTTGATGTGCAACGAGCACAATTATAGTTTATCCAAACTCAGTTAAATATGACTTCATAATTCCCTATATAAAGAAAACAGTAGATCAGATTGAGTATATTCGTCGCCTAGAAATCAATCAGTAATGCGCTGACCGCCTGTTGCCTGTTGTTCGGCAGTCTGGCTTTATTTATGAAAAGAAGAACAGTAGCGTACCGTGTATAATATTTGTTAGGGTCAATTTATGCAACTTTGTCATTGTCATAGTCCTAATCACAATCAGTGAAATTGAAACTGTACATTCCAGTAGTAGCATTTATGCAATTTCCTTTGCTCTAGTCTAAAAAACAACAATTTAGACCAAAACTGTGATAATGATTGTGACTATGATAATGACAAGTTGGATAAATTGGCCCTTACTCTTCCTGTTGAAACAAGTGCAGTGAATTTTGTAAACCTATGTTTGTGAAATTTCCAGTGTCCAGTGTTTTTTTTTATTTAATATTTGTGTATTTAAATTTTGGATCGTTGTAGACGATACTTGAGGAAAAAAACTGTTGACATATGTTTCGCCAATACAATGGCTTCTTCAAGCAGAAGTATCCTGAGTTACTATTACAATATCCTTTTTTTATATTCCAAAAACTTTAATTATTTTGGGAACTCGCAGAAAATTATACTTTTGAACAAAAATTTTAAATACTACTTACATGTGAAAGGAAAAGTATTGCAATTGAACCTGTTTGAATGTTTGGAAATAAATAAAGAGAGAATTCCCAGAACTTAATGAACAATCATCAATATTTCCCTTCCAATTAATTTGTTTTGCTGTCATACTGGGTAAATGTAATTAATTATAGACAAACAATATTTGTTATCATAGAGTAATCCGAAAACAGGTATAAAAGTGTTCCAAATTAATTAATGGAATAGTAACTCAGTATACTTCTGCTTGTAGAATCCATTGTATTGGCAAAACATATGTCGCGGTTTTTTAAACAAAAGTGTGAGAATCAACATTAATATTTTAGTATGACCGTTTGTATATTTAGTGTTGCAACTTGGCATTTTGGAGACCATTCGAAGAACGTAAGAAACAATACTTAAAACCGGATGAACAATGGGAATTTAAAAACTTAGATTTTCATGTTCAGACCCAGACTGATCCTAACTATATAAAAATATCTTAAAAAGGAAATGAACGGTAAATGTGACAATGAAATTTTCTGAAGGATATATCATCTCACCAGTTTGGGGCATTCAACTATTTATAGAGTGGTTAAACATGGGAATGTTGTACCTAAATCATTCTTTTGAAAGAAAATGAAAAGATCAGAAATGATACAACGTTGATGAGTCAACAAACGGTTTTCTTCGAAGGCAAGTTTATGATTTCTATATAAACAAAACGATGTACCTAAGTACTTTGGAATCAATCAAAAACAAATTATCTGATTATCCTGAATATACATATAAGTCGCAGAAAACTCTATAGACCAGGAGATGATGTAACAAATGTACCAGTTTGGCGGTTCTTCAGGGGTCTAATATTACGGATAAACTAAAAAGAAAATGATGGTCAAAAAATTGAATACTCCCCAAAAAGCCACGAAGGAGGTATTACTACTTATAATTACAAATGAAAATTTTTAAAATAATATATTATTGATGAACTTTGTAAACATTCTGGTCATACGCTTCTGAAGTGACCTCCATATAATTGTATTTTTAACCCCATTGAGTTGGTTTGGGCATTTATAAAAATCAAATTGGGAAAATGCAATGTCCAAATTTAACGGAGAAGTAGTAGAAAACGTTAGGAGAAACTTAAGTGAGGAATATAAAGATCTTTGCACAGAATGCATTTTACACGTGATTTCAAAAGAACGTGAATATTTCCTTTTGCCATCCATTCACCAGTAATCATAAACCTGAGAGATTCGTCTGATTCGGAGGATTATGATGATTGAGTCTTGCCACGACTTTGATGTGTAAAAGATAGCCGTATCATCAAATGAATTAACAATGTTTTCTTATTATATTTTTAACGACTTGTTTTCGGTGTGTCAATAAGTTACGAGCAACATCCCGTACCCATAAACACGCAGTCCTTGAATTCCAGTCATTATAAAAACATTATATTCGCAAAATTCTTCGTTTTCGCTTTTAGCTGATCTATGATGAAATTTGTATTCAGCAATGCGCAATGTTATACCTAAGTAAGGGAAAATATCTCCGCCTATGGTCGGTAAGTACGTTCAAAGAGGCGAGCGGTGATTTATGGTAATTTATGCAACAGGCGGTCAGCGCATTACTGATTGGTTTCCACGCGGCGAACGGTTACACGTACTCAGTCTGGTCTACTGATTTCTTTATATCGGGAATTATGAAGTCATATTCGACTGAGTTTGGATACAACAAATTGCTTTATCATTAAACCTAGTTGTATCCATGTTCTGTTGTTTGTTGTTCTATAATTAACTTGTTATTTGCTAAGCTACTAAACGTTCTCTTGCCTAAAGATAGCGACTTTACGACTATATATGTCATTTCAGATTGCTAATCGTTCCACAAATACATCATAATATATTTATACCAATTGTTAAACCTGGCTTTGTGCGATTCTCATTATCTTGTATCATTGTCTTAGTTTGACTTCTATTCTATTTTGAGATAGTTACTATTTTCAGAACAATTCGTAAAATAAAAAAACACGTAAATGACGTAGTTGGGAACAAACAAATAATTTACTTTTCCACGCGTCGTATGTACTGCCATCTTAAGTATTTATTTTACATGACATTAGTGATAAAGCCGCAACGGGACTTTTTTTATAACGTATTCACTGTTTATCAGTTCATGTTTTCATGAAACAGGTACTTGTTATCGCATAGATAGGTATATTTTACAATACTTCCAAGAACACGATTCCGTCACAAATACGAAAGAAATATCCGATGAATAAATCCTTAAAGGTTATGACTAAGTAAGTTGTTATCGAAATTTTTTTGTAACTAGTAAACGTATGCAAATGCGTCGATATCAACAACACTAGTTTCCAACAAAGTATTCTGTAATAAGTGCAAGTAAAATAATCTACAACAGTTTTCGTTCGTTCTTAACACTCAGTATATTTGGTGAGTAGGGCATGATTACTATTTGAGAGTGACCTTGTGGACATTGTCCTAATTGTATCGACATTTTCGTCACTTCAGAAGTAGCAAATACCTTCAAAACGATAGAACAAAACTATTCAAACGAAGTTCTTATGAATAATTTGTTAAAATTATTAGCGGGACATGTTGAAAGTTCAATGAAATGTTTCCGAATCTACCGCCAATGAACCTCAAGAAATTTATGAGAGTTTCGACTTCAATATGTTTGGATGAACTTTGAAAAAGCACCAAAAATTTTGAAAGTGGAAATATCTAACTGGTAGAGATATGATACACATAGAAAGAAGGCTAATTTCATCAGCTTTCCGGATTTTCAATAATATACAGGGTGTTCCATTTAGATTATTCAACTTTCTGTAATTTTTTCGAGCAAACGAAAATACTGTTTTTTTTTCACCACCCTGAGTTGAAGTAACGGAGATTAGGCTAAGGAAGCCTTCAAGTATATCTAACTTGAAACCAAATTTCGATGCCCCAGTTTTTCTCAACTCAAGATATCAGCATTTTTGGAGGTCGTGATTTCCGAGGAAAGAAAACACAACAGAGAAGTTGATGCATAGATTCGAACGTAAATATGAAAAGTTCCACGAAACCGTTCAAATATAAATATCAATTGCCCTTTAATTGACCGGCTGTGAAGAATATTTCAAATATCTCAACTAAATTGTAGATTTTGATACCATCTGTTATTTCAGTTGTCCCTATTAATCAATTCTTCGTAGACTAATCTAAAGTACATTAACATGCAATAGTTCTTTTCTAGCTTCACTAGTTTCCCTCTAACTGATTAATATCTGTTTACCTGACCCCATCCTACCTGATTAAGCTGTACACAGAACTGGACTTAATCACTACCCTGTCCTTGTTTAAACTATCATTATGGACTAGTGATCAATTATGAAGAGAAGAATAATTACAAAAATTACCCAATTATATTTACCCTTGTAGAGTTGAGCCGTTTTTTCAGTTTTTGGTTAGATCGCTCCCAATCTATTGAGTTGTAATTTTTGCTGTTTCTCTAACTCTGTTTTTTTTCTATTTAGTATAACCCCCCTGCTATGTTTAGGTCCTCAGCCTCATATAGGTACTAAGCATTTAATTCCGTATTGTTTCATTTTGCTTACTACACCTTGCTGCCTTATTTCTAGGATACTTTTTATTATTACTCCTACTCTGAAATCTTGAATAGCTCCAATATCGCTATCAACATTTTCTTTTGAATTTTTTATGTCGTCCCCGTCCATTTGCATATTTTCATCGTATTTGATTTTAGTGTTTTTCATGTTTTATTGGCGTTTATTACTTTTTCTCGTATTGGTCTTCTCTCCCCAATTTTAGTTATAGCCACTCCTAGATTTTTACCAGTTCGTCTATTTGTTCCTTCCCTTATCTCAATATTTTTGTTTTTTCTTGGTTGATTCTCATTATTTCTCCTTGTTCCATACTTTCTTTTACCATTACTTTTCTGTTCTTGGTATTCATAGCTATTTCATCACGGTACGCAATATTTTTCCATCCTCTTGTCATAGGATATATTTTGTTAATTCTTCTTACAACTTGAGATTTAGAAAGATAACATTATTGATAGAGACCTCTCCTGATTTACTCCTTTATAGATTGTGAATACCTCTGTGCCTTTCTTTGGGGTTCTTATTGTCATCATATCTGTTTTAATCGTCATCAATATCAGCTTCCTCAGTTTCCTCAGTTCCTCAGACTGATTACATAACTCGTGAAACTTCTGCAACATTTTCCCTAAAAATTATTTCTTGTTTCATTCCCAACTAATCGAGTTTTTTCTTTACAGCCAGCAAGACATTCGAAACTGGAAAAAGCCGACATTTTGGAAATGACCGTCAAGCATCTCCAAAATCTACAGAGACAGCAGATAGCAATGTCAGCTGCTGCCGATCCTTCCGTACTCAATAAATTCCGAGCAGGATTCAGCGAATGTGCCACAGAAGTCGGGCGATATCCTGGACTCGATCCCATGGTGCGACGAAGGCTTCTGCAACACCTCGCCAACTGCCTGTCTCAAGGTTCCAAAGCACAGGAAGTGCCCCAAGTCCAAGTGCACATCCTCCCTAACAATCAGAAGTCAGTAGAGCAGCAAGTTCCACAAAGCAGCGGCATCATTTTGAGTAATGGAAATGGTACCGGGGTGCAACTGGTTCCCACAAGGTTACCAAACGGTGATATCGCCCTTATACTCCCCGCTTCATCACATTCTCAGCAACAAGCTGTGAACTCACCAATACCTCTGCTGGTGCCCATAGTACCAGAAAGGACTCCCTCTGTAGCGTCAGCAACGAGTACCTCTTCAAATTATTCCCCCAGTCATAGTCCAGAACCCATGGACACCATGTATAGCCAGCCGAAACCTCTATCTTTGGTTGTGAGAAAACCCGTGGAACCCATAGAGGAAAAGCCTTGGAGGCCTTGGTGAAACTACGTAAAGTCTACCAGAATGTGATTGCTTGTTTTGTGATAATCTACTTAGTGGAAATAACGGAGAAATCGAGATATAAAAAAATCAGTATTAATTTATACCTATATTGCGAATAATTTGATTTAGGTTCCTTTCATTTTGTCATATTCTCAGAGTTATGTAGTTCTGGTCGCTGTTCTTGAACTAGGGAAGAGAATTGATGGTTTAAAAAACAACATGCTTGCCTAGAAAAGTCATTTTTTAACGATCAAATGAGTAATTACTTTTCGTCAACTATGAAATTAATCTTTTTCTTACGAGAGACCAGGAACCAGAACACTCAAAAGAATATATTTTATTTGATAGTTTTATTGTGATTTGAAAATACCTAGTATATGTATATTTGAAATGTGTAAATACTATATATAGTTGATACAATTATTATTATGTAGAAATAACGTGCCTTATAAACAGCAAGATCATCAATGTCTTCCAATACAGTTGGTGTTTCATATATTTAATATGTTCATAAGGAGAAATATATATTTGTAAATTATACCATTATTTTGAAAATAAAGTTGTTTTCTTCAAGGTGGCATTTTCACGGTTCAGGTATTGATGAGTTGATAAATCCATGCTAATTTTATTTACGCGTTTGAAGCATGACTCACTCGCATACTTTTACGTTAATGATTAATTTGATGGATTGTTTTTGCAATAAATTAACTGAATCTAGTTTGATTTATGACACATGTTCTAGGAACACATGTTAACAAATACTGATAGAGAAAATAGTACCATTTTCAATCATGTACTTGCACTTTACTGTTTGGAAACTCTTTTTAATTTTCTGGTTCCTATGAAAAGAAAAATCCCAGTAATGTACAAAGAAAATGGTGACAGCAGTCGAGAAAGTAGGTAGTAGGACTTGGTGTTGTTGAAAATCCACCAAATATTTTGAGCAACAAAAATAATTTTCATGTAGTTAAGGTGAACGTTTAATAGCATGCATTCTTACTACCAGTTTCATCTTGGATTGATAACACTTAAAGAACTCGAATTTTCACAAAAACACGAAAAAATTAAGAACAAAACCCAGAAGGTATTTTGGTATTGGAATTGGTATTGGTAAGTATGGATGGTGACTGATGCGCTGCGACCTGATTAGATCTATTGTGCCCCATTTTCTTGAGGAATTTGAAGGGTCTATTCGTGGTATTTCTCCCACAGTCAGCTGGTATGATCCCAGTATCTTCAATCTTTGGTGATCTCAGCATAACACTCCATCAATATTTGGTGTGGTGTTTCTGGATGTTCCCTACAGAATCTGCAGGTGCTGTCCTTCTTTAAGCCTAGCTACCTTAGGTGTTCTTTGAGCCTGCAGTGCCCCGTCAGAAATCCCATGATTGCCTTTAGACTAGTTTCGCTGAGGTTAATCAGTGTCTTCGATCTTGCTCAGTTGTGGAAGTCTTTGCCAGTATATTGCTCTCATTGCTTCTTCAGTTTTATTGAGTTCTTCTTGGAAGTAAGATTTTCTAGCCCGATCAGTGGCGTTGATGCCTCTTTTCGTGCCAGGGTGTCTGCTTGTTCATTGTCCTCCACTCCGACGTGCCCCGGTACCCAGAAGAGGATCACCTTGTTGTTCCTGCCTAGATCATTAAGCTTTTCTAGGCATTCCCAAACCATCTTTTAGTTGATATTATCTGTGCTCAACGCTTTGATGGCTGCTTGACTACCGGAGAGGATTGCGATATCCTTGTTCCGGTATTTCCTGTCGTAGTTGAATTGAATGCACCTTTCTATGGCGTGAATTTCCGCTTGAAAGATACTGGGGAACTGACCCATGGGTTCAACCCAAAAGGTACAGACAGCACGGATACAAATGAGAGTTTCCATAATTCTACTGTAACTTCCAGCACTTATATTCTAGTAACTTCTGGAGAGTTCCACCCACCACATCCCCTCACTGGTGGTCAAACTTTCTAGAATTTCACTCGAGTGTTTCGTCAGTAACGTTCTATATTTTAATCTTAGGATCCCGATTTCAATTTCAAGATTACTTGAATGAATTGAATTAGGAATATGCAGTTCGACTCCACTCGATAAAAAAATTGCAAAAAAGACATTGTTACTTTTTATGTTTATGTCTATAGAATAATGCAACATCTGAATGTGGTTAATTTTTTAAATAAGAATCAGCATATGTGTTCAGAATGATAAGATCATTGAAACTGCGTCATGTCATTCTCAGTTAGGTTCATCGACAACAATAAGTTTGTAATCTCTTCCATATTGGATCATCACTTTCTATGAAGTGTGTTATCACATAGTGGCCATCAAGCTATCATGTCATGGTATTCCTATCAACATTGTTGACTGGTTTGCCACGGCAAATAATAATAATATCCGTCCTCTACCCGCATGGGCTATGCCTTTGGGTACATTCTATGAGTGTTTATTAGATGGTATCATTATTTCATATGGCAAATCAAAAAATGATAGTGAGATGCAACAATTGTTTCCAAGAATCTCTGACCCATTCTTCTACCACAATAATAATAAGGTTTGCTGACGATACGATGATCACAATGTCAGAAGACAATTAGAAGGCCTATAGACAAATCAATGATCCTCTACTTCAATCAAAAGAATTAAACGTAGAAAATCTCCTTGAACGATTTAATTATCGAAAGTTTTAATTTTTCATTTTTCAGAAAATGGCAATCGTCTCTCAAATGTATCTCATGAATCATACAACGAAAATAAATTTCGACGACGAATTGACAACACTTCAGATGATTTTCAGTCAAGAAAAATGCATCTATCCACAAAATCAACATTTTGTGAGTGAAATTACTCTCCAAGTGTCAGAACCCTTTGACTGTACGTGATATATCAACGCAGAGTCAGATATAAATTCTCATCTATGATCGCCAATCCACTTGAAAATATGCGTTTGAACAATATGATTCGTGTATCTGTGACCACAAAATAATATGAAATTAAATTTATCATTATGATAATATTCAGCCAGGAAAGAAATCTCATAAGTTTGCCCCAGTTATGTCATAGTAGATTATTCATTATTATTAATTTTGTTGCCATGGTTACTGAAACTGATAACTTTTCAAAGCGTCGCAATAATTCCTCATCCCCATTGTCATTCCGTTATATTGCGATGTTTGGCAACCCTGTGCATCTTTCGTGTACCATGCCTGTGTCTACAACGCCAAACGCCACACACAGACCACACTTTATAGATATATTTCGTCTATATTTCCAGGAGTAAAAGAGGAAACGTAGGTACTTATTTATAATAAGCAGTTGTTGTTGCAGTAGTGTCTCTTTGTTCACTAATTATGCTGGACCACGCTGTATAACAATAAATTGTAAAATTATTACGTCGATTCTTCCGTTTATAATGTTTCACTGATTCCATCACAATTATTATCATCTCAAAATATATCGCGTACCAGATAAGTTTGGTGTATTTTAATCTCATAGATATGAGTAGTAATAGTTACGGTCGGTCCTTCAAAAAACACAAAGAAACTACAAACAAACAATTCTTATCTGACTCAATGGGTTGAAATGACATTTTTCGGTAAACATTTTAAAATAATGGAAGGATATATTCATCAAATCTAGATGTTATTGACACCACATACAATAAATGAGGTTTAGAGTAAGTGCATTCTCACTGTCTTGTATCATAGGGAAGAAGGATAGAAGTATCTTTAGAAGAATGACTAGGTACGGCTTTTCACATCTCAAACTGAGTCTTCTTAGGTCAATCAATAGAAGAAAAAAAATTACATGTAGTTTAATTGTGTCTAATGTGTATTTTTCAACATTCACCGATTTAATGAATATGTTCATATTAAAATTCTGTAAACGGCATCTGGAAAGAAATCAAAACCTGCAATTTGTTTATTTTGGATTTTCACCTGAAAGTTCTGAAGTGTGTTGGATAGATAGGTCACTGATAGATGCTCCAAATGATTTAAAATATATGATTTGCTTATGCTCAGATACAAGGTTTGGCAAATAAGAGGAGTGGAACGTCAGAAATTTCACGGAAAAAATTGGGAGAAATTACTCCTTTCAACTCCATATAAACTTTTCAACTTTAGAGCGGTTTAAGATAGAACAATTCTACGAAAACCAGTAAATTCAGAAGGATGAATTTAGTTAATCTATGAATTTTGAGTCAATGGAAGTGGAAAAAAACTCAAAAAATCGAAAAAAATACCCTAGAACACACAGATACAAGGTTTGGCATATAAAAGGAGTAAAACGTCAAGAATTCCACAGATAGAACAGAAGGAAAATGAGTCCTTCCAACTCCAAATGAACTTTTCAACTTGAGAACTATGCGAACGCCAATCGATTCAGAATTATGAAATTAGGATATTCTGTGAATTTCGAGTCAATCGACGTAAAGTTAAAATTATTCAAAAAATCAGAAAAATCCAAAGGGGTAGTAGACCCCTAAAAATCAAGAAAATACAAAATCATCAGATCCACTTGAAATTCGCAGTATATACGCAAAATTTCATGCTTATTTTGAAAATATATGTTTTGTGTACGCCCAGATACAAGGTTTGACATGTAAAAGGGATAAAACGTCTGGAATTTCACAGACAGAATTAGAGAAGAAGGAGGGAAATTCAACTCCAGATGAAATTTTCAAGTTGAGAACGGGTAGAGCTATAGCAATTCTGAAGTGAATTTCGAGTCAATAGACCTAAAATGATAATTATTCGAAATTGGAAATGTACCTACTCCTAAAAATCAAGAAAATATAAACTCGTCAGATCCTCTTGTAAATCGCAATATACAGTGTGTCCCGCTTTTCATGAATACACCCTAATATCTCAGTTATTAATAATGCGATTTTCTTGAAATTTTGTTGGTGATTATGTTAGGTAAATGAAGTATTTTGGCATAGTGAACATTTTCAACGACCATAGGCGTGCGGTGTGGGGGGTAAAAAAAAGCTGTTTTTTGGGAAAAGGATATTAGGGCTCATTTCAGATAACTTTTTTTATCAGAATTAGAATCAGCATCCCCAAAAACCCCCCAATTCATATTTTCGAAATCTCAAGAGCTGATTTGAGGAGAAACAAAAAATATATTCACTTTTTTCGTCTCGGAATCAGCATCCCCAAAAACCCTTTAATTCATATTTTCAACATCTCAAGAGCTGATTTGAATAAAAAATTATTCAACTCTTTTTTCAATAAGTCCTTGTAAGCAAAATTCAAACCGTCTTTCAAAATATCCATTTAACACGGTATGTGGAAATTTTGGTTTAAATGCCCTAATCCTGTTGCGTTTCAAACATCTCTATACTTTGTTTTTCGTTGAATTCATTGTCCTCGCAACTGCCCTTACAGTACCAATTGGGTTGTTTCGAAATTCGAAATGTTCGTCGTCTGGATAGTGTCTTTGATTTAAATTGTACCTCCCTGGTCTTGTCTTGAAAACCGCTCTAGTCTTTGCGAACAATCTGTTGATTTTGGCGTGAGAAATTGGTTCTCGATCATGATGCCTTCCATTGAATATTCCAGCAACCTGACGCGTAGATCTTTCATTATTGCCAAATAATCGGATAATCTCCACTTCTTCTCCAAGAATATTTTAGACAATTTTTTTTATCAGATTTGGAATCAGTGACCGCAAATACCCCTCAATTCATATTTTCGCTGATTTGATTAGAAAACAAAATTAAATTCACTTTTTTTCAATAGATTGTTTATTTCTAACTTTTTATTTCAAATGCCCTAATCCTATATTAAATTTCAAACACCTTCGTTTCCTTATATTCTGTATCGTTTGCAACTGCCCTTATACTACAATTTAGGTATTTCCGAAGATACGCACACTTTGTTACCGTTGGCTTGCCGATTTGAGTTTTCATGCAAATTAATGAAAGAGTGCTTTGAATCTAAAGTTTTTGTTTGACATCGGCAATCAGTACGAAATGTCAATAAGTCAAGCAGTGTTACGTAACTGTTAATAAGATGGCACACAACCGAAGAGTAGTTCTTACAATTGGAGAAAAAGTAGAGATTATCCGCTTATTTGGTAATAATGAAAGATCTACGCGTCCAGTTGCTGGAATTGGAAGGCATCATGATCGAGAACCAATTTCTCACGATACCGTTGCCAAAATCAACAGATTGTTCGGAAGGACTGGATCGATTTTCAAAATAAGACCAGGGAGGTACAATTTAAATCAAAGACTCTATCCAGACGACGAACGTATCTTAGCAGAATTTCGAAACAACCCAAATGGTACTGTAAGGGCAGTTGCGAGGACAATGAATTTAACGAAAAACAAGGTATGGAGATGTTTGAAACGCAACAGGATTAGGGCATTTAAACCAAAATTTCTACATACTCTGTTAAATGGTGATTTTGAACGACGGTTTGAATTTTGCTTATGGTTACAGACTTTTTCTGAAGAACATGATGTTTACTGACGAGGCAACGTTTACAACAAACGGTGTGGTGTCTAGTCAAAATTGTAGGTTTTGGGCTGAAAATCCGAATTGGGTAATTCATTGTAAAAACCAATACAGTAAAAAAGTTAACGTGTGGTGTGGCATATTCAACGAACGGATTGTTGGCCCTTATTTCCTGGATAACCTGACCGGACAAAATTTTCTAAATTTTTTACAAAATCGTCTCTATGATTTTCTCATGGAATTGCCATTAGCACAAAGACAAAACTTAATATTTCAATTAGATGGGGCCCCCGCACACAATTCTGGGATAGTTCGGAACTTTTTAAATGCAATTTTCCCTATGAAGTGGATAGGTAGAAATTCTCCTTTGGAACCATGGCCCCTAGATCGCCAGATATTACCCCTTGTGACTTTTTTCTGTGGGGGCATTTGAAGAATAAAGTGTATGCTACTCAGCCGCGTAATAGAGAGGAACTTTGCTTTGCAATTAGGCAAGCGTGTCAGGAAATAACTCCCCAAATTTTAAGAACAGTGAATGTACGTTTGAGAAGAATTGCTGAAAAGTGTATTGTTTCAGAAGGTAGTTATGATGAAAACACAAGAATCTAAAATAAAGTAATTCGTAATTTTGTTACCACTGTTACAAATAAAGAACTTATTAAAAAAAGACTTAAACTTTTTTTTTTGTTCAAATCAGCTCTTGAGATGTTGAAAATATGAACTAAAGGGTTTTTGGGGATGCTGATTCCGAATCTGATAAGAAAAGTTGTCTTGAATAAGCATTAATATTCATTTCTCAAAAAATGCCTTTTTTCTCTCCCCAACTTCGCACGCCAATGGTGAATGAATATGAACACTATGCCAAATGCTTCATTTTTCTAACATAAAATCACCACCAAAATCTCAAGAAAATTGCTAATAACAGATATTCGGGTGCATTGACGAAAAAAGTGAATTTTTTTTTATCTCCTCAAATCAGCTCTTGAGATTTCGAAAATATGGTTTGGTGGGTTTTTGGGGATGCTGATTCTAATTCTGATAAAAAAGGTATCTAAAATGAGCCCTAATATCCTTTTCCCAAAAAACAGCTTTTTTTTACCCCCCTACACCGCACGCCTATGGTCGATGAAAATGTTCACTATGCCAAAATTTTCATTTACCTAACATATAATCACCACCAAAATTTCAAGAAAATCGGATTATTAATATCTGAGATAGGGTGTATTCATGAAAAGCGGGACACACTGTATATACGTAAAATTTCAGGTTATTTTGAACATATATGATTTGTGTATGCTGAGATCTAAGGATTGGCATATAAAAGGAGTAGAAAGTCAGGAATTTCAGAGAAACATTTTTCAACTCGAGAACAGTTGAAGATAGAGCAATTCTGCGAACGCCTATCGATTCAGGATGATGAAATCGGGATACAATCGAATTAAAAAAATACTCAAAAAATCTGAAGAGTCCAAACCGAAAAACTGATAAAAAATACTGGTTGCCATTTGAAAAACGAAGTTGGGACTTCCCCAGAGAAAACTGGCAAGTGCCATCTTTTTCATTAGGTAGAGCTTAGAAAATAGTGCATCAGTTTGCTGATACAATCATCCATCTATCGTAATGGAAATACGGAAGACCGACCCTTTTTTGCAGGACCCTGTATATGACAGAGGGCAAGTAATAATCAGGATTATAATTTTCAAGCGATACCTGTGATATCCCTGGAAGCAGAAATGACGTCAATATACCAATAATTATTGCGGTATTATTTTTTTACCACGTTCCGTTCTCTCATATTATACAATAAATTCGGAGTCATGCCATTGAAATTGTATACACGTGTGTCTCTACTGCGTGTTATCCAGTAGTTCCGCCGTAACATGTTTGTTTAGATTAGACACACGCTTCTATAATGAAAACCTTTACGTGCTCTTGTTTTATATGTTTTATAGGCTTCACAGCATGAAAGTTGATAAGGTTCCAGTAAAAATCTATTGAATATTGAGGAAGTGGTTACTAGAAACGAACAATAGTAAATTACCATATGAAACTGCGAATGCCTGCTGCTGCAAGTTGACGCTTCAAAATTGAAGACAACAGAACAGGAAATAAGTTAGTGTTTTACTCTTTTCACTCACTGTCATCAACGTTATGGGCATTTTGGGACGTAAAGTTCATTAATTCCATTTGACGAGAACATTATTTCGGGAGCTGATAAAATGAGAGTCTGTTGTCCCTTACTTACCTACCAACACAAAACTCAAGGCTGATAACAAAAAATACCTCAAGCTGAATATTGAAGGTGTCAGCGTTACTAAACCAAAGAAAGTAGCAGTATGCCTTGCTTCTTGTGTCTTTCAAAACAGTCAAAGGAAATCAGACGAAAAATAAAAACTCAACAGAATGTACTTACTACACCGATAAAAAATATCGGACAGGGCATTTATTTTCAAAATGTTAGTGGCGAAGAAATAATGTCTATTATTTCCAATCTCAAAAATAAAGAAAGACGAACGAGAGATGATATAATAGCCTACATAAGTACTTGTTCATTTCATACAGGTGTATCTCCATTATCCTACTTGAAACTGAGCAAAATTTTACTTATATAGTACAGTGTTTTTCAATATTATTCACAGTATGGGAACCATTTTTATTATCAATTACAAAAATTCTTGATAGGGTGTTGTTTCTGAGGACTGCAGCAAAACTGTGACAATACCCTGTACCACGAAACGAAATCTATAAGATCTAATCCCACTTTCTTTCAATAGCAAGGATATTCCATTTGCAGCAGAAGTGAAATATCCAGGAATCACCCTTGATAAAAAACTCATATAGAACGATCATTTGGAAAAAGTTCTCCCAAAGCCAGAATGTCCTTATGGATTTGTAGGAGGATTAGTAGGAAAAATTGGGGCCTAGGTCCCAAACAAATCCACCGGAACACCTGGACAGCAAGGAAAGTAAGTATTTACCTTCTGGCAAAACCTACCAGAATCGGCTCATTCCAAGGCGTTATTCCTCGAATAATTTGACCAAAACATTGTTAGACTTCAGCAGGGATGACCTGCGATGTCTAACAGGCCTACTCACAGGCCACTATCGTTTGAATCATTACATGAGAAAAACTATCGGAGGACCCGACATGTCGTTTCTGTCTTTTTGGCTAGCAGATACCAAGGAAACCTCCTTATTAAAGATCATCGACCTTCAGTTCTATGTCTTCAGTTTTTGGGTGTAGACTACGGGAACCTCGTTATTCGAAATCAGAGGCATCCACTGAGTACGTGAATTTGGTGAAATTTTTAGTCGAGATCAGATTCTCTGATGAATAGTGTCTCTGTGAATTTGGGGGATTTAAGACCAAGGAAATCTCGTTATTCAAGATAATTGTTATACTGTCTGTAAATTTGGTGAAATTTGCAGTACCTCAATATTTTTGTTAGGTGGAGACCGCGATGACCTCGTTATTTCAGCTCAGTGGCCTATGCCGAGACCGCCTGCGAACTTTATGAAATTTGCAGCGCCACCTAGTTTTCCTTCTCATTATTCACAATATAAATGTTCCCTGCTGAGACATATCTGCGAACATCGAGAGATTTTCGGGTCATTTCAATTTGTTTTGGGAGACTTTTTTTCTTCTAATTTGATATTTCATCCTTCCAATAATTCCTGTTCCTTCTGATTTGCTGTAGTTGTGATTTTTTGGTATTGCTTGTGTTACTACTCATAGCTCTAGAATCATATTGCTCTAATCCTCAATTTTTATTTGAATTTGTCAATATTTTCCTTTGAAACAACTCTACCATCAATGACTGATGACTGCAATAAAATATTTTGATACTAAAGTGAGTCAGTCCTATTCCAGAACCCGATATTATTATTAAATGCATATTAGTGCTATGCTTGTTTTTTATTATCATGTCATGAATGAATAAAACTGTGACCCAACCCATTCGCAAACTGCTGAACTGACTCAATTGGTAAAAAGCGACAGTTTCTCATGGCTTTGATAGTTTTTGGTACATTGCCACCAAATTCTCAGTTTCAGTAGTTTTTCTCAACATCGATTTGAATAGACTTGCTTTACGTTAAATTATCAATTATTATTTCAATTGTTTTAAAACAACAATTTTTAAATAACAGAAAAACGTTCATTTTGTCGATTTGTTGATTGCTGAAATGAAATGTCATAAGTTTTTTGAGAAAAATCATTCCTGATATATCCAACAAGCACTTTACTATGTTCCAAATGCATTTGCCTTCACTCTTGAATAATTCAATGAAATTTAAAGAAATAATTGACAGTTTTCAATGGTTTTGTCAATCATTACATTGCTGAGGTCATCCTTGAAAACAAACGGAGTTTTTAAATCAATCCCATCCAACAAAATTTGTAATTCATTAAAAAAATTGAAAAATATTGATTATTATAGAATTTCTCGAATAATTCAAGTTTTTCTAACCTTCACATTATTTAATATGCTCCAACAAATATCTTGCTGAAAAATTTCATCCATGTTACTTATTTTCCTAACAATTTATAACTTTAGAGATTTTAAGTTTTTTCATTTGTCGCGAAGGCACGTTGGATGTCAATGTATAAAAAAGATCAAGTTATTCCAATTATTTTTTGATTTCAGTGCGCTGATTTTAGGTCTCAATCTAGAAATATAATCTTGTCAAGATTTTTGAAGTAAACTGAAATGGACTGCATACCTTCTCTGACCATGAATAAAAGAGGCTAATTGAAGGCTCAAATTCATCAGGTAGGAAATTATCTTTTTCACCCGACATAATTTTTAACTGGAATATGCTTATCGACTGATGTTATAATTTCATAAATATAAACGGTGTTGGGCCTGTATAAATACTTGAATTATTTAAATATCTGACTGAATATTTATAATTCAAATGAAATTAGGCATTCGTATACCTATAAATGAACTGATTTTAATATAGTTATAATTTTCAATATCTTCATTAATCCCAGCATTGTATACTTATTAGCATTAAGGAATAATTATTAAAAAATAACACCTGCGCCTTGCCGTTTTTGGTTTAATAAATTGTTTACACTCAGATTTAATGTGCAGCTAAAATATTTGTGTCGGCGTTCAGTAACCTTTATTCAGTCTGGACATTCTGTTTCTAAATAAGGCTCCCATTAAATATTTGGACCTGTTTCGCCCGCATTGATGGCATGTCATTAATATCCACCCCTTCTTGTCCCATCTCAGACGCCTCGAGCCGTCTAATTACCATAATCAACTCAGTAGGCATTCCAATGAAATATCATCTTTCTCTCACCATTATTTACTTATTATTCAATGGAATGGACAGAATTTTCAAAAGAAATTTGCTTGAAGATAGCCCGTCATTTTTCGTATTTAGGAAGGGATAGCTCACAGAACTCATATTTGTGGGATAGCTGCAATAGTTCAAAACAGAAATTGAAATTTTTTTCCCACTGGGATATTAGCTTATATCGTCATATAGTTACGATTTCAATAAAGAGGGTCATTACTCTCTTGGGACATTATAGATTCTATAATTCCCTCTAGCGTTCACTAGTAACAATAAAATAAGAAAAGCTAATATACAGTGTGTCTCACTTTTCATGGAAGCGCCCCCGTATCTTCCGTAATTATCGAGGTAGAATTATGAAACTTGTAGGACTGATGAAAATGCTGGAAATGAATCTACCGGCTCAATGGTATTGGCCTAAGTGATACACACTGCCCGCCATTCGCGATGCAATAACCCATTTTTGCGGTAAATCATACTAGGGGCAAAATAGCCTTAAAATTCTTTCAGATTCGTGATCAGGACCCCCAAATTACTACAGATACACTTTTTTCCTGAAAAAATTTCCTCCTGAAACATTCAAATTTGTCTCACTTTTCATGGAAGCACCCCCGTTACTTCCGTAATTATCGAGGTAGAATTATGAAACTTGTAGGACTGATGAAAATGCTGGAAATGCATCTACCGGCTCAATGGTGTTGGCCTAAGTGATACACGCTGCCCGCCATTCGCGATGCAACAACCCATTTTTACAGTAAGTCATTCTAGGGGGCAAAATTGATTTATTTCTAAGACAAATTTCAATTTTTCTAGGAAAAAGGTGTATTTGTTGAAATTTGGGGTCCTGATCACGAATATGAAAGAATTTTTAGCTTATTTTGCCCCTAGTATGATTTACCGTAAAAATGGGTTGTTCCATCACGAATGGCGGGCAGTGTATATCACTTAGGCCAACACCATTCAGCCGGTAGATGCATTTCCAGAATTTTCATTTTCATTACGGAAGTAACGGGGGTGCTTCCATGAACAGTGAGACACACTGTATACGTATATATATTTACGAAATGAAAACTGAACCATATTTTGTTTACTCACGTCATTACAAATAATAAATTTACAATTTTGAAATGTGCCCTGAAAAGTACTTCCGCCAATGGTAACAATTTCTTATTTTGTATAGCTGAAGCTTCTGTTCACTACTGTAGATGTACCTGCCTCTTCTAATGGCAAAGTAGACACCCTATAGTTCAGTCGACAGGTTGAAAAAAGTGGGGTTAGGTGGAAAAAGGTCGGAAGTTAATGAAACTTCAGGAGGTTCTTCAGGGATAGTTAATCAACATTTTCTCAAGTTTTGGACCTCGAGAACCCTGTGCGAAAAAAGTAGGGGGGAAAAACTGCAGAATTATTGACCTCTCTCCGGTTTTTCCTCGATTACTTCTTTCTCTTACGTCCTACGGAAAAAACATATCGATACTTTTTTGTAGAGCGTAAAATTTTATATAATTCTGACTGAAAAAACATGTTTGTATGTGAATTCGCTACCGAGATATGGCACATCAAAAAAAAGGTCATGTTTCAAAATTTGCTAAGAAATTACAAAAAATGCAATGCATTCATTTTGTTGGCAGCTCAAAAAAAATCGTTCAATACCTTCAGGATGCAAAGACATATAACGTCTTAATAAAGGCAAAACGGAGAACTATTTTTCATCTACAACTTTAAATTTCTTCGATATACTAGTTTTACTTTCGGATACGTTCACTACCTTAACAGAATCCCGGTCCTCTATATCCGATATCTTCATATCCAAAAGTTCCTGACTTCCGCATCCTCCAAAATAACCCATAATCAAAACAACCTATAAGAAAAAAAGAAGTTAATACACACAAAAAGGAAAATAATAAAAATACCCTATGCAAAAAATTAATTTCATTAGGAGCGTTCTTTAGAAATCTGAAGACATCTTTAGTATAGTCACTATCGATTTTAGCATTGACCATTTAGTCCATAAGAAATGAAATTATTTATGTACCACGGGAATAAATGAGCCTTAATTACCTCAGGCAATTGCTATGTCCCTGGGGCCGGAGGCACTCGGGACGTAATCTTTGCCATCCGCAATTAAGGCCCTTATTACATTATCACCCCTAGATACATAAATAGCTATTATGAGACTTGAAAACCATAATGTGGAAAATTCTAGTTAATGAGTTAAATGAATTAATGAACAGTTTTATAAAAATGAGGTCCATTGTCATCACAGCACCCCTTGTATTCATCTGCATCTCCGACAAAGTCAATCCTAGACGTCCACTGACGGTTTTTATTACTCTTGGGTTCGTGTTACACATAATTATCACAACTAACAACGAAGCATGTGTTGGTAGCTCTGAATGAATCGGAAAATGCTCGTTAAAGGGCACAGGACCCGAATGAATAATTTACAGGAAGTATTAATTTTTTTATGTTTGTTCGGATTTGTGTTGATGAATGAAGACAGTGATTCATGAATGGGTTTTTCGGGATGAGAGTACTTTGTAGCAATATCGGGTGAATTAATGTAAACTGGAACACAGCTGAAGTAGTTTCTCATAGGATTATGAATACGTTCAGAACTCTATGAGTGATATTAATCACGACAGAAAAGATGTTACAGGCGGTGAAGATGAGTAAGAAAAATCTGTTAGGGTCTTAAATATCTGAGGGGCAGAATTTTTCAAAAAATATTACCCTAAATAGACTCAAAATTAAAACAGATATGTCCCTACCAACTTACATTTCAGAAAATAATTTATATAAAAAAACCGGGGGTTAATCTAGTGAAACATGATTGTATTCATTTATTTATTTTATTAATTTTGTCAAATTCTGGATACATACAGTTATAAACTCAAAAAAGTATCAACTGATTCATACATATTTCACTGTTTACAACTGAAATCGTAAAGGTAGAAAAATTGATGAATTACACAGAGATTTGAAATGATACAAAGATATACAGCGTGATTTACGTAGGCCGTGCATTAGAAGTTTTTCAACTTACAGTTGGACTAGAAACTTGAAATTTGGTATGCTGTCATAACTGATCATGTGCGTTCTACCTCAAATGTTTTTAGTCCTACAATTATACAGGGTATGCCAAAAGTCGGTACCAACTTTCTTATTTTAAATAGAAATCTAATGTTTTTTTGTCATGGTTCGATTGGCCTTCTGATTATGACTTTAGACAACCTAAGTTATGTTTACTTATCTATAACAGTTTTTGAGATATGTCCATTTTTCTGAAAAAAATTACGGCTGTAGTAGCTTACGAAAACACGTGTAGCCCGCAAACTGTTCAAAATTAGGAAACCAAATTTATGGAGCAGTTAGCTGGTAGTCCAGGCTAACACCTAATGTCCCATCGTCGGTCCCGTTTTGTACCATATGGGCGCAGCCAAATTTTGAATGTCGCAATATAAAGTTGTCAAAAACTCAATTTTTTCAAATGCGACCTACCATTTTTTTGTAACCATTCGAAAGAAAATTGAATTTTAGGATTAGTTATTTCAGCATTCCCTATACCCAAGTTCCACCTCTACCGAGTTATTCAATATGAATCAAGAAATGCCTTATCCTGCCGAATGCTTTTGTGTTTATTGAAGTATGCCATGAAAACAAAAAACAACTGTGAACAAGAAGGTGCTATTCTGCCAAAGTAAAAACGAGTCGTGCTAATTCTTAAATAAAATTGATTGGAATATGGAAAATTATACAAACGAAGTTGTGTTTGACTTGTTTGTTATCCACGGCATGTGTCAAAAAATTGTGCAGCGGACTGTCCGAGAGTTTAATTTGAAATATCCAAACTTACCGAGGATGACACGGGGCAAGTTCTCACGATTGAAAACTAATTTTATACATTTTGGGAAGGTGGCTAGACCCGTTACGAGAGTAAAACCATTAACTGGCAATGACGATAATCAAATTACCATTCTCGGATATTTTCAAGCATATCCTGAATCCTCAATACGAACGCCGTCTTTGGAATTGGGATTTTCATACTCTGCAATACAAACCATTTTACACCGCCATGAGCTACATCCTTTCAAATTTATACGATTGCCAAAATAACACCCAGGTGACTTTCCCCGTAGAGTAAACTTTTGCGAGGACTTATTACTCAAAATACAAGAGCACGCCGGATTCTTAGACAACATAATTTGAACTGATGAGGCAAAGTTTTGTTAGCAGGGAGTTTACAATAGGCGCAATCGACATTTTTGGGTATCTGAAAATCCACATATGGTGTTCGAAGTTGAAAATCAAGTACAATTTCGAATAAATGTGACGTGACAGATATGTAGAAATTCTTCAAAACGTAATAGAAACATTTCTTGACAATTTGCCACTGGCTAGAGCTGCACGTTCATGGTACCAGATGGATGGGGCACCACCGCACAATACACGAACTGTGTATACCAAATTGACTTCCATGTTCGAGCACCGTTGGTGGGGAAATCGAGGACCCTTTCTCTGGCCTGCAAGATCTCCAGATCTTACCCCTTTAGATTTTTATATTTGGTGTAGGGTAAAAGATTTGGTCTATTCTTCACCAGTTCACTATATAGATGAGTTGAGACAATGGTGGTCATATTGAACATTTACGCTAGAGTTCTGTCAAAATTGTTCAATATTTTTGATTAAATTATTACAATTTTCTTTTGTTTCCATGTCATACACACATAATCATTCTGTAAGATAAAGTATTTCTTGATTTTTATTGAATAACTCGATAGAGGTTGAACTTGGGTATAGGGAAAGCTGAAATAACTCATCCTAAAATTCAATCTTTTTTTGAATGGTTAAAAAAGAAATGGTAGGTGCCGTTTGAAAAAATTGAGTTTTTGACAATTTTATATTGCGACATTCAAAAATCGGCGGCGCCCATATGGTACAAAATGGGACCGTCGATGGGACATCAGGTGTTAGCCTGGACTACCAGCTAACTGCTCCATAAATTTGGTTTCCTAATTTTCAACGGTTTGCGGGCTACACGTGTTTGCGTAAACTACTACAGCCGTAATTTTTTTCAGAAAAATGGACATATCTCAAAAACTGTGATAGATAAGTAAACATAACTTAGGTTGTCTAAAGTCATAATCAGAAGGCCAATCGAACCATGACAAAAAAACATTAGGTTTCCATTCAAAATAAGAAAGTTGTTACTGACTTTTGGCATATACGCACATGATCAATTATGACAGCATACCAAATTTCAAGTTTCTAGTCCAACTGCAAGTTAAAAAACTTCTAATGCACGGCCTACGTAAATCACGCTGTATAGTCAATTTCTGGCGTTTCTGGATGATACACAAAAATATACCAAGGATAGAGGACGCATCGTAATAATTCTTAAGAATCTTAAACATGAAAACTGAGTAAGAAATAATTCTCCGTTTTTTTAATGGTATCATTCTGAATGTTAGTCGTGCTGAATAGATATTTCCAAGGTTTCCGGAGCTTATAAAGCTTAAGAATCTATTTTGTATTCTCTCAAGTCTGATAGAGTTTCAACGTAGATTGCAGATGACACTAGCAAAATTCATTCTACTATGTATATATGAAAAATATAATGATTTCGCTTGTTGTTGAAATTTTTGCAGATCATACTGCTGAATCCTGACATCCTGCGGCATTTGTTTACGATATGATCAAAAAGTAAATTGAAACCTAATTTATAGTCAAATATAACTCTCAAATCCCTATAATGTGGTTGACCTGTCTAGAATCTCTCAAGTGAATTGAACCGATTGAAAGCTACTGTCTAGCATTTATTCAAGTTAAGGAACAATGTATAAGAGCTGCAGTATTAAAAAAATCGGAGGTCAGCTTGTACTTTCAAACAATCTGCGTTTGACCGTATTTTTGAGAATATTTTTGAGTCACCAATGTGGGAACCTTGTGGTAATCCTGATGTAACAGCAGTAGGTGCGTTGATTTGAAATCATTTATTGTTACAATCTGACATCTGTTGACAAACGTAGGACGTGAAACATAGTAGTAGATCACCCTGTATTCTGACCTCAGCGGGAGAATAGTATATTATAATCAATTTTATCAAATACTTTGCTTAAATCCGTGTAAACTGCGTTTATTTGGTTTCGCTCATTCATAGAATTAGAAATATAGTATAGCATCAAAATCCTTTCAATTGATGATGGGCAGAATGAAAAAGTTCGAAACAATTCTCATTTTTCGTCAGTCAAACTTTCACTTTACATACTGAAACCAACCAATTTTTGAGGTGCAAAGTGCATAGTTCTAGTAGGTAGGTAGCTTTTATAGGTTCATCACTTCAGGCCGTACTTGGGGTCGCACCTGAAAAGGTAAAACTTCCGTAGAATTCTTGTTCAAGTCTCTCGAACACTTCTGGAAAAATAACCAATTCACACTTTCAATATAATGCTGAAACACTTCCCCAGCAAACACAGTAACGAAAAATTGACATAAATGTTACAAAACCAATATTACTTGTTACGTAACCGTGATATCTAAAATTTACGTCCGTATTATGGCGAAATGTCCGCCACAAAGAAAATCTCATTTTTATATAACACTGATGTAACTACGTCACTTATATTTTATGAAATTATTAAGTAAATATTATGTAACAACTGTAACAAACTGTTACACTGTTACACCATATACCTCAGATGTTATGTAACTTTTACATAACTATGATGGATTTTCAATTGAAGTAACAATTTTACGTAGCAGTTGAGTAGAATAAAAAAATACTATATTGACCGTATGATTCCACGTATTAGCTACGATATGCTCATATCAAATTTTTAGTTGAATATGTGGTTTAGTATCTTAGAAATGTGATGGGAGTATTTACGTAACTATTTTACATAACAATGTTCTGTTGATTGTATGTCACATTTACGTAAAGGTAACAAGTGCATTTGCTGGGTCAATATTTCAAAAATTTCATTAAAAAAATATATTATTATTTGTAGTAAGTGAAAGCTTTCTTTAAGCAAGTAAGATAAATGGTATATTTTCTCTAAATTGTTCGTTCGAAAACAGCAATGCTCTTCAACGAGTTCCAAGTAAAACTACAAGGTGACCCTGAACTTTCACAATCATTCAACGTTTTGTCAAACAATATGGTGAAGGTAATTGGATTCGCTTTCGTTCTGAATATAACACAGAGATTTGTACGGTATTCTCGATCCTGAATAGCTAATCAATTTGCCGATGACACATACGACGTGTTCTGATGGTACTGCCACGCACATCACATGCCGCATGAGTACCACTTAACATACGCAGCATCTGGTACATGGGAGTTTCGATACATTGACTTATATGGCAATAAAAAGTTCCAATTGATTGATAGCATAATATTACCGCGTTCACGTATATCAAGTACGTAAGCTAGAGATGTGAGAAACTATCATTTTCAGGTAGTTTTTTTTTTTGAGGTGATCGTTTGTAATAAAAATAATAAAAAAATAATAATATTTTTTATTGGTCACAAATGCACTTCTGTGTCAGAAGTATAAATAAAAAGGATAAAAATACAAAAATTTTTACAACACAATAGAAATATACAGATATTATTTTTATTATTATTATTAGGTCTTTATTTAGCAAAAATACTAATTCACAAAATTACAGAGTACACATGTATACCTATAAAATTGCACAACATGTAAAACACTTATATAATTAATCAAATTTAAAAGAAAAAATTTGTGAATAATATTTCACACATGTACATTAAACAAATATTGTTGTTATTATTTCAGACGTCATTCGTCACTACATAGGACGATAAATACAATATGTTAAAAAAATATCAATAAATAATATTTCACCTGTCGAAAAGTAAAAAAAAAGAAAAAACGTAAATAATATTTCACACAGTTATCACTACATACCTATAAGATGAAAGAATAAGAACATTCAACTACTTCGTCCATGACATTGGTTCAGTTGTCTCTTTTTTAACTTTACTTTGAATAAATTGATAGCAACGCAGGTCTTCGAGGATTCAGGAAGTTTATTATAGCAAATGATACCCCTATGCAACAATGATTTTTCTGTCCTTTTTTTATTTTTTTATTCTGAACATACATGTTTTTGTGAGCGTTTATTGCGAGTGTGAATATTATTGTTAAATTCCAGTATAGACGACAACATTCGAGGGTGTGAGAGAGATTTTCATTTTATGTATAAAAACCAAAGCTTGATACTTTTGAATTCTGTCCTTTTCATTTTTATTAGCTACGTACAGTATTGAAGACGCGAAAGTTAAATGTGGTAGGATGATAGAATTATATACCATTGACTGAGAAACGGTGCTACCCTGGATAGAAAGTTGGTGTTTTTTGAGATGTTATCGCTTACATATGTTACGTGGTCTTTGAAAGTGAGGTTTCGGTCTATTATGATACCCAAATATTTTATTTTTTCAACAGTTTCAGTTTCATTATTGCCAATACTAATTTTTGAACTATTTTTGAAAGAGTCATATTGCTGTTTATCACTTATTAGTAGAAATTTGGTTTTTGACGCGTTCAATTTGAGTAAGTTACCATTGCACCAGGATACTATATCAGCTAAAGTGAGTATGTCTTCAGAACAAAAGTAAATTAATGTATTGTCTGCAAATAGATGGATTTGACAGCTTTTAACACAATTGACGATATCATTTATATACAACAAGAACAACAGTGGCCCCAGTCTGCTTCCCTGTGGTACATCGTTTTCACTTGAAATTTCTGAAGATGTTATTTTGTTAAGATGTGTAACCTGTTTCCTATTCTGAAGCTTTTGTCTATCAATTGTCTCAAATGCGCGTTGTAGGTCGAAAAATACTGCTCCAATCATAATATTATTATCCTGATGCTGTTTCCAATCATGTAAGACATTTTGCACAGCACTTTCGCAACTATGTGACTTTCTGAAGCCTGATTGATTCTCGTACAAAACATTATTATCCGAAACATAATCAGTTAATTGATTACAGACTATTTATTTGAGAACTTCTTCAATGGCTGCCAGCATATTTATGGGTCTCAAATTTGCAAATTTTTGGGATAACAGTAGATATTTTCAAAGCCGATGGTAAGGTGCCTGTTTCAAGTGAATTATTAATAAAATTGATAAGAGGGTTTTCTATACTATCGTAAATTTTTCTTAGAAAATCCGACGATATTTCATCAGGACTGCCTTTATTTGGTAATGCAAAAACTACTTTCCTCAATTGTTCTCTACTGACCAGATTAAAATTCATTAGTACGTTCACGGGTGCTGATATTGAATCTAGACATTCAGTTATACTTTTTGTGTCAATTTCTGAAATGATTTCATCGACGCTGTTCACGTAAAATGAGTTGAGATTATTACAAAATAGACTTGGTTCGTGAATAATTTGGTGATCAATTTCAATTTCATTAATAGTATTTTGTTTTTTCCCAGATAATAACGGTTTCAATGTCTGCCACATTTTTTTTGAGTTTTTCTTGCAATTATCTATTTCACTTTCGAAATAAACTTTTTTTTCTTCGCGTATCACTTGCACCGCCTTATTTCTACATCGTTTGTATATCG
The DNA here is from genome assembly GCA_958502065.1 of Chrysolina americana. Lineage (NCBI taxonomy): Eukaryota > Metazoa > Arthropoda > Insecta > Coleoptera > Chrysomelidae > Chrysolina > Chrysolina americana. Next base: position 93,358,006 of record OY293413.1, on the reverse strand, counting down.
CTTTATTCTCGATTGTTTTATTCTGTTTGTACATTTTATAACATATATCTCTTTCTTCAATTGTTTCACAAACTCTGTCATTCCACCACTCTTTGTATCTAGCTTTGATTACAATCTCTCTTTTAGGAGCAACTGAATAGGGTTGAAAAAAATTAATCATATTTGTCGTCTATACCGCCATGAGAACATAATTCCACTGTTTTGAATTCATTCCACTGTTTTGAATTCAAATTTATAGTTATACACCTATAAATAATTTGAATTGCACATCACAACCTTTATAATATCACAAAAATAATAATGAAAATTTGAAGATGCTAGTCAACAAGGGTTAAAATCATGGGCGTCATAGTGGGCGTCTTGCAGTAATTTAAGTTTCAATTGTTCTCTGAATGTTCCTAGATTATTATCTCTCAAAGGAATTAAAAGTTTTTTATAAAGTTACATGTCTAGTAGGCTACGATTTGTACTGGTCAATCTGTGTTTGGGAATAAGAAGATTTTTGTCTATTGCGAGTACCATAGTTATGATTAGAGCCAACTTTTTGGACTTGTGTAATGTTTTTCCTCACATACAATCTCAGACGAGCCACCCCGTATATTTCTTATCCCATAGTGAATGGAAAAATTTCTCGAAACACGTCGAATGATTTTGTTTCCCCTATTAGGGGGCGCTCCAACCTCTCAAAATTGAATAGGCAAGAGGGGTTGAGTAATACTTCATTTGAAAGGTTTCGGAAGCCTCGTCACAAAGTTGTATGAAAAATGTAAATTTGATGAACCGTTTTTGCCAAAACTTAATTTTGTAGCTCGAATGACCTTGAACATTTTGGTTATTTTTACAAGGTGAAGTACCACAAGGATCAGTGCTTGGCCCCCCTTTTGTTCTTGGTGTACATTAATGATCTGGCAAGCATCAATATCAAGGGTAAATTCACTATGTTCGCAGATGATACTACAATTATGTGGCACGGCAAAAACAGTGATGAACTGAATAAATACATAGCTACAGACATATCCTTGGTGAAAAACTAGTGCGATGCCAATAAGTTATCCTTTAGTGTCTCAAAAACATGCATTGTAACCTTCAGATGCACTCTGAATGAGATATTCTTGGGAAACTCGATAATAAGTACTGAACCATCAGCTAAGTTCTTGGGACTCCATGTGGATAACAGTCAGTCTTTCAATACTCATATCAGTACTTGTCATCAGGTTGCTTTGCAGTAAGGGTCATCTCATCAGAATTAAATACATTTGTAGCGAGAGCAACATATTTTGCTCTGATTGACTCACTATTGAGATATGGAATTTGTTTTTGGGAGATACCTTTGTAAGGAGAAACCTAGAGATTCATGCAAACCCCTGTTTATTGCTCATAAAATATTGACATTGACATGTATCTTTATTCTGGAAAGTGTATGTTTAATCCAGAAAAAATATATCAATGATATTCATTCTCTGTCAACTTATAGGACGAGAAGAGATAACTTCACGGTTTCCCTACCAATTCCCAGAAGCTCCTTGATAATGGGGTCGATAATTCATAATGCTAAAAAAATGTTTAACCATCTGCCTTCACATATTAGATCATTGGTGGCACATAATACATTCAGGAAGGATGTCAAGGAGCTACTGCTAGATAGGGCATATTAAAATCTGACAGAATTTTATGACAATGTATTTTAAGTATCTAAGTTTTGATATCGATTTATAATTTTAATTTTGCTTTAAATGGTTGTCTGTTTATACTGTGTATGACGTTGTATAAGTTATATACAAATTTTTGTAATGTGATTAGGACTATTTTATTTTTATTGATTATGACCTAATTGTGACTTTTATATATATATATGTTTATGTGTATAAGTGTTTAGATGGGTTTTTTATGTTTATACAACTTATACTTTTGTTGTATTCTAAATGTCTACAACTATTTTATAATTACCTTCTTTTCGCTTTGTCAATGAGAACTCAGTTCTTTCGATAATATAGCATATTTGATTTGATTGGATATAGGAGCCCATTTTTATTGAGACCTTTTTACAAACTTAAAAATCTTCATTTACAGGGGGCCTAAAATGCTGCCTTGAGGCATTATCAATTAACAGTTGACTACTATATTGATTATGGTGAAACACTGTTTGCTTAAAGTCTGGCAGATAAGATGATCTTATGTTCATCGCAATACCACGCAAAATATCATTTGAGACACAGTAAAAAGCTTTACTGAAATCAACAAAAACCGCCAGAGTTTACTGTTTTTCTTCAAATTCTTAACCTATAGAAGTAGCCAGATCCATAACTACTTTTGCTGTATTCTTCTCCATCCTAATTGCCTGTTTGTGAATGAATTATGTTTATCAAGAAACAATTACTGTTGTTATTTGTAGTTACTGTTGTTATTTGTAATTCCTCTCAAATAGGATGCATAGTGAGTTTCTGAAACTGGAATATCACTTATTATTTCTTCAGGCACATTTACGAAATATTCATTGAACTCTGCTGCCAACAGAGTTTCAGTGACGTTTTTGTTTTTTTTTCTACCCATCTGAATATTTATTCACTTGTCTCCAAATGGCTATTTCGATTCAAAAATATTCCTTTCCATACCAAATGCTCAAAAAATGTCTTATTTCCTGTGCTATAGATCGGTTTTTATTAATGTTTGAGAGATATTGATCTTTGAAAAATGCAAACACCCCCATGTATTTTATTTTTTCCAGTAAAGTAACTAGCCAGCCTATAGATATTTATATTATGAAGAGCATGCATTCTTACCTTCAGTTGGACCGCAAATTGGTGTTTCTTGAAGAACTCTTTGTTGAATCTGTCAGACACAACCTCAAATACGACTGGAGTTGCCAGTGCCAAAAAATATATGACGAATGGAGAAGAAAACGCCGAATAAGATGAAACAGATTAAATTTCATCTAGTCAACCATTTATTTCAGTGCCAATCATTCCTTATCTGCGAGACAATCGTTCGGAGATTTCAGAGGCTAAATAACTACCGTGAACGACTTAATCCCGCAATCTGTCCTCTTCTTAATAACTTAAGTGAAGGGCAATTCTGGTAAATTACTAGTTAGAAGACATGATCTGGATTTCGAATGGACCACCTCGGTAAATAATTCAATTAGGTCTGCACCCTAATTTCATGTTGGCAGGTGGCCCACATTTTCTGGCCTTTTGTTTACTATTATTTCGAAAATAACTATAGCAATTTCTCCAGACTATGAAATTAACTCATCAAAGCCCACTGGACCACACAACGATGCGTACAAGAATAAAATGCTAATAAAAGTAAAACTAAGCTTTCGCTTGGACTGGCGCTTTTTTTTGTCGAGCAGATTTGCCGTAATAATTGAGGTATTTCATTTTTTACAGAAGGGCAGCTGCGGTGATATGCCGTTTTTGTTTTTTATTTTAATGCGGTGGAGCTATTCATCCTTAATTTAATTATGTTTCGGATAATGTTCACTGAAAAAGGACTCCTAATTTTTTCCCAATTAATTTTTGCGGTTATTTATATTTCACAAAACAAAAAACCTGCTACTTCGTCAAGCGAATACGGGTTTTGATTGGATGTTCCATCAGTTTTTCCTAGGAATTTTCTGAAGTTTGCTGTTTAGTGAATACAGGGTGGTCCAACTAGTGACGCCAAAAAAACTATGAATTCCTCTCACCCAGGAGTTTTCGAAAATACCCCATAGGAGTTCAGCGATTTTTTGTAATTCTCGAGTTATACATTTTTTTGTAATTTGTTAGGGTGTTCTGCCGGTGGGGTTTCAAGTATTCATATCTGTTTTTGTAGTGCTTATTTTTATTTTTTTTTGTGTTACTTTCATATGAAAAATAATAAACTTCCTAACGATCCTGCAAGATACCCAAAAAAGTATCGAAATTGTGAATTTAAGTTTTTAATGGGATGGACTCATATTATTAAGGTAATTTAAAGATACAAAAAGGAGTTTTCATAGATTCTACTCGACTTTAAAAACTGAGCTATCCAAAACATAAAAAAATTGGTACTCATCTGTCTATTATTTGCTGTAATCGGCTATCGAAAGTAAATAAGCTAAAAATTCTTTGATATTAAAAAAACTATCTTTACTAATTTTGTCACTCCTATGGCAAGTTTTAGTGAAAAACTCCCAAAGGCGTTCAATCAAATGATATCCATGAGTAGGATGACAATATAGGTGATCATTTATGAATATTTCAAGAAATAAATTGACAATAAAGTTTACAGTTATTTAGGCTAAGTTTTGAATGAAAACAATGAAATTAGACTCAAATTAATTCTTCTAAATTGAAGTAAATTATCAAAATGGCGTCCTCCAGCTTGAAGAGAAAGTCGATAATGTCTCAAAACCTTGTTTCAATCGTCTGAATGCGCTTTAATGATATTGTTCAATTTTTCTAGCAGCTTCTACTTGTTTTTCTCGTAATTTTATTTTCTTGTCGCTTTCCCGCACATAAAATTTGTTCTTGTAAAATCCCCAAATGAAAAAGTCGATGAGGTTGAGATTTGACGATCGTACAGGCCAGTCGTTCGGTACTGCCCGCCCAATCCATCTTTGTTGGAAGTTACGTTTAGATTATTTTTTTTGCCTAGTGGCAAGGGGTACCATCCATTTGAAAAATCATTCGTTGTCGCGTAAATCATAACAATTCAGGAGGGTCATTTAAAAAAAAAGTTTTTAATAATTTGATTACTGATTTGATTCAAGCAAAAAATTATCAATTCTTGTTTAGAACATAAGGCAATGTATCCGGATATCTGTTGAAGTGAACTCGAGTGGAAAGAAGAACGACTCTATTCAGTATTATTGGCTTTACAAAGATAAAATTCACGTTTCTGGTAGTATTTGTTTCAATCCATTCATTTTCATTTTAAGTTAACTTACATCAACGACAGTGGAATTGTCATCAAAGTAAATAATGGTTCATTCATTTTCGAAGCTTTCTTGCTTCGGTATTACTTATTTGAAATATTTCCCAAAATAGGATATATCTTGCCAGGGGTGTATTTGATAACTTTTTTCCGTAATAAGCAATAATAATAGAATAATATAAGGTTTCCATTTGAAAAAATCGTGTTTCATTAGCTTTCTCGATGTTATGTTTCAGGTGAAAATTTTGATCACCCTGTTAATCAATTTTGAAAATTTGATGGACCTGTTCATGTCACGATGCTCCAGGAAAATTTCATATTTTCAACTGTTACTGTCTACGAGTTATGATTTTTTAGAACTCAAATTGTCTTTTGCAGAAAAAAGATTGAGATGTATTTTGGAATGAAACAAAAAAGAAACGAGAGCTCTCACGAACGCTGCTATCCATATTATTTTGACGTTCGGAGTAGTGTTTTTGATTCTGCCATTTTAAAAGGGTTTGGAAATCGAAATCAGTTAGTGGAATATTCAAAAAATGCCCCGTTATTCACGAACCGAACAAATTGACATGCTTCTCATTTATGGTGAATGTTTAAAAAATTCTTATGCCGCTGAACGATTGTATTTAGGGCGATATCCAGGGAGGCAGCAACCGTCAAGAAGGTATTTCCAGTGGCTTGAAGAAGAATTAAGAACTGAGCCTGATGTTCACGAAGACCAAGAAGCATTTGTTATTAATGAGGAAACTGAAATTAATGTATTAGCTTTAGTACAATATGATAGCACAATTTCCTCAAGGCAGATTGGCGCCGAATTAGCTATAAGTAAGGACTCTGCTAGGAAAATTTTGAAAAAACATCGATTTAAATCCTTCAAGTATCAGTTGCATCAACATTTGTATGAAAATGATGGTGAAAGGCGCCTGGAATATTGTAATTGGTTTCTTCGACAAAATGCTGAGAATCACCTATTTAACTATTATATCTTGTTTATGGACGAGTCAAGATTTACCAACAATGGATTATTTAACAGGAATAATACAAGGTAGGTACTGTACTTTATTTGGATTATTGTCGATAGTCGAAGTGTAAAGTGCTAAAAGTGTGAACGGTCTTTTGTTTCAGGTACTGGGCGATAGAAAACGATCACCGGTTTCGACAAGGTAGCTTCTAGGAGAGATTTGGTGTGAATGTTTGGGCAGGAATAGTTGAAACTCATATTGTTGGCCCCATTCTTTTTCAAGGCCAACTAACCGGAGAGAGATACTTTAATTTTTTAATGAATGAAATTTCGGAATTCATTAACAACCTACCAGCGGAAATAACTGAGAGAATGTACTTCCAGCAAGATGGCGCCCCTCCGCATAATTCAAGAATAGTGAGAAATTATCTTCAAAATCGCTTTCAAGAGAGACTTATAACAACCCATGGTCCAGTCAGGTGGCCACCAAGGTCACCTGATCTTACTCCGTGCGACTTTTTTCTATGGGGGCATCTTAAAAATAGGGTGAATTCCACACAGCCTACAACTCTACATGAGCTAGAAGTAAAAATTCGTAGAGCTTTCCAAGATATCACGTCCCAAATGTTGAGAAACGTTTTACATGAAAATATCACCAGAGTCAATAAATGTATTGACGCTGAGGGAATGCATTTCGAACATTTGTTTTGAATTTATTTTATCTTTAATCCTATCAATTTGAATTTTTTTTTTTTCGATAAATCTGTTTTATTGTTATTTGAATAATAATAATTGGATTTTTTGGTATTTCATTTCAAAAAATTACTTTCTATTATATCATTAGAAATGAATGGTTATGCTGAATAGTACAGGCAAGAAAAAGTTGTATGTTCCTATTTAAGTTATGGACCTACAGAGTATTGTTTTTTCCCAATTTTTCCAATATTTTTTTGGCGGCTTTTTATAACGCCGACGAATGAAAATAAAATATCACAGTAGTAGCAACTGTTATCAAGTGACGTATGGTTTCCATAGCCAACTTTTCAATATTTGGCTTTCATTTTGCTTCCACGGCCTACTCGGTGAATTTCAATAATAATTTTTTTCTGATCTAGTTTCTGGTTAGATACCAACTTGTGATATGTCATTAGAAAGGGAATTGAATGCTGAATAAAGCGAAAAGAAAAAAAAATAGGGTTTCCATTTAAAATAAGAAAGTTGATGTTACTTCCGGTCAGACCGGAAGTTAACTTCGACATGTCAATATGCTCAAATTCTAGCTCTTATGTCATTATATCGACGCTCCAAATTTCACAAACCTACTTCATACAATAACTGAGATATTCCGTAGGCAATACTTCCGTAGCCACCCGGTATATACTTAACGAATGCTCTTCGTGAAAGACCCTGTAGGGTTATTCTGAGGCATGAAAGTGCTATAAGTCTGTAATACGAATAGGATACAATGAATCTCCAACGCATTATATTTATTACCGATGCCCATGATGAGCCGCCAATTTCCCCGCCCCCTCCATCTTACAATTAGAAACACCCTAGCAAGAAACTGGTAATTAGAAAACGAACTGACTTTCGGTTTGGTTATTTATGAATTATGAATATCAAAATGACAGTTCCGGATAATCCTTGAATAGTTTAAACCAAAATCTCACCAAAATATTAAAATATACCCCGTCATTATTGTCCTGAATAGCAAACGTCGGTGGGTGGTTCTGACGGTACTATTGTTAAGGGATAAATGTCATCATAAACTTGACCGAAACGTTAACCCCATAAGTATCCGTTTTACCTGCTTGGAAAACGATTCCAAGAGACAAGTCGTACTCCAAACACGCTTATTCAACGGAATTTTCTAAATGACTTACCTCGAAGGACGAGTCCGATTTAGGGGTTGGTCAGCACAGGTTTAGAGACCCTCGTTATTTTTATTTGACATTAATAACTTATCTTTGACAGAAGATGTAGAAGAATTAGTACTATAACTATTATTTTTTCTGAAGTTCACTTGCTTGTGAAAAAAATGTGTCAATAATATTCGCCAGCTGATCAGGTTTATTAGCTTGTTTTTGCCTGAGGGTGGTTAATGAGTAGTTCCAATAGATTCGGCACTTCTCATTCTCCACAACGGACTCAATATCCCTCAGAGCATAAGGCAAAACCGGTGTCTCGTCTATACCCTACGAGTGAATCCTGGTTTTTCCTGGTACTGGTCCATGCGGAGAAGAAGATCGAAACTCCTGATAACCATACAGGACCAACAAATCTCGAATAAAAATATAAAATATCAACTCTACAAGATAATATTATAGCTATTAATGTAAGGAGATTATTATGCGACTCATAATGATCAAGGACGTTGCCAGGCGAAGAGGCGCTTCGCGCCGAGTCTCCTGATTCAACTTCGGAGATCTAATTAAATTGCATAATAATCGAGTTACATTCAAAGCTTTATCATATCATTAAGAACGATGATGTGAAAATTAAATCAACAACTTTGGTTATTGACACGTTATTGTCATTTTAGCGTGCCATAAAAATTAATGTATTCTTAATTGAAACATATTTAAAACTGTGGCGATAATCCTGGCAGATAATGGTATTCCTGCAAATATACTCGCAACTGCTAAGACTGTAAGATTATATTTGCTTCCGGATAAATCAAAAATCCATTACGAAAAAGAATATGCCTTCAGTTTTGTGAGTGGCAAAATACAGAACAGGTTCAAAGTGCTGGAGAAACGGTATTACTTGCTTATTTTGTGAAACTCTCAAATAAATACCCTCCATCATCTTTGAGGCCTAAATATTCTTTCTATGTTACAGGCTTGTTTGGAGTTGAAGGAAGAAGTAGTAATCGTCAAGTATGGCGCTCTGATATGAATTATTTAGAAAATAAAAGTGGGATATATAGCGAAAAAATTATATTCATGAAAGAGCATGTTCGTGAATGTGTTCGTACTGCCCCAGACGAGACATTTTTATGATGAAAGTAGATTCTTCAATGGGTATTGGCGAATCTTGCAGAACCAATGAATTAACGAAAATGTCCATGGAAAATGTTGACATTCTGGAGAGCAAGCTAGTAATCACAATTCCTGATTCAAAACACCATAAGGAAATATTTTTTGCGGTGATATCTGACGGAGACGTTAATCCTGTGGAGACGTTTTCGTAAACACTTTCTCATGTACGAAAGAGACCATTGAACTAAATAAGAAAATTGCTGGCTAAGATTTGTTAGGTTCCACATGGTTTTGACCGTAGCTTCTTTAAACTCTGTACCATCTTTTCTTCTCGTGTTCACAGCCCAATCCTTTCAAACCGATGCCAATTCTTCCACCGTCCGATTCCCATCTGATTAATACTTTCTATTATTACAAAAGTCCATAAATGCTTTTCCACACAAATTTTTTACTGTAAACATACTGAATGAATTGGGGTATACCATAATGAATGCACCATCGAGGGTCTAAAGTAGTAGCAATACATGTCTCGATCATATTTTTTTTTAAAACAGAAATAAATAATATTGACAATATAGTTTCGAAATCAACCAACCGCTACACCACATTTGTGCAAAATATTCTGGACAGAAATACCATACATGTCACAGAAAATACCGATAGATGCAAAAATTTCATTAACACTAATAAAATAGATTCTGCAGTTTAAGGAATATGTTGGTGTATAATGCAGTCAGTCAAAAAACTGCGACCGCAGAGTTCATTGATACCATTAAAATATAATAAGAATCATGTAGAGAATGTGCATAAATCTTCAAAGTAATCCACAACCTAACCTCGGAATTTTACTAAATGTTAGTGATCAATCGGCAAGTGTTACTGGCATAGAAAACACCAATACAAAATAATTTTTTTAATGCAATTTTACCGATTCTGCTGAGTGTAGGTCACAACAATTAACACATTTAGAACAAAATAACGCTAAATAATATTCCTTGTTATTATCAATCATCCACCGGCAAACATATATCATTTCGAAGTCATCTGATAACTTGTAGAGACCTTCTGCCTATTTATCATAACGATTAACACCGAAAACGATCCCAGATGAATTATTTAGGTTCTCTATGCAAATTGATAACACAATTCAACCATTACGCAACGACAAATGGATGGATGATTTGTTTGACAAATAGTGAAGAATACTTGTGAATTGGTTAATATGAATGATAATAGATAGTACGTGCAACACGTGGCATTCGCAAGGCGGTACAGTTCGTGAAGGCACAAGACCCAGCATTAATAATCTCAAAATAACTTGAACAAAAAAGTGATTCAAGGCACTGAGTTGGAGATTTGAAAATTAAGGTTTCTCCTGGAATTTGAAGAATGTACCTCCCAGGTTCCCGGACAAACCAGTCAACGTTAATTCAAATGGAATATTGACCAGTAGAGCCTATACTCATTTTCTGGTCTTGCAGAATCGTTCTTTTCTTTCTCTTTCGAAGTCCTCTATCAGTCCGTGTAATCAGAAATGTACGAGAAAGGAATGAGATCAATATAAATAAGATTTTCTATAATAAGAATTCAATAAGTTGGAATGAAATCAGTGGATATGAAACATCCAAAGCTCCTTCTCCTGCACCTACCCGACGTTCACAAGTTGCAAAATTCGACTTCACCAATGCGTGTTTTCTTTGTGAGGAAGCTATCACTGATGATTTCAGAGCTAAACAGGCAAAGTTGCCCTTGGAAAGGCGCAATGCAAAGTGAGTTATCGAAAAGGCGAGGATGCGTGGAGACGACGGGGGAAGAAAATAGAAGAGCGCATTAGCTAGTTGCAGAATTTGGACACTGATTTAGTCGCCGTCAATGCTGAGTATCATCAAAAGTGCCTCGCAAGCTTTAACCGTCCACCTAAGTCATCGCATAAAAGAGGATTCTGCCCATCGCCGAGTGTTGACAAAACCATGCAGGTGATATTTTCATACATCGACAAGAATAGTGATGAATGCCACTTTTCCATTCAGCAGCTAATCGAGCTGATTGAGGAAGACAGTCGACCACACAGCAAAACTGTTAAAAAACGTCTTTTCTTTTTTCTTCCTGTCCTGGGATAATTATGTAGGGAACGGGGGGATATCGATCCGAAAAGTAACTGATATCAATACCAAAATGATGTGAATAGGTATGGTTGGCTTTCATCAGATAGTTAGCTTTTGAGAATTGGGTTTGGGTGGGGGAAGGAGGAGTGGGGTGTCCAAAGTTGGTGACTTCAACTAAGAACCATAATTACTACAACTTTTCATCATAATTCGGGTATAACAGATGAAAAAAGCTGTAATTTTGCATTTTTTGTCATTTCTTAGTAAATTTTGAAACATGACCTTTTTTTGACGTGCCATATCTCGGTAGCGAATTTACATACAAACATGTTTTTCCAGTCAAAATTGTATAAAATGTTACGCTCTAATAAAAGTGTCAATATGTTTTTTCCGTAGGACGTAAGAGAAAAAAGTAATCGAGGAAAAACCGGAGAGAGGTCAAAAATTCTGCAGTTTTCCCCCCCTACTTTTTTCGCACAGGGTTCTTGAGGTCCAAAACTTGAGAAAATGTTGATTAACCATCCCTGAAGAATCTCCTGATATTTTAATTAACTTCCGACCTTTTTCCACCTAACCCCACTTTTTTCAACCTGTCGACTGAACTATCTCGTATTCTTCAAATGTTTTATTCCATATCTCTAGATCATTTTCTAAATCTCGTTCACTCTCGGTCATAATCATCAAATTATCCGCAAAAACATCCTCTGATATTTTTATTCTCTGTAGGTGACTATATCCAATATATAGTTTTCTAACTTTTCGTGAGCATATTTTTATTATCTCGTCTACAAAAATATGGTGAACGGCAATGGACCTCCTCCTCTCAATCCTTTTCTTGTATATTTTTCTGACATTTTGTTAAGTTGAATCACACAGTTAACATTATTTTTATAAATATTCTTTATTATATCAATTATTTTGTTCTCAATTCAAAGTTCAAGTTCAGACTGGGGGACAACCTAGAAGTACAGAACTTTTTTGACTGATTTTTCTAGGAGAATACAAAAATTTAATGAGATTTTCAATGGCACAAAATTAATGAGGATCTTCAGCAGTCCGACGCTCCAAAGATTTCGATTTGGCGACACATTGAAGGTTATCACTTCAAATTTTGTACGATGGCTTGCGTACTATTTTGGAGATGTTTAAAGTAAAGAAGTGAACATAATAGCTGTATCCGTTTGTGAGAATATGAAATCACATCAACTGATCTAACCCACGATGGCCACCCATCGAGGGCATTCAATTATATCAAACAACACAACGTCCAAAAAAAGCCCACGTGGGAGCAGTAACACTAGATATTCCATGTTGTGGGAATAGTAACTACAATTAATAAAATTTATAATGATGATATTCTAGGCGATGTGTGAGCGGAAGGCGCACTTTAATTAAAGGATGGACTTGATAATGGGTGGGCCTGATATATCAATTATGATGTGTGGTGTTCTTGGATAAACGAAAGGTTTCTGAAGTATGATTTATTCCAGTTAAGCAGAGAATGTATATCTTTCAGTAACTCCTTTCTTTCTCTACTTTTACTTAGATTTTGGGCACATATGGAAAACATTTCTGACACTAGGACTTATTTTGGGAGAGCTGTACACCGACCAGTTATTTGTTAGCAAATTGACAAACTCAGAACAGATTAAATTTTTTTTTCATGAACACAGCTGTTTTATAAGTTGACAAACTCAAACAAATTCAATTGTATCTATGTGAATACATATGTTTTCTGAATTAAAAAATCTCCGCTTGTGCTCGATTAGGCGGGTACCAATGCTCCTTTTCGTTTGTCCGATATAGACCTTCCCACAGTTATATGGAATTCTGTAGCTCCCGCTGATTTGAGTGGATCTCTACTGTCTTTGGCTGATCTTAGATATTCCGATATCTTCTTCGTTGGTTTGAAGACGGTGTTAATTTTCTCCTTCTTCAGAATTTTCCCAATCCTGTTGGTGACACCTTCTATGTATGGCAGATAGACAGTGCCTTGGGGTTGCTCTTCATTGGTGTTCCTTTTCTTCTCCCTTGGTCGCGTAGCACGGATAATGTCTTTCTTGTTGTACCCATTCACAGAGATACAGGAATCACACCGAAATTCATACATTTGAAGAGGATAATCAATACACCACAAGCTCAGAGAATATATAACAGAATGGAGACAGCCTTATTACGGGAGAGAATCCATCAGACACGGAAAGAGTTAGCAAGAAACGATGAACAACTTTTGAAATATTACCTGAAGCTTAGCAACCTACTAGAGCAGAAATACTGGGAAAATATTGATCAAATAACCCTCAAAGCAATGGATTCAACCTTACAGTCATCCAATGATAGACAGAAGAGGAAATTCAATCAACACATCCCGAGAATACAAAACTAGACATGAAGCTGGTTGTTATCAATAAATCTAATCGATCACTCACCAGTGACGACACAAGTTTGCTAACTAAAGGGGGAAATTTCATCGAACACCATCGACAATACCCACAGAAGAAATCATCGCAAACGTAGAAGCCGGAATTGAAGAACTACCTGATGATGTCAAAGAAGAACTACGAAGCGAATCTGCAAGAATTTTGAGAAAAGCTAAACCTCCGAAATGCAACATTTCATGGGTTAAAAATGCTGCCATAAAAAGTTTCAATGCTAATGAAACTATTATCATTCTACCTGCTGACAAAGGAAACGCAGCAGTGGTCTTAAATACCTCAGACTACAGAAACAAACTCAATAACCTTGTCAGTCAAGAAACGTACAGAAGAATACAGAAAGCCCCAACAGAGAAAATCTTGAGGAAGACCAATCAGCTGATAAAAGGGTCTTCATTACCAACAGAGACAAAGAAGAAACTATGCAGATCAGAAGCATTACCACCAAGGCTCTATGGATTGCCGAAAATTCACAAGCAGGATGTACCACTGAGACCGATAGTGCCACAGGATCACCAACCTACAACCTCGACAAGCATTTGTCGGACATGCTGTAGAAACATGTTGGGAAGACTAGGACTTACGTCCGAGACTCCACCCATTTCATCGAATAGTTGAAGAAAATCACCTTGGAGTCAAACGACATTCTCGTTAGCTTCGATATTGTATCCTTATTTACAGATGTTCCACTTGAAGAATCCCTCAGCTATATAGAGGAGATTTTTCCACAAGATATTAACTTATTTCGACATTCACTAACAACTTATTTTCAGTGGAATAAAATCTTCCATGAACAAGTTGATGGAGTCGCCACGGGCAGTCCACTTAGCCCAGTAGTAGCAAATTTCTACATGGAGAAATTTGAAGGAAGGGCCATTCGAACTTCAGAAAAACGACCGAAGCACTGGTTGAGGTATGTAGATGACACGTTCGTTGTTTGGAGCTACGGAAGAGAAGAACTTCAGAAACCATCTGAATAGTTTTCATCCAAAAATCCAGTTCACCATAGAATTAGAAGAAAACCTTCAAATCCCATTTCTTGACGTATTAGTCACCAAAGAGGGTAATCATCTAGGCCGTATCAACACAATGGATCCAACTATCATCCAAAACAGAAACAAACCGTCATCAACACCCTAGTGAACATAGCTTTGGGAATATGTGAACCAAGGCACATCGACGAGGAAATGCAACACCTTACAACTGTGTTACAAGCGAATGGGTACAACAAGAAGACATCCTCCGTGCTACGCGCCCAAGGGAGAAGAAAAGGAACACCAATGAAGAGCAACCCCAAGGCACTGTCTATCTGCCATACATAGAAGGTGTCACCAACAGAATTGGGAAAATTCTGAAGAAGGAGAAAATTAACACCGTCTTCAAACCAACGAAGAAGCGGAATATCTAAGATCAGCCAAAGGCAGCAGAGATCCACTCAAATCAGCAGAAGTCTACAGAATTGAACATGTAACTGTGGGAAGGTCTATTTCGGACAAACGAATAGGAGCATTGGTACAAGCCTAATCGAGCACAAGCGTAGTTGTCGTTTGGGACAAACCGAGAATTCCGCGGTCGCTGAGCACACATTGACTGACGGAGAACACAAGATCCTTTTCGAAAATACCGAGAGACTAGCAACGTCGAATCATTATTCAACAAGAATGTATTTAGAAGCAATAGAAATACTCAAACACCAAGAGAACTTCAACAGAAAAGAAGAGAGAACATATTCGCCAAAGATCTGGCACACAGCATTAAAAGGGGCCAAAACGAAGCCATGTCACTGAAGATGACTGCCACAGTTGCAGTCGAAACGTTTGGAGATTTAAAACAAAGACGACCACGGCAAAACCCTGAAACCAACCAACATTGTTCAATATAGTTACAACCGCTTCGTAGGAATGTATGGACAGAAGACAGACAGAAGGATATTTCCACTTTGTCGGGTAAATCTGAAAGTAAACAGGTGTTAGACATTTTTTTGTCTGCAGCAGATTCAACGATACAAAACCTACCAAAATAATTTTGGATACATGAAAGTAAAAGCCTGGTTTGTAAAAGCGTTTCTTGTCACTTCCGAATGCATGCAAAGTGTGTTCATGAGTTAATTGTTTGTGGTTGTCGTCACGATTGAGCAAACTCGTCCTGTCATTTAGATAAAATCTCACCATGTGTACTGAATAAATTAAGAAGCACAATATTTATGTTTTGCCTTGATGGAGAATTCTGTAGGTTGCGTACCCACAATCAATATTTACTTCCTTCCGGAAATATGTGACATGGATTATAAAAAAATATGTCAATCCAAAATTCAACTTCCGTCAGGTTCAACTAGGGTTTAACATCGAAAAATTCTAGCTCGAGTAATTCCTGAAAGATTTGAGAAAACGGTTTAGAATAATCGAAAAAAAGTTTTTAGTATTTCCGACCGGTACATGAAAAGCTTATATCGTCAAAATTAGGCTGTCAATGAAGAGGGTTATAACACCTTTCGAATATTAGAGATTTTTCAATTCCATCTACATTTCACAAGCAAAAATTAAACAAAATTGCTAAAATATATATTTATGATATCCAAACTTAAATTTATTTATTCACATCATTGCAAATAATAAATATACAATTTTGAAATGTTCCCTGGAAATTACTTCTGCCACTTGAAACAATTTCTTCTTTTGTTGGGTTTGACAATCTGAAATACATGGTGATTTTGCTGGGGATTTTCCCAAATATGTTTTTTTTTTCAATTAGCTATTCACATTTATTTTTTTGTCAAAAGCTCAAAAACATTGACAAAATTTGTGGTATCAGCATGACGGGGCACTGATCCACCAAACAGTAGAAGTGAAACAGTGTCTTAGTCACATATTATGGGGCAAAGTGATAGGACGAGATTGGAAAGATTATTGGCCACCAAGATCACCGGACTTATATCCACTGGAATTTTTTCTATGGAGTTATCTGAATTAAAAAGGACATAAGCATAGACCATTTACAAACAAAGAACATTCAGACAATACCATTCAAGACTGATGTGCTAACATAAATTCCCTTATTTGAGAGGAATATGAGATTTATGAAACTGATTCAAAAAACGTAACAAAAAATAACTATTTGCTCGAAAACTATATCTAAGTGGGTGTAAACTAGATCAAAATATTTCCGAATTCATCAGCGGCTAACGGGATACAACCCGTAGGGGGCGTCCATAAATTACGTGAGGTGTTTAAGGGGGGGAGGGGGTCGAGTCAAATCTCATCTAATCTTACGTTGGAGAGAGGGGGGGTCTCGGCAAATATCACGCAATTTTTTTTCTGACCGTGCATGATTCTCCATGGACTGAATTAGAGTAGATACTCTTTTTTAATCTAAGTAGTTACGATTTAAGTATTCTATTGTTAAATTTTTATTACACTTATAATTAAACTCTCAGCAACATTGATTACTAGTCATAACTAGTCGTAAATAAAAGCACGAAGCAAATTTGTTTTTTTCTTTTTACAATAACAATCCAACACGTTTACGTAAGAAACTCACATTTTGAAAAATCTCACGTGAGATTGGGAGATGGGGGAGGGGGTTGAATAAAATCTCACGACATCTCACCAGGGGGGGAGGGAGGGGCAGAAAATTAAAAAAAACACCTCACGTAATTTATGGACGCCCCCTAACAAGTTTGTTAAAAAAGAAATACGAGTGTAATAAGAATGAAGAGAAATGCGTTTATCCGATAACTGACATACCGGGTGACCAAGAGGTTTTAAAGATACAGGTTTCAAATTTGGTACATCAATATATTACTCAAATACGCATATTTTGAAAAATGGCGGAGATACAGTTGATTTTCAATCGAACAAAGTTGGCGTTTCCAGCAAGGGGCAGGGGGGGGAAGCTGCCCCCCCCCTCTAGAAGCTCAAAAACAAAAGAGAGACTAGAAATAAAATCATAATTAACAGAATCGAAAATGAATCGCAGAATGTTTGATGAGCATGCATCGAGATTTAAAAAAAACGTGAGATGGTCGAAAAAAAGGTTTTAGAAATAAAAAAAAATAATAAATATTGATAAATAAAAATAATTTTCCAGAATCTTCTAAAGTTTTATTTTGTCATCGTCACCTTGCTACTACCCCCACTTCAACAACTGCCCCCCCTAGATCAGATCTTGGAGACGCCCTTGGGCCATGAACATCAAACTCAAATCATCACAACTGACCGTCGTCAATATTTATGAGATGAAGAAGGTTGAGGTAAGATACAGCTGAAAATTGAGCTTCTCATGTAATTGCAGCAACTATATTTTCCGACAATTAACAAAATCTTCTTCGAAACGGAGTAATATCTATAAAGAAATGCTCACAACTGCCATTTCTCAAATGGCAACATACTCTTTTTAAATTGTGAGATGAAAAGATTTGATTTTTTGCTTAGCTTTCATAGGTTCAAGCCGCATCTGTTTAAGAATATTCAATTTTGAGTACACTCATAATGAAACATCCCGTATGTTCGATTCCTTTCAGAATTCTCCGAAACTTTTAACACGATTATTTGGATAATTTATATCGTTCAATTACATGAGAAGCTCAATTTTCAGCTGTATCTTACCTCGAACCTTCGTCTCGTAAATGTTGAAGCCGTTTGTCAGTTGTGATGATTTGAACTCTTTTCGATTGAACAATCAACTGTATTTCCGCCATTTTTCAACAGATTTTCAATTTTGAAAACAGTGTTATCACAAATTGCGTGTTCTTCCAGATAATGAGAAAGGTTTGAAAAAAAAAAGTTTGGGGTCACTTCCGGTTAATCCGGAAGTGGTAAATTTTTGGTAATGGAGTCAAAATATGCGTATTTGAGTATATCAACGTACCAAATCTGAAACCTGTATCTTTGAAACTATAGAAAAATTGAGGGACGTAACTCACCTCGTGGTCACCCGTTGTAACAGTTTAATAATGAAATGAAAAAACTAAATCAACTTCGCAACAACAAAGACGAGGTGCATTTTTTTTCTTGTTACAGGCCAATGTAGGTATTTTCTGGGCAAAATATGACATAAGTCTCATTTTCATCAAAGTTATGAAAATTAAATTATGTTTCGTTCGAATCAGTGAGGCGAAAAATTCGAAAAATTAAAAAAATTGGTAAATGTTGAAGTAACAGTAGAGAGTTAAAATGTGAAGAAAATGTATGAAATTGGAAACTGAGTAACTTTTTTCTTTGGCATTTTCCTAAATTCACAAAAAAAAATGATTTTTTGAGGATTTTCGAAAAAAATATAAAATTTGACAGGTTTAGAACATAACAAACTATGCTGTTTTCTACTAATTTTTCAAGCACAAACTATCTGTGAAATAAAATTTTCATTATATCTATTAATAACAAAACTTCCATATGTTGCGTACTTCACGTATGACAGTGTATGTAATACGGGAATCAATAATGGGCCTTTATTACCTCTGGCAATTGAGGTCCTTATAAATCCCTTGATTCTGGTTTTGATTTGATTTCAATTACCAGAAAAACTACCTGTTTCATCTTCAATTGCTCGGTCTGTATACTGAATGAAAAAAATAAAAAACGCATACCGAATAGGCTGAATGGATGCAGGTGTGTAATCGATCCCTTGGGCAAGAATTTGATTACATTACACAAAGAGAATACACTTCCAGAAATGCTTCTTACTCGTCTTCATAATTATGCCGCTCGGCATTTCATGAATGTCGTATTTGTGTAATAATAAGCATGCACAAGAAAGTATGTACGCATACGCTTTTCACACATTCAGCTTCATTACCACTAGAAACGCATGAAATTTAAACCAATAAAATTCTTAAGATGAATGACAAATTGCTCATGTGTACCTCTCATTTCGTAACTGATGTAAACATTTTTATATTTTTCGAACTGTATGGTTCATTTCAGTGAGGATATTTGAAAAGCAAGACCCATACTAGGCAATTACTACACAAATTACTATCGAAATAACAGAAAAATTGATATTACGTGTAAGTCACTTCGCCATTAACATCCTCAACTTTTTTGATTCAATCTAACAATGCACTGAAAAGAGCCCGACATGATATTTTGTTTGATGCTATGCACAAAACTTGATTTCCTTCATCTCCTGAAATATCTAACTTGGGTATCAGGCTATCAGAAGCTGCAGATATCTCTTCTCAATTATATATATTCTTCACATCACTTTCGAACAAAATACAATTCCAACTTGTATATAAATGAAATATTTGTACACAATTCTTCAGTTGTTCTTTAATGAACGAGGAAAGACTTCAAGAGTTCCTTCCCACCAGCCAGATTTCAAGAACGGGTAAACTAGCACACATCTTCCTTTTTGTGAACAGAATATCATAAGTTTGAGACATCGTAAACAAACAACTAGATTTATATAAAATAAAATAACATGTATCTATCTGCCTTAGAATTTGTTATGAAGCAAAATAAAAAATGTCTGCTGATTTCTGGGTACAAATGGGATTCATTTCTGTTTGAAATTTCTGAAAAAATTCATCACCATTCAAGTGCCTCCTTCTTTCCAAGCTCAGAATTACCTCCCAAACTTTTATTAGCTCTTTTTATATACAAGAGAGAGTAAAAAATGTGGAAGGATCGTTCATATGATTGTCTGAATTCAAATAAGTATGTCAGACATGGTATGCCTCAAGGTTCAGCCCTTGGACCATTGATTCATACAGATAATAAATTTGAAAGTGTATAAATAGAAGACTCGATCATTTCGATAATAAGGTTAATCGTGTATAGCCCTACTTGTCTTTTACAAATTCTGTGTGAAATTTAATTCATCTTTCCGTGTGTTCAGTTCATTAAATTCTTCTAAATATCCTAACAAATAGTAGAGATTAAGATTGGGATGGTGTATAATTAGTACTCATAGTTCTCTCCACTATTCCTGCACAACTTGAAGAACCTTTTAATTATTGATTCTCAAGAGTTCAATGGTAATTTACGATTCGAATGATTTTTTTTAAATACATTGTAATAATTTCTATAATTTATCAGAAAATCAGAAAGTTTGACCTACAGGTTAGACAAAAATTATAAAGAACCTTAGAGGAAAAAAAAGGCATATTTCATTTGGATGAAAACAACTACTTACTTGTTTGCTCTCAAATAATGAAATTTGACCTTCCACCATTCTGAAAATATATTTTCTCAGAAACTCAAAAGGAACTACACGTAACAAATTAAGAATCTCTTTTTGAAAACTAATTATGACACTCGCCTTATGATATCATGCTTACACACGTGTGCGTTGGGAAATTGACACAAAACATGGTACATTATAGCTAGTTTATTTTTTTTATAAAAACCACACTATATCTATTACACTGAGCACTTTGAAATAAGATATAACACTAATTGTATAATTATTCTCATAAATAACAATATTTTCATTTCACTATCAAATTACATGTGCCAATCACATTGGCATCGAATCAAAAATAAATGTAAACGTCTCAAAACAAAAGAGTCATTCAATGATTGTAAAGATCTGAGAAATTTTGACAATAGATGCGTTGAAGTTGAAAAGAAAGCCTTGCTACAGCATAAATTCAAATCTGACCCTAAACTTTTCTGAAAATCACTGGAATCATCAAAGAAAGTCAAACATTTCCAATGTAAAATATCACACAGAGATGTGGAATTGGCTCTGGAAAAAATTGAAACTCATGCCTAGGGATTGGATGACATCAATCTCAAAAGGATTAAATTACCGTTTCCACCATTAGCCCCTTTCTTAGTACATTCAATCCATACCTGCTTCAAGAAAGATTCATTTCCACAAGCCTGGAAAAATGCCAATGTTATGCCCATCCCTGAATTGAAAACCCAGATAATATAGTACCATTTCGTCCAATTAGTATTTTACCAACTATCTCTGAAGTAATAGGAAGACTAGTATCTGATCAACTGATACATTATCTAACTGAAAATGAAGTTCTATCAGAAATTCAATCGGTTTCAGGAAAAATCCTAGCACTGTTGCTCAAAGTAACTGACGATATTTTTAAATCTATCAATGAAAAAAGAACACCTGTTTAATTCTGCTCGAATTTAGTGAGGCATTTGATATCTCAGACCATGGAATATTACTGGAAAAAGTAAAATATTTTGGCTTGGTTGATACTTCTGTTAGTTTCTTCAAGAATTATATTTCTGAAAGATGCAGAGGGTGGTGATTGGGGAGAAATTGTCTAGCTATGAAGAAATTTCCAGAGGTATTCCACAGGGGAGCATTTTGGGCCCACTACAGGTTTCAGTTCATGCATCAGATTTTGCGTATTTTTTGAAAACTTGTCAGACCAACACCAATAGGCTAATGATACTCGGTTATACTTTTCATTTTCGTTGTCACAAAGTTTTCTTGCGAGTGTTACCATTAACAAAGTTATAAAGGTGATCGCTCCAGTTCCAGAATCTCATAAATTACTACTGAATGACTCAAAAACAGAATTGACGATATTTGGAAACAACAGTGAAGAGGTATCCAAGGACCCTAACTATGAGATAATATTGAACGAAGAAAATTAAACATTGTGAAACACTGCAGAAATCTTGGTCTTTATCTTGATTCAAGCTATATGTGACATCAAATATCCATTACCCACTTGGATATATAGCCGATACCTTAATTCGCATACGAGCTAACTCCATGAAACGTGGAGTTAGCGGGTTTGCGGGTTTGCCGCCACGGCACCGCGCGTCAAACAAACGCGTGTAATTTTTTTTTTATGTTTTGTCAGTATATACAGGGTGGGCCAAATTGGAAATTGGAAAGTCCCGTTTTCAAACTAGATAGATGAAAACTGTCAAACTTTAAAATAGCAATGTCAGATTTGA
Organism: Chrysolina americana; assembly: GCA_958502065.1. Classification (NCBI taxonomy): domain Eukaryota; kingdom Metazoa; phylum Arthropoda; class Insecta; order Coleoptera; family Chrysomelidae; genus Chrysolina; species Chrysolina americana. The sequence continues at coordinate 93,335,746 of OY293413.1, read as the reverse complement.
TAGATTCACATCAGTGTTGCCTCAAAATTTAAGTAGCAATCTTCGTATTCGTTCGCCCCATTGTTTCGAATAAATTACTATATCCCTCATTCCAATGGTAAAGCAGAAATCAGTGCATTTTAAAACTCCAACGTATTGTTACGAACCTGGTAGTAGATAGAAAAATCATGAATCCTTCTGTTTGCCTTCTAGAACCCCATTAGAATGTACTAGAATCATTAAAGTTTATTCGAGAACTTAGTATGGAATGTTCTGTTGAAAGTTCTATATCTTCTAGAATAATGTTATCCTATAAATACGATCAGATTTGCCAAGTTTGGAAAGTTTTTGAGTTTTGTTTACTTTTTAACATTTGACTGTTGTAACGTTACCAAGTGAAGTTTGAAGTATTTATTTGAACTGCAAAGTGTCAAACAGTGTTGTCAGTTGTATTATTTGTCCTGTGACAATAAAGGCGAGTTTATAAGTAAGTGTACCACTTATTGAACCTGATAAACGCAACAGTATGTTGAACCACTGATTTTCGATCCTCTTTCCTCTTCATCAGAAGAGTCAATAAATAATCAATAATCGATAATCAATAAGCTCTTCTAGCCTTAACAAAATTTGAGAGCTATTTAGAATTATTGTTCCTATCAACCATTTCACTAAGAAGGATTGTTTATACGGAATGCAGAAAAGTTTGGTTTGGTTTAAGATGTTGCTTGCTGTTTGTGTTCTGCAAGTCAGATATTTGGATAATTCTACATCTCACCCTGAATTTCGTCGACAAGAATCGAACAGATAAGTGTGAAGTTAGCAAAGAAATTGCCAGCAACGATTTAGTAGGGCGGATTTTATGATATTAAAAGTGTTACTAATGATCAAAATAAAATTTTTCGTCATTGATTGGCTCTAGGTGTATAATAATCTAGTGAAAAAGAAAACAAAATATCGAATCGGGATGAAAAAGAATTGAGTATATGAGAAAATCCACTGGTTGCGCGAAGTTTAGCAGGGAACGAAAAAACACCTTTCTAGCAAAGAATGATTACAGAAGGTAAAAATGAGTTCTTCCTTTCTTGAAGTGCTTTTTGTGTGATTTCATACTTTGAAATGAATCTCAAAACAAATGAAGACCGCGGGTTTCAAGATTGATAATTTTGATTTTCTACGAGTAGAAAAACACTAGAACCCAGTCAACACTGGACATCATGAGTGTGACAGAAGTGAGTCGCTGGGACGTCTGTGCGACGTAACGACGCGAGTCGCAGGTCACGAAGTGACATCGCAACAATATCTTTGAGATGTATCTGTGTTGGCTGGGAAGAGGCCTCTTGAAAATCCTACACATCAAGAAAAGATCTTGTATTCTTTTGGAAATTGATAAGAGGACATATACGGGAAAGACAAAATTGCGAATTTTTGAATTACGTTTGGTTGATTTGTTATCGAAAAACAGAAAGAAAACCATCTGCGCTTGGTGAATAAAAAGTGGAAAATTAAAAAAAAACGCAAACATTCGATATTAGTTCTGTTCATTTCATTATGATCGAGAACAAGGGAAATAGTTGACTGGAAAATTTCACAGAATGTTTTGAGAAGTATGATCTTTCGAAAAAGTCGGTACAAAAGCGAAAAATTCAAAAAAAAACTGTGTAATCAAGAACACATTTTACGAAAATTTCCAGGCACTTTTCTCCTTGTTCTCGATTCAGAATGGAATAAACAATCGACTATTTTTGAGGTTTTATATTATTTCTTGCTTAGGTACCGACTTTTGAAGTATCCATTTGTCAATTTTCGAAAGATTGTGATTTTAAACACATTCTGAGAAAATTTCCGGGAACATTTTTCCTTGTTCTCGATTTATAATGAAAACAGAAAAATCGCCTATTTTTGCAATTTTTTTATTATTTTTTGCTTCCGTTCCAACTTTTGAATTGAGAAGTGGGCCTCACTTTTCGAAAGATCATGCCTACATTTCAACTCATTTTGTGAAAATTTTCAGACGGTTTTTTTTCTTGTTATCGACTTAAAATGAAATTAATTTTACCAGTTTTGAATTTTTGTTTGATACTGTGCCGAATTTGAAGTTGTCCACTTTTCATTCACCAACCGCAGATAGTTTACTTACTGATTCTCGAGTATAAACAAATCAACGAAACGTATCTCAAAAATTCGCGATTTATATTTCTTTCCCGTAGGTAAGTACCGTCCAAATTTAAAATGTCCTTTCATCAATTTTCAAAAGAACACAATATTTTTACTAGATGTGTAAGATATTCAAGGGGCTTCTTATTTTTTCTACTAATAGAAAAATGAAATTATCAATCTTGAAACCCGCAGTCTTTATTTGTTTTGAGATTCGTTTCAAAGTTTGATATCTCACACAAAGCTCTTCAAGAAAGAAAGAAAATGTTCATTTCTATGTTCTGTGCTGTGCTCTAGAAGGATATTTTTCGTTCCCTACTCAACTTCGCTCACCCAGTGTATTTTTCCGAATATTTATTTCATTATTTTTCAACACGATTCGATATTTTCTTTTCTATTGTTTTATTTGACATCGTTATTATTATTATACACCTCGAGCAAAACAGTGACGAAAAATTTCATTTTGATTCAAAGTAAAATTTTCAATTGCATAAAATTCGCCCTACAAATTCGCTGCTGTGCTGGCAACGTTTATCTCGAAATCGTTGCTGGTAAATTTGTTGCTAACTTTACACACATATCGAACAGGAAATAATCCACAGGAATGCAGAATTCGAATTACCTTTGTCCAAAGTAGGATGCTAGAAGTAGATATATTTAGTTTTTGAGTTTAAGCATTCAACTAACTTTTGATAGAGTTTTAAGGTTTTATTCCCACTAACACTAATTTTTCAAAATTATCTTCAACTCACCCGTTCAAAAAAATCTGTATTTTTACAACAGCTCTTCAATGAGATGTTATTGTCTTCCCTAGCTCGCACAAGTCGCTTAGAGACTTCTGAGGGTCGTATTCGTAAGGGCGCAGCCAGTTGACGAGTACAACAAAACATTGAACAAACAAACAATTATTTGGTAAATAGGTAACTAGGACAAGTCACATTTACCCCGTTCGATCGACGCAATAACACTCTTTCTTGACCAGGATATTATGATGGTTAGGAGTATACTCAAAGTGAGTAGTATATTATTACTGAACTGATGTGGGAACGATTCGTTCAAATTAAAGGTTATGGTGGTTATGTCGATGTCGTCGACTCATCCTTTGATCCGTTCCTATTTGTTCATCCAATTAAATTAACATTTGGATTTCACAAGAGAAAGGTCGTCATCAAATCCCATAATACACAGAGCACTTGTGCTTCAGTTTCATTAGGAGATCATGAGTTAGAATGAGTGTTCTGTTAGTGTTATTCACTCAAAAAAATTTATAAAGTCGTATTTCGATGTTATTTCTCACCACACTCTGGAGAAATGCGAAGAAAATTTAGTGTTCATCTGCTTATCCATTCTATAGAACTTTGTCAACATTTTGTAGAGAAGAAAATGGTTGTGAGGAAAATGAAAAATAACACCAGTTTAGAAATTACGTATAAGTTGATAAAATAAAATATCATTGAAATAAATATTGACAGAATGAATGAATAGCTTTTTTTTATTCATACCCTTACAACACAGGGACATCCCAAAGTCCTAGAGTGTATACCGTTGCTACAAAGAGATGATGTGATGTTCCGCAGGTACATTTCTGGGAAATTTGGCACAAAAACCAGGAAATTTGCTCAGACAAACGGATTGAGTTACGGATTTTTGCATTCGAATCGTTAGCTTATGTAGAAACTTTTTTGTATCTTGTTTTCCAGATTTCATGAAAAATGCATTGGTGCAGCAAAAAGTGCATTCTTTCATTTGCATAATTTCGAGTGATGGGACAAAATTCATATCTGCCAGAAAAAACCCCCGAACTGTACGGAATTTTGCACCCGTGGGTTCCTCACGTCGCAAAATCTGAATATAATGTCCGAAGTAGCCTCCTGTACAGCTATGGAGGTCAAGACGGTATTAGGAACGTCATCCTATGGAATGCCTCGGGGGTTTTGTAGGCGTTCGTCACGAATTTGACATCGGTGACCTGCACCGGACGACCTGACTAGTAACGTCATCCCCTTGAGTTTTGATAGAACAACTCACCGAATCGTTGGATACATGAGCTAGCTAACGATTCGAATGCAAAAAACCTGGGTTTTGGTGATTTCCGTGCCAAATTTCCTCGCTAAATATTGTAACGATTTGGAGTCCGGCCCCGAGACCGGCCCTGATCTAATTAATTATGCACCCTCGTTCAACTACAACAGCATATCTGATGGCGTACGGATCGCCGAGAACAGGCTGGAATAAATCGATCAATTCGATACTATTCGAAGAGCCATCTAGATGAAATGTTCTATACTCCTGAATAATCGAGAGTCGTGAATGGAAACTGCTTGGGAGTATATAAGCGGGACAGTCAGAATGGAGAGTTAGTTACAGTTCCAGAGTTCGCTGATAGATAGCCACAGTAGAAATAAATTGAAATAGTGAATGTTTTAGTGAATAATTGTTGTAAATAGTGTTTTAAATAAATTAGGAAAATTAGTTAGTGCAGTTTTACTACATTTGTTGTCAGAAGTTGGATGTTTAAAATAAATAAGTGTTAAAATGTTCATCGCGTTGAAAAACTGATAGACGTTTATCGCGCCTAATAGACAGTTAGTGAGTGACCCGTTGAACATTTGAGTGCAAAGTGGACAGTTTTGCGCGTCGCGGGACAATAAACTGAAAACTGTGTGTGAAATGAATAATAGACTGATATCTCGTTAAAGACAATAAGAGACAAAATGTTTCCAAGAAGAGTTCACCTAGTTGACCTTAAAGTTAGTGAATTAAAGCAAGAGTTAGAGGAGCGTGAGTTAGAAACAACTGGAAAGAAGGCCGTACTCCAGAAAAGACTTGCAGATGGACTGATTGAAGAAGGAAAAGACCCCGAAACGTTCTTATTCGAAGTTTCTGGAATTGATTTGAGTTCCATAATGAATAAACTCGACGAGACCACGAAATCCTTGGAAGATAAATTTCTGGAAAATTCGAACAGTTTGAAGGAGGAACTTCAACAAAATTCGGTGAGTCTGGAAGATAATTTTTTTCAAAATTCAAAGAGTCTGGAGAAAAAGCTAGAAAATTCTGTCAGCCTGAAAGAGGAACTTCTAGAAAATTCGAATTGTCTAAAAGAGGAACTTCAAGAAAATGTGAAGAGCCTGGAAGAAAAACTTCACGAAAATTCAAAAAATCTAGAAGAAAAGCTTCACGAAAATTCGAAAAATCTAGAAGAAAAGCTTGAAGATAATTCGAAAAATTTAGAAGTGAAGCTTCTAGAAAACTCGGAGAATTTGAGAGAAGAGCTTCTAGAAAATTCGAGAAGCTTGAAAGAAGAAGTTTGCAGTGTGGCGAATCGGTTGGAAGAAAGAATGGGAACTGTCGAGACAGAAATGGAAAAATTGAAAGAAACAATAAGTGACCAAGTCAAAGACGACATGGTGGAAGAAATCAAAAAATCAAGGAAACGCTCCACGATGAAATAAAAGACGGAATCGAGACAGAAATCGGCAAAATAAAAGAAAAATGCAGTGAATTGGAAAAGCGAATGGATTCTGCGCACACCCCACACCAGACACCAAAATATGTTCCAAAACAGCTCTCATTAAACTCAAGTGATAGTAGGTACTCTCAATTCATGAAAAAATTATAACTTGGCTTAGTTTGGACAAAATCTAAGTATATATTTATTCACATCGAAAAATCGACTTCCTATCATACAGGGCGTGCTAAAATTACTTTTTTGTCCGTTATGCACAGAAGTAGTCAAAAGTTCGTTTTTTGAAATTCAACCCTTCTATCCCAGTCAACCAGCGAAGTCGCAGTAAGTGGCAGGGAATTCAATTTAATGTCTCTATATGGATCAACAATGCGATTTTACAGATAAGTACCAGCGATTTCGCTTTGCGGACAATGATATGCAATAAATATTAACCTTGTGATTTCGCAAAATACCATTCAAAAGCAGTTGAAATCAATGCGATCTAGAGAAGTCCTTACGACTTTCACAGTGTTAGCACCATGCCACATATTTTTGACTGTTTTATATTAACGTTCATTTCGTGATATTTATTGAATTTTTAATGATATATAACTCGAGAAGTTACATGGATTATGATCGGGCGACTTTTTTGAGAAGTGAACTCACCTCTTTCGACACAAGCGGCAGAGGATATCAACTGGCAACGGCCGGCCCATGGCAGACATTTTAACTTTGTCATTTGATGTTGATGAACTTGTAGCTTGTAGCGCTATTGTTTGTTTAGTTTTAGAATTGTAAGTTGCTAACAAAACTTAATTATTGTATCGGTACTTTATAAAGTTGTGTATTTTATTGTATTCGTGCATCGTTCAGTCCCTTGGTGTAGAAAAGTTGCAAATTTTCTAAAGGTAAGTGAAACTTTTTGACTTCGTTTCGTAAAATAAACAAAATTATAAACGTATTCGATGAAAAATTGCGCGATTCCTCTTCAAGTGGAAGATGAGGTAGCAGCAGAAAAAATCTATACTGAAACAACTATAAATAACTGAAAACGTTATTGATTATGATTAGGTTAGATACAAAAATGTACTGATGGGCCATGGGCTCCTAAATGCAGATGCAAATCGAAAAAATAGAGGAAATAATTATAATAACATTTGATAGACAGATGTGTGATATTTTTGATCCATTATTCTCATGCCCTCAAATTATACAGGGTGGCTAAAAATTATTTTAGTGAAAATGAGCAACTGAAAATTATAAAGATTCAATAGTTGTTTCCTGTTGAATACTTGCAAACGAGAAATGTATAGGCGGATATACCGTCAAGTAGGGTCGTTCACCCTTCTTTGATAAGAATATTCGTTAATTGTTTCCACCCCCACTTCATAATTTTGAAAAAGCTCCATTTTCTGATTTCTGATGCTGTGTTCTCTAAATAATTATGTTTTTCACTCATATATGTTCTATTTGAGAAGGAGTAAAAATATTGAAGATTATGTAGTGGTGTAGTGGGGATGGCTTTACAGACACTGCCTTTAGGATAACACGCATTAAATGTATTCCCCAAACTACTGCTTTCAAATAGCGCAGCAACTTATCCTCAACTTTTCATTTCAGGTTTGTGGAGTTTTTTTTAGTTGTGTTGCCACCATTGAAAATTTTGTTTGTTTTCGTTTTATATATAAATATATTTTTTTGAAGACCATGTTATTATTTTGTTGTTTTATGTTATTTTATATTAGTTAGTGTTAATAAATATGTTGAAAATTATATCAAATTGCTTTCCATTTATTCATTCCAGAGAAATTTACAAACCTATATTTATTTCATCAATTTGGTAAATATAAAAGGAATGCTTTCAAAAGTACAATGCAGTAATTACAAATGTGTACATTCATTTAATTTCCGTGAGAAGTGCATTTAAATTCCATTTAAATATTTATAATCTTTCAAAAAACCGCTGCTTTGTGAATTCGCTTTGAGGCTGTCTATAGAAATTTAAAAATGTATGCTTCGTGACGTCTTGGGTAGTTACTGGCGATGAGCGTGTTTGCGGACATTAAGCACTCGCAAATAATTACTAGTGCCTCTATTTTGTATCCACATTGCGAAGTCGCAGATCCCAGCAGTAACTCTTTGCAACTTCTATGCGATGGATTCTGGTTCACTGGGATATATTACTCGGTGAATTGAAAAATGGAGGAAAATGCTTTAAAATTACATATCTCGATACCGATGATAATTTATTTTAAATAAAGTGGCTTTTTGGGGAAAATAATTTTTTAAGGAATCTCATTTTAGGTATCCCTGCAAATATATCAATCTTATGACTATTTGATGACTTTTATAAATAATTTAAGGATCGCCTTTGTTGTTGTTTCGGAAAATGTCCCAAATTGAATGCAAATAATGTTTATTCAAACGAAGTTCTTGTACAATTATTCAGTGTACAGTGATCAAATTACTGCCAGAACTAGCAAAAAATGTAACCAAATGTACGTATACTGAATCAACACCAATAATTGAGAAGAAGTTTGTGAGATTACAATTCTATCAAATATGTTTCCGGGAACAACTGTAACAAATATCAGCTTTTTATATAGACCGAATTTTTAGGTAGATTTATTGGGCTTTAACATGTAAAAGTACAGAAAATAACGAAATTAGGAGGAATAAAAATTACAAAATTGAAAACAAAGTATCACATTTTCACAATAAAAGTTGGGAACCTTGTATTTGAGCATAAGAATATAAGTCACATATTTTCGGAATCAGCATAAAATTTTGCGTCTACAAAGCAAATTTCGATTAATTTATTTTAATTTCACCGATCGACTTGAAATTTTATTTATACTTATTTGAAGAATCACTATTTTCATTCATTATGGGATTATTTGCAAAACACCGTCAATAACTATTCATATAAATTACTTAAAAAAGTCACTAAACTGTCGTTAAACTCGATATTTCTACGGATAATTAAAATTAAATTCTCCCAAAAATTTTATTTTATTAAGAGAACTTGATTAAGGTACAGGGACATATCTCATCTCGAAACATTTTTCTTGTTCTTTCAAATTTCAAGTAATATACAGGGCGCTTCATTTAAAAAATCGAACTTTCGACCGCTTTTACGCATAACGGAAATAATAGAAATTTTAGCACGCTCAGTATGATATGGAGTCGACTTCTCGGTATATCATTTAAATACTACGAAAAATTATCAACTAGTTCTGAATTGAGATTACTAATTTATTTAAGTTCAATTAGGGCTATGTTTTGGACCATAATTTAATACACAATTTTTTTTTTTATCTTGAAAACCGATAGAGATAGGTATATATATATATATATATATATATATATGTATATATATATATATACGACATTATTTACAAGAAGTTTCATAATAAAAAAGCGATTACAAATATTCGAAAATAAGTATACGGAAACATAAAGTTGCTGGGAGTTTTTGTCTCAATGCTGAAAATAATTTAATCGGTAGTTTCCATAATAAATATTTACTATTTTCAGCCTCAACAATTATTTATCGATTAACTCTCAAATGTAATTCCGTGTCTATCATGGCATTAACTGGGCCCGAATTTTCAGTTGATTTGTCTCTCGATAAACTAAACTGAATCAGACAATCAATCTACTTCAATAAGCTGCTATCCTGTTCAAAATTCTGTTGGTGAGACCTGTTCATGATGTTTGTTGTTGGTTGGGGGAACTGACTGACACAGAACTAAACCTGAGAACCGATATCGAGCAAATCTCCATCCAACACATAAAAGAAAATCAATCGTCAACACAGAAAAACAAAGACCATCATTCTTTCCGTTGTTTTAAAAATCCTACTGAACAAATTTCCATTCGTCATTACGTTGCATGAAATATTGAAAAATCAAACGTTCAGTCGGCAAAAATCACTTTCATTTTGTTCAATCGTGACTTACGATTTGTTTGCAACCATTTTGTGTGAAATAAGCCATTCTTGCATCATGAAATTGTTCAGAAGATCAGGAGATCATGAACGATGGAAGATATTACGCGACTTCGATATTAAAACCGTTCATTTAATTTTTAAAGCGCACTGATAAATTTCTTGACAGTGGTTGTTTATATAATTGAACGTACAGTATTCAAAACGAGTCTCAAACTTTAATCCTTTCCTTTTAACTTCGATTTAAATCTTCTATCAAGACTTTAAAATTTTAAACTAGCGATTTTTGCGTCTTTTTTGATGAGGATAACAGATGGTTGAGGAGGTGTCTGATCGTTGCTTTTCAATTCTGAAGTGTTCTTTTACTTCTCCCGCCAGATTACTTCATCAATTTGACTACCTACTCCTGCTCACAGAATTTTTCTAACCTCCTGCCTGTATCTGGAAAGGAATAGCTTGAAAACGTATACACGTGTAGAGAGTACAGATCTTTGTTCAATATCGTTGATTCCAATTCATTAAAACAGTCAATTAATCCAATCAATGCTGATTTTAGAAATCATAAGCAACTCACTTGTGAGGTTTTGATCAGGATCACATAATAGCACATATATATTCAGTAACCTTATAATAAACATCATGTTAAAATTCCAGTTAACAGAGGTAAATGCTCAAATCAGTACAAAAATAGAATATGTTGAAGAATTTTGGATCAAGACGGACAGACAATAAGAGTGCGACTGATTTTTTTTATTGAAGTTTCCAACATTTTTTTAAATTTCTCAGTTAGAGATTCATAATCTGATATTCAGCTTTAACCCGTTCTACACCGAAATCAGTATTCCATTGGAATCAGGAGAGCATGTAAACAAAGAGCCAATGGTTTTATAGTTCAATAGGAGCCGTGTGCACGTTTTGAAAAATTTTTTTTTTTGGAATTGCATATTTTTTTACAATTTGAGAGTGATCTAAATTTTCAAAGAGAATTTTGTACGAAGGCAACGAAGGGCAAAGTTTTTCTTTTTTAGTAATACCTAATTAAATCTTTGGATTTTGATGTCAATGACAGGATCCGGACGAATGTTGATTTTGTGGATAAGTAGATGCATTTTTTTATTAAATATCTTTTAAAATTTTGTCAATTTGTCTTTGAAATTTATTTTTGTGGATGGGACTATTTCAGGTACTTCGAATTTTCGAAAATTTACACGAAAAAAAAAAAATTTGCGTGTAAAGTGCGATTTTTCATGATTTTATATTGTTCATGCTTTTAGGTAATTTGAGTAATTTCTTTCCGTCCATCGACTTGAAATTCACTTAATATACTAACTAGATTGATTCATCATTCTAAATCGATTGGCGTTCGTAGATTTGCTCCATCTTTAATCGTTCATGAGTTAAAAAGTTCATCTGGAGTTAAGAGGGGTAATTTCCCACAATTTTTTTTGTTTTACTTCGGAATCATCTCTTTGAGATACCTAGGCTTGAGGAATGGAATTTTTGACGATTTAATCCTTTTTTATGCTAGACCTTATATCGGAGCATATACAAGTCATATATTATCGGAATCAGCCCAGGACTTTTTCGGAAACGTAAATCTTTCGAAAATTACATTGCGCGATGGAATTTTTGGAGTTCTATTATTTTTATGCTAAACTTTGTATCCAAACATACACAACACAAATCATTTCAGAATCAGCTTGAAATTTTGCATATATGGTGCGAATTTTGAGAGAATCTGATTATATTGTATCTTTCATGATTTTTAGGGGTCCTTTGGACTTTTTTGATTTAATTTTGTTTGACATCGATTGACTCGATATTCACGGATTTTACTGATTTCATCATTCTGAGTCGATTGGCCTTCGGAGAATCGCTATAACTTCAACCATTCGTGATTTGAAAAGTTCATCTAATTTCCCGCCAATTTTCTCTTGTGAGTCGAAATCAACTCATCGAGATATATTATTTGAAGGGACCCAGCGATTTTTTTTTATAAAAAAAAACAGTAGAAAATTCACTTTCCTGCAATATCAAATATTGCATTACTTGACTATAACAGCCTGTGGTTTTTATCAAATTACGTATAGAGCTCGTATTTTTTAATTAGAACGTCACTTCACTTAAAAAATACTGGTTTTTTAGATAGGTGCATTTTTTCCTACTGGAAATTTTTTGAAATTTCATCTTTTTGCCATGCAAAGAAATTTATTTCTGTGGATGATTCCGAATCAGCTTGTCGAGATACATTTGAGAAATATTTGAGAATTTTTGAAAAACTTTCGAAAATTACATGGCGCAATGGAATTTTTGAAGTTTTATTCTTTTTTATGCTAAACCTTGTATCTGAGCATACACCAATCATACATTTTTGGAATCAGCATAAAACTATACAAAATATCGAAAAAATTTATTGAAAAAAGTAGAATGAAATTTTTTGAGAAACCATTAGTTAAAAAGATTCCCATATGGTTCCAAGTTTTTGGTGGACACTGTATGACCCACCATGCCATTTAAATTTTTTTAGTGCGATCGATCGATTACAATGTATTTTATTCCAAAAAGTAGTATCGGTGAAACCATCCAAACATTTTTTTTTATTTTTGTACGTCAAACCGTTCAAAAGTTAACAGGGGGAGGGTATATTAGTGTATATCCCAGTGCATATTTTTTTTTTATTAATCGTGTATGTGTAGGTATGCCTTTATTTTTTTGTGATAATTTTTATTAATTGCTTATACATTTTCCACACAAATCTTTGTCATTGAAAAAATTCTCTTTATTGATTAATTAATTCCCGTATTTTCCGTAATTTTTGCCGTTGAATTCTGAATTTTGTAGAAACGATAAATCTACCAAAAAGTGAATTATCATACCGAATAGGAGTCAAAATAGGTTGAAAAATCTCTTCGGTTGTGTAATCAGGACGTTTTACTACGTATGCAATTTGTTCCTGAAAAATAATAATCAAAAACATGTTTTTCTTTGTGAAAATAAGAAAACCGTCTGAAATAATTGCTATGTTTGATGCAAAGTTGATGTATCGTTGAGCATATCTTGGAAATATATTTTAATCGATTTTTATCAATACTAAAATGAAACTATGAATATTGCCTGTATTACATCCTTTTGGCTGCATATAGAAACATTTAGGGTCTTCTTTTATCAACCATTAGGCCAGTAGCCCTTCAATATCAAAAATCAATCATTAAATCGACTTCCAATACATTAGATTCCTTTTCTACGAAACATAAAATCTTTCCCACCTGAATTAAGTATGACTAAGCGTAATTTTGGCAACTAAAATATAATGAGGTTACACCTATCGAAGTGTAGCTGATGTTGCCGTTATGATAATAATAAACATGCAACTCATGACTATTCATAACCCTTGCATAACTTTTTTTTTCAATTAGATCTATTGAACAAATTTGCCTTTTATAACCCTTTTCCTCACGTCGAAACTTTGTCAGGTAGATATATTATTTCTGGATAGGATTTGAATGGCAATAGTTTTTTAGATCAATCATTTGAATGCACAAAATAGTTTGTTTCGATAATGACGGTGAACTTTGGGTTATAAGAAAGGACCTAACAGTTTTGGGGAACATAAAAAATAAAAGTCTACTCACCCAGAAACACAATTGTTAACTTTCATGAAAATCAGTAGCAAAATCATGAGTCATAGCTTGGAATAATGACGATTTTGAACAATAATGACAGTCTTGAATCGTATAGGGCTAGGATGTAATGGTCTTCAATGGAAGGGCCCGTCCCTTAGAGCTGCTAGTGACAAATGAATTTGCATTGAAATTAAATACACTGAATAAACAATATCAACGGTATCAACCCGTCACGATTCAACAGTAAAACCGTCTATTGAAATGATCCTGACGAGTTGTACTGAATCGTGTTCTTTTCCCTAATTGGACAAAAGCGGACGTCACTATGTCGTGTCAGATATTGAGCTATATTGTTCTCTTTTAGGGTTTCGCGAGACCAAGAGATTACTCTTGGTCTTGTCTTGGTCTTGATACAAGACCAAGGCCTAAATCAAGGCCTAGATCAAGACTTAATTGATCTTCCTGAAGAAATATAGAAATGCATTGATTACATTAATTAGAAGTTCAAAAAACAACTATTCAAAATGCAAATAGATGAAAACTTCAAAGATACAAAGAAAGTATGGAAAATTGTCAATGGAGTTACAGGTGAGAAGACTAAATATACATCAGTAGACAAAATTATAACAAATGATAATTTACACATAACCAAAAATGTGGATATTGCAAACCGTTTCAACTCTTATTTTTGTAACATTGAAAAATCAATAGCCGAACATTTACAATGTAATCCACTCTCAGTTAATAATACTACAACTAATAGATCTATAAGAAAATCAATATTTTTGTCTCCTGTGACAAGAAATAATCAATCAACTAAAAACCCTAAAGAATAATGCAGTGCCAGGCCCTGACTCCCTTAAAGCAAGTACTATAAAACAAATTGCTGTTAAAATTTCGTAACCATTAGCATATATTTTAAACCTGTCAATTAGGACAATTTCCCTCATCATTTAAAAAAGGTATTACTTCACCTGTATTTAAATCTGGACAAAAATATGATTCTGGAAATTATCGTCCAATATCAGTCATTAACAATTTTGCCAAAATTCATGAAACATGTATAAAAACTAGACTAACGGAATTTTTCAATAAACATAATATTTGTTGTATTTGCGAGCTTAATTAATTAGATGATCAGGGCCGGTCTCGAGGCCGGTCTCGGAATCGTTACAACACTAATATCTACTATAAACTAAATCAAACTACCAGTCGAGAAAACGCAAAATCTCCACCAGTGTCGGCTTGTACCACTGGAAAGCCGGAAAGCTTTCCGATAGGCCCTCATGGAGGAGGCCCTAAAAAAGACCCGCAATTCAATTTCAATACCCATCGACCTTTGTTGTCATCATTTTGAAGGAAGGAAATTCTATTTTACTAGTTTTATATCATTTTTCATCGTGAAGGAGTAATAAAAAAGTTTGAATATTAAATATTTCGTCGTTTTCACTACGAGTAGAAAATATCACATTTTGTTCAATTATTTGAGTCTGCTTCACTGGAACTCGAAAAGACATTCGGAACATTTTTGGTAGTTTCTATATGAATAAGTGTGTGGTGCTTCTTGCCACACTTATTGCATTTACCGTACTTACAGTTGGAATTCACGTGGCCAGAATGCAAGCAATTCAGACAAACCTTTAATTTTTTTGCTTGCTCTGTTCTAACGGTGATGCTTAAATTGAGAAAATCACGACAATTGCTCAATTTATGATCTGAAGACTTGCACAGAATACAAGAACCTTGGCTTGCTATCAAAGATTTCGTAGATTTTTTTTCAAATCGATTGCGATCTTTATTGCCACTAGGAACCTGATTAGCCTCAATTTTTTCAAGAATGTCAGCTTTTGTTTTCAGGAAATTCAAAAGATCTTTGAGAGTTTTTTCTGTCGATTTCTTTGACTCCCATTCAAGAGTGGTTTCCGAATCAAGCTTTTCAACGATTAAAAAAATCAATAAGGTATCCCATTGGTCAACAGGTTCATTCAACGATTGCAGAGAACGTAAGTTACTTTGTAGACCATCAACAAGCTGTCTGATACTGAGAGAAGACTGTTTGGTAATTTTTTGCAAATTGAATATGCATTTAGTGTGATTGTAAACAAGAAGTTCACGATTTGCGAACCTCTCGCAAAGCATTTGCCATGCCACCGAGAAATTCTCGGAAGACACCGGAATACTATGAATAACCTTTCCAGCTACGCCATTAACAGACGATTTCAAGTAATGAAACTTTTGTACTGAACTGATGCACAAATTTTTGATTATCATAGATTGAAAAGAATCATGAAATTCTAACCAATTCTCATAGTTACCAGAAAATCTAGGCAATTGAACAGTTGGTAATTTGATACCCAATGATGTATGACTATTTTCACCTTCATTTGAAATAACTGAGTGAGAATTGTTAGACCTATTTTCATGTGGATTTTCGTTTACACTGGGAGACTCCCCAACACTGGCCATATGTTTGGAAAGAAGAGTTTCGGCCTTTGCGATTATGCCAAAGTAATCATTTTCAAATTGTTCACTTTGTACAGATTCATCTTGAACATCATCGACCTGACAATCGATTTCAGTTTGAATTTCCTCGAATTGATTCAAAAGAAGTTCAGACCTTGATAATCTCATTTTTAATTCGTTTTCAGGAAAAATTAACTCTGGAGTAGCTAAATCATGTTCGAGATTATTTATATAGGTTTTGAAAATTCTGAGCTTTGATTTTATAGATGCTCGCCTTTTTCTCAACTTGTCAAGAGTAATTTTTATTTCGGTTTCTGTCATCTTTATGATGAAAAGAGAAACTCTGCTTTTTATATTTTTTTAGATAAATGAAACGTGAACTATTTACTAACTATTCAATAAGTAGTATGAAAACATGTAATATAATCTGTGAAATAATTCGCACGAAATATATATGCAAGTGCAAGTAAAAGCTATTTGAAATGAGGAAAAGGGATCATGGATTAGGAAAAATTACCTGGGAGACCACAAATTAATTCAGTAGTGTAGAAATTCGATGCTGCGAAACTGGAAACTCAAACAACGTTTGGAAAACGGACTTCGACCTTATCGACTGTTTGCTAGTGACTTCGGGTTTGTTTCCGGAATTTTCACGAACTTCTGAATCTTCTTACTTGAAAATCCGGTTTTACAGCAACTTTGGCTGGAAAAATTAGAGTGGGATCAGTCAGTACCTTTACAGATTCATTCTAGTTGGCTAGCTTTTAGGGATCAACTCCCACAACTCAATGATGTTCAAATTTCTCGTAAAGTAAAACTAGACAACGCTGCCCATATTGAACTACACGGTTTTTGCGACTCTTCTGAACTAGCGTACGGATCCGCTATTTATATCCGTAGCTTAGATCAATCAGATAACGTCCAAACCCATCTATTGTGTGCAAAGTCAAAGGTTGCTCCACTTAAAAGAATCAGCATTCCGCGTCTTGAGCTCTGCGCTGCTGTAATACTTAGTAGGCTAGCTACCAAAGTTTTCGAATCCTTCTCTCTTAAATTTAGTAAAATATCTTATTGGTCCGATTCTATGGTGGTTCTTGGATGGCTTAAAATTTCTCCTCATCTTCTTAAAACATTCGTGGCCAATACAGTCTCGGAAATTCAATCCAGCACGGATATCTCTTGTTGGAACCACGTAAGTACGAAAGAAAATCCTGCCGATCTTATTTCTAGGGGTATCAATCCACAAAGTTTAAAATCATCTGATTTTTGGTGGCATGGTCCCAAATTTCTGAATGATTCCATTCAAATTTGTTCCACTCAACTGCTTGAGTTCACCAATGAACCAGAGATAAAACGAACTGAAATAACATCCCTAAATTTGACAGCCCTCTCCAGTTTTCCTTTT
Organism: Chrysolina americana; assembly: GCA_958502065.1. NCBI lineage: Eukaryota > Metazoa > Arthropoda > Insecta > Coleoptera > Chrysomelidae > Chrysolina > Chrysolina americana. The sequence continues at coordinate 93,318,722 of OY293413.1, read as the reverse complement.
GAACGATTTTCAACATTAAATCGTCTCAAACGCACCTGTGCCTATATCTTTAGATTTTTTCACAATGCATCAGCTCGTTTCAAATCCTCGGAAAGAAATTCTGGTCCTATTTCTATGCAAGAGTTGAATTCCTCACTTTGTCATCTTATCAAATCTTCTCAAGCTGAATCATTCCCAGTCGAACTTCATAACTTATCGAAAGGCAAAACACTTCCCCACAAGAGTAGACTGTTGTCCCTACATCCTTTCATTGATGAAACGGGTATTCTCAGGGTTGGTGGTAGACTAAGACATTTGAATTTGATAAGAAGCACCCTATAATCATTTCCGCAAACCATAATTTCTCAAAGTTATTATTTCATTATGAGCATCAATGGCTTCTTCATGCTGGACCGCAGCAATTGCTTTACTCAATACGTGAAACATATTGGCCCATTCTTGGAAAAAATCTTGCAAAGAGAACTGTTCATGAGTGTATAGTGTGCTTCAAAGCCAAACCGATTGCTAAAAGTCCTCTTATGAGAGATCTTCCTGAAGAACGAGTTACTTCTTTTCTTCCTTTCATCAATACAGGGGTGGATTACGCAGGTCCGTTTACGTTGAGAGACAAACCTGGCCGAGGTTTCAAAGCCTACAAGGGTTACGTTAGCCTTTTTATATGTTTATCAACGAAGGCGGTTCATATTGAACTAGTCAGCGACCTGACCAGTGATGCATTTATTTCCGCTTTTAAACGGTTTATTGCAAGACGAGGCAAGCCGCAAAGTATCTATTCCGATAACGATACAAAATTTGTAGGTTCCAAAAACCGGTTACTGGAACTAGGAAAATGTTTGAAAAATCACAGTAATGAAATCAATTCTTCTACATCTTGTCAAGAGATATCATGGCATTTCATTCCTGCGTACTCCCCATATTTCGGAGGCATTTGGGAGGCTGGCGTGAAGTCAATGAAAAGACATTTAAAACGTGTTCTATCAGAAGCACTTCTCACATATGATATATAATTTATAATTATAATTTTTTTTTCTCTGATGCTAAAGTTTGGTTCTGTATAATATTTTTATCAATACAATATATTATTGTCAATAATATCATCGAAGTTTTTCAAATAATTCCGAAAAATCGAAAAAAGTCCAAACGGATGGACCCCCAAAAATCATGTGAAGAAAACAGCCTAATTTGATCCCCTTGAAATTCACAATATTTGGGTACGTACATTTTCATGCAGATTCCGAAAATATATTATTTTCATATGCTCAGATACAAGTTTGGCATATAAAAGGCATACAACGTCAAAAATATTACGAGTAGGACTGGAAAAAAATATGGAGGGAAATGTCTCCCCACTCCAGATAAATTCTTCAATTCGGAAACGGTTGAAGATAGAGCAATTTTGCGAACGCCAATCGATTCAGAATTATCAAATTAGTATAATCTGTGAATTTTGAGTCAATTGATCTAAAACAAAATTATTCCAAAAATCGAAAAAAATCTCTAAAAAACATGAAAAGAACAAAATTGGCAGATTCTTTCGCAATCCGCACTATATACGCAAAATTTCATGAAGATTCCAAAATTATATGATTTGTGAACTCCGAGTCAATCGATGAAATTAAAACAAAATTATTCGAAAAATCATGAAAATAACAAATTCGTCAGATTTACTTGATATTTGCATTATATACGCAAAATTTCTTGCAAATTTCGAAAATATTTGAAATTATTTCAATACGGCATTCTGTATTATAAAAAACTCTCAGAAGAATATATTATGTTCTACTTTCTAAATATTCTTAGTGAAAATTACTAGTGACTAATGTAGAAACAGTTCCTAGTAACTCACCAAAAATAGTTTGAAAATACTGAGAAGTACACTACTTGAGAGAATGTTCTACAAATTTCGGCATGCTAATGCAAAAATTACGGAAGTTATGGTGGTCGTTCCATATGAAGGCCTGAGACACAAATATACGTTGCCTACAAGTATCTACTACTGTCATGTACTCAAGTTTCTAGCCAGAGTTTTTAGTGAAACGAAGATCATTGAACAGATTGAGGGTCCTGGAAAGACTGTAGGAATGGCATTTCTACTGATGAACAGTGAGACAATAAGCTTGGACCCCAAATCCGTATGGTTTTCGACCATGACTATAGAGGTCCCAGATACCAGAAGTAGAGCGTGTCTTGGGGCTCCTGACACCATAAGGTATTTACTTTTAGCCTATTAGTCTGATGCGGTCTCAGCCCAGGTCCACAAGCAAAACGCGGCGCTATCACCATCTACGATACTCGTACGGTATAGACGAGACACCGGTGTTGCCTTGGGCTCCGGGGGATATTGACAACGTTGTGGAAAATGAGGAGTAACAGATATTGGAATTACTAATTCTTCATCTTCAGGCAAGTACAAGCCCATAAGCCTGCGGAGTCGAGTTTTCAGCTCACTATAGTGATTTAGTCAAGTACGCTGTCGAAGGCAATGTGTATTAGCAATTTCATCCGAAATGCTCTTCAGATTTCTGAGGTTTTTTTGGTAAATAGAAGTTAATAATCAATTCCTAACTCAGAGTACTTCGTTTTATTTTTTTACTTATGTGTCTTCTCCCCATGCATGATTTTAACGAATTTACGGAAACATTGAGACACTTTTCTTTGTACCTTTTGGACTAGGCTCTTGAATCAGTCTTCTCAAAAATTAACCTAATGTGAAACTATACTTAAACTATGATGAAGTATTCCTACCAAGAACTAGGTTGAAAGCTGTGCTAAGGTTTCATGTCCGTGGTTGTTGAAAACCATATATCATTCATAGAGATTGTAGAATCATCTTTATGCCCCAAAGTTTGCTCATAAGTGGGTTTTAAGGTTGTGAAGATTCGGTTCTCTTCTACCGTTTATCTAAGCTTCCATCCTCACTTACGTGGAACCATCAATTTACGCCTTATCACCGCTCCAAAACGCATTCCTTCCTTTGAAACCGAGAAAAAAACGCCCAAGAGTAATTCCGGCCGTTTCGAATATGGTGTGTGGGCATGCAGCGGCTATGGCGTATCTGGTCTGGCAGTGTGTTGGTGTTGTGCCGGTACAAGCGAGGCCGTGAGAACGTGGAAGTGTGGCGAGTCCCAGGCGTGTGACTACATTGCGACGACTACTCAAAAACCACCTCCGCGCGAACACGCTCTCCGACCGGATCGGACCTTGTCAATTGTTCCAGACGTTCTTTGCGTCCTGCTAACAAGCAGTTGTCAACGATTCTTCTTCATATTCTTTTTGGGTTCCATATTTTTTTGAGATATCCAAGTGCAAGATTAAGAAACTTAGTAGACAGGGACAGATGGACAGAGACCGAAAGATAGAAACCAGAGGACAGAGATCAAAGGACAGCGAAATATGGACAGGGTACAGGGACCAAAGTACAGGGACGGAAGGACAGGGATCGAAGGATAAGGACTGAAGAACAGGAACCGTGAGAAAAGGACCGATAGACAGGGACCGAAAGACAGGGACAGGGACAGGGACCGCAGGACAGGCAGGAACTGAAGGACAGGCAGGAACGGGAAGACAGCGACCAAAGGACAGCAACAGATACACAGAGAACAGACACCAAAAGAGAGGGGCCAAAATACAGAGATCAAAGGACAGGCAGGAAGAGAAGGACAGCAACGGATGGACAGGGACCAATGGACACGGACCAAAGAACAGGGACCGAAGGAAAGGGGCCGAAGGGCAGGGAGGTAAAGGAAGTGACCGGAGGAAAGCGACTAAAAGACAGGGACCAAAGGACAGGCAGGAGCCGAAAAACAGCATCCGTAGGACAGCAACCAATGGATAGGGACCAAAAGACAGGGACCGAAAGAATGGGACCAAAGGAAAGAGATCGAAAGACATAGACTGGGATCGAAGAACAGGCAGGAATGGAAGGACAGCAACCGAAAGACAGAGGCCAAAGGACAGGGACTGAAGGACAGGGACCAAAGGAAAGAGATAGAAAGACAGACTGGGACCGAAGAACAGGCAGAAATCGAAGGACAGCAACCGAAAGACAGAGGCCAAATGACAGGGACTGAAGGTCAGGGACCAAAGGATAGGGATCAAAGAATAGAGACCAAAGGACAGGGACTAAAAGACAGTAACCGATGTCTTTTGTTGTTAGTGGAATATCTCCATCAAGTTCACTTATTATTTTTTACCGAATGTCTGATCACTACCTGCTAGAGAGACGAACTGAATAGATTAATGTTGCCACTCAACTTACTATTTTTGTTCTGAGCTGACAGGAACCGAAGGACTGCGTCCGAAAGACAGCGATCGATGGACAGCGACTGATGGACAGGTATCGATGAACGAAGATCGAAGGACAGGGACCGAAGGAAGGGGATCGAAGGATAGGAACAGAAGACAGGGATGGATGGACAGGAACCGAAGGACAGATACAGGGATCAAACGACAGGCAAGTACCGAAAGACAGCGACCAAAATTCAGCGAATGATAGATCAAAGAACAGGCAGAAACCGAACGACAGCAACGGATGGACAGGGACCAATGGACACGGACCAAAGAACAGGGACCGAAGGAAAGGGGCCGAAAGACATAGACTGGGATCGAAGAACGGGCAGGAATGGAAGCATAGCAACCGAAAGACAGACCAAAGAACAGGTAGTGAAGGACAGGGACCAAAGTAAACAGATAGAAAGACAGACTGGGACCGAAGAACAGGCAGAAATCGAAGGACAGCAACCGAAAGACAGAGGCCAAAGGACAGGGACTGAAGGATAGGGACCAAAGAATAGAGACCGAAGGACAGGGACTAAAAGACAGTAACCGATGTCTTCTGTTGTTAGTGGAATATCTCCATCAAGTTCACTTATTATTACTTACCGAACGTCTGATCACTACCTGCTAGAGAGATGAACTGAATAGATTAATGTTGCCACTCAACTTACTATTTGTGTTCTGAGCTGACAGGAACCGAAGGACTGCGTCCGAAAGACAGCGATCGATGGACAGCGACTGATGGATAGGGATCGATGAACGAAGATCGAATGACAGGGACCGAAGGAAGGGGATCGAAGGATAGGAACCGAAGCACAGGAACCAGAAGACAGGGACGGATGGACAGGAACCGAAGGACAGATACAGGGATCAAAGGACAGGCAAGTACCGAAAGACAGCGACCAAAATTCAGCGAATGATGGATAGGAACTGAAAGAGAGGGGCCAGACAATAGGAATCAATGGAGAGGCAAGAACCAAAGGACAGCAATAGATATATAGAGACCGAAGGACAGGGAGCACAGGAAACGGACTGAGAGACAGGTACAGGGAAAGAATCGAAAGACAGTGACCGAAAGACAGAGGTCGAAGGATAGGGACCAAAGGACAGTGACCAATGGTTAGGGACCGAAGGACAGGAACCGAAGGACAGGGATCGAAGGACAAGGACCGATGTCTTCTGTTGTTGGTGGAATATTTCCATTAGGTTTAGTTTTTATTACCTACCGGACGTCTGATCACTGAATGTCAAACAGATAAACTACTTAAGTAACTACTTGTGTTCTGAGCTATGCTTGATTACACATGGTTCGGGTACAATGAAACACATTGGAGGACTGGAAGGAGACGATGTTCACTCCAATGTTCGATAACTGGATTATATTCAAGTGCACATATTCGAATCTTGCTGTCGGTGGTACAAACACTCCAATAGCACATTTTCGTCCATACACAGCAGTTCTTATTGGCAAATGGCTACATGCAACGTTATTACCATATTTGTAGTAATGCAGCCTCCAAGATGAGAATGGCAGTTATACAGTGTCAAACGTAGCTCTTTGGAAAGGCTGACTGACGAATGGTAGAAGTGTTGCAGCTCAAATGTCGCGTACAATCGTGGCACTAATTGAAGAAAACTGTAGGCGTTTGAGCTATAAGTTTTCCTGCTGAAGTTTTCTGACATCGACGTCGTCTTTCTGAGAGGCGACGAGAGCTTTAAAGTCTAGGGCAATTTTTTCTTCTTGTGTTGAAACTGTTTAACTCCATACAGAACTGTTGTGACATTTAAGTACACCAGAGTTTTTTTAATAAAGTAAACTTGACCATGCAACGAGAACATCGTTACTTGATGATTTAATGACAAAAATTATCTGTAAAACTAGTAAATTTTTTCTGGCTGCTTTTTGAGTAAACTGTTGTTAAATGTTGACTTTTTATCATCTGTTACATAGTAGCTTCTTTACTCGCTATACTGTGTTAGCGTAAACTGTTTTCCGTGTAGTTTGTACAATTATTATGGATCTTCATCCTTCATCAAGTAACGGCTGTGTCAATCAGAAAGGTTAATCTCTCGATCGGATTTCTATACTAGATTACTGCCGTCCGACCGACATCATCTTAGTTTACCTTTTAAGAACCCCTTATCTCCATTGTGAACGTGGCCACCGCTCCGCTCTCGCGATCCAAACAAGTTTTGGCTCGTGTCGGAACGCCAACACAGCCCTACCAACACTTTAGATTGTTCAGTACTAGTCCGTACCCCAGAGCGCATCTAACGTTGTTCCAGAGAGTTCAGCTACCCGTGTTATGATATGTATGACGTATGTTTGGTTGTATAACTACTGGGATGCGACGGTGCATGCAATATCCGTTTATATATAAATTATTTGCCATGTATGAATAACATCGACAGCAATGGCGTTGACATTCCTCTATCCGCATGCGAGGTTGTCAAAGTTCTGCCTTCCCCATTCTTATTTCAACTTGAGTACAAGGAGGGGGACATATTACTACAGAAATATTGGCTGGATCAAATTCCGGAGGCTTCTCAATGCTCTGATCTATAAAGTTATACATCTCTACTACGTACGTTACATTCAGAGAGCGAGAAAGGTCGCTACCAAGAAAATGGTGGTTAGGGGAAACCGGAATATTCTCTTTGCCGTTGTTAAAGACTTGATCAGTCTGAAGAACTCTACAGGCCATTGGAGACCCTGATCTGAAACAGGACATGCACTGCCTGGAATCCGAGATCTCCGAACTTGTTTAAGAAAATTGCAACAAGAGCTGAAAGGAAGAAGCTGGACGTTCGTGACAACTCCCTGTGGCGCATAGCCAAACAGGAATCTCTATCATGACATGAATGATAGAGTTTAGAGAAAATTCTAGAATCCTTGGACAGTCAGGATTCTGTTCAGATGCTGTGTTGTGATCTTAGCAAAGCTTTTGATACAGTAAGGGTGGGTTGTACGAAACAATTTCACCAACAGTTCAACCAAACTGAGTTCAGTTGCTACGGAAATCGAAAGCAACTGAACTTAATTCACTTGAACTGTTGGTGAATTCTTATTGTACAATCTGCCTTAGTCACAATGTACTACTTGATAAGCTATACTATTATGGAATAAGAGGAACTCCACACTACTTGATCAAGTCCTACCTGACTGATCGTTTTCAGTCAACCTGGTGGAAGAATGATTTATCACAAGCCAACGTTGACATATTTAGTGCTCCAATATATTCAGATGAAACAACTTTCCGAGTAATCAGTCGATGTAAATTCACATTCACAATGTTGTTTGTAGGTATTTCGTGTATGAAATTCTTGTTTTCATGGCACATTAGATACTAACATGGAGAAAATTTTAATCAACTCTCTCGAAAGGGTAGTTTGTACTTGCGGATTTTCGAAAAACTTCGCTAACAGCCGGTTTCCAGTAAAGATATTTCCTTGAAAATATACTCTTTGTGTCATAAGAATCAACCTCCGGAATTATGCTCTTTGAGTTTCAAGTCACTCAACGAAAATCAAAAGTTACGAAGAAGTCCCAAGGGGTAGATTCCTAAAAATCATAAAAAATAGAAAAGAGTTAGATTCACTTGAAATTGCATATGCACTTATGTGTTCGAATGAAAAAGGTTGGATTTTATGAAAATTAATAGAAATATTACAATAATAAAAGTTGGAGAGTATTGTCAACTCTAGAAGAACTTTTCAACTCGAGAACAGTTGACGATAGAGCAATTCTGCGAACGCCAAACGATTCAGAATGATGAAAATAGTATTCCCTTTGAATTTCTAGTCGATCGAGTCGATTGCCAAAAAAAAATTATCGAAAAGAGTCCTAAGTGGTGGACCCCAAAAAATCACGAAAAATAAATACAAAATTGTCAGATTCACTTAAAATTGCATATGCGCATGTGTGTTCACATAAAAAAAGGTTGCGATTTACGAAAATGCATAGAGAAATAACGAAAATGAAATTTTGGAGATAATTGACCTCTTTGTAGACGAAATTTTCAACTCTAAAACGGTTGAAGATAAAGCAATTCAGCGAATGCCAAACGATTCAGAATAATGGAATTAATATAGGTACTCTGTAAATTTAAAGTAGGTTGACGCAAATAAAAATTCACCGAGAAAAAATTTGAGTGGACCCCTAAATATCAGACAAAATGCAAAATCATCAAAATCATTTGAAATCGTAAATGCCGTATATGCGCATATTCATATAAAAAAATGTTGAATTTCACGAAAGTAGAGAAATAACGAAAACTGAATTTTGGAGAAAATTCACCTCTTTCAATCCTAGATGAATTTTTCTCACTCACATTCGTGGGTAAGTAATATCTAGATCTACTTAGAAGAAAATAAACATTATGTCAGTACTGCCTGTGTATGAACTAGTAACAACTATCACAGCTGTTAGGGAGAACACGCCGATAAGCATTCAAACTTTACCCTTTCTTTCAATCAGACGCGTTCATTCTCATTGTTTTGTTTTCCAAAAAAAATATTTTTAGAAAAGTTCTGAAATCCACGGAATCAATATTATTTTAATCTTTTATCGATGAACATAGTTCAACATGATTTTGGTATAACCCTTTCAAAATTTCATAAATCCAGTGGTGCATGAAATTTCCTAAAATTTTATATCTTGAAAAATAAGAATGGTGGGTCCCGAAAATTAGGACCCATTTATGATATCTAGTAAACCAATATCTACGTAATGAAAATATTCAATCGGTTGGTATTAAGGACTTATTAGGGTGTTTTCATTTCACAACTTTATCATCATCATCACTTCTGTCACAATAATTAGTGATAAAAATAATATATCTAATCACTTGAGTAATCTCAAAATACATCAACACAAAATAGAAAATAAAATCAGAGTATAACCACTAAGGAGACCTTTGAATATGTCTTTTAGTTATTCCAAATCAATGTAGGAATGTAAGCTTTCACGGCTGGCATCAATATTTTGGTTGGTTTCCGGGTTTTGCCGTGGTCTTCTTTGGTTTAAATCACCAAACGTTTCGACTGCAACTGCGGCAGTCATCTTCAGTGGCGTGGTCGAAGTACTACTCTTCTAGACGTATCAACTGAAACTAAATCAGTTTACATTCAAGGAATTTTTATAGATCGTACACAAATTTTTTCAAAGAGTTAACAAAGTTACAACTAATAATTTCACTATCATATAAAATTGAGTATATTTCTGAAATAATTTGGTAGTATGTATTTTTTTACCAACATAATGGTGAATCATCAATCGAGGTACAGCGAATATTAATTTTTTTAATTTTATTTTCAAATATTTCAAAAAAATTCAGCTGCCTTATTTTGGCAGAAACAGTAATCTATAAATAGTTTGGATCCTAGGTATATAAAGCTCCCAGGTCCCAGGTTTTGGAATATATGAGAAGATTGTTCTATGTCAAATTTATAATGATGTGATATTTTGATTGGATCATTTTTATGTTTATGCTACGTGAGAACAGGCTAGTGAAATTGTTCGTACTGTCCCAAACGAGACATTGTTGGTGATGAAAGTAGTTTTTCTATTGGAATTGACAGAGCTTGCAGATCTAATGAAATAACGAAAAAGTTCATGGAAAATGTTGACATTCTAGAGAGCAAGCTAATACAGAAACAGAAAATGCACCATTTAGCATTATGGTATTTTTCTATTTTCTAAAATATCTACCTGTGAAAACTGCTACATATCTCAAACTCGAAAATCCAACTATGTATACCGGTCATTGTATTAGAAGATCTTCAGCAACTTTTCTTGTTAATTCAGGTGGAGACATATTATACTTACAAGAACTTGATTGAGAATCGAACAATGTTGCAAAAGGGGATTTAGATTATACGAGGATATATTGAAAAATTCTTAGCCTACTATAGAACCAAACAAAATTTCAATGTCAAAATATTATATCACCCAACATATTCTCCAAAAAACTGAAGCAAGAACTTTTCCAGCAGATTTTTGGACACGAAACTTCTTAGGTCTTGGAGAACCGGAGTGTCGCCATTCCATCGATTGTTGTTTTGTTCCTGGATCGTAGAAATGTACCCAAGTCTCGTCCATAGTAACAATTCCGTTTAAGAAGTCTACATCGTTTTTAAATCGAGCACAGATCGAACGCGATGCTACTACCCTTGCACGCTTTTGGTCAACATTCAAACATTTGGGGATCCATTTTGCAGCAATTTTTCCCATGTCCAAATTGACGTGAACTATATGATGAACGCGTTGAATTGTATGGAATATTCAGTGCTTCAGATATCCGTTTTAGCCCAATTCGACGGTCTGTTAAAATCATCTCATGAACTGCATCGATATTTTCGGGGACTGACACAGAAACTAGCCTTCCCGATCGGTCATCATCTTCAATGGAAAATTTACCTCTTTTGAAGCTTGCATTCCAATTTTTCACAGTCGCATATGAAGGACATTGATCACCAAGGGTATTAAGCATATCTTCGTAAATCTGCTTACCTCTTAACCCTTTTAAATACAGGTACTTGATGATGGCTCGTAACTCCAATTTTTCGATTTTCACAATTTCAGTGGACATATTTCTTCTTTTAATTCATTGCGTAACTCTGGTTTACTTTTTTGACATTAAACTCTACACTGACACTTCTAATGAGTTATTGTTCGTTGCTATGGTAACGCAATATTTTGTTTATGCAGAGAACTGGTCTAGGCTAACTAGAATCAATACATCCTCGTAACTTGAGTAAGAAGAATTCCATTACGCGAAAAATTCAAGTTGGAGACGTTTCTGTAAACACTGTTTCACGTATAGGTGTATCAATCTATTTTGAAAACTGTAAAACATTCATGTGAAATATCATAAACAGATTTTAAAATGAAATTGCTATCTAGAGTATTATAAAGTAACTAACGTATCATATTTTGTACATAACGTATTTTTTGTATGTTGTTATAATGTTAATGTAATAAAGATTCAAATTGAACAAAGCTAATTTTCAATGATACAATTCATAAAACTGTTTACGAGAAAATAATGTTGAATGATTGAATTGGTGCCATAAAGAAGATATAATGAATTTATTGAAAAAGGAAAAAGATTGGGCGTCATTTGGAAAAAATCGATAGGTATGTATACAAATATCAACTTATATAGGTAGGTAGAAAACATTAAAAAGTTGTTCTCACACATTCGTTTGGAACAAATAACATGATTCAGTCCGAAACCAGAACAAGCTGAGTTGAGGATCAGAAAGTCAACCTAATATCAAACAGGACAATAGAACAATACAAGAGGTGTACATTATAATGACAGGAAATCTCCGAAATCAGTCATGCTGGATTCCGCATCATTTTCAGAGCATAAACTTTATGTGAAGAAATGTTCAGCAGCTGGTAAATTGAGGCAGTCGTCCTGATATGAATTCAAAATAACCAACAGAACCAACCAACTATCCTATACCTTTCTGACAATCTAACAGACTAATTTAGTTATGAATCAGTTTCAAATTGCTGAGGATGATTCAACCACCTACCCTTGAACGAAGGGCATATATGAAAAGGAAAGGCAATAATAATTTATTTTCATAAGAAGCAAAAAAAATTGTGATTTGGATCCAAAATACTCGAAGCATCGTCATCGATCTTGAAGTTTGACATCACTTTCAATGATCAGGAGACAAGAACACCATAGTAGACAATAACATTTGGGCCTCTGTCCTCCTAGAAGTTGTGGGTTCCATCTTGTCAGAAATTTCTGAACAAAGCCATCTACTCCCAGGATAACATATCATTGGAAGAGGTACATCTGCCTCAATACTGAAACCCTCAACTCATGGATAACAAATCAATGCACCTCCATTATTTCAGGCAGACAGTTGATGTACCTTGTCGTGTGACAATACCATAGAAGCCTTCTTTTAATTCAAACGTCAGTAACATTCGCACAGAATATAATTTCAGAAATATGGTTTTATGAGTCTGTTCAGCAGCAAATCTAACGTTAATAATAGGAAAACATATATCAAGAACAACGTAGTTCTTTATGGGGCGCCGTTAGTGTCAAAAGTAGTTGTTCTCATATATTTTATATTTACTCAAATATATTTGTTGATGACCATATATTTATTAGTTGACACCAATATATATTGAAACTGAACAAATATTTCATTTTAGCGTTCATTCATTCATAAATATATCGTCAATGCATACATATTAGCAGTGAAGAGCAATATATTTATTACTTGTTACCAATCCATATATAAAAATGAGCTTTCGATTACCACCACTAGATGGCGCTCACATCATGTTTTGCAATATAATTTGTTTTGCAAACCTGTTATGTTGATATGCATTGCATTTATACTTTTTGAAGAAATGCAATGATGAAAACTCGAACAATCTTTCGATTATTTTCAACATAGCGGACGCGATGCCAAGAAATGGCATGAATCGGTTACATTGCGCTATCTAGTGGTGGTACTCAAAAGCTCATTTTTATATATGGATTGGTAACAAGTAATAAATATATTGCTCTTCACTGCCAATATGCTTTGACGATATATTTATGAATGAATGAACGCTAAAATGGAAATATTTGTTAGGTTTCAATATATATTGGTGTCAACTAATAAATATATGGTCATCAACAAATATATTTGAGTAAAAATAAAATATATGAGAACAACTATTTTTGACACTAACGGCGCCCCATAGTTCTTGGTCGTAGTCATGTTTGAACAAACTATGGGAAATATATGGAATAGAAATAATTCATTCAGTTAGTTCACAAGAACGTTTAGATTTTTTTTTATTTAGGTAGGTGAGAGAAGCGAAAAGCAACCTACTAATGATCAGGACAACATAACAATTGAAAGTCTCTTTGTAATGATGAAGCAGAATATCAAAAAATCGATTATATGCTGTGTACTTTTTTGCATGTATTTCAAACTACAATGGAAAAATGCGCCAATGATCATTTTAAATGATTTACAATTGCATTTTATTATAGTCCTAGGACTTCTGGAACTTTATTATGGTCCTAGGATTTGGTAGTTGATAGAGGAAGCAACATAAACTACATTTACTGCTTGGCAATTTTGGCTTTGGTGATACTGGTAATGAATAATTCAACGTTATTATGGGTCAATTTAAAAACATCGACCAATTGACCAATGGAAAAAATTATAGAAGTCGCTGCTTATAACCAATTATTATATCACGCCACTAAGATTTCAATTTTGGTAGTCAATCACTCAGGTTTCCAAAAAAAAATTATTCTTGTGAAACAGCATAATACAACTCGCACTTTGTAATACTCTAACCAACTAAGATTAGCACAAGTATGTTATTGGTATATATTTACACCTAAAAAGAGCTTTTGAGATAATTATGTTGTTGGAATTGAAAGAGTATGGGATTGATAGAAAAATATTACCTAGAGTGGTTTAGTGATTATTTGAAAAATAGGAAACAGAAAGTATGATTCAAAGATACACCATGAAATGAAATAGACATTGATGTGAGTGTTCCCCAGGGTAACGTTTTGGGGCATCTTTTTTTGTGTTATATTTGAACGATATTGAACTTTTTGTTGAATCTGTGTTTATAAACCTTTTCGCCGATGATACGTTGCTTATCTGTAGTACATTTAAATAGAGCTGTCTATAAAATGAACGTGATGTTATAAACTGTGGATGAGTATTTTTTATGCATCAACAAATTGAAGTTGAACGTAACAAAAACAAAAGTCAAAAAATTATCAATATAGTTTTGTTTATATCAATAATATAAACCTCATTATCAATAATGAAGTCGTGTCAACAGTCAAACACCTTGACTGTCAAAACTCAATAAATTGTCTAGTTGACGACGGTCACTTTGAATATATCCATAAAAAAATTTAAAATACTACATTATTTCAGTAGAATAGCACACCAATTTTCAATGCAGTCCAAAGTTACAGTTTACAACACTAACATTCAGCCTTATTTTGACTATTGTTCGGCTATATTATTTTTATTCAATCTCAAGTATGCTAAATTGTTGGTTGTTTGAATTAGTTGTCAGTTGAAAGTAGAATCTACTATTTCACAATAATTCTAATATCCAAATAGTAAATGGTAAGGCACCAGATCATTTTGAACAAACCAGATATTTGAATATACATATAAACAGAACTGCATTCAGAAGTATCATGAGTTACAACTCGGAATTTTCAATTCAAAATTCCGAATTCTAACTCAGAATAAAAAAAAATCATCTTAGCTGTCCCTTCCAGGGTTTCGTACATTTCGAATAAAGATGTTATTATTATTGTTTATCATAACGTTAATCTCTCTCTCCATCGCTGGTATCGCCAAAGCCAAAAATAAATCTAGCTTAACCTCTGACTAGTGGTAAGGTGCGATTCAACTCATCACAGAACAGGAAAACAGTAACGAACACAATATCGGAGTTTCGTTCCTGCTGTGGTAGAAGACGTTTGGCTTTGCTGTATTTTCTTGGTGGGTTTGAAGACCGTTTTTATGTTGTGTTGTCCCAACAGTTTTCCAATTCTTCTACTTTGACTCGTGGAAATCCTCGGTTCCAAGGTCACTTGGAGATGTTTCAGTTCATATGGGTCAGTGATGTGGTGGCCAAAGATTTTTCAGTCAGGAATCATAAGGCTGTTAACGGGCATACAAAAACAAGCGTGTCTCAGTGCCACAGAGGCCTTGAAAACCACCCCTACGGCTGCGATGGAGGTCATCCTGAACCTACCACCATTACATATTCACATACAGGGGGAAGCAAGAGCTGTCACCTACAGAATCATGCAAGGGTGTTCATCCATCATCAAAATCCACGGGACGAAATACCAAAGGCCACCCAGTACATGAATGCCCAGCGACTCCATGGTAACTAAATACAACTCCAATAAAAAATACGGAGTCAATACACTAAAGAGAGAACACTGGGAGGGAGGAGCACCCATCAGTGAGCTTCAATTTGGTACACAGACGGCTCGAAGACCTAAAAAGGAGTCAGAGCCGGTAAAAACGAAGGCTAAAGATCCCAACGAGCCTGTCAAAAGTCACCACAGTATTTCAAGCGGAAGTAGCACCTGCAGGTTTTGCCAAACAGAAGAAGAAACCTCTATCCATATCCTATTCGAACGGAATACCCAGAGGCAGAAAGCTATGTTGAAGAGCCACTGTCAGGGATCAAAAGGACGAAGCTCTCGCAAGTCATCTAAAGATCAAGGGACCCACAATAGATCAGCAAAGGAGGCAGTGGAAATAGGCCGCAGGGTCGCCCTTTTACTTATCTATCTATCTGAGGTTTTCGTCAAATTATCGTAATTTTGTTAGGGCTAGTAAGTTCTTGTTTGGCCTCTCTCATCTATCTATCTTTCAGTTGGGAATCGGTTAGGTGGGTTTCAAGCTGCATCTGAACAGGAAAACAGGAGCGAAAACAATATAAACCAGTTTGAAGTAAGTACATTTTTTTTTATCATGAGCGTGTGAGGAGGAAGTTGTGGCTCGAAAATCGACTCCAATTCGAGCAGGGGACCAGAATAGTTTGAGAGATGCTTTCATCATACATCTGCAGCTCTGGAAAATAAACGTGTACCTACTGAAGGTTTAAGTGAGTAGACCTCCTGAATTGCTCTGGCTCCTTGGTCGAGATTAGGTTGATTTTGAGATTTCTGACCTCACTACTCCACTCCAACTGGCACGATGTTCTAAATAAACAAGCAAACAAACAATAACACCCAATGGCAGGCGACTTGGAGAGTCGGAAATCCGAAAATCTACCTAACATCGAACAGGAAACCGTAATAGTCAAAGAGGTCTGTCTGTCATATACAAACTATTTGAAAAATCCATATGGCCAAGAGAATACCTATGTGCCAGAGAGAGAAAAAGACAGAGAGAGATATGGTGCGAGAGAGTGGAGAGAATAAGAGAAAGAGATAAAATAGACTTGGAGTGACACAATAGGTTTGTTTTGGTTCTGAAAATTATCAGTCCTGGGACGTCAGGATCATGCGCAGTTGACGAGAAGTGTGCTCTTAAGGTTCATAGTCGCTCACTTTTTCTCAACTGCGCATAATCCTGACGTCCCAGGACTAATAATTTTCAGAACCAGAACAAAGCTCATATTTGAGTTCAGTTTCACATTCAGTGTTTCGAATTTCAATTAAAAACTTGGCAAAGTGTCCTGTGGTAAAAATGTTTGGAGCCTCCGTTATTTCGAGGTTTTCCAATTTTCATGAAAACTATAAGTTTGAATTTGTAATATTTAATTTCCTTGTCACACTTGACATATTTTCACTATGACTGTTGAAGGAAATATGAATGGGGGCAAAAAAATATTCTCACACGGAGCTATCTTAAATCGTTAGCAAACACAAAATTCATCTGGGGAATAAAATATTGAGGATCCAAAAAGTATTTCAGAAAGAGTGAGTGTGGTTGGTGGTGTATGTTTCATCAACCAACTTAATTTTGAACAGGAATGCAGAATAAAAGTGGAGATCTATTTATTCGTTCAGTTTCTGTAACTTGATCGATTAGTTTGGTAGGCTGAAGTTAGCAAGTTACCTAAGAAATCAAAGTCTTGGTTCAGGCCATCTGAAATCATTGGGACTTAGAAACAGGGAATATATTCAACACCTGTACCGGCCTGTGGTTGATCAGAGTTATGTTCTGAGGTATAGTTTTTTTTAAATTATTTGGTCTCTTTCAACTCTTTGAAGGACAATAGTTGACGTAGTACCACTAAGAATTTTGACACCAAAAGTAAACCATTATTTTATAATTACAAAAATGGAAACCACACAAAACAACGTCAGTTTCACTCGACGCACGTTTTGCTACAAAGTGTTGGCCTACAGGAGTTCAAAGCGTACTGAGTACGCTTCACATTTCTTGAATTCTATTCACCCGTATGGTTTCAAATATTCATTTATTTCATCATTATATGTTTACCATTATTGTCATGTAGTGGTCCACCTCCTCACAAGTTTATGGGGTTAGTCTAGTGGCAAGTGAATATTTCCATATTTCTTTCTGTTCTGTTGACGAAATAACGAAAATTATCACGAATAAAAACCTTTAAAATCATGAAGAACGCAATACCATACAATTTTCTTGAAATTCGCACTATATTCGCAAAATCTTGCTGGTTTAGTATAAAAAAAGGGATGAAACGTCAAAAACTCAGAAAACATGGAATTTTAGATTTTTTTTTTGCCGTTTTTCAAATAATCGTAAATGCCCTTCAAATGTATATTGACGAGTTGATTCTGAATCATACAACAAATTTAAATTTCGATGCAATGACTAAATTTCAGAACGGTTTTGATCGAACAAATGCATCTATCAACAACAACAATTTTTAAGTGAAATGGCGTTTCAATTCAAGAATATGAGCTGAATTCGTACCTATTTTTAAGAAATTCAAATACAATCAAATTTAAGAAGGTACCTAATATACTGTTTAATATTGAAGAAAATCGAATTTTCGAGAAATTTGATTCTTCATTTTTTTAAAAATCGCAATGTTCTCTAAAAATATCTCGATGAGCTTGCTGATCCGAATTATAAAAAAGCGGGAAATTACCCGTCTTAACTTCAGATGAACTTTTCAACTCGCGAAAGGTTGAAGATATAACAATACTGCGAACGCCAATCAATTCAGGAGAATTAGTATTCAGATCGTACCTAGATAAAGGAGAGTATATTCTTCATTACAGCTGAATAAAAATGGAGAAATTTGGAAATCTTTAGGTGGTGTTTATAAATTTGATCAACATTTTTTTTTGGTCCAAATTTGGGAACTGCTAGATGTGTTGTTATGGGACTGGGAAAGCTGAGAAATTCGTATATCAACTTAATTTTGAACAGGAATACAGAATGAAAACAGAGATCTATGATTTCAAGTATCCTATATAGTCGGTTTTGTTGTTGAAAAGTGGTTGAAGTTAGTTCACAAATCAACTTAACTCAAAACAGGAAATCAGAATCATTCGAGTGCTTTGTAGCTAAATGTTTAAAACATTTCATCCTCTTGTATGACGTGTATGGATTAGTATATATAAAGTGTGTCCACTTATGTTGGCGACATTAGGAAAACTTTTTTATGTATCATGTTAGAAAAATGGCAATTTTTCATAAAAAGCTTTATGTTCTTGAATCTAATTTTGAGTACCTGGTCGAATCTTCTAATTTGTCAGTCGTAGATAATTGTCGAAGAAATTGCTACCCAACTCAACATTTGGAGAAAGCGGCGGGATAAAGGTACTAAAAAAAAAGTGATTGAAGTAGTAGAATTTACTTTACTACAGTTAATAATTAGAAAATGAAATTTGATATAATTGGATTTGTGAAGGCATAGGAAGTTAGAATAGTACAAGAAGCATATAACAAAATGGAAACAAAAATAAGAGGAACAAGAAGCCGAAGGAAAACAAGAAACTAAATGAGAACAAGAGCAACAGGAAGCAAAAGAACGAAACAACAAAAGGAAAAAGAAAGTAAAAGAAAACAAGAAGCTGAAATATAACAAGAACGTGAAGCAAAAATGAAACAAGAAGAACAAGATGCTGAAAGAAAACAATGAGCTGAATCAGAAGCAGAACAAGAGGAATAGGAAGCCCAAGGAAAGAACAATAAGATGGGCGAGAAACTAAGATAAAACGAGGAGCTAAAATATAACAAGAACAAGTTGCATCTGAAGCAGAAATAAACCAAGAACATAAAAGAATACAAGAACCTATAATAGAACAAGAACAATGAGGAAAAACAACAAGAAGAGAACACGAACATAAAAGAATACAAGAACCTATAATAGAACAAGAACAATGAGGAAAAACAACAAGAAGAGGAACACGAAGCAAAAGAAGACAAGAGAAACAGGAAGCTTAAGGAAAACGAGAAGCAAAAATATAACAAGGAAGGACAAGGGGCTGACATAAAACGAGAAGCTGTATTATAACAAGTAAAGAAGGCATATGAAGCAGAAATGAAATAAGATCAAGAGGATCAAGAAGCTGAAAGAAAAAGTGAGCTAAAATAGATCCAAGAGCTATACATGAAATAAAAACAACACCAAAACGAACAAGAAGCTAAATGTGAATAAGAGCAAGATGAATAAGAAGCAAAAGAAAACCACAAGAGAAACATGAAGCTGAAGAATAAAACGAGAAGCTAAAATATAACAAGAAAAAGAGGTACATGAAGCAAAAATAAAACGAAAATGAAGAGCAAAAGGAGCTGAAAGTAAACAAGAAGCGAAATGTGAACAACGATGGATCTTTATGTAGATACACGAGCTTCCTCATAATAAATCTGTGAAGGCAAAATGAAGGTATTCGTCAGTGAAAACGTCAGCGGAACAAACTGCACTAATCATTGGAGAGACGAGGTACATATCCGCATATCCTCATTACTATGGAACATTTTATGGTGGTTAAGTCTGAATATCATGGAGAAGAAAGAGAGACGAGAAGAAAATTTTGAAGATAGGCAATGTTAAAATCATCTTGAGCAGACACATTGAGAGAATCCTCACGATGAAAGTTTATGTTGCGGAAGACATCTATATTCTACATGAAACATTATGATACCAGGCTTGACTAGATAGAGAGCCTCGAACCAACTTTCACAATGACAGAAGGTAATTTCGAAGAATTTGATACTGAGCCACTATTCAAGTTTTGCCAAGAGAAATAGAGATCAGTGGAATTAGTAATGATCTATTTCATCGTAAATGTGAGAGCCCAGGGGTGGGATTCTGTGTACCATACAATCCTATAGTGGACAGTTATATTTCTGTCTCTTTCATGAATGCAACTATAATTCTTTTCTCACTTATTTTCTGAGAAGTAGAGTTCTATGGTTCACGGGATCCTAGAGGACTTAACTCAAAATCTAGAAAGATTTTTTAAGTAAATTGCAGCAGTCGAGATGTTGGAAAATGGTGGAGGAGTTTCGATCTATGGGACCCAAAGGTAGAGAGAGGTGTTGTTGTGCGTAGACTAGCGAGGTGAGAAATTTATCAACCAACTTATTTTTGAACAGGATCACAGAATAAGACTAGAGATTCAAATTCTCAGTTCATCGTACGTAGTCGGTTTGTTCGTTGTTTGGAATGTGGTTGAAGTTATTTCGGAATTTCACCATTCAACCTAACTTTGGACAGGAAATCAGAACGAATCGAGTCTTTGGGTAGATTGTTTAGAAATGTGTTGTTAGGTAGGAAGGAGTTTGTAATATAATTTTGTTACTAAATATCAATAAAAAGGAAACATTTTTTTCAAATCATTATTTATCACGTTTATTCTTATTCTAAAAATAGATTATTTTCTAAAAATTTGTTTATCGAACAATTTGTTATGAACAAATGCATTTTTGCGCAATATTTTTCCAACTTAAAACGACTATACGTGTTTTGTCATGTGAAAAAATTGTTTTCCATTTTTTATATAATTTTTTAATAAATAGTTTTCTATAGAAAACTTGCTGCTCTTTCAGGATCTTTTTTCAAATTTTGGTCATCTCAAATAGTTTTTGGAATATTTGCAAAAAAACAAACCATTCTTTTCATTTACGTTATCGTTTATAAGTTTTGCAGCCGCAATTTTTCTTCTTAACATTTTTTCGGTGGTTCAGTCTACGTTTTTGACGAAATAGAATATGTGAACCATACTAGATTAGGGGAAGTTGCAAAAAGTCTTTGTATCATTGATTCAAATAGGAAGGCAGCTGTAGCAGATAACTCAGGTACTGTCGATAACTGAAGTCAATCAAGGTTTCTAAGGATAGAACTATACTGTGAAATCTGTCGATATGCTTTCAATGGCTTTTGATGTCTCTTTGGTGCATAAGCAAAATTGTGTTTAACCAAGATGTGGGTGTGTGAATATAGAGGTTTAAATTCATCAAGCAACTAAATTTTGAACAGGAACACAGAATAACAGCAGGGATCAATGTACATTTTCCGTGTATGGAATGTTGAGGAAGTAGGTATGGTAGTTGAAGTTAGTTCGGAATTTCACAAATCAACGTAACTTCGAACAGGAAAACAGAATCATTCGAGTTTATCCGCAGATATATCAGTTGAGAGTGTGTAACGTCAGCATTCCATAAATAACTGTGATTATTGCATACCTCGAAGCAAAATTATAGTAAAAATTTCGAAAGAAAAGGGTCAGGTAGAATCTCAGCTGGATTGAGAAAACCATCTTGATTATAGAATAGTGTTTTTCAAAATTCAAAAATTACACTATTTCCTTCGCGATGCAACATATTTGTATGAAAGAATACATAAACGTTTTCGATTTAGGTAGAACCTCGACAAGAAGAAAAGTTATCGAAAACCGTGTCAGTAGTTTGAGGGCCAGAAGTTGTGTGGTGGCATGAATGAATCCATAAGGCTTGTTCGTACCCTCGCGAATTTCGCAATTATTCTGCGAATAAAAGGGCTCCCAGTCACGCCGGACCAATCGTTGATGCAGAACCATCTCGGCAGCCATTTAATTCGCAGAAAAATTGCGAAGTTCGCGAGGGTATGAACGAGACTTCAATCGAAGTCCTCTATTGATAATGTGCTATCATCATCTACGACAGCTACTCTATTTCTAGTCAAATTTCAAATTATTAGTAGTCGATATTTGCCATCGAACAGAGAGGTGGTAAATATTCTAACAACGAGTAAGTAGTAGCCATAGAAAGGTGCATTCAATTCAACCTCGACAGGAAATACCGGAACAAGGAAATCGCAATCCTCTCCGATAGTCAAGCAGCCATCAAAGCGTTGAGCAAAAAGATATTCTGGGAATGCCTAGAAAAACTCAATGATCCAGGCAGGAACAACAAGGTTATCTTCCTCTGGGTGCCGGGGCACGTCGGAGTGGAGGGCAATGAACAAGCAGATACCCTGGCACGAAAAGGGGCATCAACGCCACTGATCGGGCCAGAACCATTCTGCGGACTTGGAAAATCTTCAAGAAGAACTGAATAAAACTGAAGAAGCAATGAGACCAACATACTGGCAAACACTTCTAGGGCTAAGGCAGGCCAAAGATCTCCTCGGCAACTTCAACCGAGCAAGATCGAAGACACTGATTAACCTCAGCAAAACTAGTCTAAAGACAATCACGGGATTTCTGACGGGGCACTGCAGACTCAAAGAACACCTAAGGAAGCTAGGCTTAGAGGAGGACAGCACCTGCAGATTCTGTGGGGAACATCCAGAAACACTACACCATATATTGATGGAGTGTTATGCTGTACATCACAAGAGATTGAATATACTGGGATCACACCAGCTGACCGTGGGAGAAATACCACGAATAGGCCCCTCAAAATCCTCAAATTCCTCAAGGAATTGGGGCTTAAGGGGCTGCTGTAAACGAGAACACCTTGAAATAGCGGAAGCAGATGGAGCACGATAGATATAATTAGGTCGCAGCGCATCAGTCACCATCGATACCTACCAATATCACCAAGTAGTGGTAGGGATGGCAAAGGAGCGGTTGCAGAGCGAGAAATTCATCTACCAACTTAATTTTGAACAAGAGAACAGAACGAGACTAGAGATCGACACTGTCAGTATTTAGAGCGTCCTCTTAGGTGGTTGAAGGTAGTCCTAATTCCGCATATCAACGTAATATCGAACAGGAGTTCAGAATCGCCTGTCTTTAAGTGTAACTCACGTTCAAGCCCATATATGTTTTGATGGTCAATGTTCTGGTGCATGCGACGTTTCAGCTAATAATAATAATATGGTTAATTCTTCATTTCATGATATGATTCACACGTTTACAACAAATACACAACAAAAAATTGAAAACAGAGTCGCAAACTAGTTCTAACTTGAATAAATTATCCGAAACGCCCACACCCACCTCACCAAACTCCCTTTTGCAAAATGGGGGATGTCTATCCATTACATTAGCCACGGGTGCGTTGTTCTCAATGGTCTGTGGAGATAAATAATCCAGTGTAAATGAAATAAATAATATGCTGACTTAGACACATACAGAGAGGTAACTTTTTTATATGAAAATGTCAAACAGGTAGGGTTGAGGTTGAGAAATTCGTTAATATTTCTAATAGGAAAACAGAAATTGTAAGGGAGTCGATTTATTCATACCTACTGACATCAACAGTTTGTCGAGTTTGGTCAGAATTTCATAATTCAATCCAGGTTCTAACAGGAATTCAGAATGAATCAAGAAATCATTTTCATTCAACCACCAACACTTGACAGACGGGATAGCAAGAAAAAAAAATAATTAGGCTTATCATTTGGCTTATCAATTCATGTAAATTATTGTTTATGGATGATTTTCTGAGTGTTTGGAGGTAGATCGTCGTAAATTCAACAGATGATAGCTTGAATTTGAACGAAACAGTAATACATCAAAGGGTATGCCACAAATACTGTGACAGTAAAAGTAATACCATGAACTCATCGGAATTTTTCTCGGTTTCATGTTAATTGCGAAACCTGTTCATCAATACATTACAGATTTTGCTAAATGAAGAGTATAAAATCTAGAAGCTGGTACATTCTTGGATCACATTTTTGTTAGGTCATGGAGAGACATCAAAATAAAGTCATACATTTCTCAAACGAGTATTACAGATCATTTAACAGTTGCTGTAATATTAGATACAAGAATGAATATTGAAAACGAATACAAAACAAATAATAATATATTAATATCAGTATGACGAAGTAAAAAGTAATTTCATGAACAAAATTATATATGTGATCGAAAAATACAGTTATACAGTTACAGTAATAGAAAATGTTAAGCGATAAGGAAAGAAAAAATGGATCATTCCCAATGTTATAGAATAAATAAAGTTTTTTTTTAATATTACGATTTTTGAAACATACCGATAACATGACCCAGAGACAATACAGATAAAAAAATGCCGTGAAGCATTATATTCTGATATACAAATAGAAATGTTAAAATCTCGGCGGGGGAGGGGAGGTGCTGCAGCCTCATGGCTTCCCCCCTAAATGTGATAAAGTATTTTTTCATCCACACCTTAATTCCGAATGAAAAACGGTGACATCAGCTCCTTCGCCATAATTTCAGTACCAGATCATGTCCCTCAGTCACGTTCCCACCATTTTGCCTCCAACACTAATTGTTCTACTGACTATTTCATCTCAATAACAACCCGATGAGTACAAGGATCATATCCTGAAACATAAAAAATTTTGAAAGACACTGTCAAAAATAACTGAATCTCAACATAATTGTACTGCAGAAAAATTGATACTGCGCAGCGTCGTTGAAATCTTGATATGAATGAAAGTATTATATGAGTAGGAAGAGTTCTAGAACGTATTGAAAAGACAATAAATCAAGTTATCTATTTTTCTACCC
This sequence comes from Chrysolina americana, assembly GCA_958502065.1. Classification (NCBI taxonomy): domain Eukaryota; kingdom Metazoa; phylum Arthropoda; class Insecta; order Coleoptera; family Chrysomelidae; genus Chrysolina; species Chrysolina americana. Next base: position 93,294,039 of record OY293413.1, on the reverse strand, counting down.
TAGCAACGCCAGTAATTGCTTCTGGTACATTTTATTCAGACGAAGCTAAGACATTTGATACATCAATTATTCAAGATGTACTCAACCATAAATTAGAAAGTTTTTATTCTATATCTTACTATGACACCAAGTAAAATGCGTGAAATGCAGTGATAATCTTTCATTCAAGTTGACCGCTACTTCTGGCATACCTCAGGAATCCATTCTGGGGCACCTCTCATTCGTGCTACTTTCAACGGCATATACAGATGTGTGAAAAAATAATTGCAATATTCAACGATGAGTGACATTAGGTTCATTAACTAACATATATTACCAGAGTTGCACAAGTTTGACTTCAATGTTTGAGATTGACTTGAGTTTGACTTGAAATTAAGTTAAACTCATGTCAATCTTTCAGAAAAAATATTTAAGTCAAATCAAACTGGACAATGGTTACAGGTTTGAAAATTTAAACTGTTTGTCAAACTAGTTTGAGAGAGTTTGAAAAATAATTTATTTAGTAGATATACCTTGAATGGTTAAAATATTTATGTTAAATATAGTAAGTAGGTGCAACAAATACATTTATTTTAAACAAAAAGAAAATGCATTATTTCCAGCTTTCTAGTTTGTCGAATAGCATATTGATGACCACCATAGGAAGGGTAGAATATTTCTCTCCTTCTAAAATTTTAGTTAGTGTTTTGAAAAATCGAATAATCTGGCACAGAGCTTCCTGCTAATAAAAATTACAAGTAAAATAAAACAAACCGCATATTTTTAACTTTAAGAATAAAGGAGATGCCGTCCAAAAACTATTTTGACTCGATTTTGACCCGAAAACGTGGTGAATACTATACAATAGAGGTGACTATAGCGACCGCGGCGTTCGAATTTAACACGTGATATCGAGGCCTCTTAAGTAAATTTATTATGAAGGTAGATGGTGGCTGACCTCTATAATGCCAAAAATCACGGGCACAGTCATAAAAAAGTGGGGTAACACAGTTGTGGTTCTAGGGTTAATTTTATAAAAACTTACCAGGTCATTTTTACAATTTTGGATCCAACGTTTTATGTTGTTATTACTTGTTCCAGAAGTTGTTGCTTCTTGCGGAAATTCTTCATCATACAATTTTTTGTGGCTCTTCATCAAATGACGTCAAGCCAAACTTTTTTACATAAATAGTTTGATTTTCAAGTCAAGTCAAGTTTGTTGAGTAAAATCAAACTAGTTTGACTTGATGCATCTCTGAGCCTGCTATACAAAGTAATATTGCGGTTGTCCAATGCGTGAAGCCTACATAGTTTTTTCATGCTACTGACCTCCAGCTTTCCGTAACATCGAAAGTTACAAAAATTGTATAGAGCTCCAGAATGTCACTACTTTGTAAATTTTTTGAAAGCAGTATTTTCAAAACTACGGAAAAGATTGTACAGCGTAGCTCAATTCGTGGTCAACTGGTATTTTGTAAGCATCTTTTACTTGAATACTGATCACATAAAATAAATTGCCTGGGACGCTTTGGAACCTTGGAACTAATTGATCGTCTCAAGAATTCCTTCCTTCTTTTCAATCTTTGTGTGAATCAGAAGTAAAGAAAAATTCTGAACAGAATGCCATTAAAAATTATAGGCGGAGCCCGTAGCTATTGATGAAGTTATAAATATTCTTCTCCCAGTTGAATCTGAGTAAATTTAAGTGAACTTTGACCTATCAGTTGAGGAGAAAGGATTAATTCAGTTTTGAATACTCTGTGAAACTCCCATTATGATGTTCAGAGTCGGACTTGAATTCGATGTGTTTTGGTAATGACCGATGTTATTTAGTATATTGATTTACATTATTCGGGAATAAGTATAGTAATTTCATCAACAATATACAGGATGTTTAATACTGATTTTTGAGGGTGATGCACCTTGGGTTATTCAATGGAAGTTCTTTATATGAATGAAGTTCTGCAACTGGTTTATTTATAAAATAGAGTGTTGAAGTTTTTGATAAAAATTATGACACGCCTCTGCTTTTTTTCATAACTAATAAAATTGTTATAAATGTCCTTTATCTTCTAATAAAAATAGTATACTGGCTTTTTATCGTCCGGCAGGAGGTTTTCCATTAAAAAACAAATCAATCAAGATTGTTGGAAGAATCGGGTTTTTGAAATCAAAGCATGTGAATACAAAGTATAACTAAAAATAAGTTGAGATGAAAATATGTTACAGGTAGATCTCTCAGATATGGTATATAATAAATAAATGTTAAATATAAACAGCATAAAACAATTAAGTCAGATGTACATAGTATAAAGTATGAAAAATATCCAGTCATAAGTTCTACAAGGGTTATGAAATAATTCCCGAGCAAGGAGGTTTGAGATAGTCTAGAAGTTGGAGGTAAAGTACTTTTCCATTTCATAAAATGATTGCTGTGCTAGTAGGTTTTTTGTATCTCTTCTAAATTGCCTCACACATAATTTATCCTAAATAATTGTTGGCAGGTGATTAAACGTTTTGATGCTGTTGTAGTTGGTCTAGGTAATTTGATTACTTGCATTATCACCTTTATGTATTGGTATAATTACAGATTTTTTCAGAAAAATGGGAAAAGTCCCAGTTCTAAACGATCTGGTAATTAGTTCAACAAGGGCTATGAATGATTTATTAGAAAGGTTAAGAATAATATTAACTGATATGCCATCTATTCTTGAAAATATTTGGTAATTTTCCAAAGAAAGACCTAGTGATTCACTTATTTCATCAGAAATACAGCGCAATACTCGACCGTCAATACTATTAATACCAACAGAGTTTTTCAAAGTCGTTTTATCTATTATATCCTTGCTACACTAGTGCTAGTTGGTGTTAAGAAAAATATTACATCAGAAAAATCTTGGAGTATCAACAAATGAATAGACGAAGAAAGAAAGCACAGTAAAAATATAATTCTTTCCTATTTTCCGAGATACCCCAATCATCAATTACTTTTGAAACATCATAAGTCTCAATCCGTCCCTGCCCTTCACCGCTGCGCACTACTATTGATTTTACAATGAAAACTCCACAGAACTCGCATCCTCTCAGGACTTGCAGCCTCTGTAAGGATCTCGACCTCAAATTCAAATCCCGTCAATGTTATCATCATGATTTTTCTTTTTTTCGTCTCAACCGCAGGGGGCAATAACCCGAAAATAATGGAATTCTGGTGCTAAGTGGTGATAGTTCACGTGTGATAATGATGAAAGTGGAATGGGCGATACTTATTATTTTTTTATTTTGCGTAGAGTATTCACTTTGTAATCCCGATGCAAAAAGACTGTATGACGATCTACTAAGCAATTATAATAGACTGATCAGACCAGTTAGTAATAATACAGATACTGTGTTGGTGAAGTTGGGATTGAGGTTGTCCCAGTTGATTGAATTGGTAAGCTCTTTCATCATTTGCACGAATAAACTGAGGCTATCTTTAGGTTTACTATAAAAAGTGGAAGTTCTATACAGGACATTCCAATGGAAACTTGACCCCTCTTTGTAACTGATAAACTAACGTGTTAGAAAAAATTCCTAAGAACTTCAATTATCAAGTTTGATATGCGTTTAGCCATAATTTTTCAATGGCATGGTGCTCGAGTTATAAGTACATCATTTGAAAAGTCCTCGATAACCTCTGTAATTTTTTCGAAATTGGTTAATTTGCTATCTAGGAATTCGATGTTGAACGTAATAATTTTGAAAGAACTGTAAATTCTCTGTATTTTTTTTATTACAAATATCAACAACAAATAATATCATTGGGAACAATATTCACGGTTCAGTTGCTCAAAATGATCTTCACTCAATTCCATGTTTGGCTTGCTTCTGGTAATAGAAGGACAAGAGTTCTTTCAAATAATGTATCATTCGATCCCACAAGCGATTGAAAAAAATATAGGGGGTGGTTGCGGACCGCAAGAGGGGGAAAGTTTCGTGTACGAATTTCATATTGAAACTGGACCCCCTGAATACACAAACTGACATATTCTTTAAAAAAATTTATGATACGTCCGTGTATGACTTATAGAAGGGGTCAAATTTTTGTTGGAACTCACTGTATATAGTGGTGATATTTGCTAGGAGATTAATGAATAAATGATTTACCAATTGACTCAAAATTATCCTTATGCAACATTCCATATAGTGGGATTACCTGTGATTATTTTACTATTACGAAGAAATAAAGGTACCTTCAGGATCAACATAACACCAAGAAGATACGGGACTAATTACACCTTTTATTATTTTTTTATCATTTTTATCTCCTAATATATATCTCCATAGTGGATTAACACATAAATCAAAAAAAGCAATCAATGGTGATACTAAAGTTAGAATTCTCAAAATGTATGCCTATATTTGAACCTCAAAATCATCAAATTATAATTTTTTTGGTATCATATCAATATGAAACGAATGAAATCGACAGTTTTTTCACATAAAATATTTCAAAATTGATATCCATATTTTGAAAGAAATAAAATGTTTCATGTTAATCTTTTCTTCAAATCGAACAGAGCTCGAAAGTATCCCGGTAGGAGAATTTCAAATAAATGAAAAAAATGATTCTGAAAAAGTCGATACCTATACCCTTCTCTCCACAAATTCCCACAAAGTTTAATTATAATGGGAGCACATTCTGAAGCATCATCAGGCACCAATAAACTGCATGTGCTTCACTTGAACAGATAGTGAGACAAGAGAAACTCCAACAGATCCCAAACCATTGCTTTCTTATCTCGCTATAAATTTGTCAATTCTCGAAAATAAATCGAACTTTGTTTTACAGAATTTGAAGGACCAGATTCTAACTACTAACGTATGGCTAGAGCATGTAAGTCGCAACAAAAAGATAATATGAGTAGCTACACAAATTATTTTCAGGAATGGCAAGATCACAAGTTCATGTGGGATCCACAGGAATATGGAGGAGTTACTGAATTATATGTACCATCAGAACATATATGGCTACCAGATATCGTTCTGTATAATAAGTAAGTAGGCTGACTTTGTAAAAACTTCAATGTGATCCTTCAAGGAACACAGAGACCTTTGCTATCGAAAGGAATACTCCATTGCACGTATAACAGCAGTTATCTCTTTACTGTTGATGCACGTACTTCTGATAGCAGTCATCACTAACACAAAAATAATTTTTGGCGCTTTTTTTTTGATAGAATAGCACAATTTATCCAAAGGTGTTTATCTGTCGTCGGTCTTTTCAGTAATGTTCTTTCTATTCACGTTTCTACAAACATTCTCCTATCAAATTTTTCATATCGTGAAATAAGAGAGTCAACTGAATATTCCATTTCTGATTTCCAGTGCTGATGGAGAATATGTCGTCACAACTATGACGAAAGCTGTCCTGAGACATACCGGAAAAGTCCTTTGGACTCCGCCAGCAATCTTCAAATCGTCCTGCGAAATTGACGTCAGATATTTTCCATTCGACCAACAAACGTGCTTCATGAAATTCGGTTCATGGACTTATGACGGCAATCAAGTAGGTATATGACCTCATTAGTTTATCACTATTTATGATTCGTCTATTTACAGAAAAAAAACGGTCAGGATCTGACACTACTACGTAAGCAATATGCTGCCTGTCCTATGTTAAATTCTGATCAATGTTCTTTCCACGTCTACCTATATTTTTTTTTAAGATTTGATGTATATTCATAACAAGACTTCACTGTTTATCAAACAAGCTGATATAGATAAACACTATAGCACTATAATTAAAGATGAAACATCAATTATTTATTCACTGTTTTTATTCAGTCGACATATACTTGAATTTTGGAATACTTGAAGAAGATTCTAAAGTAATACTCAGCTCGTCAATTCTCTCTTATTTTAAATTTTCTGATTTTCTCTTTAATATTTTTAACGATTTAACGAATATTGTATAGTACTCATCACATAATTTTTTATATTCATCATATTTTTGTTTTGTTTTTCATTATTATATTTCCAAGTTAATATCTTCTTCAACAATACAGTCTAACCAGATATTATTCTGATGATAATTTTTGCAATTCCACTATTAGGAAAAATAATTTCACTAAACAAGAGATTACAATCGAAAATAAACTAAACTTTCCCAGTTTTTTTTCAATCGTTCCCAAGTATCTGATTTGTTACATTTCCAGTGGAAATTTTGATAGGATCAACATTGCTAAGCATTTCAATCAGAATTGAGGTTATGGATTTCTCTCAGATCAACTGATATATTGGATTCAGAAACTATAACTCTTACACTGACCAAATATTCTATCCTTTTTCAGATCGATCTGAAGCACATTAACCAAAAAGTTGGTGAAGATAAAGTTGAGGTTGGAATTGACTTGAGGGAATACTATCCAAGTGTTGAGTGGGACATTCTCGGGGTACCTGCTGAGAGGCATGAAAAATACTACCCCTGTTGTGCTGAACCCTATCCTGGTATGTATATTTTTGCCACAGTAGCAAATGTTCCCCATTATTTTTCATAATCAATAGAAGAGTGCGAAAGCACTTTTATAATTTTAGAGAGCTATTGATGATTTTACGAGTTTTCTGTATAACAACTTCCAAAGATGCGGCACTGTATCGTTGGTGTTGTGTGAACAGTCACTATAAGCAGTATTGCAGTATTGCTACATGTTGTAAGATCTGAATGCAAAATTGAAGAGAATCGATGGTGGTCATTGTAACTTCGCCCTATTATTTAAGAATTTCAAATTATTTTTCGAAAACCGTCCGGAATTGACAGCTCACTACAATACTGGTGAGGAAAATAAGCTTTAACCATGAATTTAATTTTCAGATATTTTCTTCAACATCACCCTAAGAAGAAAGACGCTCTTCTACACTGTAAATCTCATAGTACCCTGCGTCGGTATTTCCTACCTCTCAGTACTTGTCTTCTACCTTCCAGCCGATTCCGGAGAGAAGATCGCCTTATGTATCAATATCCTCCTGTCACAAACGATGTTCTTCTTACTGATATCAGAAATCATTCCATCAACGTCTCTAGCTCTGCCACTTCTAGGAAAATATATACTCTTCACAATGGTTATGGTAGGATTCTCAGTAGTAATCACCATCATAATCCTCAACGTGCACTATAGAAAGCCTAGTACCCACAAGATGGCGCCATGGGTCAGAAGTTTCTTCATTAAGAGTGTGCCTAAGTTGTTGCTGATGAGAGTGCCGAAGGATCTTTTGACTGAATTGGCAGCTAACAAGATTCCAATGAACAGGCTGTCACTGAAGAGGAATATCGATGCCCTGCCTTCTAGTAGGTCGTCGTCATCTAGTACGTCTAGTTCTTCCATGAATAGGGCTAGTGGATGCAATGGGTTACATTCCACTACAGTCACCAACAGGTGAGAGGGTGAATTCCACAATTATATTAAACAATAATGATATTGATCCCAGAGCTGTCTGATAACTTTATAACTTTGAACTGAAATCGTCTAAAATCTCGTATTTTCTTGATCTCCTTGATTGGTAATTTTGGTGACCAGACTAATACTGATGAATATGCATTTTTCCAGACTGAGAGGATTTGCTGGCACACTTAGTGAGAGGCTGGGGTACAACGGTTTGCCATCAGTATTTTCGGGATTGGATGAAAGCGATTCCGGAACGAGAAAGAAGTATCCATTCGAACTGGAAAAAGCGATACACAACGTGATGTTCATCCAGCATCATATTCAGAGACAGGACCAGTTCAATGCGGTAAGTTTTTGAGATGACCTGATATGTGACCGTAATAAAAGTAACCACTCCTCTAAATTGAGTCAAACCAGTTCTCAATTTCTGGTCAATGCTGTCTTCTCCTTCCCACATTGTAACCTTTTTTGCCATCAATCAATCTGATTTGGGTATTCAAAATGCTGTGATCATAATAGAACACATTTTCAATAACAAAATTTCTCTGTTTTTCCTGAAGTTCAAATAGCAAATATACTATTTTCATCGTCAGGTGGCCCTGGACCGCATTCTGTGGTAGTATTTATTCTCATCTGAACCGGACTGAACTGTAGATAGGAAACACTCTGACGGACTCTGTCTATCTGACTCCTTGACTTTCTGACTATGTGACTCTCTGACTCTCTGACTATCTGACTATCTGACTATCTGATTATCTGATTTTGTGACTCTCTGATTCTTTGACTCTATGACTCTATGACTTTATGACTCTCTGACTATCTGACTCTCTGACTCTCTGACTCTCTAACTCTCTTACTTTGACTCTTTCACTCTCTGATTCTCTGACTCTGTCACTTCCTGACTATCTGACTTTCCGACTCTCTGAGTCTGACTCCTATTCTCAATTGTATATCAATTTTATCATCTTATTTAGACTCTGGAATATGGATAAATCTCTTTCGGGGGAGAACTGCAAAGAATCTGTGAAATCATTGAATGACTTGAAAATTTCATTACAGGAGGACCAAGACTGGGGCTTTGTAGCGATGGTTCTAGACCGTCTCTTTCTCTGGATTTTCATCATAGCATCTATAGCAGGGACAATCTCCATACTGTGCGAAGCACCGGCTCTATATGATGACACCAAACCAATCGATATGGAGTTGTCTTCTGTCGCTCAACAGCAGTTTCTACCCGACTTCGAAAATATGCAATAATTATCATAACGACGTTGTCATCGATATTGAATATTCCCCTTTAAATCTGTAGACCCGATATCAGTCCGTGAAATTCTCCCAAATGGTTTACTAGCTATGTTTTCAATGAAATTTTGATTTGACGATGTGCTGAAATTGGCTTTTGATTGATTATTTTTGGACTTGATTCATAATAGTAATATTTCGATCATACTGTGAATACTGTGGAATAAAATGACAAAAACATACTAGTCTACTCTTCATTGAATATGTATCATCAGTATTATCTTATAAATGCCCACTTTTTTTGTCGTTCGTACGATTCAGAAAAAAAAATAGGATGGAATCATCTTGAAAATAATAAACTGTGGCCATACAACATTTGCAGAAGCTTTTCTCAACTGAGGCAAGCGATCTTTCCAGCAGGCAAAGGTTAAGAAGGATAGACTAGTTCAACAGTACAACAGTAACCTTTGGTAACCTATTAGCAAGGTGAATGATATTTTGAGAAATTATTACTTTCAACGTGCATAGCATCACAAGTTAAAAGATTGGCTGCACACAAGTAAACCTAAAAATAGAACGAATAGAACAAATGAATTTCAGTTTTGGCGAATTTCACACTATGAATGACCTTAAAATGTATGCAAAGTAATTGTGAGTTTCGATACTCTTCATCACCATTATTTCATTGATATGATTATTTCTCTGTACGTATGTTGAATAAAAGTCCGATTGTTCCGAAGCAATTTTTACTTGAAAACTTCCTTAATAATCTTGCAGTATAGATAGAGAATGCATAGGAGTTTGGAAAAATTTCCTACAGTTTTGAAGGTCCAAATTTTTGGCCGGGGAGCTTGAACCCCCCTCCTCTAAAAATGGAGTGGCAGACATGGCATCATACCACCAACGGAGGGCATGAGAACTCGTAGGTTGCTTCATTACACCAAGCCACTGAATCCACAACAACTGGCACGATTGGATGCGAAGTTCCACAAAGCCTTTTCAGAAGAGGCTAACATCTGGAAAATTAATAATGATATAATAACGGTATTTTTTTGTTTGATTAAGTGATAGGTGGTTTTCAGTAAAGCAGTTAGTAATATTGCTAAAATCATTAGCAGCCGTTTTTTAAGCTTGTTCCAAATTATAATAAAACAGTATCATCGGTGAAGGAAATAATGGTATCAGCGGAGTTCATTGTTAGTGAGTCGTTCAAGTAATTGCTGAGAAGTATCGGTCCCAAAACTATCCCTTGTGGTACACCACCTAGTAATACACGATAAATCCGAAGAGACGATCTCTTACGCCCTTCAGGATATATTGGACACCATATATAAATGGTGTGAGAGGGGGGAAATGTCCATTGACCCTCGCAAAACGATCATAGTACCTTTCACCAGAAATAGGAAGCTGAAATATTTAATAACTTCTTCTGTCAATGGTGCAACAATTCCTTTTGCCAGTGAAGCAAAATATCAGGGATTAACCCTAGATGAAAAGCTAAATTGAAACTCTCATCTGGAAAAGACTATCCGAAAGGCTAGCCTATCATTATGGACATGCTGCAGAATATGTGGCAAAACATGGGGCATGTCGCCAAAACAAGTATACTGGCTGTATGTGATCGTCATACGACCAATAATCACGTATGCCTCTGTTGTCTGGTGGAGCAAGGGCCAACAAAAAATGGCCCAGGCTGGACTTAATGGACTACAGAGACAAGCGTGTCTGGCAATTCGCTCCACGCCATTGGCAGCAATGGAAGCCCTTCTCGGATTACTTTCTCTTTACATATTTCTGGAGAGAGAGGCAAGATGGGCAACATACAGACTCCATCAAGCGGCCATTAGTCTACCGCAGGCAGTGGTCATCACGAGAAACAGCAGCATGCTGGAGGGCATAATAGCTCATAACATTCTAGGAATGCCCTCAGACATCATGCCCAAAACTATCAACCTTCACACGCCCTACACTGTGGTCTTCTCTGAAAGAGAAGACTGGGTTCGGAATGAAACTAACCTACGTATGGCAAATGAACGTTGGTTTACCGATGGTTCCAAAACTCTGGAAGGCGTCGGAGCCGGAATATACGGGACGAACCCAGTACTGAAACGCTCATTCAGTATGGGTAAACCCAGAGCAGTATGGAACTACAATAAAACCTTAAACCGACTGGTACAACGCAACAATCTTACCCTAGTCTGGATATCAGGTCACACACGGGCCTAGAGGGGAACAAAATAGCAGACGCCCTAGCAGGGCGGCCGAAATAACGTTCACTGGGCCAGAACTGGTAACTGGTATAGAATGTTATAACATCCTGGGCAGACAGAGAGTATTAGCGTAGTCTACCGGGCCTAGCCCATTCCAGAGCATTTATTGCTTGCACAAGGAAAAAAAACAGGACTACGACTGCTCTTACTCAGTAGAGCACATCTCAGATTTATAGTGGGTTTGCTCACTGGCCACTGCAAACTGAAACACCACATGCATAAAATCAGACTTGCACAAGATGCAGAATGCCATCTATGCATGGAGGAGGATGAAACGGCTAACCATATTTTATGAACATGCCCCGCAGCGGCCAAAACCAGATTTTCAACATTTGGCTGTACGAAAGTAAGGCCAGAGAACCTGGTAAATTGTTCTCCCAATGGACTACTTAATTTCGTTAAGAGATTGGATATACTGGGAGAAAGATAACCATAGGGTGAGCCACAATAGGCCATTGGCCGCAGTGGAGGGCCTGATATGGGCCCACTCACGTTCAAACCTAACCTAAACCTAACACCACAAGTAACAGTACGCCCACCGCTCAATTTTCCATTAACAAAACTTGCTGTTTTCGATATCGTAATTAGTTCTCGAACAATTTCCATACATTTTCTCTCATACCAATACTTTCTAATTCATCTAGCAAAATCCCATATTCAATCGTATCGAGGCCTTTGCTAGATCTAGTAATATGCCAAGGCATGGTTTTCAGTTACCAACTGCACTGTATAATTTTCATCTCAATGCTACTATCGCATATTGTGTAGAAATATTTTTCTGGAAACAAAACTGTGAGAGAAATTTGTTTTTCTAGGTAACTGGTTAATCTCTTTATTATTTTCCCAAATACTTTTGGTAAACTGAAAGTTAGAGATATCGAATACAAAAAGAAGTTTGATGGTAGCTATTTTGATCAGTCTAGTTCAGTCACACTTCTTTGTTATCATTCTGGAGACTTGACGAACTTTCATCAACACTTTTTTTCAAAGAGCGTCGGTGCTTTGGAACTCGTTACCAACGGACATGTTCACAGACATGAGAAATTGAAAAATTCGAAGAAAATATCAGTTATTACTTTTTTTCCCGTGTTGTTCTTTGAATATTACAGGATTTTCCTCTTCGTGGGAACTACAGAAAAAAAAAATCTGAAATATAATATCAAAACTTTTTGGCTAGTCCACTCACTGTATGCTGTTCAATTTCATGAGATTCTCCTAAGAATGCATTCCACAATAGTGACTAGGCATATTTCAACGTTATAATATACGTCTCGTTAGGTCATTAATGTCTACTGATTCTGTTACAAATACATCATCATCCTTCCTAATTCAATGAATTGATGAGTTGTTAACTAACTGAAAGGGGTTATTTTGAATTCCTTCCGAAACTGATGAAAGGTGTAATAATCGAGAGCCAATTTTTATTTGTTGAGAAATGATTCTGCAGTTTTATAGAATACATTCCATCGAGGATTACTTGCAGAATATGTTGCATTCAACGATGTCTAGAAGTCGTTGGAACTAATCAAGAAGTAGGTTGAGAATTATTTATGACACCTTCAATTGTATTCAAGGGTGCAACGTTTTTTCCAACGAAACGTTTGCTGATGTAGGTATTTTGGATTCGATGTGTACTTACTCTGGATAAAAATAATTGTTCCTACCTTCCACTTCAAATCCACTGAGTATACTAACTATATCATTCTGAATAGATTGGCGCTCGCAGAATTGCCGCATCTTCAACCGTTCTCGAGTTGACAAGTTTATCTTGACTTGAGAGGGATCATTTACCCCCAAAACATTGAAAAGAAAAAGTTTATACTAATATTTTGAAAATTAATTTATTTTTGAATATGCACACCGAATTTGAAGTCGATTCCGAATCAATTAAAGATTTCGTATGCTTTTTACGGAACATCTGCACGATCGAGTTGAAAATTTGGAACATCGTTAATTGGCTCGTTTAAAAAATATTGATCCGTTGATACTTCCACTTCAAATCCACTGAGTATACTAACTATATCATTCTGAATAGATTGGCGCTCGCAGAATTGCCGCATCTTCAACCGTTCTCGAGTTGACAAGTTTATCTTGACTTGAGAGGGATCATTCACCCTCAAAACATAAAAAAATCACTTATATTTTGAAAACTCGATCTTTTTTTAATATGCTTACCAAATTTGAAGGCAATTCCAAATCAATTGAAGATTTCGTATGCTTTTTACGGAACATCTGCACGATCGAGTTGAAAATTTCGAACATTCCCTAATGGGCTCGTTTAAAAATATTGATCCGTTGATACTTTCATTTCAAATCCACTACTAATTTTATCGTTCTGAATCGATTTGCGCTCGCAGAATTGCCGTATCTTCAACAGTTCTCGAGTTGACAAGTTTATCTTAAATTGAGAGGGATCATTCACTACAAAACATAAAAAAAATCACTTATATTTTGAAAACTCGAACTTTTTATAATATACACACCATATTTGAAGGCAATTCCAAATCAATTGAAGATTTCGAAGGCTTTTTACGGAACCTCTGCACGATCGAGTTGAAAATTTCGAACATTCCCTAATATGCTCTTTAAAAAATATTGGTCCGTTGATACTTCCACTTCAAATCCACTGGTTATACTAATTTTATCATTGCAAATCGATTGGCGCTTGCAGAATTGCTGTATCTTCAACCGTTTTCGAGTTGACAAGTTTATCTCGAGTTGAGAGGGATCATTTACCAGCAAAACATTGAAAAAATTTTTTTTTTCACTTATTCTGAAAATTCAATCTCTTTTGAACATGCTAATCGAATTTGAAGTCAATTCCGAATCAATTGAAGATTGCGTATGCTTTTTACATAACCTCTGCACGATCGAGTTAAACATTTCGAACATTCGCTATTGGGCTCGTTTAAAAATATTGATACGTTAATACTTTCACTTCAAATCCACTGAGTATACTAATTTTATCATTCTGAATCGATTGGAGCTCGCAGAATTGCCGTATCTTCAACCGTATTACAACCTTCCACAGTCTGAAAATTAGGAAATTGTAGCAGCGACTGTGTCAACACAATTTAAAATCCCAGATCACTGATTTCGTTATTTCCTGGGTGTGAGAGATATAAGATCTGGTTAAAAATTGTTACAATGTATGGTATGCATTTTTATTCATTTGCCGAGCTTGTTTGGTACTTTGTTTGATATTTCAACAGCGGAAAGGAATTGACTCCAACACAGATACCATAATAAATACACCTATATTATTAATTACACAGGGAGAGTTTGCCGCTTTATCACTCTCATGGTTTTCTCGCAATTCAAAGTGTGGGAATTACAAACAATCTGTGTACACAGTAAATACTTCATGTATGCTCACTTCAGATAACACAACTCGCACGTTGACTTGTGGTCTTGATTTATGAGAACCGACGGTGAAACTGAAAGCAAAGAATGTCCGAGAATGTAAATACGCAGGGATGGAGGTTATTTTAGCGATATAATGGGCAAATCTCGTAGCGGAGTTGTTAAACAAAGAAAATCTGTTTTTACAAAAAATAATGAGTTCTTTGCTTGAAGTCAAGTACAGTTGAACTGGGTCAGTTTAGCCTCTGCATGAGATTTAGATGCTCATGAGTTAAACCTTTCTTCCTTAATTTATTCCCGATGAAAAATGGTGGTCAAGTATCTTGAATCTTCATCCCAGAATGATTCTCCACTATGTAGAATTGTTTACAACACTAATATAAAAATTATTAAAAATATGTAATTTCACCATTCGTCAAAAATTGAACAAAAGTTTGATGGAAAAAAGCGAGGGATAAACCGCAAGACCAATTGCGTACGATGGAATTCCATTTGACAGAAAATCTACATAATTCCACGGAATTCCTGAGAAATTTCAAAAAAAACTACTGAAATAATTCCAATAAATATCCATGATGTTTTATAATTTTTTTGGAAATAAAACAGATCAGTAAACGTAACTATGCGGTAACAAAGATAAAATTCATAAAAAAAATTACATTACACATACAAATCCTAGAAAAACTAAATCTTCATAGTTTCGATTTAAAAAATTCATATTTTTTTACTTATTTCGTCATTTCGTGAGATTTTCATCGGCTCACAGCCTATCGTATCGATAGTCCGTAAAATACATGCAACATGGTATTTTTCATTTTCTATATGATCACAATGTCGAAATTTTTTGGGCCTGGAGTGTCAGGTGATGGTTCATAATTGGTAAATAGAAAACTGCATGTTTTTGGCTCAAACCTCTCCATCTGAAGAAGTCATTATCAAAAGTTCTTTCACTAAACTCTTTGAATTGCAGTAGTTGACATAATAGGAATTTCGGCTATGAGCACGGTGGTACCTAGATATCCTTTTATGACTTGTCTACCATTATCGACATCTAGCGGATGTCTGAGCAACCGGTCCACTAGAAGATTTGGTTCGTCTCCTTTTCAACAGATGGCGGTATATGTTACATTGACAATTCTCGTCTTTTTACACCTGTTTGATAATGAATGAATGTGCTGTCAAGTTTTGGCGGTCATATCCAGAAAAAAATCCTGTTGCGTTGGTGGCGGATTAACAAAATGACGAAAATTATCACGAATTTTTTTTTGTCGAGGGAAACCTGTCTCAACACCAGATGAACTTTCCAACTCGAGAATTGTTAACAATAGACAAATTCTGCGAACGCCAATCAGGATGATAAAATCCGTATCTTCTTATTTAAATTTGATAGGTGGAAATATCAACTTGTCATTGAATCACTTCGTAGTCTCTGATATTTTTTAAATAGAGCTGTTGAGGATTTGAAAATATGATCAATATTTCTAGAACACTATCTAGTTCAGATGAAAATACGCAATATGAAACATGACTTTTTTAACTTGAGAAAATTCAATTAGAAATACAAGTCCGTATTAGAAAAAAAAATGTTGATGCTGGCCCAATTCGTACAATTTGTATATGAATTTTATTCACATCTCTGGATAGTGACAAAAAATTGCTTTGGCAAAGTACCAAATTTTTTAAGAAATCGTCACGAAAAAGGCAAAAGAATAACATCGAAATTTTTTATTTTTCTTGTATAACTCCAAAACTAAAGAAGATTCATCTGATTATTTTGATTCACACGTAATTGATCCCTGAAATACTCAACTTTGCCCCATTTAACCATCCCTCTATCGTTTGCGGTTCCTGACATCTTAACGCATAGATTCGAACTTCAAAATCCCTTCATTTTTGGAATCAGCATGAAATTATGCGTTCGTAGGGCGAATTTTGAGTAAATTCGATCATTTTGAATTTTACATGATTTTGAAGGGACTTAAAATATCACGATGATTAATCACCTTCATTGATACACTACTTGAATAAATATCTATTTCTTTAACAGGATTTGATTTATTAATCATTATCTTCAAAAATCCTGCCAGATTTCATGGCCCTCTTGATCCTCATATAAGGAAAAGCATATTTCCTTCATACTCAAATTCCACGGAATTTACCAAGCAGACAAAATCCTAATTACTCTAACAACCGTAAAAGTCATGTCAACCGTGTTGAAGAATTCAAATTTTCGGATCGATTAACGCACTCTCGTCACACCTGTTGCCGACACGAAATCTCGTGCATTGTGCTCATCCCGCAGCATCCAAGGCCTGTTTCTTCGAGTGGACATCCTATAATTGAACGCGCCCACTCGTTAAAAATGTGAATTTGCATATCAAAGCCGTGCCACGATACGCACGAACGACTCGAATATGTTTTTTGTCTTTTCTCCGCGTGCCATGAGTTGCTGCGATAGTCGAGGCCCACGTGGTAACATCGATTCGGTTGAATGCGAGAGAGAGCGAAACTATGCTCACAGGCACTCTGATGAAAATGATTTTAATACACAATACAAATGAATAAGTTTTGCGACAATTATGAACACGCCATCGCGAGTAACTTATAACTACCTATCATTTCCACCGTGTGCCATCAGAACAATGGATTCAGCACATAAAAATATCAGTAGGAGAGTTGCAATCATGAACAACTCGGTAAGCTCAGGAGTGATAAAGAAAAATAATTTCTTCAACTACCCGCGTACCGTTTTGCGTGCGGAAAGTAGTCCTTCACACCTTCATGCTCACATATACCGTGTTTGCAATTTAACAGCACTACAGATTGTTTTAAAAGATATGTATATGTATCAGATAGCCCAACACTGCGTTTGTTACTTACAAAGGGTTATAATAGAGAATACGGTGTACTTCCCATAAATCTAAAAAGAAATGTGTTGAGACAATATCATTCTCTATTTTTGACATTAAAAAAAACATCTAGATGAATTTTTTGAGTATCTACGAATGGATATAAACACTTTCAGCAGCATAGTGGAAAGTATTGCACCGTTTTTGGTGACAAAATGAACAAATTTTCTACCCCAGCCTATAGAACCAGAGGTAAGTAATAAAACAAAACCTTTATCAAATAAAAAAATTATCAAAACAATTCCTTGAGTTTATGAAAAATTTTAAACCAACACCCCTTTATTTAACCATCTTTAGGAGTCTCGTCGCTCGGGATACGTCAGGCGTCATCGCGTCGTTTACTTCCTCACTAATATGCACACAAAAGCTGCTTTCCAATTGCCGGGGGTAGAAGCACCCAGTGGAGCTAGTACAGGCTAAATAGGATAAGACCCAAAAAAAAAATTGGGTCCTTTTGATTTTCTAGATTGTGGGAAGTTTTGGGGTACCGATTAAGTCTAGCAACTCTTCATAAAAGTACGGGCACGGATTTTCGAAATTTTGGGACTTGAAACTCAAAAATATTTTGAATCGTGAATAACTCGAAAACCATCAGGAATTCGAAAAAAACTGCCGTGACAAAAAATGTAAAGCACAAAATTTTCGTTGGAGCCACTATTTCTGAGTAATTCTCTCTCAAAGCCGAAAGCCGGAGCACCCGCTCGTGAATTCCCGCCAGTGCGAATTCAAGCAAATTTGCATCCCAAGCGCAAATTTAAATTGCTCTAACTCGTTGAAAACTACTCCGTTTTCAAAGAATCAAAATGCATAATGATGGGTAAGTTCTCTATTTTGTACTCCGGTAAGGTAGCCTAATTTTTGATTTAGGAAATTTTCGAAAATCTTGCGAGATGAAGAGGTATATTGGCCACACAATCACTTGAAGTGTCAATGAATATATTCCATCACTCGCAATATAAACAAAAATCCAACGAGAGATTTGGCGTTCGTATTATTATCAATATTTTCATGTATATAACATACATGAGTTACTTCTTGGTTTCAAATGAACTGATGTTCAAAAAACGCGATCATGAACACGATCTTCGTTCTCGATTGATTATTATTTCGATATTCACAGACTTCTTAATAGTTTCTCTTATTCAAAGATGAAGCGTAGAATCTCAGCTTCAAGTTCATATAAAAACATTCTTAGTATGATGTATCCTCATTATGAAGATTTTGAAAATGCATAGAAAGGTCAAAATGTCCCATTTTCCATTAAATATTTCCTTAATTATCCAAGAGTAAGTTTCTTCGAAAAATTCATGTTGTATTTGTGAAAACACGTTACGAAGAATCGATTGCGGGTCGTTACATTGTATTCAATTACTTGGTTTAAGAATACGAAAGCTTTTTTTTCGTCTATTTCCCGCGAAGAATTCGGCAACCACAGCCATTATCACCGATAACCACGCACGTGTGCAGACCACAGAACTCATAATTATACCATAAGACCACAGAACTCATAATTATATCATAAGATATAATTATGAGTTCTGTGGTGCAGACGACGTGTTTTGTGCAGTAAACATTTGTCAAGTGCGTACTGCTTTCTGTAGTCTTCACGGTGTTTTTCACATAAAAAAATTGGATTTTTCACTGGGACCAGTGCAAAAATTGTGGAGGAGAGAATCTAGAAGAGGTACGAATTATGTAGAAACTAAGAAAAGAAGGTATTAGTAGTAAAATGATGTTTATGTGGCCTTATAAAGTTTTGGTTGTAACCATAGTGAACAAGTGTATTGAAGATTGATGATTTAAAGGGTATGGGGTGATGAAAATTTTGAGGTTAGGAAAAATTTTTAGGAACCAATTTGTAGAAAATTTTGTGTTCTACATTTTTTGCTTAGGGTCTTTTTTTCGAATTCCTCGTAGTTTTTGAGTTATTTGCGATTCAAACTATTATTGAGTATTTAAACCCGTTTTAAGGTGCAAATTTTGAAGTTAGAAAAAAATACCTTGGAAACTTTTTTGTAGACAATTTTGTGCTTTATATTTTTTGTCACAGCAGTTTTTTTCGAATTCCTCATGGTTTTCGAGTTATTCGCAAAATCCCAAAATTTCGAAAATCCGTGCCCGTACTTTTATGAAGAGTTGCCAGACTTATTCGGTACCCCAAAACCTCCTAGAATCTAAAAAATCAAAAGGGCCCAATATAATTTGAGGTTTTAGCTCAACATCTAATATACCTATACTAAGCTTGTTACCCCTGAACTGAACCTGAAGTGAACCGCACCTGACTTGATAAATGGGTTATAATTGGGACAAGGTTTATCTGTCAGATCACTTCAGTAGCTACCCGGAGTTACTTCGAGTTACTTCCTGTGGCAATTGAAATGCATTGAAATATTCTAGTCGCGTCGCTTGCCTCTTACCGCGTCGCTCGTCTATGTTTGTACCTTTAGATGGAATTCCGACTTGTAAGTCGGAATTCCGAGACCTATGTCGGAATTCCGAGATCTAAGTCGGAATTCCGAGATGCAAGTCGGAATTCCGAGATCTAAGTCGGAAAAACCCATGAAAAAATATTTGTGGCCCTTCTACGCTTTCGTAGTATCACTTCCGTTAAAAATATCGTCACCGTTATTCGCCATTACTGTTATTTTGCTATTGCTTGGTAATGTAACGTTCAATTTGGGACAGTATATTATGTATATATGTGTATGTAATATTTATATCATTTTTTATTTCATTAATTTTGTTTGTAAATGTCTATTGATTTGTTAGAACGCTATGGGCAATTCAGACCTATATTCGTTATGATAATACACATTTTAGTAATAATTTTAACGTATTGTATTAAATTTGGACTATTTGCATTTATAATTATATTATTATTTACAATTTACAGTGAATACCAAAGACAATATGTATGTACCAAAGCTTTGTCAACAAAAATATTATTCTTTGGACAATGAAATATAATTTTACTTTACTTGATGTACCTATACTTAGAAAATTGAACATAAAGTTCAATTATCATGTATTTTATTGCATATCACCGACCATATCACCTATTTTTACTCTTATATCATTCCAATACTTTAAGTTTCTTGCCATGTTACATATTTTCGTATATCGATCACCCTACGCTTTTTTCACAGTAATACTAATATTTTTCAATTATTATTATTTTCTGCCTATTAAACAATAATTTTTTACTTTTTACTTCGATGGGTTATAAAAGCGTGTTTTTAGTTTTTTTAAACTACATTTTATTTTTCACTTTTCCCGTCTCAATTTACTATTGAAAAAAAATTGTTTCTCCCTAGAGAGGGCATTAGAAAAAAGTAGCGACCTCTTTGCAAGGAAGGCAGCAGGCGCATTAATTACCCATCCACGACGCAAATTTTTTAAAATTCTGGCGAAGGCTCTCGTACACAGTATATGAGAGGCAAATGATTATTTAATTCTGGCGATCCTGATAATGACAATGAGACCAACTCATCGTAAATATGCAACGAGAATGTTATACGTTATAATAATGGAGTGCCTGACGCTATACAGATAAAACTAGAGATTGATTGCACTCATTACAGGATGGCAGGATATAAGAATTAATTATAATTATACTCACCCAATAACAACTATTTCTAGTTACTTATGAGAATGTGTTACAGTTACAAATGTCAAACGCGTATAGAATAAGAAAAAATTGCCAAAAATCACGTTTTCTGCAACAAATACAGACCAAGCGCAATATGCTAAAACCAGAGGAGCTCTCCTTGGATCTGCCAGTGCCAAAGGGGCCCGTACAACTTCTGCGTCTATTAAGACCAGAAATTAGCTGAAGCCGGCTCTGTATTCTTGGTATTGATTTTAAATTATTCCTGCAACTGGGAAATCTGCCATTAATAATGGTTAGATAGAAATATAATAAACAACACAGTTTTATTCAATATCATTTATATATTCATACACATTACAATTTCAACAAGGTGCTTTCATAGAATTTCAAATCAACACAAGCGTGAACTACCTATTAACATTCATTGATATCACTACTGCTCTTCTAACTGGGGTATTTCTAGAACAGAAAATAGTTCCCTAGTATCTGCAGAAAAAAATGCGAAGAATAATGGGAGATACGATGAATGTTACCATGTACAAAACTTGGTAATGCGTTATACTTAATTTTAAAATGTTGGTCGTGTGCATAAGGTTAAATTTTTCGATATTGCATTGTTTCATTGTCATCATTGCAAGCCTAAAACGAATTAGAGCAAGAATTAAGTTTACATTGAGCATCCTAAGTGTAACCTATCTACCCTATGTAACTCGTTACTGCACTCTTCTTAGGAAAATCGCCAAGAAACCTCGACTTTTGATTTCTAGAATATACATTTTTGTATGGATAGTTCACCTCTAATATCATCCCTTACTAAAAATATAAATAGCATGGGGTGGTGAGTGATAGCTCATTTGGAAGGGGGTTCAATTCTCCATTCAACCGTGAAAAGGATTTGAAATTTGTTCCATTCATTCTCGAGTCATTATTGTTTCGAAATACCGAAAATTAACTTAGCGCACTCATCCTTAGAATTAAAATTCGGCACTGCATGATGTTGGGTTTAGCTCAGACGTCAGTGAGACTTATATGCCATATGCTTGGATATTAACTGCATGTTTTTGTTGGAGTTTTTGCATTGTTGTCAGGATAGTCAAAAGAAAAAATCGATATCAAGGAGTGCGAGTTGGTGTATTCTAGCTGTAAGTTTTGATTGCTAAACGAGTGGTCATTATGAGCGAGTTTGTGAATAATCCGTCTTCGAGAAGTACAGTTGCCTTGAATTGTGAGGTTTTGCAGAGAGAGAGTTGTGAATAAAAAAAACATATTTGATTTATCAGTTTTGAAAAATAATCTCAATCAAGACTTACTTCGAATTTGAAAAAATCTCATTTTGTGACGTTTACATTGCACGAGAATGTGCAACCAAAAAAAAAGTGTTACTGTACTGAACATATTTCAAATGCTGATGAACTAAAGTATCTAGAAACGTACTTAGACTGAAATCTCAAGTGGCATAAACAAATGAATGAATTGATAGAAAAACAAGAAAATTGCTTTATAAATTCAGGTTGTTGGGAAACATTGTCAGTCGTAAATTAGTTATGAATTTTTATTACAGTATTTTTCAGTCTATGTTATAATAGGTTGCGGAGGCCTATATAAACCAGTTTAAAAACCACTTACATCAATTCAAAAGTATACCTTGACAATTATTTTCAAGAAACCTTTTGATATCAACCTTCTGAAATTCTTTTTGAACACTATGAAACTGTATCTGTTGAACAATTGTTGAAAAAAATCAATTTTATATAATGAAATATTCATATTCAATGAAATACCCAATAATTTGAAAAATACCATAAAAAAATCTGTTCAAAAAAACATTTGAAGAAAAATTTATTACAATGATGCATTCGACAACCCTACTTTTTCTGTTGCAATCATTTCTTTGAATTTTGTTATTTATTGTTTTAATTAAAGAATTAAAACCCTTTTTTAAACATTAATGATTTTTATGGGTCAATAAAGATTATTATTATAATAAAGAATCGATCGCCCACATAAGAAAAAATATACAAATTGAAAATCATCTACAACATGATTATGAAACAAAACATAAAGTGGATGGCTAGATATCAACTGAAAAGTTTTCTACAACTTTGTTGCATCAACATTCCATTTATACAGGTAAAGATATTGATAAAGAATTACTAGTTTCTCAAAATAAGAGTTTTTCTGGATTTTAAAATAAAATTAAATACCTACTGGTTGATTGATAACTCTGAATACTCAATTTTTTGACATTGTTTATTCCAAATTTGACCAATTATTCATTTTACTATTTTTCTTTCTTTGTAAATGCATATTGTGATTATTCAGTATTTTTATCTATTATAAAATATGATTAATTCTCTTAATTAATTTAATACGACCATGGATAAGTTTTTAAGTTATTTGATCATATTTCCATGGGGAATTTATTACTTTTCATTATATTTGTATTTGTCATTTTCAAATCAATAATTAAATTATAATAATTAAATCCCTATTGAATTAAGAAAGTTCACGAACTAACGGACGATGATTCAGACCGCGTCTAGAATATTGTGAAATTGTATCTAAGAATATTTTGCAACATATCAGAAATTTGAAACACATTTGTTTCAGTAATAAGGATACTTTTTCAAACGGTCATGAGCATAGACAAAAAGTACTCGATTTTTTCGCGAAACTCTTACTCAGTTTCCGCAAAAAGTTAATGCATGGGCAGGAATACTGAGTGACCACATCATAGGTCCGTTATTCGTCGAGGAAATTCTGACTGGTATCCTCTATTTGAAAATGCCGGAAACAGTGATATATCCATGCTGGAATCAGTACGATAGTGGCAACTGTCGAAAATAATGTAGACGAATATGACGTGGAAATTATTTTGCAATAAGATGGAGCTCCTCCCATTTTGCAGTTGTTGTGAGGAATTATTAGAATACTGTTTAGGCAGGACGATGGATCTGTCTCCAAGGATCTGTGGAGGGCCTCCAAGATTACCGGATCTAACCCCTTTAGATTTATTTCCATGGGGTTACCTAAAATTTGTGTTTGTATACGAGACTCAATGCCATTATATTCAGGATTTTCGAGCGCGGATCACGGAACTTTCATACAAAAATGTACATTGTAAAAATCAAAATTCGACATGTTTTGGTGATTTTGCAAACAAGAGTCAAGTGATGAGTAAGATAGGGGAGTAACATTGGTGATACTCACTGTATATCCATATTCGAACGCTTTTAGAATATTCAGGAATTTGTTACTGCAAATAAATGGAATATCATCAACACAAAATTTCTGCGTATCATGAATTCATTTGGTTTATTGTTCATGAACAGTTTTTGGGCTAACATTTGTCATTCTGAAAAATCGGGGTCAGTTCAATTACATCATATTCCATACTAAACCGAATATTTCGTGAAGAGCCTGGAAAACGTTTCGTGCATACTGAATGTGAATATTGATTGAAAAACTAATCATGCATTCATCTCATTTTCTCGAAACAGCCACCGTAATGAATCATAATGAGATGTGATAGAATTGTAAATAGATTATTTTTCATCAGATTCATTTCAGGTTGAACTAAATAGGTACCTAATTGTTGTAGAGTACTGAAATCAAACGAAAACAATTCGAAACAATGCAAAATCTAAACAGTCTTTTAGGAATGAATATGTGTTATACAATATACTTATTGCAGAATAAAAATTCCTCTGATTATATTACCTAGTAACGTCAATAAATACATAAAATTTCAATTTAATCAATATTTAAAAATATATAACATTATGAATGGCCAGAAACTTGGTTAATAGGTGAGAGAACAATTTGATTTATGATTAAAAAAATGCAATTTCAAAGATCATCGAAACTGGTTTTCCAACTCTCACAAATTCACAAAAATCCTGGCCAACGTTTATAAAATTTATTAATAATCAATTCCTCAACAAACTTTTCCAGATTTGAATGTAAAATAACATATCATACTATAATCACAACTGATCCATGACGCAAAAAGTTGAATTTTCAGATTAGATCACTCATATTGAACGCCCATCGCCTAAACAAATGAAGGTTTTTCACGTTTTTTCAATCGTTATAAGGTGAATTTGATACTGATAAGCTTAGTTGCTTCTTGATATTTCATAATTCTGCCAGAACGAACAATTAGTGGTTTTAGCAGTTAACGAGATTCTAACATCGGACAGACATGAATACGCAGTCATATAAGATTGACAGAACATAAAAGGTGCAAAGTGGAGAGACGTCCAAATCGGAATTCACTGATCACATCATCGAAAACTGTGTATTCTTCATAAAGACAAGTATCGCTTTGAACGAAAATTCACGGAGGCTGCACATATCGAAGCCATTTGCTCATTCACTTGTCCCAATGTGTGGATTTTTTTTGTTCGTTCTGATAGGCTATAGAGAGCTCAGTAGAACGATGTATGCCCAAAACAAGAATGATCAAGACACTAAATTGCATACAACCTTCAAACAAACGTATTTTGAAATGTATCACAGAACTACAACAGCTTTTCCATGCTGATAAACAGAAAAAAAGTGAAAATTACGTTATGTATTTAGTATTATTGTAAAAAATTTGGAGGGCTGAAGGCAAGATCAGCATGTTTGTATACTTTTTATAATACTAAAACTTAATCACAAAGTACAAGTGGATAGATTCAGGAGTTTTTCAAAGAAATGAAACTGGATCGATGAGAGATTGTGCTGATGATGGATGTCAGGAAAATCATCTTTGGGTTGAAAAAATTTAGAAAGATATTTTGAATGTGAACGAAACTGTCAGAGATATTTTCTCCAACTTTTTACTGGACACTGTATGAAGATCAAGTAGGAGTAGAATTACAAAACAATGTAAAAAATTTGGGTTTTAAGACCTAGAAGACAAAATTATTTTTTATCTCTTTTAGTACCCTTGTGGCTTTAAATCTCCACTTCTCTGCATATCAGGAACTATTACTGATTTCCAGAAATATGGATGAAAAGTTTGAAAAACACCGTCATCTCAGAGTATCTGAAAATAATCGAACTGAAATGGAATACTTATTTTCCAGATTTGTCTCCAGACTCCAAAGAGGAAGAAATACCGTGAATTCTTAATACGACAGAAAACTTGTACAAGGAAATTCACGAAATAGACTTATATTGTATATAATAATAATATAAAATACAAAATGAAAAACGATGAATCCTTGATACTGGGAGGCACAAGTATATCAAGTTACGCTGAAGATTCAAAGTAATACACCTGTGATTATTCATTTGATATGTAAAATCAAAAAAAGAAGCTACTGTTCATTAACTATGTGCTAATGATGAATTGGGTGCGGTTATATCAACTAGTTATATGTAAGGTCGTATTCTATAACATTTACAAAAATAGGTCGGACTACTTCTAAATTTGCTCATGATGCCAGTTCACTGCGGGTGAATAAAATCGAAGATATTGAAGAAACACTGAATGTATAGCAGAGTTTTTTAGAACATACTTGGAAATCCATCTCGTTCGTAGATTAAATGATTCATTTAATGCGTACCAGATAACAGATCATGAGTTTACATGAATTTGACTAAAATTTCATGATAATTTTTTTTTCAACAGAAATATAGTAAGAGTGAAATTCTTCATTTCATCTGAGTATTTCGAGTTATCGTCATATTCAAATTGTTTTTTCCGTTAACCAGCTGTCATCCCTCTACGAACGACAGCCCTCAGAAGTCAAAACTTGTGCGAGCTAAGGATTAACGAGGTCTTACCTTTTAACGTGCGATTCCTAGCACAATCTTTTTCAAAATATCGTTTAAAATGCTCCTTTAGGTCGTTACCAGTCGAGTTGGTAAACAGCATCAGTTATTCAACATGGTGTCAAATTCTATTTCTTTCAAACATAACTCCATAGTATGGGATATGGTTATGTCCATCAGAACACTGCTGTTTTTTTGTTATCTTCACATAGTAACCCCCATTTAATGTTTAGATTATTATTATATAAAAAGTACCTTTTTCCTCTCCATAACTTGTATAAGGCTGAAGATGGATTCTTGTTGAATCCGAAACATGTACCCCCATTAGTTTGATTGCTGTCAAATTAAAGTTGTGGAGACGATTTTGTGATATTTCTTCTTGCTTCATCTGGTAATTATGTTTTTCGATGTAGAGATGGGCATTTATTTTATTTTATATCAAATTGCAGTGTTCTGATGGACATAAGTATATCGCATATAAAGTTTTATGATCTGAAGGAGTATTTAGAACCATATTATTTACAAAGTTGTGATTTAAAATATAACTATTTGAATTATTTTGATAGTGATATGCTATTACTTATGCTATATTGCTGTTAAAAAAAGGTACCGTGAAATTTTAGTCACACCCAAATTTTATTTAAAGAAATCGCTAGTATGTTTTTTGGATTTTTGACCTTGAAAAAAAAACGAGGTTAGTCCTTGAAACTTTTATTTTCATTTCGAATTCATGGCACTCAAGTGGAACTGTTGATGCTCTATGTAATGAATAAAGAATAAAAAAACTTTTGAATGGGATGGTACAAAAGAGTTTCAGAGAGGTGGCCCGCTTCCAAATGTAAATACAGAATGTCCCGAAACTATGGTGCCAAACAGAAACAGAAGATTTCCCTTGAAAAATAAATAGGACTTTCCTGATATTTCTTTCCCCAAATGTCGTCAGTTGTAGGGATACAGGGTGTTGAATATGAAAAGTTAAAAGTAATTTTTATTCATAACTACCACAGTTTCCGAAATTTTTTAATAAAATTTGAAAGAATATTTGTGTTCAATAGGTGCTTCATTTCGAAGGAGAAAACACATTTTCAGTTGTTACCAGTGGCGTACAAGAAGGGCATCCCTATTTTTTACGCCATTGGTAAAATCAGAAAAATTATGCATTTTTCGCATTTCTCATTCAATTTTGAATTAAAAATGCATACTTGTTCAAATCCGGAAAAACTAACCGTATTCAATATATTTTCGCTTCTATGAAATAAAGACATGCCAGTAATGAAAAATTCTTTCGGCAGAAATTAATTATACAATCCCAATTACTGGCCCAAATAACATCTGGATATTCAACCAAAATGAATAGAAATGAATATAACAGAGCACCCATTGAAGAAAGGCACACATTCAAATTTATTTGTTTTTTTGTAGCTATGAAAGTTACGAGAAAAATGCTTTTTATTTTTCAGTTTCAACACCCTGTACCTCTGCAAGAAAAAATGGATGTGGAAATGTCATTGATATTTTTGGTAGAATATCCATTTGTATGTTTAACCAGAAATTAGGATTGTAAAATTCACTTCCGCCGAACATTGTTTTCATTGCTAGTAATGTTTGTATTCATGAAAGCGCAATTATCTTCATGTATACAGTTTTTACTCAAAATTTAAAGAGGACTGCAAAATATTATTAGTTTTTCTGATTTCACCAGTGGTGTAAAAAATAGGGTAGAAAAGGGACCATGATGCCCTTCTTGTACGCCACTGGTAACAACTGAAAATGTGGTTTCTTCTTCGAAATGAGGCACCTATTGAACACAAATATTCATTGAATTTGTTTTGAAAAATTTTCAGAACTGTGGAAGTTATGAATAAAAATTACTTTTAATTTTTCATATTCAACACCCTGTATCTCTGCAACTGAAGACATTTAAGAAAAGAAATATTAGGAAAATCCTATTTATTTTTCGAGGGGAATCTTCTGTTTCAATTTGGCACAATAGTTTTGGGACACCTTATATATTTTAATAGTTAAAGTGAAAATTTGTTATCAAGATTATATCATTTATACTCAAGATTAAAATTAAAGAAAAATATATGTGAATCTGGCACTTGACCTCTTCACCTATCCTTCAATATCCTCACACATTCACCTGAAGTACCAAACAAAGCTCATATCCTAACAAACAGAGGCCTGCTGTTCGATGATATATATAAATTCTTCCTATACAAACTGAATTTCTCGACATCTTCGCTAATCGTGTAAATAGAGGATATTTTCAAACCGTTCCTGTTTGGTATGATCTGAAAGCTTGGTTTGTGATTGTTCAAATTACTAGAACCCTGTAAGAGTAGCGGCCTTTTCTGAGAATCCGATTTGGATCTGCTGAAAAAATTCGCCATGTGCTTGGGAGTGGAGAGCCGGATGGACAGAGGGCGTTTGGTGGAAGAGAACGGTGCTTTGCCATGAAGGAATGCAAGCTCGTTCTTTCTTCTGTTCAGTACGTTATTGTAAACATTGGTATCCTTACTGCTTTTGCTAAAATTATTGTAATAATACTGTAGAATGCCTCCAGAATTACTGTTGTTCCTCTTGTTGTTCTGCTTGTTTGACACGTTGTTTTGTATCATAACTCTGGGAGTGGGGTTGGGGTAGTATATCTTCTTGAGAATGTTGGATGGTGCATTTTGCTGTTTCACTAGACAGACGCATGGGGTGGTGGCTTGGCAAGCTACTTCATTATGATGTCACACCTCCTGGAGAAATTTTAACGGGCATATCCCCTGTCGGTTGTCGCCGGAGCGAATCATTACCATACCGTCGAGATCTTCTCCAATCTGGATGACTATTTGGTCCCTCAGGAGCATAAGACCGTTGTCTCCATCAGATACTTGGAGGTTGTGAGTGACCTAAAATATATCTAAAAATTAATTCATTTCAAATACAAGTTCCTTTATGAATAAAATAGGTTCAAATTGACAACGACCATGTCAAATCTCAATATACAAAATTTCATGGTTGAAAATAATAACAACAACAGAGAACGTTATCATTATTATTATTTTTAAAATCATGTCAGACAGCCAAGAAGCCATGAATGCGTTGAACTCCCATGTAGTCAGTTCCAAGATGGTGTGGGCGTGCTTGAAGAACCGAAAATAACGGAGTAATGCAGCTACTCTCCAATGGGTTCCAGGACAGACTAGGTTGAAGAGTAATAGAGGAGGACTCACTCGCAGAAGAAATGGACTGGTAACCCCATGTTTGGGGCCTAAACTCTTTTGCGAAGTAACTACGAGTACAATGTTTGAACATAAACAAAACAGTGCTACATAAAATCACGAAGAATGAGGCAGAAAGAGATGCGTGTGGAAAACTGTAACCAGACGAGATGCAATGACTCAACAAATACAAATAAAAGTTAGCTCAGAATACTAATGGAAACTGTAACAAGGCACTGCCAGCTGAGACACCTTGAAAAGCTCGGATTAGCAGAGGAAAAAGAGTTCAGACTTTGCGAGAAAGAATACGAGACTTACATTCACATTCTCTTCCATACTCTTGCAAAATCCAAGGTTTCGATACTTGGAAGAAGACAAGATTCACTCAACCTGAAGACATCCAATAATAGAAGGTACGATAGATCTTCTAGGTTACGTTGCAGTGTATTTCACCCCCCCCCCAACTAACCAGCTTGAGAAGAGGCATTTCACTGCCTGCCAAGTGTCCTGAATTGTATACGGAATAAGGATATCTACCGAGTAGAAAACACAGTGACGTTCCTAGTGGAGATGGCTGAAGTTTGTGCAAAATGGCAATATATTAAAATGTCTCATCATAAATGGGTTCAGTAACACCAATGATACATGACTTTTATACTTTCAATAAAAAAAAAGTCTTTGGAGGACATGGACATATGAGTTGTTAACTGGAGCCTGCTGGATACAGGCTTACGATTGCTCCTTCTTGACTTTTGTCGGTGTCGATTTTTTTAATGTTGGACATTTGCTTCGTACGTGCTCAAGTTTACTGCAATTTTGACATCGTATCAGTCTTTTCACAGGCAGCACTTCTATGATTACTTTTCTCATGATGGCTTCCAAATCAACAGGTTCCTTTGGGTTTTCCCCAATCATACCGACTCTACACATTTGCTTTTGCAGGATTGTTTCGCAGTCTCAAAGCCACAAAGCATGTGCCGATGCATCTACCAGGTATGTAGGACGAGCTAGTGTCAATGCTTGACCTGTTTCTTGGTCGTGGAGCCCATCCAAGAATGCCTGAACCGCTAGTCGCTCCATTACATTTTCCGGTGTAGTTGAATGTGCAAGGCGAACCTAGCGTGCAGTATCAGCTTCAAACTCTTCTAAGAATTCATCCCACTTCGGACACCAAACGTAGTGAAAATACATTCAAATAATTTCGCTAATTCATTTAAAACTCTTCTAAACAATAACCTAATCTATTTGAATCATTCATATCACAGTTACTTTCGAACTATATCTGCAATTCTGCGATCCTGCCATCTGAAGTTATATACCGGCAAGTAAATTCCTTTTCCGTTCTCGAACTATCGAGACTCCACGGTGACGTTCAGATGGCTCTCGTACGATCTCGAATGTGGGTAGAACATTTTTACGCCAGTTCTCGTTCCTTCTACGGGATGAGTCATGGTTGTACCGTTAGAAAGCGGGGATGAGATCATCCGAGCAGGATGAGCGTGGTCTTAACAGGCGTGGTCAGGTCCGGCCTCAAAACAACACAGTAATTTGAGTTTATCATTCAAGTTGTAATATGCAGTAAGTCAGGACAGTAAGAATTATTTTAAGATGCAAAATTTATTGGTAAAACACGCGTTGTTTGACTTTGACGATGTTTTGGTGAATAACGATATATAGAAAAATCTCACCTGAAGCGGTTTCTCCCCCGACGATAGTTTGGAAACATACTTCGACGGAAAGAATCCAACCCTTCCCAGACATTTTCCTTTCCACCAATCTGGGTCTGAAGTGTCAATTACTGTGACCTTGTATCCAGCTTTCAAGTCGAGTTCGTCCTGATGCCGGGACTTGAAGTTGTACAACACCACGTACAAATTGGTCGGGAGCAGTCTGTGAGATTTCTGGAGAATGAAATAGTTCATTAGGTGTGTTGAGTTGATTAGTGAACATATTCCCGCATAGACTACATTAATTCTATTCAGGGCATTCCAATAGATATCTTCCACCGTGAATAACGTTTGATGTGCAAATTACGAGGAAAAATTTCCTTCAATTTTTCACTCATTAGATTCGTATCAATAATAATAACTATAAAGGAATCTGATGAGCTCTGGTAGATCGAAACATCTGTACGCTGTTGAAGTTTTAGTGAGTACTTGTTGTCAGCTTGTGAGCTTTATGTATTTCTGAGTAATAAACTCTACTGGAGAGTGGTGGGTAGCTGAGGAATGGGTATCTGGCAACCTCGCTGGCAGCAGAAAGATTTGCTCATTATTGAGGATGAATAAAGACTTATAACAAATAATTCCTGACTGAATAAATTGCGAAATGTTCCGAAATGCTTGGAATGCACGTAATGATGTATAATAATAATACTAATAAATGAATATATTTATATTATGACTCTTTCAAAATCAAAATACACCTGCCCTGACGTTTTCAAACTTTGTCTCTGGTTAGATATTCAAATTTAAATTTTTTATCAACCAATTGGAATCATGTGGAGCTTGAATATGGCGAGTCATACAATACAGTGCAACACAGCACAATATAATACAAAACAAGAGGATAAAATAAGAATGAATATATTGCTTATTTATCAAAAACACGCAAGGAGGTAACAAACGAAAACTGCATTATTTTATCATATATTTTTACAGATTCTTAAGGGCTATAGAAGGCATTTATTATCAATATAATATACTTTAGCAATATTTCGAATATGGAAAGTGATAGTTTTTGAAATTGTAAACTAGGCAATTGCATAATGGGAGGTCAGCATGCAATAGTGATTTTTATGTTGTGAATTTTCTCAATAAATCTGTCACTACTATTGTTGTGTCATCAGCATACATGAAAACCTCTCCTTCCTCTATGAACCTAGGAAGGTCCATGAGGTTTATTAGGTATAGTTGTGGTTCTAAGGTACTTCCCTGAGGAGTACCTATTTTACATCATATTGGTCAGACAATTGAACATCAGGTTACTATAAAAATGAAGATTCAGTAATTATAATATTTTATTTGCTTTCTTTTAAATTTTTTTGTACTAATCTTGTATATTCTCATTGCCCTTTCATTTCTCTAGCCAGTTTCGATGTTTCAACTCGTCTAATTATTGTTTCTCTTGCTTCGTGTTATTATCCTTTGGAATTGTAGCTACTTTCATTCTTTTTGAAACAGTATCTCACGTTATCCCAAACTAAATTATAGAAATCATTCATATCGCTTGATTTTATTAGTTGTATGGAGAAGTAGTACTTGAACTCGGATATCGTATTTTCCGTAGTTCATTAATTAACTAAAGATTTCGGCTAATAACGTTTTATGATATCTACCAATTAAATGAATCGAGGCATCCAAATTAGCTCAAGAAACAACAGTTCAATGAGGATATTTAACACAGTGTATGAGTGTTCAAGAGGGACTATTATTATCATGGAGATATAAACCAAAGAAGACCACGGCAAAACCCGGAAACCAACCAAAATATTATTATCATCATTATATTATTCAATTTATCAATGGCTGCCGATACATTTGAAACTCCTTTTTGCATTCAGGATACCGTATACTATAGTTTCTTTAAAATTCTTGTTGCAATACTGAAGAATTCGAACCCTCTTCATTGGGCCACCCTATAAGAATAATAATTAAAACATTTTTGCTGAAATCCCATTTCCTTTTCTGTTTATTCACCACTTAGAAAACGGGTCGTATGTTTTTCGGTTTCCACTTTATCAGGATAATAAGATCGGAAAACTGGTTTATATTCAAGACGAATTCCAGCGGAATGATTTTTTAACAAGTTAGCCGACTAGGTACTTAGAGAGTTTGCCATCAAACTCGACCCTAATGCCTAAATAACTTAGAAGTTCCACTAGAAAGTTCGTGAAATGTTTCCCAGTTTGCAGATGAATTTACTTACTTTGCCTCCCACAGGACTAGGACATGGCGATGTGCTCGCAGACGAAGGACTCTTGTCATTATCATCGGGAAGTTCTACAGAAGACATTCGAATATTTTTGGCGGAAAGTAACCTTCTATTGTGAACG
Organism: Chrysolina americana; assembly: GCA_958502065.1. Lineage (NCBI taxonomy): Eukaryota > Metazoa > Arthropoda > Insecta > Coleoptera > Chrysomelidae > Chrysolina > Chrysolina americana. The sequence goes on along the minus strand of OY293413.1, from coordinate 93,260,213 downwards.
GGACTTGAAGGTGCTGAAATTCAGACAAAAATATATCGTTAAATTGATAGTGAAATAATTAAACAATTTAATAAAATTGATCAATAGTCACAGACAGTTAGAACGTCTCTAAATTCGTTTTTTTCTAATAACCTACCTGATAATTAATAATCGCATCCGCATAACTCCCAAAATGTGCACAATTATTCAAATGACAAGTTTTCAGGACGATTGCTGGGGACGACGGGGCCCCAATTGAATGTCCACCTCGATCACCTGATTCAAGTCCTTTAGATTTTTTATGGGGACACGTACTGAACAATTTTTACAAAATACCACCAGACCAAAAGAGTTTCAAAGAAGAATTATTAACGTATGTCGCGAAATGACACCGCAAATGCTCTAGAATGTACGGCAACGGTTTGAGAATAACTTTTACCACTGTATTCAGGTTGGCGAACGGCAATTCGAGCATTTACTTGACTTATTAATAAATTTTAATGTACAATTGATTCGATTTTTGCATTTTTTGTCAGACATTATTGTTGGAGTTAACGCTCCATATATTTTCTAAAAGAGTGGATCGATTTTCAAAATCTACGCAACACTGTATAGGGCATGACAAGCCCATTCTAATGAGGTATCATTTGACCCCCTCTTCCTATTTGGAAAAAATTTAGGGGGTTGAAGATTTTACTATGCTCTTTGAGTCACAATGTGTCCTCCTCACAAACAATTCTGACGAGTTTTTGGATTTTGCCGAAAATTTCTTTTCCACCCTGTAACGCCTTACGATACGTTTTCGATAGGCTACCCTGTATATCCATACCATTAATAATATGCTCTGTAATCAACTTTTATTTTAGGTACTTATATCCAGTTACATGAATAATGGCCTGCTTCAAAAATACACTACGTTCATTCTCATTAAATCAACCTGGGATAAATACCATTGCGAACAATTTTCTTGCGAGAAGTATCAGGTTTCTGGTTCCTGGAAATATAACAGATGGGATCTTTCACAGTATCAAAATATTATTAACTTCATAAGTTTGTTGTGAGCACAAAGTTTCCAGAGCGCAAACTGAACATTTTATAGTATCAATATATCAAATTTACTGGAAAGTTTTGTAATTCCATTAATTTTGATAGCACTCTTTAACATGCTCGGTTCTCATATCAGGCCTTTCAAGTTTCTGATGGAAAACATGAAAATCAACGTTCGACGGCACGTCATGAGTAAGCATTTTTCGTTGGAATCATATTTTCAAATACCAGTCGAACTACACTACGGTTAGTTGTTATCCAGTGATATTTTCAGGAACCAGGACCTCATTGGTGTTAGTCACAAAAATATTTTCTAACAAAATGCATACTTGACTTTGCTTTCAGGTTACTGCGTGATATACGATTCATAACAGGCCTGGAAGATAATTGAGGAACTGTGAAAAATCATGCAATAATTAGTAAATCAAAATAAATGGATGAAAAGTCATAAAAAATGCATGAATGAAAGCGTGTAAAAACAATTGGGTACTTCAAATTTGAAGTGATTTGCCATGACAACACCTACTGTCATGCAAACTTTGGGATTGACTGAAAATATGTAAGAATTGAATTCTTTTGAAATAAAAATATTAAAAAACATAAATGATTTTTTAATTTATTCATTTTGTGATATTCATTTCATGCGACAATAGTTGGTTGAACGATCAACGGAGAAAAAAAGCAACATAACTTGTAGGTTAATGAAAAAAAATAATTTTATACCCAGTCCGTCAACAGCTCATTTGCAAACAAAAATATGAAATTGAGAAAAACTAAAAGGAGTCATACATAATGATTTCGTACATAATCAATAGAAACTAACCATATCTTATCCTTTTTGAGTTAGATTTACATTTCGTATGGGGCTTGTTGGGCTCACTAGCCCCTACATCGCGACCTATATAGATCTATTGTGTATGGCCTCATGTTGTTTAGAGTTCTTTAGAATTTTTATCAGAGCTTCTGCTAAACTACAAATTGGTTTCGGGTCAATAAGAGCACTTCGTAGTCATCCTTGTCCTAATAAGTCAGCTTCTTCTTTGCCTTATATCCTGTGTGTTCTGTCACCAAGGCTATGGATAGTTTGTTAGGACTGCCCAACTCTTGTAGAGCTCCCAGACATTCCCAAACAAGTTTTGAGTCAACTTGCATGGTGCTTATTGCTTTGATAGCTGCTTGGCTGTCAGAGTAAATACCAATGTTAATTTTATTAAACCTCTTCGGTTTTTTAGCCGTCTGTATAGCAGGCAATTTCTGAATTCTGCCTAGTAACGTTAACCAAAAAAAAATTCCTCAATCTATGGCATTACCATTATCCGTAAATAGTTTGGTATTTGCCCACTGCGCAGTCTATTGACGTCTACCCTAGCCTTGTATGTACATGTGAAGCAGTGATATGTTGGGTAAGTATTCTGAAACGGGATTGGGATTAATGATATTGTTATATAGCCATTGGATCATTTTTAGTTGTGGACCACAAATTTTACCGCACATTCTTCTGCAGGTTAAAGGAGGCTATGATGCTTTACCGGGTTTTGACCATTGTTTTTCTTGGATTTTTTTATCGTTTGGCTAGCGAAAATGTTAGCTCCTTCAAAGGTTCTTCCATCTCCAGTGTTTTTCTAGAACTGACTCCACTTTGGATCATAGTTCCAAGATATCGAGTTATGTTCCTGGACCTGACACCCTTCTGACTCTGCCTCTTTGCTAGGATTGCTTCGACGAAGTTGTTGGTAGGCTACCTCGGGGCAGGGGCCCAGTTGTCTTTCACAGTATGTTCCCTGGGCCACTGGGCCTTGGATGGGGAATCTTAAATGGGATTTATGTTGTCTCGATTTCTCCTTCAACCCGGTAGGGCTATAGAGACATTCTGGGCATCTTGAACTTTGTCGGGGTGTCCGCTAGGTAGTCACACATATGAGGGGCTCCTCGTGGCTTTTTACAGACTTGATAACCCACGCCTTGCGACTCCGCATGCCCTGCTTTATGGATAGGGAAGTTTCAGATCATTCCGGATTTGGGAACGAACCAGTATGCGTTTTCTGTCATAAGGAGGTATTTGTTCTGGTCCCACTCCAGAATAAGTGTAACAGAGTCGGTGAGAGTTCTTTACCTTGGGGGTCGCCTGCATGTATTTATCTCGTATCCGTAACCGTCAACTTGTATTCGGGAAGTTCTTTTCACTAAGAAGGAGCATATCGATTCCATTGGGCTCCTAGATACATCTTACAGAAGCAGGTATGCGCTCCTATGTCTGGTCACCTCTGTAGTGGCCTCTCCAACCATCCTCAGGGCTTACAACTCAGTGGAGAGATTTCTTCTGGATCAATATTGTTCGATAGGCAGAATATCCTTATCTTTCGTCAGCCTTTCCAGGACGATTTTCTCAGCGAGCTTTCCTGCAGAGCTGGGAATGGTTTCAGCCTTGTGTCCTGATAATGACCACAATTGCATACCGCAATCTCTTTGGAAAGTGTCTTGGTCGCAGCGAGTTATTGATGACGCTCAGCAATGCGAGTACTTGTTTGGCCTCCAGGTAGCTTCTTCAGTATTTTGTTATATATTATGCGTTGAGGCATTCAGTGTGCATACTAAGCTCCTCTTTGGAGCCGTCAGGGTTGAGGCACTACTCAAAGACATTGTCTTCCATCTCATTGAGTAGTGCCTCGATCTTGTCTTTCAACACGTCGTCTCTATGGCTCACGTTGAGCTCAGACTGACGTTCCATCGTATCTACGGAGGCCGTCGCTTCGTCTTCTGTGGAGTAACACATTACGCAGGATCCATGTATGAGCGCGGGTTCTACCCTCTTGTTCTTTCGCCCTTTAACAATATGCCTAAGCTCTTTGTCTCCGGGTTCCAGTCCTTTGCGGGTTTAGGTTAGTTTTTGTTCCTGTAATCACTAATCACGAGGATGACTTCGTTGGCTTTTCGACTGGCTCTTATCATGTCACCAGGAAACAGGATTCTTTCGCTCCCGTAAAAGGTTTTCAATCGTATTGGAGAACTCACTATATGATTCCACCGGCCTCTTCTCCGTGGTGGTAGCGGTCCCAAGTGCATTCTTCAGGGAGCTCTATTGCCTTGTGTAGGTTGGAGGGCTTTGTGAAGTCCTGGTATTGAAGTAGTGGTTCATTGGGAAGCACGTTTTTGCAGGTTTGGACATATTTGAGAAACTCTGGTGTATGTTCTATGTGAACATCCTTCTTGAGGCTGGAGGTTATAAGGTTTGGTTGTCCTGTATCTTGGGAAACCAAAAATTACTCTGACTCCTTCGCGTTCAGATCTCCAGCAACGATTGTTGGTAGATCGGATTTCATGAGCAATGCACTCAGAATATCATCGTAGATGAAGTTGTTTGGTGGATTTTAAGCAGAGATAAGTCTGAACAGACCTATATCCGTCTTGATGTTGACACCTACTACCTCCGTGCCGTGTGTCCTCGGCTCTTTGATTCAAATTTGGGTGGTTTTCAGCGAGCGTTTCACCAGTATGGCTACTCCGCCACGTCACCTCCAAAGGCGGTCTCTTCTGAATGATATATAATGGGGTACAATTATAGGCACGATGTTGCCTTCCGTTTCATGATCGTGAAGCCGTTGTAATTTCAGAATAAAGTCTTCAACAAGGTCGGTAGTCTTTGCTTTGGTCTACGTATTAACAAAGACTGACTTCGAGTCAGTCAGTCATGTTTACATGTTTGTTGACTGTTATGCTGGGAAAGAATTCAATTTTTATCACTTCAAATATAAACGCACCCAACGAATAACACCAAAAAGCAAAATATTTCACCGATATCTAATACATACACTGAATTCTGGAAGATGAGCTTTGGTTAGAATGCGGGTCGCTAGCGGGATTCACTCCATGATGTCTCCCTCTTCTCACATGCTCTGTGCTTTCGGGGGAATCCAAGGAAAGACTTTTCATACGCAGGTTCAGCTTCTGTCGACGAGGTGAATGTGGAGCTGTCAACAGTCAAAACATGATAACGTTTTCAATACATTTTCGATGTGGTTGGCAAATCTGAACACCATGCAGTATATATACGGTTTTGTGCTGCAAAACTACTGATTTTCGATAAGAAACTAGGTTGTCATTCATGCGAGAATCAAGATGGGCGTTGTTTACTAGATGAAGAGTGATAAACTGCAGATGTTTTTGAAACTATAATATTCAAAAAGTGCCACACTCCACAGAATAATTTTACTAATGAAGCAACTAGTACTGAAATGATCACAGTAAGGCTTTTTTTTTGTTGTGGTGCGATGTTTCAGAATGAACGTCATGCCATAAGTACAAAATTCACATAAAATGCGTAATTTCATCGAAGCATATAAGGTTATTTGTAGAAACTCAATTTCAAAATGAAACAAAGGCAAAACACAGCAAAGTTTCGATTTCGAGTATTTTGTCTTTCATCAAGGCCAGAGGAGATCAGGCATTATTAGAGACATCTATATCCTGTTAGAATCAATTACGAACTACATATTTGATATACGCTATCCAGAGCTGAAGCTGCAACTAACTTGTAAGTTGCTTCATAAACTCCGACAGATCTGGTTATCAGAACTATCAGGAAAGAACACAGTTGTTGCAACCAATGTGCTGCCATTCTCATTCTACTCGACGTAAAAACTTGCAAAATGATGCATTTACATTCTAAATTGTCCATTCCACTGTTATAATTCCATAGACAACGGGGAGTTTGGAGTGGAGTGGACCTAACACAATGGTTCTGAAAGAAGCATGTCATCAGGAGTTCATATCTCCTTCCCTGCATGGTCTACATGACATAATGGTTCTAAACGTTCTAACAGGAGTCCTGTCATTTGATAACAAGAACTACTTACAGCGTCGTCATCTATGAGGAGTATTGCACGAATAATTCCCAAAAGTAACTGGTCACTGATGGATATACTCTACCTTGTAGAAAATGATTAATCTTCCACCTCGTTTCAATGCCATGACAGTATTTCTCGCATGAATGACGTTTTATTTCATCTAAGGAAGAAACTGAAATAAATGTGTTCAAACAAAATCAATTTTTGGATCGAGGCGCTAGGGGTCGTTTTATACAGACCGACATAATGGGTCCCAAACATTGGACAAATGTTCACAGCACTGGCAGAAGACTTCATGCTCGTTCCTGACAAATAACATTGAAAAACTGTATTGTCTACTATAAAAATCACAAAAACTGGTAAACATCAAGGCTGAAAGCTACTGGGAATTCACTCACTTCTACAAGTGTTGAGGTTGGAATGCTTCTACAGGGGTTCGGGTAGGGGCTGCAGGATCTGATTAATTTATTTTGGGTTTTTTATGGATTTTATGATGCTGGATGAAGGTTCCGAAATGAAAATGAAGTGGTTCTGCTATAATCTGTATGAAAACGAACACTTGAGAGTTGACGAACTTATTCCAGTTAAAATACAAACAAGGAAGAATATTTCATTAGCAGCCTGACACTGAGCTATTTGGCCTTTTTCCTGCGTTCACTGAGTTCAAGAACTTTAGTTGGTTAACTGAAAAAAAGTTCGAGGCTTGTGAACCAATCATATTATAAAGGTTCGGCTCCAGAAAACATACTCTGCGAATAACAAACCGAAACAGGCTTCCATTCAGATTTTATGGCAGAGTTTCGTCTTCTCATTGCCCTTATCATTTCCAATGACGCAGTTCTGGATTTTGTTTATGCTTCCTTCGATATATTTATCTAGTGCTTCTAGATTTCAGATTGTCAACTCTGTGTTAAGAAATAAGCCGAAAATGTTCATCTCGCATCACAATATGGCCATTAAAGCGTCCACCAGGTAAAGAAGAATAGAACTTTTCTTCATTGGATGGTGTAACAATTCATTTTACAACTAATGCACATTATCTGGGAGTGACTCTGGACAGAACGCAGAACCGGAGCTCATATCTGGAAAGGACTTCTGGCAGAGCTAGCTTATCACTACGGATGAATCATGTGGCATGACACCAAAACAAGACTATCGCCTTTATTTCATGGTCATACGATCAATGATCACGTATGTATCTGTAGTCTGGTAGAGCTCAGGCTAACGAAATCTGCTTTATGTTAATAAAATTAATTTCGACAACATTTTCTGGAGGTGCATGGGCTTCACGTGATGGAGCAATTATTTGCACCCTTGAAACGTCTTCTATTTGCTAGGTGCCAGAACAGAATTGCTTCGTCTGTAATTTCATGCCTTAACTCTCATTTAGAGAGAGTTTCACTTTTCTGTTGAGCTTTTGATACCATCTAGCACGAAAACTGGTGATAGGATTGATCTTGAAATAGCTCAAAGTGGAGTATGAACTGTATGTAGTAGATATTTCAATTAGAAATCTTGTGTTCCTTTAATGGACTTGATTGACAAGCGTTGCTTGGCATAAACATGTTCTTTTGCACCATACCAAATAGGCACATGAAAAGAGTATACGTTATTGAAATGTGTATACATTTTTATCTATATTTATATATATATAAGATAATTGGAAATGTCTTGGTGAGATATCTAGTCACATATTACTTTATAGTGAGTGTGAAAGAAGAAGGCATGGTAGAACGTAGAAGTAGCACTAATGGAATATCATGCATATTGTGTCAACTCTCTTTGTCTCGAAATACAAACGCAGCGATGTGAGAAACAAATCAAAAAACCACACTGTTATCAATCAAACCAAAAACAACTCACGTAAGATAAGTGTCCTTCAAATGACAAACAAACTTTTCCTGAACTATTTTTATTTATCACAGTTGGAAATAGTTAACAAAATCAAAGAATGACTTGAGCAACAGTTTGCTATCACTAATAACTATATAACAACAGAGTAGGAAAAGTGTCCGTTTTCATTTATTTTTGGATTTAGTGCTTTTTTTGAAAATGGGTGCGGTTTTTCCTTTGGAAGGTGTTGGTGAGGGGATTTTGGGGATATCGACGCCATTCCCGTTTTCGATCTGGGGACCTAAACAAAGGGGCTGTCCAAATGGACGGGTACCCGAAGCGTCTTGGGAGTTTCTCTCTGAAAATATAATTGAAAATGCAGTTTAGTTCGTCTTCAAATGCATAAGCAAAATCATCAAGTTCGGCTTTTTTATGGAGAGTTTCCGCCAGAAATTGAGGATTGAGATGATAATGAAAATTAACCGAAATTGACGATACAAATACTTGTTTGACCAAAAGCCTAAAATAGTTTACTCACTGTTCGAAGTATGGATGTTTTTCGGTATAAAATATTTTCTTCATTAGCCAGTTGATTATGGCTAGAAAATGGATTTTTAAAAATAGGACGTGTGTCGAATGCATAAAATTCATTAGTGGAAGTAAATGTTTACCACACGTGGCTGATGAATAATATACAGGGTGGTAACTCATGATCGATAGTTTGCTGGACGTTTACGAAAAACGAAGCATTTTTTCAGCGTTGCCGCTTATATTAAAGAGTAGCAACAACTTTGATGTTATTATTGCAATTTTCACTCTGCCTTTGTTTTCCAATTATATTTTTATCATACTTTTCTCTATCTCTATCGGTTTTCGAAAAATTATTGGCTTTTTCGTGCAAAACGTCACTTCAAACAAATGTTTATTACTGTAGTATTTGGATTCGTAGAAAGCTGAAATTTTAGTTGTAGTTCACAAATGTTTCCTGTATTATTTGTATCCGGAAACATTTCTTCTCCGTTGTACAAGGTCGCTCAAAATTTATGGTTTATCCGATACATGAAAAATGGTATGTATGGAAAATCCCGAAACACAAATTGAAATAAAGTTCTTTCCGATCTCCTATGCTTACTTAAGTTTCCGAAATAATAGCAAATCTTTGTAAAATTCGAAATACTTTGCCACATTTTGTATCGAGTATCACTTATGAAATGTCATGGAACATGTATTGTCATTATGAGCACTCGAAAGTTATTGAATCAATAATAAATCATTTGCGCTTTCATTATCACCGTTATGACTCTTTTTCACAAACAGCAAATATGTGATTTAGTTTTTCCTTTTTTATTATTTTTTTTTGCTCTCTTTTCCCATCTCACAAAAATGGTAAATAATACTAAGCTGAGCCTGTGCCCTTGTTGAATTCATATGAATAATTAAATAAATGAATAAGTAAATGAATAAATGAATAAATGAATAAATGAATAAATGAATAAATGAATAAATGAATCGATAAATTAATAAATAAATGAATAAATTAACAAATTAATAAATTGATAAATCGATAAATTAATAAATCAATAAATTAATACATTGATAAATGTATAAATGAATAAATTTAAATAAATAAATGAATGAATGAATAAATTTATGAATGATTCAATAAACAAATTAATAAATGAATAAAGTGGGGGCCACAATTCTTCAAAGTTTGAAAACCCTCCGCAGTTACCCCATTAGAATATTTTACGTGACAAAAATTGTTTTTAAATAAATTAAATAATTTTGTTATTTTCATCGATTTTTACAAACGTTTGCTTCTATATAGGAAACCTGACTATTCAGCTATATGAATCAGTTGAAAGGAACTTGAAGTAGTGTTTTTCATTATATTCGATATCATACAGGCAGTCCTACTCAGAAAAAAACACTGTTCGAATCCAAATACCGTAGTGATAAATATTTAATAACAGCTACCTATGTTTGTTTCTCAAAAAATAAGGGAATCAATTATTATCTCTAAAACTAATCGAGACAGTTATAAAAAAGTATTATACAGGAACGATCGAAAAGCAATATTCAACCAGACAATGCAAGAATATATAGGGTGTCTCATGACCGTGAGTGACCATGTTTTGAAATATTTCGACTAATTTGAAAATCTGAATGATTAGGTTTTCGTGAATGTTCAATCCAACAGGAAAATTTATTGTAGTCAAGAGAAAAATCAATGTAACGAGTTGGCGAAAGACCATTAAACTAATAATGAAAACGTATTTAATAATCCATTATATCGCTTAGACTGAAACAATAGGTATATAGGATTATTAATCCATTGTTTATTATTAGGGAAAATTATTTGTATTGCCATAAATCATCCAGTCATATCGAAAGCAGACATCAAACTAGTTTATAAAGGCAGATCAGCCTGATTTTCATTATGTTTTGAGTTGATTTCAAGCATTCGAAATAACTAGTAGACCGGTAGATGGAGACAGAAAATTTGCACGATTCCACAAAGCGTTATTTTGATTGAAAAAGAACTAGTTCCGAAATAATCATTACATACTACTTCTCGGATTATAAGTTGATGCCTTCTACTACTGGAAAATGTTATTGTAATAATACTAATTTCGCTATATTGTTCACCCCCTGTTCACCTTTTCAAACTATTCGAAAGATAGTTTCTGATGTACCTACACTCTGAAAGTAAAATTAATTTCATAGCATCGTATCGTCCTTAAAATTTCATTCCACGCCAACTTCAATTCATCAGACTTATTAGAAGTTTTGATCAAACAAGTTTGTATCAAATTACCACTGGAAAATCCTTAATGAAAGCTGACACACACAGCAGTATCTTTGTTTTACTCAATCACTCCATCTCTCCCAGTCCGTACCTGTATCAAATGACTAACTACCAATAATATAAGCCGTGAAAGTTTTACTGGGCGGTGCAAAAATTCAATATTTTACTATTTACACAACTTATTTTCTAATCGAGTCTCAGAATGGTGCTACTCGAAAATAGCCAAGGGGTGATTTCGCAATCCTCCAGATCTCTACCAATTCAGAAAATTCAATACCTTCTTCCATTTATCAACGACTGAAGCAGCACTTTTCATATTGAAGTTCATGTAACTATTCAATCACAGTCACGTTTGCTTTCAAAAGTTATATGGTATATTATAAAACAAGCACGGAATAACAGTCATTTCCCACGAGCTTGAAGTTGAAGCATGAGCCGCAGGCGAATCATACAAGTAGTAAATGGGCATTCCGTGCTCGTTGTTTACTATACTTTTTCTACGACAGTGATATATTATATAGTAGCGAAATGAGTACACAACAAAAATTCAGTTTTAAATTTAATTGCTATAAAAACCTCCATTCACAGATTTTTTCTTGCGATGAATCTGGGAGTGAAATTAAACAATTGTCTTTTTCGCGGCATCAGTAACTTCTGCGAGAGTAAGTTCTGAGTTATTTTCGCTGCCCATCATTAAATTCAAGTTCAAAATTATAATGCGAATATATCTTAACAGAGCTGTCAGTATTCCTTGTCAAAATTTCGACATTCCACGGAAGACTTGATTTATCATATAATAATATCACAAAAATGTCATTGATTTATCAGGTAAAACAATGAAATTGAAGTTATACAAGTAACCTCCGATCAAGTAACACAACCTAGATGAGTATTACTCGATTAGTACTGAAGGTAAATCATGACATTGTTGCCATGTCGCAATTTTTAAGGCTACAATAGGCACGTCAGCTAGATTCTGATTTCTGTCGGATATATTCATGGCGAAAACCCAAAAATACTGTGAAAACGATAGTATTTCCATCGCTGAACGGAAATTCTTCGTTGTCAGTACGGTAACGCTGCATTTGATATTTGACAGAAAAACCACAAAACATTTACGTTTGTCATTGTCATTAGCTTATTGGAGTGTTTTTTCGTGAATGAAGGGAAAATTCTGAGTTGATTGTTGCGTATTGTTAGTTTTTATTATTAAGCAATGGTGAAGCATTGTGAAATGTGTAAAAGACTATTTGAAGCAGAAAATCAAAATATGTCATTTAAAAGGTAAGCTACCAGTGTGGTAACTATAGAGAAAGGAAAACGGAATTGAAAAGGAGTAAAATTATTGATTTATGAAAAAACATGTCAATTACTTAGAGCATCAGCTGTTCTCAAAATCCTGTGGAGATTCTTCCATCATAATTTCAGCGACGAGTTACTCATCTAGGTTGTGTTATTTGGTCGGAGCAAGTACCTCATTTTTTTATCGAAAGCAGTTAGGAAAGTGCAGTACTGTATTATAGTCGTAGAAATAGTATATTATTCAACGAGCGTGTAATGATTGCCATTACTCATAAGTAATAGCCATTACAGGCAAGCAGACTACTATACCATTTCTAAGACAGTAACTAGTGTTCACCATTCAATTCAAAAAGACGATGTATTTTTTCTAGAAGAAGAAAATGAATTTCATATAAAATACTTGATTCTAGAAACAATATGAGTTTTCGAAGATGATCATACAAATGATCAGCATATTTTGTGAACTCCAGGATTAAAATCATATAATTGAAAATATCTTTTGGAACTTCAGGATCATCGAATATTTTCTTTACGTTTTTAATCCACAATAAAGTCAAAATAAATTCAAAAACTGAAAAATTTTACGTTACTATAAAGTTTCATTAAGGCCATAAAATTGAAAATCAATTAAATGAATATTCTATTAGGATAAATGGTCTGGCGTCGACGCAAATTATGAAGCAATTTAGATGAAAATTAGTAATTTATCGAAACATTGATTGAGTTTCATCAGAATAGCAGAAACACTATACAGTGAGATTTGAACAAATACTATATGGGGTAGCCCCACTATATAATCCTATCTTCCGCAGAAAGAAAACTTTATGCAATCGGTACTTTCGTCAGCAAGTATTCAGGAAAAAAACATTTTGCGGGGCTCTTTAAATATCATAGCTGATATTATTTTTCAATTCAAATCGGAGAACATCTACCGGTGTCATGATTCTTGCGTTTACTAGCTTCACACAATAGGTATTATCATCCTCGACTGGTAAAAAATATATCTTCTATATAGTTCATTTGGAAAGATATTACCAGACAGTAGGAAGATACAGCCGATTCTGGGCCACCCCCTCAACAACAACGTCATCAGTGACCTTCTAGTGACCTTGAGGTGCATACGTGTTGCTATGACCTAGAAATGGGTTTGAAATTTGGGGTTGTTTCATCTAACAACAATATATCAGTTTTCCCAGTAGTTATAGAGAAAAACTAATAATTTAGACTTATGTCAACCCAATAATAAATAATACAATGGAGTCATATGCTTACGTGTTTTTTTGTAGATATAATAAAATTTTAGGTTTTCATCACTTATCTGACAATTTGAAGATTAATTTTTAGTTTATCTGTACACAATACTAAGGATTGTGAATACATTTTTCATTTGGTCGCGACTGATTGATTGAATCGTAGCACTCGAGTGCTTTGGTAACAAATATCAGTTGATCCGCAACGCAATACAAAAATAATATGACTAATCATCAATTGATGAGTTACAATTTCTTAAATATGATAAGAAGAATAAATTATTGAAAAGCGTGGAAATTTATATTGTTTATTATTCAAAATAGGTTGTGTAAACACTTTTCAAAGATACTTGTGGACGAGCAAAACGAGCAATTGAGTAAAACAAAAGAACTACTTGAAGCCAAACTGCATTTTGGAAAAACTCAACGTCAAACGGTTTTGCAAATACCGGATTGCTGTGAAAACTTCAGGTGCACTCGCATATGGATGAATAGCCCTATTTTCCACAGCAATCGGAATAAACAATAAATGAAATAGCATAGAGATAAAAAAATTAAATAAACGTATTTGAAATCGTGTGTGATGCCGGTTGTTGAAATGGAAGGAAGTAAGTATATTCACTCATTTCGACAAAGTTTCGGAATATGATAAAAGCAAAGCATATCGAGAGCACTGCAACAAAGCAATTCCGACAGCCGAACATATTATCTTTTCTAAATTGGTAGCATTTACAGTGAAAGCAAAACATTCTTGATATACAACATGAAGTATGGTGGAATGGAATTAAGTGGATCAGAAAAATCTCAATATGTCTTAACATCAATCCATTTTGAAACTGTTCTTCATTTTCTGATCCACTAGAATATATTCATTACCAGATGTTTCCATTCAGGGTAAAAAGGTAAATAATTTCTCTTATTGAATGGAACATATGGTAAATGAATTTTTAAAATCTAATATAGCAAGTATACACAAGCTTGACAACTATACATAAAGCAGGTATTTGCCATTCTGGTTGAACTGTTTTGACCTTGTTTCATGAATCACATGAATCGCACATTACATATCCTCCATCGGTACAAAAAAATTATTCAAGATAGTTAACAGCACCTACAGTGTGACGAAAATATCAGTTAAAATAACGGATTACTTCGTGAATTCAACTATACAGTTTTCGACGTAACATCTGAAGATACTAAACTATACATGTGAGTGTAATTCCAGTAAAAATACCTCTGCCCTGGTAAATATGACGGGGACAAACCTTCATGATACTACTGACTATCAGTGGAGAGCTCTTTATGTCGTGAGAAGGATATCTTTTGCGCATACTCTCAACTTTGCCACGTCATACTCCTCGGAGGGGTTAGCCCCAACCCTTAAATCTTTAATAGAATTAGGGTTCATAGCGGCGGGTCCGAGCGTATTTTTTTCTGTGAAAGATAAATATGACAAATCGGCCACCCAGTATATCAAGTGAAATAAATAATTAAATTAGCTGTTTCCAGGAAGACTATAGAAAGGCCATCCTCGGGTTTGTTTTCTACGATGGCAGTGGCCGAAAATGATATTTTGTGCGTTTTTTTGACAGTATTGTATTGCAATCGATACTAAATCAACATACAAAATTTCAATTCGGTAAAATAAAAGGAAGGGGTTTAAATTTAGCTTGCCATATATGACCCAACTCATTAATATTGCAACTTAAACAGAAGCCTCTAAATGAGGAAATCAAAGATTTGGGTAGGAATAATTGTGCCTTCTTCGCTTTCCTACTTTCGCTAGTGGACTAACGAACCCATTTGGAACAAGCAAAACGCTGCTACCTATATTACGTATTCATTCAATAACTGCTACTCAGTAATGACTTCATTACATCTCTTCAATGCCCGCTTGACGTGAAGTGCAACCACAATGCGGATAACTGATCATAAAGTTTTATAGCAATAGGTTGTAGAATTGAACATAAATTTGATCGCATGTCATAAATTTTATATGAAATTTATAGGCTATTTGTCCGATCTGCTATTACAAGAGAGTGATTATTTTTCAGTAGAACTACCCATAAGTTTTATGCTGCAAATATAGTAAAGTGCATTCGGAAATGCATGTGTGTTGAGGAAAACTGCTTACCATGCTTGTCATAGAATTGAATTGAATTCAAATTTTTGCTTGAAGAAGATAATGATATCAGAATGGTGTCATTCTCATCGAACTGAAAATGATACAAATATTGTATGCGATTTGACTTTCCCAATACAAAAAGTTTCAAAGATTTGTGGCATTGTTTCTTCTCTATATCTTCTCTAATTGAATTTTGGTCGACCAGTAGTGATTACAAACCACGAGTATTGAAAATAATGAAAAAATTTGTTCAGATCACCTGGTGACTACCACTCTTCCTGGAATAAAGCAATATATGTTTATTCATTTATGTCAAAAAATTGAAAATGAAGTTTCAATATGATAACAAGTAACATCAATATCAGCAACATGAATATCGAGTTTGTATTCAGCCATGATCATTTCACGGAATTATCAGTAATCATGGAATCTAATGATTCAGAGCAAACTCGTTAATTTGTGCTTGAAGAACACCTTTGATGTCTCTGCTCTCAAGTCCATGTATATTGAATAGGATTCCTGAGGCGATTCCTTCCATAGTAATTACTAAAAGTGAAATTTAACCCCCTCATCCTCTAGTAGAAAACCCCATTCGAATTAACTGAAAACAGAAGTTGGTGTTCACCGAGCCATCGTTTTAATTATTCATTATCCAATTATACCCAATCTAGCAGTGAAAACACGACTTGAATTCTGTAATGTGCGACGTAGATATGTTCCATCATTAGGACGGGTTTGCGAGAATTTAGACTCACCCCAAGTCTTGAGGGATGCGAGTGAGTCTGAGAAGGGTTCTAAGCATTCAATGAAGTACAGTATGGGCCAGTAGTGCATGTAATAGTGATAACAGATCGTATGCAAAAAATTGGTTCATGTCGAGATTACTTTCTCAAATTGGTTCTGGTATTGCAATCAATCCATTCGGAAGTACCGATTGGAATAGGGAAATATGTCTCATTTCTATTGGATATGTTGGTAATCCATTATGATTCCTTGAGACTTGTAGCCAAAAATGCTTATTGAGCTAAGTACCTCTCATGTTCATTTCATTTTCTTCTACCTACAGCCATATCACGTATGAACGGTTGACAGTTCAGTTGACTAAGTAGGTTAGTGGGTAGGAATTTTTGAATCGGATTTGTTGCCTCTCAGAATAATATAATTCTATAATGTTGTCCATATAAATGATTATTGGGAACCTTTGATGTGAATGGGATTTAAGAAATGGAAACCACCCAAAACACCACAACGTCAATATCACTCGACGCGCGTTTTGTCAACAAAGTTGGCATCCTCAGAAGCTCAAAAAAGAGCGTACTAACTACTAATACTATCGTAATATCACTCATACCATGCATCTAAGTGACTAATTGCACTCATTACCTAACACTATACTTGGTAATTGCTACATTTACAAAATATTTTCTCTCTAGTTTACCTTCTATTTCTACCTTTTGTTTAGGATGCAATGACATTCCTGACTTGAAGACTAATGAATGAAAACATTCTGGAAAAATTTAAGGAATAAGTAAGTATTTCTTCATTGTACAATGAACTCGAACAAGGGGCAGTACGGTATTGGGACCTCATCCGCATTCATACTATTTTAACATTTTGCAATCATGATGATCATCATCATCAAATGGTTCAGATGTTGATGATGCTGAACTGGAACTTCTGAATAG
The DNA here is from genome assembly GCA_958502065.1 of Chrysolina americana. NCBI lineage: Eukaryota > Metazoa > Arthropoda > Insecta > Coleoptera > Chrysomelidae > Chrysolina > Chrysolina americana. Next base: position 93,243,339 of record OY293413.1, on the reverse strand, counting down.
AGGCCTGATGTTTGGTATAAGTACCCCCGAACGAGATCTGAGGAGGTGGTGGTGAGTGATGAAAGTGCTATTCAGAGCTTGCCAGAAACCTCTAAGATTTTCGTTCCAGAAGCATGCAAGAATAAAATTATGAAAAATATTAGTGAAGTAAAAAATGTTAGCAGGTCGAACAAAGATAATGAAATCATCAAAAGATTGAAAAAAAACGACGTTTCTTATCTGGAAGCAGAAAAAGGCAATGAGGTGGTGATTCTTGATAAATCCGATTATCAAGAAAGGGTAGAAAACCTTATTGAACTGGTCCATACAAACAGTTGACCATAAATCCACTGCCCAAGATGGTTCCAGATGTGAAAGCTACCCTAAATGAATGCAAGATTTTGGTTACTGTACCTAAAATATAGTGGCTTCCCAAGATTCACAAACCTGGGAATTTGATGCGACCAATCGTTTCGTCAATAGGGTCTCTCACATACAAAATAGCAGAGTGGCTCACAAAAAGTTTGAGAATCTTCATTTAGCATGACCAGGCTTGAGCGTCAAAAATTCACTAGAATGTACTGACCAGATCAGAAAAATAAAACTCGAAGAAGGAGAATTCTTGATCTCTTTTGAGGTAAGTTTTTTGTTTCCAAATGTACCGATATTAAAAACCTTGGATTATTTGAGATGCTTACTGCTGATCAACGATTTGAGTAACGAAATCAGAGTCAGAGAGTATACAAGCTTCGCCAGACTTTGCATGAGGCAGAATTGTTTTCGGTTCAACAACTGCTTTTACGAACAGCTCTAAGGAACATCCATGGGTTACCCTCTGTCTCCCTTTCTAGCCAATTTGTTCATGAGTCGGTTTGAGATGGAAGCAAAAGAGACCTTCGACTATTTTCCTAGGGGTTTGGGTAAGGTATGTGGACGACGTGTTTGCTATCTTTGATACAAAACAGACTGATGCAGACAATTCTGTTTCAGAATTGAATAGCCAGTTTCAAACCATTTCGTTCACATATGAAACTGAAAACAAAGAATCTCTGCCATATTTAGATGTTTTAGTAATTAGAAACCACTAGAATCAGCTTGAGTTCGATGTTTACAGAAAAGACACGAGCAAACTCAGATACAATCCTGAGAGCTCCCACCATTTCACACAACAAAATAATGGCTGGAATAAATTTCTTGGTGAATCGAATCTTGTAGTTTCCATTCAACAAGGAGAGATTCCACACTGAGAAAGTGATTATTAGGGAGGTTGCTGAACTGAACGGTTATTCTGTAGATTTGGTAGACAAACTGATCAGGAAGCATAGAAAGAGGAAAATCCTCCAAAATATATCGTTACTCGTTCGAACCTCGAGAATATGAAGGTGGTATAAAAAATCTCTAATAAGCTTCAAAAGATTCTGGGTAATCCCAAGGTTAAGGGGAAAATCTGGAAATTATGAAATTAGCTGCAATGACTGCGAGAAGAAGTATGTGGGTCAAAGTGGAAGGACCTTAAAAGTACGGTTCAAGGAGCATAGTGCTCATACCCATATCTAGACCAGAAAAATCGACTGTGCCCTAACATGCTTTGGATCCAGAACACCGATTCCATGACACAAGCTTGAAATAGATCAAACAAGTCTAGAAACTTCAGGCCTTTATTCAGAAATTCTAGTTCAGCATCATCAACATCTGGACCATTTGATGATAACGATCATCATAATTGCAAAATGTAAAAATAGTATGAATGCGGATGATGGCACAATACCATACAGCCCCTTGTTCAAGTTCATAGTACAGTGAAGAAATAATTATTCATTAAATTTTCCAAGAATGTTTCCATTAATTAGTCATTATTTGTCAAGAATGTTAACATTGAATCCAAAACAAACGGTAGAAATATCTTATAGCAGGTTAACTATAGAGGAAATATTTAGTAAATATTTGTAGCCGGTTCAAAATTCAATGAAGTCAGGTATAATATTAGGATTGAGTGCAATTAGTCACTTAGATGCATGATATAAATAAGATAACTATAGTATTAATAGTTAGTACGCTCTTTTTTTTGAGCTCATGAGGATGTCAACTTTGTTGACGAAACACGCGTAGAGTGATATTGATATCAAGTCGCATCCTGATGAATCTTTTTTGAACAATTCAAATATGGATAGCACATATGAAGCAAATGTTACTGGCCCTACTGGTCCATCATGTATCATCCATTATATGGAAGAAGGGATTAAACAATTGCGTTTCGGAATTCGAGCATAGGTAAACGATTAATACCCGATTGATAACTTCACCATTGAGTTAGGGTCTTTGCTTTCAGATTTCAGTTGGCTTTCGAGGCAAAATGTTGAGAAGCATGATTTAATCAAATCCTCATCCAATTGATTAACTACTTATACTTCTTATCGAAAAACAGCTCAGACAATTTTTGCTGAATTTTCATTTCTGTTTTTTCCTAGTTTTATACAAAGACATTTTCTATTTTGAGATGTTTTCTTTTAAATAGTTCGTAGATGACACAAAATATGAAAATGGAGTGGTTTGTGCGTTATTTTTCCACTTCGTCCAACACATAACAGTTAGGAATAATTTTTGATAATTCTATTTGGGCAAACAAATGATATCAGTAGGATTTTTATACTGTTAATAGGTTATTCAAATTCCTAATGAGCCCGAATAGTAGTACTCTTCGGCAGACACTAGCATTGCCGTTCAGAGCGATCAAGTCAATATTTTTATTGAAAATAATATATGCTTCAACAATTGAAATAGAATTCGAGAATATCTATTCATTTATCATTCCATACGCAAACTGAAACATTTGATCGAATTTTCATCTACGAACTAATTGATGCCATTTTACCCACGTTCGTGATTTGAGACAATCCACCTAAAAAATAAACTAATCTTGACAGAAAACAAATCATTCAGATGTCATGAGATAAAATTCAATGTGATTCATTTAATACAATTTTTGATATTGATCGAATATTATGCTCGAATTTAACATTCGCATTCTCTGTTGATACTCGAAAGTTCACACTTAAGTTGGAATCATACAACGTTCATAATGATCACATTTACGCTACATTAACATCATGAAAAGTACTTGTAATTCATAGAAGGCGTTGATGCAAACACATCATTGCAATATACTCAAACTGATTTGGAAGTTGGCCAATGTCAAATTTGCATTATGCAAATGCAAAATGTGTTGTCACATTCTACGCACGTGAAAGTCTATCAATTGAGTATTTCCATGGATGGAATAGTTTCCCAGTGGAAATAATATGCAGTGTTACTTGTAATGTAATGGAAATATAGTTTATAAGGAACGTTGTATGAATTCGCCTTTGTAGTTGGATTAAGAGTGGAGAATATCATTTGGCATAGGGTATATCAACGTAAGTCAATGAATTAGCTTCAGGTTAACAATAATTTCTGTTTGATGTTCCCACGAATCGTTTGAGAAATATTCATCCTCTATATTTCAACAACTAAACATTGAAAACGATATATCTGCGAATAATCATACCACCACTTCTCTTCTTATCCTAAATGTTCCAGAATTGCTAACTAATCACATGATAGCTCAGAAATAATCATATCCATAACGAATATGATGTCTTGAGGAACTTCCACTTTGTATAGAAACAAGAAATCATAACTTTTTTGATAACTCATCAAACACCATTCACATTACGTAGACAACGGATATTTCGACTTCAGCAGTTTTGGCCGCTCATTGGCGGCTCTTTGACGTTAGCCGCTCATTGGCGGCTCTTTGACCTTGACCGCTCATTGGCGGCTTTTTGATTTGGCCGCTCATTAGCGGCTCTTTGATATTGGCCGCTTATTATCGGCTCTTTAAGGGCTTCTGGTGGCTCCTTTATTTTCAATAAAAAATATTTCGTACTGGCCGGTGAGGTTGCTGAGCTTCAAGTACACCAAGACAAAAAAAAAGCAAAATGGACTTTGGGTTTTTACCATGTTTATTACCATAAAAGATGTGACCGATGTCTCCTAGTTTATATACTGATAATCATCAACATTATTGTTCCCCACTGGAGTTTTAATCACTTCTCTGGCTAGTTTCACCAGATGATATCTAAAACTACAGAAATCCTCTCAGATAATATACTGGGTTAGAACTTTACGCTTGTCACATTGCCTTAGAAATCTGGTTGGGAATAAATGATATGAATTACGTGCATATCTCACTTCACCCGTTGATTCTGGAATCTACGTGTTCCGAAGAGGTTTGAAGCTAGTTTGATGTTGACGTATTGAGGGTGGAAATATATCTCAAATTCAGTGACATATTAGACATGAGAAGCCAGATGATTGAGTGGTTGGGGTAACAAATAACATGAACTGATGGGCGAACCAGCTTTGAAGAGGAGAGTAGTAGTATTTTGGTATAGTAGTATTTGATAGAAAGTGTACACATGGCATATTTATACTATTTTCTGATGTAGAATTCAAGCATCCATGAAAGTGCGTGTGCCACCAATTAGCAATTATACTGTATTTTCGAAAAGATTTACTGTGATAACTTATGTCAAAGTACCAGAGTCTTCTCATGGAAAAATTGTGATTCGTTAATTTATTTTACAATTTCATATTATAGTTTTTGACGTTCTGAAGAAAAGTTCCCACCTACACAACTCGATTCAATGATGAGATTTTGAGATACAGGGTGTTGGAGTCAGGAAGTGAAATTTAGATAAAAGGTGGGTCAATCAAGGTTTATTTGAGATAAAGTTTTTAATTGACTTCATAAAATGAATATATAAACAATATCATACTTGAATCTTCATTGTTTAATTAAATCAACTTTGATGAATTCAATATTCTGTACTAGGTGAGTAAGAATTCATATTCTTTTGTAACAGAGGTATTTTTTCGTTTCTATATTTCAACCATCAAAAAAAGTTCTGAAATTCCGAGTATATGTTTTTTTCTGACTTTATTTTTCGAAGGATTAGAAAATGAACTGCACTTTTCCCCTGTTACATAATGGTGTTTTCAGATATACTATCCGACGTTTCGTCTGCCAGCCACCATCATCAATTTTATTTTTTTATAGGCACTACATTGGATTTTATCTGCTTTGAATAGAACCAGATTTTTTTTAATTGTCTCCAAGCACATCTATGACAAATATTCATATCGGAGGAAATTTGACGTCTATATTTCTCCGGGTTCTTTTTTATCTGAAAATTATTAATTTTCATTGAAAAGGACACAATGTCTAATTTATCCAATACATATCTCATTTATCAAATTTTCTTTAGTTTCCTGGTCCATTCATTGGCTTTCAAAATAAATCAAACTCGGTGAAATTTTGATCAAATAAGTTGAACATAGTTCAATGTGGTTGTCCTGTTTCGGGATCCAAGTTTAAATACATTTCGGATGTCCTAACACTGTTTCTATTGTATTTGTAATACATTTGAATCATACCTCTTTTTTGTTCATTCCTGAAAGCCATTTTTCGCCAAAAATTCAATAAATTGTACAATAACAAAATGTCATTGAGTGTATCAAATTGAAAGTCATATTTAGAAATATCGTAGTCAATTCCTATTATGATAAGATTTTTTTTAAATATCTCCGTTTTTTTTTCGACAAAGGATGATTCCCAATTAATGATACATCATTGAAAAGGTAATATCTGGTTCTATTCAAAATAGAAAGAATTCAACATAGCGCCCATAATAAAAAAAAATTTGATTATGGTGGCCGAAGTCGAAACGTCGGATAGCAGATCTGAAAACACTGTTATATAGCGTGGGAAAAGTGGTAATGTGGAAGTGAGATTAATCTTAGAATTCCTCTCAAAATAAAGCCAGAAAAAAATTATAACCATTTTCCGAAATTTCAGTTTTTTCCAGATATCTCCGGATATACTCGGAATTTCAGAACGTTCTTAACAATATATTATTACTCAGGTAAATGCGCAACTTTGTCCCAATTCAATCATCTCTCTATCTATTATAGTTTCCGAAATCTCAATGGAGACGATCACATTTGAAACACCCTGTATAAAATGTGAGCATATTGTACTGATACTTCACTATAACTCTTCGAAAAGAATCACGGTAATTTTGTTGTAATATCATGTATTACCAAAAATTTTCTTATACCATTATCTCTTTGTTGTGACTATATTTTGATATCTGGTATCCATACTTCAAATAGTGGTGACTTATGAAAAAATATCTTTAAGTTTTGGTTTTTCACTGAAAAAAACTAGTTTGAATAAATTCATATTATATGATCACATATCCTCATATTCTGATGGAACCAAAAAGATTGTGTGAATTGATAAGGATGGTCAATTTAGTATGATAAGTTTGGTCCCATCTTCATTTTATAGGGTCAATTATGAATTCACTTTTATCTAATTCTTGACTCACCCTGTATAAACCATATCTTTTCAACACAAATCTGCGTTTTGGGCAAGCAATAGTAGCCACATTACTTTCAAGATATTTTCCAAAGAGCAATATTATTTTGAGAAAATGACCAAAATTCAACACCCTGTATCTCGAAAACTAGTCGAAGGATGGAGTTGTTCCATGGATACTTTTGTTTGAAATAAATTCAATAATATTTTCTCCACTTTCCAAGTATCACAAATATCTCCCTCTACCTCGAAACCGGCTCACCCTTCAACATCTAACAAACAAACATATTTATAAATGCACCATTTCACGATATATCGTACTTTCTGGAAGGGAGATGGAGCGATGTCCTGGTGAACCATGCCTTGACCTCGATCCGAATCCTGTGAGGCTTTTCATACCAGCGAATATCCTTCGACGCATCGAGGAAGATTCGGCAATGTTGTTCGTGGACGGTCCTTGCCTGTGGTCTGAATTCATCACGCATAGATATCATTTGAATACTCTAGTCTACTCTAGTTTACTCGTAATAGAACTGATCTTTGGTGGAATGATTTCAGATAAGGAATCAGAATGTATCTTATCCCAGTGAGAGGAACTGATATATCTAGAAACTGTTCACAGTGGAGTACAATACCCAAGTAGCAAAATCTGTTTTATAAGAGTGATATAAACTGCTATACAACAGATCTAGTAAAACTACAAATATCCTATAACGCCCTTTACAGCTCTAATACGTATTCAACCAAAAAAGGCCCAAATTATAAAATATTTTGGTTCTTTAACACAAAGCTTATAACTAAAAATGTCTTCATGTCATAGTTAAAAAACTGTTTTATAATAATGTCTATTAGATTATTTATACAGCATATCCAAATATGCGGTTTATAACCATTATAATCATATTTTTGGGGATCCTATAAAGCGGTTTAAAACTTGTTTTATAAGGATGATATAACGCTGTCTGGTCAGTGTCCTATAGATGAAAAAAAGTGAAATTATATACGATACTTTAGACACGCAATTTACAATGAGTATGTCGAATAACGTTGACATAACGTGGGACGATGAAACTTCATCGAAATGGTAGTCATAGTTCGAAAAGATGAAAGTGAAACAGTCGCCATAATAAAAAACATGAAAATATGCGATATCATTGGGTTTATAAAACTCTTGAAATGTGTTCAGCACCAAGAATTACCCTACGCAGCGAAATTTTCTGATTGAATATATATTTGTTTTTAGTAAAAAATAGAAGCGCCTTGAATTAGTAACAAATTGGCCGATCTGATAAAAATATTAAAATATGTACTTTATTTTTCGAAGTCATCATTTTTTATCGGAAATACCTGTATAATGATCGATTAATTAAATAAATAGGGTGTAGCGCTCTATATTTTTATTATAGGTTCATATTTGCTTTAAATATATGTTTTTATATTCCAAAATATTTTTCTTGAACAATGGCGGCTACTTGCAAATGCTCAAACCCGCAAATAAATATGGCGTTGAGTTATACAATAATTATGTGTCAATAAAAACGTTAAATTTATTCTATAAGAAACCTTATAGAACCTAATGATTCTATAGAGCGCTTTTGAATGGCGCTAAAAAACAATTTTTCCAGAACAAACCTATATTGATTTTATTCATTTCAGTGGTTGCCACATATTGTTTTTTTGAGTCTGGTTTAGGGGTGATCATGTAAAAGACACTGAAAGAATTTTAATGCTTGTTTACATGATACATTTCCATCGTCTCATTATTGATTTCTTGTCATATTACAACTAAAATATCTCCAAATTAAAGTTAACATCAGCCATATTTTAATTTGTGTTGTTTTTTATTCTGTAAAAATGGTCGAAAATAATGTATCATATCAGAACATAATTTTCGATCCCCGAGATAGGGAGGAAAATAGTTCTTTATCTCCCACCAACACTGAAAGTAACTTAAGCATCTTCAAAACAACCTGCGACTGCTATTATTTTTGAATAACCAAAAATGTTAGATCAAAAAAGCGTTTATTGCCATTCATGACAACTTCTAGGAATTTATCATATCCTGCAAAACATTTAAAATGGCAAAATCTGGAATAGAAGAAGCTGTGAAATAATTGATTATATACACACCCTAGGGTCCTATATATTTTTCAAAAGTTTTTTTATGAGCGATAGGTACTTTAAAACAGCAATGCTAATTATTGCCCCGTTTAATTCATTCCAACGTATTCGTACACAAAAGAGATGAATCCGTTGAGTATTGCCAATAGTATATAAAGTCATTAGGTGTATTTGAAGTTCTGCAACATGTGGCAACCCCGTGTATCATCTTTCTGTGAGTATCGTGTAGGGAAACATCAAGAGGCATTATAAATCATAAAGTCATATACGGTTGCTTGAAGTTGCGCTTCAAAATTAATTCGTTACTTTGTGCGGCGCCGGCGGTATAAAACCTAACCTGTAAATTGTAAAAACACGTGGTGGGTGAAAATAAGTTATTGTGGAAGTATTTTTTGTGAAAAAAATGTTCAAAATAATGGAGACGGTGGAAAAGGGTAGAAAGGATCTAACGATTGTACCGGAAAGCTGGGAAAATAGTCAGGGAATATTATTTTTGCCCAAAAAATTGGCCTAAAACTACGATCATCTAAAATCTGCAGATACTTTTTTTTCACATTTCTTTTGAAACTGCCACTCCTTGTTATTTTCTTCCAGGGTGATAATTCCATATTATTTAACTGATTCAAGGACTAAGGAAATTATAATAACGCAATATAATTATAAGTTGAAAATTTTATAATGCCGAAATTTGTAACAATTTTGCTCTTTAAATTTGGGCACTAAAGGGTTATTATAAAAATGTTTTATATAGTATTTATTGCGCACACACTGTAACGTTCTTGTTCCAAATACTACTACTTTGCCCTATAAACTGTTTATAACGGAGTAAGCGACGCCTTTATAGGTAGACTATACAACAATTTCATAATTATTTTATAGAGCAATTGTCTCTTTCATTAAAAACTGTTTTATTCATCACACTATAAAGCTTTTATACAGCTTGTATATAACTGTTACAAAACTGCTTTGTACCGCAGGAATAAAAGGTGTTATACAGAAACTATATAATCATTATAAAGCACTTAAAACACTCTTTCAAAACAGTTTTAAATCGGTATTATAATGCGTTTTAAAACTATTTTAAGCCAAAAGCAAGCTTGAATTTTATAATGCAAGTTGTATGAATATTTATAGGACAATGTTATCAAAACATTTTTCTACAAACACAAAAATGTCGCAGTCAAACTCACTAAGTGATAAAATACTCCTTAATTCGGCATTATAAGATACTTATAAAATATATCAGTTCCATAAAGCAATGATTTTGCTACTTGGGTATGGAGCACACATTTTTTTTTTGTGAAAAAATCAGAAAGAATTCTAAATTCATTTCATTTTCCAAAATTAATACATAATAGGCTAATGCATTGTTTTCTTCAAAGTAAAAATAAAAAACTTTTAGCGACAATGAAGGCAAGTAGAGCAACAACAAGAGTTCTGAAACAACATCCCCTTCCTTTTCTTACGACTCTCATTTTCAAGGTCACTTGATCAGCATCGCGTTCAAGTTGAAACATGTATGGCCTTTCTGAAAGTTTCATGTTATATGTGACTTTTTTGTCATATTTGTGAGCTTTCTTGACGTAAGAGTGATATTGCTTGAGTCATCTTGAAAACCATAAGAAGAAGCGTGAGACTGAACAAAATCTTGAAGCTACTCAATTGTCTGATGTGGTTGATCTGATGAGACGTAAGTTGAAATTCATTACCACTTTGGAGGGAGTGTGTACATGATTATTGTATGAATTCATGGAATTTCAAAGTTCACGGATTTTCAAACTATCAGAGATATAGTTTGAGTACCTACTATATATTTCAAAATTATCACTTTTTCTCATTTATTCATTCATTCTGTAGCTTTTGCATGAAATTGGCATACATAATATCAAGGAATGTAATGAAATTTTGTGACGAAAGTATGATAATAGTAAGGCCTTCGTATGAAAGATATAATATATGAATTTCAATATACAATGTACCTATCTATATTGTTCATTCTGCTACATTCTGATTCGTTACATTGGATCATTATTTCGACTCTAATTTCATTCACAGAAAGATTCTGTTCGTTTCAGTAATAAGGGGGAATTTATTCCTTCCCGGTGAAAAAAAGGTTGACATTTCATTTTCTTAAAGTGACAAAATTTCAAATAAATGAGTTTATCAATTTGTCTAAGTTAATGTGCCAACTTTCATACAGCGACCGATGAAAAGTCTGAACATTATTTCCAGTACAACTTTTTTCTTGGAAAACAGCTTTGTGGATGATGATTACTCTTTAACTCATTAAAGTCTTCCTCAGCACAATGTGTGACAGTCTGTAGTAACCCAGAAAGTTTTTCGAATATACAGATATTTCGTATATTTTTGTATATGAACATATCTTTCCACGGAATCGATAAATCCAAAAAAACTGTGAAGATATCTTGTTTACCATTTGTATAGTGAAACATGATGAATTTCTGATAGAATATTTTTCGTAAATCACCTGCATATATCAGCTGATTTAAATTATAATATATACAATGTATTTGTTATATGAACTCATGTCGGAATCTCAAAGATAATAGAAATATGGGGTGTTAGTATTCAGTAATATTTTGAGATCAAATTCTTTGATTTTTAACGTGTACTGAATATGATTCGTCCCGAATATAATGATAAATTCATAATAATAACTTATTTTGAAAAAAGTCTTATCCACATTGGTAAAATGGTTATTGAAAACTGCCTACTCTCTTCCAAAATTGACCTTTACCCTTTGTATATGTAATTAACGAACACATGAAATGAAATTTGCTTATGTAGAAATATGTTAGTTGACTATGGATTTCTATACTCGTTATTCAACTCTTCCATTCTCAATAGGTGAACAGCAATAATTGGTATGAGAAATAATCAGTGTTTTAACTAACCTTACTTCAATTTATGTAGAGAGTTGATACTATGTATTTTTTTCCGTGTTGAAAAAATGACAAAGAAGAATTTATAAAAGGTCGTATTTCATTGCGAAATTAACCCATTTGATTACAATACGTCAGCATGATTTCAGCCGATGAACTTCCTATAATCTCTTTGAATTTTGATTATCTGTCTTGAGGATTGAAAGCATAATGTAAATGTTTCACAAAAATTAATTTTTAAAACCATGATTTTCTGATTGAACTTATTTGTTTTGTGCTGGATTATTTTGAAAGCAACTCGAATATAAGAATTGGATAGCTATGTTGTCTACAAAATAGCCACTGATGTCAATCTAGTAAGGTTTAATTATGTTGAAAATGAATGTAATTGAGTTTGTAAAAGTTGATTATTCGATGTGAAATGGACTGAAAAAATTGTAATCAATAAGGTTTCTTTATTGAAGCCGTTGGCGAAAAAGTATGATGGTAATAAATTAAGCAAAACCCTAAAGCACGCCACTGGGTGACGTTGTTGCTCCAGGTCCTTCATCAAATAAACCATACTCTAGACGTGTTCGAATGTGCAGAATGTCATCAGATAATGTTACAACTTCAAATTATAATTATTCCTGACTTGAACACGCTAGTGTCTCCATTAAAAATGTAATGAGATAAATTAGAAATACTCTGGCTTATTGCAACTTCTGGAGTTCAAAACTGTTCCAGTTTCAATTTGTGTTGATTTCGAGTATAAACTTTCACTAGAACTGAAAGCCTGGGAATGTACCTGACTGTGGAACCTATACACACATTGTATGAGGAAGAAGAAAGAATGTGGAATCAGATCAGGAGTAATGAGAATAATGAACATCCGTCATCGATCACTGTATCTATATTAAACTTCTCGTTCATTCAAGAACGAATTATAAGAGTTTGATCACCATAGTTTCAATGAACAATACTAAATCCAACCGTTTTACGATTCTACCGTTGGCTAGTGACAAACATGAAAAAATCAATACCCACCATGGTATGCCTTCCTCGTATTTAGGAGAGAACTATTATTATAATTCGATCTATATTCACTGTTGAAACTACGGCACTCAAACTCTTAGCATTTGAATGAAACTTATTTATTTTTCTTCTGCAGAACAATAGTTATTTTCATTATCACACACAATCCCAGGAACACAAGAAATAGTTAGTATTATTAACAACTGATAAATGAACATAATAACAAACGATTGAAATGATTGCAAAAAAGCAGCTGATGACCATTTACTTACCTTTCTTTCTACTCTCGAAGTAACAATTAACCGAATTTTCTTTCGTTTGCTTTTCCATCGTTCCAGACGATTAGTGGTTGAATATTGAATCATCATAATGATTCCATGATTGATCTTATTAACCCAAAAGTACTATGTCTTTGTCTCTCAACGACCGAAAGGATTTAAAAAGTTTATCGCAGTGTTTATGACTGACGATCATCACCGAAAATCGAATTTCCGCTAAAATTCCCAGTAGCGCAATATCCCATCTTTAACGTATTTTAGTCTCGTACATCCTGTAACCACCAAAACGTCTATCTTTTGCTCTTTCCGCGGAATCCGCATCATCAATTGGAAAGCCCGAGGGAAGCGCCCAATTTCGGTCAGAACTAACGAACAATTCGTAATCTGACCCAGATTGAACACGAGAAATTATGTCGAAGGTAGTGTTCGATAATTGGAAGCGAAATGATTGGAAGAGAAAACGATATCTCCTCTGTATCACTAATCGGAGTTCACGGGGCAACGAGTCACAATTAGGAACGAATCCGCAGTTATTATGCGATCATTTTTAGTTTAAGGAAAGGGTTTTACAGGAGAAGGAACTTGAATCTATTTGAAAAGGCGAAAGTAGAAAAGCATGCAAAATCTAGTAGTTATAAAAGTTAGCTGAAAATTTCAGAAGATTTAGTTGATGAAAATATCCATTGGTGAATTATTTACTGATTCTTTGTCTCGGAAAAACATGCGATAATCTCCGAAAACTAGTTTTCCCTGAACACTTCGGAATAAAATAAACATCGATCGATATGTTTCGATAAGTGTTATGAAAAATTGTTTATCAACCATCCAAAACGAACTGAGATCATTCGAAAATCAATATGTCGAAATCACCAAATAGGTACTCTAAAGCCGTAGACACAATGGAAGATTTATGTAATAAGTTTTAAGTTTTGGGATTTTCGATATCAATTTTACAAATAAAACAAGATGCAAAACAGAATTGAAAAATGAAGCTTGAATTTTATCAACAAGATTTTTTATGAGGCGTAATCAGAATAATAATGGCAATGATGGTTTCGCGTTAAAAAATATCCAAAATTATGAAAATTAAAACTAAAAACATAAAACTTCCATTGTGTTTCAGCCTTATTATACAAATTTTCTGTGAAAGAAAACAGTTTTTGATACAGAATGACATGTCATATTCCTCAGTTGTCATCTCAGTGTGAATATGCCAGTTTAATACACTATTGTGAAAAGTTGACTATTTTTAGCAAGACTGCGGAAAGTATTTGAATTTAATATAATAATTAATAATCAAAGTAACCACAATATTAATCGATTTCTTCGAAATTCATTATTTAGGTCAAAAGTTTGTAAATCTTGTTTTTTCCATAAGACTTGAACTACGACAGTATTTGTTGGTGAACAATCCATGACAACTGGTATTGCTACTTTAGAAACTCCATCGCTATCAATAATTTGATCTTAAATTTGATTGGTGCATACCAGGTATGTCAAAATTTTTCTTGTATTATTTTCAAATCATTCTTTCCTGTCTGAAAACATCGTATGATAAACTTGTGTGAAGGTTTACACTTGTATCATAAACAGTTTTTTAAAAAATTGTTTTTTCCGTTAACCACGAACGACAGCCCTCCGAAGTCGAAACTTGTGCGAGCTAAGGATTAACGAGGTCTTACCTTTTAACGTGCGATTCCTAGCACGAGCTATACTGTGTCTTTTAATGGCATGGAATAAAGAAATAATTAAATAAAATTAAATCCCTAGATATCGCCGGATATAAGTAATTATCATATTCTACTATTCCAAGGGAAGATTACTTCGATTGAAACAAAAGTCGGCCGTTTCTTCACAAGACGAACCCGTTATTCTCCTTGAGAAACATTGCACAAGAATGTGAAGAATGTTATTTGATTTTCTTCGAGAAAAGTTAGTGAAAAAGTTACTTTTCTGCGTATCTCCCATTATAGTTTGATGTTATTTTTTCTGTATTTCCAAAACTACTCATATAAGAATTATTAGAACCAAGGAACACGGTTTTACTCAAGAGAAGTGCGGAAAACTTTATTGGACGATGTATTTGATACCCAAACATTTGCACTACTCAGAAACTTGACATAGAAGTGGGTTTCATTTCAGTTTTTATAAAATTCGCAACAAATGGAAGTTCTTTGTCAATAGATATAAGGAAAATTTTACTCTGCAGTTATTTTGTGCTTGAGAAATGGGTGAAAAACAGACTAATATTTTTTGTCATATGCTACTATTATCCTTTCAAATATGACAATTTTTTCGAAAATCTTTTTTTTGTAAATTTTAACAAATGCCAAAGGAAAAAGTTGCTCGGTTTCCAATTTTATACATTTCCTTAAAATTTTCACTTCCTATTGTCACTTCGACTTTTTTCTATTCAATTTTTATATTTTTCGAATCTATTGCTCAACCGATTCTAAGAAACATGATTAAAATTTCACAATTTTGATGAAAACGAGACTTTAATGTCATATCTTGCTCATAAAATACCCACATTTGTCTGTTACTTGAAAAAAATAAACGCACCTCCAGAAATTCGTCTTTGTTGATGTAGAGTACATCTTGTGTTTTTAATTTTCAATGTATGAACGTTAATATATCAGTAATCCAATAAACTAATTTTTGTTCATTCTTATTACATTCGTATTTCTTTTTTTAACAGATTTGTTTTATTTCCATTATTTGTAATAATAAAAAAAACTTTCATAATTTTCGAAACCGGTGTGACACTATTTGATATACATTTTTTAGAGTTTTGATTTGATTTCAAAACGTGTGTTACTGAAAGGTAGATTCATCATAACTAATCTTTCATGAACATCGTCAGGATGGCAATCAAGGGACTTGAACATTGTGACTTCACAGTAGTATATTTAATATCGAACAAATCTCTTTCAAAAAAACATATTGTTTCACATTACATTTCTTATAACTTCTGATATGGATAATCGTTCACTATTGAGATTAAATATGAACAAAATCAGCAACTATTCGAAATGTTATACTTTTCTTAACCATGACTTTCGATTCCGAATGTGGAAAATTCATTGGTTCATTGATTCATTGGTTCAAAAAGCCCAAAGCGGTATATCGTCATTATTTTTCCGAGATCATCTGTTACAAAAACTATACTTGTAATTTTCACCAACTAAAATCTTCTCCAATAAGTCTACGCAACCCCAAAGTCTTTGTCACACACTACTAGAGAATTTGTTGATACAAGAATAGTTTTTGGGAAATTGAATAATTTGAGTGGCGGAAGCATTTTTTGGAACCCCTTATTTACCATCCATGGAAGTGTGGATTTCAATGGTCCAATAAAACTCCACCGCTACAATCAAATCATTCGTTATCACTCAGAAACGTCCCAGGTGGCCAAGATTCTACCCCAATTCACCCAATGATATACAAAGACATGTTCTCTATACTATGGCTTATAATAAAATATCTCTATTTTTGTGGAAAGACTCTGACACAAACTCAAATTCTTTTCTAATGGTTCTTCAATCAAAATTGGTCTTGTACATCTTGCAAATTTTTGTGTTCAATTCCGAGGAATTTTTCCTGATTTACATGTGATAAAGTAAAAGCTTCATTTACTAACAACAAAATAACAACTTGATGATAGTGGAAAATTAATTGAATCATTGATGTCTTTATGGAGGATTTTAGGACTTGAATTGGAAAAATCTCAATTTCTTTGAAGCCAACGTTTGGTCAGTTTATTTCAGGACACTTATAGAAAAAGATCAGTTTTTCGTACAGTTTGTATGTACTCTAAGACCATATTAGGTTGAATGCATCAGATGGAATATTTGGATGTAGAAACAAATTATTTGTGTTGATAACTAAACAATAAACAACACACGTTATAAATTTGAATTGAAATAAAGTAGTTCTAATAGAATATCAGAATTGTAGGACTGAAAAGCAATCGGTGAGAAAAGAACCCAATGTTTTTTATTTATATACAGGGTGGCCCATCGAAAACGTGCGAGGCTGGGAAATAACTTTTCGACAAAATCCAAAATTACGTAAAATTTTTTTATCAGCTGAACAACTCTTCATCCTCCTAAGTGGAGGTGTCATTTCCCAACTTTTTTCAAATAGGAATGGGGTCAAGTGATACCTCTTCAAACAGGACTTTTAATGAATTTCCTATACATTGCTCCTTAGTTTTTGAAAATCGATTAAATCGCTATGAAAAAATTAATCTTTGAAATTCCATCAGTTAACAAAATTCATAGGTCTTGAGATAAATAAGCGTGGTATTATTCAATAGAAGGTAAATTCCAGAACAATAGGTCGTAGGGGTGCAATTGAGTGCCCCCCTCGGATTTTCGAATTTTTCGTCAGACGTATTATTGGTATTTCAAAGCTCCTTATTTTTTAAAAAAGTTGATCGATTTTCGAAAACTATGCAGCAAGGGGAATTGAAAGCCATTCCTACTTGAACAAACTTGTGGGATGACACCCCCACTTAGGGGGTTTGAAGTTTTGCTATGCTCTCCACGTCAAAAGTTGTCTCCCTGACAAACTTGATGTATTTTTGGATTTTGTCAACAATTTCCCTCATATTATATAAACCAATCAAATGCCATAATTTTCTCATTTCGAATCAATAAGAACAGGACTTTTTGAAAACTCTTCCTCCAGCCCTGTGATATTTTCAAAACGGTGTTTTGCTTCTAGCTTGTGTATACATTTCCATAGTTACGACAATCACGGTAAATATAGAAACGTCAGTTTGACGGTTCAACTCTTCGACTGACATTAATGACACATGATGAACCGTTCCTGCAATACACATTTAGTCCATATACAGTGAGGACCAAAAGTCCGTCCCCCCCCCATGTAACTTCTTTATTCTACATATTACAAAAAAGGTTGAATACATAAGTTGTAGGGTTTTTAGTTATAAATTAAAATATCTCTTCAGTTTTTAATGATTCTTGATCTGTATTTATGGACTACCTTATTTGTTAATAAAATGTTTCAACTTCATTTGTACTAGTTTTCCGTGAGATTCAACAACTCTAACAATTGTAAAATGGTACGACGAGGTAAGATACACATGGTGCCATCAGCAGTTTGCAACAATGGATAGCTTTCAAAAAGTTAGGATAGGAAAGTGGAATACATTGTGATCCATTTGTTACGATTTTCTCATTGAACTGGCGCAAAAGTAGTCGAAATAATTATTTACAAGTGTTCATAAGTCCAAAACTATTAACTTTTTTGATAGAAAACCATTTATCAAACTTGTTCAGAACTCAACGTAGAATTTAATAATGCAATGAAATACAGGGTGTCCCATTTAAAAAAATTAACTTCTAAGTCACCGTGCTTTTTTGAGACACTCTGTATGAATGAAACTTGAACCATTAAAGAGATCGAATGAAACCCTACAACTTATGTATTTAACAGTTTTTTGTAATATTGGAAAATGAAGAAGTTACGGGGGGGGGGGCGACGGACTTTTGGTCCTCACTGTATTCGTGAAATTTTCTGATCGAATATCCCTTCAAAATGTAGAATTTCCAAAATACTTTCACCTTGCCAGGCACTCAAACTGTGTTGCTGTACAAAACATCACTCGAGCAAGCACTGGTGGTGTTTTTAATCAACACAGTTTTCGTGCCAGCAAGGCGAAAGTATTTTTCGAAAATTCTTTATTTCATCGGGATATTACTACTGAAAAGTTCCTTTCCAGCCTGTAATGCCTCACCGTACGTTTTCGATGGGTCACCCTGTATAAAGAAAGTATCAGTGTTTCGATTTATTACTCACTATCAAATTGAAATAACTCATGATGTTCTCCAGGTCTTTCCTGGAGTTGATTGTATTACATTTATCATTTTGGAGAAGATTTTAAAAACAGAGAAGATTCATAACCAATTGACAATATTCCACAGGCTATCAGTGATCATTTTTTTGCTGTCAGGTTGGTAATATTTTTTTTCATTAATATTGGAAACACTGATTATTTTGTCATCTGTCAGATTCAAGGGATTGGCTGGGGATTGGTTATAATAACATTTGCCATTGCTGGCATATGGCACATATCAGTGTATCAAAATACAGTGTTTCAAATATTGAAAATCAAATTTCATTACCAACCTGACAGCAAAAAACGATCACCGATAGCCTGTGGAATATTGTCAATTATTTTTGAGTTGGTTAAAGTTATAGTGGGTTGTAAAATACTGCTCAGCCAAAGAAACAGGATTTCCCAATGATGATTTGTGCTTCATGTCCCTTTCATGTTCTTTGAGACGTGTCATTCTAGAGGTTTTTTCTTTGGTACTGCTACTAAAAAATGTATTATTGCAATTGCATTTTTCGAATCAGCCTTTATATTTGAAGTCGCAGTCATATGAGAATGTTCTAGAGTAGACAACACCATGAAGTTTCCACTGAATAATCTGTTTTAACTTTATATCTCATCTGGTGTGGAGTAGAACCTGGCACATCCAGAGCATCTATTAATCAACGACTTCTTCACTGTGCACAAGACATAGACTAACTTTTTCCCTACAAACCTGAGCTGGTAGAGCAAGGGGCGGGATTGATAACGGCTAACATTGAGCCCGCAGCTCTCGGTTGGGGAGGTGGTCCCCTGCGGTTCAAACTCTGTCCCGAACTGCCAGAGCTACCGGCATTCGAACCCGAAGCACTTTTATCGACGGGAGCGACTATCTCCACGTTTACCCGTGGTTTGCTGTTCGAAATTTCCGTAGCTTGTTTCAGAACCTGATAGATTTGGTCCACTTCGGGGCTTTCTGAGATTCAAAACGAATTTGTGAGGTGATGTTTATCAGTGATTGTGTGAAACAGTTTATGGTTAGTTGGATGCTTCCGCTAACAAACCATTCAGAGAAAACGAATCAACTATTGTTGCCACAATCGATTATTTTTATTCACTTTACAGGATATTTTACGACGATAGAATAGAAACGTAATATTTTTTATAGTGGGGTTTACAGTAAGGCCTTCTCAACTAAAATATTTTCCCTCTCCTGTCATACCTGAAGTAGAGGACAACTTCCTTGTTTCAAACAGAACACTATGTATTTCATTACAAATTGGAATTTTCCAGCAGATTGCAGGCTCACTTTGTATTGAAACACAAAGATGGCAACTTCCTTATTTCAAATGGAACACCCTGTTTATCAATACATTTTTGAATTCCCCAGTAGATTAACGGACTTTTTTATGTAACAATGTCAGTAGCCAAATTTGTTAGTTCTCGAGATAAAAATTTTTTTCTAAAAAATTTGACAGTTAAAATTATTCGAAGAATCGAAAAAAGTCCGAAGGGATAGACCCCTAAATATCATGAAAAATACAAAATCGGCAGATTGACTCGCAATCTGCAGTATATACGCAAAATTTCATGCAGATTTCGAAAATATATAATTTTTTTATGATAAAATTCAAGGGTTGGCATACAAAAAACAATATAACAAAATAAATGTCACGAATAGAACTGGAAAATAAATATGGAGGGAAATTAGTCCTTTCCACTCCAGATAAACTCTTCAATTCGGAAACTGTTGAAGACAGAGCAATTCTGTGAATGCCAATCGATTCAGAATGACAAAATCAGTACAGTTCGATTATTGTATCTTTACCCATGCGTCATCAATTTATGACCTCTACCGAACATCTCTTTCTAACAACCGCTATGAGCAATTCAAAATTCGTTTACATTTGTCTGCTAAGCTAAGAATTATGGTATTATGGAAAAATCGAAAAAATCATGAAAAATACAAAATCGGCAGATTCACTCGCAATCCGCAGTATATGTGCAAAATTTCATACAGATCCCGAAATTACATGATTTGCTCATGCTCAGATTCAAGATTTGGCATATAAATAATAATAATAATAATAATCTTTATTAACCATAAGACAATAACAATTGTATAGGATTCGTCAGTAATGGAGTACAATGTCAAAAATGTCACGAATAGGATTGCAACAAATATATGGAGGGGATTTAATTCTTTTTACTTATTCAGGAATGATTAAAGATAGAGCAATTCTGCGAACGCCAATCGATTCAGAATGATCAAATTAGTATAATCCGTGAATTTAGAGTCAATCGATGTGAAACGAAATTATTCGAAAAAATCCAAAGGGGTAGACCCCTGAAAATTATGAAAAATACAAAATCGGCAGATTCACTCGCAATCCGCAGTATATGTGCAAAATTTCATGAAGATTCCGAAAATATATGGATTGTTCGTGCTCAGAATCAAGATTTGGCATATAAATGTAGTACAATGTCAAAAATTTCACGAATAGGACTGCAGCAAATATATGGAGGGAATTGACTACTTTGAACTCTTCAACTCGGGAACGGTTTAAGATAGAGCAATTCTGCGAACGCCAATCGATTCTGAATGATCAAATTAGTATAATCTGTGACTTTAAAGTCAATCGATGTGAAATAAAATTATTCGAAAAATCGAAAAAATCCAAAGGGGTAGACCCCTGAAAATCATGAAAAATACAAAATCGACAGATTCACTCGCAATCCGCAGTATATGTGCAAAATTTCATGCAGATCCCGAAATTACATGATTTGTTCATGCTCAGATTCAAAATTTTTCATATAAATGTAGTACAATGTCAAAAATTTCACGAATAGGACTGCAAGAAATATATGGAGGGAATTGACTCCTTTGAATTCTTCAACTCGGGAACGGTTTAAGATAGAGCAATTCTGCGAACGCCAATCGATTCAGAATGATCAAATTATTATAATCTGTGACTTTAAAGTCAATCGATGTGAAATAAAATTATTCGAAAAATCGAAAAAATCCAAAGGGGTAGACCCCTAAAAATTATGAAAAATACAAAATCGGCAGATTCACTCACAATCCGCAGTATATGTGCAAAATTTCATGCAGATTCCGAAAATACATGATTTGTTCATGCTCAGATTCAAGATTTGGCATATAAATGTAGTACAATGCCAAAATGTCACGAATAGGACTGCTGCAAATATATGGAGGGGATTTAATTCTTTTTACTTATTCAGGAATGATTAAAGATAGAGCAATTCTGCGAACGCCAATCGATTCAGAATGATCAAATTAGTATAATCCGTGAATTTAGAGTTAATCGATGTGAAACAAAATTATTCGAAAAATCGAAAAAATCCAAAGGGGTAGACCCCTAAAAATCATGAAAAGATCAAAATCGACAGATTCACTCACAATCCGCACTATACAGTGTCACCGTTAAAGTCCGCATCATATGGGATTTTTTTTATTATTCACTTATTGCAAATTTATAGTTCGTGAACAGTTTTTGCTTTGAAAATAATGCAAAATGACGTTTACGATTGTTTTCCATCGATTGGCTACACCTGTCAAATTTGACATTTTTTCAAAAAAATTTCAAAATGTTAGGTTATTTCTCAATTTTTTGAAAAATATTATGTGGAAAAGTTGTTCATTTTTCGGTTTCCTACCAACCTACCAAATCTGAACCAGTTGAAAAACTTTGATATTTTTCGAGTTTTCTTAACCTTACACTTTTTCGGATAATTTAAATTTGGTAAAATCTGAAATAACCAGTTGAGATGTAATAATCCCATCTGCTGGAAGGATTTTTTCTGTTTAAAAATGTTTCTACTTGGATATTTTCAAAAAAATACAAATATGCTAAAAAAATTATGTTATAGTTGATGCAAAGTGGCTCTAGTTTCGAATTATCGATTTTTTTTCTAAACCAATAGACCTAAAGTATTTTCTACTTCACTGATGTATTGTGATAAAAATAATTGAAGCAAATTTTGCTATGGAATATTGAAACTAGAGCCACTTTGCATCAAATATGATTTTCTTAGCATATTTGTATTTTTTTTGGAAATATCCAGTCAGAAATATTCATAAACAGAAAAAATTCTTTCAGCAGATGGGTGTATTACATCTCAACTCTTTTTTTCCAGATTTCATCAAATTTAAATTGTCCGAAAAAGTGTAAGGTTAAGAGAACGCGAAAAAAATTAAAGTTGTTCAAACTGGTTCAAATTTGGTAGGTGGGTAGGAAACCGAAAAATATACAACTTTTTCATGTAATATTTTTCGAAATATTGAGAAATAACCTAACATTCTGGAACTATTTTGACAAAATGTCAAATTTGACAAGTGTACCGAATAGATAGAAAACAATCGTAAACGTAATTTTGCACTATTTTCAAAGCACAAACTGTTCACGAACTTTAAATTTGCAATAACAGAATAATAAAAAAAAATCCCATATGATGCGGACTTTAACGGTGACACTGTATTTGCAAAATTTCATGAAGATTCCGAAAATAAATGAAAAACACCCCAAAAGGAGAAAACTTCCGATGAGACGAATTGAACCGTTAACGTTTTACATACCTAGATAAAATGTTCCTTTTTTGCAAAATATTTGAAGTAAATGATGATTAAGATGTTTCAATTCATGTTATTTTATTTGTCATAGTTGAAAAGTTATGAAGTCAATCAAGATATTGAAAAACAAAATGACAGTAGCTGACGTTAATATAGAAATTGGTACCTTCATCATGCCCAATGACTTCTGCTTTGGCAATCGAAGAGACACCATACCTAGAAAGCTTCAGAAACAAATGAAGTTACAACGAATATTAAAAAAAAACTACTCGCAAACAATGAGGATAACACAATTTTAGTTTTGGCCTACTTCACAGCCTATCCAGAAAATTCGTTGAAAGGCGAAGGAAGTTTACTTTTTATGTTCGTCAATACACCGGATTTTAATCAGAAATAAGTGGCGTCCCTTCAAATATCATCAGATTCAAAATATGGAACCTCAATACGTGCATATACGAGTGGAATTCTGCAAATAGTTTCTCATTAAGGTGAGAAATTTGCCAAGAATGGTATATATAACCGTCATAATAGCCATTTGTGGACAGTAGAAAATCCAAAACTCGTTCGCCAGCGTGGAATTCATAGTTTTAATGTTATTTGGTGCCATAAAAGGTAACCGAATTTTATGTTTAAATCTTCATAATGACGAGTTGAATTTCGTCAGATATTCGCATACCTATAATTATAAATGTGTGCCACAAGGCATGTTTCTGAACAATATACTGTTCGAAGTTATGGTATCAGTTTTGGTTATAATGGACGGGTTCTGACACCTTTCACTAATTCGATTACTGACTACATGCAGGAAGCTACAAATAATGGTATGCAAAAATAATCGATTTTTCTTGTTTAGAACAAAACGGCAATGTCTCCGAACATCTGTTGAAATGATTTCGAGTGGAAAGAATGAATTTATTCAATCTCAACGAACACAGGTTTAATTCACCTCTCTGATTGTATTTTATTTCAATCCATTCATTTTTATTTCGCGATAATGGAATTCCCAGAGTTAATATGATATCAATTGTTTTCAAAGCTTTCTTGATTTGGTATTGTCTATGATTCACATTTTGTAAATTTTCCAAAATGAGACGTATCTTCACAGTGTTTTTTTTTTAATATATTTTTTCCGTAGTATTCAACAATAATAGAATAGTGGCAGGTTTCAATTTGAAAAATTGTGTTTCGTTAGTTTTCTCGATGTTGCGTTCAGGTAGAACCTGTAATGATTTTTGAAAATTCGATGGACCTTATCATGACTTGATGCTTTAGGTCTGATTCTGTGATATTTCACATTTCTATTACTATTTATAAGTAATGATTGTTTTTGAAGTAGTGTTGTTACTGTTAAGTTTTTCAGAAAAATAGAAAAATAATAAATTTGGCTACAGGCAATGTTACATAAACTGGGGCGCAAAGTCTACTGCGAAATTCAAAAAGGTAATGAAATACAGGGTTTTCCATCTAAAATAACGAAAAAAATCTTTATATTTGAAAAGTCCATATTGCAAAACCTACTGCCACAAAATTTTAAGTTTTTATTTTGAATCGATCTCTATACACAATATTTTGGGATAACCTAGTAGCGATATTCACTAAAAACCAATACTTTTGAGTTTTTAGCTTACTTCTGCCTTATAACTGAACCACAGTGTGTGAAAATAATTCGAGCTCTTTTTTTAATTCACAATATATCAACAGGGTGTTATAGGTTCACAGAAAGTCTCTTCAAGATAAGTTTGGCATTCACGATTTGCACTCTGTATATTTTCTTGGCTGAAACAATGTCAATCCAGGATTGTGCTGATATAAATGATGAGTATATGGAGCTAGTTCTTCATTATTGCGTAATAATAAAAATAGTTACGTTTTGAATAAAAACTATTATGACTTTCAAGTGGATATAAAATTTTAAAATGCGTTTTGCATTATTTCTATCATTAGGTCATTATTCTTCAAAGAAATTATTTTTGAGGCAGATTATACGTATAAAATTAATACATCTCTATCTCTTTCACCTATCAGGACATTCTGAAAGAAAGAAAACTGGATATTGGTCAACTTTTTCAAACATTGTTCAAGATGAATCTACTCAATGCTTGTCTTTAATTTCGATGACCATTCTTTGTAACTTTAAAATATCAGCAATTGATTTTCTTCAATGGATGTCAATGTATCTTTTATTTCCTCCTACCAATGAAGCGTTCATTGTTGCTATATTTTTTCCCTCAGTTATTACCCCAGTCACTTATTCCACGATGTCGGGTTGTTATCATGTGTCATGAGTAGTGAACTGAGGAAGACTGAGCCATGGCACATTCGACGATCCCGAACTGCATTTTGATAGAACGCGTGTACTCCCCCACCACCCTCAAGGCACGTGAAATGAAGGGGTTGTCCGATTCGTCCGGTTTTTGGAGGTACCGCAATTATATCCACGGATTTTTCTGCCACATAAAATGTTGCATCGCCTTGTAATAACTGATTCATGCCATCGATATATCACCTTTATACTTCACAGAGTTCTGCGTGATACATCTGTCGATGAACATGTTCCCATTGAAACCTTCTTTAATTCAATTTAAACAGCGCAGAACCTCTTATACCGCACGTGTTCAAGCATGTTATCGGCCTGTAGTTGTTTGGAACTGATTTGTTCCATATCCGGAGTTAACACTAGCCAATCTGTATCAGGACACCAGCATCTAACTGATTTATCCCGATACAGTTAATGTTTTGGAATTTCACTATTTACTTTGGCGCCTGAAAGCTCCAGCTCAGTGAGATTGTGGGATCTGAAGAAATTGCCCTCGGGCGGAGAATAATTCACTTAGTAGTTCATATCGGTGAAGATTGGGATGATGCAATTAGGTCTACAAAGGGGCCAAAGACACATTGTTGGATGTCAAACACTTCCGACATAAGTGAAACAGCATCTCCAACAGAATATGGGGCACCGAAAATGAAAAAAATCGAATATCTTCATCATTTGTTGTGAAGAAAATGCAAAAACACGTCGATTTCTAATTCAAGGAAGACATCTCCCTATCATAACCTCAACTGTCATACCATTCCCTCCAACCCTTGGTCACTATCACCTAAACAATTTGAATAGGGAAAGTAGTAAGTGTGGAATTTTCGCTATCTAACTTTCTATTTTGGCACCCTCTTGCGGGAAAAACAACTGTTTCCTTTTCAAAATTTTGAGCAATATTAGTCTCAAAACACATTTAAATTCAAGATGTTTTCCTAAGAGCAATATGACCCTCAAAAACCCGTCACTCACAATCTTCTGGTACTTATGCCTTTATTGGCCACAACAAAGTTTCAGTGGCAACAGAAAATTATAGAATCATTTAACTTTCACTAATTTTGATGCCTTGATGCCAGAAAATTCGACAGTTCGGCTGCAGATTTATCCAAATTCCCTCAGATGAACTCAACCCATTTACCAATGAATGATATCTACAAATCTATCAAAGTGTAGAGAGCCTTTCTACCCTGATATATATTTTTTTTAATTGACATTTTCCCATTTTCAGACAGTGGAGGGTTGAGATTCCCATGTTATCCCTTATAAATATGGAACTACACAAGAATCCCAATAAAAATAATAAAAAAAATAAATTTTATCACGTTGTTCTCTTATATAGATGCACACCATTAAATTTCAATGAGCGATATTCTCATAACAGTTGAATCTACAACTTTTCCACAATAACCATCATTTATTTTAGTTACGGAAGTATTAGCAGATAATTTACAACTGAGTTTTGGTTTTTAGCAAATATCAGAGGGTATCTTGTATGAATAACTGTAAATATAAATTTTCAATGTGACAGTACTTGAATAGAAATTTCACTTATTTCCATTTGGATTATAATAATAATATATGATTCGTACTTGCGGATATACAAACCATTTAGTTGTTATAGACTTGTTTAATATTAGAAGTGTAGGAATCGAAAGGGTTTAATTTTAGGAAGGTGAATATACATATGTATTGACGATTTGTAATTTCAACACACTGTCAGTTTCTTTTGAAGCACACAGCGTACACCTCTTCACCAACGTTATTCTCAAATCTGCTTGAAGCGTATGGATGATTTTTGTTACATGGAAATTATGTGAGTTATGAAAATCTGGTTTGCTTGAAACTACTAAAAAAATAAACAATAGATAAAGAAAGGTGAAAGAAGACAATGGTAAATAGTTGTAGAAAAATAAGTAAATATATAGAATAGAAGATTAACATAATATAACAAACATAATAATAATAAAAAAAGGTTCGTGTGAGTATACTGAAGTATTTTCCAGTTAGACAGACTCTTGAATGAAGTGACATTTGACGTATGCGCGTATGGGTGTGCACATTAGACGTTTCTGGTCAACCAGACACTGGATAACTTTGAAAATTCAGTGGAGAGCATATTTGCACATTCTCTACCCAACTGAATTATTTTCGACAATGCGGTGTTGCCACTTCTATTAGCAACTTTGATTTTTCATTGTATTGCATATCGTAATATTTTAAGTTTAACTTCGATTATTTTCTCATCAACTTGCTAAAAATATATCTGAAAAATATGTTAACGTAGTCATTAAACTCTAGTCTACTCATTCTACGAAATGTAAAACGACTACATTCATCAACCTTCAATTATTTGAAATCAAAAGTAGAGGAAGAAATAAAAAAAAACAATTTAGGGGTTATGTTCAATATGTAGGACATGACGAATCCGAAATTGGTGAATATCAAATGTGCCTGTGCAGTCTCAGCATTTGGGACAGATTTAGAAGTGCTCGCCAGCGAGCGAACAAAAAATAATAATAATCGTTGAAAACTTACAAGCAAACCAGCTTTCTCTAAAAATTAGTAATAATATAAGTACCAATCGTGATAATAAAATCATCCAGTCAACATGGCAATAACAAACAGGTTCAATGATAATACCTAAATCAACAGCATTGTTGGGGGTTGGATAAAGTCGGTTGTTGTTCCTTATCGATAGCCTTCTGTTTATTGTTGGCATTGAGTAAACTTCAGCTATCCCTATACATAACATCCCAGTAAAAAATCAGTAAAATTGTAGCAATCGGTGTTTGGTCTTCGATAATATAGTACCAAAGCAAGAATTAATGAATAGGTTTGTTTTGGTTCTGAAAATTATCAGTCCTGGGACGTCAGGATCATGCGCAGTTGACGAGAAGTGTGCTCTTTAGGTTCATATTCGCTCACTTTTTCTCAAATGCGCATGATCCTGACGTCCCAGGACTGAAAATTTTCAGAACCAGAACAAAGCTATCGAGTAAGGTTGTTCAGTAGCCTATGGAGCTTGAAAGAACAAACGGAGACTTTTGATAATCATTCTTGTGGACGGAGAAAAAATAATTGATGTCTTCTACTTCCTAGGTAGAGCTTGAAAATACAAACATATTTAAAATATTTCTCTTTTCGATAATAACTAACGAGAAATTCTTATACAGGGTGACCCTTTTACGATCTAAACGTCCTCAAGGACAACGAATTTTATGAGTGGGTCTTAAGTTCGGGTTTATAATTCTTATTTATTGTTCAATGTGAAAACTTAAAAAAATTATTAGCAATTTTTTAAAAGAAATCTGATATAAATATAATTTTTTTTTAACAACTAGACCAACATTTTCAGATGTTGAATGTTGAAATTGGGTTAAAATGTGTCATCAATAAAGAAGTTATGGGGGAATAAAATTTAATTATCGCCCACTTCAAATATGAGCATCATTTTGTGTTGAGATTAAATTTTCATTAAAATATAATTTTTTCAACTGGATGAAATAAGTTGGATGAGAAGTAAAGACGGTAAAAAGGTAACAAATGAAAATGAAATAATGAATGAATAGAGAGAATATTTTCAGTTGTAACTAGGAGCAGATAAAAAAGTACAGAATAAAAACAGACAAGATAATGTAATGAAAGAAATCAAAGAAAATATAACCATAAACGAACTGCAAGAAAAAATAAGGGAATTAAATAATGGAAAGTCACCGGGAACAGATAAATTAACAACAGAGAAGTTGAAAAATGTGGGAGATACAGGAATGTGAAGAATTTGGAATAATGGTTATTTAATAGGGTATTAATAAGGGCGATTAACAATTGAGATATTTTCGAGATTGTTAATCGCCATTTAATTCACGAGTTCGTTACAAAACTTTTCCTTTGAAAATATACCGTTTGGTGATTGAACCCTCGACCTTGCTATCACCTCAGGACTCAAAAATAAATAAATAAATAAAGGTTTATTTCTACAAAGTTCTCAGTCAATTCTACATTTCATGCGGTATATTCAAAAGCCGGTCAGCTCGTCTTGCCGTCGCCCAAGAGGGTTCAGGAGAGGAAGAGAATCGGGAGGACGCACTGAGAGCCGCCTCCTCCATCCCCCGACCATTTCTGGACGAAGGATGAGGGTCCCGGCGAAGGGGCGCTAGTATCCTCCCCCGCTGGTGGTGGCGGTGGGTCGAGCATGAAAAATTTAAATTATGGTCATAGGGTAGGAACAAAAAGAGACAGATGTACAAAAAAACGAAGTAGCTATTGAAGTTGAAATATTCAAATATTTAGGGGTGGAAATAGAATACAATGGAAGACAAGAAATAGAATCAGGCAATTATGAATAAAAAGGAATCTCTAAATCGTTGTTAAAATTGATATGATTTGAATTTTTGGACATTTCTAGTCTTTTTCATTTTTCTTCCCTGTAACTCATTTTAAGAATTTCCATTCCATGTGAATTCAAGTAAATTTTGAAACGAGCGATTTCGCAGCTGTCCCCACAGGAATGATAACAATTAGAAAAATTTCAGTATAATTTCCTCAAGCTCGTTGGGCAACTGAACTCCTTCCTCTCACGTATATAAGTTGAAAAAAAACGCAACTTCTTAGTTAATCCATAACACAAGAAAGTTATAAAGGCACATTGAGGAACCTATCTCAATATTTAGATAAAAAAACGCCCTGTTTTTTATTGGAAACTCCCAGCAAAAAGTACAAGGAAGATCAAGCCTTGTTGATCGATATATTGTGGATCGCAGAGGTAATTTTCGTACTTTCTCCTTTTTATGGAAAGAAGAATGTTTTTTAGCGATCCTCTTCGTCCTTTCATTTCTTCATTAACAAAAATGACAGAAATATTCTTCCGGTACTGTGTTAAAAACAAAAATCGTGTTTTTAGCAGTGCGAGTGCAGGAATAATAATATATCAATTCAATATCACCAAATCATAGAAATGTGTGAAATTATCATAAAAAAAACAAAAGTTCATTTGTGATTCAGTAAATTTTCTATACCTCAACACAATAATAAGATCGAAGCCATGACTAAATTGAAAATAATCTCCAAATGGAAAATTACAATGCGATAGATGAACGAATGCTGCGACTTACTTTCGTCGTCGGGATTCATCTCTGGAACTCTGGTTTCAATTTCCGAAGTGGATTTCTGTCTCCGCAGAAGTCTGGCTTTCGTCTGGCATTTGGATGCTTTGTCCTGGCAATCGACATGAACGTTCATCTTGCATATCCTACATTTGAGTCCCTGTCGCGTGTGTCCTGGAAAACGAAATGGGAATTTGTTGGCGTTTGGTGAATGTATTAGAGGAAACAAGAACTGAATTCAATGAAATGAATCGCGGAGAAATTAGGAGTGCATTTACGAACATTTCCGATATTATATAGGGTGTTTCAAATTCGATCCTCACTATTGGGATCTTGGAAAATATGAGGGATATGTTATAATCAACTATTTAATAGTGTGAAAAAAGGACAAAAGATAAAAATCATCAGTTCTGATGTCAGTAAACTCAAAGATTGGTGTGACTCAATTCTTATATCGTTCAACATATCAAGAACCAACATAATATCCTTTGGATGCAGTATTGACGACATAGTTCTAGCCCCAAACAGTTGTGTAATAACACAAGAATTTTCTATGGGTATCTATAGATAACAAGCCCAAGTTTGATGATCACATTACTGCACTCAATAAAAACATTTCTTCAGGGTGTTACACAGTAAGAGTAACCTCCACTGAATTTGAATCTTCAGCGGCAAAAACTGTTTATTTCTCGTTGATAGAATCACACTCAATATATGGAATTCCATTTTGGGGGGTGTGTGTGAAAATTCATTTAACGGAGGTTTTTGTTTTTTTTTTAAAAGAGCAATCAGATATATCTACGTTATATAATGGGAGTCTTGCAGGTCCTTATTTCAGGAAATTAAAATACTAACACTGTTTATGCCATTTTCACCATAGAAACAGTTTGATTGATGAACAAACACATATCAAAATATTCTTTAGTCCAATCAAACTGTTCCACTCGTCAGACCGCTGATCTCAAACTCCTCATACCTACTACTCTTATTAAAGATTATATTGTTCACAACGGTCTAACGATGTATAATCACCCACGAAATCACATGAAGGATATAAATGATGCCACTCATTTCAGAAAGGCAATTAGAGATCTTTCAGGTGAAAGACCCTATTAAAGTTTGTAAGAGTTTTATGAAGATATATTTTGAAAATAATTTCTCTTCTCAAATTTTGATGTTGCATTTTTGTACAATGAGTTGGATTCTGAAATAAAACTGTGATTGTTTAGTTTTTTTAGTGATTTTCTGCTCTGAACATAACTGATTTCATGTTTTTCTTTATACACTTATTTGGATGTTCAAGACTTATACTCACTTTGTCGATAAAATTGACTCTTTGGACAATAAAGCTTATTTATTCGTTAGAAAATACCCAGACAGGCCCTGTCTCCGGAGCCCCGATACTTCAAGAGGGCGCGCTGGATCATTTATCCCAATAACCACTCCTCATGCCATGGGGTAAGTGACTATTGCGTCCGAGAATCATGTGCCCTGAGTAGGCGGAGTGGACCAAGAATTACGGCTTTCTGCATTCATCCGGCTAAGATTTCTGCCATATCACGGCAAGCCAGTATTATTTTTAGTTTGAGAGCAGTGTGTCCGTCATTCCTTTATTATCAAAACCTAGGGAGTTCAAAGAGTAGATCTCGATATTCAGTCCATTTTTTCTCCTGTTTTCGGACGATGTTCATTTCGCCAGGAGCTGAAAATCGTCCTACTTTGATGGTCGAGGAGGACTACATCAGGCTTATGGGCTTGTATTTGCCTGAGGGTGGGGGATGAGTAGTTCCAATAGATTAGGCCCTTCTCATTCTCCACAACGGACTCAATATCCCCTGGAGCATACGGCAACACCGGTGTCTCGTCTACACCGTAAGAGTGTCGTAGGTGGTAGTACAACACTTGTAGGGCCGCGTTATGCCTGTGGATATAGACAGCATAAACTGGACAAGCTGATAGCAAATGCATTATGGTCTCAGCTGCCCCACGACACACTCTGCATCTAGTGTCAGGGAACTCTATACCTATCACGCGACTACGGTAAACGAGGGTGTTGAAGACACCATCCTGGCAGGCCATTATGAATACCTCGGTTTCCGACTTCAGCCCACTTGATCTGACAAAAGCGAAGATCAGGTTTCTGGATATGCCAAGATCTTCAATGTTCTTGAAGAAGACCCCATGCATTGACTTATCCTAATGTAGCTGTAGGAGCCTGTCACACTCCGCAGCTTTCACGTGAGCTTTATGCTGAACGGGATCCAACTCGGTGACAGAGTTTGGGTTCTTCCGTTCAGTGTCGAATAGAAGAACCAGTTCATCGGCTGCACGGGTTGCTGCCCTGAAAAGTAATGCTTTTTCGTGATCGCATACCAAGCAGAGAAGGGGATCTGAACTCCTGATGACTTAACAGGCTCCATCCAGTACCATTCTGTTATGTAGACACTCCAAACTCAAATGTCTACGGCCTCCCTGTTGTCTGGGGAAGTATAACCGTGGAACGGACGATTTGGGATGCAAGCTCCTATGGAGATGCATCATCTTGCGATTTTTTACGTCGAGTCGTTGCAGCTCTTCTTTAGTCTATTTCATTACTCCAAAGGAGTAAAGTAGAATCGGAACGGCAAGCATATTAGTTGTGGCAACTTTATTCTTCCCCGATGGTTCTGATGACCAGATCTGTCGGAGTTTGTGCTGACACTTGCCGCGGAAATAGCCTTTAACAGTAGCTATCTCTTAGGTGTGGCGTTGTTCCACCCCTAGGTCTACGAGCTGAACGTCCTCTCCGTATTCCTCGCATCGTCCTCCATTCCGATAGCATTCGTATACTCTTGCACCACCCTTAAGGTTTGATGAAGATCCTTTTCTCCGGAGGCATAAAGTTTAAGGTCATCCATGTAAAACAGATGGGTGACCATATGCCTCCGGTTGCTGGGGTTGCCGCAGTTGTATCCGCGGGTTTTCCGTAGTGCAACGGACAATGGCAGTAGTGAGATGCAGAAGAGAAGAGGGCTGAGGGAGTCTCCCTGAAACACGCCCCTTCTAAAGATAACCTGCTCTGTTTGGACTCTGACCAGATGTTATGGTAAAGCGAGACCTCCAGAGCGGCATCAGCTGTTCAATGCATCTCACTATTTGATCGGGTACCGCAATGCATCTGAGCAAATGCATGATGAGCTCATGCGATGGTGTATCAAATGACTTGCGATAGTCGATTCAGGCCATTGAAAGGTTACGCTTATACTGCACGGAGTCCTGCGTGATGCATCTATCGATCAGCAGGTTCTCCTTGCAGCCAGCGACCTCTTTCTTTGACCCTTTTTGCTCATATATCCGTTCATACACCGGCTCAACTGTGGAGAGTATTCGAATGCATAAAATGCGTGTAAACTTCTTATAGCATGCGTTCAAGCATTCTGTAGATCTTCGGATCAGACAAATCTCCGTTTTTGGGGCTTAGCACGGTTCGCTCCTCGACAAACCAATCCGGAATCTGTTGCTTTCCATCTAGCCAAGAGTTGAAAACTCTTGCTAGATGGTGGTGGGTACATGGAAACTTTTTCCACCAATAGTTATTCAGTCCATCAGGACCTGGAGCAGCAAAGTTCTTCGAGCCTTTGATGGCCTGTCGAACTTCTTCCGGGGTTATCGGAATGCGCAGTTATTATCATTATTATTATTATCCAATGCTCTATTCCATTGAAGATATGCATCAACTTATAGAATGAACGTTTTATGTAGAATCAGTTGACGAAGATAGAAGGAAACGAAAAAATATCACAAATTTTTGTATATTTATATTCAGATTGAAAACACCCCCATTTCTGATATAATCGGATTATCATCCAACAGTTGTATGTAACATGCAGAATAAACTTTTCATCAGTGTAACAGCATTTATTCGACAAACAAACAAACCAAATGTGTTTCCATATCCACGATTTCTGCGCTTCGAATATACAGTGAGGACCAAAAGTCCGTCGCCTCCCCTGTAACTTCTTTATTCTACATATTACAAAAAAATGTTAAATACATAAGTTGTAAGGTTTCATTCGATCTCTTTAATGGTTTAAGTTTCATTCATACAGAGTGTCTCAAAAAAGCACGGTGATTTAGAAGTTAATTTTTTTAAATGAGATACCCTGTATTTCATTGCATTATTACATTCTACCTTGAATTCTGAACAAGTTTGATGAATGGTTTTCTATCAAAAAAATTAATAGTTTTGGAATTATGAACACTTGTAAATAATTATTTCGACTACTTTTGCACCAGTTCACGAATAAATTAATGAGGTAGGCTATGCACGCTAGGCGCGTTTATTTTATCCATGACAACGAAAAAAAACTCTTATCTGTTTTTGCCAAATGTCATTGACATTTTGTAGGTTTTCACAACTTTGTTTCAAACGGTTTTCAATTTCTCTCAGTAGCAGACAAAGTTGAAGCCGTTATCATATTTGGTGAAGCTAACCGAAATTACCACGCTGCTATTCGCATTTTCAATGAACGGTTTCCAGAACGTCCGATGTGTCGAAAATATCTGCAGAAATTGGTGGAAAAATTTAACCAAACTGGCACCGTGAAAGATGCTCCGAGATCTGGGAGGCCGAAAATAATTACGGAAGATGTTGAAATTCAAGTACTAGCCGAAATGGTAAATAACCCACAACAATCAACTAAGCAAGTAGCTGAGACATGTGATGTTTCTAAAACATCAGTAAAGAGGGTTTTGAAACAAAATAAATTCCATCCTTACAAAATAAAAATTTTGCACAAATTGGTTGAAGATGATCCAGACCGGCGACTTGAATTTTGCTAGACCATGGCAGAAAGAATTGTTGCAAATCGACTTTATTTGCAACACATCTGCTTTAGTGATGAAAGCACTTTTTACCTAAATGGAAATGTGAATACCCAGAATTGTAGATATTGGAGTGATGAGAATCCCCATGAATTCCGCGAGGGGCATACTCAATTTCCCCAGAAAATTAATGTTTGGGCTGGTATTTAAGGTAACCACATTGTAGGTCCCATATTTTTGGAAGAAATTTTAAATGGTCCCAGATACCTCCAAATGCTGCAAGACACAATAAGTCCCAGTATCGATGAGATCGTTGCGCAAAACCCACATGAATTTTACTTGGATGTAATATTTCAGCAAGATGGAGCGCCACCAATCTATTTTCGGGAGGTGAGAAATTACTTAGATGAAAGGTATCCAGGTAGGTGGATTGGACGTCGTGGTACAACAGAGTGGCCAGCTCGCTCACCGGACCTCTCACCGCTTGATTTCTTTCTCTGGGGCTATGTGAAATCCGTAGTTTTTAAGACAGTTTGTGGGTCGTTAGATGAACTGCGCCGTCGAATTATTGAAGTGTGTTCAGAAATAACACGTCAAACCTTGATTAATGTTAGGGAAGAGTTTACAACCCGACTATTTATGTGTCAAGAAATGCATGGTGGACATGTCGAACATCTTTTGAAATAGATAAAATCTCACCGTTTTTAGTTATAAATTAAAATATCTCTTCAGTTTTTAATGATTCTTGATCTATATTTATGGACTACCTTATTTGTTAATAAAATATTTCAACTTCATTTGTACTAGTTTTTCGTTAGATTCAACAACTCTAACAATTGTAAAATGGTACGACGAGGTAAGTTACACATGGTGCCATCAGCAGTTTGCAACATTGGATAGCTTTCAAAAAGTTAGGATAGGAAAGTGGAATACATTGTGATCCATTTGTTACGATTTTCTCATTGAACTGACTCAAAAGTAGTCGAAATAACTATATACAAGTGTTCATAAGTCCAAAACTATTAATTTTTTTGATAGAAAACCATTTATCAAACTTGTTCAGAATTCAACGTAGAATGTAATAATGCAATGAAATACAGGGTGTCCCATTTAAAAAAATTAACTTCTAAGTCACCGTGCTTTTTTGAGACACTCTGTATGAATGAAACTTAAACCATTAAAGAGATCGAATGAAACCCTACAACTTATGTTTTTAACATTTTTTTGTAATATGGAAAATGAAGAAGTTACGAGGGGGGGCGACGGACTTTTGGTCCTCACTGTATAACAGACGAATTGTATGTTTAATAGCACGACACAATGAAAAGTAAAACTGCGTCCCGTACTTTGAAATGAATTGAAACTTTTCATTCGTTCTATAACTCACCTCTCAGCACTTGTGAGCAGATATCACACGGTGTAATCTTCTTATATGTGTATTCTTGGAAATTGTGAGCGTCGGGGTCACCCTTGAGCAATTCTCTTGTCGCTGCGGCACCATTTTTCCTACACATAAAATGAACAAATGAAGATAGAAACAGGTGAATAGGCCATTGGGAACAATTTGGCATATAAATACGTCTGGAGCTAGCAATTTCATTTGTTTAAGTAGGGTTAATACGGTATGACACATGCTGTGCGATACGATATACGGAAAGCCAGTCTTTATACTGGGTCAAATTTCGATAAGATTTAAATTTGCTGACGAACAAGGTTTTCTGGAAGTAATCTGAGGCAAAGAACAGTGATTTTCTTCTTTTCTTCAGTTGATTTACGCCTTCAATCAAATAACACTCGCCGCTCCCGACTTGAACTTTGTTTGTAAGGGACATCTTCCCTCACCGGCAGTGTCGTACGTTGTTTATAGAAATATATATAGGGTGAGTCAGAATAAGACCGACAAACTCCGACTAAAGATTCCTCACCTCATTTCGAGGTGGAAAGTTCCCATCAAGGTATGTCCTAAAACGCGTCCCTTCTGAGATACAGGGCGTCAAAAGTACACAAAAAAATTAAAATGCAAAAAATATCAAACTTGGTACACTAATTAAGGTTTATCAACGTGATAATTTGAGGTTATAATTCTTAATTTTCGTAAACCAGTGGCGTTTTTTATACTTCAATTTTAAATGCAATAAGTAATGATTAGTAATAAAAATGCAAGTACCAAAAAAACACTACAATACGCCACACATCGAAAACCTCAGGAAAATTTTCATTCCTTTGTGAAGCAGCAATCATTTTTCGCAACAAGTTTTTCGGATACCAAATATTTTTTTGCACGGTGAAGAGAATAGCTCGGGGAGCAAAGCTCAGGTTGGTTAAAGTCGGACTCCAAGGGACAGCACACAACGTAAGGGGCTCAACCCCCACCGAAAGTGCACACCTTGCCGATCTCCCAACTGACGAAATTACCAGGATATTTTGTTTGAAGAAATTCTTTCGAACGGAATTAAATACCAAGAGTGGATGGACTATAGAATCTATTCGAGCACTGGGAAAGAATACCATAATTTCAAGCGGAAATTCTTGCCATAGAAAGGTGCATTCAATTCAACCTCGACAGGAAATACCAGAACAAGGAAATCGCAATCCTCTCCGATGCCATCAAAGCGTTGAGCTCATATGACATCAACTCTAGACAAACTCAATGATCTAGGCAAGAACAACAAGGTGATCTCTGGGTGCCGGGGCACATCGGAGTGGACGGCAATGAACAAGCAGACACCCTGGCACGAAAAGGGGCATCAACGCCACTGATCGGGACAGAACCATTCTGCGGACTTAGAAAATCTTACTCAATAAAACTAAAGAAGCAAGGAGAGCACCATACTGGTGAAGACTTCCACGGCTAAGGCAGGCCAGAGATTTCCTCGGCAACTTCAACCGAGCAAGATCGAAGACACTGATTAACCTCAGCAAAACTAGTCTAAAAACAACCACAGGATATCTGACGGGGCATTGCAGACTCAAAGAACACCTGAGGAAGCTAGGCTTAGAGGCGGACAGCACCTGCAGATTCTGTGGGAAACATCCAGAAACACCACACCATATATTGATGGAGTGTTATGCTGTACATCACAAGAGATTGAATGTACTGGGATCACACCAGCTGACTGTGGGAGAAATACCACGAACTGGCCCTCTCAAAATCCCTAAATTACTCAAGGAATTGGGGCTTGAGGGGCTGCTGTAAACGAGAACACCTTGAAAGAGCAGAAAAAGATGGGGCACAATAGCTCTGATCAGGACCTAGCGCATCAGTCACCATCACTTAAAAAAACTTGGCAGTTTTTTCTTTGAAAATTAATATAAAAAAATTCCCTAAAGCTTTCCTTGTAAGTCTAGGAAAACTTCTATTCCTTTTGCAAATGAAATATCTATGAGGTTTAGAAAAGGTAACGATTATTCTGATAGCAAAGTAGTTTTCTTTCATTCGGATTACCGTAATAAATCACAAACTGTATGAATTCTCTAGTTCGGAAGCGATGCATTTTTTTCCGAACATTCGAATGTCTCTATAATCTTCATCTCTTTGCAAGTTGCTCTAATATCATTAACTATGTTTCATAATTTAGGAGAAAAAATTTGTATTTTTGTGAGTTGGCTGTATAAGGTTTTTTGATACAGATATTCTGTAAAACCGAAAAATACCTGTCTCTCCACACAATTCCACAAGAAATATTCGTTTCATTGAATTGGACTCTCCAATATACACACTTGACTTTTGTTCGCTTCATTTGCATTGAACCTCTGCCTGGAGACGAGTGTTACTTGATCTCTTTGCAGATGGCACTGCGACTGACATTGTAAATCGCGGTTTCATTCGTAGACGGATACTATAAGGCTTTTGAAAGTTATCATTAATATTGTTGTCTGACCTATCCTTGCACCAATGAGAGGAAAAAACTTCGAAACATGCATGCAGGTGGTCATATTAGATATTTATTTGCCTTAATTTCCACTTTGTGGAATTGTGCGGAGACAGGTATTTTCCGGTTTTACGTAACACTTGTTTCATTGAATTGGACTCTCCAATATACACATTAGTACATCGTTCGTTTTATTTTTTTAGGTTTCTTTCCTGTTTCAAGCAAATGAAGATTTTATTATCATATTATCGGTATTACCACCTCGGATGGTGGATGCTTGGAGTGCGCATCCACCAAAAAATACAAGATTCACTAAACATGTAAGTAGGCTAAGGTAAATATTCGAGAAAAAAAAAACTGAAATGAAATAATAACATTAGGAAGGCGTACCATGAGGCTGATGTTCAGGACGGATACTAGGAGTGTCTAATTTTCTATGAATTCCTGTCAGATGTAGATATAATCACAAATGCAATATAGAGAAAATGGCGAAGGCGCCGAAATTACAAATTTAATAATTTTCGGAAACCTGACACTATTTTAGGAGTCAGGTGACCTGAATTTTGACGGAAGAAGTATCACAAAAATTCATGTAGTATACTGGGTGTCCGACAATCAATGTAATACGTGATATCTTCTTGTTGGCACATATGCCCAAACAAATATTTTCATAAAAACTGCTATGTATCATTTGCTCACAAAAGCCCTTAGAAAAAATGGCGGATGTACCGCATTCGAAAATATTTATTTTCAGTTTCAGGAAAATTGAGAAGAATTTCTCGGATTTTAGATGATCCAGGATCGATTTGGTATACTGAATATCTCAGTAAAAGTATAATTGGTACGAATTTCAGCATTTTCGTGTTTTCCTGAAGAATTATTTGACACCATCAAATCTTGCAAACGATGGAAACCCATATCTATCGAAGCGTGATGCCAAATCTTCATTCGCAGATTGTATGTAAATGAGTTGTTCAAAGTAATTGAGATACTTCTCATTTTGTAATTTTGATGGCATCATCTCATCATTCATTTTCCTCAAATGACCAAACTATTGCATTATTTCTTCTCCAGTCATCAGATTACCTCAATTGATGTAAATATAGAATTCAGCTTCAATGTAAGGAAACAGGACGAGTCATCATCACTGAGAAAAACATGACAGTTATATCTTTGGAAATGAATATTTCACATATAAAAAATCCACTAGAGCTTTTCATGTAAGTCTAGGAATTTTTTTATTTGTTTTGCAAATGAAATATCTATGAAGTTTAGAAAAGATGACTTTTATTTTGATAGCGAAGTAGTTTTCTCCAATTCGGATTACCGTAATCAATCTATTATCAAAAACTGTATATATTCTTGAATTTGGGAGGTGATGTCCATATTTGGTGAATAAAATTTATTTTTGTGTTTGTAATGAAGCTGATACATTTCTTCTCCTGAGATTTGGTCTAACATAATTAGCAATGCTTCATAATCCAGGAGTATATGACAGATTAATATTTTCTTCTTGTGAAATTATATAGTATATGGAGTTTTAATTGATTGGTTCACCATGGTGAAATAATTTCAATACAATGCAATGCCATGAAAAATTATCATAAAAGAAGTTCAATATCAACTGATAGGGATGAATGAAACCATGAATTTTGGATCAAATATTCGCGAAACAACCAGTTTATAGAAGTTGAAAATTCAAGAAGTATATTTATCATTGAACAAAGAAGTTATCTTTGAAAGCACCAATTTGTATTATTACAAATTTGACTGAAGAAATTCATATGTCACTTGATATATGTACGTACGATGAAATGAGAAGTGATATTGCGGTATTTTGATCAGAAATATTTCAAGTATATCTTGAAATATACAAACTATTGGGATGGTTACTAAAACACCCCGAATGAGGGGGTCAAATAAATCTTCAGGACGAAACGAAAATATCTATTATGTTTTCAGTGAGACAGTCAGTATACCACATGGATCCCCATTGATCCTGGATCACCGGAGATCCAAGATATTCTCTTACAATTTTCTGAAACTAAAATTTGATCAATTTTCAAATGAGGCGCATCCGCCAATTTCTTTAAATGTCTTTTTTGATCAAATATGCGGGTCACACATTTGGGAAAATTACTCACCCATTGTTGGGTAGATATACAGGGTGAGTCAGAATAAGACCGACAAAATCCGACTACAGATTCGTCACCTCATTTCGAGTTATAATTTTTTATTTTCGTAAACCAGTGGCGTAGTTACGTTGGTACGTCGAAATAGGAATTATAACTTCAAATTATCACGATGATAAACCTTGATTAGTGTACCAAGTTTGATATTTTTTGCTTCAAGAATTTTGGAGAAAAAAAATAAATCAATATTTTTTTTGTACTTTTGACACCCTGTATCTCAGAGGGGATGCGTTTTAGGACATACCTTGACAGAAACTTTTCACCTCGAAATGATGTGAGGAATCTGTAGTCGGAGTTTGTCGGTCTTATTCTGACTCACCCTGTATATTTTCATAACGTGAAATGATTCAATTTTGCATTTTTTCCTCTCGTAACGTTGGAATATTTGAAAATATTGAATACCTACACATATATTAAATAAGGAACTTGCACAAAGTTGCATAAGTTATATAACAAATAACAAATTAACAACCATAATATCCCAGGTCTGAATAGAATTTGAAAACACGAGTTGATTCAGGGTGAAGGCCAGTCTTATTTCCGATCTGAGCCAAAGAGTTGTTTGTACTCTAAGAGATACCTTTCAATGAAATGTATGAATTTTTAATGTTACTTATTTTGGTCCCTCCAATCAAATTTTAAATTCGACTCATCAGTCCAAAAGAAATTCTATCAAGTAGATAATCCAAAACTATTTCACTTCTACGCTTTCTCTTCGACAGTTTGCACCTAACATTCTTGTTGATTCAAGGAACAACGATTTCCACTCATCCTGATGAACCATCTGGGAGAACAGTAGAGTGCTTTCAGGTCCCACATCTGACTCCCGAGGAAACTTTCTCGTAAACGAATGTGAGTATCCAGCCCCAGATGTATTTACTATGAAACTGGAAACGCATTCTTTTCAGAAATGTTCATCAATAAAATATAAATATCTAGCATCAAACAACAACCACTAATACACATAGGAAAGCATACGTACTGGTAACATTGGTGGTGTACAGGGTGATCAGCTAACACAGGTGCAAATGATTAATGTGAATTGTGCTTGATGGATCGAAACAATGAACGAAATTATTATTGCTAGTCTGTGTGTATGGTGTTTAAAAAATCATGTTCTGTGAAGAATTGATCGTACGTGATGCAAATGTAGAGATGATTGAAAATACAAATTTCTTTCATTTTGAGAAACAAATTATGTTGAACATGCATGTCTGCAGGTGGTCATTCCCAGCTAAATGAAGGATAATATTCTGTTTGATTACAAGGTGCGCACTTGCAATTGAGTCTTATTGAAAGAACGTTGCACAAATATCTGTCAGATGTAGTTCAATGTCCGTCGTGGTATTAGCCAGAAAGTAGTTGTTTACTGACGGATGTTTGCTTCATTTTTCTAGGTGTAGAGAGAAAGGGTACTTCGACTTTGTCGATTATTTTCGTTTTATTATCGTGCTACACTCCAGCACATATTTTCGAACTCTTGTAGTATTATATTCTCAGCTATCTACCAAAAAAAATCGAACCTTTCCCTCGAGACTTCAACCTGAATGGAATACTAACTGAAACACTTTTCATGTTTTTTTTGGACTCCTGTAATTTGTCTTCACAGTAGCTTAAATGTTACAATAATTAGTAGTAATCGTCAAGACAACTGTATCAAGTCCAGTAGTTGCGATAGAAAGCCAAAGAAGAGTAGGAGCATTTAAAGATTTGATAGGAGAATGACAAACTCAGAAGAATGTTTTAAAAAGACATTCTTAACCGTGCTTGGGATCGCACGTTGAAAGGTAGAACCCCTGTCTCATTCATATCTAGCACAAGTTGGCTGAAAACCGAGAGTTGCTAGATAACAAGAAAAGAATCGTAATAATATGTTGGAGTTTAAATTATTTCTTCATACTCGGATTCACATGGAAAAAAAACTTACGATATTCAAACGACACAAATAGTGTATACTATAGATAGCCGCTTTCCACTAGCTACATGTAGTAGCACTCACCAGTTATCCCGAGTAGATATTGTGCTTGAAGCACTTGAACTACCATATTGTTATGTATTTTATATGTATTTTCCAATATACCAATTCAATACCTTCCTTCATCATGTTACTTATATTACTTGTATTACTTGTCACAATATCTATTTAATTCTTAAGAACAGATTCAAAGTTTTTTAAACGAAGTTGTTTCAGAAAATATGCATTGTCCCATACGTCAACATTCGTAACATTTTTCCAATACGTAAATAAATAAATCACACGTTTTGTTTTTCGTTACATCACTAACATCTCCAACCCATTAAATTCAATCGATTCACTGCAATGGACAGCTCATTGGAATTTGCAAATTGAAACTCTACCACGATAAAAAATATTCTCAATATTCTCAAATGAAATCTATTAAGGCTGTCATATCCAGTGCAACCAGTTTCTCCATTACAACATTCAAAACCGATATTGAATGGAACTTCGCTTGTCTATAAAGAGAACAAGAGGGCTGGGGCAGATATTTGGCTTCTGCTTTTGTAAGCTTGTGATTGAACTAAGTAATTATATTTTATTCTTGATTTTTTGTAGTGGATGTAGGTCTCAGGAAGTTCATAACTGAGAACTATAATTTAAAAAGTGCAAAGTATTTCAAATTCGTTAAGATATGTTCTGGATAATTGATAAAATAGGTTTATTATCAAGTGCCTTGTATCAATTTTTGCTGGCTATGAAAACATGTTCGTTTGTTGTTTGTGATTCTGCGAAACGATTTTATTCTTCGACATAGTTGAATGGTTAAATTCCCCAACTTCCACAGTCTCTAATCAATGAGAAAGTGCAAGGGCTTTAATCAATTTGCCACGATAACATAATTTTTATCAAGACTGTATGTTATCTTTAAGAAATGATTCAATTTTGTCAATAACTCATCTTACAATACCGGTCACAAACAGCATCAAATATCTTGGAGTGTACATAGACTCAAATATGAAATGGATCACAGACATCAATAAACTTGCCCAGAAACTGAGATGCCTGATTGCAAGGTTTAAATATGTCAAAAAATTTCTTGAAATAAGACATTTGAACCATTTATACTTTGCTCTAGTAGAATCTCAGTTGAGGTATGGCATTATTGCTTGGGGTGGGGCTTACAACAGTAATTTGAATAGCCTTAATATACTACAGAAATGGATTCTGAGAATTATATATTCAAAGGACCGGCTATACCCAAGTGATGCCATATTTCGACTGGCACACGTCCTGGATGTTAGACAGCTGTTTGTGAACATT
This sequence comes from Chrysolina americana, assembly GCA_958502065.1. Classification (NCBI taxonomy): domain Eukaryota; kingdom Metazoa; phylum Arthropoda; class Insecta; order Coleoptera; family Chrysomelidae; genus Chrysolina; species Chrysolina americana. The sequence goes on along the minus strand of OY293413.1, from coordinate 93,198,627 downwards.
CTAATCATCAAACAAAAGAATTCAAACTTAAAATCCTATGCACACCACGTTTATGGAACAAGACAACGAAATGTCCTCCTTGTAATTCCATTTGTTACGAAAGCAATCTTACAACGATCGTCATATTTTCTCAAGCCCAAAGTTTTCAATGCAGTACCACTTGACATCAAAAAAATAAACTCACAAGGTTTATTTAAGAAAAAAAATTAAAAACTTGATCTTGAGCAAACCAAGAACCTTCATATTATCGACTGAAAATATTGAAATGTAAAATATGTGTATACCCTAAATTTTATATCACCAAACACGGTTTATATTGAAATTGCTTCCAATGTTTGTTTATTTCTTTCTTCTTCTTCTTCTTTCGTCTTCTTCCTTTCGCGACAAGCATATGCTTCTGTGTACGACCCCTTTATTCATCATCAATAATATCAGTATACTTATGTAACCGAATGTAAAAATATTTATATATGAATAAATTATTATCATTATTATTATTCTGAAGTCGCCTGATGATGACTTCCGATGAAATATTTTAGAGCTCAAGTTTCAGGAACTGCTCAATCGCAGAAAAACATCCATCTGGTTTTTCAGGTTATACTTAAGAACTGTAAAAAAAATTGTTTTCGGGACATACTAGACACGTCTTCCATGAGAGTACTACCATCATTCTTTCGAATATGGCTGAAGCATTGCAGAACTTTAATGGCATAATTGTGAACTACTGTAATTCTGAGCCGATGGTGAAAACTGTCTTTCCTCGATATTCTGGAGCCAGTTCTACTTGCCAATATCCACTTTCCGAGTCAACTCGCAATCGTGATTTGAATCACCTCATTTCTTAACCAGCACGATAGGAGAATACCAAAAACTGTTGGATGGTTTGGAAACCAATTTTTCTCTCATATCGCTGTCTATTTTGTCAGATTCTTTCTTGGCAAGATGAAGTCTTTCAGCTGATATTGTTTTTTTATACAGAAAAATAGTGATTCTCATTTTGATTTCATTGAGGTATAATTTGTTATGATTTGCACTTCTGAAACCACAGATATTAAAAAAAAACATCTTCATCTGAGATGGTCATGACTCCATCAAACATTTTTGTTTAATAAACACTAGTTGTCAGAACTCATTAAACATCATAAGTTTGCACAAATACTTCAATCGAAATGTTGCGTTTCAAAAACCAAGAATGAAATATGGAAGCAGAATGGAACAAAATATTAGACGTAACTTATTAGCCGAGGTAAAATAATTGTTTATTCCATATTCGAAGAAGTATAATCATTTTTGGTACTTTTTAAGATAAATGCAGATCCTTCCAACTCAACACATCAAGTCTCGGCAGAAATGGATGTGCCACAGACGAGCGTTTGGAGGGAATTCAAAAAAAGTGGTTTGAAATGTTATCACAAAAATTACATCGAGGTGATCCTGAGAGAAGGATGGAATTTTGTAGCTGGCTCTCGAATAGGGAAGACCCTACAAACTTCTTGAAAAACATTATTTGGACCGACGAAAGTACTTTTTCGAACTGTGGTGTTTTTAATAGAAATAATGAGCACATTTGGAGTGAAAATAATCCACGACACTTCAGAAAAGTCAGACCACAAGTTCGGATTCGTTTGAATGTGTGGGCTGGAATTTATGACGACCCAATACTTGGACCACATTTCTTCTCTAATACTTTGAACGGAGAAACCTATCTTCGGTTCTTAAAAATCGATTTTGAAGAATATATGGATACGTTTCCCCTTGTTAATTATAACAGCTGCTGATTTCAGCATGACGGGGCTCCTCCACACAATAAAAGAGCAGTTTGCGAATATTTACACCAAAGATTTCCTAATAGGTGGTTAGGAAATTCTGGACCAGTGAGGTGGCCGACAAGGTCACCTGACCTTACAGTTTTGGATACTTTCTTGTGGGGCACTTTGAAGAACAGAATCTATGAAGAGCAAGACTATTACTGAGTAGATGAACTTAGAGACAATATCATCACGCAATTCAGGACTATTAGAGGAAGGGATATTGTTAGGGCTGTTCTTAATTAGAGACGACGAGCTCGGTTATGTATTCAAGAGGAAGGCCATCTTTTCGAACACTTGTTGTAATACTTTTTGTGCATTTTTTACAAGCTCATGATTTCATTCTTGTTTTTTTAAACGCACCGTACTCAGCCAAGTATTTGCCCAAAATTCCGAATAATGTTCTATCCGGCTGTTGTCTTTCCGGATATAATTAAAAATTTGTTGTTTTCGTACTATTCCTATCAAATTTTTAATAAAGTTTCAACATATCTCGTTTTTCTTCATTTGAGAATGAGGACATTTCGACTGAAGTATTTGTGCAAATTTATGATGTTTAATGAGTTCTGACAACTAGTGTTTATTAAACAAAATTTTTCATTCCATCTCAGATGAAGTTGTTTTTTTTTAATATCTGTGGTTTGAGAAGTGCAAATCATAACAAATTATACATCAATGAAATCAGAATGAGAATCACTATTTTTCTGTATAAAAAAAAAACAATATGGCGCCCATAACAGAAAAAAAAGTTATAGTAAATGTGAACATGAAAACATGTAGCTGAAAAAAAGTATCAATGAAAATGTACTTTTGGTTTTGAGCTATGTTGTCAAATAAAAAAATAAAAACGAAAATTCCGATTTTCAGTTTTTTCCCGATATTTCCGGAAATACTCGGAATTTTCCAAGTTTCAAAAAAAACAGTATTTTGTTAAGCACCAGAATACGCAACTTTGCCCCAATTTAAGTTTCGACGTATCTCCTGTAATTTAGAAGATCCCAATGGTGGGGGTCGAATTTGAATTGCTCTGTATACACAAATTGGTCTATAAAAAACACCATTCTGTATGCATCTCTCTTTTCATCAGCTTGAACGTTCAATTATTTAATGTTCGCTGCTCATATGGTTTGGCTCCCGATGGTTCGGGAGTCTTTAGAAAATCCGGGAATATTCTTTGGTTCTATTCTCCTCATTTCGAAAAACCTCATTTCTGGATTGGTTCTACAAAGAAAGCTACACGAAAAGTGGGAATCTCTGCCTAAGAACAGATATAACTGACAGAATCAAACTTCTGTAGTAGCCGATACTGGTCCATTACCTTTCGTTTTTGTTTGAGACAAGATTTAGCCGATAGAATTGAACTATTTGGGTCAACGACGTTGATTGCGGTTATTCGATTTCCCGGTCTTTTGGCTTTATCACATCAAGCAATCTCGTCGGAAAGAACATTGATGAATCGTTTGCTTTGAAGTGAATGAACAGTTTTTTATCTCCAATATTCCTTGTGCTAAAAGAAACATAGTAAGGGATGAAGGTTGACTTTGAAATTGAACGTGAAATGTATCAGTAGAGTAAGGAAAGTCGATAATTTGAAATATTTAGCATTTATTTACTGTTCACGTTAGGAAAGGAAAAATAATAATAAAAAGGCACTTCAATTACTTGATGAACTGACTTAAAAATAACAGGTAAAGTTCAACTGAGAAATTTTCTGTATAGAAAATGAATTGCGTGGCTGCATTTTGAACGTGAACACAAAAATGAAATGAGTGTGAAGGAGATTTGAAACAGTGAATTTACGCGGACGTTATTCGATCAACAAAAGAAAGTCATTACTTGCCGTGGCATGTTCCTTTGTAAGGACCATTCAACAATGCAAGCAGGCGAAAATAACCGTGTCGCCAACTGCCATACAGGCATATCCACGCGAAGTATCCATTAGAACGGAAACTACCGATCTGAATAATTTAAAAATTCACTCACATGCGAATATTTCGAAGTTTCTGTTCTTTTTGTTTGAGTTGCCATATTGAACTTCGATAGAAAGAGGAACCACTTTGTCACGAGTTTTAACTTTACGATGAATATTGATAAAGTAATCAACCTACCTAATTTTTAATGTGTGATGAGTTGACTCATGCTGTTCATCATCACACAGCAACAAAATACGAAAAAAAATTCAATGGAAATACATTTCTGGCAAAGGTATATAGACACATTTAAACAAAGGTTTTCCCCCTATAACATTTTTCTGTACTTTTTGGTAATAATTGTACGTTTCTCTTTGACAATATGGTATAATTACAAGAAAAAAGTCAGAGTCAGAGCGTGGTTAACGATTTTGAATTCGAATAGACCAGGAGTGTCATAAAGAGCGAAACTTTGAGAGGTATTGAAAAATACCTCTCCGAAAATTATGATTGAGGTGTCATTCGATTCGGAATGACATCCAGATGATTTTTGAAAAAAATGAAGTTCCGCATGAAAAAATTGTAAAAGTTATTAACAATTAACTAAAAAAAAAAGATGGCTTTAGTATTTTGTAAATATCTCAAAAACTAATTAAAATTTTTTAAATCTAAAAAAAGATTCAAAAAGAGGAGGAAATTTCCTAAAAAAAAGCTCAATTCCCGGAATTGTAGCATCAATATTTATAATTTTCCCAGAGGGATGAAAATACGGCCGAAAACGGGTACTCTGGCTCGGGTAAGCCACACCCACTTTGGACACTTTAACAATAAAAATTATTTTAAAATACTAAATATGAAAATAAAAAATTGGAAAAATTCAGGCACTAACTGAATAGATTAATGAACAATAATCCGCTTGAAAAAAATTTTTATCACAATTTTTCAATTAGTTAATCAATAGTTAATTAATAATTTTTTTCTGCTTGAACATGAACATTGCAAGTGTGATAATTGTTAAACTATAAATTTAAGATATTTTTCCTCTTTTGGAGCAATTCTTGAAAGGCTTCAGAATAGAACCCCGTTGGAAAAATTAAAAAGTTTTTATTTTTCAGTTTTTTATTAACAATTTTCGTTGTTGCAAAATTAAATACTTAAATTAATCATTGAAAAAAAATTTTTTTTTAAATATTATCAATAATCCGTTTTTATGTTATCAGGAACTACATAGAAATAATTTTTTTAAATTTTCATCTCTAATTGTTTAAAAAATTGTTATAAACAAATGCGTTGTTTATAAGATAATTGAAATTTTTTTTATGGAATTTCAATCTTTGATACAAATAATGATTTTTAAAAGAAAAATTGTTCCTTAAAAAAATTTTTTTATTGCTTGAAAACACATTTGTTAATTAACAATTATTTCCTCCCGCTTCTAATTAATATTAAGGAACCATTTTTTTTTTTTAAATCATTATTTGTCTTTCTTTCTGATATAAAAAAAAAATTCCATTTTATTTAATTTTTCATTGTTTATGCAATAAACAATTTGTTATAAACAAATAAATTTTTACCTTATATTTTTTTTTCTATTCTAATTTCTGTCACAAAAACAGACATGATTTTTTTTCTTTTTTAAATTTTTTTTAATTATTTTTTATTTAATTTTTAAATATAAGTTCTCTCTAACTTTTAAAAAAGAAAAAAAATCATGTCTGTTTTTGTGACAGAAATTAGAATAGAAAAAAAATATAAGGTAAAAATTTATTTGTTTATAACAAATTGTTTATTGCATAAACAATGAAAAATTAAATAAAATGGAATATTTTTTTTTTTATATCAGAAAGAAAGACAAATAATGATTTAAAAAAAAAATGGTTCCTTAATATTAATTAGAAGCGGGAGAAAATAATTGTTAATTAACAAATGCGTTTTCAAGCAATAAAAAAATTTTTTTAAGGAACAATTTTTCTTTTAAAAATCATTATTTGTATCAAAGATTGAAATTCCATAAAAAAAATTTCAATTATCTTATAAACAACGCATTTGTTTATAACAATTTTTTAAACAATTAGAGATAAAAATTTAAAAAAATTATTTCTATGTAGTTCCTGATAACATAAAAACGGATTATTGATAATATTTAAAAAAAAATTTTTTTTTCAATGATTAATTTAAGTATTTAATTTTGCAACAACGAAAATTGTTAATAAAAAACTGAAAAATAAAAACTTTTTAATTTTTCCAACGGGGTTCTATTCTGAAGCCTTTCAAGAATTGCTCCAAGAGAGGAAAAAAATCTTAAATTTATAGTTTAACAATTATCACACTTGCAATGTTCATGTTCAAGCAGAAAAAAATTATTAATTAACTATTGATTAACTAATTGAAAAATTGTGATAAAAATTTTTTTCAAGCGGATTATTGTTCATTAATCTATTCAGTTAGTGCCTGAATTTTTCCAATTTTTTATTTTCATATTTAGTATTTTAAAATAATTTTTATTGTTAAAGTGTCCAAAGTGGGTGTGGCTTGCCCGAGCCAGAGTACCCGTTTTCGGCCGTATTTTCATCCCTCTGGGAAAATTATAAATATTGATGCTACAATTCCGGGAATTGAGCCTTTTTTTAGGAAATTTCCTCCTCTTTTTGAATCTTTTTTTAGATTTAAAAAATTTTAATTAGTTTTTGAGATATTTACAAAATACTAAAGCCATTTTTTTTTTTAGTTAATTGTTAATAACTTTTACAATTTTTTCATGCGGAACTTCATTTTTTTCAAAAATCATCTGGATGTCATTCCGAATCGAATGACACCTCAATCATAATTTTCGGAGACTGCTGAAAAAAGTTGGTCTAAATGGCACTTGTTGACTAGACTAGATACATTCACAAACTACCCAGAGTTTTTAACGCAAAATTTCTCTCAATAATAGCCAATCTACCTAGAAATTTCAGGTAACAAATAAATTTCAATCGAGCCGCCTGGAAATGAGATTACGATGCCGACGATTCAGTGTAGAGATTTTTCATATGCTCGATTAATTTTAATTGCTTACATGTAAATATTCTCTTCGCCAAAGTAAAGTACCGTCCTTGTTTTCAATTTTAAATTTGCTATTCCGCTTTCCCTGGTAAAACTCTATTCCTAATTGAATCCATTATTCATTTACGCTTATTTGTGGCAGGTCGTTATTTTCTGTAATTTAAATAATGAGGAAAATTCTCGCAAGCATCTCTAGGTTCCATTGGATTACTTCCCCTGTACTTTTTAGGGGAATTCAAAATTCCACATTTTTCCTATGTTCCTATGATATCGATTACACAGGTGTGAATGAATCGAGTTGAAATTTTCATGGTCCTAAGAGTTTTTCAAAACATTTCCACCCGCTAGTTTTTAGGTTTCTCATCTACACCAAGTTGCTCGCCTCCATCAATATATACAGAGTGTCAATTTGAAAACTTTCCATCCTTAATTAATATCGAAAAATCGAGGAATCGAAAAAACAGGTTAGTTTCATTTTCAAGGGGGACACTTTCAAGGAATATTTGTAGCCCTCCTGGTTCAACCCCCTAGAAAGGGTAGATGTTACCCTTAGAATCTTGAATGGGAAGGGAGGTCAAGTGGCACATAATTTTGGTTGTACTTCAATTCTTTTTCCAATGATACCCTGACTTTTTATTTTTTGATGAGCAGTTTCCAAAATATAGCGTTCTAAACTTACACATGTAATTAGAATTTGCCAATTCTCAGATGTATTAATGTATTGACTACTTTTAATAAAAATGGTTAGAAGAGTAGGTGGCACACTTCCAACCCTTGAATGAGAAGAAATAATTACACGTAAGATGTTTCAATTGTTGGTTATTTTCCTGTAACAATAATATACGCTTATCTCATAAACTGTTTGAAATATATAAACAGTGATAAAGTCTGTTTTTCAACCCCCCCTCTAACATTATGGAAAACTTCACTAGGAATTGACTGGCATGCTGCTGTATTCGTCTTTTAAGTTCTTCAATATCAGAAAGTTGTGTTTCATAAACAACGGATTTAAGATACTCCGAAAGAGAGAAGTCTGAGGGAGTTAAATCCGGTGATACCGCAGGCCATTCAACTGCTCCCCTTCAGCCAATCCATCTATCCGGAAATCTCTTGTTTAACCACTGTCGGATGGGAAGAAAATAATGAGGTGGAGCACCATCCTGCTGGAAATATAACAGTTCATTAACTTCTACATCAATTTGAGTTTCTAGCTCGTGAGTTATAAGAGGATCAATAGTATCTTCACGCATTTCAGGGTATAGATTGCCAGTCAAGTTTCTTCCAGAAGTAATGGCATTTCCAAGAATACTAGCCCAAACATTAACTCTTCGTGGGTGTTGTGTATGTCATTCCCGAAAAGTATGTGGGTTTGCCTGCACTGAAATAGCGACAATTTAAAAAAAAATGAACACTCATCTCTGAAACAGATGTTTAACAGAAGATAAGAGATGGTACTGACTCGATGAGACATGGCTTCACAAAACTCTATTCTTCTATCATAATCATCCTCGTGGAGCTCTTGAAGAATCTGAATTTCATATGAATGAAATTTATGTATTTTCAATGCTTTTCTTACAGTCTAGCGTGACATTATCGCCTATTCTGATACTGACGGTAAGGAGCTCGTGGGCTCTGCAGCTCAATTTGAGCTTCTTCATTTAGTACTCTGGGGTTATTTCTTTTTTCATTTGTCACTGAACCAATAAACTTATTCACAAAATCAAGCACATACCGGTGACTTACATTACAATTTGGAGGTCTTTCGTTAAAAGATATGCCGCTCTTCGTGCGCACTTTCCAACTTCTCCATAAATTACAATAATTTCAATTCTTTCTTGAAGAATGTAAACCATTTCTGCATTTTTATGCACTTATTGAACTAATCACAAAACAGCCCAACAGATACTACCACATCGTTCAAATTTGTTAAACAATATTTTGCCTGAAAATAGAAACTCTTTACAGCAGAAGTAGCAAAAAAGGAAGGCTCTCTGTAAAATTTCTGCGATGACAATTAAGAAATCACCATTTAATAAACACAACTTCACTACCAACTACGTTTTATCATTAGACTACTTTCTGATGTCAATTTTTTTGAGCTAATGGCTAATGGTACCCCTGATAAAGGGTTGGAATGGTAATATTCTAATTAGTTCTGGTCGAACCATGCATCTCATTATAGGCAAGTTGAAACAATTACTTCTGTTAGTTTAAAACGCCATTTTTCGGAAAATGCTAGTCAAAAAGTAATAATTCAGGGTACCAATGGAAAAAGAATTGAACGCCAATCAAAATTGACCCCATTTCAAATTTCAAGGGTATAACCACGAGGTCTACAAATATTCCTTGAAAATGTCCCTCTTGAAAATGAAATTGACCTGTTTTTTTAATTCCTTATATTGTTTATTGGAAGATATCTCCCTTCCAAGGGTGGGAAGTTTTCAAATTGACACTCTGTATAGTATATACTCATAATCGTAGATTTCATTTCACACGCTACTATAGAATAGTCAGTTTTATACGTCAGTGTAATAGGTTGATAAGAAATTGTTATCAGCTTTTGGTGTGATAGTGTGTGCATGTTAAGCATTGTGAAGGGAATGGTGAACAACAAAAAGTGGTCTAACAGTGCATGATAAATGACGACACTTCATTACCTCATAGACATTATTGTCGAAACTGCTTGGAACATTTGGTTTTTTCTGTAGTCGAAAATACAAACAAACATTTATTACGTATCAAAAAATGCTTCCAAACTCCAAGCAGAAATATACCCTTTTTCAGAAAAAAAGTTACGACTTGACAGTTGAAGACTTCATGAAAGAAAAAGAAAAAGAAATATTTCTGCTTTGTAAGATTGATGTTAGTTGATTGAGGAAGATATAAAAATGATCTAACAGGCTTCAAATATGAAAAAAGTAAACAAAACGCTTTAAGAATGGACATGGCTTACCTTTCAGGTTCAGGTGGTGGAGTTTTCAGGCTTTTGAAAGCCTTCAACCACTTATTCTTCATGCTTCCCGAAGACGCAGAAGACATTTTTCGTTCGCGACCGACCGTTTCTCCGTCCATTTTATACGAAAATAATTCTTTCTGTAACAAAAAAAACTTTGTGAAAAATATTTGCAACAAGCGAGCCAAATTAAATTATGTTTCGAACAACAAATATCTTTTTTGTCTTTCACAATGATTTAGGAAATAGGGAAAACATGATTTTCCTGGCTAGTACCTAGACAGACATTGTTCTGACTTGTTTGTTCCTGTAAGTAAAAATAATATTCAATTTATTTGCAATAATATATAAAGTACACAGTATAAAATCAGTTATATGTTTTATGAAATTATAAACCAGAAAGAAGCCTTACGAAGTTTCACTTGTTGTAAGGACTGAATTAAAAAAAAATTAAGTTATTTACATAACAATAATATATGAAAATGATAAAACAAATATGGACAGTTTTTGATTTCTATTTTGTTAACAAAAATTGTGGAAAATCTTTCTATATTTATTATCAATTTTTTTCGTTTTGTCTTAAGGAAAAATTGATTTAATTTCCTTTATTTCATTTGTTAATGAGTGATTCAACTTTGGAATGATATGAGTAAAAAATTTTTGACCTATTGTTTTATGAACTTGAATTTTAAAGTAGTTGTATTTTTGTTTCGTGTGTCATAAGTGTGTGAGTTGAAATGAATACCTTCTTTCTCTCCTATGAGTACGTATAATTTTTATTGAATATTATTTTAAAAAACCATTTTTGAAGAGTTTCTGAATTTTTCAAAAAGTTTTCATCAATGCATCCCAAAATTCAATAATTTATTTTTATTCAACAACCTGAATTTCGACAAGAGATATTTCAATATTGTTATTACATAGTCTTTGTGAATCACATCTTAAATGTCTGTCAATCATTATATCCAAATATTTCGTACGGTCAGTTTAATGAATTTCAATCTGAAGAGGTCCTAAAATGTTAAGTTTTTTCAAAATTGAATGCTAATAGATTATCATCAAACCAACTTTTAATTATTTTGATGCCTTCTCAACTATTTCTTGAAGTTCATTCCAAATGGAATCCTTATATACAGGGTGTTTCCTAACTACGGTTCCTTACTGAAAGGTGATTCATTAGATCAATTTTAGAAAAAAAAATTCCATGAACATATGTCAGTGGCGTACTTTTTTTATAACTATATTGTTGGCTGTGGTGCCCACTGAGACGCCACTGGCTCTAATAATTTCAATCTAGTTGGAGCTAAATGAGCGTCTCATCAGCTCGAATAAATGGACCATATTTCAACCAAATCGGTACTATGATATTCATGATATTCAATTACCAGTTTTTTTTTTATTTCAACGCTCTGTATCTCCAAAAAGAAGCAACTCCGGATGTGTGTTCATAAAAAAATTTCTTTTTAAACTGACCTAAAGAATCACCTGGTTCAGTAAGGAACCCTAGTTAGGAAAGATCCTGTATTATAACGGTATCATCTGCAAAACACTGAATTCCACCATTACTTTCAAAAGTGGGCCTAAAACTGTACTCTGAGGTTCACCATATTCAGATAGTTCTGGATTGCACACTTTTTCATTAATGTCTACATAGTGAATTATATGAAAGAAATAGCTTTGTAGTACTTTGTATGATATTCCGCGAAACCCTAATTTCCCAAATTTATTCAATATTAATCATGGCTGTATCAAATGCTTCTGTAACAATAAAAATTAAACAAATTGTTGGAGTTTTTGTGTATAGTCTAGTGATTCACATAAATTATATGTAAAGTAACAAATAGCATCTTGAGTTGAAATATTTCTTTCAAAACCAAACTATTAATTTGATAAAGTGTTTTTTTTCAAAAAGTTTTCAATTCGAATTTTTAGTGTTTTATTAAATATCTTCGATAGGCTAGATTTTATTGAAATTGGTCTATACTTTTTACGCAGAATTTATTGTCATTTCCATGAATTGCTTTGATGATGCCTATTTTGAAATTTTTTGTGAAAATAATAATATTTTGAGGAAAATAGAACTTAACTGTTTTTGGTAAAAATGTATCTCATATAAAATATATTTTCAAATTATTATTACTACTTTTTTTTCAAATCGTGGGTCAGGAAAAAAAAGCATTTGAGGTAAATTTGAGTTATGTTCTTTTGGAGTAGTGCTGTAACCTTAAAAATTTTTGAAAACGTTAAATTTTGATATATTGCTACATAATATGAGCCACAGCTTTGCTAGGAAATGCAAATATGAAGAAAGGTGACGAGTAATTGAAAATGTTGAGGTTGAAATAGCCACTTACTAACACATTCGTATCGTTTTCCATTTTGTAGTCAACATTTATGGTGAAACACTCGGTATAAATTGGTAGCTTCATTAATCTAGAGAACAGAAGCTGACTATCTAAATATTCGATATTAATAAGCCAAAATTCATGCTATCGCCGTGTACATTTTTCATTGAATGGAACCATATTCAGACTTCAATGAGAAGATTGTATATAACGCAAAATTTACACAATAACGTTATGACGCTTGATGCAACAATACAATGGTGCGTTATGCCAATCAACATGATGAAATTTGATATAAACGATAATGGAATATTGATCAATAGAATATTATAGTGTTTCAACAAGTCATAATATGTTTTTTTTCATAGTTAATGAGTATGATAGTGAACGTACCAATTCTCTACATTAAATTGTAGAAAGTGTTCCGTGCAAAGTATTCCATGTCTATTTGAATTGTTGACGAAAAGTTGCAAAAAGTCGGCGAAAAGTAGGCGAACAGTCGGCAAAAAGTCGTCAAAAATTCAGCGGAAGTTCAACGAAAGTTCGGCAAACATTTCTCAAACACGTTTCCATATTCCTGGAAATGGAAACACTAGCGTAGCCGCACCATTTCGGTTTTCCCCGTATATTTTGTAAATAGTAACATTTTTGACTTGGAAATATCGTTTCGTCGATAACTGAACTGTGCAAATGATCACTGACTAAATCAACTTTGTCACATTCACTGTTTGAGATATTATATTTTGAAACACCCTGTACGTATTTCTTCAAGATTCTTATGGCCACATTTACGCCTCATACTTATTTCGTTAACTGAAACTGATATATAATTCTGAATGGCTGCAACCCTATTTTTTCCACGCAACTTTTTTTCTTCAAGTGTTCTTCAAAAGTTGAAAGCAATATTTGATTAGCTAAAGGCTATTATTATTATTTTTGGGATATTTCTGTACAAAATAACCACAATTGTTAATAATTTGAATTTTTAATTATGTTGCCGGCCTTGTATGAGTGTGAAAGTTTGCATTTTTTTGGTATTTTTGTCCCCATTTTTGATTTTCAGTGCTAAATTGATTGGCCTATCGCATGTAACTAAATTCGTAACTGCAAGAATTAAATCCATTTTGAACCTGCGAGCTAATCTGTTTATACTCGAAGAAGTCCAAAGAGTTAAAAAGTTTGTGTTCAGACACTCTATATTAACTTTTTTTTGGAAAATTAGTTTTTGGAATGAATTTTTTCTATCCATTCTACTTTTCAAGTTACATCACTACGTGATCATCATCATAATGAAAATAGGAACTTTCCAAATTAAAGCTGACCAAGCGTTTTAGACAAAAGATATTTCATACAACTGAATGGGTGTAGATAGCGTGATCAAATACCTATTCATCAAACTGGGTATGTGAGAAATTTCGATCAGAATATAGAAAAGGCTCGTGTGTGTGTGTTTGAGAGAGAATGGCTTTGGAGTTATCCTTATAAAAAGGGTTAACAACTGAAATTGATTTTCCTATTCAAACAATGAAAAGTATAGGGATAGATATGAATCCAATATAGACGTCGAATTACAGAAGTCAAGGATGTGATATGAAGGCATTGGAACTCATTCTACCTCTATTTTTGATGTGGTTGGATTCGAATATGTTTCTGGCACTTCCATAAAATACAAATTCACACTATGAAGTGAATATACAACTGACTTAGGATTGCACTATTCATTAATAAGGATAAAAACAATTTTTCAACTCTGGTTTGTCGGGGGGCGAACTGTAGATACCCATGAAAAATTAATATAGTTAAAAAAAACTGAAAAACACGCTTTTATAACACATTGAACTAAAAAGATTAGAATAATTGTTTACATAGGCAGAAAATAATAATAAATGAGAAATATTAGCATCACTGAAAAACGCGTGGGGCGCTTTGTTTCATATTTTCGTATATCGAGCACCCCACGCTCACCAATACTATGTGATTGGATGAGAACTATGACGACCTCTCTACAGGGGGAAAGTGTCAGCTTCAAACCAGACAGAGGCTGCCATCAGGGGGGGTTCTCTCCCCTCTGCTATGGTCACAGCTGGTGGATGATCTGCTGGCCATTCTCTCGCTACAGGAGGTCGATCTGCAAGCATATGCTGACGATCTGGTCTTAGTAATACACGATAAATCAGAAGAGACGATCTCCTACGCCCTTCAGGATATTTTGGACACCATATATAAATGGTGCGAGAGGGAGGAAATGTCCATTAACCCTCACAAAATGGCCATAGTAGCGTTCACCAGAAAAAGGAACCTGGAACATTCAATACCTCCTTCCATCAATGGTGTAACAATTCCTTTCGCGAGTGAAGCAAAATATCTGGGAATAACCCTAGATAAAAAGTTAACTTGGAACTCGCATCTGGAAAAGACTATCCGAAAGGCTAGCCGCAGAATATGTGGCAAAACATGGGGCATGTTACCAAAACAAGTGTACTGGCTGTACGTGACCGTCATACGACCAATAATCACATATGGCTCTGTAGTCTGGTGGAACAAGAGCCAACAAAAAATGGCCTAGTCATAACTGAATGGACTACAAAGACAAGCGTGTCTGATGATTACTGGGGAAATTCACTGCACGCCAATGGCAGCTATGGAAGCCATTCTCGGATTACTTCCTTTTGACATATTTTTGGAGAGAGAGGCAAAATGGGCAACATACAGACTCCACCAAGCGGTCATTAATCTACCGCAGGCATTGGTCATGAGAAGCAGCAGCATGCTGGAGGGCATAGTAGCTCACAACATTCTAGGAATGCCATCAGACATCATGCCCTAAACTATAAACCTTCACACGCCCTACACTGTGGTATTCTCTGAAAGAGAAAGAGAATGAAACTGACCTATGTAGGGCAAATGAACGTTGGTTTACCGATGGTTCCAAAACTCTGGAAGGCGTCGGAGCCGCTATATACGGGATGAACCCAGTAGTGAAACGCTCATTCAGTATTGGCAAATAAACTACTGTATTCCAGGCAGAGGTATATGCCATTGAAATGTGTGCAAGGGAGCTGGAAAATCGACACCGACACCGAAAACAATAAAAATATTTTTTGCACTTCCGGGACTGAAGTGCCATCAGGCAATAAATATCACGTGAGGGATTAAAACATTCACTTTAGTCCCTTGTTGTATAATAAACTATTCAGATACTCAAGCAGCACTGAAAGCGCTTCAATCCAACTGCTTTAAATTCGGAACAGTATGGAACTGCAGAAAAACCTCGAGCCGACTGGCACAACCCAACAATGTTAACCTAGTCTGGATACCAGGTCACACAGGCCATGAAGGGAATGAAATAGCGGACGCCCTAACAAAAGAGGATGCCGAAATAACATTCACTGGGCCAGATCGGTAATCGGTATTGCACATAGCTCTGCCAAGAATGTTATAACATCCTGGGCAGACAATAAAATTGTAATTGTAAATTGTAATTGTGAATTGTAATTGTAAATTGTAAATTGTAAATTGTAAATTGTAAATTGTAAATTGTAAATTGTAAATTGTAAATTGTAAATTGTAAATTGTAAATTGTAAATTGTAAATTGTAAATTGTAAATTGTAAATTGTAAATTGTAAATTGTAATTGTAAATTGTAATTGTAAATTGTAATTGTAAATTGTAATTGTAAATTGTAATTGTAAATTGTAATTGTAAATTGTAATTGTAAATTGTAATTGTAAATTGTAATTGTAAATTGTAATTGTAAATTGTAATTTGTAATTGTAAATTGTAATTGTAAATTGTAATTGTAAATTGTAATTGTAAATTGTAATTGTAAATTGTAATTGTAAATTGTAATTGTAAATTGTAATTGTAAATTGTAATTGTAAATTGTAATTGTAAATTGTAATTGTAAATTGTAATTGTAAATTGTAATTGTAAATTGTAATTGTAATTGTAATTGTAAATTGTAATTGTAAATTGTAATTGTAAATTGTAATTGTAAATTGTAATTGTAATTGTAATTGTAAATTGTAATTGTAAATTGTAATTGTAAATTGTAATTGTAAATTGTAATTGTAATTGTAATTGTAAATTGTAATTGTAAATTGTAATTGTAAATTGTAATTGTAAATTGTAATTGTAAATTGTAATTGTAAATTGTAATTGTAATTGTAAATTGTAAATTGTAATTGTAAATTGTAATTGTAATTGTAATTGTAATTGTAATTGTAAATTGTAATTGTAAATTGTAATTGTAAATTGTAATTGTAATTGTAAATTGTAATTGTAATTGTAAATTGTAATTGTAAATTGTAATTGTTAATTGTAAATTGTAATTGTAAATTGTAATTGTAATTGTAAATTGTAATTGTAAATTGTAATTGTAAATTGTAATTGTAAATTGTAATTGTAAATTGTAATTGTAAATTGTAATTGTAAATTGTAATTGTAAATTGTAATTGTAAATTGTAATTGTAAATTGTAAATTGTAAATTGTAAATTGTAAATTGTAAATTGTAAATTGTAAATTGTAAATTGTAAATTGTAAATTGTAAATTGTAAATTGTAATTGTAAATTGTAATTGTAAATTGTAATTGTAATTGTAATTGTAATTGTAAATTGTAATTGTAAATTGTAATTGTAAATTGTAATTGTAAATTGTAATTGTAAATTGTAAATTGTAATTGTAAATTGTAATTGTAATTGTAAATTGTAAATTGTAAATTGTAATTGTAAATGTAAATTGTAATTGTAATTGTAAATTGTAATTGTAAATTGTAATTGTAAATTGTAATTGTAAATTGTAATTGTAAATTGTAATTGTAAATTGTAATTGTAAATTGTAAATTGTAATTGTAAATTGTAATTGTAAATTGTTATTGTAAATTGTAATTGTAAATTGTAATTGTAAATTGTAATTGTAAATTGTAATTGTAAATTGTAATTGTAAATTATAATTGTAAATTGTAATTGTAAATTGTAATTGTAAATTGTAAATTGTAAATTGTAAATTGTAAATTGTAAATTGTAAATTGTAAATTGTAAATTGTAAATTGTAATTGTAAATTGTAATTGTAAATTGTAATTGTAATTGTAAATTGTAATTGTAAATTGTAATTGTAAATTGTAATTGTAAATTGTAATTGTAAATTGTAATTGTAGATTGTAATTTGTAATTGTAAATTTATTCAGGTAAGTAAAAGTTTAATTCACAATGTAAATTTATCACTAGAACTAGAAAAAAACTATGAACTAAAAAAGCAAGAAATGCTTGTGTTGTAGTCATCAGCCTGAAGACTCGAGTATTGGCGTAGTCTAGCGGGCCTAGCCCATTTCAAAGCATTTATTGCTTGCACAGGAAAAAAAGTATATTTTTTTCATCACTTCAATTTATTATTAAATTTTTTTTAAGTAAAACTTCTTTAGGAGCGACTTGAGGGTAACTCAGATTTTTAGGGTATTGGGTAACGAGGGTGTTCTGAGCCTGAAAGGTCAATGAGAAATTGGTCCGAAATAGAAGACGTTTCTCCATATACCTGTAGAGGCAGTAAGTCGCCAGGTAAAACCAATATCCATATTAATACTTGACGATCACCTTCTTCGACCACTAGGTGTAGTCACACTTGTGATTGATTCAAATCACTCCCGTATAAAGAGGTTACGTTTATATTGCACAAGTAATAGGCTATAAATATCCTAGTATAGGTATATTAGGAGATGTTGAGCTAAAACCTCAAATTAAATTGGGCCCTTTTGATTTTTCAGATTCTAGGAGGTTTTGGGGTACCGAATAAGTCTAGCAACTCTTCATAAAAGTACGGGAAAGGATTTTCGAAATTTTGGGACTTGAAACTCAAAAATATTTTGAATCGCGAATAACTCGAAAACCATGAGGAATTAGAATAAAACTACCGTGACAAAAAATGTAAAGAACAAAATTCTTTACAAAAAAGTATCCTAGGTATTTTTTCCTAACCTCAAAATTTTCACCTTAAAACGGGTTTAAATACTCAATAATAGTTTGAATCGCGAATAACTCGAAAACTACGAGGAATTCGAAAAGTATAAAACACTTTTGATTCCCTCACTTTTTAAGTAAAAATTCACCCCCTACCCTTTAAATCATCAATCTTCAATACACTTGTTCACTATGGTTACAACCAAAACTTTATAAGGCCACATAAACATCATTTCAATACTAATACCTTCTTTTCTTAGTTTCGACATAATTCGTACCTCTTCTAGATTCTCTCCTCCACAATTTTTGCACTGGCCCCAGTGAAAAATCCAATTTTTTTATGTGAAAAACACCTTGAAGACTACAGAAAGCAGTACGCACTTGACAAATGTTTACTACACAAAACACGTCGTCTGCACCACAGAACTCATAATTATATCTTATGATATAATTATGAGTTCTGTGGTCTGCACACGTGCGTGGTTATCGGTGATAATGGCTGTGGTTGCCGAATTCTTCGCGGGAAATAGACGAAAAGAAAGCTTTCGTATTCTTAAACCAAGTAATTGAAAACAATGTAACGACCCGCAATCGATTCATTGTAACGTGTTTTCACAAATACAACTAGAAATTTTCGAAGAAACTTACTCTTGGATAATTAAGGAAATATTTACAGAAAAATGGGACATTTTGACCTTTCTATGCATTTTCAAAATCTTCATAATGGGGATACATCATACTAAGAATGTTTCAAAATGAATACCCTCGTCTTTGGATAAGAGAAACTATTAAAAAGTCTGTGAATATCGAAATAATAATCAATCGAGAACGAAGATCGTGTTCATGATCGCGTTTTTTGAACATCAGTTCATTTGAAACCAAGAAGTAACTCATGTATGTTATATACATGATAATATTGATAATAATACGAACGACAAATCTCTCGTTGGATTTGCTTGTTTAAATTGCGAGTGATGGAATATATTCATTGAAACTTCAAGTGCTTGTGTGGCCAATATAGCTCTTCATCTCGCAAGATTTTCGAAAATTTCCCAAGTCGAAAATTATGCTACCTTACCGGAGTACAAAATAGAGAACTCACCCATCATTATGCATTTTGATTCTTTGAAAACGGAGTAGTTTTCAACGAGTTAGAGCAATTTTAATTTGCGCTTGGGTTGTAAATTTGCTTGAATACGCACTGGCGGGAATTCGCGAGCGGGTGCTCCGGCTTTCGGCTTTGAGAGAGAATTACTCAGAAATAATGGTTCCAACGAAAAAATGACTAGAAACCTTTTTTGTAGAAAATTTTGTGCTTTACATTTTTTGAAGTAATTATTTTCGAATTCCTCATGGTTTTCGAGATATTCACGATTCAAAATATCTTTGAGTTTCAAGTCCCATAATTTCGAAAATCCGTGCCCGTACTTTTATGAAGAGTTGCTAGACTTATTCGGTACCCCAAAACTTCCCACAATCTAGAAAATCAAAAGGGCCCAATTTTTTTTTGGGTCTTATCCTATTTAGCCTGTACTATCCGGTTAAATCGAAATTGATTGACGTGTTTTGGCATATCGGTTATACACACTGTGAAGTGAGGTATCAGCATTTACCAACTAATTCTGATGTATCTTAATTGAGATGTCTAACTCAGAAGATGAATAACTTCCGCTAAATTCCATCAAAGTCTCACCTACAAACTTCAAGATGAATAATTATTTCTTCGAAGTTTGGTATCGTATTGGTATTCGGAGAGGATAAATTGAATGAAGTTGGAGAACGATAATTTACATGTTTCAGAGTGATAAATCGACATTGTAGTTCAATTAAATTGAAAGTTGAATTTTAGCATCTCAAACTGTTGAGATATTGAATGCCTGGAGTTTTTTCCACCAGCTATATAATTCACGTGTAGCTATCATATAATTACCATGTAGTTTTCAACATAATGAATAGTGTTTCAGAAATATTTATGATCATCTCTGAATGCTCAGATGAGAAACGAAGCGATTAAGTAGTAAATATTGGATGAAGGCTGTTTCCAGGTAATTACAGGTTGGGCCAAGGAGATAGATTTACGATAATTGGTAACGGGGGTAGTGATAATTAGATTCAAGCAGTTTCCAAGGAATTTTTGGGAGGACTTCTATTGCGCACCGATGACTCTGAAAAGTGAATACGCCACCAAAAATCGTAGTAGGCATGGAGAACAATTCAAAGAGGGGAAAATCAACAAAATTTTAATGTCAATAGTCGTTTCCTTGTTGTCATAAAGCTCAAGTACTATTTTTGGATTATTGGACTAATTGAAGATTTTTTTGTACTGTTCAAGTTTATGTGATATTGAGTGTTTATTGAACTTTGCTGAACAATATGGCTTTCGCAAATAGAGTGAGTTGTTATGTTAGTGACCGAAATGTTATGCCTAGACTCTCAATGCGTTTGAATAGAGGAGATGATATTGATGTTTTGCAAATTGCGACATATCGAAGAAATGCTGCGGGAAATCCACCTATTGATATTCAGGATGATACAAAAATATGTTTCAATTGTAATAACACAGTGATAAATGACATTATTTCTATGGAAAATATCCCGAATTGCCTTCGTCCGGCGGTGTTGTCCGGCGTGCTTTATTTGTAATGTTCGACAAAATATTCAAAGACTTTCTTTAGAATGTAGAGAGGACATTTTTGTTGCTTCTGATATCTATGTCCCAGATTTCTTGAGAATTTGTGGTCACCATTTTGATCATCAAGGTTTCCTTCCAAATTACTTGCAGGGAGGTTTGAAATTCGTGAATGAAACATGGATTGTCAGATCGGTTTTTGAAAATATTGTTCAGATATCATTCCCGACAAGCAGTAAGCCTCATTATTTCTAATGTCTCTTTTACAATAGTTCGTACCAAACAAAATTGGATTTAATTCAATAAGAAGAGAAAATTATATTAACAGTCATGTATCCCATTATACGAATCAACTGTACAATCCCACACCAGACATTGTACCTATAATAAAATAGAAAAAAGTTGCAACTTTCGGGTATTGAGGCAATCATACTGTTTCCACAAGAATGAACACTTGGTCGAACCAGAGATCATAGTTGCCCCCAATGGATATACCTATCTTAGCAATCAACGGGACGTACTTTGCAGATGCTAGGAATAATGATGCAAGTGTTCTAAATCACGAATTACAAAATGATTTGAATGTAATGAGAACATGGTTTCAAGAAGGCGATATTGTGATAGTCGATAGAGGCTATAGAGATTCAATCAATAGTCTACAAGAACTTGGCTTGCATTACTATATGCCACCATTTCTACCGCCGAATCAAAGGCAATTAACGACAAATGAAGCCAATCAGGCACGTTTAATAACCACTACTAGATGGATTGTAGAAGCATTTTAAGGCAATTTTCAAATTATCTCGTCAACCCATATCAGCAATACATGCTGCGAAGTTACGTGACTATTACTTGATTGCTGGTGCTCTTATAAATAAATTCCATCCATTGATAAATATGCCTGGAACGTTGGATACGGCCACACAAATGTTACTTGATTCCGATGATGTCAATATTGTTCAGGCCCGAGTCGAAGCTGAAAACTTCCATACTAGGAATGGTCGATGGATTCGTTTTAATCAATTTCATATACAATCGTTCCCTCGCCTTGATATTGAATATATAAAATCCCTTACTGGAACATATCATTTACACTTGGCTGCATGGGAGCCCAATTTTCTACGATTCAGAATATTTTCTCGGTTCAGGAATGCTGCTAAACACATGCTTTGGGTTGTTTTCACTGAAAGAGGTGACGAAAATCCAGTGCTAGAACTTTAGGAACTTGTCCGCATGTTGCTAGCGTAATATGGTTTTTGGGGTACGCCAGATATCAAGAAAACATTCATTTTCCATCAGATCGTCTCTTAGATTTCATATGAGATAATGCAAATAGAATGCTTCCAGAGGACATGGATATCGGTCCAGAAATTTCAATTCGTTATTTTCTCATTTGTGAATGTTCATAAGAATCTTCTTCTTATACGTATTTGATAATGTTTTTTTGATTATGGAAAAACTCACCTATTTATCAAGTATTTTCCTTGTGTTACGTTTTGAATAAATAACTGAATATCTTCTCATTCACATCAGGAGACTTTATTAGGTTCAAACACTTACAATCCTGTGAAGTCAAGTGGTCATTTATTAGCCTAAAATAGTGAAAATATACAGACTTTTTCATAAATTTTTCGCCTTGTATATGAAATACCCGTCATTGGATTAAAATGAAAATTTTGTTCGATAGGAATGAAAGTATTTCGAGTTCTCCCATGAAAAAATATCGCTACCTTTTTGGACTTACTTATGAGATATAGGGTGATGTAAAAAATCAAGGATTTTATTTATTAAAGTAAAACTAATTTTTCAAATTGACATCATTCGACTCTTTATACGATGAAACATACCATTTAACATTCTCCACGAGAATTTTGTCATTTCAGGTGGGTTTATTACTACTAGGTGTCTCAAAAACCAAAATTCGTTAATTTTCCAAATTCGTGAATCACCTTGTATAAATTGTATAAACTGTGATAATAGATTAAATGAATTTATGATATTATGTGATAATTCTGCCTTTTTTCGCATTTTCTCTTTATAAAACAACATTATGAAAGTCTCAAAATAGCATTATTATCAAGTGAAATTGCCCTGTACTACGAAAAGAATAAAATAAAAAGATAAATCCGAATTAAATCATAACTTGGGAGATACGGAGTGATGAAAATTAAATATTTCTCATATTCAACACCCTGTCTCTCGAAAACTAGTCTTAGGATCGTGTTGCGCCCATTGAAACATTTCATCAGAAATCTCTAGTCATCATGAACTTGTTTTATACAGGCTCAGAAGCAAGTTCTCGCAGTTGGGCTGTTTTGAACGTGCCTCATCCACCCAACTGATAAAAAACTGAAAATTAAAAGAAACAACAAACTTTGGAAAGCAATATCTTGGAAACTATCAGGTTTTATCTAGGTATGTATAGTCATGGTCAAATATTTTTTATTGACAAAATGAACACTTTTTTTGTTACTAAATAATAATATTAGGAAAACATTTTTTTAAAATCATTATTTATCACGTTATTTCATAATCTAAAAAATATTTATTCATTTGTTCACTTAACAATCCATTTGTTAATATCAAATGATTTATATGTGCGAATACTTAAAATTATTATGGAAACAGCCATACTTACGTCTTTTTTTTTCATATGTTTTTTTTTTATTTTTTGCATAATTTTTAAACATATTGTACTCTGGAACTTGTCGCTTTCTTTCTCTTTGTCTTAATTTTTATTGAAATAACTCATAAACTATTTAATATCGACAAGAACAGAGCATTACGAATTATTCTTGTGGACAAAACATCAATAATTCGACAGATATGATTCAATGGTAGTAGGGGGCAGTAGTAATTTTCTGTTGGAGACTTGCCGACCAATATACCGGTTGTACAGGTTAAAGCGGGACACTGGATTATGGAATCCATTTTTCATTGTTACATTGATATCGTTATGAAATTAGAGTAATCAATATTTGGTTTTTCATTGACAAATGGAAATTGATTGAATGTACCGTCTGGTTAAGGGTACAGGGATAGAAGGCACGGTCAGAATATTTATCAATACACAATAACCGTTCTTAGAAGTCGGAAAAATGAGACATTCGATAATGTTGATCAATCCCCTCTTTCATAAAACAATGTTTGACATCAGGAATGCACTTCAAGGGATATTTAAGTGTTATTTATTCCACCGGGATTTTTCCCTACATCCAAATATCAGATCAACCTATATATACTCAAAGAGGATTATAAAGGGATGAAATACAGCACGAAATCCCAGACGAGGTTTCCCAGGAGGATATACTTTCATAAAGAATAAACGTCAATCTCAAAAACGTTCAATTGTCAAGATTTTTATTTTTTTTCCGTAGCATATCAAGGATTGTGTTGGAATCGCGGTGTCATAAAATATTAATCACGACCGAGCACGGATACCGAGTGAAAACTCGGTTTTCTGAATCTTGTAAGGGAGTATTTGAAAATATAAACTGTCCTACAAGAACTAACGGTAGGCGGATTTTGAGTTCATAAACTCAGACCAGGAGATTTTGAACGCCGCATGGATTTTTGCCAGTGGTTTCTGGAAAATTGTAACCAATAGCGTGATTTTTCGTAAAATTGTATTTGGACAAACGAAGCTTATGAGAGCAGTGCCGGCAATTTAAACCGCTACAACTCTTATACTTGGGCACAAACAAATCCTCATCATATTGTGTAGCAGACAAGTCAGGAAAGATTTGGATTTACTGTGTGGGTAGGTGTTTTCAGGGGAAGAATTATCGGCCCGTTCATTTATTATGACACTCTCACATTTCATAGGCATGCTGAAATCTTGAGGCGAAATATTGAACCCCTTGTTGATGAATTGCCACTAATGGAGCTCAGAAAAATATATTTTCAACAAAACGGGGCTTCGCCTCACAACACTGCAATTGTTACAAACTCGTTGGCTGCAAATTTTGGTAATAATTGGATAGCCAAGCAAGGACCCAACCGTTGGCCGGCCAGGTTACCGGACCTAACGCCTATTGACTTTTACCTCTGGAGAAGGTTGAAAAATGATATTGTGAAATTGCCAACCAATTCTTTATACGAATTTGGAAGCGGCAGTGATGCAAAGTTTTGCTTCTCTCACTCCTATTGAACTAATTAATTCGGCAAAAAACGTTCAGAACAAGTTTCGTCTTTGAAGAAATATATTTCAATGTATGTTCTATATCGTCATAATTACTGTTGGAGTTTCATTTATTAGTATTCAATATGGTATAAATTGTTATCCGTTTTATTGAAACTATGAATTTTAATCACTGCTGTGAAAAGCTTTCTTAACATTTGATAGCTACTATTGAACAATTTCTTTCTGTTTTATTTCCGCGTCGTCCAATGCCTACTTGTTCAAAGTGTGCGTTTTAAAGTCCACATAAAAAAAACTAGGAGCTCTGAACTTATTTCAAAGATGACTCTAACGATACACCAAATCTGCTACATTTTTGGAAAGGTAATTTTAAGCTCTATTGTAATATACAGAAATATATAGGGTACCTTGTAAAAAAATATATTTTTCCATTTATTACTGTGGATATCTTATTGGACAAAATAAGTTACTCACACCATTGAATTCTACGTAAAAAAGTGTGTAGGTACACTATATGGGTACTTTGGTGATTGAAATGAGAAAGAAGACACGCTGTAAACGATACTTCATAAAATGCGAGCGCAGCGAGCATCTACTTTGATACCAGTTTTTCATATCAACTATTGATCGAATTACCTGCAGCTAGGTTAGTTAGGTTAGGTTAGGTTGTGTCCCCTTCTTTTACGTTAGAGGAATAGAGAAAAAAGATACACCAACTAGAGGAAAAAGACACACCGTGTCTTTTTCTTCTGGTAACTCCGTTATTATTGATGCTACGAATTCGGTTGAATGGGCAAACTAGTAGCATTTTCAATGCCCTTCTTGATGCCGAACACAAAATAATAATAAAACCTCATGATTGTCCAAACACCCAATTTTGGTACTCCTACAAATGACAATATTTTCTTACTAATAGCAAAATAAGACAGTAAAAAGAAAAAATGAGCTGGGATGTGAACTCGTGAAACCCGTGATCATCATGTCGCACCACTCAATTGACACCACTGGGCTATTTGGTATTTATGTACAAAACGATAATTTCCATCTTAAAGCCATTCCGCTAGCCGCATTTATTTTGTGAATCAAAATATGTCTATTACTGTAATGATAACTTTGAAAAGAAAATACTGAAGGGTCGTATGAATGTGGTTGGAAAAAATGTGTTTGTTTCGATAAAACATAATTATTATGAGCAATCAAGTTTACTTGCAACTTTGTTGAAATACTACTTTTCTTAATGCCATTTTATCATCAAGAAAAATGTTATATGTTAGAATCCTACTTGGTTTGCCAGAAAAATAGCGTAAGAGCACTCCAACACTACAGCAATTCGTTTATGAATGACCTAATCGGCGTTTTTTTGCTGTGCTTCATCGTCGATTCAGGAATAATGAAAAAGTTTTCGAGAAGAGGAGAACTAAAAAATGTTTTGTAATATCTAAAGATACAAAAATTGACGTTTTTTCCTACTTTGTGGTATATCCCATTAATTCCATCAGAGATTTATTTAGAGAAATAACTGTTCCACTGTCTGGCATTCAACGAATTCTGAAGGAACATAAGATTTCTCCTTATGAGATAAGACCAGTGCAAACACTAGAACTTGGTGATCGATCCTGAGAGACGATTGGGGTTTTGTCGGTGGTTTATGAATAAATGCAGACAAGATCCAAACTTTTATAGAGCGATGAGGCTAATTTTTCAAATCGTGGGATGTATAATAGAAATAATTTTCATTATTGGAGTAGACATAATCCATTTCTAGTCCATCCCCACAATCCGCAAAGACGATTTAGTATTAACGTTTGGTGTGGTCTATTTAGAGGCAGAATAATTATCGGTCCATTTTTCTACCATGGTTCTTTGAACGGACCCCGTTACATTAATTTATTAACAAGAGTGTTGGAAGAGTTTTTCGATGATCTTGATCTGGAGGCTCGTCAGATGATCTATTTTCAGCAGGATGGAGCACCAGCACATAATGTCAGTGGCGTAAAAAGAATGCTGCGAGGCTATTTTGTAAACAGATGGATTGCTACAAATGGTCCTGTTAAGTGGCCCCCTCGTTCACCAGACATGACACCTCTAGATTCTTAGTTTTTGTGATTTCTGAAAAATGAGGTGTACAAAATGAAACAATAATGTAGATGAACTGAAAAATTATATTGAAACTATAATTAATAGAATTGATGGCCGAACTGTGTTGAATGCCACACGTAGTGTCAATAGAAGGACCAAAATATGTGTTCAACAAGAAGGCGGTGTTTTTGAATATTTGCTCGATATTTTATAACGCTTTATCAAATCCGTTTGTTATAAATGGTTCCTATTGATAAAACTGTCTTATTTTCCCTTTACGAAAAAAAGTCAAATGAGATTTGTTGTTGAGAATGTTATTACGAATCGAAATGCATGAAAAAAAAAGATAGAAAGATCATTTTATGAAATATTCTGAAAACGCGACTGTCAATTTTTTTTGTTT
Source organism: Chrysolina americana (assembly GCA_958502065.1). Classification (NCBI taxonomy): domain Eukaryota; kingdom Metazoa; phylum Arthropoda; class Insecta; order Coleoptera; family Chrysomelidae; genus Chrysolina; species Chrysolina americana. The sequence continues at coordinate 93,171,360 of OY293413.1, read as the reverse complement.
TCGGCGTCGAGAAGGCTGTTAAAAATGCTACTAGTTTGCCCATTTAACCGAATTCGTAGCATCAATAATAACGGAGTTTGCAATGGTACTGACTCAATTTGTACTATAGATATCATGCTGAATAGTCGGTGACTATTTTGTAGCATGCAAATAGTCGTTAATACAGTGTGTTGATTGGTCCTGTCAAATAGGAAACAAACGTATGATTGGGGGATAACTGATAATTAATAGACGAAAGAAATAATCAGCCAAATCGCTTTGGTTACAATTTTTCCAATAGCTCTCTATCGCTCCATATTGTCTACATTCATTGAGTCACATGTTTCTCAATCGGATAATATTTTGCTACTCTTTATCTGACCTTTCTTTCTTTTAACAACCCTTGTATACCGAAGAAGCAATCAGTTCAATGTCACTTTGAATTTAAAACCAATGCTAAGGATCAACTCTTGGTCCATTTGTGCACTTAGTTTGAAGTAATTGAGGAATATAGGACATGTTTTGATACACTTTGTTGTAGATGAAAAAGAGTAGATTGACAGGCTTGTCAGACACCTGAAATGTGTTACTCTGATGGCTTGTAACGTGCAGTATCAATACTCTACTCACCAGATGCGTCTTCAGGGTCACCCAACCCATTTTGAATGCAATTTTTAAGCACTTGGTCTCGAAATTTTGATATCGCGATTTCACCCTAACCTTATCACTTATTCACCTATTCAATATGAGCAATTCGACGAATTTTATTCGCGACTTATCACAAAAGGGGTAGGTACTCGTTACTATCACAGCACCGTTCTCATAAATTGATAATACTTTACAATCACGAAAAAATATGCACGTTCCAGGACGTGGACAGGAGCTACCACAACAATTTATTGATAATCCAGCTTGCGCAGACGGTCTCAGCGCATTTCTCTGCCGGAGTTGACACGAAGGCTGACGAGAACGTACGATAGACAACGGATTCACAGCGTAATGAAAAACGCTACACGAGGTGTGGATGTTTTACCGAGGTTTTTGCATGATTTATGGAAATTTCGTCTGCCGTATTTGGAGTTCCAGATTATGTTCGATTTTTCATTTCGAGAATAATACGTGGAGTGGACAGTCCTATTTACGATGACTCTGAAAGGGCATGGTATTTTTTTTCTCATTTTGAGTTAAGTATTTCGTTATTATGAGATAACTAACCCTTTAAAATGACCTAATATAACTGGTGAAAAAATAACTGTTTGCAGTGTACCGCATGGAACTGTATTGGGGCCATTATTTTGAAACGTTTATATAAATGAGATCCTGAATCTAAAATTGGGTGAAGATTTAAAGAACGTGGCTTATACTGATGATACCGTCGTCCTATTTAGCATGGACTTCTACGAAGCCTTAACGCGACGTGCTGATATAATATTAATAATAAAAATAGTAATTATTCGAAGGCTCGAAGAACGTTGCTGCTCCAGGCCCTGATGGCCAGAATAACTAGTGGTGAAAAAAATTTCCATGTACCCACCATCATCTAGCAAGAGTTTTTAAATCATGGCTAGATTGAGAGCAACATATTCCGGATTGGTCTGTCGAGGGGCGAACCGTGCTAATCCCCAAAAACGGAGATTTGTCGTATCCGAAGAACTACAGACCAATAACATGCTTGAACGCTTGTTATAAGATGTTTACTCGCATCTTATATATGCGAATACTCTCCGCAGGTGAGCTGGTGTATGAACGGATATATGAGCAAAGAGGGTCAAAGAAGGGGGTTGCTGGCTGCAAGGAAAATCTGCTGACCAACAGATGCATCACGCAGGACACCGTGCAGTATAAGCGTAACCTTCGATCGATTATCGCAAGGCATTTGAGCTCAGATGCCTTGAGGTACCCGATCAAATAGTGAGAAGCAATGAACATCTGATGCCGCTCTGGGGGATTCGCTTCACCGTAACGTCTGGTCGAGTCAGATTCCAAAGAAGGCAGGTTATCTTTGGAAGGGGCGTGATTCAGGGAGACTCCCTCAGCCCTCTTCTCTTCTACTTTTCACTACTGCCATTGTCCGTTGCACTACGGAAAACCCGCCGATACAATTGCAGCACCCCCACCAACCGTCTGTTTTATATGGACTTCATGCCTCCGGAGAAAACGACCTTCATCAGATCTTAAGGGTGGTGCAAGAGTACACGCATGATATCTGATTCTGCGAGTAACAATCGATTCAGAATCATGAAATATAAAATAAAAAATAATTACTCGAAAAAATTGTTAAGGGGTAGACCCCTAAAAATTCTAAATCATCAGATTAACTTGAAATTCACACCAAATATCCAGAATTTAATGCGGATTTCGAAAATATAAGATTTTTTATGCTCAGATACAAAGTTTCGAACAAAAAACGAATGAAACTTCTGAATTATACAGCGTGACTCACGGTCGGTGGTAGGTTAGATGTTTATAGTAAACACAATGCAGGAATTTCCTGAAAATTTCATTTCCTACATTTCGCTACCTGTTCTCTCGATCTCAACTATTTTCAGTATTGCGGCGTTGGCACTTCTATCAAAATCTTTGCAACTTTATTTTTTTAAATGGAACATCCAATATATCAACACATTTTTGGAATCGCTCTTTCATTATAATACTTTTTGTTGATAATGTCCTATGCCTATCTCTATCAGTTTAATTTGATTAATTAATTCAATTTAATTTTTGCTAAATACGGTCCAAAACATGGCCCTAATTGAACTTAAGTACATCAGTACTCTCAATTCATGAAAAGTTGATATTTTGACAATTGTTTTTATAATGTCGATATATTCAATTAACACCAAGAAATCGACTCCATATCATACATAAAAGTGCTTGAAAGATGATTTTTTCAAATGAAACCCCCTGTATATTACTCGATAAATTGATGATGATGAAAAATGCTTCAAGATGATATATTATGTCCCTATACATAAATCATCAAGTTTAAGTAATTTACGAATAGTTATCGATGGTGTTTCAATATATCTTTCAAAATTAGTGCAAATATCGATTATTCATACGAAGTGCTTATGAAATTATTCATTACACATGAACTTGCAGAAAATTCAACCAAATGTTTCACACTAATGAACAAGTGGAAGTTTGTAAGATAACAAAATAATTTCCTTAACTATGGCTCAAAGGGAACAACTGTATCAAAAATCAGTAAAAAGTAGGATTTTCTGGGCTATATCCATTTCATTCTAAACATTTTAAATGTTGATTCGTACGCGACTTGTGGTTGCTTTCTCAATTTCATGGGGATCCAGATCTTCAATACACCGCACTATTCGCCGTCGCAGTTCTTCTTTGGTAGGCACTGGAGTACTGTACACAATTTCTGTTGAAACACTTCATGAAAAAAAGTCAAGTGACGTGAGATCGGGTGATCTCGGTGGCCACGGCCCTAAACGCCTAAACCAACGATCGTCAAACATTTCGTAAAGTTTCCAGGAAACTTCTTGCGTGGAATGAGCTGGCGCTCCGTCAAGTTGAAACCACGAATTTCTATATTCCTCTAAAGGATATCGGTGACAACAAAAAATTATCACGAATCTACATAACAATTTTTATTTATTTTTGGAGAAAAATGACCCCTCTTAACACCCGAGGAATTTTCCAAGTGGAAAACCGTTGAAGATATCTCAATTCTGCAAGCACCAATCGATTCAGAATGATGATATTAGTATAGTCTGTAAATTTCAAGTTGATCGACAACAAATCAATATTTGAGAAAATTCACTTGAAATTTGCACTAGAGACGTAAAATTTCATGCTGAATCCGAAAATAAATAATTTGTATATGCTCAAATACAAGGTTCTGTACTATACATTTTGATGACGGATTTAACGTGGGGAGGAAAATTATCACACATATACGTAACAACTTACTTTTTCCTTTTTTGGAGGAAAGTGGCTGATCTCAACTCTAGATGAATTCTTGTTTGAAAAGTAGACCCCTAAAAATCATAAAAATACCTAATTGTCACATTCTCTCGAAATTTGCACTATATAAGTGAAATTTAATGCTGATTCCGAAAATAACTATAAGATTTGTATATGCTCAAATACAAATTCAACTTAAAAAAAAAGGTTCAATTTTATATTTTTAAAAAAATCGCAAACATCTAGGTATCTTTTTATGTTCTGTGCTATAAATTTCGATGACAGATTGATGTAACAACGGAAATTATCACGAATATACGTATCATTTTTTTCAGTTTTGGGGACTTTCACTCAACTCCAGATGAATTTTCCAACTAGACAACGGTTGAATATATCTCAACTTGCAAGCACCAATCAATTCAGGATGATGGAATTTCAAGTCGATCGACGAAAAATATCAAGTCAATACTTGAAAAAAGTTCCAAGGGGTAGACCCCTAAGAATCATGAAAATTACAAAATCATCAGATGCTCTCGATATTCATTCACACTATAAACGCAAAATTTTATGCTGATTTCAAAAATATATGATTTTCATACAGGGTTTATTTTGAAAAAGCAATAAAACTTCTTAATTTTATATTTTTCTGTTATGTGCTATATATCCTGACGCCTTCAAATGTGTAACGAAATACTGTATGTTCAATTAGAAATCACACTATAGCCATTTTTCACACTGTATATATTAAAATGTAAGTCTTGACCTGGATGTATATTTAATGGAAATTAATAACGCTCTTAATTTGTTTTTTGAATAAGTCGACTGTAAATCGTGACTGATACATATTTTCAATTGAGTTTTTTTATTTGTCTCTTTCATTTTTGATTAAATTCCCCATGTTTCTCAATACTGATTTGTAGACACTGAAACATTTCAGGCATATAACATATCTACAGTGCTAGAAATAACATCCATAGATATTTCATGAATATGTTCGAATATGTTTTTCTCCTTATTACGTACACAAAGTTCAACTTCCTTCACGGAAACTTTCCAGCATACATCTATCTCCTATTTTTCGAAGGTGTGTTACTGTTTTGTTGTTCGTTGAGAAACACGAAACATTTCATAAGGGTGCTCAGTGACGTGACAAAATTGTTGTTTAACTAGTTTACTTCTTAGTTCGAGTCGGCTTTGTTGTAGTTACGAACCGCTTATGCCTGTGTTCAATGGGGTTTCACACCGCGGAACAAATCTCTTCAAGTTTATCTTCGCGATTTTATACAAAGCCTCCTATTCATAGCACATAATTCCAATATTTGAGTTGATGATGTCACATATTTCATTATTGTCACGTAAAATTTCTTTGAGATGTGATCAGTTAATTTTCTTTTTCCCACCAATTTGATTCAGATTCTGACATAGTCCTCTTATTTGTCTGAAAATTTCACATCCAACATTGCCTTACCTGTTCTAACTTCGTTTGAATAATCACATTTTTTTTTTCATTTTCGGGGATTTTTCGAAACACCGTCAATAACAATTCCTAAATTATTTATATAGGGTGTTTCCGAAATTGGAACAATGAATGAAATAGGTAATAGAAAACTAAAAATTAAAACGGAATAAAAGAATAAATTTTTCTCAAAAAATCGTTATTTTGGAAGAAATTGAAATTTGAAGATTTCGGAAAACTCTGCCAAACTTTTGGGAACCTCTGGCCAGAGAACAACGGCCCCTAGATGTAACCGAAGCGGTGGCAAAAAAAGGCCGGCGTGTAATAAATAACTTTGATAATATTGCCGACGTTAAATTTTGAAAGATAGCATTTCAAAGTAAACGATACGAAGAAACGATTTTTTCTTCGAACAGTTCCCTTTTAGCTTCTAGGTAGGCTTAACGCAGGTACTCGGAGCTGTGGGGGTAGCTGAGTTGGCTTGGCCTTGGCCGCAACAACCCCCATCATTCAGTTCCCCTCTAAGGGCAAAGCTCGCGAGCTAATCGATTTAGAGTCGTATATTGTTGGTCGTGGTATTTTTCGATCATATCGCTTCTTGCATTCATTAGGGTATTTGTAACTACTTAACGTGCATATCAAAGACGAATTTTGATTAAATCGTTTGACGAATTCATACGTTTTATGTAGGTGGGTACCTAGGTTCTTGTTGTGTTTCGGTATTCGACTGCATTCGCATTTTCTTTACCAACGTCTCTGTTTTTCAAAATTCCTACATTTCCTATTGGACTCACCACTATGGAAAACTTCAGTGTTGTTAGGTATTACGCACACGTAGTTTGCAATGGCGGTACTTTTCCAGGAACTCGATATTTCAAACTGATAGTAGACGAAATTTTCGAAGCGATTAGGTAGGTAGTTGGGACCTAGGTAAAATGACAACGCCGTTCAACAGATGCGACAACAAGGTAGTTTTAAGCGTGCTTGGGACTCCTTACTTCGTCATGCGAGACTGCATAGAAAGTGGTGGTGGTCATTCCGAACACCTGTTGTGAAATCAAATTCCGTTTATTTTCAGTGACATTTCAATCCCCTGTTATGAAATGAGAATGCCTCATTGCCCTCATGTTGAGTTAATTCAGTGTTTTTAATTCGGTTCACTTTGAAGCCAAATACAATAACTGGCAAAGTATGCGAAATAATAGTAAACTGGCAACAGTGCGGGAATACGAGTAATAATCACAATACTAGAAGATAGGCGCCCTAGAAACTGATGAATGAAACCAGTGCTTCCCAAACAATCGTGAGTAAATAAGTCTATTTTTTGAAAATTTTCAAGTGCCTAAGAAAAAAAGGTAAATGCTTTTTGTTCTGTCATTATGTCTCATAGAACACCCCATTTTATGTATTGCTCCAATTTCGGAAACACTATGTATAATTCAGCAAATAAGTGGCTTTGTTGAGAAAAGTTGGATTCTTCGGAGCATGCTATAAGATCAAGGCTAAGATCAAGACATTAATGATATAACACTTTTGAATATAAACGGAACCCTTACTCTCTTTGTAGACGACAGGACAATACTGTTGCATCAAAAAAATGTCGATGAACTACACAGTCCATTTCTTGAGATATTACTAAACTCAAAGATTGGTGTGACTCTAACAAATTGTCCTTTAACCTAGGCAAAACTAGTGTACTCACCTTCAGATGCACTCAACCTGATATTTGGTTAGGAACGAAATGTTGTCTGCCTGTCAATGTGTGGATAATAATCTAACTTTGGATTCCATGGCTCGTTTCAAATTAAGGCTCAACTAGTTACTGTAGATGTCACAAGTAACTTTTCATGTATCTATTACCGTTTTAGATATCTCCTTGCTAGACAATGATATTTTGGATTCACTGAATAGTGATCGAGTCAAAAACCAACAGCAAGAGTTTTGTTTGTAAATTCCAGCTCCGGAATCTTTCTCGCTTGAGACTGGCGTTACATGCATCCGTTATCCGACGACGCGATGATACGATATTCAGCCCTATGCTGTATCACTTCGGTTAAAAATAACGTCAACGTTATTCGACATTTCCGTTATTTTGCTATTACCAATCATAGCAAAATAACGGAAATGGTATACAGCATAGGGATGAATGTTATCTCCTGCGATCTCACAGAAAGTGAGCTAAAGACTACCAGAAGATGGTGTCTTTCTGTGGGGTTGAGAATTAAATAATCAAAAACCACAGTGGTACAATTCACGGAACGAACAAAGTTTCAGCACCTAAGGGCTGTTCGCCTCGACGGAGCAGACTTAGAATGGAAGCAAGAGGTGAAGTACCTAGGGCTTACCCTAGACACAAAACTACTCTGGAACAGACACGTAGGAAAGATCATTAACAAGGCAAAATCATCACTGATGGTGTGCAGGAACATTGCAGGAAAAAGGTGGGGCTGTAACCCATCAATACTGCGATGGATGTACACCATGATAGTGAGGCCTATGATCACCTACGGAACAGTAGTGTGGCACGGCAGAACTGAAGTCGCCATAACAAAGAAAATCCTGGAGAAAGTGCAAAGACTAGCATGTCTTTGTATAACAGGAGCAATGAGGTATACTCCAACAGCAGCAATAGAGGTAATTCTGGACCTCACTCCTCTCCATATCATGGTTAGGAGAACTGCTTGGGGGGCAAACTTCAGGTTGGCTAAAGTAGGATTCAAAGGGACAGCACACAACGTAAGGGGCTCAACCCCCACCGAAAGTGCACACCTTGCCGATCTCCCAACTGACGAAATTACCAGGAAATTCAGTTTCGAAAAATTATTTCGAACGGAATTAAATACCAAGAGTGGATGGAGCATAGAATCCATTCGAGCACTGGGAAAGAATGCCATAACATGGTACACGGACGGGTCCAAAACTCCCGACGGAACTGGAGCAGGAGTCTTTGGGCCTCGCACCAAATACTCCGAACCCATGGGCCAGTTCCCCAGTAATTCTCAAGCGGAAATTCACGCCATAGAAATGTGCATTCAATTCAACCTCTACAGGAAATACCGGAACAAGGATATCACGTTACTCTCCGATATTCAAGCAGCCATCAAAGCGTTGAGCTCATATATCATCAACTCAAAGATGGTCTGGGAATGCCTAGACAAACTTAATGATCTAGACAGGAACAACAAGGTGATCCTCCTCTGGGTGCCGGGGCACGTCGGAGTGAAGGGCAATGAACAAGCAGACACCCTTGCACGAAAAGGGGCATCAGCGCCACTGATCGGGCCAGAACCATTCTGCGGACTTGGAAAATCTTACTTCCAAGAAGAACTCAATAAAACTGAAGAAGCAATGAGAGCAACATACTGGCAAAGACTTCCAGGGCTAGGGCCGACCAAAGATCTCCTCGGCAAATTCAACTGAGCAAGATCGAAGACACTGATTAACCTCAGCAAAACTACTCTAAAGAAAATCACGGAATTTCTGACGGGGCATTGCAGACTCAAAGAACACCTGAGGAAGCTAGGCTTGGAGGAGGACAGCACCTGCAGATTCTGTGGGAAAAATCCAGAATCACCACACCGTATATTGATGGAGTGTTATGCTGTTCATAACCAGCTGACTGTGGGAGAAATACCACGAAGAGACCCCCTCAAAATCCTTGAATTCCTCAAGGAGTTGGGGCTTGAGGGGCTGCTATAAACGAAAACACCTTGAAATAGCAGAAGAAGATGGGGCACAATAGGTCGCAGCGAATCAGTCACCATCCATACTTACCATTACCATAACCTCCGGGTCGCTATTGGTTCATTTCAGATAATTTCAAATAATCAACCAATAGAAACACTTTCGGATCATCGTATTATCGGATGACGGATGCATGTAACGCCAGTACGTTCCAGAAAAAATAAGGGGGTAACTTGCTGTGTACTCAGAAATCTTGGATGATTATATTATAAAATTTGATAAGGCACGTTACCGAAAGCCGAATAACGTGATAACGCACGTTCTCGTCAATAAGTGGCGTGACAACGGCTTTTTGTGAAAAAGTCACGTGAATATCTAATAAACGAAAACAAACAAAACAATTTATGACAATTACCATCGGTTGGTTCGTATTTGGCGCACGGAATGTATTCAGTTTATCCGCTTATTGATCAGCGAAAACATGCAGGATTATGGAAATTCGTTGGGCGGGAAAATGTTGTAATCATTATTTCCTGGAATAAATAAGATATACGTATTTTCCTCGTGGAAAGTGTCATTGGAAATATGGGATTTGTTTTAGCATTTTTAGTAAAATTCAACTTGAATGAACATTGTATCGAAGTGAATACATAGTATAAATACATAACAAAATTTCGACTTAGTATTGATCCTGTAATCGGACCTGACCACTTCTTAGGAATAAACGCACTTAACTCGTTAATAGTTCTTTAACGAACATGTGTATTAATAAGAGCGATTAACAATTGAAATATTTCAACGCGTGAGCGGAGCGAGCGCGTTAGTGTTCGAGATTGTTAACTGCCATTTTAATTCACGAGTTATTTACAAAAATTTTCCGTTAAAAAAAAAATTGCCGCTTGGAAATTGAACCCTCGACCTGGCTATCACCTCATGACTCAAACCAGCATTTTACCAGCCGGCTGCATGCCTATCTAGCTATTAATGCTACTGTTAACTTTACTAATATATTAAATGTTTTCTGATTTTTTTTTTACAGAACTCCGTCACTCTCCATCTTTTGATTTCAAAATACACGTAGAATTTTAAGGAATTAAAACAATGAAATGTATAATGACAGATAGTACTAAAGTTTCATAAATTTTCTATGGGCCGTTTCTGAAATATGAGACCGTTCCGATAATTTTGAAAGACACTGTGTGGGTTTGATAATGTCCACTTTGAAAGATTTTAGAATTTGACCTGCATAGGGCATCGCCAGACCAAGACCAAGTATAACCGCAATACTGAATTTGCAAGATGTGTTTTTTTAACCTTCAAATTCTCATTGTATTTCAAATATGATATTAACGTTATATTTTTAGTGGGTTGAATTTTGGGAGTGAATCAAGTTCTCATTTTGAAGTGCTCGTCATATTTCATTCCTAAATAATGAATAAAGCATTGCGTTTCAAATATGGCTGTATCCGTTTCCGTTTTGGATTTAGTTCGACGTGATCAATCCACCAGAAATACAATTTTTTTTATGGAAGTCAAGAAAATCTATTGAAGTAAAAAGTATTGAAATATTGGCCCAATTTTGTCAGTAACGCAGCATATTTACAAGATACGGTACGCTTAATCCCATTTTAGTTATTTGAGTAGAAAAAGTGACTTGTGCTTTTAATATATAGACTCAGTTGTTACTTGCTGGGAATCCATAGCATCTCTCAGGTTGTCGGATACGTAAGTTACTGAAACCTAATTAAACACGAAAAGATTTCAACAAATTAAATTACATTTCGACATGTTTCGCTGCACTCTAGCTTTATCAAGCGGTTAATATAAAAACCGCTTGAAAATCTTACATGCTTAATTGAATTTCAGTAACTGTAAGCATCTAAGAGTCTGAGAAGTTCTAAGTGGTTAGTGCTCCCTGACTAGAATTACTTTTAGAAAGTGCTTAGTAATCGCGAGCATTTTATAAATAAAAGTACTTAATGCTCGAGATTTTGGAGCACTATTCAAGAGTGCTTAGTGCTTACTGCTCTAAGCACTGTTTGTCAGTGTTCGGCATAGTTCTGGACTCCACCAAAGTTGAGCGTGGTGAGTGGGACACACTGTAGCTGGATGATGATAATTGAAAAGAAACAAAGCGCCAAATTGCAAAAACTGAGATAAAGGTTCCAACCGACGCACAGTCGGGTATTTCGACAATCTAGCCGGTCATGAATCAAATTCTAAGATATTCACGAAGGTGAAAAAAAAGCTGGTTAATGTTGTTGCCAAATAACTAGAGATGATCACTGATTTTTGTGAGAATATTGTTATGGATTTGAATCAAGAAGGTAAGAACACATACTTGTGAAATTATTTGCTCTTCTATTTCTAATGATATATTGTTTTGTCGCCTTTCGAAAAATAACTTTGGGATAATCAAATCTTTCTCTGAATTTTTACGTATAAATAGGATTTTGTCGTGTGTCCGGGTTCGTCCCGATTACTTTTTCAATTGGTATTGTGGGATAATAGTTTGTACAATACCAGATCAGCCGCACTTAATCGCACTTTTTCGAGTAAGGGTTAATTGACCATAACAGTAAAAAAATCCAAAATTTTAATTGAAAACTCACATTTGCTAACGTTATAATTATTCTGTTTTAGGGTCAGATGGAGTGTCAGGTGTGAGAATAGTGATCCGTTGATTACTGTATATATTGAATGAATATTTAACAGTTTGAAGAGTTATTTTTTGTTTTGCAGAAACTTCTTTGATGATGAAATAAAGAGGTTGAAGTACAAATCTTGGTATATTCAGTCGGAATTCAAACAAAGGTGGAAGAAAGCAGGTAAAATAGAAACAACATTCCTTCAAAACCATGATGGATGGCTGAAAACAACATTCATAATACTGAGAATGCAGCAGCAAAGCTGGAGTCGGCCATCGAAATAATAATATTAATAATAATAATAATAAATGGTCTTTAGAGGGCGAAGTTTAGCTCAAGCTGTTTTTCAACTTTACCCAGTATAATTAGGGAAACTGAATACCTATATATACAAATAGAACTATACAATACATAAATATATACAATAGTAAATAGAGCGACTGAGTAACTGAATATACATCTGTTAGTAACAAGAAGAGAAGGTAAATACATTAACGCCATAATCAGAAAATTCATTGAAATTTCAAATCCTTTGCCTGAGTTGTGTACATTATATTTTATGTTGTATTGCGGAGATTAATTTTCAAACGTTTTTTAAAATTCATTATTGTGTAGGATCTAATTTCCCAAGATACCCGATTATATTCAGTGCTGCCTTGTATGAAAATGACCTCTTAAAAAATGATGTTTTATGTTTTGGTATCACCAGAGTTGATCTGTTTCGTGTAGATGAGCTGTTAATGCTAGAGAAAGTTATCAGTTTATTGTGAAGATACTCTGGTTGCTGGAGTTTTACAACTTTATGGACGAGAGTCAGTAGATGTAGTAAGCGGAATCTTTCGAAACTTAACCAACCTGATTCGTTCATTTTGTGAGATATGTGATCGAATTTTCGTATTCCATAGGCAAAACGTAAACAACTATTTTGAATCTTCTGCAAACGTAAGGAGTCAGATTGGAGAAGTGCGGGTCCTTATATCGAGTCACAGTAAAAAAATTTGGAAAAGATTAGCGATTCACAAAGTTGTAACTTGAGTTTGGTAGACATCAAGTCGCGATTAGGATATAATTGTCTCAGAACATTGAAGGAAGATTTAGTTAAGGACATCACATGTTTGGTAAACCGAAGGTCGGAATCCAGCCAGAGCCCAAAATTTTTGGCATTAGGTGTAAATTGTAGATCTGTATCACCTATTTTGATATTAAGTTGATTTACAATGGTTTGTCTCACTTTATTTGGTCCAAATAACATTACTGTCGACTTGCCGGCATTTAGTTTGAGATTGTGAGCTGCAGAAATATCAAAAAAAGCTTCGAGATCTTTGTTGATGAGTTTTTCAAAAGAATCCAAAAATTCGATATCAGAAGAGAGGTATAACTGCGTATCGTCGGCATAATGATGGACACTACAATTTTTTACAAAATTATGAAAAACGGATATGTATAAAGAAAAAAGAAGTGGCCCTAAAATAGAACCCTGTAGTACTCCTTGGATTAAAAGCATGTTTTCAAACGCCTGGTTTTCCAAAATAACTCTGTGGCTGCGATTGCTAAAATAGTTCGATATCAGTGAAACTGCATTTCGGGAGAATCCAAAATATTTTAGTTTTTTACAGAGAGTATCGTGTTCTAAGGTGTCCAATGCCTTGCTATAATCCAAGAGCGTTAGGCATGTTATTTTTCCTAAGTCCGTGGCCTTGAAGATATCGTCAGTGATTGACAGCAGGGCAGTAGTTGTGCTGTAGTGACTGCGGAACCCTGACTGACACGATGTTATGATATTATGTTTATAGACATATTCATTCAATCGTTTACCGAATTGAGCTAAAGAAGTAGTGAAAATGCGGTTTCAGCCGAACGTCGACAAATCATCACAAGTTTTGTTCAAATTACATTTCCACATAATAAAGACAACATTATCATTATTATCAAGTAGAAGAAGGAAAATGTAGTTATTTGTATTGCGGCAGATGATGACGAATTGATACAAGTTGCACGAACGAAATTATGAACATCTGGAAAAAAAAATGCGTCAAATATATTTAAACAAATTATTACTTCCCCAACGAGAGCAACGAAATTGACGAAACCAAAAAGGCACAAGAAGACGAAGAAAAACAACTCACTCTGTTAGCAAAGACTCATGGAAGCTGATTTATCTCGGCGAAAATATGAGATTATTAGAAGTGACAGTAAAAAGTTTAATGAGAGTTCGAAGTAGCCTTGTGCCTGTTTAGTGGGCCGTGATGGTCATGATGGTAGAGCGCTTGTCTCTTAACCTAAGGGTCATGGGTTCGATTCCCGGCATGGTCATCGGTCTCGTGCATGGCATCACACGTTAAAAGGTGAGGGCTGCGTCTTCCCTAGCTCGGACAAGTCTTTCGAAGACTTTTGAGGGTTGTACTCTTAAGGGTGTGCAGCTGGTTGACGGAAATAACAATTTTAACAACAATTTTTTAACACAATAACAACAACTCTTGAATATTGTACCAATTAACAAAAACTATTGTGGCAAAACCAAAACCCATCATCAACGCAATATTGTCGTCCCATTCAAATCAGATTCGTTAAAGGAACTGTAGATATTATCCAATAAGAAATCGAAGATCATCTTAGATAATAAATTTTGAGTTTATTAAAAAAATCATGCAAATTTCAAATGTAGTTGTTTCTATGAAACCTCATCTATTGAAAACTACTTTTTATAGCTCAAAGTCAATTATAGCGACGGTTTGACATTCATTTATTATGTATGAAAGTATTAACTCAAGTTCGATTTCACGCGACTACAACAAAGACATGAACTCAATTACAGACTTCTCAGTAAAAGGTATCAGTGGTAAAAGCAGCAGAAAGTCTGCGATACATAGTTCTGCAAAATCAATGAACACACTCGGTCTTAATGGGTTAAAAAATATTGTTAACACTTGTTTTATGAACAGTGTTATCCAGTGTTTGTCGAACACTAAATGGTTGCTGGAATATTTGAAGAAGGACGCCTACACAATATGAAGGGTGCTTTAATCCAAACTATTGCGAAAGTGATTAAGGAACTGTGGTCAGAGGATTCGTTGAATCAAGTGGTCGATACAGTTTCTCTGAAAAGTCAAATCCAAAGCTTCGCGCCACGTTTCATCAATTACGCCCAGCAAGATGCTCAGGAGTTTTTACGATACCTGCTGGAAGAACTATATAGAGACGTGAATAGTATAACCGATAAGCCCAAACTCATTTTGACCGAGTTTGTCGAGAGTTTGAGCATCAGTGAAAAAGCCAGAGAGTCATGGCCGAGAATCTTGAGTATGGACAACTCCAAGATAGTCGATAACTTTGTTGGACAGCTGATATCCACATTGAAATGCTCATTTTGTGGTCAATGGTCAGTCACTGTTGATACATTCTGGGACATTTCTATTCCTATATTAGTATCACCAAGATCATGTCAACTTAGTCTGTCGCAATGTTTGGATTCATTGACTAAGGAAGAAACTATGGATGGTGATGAAAAACCGACATGTTCGATTTGCAATGAAAGAAGGAAATGCACAAAATCTCTTATGTTTCATAAATTACCGAAAATTTTGATAATCCACTTGAAAAGGTTTTTCGAAACAGATAGCCTTGTTATAAATTATACGCTTTATTGAATTACAGCGAGTCTTCCTATAGCGGACACTATACTGCTTACTGTAAGCATATATGTTCAGGCACGTGGCACGAGTCTAACGATTCTCATGTTTCCCCGATTATTCCAGAGTCCTTGATGAGCGGAAGAGCATATGTACTCTTCTGTGAGCAGGATGGTACTCAATCACTCTTTTGAGATTATATTTAGTTTTATTTTATACATTTTATTATTGTTATTGTTTATTTTGAATTATATTTATGCAGAGAAGAAAAAAAAAGTATTAAGCACCTTCTAGAATTCTGGTGACATCGATTTACTAATGATCCAATCGACTTCGAAGGAAGACGCAGTTTCCTATTATAGAAATATATCCAACATTACGATTCCGTTCGTAGAGTATGATCAAACTCGCTTGGTTCCTTTTCAGTTATCATCATCCAAATGACAATTTATGGTGAGTTACCCCATAACCCCTATAGTCTAGTCGGTATATTAATGTAACTATTCAACTGAGATGTTCCAAACGATAACTTACTTGGGAATTAATAGCACTCAGATGGATTTGAGCCACCCTCAGGTCGAACCTCTTCATCGAGATATCCTCTTGAAGCTCGTTCGCTTTATTGTAGAGGGACGCCTCCACCGATCTCTGCTGAATGCGGACTAATGTATCCAAAGCGTCTTGAATCTGCCGTATCTGCGCCTCCAGATCTTGGGACTCCTTCCTCAAAGCGTCGTGAGACGGTTTGATCTGGACAGCTGACAGCCTGTCTATTACCAGTTCGTCCTTCAATGGAGGCGGTATGTTGTCCTGTACAAAGAGACGATTGAGAAAATTATCATAATGCTGGTCGTGATATTACATTTGAATTATTCTATGCAGGGTGTACCACGATGAGAAACTACTGGGAGTATCTTTCTCATATTTTTTATACGGGAGTGTTTCCAAGAGATTGTTACAATTGAAATAGTGTCAGTTGCCTCCTACTTCCGATTATACTGAAAGCGGACTTTAACTTTGGTTTTAAAATGGGTCACACGGTTTTTCATGGCATTTTTAGAATATACGTATTTCAATGTAAATTCATTCGTAACATCATATACCGGGTGGCTACGGAAGTATTGCCTACGGAATATCTCAGTTATTGTATGAAGTAGGTTTGTGAAATTTGGAGCGTCGATATAATGACATAAGAGCTAGAATTTGAGCATATTGACATGTCGAAGTTAACTTCCGGTCTGACCGGAAGTAACATTAACTTTCTTATTTTAAATGGAAACCCTATTTTTTTTTCTTTTCGCTTTATTCAGCATTCAATTCCCTTTCTAATGACATAAAGCAAGTTGGTATCTAACCAGAAACTAGATCAGAAAAAAATTATTATTGAAATTCACCGAGTAGGCCGTGGAAGCAAAATGAAAGCCAAAAATTGAAAAGTTGGCTATGGAAACCATACGTCACTTGATAACAGTTGCTACTACTGTGATATTTTATTTTCATTCGTCGGTGTTTAAAAAAGCCGCCAAAAAAAATATTGGAAAAATTGGGAAAAAAACAATACTCTGTAGGTCCATAACTTAAATAGGAACAAGCAACTTTTTCTTGCCTGTACTATTCAGCATAACCATTCCTTTCTAATGATATAATAGAAAGTAATTTTTTTTAAATGAAATACCAAAAAATCCAATTTTTATTATTCAAATAACAAAAAAACAGATTTATCGAAAAAAAATAATTCAAATTGATTAAAGATAAAATAAATTCAAAACAAATGTTCGAAATGCATTCCCTCAGCGTCAATACATTTATTGACTCTGGTGATATTTTCATGTAAAACGTTTCTCAACATTTGGGGCGTGATATCTTGGAAAGCTCTACGAATTTGTACTTCTAGCTCATGTAGAGTTGTAGGCTGTGTGGAATACACCCTATTTTTAAGATGCCCCTATAGAAAAAAGTCGCACGGAGTAAGATCAGGTGACCTTGGTGGCCACCTGACTGGACCATGGGTTGTTATAAGTCTCTCTTGAAAGCGATTTTGACGATAATTTCTCGCTATTCTTGAATTATGCGGAGGGGCGCCATCTTGCTGGAAGTACATTCTCTCAGTTATTTCCGCTGGTAGGTTGTTAATAAATTCCGAAATTTCATTCGTTAAAAAATTAAAGCTCTCTCCGGTTAGTTGGCCTTGAAAAAGAATGGGGCCAACAATATGAGTTCCAACTATTCCTGCCCAAACATTCACACCAAATCTCTCCTGGAAGCCACCTTGTCGAATCCGGTGCTCGTTTTTTATCGCCCAGTACCTGAAACAAAAGACCGTTCACACTCTTAGCACTTTACACTTCGACTATCGACAATAATACAAATAAAGTACAGTACCTACCTTGTATTATTCCTGTTAAATAATCCATTGTTGGTAAATCTTGACTCGTTCCTAAACAAGATATAATAGTTAAATAGGTGATTCTCAGCATTTTGTCGAAGAAACCAATTACAATATTCCAGGCGCCTTTCACCGTCATTTTCATACAAATGTTGATGCAACTGATACTTGAAGGATTTAAATCGATGTTTTTTTAAAATTTTCCTAGCAGATTCTTTACTTATAGCTAATTCGGCGCCAATCTGCCTTGAGGAAATGGTGCTATCATATTGTACTAAAGCTAATACATCAATTTCAGTTTCCTCATTAATAACAAATGCTTCTTGGTCTTCGTGAACATCAGGCTTAGTTCTTAATTTTTCTTCAAGCCACTGGAAATACCTTCTTGACGGTTGCTGCCTCCCTGGATATCGCTCTAAATACAATCGTTCAGCGGCATAAGAATTTTTCACATTCACCATTAATGAGAAGCATGTTAATTTGTTCGGTTCGTGAATAACGGGGCATTATTTGAATATTCCACTAACTGATTTCGATTTCCAAACCCTTTTAAAATGGCAGAATCAAAAACACTACTTCGAACTTCAAAATAATATGGATAGCAGCGTTCGTGAGAGCTCTCGTTTCTTTTTTGTTTCATTCCAAAATACATCTTAATCAGCCAACGTGTTAATATTTTGGTTCGAATGATTATTGCAATGGAATGATTATTCTGAATAGCACAAACATCGTCCATAGGTAGATATTAGAATATCTATGGACGATGGCACAGACCAAGTACATTTATGTTCCTATTTAACCTAGAACCTACAGGATATAATTTATCATTCCACATTATTTTTACTGTTATTTTTGCGTATGGCGATAATCTGTTTTGTTATTTGAAGAATAATAATTGGATTTTTTGGTATTTCATTTCAAAAAATTACTTTCTATTATATCATTAGAAAGAAATGGTTATGCTGAATAGTACAGGCAAGAAAAAGTTGTATGTTCCTATTTAAGTTATGGACCTACACAGTATTGTTTTTTTCCCAATTTTTCCAATATTTTTTTGGCGGCTTTTTATAACGCCGACGAATGAAAATAAAATATCACAGTAGTAGCAACTGTTATCAAGTGACGTATGGTTTCCATAGTCAACTTTTCAATTTTTGGCTTTCATTTTGCTTCCACTGCCTACTCGGTGAATTTCAATAATAATTTTTTTCTGTTCTAGTTTCTGGTTAGATACCAACTTGTGATATGTCATTAGAAAGGGAATTGAATGCTGAATAAAGCGAAAAGAAAAAAAAATAGGGTTTCCATTTAAAATGAGAAAGTTGATGTTACTTCCGGTCAGACCAGAAGTTAACTTCGACATGTCAATATGCTCAAATTCTAGCTCTTATGTCATTATATCGACGCTCCAAATTTCACAAACCTACTTCATACAATAACTGAGCTATTCCGTAGGCAATACTTCCGTAGTCACCCGGTATATCCGAAGGGCTTCAAATTTCAGATGGGTAATTGAGTATTTTTGAAAATTTTGACAGATGCAGCCCTTTACAGAATTTTGATTTAGAGTTAAAGTTTGACTTGGTGTTCTGGACACCAAGATTATCGGTCCCTATTATTTTGAGACATCGTTGAGTTGTTGGAAGATTTGCCTCTGAATGAGAAAATATCACTTTATACAACATGATGGAGCTCTGCTACATCGTAGAAATATTTGTTGAGATTTCCTCAATAAGATTATGCAAGGACGATGGAAAGGAAACAATGGTCCTATCAAATGGCCATCATGTCCACTTGACCTGATTTGGACTTTCCGTTGTGGGGTTTCATTAAAGACAAGGTACTCGGATCCACTTTTGACAATTTTGACGAATTGTAAGAAACAATAAGGAGGGCTTGCATGGCTATAACTCCACAAATGCTGTAAAATTGCCATAAACATACTACAGGAAGAGCGAATATGTGTTTGAGAAACAATGGAGGCAATTGGGAGTATTTTAACATTTTTTTCTGTTTGTTACTTGGGGTTTTACCTTTGCTTCTGATATTTGTGTTAATGTATATTTTTGAGTTCTATACCTAAAAAATATTGGTACTCTTTTGAGGTAGCTTTGACTAGGAATTGTATTACTCTATAGTGATCACGAGAATATCCAGACAATTTTTCCTTTTCTATGTTATGAATTTTGATCGCGAATTAACGAAATATCGATAATTTTCACGGATATGAGTAATAATTTTTTAAATATTTTTGGAGGGAAAGGACCCCTCTCATCTCTGGAGAATAATAATAACGATAATACTCCCTCATAAACACTCAGAGAGTGTACCCAAAGACGTAGCCTATGTGGGTAGAGGACTGCTATTATTATCATTTGCCGTGGCCCTGGATGAACTGTCCAACTGTGAAACTGTTGAAGATAGAACACTTTTACAAACACCAATCGAATATGATAATGAAATTAGTATACCCTGTGTTCAGTGGATTGGCAGAAAACACTACTCGAAAAAAGTCCCCTAAAAATCACGAAAAATACATTATCATCAGATTCACTTGGAGTTATCACAATATACGTAAAATTCCATGCTTATTATAGAAATATATGATTTGAATATGCTCAGATACAGGTTTATCATAAAAACATAATAAAACGTCAAAAATTCACAGTCACGATCGAATTATGGAAAGTTTTTATTAAACATTTTCAAAAATTTATGGGGACGAGCTGATTCCGAATCATACTTCAAAAATAAACATCGATGACGAAATGATGAACTTTTCAGAAGATTTTCAATCAAAAAATGAAATCAACTTTTTCTAATTAGAAAATGCGATAAATGTCAAATAATGCAATACTTGAGACATTAAAGTAAGTAAACCAAATTTCCGAAAATTTTAATTTTTAATTTTCCAAAAAATGGCAAGCCCCTTCAATGTACATCGATGAGCTTATTCCAAATTATATTGGCTTGGAATAACCCCTCTCAAACTTTTCAACTCGAGAAATGTTTGGCAAGCTATTTTTTGCACCCTGTGTATCACAGGTCGATTACAAATATTATATCGTTTGAGAGTGTCACCAACGTAGGTACATTATTTGACCAACTTTGGTAGCGATTTTTCTTCGACAGTTACTAATATTTGGATAAAGAGACTCCATATGTGGCTGATTTATATCAACGTTTTTCTTAGGATGAATATCTTTTTACCACAACATACCTGGAGCACGTTTGAGAGATCTCAATAAATCGTTTGTATAACAAGAGTTATTTTAAGATATCACTATGCAGACTGCAATTTCCCGCATATAAAGTATGAATGAAAATCTTCTACTATCTTTTTTCGCTTTGAGGGAAGTAACAGTTCATCCTTTAACTTCTGTTGAATCATCTATTGTATTCTGTTGATGAAGTTCAAATCTCAAAATATTGTCTATATGTAATGTCTTCATCTGTGGGAAAACAATACATTACATACATATTATTGATCAGATTCGTCAGTCCTCACACAACAACTTGGACTATAATAATTTTGGTCTACATCGCCGTCATCGAGTTTACTACAATCGCTGTTGTTAGAAGGCATTTATTCCTTTATGAAAACTATGTTATATTTCACAAATTTCCTGCAACGTGTTACAAGGTTAGACATCAGTAGACTTGTTTCGAACTTCAATAATAGTATTTCGCTGATATTGGCGAATGTTCCAAAACTCAACGAAATGGCGAATGCGACGGTTTCATTTATGGATACATATCAAATTTGATGACCGTTTGCTATATCCATAGTTTTATTTGCAAAAAGTTTATGGGCCATGTCTTTTTCACGAGTTGGGAATCTACATATATGAGCAAGGCGAGCACTGTAAAATGAGTTTTATATATTCTTTTACAACACCACTTGTTTAATTCGAATGGGAGGTTTCAGTTCATATTCCAATCCTTTTGAATTTATTTCAATTCACTGCCATCCGCACGAAAATCATGTCATATCAAACTTCATAAATACAAAGTCAGTATGAGAATACGCAAAGGAAATTTCGTGAAAAAAAGTCAAAATTAGCCTAGCTATGACGATGACGCTGAAATCGTAGATATTCAATATGAGAAAAAGAAGAACGAGGAAGTTTCAAGCTTGTGGTTTTAACTTGCCGAATATTGTATAATTCAGAAGGTCATTCAGATTTCAGTTATTTCATCGACTTTTCCCAGATACTCATCCTACTAAAGATTAAATACTTGAAAAAAATTTATGGAATGGTTTTATTAACCACCTTACATCTACAGAATATATTCGAAAAAGTAAGTAGGAAATTCGAGTTGGTCTATCTACTTCGTCTACTACATTCTTTTTCTCCACCAAAGTACGCATATAGAATTCATTCATTTATGTTTCTGTGTTTTTCCATTATTTCGGAATACCTGTTGGATATTTGGCTTAATATTCTGCTAATAAACTAGGTTTTCTATAGTTGAATGCTGATCTTGAAAGACAATAATCTTTGAATGATTAAAAAAAATCCACAACCGCTTCTCTTTTGGGATCAGAGTGATAAAATTTAACAAAAAAATCAGTTCCTCCAAAATATTCCTAAATCCATTCTGTATTGTTTGATTTTGGTACATGCAAAGTACGTATAAATATAATTTCTTCCGAGATGAAATTTCTTATTTTCATCAGTGACGTCCCTGTGAACATGCACAGCAGTATTTTCAATCCAAATATTTGTTGCACCACTGTTTTTTTCGGCAAATCAATGTTTTTTATGATTGTCTTTCATATTTCCATAAGGGTGGGTCTGTCTTATGACAGATGGATTACGATTCAACTATATAATTCCAAACATAATGTTTATACACCAGTAGGGCCTCATTTTCATTCGTCCATCAAAATATTGGCGAAGGTACCAAAACTTTCTTTTTAAAAGATGAATTTTAAAATTTTCTAAATTCTGGCGAATGCACCAAAACTTAAAAATTCCACGTTTTCCTTATTGAGATATCAATTTCGAATCTTGACGAATGTATTGAAACTTTATGTTTCTGTAATTATTATATATGTATCAAAATCATAACTGATGGATGCATGTTTTATTTCATAAGGATATCAATTTTGATTGTTTGGAAATACTAGTGAATGCCTCATTCAATGATTTCGAGTTTTCCGAAATATTAGCGAATGTACCAAAACTTCTGAAACTAGTGAATGCAAGATTTCTTTTATTTCGACGTCAATGGCTTCAAAATATTTTTTGAAATTCTGGTGAATGCAACTTGAAAAATTCGAGGCCTTAGTGTCACAAAGGCGTAACTACCTTTTTTTGGAAACATAACGTTAATTTTGAGATATTTTTCATCATTATCAAGTTTTTCAAATATTCGACGAGGTCCCTCAATATCAAGTAGTTATTCATCTGGAAATATATTGTCCTATTCCGAACATTATGGTTGTTATAGATGAATTAGTATATAAAATTAATTTATTTCTGTTTTTCTCGAAATTAATAATCTGTAGTTACGCTTCTGTGACACTAAGTCCTCGAATTGGCAAAGGTATGGTTTTTGAGATATCAATTTCGAATATTTCGAAATATTGGCGAATGTACCAAAACTTCAGTAACTGGTGAATGCCGTAGTTTTCTTCATTGAGATATCAATTTCGAATGCATTGAAACTTCTTTTATTGGATGTCAATTTCGATGTTCAAGGCTTCAAAATGTTGACGTTTCACCAAAATGATGAAAACTGGTGGTAGCATGGTTTTCTTTCTTTATTAGAAATACTGGTGAATGCACCAAAACTTTGGAAACTAGCGAATGCTTTTTTGGGTTTTAAATTTCGAATTCTTCCAAATATTGGCGTGTGTACCAAAATTATAAAAACTGGTGGAGGCATGGTTTCTTTCACAGATATGTCTATTTCGATGGTTCATAGATATTGGCGACTGCACCAAAACTCTGGACACTGGAAATGCTTTGTAGGATTTGAATTTCGACATTTTTGAAATTTTGGCGAATGTAACAATACTTTAGAAACAGGGATTTCAACTTCGGATTTTTCGAAATATTGACGAATGTACCAATACTTCAACTATTGCTGAATGCCATGTTTCTTAATAGGAGAATGTCAATGCCTATTGCTTCGAAATATTGGAGAATATTTAAGTCATGGATTGTTTTGGATAATGCTTCAATTTCGAAGACAACATGCTGTCATATTCAATAGTTTTATAGACAAATTCTATAGATAATCATGTCTCTTTCAAGAGTTCAGAACTTTTTACATAATGTGGGTGTCAGTGCATTAGCTGTGATGATGACGTAACAATCGCTTGAAATCAGGATGAGAAATTCAAGTGTCTGGTATTACCAGGTGAATCTTGAAACAGATACAGGGTGCGATAGATTTTGGTTACAAATACGAGTTCTACCTATTTGGATTTTCTCAGAAGATCGTCTAATTTTAGTGGTCGAAGAAGACTACATAAATCTAGCACTCATTTCATTTCATGACATCCAGAAAATTCATAATCTAACATGAATATTCTCGACTAATAAATACTAGCCAACCAGTATTCTTGAGTATTTTCATTATCCACAAGCATTCTATTATTTCAGTTAGATTTGGCTACCCTCCATAAACTGAGAATTACATTTTTTTTTTATATTTGAATTGAAATTATTTTAATAACGGATAAAGATACTTTCAGGTTTGATCCAAGGACATCATTCTAGATTATACTGCCGGACTGATTGTCAAACCGTCATCATGTATTCAATCTGGACTGCAGATTTCGGATTTAGAAACCTGACTATAAATTTCGAATAATTCACCGTTTCAGAGTTAACCACTCTAGAGTAACAGACGAAACCACAGTTAGATCCCATCTCAGATTTCAACTTCTGAAAGAGACCACAGCGAGTTGTAACC
Source organism: Chrysolina americana (assembly GCA_958502065.1). Classification (NCBI taxonomy): domain Eukaryota; kingdom Metazoa; phylum Arthropoda; class Insecta; order Coleoptera; family Chrysomelidae; genus Chrysolina; species Chrysolina americana. The sequence continues at coordinate 93,146,721 of OY293413.1, read as the reverse complement.
ACCAGTTAATAAATTCCTGCAACATAAGTTATATTCTCTAGAAGTTCTCGGGGTTTTGCGGTCAAATGGTCGGAACTGGCGCTGTTCATTTTCATTTGTACTATCGGTGTTTACTGGTATTTTATCTTTAATCTTATCTAACAAGTTTTAGAGTTTGACTTCAGGTGTGGATGCCAGAAATATGACTTTTCCTTATTACTATATGTTGAAACTGGTGAACACTATGACTGAATTTGATTTTCCTGAGAGTATCTGTTTGAACCATCGTGAGAGTGTCAGCAAAATGCAGAGCATATAGTGTTTGCACAAATAGTCCCACAAACAGACTTTGCGATAGAATTGACTGTCAATAATAGATCAATGACCTCTTTTTTGCGACTCCCATCAATATTTAAAGTGCCAAAAATTGATATCTGAGACTCATCATTCCATCTGAAGAAATATTGCAAATTCACTAATAGATAGATAAATGAACTTTTTTGTCTAAATGAAAACTTTCATGGTAGGACAAATTTTCTTAATGTGACTCGAATTTCAGATTATTGTCAATATTTCGGGCCACATTCAATGTGTCGGAATACTGACGAATATACCGAATCTTTTAAAATTGGTGAGGCCTTGGTTCGTGTAAAGGAAATAAATAAAAAAAAAATCGAAATTTTGGTGAATACACCAAAACTTCAAAAACTGGTGAAGGTATGATTTCTCGCGAGATAATAAGCAACCCAGCAGAGGCAACTTTCATTTTATATACAGTGTGTCCCGCTTTTCATGAATACACCCTAATATCTCAGTTATTAATATTGCGATTTTCTTGAAATTTTGGTGGTGATTATATGTTAGGTAAATGAAGTATTTTGGCATAGTGAACATTTTCATCGACAATAGGCGTGCGGTGTGGGGGGGTAAAAAAAAGCTGTTTTTTGGGAAAAGGATATTAGGGCTCATTTTAGATAACTTTTTTTATCAGAATTAGAATCAGCATCCCCAAAAACCCCCCAATCCATATTTTCGAAATCTCAAGAGCTGATTTGAGGAGAAAAAAAAATTAACTTTTTTCGTCAATGCACCCGAATATCTGTTAAAAGCGATGTTCTTGAGATTTTGGTGGTGATTTTATGTTAGAAAAATGAAGATTTTGGCATAGTGATCATATTCATTCACCATTGGCGTGCGAAGTTGGGGAGAGAAAAAAGGCATTTTTTGAGGAATGATTATTAATGCTTATTTAAGACAACTTTTCTTATCAGATCCGGAATCAGCATCCCCAAAAATCCTTTAATTCATATTTTCAACATCTCAAGAGCTGATTTGAAAAAAAAAAAAGTTTAAGTCTTTTTTTTAATAAGTTCTTTATTTGTAACAGTGGTAACAAAATTACGAATTACTTTATTTTAGATTCTTGTCTTTTCAACATAACTACCTTCTGAAACAATACACTTTTCAACAATTCTTCTCAAACGTACATTCACTTTTCTTAAAATTTGGGGAGTTATTTCCTGACACGCTTGCCTAATTAATTGCAAAGCAAAGTTCCTCTTTATTACGCGGCCGAGTAGCATACACTTTATTATTCAAATGCCCCCACAGAAAAAAGTCACAAGGGGTAATATCTGGCGATCATAGAGACCATTTTGTAAAAAATTTTGAAAATTTTGTCCGGTCAGGTTATCCAGGAAATAAGGGCCAACAATCCATTCGTTGAATATGCCACACCTCACGTTAACTTTTTCACTGTATTGGTTTTTACAATGAATTACCCAATTCTGATTTTCAGCTGCCCAAAACCTACAATTTTGACTAGACACCACACCGTTTGTTGTAAACGTTGCCTCGTCAGTAAACATCATGTTCTTCAGAAAAAGTCTGTCGTTAAGATAGTTACCCTGCAACCATAAGCAAAATTCAAAATTGATTTAAATTGTACCTTCCTGGTCTTATTTTGAAAACCGCTCCAGTCTGTTGATTTTGGCAACGGTATCGTGAGAAATTGGTTCTCGATCATGATGCCTTCCATTGAATATTCCAGCAACTTGACGCGTAGATCTTTCATTATTACCAAATAAGCGGATAATCTCTACTTTTTCTCCAATTGTAAGAACTACTCTTCGGTTGTGTGCCATCTTATTAACAGTTAAGTAACACTGCTTGACTTATTGACATTTCGTACTGATTACCGATGTCAAACAAAAACTTTTGTTTCAAAGTACTCTTTCATTAATTTTCATGAAAACTCCAATCGGCAAGCCAACGGTAACAAAGTGTGCGTATCTTCGGAAATACCTAAATTGTAGTATAAGGGCAGTTGCAAACGATACAGAATATAAGGAAACGAAGGTGTTTGAAATTTAATATAGGATTAGGGCATTTGAAATAAAAAGTTAGAAATAAACAATCTATTGAAAAAAAGTGAATTTAATTTTGATTTCTAATCAAATCATCTCTCGAGATTTCGAAAATATGAATTGAGGGGTTTTTGCGGTCGCTGATTCCAAATTTGATAAAAAAAATTGTCTAAAATGAGCCCCTTATATCCTTGGAGAAGAAGTGGAGGTTATCCGATTATTTGGTAATAATAAAAGATCTACGCGTCAGGTTGCTGGAATATTCAATGGAAGGCGTCATGATCGAGAACCAATGGTTATTTTGAAAGACGGTTTGAATTTTGCTTACAAGGACTTATTGAAAAAAGAGTTGAATACTTTTTTATTCAAATCAGCTCTTGAGATGTTGAAAATATGAATTAAAGGGTTTTTGGGAATGCTGATTCCGAGACGAAAAAAGTGAATTTATTTTTTTTTTCTCCTCAAATCAGCTCTTGAGATTTTGAAAATATGGATTGGGAGGTTTTTGGGGATGCTGATTCTAATTCTGATAAAAAAAGTTATCTAAAATGAGCCCTAATATCCTTTTCCCAAAAAACAGCTTTTTTTAACCCCCCACACCGCACGCCTATGGTCGATGAAAATGTTCACTATGCCAAAATACTTCATTTACCTAACATATACCACCAAAATTAAAAGAAAATCGCATTATTAATAACTGAGATATTAGGGTGTATTCATGAAAAGCGGGACACACTGTATATGACTCGACAAATTCAGTCTGTCAGAATTTTGGCAAATGTACCAAAACTTTTAAAACTGGTGAATGCCTTGGTTCTTGTAAAGGAAATAAATTTAAAATATTTCAAAATTTTGGTGAATGTACTCTCTTCCAAATTGAAAGTGTAATAGTTCTTCACTGAAAAGTGCTCCATTCCTAAACATTTTATACACATTTTTGTCAACGAATAATTCCTAATCTTCAAATTGAGTACCCCTTACCCAGGGGCAGTTGCTCTGATACTCTTGGATTTTAGGTTTTCTCTATATCATCAGCATTTTGCGTATTCGGTATAACATGTCTAGAGATTTCTAGTTTTCCATTAGCTTTTCCGATATATTGTTACGTTCGTTTTCATGTTTAACGAATCATGACCACATAATTTGAATAACGCACTACCTTCCTAACTTATTTTCATTTATTCAGACATAAAATCAATATTATCATTCTATATGGTATTTTTCTTGAAACACCCTGTTCTATTTTCGTTTGGTCGCTGTGTCTACTCTACTGCTTGGCCGAAAGTTCTGCATTCTTCTCAAGCCTCATTTGAACGAAAACACATTTTGAATCGGGATCGATCTGAAACAGTAACAGTTGTCAAATACAGCTCTATCGTATTCCAAAGCAGAATAAGACATTGACTATGAACACTTACTAATATTGGGAAATAGTAATATTATTTTGAAACTCACCTTGGTGATTTGAAGGCAGTCTCTGAACAGTGCTATTTTAGTGTAGATAGAAATTGTATCATAATCTGGTCGAGGTTGATTTGTTTATTTTTCTACCCATTTGACAGGTTAGGAGTTCCCTGCATTCAACGGTGTTGTCAGGCATCCTAGCGCTGATTCCGTAGATTCATAAAATAAGATGGATAGAATCGACAGCAATCTATAGATAGATTAGAATAGATAGCGTATTTGCTTTGGGCACGCGCCTTTGATGTATATAGTGCGTTTGTTCATACATTCACGTTGTGTTGTGTGTAGTTAGCTTTGCCTTCTGTATGTGCATCTGCTATGGTATTTTGTGAAGGGCTAGTGATAGTTTTGTTCAACCTAGGACAAAGCGCAGTCTTTCTCTTTCTAGGAACTCGTAGGAATATCGTGCTGAATTCCTATTGGTTGTTCCGGGTTGACAGCTAGGTTTGCTCATTTCTCTCTCTTCCTTTTTCACTTTTCACGTCTGAATTGGAAGTTGAAGGTTTTGGTGCTCGTTGGCTTGCAAAAATATATGATATTTTAATCATCCTTCATTGGGTTACGTTTTGCAAGTCAAATATCTAAAGTTCTGGTTTTGCTGGTTTTGCTGTTTTGCATATTTTTGATACATAACCAGAATTGTGCTCTTCGGAGGATTTCAAAAGTGCCAGATAACCTGCAAGTGTCAGATGTGTGAGTCTACCAGGGTTATTGAACTGCTAAGACGTATAAACAGATGCGATAAGGCCGAATTTCCAAAGACGGGTGTACCGTCACGCCATCGTCGGCGGCCTACACGGTTCCCCGTACTACAGGGTGATCCGCCATTGTCGATACACAGAGGGAGTCATCATTGTTGGACAGGACAGGTCGACATCGTATACAGGGTGTCCCAAAAGGAGCACGCAAGTCTTGAATTCTTGATTTATCTTGTTATATTAATTTTGTTTTTGCTCCTGAGCACTTATTTATTAGAAATTGAGTTATTGCTTGTTGGCTAAACGCACTGCCTACATATAACGCTTCTTATTTTATTTTTTAAGCGGAAATTGAGGTGTATTCTTTTATTTCGCTACTGCTTTTGACACTTATGCGCCTACGCCTGAGCTCACACGACGCTACCATTTTATTTTGATACTTTCGTACAGTACCATTTGCTATAATTTCGCATATTGCTCTCACAATTTCCGTGGTAAGTAACAAATTAAGGTGCAGGGAATTTACTATATTTTAGTGATAAGTTCATTGCTGGTGTCTGGCGTGCATGCGCTCATATATTGCTTAATTGATTATTTGTATGTCATACAGAGTCTATGACAGGCCATTGCTTGCTGCTTGTTACCGCTTGATTTGAATTCGCACTCACATTTTTATAATATTATCGTTCCTTCCAGGAATTTAGTTGAGTGCTTTATATTTCAGTCAATAAAGGTCAATTACTACTGGCTTGTTGGTTTTAATCTTGTTGGTATGTTGGAGATTAAATGTTTCGAGTGATTGGGTATTTGAATGGGGATTGAACTTACCTGGCGCCCATAGAACACCTCATTTATTATAATCAGTGATTTCTTACAAACCTCCCCGTCTCCACTGAAGCTTAGCTGCAAATATCCACCTCTGTCATCTGACAGTGGTAGACTGAGACTAGTACTGGTTGTTCGGATAGTGTACGGTCACAATATCAGGCAGATCATTTTCGTCGGGTCCCGATACATTTTGGCCAGTGTTCTTGGTTGTTTTTCAGGTAAATGTTATTTGCAGATTGGTGTTTTTTAATAATTACGTACATTTACTAGTTGTTAATAGTCGGGGGTAAAATAACAAGGTCTCGTAAATCAACGAATGAAGTTTTCATCTATCAGGGAAACAGTTATGTTTGAGCTTTAGCTCGAGGGTTCCATTCCCCAAACATAACTCTTCAAATTAAACGAGATGAAATTTCCAAAATAAACACGGTGGGAGAATTTATGAAATTAATTGATCTAATTAATGGATGCCAAGTTATATTGTGAACAGATTATTTTCTAAATATTTACATTAAGCATAATCATTCATTCCAAAACTTGATACTGAAACTATTTACTGCATTATGGCCCCTAACGGAATGTGTGCCTGTAGAATGTGTTGAATACAATGTGTTCCAGATGAACGATTATACCAGCAATTTAATAATAGTAGAAAAGATAACTTACGTTAACTTGTATTTCTTGAGGTTCTCCCTCGACGGCATCAGGGGGTGGAGGCGGCTGGGGTGGCACAAATATCCTCTTCATGATAGGACCTCGTACTGTGGGGGCGGGTAGAGAACGTGCTAAATGTGTAAGATCCACCGGTCCCGACACGGCTTTACACTGAGACACAAGGCTCTCGTATCGTCGACTCTGTTCCGATGCCTAAAAAAATTACAAGAAATAAATATTTTCGTTAATTTTTTCACAAAGAGTTCTCGATGACTCCAGAATATATTCCTCCTTCACCAATAACTCAATTAGTAAATATTCCCAGATTCTCTCTGAATGGAAAAAGATGGAAAACATAGTCGAATATAAAAAAAGGAAATTTAGACGCAGTCCCACATTTGACAAAATTGATAAATTAATCTACCACAGAGGTAAGCCACTTCAATTTAAATCTCAAACAATACAAAATCAATCAGTCGCTGGACACTCAAAGATAAAAATTAGGTTGGTACATAATTCAATTAAAACATTCTCAAATTTCACACGCACACAGTTTTTTCCGTCTCAAATTCAGAGGTCATCTCACAACCCGTCTTTAAGGTCATCATATTTATCACCTGACGGTGGTGGTGGAAATCCACCTGCATCTTGATATAATTGCAACGATTGGTTGAACAATATCTCCCAACTCCTTGGTTTGTTTCTTGTAATCCTCTACTTCGGTATCTTGATCACCTTCCACCACTTCATGTTTTCATCAGTCGCTTCGTCCATTTTTGTCTTTTCATCATCAGATAATTTAGCACCAAACTTTTCTTTGTCAGCTAGCTGGTTTTTCAATGCGCAGGCATAGCTTTTCAGTTCGTTTCTTGCTTGTACACGTTACTTGAGCTTTTTATCCTCATCAGCCTACCTGATCATCTTATCAATATCATCAGGAGTCAACCAGATTTTTAGTCGGTAATGACGATTTTTTCCATATTACCAGTACCTTTGAAGGATATACCATTGGCATCAATTTGAAGCGAATTGGTCGTGTTATTAAAACGTTTGCTTCCCATCCAGGAGGTCTGAGGGGTTTTCTCCGAATGGCCGGGTAATTCGTTAAAAATATTTACACAAAAAGGATTATAGTGTGTATTCAGAGGATTGGTTATCGTCAAGGAAATATAGGGATAGGGTTGAGTTCAGTAGATTTGATATGAGGGCAAAGTTTATAACCTTTCGTATAACAAATATCACATTTTCACATTATCGTTTCCAAAAAGCAATGAACAACGGAACACTCTTGATATAAAAATGACAATGTGTATGCACGAGCCAATCTCCTTCTCATTGATGTGCGCAATACTTGGAGTACTTTGAATCGGCCTACAAGAGTACCTAAATTATTCTTTTTCTCAATTCTTCTTCATTTTGGATAGGTCATGCATAAACCACATTTCATTTCATAGTCCAGTAAAATCAGAGATGGTCTGGGAATGCCTAAACAAAATTAATCATCTAGACAGGAACAACAAGGTGATCCTTCTCTGGGTGCCGGGGCACGTCGGAGTGGAGGACAATAAACAAGCAGTTACCCTGGCACGAAAAGGGGCATCAACGCCACTGATCGGGCCATTCTGCGGACTTGGAAAATCTTTCTGTTGAGAAGAACTCAATAAAACTGAAGAAGCAATGAGAGCAATATACTGGCAAATACTACCAGGGCTAAGGAAGGCCAAAGATTTCCTCGGCATTTTCAAACGAGCAAGATCGAAGACACTGATTGACTTCAGCAAAACTGGTATAAAGACAATCACGGGATTTCTGACGGGGTACTGCAGACTCAAAGAACACCTAAGGAAGCTAGGCTTAGAGGTGGACAGCACCTACAGATTCTGTGGGAAACATCCAAAAACACCACACCATATATTGATGGAGTGTTATGCTGTACATCACAAGAGATTGAATCACTGGATTCACACCAGCTAACTGTGGGAGTAATACCACGGATAGACCCCTCAAAATCCTTAAACTCCTCAAGGAATTGGGGCTGGAGGGGCTGCTGTAAACGAGAATATCTTGAAATAGCAGAAGAAGATGGGGCACAATAGATCTAATTAGGTCGAAGCGCATCAGTCACCATCCATACCTACCATTACCATTTCCAGTAAAATAGGCAAATCTTCTTTGATAAAATGACAATATGTTTGATCTTCCCAGAATAAAGAATGGGTCTATAGAATAATCTCCAAGGATTCCTGATCACACGTCGAGAGAGAACTGTTCTTGAAAATGTGATTCCTGTATCACATGGGGGTATTTCTCTGACTACAAATGGTTGTTGCGGAAATTGCGTATAGCGTTGCGTGTGAAATTTGCTTCGTTGGTAATCAGGATTTGATTTTCAAATGAAAGATTTTGAATTAGAATTAGACACTGGAGAAATCAACGACAGAAATTGTTACGTAACGAAAAGTCGCGAGGGAGAAATGCCTGTACTATTTGAATATGACAGGAATTTAAAAAATAATCAAATTAAATTTTCCATATCAGAACATAAGAAATGTATAACGTCAGTGATTTTTTTCAGCAAGTCCTTATATAAAATGTAGGTCAGCATACTCTGCATTGGTAATGTTCAACATTTTCCAACAAATAATCACAGTAATAATGTATAAAACTGATAAACATATCAACATGATTTTATTTTTGACTTGATTAGCATGTTTGAAGAGTTCGCGACTCAATGAGAAAAAGTTTGGATGCATCGATAAATCTGAATTAAATTATCTGCTGCTTGTAGCTACTTTTGAAAACATACCTTTTTCACAGAAAAATCATAGAGGAATTTATATCTCTTCTAAAAAATTCATACATGCACGACAAAGTTGTGACTCCCCAAAAGAGACAAAGACTTGTGGGTGGCGCCCTCTACAATTAAGAGCCAAACTGAGATCAAATTCGAATTCTTCATATCACAGAGTCTCCAAATACCAATTTTCGTCCAAATATCGACATTATTTCAAAAAAATTTCACGAATAACCAAAATAAAAATAAATTTCAAACACCTTGTATCTCGAAAATGAAGCCCATGCTCATTCAAACTTTTCTAATCGTCCTGTAAGATATCGAACACTTATTACATAACACCCTGTAGCATGAATTTTCAACCACGCATCGTTTTGAATTGAAAAAAAAACTGTATCATCACATTTCCATTGATTAAATTGTGGAATCATCCCTTGTGATTTCTGTTTTACCGCAGGCGTTTGAAATGCGTAAATCAATCCGCATGTAAATTGATTTATAACACTTTCAAAACAAATTCATGAACGAAATGAATAACAAGATAAATCCGTGGAATGGATAAATATTATGACATTGATCTGTATCATTATAATGAACAATAACATTATGAACACGAAAAATTATATAATAATATGTGATTTGTCATCAATTATATGAATTTCTAAGACACGTGTTTGATAGGAAATAATAACTTTTTTCTATAATTGAATCACCAAGGAATCAATTGAAATAAATAGTTCGAATCATGAATAACATGTGGAAGTTTATAATATAAACCACAGTGTTCCACAGGGATCGTTACTGGGGCCAACACTAATTCTTTCAGATGAAAAATTCGTTTTAGTCGAAAATTATTTTGATATTTTTGAACGTATTAACGGAATGTTTGTAAAATCAAACGTGGAATAATCTGCGTCTGAAAAACAAATTTCAGTCGCAATTTTTCTTCGTTCAAGACGATCTCCTGGAAGGTAGCTTATGTTGAAAAAGAAAATATTCCGAATTTAGAATTGAACATTTGATTTTCTATTTCAAAATGTATCGCTGAGCATTTCGAATAGACAATTATTTTTATCAATTTTTGTCAGAATTTCTTCACGTGTTCAACAAAATTTCAAAAGCTTTCAAGTGATTATTTCAAAAAGAGTTGTCGAAAGAGTCCTAAAGTTTGGTTCGACGAAAATCGCATCGCCCGATAATACTCATATTCCATATTACATAAATAACTATAAGGAATTTCTGCGAATGTAACAGGTTTAATATGATTTCTTGAACAAACGAAAAAGGAAAAAATGACGTTTCCACTGAATAGCTTTTTAGACAATGTTACAGATGTTAATTTGGGTAATTGCTTTTTTCGAGAGATGGTACGGTATTGTACGTTATTTTAACTAATCTAATAATTGAAATCTCAAGTGAAAGAGGCCTGATGAAGAGAAACTATGATAAACCCACCGAAAACTGAAATGAAAATGTACCAATGGGGAAATGTACAGATATTAGCTTTTATCATAAATTCTGCCGTGCTAAGCATAAAGGGCGTATCTGACTAATTTGTGAGCATTGAATTTAGGTCAGTTTTGGGATGTCTGCATCATTTTACTCCTATCCTACTAGGATTCAATGCCGTAAATGAAAATTAGGTAGTATTACAAGTTCATGAAAACTGTCATATTTGTAAAAGTTGCCCCCAATGTAATGGTAAAATTTTTGCGAAAACATGAAAATTGCAGATACGCCTCTAGTGCTTAGCACGGCAGAATTGTTCGCCTTGCATATGAAAAACTCGTCATAGGATACCGATGAAATTTTTTTGTCCTAGCACTTTATTCATGTAACATGGAGTTCCTCTTTTGTGCACCAACTTCTGACTGTGTTGAGGGCAACTTGCATGCGGTCTGAGATTACTTCGTCATGTCTGCCCCTAATGGTGACGATCAGGTCATTGGCGTAACCTTGAGTCGTGAACCCAGATTCATGTAGCTCCACCAGCAGGTCGTCGATAACCAGTGACCACTGTAAAGGCGATAGAACTTCCCATTGTGGGCTACATTTTTCTGCTGTCATGCTGACTGACTCTTCCCCCATTGTCGCTACAGTGATTCTGCTTGCTTGTCCGCATTGCTTGTACCAATCTGCTCAATGATGTATTGATATTTCTTTTCTCTAGTGATCTGGTTATGGAAGCATGTGAGGTATTTTCGAATGCACCTTCATGTTAATGAAGGCTCAAAGTGTCTCTTCTCTGACAGCCTATTTGATTCTTCGGTTTGTGAAGATTCTTCCAGCTAGGCTTCTACTGGCTCAGTTGGGGTTGTGGACGAACTCTACCAGATGGGCACTTTGCTGTTCACTCTCCACAGATGTTTTAGAACCAGGAAAGTGCTTTTGCAAGATAACACCTAGGCTTTCCTTTGGGTTATCTGTATATCCCACGTTCGGTGTTTTGATCAGACCGATGCCGCTAGAGTGTTCTTTTGAGAAAACTTTCTGTAATCGTTGTGCTGGTGCCAGTTCAGTTTTCTGAGGTCTTTATTATAAGCAGAAATACCTTTTTTGTAGTCTTTCCAGTATCCCAGACTCTTAGCTTTATCAAAAAGTCTTCTGACTTTTGTTCGAATGACAGCTGAATTCCTACTATGCTTCTGTTAAAGCATTTTGAAGTTGTCTCGAAGTTGCATCAAGTTCCTCTAATGTTTTGATGGATAGTAGTTGGTGATCCTCATTTCACTTTCGAAATGTCATAAAAACAAGACATTTGACGAAGAGCCATTTACTGTATAAGGTGCGCGGGGTGGGGCATAGATATGAAGAGTTGGAATAGAAACCACTTTTCCTTCTAAAGTTTTTTTAATTTCAAATAAATACGCCTATTTTAAGCGATTACTTTGGAAAAAAATATTCTTAACAGAGACTGAAAGTCAAGTAACGTAAAAATACTCAGGTTACTGCTTTCTCGTTGCTTCTTTTTGATAAATAATTATTTATATGGAGGCAGAAGTAAACCCTTTTAGAGATTACACTAATGAAAAGTACTCAAATGATTGAGGGATCAGTTATGTTTGTACTTTAGTGTTAAGTTATTCATTTATACCACATCAAAATTATTGGAACTATTCTCTACTTCGACCTACCACAAATTTATAAATTCACTTCATTTGTATTAATCATTTTTTAGTATTTTAATATTTATCATTGTTTTGACTGGTCATAGATGTATATTTCTGAAATATAATAGATCAATAAACTAAACTAGACGCGTATCACACATTCGTGGATAAATTCACTGAAAAATGCCCAACACCCATTCATTTTCCATGGACTACTATGTTTTTTAATATCCTGTCAAATTCATCGCATGTCGTAATGAATCAACACTTGTCGTCACTCGTCCAATAATAATCATAAAAATAATGTTTTTAATCATCCATTCGACTAAACACTTCAAAATCAATCACTCACCACACCAAATGCCATTTTTCTCGGAAGTGAGTATACAAATCGCCGCCTTTCTACGATTTGGAATGCTCAGTGATTAAAGAATCCATCTGAACTATGAAATTTTCTCCTAGTGAAAACAAGTTTTATGTTCAAAGCAATTTCAAATATTAATGTTAGTGAATATTTTATTGCTTCCTGAGTACCTTTTGATTCTACTATCGATTCGGTGTTTGGCAAATGATCAGTAAAGTATGTTCATTCATTAATTCAGATACTGATGAATGGAAATGAAAACTTGATGCAGATCTTTGATCACAACCATGAAAATATTCCAATTAACTGATTTTCACATAAGGAAAAATGGACTTTTTCTAGATAATGCACTAATGTAATGCTATGTACTGTGATGTTTCATTAATTCCTTTTTCTACATTCATGCAAAAAGCAGAACTTTATTGAAATTTATTCAGTGGAAAAAGAAGCTCTTTATTGCACTAGTGCAATAAAGTTTTTATTGCACTCATCTGTCATTCTACTTCAACGTGCTGTCATCATGATAAACATAAACGTTCAAACCGACTACATATTTAGCTGATATTCTGTGAGATTGGCCATACGTTTTAAACAGCAACATATTTCATATTATTTTGTATTAATGTTAGCAGTCAGAGTTGAACAAACAATGCCTTTCCAAGAATAACTCCATAATCAAAACAGATCCGCTATGTTCTAAACCGTCTACCTGCATAGAGCAAACTGTCTCTACTATGACCACACCTCGTGATAACTAACATACGCGCTTATGGCTACTATGATTTTGATTTTTATAATGCAACTGTGGATATATATAAAAAATGTCAGTCAAAATTTAATTCTGACAATTACAGAACTAAAAGATTCAAAATGAGTATTAATGGAAAACTAGATGATGGTGATGAAATCGATCATAATAATTATTTATTCAAACTGCGCATTTCATTTTCCTTCACCTAGTGCCGCACCTATATAAATAATTTTTTTCTTTTTGCATGAACGTAGAAAAAATGTTGTATATAACTCGATCAAAAAATGTTTATTGCACTCGACGTGTTGTCCAACTCGTCCTAACGGCCTCGTCGGACAATTTCACATCGAGTGCAATGAACACTTACTTTTTGCACTTGTTGCATAAATAACTATTTCACTATAGTGTAATAAACAAATAGAACATTAAAACTAAACTAAACTAAAACTATTCAACAGATGCGAGACAGAAAAAACACATTCACATTAACATTGTACAGAATAAATTATTAAAAAAAAAAACATTTTAATTAGGTTTTGGAGAAAAAAGCATAAACCTCATTATGATTATTAATTCATAAAATTAGCATATGATATAGTGTTTGTTAACAAGAGATACCTCTCAGCAACAATAAACATATTCTCTCTCTCCTTCTCTCCCTCCCTCCCAAATCATAGAAACAATTATTTGCTAAGAACTGTTTCAACCTACTTTTGAACACTTCGTTTTGGAACAGTTTTTTAAGTGGCTGGAAGGCAATTGAAATAATAAGCCTCACTCCCCAGCGATCTGTTTCAAAAGCACCAATCTTGAAATTGATTCAATTTGATGTCAATTTTTCTAGAAAGTGCAGTTTCATTACTGTCTGATATAATTGTGTATGTATCATCTGCATAAATGAGAATTTTAGTGTCAGTCAGGTAACTGGGAAGGTCATTGATGAATGATAAAAATATTAACGGGCCAAGAACACTGCCTTGAGGAGTTCCAAGTTCCATATCAAACTCGTTTGGGAAGACATCATTTATTTTAAGAATAATTTTGTGATTGTCAAGAAATGAGAGGAACCAGTCATTAATACAATCACGAATTCCCAGCCGAAAACAATTTTTCAGAAACAAAGGATTTTTCAACAGTGTCAAATGCCTTTGATGAATCAAATAGCAGTGATACATATTCAACACGATCCATTTCGTCGTCTCAGTTGAGAAACCACCTCTGAAACCATGTTGATTACTTGTATTAGATTAAATGAACTCAGATGTTTCCACCCTCAGAGCGACAACTTTTCCAAATATTTTTGAGGAAATACTCAATAATGAAATCGATCGAAAGTTTTCTACATTGCTGGGATCATTTTTTTATACAGTAACATGATTAAAGCTATTTTTAGACTAGAAGGAAGTTTGCTAAAACTGATTGATGAATTAATGATATGAGCTAGGATTGGGGAAATAATATCTTTACAGTGTTTTATGTAGGATAAAGGATACTTTAAATGACGCTAACATATCATCTTATCCTTTCAGTTTCTCGCATCTGAAGTAAATTTCAGGTGCAGATCGTTTTAGAAATTTTTTTACGGAGGCTTCTGTTATCAGGTGAATATCAGGGAACATACCAAGAAACACCATAGTGGCAATCAGATGAACCTGTGGTAAGATTGGAGATCTCAACAGCGATAATATTAATAATAAAGGAAATGTGTGGGAGCATCTTATGAGGTTCACTCTTGAGAAAGGAGATGACGTCAATGAGGACACCAGTATTCAAAAGTTAGAATATATTTCGAAATACTGGGCATTTTAAAAATAAGCAGAATTGATGGCGATGAATATAAAGAGAATGTCGTTGAATCATTGTAGAGTATAACCTCAAAAATTATTCTGGAGAAATACCACAACGAAAATGGTAGAACATTCATTTCTTTTACAGTAATCATCTTCAATTATGCGTAACAAGCGCGTGATACAAATCATGAATAATTTCAAAAATTAGGTGAGGAGAGAACAAAATCGTCAGTTTCTCTATCAGTTGAACAACAGAAAGCTATAGTAATAAACTTCGATGAAAATACCCCTATTGAACTCATGAAAAACTTCTACCTTATTGCGGAAGTTGAATGTAAAGTCGAGTATTTTCATAAGGAACTCACCAATGCAGGTGTATTTTCTGAGCGGCTCATCTATAACCCTATTTTCACGAAGACAACCCAAAGTGGATCTCGTTGTGCATGTGATAAATGGTTGACAAAAAATAATGGCAATGATGAATTATGTTCAGTAAGATTCAAGAAACTACTATTAAAACGTACTGACAACAACAAAACCGACAAGTTATTTTTATCAGAGAATAAAATTTGGAACATGAATGAGAACAGTTCATAGTATAAAAACTGCCCAATGGGTTGCAACGAGATCGCCAAATGGGCCAAGAAATCAGCAGAATCGATCGGATCAGATAACAGCAAATTACGAAACAAGACTCATTCAAACAGAGCTACAAACAACAGTGAGCCAACTGACCAAAACCGTGCATCTTAAAGAAGATTCGCAAATACCGGGGTACTTTTCGAAAAATAGGACATGGCTCTGGACATAAACTGCAGTGTACTTATATCGTAAGAATTTGGAGCTAAAGGTATTCTAAATTCTTTGGTCCTGCCTCCTGAGTCAGACTTCAGAAATTTCAAATCTCATTACTTCTATATCCTAGTCGAAAGCTGTAGAAAAATAAATGAGCAGTTCATAAATGTGAAGTTTTTCATCACGAGCAATGATTACGTATTAAAATTGGAGCTCGGAGAACTCGGAAGTATTCGAAATAAGTGTGAATTTTTGAAATCAGGGTCAGCTCTTTGGAAAGATAATATCGTTGTGCGATGATTTGGGTCCCAGTTTCATTTTACTTTTTCTGATTTCCAAAACTTCTTTTCACGAACGTTTTCGAGATATTTGTGGAATGGATATAACAAATTTGATTGGAACTTTCCTGTTGGTGGTTTATATCAAAGTTTCATATCGAGTGACTCCTGGAAGTGGAGCAATCTGAAGATTTTACGATTTCTAAGGTTACTCACCCTATTTGACACTACTTCTGCACCCTGTAAAACCGCTTCAGTCACTGTTGAACACAAGTCAGTATAAATTTCTTCTAATTCCTGAAACAAAAAGATGTTTATAATTAGTAGAAGCGTAAAACTAGTTTGAAAAATGGTTGTATTGCTGTTCGTATCTTTTTTGTGATTTATAAGGTGACAGGTCTGAATTTACCTGAAGCCTTTAAAATTGCTTCTGAGAGCTCTTCACCTGAAGAATTCGATCAAATATTGTTTTAATTGGAAATTATTTGAAAAATGCAGAATCTGTCACTTCGACAACACTTCGACGTGAAACTTTGACGTCTTAATGACAATTTGGATGTCACTGCAAATCTTTTGTTACCACATATGGGATCGATTTTGAGGAATGTTTAGGATATATATATATATATATATATATATATATATATATATATATATATATATATATAAAATTATCCCAATTTTCGTTTAATTTCAATGAATAAAAAACTGCGAAAACAAGAAAAATAGATAGAGAGATTAATATCAAAACCCATATTAGTTTCAATAGTAAGGTGAAATCAGTTAAATGTACATATACTACATGTACCGCACAAGTGTGGGAAAGCAATTTTTCCCGCACTTGTGCGAGAAAATGGGTGAAAATGTATGGTTGTAGAAAAAAACAACTGTTTTCTCATCTTTGTTTATTTCTTCAAGGACTGGCCTATGTTTGCATGAAATATCCCCTTGAATTTTCGACAAGGAATCACCTCCCCAAAAACTTTCACACTTATTAGGAAACACCCTGTATGTTCACCTCAACGTGTCATTTCATCTTGTTGGTATTACGGTTTTTCCTCCGCATAATTTACAAATTTTTTTCTTATTTTCTGTATACATTTGAATTAAAGCTTGTTAAATTTCCTTTATAGTTTTGATTTTCTTCAAATTGTTCACTAGTGAAATCAGCCTAGGCTATTTTTCATATCGAATATTTATTTCGAAATAATTTCCTATTTTGCATCATTTGCCTCTATTCCTGTTATTTCATGATGAATGTTAATAACACATAAAACTTTGACATATAATTTTTGATCGAAGTTATGCTTCAATCCATCTCATCGAATGGAAAATTGAATTTCATCCGTCATCGATTTTCAATTTTCCCGCTTGCTACATCTCCTTCTCGTACGAAGTGTTGAAAAAGCAAAGGAATTCGCCGAAGATGAAATGTAAATGATATAAATTCAATATTTCCACGATTTTACATTCATAACCAATTCCATTTCCGGGGGAAGTCACATGTGAAAAAGAAGTTGTGGAATGAAATGAATGAAAAACGAAATGGTTATTCTTAGAAATTTCCTTTTTATTATCGTTAGATGGCACTTGAGAACCACAGATAAAAAAGCCACATTTCGTTTGATTAAAGTATACTGAGAAACGATGCGATTTTACTTCAGAAGTATACTCAGAAGAAATCTTGTGCTTACACTTAAATAACAGTTAAAAAACATTTTTTCAATAGATTTATCCTATTTTATGGAGAGGCATTTTTATAAAGTATCCCTAATTAATGCTGACTCAAGTGTGAGAGAAATATTAAGGATGTAAGAGTATATTTTGTGACCTATTTGAAATGGAAGCATTCTTATGAAACATGCAGTTTTCAACCAAATGGAACAATTTTATAAAGTAGATTGTGAACTAAGTAGTTCCAATTCCATCGATGAGTCTTCATTTTCGTGACCACCTTCAGCATATCTATCCATCTTGTGAGATTCATAATTTTCGAAAAGGCGTTTTCATGAGAAGTGGGTCAAATTAAATTATGATTTTTCATCACTGACATTTTTTCAGGAGAGGAGTGTATTAGTAGGTAGTAATTTTGCCCCCTTATATAACGTGGGTGGTTCCATCGCTACTGGCGTGCAGTGTATAATACGTAGAATGACCCTCTTCTTGCAGTGAGTTCATTTTCAGTGTATCTATCGAATCTGGATATTTCATGGTTCTACGTCGAAAATTGCGGAAGATACGGGGGTGTTTCCATGACAAGTGAAACACACTGTATGTGGCAGCAACTTTTTTCCTTCCCGACTGTTTTAAGACTAGATTTCTTGAAGTTCATGCTGAAAATTGCCGCGGATAGACTTTTGACCATCGATTTCCATTTTCAACCGCGAATTCTGTCAAATATTCTTTTTAATCATCAACGATGATTTTTTTTGAAAAAAATGTGGGTCATTTGAAAGTTGTTTCATTTACCTATCCAACCATATCTAAAAAGTTGTATAATTAATTTTGTATGCTGAAAAAAATTGCTTCTAACTTCACAGATCCCTCATTACAAAATTATTAGATTCTGTTTTCAATAATTGATTTTCGAATCTCTGGAAGTACCAGAGAACGAATTTGGAAAGGCCGTCACTGGAAAAAAATTATAGTTTCTTTCTAGATTTTTTGACGGTTTACAAATAATGTGGATCTCATCGAAAGTGCTATATTCTCAACGGCTTGTCGAATGTTAATGGTCATAACAATATATATATTCAATAATTATCAATATGAATGAAGCGCATTGAAACAGAAAGAATCGAAATTATTATGATGATTGGTTGTGGAGACAAAACAAGGACGCACAAAAAATTTCCCAACCGAGAACCAATTTCACAATCCACGGTGAGCAAAATTGGAAAGAAGTTCATAGAAACAGGTCATGCAAGAGACCTCTCCAAAGGTAGAAAGAAACAAATTCCAGAAAACAAGAAACTGGATATTATACTAACTTTTGAGGGCAAGTAGCATTAGATAATGACATTGACATTTAACAGTTCTTAGAAGGCTAAAAAATGAGAAGTGGCATCCCTACATAGTTAGTTTAGTTCAGGAGCTTCCGAATGACGATTTCGATAGAAGAATTGCATTTTGCCAAATTATGGTGAAGAAAAATTACAGAAATCCGATGTTATTACGAAAGGTTCGTTTTCCTGATGGAGCTATATTTTTCCTGAACGGCTATGTCAATTGTCGGACGTGTCGGTTTTGGGCTACTGAAAGTTCACATTGGATGTAGGAATATCATAATTAGTACCCAGAGATGTTTGGGCGGGAATTATAGGCAATCTGATGATGGGACCATATTTTTTCGATGAGTCCTTGACAGGTTCTCGATATTTAGAATTCCTGCAGAACTTCTTGCTACCCGAGCTGAATCAGCTGTTCCCAAACAAAAACTATTTGGACAACGTGTTTCCATATCGGTGAATAGGGTGAAGAGGATCAATAGAATGGCCACCTAGATCGCCAGATCTAACACCTCTGTATTTCTCTGTATGCGGGTACTTGAAAAGTGAAGTTTACCAAAATAGACCACAAAATATCATTGATCTCAAAAAGAATTGGTACGAATCACTCAAGAAGTTATAGGAAGAGTTCGAGAAGAATTTTCTGATTGTCTATCTTACTGTATTATAGCCGATGGTCGGCGGTTTGAACATTTGCTTCGCAGTTTTTTGTATTCATTGAATTGTAATGTCCTTTTATTAACAAATTGTTTAATAAAATAAAATAAAATAAATAAAAAGCCAAATTACTCGAAATAATTTATATGGCTGGATAGCTGATTGAAAGACCTTTGTGCCGCAGTGGTCATGATAGCAGAGCGCTATTCTATCATTCAGACGTGGGTTCGACTCCCAGCATGGTGCTAGGAATCGCACATTTAAAGGTAAGACCTAGTTAATCCTTACCTTGCACAAGTTTCGACTTCTGAGGGCTGTCCCTCGCTGGGGGGATGACAGCTGGTTAACGGAAAAACCAATTTTAACAATTTTTAATTTTAACAATGACCTATCACATGACCCACGTTTCAATTTGAAAAAATCATCGATAACGTCATTGCGCTCACAAATGACGTCACAAATATGAAAAATATTTGACAGGATGCGAGTTTGATAATAAAAATTGACGGATGTCAGAATTATTCTGTAGGGTCGCCTTGTTACGAAATAATGATGCATCACTAAAGGTTCATCTAAAATTCCCGATATGAGCCAACCATACGCGTGCTTTGGGAATTCTTGTCCTGACCACGTTACACTGGTTTTTATATGATCGACCAGTTCGAAAATCGTATGAAAGCCCCTATTTACCTATCATTTCCAATATACCACGAATAGGCTGTCAAAGTGTAGTCCGTCAGCTTTATACTGGAAAAGGGGATTGTTATTGGCATCTGATGAATTGGAAATGTTCATGTACTATCTGTGCCCCTCGAGAGATTGGAATTCCATTAGTAATTTCGAACAGCCATCAGGATCCGCACTGAATAATTCAATGAAAGCAATCGGGATTATTACGATTGCCAGTTAATTTCAAGGTTTGGGATCAGAAGTGTTATTTTATTGCTCATTTGACGAGAGAAATGTGTTGAACGATGAATATTGCATTCGTATTACATATAACATGACATTTTATAGCGTTTCAATTGATACTTCATTGGAAACTTGGAGTGAACATTTACTCGTGTCCAAAAATAACCAGTTTTACAACTAACTATCAGGAAAAAATTAATTTCGTCCCCAGGATGTTGAACCCACTGACGATGTTTGCCTTCTTCTCATATTTTTTTTCCTAATAGTCTTTCATTATTCTGAATCAAAAAGATCTGAACAAAATATGAAAGCAGCAGGACCTTTAATAAAAAAACTGCTTTGTCCAACTCTTCCTCAACGCTTGGTATTTTTTTTCTGTCGATGGAATTTTCCATTATTTTCAATAGTGAATAATCTGAAAAAATATGAAAGCGGCAGGACCTCTGATTAAAACAATTCTGGGTCTAAGTCTCCCCAAACAATTGGTGATTCTTTTCTGTCTCTCATCATTCTCATCAACAACGCTCTGACAGAATATGGAAGCGGCAGGACGTCAAAAAAAACTGCTGGGTCCATCTCTCCCCCACCGCTCGATAATTTTTTTCTGTCAATGAAATCTTTCATCATTCTCAATCAAGAACCATCTAATAAAATATTCATTAATAAAAAAATTGCTTTGTCCAATTCTCCCCCAACGCTCGGTAATTTTTTTTGTTGATGTAATCTTCCACTATTCTCAAAAATGTACAATTTGACGAAACATGAAAAAGGCAGGACCTCTAATATTACTGGGTCCAACTCTCCCCCAACGCTCGGTTAATTTTTTTTGTTGATGTAATAATCCATTATTCTCGATAATGAACAATTTCACGAAATATGGAAGTAGCAAGACCTCTAATAAAAAAATTGCTTGTTTCAACTCTCCCCCAACGCTCGGTTAATTCTTTTTGTTGATGTAATCATCCAATATTCTCAATAATGAACAATTTGACGAAATATGGAAGCGGCAGGAACTCTAATAAAAAAAATTGTTGCGTCTAACTCACCCCCAATTTTCGGGAATTTTTTTCTGATAATGAAGTTTCCCAATATTCTCAATCATGAACAATCTGACGGAATATGAAAGCGGCAGGACCTCTAACAAAAAAAATTGCTGGGTACAACTCTCCCCTAACTCTCGGAAATTTTTTCTGTCAATGTAATCTTCCATTATCCTCAATTCTAAACGTTCCGACGAAATATAAAAGCAGCAAGACTTTAAATAAAAAATTGCTGCGTCCAACTCTCCCCCAACGATCGGTTATTTCTTTTTGTTGACGTAATCTTCCATTATTCTTAATAATGAACAATTTGACGAAATATGGAAGCGGCAGGACCTCTAATAAAAAAATTACTACGTCTAACTCTCCCCCAATTCTAAGGAATTGTTTTCTGTCGATGCAATTTCCCAATATTCTCAATCAAGAACAATCTGACAAAATATGAAAGCGGCAGGACTTCTAGCAAAAAATTGCTGTGTCCAACTCTCCCCCAACTCTAGGGAATTTTTTTCTGTCGACGGAATCTTTCATTATTTTCATCTATAAACGCTCTGACAAAACATGGAAGCGGCAGAACCTCTCATAAAAAAATTGATGGAATTATTGCTGAAGTAACTAGGGTCACCATAGGTTGTTTACCCCATGAGGATACTTCTCCAGGTAAAGCGCCGATTTGCGGAGTCTTCAATGTGAACTTTCGTTTCAAAACAGAACGCATTTTGCCATTAAAGGCTTCTTTTTAGAATAAAGGGGACTTTAATTTCGATTATGAAACTGGCTGTAAAATTGTT
Source organism: Chrysolina americana (assembly GCA_958502065.1). Lineage (NCBI taxonomy): Eukaryota > Metazoa > Arthropoda > Insecta > Coleoptera > Chrysomelidae > Chrysolina > Chrysolina americana. The sequence goes on along the minus strand of OY293413.1, from coordinate 93,124,442 downwards.
ACTTCAAGAAATAAAATCGACCGCTTCCCTACACACCAGCGGCTGCTCTATGTATCCATTAATGTGTTCAGCTTTTCCTTCCAACCCGCTATCTTGTGTTTCATAACAAACACAACGGCGCAGTCACTAATGCCAGCAGCGAACCCTAGGGAGAAAACACCATCAAATCATTATTCACTCTCACCTGTAATAGAGACGGCAAAGTGTGTTTCCCGAATTCTTCCATCATACCATTCGTTGCATGTAACTGTTGTATGTAAGCGTTGTGCGTGTTGAAATACGCACTCAGACTTTCCGTGGATGGCGCTGATAAGTAAGATAAGTAGGCGTTCTTGTACTCCTGCCGACACTGCAACAAGAATTAAATATGATTTATGAGAGGGTTGAACTGTTGGGAGAGTATTTAATATTCTAGCAAACCTGACGTTTTGTAATGGAAAATATGGAAAATTAAATTGAGGTGCAACAGGAGATATCGTAATGATTATTTCTTTCGTCTACTAAAAATCAGTCATCGACGTTTGTTTCCTATTTGACAGGACCAATCAACAAGCTCTATTAGCGATTATTTCATTCAAACATTGCTACACCAATGAAATTTCATGACTGAAGTCACATGATATGTGATATGAGAGGCTATTTAGGTAAACACGGCTATTCATGTAAACAAAGCTTTCTTTTATTTGTATAAGTGTTAAACGTTGACAACTCAGTTGCTCAAAATTGAAATGTTTCGTTTTGGGTTGTCTTCTATGACAGAAATCAATGCATAAGCAAATCCATCCCAGAAAATACCGTGAAGAGTAAAGAGTATATGAACAAGTATATTTGAATGATTTTAAACTGTTCATGAAATAATCATCCTGAATATCACTCGACCATGACAAATAGTGACTATTATTTTCTTTAATTCATCTTGAGTAACTTGTATTTTGAGACAAATAAATTCGACCATACGAACATTAATAATCAAAGAATAACTCCCTCAAGCTAAAGCTCTCGGGAGTTATTCAGATTATTAATGTTCATATGGTCTCATTAAATTGTCAAAATACTACCATTCTACTATTCAGCATGATACCTATATATCAAGGAACCTGTGCATCTGACAATACTCTACACAAATACATCTCAAACGTCAAATCGTGTTGAAGCTGTATAAGTGTTTGAAAATGAATCGGTTTGGAGAAACCAAAAACGGAGAGATAGATAGATAGGTTAATCGAGGCTACAATCCCTGACAAGACAGTGTCAGATTATCAATGCCAAAATAAGTCTCGTTAAATTATTATAAAATACAGTCTAAAAGATGCAATAGAAATAGTCGACTATTTATCAAGGTCTTGTTGTATTACCCTTGATCATATTATATTATGCAACGATCATGTAATGATGGTTATTATATTATCGATATACAAGCATTAATCGGAGTACGAGATGAGCCGAAGGCGAGTTTCGTATGGTTTATGCTCGTGTATTAATAACCATCACATGAGAGTTGCATACGCAATTTTTTCTACACCCGATAAATAATGAAGAACTATAAATGTTATATTTATATTTGAGTTGAGCACAATAACAGGAATAATGACTGGTGTTTCTATAAAAAATTCAACAAAATTGTAATTGATGGTATTACCTCGGGTATTACCATGGGTATAGGAGAACTGTTAACATTTTATTTATATTTATACTGAACATAAAATTATTTTGTACTGCATTTTCTGCTTTCTCCGATATGTGTGCAGGAGTCGATGGTGATTCTTCTATATCGCTGTATCAGACATTTTGATGATATAATTTTGCTATATTCTACGAAAATTTAATACCTACTGATTTTGACAAATAAACCAATAAGATGGGAATCTAGGACAAACGTCAAATGCACAGCATGCTTGATTGAAAAATTATGAGTATCTATTGACTGAAAATCTGTGTCGTTATGAAAAATCTGTATAATAATGGATCTCATTATGAAACGGATTATGGGCATTTAAGTGTATTTTCATAGTACGATTGTAGGAAAAAATTATTATAATATTGAACTATCGCAAGGCGATACCGATAGACAAGGTGTTCCAAATTAAGTCGGCACCATATCACTGATGCTACGAATTCGGTTGAATGGGTAAACTAGTGGCATTTTCAATTTTCAATGGTCTTTTTGATACAGAAAACAAAACATAAATTAACAGTCGTGTTTTTAAAATATTTTGTAGAATAATATTTTTTCAATCGGAACATCCCATATTTTATCTTTCATTTCGATTCGTAATTACATTCTCAACAACAAAATTCTAATGATATTTTTTCCTAAAGTTGAAGATGAGCGACTTTTCATGTTTGAGAAATATTTAATCCAGAAACACTGGATCACACTGTATAGAGATTGAATAATGGTAATGTTTCCTGAATATAATGTTTTTGCATTTTTGTAACGTTTATAGAACGTTCCAAGGTAGTAATGATAAACGTTGTGAGGTTTAGAATGGTTAATATAATCGATTCAAAGATAATAATCATCGTTCATTCAACCAAGAATATACCAAGAATATCAACGTAACCTAAATACTGGAATCCTTCGTTTGATTTAGGTGATATTTTACGTTTGATATCAAAGTTAAAAATTCGCATGTCAGCAACGTAACTTCGGAACGAAAATACATCGTTGAGCCGAAGTGGAATACAGCTAGATAAAAAACGTCGAAAACCCGTAAAAATGTAGTTGAAACTAACTTATAGTAGGGGTTAACTCAGAATTGCGAGAGTGATGCCATTGTTTATTTATCCATCTCATAATACGACTCACATAGGAATTTGTAATCATGATTGTGGATTTTGATGAATAAACATTATTATTATTATTATTATTATCATCACAACGGATTGCCGTAATATGGCAGAAATCTTGACCGGACAAGTGAAGTATAACCAGTTGTAGACAACTGGAAAATTTTTAACTGAAATGTGCTCCTCGGAACTCTTTCCACAAAAAATAAAAATATTTCCAGTAGTTTTCCATATACATATAACTCAACTCATCGTGATATACCCCGTATTCATACGATTTGATATGTCCGTGGAAAAAAAATATCGTGATCATTTCAATGACTCATTGAGCCGAAACATTTCATGGAACTCAACGAAAATGCTGAGCTGCACGTTGCGTATGGACTATTATTCTACTGACCCATCAAAGAAACTGCCGATGACGTAGGTTGTCATCGGCAAAGATTTAAGACAGTTATTGTAGAAAGAATAATGTAGACAGAATCTAATTCTGAACAACTGACGTGGATTTCTGTGCCACGTAATCTTAAACGAGCAACGAGACTTGTCGAATCCAGAGGGACGAGATAATAATAGATGTATGCATAACATCCATTATGATTGAATTCTATGCGAATTTCATTCCAGCGAAACACTCGAATGAGTGGATAGTTGAAAGTATTGATCTCATAGAAATTATCACTTCCCCAACACCTTGGTCGCAGAAAATTGTTAGAGATATTCGTCGTTTTTATATTCAGTTCATGAAAAATGGATATTTTTTGGAAATCAAACCATATCAAGGCAAAAAATCGACAAAAAATCTGCCTTGTAACTTCCTAATAATGCTATTTTCCGGCTGATCTATGGCTTATTGGAAATATGATATGGAAAAAAGAATTAAACGTAGCCAAGCATAGGCCCTCAGCCATCTTGGCTGTTTTTCCGTATTCTCTATGATCCTAGAAAAGGGATACAAATATTGTCAGTCTGAACTATCAAATAAAGAAACTATTAGATTTCACCTCATCAAACAGCTTCTTGACCAGAAAATTAAATGAACAAATCCATACTTCCCACGGCAAAAAGTTAAACTCCACCGTATCAGACCGTTTCTCATCCCACTTGACATAAGCAGAATGAAAAATACCGACAGCATATCGACTTAGATTTCCAAAGGAATTCATTATAGCAGAATTTGATTTTGAAGTAATATGAATCCTCAAATTCATACATTTTCCGATTGATGTTTGACAAAACCAACATATCAAAATACGCATAAATATCTATATCGGTACCATCACTGATTGGACATCTGTCGACCGATGTTCAAGCCGAAACCTATTCTGTCAGACTTACCCTCGTACAGTGTTGCCGGCGCTTGCAATTAACTGGGAAGTAAATGTTCAACGTTACTAATGAATATGCCATGGAATGATAATATGTTATTCAACAGACATCATGTTACAAATTTTGTTCTTGAACGCATTTTATGTCAAAACGAGAAAGGATTCTATATATCTCATAGTACCTGCAGTTAACAGGATTGATTATTTCTTGAAGATCCCTATTGAGCGCCTTCTGCTCTATGTGATTATTGAATTTAATTATTTATTCATCAATTTCAGTTCATCACAGGACTAGACTCATATAGAAAAATCGCACCAAAACATCCATTTCTTTAAAATTTTGCCAGTTTTTCTAATCAAAACTGACTGTTCAATCCAGTTTATTGACGTAACAGAATTACAGAATCATTTTCAGTCTCTTCAAAGAAATAACTACTATGCAGCCTGGCGCAGAAGTTGCTTTTCGTGTGCTGCCTATCGTTTTGTCCGACGGTCTAGGATATCAGTTGTATGGATTTCTGGTCTACAGAATTCAGTCTAATGAAATCCGGATTTGATCAATTCCAATTCTGCGCAAGTACGCTTCTTCTGTAATCCGTTTCTGTTAATAAACCATTTGGATGGAATAACTTTATGATCATTTCGAAATACTCTGCTCAACTGGTTCATATTGTTACGTTTTGCTAAATAATAGGCCGAGCACACTACTAAACTGTTTATTTTCTAACTTCACTATAAACAAACCTACAACACTTCACTGACTAATAAAACACTTGGATCTATCTATACAACAATACAACTAGCTAAATATTCCAAACACTTCTGCATATTATCACTTTCTAATCTTCTTAAATAATTCTCTTCATAAAAACGTCCTTCCCAGTCAAACGTCTCCGTTAATATAGGTGCTCATCGCGTAGACTGGATTAAACGTGATGATTCGAGAATACTCAAAACGGAGAACTTCTACACATTTCCAGGAATTGAGCGATGACGCGGCAGCTCCGTTATCTAGACTATTCATGCAGTACAGAAAACAATCCATCCAAATAAACACTTCTTGGAACTAATTATGGATGAGGCGTCCGCGGAATGGACTCAGCGGCGCAGCTAGAGGGCTTTTATCAATCTCGTAACATTATCCCCCTCTCAATTTTGATCGTCCCGATCAAACAATGTGTCGTTGTCTCCATTATAACGTTTGAGTCTCTCTAGGTGAACGACCTTCATTTTCGCTCTCGGGCTGCGTTGAATTCTATAGACCACGTCGTTTATTTTTTTCACTATCGTATATGGTCCTTCCCAAGATGGTGTTAATTTAGTAGAAAATCCTTTCTTACGACGAGGATTGTACGGCCACACTCGATCTCCTTCTTTGAATACACCAGTATTGGCCTTAAGATCGTATCGAGCCTTCATTCTGTCACTAGTTATCTTCAATCTTTTTCTTGCAAATTCGTGGATCCAATTCAAGCTATCTCGCAGTTCGTCTGCATAATCCTGTACCTCTTTTTCTTCAGAACTTGGTGATCCGAACACCAAGTCACAGGGCAACCGAAGTTCTCTCCCGAAGATGATGCTGGCTGGAGTGAGCTTTGTGGAATCGTGCACAGAGGCCCTGTAAGCCATCAAGAATAGTGGAAGATGTCGATCCCATGTCATTTGGTGCTCCTCTACTACTTTGGAAAGATGTTCTTCCATAGTCCTGTTGAACCTTTCAACCATGCCATCAGACTGTGGGTGGAGGGCCGTTGTTCTGGTCTTGCTAATTCTCATCAATTCACAAACTTCCTTGAATAAATTTGATTCAAAATTTCTTCCTTAATCGGAATGTAGCTCCATTGGGACTCCAAACCTTGAAAACATGTTATCCACCAGAGCTCTTGCAACTGTGGATGCTTCTTGATTAGGCAAGGCATAAGCTTCAACCCATTTGCTAAAGTAATCCATGGCAACGAGGATGTATTTGTTGCCATCATTCGTCATCGGAAACGGTCCTGCTACATCGATGGCGATTCGTTCGAAGGGAGCACCTACATTGTATTGTTTCATTTCTCCTCTCGATCTTGTCTTGGGACCTTTGCTTGCTTCACACTTCAGACATCTTCGGCACCATCTCTCTACATCTTCACAACATTGGACCCAGTAAAATCTCTGCCGTATTTTATCCATGGTCTTATTCACTCCAAAATGTCCACCTGAATTGCTGCCATGGATCTCCTCCAAGACATCACTTATCCTCGACCTAGGTACAACCAATTGAGAAATCACTTTTCTGCCGTCGGCCGATTCCCAAGCTCTCTTCAATAGACCATTCTCCACAATAAGGGAATTCCATTGTGCCCACAATGCCTTGAAACGTGGTGATCGTAAGGAGATTTCCTTCCAGGTGGGTCTTCCTACTCCGCTTTCCTTCCATCGTAGAAAATCTGCAATATTTGGATCACTTTCTTGGTCCTGCCTCATTTTCGCTGTGGTCCAATTGTCGTCAACCATTAATCTCACTTGGTTGATTCCTTCACGACGTTCAATTCGCTCAAAATTATCCGAATCAGGTCTTCTGGACAAGGTATCTGTGTTGTTGGGCAATTCAGTTATTCTTAGCCTCTTATCTGGGATGGCCTCGGGGGCTTCATCATTGTTAGTCGGCATGTGCCCCGATATCAATTCGGTTCTCATTCTCTTCACTGGTATGACCCTGGGGGCTATATCATTGTAGCCGGTGTGCGCCCCGATATCAATTCGGTTGTTTGTAGCCTCTTAACAGGGATGATCCTGGGGGCTCCATCTTTGCTAGCCAGTGTGCGCCCCGAAATGATATCTGACTCTAATTTTTCCTGCCGCCAATTTGAGGACTCGCTGGAAGACCTTGTCCACACAGGTGATTGCAAACGTGGTGGCATTCTTACCCTGCAGTCTCTAATAAGATGGCCCAATTTCCCACATCGATAGCATGCCCTGTTCTTCTGAATACTTATTCTGCTTAACAAAGATTTAATCTCATCCAGAACCTTCTCGAATAAACTAGTATCTGCGCTAGATCGTTGTTCGGGTTCTTTTATCGATACTGCTCGTACTTTCGGACTCAAGGAGTTGAGGGCCGCCTCCACTTCTAAAGAACGTACTAGGGCATCGCTACTCCTCTTAAAGTGTGTCAATCGCAAAGTCCTCTGGATTTCGGTGTCTCTCAGTCCATCTATAAATAACTGCACCGCTAACTGTTCTTTGAAATCTCCCGGTGCTTCTGGGTAAGCCAGCTGAATTAGGCGTCTCACATCCGATTCAAATTCCTGCAGACTCTCGCCTGATTTCTGAGTGCGCGTTTTCATTTGAGCCCGATACAGTTGTTCTCGATGTTGATCGCCATACCGCATCTCTAATGCAGTAATCAGGTCTTTATATTTATTTTGCTGTTCGATTGGTATCGTCTGTAACATACCCAAAGCTGGCCCTCTCAAAGCTACTATAAGGGCAGTAGCTTTTTCTTCTTCGCCCCATCCATTAGCCACTGCTGCAGCTTCAAATTGTCGGCGATACATGGATCAAGAGGACTGTTCATCAAAAGTCGGTGGTTTTACGGAAATTCCTGATGTGGCAACCCTGTCTCGACGATCTTGCTTCTTGAGGAGTGCTATCTGATTTTCTAGTCCCTTCATCTCCTCTCGCACTGTATCCACTTTCTTATTAAGCTCATCGTCGATGTTCTTGACGTCTTCCTCTATTTTTCCTTTCAGTTCCTCTATTTGTCTGTTTTTCTTTGTTTTTCTATTCGTTCCAATTCATTCTTTTGTTCGAAAATTTTCTGGAGTGCTTCTTCTCGTTCTTGTTTTTCTTTTTCTCTCTCTCTTCTCTGTTCTTCGAGAATTTTCTGGAGTGCCTCTTCTCGTTCTTGTTTTTCTTTTTCTCGTTCTTGTTTTTCATCTAACCGTCGCATTTCCTCTTCTCGTTTTTCATCTTCTCGTTCTTTCTTTTCCTCCCGGCGCCGCTTTTCCTCTTCTTGTTTTTCCTCCTGGCGCCGCTTTTCCTCTTCTTGTTTTTCCTCCTGGCGCCTTCTTTCCAAATCAGCAAACTGATTTTGGATGAATTTCACAATGTCCTCCATCGTATCGTACGATGTACTCCTTGTATTCACCATAAATAGTTTATAATTAGGTTTTTTCTGTTTTTCACTAATATCCCGCTTCGGACACCACTGTTACGTTTTGCTAAATAATAGGCCGAGCACCCTACTAAACTATTTTCTAACTTCACTATAAACAAACATACAACACTTCACTGACTAATAAAACACTTGGATCTATCTATACAACAATACAACTAGCTAAATATTCCAAACACTTCTGCTTATTATCACTTTCTAATCTTCTTAAATAATTCTCTTCATAAAAACGTCCTTCCCAGTCAAACGTCTCCGTTTATATAGGTGCTCATCGCGTAGACTGGATTAAACGCAATGATTCGAGAATACTCAAAACGGAGAACTTATAAACATTTCCAGGAATTGAGCGATGACGCGACAGCTCCGTTATCTAGACTATTCATGCAGTACAGAAAACGTTCCATCCAAATAAACACTTCTTGGAACTAATTATGGATGAGGCGTCCGCGGAATGGACTCAGCGGCGCAGCTAGGGGGCTTTTATCAATCTTGTAACAATATTTTTACTAATGTACATTTTCACCGTTATTTCAAAATGTATTCTACATTTTAATGTTATAGAAGTGTAATTTCTGATAGAATCCAATCGCTATATTTATAGCCGACAATTGTATTGTCGCCAAAGTACTGTTCTATTAATTTATGTTTCTGCGTTTATTTATAATTGAGCATTATCTGTCGAATATTTTGCTTTCTGCTAATATTTATCTATTTATGTACACCTCTCAAGGGTTCTTTTTTTTGCGGAAATTCATAAAAAAGGAGGTATGGATATTCTGTCTACGTTAGGTTAGTCAGGTCAGGTTAGATAATAATTTATTCATATTCAACCCAGTTTTCATGCAGCATGAGTTTTTGAATTTCCGCAAAAAAAAATACTCTTAAAACGTGTTCATGAGGAAAACAAAAAAAAAACGAATAATCGACCGTCCGTATATGGAAAAAACTCCGCCATCTCTGTCTTGCAGTGTTTTTGAAGACCTTGTGATTTACGAGCATATACCTTTGTGTCTGAAAACTGCATGAAACTTCACAATTTGTGCCTTCCGTTTGCGGTGTTGCCGAATTGTAGGCGCTGGAAATCATTTAGGGAATATTTTTGGAGATTTTGATTGAGAACAATATCGATATGAATATTTATGTCGATCAATTCGTATAATTCAATTCCTTGGAGATGATTTCTATAACTTTTACTGGGTCTTATTTCAAGTTCAGTGTAAATGATGCGCAACAAGGATGAAATGAGGAGATTCTGAGTCTTCAGAATTTCAGATACGAATGAGCATACCGCAAATGTGAACACTGGCTTCGGTGACGTTATCTTGAGATATTAGTTTTCACCTAGATATAAACTAATTGAATGGCTTTTCGCTCAGAGTATTAGGTGTTGATTCAAAGTTGGCAAAGTGAATTTTTGCAAAATATAAATTTTGTTATTAAAATCGGCTGAAGATTTATATTAATATTCTTCAACCAAAATTTTTATAAATCTCCTCTGAATTATTTTTTGCACCCATAATTTATCAACAGCGCATTTTCACAGAGCCAAAGCAAAGCTCATACTGATATTTGTCTTCTTTAAATAATTATCTACTTCCACAACTTGGCAACAGCGAATTTCCCCAAATTCAAAATGTCATATCATGATTCACTTGATTGAGTAGTAAGTATATCAAAGCGAATAATTCTCACGAAGTCATGAATAGTATATTGCCCATTTTGATTCATCTCCATATTAGATATCTGGTGATCCAGAGTCACCAACAGTGCGATTCTGGAAAGTAAAAATTGTTCCTCTGAAATCAGTCAAAGATTCATATGGATATTCTCCAGAAATACCCCTATGATTCTTCTGGGCCGCGGTGATATGCTGGTAAAGTGCTCGCTCCATAAGCCAAAACATCCGTAGGAGCATGAGTTCGAATCTCAGCACTGCCACCGGTCTCGTGCATGGCATCACACGTTAAAGGGTAAGAGCTACGTCTTTCCCTAGCTCGCACAAGTCTCTGACTTCTGAGGGTTGCACGTAGGACGGATATAACAATTAAAACATTTTTTTTCAACAATTTTTTTCTCTGAATGATTTTCTGTGTTCATAACTTCGCAACAGCGCATTTCCAAAAACAAAGAATCAGCTATTGCCACAACAATGTCACGTTATTCACAATTTTTGCATGACAGACGTTGAGAGGAGTTTTGAAACAAATTTATAATTTTGTATTCATAACTTTAATAAAGTTAGGGCCGATTTCGTAATGAACTTGAAGTATAATTTAGCTTAAATAGTTGTTAGACTGTGACAAGCTGCTGATTGTCACTCGATTTTAGTAGTAAAATTCTAACAGCTACTTAAACTAAATACTACTTTGGGTTCATTAACAAATTGTGGCAGATATTTTGTAACTTGGTAGATTAACGATACCATGTTTAAATTTTTTTGATTCTCTTCCATTATTTTTCTGCAAAATATTCACAATCTTTTTTTTTATGCTCTGCTGCAACATCAATTTTGAGTATTCAGAAAATTAATAAAAGAGTAATTTTTTTTTTCATGATTTCACTTGCTTAATTATGCCATTTTCAGTTTCATAGGTTGTGACCCCTGCTAGTGGTTAAAAGATATCTTCCTCAAAATATACACTAACAAAAATATCTGGTTTCGTTTAAGTTGGGTCCCCCTGTATATACAAATTCACTTTCATCGCACGCAATGAAAACATATTTTTGGAATAAGAAAGTTTTAGGTACGATCTTTAGGCAAACTTCACTATGTGATCTGATTAAATAAACAAAAATCCAACTTTCTGTAGGACTTGGCATACAATCAAGGAAACTGCAAGTACCGACCTGCTGACGTTTTCAAAATCGAATTAATTATTTCTGAGTTAATCTGCATCTCATTATAATTATAAACATTGAGATAAATATAGCCACAATTCTTGGCGAGCTCGTTTTTCACTGTTGGCATTGAGTACTTTCGATGTCTTTTTATGAATAATTTCCTTGATTGTGTTTTCCTGGACCTTGGCAGTGAATTCAATTATTACATAGATTACTTACATTAAGTACAAATATATTCGGAGCGATAATGTTCTTGAGATTGGACAATGTCCATCCTATTCATAATGACCTTTATTAAATAGACAAATATATGCATAAAAGAATGTTTTATATAAACTGTGGACTATAATACAATATAATAACAACAGCCCCGAGAAAAAATTTACATAATTACAAATGATGAAAAGACTGAAATAATGATATGACTCAAAATCAAAAATTTACTTGAAAAAAAACCAGCATTTTGACTAGTTACGAATGAATTTAATTGAAGTCCTTTTGAAGTTATCAACACATACCTATCATACATTTTTTATTTCTGTGATTCCAGGGAGTTGTAGTTTTTTGGCTAAACCTAGTATCTAAGCATATACAAATCGTATATTTTCAAAATCAGCATGAAATTTTGCATAAGTAGTGCAAATTTCAAGTGGTTCTGATGATTCTATATTTATCTTCATTTCTACCCCTTAGGACCTTTTTGACTTTTCGAGCTATCCATCTCTTCCGCAGATCGACTTGAAATTCACAGAGTGTGCTGATTCCATATTCCTGAATCAACTTTCGAAATTTTGTCAAGTCTACATTGGAATTGATTTTCGTGGTATGAGTCGGAATCACGTCGTCAAGATTATTCTGGTGGAAGTTTTCGATGTTTTGAAAAATGAAATTTAGAATGTTTCAAAATTTCGATTGTGTAAGGAAATTTTCGAGGTTTCATTCCCTTTTTTTGGTGAAACCTTGTGTTCAAATCATATATTTTCAAAATCAGCATGAAATTTTGCATATATAGTGCAATTTTCAAGTGACTGATAACTTTATAACTATTTTCATTTTAAGGGGTTAACGCCTTAGGACTTTTTTTACTAAGAATCGACTTGAAATTCACAGAGTGTACTAATTCCATATTTCTGAATCAATTGGCGTTTGCAGAATTCCTCTATCTATAATCGTTCTCGAGTTGAAGAGTTCATCTGAAGTTGAGAGGGTTGTGAGTCAGAAAAACCTTTCGAAATTTTGTCTACATTGAAACTGATTTTCGTGGTATGATATGATTAATCTGAGGAGAGTTTCCGATCCTTTGAAAAATGAAATGTAGAAATATTGAAGATTTCTGAGCATGTACAAGACATATATTTTCGAAATCAGCATGGAATTTTGCTTATATGGTGCAGACAGACTTCAAGTGGCTCCGCTGACATTGAATTCATCTGGATTTTCAGGACTTTTTCGATTTTTCGAGTTATTTATTCCTTCTGCCGATCGACTTGGAATTCACAGAGTTTATTAATTCCATATTTCTGAATCAATTGACGTTTGCAGAATTGCTCTACCTGGAACTTTTCTCGAGTTTGTGAAGTCTTCATTAAAATTGATTTCCGTGGTATGATTCGGAATCAACTCGTTGAGATTAATTTGAAGGAAGTTTCCCATATTTTGAAAAATACAAACTGAAAATATTCTATAATTTAGGTAATTTTTGATTTTTATTCCATTTTTCTGCTAAACCATGTATCTGAGCATGTACAAATCATATAATTTCGGAATCAGCATGAAATTTTGCATATAGAGTGCTAATTTCAAGTGGCTCTGAGGATTTTGTATTTATCTTGATTTTTAAGGGTCTACCCCTTAGGACTTTTTCGATTTTTCGAGTTAATTACTCCTTCCGCCGATCGACTTAAAATTCACAGAGTGTACTAATTCCATGAATCTGAATCCATTGGCGTTTGCAGAATTGATCGATCTAAAACCGTTCTCGAGTTAAAGAGTTCATCTGAAGTGGAGAGGGTTGTAGGTCAAAAAAAATCATCTAAAATTTTGTCAAGTCTTCATTAAAATTGATTTCCGTGGTATGATTCGGAATCAACTCGTCAGATTAATTTTAAAGAAGTTTCCCATATTTTGAAAAGTAAAAACTGAAAATGTTCTATAATTTAGGTAATTTTTGATATTTATTCAATTTTTTGCTAAACCATGTATCTGAGCATGTACAAATCATATATTTTCGGAATCAGCATGAAATTTTGCATATAGAGTGCTAATTTCAAGTGGCTCTGAGGATTTTGTATTTATCTTGATTTTTAGGGGTCTACCCCTTAGGACTTTTTCGATTTTTCGAGTTAATTACTCCTTTCGCCGATCGACTTAAAATTCACAGAGTGTACTAATTCCATGTTTCTGAATCCATTGGCGTTTGCAGAATTGATCTATCTAAAACCGTTCTCGAGTTAAAGAGTTCATCTGAAGTGGAGAGGGTTGTAGGTCAAAAAAAATCATCTAAAATTTTGTCAAGTCTTCATTAAAATTGATTTCCGTGGTATGATTCGGAATCAACTCGTCGAGATTAATTTGAAGGAAGTTTCCCATATTTTGAAAAGTGAAAACGGAAAATATTCTATAATTTAGGTAATTTTTTGATATTTATTCCATTTTTCTGCTAAACCATGTATTTGAGCATGTACAAATCATATATTTTCGGAATAAGCGTGAAATTTTGCATACAGAGTACTAATTTCAAGTGGCTCTGAGGATTTTGTATTTATTTTGATTTTTAGGGGTCTACCCCTTAGGACTTTTTCGATTTTTCGAGTTAATTACTCCTTCCGCCGATCGACTTAAAATTCACAGAGTGTACTAATTCCATGATTCTGAATCCATTGGCGTTTGCAGAATTGATCTATCTAAAACCGTTCTCGAGTTAAAGAGTTCATCTGAAGTTGAGAGGTTGTACTCAAAAAAATCTTCTAAAATTTTGTCGTCTTCATTAAAATCGATTTCCGTGGTATGATTCGGAATCAACTCGTCGAGATTAATTTGAAAGAAGTTTCCCATATTTTGAAAAATAAAAACTGAAAATGTTCTATAATTTAGGTAATTTTTGATTTTTATTCCATTTTTCTGCTAAACCATGTATCTGAGCATGTACAAATCATATATTTTCGGAATCAGCATGGAATTTTGCATAAAAAGTGCTAATTTCAAGTGGCTCTAAGGATTTTGTATTTATCTTGATTTTTAGGACTTAGGACTTTTTCGATTTTTCGAGTTAATTATTCCTTCTGCTGATCGATTTGAAATTCACAGAGTGTACTAATTCCATGATTCTGAATCCATTGGCGTTTGCAGAATTAATCTACCTATAACCGTTCTCGAGTTAAAGAATTCATCTGGAGTTGAGAGGGTTGTAGTCAAAAAAATCTTCTAAAATTTTGTGAAGTCTTCATTAAAATTGATTTCCGTGGTATGAGGATTTTGTATTTATCTTGATTTTCAGGGGTCTACCCCTTAGGACTTTTTCGATTTTTTGAGTTAATTACTCCTTCCGCCGATCGACTTAAAATTCACAGAGTGTACTAATTTCATGTTTCTGAATCCATTGGCGTTTGCAGAATTGATCTATCTGAAACCGTTTTCGAGTTAAAGAGTTCATCTGAAGTGGAGAGGGTTGTAGGTCAAAAAAAATCATCTAAAATTTTGTCAAGTCTTCATTAAAATTGATTTCCGTGGTATGATTCGGAATCAACTCGTCGAGATTGATTTGAAGGTAGTTTCCCATATTTTGAAAAATAAAAACTGAAAATGTTCTATAATTTAGGTGATTTTTAATATTTATTCCATTTTTCTGCTAAACCATGTATATGAGCATGTACAAATCATATATTTTCGGAATCAGCATGAAATTTTGCATATAGAGTGCTAATTTCAAGTGGCTCTGAGGATTTTGTATTTATCTTGATTTTTAGGACTTTTTCGATTTTTCGAGTTAATTACTCCTTCCGCCGATCGACTTAAAATTCACAGAGTGTACTAATTCCATGATTCTGAATCCATTGGGGTTTGCAGAATTGATCTATCTAAAACCGTTCTCGAGTTAAAGAGTTCATCTGAAGTGGAGAGGGTTGTAGGTCAAAAAAAGTCATCTAAAATTTTGTCAAGTCTTCATTAAAATTGATTTCCGTGGTATGATTCGGAATAAACACGTCGAGATTAATTTGAAGGTAGTTTCCCATATTTTGAAAAATAAAAACTGAAAATGTTCTATAATTTAGGTGATTTTTAATATTTATTCCATTTTTCTGCTAAACCATGTATCTGAGCATGTACAAATCATATAATTTCGGAATCAGCATGAAATTTTGCATATAGAGTGCTAATTTCAAGTGGCTCTGAGGATTTTGTATTTATCTTGATTTTTAGGGGTCTACCCCTTAGGACTTTTTCGATTTTTCGAGTTAATTACTCCTTCCGCCGATCGACTTAAAATTCACAGAGTGTACTAATTCCATGAATCTGAATCCATTGGCGTTTGCAGAATTGATCGATCTAAAACCGTTCTCGAGTTAAAGAGTTCATCTGAAGTGGAGAGGGTTGTAGGTCAAAAAAAATCATCTAAAATTTTGTCAAGTCTTCATTAAAATTGATTTCCGTGGTATGATTCGGAATCAACTCGTCAGATTAATTTTAAAGAAGTTTCCCATATTTTGAAAAGTAAAAATTGAAAATGTTCTATAATTTAGGTAATTTTTGATATTTATTCCATTTTTATGCTAAACCATGTATCTGAGCATGTACAAATCATATATTTTCGGAATCAGCATGAAATTTTGCATATAGAGTGCTAATTTCAAGTGGCTCTGAGGATTTTGTATTTATCTTGATTTTTAGGGGTCTACCCCTTAGGACTTTTTCGATTTTTCGAGTTAATTACTCCTTTCGCCGATCGACTTAAAATTCACAGAGTGTACTAATTCCATGTTTCTGAATCCATTGGCGTTTGCAGAATTGATCTATCTAAAACTGTTCTCGAGTTAAAGAGTTCATCTGAAGTGGAGAGGGTTGTAGGTCAAAAAAAATCATCTAAAATTTTGTCAAGTCTTCATTAAAATTGATTTCCGTGGTATGATTCGGAATCAACTCGTCGAGATTAATTTGAAGGAAGTTTCCCATATTTTGAAAAGTGAAAACGGAAAATATTCTATAATTTAGGTAATTTTTTGATATTTATTCCATTTTTCTGCTAAACCATGTATTTGAGCATGTACAAATCATATATTTTCGGAATAAGCGTGAAATTTTGCATACAGAGTACTAATTTCAAGTGGCTCTGAGGATTTTGTATTTATTTTGATTTTTAGGGGTCTACCCCTTAGGACTTTATCGATTTTTCGAGTTAATTACTCCTTCCGCCGATCGACTTAAAATTCACAGAGTGTACTAATTCCATGATTCTGAATCAATTGGCGTTTGCAGAATTCCTCTATCTATAATCGTTCTCGAGTTGAAGAGTTCATCTGAAGTTGAGAGGGTTGTGAGTCAGAAAAACCTTTCGAAATTTTGTCTACATTGAAACTGATTTTCGTGGTATGATATGATTAATCTGAGGAGAGTTTCCGATCTTTTGAAAAATGAAATGTAGAAATATTGAAGATTTCTGAGCATGTACAAGACATATATTTTCGAAATCAGCATGGAATTTTGCTTATAGAGTGCTAATTTCAAGTGGCTCTGAGGGTTTTGTATTTATCTTGATTTTTAGGGGTCTACCCCTTAGGACTTTTTCGATTTTTCGAGTTAATTACTCCTTCCGCCGATCGACTTAAAATTCACAGAGTGTACTAATTCCATGAATCTGAATCCATTGGCGTTTGCAGAATTGATCTATCTAAAACCGTTCTCGAGTTAAAGAGTTCATCTGAAGTGGAGAGGGTTGTAGGTCAAAAAAAATCATCTAAAATTTTGTCAAGTCTTCATTAAAATTGATTTCCGTGGTATGATTCGGAATCAACTCGTCAGATTAATTTTAAAGAAGTTTCCCATATTTTGAAAAGTAAAAACTGAAAATGTTCTATAATTTAGGTAATTTTTGATATTTATTCCATTTTTTTGCTAAACCATGTATCTGAGCATGTACAAATCATATATTTTCGGAATCAGCATGAAATTTTGCATATAGAGTGCTAATTTCAAGTGGCTCTGAGGATTTTGTATTTATCTTGATTTTTAGGGGTCTACCCCTTAGGACTTTTTCGATTTTTCGAGTTAATTACTCCTTTCGCCGATCGACTTAAAATTCACAGATTGTACTAATTCCATGTTTCTGAATCCATTGGCGTTTGCAGAATTGATCTATCTAAAACCGTTCTCGAGTTAAAGAGTTCATCTGAAGTGGAGAGGGTTGTAGGTCAAAAAAAATCATCTAAAATTTTGTCAAGTCTTCATTAAAATTGATTTCCTTGGTATGATTCGGAATCAACTCGTCGAGATTAATTTGAAGGTAGTTTCCCATATTTTGAAAAATAAAAACTGAAAATGTTCTATAATTTAGGTAATTTTTGATATTTATTCCATTTTTTTGCTAAACCATGTATCTGAGCATGTACAAATCATATATTTTCGGAATCAGCATGAAATTTTGCATATAGAGTGCTAATTTCAAGTGGCTCTGAGGATTTTGTATTTATCTTGATTTTTAGGGGTCTACCCCTTAGGACTTTTTCGATTTTTCGAGTTAATTACTCCTTTCGCCGATCGACTTAAAATTCACAGAGTGTACTAATTCCATGTTTCTGAATCCATTGGCGTTTGCAGAATTGATCTATCTAAAACTGTTCTCGAGTTAAAGAGTTCATCTGAAGTGGAGAGGGTTGTAGGTCAAAAAAAATCATCTAAAATTTTGTCAAGTCTTCATTAAAATTGATTTCCGTGGTATGATTCGGAATCAACTCGTCGAGATTAATTTGAAGGAAGTTTCCCATATTTTGATAAGTGAAAACGGAAAATATTCTATAATTTAGGTAATTTTTTGATATTTATTCCATTTTTCTGCTAAACCATGTATTTGAGCATGTACAAATCATATATTTTCGGAATAAGCGTGAAATTTTGCATACAGAGTACTAATTTCAAGTGGCTCTGAGGATTTTGTATTTATTTTGATTTTTAGGGGTCTACCCCTTAGGACTTTTTCGATTTTTCGAGTTAATTACTCCTTCCGCCGATCGACTTAAAATTCACAGAGTGTACTAATTCCATGATTCTGAATCCATTGGCGTTTGCAGAATTGATCTATCTAAAACCGTTCTCGAGTTAAAGAGTTCATCTGAAGTGGAGAGGGTTGTAGGTCAAAAAAAATCATCTAAAATTTTGTCAAGTCTTCATTAAAATTGATTTCCGTGGTATGAGGATTTTGTATTTATCTTGATTTTCAGGGGTCTACCCCTTAGGACTTTTTCGATTTTTTGAGTTAATTACTCCTTCCGCCGATCGACTTAAAATTCACAGAGTGTACTAATTTCATGTTTCTGAATCCATTGGCGTTTGCAGAATTGATCTATCTGAAACCGTTTTCGAGTTAAAGAGTTCATCTGAAGTGGAGAGGGTTGTAGGTCAAAAAAAATCATCTAAAATTTTGTCAAGTCTTCATTAAAATTGATTTCCGTGGTATGATTCGGAATCAACTCGTCGAGATTGATTTGAAGGTAGTTTCCCATATTTTGAAAAATAAAAACTGAAAATGTTCTATAATTTAGGTGATTTTTAATATTTATTCCATTTTTCTGCTAAACCATGTATATGAGCATGTACAAATCATATATTTTCGGAATCAGCATGAAATTTTGCATATAGAGTGCTAATTTCAAGTGGCTCTGAGGATTTTGTATTTATCTTGATTTTTAGGACTTTTTCGATTTTTCGAGTTAATTACTCCTTCCGCCGATCGACTTAAAATTCACAGAGTGTACTAATTCCATGATTCTGAATCCATTGGGGTTTGCAGAATTGATCTATCTAAAACCGTTCTCGAGTTAAAGAGTTCATCTGAAGTGGAGAGGGTTGTAGGTCAAAAAAAGTCATCTAAAATTTTGTCAAGTCTTCATTAAAATTGATTTCCGTGGTATGATTCGGAATAAACACGTCGAGATTAATTTGAAGGTAGTTTCCCATATTTTGAAAAATAAAAACTGAAAATGTTCTATAATTTAGGTGATTTTTAATATTTATTCCATTTTTCTGCTAAACCATGTATCTGAGCATGTACAAATCATATAATTTCGGAATCAGCATGAAATTTTGCATATAGAGTGCTAATTTCAAGTGGCTCTGAGGATTTTGTATTTATCTTGATTTTTAGGGGTCTACCCCTTAGGACTTTTTCGATTTTTCGAGTTAATTACTCCTTCCGCCGATCGACTTAAAATTCACAGAGTGTACTAATTCCATGAATCTGAATCCATTGGCGTTTGCAGAATTGATCGATCTAAAACCGTTCTCGAGTTAAAGAGTTCATCTGAAGTGGAGAGGGTTGTAGGTCAAAAAAAATCATCTAAAATTTTGTCAAGTCTTCATTAAAATTGATTTCCGTGGTATGATTCGGAATCAACTCGTCAGATTAATTTTAAAGAAGTTTCCCATATTTTGAAAAGTAAAAATTGAAAATGTTCTATAATTTAGGTAATTTTTGATATTTATTCCATTTTTATGCTAAACCATGTATCTGAGCATGTACAAATCATATATTTTCGGAATCAGCATGAAATTTTGCATATAGAGTGCTAATTTCAAGTGGCTCTGAGGATTTTGTATTTATCTTGATTTTTAGGGGTCTACCCCTTAGGACTTTTTCGATTTTTCGAGTTAATTACTCCTTTCGCCGATCGACTTAAAATTCACAGAGTGTACTAATTCCATGTTTCTGAATCCATTGGCGTTTGCAGAATTGATCTATCTAAAACTGTTCTCGAGTTAAAGAGTTCATCTGAAGTGGAGAGGGTTGTAGGTCAAAAAAAATCATCTAAAATTTTGTCAAGTCTTCATTAAAATTGATTTCCGTGGTATGATTCGGAATCAACTCGTCGAGATTAATTTGAAGGAAGTTTCCCATATTTTGAAAAGTGAAAACGGAAAATATTCTATAATTTAGGTAATTTTTTGATATTTATTCCATTTTTCTGCTAAACCATGTATTTGAGCATGTACAAATCATATATTTTCGGAATAAGCGTGAAATTTTGCATACAGAGTACTAATTTCAAGTGGCTCTGAGGATTTTGTATTTATTTTGATTTTTAGGGGTCTACCCCTTAGGACTTTATCGATTTTTCGAGTTAATTACTCCTTCCGCCGATCGACTTAAAATTCACAGAGTGTACTAATTCCATGATTCTGAATCAATTGGCGTTTGCAGAATTCCTCTATCTATAATCGTTCTCGAGTTGAAGAGTTCATCTGAAGTTGAGAGGGTTGTGAGTCAGAAAAACCTTTCGAAATTTTGTCTACATTGAAACTGATTTTCGTGGTATGATATGATTAATCTGAGGAGAGTTTCCGATCTTTTGAAAAATGAAATGTAGAAATATTGAAGATTTCTGAGCATGTACAAGACATATATTTTCGAAATCAGCATGGAATTTTGCTTATAGAGTGCTAATTTCAAGTGGCTCTGAGGGTTTTGTATTTATCTTGATTTTTAGGGGTCTACCCCTTAGGACTTTTTCGATTTTTCGAGTTAATTACTCCTTCCGCCGATCGACTTAAAATTCACAGAGTGTACTAATTCCATGAATCTGAATCCATTGGCGTTTGCAGAATTGATCTATCTAAAACCGTTCTCGAGTTAAAGAGTTCATCTGAAGTGGAGAGGGTTGTAGGTCAAAAAAAATCATCTAAAATTTTGTCAAGTCTTCATTAAAATTGATTTCCGTGGTATGATTCGGAATCAACTCGTCAGATTAATTTTAAAGAAGTTTCCCATATTTTGAAAAGTAAAAACTGAAAATGTTCTATAATTTAGGTAATTTTTGATATTTATTCCATTTTTTTGCTAAACCATGTATCTGAGCATGTACAAATCATATATTTTCGGAATCAGCATGAAATTTTGCATATAGAGTGCTAATTTCAAGTGGCTCTGAGGATTTTGTATTTATCTTGATTTTTAGGGGTCTACCCCTTAGGACTTTTTCGATTTTTCGAGTTAATTACTCCTTTCGCCGATCGACTTAAAATTCACAGATTGTACTAATTCCATGTTTCTGAATCCATTGGCGTTTGCAGAATTGATCTATCTAAAACCGTTCTCGAGTTAAAGAGTTCATCTGAAGTGGAGAGGGTTGTAGGTCAAAAAAAATCATCTAAAATTTTGTCAAGTCTTCATTAAAATTGATTTCCTTGGTATGATTCGGAATCAACTCGTCGAGATTAATTTGAAGGTAGTTTCCCATATTTTGAAAAATAAAAACTGAAAATGTTCTATAATTTAGGTAATTTTTGATATTTATTCCATTTTTTTGCTAAACCATGTATCTGAGCATGTACAAATCATATATTTTCGGAATCAGCATGAAATTTTGCATATAGAGTGCTAATTTCAAGTGGCTCTGAGGATTTTGTATTTATCTTGATTTTTAGGGGTCTACCCCTTAGGACTTTTTCGATTTTTCGAGTTAATTACTCCTTTCGCCGATCGACTTAAAATTCACAGAGTGTACTAATTCCATGTTTCTGAATCCATTGGCGTTTGCAGAATTGATCTATCTAAAACTGTTCTCGAGTTAAAGAGTTCATCTGAAGTGGAGAGGGTTGTAGGTCAAAAAAAATCATCTAAAATTTTGTCAAGTCTTCATTAAAATTGATTTCCGTGGTATGATTCGGAATCAACTCGTCGAGATTAATTTGAAGGAAGTTTCCCATATTTTGATAAGTGAAAACGGAAAATATTCTATAATTTAGGTAATTTTTTGATATTTATTCCATTTTTCTGCTAAACCATGTATTTGAGCATGTACAAATCATATATTTTCGGAATAAGCGTGAAATTTTGCATACAGAGTACTAATTTCAAGTGGCTCTGAGGATTTTGTATTTATTTTGATTTTTAGGGGTCTACCCCTTAGGACTTTTTCGATTTTTCGAGTTAATTACTCCTTCCGCCGATCGACTTAAAATTCACAGAGTGTACTAATTCCATGATTCTGAATCCATTGGCGTTTGCAGAATTGATCTATCTAAAACCGTTCTCGAGTTAAAGAGTTCATCTGAAGTGGAGAGGGTTGTAGGTCAAAAAAAATCATCTAAAATTTTGTCAAGTCTTCATTAAAATTGATTTCCGTGGTATGATTCGGAATCAACTCGTCGAGATTAATTTGAAGGTAGTTTCCCATATTTTGAAAAATAAAAACTGAAAATGTTCTATAATTTAGGTGATTTTTAATATTTATTCCATTTTTCTGCTAAACCATGTATCTGAGCATGTACAAATCATATATTTTCGGAATCAGCATGAAATTTTGCATATAGAGTGCTAATTTCAAGTGGCTCTGAGGATTTTGTATTTATCTTGATTTTTAGGGGTCTACCCCTTAGGACTTTTTCGATTTTTCGAGTTAATTACTCCTTCCGCCGATCGACTTAAAATTCACAGAGTGTACTAATTCCATGATTCTGAATCCATTGGCGTTCGCAGAATTGATCTATCTAAAACCGTTCTCGAGTTAAAGAGTTCATCTGAAGTGGAGAGGGTTGTAGGTCAAAAAAAAATCATCCAAAATTTTGTCAAGTCTTCATTAAAATTGATTTCCGTGGTATGATTCGGAATCAACTCGTCGAGATTAATTTGAAGGTAGTTTCCCATATTTTGAAAAATAAAAACTGAAAATGTTCTATAATTTAGGTGATTTTTAATATTTATTCCATTTTTCTGCTAAACCATGTATCTGAGCATGTACAAATCATATATTTTCGGAATCAGCATGAAATTTTGCATATAGAGTGCTAATTTCAAGTGGCTCTGAGGATTTTGTATTTATCTTGATTTTTAGGGGTCTACCCCTTAGGACTTTTTCGATTTTTCGAGTTAATTACTCCTTCCGCCGATCGACTTAAAATTCACAGAGTGTACTAATTCCATGATTCTGAATCCATTGGCGTTTGCAGAATTGATCTATCTAAAACCGTTCTCGAGTTAAAGAGTTCATCTGAAGTGGAGAGGGTTGTAGGTCAAAAAAAAATCATCTAAAATTTTGTCAAGTCTTCATTAAAATTGATTTCCGTGGTATGATTCGGAAATAACTCGTCGAGATTAATTTGAAGGAAGTTTCCAATATTTTGAAAAGTGAAAACGGAAAATATTCTATAATTTAGGTAATTTTTTGATATTTATTCCATTTTTCTGCTAAACCATGTATCTGAGCAAGTACAAATCATATATTTTCGGAATCAGCGTGAAATTTTGCATACAGAGTACTAATTTCAAGTGGCTCTGAGGATTTTGTATTTATCTTGATTTTTAGGGGTCTACCCCTTAGGACTTTTTCGATTTTTCGAGTTAATTACTCCTTCCGCCGATCGACTTAAAATTCACAGAGTGTACTAATTCCATGATTCTGAATCCATTGGCGTTTGCAGAATTGATCTATCTAAAACCGTTCTCGAGTTAAAGAGTTCATCTGAAGTGGAGAGGGTTGTAGGTCAAAAAAAATCATCTAAAATTTTGTCGTCTTCATTAAAATTGATTTCCGTGGTATGATTCGGAATCAACTCGTCGAGATTAATTTGAAGGAAGTTTCCAATATTTTGAAAAGTGAAAACGGAAAATATTCTATAATTTAGGTAATTTTTGATATTTATTCCATTTTTTTGCTAAACCATGTATCTGAGCATGTACAAATCATATATTTTCGGAATCAGCATGAAATTTTGCATATAGAGTGCTAAATTCAAGTGGCTCTGAGGATTTTGTATTTATCTTGATTTTTAGGGGTCTACCCCTTAGGACTTTTTCGATTTTTCGAGTTAATTACTCCTTCCGCCGATCGACTTAAAATTCACAGAGTGTACTAATTCCATGATTCTGAATCCATTGGCGTTTGCAGAATTGATCTATCTAAAACCGTTCTCGAGTTAAAGAGTTCATCTGAAGTGGAGAGGGTTGTAGGTCAAAAAAAATCATCTAAAATTTTGTCGTCTTCATTAAAATTGATTTCCGTGGTATGATTCGGAATCAACTCGTCGAGATTAATTTGAAGGAAGTTTCCCATATTTTGAAAAATAAAAACTGAAAATGTTCTATAATTTAGGTAATTTTTGATATTTATTCCATTTTTTTGCTAAACCATGTATCTGAGCATGTACAAATCATATATTTTCGGAATCAGCATGAAATTTTGCATATAGAGTGCTAATTTCAAGTGGCTCTGAGGATTTTGTATTTATCTTGATTTTTAGGGGTCTACCCCTTAGGACTTTTTCGATTTTTCGAGTTAATTACTCCTTCCGCCGATCGACTTAAAATTCACAGAGTGTACTAATTCCATGATTCTGAATCCATTGGCGTTCGCAGAATTGATCTATCTAAAACCGTTCTCGAGTTAAAGAGTTCATCTGAAGTGGAGAGGGTGGTAGGTCAAAAAAAATCATCTAAAATTTTGTCGTCTTCATTAAAATTGATTTCCGTGGTATGATTCGGAATCAACTCGTCGAGATTAATTTGAAGGAAGTTTCCAATATTTTGAAAAGTGAAAACGGAAAATATTCTATAATTTAGGTAATTTTTGATATTTATTCCATTTTTTTGCTAAACCATGTATCTGAGCATGTACAAATCATATATTTTCGGAATCAGCATGAAATTTTGCATATAGAGTGCTAAATTCAAGTGGCTCTGAGGATTTTGTATTTATCTTGATTTTTAGGGGTCTACCCCTTAGGACTTTTTCGATTTTTCGAGTTAATTACTCCTTCCGCCGATCGACTTAAAATTCACAGAGTGTACTAATTCCATGATTCTGAATCCATTGGCGTTTGCAGAATTGCTCTATCTAAAACCGTTCTCGAGTTAAAGAGTTCATCTGAAGTGGAGAGGGTTGTAGGTCAAAAAAAATCATCTAAAATTTTGTCGTCTTCATTAAAATTGATTTCCGTGGTATGATTCGGAATCAACTCGTCGAGATTAATTTGAAGGAAGTTTCCCATATTTTGAAAAATAAAAACTGAAAATGTTCTATAATTTAGGTAATTTTTGATATTTATTCCATTTTTTTGCTAAACCATGTATCTGAGCATGTACAAATCATATATTTTCGGAATCAGCATGAAATTTTGCATATAGAGTGCTAATTTCAAGTGGCTCTGAGGATTTTGTATTTATCTTGATTTTTAGGGGTCTACCCCTTAGGACTTTTTCGATTTTTCTCCTTTCGCCGATCGACTTGAAATTCACAGAGTGTACTAATTCCATGTTTCTGAATCCATTGGCGTTTGCAGAATTGATCTATCTAAAACTGTTCTCGAGTTAAAGAGTTCATCTGAAGTGGAGAGGGTTGTAGGTCAAAAAAAATCATCTAAAATTTTGTCAAGTCTTCATTAAAATTGATTTCCGTGGTATGATTCGGAATCAACTCGTCGAGATTAATTTGAAGGTAGTTTCCCATATTTTGAAAAATAAAAACTGAAAATGTTCTATAATTTAGGTGATTTTTAATATTTATTTCATTTTTCTGCTAAACCATGTATCTGAGCATGTACAAATCATATATTTTCGGAATCAGCATGAAATTTTGCATATAGAGTGCTAATTTCAAGTGGCTCTGAGGATTTTGTATTTATCTTGATATTTAGGGGTCTACCCCTTAGGACTTTTTCGATTTTTCGAGTTAATTACTCCTTCCGCCGATCGACTTAAAATTCACAGAGTGTCCTAATTCCATGATTCTGAATCCATTGGCGTTTGCAGAATTGATCTATCTAAAACCGTTCTCGAGTTAAAGAGTTCATCTGAAGTGGAGAGGGTTGTAGGTCAAAATAAATATCTAAAATTTTGTCAAGTCTTCATTAAAATTGATTTCCGTGGTATGATTCGGAATCAACTCGTCGAGATTAATTTGAAGGAAGTTTCCCATATTTTGAAAAGTGAAAACGGAAAATATTCTATAATTTAGGTAATTTTTTGATATTTATTCCAATTTTCTGCTAAACCATGTATTTGAGCATGTACAAATCATATATTTTCGGAATAAGCGTGAAATTTTGCATACAGAGTACTAATTTCAAGTGGCTCTGAGGATTTTGTATTTATTTTTATTTTTAGGGGTCTACCCCTTAGGACTTTTTCGATTTTTCGAGTTAATTACTCCTTCCGCCGATCGACTTAAAATTCACAGAGTGTACTAATTCCATGTTTCTGAATCCATTGGCGTTTGCAGAATTGATCTATCTAAAACCGTTCTCGAGTTAAAGAGTTCATCTGAAGTGGAGAGGGTTGTAGGTCAAAAAAAATCATCTAAAATTTTGTCAAGTCTTCATTAAAATTGATTTCCGTGGTATGATTCGGAATCAACTCGTCGAGATTAATTTGAAGGTAGTTTCCCATATTTTGAAAAATAAAAACTGAAATTGTTCTATAATTTAGGTGATTTTTAATATTTATTCAATTTTTCTGCTAAACCATGTATCTGAGCATGTACAAATCATATATTTTCGGAATCAGCATGAAATTTTGCATATAGAGTGCTAATTTCAAGTGGCTCTGAGGATTTTGTATTCATCTTGATTTTTAGGGGTCTACCCCTTAGGACTTTATCGATTTTTCGAGTTAATTACTCCTTCCGCTGATCGACTTGAAATTCACAGAGTGTACTAATTCCATGATTCTGAATCCATTGGCGTTTGCAGAATTAATCTACCTATAACCGTTCTCGAGTTAAAGAGTTCATCTGAAGTTGAGAGGTTGTAGTCAAAAAAATCTTCTAAAATTTTGTGAAGTCTTCATTAAAATTGATTTCCGTGGTATGATTCGGAATCAACTCGTCGAGATTAATTTGAAGGAAGTTTCCCATATTTTGAAAAATTAAAACTGAAAATGTTCTATAATTTAGGTAATTTTTGATATTTATTCCATTTTTTTGCTAAACCATGTATCTGAGCATGTACAAATCATATATTTTCGGAATCAGCATGAAATTTTGCATATAGAGTGCTAATTTCAAGTGGCTCTGAGGATTTTGTATTTATCTTGATTTTTAGGGGTCTACCCCTTAGGACTTTATCGATTTTTCGAGTTAATTACTCCTTCCGCTGATCGACTTGAAATTCACAGAGTGTACTAATTCCATGATTCTGAATCCATTGGCGTTTGCAGAATTAATCTACCTATAACCGTTCTCGAGTTAAAGAGTTCATCTGAAGTTGAGAGGTTGTAGTCAAAAAAATCTTCTAAAATTTTGTGAAGTCTTCATTAAAATAGATTTCCGTGGTATGATTCGGAATCAACTCGTCGAGATTAATTTGAAGGAAGTTTCCCATATTTTGAAAAATTAAAACTGAAAATGTTCTATAATTTAGGTAATTTTTGATATTTATTCCATTTTTTTGCTAAACCATGTATCTGAGCATGTACAAATTATATATTTTCGGAATCAGCATGAAATATTGCATATAGAGTGCTAATTTCAAGTGGCTCTGAGGATTTTGTATTTATCTTGATTTTTAGGGGTCTACCCCTTAGGACTTTTTCGATTTTTCGAGTTAATTACTCCTTCCGCCGATCGACTTAAAATTCACAGAGTGTCCTAATTCCATGATTCTGAATCCATTGGCGTTTGCAGAATTGATCTATCTAAAACCGTTCTCGAGTTAAAGAGTTCATCTGAAGTTGAGAGGTTGTACTCAAAAAAATCTTCTAAAATTTTGTCGTCTTCATTAAAATCGATTTCCGTGGTATGATTCGGAATCAACTCGTCGAGATTAATTTGAAGGAAGTTTCCCATATTTTGAAAAGTGAAAACGGAAAATATTCTATAATTTAGGTAATTTTTTGATATTTATTCCGTTTTTCTGCTAAACCATGTATTTGAGCATGTACAAATCATATGTTTTCGAAATAAGCGTGAAATTTTGCATACAGAGTACTAATTTCAAGTGGCTCTGAGGATTTTGTATTTATTTTGATTTTTAGGGGTCTACCCCTTAGGACTTTTTCGATTTTTCGAGTTGATTACTCCTTCCGCTGATCGACTTGAAATTCACAAAGTGTACTAATTCCATGATTCTGAATCCATTGGCGTTTGCAGAATTAATCTACCTATAACCGTTCTCGAGTTAAAGAGTTCATCTGAAGTTGAGAGGGTTGTAGGTCAAAAAAATCTACTAAAATTTTGAGTCTCCATTGAAATTGATTTTTTGATTGCTGATTTTGCACTCATCTCGATTGTGAATCGATTGAGGTTCGCAGAATGGATCTGTTTTCGACCATTCGCAAGTGTAAAAGTCTAAATTACTACTTTGTCACTGGAGTGTACTTGAACCAACGGATATTTACCAGTACGATATACATTTACGAGGGAGTGAAATACATACTTTTACTTTGTTTTATTTCTGTGCACGAAATGTTTGAGTCAGTTTCTGTCAATTGAAAATTGGATGGTGATGCGACATCTATTGACTAATGATCCAAGCGACTTTGAAGGCAAATGCAGTTGCCCATTATAGAAAAAATCCAAAATTACAATACCGTTCACAGAATATGATCGAAGTCGCTTGGTTCTTTTTCAATTATCATCATCCAATTCAAACTTAATGATACTGAGGATTTTTGGCACTGATTTTGATAATGAGATTTGGTTGATTTTCTGAAAGTGCGCAGCAGCTTTGGTTATTGTAACGTTATTGTCAATTTAGCGTGTCATAAAAATAAATTTATTCTAATTAAAACTCATTTAAAACTGTGGGGAAAATCATGGTAAATATTGGTATCCCTTAAAAGATATTTGCGGCTGCTAATACTGTAAGATTCGATTTGCTCCCGGATAAATCAAAAGTCCATTACGAAAAACAAATATCTTTAGTTTTGTGAGTGGCGAAATATAGAATCTCTCAAATGAATACTCTCCATCATCTTTGTGGCCTAAATATTCCATGTTACGAGCTTGTTTGGAGTGTGAGAAAAGAATAGAAATCGACAAGTATAACGATTTGATTCGATTAATTAGAAAAAAAGTGGGATATTGAGCGAAAAAATCAAAAGTATTCATGAAAGAGCAGGGTGAATTTGTTCGTACCACACCAGACGAGACATTTTTGATAATTGAAGTAGCTTTTTTAATTGGAATTGGCAGAACTTGCAGAACCAATGATTTGACGAAAATGTCCTTGGAAAATGTTGACATTCTGGAGAGCAAGCTGGTAATCACAGTTCCTGATTCCAAAACCCGTAAGAATTGTTTTTTTTTGCGGTGATATCTGATGGAGACGTTAATCCTCATTATTGACATTATTGAAAAAATTATAGCATTACGTCCAGCTCATACTCCAACTAGAAGATTGTTCGTATCACACAGAAACAGAAAATGTACCGATCAGCCTTGCTGTATTTATTTCTTTTCCAAAATACCTGAGAAAATTGCTACATATCTTAAACTTGAAAATCTAACTATGTATACTGGTCATTGTATTAGAAGATCTTCAGTGAGTTTTCTTGTTAATGCGGGTGGAGACATATAAGATTCATAAGAATTGGTGGTTGGGAATCGAGCAATGTTGCAAAAGGGTATTTATGAGATAACTTTAATAAGAAGATCTCCATTGCGTGAAAAATTCAATTAACTAATGTATTATATTTTGTAACTAATGTATTATGTGTTGTGATGTTTTGATGTTAATAATTTGTGATGAAGATTTAACTTGAAGAAATCTTCATTTTCAATAACATTATAAAATATATAATATAATACTGAGACGCTATTTTATTCACCATTTTTCCATTTAACTCTTTCAATTTTGAGTAGGTGAAAAGCAAATATTCCTGAACAATTTAAAACAAATTTTCTTTCTTTAGATAGAATCCACAATATTCTATTATTGCGGGTAAATAAGATAAACTACGATGATTCCTCATTACATCAGATAATTTTATGCATATTTTACATTCAGTACGATTTTCAAATCGAAACATTTTCAAAATAAAAAAGTTTGCACAATATTCTTTTTACTACAAAAACGAGAATTTGTTGACGTTTCGTACTGTCGGCTTATGATGTTTGCTGACGTTGGTTATGGATGCTGTGTAATAAGGCTCGTAAGGAAAATTAAAAATAATAGGATCACAACAAGGTCCTTGCGGATGTGGTTATATTATATGTTCACCAATTCCGCCTTGCTCACTCCAACTATATTCATTCTCACCTTGACAAGTTTCTCCTCTGTTTTGGCAATGATCGTCTCGTAACTCTCCCTGTGCGTGAAAACTTTCCTAGACTGTATTTTTCTATGGAAAGACCTCTCGAGGAGCGGCCTCGACACTTGCCTACCCAGAATCGAGGCGATATCTCCAAGGGCTTGAGAGTCGATCTCGACTTCTTGAAGGAGCGTTTCCCAGGTATGGAATAAAGAACTGGGACAGGCTGGCCTAGAACAGAGAGAAGCAATTAGGGAGATGCAAGATATGATTATTATTTCTGGGGTAGTCGAGTCAGCTGAATTTCCTTTGTTTCGTTCGGGAACGAGATACAGCAATAGCGGTTAAGATCTTGGTTTTGAGGCGGGCTGCATCGCTTTGAATGTGATTTTATACAGTTTACACAAGCACGGCTTTTATGTGGAGTGTTCGATCTCGGAATATTGCTTTACAGTTTAGCATGTTCGCGTTATTTGAAATTTTAAGTGATTATTTGATGGCGTGATTTTTATACGCAAAAACTCCAGCAGAATACGGTAATACCAAACTCACTTGTAAAAATTTCGCTTCTCTCTAAGCGTTTCCTCCAAGTGAAAAATAAAAGGCAAACATCTGTCAGAAAACAACTACTTCCCTGGTTGATACCACGACGGACATTGAACTACATCTGACAGATATTTGTGCAATGTTCTTGCAAGAAGACCCAATTGCAAGTGCTTGTCCTGTAATTAATTACAATTGGGTCTTTTTGGAAGAACGTTGCACAAATAACTGTCAGATGTAGTTCAATGTCCGTCGTGGTATCAACCAAAGAAGTAGTTGTTTTCTGACAGATGCTTGCCTTTTATTTTCCACTTGGTGGAAACGCTTAGAGAGAAGGGTACCCAGTATTCTTTCACCAAATTTATTGAGACCCGTTCTTATGTTTATACACATTAAGAAATACCATTTTCACTTGGGATATTCACGTGAAATCACATGATATTATATGACATTTCGCGCTTAAATTCCCTATTTAAACATCATCTTTGTGAGGCGTGAAAACGTGAATATTGTAAAAATGGAAGAATTTCTCATAAAAAATGCATTTACATGAGTAATTTTACAATACTCGATCAATCAATTACCATGACCGGTATTGTTCTGTTTATGTTGAAATCTAGATTTTTGTTATGAAAAGAAAGATTTTTGCCTTATCGGTTTATTCTTCCTCGGCAAACCATTGCTTTCTGCCGAGGCACTGCTTCACGGAAGATTTGGCATATCGCTCAAAAGTAATAAAATAAGAGGACCCGAAATTGGACCTTGCGGAACTCCCAGATCCATGATGAAAGGCGATGAATAACAGTTTTCTAATTTCACACATATGATACTACCCAGGAAAGGAAACTACCACTGAAACCGGTTGAGTACAGCTAACTCTGAATAAATTTGGGATCAATGATGTCAAAAAAGTGATTGCTCAATATTTTTCTCGTAAGGTGGTTGGTAGCGAAGCGGTTAGATGTCGGCCGTAGAAACTACTACTAACACTTGGCCAGGTTCGAATCCTGGATATGAGAAAATTTTTCTCAATTTCATCGTAGTTGTTAGGCAATGTACCTCAACTGTGTTACGACCTTAGACGGTTATAAGGCTATTGTAGCTAGAACTCAAAACAAAACTATTATTGAGGCTATAGAAATAGTTAGAGAACCTAGAGAATACAGCTGATGCGCAATCATTACAGATGCATGGCCCAAGTAAATCAAATA
This sequence comes from Chrysolina americana, assembly GCA_958502065.1. NCBI lineage: Eukaryota > Metazoa > Arthropoda > Insecta > Coleoptera > Chrysomelidae > Chrysolina > Chrysolina americana. Next base: position 93,092,183 of record OY293413.1, on the reverse strand, counting down.
AAATATAATTTTCTCTTGAGATTTTATAGATTTTTCAGTTGAAAAATACGTTTTCATTGAATATGTCTGATTATTTCATTCGTATCGAATATTAGTCAACAAATCATACGTTTTTTCCCTATTTGACAGGACCAATCAACTATTTGCATGGTACACAATAGTCAGCGATTATTTCATTCACTCATTGCTACTCCAATGGAATTTCATGACTGAAGTCACATGATATGTGATATGAGCGGCTATTTAGGTAAACGATCGAATATTTAGGTAAACACGGCTATTCATGTAAACGAAGCTTTCTTTTGTTTGTATAAGGGTCAAACGTTGACAACTCAGTCGCTCAAAATTGAAATGTCTCGTTTCGGGTTGTCTTCTATGACAGAAATCAATGCATAAGCAAATCCATCCCAGAAAATACCGTGAAGAGTAAAGAGTATATGAACGGGTATATTTGAATGATTTTATACTGTTCATGAAATAATCTTCCTGAATATCACTCGACCATGATAAATAGAGACTAATATTTTCTTTAATTCATCCCGAGTAACTTGTATTTTGAGACAATTCAATTCGATCATATGAACATTGATAATCAAAGAATAACTCCCTCGAGCTAAAGCTCTCAGATTATTAATCTTCATATGGTATTATTAAATTGTCAGAATACAAGGTACTCTCGATAGAATTATGAAGAAAATAATAGTCGGCTATTTGTCATGGTCTTGGGATATTACCTACGACTATTCAGCATGATACCTATATATTAAGGAACCTGTGCATCTGACAGTAATCTAAATAAATACATCTTAAACGTCAAATAGAATTAATCGTATTGAAGCTGTATAAGTATTTGAAAATTAATCGGTTCGGAAAAACCAAAAACGAAGTAATAAAAAGGGTAATCGAGGCTACAATGCCTACAGTGTCATTCACATTACTGATATACATAATTGGATTCAAGAAATAATCTTCATAAATATAAAACGACCTTGATTAATTTTAGACTATTTAATTGCTGCTAAATTTCTCAGAGATTATCAGATTATTAATGCCAAAATAATGTCTGATTAAATTATTATAAAATACAGTTGAAATTGAGATGCAATGAAAATAGTCGAATATTTATCAATATTTTATACTCAAATAATAATACAGTGAATCATTTTCAATAAAATCAGCGATCGAATCTAACAAAGTTCGAGTGTGCCATATTGGACAGTCCAATTCAATGAAATGAATATTTCTTAAAACCGAAAAATACCTTTCTCTCCACACAATTCCACAAAGTGGAAATTGAGGCAAATATCTGACCAAATGGCTGGGAGTCAATGGCTTTATAACAATTAGCACTTGCACAAATAGATGACAGATATAATTCAATGTCCGTAGGGAGAAGTAGTCGTTTTCTGTCAGATATTTGCTTCAATTTCCACTTTGTGGAATTGTGTGGAGAAACAGGTATTTTTCGGTTATAAGAAATATTTGTTTTATTAAAATCAGCGGTGTTTGCAATGGATCAAAAAACATTCTCTATGAAAAAATTTTACTTTTCAAAATCCTGTTCTATATTCGTGCAAATCTATCATCCATTACAATATTTCTCGAACATGTCTAGTTGAATATAATATGCCAACTGTAGAAAAGTAACCTTTCAGGAAATAAAACCCCATCCATTCCAATAGGACTGCAATCCTCCACTAAAGAATCTCCGCTTCAATTCTAAAATGGATTCCACAACGTAGAAAATATGCGAGATGACCGTTCAGGTCGCAGACCAAAGTAAATTATTCGAATTCCGAAGGAAATGCAGAATATCGAAGGAATTAAAATGGATTCTTGAAATGAATCGTGACACCATAAGTATGAGTCTCTAGAACGTTATAGGTACAGTTTGAGCAGCAAAACCACTTGAAATGAAAATCTACGTTGAAATGAGGCAGTTGTAACCTATTTTATCGAGACTTTAAAAAATGCTTTTGTTTCTTGCGTTCAATAGAATATAATGGTGCCATATTATATCGTAGTGCAACATCACATTGGTAAAATTTGTGTGTAACACAAGGTTCCGTATTGGGGTCACTTGCCTTCGCTTTATATATAAGTGATTTCCACGAGAACCTAACACAAATATCGTTATGCCAATGATTCCCATAATATTCTTTGTTTCCCTTCCAAGAATAAGGATATCATTGGTATACTTCAACAAATTCTTGATATCATATTTGTCCACAATTTGACACTGAATTTCGAAATGGTTTTTGGTGCCAACGACAAAAATAATATTATGAGTGAATGCTTGTAAAACAAAATTACTGAAGATGATATTCTTTTGGAAATGAATGCAAAAATTTGGGTCAGTGTCAATGTGAATTACAATTGATTTCTTCATCATCGATAATGAAATTGGTTGGTATTGATTGTCTATTTTGTTCAAGAAGATAAATGAAGCTATGTTCAGACTTGAAGGATATTCACATTGCCTGATTGATTGATACATTTATGATATGATCTAGGATTGGGGAAATGAAATCTTCACAGTGTTTCATCACGTTGCTTTCATAATTAATGTGTTCGATTTCGTAATTTTCTGTTTTTCCTTCGCGTTGTTTACAATAGACTGATCAAATCTGATCTAGAAACCTTCCCTAGGCCACCAATTTGTTTGAATATTGGAACACTACCCACAATTATAAATAATGATAGATAAAAGTGTCGACACATACTCGATTATAACCTCAAAGAGAGAACGACAAACTATCGAAAATTAAACGAGAACCTTGAGAATAAATTATCTGGGCTGAGGTATGATCCTTCTCTGATTAATAATCTCTCAAATATTAATGTTTTCCGAAAGTTCCATTTTCAGTTTGATATGATCTGTGTTTTACCTTGAAGACAGGATATAACGAGAAAATTTCGTCCAGATGCAATTAGTGTTTGTTTCAGTTGAAAATGAAGTCTTGTATTTGATTTCAACTGGAATTCAAATTGAAAACTTGCGAAAACCTTCACAGTTTAATCAAGCGCACGAATTTACTTAATTACTGCGGTACTCAGAATGATGATTATATATTTCATTCAACTTGGCAGTATTTTGGTGAGACTGAGATTATATGTGAGTAATTCAAGAAAGTTTGTACCAGATACGTTGAAGAAAGGTGAGCAGTGTGAATATGCAAAAAACAAGAACCGTGACTATCTGTCCTAGAAGATTATTTATGCGTGGCCACGGACGCAAAAAATCAAATTTATAACATGAGATTTAGAGGAGGTATCATTCAGCCCTATGCTGTATCACTTCCGTTAAAAATAACGTCACCGTTATTCGCCATTTCCTTTATTTTGCTATTACGAAGCAATAAATAGCAAAATAACAGCAAAGGGGTGTTTTCAGGTGCGTCGCAGATATTTTTATGTTTTAATGTCCTACAAAGTATAATAATTAAAATTCACATATCTTCCTCCATTATATCATTCACTCTGCCGTTCACATAATTACAGTCTCACCGTTAGCCTCGAATATAGTCCCGCCATTTAGATGAATATAGATATAAATATAGATATAGTCCCATCATCATCCGACGCAATTCAACTCCGTCGTAAATACACTGATATCTCGCTACATTCGACTAACTAACGAGCACAACACATAATCCGAACTCTTTAAATCGGCTATAGACCAGACCACATTCAGAAACTTTCAACGACAGCTTCAGAAATCATTAGAAAACAAAATCGAACCACGCAAGTTGAAGACCGTCCAAAGTTTTACATCCCTCACATCAAAGGGTAACAGACAAAATCTGCCGAGTTTTCAGAACAGCCAATATTAAAACCATATTCACAACAGAGTGAAAACTGTTACACCTCATCAGATCAACGGAGGAAAAAATTCCCAACTAAAACCAAGGTACTGATCTACTTGCTCCCATTCTTACATAGAAGAAACTCCAAAACAGATCTATTTCCGATCTTATCAACACTCTCCACCACCAGTTCCACATTAGCCCTTCATTTCATCCAAACAGGTCACCCCATAAACTCTGAGAAAACCAGAACCATCGCCCCAGTACGTTCAGGAACTTCCCGATTCATCACAGAAGCCATCGATATCGAAAATCGACCTGATTGGCAGGTCACAGAGGAATTAAAGGCAACGAAAAAGCAGATTGACTTGCCAAAGGAGGGGCAAACATACAATTTTCCGGCCCAGAACCCTTCTGTGGACTCTCCAGAGCCCGCTCTAAAGAAGAGTTCCGACGCTGGAAAACCCTCACTGGAATGAAGTACCAGGACAAAGAAAAGCGAAAGGACTAGTGTGTCTATCGCCAAAGAAAGCTAAATAGCTTTTCGAGTTGGACAAGAAAGACTTGAAGATGGTAACGGGACTTCTCACTGGACACTGCCCTCTGGGGTACCACCTTGAATAGATGGACATATCAGAGAGTGATAGTTGCCGCTACTGCGATCACTTCGCGGAAACTGCAGAACATTTGCTGTGCGAATGCTCAGCGCTTTTCTGCAAGAGGCTTAAGTTATTGGAAGGGGCCTTCTTAACGCACTTCTACATCAAGAACTTACCTCCCGGGAAACTGATAAACTTCGCAAGAAGTCTTGGAATCCCGGGCCTCCAATAGATCAAGATCACGCACAAAAGAACTGATAGGTCGAAGTGCTTACAATCTACAAACTACAACCCAAAACATTCAGCAGGTACCCACAGTTGAGACAAACGAGCAAACCCGTAAGACCCACCCGCTTCCAGGTAGCCAACCATCTACAAATACCATAGTACAACCAAGGAGTAGACAGGTGGAGACCTTGATATCTACCTTATCAGGGGCGTAGCCCATTTCGGCCCGAAAATGTGAAATACCAGGTAAGATGAATTTTAATGAGCTTGGGTAAATGCCCATTTCGGCCCACAACGATAGGTAAACTAATTAAAAGGTAATTTGAAGGATATTTGGATTGGGATAATTATTTATACATTGTTATGGGCGCTTATTGTTAGATTATTCAGTACCACAGTAACTTCTAAACTGTAATAATCTAGTAAAAAAGGAGGAAAAATGGGTGAATCGGCTAAGTTAAGTGAAATCACAAGCGGACGCGGTAAAACACAATTGGTGTTGAATCAGTTCAAATTCAAAGAACAAAACCGAAAATTAAGTTCGGTAGAAACAAAGTGGAGATGCATCAAAGATAGGTGCAATGCCTACTTATAGATTATGGGCAATTCTTCTGATCGAGTTTTGACAACATCGAATCAAAACCATTCACACGAGGCAGAGTTGGAAAATGTCTTGCAACGGCAAATATTAAGTTCTACAGCGAAGAGGAAAGCTGAATCGGACATATGTGAGAAACCCGCATAAATAGTAAGAAAAGCTTTGTCGAAGCAACCAGAACAGGATGCTCTCACCCGGAAGGACTTGAAATGTGTAAGGAAGAACATCTACTATGCTGGGAGGAAATCGCTGCCAGCATTACCCAAGTCAGTTACAGAAGTCCACGCAGTGTTAGCTGCAATGGAGTTAAAAACTAATAAAGGTGAAGATTTTGTGTTAATTAATGACGAAACCTTAAATTTAATATTTTCCTGTCATTCTAATTTAAATTTTTTGTGTAAAGCAGAGATTTTGTATATGGATGGGACCTTCTCTTATTGCACGAAATTTTTTAAACAACTTTTCACTATACACGGCTATTTTAATGGACACTATATTCCGTTAGTTTTCTGTTTGTTAAAAGATAAACGTGAAGAAACATATCGCTTGTGCCTCCGGGCCGAAATGGGTACATTTAAAATGGGTACATTTTGTGTTTGGGGCCGAAATGGGCTCTTCTTATGCACGGTACCTGCATCACGACACAAGGAGTCACTTTCTTGAAAATGGCTCTAAAACAGGAGCCAAAACGTTGACTTATAAACTTTCAATCCAGGAACTCGATATCAGTAATGTTCAGATATAGTTATAGACCGTTGAAAAACACAAGTCGTATTAAATAATATTATATATTACGATACAAAATATAAATTCTTCTCAGCTGAAATGAAGTATTTCTCCACGATTTCTTGTTTTGAAAATGGCGCGTCACACAACAGATAAAAACATCAGTAGAAACCCCTTATGCTCTCCTCAATTTGGGCAGATATCTGACAGAAAACAACTACTTCCCTGGCTAATACCCCGACAGACGTTGAATTAAATCTGACAGATATCTGTGCAGCGTTCTCTCTAGAATCTGGGAGACAGCCACAAATGCTTTCTGTATCAAGTAGCAGAATCCTGCCCGACATGATCAAGGACTTGACCACTTACATACTGGTTTCGAGGTGTATTGCCTTTCTTCAGTGCAAGGTAGGTCCGACAACATTTACAGTCGTCGACGTCCTTGGTCATGCCATGCAATTCACTGATACTTGAAATGATTCTCTGAAGTGGATGCGGAGTCTCGTAAGCAGACAGTCGCAGCGCCACCTCTAGAAAACCTCAGAAAGCACTCCAAAGTAACTCGGGGTAGAGTTTGTTTGAAAATATCAGACAAAGTCTGATGGCTTCAGGAGAGAGACAGAACTTCAGTAGAAACCCCTTATGCTCTCCTCAATTCTGGAGGATTCTGCTACTTGATACAGAAAGCATTTGTGGCTGTCTCCCAGATTATAAAGAGAACGCTGCACAGATATCTGTCAGATTTAATTCAACGTCTGTCGGGGTATTAGCAAGGGAAGTAGTTGTTTTCTGTCAGATATCTGCCTAAATTGAGGAAAGCATAAGGGGTTTCTACTGAAGTTCTGTATCTCTCCTGAAGCCAACAGACTTTGTCTGATATTTTCAGATAAAAACATGTTTTCTTGAAAATTTGTCTTTTATGAAGATTCCGAAGATTATATGATTTGTGTATGCTCAGATGAAAGGTTTGGCATTGAAAAGAAATACAGCGTCACAAATCTGATTGTAGAAAAAATGTGGAAGGAACTAATTCCTTTCCACTCCAGATGAACTCTTCAACCTTGAAACTGTTGAAGATAGAGCAGTTCTGCACAGTCGATTCAGAATTGTTAAATTAGAACAACCTGTGAATTTCGAGCCAACAGATATATAAAAAAATTACACGAAAAATCGAAAAAAGTTCATGAAAAATATAAAATTGGCAGATATACTTGCAATTCGCAGTATATACGCAAAAATGTATGCAGATTTCGATCATAAAATATATGATTTGTGTATGCTTGGATGAAAGGTTTGGCATTAAAAAGAAATACAACGTCACAAATCTGAAATCTGAAATCTGAAAAAAATTATGGAGAGAAATAACTCCTTTCCACTCCGGATGAACTCTTCAACTCGGGAACGGTTGAAGATAGAGCAATTCTGCGAACGCCAATCGATTCAGAATTATTAAATTAATATAACCTGTGAATTTCGAGGCAACAGATATAAAATAAACTTATTCGAGAAATCGAAAAAACTCCAAAATCAATTCATGAAATCATGAAAAATACAAAATTGGTAGATACACATGCAATCCGCACTGTATACCCAAAAATTTCATGCAGATTCCAAAAATATATGATTTTTGAATGCTCAGATGAAAAGATTGGCATTTAAAAGTAATACAACGTCAAAACTGTCGCAAATAGGAATGGAAAAAAAAATCTCCTCCTTTCCACTCCAGATGAACTCTTCAACTCGGGAACGGTTGAAGATAGAGCAATTCTGTGAACGACAATCTATTCAGAATTGTCAAATTAGTATAACCTGTGAATTTCGAGCCATGAGATATAAAATAAAATCATTCGACAAATCGAAAGAAGTCCCTAAAAATCATGAAAAATACAAAATCGGTAGATACACTTGCAATCCGCAGTATATTGTCTCCTTCAATAATTTATTGTGGCCCCTTCTCTGTATTTGTCAATTAGGAACAACAAAATTGTTTTTTTTTCTGGACACTTTTGTTTTCATGTGTCTATTTCAAAAGTACAGAAACATATATGTAAAGAGCATATACGGTATTTTGTTACATCAAAAGATACCACGACACGATTTTGTATATTTTATATTCAACAAAGTGCTCAAGATACATCTCTGCACGATAAAAACACTTTCTAGTTGTGTACTCTTTCCCCATTTTAATATTCCATATTTCGGAAGATGGTAAACATTCCCTAATATGCCGTTTTCAGTGCACTGACTTTCCTTTCCAGCAACTTTTCAGAACTTTATTTGCATAATAATTACTCGCTAGTTTTTGTGAGATTTTTAATATGTAACTCATAATTTAGTTTAATATCTATATAGATTTCTAACAGATTTGTATTAGTTGAACAGTTTGAAAAATTATACAGTATGTTTCAGAGATTTTCAATTAAATTTGTACCAAAATATGTGTATACTGTAAAAATGTTGCCGAAACTTGAGTTCTCCTGGGTAAGATATCTGTAAACGGCTGAATTGGAACTGTGGTACTTAATTGTACAAAATCTTGTGAGAAAGCATTGTTGTTATATATAATGAAAAGTAAAGGCCCCAGCACACTTCCCTGTGTTACGCCTTTTTCGATTTCAGTGAAACACGAGAAAAACTTAGTATTTTGTTGCATAATAATACTTTTTGATTCCTGTTACTTGAGTAAGATTTTAAGAGATTTGAGGCATTTCCTCTGATTCCATAATTGAAATATTTTCGTAATTAAATGGAGTGATCAACCCAGTCAAACGCCTTACTGAGATAGAGGAAAATATCACATGCACAAGAGTCCTGTTCAATTTAGTGTTGAATCTGATCCACAAAATTGAGAAAAGCCATTTCAGTTAATTTTTCTTCAAGGGAGACATACCAGAAATCATTGAACAAAACTATGTGTGAAATACAACATGCTCATTGATATGAGCACTACGAATAATTTCGAAATAATTGATAGCAAACTAATTAGTTTGTACTTAGTCACGTCATTTTGTTCCCCATTTTTATAGAGGGATACAGCCAACTTAATTTGATTTGGATGGATACCGGATATTAGGCAATCAATGAGGCACACTGCCGGCATAAATTCAAAAAAATCTATTTCTACCTACTTTTTCTCGGTTTTTACGATGTTCTTTGAACATTACATGCTTTTCTCATCGTGGGAACCAGAACACGGAAGAAAATTTATGTTTTTATTCTATTTTGGGATGTCTCATCCAATCCATGTTTGAAATGGAAGGATTAATATTCTTTTCAGAAAATCCGATTCAACTCTTTACAATCGGTCAAAATTAAAAATGGTCTTGCCAGCTAATTCGAAGTTTCACAAGTGATTTATGACCTTTTTACATCTGTTATACGGATCCTGCAATCCTGTTAAATATTATGCTGGCATACAAAGTAAGATCGCTGATAAATTTACTTGGATAATTTCATAAAAGGTTTCTGAATAAATTACGTTTCACTTTGGCTGCTAAGGAATTGCAAGTGATATCGTAGTTTGAAACATGTGTGAAAAGCTTCCAGGAAAAATATTAATTTGTTGATTGAAAATTGTGATTCATGACTTGACTATGGCAAACCAGTGATGTTCAATTATTTTCAAATAAAAAAGTTTTGTGAGAAATCTGATAATATTTGGATCAACTTTTTGACAAATAATTGAATACGAAACACTTTCTGTCTCGATAGCATATTGAAGGTATTTCTAGATAACACTGAAAAGCACATAATAATGTAAACTTCCAGTTAATGCTATCAGAGATAAAACTCAAAAAAAAGGAGTGGCTGCAAAGAAATCAATTATTTTTTGAACGGGGCGAGAGTCTTAAAGAAAAATATTCTCCGTAGGTTCCATTTTCGGTTCAGTATACGACTTCGAGCTACTTCTTTCAGGAATTTTAGGATAGCAAGCCGTTTCATAATGTGATTACTCTATTCAGACTGGAATGGATTTTCCTTCAACTGGTATTTTGCAGCATTACAAGATACGCTAACAAGGTAATCTGACTCTCTTAGCAGAAAGAAATTGAGGGATTTGAATTGTGAGAACTAGTTTCAACTTCGGATGAAGTGAGTGAAGAGACACACAAAAAAATACATGAGAGTAGGAGATATTGGGTCGTATTCATAAACCTTGAGTAAATGCTTTGACTTGGATTTTTTATTGAAAGAGACGTATTATTCTGTTGAATTATTGTGAGAGAGACAAACCTCTCGTTTAAGCATTTGTTGACTTTTACGAATACCACCCATTTTCTATGCTGACTTCAAGAAAATAATGATGTTCGGAGAGTATTTTCAGAACTTCAATTTTACTGTTCGACACAAAATAAGACATTGTAAAATGATAATCTAGAATTTTCAATACTTTTAAATATTTTGAGTCTATAGGAAACGCCACGATATGTTGAGAGTATCATATACATGTTTCAATCAACAAAAGTTATTATCGACGGAATGTGATATTAACTTACTACAAAAATGTGGGAAAATTGTTGACAATGGTGAAAAGATAATAGAAAATGGTATCTATGGTTTCTGTGCTTTCGACACTTCTAACTTGTCGGCATTACATTAGTTGAATGAAATATGCATTAAGTAATACAGTATTCGGCATAGAGTTACAGTCTGCAAATATTCAAGGGAAAACAACTACTGCCCCCTACAACCGTTGAAATATGTTTGATGCATTTTCGTAAATTTTTCTACATTAACTAATTTGCAACGTTTTCGGAACCTCATAGCCAAATCACCTTTCGATTCAAATTGGGGTATAATATTTCGATGCCAGTGCCGTGAAATAGTTATTATCCTAACAAGTACGGAAAGAGTACTATTCCCGCATGAGACTGCCGTTACCCGAACGACGCTAAGCGGAGTTCGGGTAAGCAGTCGAGTACGGGATAGTACCTTTCCGTATGAGTAAGGATCAAAATTTTTTCTACAAGCGCATTGAAACATCTTATGTAGCGCTCTTGAACAAACTTTCGCGTGCGGGAAAAATTATTCCCGCACTAGTGCGGGAAAAACTCACTTGAAGTGACATTAGCGTGCGGGAAAATTTTTCCCGCACTAGTGCGGGAATATGACACCTCTCAAACTAAATTGCGTGCGGGAATAGGGCGGAACACGCACGCTTGTAGAAAAATTAATCAACATATCGATTTCCACAAAGGAAGGCTGAATTACAAGAATCAGATTCTCTGTTAAAATTTAGAAGTTGACTAAAATAAATAATTCTGATTCACAGTTCTTGCCCATGGTTCGTGTGAATTCTGTATCATACGATAACAGAAATTATGAATAATGTAATGAAAATGAAAGGGTGGGAAGCTTGTATTTTCAACTACTGGAGGCTTTTGACATGACGAATCATACTATTTCACTGGACAAACTAGAAGAATGTAGAATTAGAGGCAACACTATACAGGGTTATGATGAAGTAATGCACAAAATTCATAAAACGTACAACGATCACTTTTGAAAAAATGCAAAAACACTTCAAACTGTTTTTTTATTTCGCATCTTTTGACATAAGTTACAAAAATAACACGTCAAAGTTGTCAAAGTTATGACGTCATCAACAAATTTTTTTAATGGGAAGCTAAGAGTTTTATTACATTATGTGATAAAGCTTGTGTTTTTACACAAGGGAAAAATAGTTGCAGTAGGGCTCACATAAGAAAAACAACGAGAAAAGGGATAAAAAACGAAATAACAAAACCAATTATAAAAAGAGGTCAAACTTAAACTTATCTAGTAAGAATATGTGTTCTTATAAATTTTTTCAATTGTTTTACTAAAACAACGGTTTGTCAGTGTCAGTCGTACAATTAGTGTCACCACAGTTTTATTATTATGGCTCGTTTAACCGAAAGAGAAAGGATAGAAATTCTAATGATGGTAGGTTACGGCGATCGCCTTCGAAGTCATGAAGAAGCATGTGCTTCATTTAACGCAACACATTTTGAAAGACCTCCAATTGTTAGAAGCACAGTAAGCAGAATTGTTGCAAAATTTGATGCAACGGGAAGCGTGAGGGATGCTCCAAAATCTGGACGACCAGGAATAAGCGACGATGTGAAGTTAGATATTTTGCTGTCAGTAGAAGAACACCCTCACGCAACTACAACAGAAATTGCCTTACAAGAAAATGTTAGTCAGTCGTTTGTAGTAAAGATGTTAAAAAAAGAAAAACTACACCCATACAAAGTTCATATTGTTCACGAACTCTCAGAAGATGATCCGGACAGACGTTTGGAATTTTGTGAAATCTTCATGCGGCATTGTGACGAAAATCCAAATTTTCTCAATAGTGTAGTATTTTCCGATGAGGCAACGTTTTGTCTAAGTGGTTCTGTAAATCGACACAATTCTCGCTACTGGGCTCGGGAAAATCCCAACTGGATGCAGACAAAACACACCCAGCGTCCCCAAAAAATTAATGTTTGGGTAGGAATCGTCCGGGGTACATTTATTGGTCCTTATTACTTTCGCGGGAATTTAACAGCTGAACGATATTTGGAACATCTTCGTATGGCAGTGCTTCCGGACCTAATTGCGGCATTTCCGGATCCAAATAATGGGGACAACTTGGATCCCAGTATTTGGTTCCAACAAGATGGCGCACCACCACATTATGGTCATACTGTTCGAAGGTTTCTGGATAACCAGTTTGAAGGACGGTGGATTGGAAGACGTGGACCAATGGAGTGGCCACCTAGGTCACCTGATTTAACCCCCCTTGATTTTTTTCTGTGGGGACATTTGAAAAGTCGGGTCTACCTTAACCGGCCAGACAATTTAGAAGACTTAATGGAAACAATTAGACACGAAATGATTCGTATAACTCCGCAGATGATCGAAAACTCTATAAATGCGGTCTACCATCGTCTTGGCCTATGTCAGTTAGTAAACGGGACACAGTTTGAACAATTCCTATAAGAAATAGTTTTGGTTTAATGGACTGTTTAGTTAACTGAAAAGTTATTATGAAACTTACGTTTATTTCGTTTTTTATTCATTTTCTCGTTTTTTTTTTCTCATGTGAGCCCTACTGCAACTATTTTTCCCTTGTGTACAAACACAAGCTATATCACATAATGTGATAAAAATCTTAGCTTCCCATTAAAAAAATTTGTTGATGACGTCATAACTTTGACAACTTTGACGTGTTATTTCTGTAACTTATGTCAAAAGATGCGGAATAAAAAGAACAGTTTGACGTGTTTTTGCATTTTTTTCAAAAGTGATCGTTGTACGTTTTACAAAATATAGGATGTTGAATTATAAAAAAATATTGGTTTTTCAACATTTTATATTTTAAGAATGGATTATTTTTCAATAACTCTTTGTGGAAGAAAAGTTGTTGATTTTATCGAGATCTATCACATACTCAATTTTGTAAAGTTTAGAGCAACTTCATTTGACTCCTAATTGACGGTACATACCTAATCTATGCATAAATTTGTAAAGTTCTCAAAAACGGTTGGCCCAAGCGTTGTTGTGCAAGTATACCTTTTTTGCAGTGAAAAAGTGAGAAATAAGATTTGAATAAGTATAAAAAATTTCAAAGTTTATTGTAAAAAAAGTTAGGGCAAATTGAAATAAATAATGAGAGCTTACGTAGCATTCCCTAAGTTCTACTTGAAAATCAATACCAAATTTTGATTTCTCACTTCGAAAAAAACCTTGTTTACCAAATTTCTTTTTGTTCAAAATAATTGAAAATAAAATTTAATCTTCAACACCCTTCATCTCCGAAACGATATTTTTGCGGACACATGCTCACATGAACCTTTCTACTAGAACTAGAAATCAACTAAAGATGTATCTTTTGGAGTTTGAACAGACATTCCGAAACCGGTATGTAGTTGGTTCTCTGTTTGAATCAGATGAAGTCCTGCTATTCGTTCCAGAGAGCTCTCGCAAAGTTGTTCCTTCAAAGTAGGGATCTTTCCACATATATCTGAAAGATATAATTCAATATCTGTCAAGATATTAGCCAGACAAGTAGTTGTTTCCTTTTGGACATAATCCATACATACTGTTACGAGATTGATAAAAATTCCCTAGCTACGCCGCTGGATAGACTTGCACGCATATCGTCGATATGGTTTCCGAGAAAAAGGTAGATAACTGCCGGTAATGAATATTCGGGATATCCGAACCGTCGCATCGCGAAGATTCTGGTTACACTTGAGTACCTATATAAACGCGAGACATTTGACTCGGAGAAGGAGTTTTTATGAAGAGAATTTATTAAGTGATAATAAGCAGAAGTGTTTGGAATATTTAGCTAGTTGTATTGCTGTATGGATCTAAGTGTTTTATTAGTCAGTGAAGTGTTTTATGTTTGTTAATAGTGAAGTTAGAAAATAAACAGTTTAGTATTCAGCAAAAATCGTAACAATACTATATAAAGTTATGGGTTATAGTCACTTCTGAAATGATTGCTATCGACTGTTTTAAAGTCTCTGGGACCTTATTTCCTCCTTGAAAGGAGTATTTTACCATTAATAAATATCCTGTATACAGTGCATCCCACCCCCATTAACTTTTCATAGGTAATTTTCCTATATGAGAAGCAGAACGTTCGGACAAGTCGATTTTTATAATTATTATAGCATGCTACGTCATATAAGTTTCGATCCATACATATTCCTCTTGATGGGGTAGTTACCCATTCGATTTTTTTAAATAAGAAATTATACCATGTGGCACCTAATTTGAAGATCGTGAAGCACTGATCTCAAAACTGTATATGTGGTTATTAAATTTCAACAATATTGATAAAAAATTAGAGAAAGCTGAATATGAGCAATTTTGAGATATTCTGGATGCGTCTTTCATTATGATACTGCTTCACAGTGCATCATGTAAGATATCTAAGATACCAATTTAATGGCAGGGGATATTTTTCTTGACATTCGAAGTGCCTTTGAAACTGCGAACAGGAATAGATTGAAAGAAGAAATGAAAGCACTGGTATTGGCATTGGTATCTGACGAACAGAAGACAGAAACTGGAATTGAACAATAGTATGTCAATAAACCTTTAATTGAAGAGGTAGTTTTAGAGGGTACACTCATTAGAAAAGCAGATGTTGAAAAGAAAATTCCTTTTACGCATCTTTTTTGACAGTCATATTTCATTGCCAAAAATTAGTTATTTCTGTATTAGTTGCGTGAAATTAGTGTTTTTTAAACGACACGTGCCATGAAAACACCCGAATTTCATACTCGAAATACAAACATAATTTTTTGTACAACTGTGAATGTGAATTTACATCGTCTGAAACATATAAATACTTTCAATACATCTTTATGTGATTTTTGTACCGATAAGTTATCGCTTTTAAACAACTGTTGAAATTATTATTCAATGTTTTCAGTAAAATCCTATTCAAAAATGTTTCCTGCCTTGTAAAAATAAGTCCGAAATAACTAAATAATAGTTCTCTATTCAATACATGTTATCCTTAATGTTTATCAATACTTCCAATACAATTTCACAACATCCAGGGGTATTTCTGTGTCGTTACTATAGAAACGGTTTGTTGACACGTCGCGTGTTTGTGTTTGCTCGTAGATGCTTCAATTTCAAGTTATTTTTGAGTAGTTGGATGTTGATTATGATAGTGATACCCCATCAGATATATCTGAGAAAGCAAATGTAATATAATATGTTACCGGCCAAATCCAAGTTAGTATATATGAAATACAAAAGTAGGAAATTTCAAATTCAGTTTTTTTTTTCCAACGATTGAAGTCAAGTGGTGTACCAAATATATTATGGAGGGATGGAATTGTTATTCCTAAAATAAAAATTTATTTTAAATAATACAGCCTTTCGCACATTCTCCTATTCTTTGGGATAATTACAAACGTCGAACATAAAATAACCAACAGCGCCATACGACTGTCAAGCATCTCTGCCTGATACCTGACAGAGTTTTCCAACATTTTCTACAGTTGGCAATTGAGGTTATGTCATAAACTTTCGAAATACAACGAATTATCATTGGATATTTTTATGCGTATTAGGTTGTACTGTTTTGTAACCTATATTAAAGCCTTTTTGTGAATCTATAATTGTAACAAAATCTTTGTCAATGCATATATTTTTTAAGGAACCGGTTTCTTACCCCTGAGGTGCTAAGCCCTTAGTTGCTTCTATGGCAATGAAGAATTGTATAACTATTATTATTATTGAAACGTTTTAGCATCGTCGAATACTCCTTTCCTCCTATACCATTCGCGGTTTCATCTACTCTATTTCGCCCTTCACATCATTCCAATTGTTATTTCTGGGAATCAATCACTGAATTTGCCAACATCAATTCTTGAAACGAAGTTAGTAAAAAGTTTAGTTACCTCTCTTTCCTAAGTTCTCCATTCCGTTTTCTGAAGTTCGCAACAAGCATTTGTAACTCCTCGGCATGCTGTTCGTACATCTGGCCCAACTGTTGGGTGAAGTCCGACACTGAAAACGAGAAAAGTTTGATAGTATCAATTGGAAATAATGCGAAATTCTCAGCAGGGCTGCGAAAACAATTTCAGTCAAGAAAGGGGAATGATTTTTCTACAGGGATGGATGTAATAAATTACGAAACACAAGAGAGATATCAAGAAGAAGGACTACATTGGACCTGAGATGGTAAAGTGGTCTACAGAAAAAAATAAAGCTAATTGTCATATTAAGAAAGAACCCGAATATATCTATTCTAATTTCGAAGTAACATTTGATTCTGAGATTGTGAAATTTTTGAATATATCGACTGTAAACAATATACAACCAATGTTGTGATGAACGTGCATCTTCACATCATCAGGTGATTAGTCGTAAATATTTATACTTCTATGATTATATTTTGTTTATTTTATTTACCTGGTTCACCTTAAACTTGAATTTCTGGGTACAGTCTATTTCTATATTTATCAATATAGTTGATAGAATTGTCGATATTTGTTTCATTAACGCAATTGTCTGTATCTGCATTCTTTTTAATATTCTGCAGATACTTCATTCTTCATAAAAGATGGGCGACACTACACTAATATTTTCCACGAAATACAAATTATCTTACTTCAAGTAAACTTTATTTTTTATCCTCTACTCTCTCAATTGGTTGATAAGATTAGACTTTTACTTTCTATAACATTTTTGTAGTAGAAGACCCGATATGGCATTGCGTTTCGGGGATTCTGTAGTCAAGGACCTCTTAATCAAGACAATCTGGTATTTGACTGCAAAAGAGATCTCTTAGATATTTGTGCAGAGCTAACTACACAGATAGCTATAGACATCTTTTTGTTCAACAGGTAATTTCAGCTGTAGTGAGCATCTATATTTGGGAAGTGGTATGCCTGATTCACAAGAGATAGTTACTGATACTCCTCAATAGAAATCACATTATACCAGACAGAGCGGTAATAATAATAGTCACCTGCAGTTAACCGAAAATTCATTAGATTATGATATTTTCAGAAGATCGGTGTAAAATGTGTTTCGTTTTCGAATCATTTTTCACTTTTCATGCAAACTGATGACAGACGTCAGATCAAAAGTATCAGTGGTCACATAATAAAAACAAAATACCATAAAAAATTCCCGCGGCAATTTTCAAGGTAGAAAATTTCCACTATAATAATGCGTGATTGGCCTGAACGTATATGAATGCTTTGAATTGATGGTTTCGATTGATTGCAAGAATTGTCAAAAAATAATCAGTACATGATTAATTGTTTTTTAATTAATGACCGATCCCATTTTAATATTAATGGAAATTCAGGGACCTAAAAAATTATATACTTTAGATTTGATGAGAGTCCGTCTTGTTCAAGTTCAAAGAAATTGACAATATTCCACACGCTATCGGTGATCGGTTTTTTGCTCTCAGGTTGGTAATATATTTTTTCCTTGATATTGGAAACACTGATAAAAACCAATTTTGTCATCTGTCAGATTCAAGGGATTGGTTATGATAATTTGATATTTGTCATTGCTGACACATGGCACATGTCAATGTATCAAAATTCAGTGTTTCAAATATTAAAAACCAAAAGTCATTACCAATCTGACAGCAAAAAAACGATCACCGATAGCCTGTGGAATATTGTCAATTCAGTATAACTACAAATTGCTATTTAAATATTTTCGTTACACCATTTCTCAGGAAAAAGTAGCAAATATCACATGTGGTGAGAGGAAGTGAAAGTTCCAGAGTCAAAAGAAAGTATTAACACTCAATTTCCCCGGCAATATAACTTCTATCTTTTCACACTAATTGCCATCTGGCAAGAGTTCGTTCATAAGACATGTGTGAAAGGAGTTTGATGTGGTATGATAAAGTTCGAAATTGACTTAGGAAACTCATGAAAACTAATGGGCAACATGAAACGAGTCCACCGAATACTGCGAAAATTTCTACATTTTCAGTTAGACAGTAGAAGTCGAGATAGAAAATACAGGACGTTCAAATTATCGTGTATTCACTGAGTGTATTTATTGATGTAGAAACAGTTACTCATAGGTATGAAAATGGTAGAAAAAAAAGTTTTTTCTGCCATGACTCTTGGACGGTTCTCAATTACCTGCTCAAAAAAGTTTATTTTTAATTTTTTTCTACATTCATGCAAAAAGCAAAACTTTATTGAACTATATTCAGTGGAAAAAGAAGCTCTTTATTGCACTAGTGCAATAAAGTTTTTATTGCACTCATCTGTCATTCTACTTCAACGTGCTTTCATCATGATAACATAAACATTCAAACCCACTACATATTTAGCAGATATTCTGTAAGATTGGCCATACGTTTTAAACAGCTACATATTTTATATTATTTTGTATTAATGTTAGCAGTCAGACTTGAACAAACAATGCCTTCTCGAGGATAACTCCATAATCAAAACCGATCCGCTATGTTCTAAACCGTCTACCTGCATAGAGCAAACTGTCTGTACTAAGACCACACCTCGTGATAACTAACATACGCGCTCATGACTACTATGATTTTGATTTTTATAATGCAACTGTGGTTATATAAACTTCAGTAAAAATTTAATCCTGTCAATTACAGAACTGAAAGTTTTAAAATGAGTAATATTAATGGAAAACTAGATGATGGTGATGAAATCGATAGTTATAATTATTTATTTAAATTGCGTATTTCATTTCCCTTCACCTAGTGCCGCACCTAAATGAATGACATTTTGCTTTTTGCATGAACGTAGAAAAAATGTTATATGCAACTCGTGAAAAAAATGTTTATTGCACTCGACGTGTCGTCCAACTCGGCCTAACTGCCTCGTCGGACAATTTCACGTCGAGTGCAATAAACACTTACTTTTTGCACTTGTTGCATAAATAACTATTCACTGTTCAACAGGTAATACCTATCTTATACGTTTTTCAAGCGGAAAATGTAACACACTTAATAGTTTATGAAAATTATGGAATATTTTTTCTATAACTTTGAAGAGTTTTCAGATGAATTTAATTCACATAAGAAGCCATTTTCGTAAGTAAATTGAAACAAAAATTATCTCGATTTTTTAGATTGATCCGCTATTTCACTTAAAATATATTGATTTCGAAGATTGATGCATTTTTTCTACTGATAATGTTCTGAAATTTACGTAACTCGTATAATGGAGTTCATTTTTAGTTATGATTCGGATTCAAATTGTCAAGATTCATTTGAATGAAGTTCGCGCGAGGGAATTTTGAAAGTTGTATTCCTTTTTTATGCCAAACCTTGTATCTGAGCGAAATTTTTGGAATCAGCATGACATTTTGCGAAAAAAAGTGCGAATTTCAAGTGAATCTAATGATTTAGTATTTTTCATGATTTCTAGGGGTCTACCACTTTGGAATTTTGCAAGTAACTTTATTTCCGTACATCGACTTCAAATTCAAGGAGTATACTAATTTCGTCATCCCGAATCGTTTGGCGTTCGCAAAATCGCTTTATCTTCAACCGTTCTCGAGTTGAAAAGTTTTTCTGGAGTGGTCATTTCCTGACAATTTTTTTGATAATTTTGTATCAGCTCTTCTGAATAAATTTGAAGGAATTCTGCGATTTTGCCCAAAATGAAAAATGAAATTTTTCGAAAATTCCGTTTCTTTCAATATCGAATACTGCATTATTTGACTTCAAACTTTGTCAATCTCTTAAAATAGGAGACAATTTTTTTAATAATTATTGATCCTTTCATCTCAATAAATTTCAAAAGAAAATTGCGATTTTGTCCAAAAAATAATTAAATTATTCGAAAATTCTTTCTTTCAATATCAAATACTGCATTAACTTTTGCGAATCTCTTAAAAAAGGAGACAACTTTTTCAATAATTATTGATCCTCTCATCTCAATAAATTTCAAAAGAAAATTGCGATTTTGTCCAAAAAATAATTAAATTATTCGAAAATTCGGTTTCTTTCAATATCAGATACTGCATTAACTTTTGTGAATCTCTTAAAAAAGCAGAATCAGCTCGTATTTTTGAATAAGAACGCTATTTCTTTCAGAAAATTTTGATTCAGAGGATAGGCACATTGTAATTTAAACTGAATATCTTCTGAAATTTTGTCAATTCGTCATCAAAATTTAGTCTAGTGGTATGATTGGGAAAAATGGAAAATGAAACCTTTTTCATGTTTTCTCTCCTTTTTTATGCAGAACTTTGTATCTGATCTTATAAAAGTCATATAGTTTCGGAATTAGCATTAAATTTGCCTTATATAATGCCAAATTGAAGTAAATCTGATGATTTTGTATTTTTAGACGTCTACCCCTCAAGACTTTTGTCGAGTAATATTTTTTTGTTGAACAACTTCAAAGAAAAAAGTTCATCTGAATCGTAAACTGAATAAAAAAGTTCCAATTCAAATCACGTTTTATCGATTCACTCCCAACTTTGAAACCTTCATACACTCATGTCTATAATAGTTGGTTATCTTGACAAATTGTTTCAGTCTGATATCGACATAGTTTAGATGATACAAGAATCACTCCATAGAAAATGCGAAATCGTTTCAACCCTAGATAGAATCAAAACAGAAAGACTACATTCATAAGAGCACCTAGTGTTTACCTTTGAAAACGTCAAAACAGGCAAATTGCTTTATAATTTACAGTGATTTCATTCCACAACAACCTCCGACTTTTGATTATGCACCAACTCCGTGAATAATGTTGCAGAAACTGGATGAAAAAGAACTTCGAGCTGGGAACTTTTCAAATTCAAATTATTCAACATGTTTATTCGAGCAAGACCAGAAAGTATCTCAGTTAAATTCACTGAGTTGATGTAAATTACATTTATACCCGCTCTCAATGGAAAATTATTGAAATTCCGATACCTGTGAATATTTCCAGAACTACTTCAAGATATGTTAAACCTGACGACGTGGCAGAAGTTGCAAATATGCGATATGTCCGTCAGATCGTGGAGGAGCATCGTATCGCTGCTCTATTACAGGAGGGCTTCACTTCACTGAAGTTGCAATAACTGGCTTGAGAGGATTCGGAGTGTGTAAGAAGTCCTTTCAGGAGAGACTGACATATAGGAATATTAACTCCGCCATAAATAATGCTGTTCACGTTCCATCCAGTATGTAATGACAACATAATATTGTGAAAAAGATGCAAACTGACACTATTGCTCTTACTTATATGTTATTATAGTAACTTATGAGCCGTTGAAATAAAGAAATAGCAGAGAGATACAAAAAATTGATAACACAAAAGTTTACTAATGATAGAGATATAACAAGAAATAGTAATTTGAAGAGATGTGGAACAATTTCAAGGCAACAGTTATGGAGGCAGACAAAGAAATATGTGGCATTTGTGAAGAAATTGATACAAGAAAACAAACAGCATGGTGGACAGATGGAATAAAACGATATGTAGAACTGAGAAATAGGTCATGGAAAATGTACCTAAACAACAGAACAAATCGACATCATGAGATATACAAAGATAAAAGAAAAACAGTATGAGATATGTAGTCTAGTCAACAAGTGCCATTTAGACCAACTTTTTTCAGCAGTCTCCGAAAATTATGATTGAGGTGTCATTCGATTCGGAATGACATCCAGATGATTTTTGAAAAAAATGAAGTTCCGCATGAAAAAATTGTAAAAGTTATTAACAATTAACTAAAAAAAAAGATGGTTTTAGTATTTTGTAAATATCTCAAAAACTAATTAAAATTTTTTAAATCTAAAAAAAGATTCAAAAAGAGGAGGAAATTTCCTAAAAAAAAGCTCAATTCCCGGAATTGTAGCATCAATATTTATAATTTTCCCAGAGGGATGAAAATACGGCCGAAAACGGGTACTCTGGCTCGGGCAAGCCACACCCACTTTGGACACTTTAACAATAAAAATTATTTTAAAATACTAAATATGAAAATAAAAAATTGGAAAAATTCAGGCACTAACTGAATAGATTAATGAACAATAATCCGCTTGAAAAAAATTTTTATCACAATTTTTCAATTAGTTAATCAATAGTTAATTAATATTTTTTTTCTGCTTGAACATGAACATTGCAAGCGTGATAATTGTTAAACTATAAATTTAAGATTTTTTTCCTCTTTTGGAGCAATTCTTGAAAGGCTTCAGAATAGAACCCCGTTGGAAAAATTAAAAAGTTTTTATTTTTCAGTTTTTTATTAACAATTTTCGTTGTTGCAAAATTAAATACTTAAATTAATCATTGAAAAAAAAATTTTTTTTTAAATATTATCAATAATCCGTTTTTATGTTATCAGGAACTACATAGAAATAATTTTTTTAAATTTTTATCTCTAATTGTTTAAAAAATTGTTATAAACAAATGCGTTGTTTATAAGATAATTGAAATTTTTTTTATGGAATTTCAATCTTTGATACAAATAATGATTTTTAAAAGAAAAATTGTTCCTTAAAAAAATTTTTTTATTGCTTGAAAACGCATTTGTTAATTAACAATTATTTTCTCCCGCTTCTAATTAATATTGTCTTTCTTTCTGATATATAAAAAAAAATTCCATTTCATTTAATTTTTCATTGTTTATGCAATAAACAATTTGTTATAAACAAATAAATATTTACCTTATATTTTTTTTCTATTCTAATTTCTGTCACATAAACAGACATGATTTTTTTTCTTTCTTAAATTTTTTTTTATTATTCTTTATTTAATTTTTAAATATAAGTTCTCTCTAACTTCGTCATTCTTACCTGGTCTTCATCCTTAAAATTAATATAATTTACAAACTAATGGAGATACGATGAAAATACTTAAGACTTATTTATTCTCCATTACATAAAAAACAAATTTAGCAGAAAAGTTTAGTTGTTACTTATTTATTTATTGAATTTATAGCAATTGTTGTAAAAATGTTGAGTAATGAACAATAATTGATAAGATACTTGAATGAAGTAGTCATATTTTTAATAGTTGATAAGATTTTTAAGCATTAAAACAAAAAAAAAAATTTTTCCCTAAGTATTTTTCAACAACAATTGCTATAAATTCAATAAATAAATAAGTAACAACTAAACTTTTCTGCTAAATTTGTTTTTTATGTAATGGAGAATAAATATGTCTTAAGTATTTTCATCGTATCTCCATTAGTTTGTAAATTATAATAATTTTAAGGATGAAGACCAGGTAAGAATGACGAAGTTAGAGAGAACTTATATTTAAAAATTAAATAAAAAATAATAAAAAAATTTTCAAAAAAGAAAAAAATCATGTCTGTTTTTGTGACAGAAATTAGAATAGAAAAAAAAATATAAGGTAAAAATTTATTTGTTTATAACGAATTGTTTATTGCATGAACAATGAAAAATTAAATAAAATGGATTTTTTTTTTATATCAGAAAGAAAGACAAATAATGATTTAAAAAAAAAATGGTTCCTTAATATTAATTAGAAGCGGGAGAAAATAATTGTTAATTAACAAATGCGTTTTCAAGCAATAAAAAAATTTTTTTAAGGAACAATTTTTCTTTTAAAAATCATTATTTGTATCAAAGATTGAAATTCCATAAAAAAATTTCAATTATCTTATAAACAACGCATTTGTTTATAACAATTTTTTAAACAATTAGAGATAAAAATTTAAAAAAATTATTTCTATGTAGTTCCTGATAACATAAAAACGGATTATTGATAATATTTAAAAAAAAATTTTTTTTTCAATGATTAATTTAAGTATTTTATTTTGCAACAACGAAAATTGTTAATAAAAAACTGAAAAATAAAAACTTTTTAATTTTTCCAACGGGGTTCTATTCTGAAGCCTTTCAAGAATTGCTCCAAAAGAGGAAAAAAATCTTAAATTTATAGTTTAACAATTATCACACTTGCAATGTTCATGTTCAAGCAGAAAAAAATTATTAATTAACTATTGATTAACTAACTGAAAAATTGTGATAAAAATTTTTTTCAATCGGATTATTGTTCATTAATCTATTCAGTTAGTGCCTGAATTTTCCCAATTTTTTATTTTCATATTTAGTATTTTAAAATAATTTTTATTGTTAAAGTGTCCAAAGTGGGTGTGGCTTGCCCGAGCCAGAGTACCCGTTTTCGGCCGTATTTTCATCCCTCTGGGAAAATTATTAATATTGATGCTACAATTCCGGGAATTGAGCTTTTTTTTAGTAAATTTCCTCCTCTTTTTGAATCTTTTTTTAGATTTAAAAAATTTTAATTAGTTTTTGAGATATTTACAAAATACTAAAGCCATCTTTTTTTTTTAGTTAATTGTTAATAACTTTTACAATTTTTTCATGCGGAACTTAATTTTTTTCAAAAATCATCTGGATGTCATTCCGAATCGAATGACACCTCAATCATAATTTTCGGAGACTGCTGAATGAAGTTGGTCTAAATGGCACTTGTTGACTAGACTAATGGTGACAGCAGAAATACACCAGTGAAAAAAATTTTGCGAAAAAATGGAAAGAAAATAGTAAACCAAATGAAGAACTATTTCACGAAACTTCAAAATCGCTAAGAAAAGAGAATGTTCAAGGAAAAAGATGGATAAAAAATAAAGACGGTAAAAAGATAACAACTGATGAATATTTCCAGTTGTTACTTAGTGTAGATGAAAAAGTACAAAATAAACACAGACAAACCGAACTGCGACAAAAAATAAGGGAATTAATGAATGGAAAGTCACCGGAAACAGATAAAAACAAAGATGTCAGAAATCTATGGGATTCAGGAATTAACAATATAGTTGAAACTATATTAAAGCGTGGAACGAAGAACAGATACCGGAAGATTAAAAACAGCCTCAATAGAATAGTATCATTTATTTTCTTGATTAGTTATGTTATGATGAGGTTATGATTACAAAAAGTAGATTTTTATGATATCAGAGGTGGAGTACTTGAGTTACTCTCCTCCTACTTGAATAACCGACAGCAAAAAGTTGTTCTACCCTCAGATGAGCAATCAGGTATATTTCCCATAAAGATTGGAGTTCCTCACGGATCCATATTGGGGCTAATATTTTTTATAATTTTTATCAATGACTCACCAAAATACCTAAACGTTCATGCGATGATACCACAATCTTGAATATCAGCCCAGATATGAAAGAAATATCAGAAACTAATTACTCAATAATAGCTAAAACTTTAGACTGGTTCTCAGCAAATAATTTGAAACGTAACGAAGAAAAAACGAATCAACTAACTTTTATCAATCAAGACCTACAAAGCAGCGTTAAGGTGTTAGGTATTTACATTGACAGTAAACTGAATTGGAAAGAACACATTGACAACATCTGAAATTCCTTCCATTTTGGAACCTTCGGGGATCTCTCGAGATGACGGAAAACGTCCTGACGGAATGTCTCTCATTCCATGGAGCCAAGGAAAACCACTTATATGGGATTTTACTTGTGTGGATACTGTCGCTCAATCTCATCTTCAGTCAACTTCCTGCAAAGTGGAGGGAGCTGCTGATTCCGCTGGAATAACGAAATTGCGAAAATACTCCATGCTGAAAGACCACTACATATTTTATCCGGTAGCCATTGAAACTTTCGGCGCCTTTGGTCATTATGCTTCTGAGTTCATATTGAAGATCGGCCAGAAACTCATTGAGATAACAGGTGATTCTACAGCTAGAACCTTCTTTTTAGAGCGAATCAGCATTGCCATTCAGAGAGGGAACGCTGCTTCTGTACTTGGAACTATTGCCACTTCCCATCATTTAGATGAAATTTTCTTTCGACCTCAAAAATCTGCTGAATTCAACCCCAATAACGAAACTCGAACAGACGATAAACGCAGCTCAAACACTATTAGGCCCATAGCACATCGTTCTGTCAGAACTTTCGGTCTCAAAGGTTTAAAAAATATTGGTTACACTTGCTTCATGAACTGTGTTATCCAGTGTTTATCGAACACAAGATGGTAATTGGAGTATTTGAATGAAGACGTATATACAAGTGATTCAAACACTAGTACATCTAGTAAGGGAGATTTAATCAGAACATTTGCCGAGGTAATCAAGGAACTTTGGTCAGAAGATTTGTCAGGTCAAGTTGTAAATACAGTTTCCTTGAAAACTGAAATTCAAAGACAGGCTCCTCGTTTCATCGGTTATACCCAGGAAGATGCTCAGGAGTTCTTGAGATGCCTTCTAGAGGGTCAACATGAAGACATAAAGCAAGTAACAGAGAAGCCGAAATCCATTCTGAAAGAAACAGATGAGAAATTAGGTGAGAGGGAGAAGGCTC
Source organism: Chrysolina americana (assembly GCA_958502065.1). Lineage (NCBI taxonomy): Eukaryota > Metazoa > Arthropoda > Insecta > Coleoptera > Chrysomelidae > Chrysolina > Chrysolina americana. Next base: position 93,065,445 of record OY293413.1, on the reverse strand, counting down.
AAGAGTCATGGTCACGATATTTAAGAAAGGACAATTCCAAAATTGTGGAAAACTTCGTTGGCTTGTTGAAATCGACATTAAAATGTACCCATTGTGGTCACTGTTCAGTCTCCTTCGATCCGTTCTGGGACCTTTCTTCATCAATACCTCAAAAAACAGGCCAATTAGGACTATCGCAATGTTTAGATTCGTTCATAATGGAAGAAACTTTGGATGGTGATGAGAAGCCGATATGTGCGAAGTGCAAGGAGCAAAGAAAGTGCATGAAATCTTTATCAATTCATAAATTCCCGAAAATTTTAGTACTCCATTTGAAACGTTTTTCTCTGATAGATAGATTTTGAGAAAAATTGAATGCCGCCATTGATTTTCCTTTAGAGGGATTGGACATGAGTACTTATGCAGCAGACAACGTAGCTCCTTGTTGCTATAGTCTTTATGCCTTGTTTAATCATAGTGGGATTATCTATAGCGGACACTACACAGCCTACTCTGAACATCCGTATGCAGGTACGTGGCAGGAGTATAATGATTCAAGTGTAACCCCAATTCCATCCAAATCCGTCGTGAGCAGTGAGGCTTATGTCCTCTTCTATGAAAAGGAAGGTACTAAATCACACCGTTGTGATGATATTTAGTTTTTTTTATATATATATTTTATGTTTCATTTGTATTTGTATTCTCAGTTTCACAAAAGGAAATAAAATGGTATTAGAGGAAAAAAAATAAAGTAGTATACCAAATCAGAAAACTCACAGAACTCACTAACTGGATACAGCGTTAACGTACTATTACAGCAACTTTTATGCTATTTTCTCTTATGGGCCTCGACTGTGGGGAAAATCCGTAGGAAGTGACAGAATCTTCAAAATACAAACAAAAGTTTTACGGATAATTGGGCAAGCCGGTTACAGGGATCATTGTAAACCGTTTTTCAAAAAATTCAACATTTCAACTCTTCCTTCAGTATTTAATTTACGATGCGTTATGTATGTGAAAGAAAATGATAATGCACTTTTTTCTAATTCATCTCACCATCCTTATGACACCAGAAATAAAAATCATTTGAGCATTCCTCATCATAGGCTGAAAGAAACTCAGCAACCAATTAATCATACCGCTATCAAGCTCTTCAATAAATTATCGATTGCATTAAGAAGATCATCGGCCAAAAATCTCAAAGCGACTATTACAAGAATTATATTAAATTAATTAAGCTTTTTACTAACTGGAGGATTTTTTATTTTTTTTATTTGATGAGACACCACCGTACACCTCATAATATGTTTCTCAAGTATGTATGTATGTGAATTTTTTATATTTCATATTCAAATATTTTAAAACTAATTGTATCTTGGTATTCTTACTTTTATTTGTTTTGTGACAACCTCAAATGTTATATACATAAATAAATGAATAAATTAATATGATCAATAGTTTTTATAAAATCGATGGTATAGCTTTCAAAAGCACCAAAAGTTGCGGAAATTCGAACCAAGTTCGTAGAAGTGTGTCGGAGAGTTTCAAACAAATGAAATGAATACTTTCGACGAAGTTGAAATAATTTTCTCTTCACACTAACCCGAAACCAATTATATTCTTCAAGCTCTATCTATGACCGTTCTTGAGTTAAAAAGTTCATCTGGAGTGATGAGGGGTAATTCCGACGATTTTTTTTGCATTACTTTACTTCAATCGATGGTGGATCTCTTCAAAATGGTGAATCAGCTCGGAAACTGTTGATTTTATGGATAGATGCATTTTTCAACTGAAAATCTCGTGAAATTTGGTCAACTTGTCATCGAAATTTATTTTTGTGACAACCCACCGAAATACATTTGAGGAACATATGCGATTTTTCAAAACAAGTAATGTAAAAAATTGGTCGAGCAAGGAAATTCTCAACGTTTCATTAATTTTTTATGTTGAACCTTGTATCTTATTTTACAAAATTCATATATTCTTGGAATTAGCATGGAATTTTGCGTATATGGTGCTAATTTCAAGTAAATCCGATGATTTTGTATTTGTAATGATTTTTAGGGAGTAATATTGTATTTCTTACTACCAATCATGAAATATGTTCAATACATCGTTCTGAATCGGTTGGCATTCACAGAATTGCTCTATATTCAACTGTTTTCGAGTTGAAAAAGTTCATCTAGTATTTGAGAGGGATCCCAAAAATGATTAAATCTGCTCTCATCTTGTATGGAATCGTCATCATCAAAAAAATCATCATTCCTGAGCTTTGAGCAAAAACAGGATTCAGGTATTCATTGTTTTTTCATCAGCAGCCACTTTTGAATTTGAGTTGGTAACTTTGAATACTAATTACATCATTCTGAATCGATTGGCGTTCATAGAATTGATCTATCTTCACCCAATCGCGAGTTGGAGAGTTCATCTGGAGTTGAAAGGGGTAATTTTTTGTTACAATTTGATTTTTGTAAATGTTTTAAAACCATTTTTCTTCTCATCTTTAGAAGCTTGTAACTTTTCAATGACAGGTCCATGAGCTTTTGTTCGAATAAAATTCTTCCTTTTATTTTCGACAAAGAATCACACCCCAAAACATTCGCACTTTTTAGGAAACACCCTGTATAATACTACTTCTTTTGTTCGTGGCACATTCTTCATTTATTATAATGGTCCTTGGTTAATGAGAATGTTATAATTTATTTTCTAAAAATACCAGAAGAAAAAGGCAGTAACCAATTTTATTGACCTCAACCGATTTGGTTGAGAATTCATAATAATCAATATTGTTTTAACAACGGCGTTATTTCAATATTGCTGAGATATGGTACGCAAATTCGAAATTGATATTGGCATTTGGGTATTGATGAATATTTACTAATATCAAAAATGTATCGAAATATCAATACCTAGGTTTCATATTATTAGTATTTGAATATATTACCAATATTGAAATGTTGATATTTGTTTGATACGAAAAATCAAATACAGATAAATGCTAAAGTGATGAATATTTGGATAATCGAAAAATCATCGAATAAAAATAACAGTACATTTCCTTGATGTCAGAGATTTGGCATGAAGCCAAAGTGACTGGCAACCACAGTTATTAATTCCGGTTTCTGGTTCGTTTTGGGGTCTAGATCTGTATACATCATTGCAGGAGTTTCTTTCAGGATTTTTGTAGCACTTGCGGTAATCCTATTTTACAGTTTTTCATTTTTATCACGCGCTGGTTGATGTTGCGTAAATCATAATTAATAATGTAAACAATTTTAAATTCCCTTGTTAAAAGTGGACAAAGTAAAAGTAAGGTTTGAGGAATATTCATATGTTAGCAATTTTCTGTAAAGGGTAGCTTACAGATATAGGTTGACTTATTAATATTCCTGAAATTAGAATTTTTACATGAGAAGTCAGAAATATTGCTATGAAGTGAAAGCATTTCTATAAATAGAATAGAATAGAAATTAATTAACCAAGTCCGGTACAGGTAGTACATATGGCAGGTTATAATTAAATTACGATGAATAAATGAATAAACAAATAAATATCATAATAAAATGGATACTATACTAATGTCACACAGAGTAGATAAAAACATAAATTGAATTTTTTGATACTCGAAAAAAGTTATGATTTACCCTGTATATTGTTTTAAAAAATGCTTAGAAAACAAACTATCGCACTGGTCAAGTGTGGTGTAGATGAAAAACCTAATAATAATTTTTTGATATTACCACCTATAAAGTTCAGTTAATAATGGCCTGAAAGCGACATTTCACAACTTCAACACCCTGTATCTCGAAAACTATACTTAGAATTTTTGTGTGCCCACGGTAACTTCTTTTCAGAAGCCCGAGTTCAACAACATATTGATGACATTTGGGGCAATTTGACAAAAATACTTTTTGCATGGTTCTTTCATTTCGTTTAAATATTTACAAACAGAAAGGCGGTTTTGAATTCCATCTCTACAAAATATTATTTGAAATATCACTGTTGTCATTACTAATGAGCTTCTATTCCAGAAATCTATTATTTCCAAACAGAAATTTTTTTATGGCAAAAAATTAATTTTAATTTTTTTTATCTCAGATTTCTCTCAAAACTTGTTTGTTCTTAGCTATAAAATGTCGTTCTGAACAACTTTTACGAATAACATTTTTCGATATTTTTTCAAATAAGTGTGTTTTGAGACAAAAATTTAAAATTTTTGGAATTTCCCGCCACATACGAAAGGACGAACGGCACTGTACAACGTCTTCTGGGGTTTCTTTAGATGCAGAAGCGATTGCACGTATCGATATTTGTCAAAATTTATTAACAAAAGAATTTCCCATTTGATGCGTACTTTCTGCCGGTCACTGTATAATTTGATAGCATTATTAAGTGGCGATTTCTCATAAGCTAGCGTACGATGTGAAGGTAACATCAAAGTATATAAGCAGTTAGAATCATAAGAAAAAGAAAAGAAAATTTCTATGTTTTAATACCACTTTAACTTGTAACACTTTGTTACTGCAGTTTCGTATTTATGGAAACTCTGAAACAACTTGTGTATTATTTGCTAGGTAGAGTTTTATCCATCATTGTGTTATCCAGAATGCACATTCAAAATATTTCCCGGGCTCAAATCACTGTTCATGTTTGTTCCGCGACAACAGCTTTGAAAAATGAATTGGTGTATTCAAGCAGCATGGCAGCAAGGGTTGGGATCATAAATATCTTTTAACACTTCTCGTCGTGAATTATGCTTTGTTGAAGTTATATTTCACGGCTTTTGTGATGAATAATAAATTCCAGACGCCTCTGTATTTTTGAAGAAAATATTCTCACCAAGCAAGTCTACCAACGACAGTGATGTTGTACCTTCATTAGTTACTTATGAGAATTCGGTGTTTTTGACAAACATGTGAACACAAATCTAACGTTTACATATCAGTTTAGTACATGGGGTCTTTGATAATAGTTGAAAATAAATGAAATACGTGAATTTTTGTAAATTCCGTGAAGGATTTTGAATAGAACTCTTTAATTTATAATGAAGGGTGATATCGAAACCATTTTATATGATAAATTATCGTTCGCAAAGGCATCAAACAGCTTATCGGAAAAATTACCAATAACTGACCGAAAAATAATTGAGTTCTTGTTTCACCAAGATGATACTGGTTTTCAAAGAAGATAGGTCTACAAGGTCTACGGGCAAGCAGATAATCATATAGACTAGGGGTCTTTTTGAACTGAAATCAAAAGTATTTATGTTTTTAAGTAAAAAAAAAATCACAAAAGGAAAAAATTGTTTGCTATTATGAAGAATGGTTGTCAAGATTATCTAGCCGATACTTTTGATATACTCAACACACTGAACTTGGGTCTTCAGGGACCAAACACAACAGCTTTTACACCCAGCGACAAAAAAAAAACTCCTTCAAGAGAAAGTTGATCAAGATCTGCATTTCCCACCCAATCGTAATTTTTCGAAGGAAATGAAATATCTCCAATGCCAGATGTGGTTGCAGATATCATTGTTCACTTGGAAGGCCTTCAAAAAACTTCAAGAAGTATTTCTCTGAAGATTATTCAGAAGTGGACTGGAAATCCTTTTTTCGGGAACCTCACCAAATGAATTGGAACTAAAATAAAGTTTTATCGATCTTACAGAACATAGTTCCATGGAAGATTATTTTAGAGAAAAATCTTCAATGAACTTCTGGATCGGATGTAAAACTGAGTAGCATTTGATCTTCCGGCAAGCTCTGCTATTTTTGATGCCATTTGTTGCGAGTTATTTGTATAAGAGAGGATTTTGGACACTTGTACATATAAAATAAACATAGAAGCAGAATAATTGTGGAAGAGGACTTAAGAGTGAAGATAAGTTCCATTACTCCTAATGTTATTTAGGCAAACAAGTTTTGCACTAAAGACAAAAGTATATTTTGCATGAATTTTTTGTTTTGAGTTTGTACAAATTTTTTATTTTTATGATTTCAGACCTATGGGTAATGGATAAAGTTGTAAATTTATACCATTTTATTTCTCCTTTATTATAAGCTTGCTATAAATAAACGAATATCTAACCATTAATTATAAAGTTTCCTCGGGAATTTAAATCAAAAGACCTTTGAACACTTTCAGAATAGTAAATATTATACGTTTATTGAAATATTTAGCTCTGGTGGTGGGACAAAATTTCTCAAAATGTGGTTCGTAGGTAGACGATTAGAAGAAGACTGACTTCACTTTGAGGCCTACATTTTATCAGAATTCTCTTGTGAATCAAAGTCAACATCATAAGCAGAGAAAAATCTGGAATCTTGTGAAAACTATCAAAGGTAAGGCCACACAAAACACAATTCACGAATTGTCGCTAGATGATGAAATTCAATGAAGAAAGAATAATATTGTCAATGAATTTGGCAAATATTTTTCAACAATAGCGAATCGTATAATCAATACAAATTTTTCTGTAACTGAAGGACTATGCACCACTTGCATTCATAATGAACGTTCAATTGAAACTAAAGAATATTCTGATACTTTTAAAAATTATATCGTAACATCCTGTCTGAAAAATAATGATTATCTGATCAATGAGGTTTGAGAGATGTATTTATTTTGAAATATTTTCGTTTCTGGAAAGATCCAGAATGAAGTCCAAATTTCCACATGGTTTTTGCCCAGTTAGGTCTGCAGAAAGTGCATCTCATCATTTTTTCAACTATATTTACGAATCACTTGATAAAAGGAGATATGTCGGTGCTATTTTCTTCGATTTTCGTATTTGGTATTACCTAATAACCCCAATAAACTTAATTATCAACAAATTATATTCACTTCGATTTAGAGGTAATATTTTCGTGTCAGAAATCGAATGGCTTTCAGTTGAATTCACTGATTTTTAGTATGTTGAAGATTTTGACTTGCTAACAAAAGTGTCCATAGGCAGAAAACAATCGGTCGACTACTTTTCGAGATATTGAGTATCAAAGTTGAAAAGTGAAGCTTCATGCTCAGAATTTTTAACAAGTCCGACAATTGACAAAACTGCTATTTATTTTGTGAATACTGAGACCGAAATGTACTATTTTCGATTAATTCTTCAAATCTCCTTGTTGAAAAATAATCGACGTAGATTAGTGACCAAAACCAGTAAAGTTTATTTTCACACACATTTCAGGACTGATATTAGTTATTTGAACGTATTCATAAACCTCTAAAAAGAAAAATATGAAAAACATAGAGAAATGGTTACGAAAAGTAACAAAAAATACATAATTGTATTCTAAAAATCATAATGTAGACAGGATATATACTAGGTGTTCCATTTGAAAATCGAAAGTTTATGTCAGTTCCAGTGAATCCGGAATTTGTATGAACTTGTGAAAAAATACAGTTTTTGCGTAAAACCGATCCTCCAAATTTCATGCCATTATCTTCGCAAACAAAAAAGGTATAGGAGCGAGCCACTTTCCGGGGACACCCGGTATACAATGGTTATATAGCTAAGTATGTTGAGAATAATCATAAAACGTATCATAAATCGTACGCTCTCTCGTTTAGATTTTTTCTTTTCTGTTTGTCGTATTGTGGTATAACCATGACTGTCGCCTTCTAAATATTATATTCATACGATTCTGTGTTGCCTGGGCAACGGATGGAGAGAACGTGAACTCATAAATTATTCCGGTTTTGAGTGTGATGTCTGGAGGAAAATTCCTGTAATGGACTTTCTTATATTCGTTTCCCTGGACAATATATATGGATCAATCTAACCAGTCTGGAGAGTGATTTCACTGTCAAAGACGAAAGTGAAGATTATCCGAAAATAGACCGTGAAATGATTCACGAATCAAAACGTTATACTGGTGATAAACTATGTGAATGAATTTTGAATTTGCTGAGATGTAGCAGATCACCCAGGCATCAATCGTTTGAGATGAAAATACCCTTTCATTTGGGTCATCTTAACGGGAAAATAATCAAATATTGATAACTAAAGACGTATATTATGATGGGCTGTGCAGTATGATGAATGCTGAGAACTAATTTTTGTTAGACTTCATTGGCATCGCTAAATTGATGTTGTCAAGACAATCAATTTATTAAACATTGAGTGTCTGTCAACCAACACATTCTTCTAACTGAAAGCTTCCTGGTTTCGCTAGGTTTATTGTTAATAGACTTAGTACCTGCCTTTAAGTGAGTTAGGGCGCATCCTGAATAGTTTTTTGCGAATTGACAGTTTCTTATACTTTAGCGAGAAGATTCCTGAAGAATAAATTGTCGAAACTACTATCACTCCATAACAAAATTGAAGTATATTATTATTATTTACGTCTCTGAGGTTCACTGTTGAATTTACAATAATTACTTTTCGGTAATGGTTTAATAACTTTTTGTATTTCAGTAAACGTTAATGAATACTTTCTGATCACTCGGGTATATTCATCTTCAGATTTGCTTCGATAAGAGTATCTGTCACCGATTCGATGTGCCCAAAATTATCAGTTCAGAGACAATTTTTTGTTAGTGGTAGTATGAAAGAAACTGCTCCAAGTATTAGAATATGAATGGCAGGCATGCACGATATGCTAGTGTGAGTGGAGGTCATGAGTAACAGTAATAACAAGTAATAATATACAATAACACTTTAATTAGTTGCTGTTATGGAGAAATACGGCCCTATAAGTGTAAAAAGCCTCATTTATGAATTGAAAAAAAAAACCAAAAACTTCCAGCCGTAAAGAACAGTTGATACGAGAATGAGTGGATGGAATCGGTGCATAAACGTCAGTTTGTAGGTTAACTTGTATATATTTGGTGATATTTATTTACTGGCTATAAATCTTATTCTTTCTCTTTATGATAGGAATAAACTTTTCATGTCCGTTATGTACTTATCAACTACTCCAATCTGACCTCCACTAATAATTGCGCCATCTACGTTAAGCTTGCCAGAATACATGCCACCCAGTGAACCAGAAACCATCGCAGAGAAGTTGCAAAGAGTTACTGCTGGGATCTGCGACTTCGCAATGTGGATACAAAATAGAGGCACTGGTAATTCTTTGCGAGTGCTTAATGTCCGCAAACACGCTCATCGCCAGTAACTACCCAAGACGTCGCAAAGCGTAAATTTTTAGGTTTCTATAGACAGCCTCAAAGCGAATTCACAAAGCAGCGGATTTTTGAAAGATTATAAATATTCAAATGGAATTTAAATGCACCTCTCGCGAAAATTAAATGAATGTACACATTTGTAATTACTGCATTGAACTTTTGAAAGCATTCCTTTTATATTTACCAAAATGATGAAATAAATGTAGGTTTGGAAATTTCTCTGGAATGAATAAATGGAATGCAATTTGATATAATTTTTAACATATTTATTAACACTAACTAATATAAAATAACATAAAACAACAAAATAATAACATACACTAAACAAACAAAATTTTCAACGGTGGCTAATCACAGAAATCAACGCAACTAAAATAAACTTTCTTCATTGCATGCAGCCTCCACAAACCTGAAATGAAAAGTTGAGGATAAGTTGCTCCGCTATTTTAAGGCAGTAGTTTGGGGAATACATTTAATGCGCGTTATCGTACACTACATTATCTTCAATATATTTACTCATTATCAAATAGAATGCATGAGTGAAAAATATAATTATTTAGAGAACACAGCATCAAAAATCAGAAAATGGAGTTTTTTCAAAATTATGAAGTGGGGGTGGAAAAAATTATCGAATACTCTTTTCAAAGAAGAGTAAACGACCCTACTTGACGGTATATCCGCAGACCTACACATTTTTCTTTTGCAAGTATTCAACAGAAAACAACTAGGTATTGAATTTTTATAATTTTCAGTTGCTCATTTTCACTAAAATCATTTCAATCCACTCTGTAAAATTTGAGGGAATGCGAATGAATCAAAAATATCACAAATCTGTCTATCCAATGTTATTATAATTATTTCCTCTATTGTTTCGATTTGCATCTGCATTTAGAAGCCCATGGCCCATCAGTACATTTTTGTATGTAACCTAATCATAATCAATAACGTTTTCAGTTATTTATAGCTGTTTTCAGTGTAGATTTTCTCTGCTGCTACCTCACCTTCCACTTGAAGATGAATCGCGTAATTTTTCATCGAATATGTTTATAATTTTGTCAAAAAGTTTCAGAAAATTTGCAACTTTTCTACACCAAGGGACTCAACTATGTACGAATACCTACAAAATACACAACTTTATAAAGTACCGATACAATAATTAAGTTTTGTTAGCAACTTAAAATTCTAAAACTAAACAAACAATAGCGCTACAAGCTACAAACAAGTTCATCAACATCAAATGACTAAGTCAAAATGTCTGCCATGGGCCGGCCGTTACCAGTTGATATCCTCTGCCACTAGTGTCGAAATAGGCGCTGTTCACTTCTCAAAAAAGTCACCCGATCATAATCCATGGAACTTCTCGAGTAATATATTATTGAAAATTCAATAAATATCACTAAATGAACGTTAATATAAAACAGTCAAAAATATGTGGCATGCTGGTAACATTGTGAATGTCGTAAGGACTTCTCTGGATCGCATTGATTTTAACTGCTTTTGAATGGTATTTTGCGAAATCACAAGGTTAATATTTATTGCATATCATTGTCGGCAAAGCGAAATTGCTGATACTTATCTGTAAAATCGCATTGTTGATCCATATAGAGACATTAAATTTAATTCCCTGCCACTTACTGCGACTTCGCTGGTTGACTGGGCATTAATGTTGCAAATGCATCAAGTGAAGTTCGCTAGTATTCTCATTCCCCTGTGTTTATGAAAAATATAAATCTGTGATCTACACCACCACCTTTCGATTGTGTGCTTCTTCCGGAAATTACCATAGATACACCAGGAGGGCCCTCCCATCAGCTGTTCATTGAGAGACGGCAATCCATCACCAGGATAAGTTGGGGTATGTCGTTTTGGTGGCGAATTGCCGTTTTGTCTTAGTTCTTCTGAATCTGTCGCAGTGTCATACAAAATTTCACCAAACAATAATATTTTTACTGGAGGTTTATTTGGCAATCCAAGTAGTCGCTATTGATCCCTTTCAACTATAAAATTCAACATTCACATAATGACCTGTATCTCACAACCATCTCTACCCGACGTATGAAGTATAAATCCAGCTAATAATGCTATTCTGGACAAAGTGGTTCAGATTATGATTTCCACGTAATATAAAGCAAATTTTTAAACAAAATTCATAGTTATGAAGTTATTAGCTCCGAATATAAAGCAACTAAAATAGTCAAAAAATGAAGAAGACCAATTCGAAAATATCCAAACAGAAAAACCAAGCACTGATTTTGATATGATACAAAAGCTGGTGGCTGCAAGTGAGGCGGGCAAGAAGCATCGCGGAAAACATGATAAACCTTCTCGTATATTCCAATAGCCTCCACGTGCTGTGGAGAATCCACCAGCGGCTGATCGTGTGGTAAACTTCTGAAAAAACATTTAGGAATTTCCGCAACCATTCAATGTAGATACTCCAGCCCCAGTGCAGTTCGAAGCTTTCTGCAAGATGCTTTGTCAGCCTGAGCTCATTGAACTGCGCAATTCCATAACTTCCCATTGCCATTGTCCATTGCACAACAGAAAACCCGCTGATACAATTGTGGCACCCCTAGTAACCGAATGCATGAGGTCAACCATCTATTTTACACGGATGTCCTTAAACTGTATGCCTCTGGATCTTCATCAAACCTCAAGGGTGGTGCAAGAGTACATCATCTGGATGCCGGAGAGACGTATACGTACCTAGGGGTGGATCAATGCCACACCCGAGTAGTAACTTCTGCGGCAAGTATCAGCATGAACTCTGACAGATCCGGTCATCAGAATTGTCGGTGAAGAACAAAGTTGCTGCACCTAATATCCTTGTCGTCCCGATTCTAATTTACTCCTTTAGAATAATGAAATGGACTCAAGAATAGCTGCGACACCTAGACGTAAAAACTCGCAAAATGATGTATCTTCAAAGGAGCTTGCAAACTAAATCGTCTATTCCACGGATATACTTCCACAGACAACGGAAAGGCCGTGGAATTTTGAGCCTGAAGTATCCACAGAATGGTACTGGATGGAGCCAGTTGAGTCATGAGACTTCAGATCCCCTTCTATGCTTAGTGAACGATCATGAAAAAGCAGGAATTGGAATCTTTCTTTTCAAGGCAGCAACTCGTGCAGCCAATGAATTTGGTCTCGTATTCGACACTAAACAGTTGAACCCAAGCTCTGTCACCGAGTTGGAACCCATTCAGCAAAAAGCCCACGTCAAAGCTGCGGAAAGTGAGAGGCTCCTACAGCTACATAAGGATAAGCCAATGCATGGGGTCTTCTTCAAGAACCTTGGCTTATCCAGAATCCTGAATTTCGCTTTCCCCAGATCAAGTAGGCTGCAGTTGGAAACCGAGGTATTCATAAGGACCTGCCAGGATGGTGTAGCTTGTCGTGGGGTAGCTGAGACCGTAATGCATTTGCTGTCAGTCTGTCCAGCTTATGCGGTCTCACAGGCACAACGCGGCGCTACGAGTCGCCAGCCGATAAGCCAGATATAGTCCTCCTCGACCATCAAAGTAGGATGATTATTGACATAGAGTGTTTGGATCCTGGCGAAACGAACATCATCCGAAAAGAGGAGAAACAACGGACTGAATATCGAGATCTACTCTTTCAACTCCGCAGGCTTTACTCAAACCATTCTGTGAAAATAGTGATTCTGATAATAGGTGGAATGATGGACACATTGCTCTCAATATCGAAAATCATAATGGCTTGCCGTGATATGGCAGAAATCTCAGCCGGACGAATGCAGAAGGCCGTAATCCTAGGTCCACTCTACCTACTCAGGGCACTTGATCCTCGGACCCAGTAATCTGACCCAATAATTGGACCCAGTAATCTGACGCAGTAATCGGACCAAGTAATCAGACCCAAAAATCGCACCCAGTAATCCCTACGGACGTGAAAATTGTTTACTGGGGTTAATGACACAACATCACACCTTCCAGATTCCTAGAGGGGAAAAATTTAAAAAAATCCTTCATAGAGTGTACCCAAAGGCATAGCTTGTGCGTGATTGGCTGTGGCGCTCCGGGCCGACTCACTGATTTTTGGTGGCGTATTCACTTTTTCAGCTGTAGGAAACCCCAGAAAATCTACAGTACCACTCCCAACAAGCACCAGACATCGGGATCGGCATCTAGACAAATTACTTCGATTATCGACTCATATGACTGCCTCGCTATCCAGCACTCCTGCTCTTTGAAGCTTCGGCCAAACAGAAATTTCTCTTACAGAATATTGGGTCAATCATACGGTACACCTAGAAGCTTCATTATTCTACCCCGTCCAGATGGATGGATTAATTATTATTTACGACAAAATCCTCGAGGTCAGGTCAGGCTCTAGGATTGTTACACTATTTAAAGAGCATTGCCCCAATCATCACAGATATAATTCAGCGGTCTTAGGGTGCAGTGATGAATTTCAATTGACGACCCAGTTTTACTGAAGAATAAGAATTTGAAATTTACACTGGTATAGAATGAAAAATGTTCTAAAAAATGTCGCAAAGTATTTTTTTCTCACAACTAAATAACCCGTATTTCATTCAGTATAACTTTGATCAGACAAAACTTCATGGAATAGCTCATTCTCGAAAGGAATCGTGTTTCGTGTTTGGATTTTTCAGGTACAAGATTAAATTTCCTGAATGAGTTCAGAAAAGTTCTGTTTTATTCGCTTTGTGGTCTTTGCCTTCGGGCTTTTTTAATTTTTAATGGACTTCACGAACGAAATATTATTTCCTACAAGTGAACCTTTACGTGGCTTATTTAAAAAAGAAATTGCACTTTATATCGTTTTCATCCACTTATGGAATATTTATTTTCATATACAGGTGTATTCTAATGATGTGTTAAATGAACAGAATATCATTGTGTCATATAATACACTGAAGTGTTTGAATTGCAACAATTCAATGTCAAGACGAGGAAATGGATACCACAATAATCAAGTCACAAATTGAATAATGAATGAAGGAAAAAAATGCCTATAAGTTTTGTCTTATTTCCACTAGGTTAGGTTAGGTTAGGTTTGAACGTGAGTGGGCCCGTATCAGGTCCTCCACTGCGGCCAATGGCTTATTGTGGCTCACCCTATGGTTATATTTCTCCCAGTATATCCACTCTCTTAACGAAATTGAGGAGTACGTTGGGAAAACAATTTACCAGGTTCTCTGGCCTTACTGTTGTATTGCCAAATGTTGAATATCTGGTTCTGGCCGCTGCGGGGCATGTACATGAAATGTGCTTAGCCGTTTCATCCTCCTCCATGCATAGGCGACACTCTGCATCTTGTGCAAGCCCGATTTTATGCATGTGGTGTTTGAGTTTGCAGTGGCCAGTGAGCAAACCTACTATAACTCTGAGATGTGCTCTATTGAGTTCTAGCAGCTTGTCAGAGTCCTGTTTTTTCCTTGTGCAAGCAATAAATGCTTTGGAATGGGCTAGGCCCGGTAGACTACGCCAGTACTCGAGTCTTTTGTTGTCAGCCCAGGATGTTATGACATTGTTGGCAGTGCTATGTGCTATACCGATTACCGGTTCTGGCCCAGTGAACGTTGTTTTGGCCCCCCTTTTGCTAGGGCGTTCGCTATTTCGTTTCCTTCTAGGCCCGTGTGACCTGGTATCCAGACTAGGTTAACGTTTTACGTTGTGCCAGTCGGTTTAAGGTTTCTCTGCAGTTCCATACTGCTCTGGATTTAAAGCAATTGGATTCAAGCGCTTTCAGTGCCGCTTGACTGTCTGAAAATATTTTTATTGTTTTTCGTGTGTGGCGTCGATTTTCCAGCTCCCTTGCACACATTTCAATGGCATATACCTCTGCCTGGAATACCGTAGCTAATTTACCCATACTGAATGAGCGTTTCACTACTGGGTTTATCCCATATATTCCGGCTCCGACACCTTCCAAAGTTTTGAAACCATCGGTAAACCAACGTTCATTTGCCCTACATAGGTCAGTTTCATTCCGAACCCAGTCTTCTCTTTCGGGGAAGACCACAGTGTAGGACGTGTGATGGTTGATAGTTTTAGGCATGATGTCAGAGGGCATTCCCAGAATGTTGTGAGCTGTTATGCCCTCCAGCATGCTGCTGCTTCTCATGACTACTGCCTGCGGTAGACTAATGGCCGCTTGGTAGAGTCTGTATATTGCCCATCTTGCCTCTCTCTCCAAACCTGGACTAAGTCTTGCATCATTTGTTATGGCTTTGATCTGATGAGATACTTCTTCTGTATTCGAAGCCTTTCCTCAATACTTTCAAATGCAATTTCAACAAGTTCTCATAATTTTTTTTCTATTAAACGATACAACAATGTTTTGGGTGTTTATGAAATGCAGTAATAGCAATCCACAGGGATTTTCCATCTGAAAAAACGGTCCAGCATAATTTCCGAACAGTTTATTCAATTTGCTTGCCTGATTTGCAAAATAAATAATAATAATAATAATAATCGTCTTTATTTCTTCAAAATGGAACATTTACAGAAACGTTATATAAGTAAATTTTTATTATTAGAAGAAAAGGGCGGAGTTCAATCTAAGAGGGTAGAGTACTCCTTTAGGCTGCTCTTCCACTCAACCCTAAAACATACCCTGCTACGTTATAAATGTGTTTAGTGTTCATATATAAAAAATTGTCTAAATTATGAATGTGAGAATCGCCACTACCGTTCCTATCCATGAAGATATATCACTGTTGATCAAAAAGATGTTTTTTTAACTTCATTTTGAAGTTCGTTATTGTTAGTTTTTTTATGTCTATTGGAAGAGAATGATATATTTTGCATATTTGAAAATAAAATGAACCTTTGAAGTATTCCGTTCTGAATTTTGGTGGTGTTAAAGTACCTCTATACCTTATATTTAGATTATGGACGTCTGTGCGGAATGTTAACTTACGATAAAGATAACTTGTTTTTTTAGTTAATATAAGTTTATGAAACAGGCACGCAGCATGTAACAATCTTCGTCTATACATATTAAGCCAATTTGCTTCAACCAGTTTATAAGATATTCTTTCACGTCTACGAATACCATATACAATTCTCAAACAAGAATTTGGAATTTTTTTAATCTTTTTTTTATACTGTTGCTTGAGATTAGGGCCATAGAGCGAGTCAGTAAAATTAAATATTGATAATATAATCGTCTCACACAATAATAATTTGATAGAATGGAACAGAACATGCCTAGCACTGAACATAGTCTTCAGTGCCTAAGTATGCTCTATTCCCAGATTTATTTACATGCATTTCAAACCTCAGTTCAGTATCTAATATAACTCCGAGATTCTTTGTTTGATTCACTGTTGTTAATACCTCATTATTCATAGTAATATTTATTTCATCATGTACTCTATTATTTCTCGAGTCAAATATCATCACATTTGTTTTACTCGTGTTAATCTGCAGACAATGACATGAGGCTGCTTCAATGAAGCTATTCAGGTCATCATTTATCAACGCATTTGCTGCATGAGCATTAATTGATTCGAAACTGTAATAAATCTGCGTATCATCTGCGTAGCAGTGAATCTAGCAGTGTTTAAGTGATTTCAGAATGGTAGAGGTGTACAAAGTAAAAATAAGTAGGCCAAGAATTGAACCTTGTGGTACACCTGATCTGATGTGATTGAGTGATTTATTGTATCGAAAGCACGACTAAAATCTAGGAGTACCAAAGCAGTACACAAACCTTGATCTCTTGCCCTAATGATTTCATCCACTATATGCAGAAGAGCATACACTTATAAAAAAAAGTATTTAGAACTGGTGATATGTTGACTCTATATATACATTTCCAAAAGGAACGAGTTCGTTATTGGACACCCTATAGTTAACATAGTTCGATATAGACGGTCTGATGGTGAACTACTCTTTCCTAATTCCACCAGTTGAATCCTGTAGATCACAGCATACTTTTATTTCGATAAATTTTTTATCGATATTCATTATCAATCTCTGCTAGTTGGTGTCGTCTTGAACAACGACAGTTTCATCAGCGAAGTTGATGCTATCGCCCCCTCTCTTTCTTCAACATATATATGTTGTTACAATCACTTGTTTCTTTGGATGAGTTTTGATTCAATCCTTATGATTGACACAACGGTATTTTCGAGAACTGAAACAACTCCAACTTGTCAAAATTCGGAAGGAAGTTAATATAATATATTCATTACCAGAAGTTTAATGACAAGAATTTTCAATGTAGGTTATTTGGCATATTGGGTCTGAACTTTCTGGAAAGAGGATCGTTCTAAATAAGCGTTATCATCATTGAATTGTTGTTTTTATTATTATATCCATCAACTGGCTGCAACCTTACAAGCATAACCCTCACAAGTCTCTGAGAGACTTGTGCATTACCCACATACACACTATGTACCCGAGAATGGCTGACCGAAGTGTACTTATGGAAGGTATCACAAGACGAATCCCTATCGGATCATAGTTACATCCTGTTCGATGGGCGATACAAATCCACCAAAAAAGAAAGAGTATAGAAATCCACGAGCTACCAAATGGGACCTCTTTCGTAAGGAACTGAAAGGAAGGCTCGTTGGGCAATCGTAAAAATATGGAAATATGGCTGAGATAGATACGACAGTAAACTATCTCAACAAAGCGATCACATCCTCGAATGAAAATAGCAGTCCTGTCAGAAAAAGGACAAGCAGAGCTAAAATACAATCACAGAAGACAATGCAATGCAAGCACTAACACAAAAATATTTTTGAATAGTCGAAACTTCGAGCTGATAGGTATTGGTATCCAATGATTTCTTTTCATTCCCGTTGATCAGAAATGAATTGTTATAAAGGTGCATCAATTGGAATGGAGAAACTGCTTCGAGAATTGGTTTCAACGCATGTTTATTGATATCAATGGAGAATATTCAAAAAACAATAAGGCTATATCCGATTATGAAATATATTTGTTATTATTCGTCTGTTTCAAAACTTGGGTAGCAACCCTCGTATCAGAATTTGTTGAAGAGATATTCACCACATGTATTCGGAACTTTGGTCAATATATCATAATAACTGAAAAATGTCTAAGGAATATATTTCATAAATTCTCGTTTGTGTAATAACTCAATCTATTTGAACTTCGTGACGGCGATGAACCCCTGATTGCAAACTTTGCACGTATGTCGTTTGAGCCACAATGAAGATAAATGCCTAGTTGGGGTTCTGATAGGACAATAATGGACGAAAACACTCAATTTGCTGGCCATTACATTAAAGAGTGTCCCTCAATACCATACATCGGGTTATTCGGCACGTGATTGGAAATTTAACGCGCCGCAATTTTAAACTCTACAAAATCGATAACCAAACACTACAGAAATTCGACCGAATTTTCTCTTTGAATTTATAAAAATATGAGGTGACAACCTAAATCTATGATTGCTAATATTGCAATATGTCGGTTATCTCAAAACACAATGGGCCAAGGACTTCATAGTGGTTCGTTATCAAGGATTAATTAGCTTAGAGAGAGAGGAGAGAGGAGAGAGGAGAGAGGAGAGAGGAGAGAGGAGAGAGGAGAGAGGAGAGAGGAGAGAGGAGAGAGGAGAGAGGAGAGAGGAGAGAGGAGAGAGGAGAGAGGAGAGAGGAGAGAGGAGAGAGGAGAGAGGAGAGAGGAGAGAGGAGAGAGGAGAGAGGAGAGAGGAGAGAGGAGAGAGGAGAGAGGAGAGAGGAGAGAGGAGAGAGGAGAGAGGAGAGAGGAGAGAGGAGAGAGGAGAGAGGAGAGAGGAGAGAGGAGAGAGGAGAGAGGAGAGAGGAGAGAGGAGAGAGGAGAGAGGAGAGAGGAGAGAGGAGAGAGGAGAGAGGAGAGAGGAGAGAGGAGAGAGGAGAGCTGCATCCTGCATTAGATGTCTATTCAAATGAAATTGTTTGGATAAAAACCGTTTCGCAAAACGTCAAAGTAATGATTTAGTTTATAGCTCTCCTGGAGAACATGTCTGTTCCTCAAACTTGAAATTAAATTCAAGAGAACAAGAAAATAAATGACCGTAGATTAATATATATCCTCATTCATGAAGAAAAGAATTGTATCAGAAACCTAATGGCTTGGAAATGATGTAATTTTTTCCCAATTGGAATGAAAACGACATGATTTTTCGCCATTGTTGTGAATCCAACCCCTAAGTTCCTGAATACAATTACCTTAATGGACTCGTTCCCTTCACACACCTGTTGGGAATCAATATTTTCCGCTAATTTGGGAACATTACTGGCATATTACGACTTGAAGTATTCGAAACAAATTTCTTGGTGAAACACAAAGAATTGCAACTAGTTTGAGGAAAATTATAACTTTCAAGCCACGGATACCGAATTATTTCTTTGTTGTCGTATCATGCTCATTTTGTATTCAGCATTGTTCTGATGATAAGAATTCCATATGTATCCCCATAGTCACCTTTTCACGAAACTAGGTATCTGATTTTCAAAATTTGAAGATTTAATCAAAAAATCAAAAATTCAATTTTATTTCCGTCCTTGTCTTCTGACAAAATTAAGGTATCAAACCATTCTCATCGTTCTTCAGCTGTAACACAACTAGTCAAAAGTATAGTAGATGAGCAGCAGTTGTTTGAAATAACAGCTACAACTTGACGAAGAGCACCACGCAAGGAAAATCAACAACTTAAGAGAAGACACTTACGACCATTTCATCACAAGGAATTTTTTCAGTAACTCACAATAATTGCATCATTACAAACAATAACTGTGAACATATTAAATTATTGTTCAATAAAGATACCAACATATATTTTATTTAATATTTCGCGAAATACTTTAAAAAATAATCGCGTCGAATTAAATTCGTGGTGGCAATTTTCCTGATAATCGAAACTAGATTAGCACTCGTAAACTTCGTCCAGTTGTTAGATTTCTATAGCATCAAAGATTCATACAATCAGTTAGACTTATTAAAAAATTACCACCATGTGTAACTATTGTTGATAATCTGCCGGAAATTTCTCACCATTGGCTGAAATTTCATTTATCGACAAATAATAAAACATTCTACCAACTTTGAACTCGAATGTTTTTAATTTCAGTTCACAAATGATCAATTCAAAACTTTACAAAGATCGGGTTCTCTCATAATCAAAATCTGATGGAATCAAATTTAAATTGCTCGAATCAAAACTGCGACGAACTCTGGTGAAACAATGACAATTGGAGTTCAACACATACAAAATGCATAGGCACGATCTAACATAGCAAATTATTCATAATCTCTACCCCTAATTTAATCACTAGCGTTTGTGTCCTGCGGAAGAAGTACTTCAACTTGAAGACGATTAAAATGCATGTTTGATTATATTAATTTCGTTAGCAAACATAGTCAACACAAATTCGATAATTGAGTGCAATACATTTGAAGCAAGCCACCCTCAATAACTTATGAAAAAATGTTTTCTAAATGATAAAAAAACTAAACAATGATATTGTAACAAAAATGTACCTAACTTCAATCCACTAGTTTATGTGAAATCGTAAATTATAAAATTAATCTATTTGAACTTTTTTCTGCTACGAAACCCTCCCGTTCAGAAGTCTGGGTTCCTTGATATATTCCTGCCAGTCAGTCTAGTCTCAACGGTTTGACATTTTTCCAGTCCCGTCCTCGATTATGTGGTGACTCAGTCGTTGTTTAAGTCGAACGACAATAAAACGAAAAGCGGTCAGGCCCGGCTTTAGGATTGGTACATGGCCCCTTCTTAAAGTCTTTTTTTTTCCGAAATGCCATCTTTAGAGTTTTGCGATATCTGCAACATTTTCCATATCTGCAACGCGAAGTTCATGGGAAGTAACACTTCAGAGTCATTATATTTGGTCCTAAAAGATGGTTACAGTGCATCAAATTCATTGAAATTGCTTTTTGGTACACAGGTTTCTCTGCCCCTTCTTCAACTATAGCACCCCTATAACTTTTGGTTTTTGTTTCCGTAGTTACTGGACCTCTTTGTTCATGAATAACAGCACAGCGTTGCCTCTGGATATTTGGAAATCTGCTGTCACACAGTGAGCTAGCGCGTAATCGGCAGGCACCTCGAAAGATCTTGTGGCTTCTCTCAGTCAACTTTGTAGAACTTTTTGTCAATTTCAGTAAAAGGTCATACGTTTCTGGAACGTCATCTCATCCTCAGATGATTGAGTACTTGGTCGTCATCTCTAGCGTAAGAAGCCAACCTATCGAAATGGATGACTCTAGGTTTTCTTCGGGATGGCTCATATGGATTCGGCAAACGAGGTCGTTTATTCTCTTCATGATTTTGTTAGGACATTCTCACGAGTTTTGCAACTTTGGTGATGGTCAACAGTTACGTTTAGGGTTATACAGCCAAAATAGGTCACCAGCCTGAAATCCTCCAGCATCGACCTCAGTATCATACGTCTCCTTCATTCTGTCGCTGGGACAAACTGCATATCACAAAGAAGTCGCAGCTCTCGGCCCATGACAATACTAGCAGAGGTTTGGCCAATTGGCTCGTGTGTTGTAGGATAATAGACCATCAGAGACTATCTTGGATGAGTGACAGTTTATCGTTGTATTCATTTGCTTCACCATTTCATTCGAGCTGTGGATTTAGGGCCGTGGTTTTCGTCTTCCTGATGTTCAGCATTTTACACATTTCTTGGAATATGTTGGACTCGAAATGTTTGCCTTGGTCTGAATGCAGCTCCAATGGAATACCGATTCGACGTATCCACTCTTTCACCAATACGTCGGCGACGTTGATGGCTTCCTGGTTGGGCAGGGTATAGACTCCGTTCCACTCGCTGAAGTAGTACGTTGCCACAAGGAAGTACTTAATAACGTGGTTAGATTGTAGAAACGGGCCAACGATGTTGATGGCAATTCTCTCAAATGGGCTACCTTCACTGTACTGGCGCATCGGGGCCTTAGGTTGTGTTCGATATCTATTAATACAGCACACCTTCTGCACCAGTTCGTAACTTCGTCACACCCAAATGTCCTGCAGTGAGGCCATCATGGATCTCTCAAAGCACTCTTTGTCTTCTGCTCCTGGGTACCACTCTCTGTCGTCTTTCTCCTTCACTATTCTCAAGCTCCAACACACGCTTCAGAACCCCACGGTCCAGGGTAGGTCAGTAAGTTCAACGACTGGCATATAACATGCGATTCCTTGTCATATTGGTATTCAGTTACCCCTCTTTTATCCGATAACCAAACCAAAATCTGTATGTCTTTCTTGGTCGGTCCGAATCTTGTTATTATAAATATCATCTCCATTCAGAGGCTGCATGGTCAGTTCTCAACAGGAATAATTTCCCAGACACATACTATTAGAAGTGTTCTGCTTCTTTGACTACAGACAGAAGCTTCAGCCCGGTAACACAGCAATTTCACTTCGGTCTACTAAGGCTCTTGCTTCAATATCCAAAGACCTTTTCCTGATTTGAGACAGATAAGCTCCTACGTTGGTTGCGCTCGTATTCAAAATGAATGCGTTGATAAATATGGCGGCTCTCCGTGCTTCCTCTGTATCCTTTTCTGACCTAAGCCCTCTTGAGCGCAGAATTGAGTTGTTAGGTGGAGTTTTGATTATACCATGTGAAATGTTTATGTGATTTAAATCCTCAATAAAATCCTTATTTATTCATTCATTTCATTTATTTACTCGACTAGACCTTAAGACAAGTGTCCTGTGGTCGAATCCCATCTGGTCCACATTTTGTATTTCAGTTTTTCAATAATTTTTTTCAAGTTTTGTCTGTGATTTACCTTCAACATATTTTTTGATTTATTTCTGTCGGAAATACCGAAAAAGGAAGGATGTGGAAATGGTGTACATTTGTGGAATGGAATAACAAATTCCAATATCGATTGTTGAGACTGAAACACAAATTCAGTATAAAGCTCGTATGAGGATAGAAGAGGAATGGGACGGATTGTCAAAAGTCAAGTACGGTGACAAATTATATTGGATTTTGTGTTTCGGTTTGCCATTTTATCAATTGGAGTGGTTCATCCTCTTGACGATATCGTTCGAGTCGTCTGATCGAATTTTAAAAGTTTCATCTTATTTGTCTTGTTTCTCATGTTACTTGGGGTTTCATATTCCGGAAGGAACGAAGTTTGCAGTTATTTGTGACCCAGTTGGAGGATATCCCCAATGATTAATGTTGACTTTCAATAATTTATTGAATTTGATTGAATATGGACATTTTGCAATAGGATAATTAATCAGAATAATGAATAATGTAATTAGTATTCAGCAGATGATTTCGACAAAAAACAGTAATGTTCTTTTTTCCCAAAACTTTAGGACTGAAATAAGTGATTTGGGCGAATCCAGAGCCCTCTAGATTAAAAATGTGTTAGAAAAATAATTTGTTGCAGAAAATTGAAAGTGTTATATGGTTGTAAAGAATTGAACATATACCAGTTGTCTCCTCAGTAGACTTATCTACAAGTGCCTTTTTTCAACAGTCTCAGAAAAATTTTAACTATGTGTCATTCGATTCGGAAGAGCATGTAGATGATATTTGAAAAAAATAATTTCCAGTTGCAAAAGTTATAAACACTCAACTAAAAAAGGGGTGATTCAGATTTTTGAGAATATCTCAAAAATTAATTGAGATTTTTTGAATCTAAAAACATTCGAGAATAATATACTCAAAATATTTATAATTTTTCCAGAGGGATGAAATACGGCCGAAAACAGGGGCTCTGACTTGTGCAAGCCACGTCTACTTCAGACACTTCAATAAAAATTATTCAAACCTATCAAATATAAATTTTTTGAAATGAAACCTTATTTGGGTAAGAATAAATGTATTTCGACCAATCACGAGGCGAGCCAACTCGAATCCTATTTTTGAGGTCACTTCGAAATATATAAAATCCGACCGCACCCCTCTGATGACCCGGCAATGACCTTTGATGACGGGAAGTTATCATTTGGGCAAGAAGGAATGTATTCCGACCAATCACGAAGCGGGCCAACTCGAATCCTATTTTTGAGGTCAATTCGAAGTGTATAAAATCCGACCGCATCCCTCTTATGACCCGACAATGACCTTTGATGATAAGAAGTTGTTGTTTGGAACAAGAATAGCTTCAAGGAAGGAGAAAAATCTAAAGTTCATTTATTAACAATTATCACACTTGAAATATTCATGTTCAAGCAGCAATAAATTAATTTACTATTGCATAACTAATTAAAAAATTGCGATACTTTTTTTTTTCGGCGGGTAATTGTCCCTTTATTCATCCAGTGAAAATTTTTCAATCAATTTACTAATATGAGTGTACCAAGTATGCGTGGCTTGCGCAGGCCAGAACACCCCTCTTCGGCCGTATTTTCTTCCCTCTGGGAAAATTATATATATATATTGCTCCTACAGTTCCGGGAGTCCAGACTCTTTTCAGTAAATTTCCTACTTTTTTTTATTCTTATTTTAGATTTGAGAAATCTCAATTATTTTTCAAGATATTCGCAAAAAATACATCTGAGTATGTAGATAATCTGAAAATTTAGCAGACTCAACACCTTGGAAACTTATAAAAAGGCAGAAGACCATTGCAAACAGTTAGTTAATAAAAGCTTATTCTTACGTCAACTATTATGTAACGGTGGTATGTACCACCTCGTATAATTTTTTAAAAAGTCAACTACCCAAGTTTCGAGATAACATGCATGTCGAGAGACCGAGCTTGAGATCGCACTAACCTTTTAACGTCCTCGTCATTCACTTCTGCGATACTTTTGAATACGCCTATAACAATACTTTTGAATAAGCCCATCATAGCTTTTGATACAGCAATAATGGGCCGTGAAGGTCATGATGGTAGACCGCTCGTCTCTTAAATATAAAAAAGAAAGATGCATGTAGAAAAAAATATAAAAAGACAGGAAATGAATATGACAAACAAAATTTTGTATATCTTCGTAATAAAATTAAAAACGATGTAAAAATTGCAAATAAAAACTATTTGAATTGAACAAAGTATTGTGAAGATACAAGTAATTTCTGGAAGTACGTAGCTACGATTAAGTCAAACTCCAACACATCTGGTTCAATGTATTACAGGGGGAATCAACTTAGCAATAACGATGATATCACAAATGCATTTGCGAAATATTTTGAAAGTCTATATTGAAAAGAATCAGCAGAATACAAAACTGAGTTTGGTGATAAAATACCACCATATATACTGAAAGGTTGTGGTGAGCTATTACTAAGGCCTCTAAAACGTATATTCAATTTAATACTAGAGATAAATGTTTACCCTGATTCATGGAAGATATCTAAAATATTCAAGCGTGGAAACAAAAATTAAATTGAAAATTATCGGCCGATTGTTCTCATGTGTGCTCCAAGTAAAATATTCGAATCGACTTTGTATGAAAAACTTTAAAATCACATATCAGTATGCATTAGTGACAATCAACATGGTTTCATGAGCAAAAAGTTAACAGTGACAAACTTACCTTGTTTTTCTCAAAGAGTTAATGAAGTTGTTGATGGCCACAGTCAAATGGACGTTGTTTTTACATATTTCGCAAAAGCTTTCCATAAAATAGAGAAACAGTTCCACAAGTCATGTAATGCAGATAAAAAAACAATCTGCCAATGCACTGAGTGATGAAATCAAACTAGATGTGATATTCACGAGTATAATCTTCCTTCTGATATGTGAAAGGCAAGGACTTTATTGTACAGAAAGGAGTGGTGGTGACCCAAGAATGCTTCCTTGTGGTATATCAAGGGCACCATTCTACATTAACAATTGGATTTATATATTTTTGCTAAATAAAATCTATTAATTTACAGTTTATCTAATTCATATATACACTCTTTAAGCAGTTGATTTGATGTACTTCTAGTAGAACCCAAATTAAGCTGCCGATGTATGAAGTATATACAAAATGGCATCTTCAGCAAATAAAGGGTGGCACAACAAAAATTCGAAATGAGGATTTTGGGTAATAATATCGTAGATATAGAAATATGCCCGGATAGACAGATTCATAGTTTAGAGGGGTACATTCCATTGTTCAACCTTGAATTTACTTACATTATTCCTATCTCAACGAATGCTCAAAATTTGCATCTCCCACTCAATGATAAAGATTTTGCTGAGTGAAGCGGCTGGATCTGCATGAATTCTACTCCTCAAATGCCCCTACAGACAAAAATCTATGGGGTACAGGTCTGGTGATCGTGACGGCCATTCTATAGAACTTTGCCTATCGATTCAATGAATTGTAAAGTGTTGATCTCAATACTCGCGAACAGGCACAGCATGGTGCAGAGGAGCGCCTTCTCGTTGAAATATTAACTGATTTCCAGGTAATTCAGGTAATTTTAAATGTTCACTAACATAGGTTCAATTGTTCTTTCAAGCAGTTCTAGATACAGTTCCCTGTTAGATTGCATACTAAGAATAGAGAGCCAACGATACGACAAACAGAAATACTAGCCCATTCTTGAAATTTTTGGAGACGTTGCATTATGTTATTCCAATATTGACAATTATATTATGGCATTCAACTGTATCAATTGAGACTGATGTTGGAGAGAAACTGTTTTTCTACAACTACGATATTATTACCCAAAACCCACGTGTCAAATTTTGGTTAGGCCATCTTGTATATACTGATTGACTTGAAACTAGAGACCATATGCGAACACTTAGGAGTTTCTGCTCCTCATCGGTGATAGCAGAACCATCTGTTTCCCGTTTCAAGTTTAACTCCAATCTTATTATCTGATTTATCTGACCCAATCTGGAGTTGACCAATCAACACCCTATCTCATGAACAAAACACAAAGAAATCACATTCCAGACTCCACAAAGCGGTGTAGTGAATGAATAATAATACCGAAAAAGAAAATCATTGATATCATTATGAGAGTTCCAATAATATTATTTGGCAAATGAACAATTTTCTTCAACGAATAGAAGTTCGAGACACTTTATTTTACTTGGATCTAAAGGCTCTGGAGATGAATAGTATCAGGATTGTATTTTTTTCATGACATCTTTGAGCATTAACAATATTTATTTCCGTTGAAATCCATAGAATTATTTCAAGTTATGATTTCACGATGTTCCGGAAAACCAAATAATGATATTTAAATGAATTAACCGTTCGAGGTATCTACTGATTTAAAAACTTATTTTCTGAACTCTAATCCAATATGCTGCGTATTGAGAAAGATCAATTGAACCCTTCAAGAAGTTGAGCAATTAACAGAATGAATGAAAAATCAACGGTTCTGGTTGCTGTGCATAAAATTGAATTGCATTCGATCGGCATTTGATAAATTAACGAGTGAACCAATTAGTCGAATGGAATAGAATAGGATTTTCTGATAATGAATGAATCGAAGTATTTTTACCTCTCCAGCACCGCTACAGCTCTCAAAGTTATTCGTACTTACCTGCAAGAGAAAAAAATCCAGGTGAAATTGTATACAGGTTGAGTCAGAATAAGACCGACAAACTCCGACTACAGATTCCTCACCTCATTTCGAGGTGAAAAGTTCATATCAAGGTATATCCTAAAACTTATCCCCTCTAAGATACAGGGTCTCAAAAGTACAAAAAAAAATTGATTTAATTTTTTTCTCCAAAATTCCCGAAGCAAAAAATATCAAACTAGGTACACTAATCAAGATTTATCAACGTGATAATTTGAAGATATAATTCCCAATTTTCGTAAACCAGTGGCATAGTTACGTTAGTATGTGGAAATATTTCCCTTCATATTTTCTTTGGGCAAGTGAATGAACAAGTAAGGCTCATCGATACTCAACTTGAAAGTCATAACGTTCCATGTACCTAAAAGTAAAGTTTTCTGACAAAATTGAGAAGAACTGAAGATATGTCCTGAGTAGCAATATAATAGTGCAAAAATCGCATAATGTCAAGTTCTTACATCATATCGGAATCCTCCTGAACATTTTCACTGTTAAAAGAATCGGAAACATAGTTACAGGTGACTCATTCATTCATTATATTATTCGATGAAATTGATGTCGTGTAATCACTGAGTTAGGTCTCATTCTGAATCACCCGTACTATGTTTCCGTTTCACCCAACATTAAAAAATGTTGAGGAGGTTGACAAATATTCCAATATGTTGTGAGATATTTGTTTTATGAGATTATTTTACAGAGGAAATTATTTTGCTACTCCAGGACATATCTTTAGTTTTTCTCAATTTTCTCAGAAACCTTTACTTTCAGTTACATGGAATGTTATTACTTTTAAGTTGAGTATCGATGAGCCTAACTGATGTCAAACGCACACTTGTCCATTCACTTGTCCAAAGACAATATGAAGGGAAATATTTCCACGTACCAACGTAACTAAGCCACTGTTATACGAAAATAAAAAATTATTACCTACAATTATCACGTTGATAAACCTTGATTAGTGAACCGAATTTGGTATATTTTGCTTCAGGAATTTTGGAGGAAAAAAATAAATCTAATTTTTTTTCGTACTTTTAACACCCTGTATCTCAGAGGGGATGCATTTTAGGACATACCTTGATGGGAACTGTTCACCTCAAAATGAGGTGAGGAATCTGAAGTAGGATTTTGTCGGTCTTATTCTGACTCACCCAGTATATGCATATTAAATAAATAATAGTTTTCATTATTCTGAGGAACATTTATTTTCGAAAACGTTCACCAAATGTTTTATGTTACGAAAATCATCAAAAACAAATGAACATAATTTAAACACGTACAAATAACAGTCATAAATATAATTGTAATACACCAGTTTCATTGATTGCTAATGGGTAATTCATGTCAATGTCAAATGTATTTCTGTATCTGTTTGAGCCACTGAATATGCGTTCAAATAGTTTTTATTGACTTTACCGATAATAAACAGACAATGGTGATCAAAATATCGAGTTTTATAGGTCGAATGTTTTCGCTCTGGTTTATTATTGAAACAACCGAATCTCGTTTGTTCGGTTGTGTAATAAATTTTACTGGAAAATCGCTTCAATTTCTCTTCAATTCTGAAATATTTGTGGCAAAATAAAGAAGTGTACTGAGTGTCCCGAAGCAATGGTACGAAAAACGAAAGTTTCCATCGGATAATAAATGATAATATATTTTTTCTCATATGTCGTTTGTTGCAGGGATACAGGGTACTGAAATGAATAATTGACAGTATTTTCCATTCATAACTTCCACAGTTTTGAATTTTTTTCAAATCACTTTATAGGAATGTTTTCATTCAATTAATATTTAATTTGAGAATGAATCACATTTTTAGTTGCCACCAACGTCGTACCAGATTTCAATTGCCCGTCCCTTTTCTCCCGTATTTTTTACAACACTGGTGAAATAAAAACAAAGTTTTTTGGATTCCTCATTCAGTTTTGAATGAATAATGTATACTCTTGAACTTGAATCCGGATGAACCAATCGTTTTCAACATAGTTGCGCTTTTAATATTACAATCATAATAATGAGGTATGAAACGAATCTGATGAAAACAAAATTACTACGACATAATCACCCTAAACATTTTAAACTATGCGGGTATTATCATTGATAATTATGTATTTCCACCATTAGATAATGGAATCAGACAAGATTGAAGTATGCTAGTGAAGAACTCAAATTCAATAGAAGTCAGAAAGTACCAACTTAATAAAATGAGTAGGCAGCATGATCTTAAAAAACTTCAATATGTCTGAAGAATGAGTACTTGTGAACTAGTTCATCAGAGATCTGAACTTTATTTGCAACATGTGCGTCTAGTGAAATTGACGTAGATTTGGTTATTGGGTAATTTATATTTCTTGAAACCATTTGCCTGGATTGTACCAAATGAAAATTCATTGTGTGATAGTTTTATATGCTAGAAATCAGAATTGTTCCAAAGCACACTGCTTAGTGCTCGTGAAATCACTCAGAGCCCTCTTGCACTGTGCTCCCGAGCACTTTCTTGGACCAGTGCTAAGTGCTCAGTGCTCCGAAGCATTCAACGAAAAGGCTCAGTGCATATTAATCTCGAAAAGGCATCGATCAAACCTGCTGCAGGTGGATAGACTGCATGCTAGGAGAAAGAATGTTTTACTCCACTTCACTGGGAGAAACACTAACAGCTGAGTCACCAGGAGGCGTCTTGTTCCCATTGCTTTGGAACCTGGTGGTGGAGAATCTGCTAATTCGACATACAACATTGTGGTGGAACCCATGAATACATACGCATTTTTGGTATGTTGGACCAAGATAACCCAAAAAATAGCCGCGGCTGAGTTGATCAAGGTACAAAGACTTGCCTGCCCTAGAATAACAGGAGCTATGAAAACAACAGCATCATCAGCCATGGATGCACTGTTAGATTTCCCCCCGATTGATTTAACAATCATAGGGGAGCCAAGAATGGGACTTTTGAGGCAATAAAACATGAGTGATAGATCGGACCACAGCAAGGTGAAGGAAATAGAGGCAGCTAACATTCTCGAAATGAAATCAACAGACCACATGACTACCAGATATTCATCAACTTCTAGGTGATCATACAACCTCATATAGGGTTATCCATGGTTTTCTTTCCTGTTTTAATTGACATGTCAAGTTTTGCTTCCTGAAGGCTAGTAGTATTTTTTTTATTTGCAATGAAAATGTATTGTAATATGCAGAACTCAGTTCCTTCACAAATTTTCCTCAAGGTCTTTGAATTTTCTCAACTCTTTAATATTTTAAAAAGGCGACACATAAATTTGCAAAGTTATTCTATCGGATCATAAAATATCAAGTGTTTTCATCCTCATTAAAAGTACAGAAACACCATCGTCTTCATTTTAACTGTAATCATTAAAGCAAGCGTCGACAAGTTTAAAGTGCCCTTATCGACAGATAATAATATCCCCGTAAAAATGAAAGAAGTATCCAATTTCAATTCGAATATGGAAACCAAAATAATCCTGATCGTACCAAAAGAAATACCGTGAATAAGCTTCAGGAAATATCCCTCAAAAAGGAGAAATCATTAGGAATATTAGATCATCTTTCCAGTGTTTGCGTTTTACGATTACCTATAAATGAGAATGTCCGAACACATTCCAACCATTAATGTGAGACATAAAGATGGTGAAAAAATAGGATGGAGATGATTCAACGATACTTTCGATATATTTAGGTATATCAGTTTTGATATGTTTTCTGTGAGAGGTTTAAATTTGGCCGAACTAAGAGAGGGTGGTTCAGCTGAGATGCAGTGATGGCCAAATTTTAAAATCAACAGGGATCGAAGCTTGAGAAATTTTTTCTTTCCATACATTTTTTGCCGCTCCCCTACACAAACTTGAGATTACATAGGTTAGAAACAATATAGAAATGGAAAATATGTGGGAAATAAAAATGTATTCAACATGAGTTATAACATAAGAAATTCATTAAAAACACAGCAAAATGTTGAGTTGAGAATATTGGTTTTAATTAGTAGAGAAACACAGGCGTTAAAGTCATATAAGGTTGGAATTCGCAAACCTAGAAAAGAGTAATGCCCGTAGCATTCAGACAGGAAGACGTCGAACATCAGAGTGGAACCAGTGAAGTGTGTGAAACTCCATATTCTCTGAGGTATGTTCTCTGGATCTCGACACAAAAGTCCATGTTTCTATATTGTTAATCGGTTTCCTCTTGGCTGATTCTGATATGGAGGAAGTCCGTTCCTAAGAGAAGCATTTAAGAATAAAGGCACATGCCTGTTCATTCCGCACTAAACTTTGTTTCTCAAGCACAAACTTTTGTGAAATGGATCATAATATAATCCAATCCATAAGTTCCATAGTCCTCAACAGAATGCTAGTATTAATAAAATCATCACAAAATTCAACAATGATTGCAACGTAAAATTTCATATACTAGAAAATTACTATCATTGAGGAAAAGTATTCCATATATTGAAACATTGAACAACTCACCGGAGGTCTAGGAGGACGTGATTATGAAGTATAATAATGTAACCACAATAAATCTTACTCCTGAAGATATGACAGAAGAAAAAGAAAAGTAATGGAATCATAAAATTAGCTTTGACTGTAAAGTAGGTGGGTCAAACTAGAAGTGCCATGAAAGCACGGTTCACAGAACACATTGCTCATATTAGATATTCGAGGCCAGAAAAATCGATTGTAGCCCAATATGATCTAAATCACAACTACCGATTCTATGATACAAGTTTTATTTCAATTTCATAGGTGCGTGATCGTAGATTTCTGAATGCATTAAAGGTTAAATTGTAAAAAATTATGAGTACAAACACCTCTCGAACAAAAATGAATAGCTTTTGATTTTGGTCACAATGTTTCGTGACATTCTGTAACTTGAACAATGTGTTGAGTGCCTATATTTTCGAAAATAGAATAAACATTGATGGAAAATGTTGTGAGTGATGAGAATAACTTAAAAACCTGACTCTCACGGTTATAAAACGTTTGTAAAGGAGTTTCAATTCATCAATTTTGTAAGTTATTTTTTCATAGGCTTTCGCAATAGTCACTCATTACAGAAATCGCATAAAGGCAGTTCTCAATCTCACGCCTTTTCCAGTATAGCAAATTTTCTGATTCATTCGCTATTTTCCAATCATTTCACGAAACTATATGCATCCAGAACTCATCCTGCTTCAACATCCTGGATATGAGAAATTCTCTCTCCCAAGTTCGTGTAGCTTTTCCAGCCCTTGATTATCTGTTTACAAAGTTTCGTGACATTCTGTCGGATTCATGGAAACGTGAATTTCATTTCGATGTAGAGCAGGAATGATATTCACGGAAACTCTCGGAAAAACAAGTCGTACTTTGATGTTATTGGGGGAAGGTGCAAAAAGGTGCAGTCATGTCATGTAATATGGCATTGCAAAATATATGATATGATGCTTGGTGGTAGAGGTATATATTATTCTGGAATTCCATGCTGTAATAATAGGATATATTTCAACAAGAGATGAAAACTCGGTTTTTTTCGTTACGAAACATACAAAAAACAATAAGGAATTATTTTTGGAAATGAACTCTCAGCACACCTTCACAATAGACTCTGCATATACAATGTGTTTCTAAATTCATGCAGAAAATTCAAAAGAGAATTAATGGTTTCAAGATATTAGGGTCCTGTTGGAAAAATAAAATGTCAATCTTCTGAAGGTTTCACGTTCCTATTCAACATGGAGTGGGGCATAAAATTTATAGAAAAACACCAATAAAAACTACAATCATCATAATGGACAGGTATTGCAAATTTAGAACAACGAGTAACCTGCATAGAATAGTGATTTTGCCTCATTTAAGTACCACTAAACGAAGAAGAAGTCAGGAACAACAGTTATTAGATGAACACTTTTTAGTGGAACATTGAGCGTGTGTGTACAGAGTGGGCCAAATTGGACACATTTAAACTAGATAAATGAAAACTGATGGCTGGGTCTGAAGGTCAAATATCATGACAAACTCATTATTGGACACCGCATATCGATATCTATCATGGTTTCTGAGTTACAGCATGTTTTTGGAAAATGTCTATTTTCGAAAAGTTGCTGTAACTTTTTTCCGGTCAAAAATTCCTTGTTTATATAACAAAATTTTTTCCAGAGCACTTTTTACGTGAAATTCAATATCATTTCAAATAAGATATCCATAGACATTGATAAAAAAATAAATATGAGACACCCTGTATATTCCTACATATTTCAATAGAGCTTGAAATTGCATTTTCAAAAATGTAGAGTCATCTATTAAATACAGAGCTTTCAGATTTTTTCATGTAGATTTTGAAACGCACACTTTGAACAAGTAGGCTTTGGAGACGCGGCGATAAAGCAGAATGCAAATGTTTACTTATAGCTGTCAAATTTTGATATAATCAGTAGAGATGCTTTTTAATTCGTGGTTTCTGTTCAATTATCAAACACATTCGCATTCGCAAGTATGAGAATTATGAAAAATGGGATATGATAGTCTGTTTTATCCAAACCGGGGAAAATGCAGAAACAGCAAGCAATTGATATCACGAAAGTTTTCCAGAAAAGTGATAACCTTTTATAGATTACGACAAAACCTAATTGATGGTGGACAATTTGAAAAGAAAATGCCAAAATTATATGA
The DNA here is from genome assembly GCA_958502065.1 of Chrysolina americana. Taxonomy (NCBI): domain Eukaryota; kingdom Metazoa; phylum Arthropoda; class Insecta; order Coleoptera; family Chrysomelidae; genus Chrysolina; species Chrysolina americana. Next base: position 93,031,179 of record OY293413.1, on the reverse strand, counting down.
ATCAAATAGGGATAAGGAGTTGGAAGACATGGTCGTTTTAGGAGCTGTTGAAAATAATCCCAAAACGTCAATGCGAAATTTAAAAATATTAACAGGTCTACCAAGAACTAACATTAGACGGATTTTGAGAAAGCACAAATACAAGCCATACAGTACCAGAAAATTTTATAAACTCAGATCAAGAAATTTTGATCGCCGCATGGATTTTTGCCAATGGTTCCAAGAAACTTCGTTACAGAGCGTGATTTTTTGTTAAATTGTATCTGAACATAAGAAGCTTATCCGCAACAGTTCTTATCCTTGGGCACAACAAATTCCTTATTCTATTATGGAGCAGACAAGTCAAGGAAGAAGGGATTCAGTATGTGGGCAGGTATTTTCAGGGGAAAAATTATCAGCCCGTTCATTTACAATGGAACTTTCACATCTCTGAGGTATGTAGATATTTTAAGGGAAAATATTGAAAAGTGATGCAAAGTTTTGCTTCTCTAACTCCAATTGAACTAATCAATTCGGTATAATAGCATTCAGAAAAGGTAAGCTGGTAGACATTTTGAACACCTCCTCTGAAGAAATTTATTTCATTGTTTGTCCTTAATCATTATTATTTTTATTTTTGGAGTTACATTTATTAGTATAATATAGTATAAATTGTAATCAGTTTCATTGAAAGGCCACGAAAGTATCTGAAAAAATGTAACAGCTTTTGATATGTGGCCTCGATATTAGAGCACTAGCACCCATACTCTGCCTTTCACTTCTCCATTGAGTGATGAGTCTAACATAAATGCTATTGCTTACATTTTCCATCAAATATTTCTCAAGATCATTGACAAACAATGATATCCATGCACCAGACATACGCTTGAAGGTCACTTTTGACGTCATAGTGGTGGGGAAAGGTCCAAAACTGGCTCAAATCTCCTACTAGCTCGCGAAGATTCCTAGTATAAGCTCTGGATTACAGAGCGGCGTCACGAAACTGATTGAGAGATGTGTCCCTCAAAAAGATGAGAGTTCAGATTTTGTCAAAACTTGTTCTTTGTGGTATTGAGAATTGAGTTTTTGATGTTTTCCTCAAATATAAGTTGATGCAGAAGTTTGTAATTGTGAATATTATATAAACTCATGAAAAGATGAGTATGGGTTTCCGTTTCAATATTATGATGATGGAATTAACAACCCCTGTTATATTTCAAGTCAGAAATTTTTTAAGTTGGATTTTATGAATACATTTTATATTTGGATTTCTATTGGTATTCTTCCACTTTTTTGTCCTTTATTCTTTTCATAGAGCTGATTTGGAACAAAAATTCAATTCAATCTATAGGGTGTTGCTGAATTCAATGGGTTGGACTGAATTTTTTCATTTTGTTGATACAGACCTGTTATGATTTAATTATCTAACATATTCCTGAATTTTTTTGCAATAATTTGGAAAAATTCTGTGTGAACAGAACGGCGTAGTTCAGAAAATATACGAAAAACTCAGGGTCGAGTTTGAAGTGTGGTTTTAGAATTTGTGTACGGAATAGAAATCAGATAATTGAAAAGAGCCGTAAAAAGAATCGCTGGGACCATTTTATCAGATTGAAAATTTGCAATCTTCTCCTAGTGCCTCTAACTATGGATATTAATCCTTTTCACGCTTTTCAATTAGTTCAGTACGCATTCTCCTGTGCATCTCAAAAAACAAATCGTGTTATAGGTCTAAAAGAAAACAAGTGAATGTGCTCTTCGTGAATGAAATTCCCAGATTGTTTCATATTTGCAGTTCATGTTGTCTTCGTTTTTGAAATTCCGAAAGAGAAATCTTTGTTCAAGTGGATACAGTCGCTCGCAATTTCCACAACCATTCGTCGCTTTTCCTGTTGAATCCTCATGAATATTCACTCAGCTCCCAAAATCTCCTCCAATTATGGAAATTTGAAAGCAATCACCGACGGAAACGATGAATTGATCTCGCCAATCCATATTCTCCATATTTTATGCCAAGTCGGAGAGGAACGAAGTGTTTCCATAAAATATGGTGAAAAAAGAAATTGTAATGGGTGAGGAAGACTGATTTTTCACCTCACATCATTTGGTTATTATATCAAGGTAAAACATATTCTTCTGCTATAACTGTTGATAGCCTGTGAGTCATAAATTTTGACGTACAGGCTGTGGCCAATCAACGTCAAGCAGCTCCATAAGTTCTAGCTGGAATACACTGTATCTGCAATTGTAAATGCTCAGCGTTGATGTTCGCTCTACAATTACGGATTGATCTGAATGACCAAGTTTCTTTTATGCTGCATCTAATAGAAACGTGAAGGTCGAAACGTTTCGATTCACACTGATGTACATTCGACACCACAAGTCATAAATGGAGTCTTTATTATGTTAAGGAACAAAGAGTAGTTACTCCATTGTTTGCCATATCGATTTCCATGATGTTAGTGCTTCTGATAATACTTTTAAATTTGTCAGGAAATGTCGTTCGTATATTTTACCAGAGCACGCAATTCCCTAATTTGTCATTTAGTTATTGACAGAATAGATTTATATTCGTACACGCGTTTGGTATTTCATGAACACAGTTTATAATATAGTTAATGACAAAGTTTTGTGATATCCTATTTCGGAATCATCAAAAATAGATCGTACATGTTGGTTGCATGAATACTTAGGTAACAGATCATTGAATTCGTAGTGAGAATATTGACTTCTAGATAATGATTTCTGATCTTCTTTGGGCACGTAAAAAATAAACCCTTTCAACTTCTGGAGAGCTTTCCACTAACTGATGAACTTGTTATGACTCTTTCCAGAAAATAATTATAGAATGTTTTAAATAGTAGATGGTTGTTAGATTATTCATTAGAAATATGAATACGAGTACCTCAAGAATGAAGAGAGCTTTATTCAAATCCTTCGTGGTGGTGATTGAAGAACTATGGCAGAAGATGCATTAGATGCGTTAGTTGAAACAGTCTCTTTAGGATAACAAATTCAAAAATTTGCACCTCATTTTATAGTTAATGCTCAACAAGATGCCCAGGAATTTTTGAGGATCCTTTCGCAGGGTCTACATACTGACGTTGATAGAATAACTAAGAAAATTAAATACTTATCGACATAAATCAACTTGAGTGACAATGAAGAAGGAGAGCCTGGTCGAATTTCCTGAAGATAGATAACTCCATGTTTGTAGAACACTTTGTTGGTCAACTGAAATTCATTGAGGTGTACCTTATGTTGTTTTCATATCGTTGTGGATTCGTTTTGTGTGATAGAGTCTGTTGTTATCTTGATTCATAGCTCTCTGTTTTTAGTAAAGAGAGCAGGCTTGTAAGCGGATTATCATCGACAAGGCAGATGGCTCTTTTAGCCAGAATCTGAATGTTTCAGTGTGTGTTTAGATGATGCACTCCATATATAGGAACAGCATTCTAGAAAACGTTGAATCTCTGCCTTCTAAATCACAACTGGTTGACGTGGCACGAAACATAAACCAAGTTTTTTGGAGTATATTCTGAATGTTATCTGATTCAAAAGTCCGCACAGCAACCTTCTCAAACATAACACATAGTTGACCATTATTTTCATGCAATAAGGGACAAATCGTATCTGTAGGAGGTATTTTGCAATTTTCGAAAAGGCCATTACTTTCAAATGATTAATAAAGCTCTCTAATTCCTTTTTACCGTTCCAAAAATCTTTTGCTTGAAATTATCCAAAAGCAGTTGTTATTCCTATCTTCATATTATCCAAATCTTGAGGCCGTGTTTGATATCCAACCGATATTATCTTCCTTCACTGGAGAAAATATAAACGTTGAATCGGGTGTTCATGGTGGCAATCTGTTGCTCCTCTTTGACCGATTCAACTTCCAGAAACGGAGTAGTTTAGTAAAGATTCTTCTTGCTAGAGGTAAACAAGATTTTCTTGCGACGTCATATTAGCTTATGTATTTGATTTCTTAAAGCAGTTGTCAAAGGGTCTGATATTTATTCAAGCAGATTCAAATATAGCTCACTAGTTAGATTTTCCTGAATTGATGAAGGTTTAATGATAACGTTTCCAAGAATACCAGCCCAAACGATGACTTCTTCTAAATGCTTTGTATGTTTTCGTCCAAAAATTCAAATACCAATTAGGAGTCCGAAACTACACCAATTAGACAATTTCGTGCAGATGTGCAATGAAAGGTCAGGATCACACTTGTTGCACCAGAATCAATAAAAGGCCTCTTATTGTTCAGTTGTGAGCAACATGATAATAACGAGGGTAGATACACTAATTATTTGAAATGCAGTCAACAATAGTTAACCAACATATGTTAGAACGGCAAGTACTTGTTTATTGTACATATACTTGAAGGAAAGCAATAGTTGAGAACGTTGACTTATGCCCGTATCGATGTTAGACTTTAATCCCTTGGGCTAGTTTCATAGAAATGGCTCAATTATATATTTATTTCTACTGATTCTCTTCAAAATGAAAATCACAGATCATTCATATGAGGATTTTCTTAATAAACTAGTGAATTTCAACAAATAACATCAATGTTTTGGTTGGTTTCCGGGTTTTGCCGTGGTCTTCTTTGATTTAAATCCCCAAAGGTTTCGACTGCAACTGCGGCAGTCATCTTCAGTGGCGTGGTCGAAGTACTCTTCTAGACGTATCAACTGAAAACATCAAATTAGATGCCAGTCCATTTTCTCAATAATTAATAATTACTCCTTTTCAAAATACCTACAATAAATTATCAGTTTCTAATGCATAATGACTAATGAGTCAAATTTCTCAATCGGTACCGCCCTCGATCCATGGATAGTCGAATGTCGATTTTCATGGATCACAAATCAGGGAAACTTTCTATCAGATCTTCTACTAATTCACAACTGAGATGGCACGTTAGCAAGTACTGAGTTCTATGCGACCAATGTGCAGATTTTCCTTAATGAAAATTTGGCGAATCATGATAAAATTTGCAATAAATGAATGTTCTACGAAGAATTTTCCTCCAAGGATGGTGAAAGAAAACATTGAAAAACCCGTTTTTGGATGGACTTTGAGAACGCTGACCAGCTTCTGGTCTTTGTTCAATTTTCACTTCACTGAACTTCTCAAAGGTAAGATATTTACTAATTAGTAGGTTAGTAGTAGTAGTAATAGTAATTTGGGGAGGCCGCTATCGTAGCCAGGCAAGTAGGTCCACATGGCCCCTTTTTCCACATATCCAAATGTCCAAAATTCCTTTTCGAACCTTCGGGACCTCTTGATGAAGGTCAGTATATCCGTTCATTCCAGGTTGGTTAATTCCTCCACCTCGATCACCAGTCTGAGGTCACCTCAACTGTTTTCCTCTCGACCATCGAGTGAGGCCTCCTTCTGGCCACTAGTGCTGCCTGCATAGTCGCTGCCTTCGCCTTGTCAAACGCGCCTGCAGCATTGAAGAATACCTCTTTGAACCCCAGAATCGTTTCAATCCTTCGCACTCAGCGTGGATGGCCGATTCAGTCGACCATCACTTTTTGTAAGCATGTTGATGTCTGTGAAAGGGGATCGCCCTTTGGGGCCCTTCTATCGGGAAACCATCTACTACCTTATCCAGCGTTTTCCGCGGGAAAAGTGTCAGGTTGATGGGTCTGAAGGACTCTTTCCGCTTTGGAGATGAAAACTACCATTGCTGACTTCCAGGCCTTTGGAACGTACCCCAACGCTATGCTGGCTCGAAATATCCTTCACAAGATTGGGGTCAGGAATTCCAGGCCCCTATGTAGCATAACTGGAAAAATTCCGTCGAGTCCAGCTGCCATATATGGGATGAACTCATTCACTACCCAGGCTATGGCGTTGGGCGCAACAACCCTCTCCGCCAGTTGCTCATCGCCGTGGGGAATCTCCTGTGTTGGCAGCGCTCGTAGGCCATCTTCAACACCGCCCGGGAAGTGTACCTCCAGGAGATATCTGAGCGAGTCTTTGGAGGATGTTGTCCATGTCCCATCTGGTTATTTTGAGGTTTTATGGAACGTTCTGTCTCGTTGCTCAGGATTTCCGTTAGGGAGTTGATTTCCCCGCAGTAAAACCTCCAGTTTGTCCTTTTGCTTTTCCTCAGGTCCTTCTTGGACTCCCTTCTCGCGGTTTAGTAGTTTTCCCACGCTTCCTTGTTGCCCTCCTTGATGGCTTTGTTATGGGCCTTTCTGGTCGCTGTACTCAGGCCCTTCAACAACTGGTTCTACAGCGAACCTGGTGTTTTGGGGCCACTCTCAAAGAACATGCCTCTTCGAATGCCTTTGTTATTATGTTTACTAGTTTTTATACCTCCTGATCTCCACCCAAACCAACGTGTGCTCTGATAGACCTTCTAGGAAGGTGTCCCAGTTGGTTGCCATAGGGTTTCGTCACTATGGAACATCTACTGCTTCATCGTAGGCATTAAAACTTATCATTCGTTCGATACCCTCCAGGTCGTTATGTCATCTAATATATCTCTAGTTACCAGTGGTAATTATTTCACTTAGAATATCAATTAGCTTTCTTCTTTTGGATTTTTCTTAATATATTTCAGTTACACTTGGACGTAGGGATGTTTCTTAGCAACTTATGTCCTTCATATGTGTCAATTACTATCAAAACAGTATTTGATTGAATTGTACTTGTTGGGTAATATATGTGAGAGTTCTAGTGGCCATAACATACCTAACAAAAAATGGCTGCATCTATTGTATTATATTTATATTAATTGGATTTCTCCTCACAAAGCAGACTGAATATTAAATTCAACATAATAACCTGGTAAGTTTTAATTCTGTTATGAAAATTTTGCGAATCATTTGCACGTTTATTTATTATTTTAATTACCTTCAGATCTAACTAGCAGTATCTAATTGGGAAAGTTTATTGCCAAATTCATTATTTGTTCACTCAGTTCGTAGATATCTTATTTCCATTGCATAAAGCAGAGAGAATCATTGAAAACTCGAGTTGGAGTTAATTATGACCTACGTTTTCCTTTTTCCCATCCATATTATGGCATATATCCGACATAAAACAACTACTCTGTGTTATACTAGAATGGACAAAAAATTACATCTTACACGTAGCATAAGAAAAGAACACCATCGCAATAAGTGACTCCTGTATCAAACAGCAGAGCTTGAAGCTAACATGAGCTAGGCGTAAAGACAACCTCTAACACATTTTTTCTACAAACACTTAAAAAAGTAGCCTGACGCTTTCAGATTTTAACGCAAAGTTGACGTTTTCCGTGATATTCTATAGAAATAGATTCATTTATTTGTTTATCAATTTCATTAGTAAAACTGAGAATATAAATACAAATGAAACATAAAATATATATAAAAAAAAACTAAATATCATGACAAAGGTGTGATTTAGTACCTTCCTTTTCATAGAAGCCTCACTGCTCACGACGGATTTGGGTGGAATTGGGGTTACACTTGAATCATTATACTCATGCCACGTGCCTGCATACGGATGTTTAGAGAAGGCTGTGTAGTGTCCGCTATAGATAGTCCCACTATGATTAAACAAGGCATAAAGAGTATAGCGACAAGGAGCTACGTTGTCTGCTGCATAAGTACTCATGTCCAATCCCTCTAAAGGAAAATCAATGGCGACATTCAATTTTTCTCGAAATCTATCTGTCAGAGAAAAACGTTTCAAATGGAGTACTAAAATTTTCGGGAATTTATGAATAGATAAAGATTTCATGCACTTTCTTTTCTCCTTGCACTTCGCACATATCGGCTTCTCATCACCATCCAAAGTTTCTTCCATTATGAATGAATCTAAACATTGCGATAATTGGCCCTAATTGGCCTGTTCTTTGAGGTATTGATAAAGAAAGGTCCCAGAACGGATCGAAGGAGACTGAACAGTGACCACAATGGGTACATTTTAATGTCGATTTCAACAAGCCAACGAAGTTATCTACAATTTTGGAATTGTTCGTTCTTAAATATCGTGACCATGACTCTTGAGCCTTCTCCCTCTCACTTAATTTCTTATCTGTTTCTTCCAGAATAGATTTCGGCTTCTCCGTTACTCGCTTTATGTCTTCATGTAGACCCTCTAGAAGGCATCTTAAGAACTGAACCTGAGCATCTTCCTGGGCATAACCGATGAAACGAGGAGCCAGTCTTTGAATTTCAATTTTCAAGGAAACTGTGTTTACATCTTGACCTGACAAATCTTCTGACCAAAGTTCCTTGATTACCTCGGCAAATGTTCTGATTAAATCTCCCTTACTAGATGTACTAGTGTTTGAATCACTTGTATAGACGTCTTCATTCAAATACTCCAATAACCATCTTGTGTTCGATAAACACTGGATAACACAGTTCATAAACCAAGTGTTACCAATATTTTTCAAACCTTTGAGACCAAAAGTTTTGACAGAACGATGTGCTACGGGCATAATGGTGTTTGAGCTGCGTTTATCGTCTGTTCGAGTTTCGTTGTTGGGGTTGAATTCAGCAGATTTTTGAGGTCGAAAGAAAATTTCATCTAAATGATGGGAAGTGGCAATAGTTCCGAGTACAGAAGCAGCGTTCCCTCTCTGAATGGCAATGCTGATTCGCTCTAAAAAAAAATGTTATTTTGTGACAGCATTTGCGCTCTAGAGCGAAAATATTTCGAAAACACTCGTTTCTCCAGCGTATTTCTGCATGATGATTGATGATAGTGGCAGTGAATTATCAAACACTTCTCCTGATGTAGCAGAAAGTGCAAAAATTGTTACTTTGAATTTCCTACCAGAGAAATCAAGGAAAAAATATTAATTACAGTACAGTAAATTTATGACGTGATTTCCAATATTCAGGGGAATTAATGTTAGATGGATCTGCTGATCGTCCATCAGGTTCAGAAATAATAATTAAAGAGTGTCACAATTGTATATTCAATATCAGTATAATCAATGATAAATTGAATTAATATTAATCAGGAATTTATAAACTGTGTTCGACATTCGAGTTGAAATGAAAGTGTGTTATAATGTGATGTACTTTTGTTGAATAAAGCATCTGGTGTTTCCTTTTCTGAAAACTGCGTTTGTAGGAAAAATCTTGTGTATTTTGAGCACAAAGTCTTATTATCGCTCTCCAAACATTACCGCGCTCCGCTTCGCGTCGACTCTCTTTGTCAAGCGACAATATATCACTTTGCGCTCTTAATACACAAATAGCTATTGTGTACTTGCCACTTATCAGTACAGTCTACTACAACAAACATTATGTTTTCCCAAGTATAAGACAGAATTGAAAGATAAGTTGGCGACTTATGAAAATAATTCTGACTGCGAAAAGAAGGTACGTCAAACAAGAATGGCTATGAAATTACGATTCAAAGAGCATATTGCCCTTATCAGATTCTTGAGACCAGACATACTTTGGATCATGATCACCGATTTGATGACACAAATTTGAAATTATTCAGACAGGTTAATAGTTTGGATATTGCAAAATATAAAAACAGTTTCAAAGCCTACATTGGTCCTATTTAATACAGCTCATTCTTAAAACTCATAGTACATCGACGAACGTTTCTTCTCTTCATAATGGAGTATATTATTGAGTCGAAAAGAAGTATGTATAAAATCAATTCAGAGCAAGTAGAATGAAATAATTAGGTAAACAATTTGATGTAATTGGGTAAGTAAGTGAATAAGTACTCAGATTACTATGAATATGATCAGGGTAGAATAATTCGATTTTAATAATCTTCTCCTGAATATGCTTATTTCGTTGACGAAACGCGCCTAGAGTGAAATTAACCTAGTGTTGGTGTTTAGGTGGATTTCATTTTTTGATTTCTATACATCCTCAAAAATATTTTGGAGTTAGTTTGAATCCTTCCTGTTTGAAATTGTTTTCATAATTGTATTCGAACATGGAACTGGTTCAAAATTTATCATTCTATGTTGGAATCCAGAACAACTTTACGTTAATTTAATATATCCATATGTCGGTTAGCACTAAATATGCGCATAACAGTAGTAGGTGATAAATAATTATATCGGTTGCTTCAAAAACAACCCTACTGATTTGAATTTCCATGTCCACATTCATTTGGAAACGAATAGTCGAAATACCATCATGTCAATGCAAAGTGTAATTGAAATGTAATTCCATTCAGTTGAGATGTTTGATAATAGCCTACAATATAACAAAAGCTAATTTTCAATTGAATAGCGTTTGTCACATTTAATACGACCGAGCGAAATCGTTAATGTTACTAAATATATGGGAACGTTGGACTGTAGTGTCAAAGAATTTGAATTACACCTCATAGAATTGAATACTTTCATATCTCACCTTCATTTTTTTATCGTTCTGACTCCCTTCTTCACAGGCTGGAATTGAAAATCATCGCAAAATTTACTACATACACAAAATTAACACTTGCCCTGTTTTCAACTCTTAAGATTTCTACTATCAACTTGACAATGCTATGAGAGCCAATATATGAGCTTTCGTGAACGATGGACAGAATTCAATAACACTTTAATATTTATATTCAATCAATTTACAAATAATAAAAAAATATCAAAGATTTAATGACGGACATTCAGTAATTGAAGTATAAGGTTTTTTTTTTGCGTCTCAATTTGGACCACCCTGTATTCAAATTTGTATAGACCCTAATACATAAAAAGAGTCCAGTTTTTTTCTCATTCTCATTCATAAATCCGAAAATGCATTTGAAGTGGATACCAATACCTACATGAAACTTTATTCCTGATCAGTTTTACCCAACTAACTACCAGTTAATGGAAATATCTGGGGAAGGTATCACACTCCATGATGATCACAGGGAATATTTAACGTGAAGTTATGGAATAATTCATATTTCAGATGTGTTCAAGAGGTCATAGCTATCGAAGGGTGAATTTTGGAAATAGAGTTTGTAGCTTCTTCCTTCCTGGAGTTTAACATGAAAACATTATACCGCCTCCGACTTCATGAATTGAATATTTTCCTAACTGTAACATTCATAAGGTTTTTTCCGCAACAGAAATTCCCAAATGTGTTATTAGCGTGTATTATGCAGATATTCTGGGAACCTAATATCCTGAAACTATAAATATGCTGGAGTTTCTCTAACATATCCAAGATATTTAATTCATTACTTCTATTGTTTTCCTAACTTGTGTTCATACCCAAATCTTGCAGTTACTAGAGCCGAAACTCAAATTAATTATAAGGTAGTGAAGTTGTTTATGAAAAAACAATGAACACCTAAAGTATAGAATTTCTACATATTGAATTTTATCAGAGAGATAGATTTCTAGTAGTTGTATTCGCGAAACCCTAATTTCTCCAATTTATTGCGATAGTAATTCATGACTGACTGTATCAAATGTTTTTGCAAGATCAAGAAATATACAAGTTGTTGGAGTTTTTGTATCTAGTGTGTCTATATATGAACTATTTGTAAGGTATCAAATAGCATCTTGATTTGAATAATTTATTTCAAAACCAAACTATGAATTTGATATAATGTTATGTTTTTTCAACTAGTTTTCATACGAAATCAAGGTATTTTTCAATTTTTTTCGATAAGGTAGATATTAATGAAATTTTATGAATTGGTTCAATTATACTTATTTTGAAACGCCTGTTGAGTAAAATTATATGAGAGTTTTTCCAAGAAATAATTGAAGAAGTTTCTCAACGGATTGATAGGTAATATATGAATTTTTGGGCGCTGAGTCTGGTTTTTGCTTATAGCTCACGAATGATGATTTTTTAATGATGAGGATTCCCCACAAGATTGAAGTAGATTTGATTTCATATATTTCACATAATATATCAACTTAAGTTCCAAACCGCCGCTAGAGTACGCTAAAATTGGTCACATTTTATAACAAAAAACGTAGTTGGAGAAAAAAAAAGTTTTGACATGGCCCTAGATATTTCTGTAAATACTGGTTTGCTTATTTACTTTTTTCTGCTTGCCAGTGGCGTTCATTTTAGAGAGAAAAGTTATACACCACAACTTTTTCTTGAAGTAAAAATAAATTTTGGAATCCTTATTTTCTTCTGAGAAAATCTGACCACATAATTTTTTTTTCATTTCATATACGTTTTCTATTGAAAAATAGAAAGCATTTGCAACTAAATAGACCAAAAATTATCTATCTCAACTCTAGGTGAACTTTCTAACTAGAAAACAGTTGAAGGTAGAACAATTCTGTGAACGTCAATCGACTCAGTATACTCAGTGAAATTGAAGTTGACTGGCAGAAAAATAATATTACTCATAACAATTTCGAAAAATACAAAATCATCAAATCATCTTGAAATTTCCATCATATGAGCAAAATTTCACGCGGAATCCAAAAATGAATGATTTGTAAGCTCGCATACAAGGGATATAAAAAAAAAGGAATTGAACGTCGAAAATTCTGTTGCAAGATGGGAAATGATCCATTTCAATTCTAAATGAACTTTTCAACTCGAGAACAGTTAAATATAGTGCAAATCGATTCAGAATGATGAATTCAGTATATTCCATGAACTTCAAATTGATAGGCAGGAAAACAAGATTTCTCGAAAAAAGTCCCAAGAGGTCTTAAAAATCATGAAAAATACAAAATTATCAGATCAACCCAAAATTTGCACCATATACGCCAAATTTTCACGCTGATTCAGAAAATATATTATTTTCGTAGCTTACATAGAAGGGTTAGTACAAAAAAGGAATAAAACCTTGAAAATTCTGTTGCAGGTTCGAAATTGCGGAGGTCCACAAAAGAGCCTATGAAATCTCAAATGGTCTTGAAATCGACTTCAAATTTGTTATTCATATTCTAAAAAGATTGTATTCTACGTAAGAGTGGACAAATTCTATAAAAAGGTTTTTGGAGAAAGAAATCCCTCTCAAGTTATCAAGATAGATCAATTCTGCGAACGACAATAGATTCAGAATGATGAAATTAGGATACGCTGTGAATTCAGAGTTGATCGATGTGAGAAAAAATCTTACGAAAAATCTAAAAAAAATACAACCCTAAAAATCATGAAAAATACAAAATCTTCAGATCAACTTGAAATTCGCACCATATATGCAAAAAATCTCAATCGAATCATCAAAATATTTGCCAGAATAAATATCCAGGAATGAACAGTTGATATTTTTTATTTTGCTGATATCCATTCTGATGAGATACGGTTTGATATGATGGAATCTTCGCAGTGGGGAGAGGTTTGGATTTGTTCATTTAATTTTCTGATCAAGAAGCTATTTGATGGGGTAAACTCTAATAGTTTCTTTATTGGATATAGTTCGATCTGACAATGTGGGTCACAATTCAACCAATTTTGTAGAATTAGCCAAAGAAGTAGTTGTTTTCAATTAGACTTTCATTCATTGTGACTGTGGCTCATAAAGATCTCGCCGTGGTAAACTAATTCAAATGTGTGAAATATTTTTTTGAGACTTTCACGCTCATAAAAAACACTCCACCGTTTACGATTGAAAGTTGGGGTGGAAAAGTTTATTCATCCTGACTTCGGAATCCCATTATCCTAGCTCAACAACATTGTATGTAGGATGGTGTGTTGATACAGCCCGAGCAAAAGGCCTTATGAACTTATCAATCAAAACTTATAAACTGTACCCTGAACTCAAAACTCTCCCTAAAGTGGTAAAGATTATACATCACTCTTGTGGTATATCTAATTGAATATTCGCAGTGAAGGTAACATTATGAAAACAATGAAAGCATCTTCCGCATGGAAAGTGATGAGGAGATAATTGTTTCATAAATAAGATACTAACCACCAGGATAGTTTCAGGAGATTGTAGAAACAGTAATACATATCTTTATATTTTTTCCATGAGAGGTGTTCTCGGTTTAATGTAATATTTTAGACACGTTTTTATGATCGAATATAGTAGGTATATTGGCGATGGAAGTGTATGATGGCCCAAATAATATGAATATGAAATGATTAGTACACGATTTGCCTGAATAATATTACTGCATTAGTCAGAATATATCTGCAGCTTCTTTTCAAAACCTCTGTAGAGTGATTGAAACTTGCAAAACTGAACCTGAACTGAATAATGTATTTAGTAAGGATTTTCACAAAAAATTAATGATATCCTATTAAATCTGAAAGATATTTTCTCTTCAATTATGTGGTAGCAACATAACAATTAAGTTATAGACTTAGTTGACTTAGTCTTGCTATGTGCAAGAACATCAAGGTAAAAACATCAAGGTAAAAACATCAAGGCAAGAACATCAAGGTAGAAATGAACCAAGAACACTTCTTCATTTGAAAAAAGTCACAGGAGAACTGGCCCTGGAAAGAGACGGGAGGCATGTTTGGAGCATGTATATACAAAAAAGAACTCGGGACAGAATTCCTAAATGAGAATATGCCTCAATATTTGTCGTAATCACTTGCCTTCAAAGAATTATCGACGATGGATTTCGAAGACCTGATGCAATATGCTCTGACAGTAAAACTGAAGTGAGTGTATATATGCCTCAGAAAACTTGGGAAAACGAAGAGAAGTCAGTCTCATATGAGTCCTAGGACTCAGGAGTCACTGGAAAGAATGGCGCAGGAAGACCAGCCACGGAGAGATCAGGTGAATCACCAGATGGGTCCGACACATTTTAGGGTGCCCCCTACAACCTGGCTGCTGTTGCTACCAAAACAGTTTATAAAACTGGACAGGACGAGAAAAATCCTAAGAGGGAAATCCTCCCTTGATAAACAAGATCTGGAGTATCAACAGGTCTGCCATTCTCGATTTGTTATTCCACCATGCTTGGCTTTCGGATTGCATCCATTTGTTTGAAGACGTCATTTTATTTGCTTTCACAATGCCATAGATGGACAGGAAAGCTCTGGACTCACTTCGTTTCCCAGATGCCCTTCATGACTGGATACCCAGACCAACATGACTCTGGTGTAATCAATCCAATCCATTCACTGCCCTCAGGCAGCTTCATATCAGCCAAGAGTTGATCTGATACGTGCTGTGCTCTTTTATAGCTGCATGACTGTCATAATGAATGACAATGGTTTTATTTTCAATTTTCTGCATCAGTATTTCTCTGACTCACTGTTTCATGCTGTCCTAGGCTATTTGACAATCAAATTCTCCTTGGATGAAATCATCGAGGGTTTGCTGGAAGCCCGGAATTCCTGATCTTCTGGCAGGTGTTCAAAAAGGCACAAGGACATCCCGGCAGTGCGAAATGGCCAAGTGCAGGCGATGGCGAAACAGGGGAAGGCCGACCTGTTTGCCAAGTACTTTCAGAGCGCTTTTCGGACAGATTCCGACGCCACCGAACACGAGGGGGGGTCATCGGGGAGGCCACGGAACTCAGACGCTCCCCCAGCCAAAATCTGGATATACGTACCCTCTCTAAGCTGTTCACCGGCTTCGAGGAGGTGAAGGACACAATTGAAAGGCTCCCCCGAGGTATTTATTGATATTAAAAATATCTATTTTATCACACAAGTTATTGAGACATTCTAGATGTTGGATTTTGGTAGATATGCTTTGTGGGGGAGCACTTTGAAATTCATGTGCTCCACCCACAAGGATTTTTCGATAAATGACATTTCAAAATAACTGAAAAATATTCGTAATTCATTAAATTTATCACTCTCCGGATATATTGCTCGTGTAAGATATTTCTATATTAAATATGACGCACGACACCTATAAAAACACTATTTCAGTGCTATCATAGGAGCGCAGATATGATTAAAATTGATGGAACAATTATCTGTATACAATTCTGACAAAAAAAATTGGAAAAGATTGAAATCATTCATCAATGGCATATTTTTCAAGAGTAATATTTTCAGATGATATGGAAGGCAAATTTTATTCCAGAGTTTCATATTCATAACCCACATTCATTTATGAATCTAGATCACACAGCGTAAACGCGAAAGACAATGAATAAATTCTCATCATGTACTGTATATTGATTCTTCGGGTTTTTATTTATTTTTGCCTTCCCTGCGGAAAGAATGCAGGATGCGGGAGGAATTTATCTCGGTACATTCAAATGCAGGCTTATGTAAGATAGATAGGTGATGAGAGATATTCAAGATTCTTTGAATGTAACACATAATTATTTATCATTTTCTATAATTTATAAAATCAGATGGTTTTGATCAAACCCTGTGATATTCATGTCGAAACAAAGAAAGTATTTTGAATGTGAATCATTATACAACAACAATATTATTTGAGTTTGATGAATCCATTTATATTTAACACGTTGACTGCCATGTCGGTCTATAAGACCGAGTCAGAAAATATTCCAACGTGCCGCCTCGGTCTCATAGACCGTGACTGAGACACACCTTAGACCGTGACAGACACACATTAGACCGTGACTGAGACACACATTAGACCAACTCGGTTAAACTGCTCGTGAAGCCGTCGGTCTGCATTACTGTTAATAATATCGCAGAGTCAGACCAAGATGACTTCAGTGACAATTTTGAATGGCAAATTGTCTTCATCAGACACAAAAATATAATATAATATTCTGGATCCAGAGTGCCAAATTTCGGAAATATCAAAGATATACTAATTTCTGTAGGTATTATCCACGCATAGTATCTGATGGTTTCTGGGACGCAAATGTTGATTTTGCCTCGGCTCTGAAAATGAAAATATGAGCCCGGCAGTCAACGTGTTAAAAGAAGGAAACAAAACAGCTGCTAACCAGCAAGGAATAAGCAAAGGTCAATAGAGTTTTCAAAGGTAACCGAATTTGCCTGGGAAGTACCTACCATACCATAATAATACCTTTAGGGTTCATTTGAAGCAAGTGGCAAGAAGTTTTCCCCTTCACCACACCAGTAATTTCACTTCCAGATGTACATTTCGATAACCAAGTAAACTTCATCAGTAAGATTACTGAACTGCAGTTTTGTAATCTTACTGATGCAGTCCACGTCCACGTATCACATGGTAACCACCAGAAAGACTTTGATAAAACTGGATATAGCTTATTGTTACATCGTTATAGTAACTTTTTAATACACTATAAGCTTATTTTCCCATTTTTTCATATTTTCTGAAATAATATTTATATTCGTAAAAAACAATATATTTAATTTTTCCCTCTATAATTCGGGAAGAGTATCCCTGTGAGTTTTCTTTGATTATTGTACTCTTCCCCATAATAGTTACCTTTTTTCCCATCATTAATCGTATCTGTTGCGCTGGTGACACACTTGGCGGTTTGTGCCGTCGCGGCAAACTTGCCGTTGCTGCTCAAAAGAGTTGAGCACATTTTAAACACTGAGCGGCTAAATAACCGCCGATATTTAGCGGCGATCGCACTTCAGATTCAGTTCATTCGAGTTGCATGGGATTCGGGATTGCACACAAACGTAAACAATTAAAATTGACCAGCAACAAATTCTTGCATTGTTGTTATACCGCCGCATAAGGAAGAAGAAAATATAAAATCGCCTCATTTGGATTTATCCCATAAACCAGAAATAAAAAGAATTCCATAAATTGTTTGAACATTTGAAGAATGATGACTTTTCAATTATTTTCGAATGTCAATGAAGTAATTTGACGAATTACTGGATCATCTGAAAGATACCAAACAAACAAGAAATACAAAACTGAGGAATTGCATCCAATCTGTAGAAATGCTCGTAGTAACGTTGAGGTAAGTTAATATTTGTGACCTAAAGTGAAAGGTATTCGATACAGCCGACGGTGAATTCTGAATGTTCCAAAATTTTGGACTCGACAACGAGAAAAAATCCGCTGAATGTGTAGACATGCATCAAGTCACGTACGCCTCTACATGGACGGTGACGGTAAAATTGCCGTCAGAGTAGTAACAGCAAACGGCTGTATATCGACCGCCAACGGCATGAATGCCGCTGGTCATTTAGGCCGCCAAAGGTGAAGGTTTTCAATTAATTCTTGAAACTATTTTCCGAACGACGCGACAGCAAATCTGCCGCGACGGCACAAACCGCCAAGTGTGTCACCAGCGTTACGGTTGAGAATACAGCAACAAAGAAATGGCCAGTGTAGATCTCGTCAACTCATGAAGATATAAGTACCCTTTCACACTCTGTAGCAGATATAAAACTTAATATTCGAGGCATCTATGCAATTTCAGTCCATTAGGGATAATTGTGGGCTTAAAGCCTTCTGATAACATTCTGTATTATAATATAGGACAACGTCGAAATCCCGTATCTGCTGCTGCCATACCTTTGCTTTCAATATGAATGCCAATTTCAATTATAGCAAACTCTGAAACAATGGGAAAGGGCGGAGTTCGAAGTAGAATCACTTACCGGTTCGGACAAGTTTGAAGGAAACGGCATTGTGAGATTTGAGATGTTCGTTGTATGCTGGATGGATCAGATCCCTCAGCGGTGATTCATTTCCTGCCATTCTGATTTCGGTTTCGGACGATCGCTTTGCTCGTAGGCTGCTGAAGAACGCCCTTTTCTTTGTCGGCGACTTTTCTACGAAAAAAATTATTATATGCAAACAAATCACGATGAATTTATAAAGCAATAATGCAAATCTGATTTTCAAAATTACTATTTTTTCATCTTTGAGATGAATGAACATGCAGGAATATCCTGTAAGGATGAGAGAAAATCTTGAGATTGGAATATATTATATTATAGCATTACGAATATTGTGAATATCATTATTGTATAATATCCTTTTCAATGACCGTGTACATCTGTATAGGAATAGTGAAACTTTATTGTTCCAAGAAACATCACATGTTCTCTAGTAATACATACAGATATAAAGAGAAAAAAAAAAACAGCACAAAAACTGACTAATACAAATTCTTAAACCCATATAATACAGCGAATTACTACTAACATTCAATCGTGCAAGAGAAACATGGGAGTCATCCTTTTGTCGTGTCATTATACCGTGAAAACTCAGTTTGTCATGACATTTACTTTCATTTTCGGAAATGTATAAGGTATATAGATACTGGGCAATATTCATATTGGAAAATGTTTGAACAAATCTCTACAGGAATAGGAATTTGCTTTTCTCGCAATTCTTTGAATTATACGCTTTTGTGAGAGGATCAAACACATCAGCGGATGATGTGGAAGTTCCCCAAAAAGAAACACCATAACGTAGACGAGAGTCAACATATGAATGGCCCAATAGTTGCTTTAAAGTCAAGACTGATCTGAGATAATGAAATATAAACGAAAGAGAAGAAAACTTTGATGCAAGAGATTCACAGTGGTTTCTTCCAGGTCAAGTGTTGGTCTACAGTAATACCTAGAAATTTTACTGATTCTGCAGTACTTACTGACAATTTTATCATTTACAATTATATCGATATTCTCACACTCACTCTGATGGGTTCTGATTCTCGGTATTTAAATATAATGTGTTGGAACTAAACCAACTAAAAACAAAGTAGGTCCCAATATTGGGCCTTGTGGAACACCCAAAGAAATATCAGAACATTCTGATGTGGCTTCTTTTACTTTGTTTTTACTTGTGAAGTTGACAGTAACATACTGTTTCCTATTGCTAAGAAAACCATTTTAACGGATTATCTCATAATATTATGACAGTCTGTCTCGCCTACATGAAGATATTTCAATAATTGTTCATAGAATCGATAAAATTGCACTATTTGTAGATTTGTAGGTTCGAAAGCCATGTTAATTCACAGAAAAAATATTGAGACACTCTACGTATT
This sequence comes from Chrysolina americana, assembly GCA_958502065.1. Lineage (NCBI taxonomy): Eukaryota > Metazoa > Arthropoda > Insecta > Coleoptera > Chrysomelidae > Chrysolina > Chrysolina americana. The sequence continues at coordinate 93,011,441 of OY293413.1, read as the reverse complement.
TCAGGAGCTCTAAAGATGCATATTTCAGTTCTTTTGAAAAGGAATTAGGTATAATAGTAATGGGTCTATAGATTTGTCTGAAAAAATATCTTCTTCATGAGAAATATTGATTATATAAGTAATTGGTTCAACTATCAAGTCAAGTACAGCTTTGATTGTAAAACAAGGCATATTATCGGAGCCGAACGACTGTTTATTTTTGAGTTTACCCTGCAACACGTCAAACATTTCATTATATGTAAAAGACACCAGAAACACAGAGTCTTTCATTCGTTTCTCCTTTCACGTAATCACGTAATTATCATCTGGAATATTGCTCTTACAATAATACGAAGCTCTGGAAGAGACACCTAAAATAGAAAATAAAATATTCTCCAAAATTCTGAGTTATAACTCGGAATTTTGAAGAAAAATTTCGAGTAGTAACTCAGAATTTTGCAAAAATATCAAGTTTTTAATTTAGGTGTTCCTTCCAGAGCTTCGTACAGTATCGAATGGAGCTTGTATAAAAAAGTCATTGAATAATCAAGCAGTAATATGTGGGTCGTCAAATTTACACCCATCCATCACAATAAGAGGATTTATCCTAACCTTTGATTTATTTGATAAGTTTCCAGATCTGATACTGAGATCTTGTTTTGATAGAAGGTTTGTTTTGAAGTTTTGATTAAGTAGTTATGTGTGTTTTTTCTCATTATGATGAAATTCTTTAAACTTAGGGAAAATTCTTATAAGACCAAATAGGCTCTTAAGATTCTGATTGGATTTACGTATTTCATCATTCACCCAATTCTTATATGATGTACTTGTGAATTCTTTTTGAGGAAATATTACTTTAAAGTATCAAGTACTGTTGAAATGATCAAATCCTCGATTAGTAGATTTCGTCTGATAAAGTATATCCCAGCTCTGATATAAAGCAATTGCTTCTACGTACAGGGGGGGCTTTAGATTCCAACTGTCAAGTCAGTTGAGATTCATCAGTTTGCTAATTAATAATAGAATTACAGTAACTCGCAAGCATGCATTTCTCAAACTGTGCCTTGCTTTTGACAAGATTCTTTATGCTTTTTTTTTCATAGATAGTATGTAGCTGAAATCGAAGGTCAGGTATTGTCAGGTGTAGGTTTTTTTTTTATAAACCTAGGTTGAATGGAGCCTTCAATTCTCTCGACTCTGACGTCTAGGAACGAAAGGCAACCATTATTTCCCTTTTTTATCATGAATATGACTTTATTACTGATTTTGTTAATACTTCTGGAAGTCCTCAAGGTGCTGGTCTCCATGTTTTCGTTAGATGAATGCACCATCAACCTAACTGAACCAGAGTGTCAATTTGTGTTTGGCTTCCTTGATAACCAGACTTTGGAACCATTTCATGGATACGGTGGTGACTTTCGATGGGAGCCCGTAGGAAGTCCGTCTCCCCTTCTCTCCAAGAGTTTCCACCAAATGGAAAAATGATGGCAAACATCTGAAGAGAAGTGTACTTCGTATTCATTTCACTATGTTGATACTTCAGAAATATTACAATTCACTCTTTCCGGAGTCTGTGCTGCCTAGGAGTGTTTTGTTCTCGACCAATTAAGTTGTGGGTCGTAGTTTCATCCGTAGGGAAATATTAGTAACACAGTTGATTATTATTCATTTGGCAGAGACAAGACAGTAACTATAATGTTGTCCGATCTACTCTGTCACTGACGAAAGGCAAAACCTCGAAACATGCATGTCTACAAGTGGTCATTTCCAGCCAAATGAAGGATAATGTTTTGTTTAATTACAAGACAAGTACTTGCTAATCGGTCTTCTTTGGAGAACGTTGCACAAATATCTGTCAGGTGTAGTTCAATGTCCGTCGTAGTATTAGCCAGGGAAGTAGTTGTTTTCTGACAGATGTTTGCCTTTAATTTTCTTCTTGGCGAAAACGCTTGGAGAGAAGGGGACTTCATATTCATTTCACTATGTTGATACTCTCCAGCACATCATTTCGAATTTGTTCGAAATATTACCATATCAATTATCTCTATCACTTTTCTCATAATTAATATATTATGTTACAAAAACTAATTTGGTCAGTTTCAAGATGGACCTAGAAAAAATACCCTTAGGTTCATAACTAATCAGAATAAGGCCTGAAATATTGACAAAATTGAAATTGTTAATATATCTCGCGAGAAAGCCTTCACCAATTCTTGAAGTTTTGGTACATTCACCAAAATTTCGATTTTTTTTTAAATTTATTCCTTTTACAAGAACCAAAGCATTCTCCAGTGTCATATAAAAGTTGTCCTCTGATTGCAACGTTGTTAATATAAATCTCACCAGTTTTTGAAGTTTTGGTGCATTTACCAAAATTTCGAAAAATGTATTCCCCTTACAAGAACTAAGGCATTCACCAGTTTTAAAAGTTTCGTCACATTCGACAGTTTTCTGACTTTAGTGTGGTGTAAGAATAACATGCTTACATTTAATTTTACATAAACTAATTTGGTCTCTCTCAAGAAGAAATACCCTTAGATTCTCAGCAAATTAGTCCCGAAATATTCACAATAATCTGAAATTCGAGTCACATATTAAAAATTTGCTCTCATTGCTACGTTGTTAATACAATATAAAAATTTTCACGAAACTTATTTTATTTGATAAATCAATACTCGATAACCATTCTCATAATTTATTCATGACAATCGATGTTCGTTAAATTCGAAAGTGATGAAACTATTTGGAATTATTCACCGAGGAAAACTATTTACGTATCCGTCAGACATGGAAAACAAATAAATATTCAGGTTCCCGATTATTTGGCACGACAATATTTCAAGTACGTATGATATAATTTCAGTGATCCTCCTTGTAAAACTGATTGGGTAAGCCACTTTATTTTTATCGTTCCCGAAATAGTCTATACTAAATCAACCGCTGAAACCGACTTACGTCTCATTTATTATAAGTAGCGCGAAATCCCATCATTGGCCTAGTCCGTGACTGACATGTTCACGTCGAATTCAATCAGAGGTCAAACAAACAGTGTGGCCCAACAAAAATATATAATTACAGGGTGTTTATTGAGTACATACGTTGAAAAACTTCGAGAGGTGATTCTTTAAAAGATTTCAAGACGAAAAGTTCATATAAACATATGTTCCAAACGGCTTGGTTTTCGAGGTACAGGGTGATGAAAGAACATTTTTTTCAAGATTTTTCAAAGTTAACTTCGACATTCTCGACAATAATGAGTTCAAATTGGATAGATACAATCCATTAAATAATAAGCACGTTACACACTGGAAAATGTTTGCCTTAATATTTTCATTATAGCTCCTGAACCGTATAAGTAAATAAAAAACGCCAAGAAAACAAAAACTGCTAAATGAAACAACACTGATTTTTCCTCTCTCACAATCTCTCAGTGGTGATGGAAAAAATCTGAAGGGTTGAACAAGGCTTTTCTCTGAAAAAAGGAGGAACCTGTGAATTGTTTGGTCGTAATTGTGTTCATTCGTTGCAGTCAGAAACGTATAGTTCAAATTCCTTATGGACTAAATGATCAATGCTAAAATCGATGGTAACTATACATGAGAAACGAGATATCACCAAGTTCAATGAGCAAGAGGTTTTTTTTAATCGGAAGATTATGAGTTATAAGCCGAAAAGTCTGTCGTTTTATCAGAGAAATTTGTGCCAAAACTGAGGGATGAAATTTAACACTATGAAACTTGGCTCATGACATGTTTATTTAAAAAAAAAGTTTTCTATGAAAGTAGAAAGGCTATCGGAAAATGGCTTCGGTAGAATGAACGGAAACAGAGTAGTCCTATAATACTTTTAGTAGGCTAGGTTAGGTTTGGTAGGGTTATTGATTCATATATGGAGAAAATCCATCTCTTTGAGCTCTGGAAACGGTGTCAATCGACCTTAAATTGCAATGAGGAATATCTGCCATTGTAGAAAAGAGGTAAGAATATATTTTTGGAGGTTATGGATAGGCCTTCCATCTCATTCATGAATATTAAGAAAATAATGAGGGTGACATGAGCCTTATAACTGCTTTAGATACTTCATCCAAAGAAACGAACTTTGAATATTTTAGAAATGTGCAAACTGGCTTCAGAAGATGGTGAGTAATAAATTGAATGCTGATTCGGAACACTTAGTGTAGAAATGATGATATTCTTATAGGAAATGAAAAAAGCAAGCTAGTGTCTCGCAGCCCGACACAGGTGAACGAGAGTGATTTTGCACCTAATACTTCACAGCTCTATCCGTTGACTCCAGTTCAATGTGTGAGTATTCGTTATTTTTAAAACTGCCTTCAAAGTTCATATTACTTATTGTTCTCTTCGGGATCCCAATGATCTATCTACCTTCAGGTTCTGGTGCTTGTTATGAAACTTTGAGGCCTGTGAGAGAAGTTGTAGAGGCAGGATTGACTCCTTCATATTGCATCAACTCTTTTGTATGTATTTTTTTGTTTTCAGTGCAGTAATTATTAGGTCTGCATCATGTGTCATATTTCAGATCTTACCAGCGACCATTCCTTTCAAGGAAATTAATGCTGTCTCAGATGATTTTGAGGTGAGCGTACATTTGAAATTTACTTATAGCTTAATGAAACCAATGGAATCTTTCAGATTAATGAACAGATCGAATCGGAAATTTCCGAAGATAAGGATGACTCTGTGTGTGATAGAGATTACGCACCACTAAAGGAAAAATCTGAGTCATCTGAAAATGATCTGAATGAAAACTCGTCAAAGTATTCCTCAGTAGAAAGGAGTAAAAGTGAGGGAGGTGGAAGAAGTAAAAAAGTTGAGGAAGACAGAACAAGAAAACGAGTGCGCAACAAGAAATTACGGAAAGAAAATGTGAGAACAGGAAAAAAAGAGCGAGGCGAAGAATATATCTCGAAAAACCAGAAGCTGAAATGTGCCAAGGAAATGAGAGAGCCTTGTGAATGTAGGAAAAAATGCTTTGAGAAATTTGATAAACTATTCCAAAAAAAAATTTTCAAAGATTTTCACTGTCTCTCGAGGAACGGCCAAGATCAGTTCATAGCTAAATCAATCAAAGAATCCCTTAAGTATAGAGAACATTTGCGGAAGGTAACTGATAATGGTGACGAAGTGAGTAGGAGAACGTATACCAGAAAATATATTCTAATGGATTCTAATTCTAATGGACAAGATATCGAAGTCTGCCAAAAAATGTATCTGAATACCTTGGATCTCACACTCAAAAAAGTTAGAGTGATAAATGAAAAAAAAAAGACAAAGCGGAACAAATGTTTGTCCAAGAGATGACTGAGGAAGACACCATGAGCACAAAAAAAATTCTACCGAAAGAAAGAACACAATCAGAGAACACATTTTGAGTTTTCACGCATATAGTAGCCACTATTCAAGAGAACGCTCATCAAAAAAATATCTGAGCCCGGATTTATCCGTAGCTCTTATGTACAGACTATATTGTGAATACTGTCAAAATAATAACAGTCTCAGGTCATTTGAGAATAAGGTACTCAGCTCAGATGAACAAGAGAGGAGAAAACAAATTGAAATTGAGAAAAACCAACATTTGGACATGGCTGAGGCAGCATATAAACAGAAAGCTGCCGATAAAGAAAAAAACAAACAGGATTCCTCATTCATTATTGGTTCTTTTGACCCAGAGAAATGCTTCCCTACGCCTTATCTCCGCAACAGTTTCAATTTACAAAAGACAGCTCTGGAGCTTTAATTTAACAGTCTTTCATACAAGTACGACAGGAAGTTTCGGGACTTGTTTTCTAGAAAGAAGTTCCTCATGACTGGACAAATTCTATTAGAAATATACGAAAAACACCTCCTTTGAGAGTCGTAGAGATGACATAAACGAATTTCTTGAATTTTAGTAGTTTGCTGAGTGGAAAACTTGTTTCTCGAAAAAAAAATTTAGATGGACACATCATTTCCTGGATGAGTATCAAATGGATGAAATTTTGCCAGAAAGATGAATTTAAAGTGTTTTATAAAAATTCAGTAGGTACTGAAAATGCCAAGAAGATAGACTTGAGGAGAGGAAGTGTAAGAAAACCAGATGTAGGTTTAACAATATCGACTACAGATTTGAAACCACTTAACACAGAACCCTTACCTCTAGCTAACCTCAAGGTTATGAACTTATTGGAGCTTCTTCCATTCATAAGTGAATACAACAGGCCGTACTATGAAAATCTCCGGCGATCCTCAAATCTGGAAGCTGACGACATTCCTGATCCAAATGGTGAACTTACTGTTTATTTCCCCAATTTGAAATTCCATTATTCTGATCATGCGACAAATCGTTTTCCTACACTGTATTTTTTTCTGTACTGAATAAACTTGTATCTGCAACTGAATTCTTTCATTACATCAAGATGCCAATGTCATCTTGAACGATGTATTCCTCACGGCCTAAGTCCGATATTAGAGCCCAGTGTCCTCTCGAATGATATTTTCCACGAATAAAGAAAATTGTAAAATCATACAAAAGAAAATGTTTAAGCAATACTCAGACTCATGTAACGTTATACAGTTCTTCAAGACGAGCATTATTCTGTACTAAAAATCTTTACCCTCTTGTTTCTCGAAACAGCGAAATTGGACATCGGCCCTTTTTCTTCCAAGGTACAGAATTATGTACTAGCATTTCTTATTTTACTTTCACTTGTGAAAGGTTGAGGGAATTATAGAATCTATAATGTTCCAAGGGATTTATGACACTCTTTATTGATAGCAAAACTATGACGATACGAGCTCTTAATATCCAGGTCAAAAATTAATGAATTTTTGTCATTTACTGCTTGCGAGGGAGGAAAATTTCTGAGATGTTATGTTGGTGGTAATGATAGAACCTTGCGGGACACCAATATTTATGACGTTCCTTGGGTGCAAAATTCTGCATTTATTATTATTATAACTGGAGTTGTAGTCCGCCATAAATGCAAATATTCTTCTCACACAAAAAACACATTAGATAAATGAAAAAAGAGCGTCATAAATAATTGATACGCTCGGAAATTCCCTACAGTCGAGCTCACCTAATTTTCGACTCAAGGGAAATAGCGCTTACCGCTGGGTTTTATGTTCCGAGACGATCAAATTAAAATTTCACGTCAGTTATTCTATATTGGGTTGAACCATGTGCCAGGTCATTAATTGATGTATCAAGTAACCGTTGGAGATCAAATCGTGGACGTCTAGTTCCAATACTGTTTAAAATGTATACGAATATCTGGACAAGCGATGTTCTACGGCACAGATATGCTTCCTAAACGTTACGGGACGGTTATTTTCCTTTTCCATAAACTCCAAATAGGCCATGAAACTGGCTGGCTTTTGACGTAAGAGAATAACTTTGTTCTATCCTAACGACGGACGACACTTTAAGATAGTAAGCAAGTGTCAAATGCTACTCTTTCGAAATTTAAGAGGCCATAATAACTTCGTATCAGAACAACTGTTCCCTAAGAAGCATGCAAACTGAAGATAAGGTGAGCATTAGAGCGAAAGAAACTGATGAATGGGCAGAATATTCCAAAACATCACAAGAATATAACGAAGAGATCAGAGGAGAGCAAAGGAAAGCATGGAGAATGTTCTGTGAGGACTTAGAACAAACATATCGAAACTGCAGTGAAAAAGATATGGATCTTGAGAAAGAGTCGCCGTTAGTCATTCAAAAGATTCTAGGCCTATTTTGGAATCCTAATGAAGACGAATTTGCCTTTTCAATGAAATGGAACAAAGACGAACTTCGTGAGTTGGCCGAAAAACCTGTCACGAAAAGAAATGTCCTAAGAACCGTGATGACCATTTTTGATCCGTTTGGGTTTTTGAGCGCCTTCACAATTATTGCAAGAATTTTACTGCAGGATATTTGGAGAACAAACATAGGTAGGGATGACAATATAAGTGAAGAAATGATGGCAAAATAGAAAAAATGGATAACAAATATTGGGACTGACGATTCCCAGATGTTATGTTCCAAATTTATTCGATGCTCAAGAAATTCAACTCCATATCTTCTGCGACGCAAGTGCTCAGGCATAATCAACAGTGGCATACTTTCGAGTAACAAAAAACGAATTCATCGACACCTGTTTCGTGATGGCAAAATCTAGAGTTACTCCTTTAAAACAACAGGTTTCCATTCCTAGGCTCGAACTCCAAGCTGCAGTTTTAGGCAGTAGACTGGCAGTAACTATAATGGAAAATCACAGTATCAAAATAAATAAATGTTTCTATTGGACTGACTCAAAAACTGTGATTGGCTGAATCAAAGCAGAATCTACAATATCCGAAGAAATGGAAATTGGGTTCCAACCAAAGAAAACGTCGCGGATGAAGCCACAAGGGAAAATAACCTTTATCACTGGCAGTCCAGTAGCAGATGGCCCTCCCTTTTTGAAGAACGAAAATGATGAATGGCCTCAAATCCAAATTGATGAAATTGATACATCCGAAGTGAAAAAACATTTTGTTGGAGTCACCTCTCTTGGATAATAAAATTTGGAGGAAGCCCTACCAGTTATTACTCGATTTTCTTCATGGCTAAAACTGATTCGTTCAACAGCTTGGATGCTCAGATTCATTGAAAATTCAAGAAAGACTTCACGAAAAACCAAAGAACTGATATCTATAGAAACCAACTCAGCCGAAAATTTGTGGATAAGAAAGGTCCAAAATGAAAATTTTCAAGAAGAAATCGATTGTTTGAAACGAGAAAGAAAAATTGAAACTTCTAGTAAATTGTACAAATTATCTCCATTTTTGGACAGCGAAAGGATAATGCGAATTGAAAGCAGAGTTTTGTATTCTAATGACCTGGATCGAGATACAAAATTTCCAATAATTCTTGAATCAAAAAATTATTTCATTATCACGTCAAGGCAGCACACAACGGACAAGAATTTGTAGTAAACGAACTTAGACAGCGCTACTGGATTCTGAACTTGAGGTCCGCAGTAAGATGTTGGAATCACTGTCAATTTTGCAAAAACAATAGAGCAAAACCAGAAATGGCTCCACTTCCAAATTCCCGTCTAACTTCATTTGTGCGACCCTTTACCATAGTCGGTATGGACTGTTTTGGACCCATGTTTGTATCAATGGGCTGAAGACGAGAAAAAAGATACGGGGTACTCTTCTAACTAACCACAGATTCGGCAATAATGGCCATGGTCGGTCGTAGGGGGTGCCCCAAGAAAATATTTTTAGATAACGGCACAAATCTGCGGGGAGCTGCAAAAGAACTAAAATCTTCTTTGGAAGATTTGGACCAAAATGAAATAATTTCGAAACTGACCACCAGCAATATTGAATTTTTCTCATCCCTCCTTCTGCTCCACACATGGGAGGGAGTTGGGAGAGGTTCAGAAAATCTATTAAATTGACTTTGAACGTGATTTTCAAAGAGAAGTGTTGCAGACTTTATTAATAGAAGCTGAAAGCATTGTCAACAGCAGTCCCTTGGTTCATGTTTCTCTGGATCAAGCAGATAGTGAAGGGCTGACACCAAATCATTTCCTGATGGGAACATCAAGTGCAACTCAGGTACCTGGTAAATTTGAAGAAAATGATTTATTCACCAGGAAACAGTGGCGCATATCTCAGCTGCTATGACCATTTCTGGCGACGATGGATAAGAGCATATTTACCAGTCCTGACAAAAAGAACCAAGTGGTATTCATCGTCCCAAAGGAAAATTAAGATTGGTGATGTGGTCATCATAGTTGACAATCAATTTTCGAGGAGTACATGGCCCAAAGGCATTGTCATTGCAGTAGATCCAGGAAAAGATGGACATATTCGGGTGGTAGATGTGAAGACTTCAATGGGAACGTACAGAAGACCTTTAACTAAGCTTTGCTTACTCGATGTAGACAAACCAAACGATGTTAGGTAAAGAATTGAGTTCTTTACCGGGAGGGAGTGTTTCTACAGAAGTAAGATTTATTTGTTATACTGGCTCCTATACTATGAAATGTTATTTTTGAATAGTGGTCAGGAAAAAATTAATACATATGTTGTCAAATGAAACATTGGTCTTGTCACTCGAAATATCTTTTAGATCCAAATAATTTATAAACTAAAGGCTTTTAAAACCCAAAATAACCGGAGACCGTCACAAACCTCGTAAAGGGCACGACTCCATCGTATACTTTCCAAGATCCCCATTAACCCAGTGGAGACTCTCAAAAACTCACTGGAGGTTACACAAATAATGGAAAAGAAACTATTGAGCTACTGGTCAACACACATTTTCTAGGATCCACTATAGTCGCAGATACTAGCAAAGAAACCACTGTCAACCTCCAACTAAAGCGGATCGTAACTTAGAAGAAAGGAATATGGGCAAAAAACTCTTTCAACCCATATAAATCGCCTGGACCATTAATGGAATATTTCCTGTTCTACTGCAGCAGGAAATTGGAGATCTAGCACCAGAACTATGCAGACTGTACAGGATGAGCCTAGCATTTGGCTGACTACCGCAAACATGGAAGTCTGTGAACGTGGTCTTTATTCCGAAACCTCCGAATTCATACGACCAGGCCAAGGACTATAGACCGATAAGCTTACTGATATATATATAGACATACGGGAGGCAGCTTTAAGACCAACATTCATATATAAACCAATACGCCAATGTACCAGGAAAGTCGTGCGAGACGGCTTTGCACCAATTGGTTGTCAAGGTTGGAGGACAATTAGGAAAAAAAAGCACTATCCACTTTTCTTGACATCGAAGGAGCCTTTGACAATACAATACATTCTTCGAATGCATGGCCAGGAGGAGAAGTGTTGACGAAACTTCCTACAGATGGATAGTCTCAATGCTCCAAAATCTGAAGGTCCAGACCAAGATGTTCGAAAACTCCGTGCAGCTAGGAATTGCCAGAGGACCCCACGGGGCAGGATTTTATCACCCTCACTGTAGGATATGGTGGTTGATGAACTGCTAGAATCTTTAAACAAATCGCTAAAAGGTAAGACCTTGTTAATCCTTAGCTCGCACAAGTTTCGACTTCTGAGTACTGTTGTTCTTAGGAGGATGACAGCTGGTTAACGGAAAAAACAACACAAACAACAACAACAACCAGGGATACTATACCCAAGGTTATGCGGACAACACAGTAGTATTAATATTATATTGTGTCCAGTTTAAATGAGTCTGTATGCACCTCTTCCATGACTGTGATGTCCAATGGTGGAAGGTTGATTTTGTGGATGATTGCATTATTCTAACTTAAAATTTTTTGAAATTTTGTAAATTTTTTATCGAAATTTATTTTCGCGTTATGAATCAGAATCAGATACACTTGAATAACGTTTGCGATTTTTTGTAATAATGGAATATAACATTTTTTTTAAGTTCCATCATGCGCGGGTATTTTGAAAGTTTAAATAATTTTATTAGGACTTTTTTGAGTCCATTTTTCAGTCTCATCAACCTGTAATTTACACAGTAATATCTGTTATATCATTCTGAGTTGATGGCGTTTACAGAATTGCACTTTAACAGTTCGCGAGTTGAAAAGTTCATCTGCAGTTGAGATTTTAGCCGCATTTTTTTCAATTTGGAATCAGCTCGACGAGATAAATTTGAGGGGACTTGACAATTTGTTGAAGAGAGTAAAATAAAACCTTTCAAATACTTTATTTCCTTTAATATCAAACATTTTTGACTTTGTGGGATGAGAGGGGTAATTTTCCGCCAATTTTTTTTAAATGTCGAAACAGCTCGCAACTTTTTGAAAAAGACAAAACGAAAATTTTCTAAAATTCAGTTACGTTCATCATTAAATAATTCGTTGCTTATTGTCTAGGAGTATTTTTAAAATGCGAAATTAGCTCGTATTTTGAATTAGAACTTCATTCAACTTAGTAAATGTTCATTTTGTGGAAAGGTGCATTTTTCTTCTGAAATTTTTTTAATTCCTCGTCGATTTTTTCATAAATAGAAAGTATGAAAGATTTCGAAAATAGAGTTTATAATTTTTTATACTCAACGTTATATCTTACTTATAATCTTACCTTTATTTATTTGATTTCTTGGTGTTGAAAGGTAAACAAGTTTTATAGGAAGGAGGTGAGAGGGATGTGAGGAAAACACCAAACTCCTTCATTTTTTATTTCTCAAAACTAAACTAGAGTGCGGGTACAGAGTGAATCTAGTTATGACGTCATAAAATGTAGACTCTCAAAGCAAATTTTGTAAAAATCGTTGAATTAAATTATTATTCGTATTGGGCTCTTCAATTATTTTCTGTTCGATGTTTGCCAATAATCCTATAGTATAATATGAGAAAAGCTGGATTACTTATATTCATGTACTTGCACTGTACTGTTTGGAACCTTTGGTGTAGTAATGAATATACTGGAGTTTTATCCCAACATCTTGAAGATGGTCACTTGGTGACCGAAACACGTGTCGAGGTGTTAAAAATAGTGGTTTGGTGTTGGGATAAAACTCCAGTATATATATTACTTATATTCAATTTTCATTTTGAAAATTAAGTGGTAATATTGTGGAAAAAATTGTGGAATTTTAGTTGTCGGACGTATAAATTCAGAGATGCCCTATTGGGAATTATTGCAAAAGGTATAATGCCAACTCTATATGAAGATTAGATAATGAATACGTAGTCTGGATGTTTCATTAATTTTTTGGTCCAGAAATAGGGACCGAAGACTTACCATGACTTTACGTCACCATGAAAGTCATCGTGTACGACTAACTGAAAGTTCAGTGGAAGGATAATATTCCCAAATTACCCGAACGAGATTCGAAATCTACGATAAGTATAACCAATGTAATCTAATCCATCATTCTCCAACTGTTTCAATCTGGCGTGTGAGGTGATATTCGTGCTGAGGTACAAAATCCACTTGACTTGAGTGGAATAGTTCCACAAATTCATCAGTTTCCAGTTTATACTTCGTTGAGTTCATTCTCATCGACAGTGGTTAGACTTCGTCGCTCAGGGAAGATTAGGTGTAGCAAAATAATTGGTTTAAACTCGAGACGTTATTGATTTCAGCTGAACACAAGAATACACGAAGTGGAAATATTCATAATTCTTACTCGAATCCATGAATTGGTTGTCGGCGATAGTTAATATCTGAAATTATCGACTGAATAGTTATTTTTCCTCCAAGCGTGCTTAAATCATCATATACCCGCACGCAATTCAGTTTGAGAAGTGTCATTTTCCCGCACTAGTGCGAGAATAGCTATTTGTATAAAAAGGGAGGAAAGTAATACTTTTCCTCCAGAGTATGAAGTTTCTAGGGAGGAATAGGCAATTTACCACCATGTTATACATATGATTTATTTATGAAACTTACAAACAATCTTCTTTCTTGCATCCTTCATATAATTTGTGGTAGAGTAATTATTTATACTAATGATTAACTTGCAGTTTTGAGCAGTGGTTTTTTGAATACCAGAACCAGAAGTGGGAACTGGAGCCATCGCAGATTTCGTGATATTTTCATTAACAACATTATTATACAGCTGGTATCCCCCGGAAGTACTCGTACTTGGCTGATTATAATTAAGTTCATTAACTTCAGTGTGACTCCCATAATTTGGTTCATAATTTTTTACTTTTTTGCTGCACATACCTTTCAGCGATATTCGTAGACTTCCAACATCCGTGCTGTTTCAAATCAAGAATGTCTCTTCCAAAATTTGAAAGTAAACTTGCCGAGGTTCTTCTGAAACTATGCCCGGTATAATCTATCGCAATGGGCAGTTTTATATATTTCGCAATTTATTTAGGAATTTTAGCAACAGTACTTTTTCCAACCATTTGGTTGATTGATAAAGAAATTTTCCCTTATAATCTCCCTAGAGCATGAATTATTTCCGGAAATTTTCTGGAAGTGCGAATTTTTTGAAAATTTACCAAGGTGTCAGTCGGGGGAAACTTTCTTAAAAAATTCGCAACTGAGGAAAATTTCCGGAATATTAATTCATGCTCGCGGGAGATTCGGTAAGGAAATTTTACACCAAAACTTTTTTGAAATAGAAATTAAATTGGTGACATACTTGGGTGACATATTATTATCCATGTAACGGACATCATAGTAGGTCGTTGTTAAGGCTTTGTCTCACAACAGCAAATTGCGAATTAGTTTTTTGCGGATTTGATATCAAATATTTTAATTTCCCTATATGCTCTAGTGGAATGCGGTTTAAATAATTGAATTGAAAAGCAAATATTCTACCAGAATCATATAATTAGTACTAGAGGAAAGGGAAAACAGTTAAGGTCTACTTCTATCGGACGCCGATGAATTACATCGGCGGCACCTTCATTTAATAATCTCGGATTTGTTGTCAAATATTGTAATTTCCCTATGCTCTATCAAAATGTGGTTTAAATAATTAAATAACAGACAATAACATGTACCTATAATTAAGTTATAAATAAATATCTATCAAAAATATTTTACGCCACTGTGTTTATGACAGCTGTCAAGCCAGAGGGAAATTTCCACTTATCCCCTCTACGCAGGGAAATTTCCGAAGAAATTAGGTTGTTGTCATGGCGACATGTCAAAATGCAGGTATCGGATTGGCTAAAATTACCTGGTATAAAATTTTCCATTTATCTTTTGATTATTTTGATTTAACGGTATTCAGATGACAATTGGAAAGTTAATGTTAACAGCCTCCGTTCAAACACAAAAAACTGACGTTATTTATAATATTGTTGTCATATTGTTAAGCTGTTCCATGACAACACGATGTTGAAATTACTCGTAATTAAAATGTAATCTTTCAGTGGGATTACGAAAAGTCTGAGCGACACACGGCCGATACGCAAATACCGCATTCGGTTGTTTGACGTCACTTTTACTTTTCCTTCCAAGAGAGGAAAAGTTATTTCCCTTTCTAGGGACGAAAAGTACGACTTTGCTCCGTACAATTAGAACAGGAAATATATACTTTGGATAGAGGTATGCGGAAATAACTATTTCCGACTGAAACGGAGAGTGAAAATTTTCCGCATGCAACTGCTATTATCCTGAACTACTATTTACTTTCTGAACTCAATGATGAAAACATCAAAACTCTCAATTTTATACTTTCAGTTGTCATTTCTACGTGAAATGTTAAAACAGAAGACTTTCTAGATATTCATACTATTCAACTGTAACCAAGGGACAGAATGAAATAATAAGACCAAGAATGTTATTAAAAATGATCACACGCAAAGTGAAATAGTCAGCCCTATGCTGTATCACTTCCGTCAAAAATAACGTCACCTTCATTCGCCATTTCCGTCATTTTGCTAGCAAAATAACGGAAATAGCATAGAGCTCATTGTCTCTAGTCGTAAAAATAATCGTAAATATTATATCCATACGACCACTTGTGAGGATGAAGGATTACTGTTAGTTTTAACTCAATATTTCAACAAACAAAATAAAAGAGAACACAAGGGAAATTGAATCTGCGATTGAAGCCACTGGAACATGATATTTAATAAAAGTAGAGGACCTGAAACGAAAAGTACATTTCCTCGAAAGAGAAAACCAAACACAAAAAAATAGAGACTTTGGAAAGATATTCGAAAACAATAATATTGTAATATTCGGCATAGACAACAAAGAAAACTTAATACTCTACTGAAAGTTAATGTTAGGAAATCATATTTCAACAACATATATAAACACAACAACACAGGAGAACGTCCTGTTAAGGTCGAATTTCTGTCGTATTCAAAGAAAATTTACATTCTGAAGCAGTGCAAAAAATTAAATGGAACGGACGTTGCTATCTTACACGGCCTTACATTTGAATAAAGACGTGAAAATAAAAATTCTGAAAACGTTCTTGAACAAAGCCAGAGAAGACTTTACCAATCAATATTACATGAAAAAGTAAACTATACATCAATGATAGGGTCAATACAGTAAAAGAATCAGATGAAATAAATCACTTAGATGAACGCAAAGTAAACAGTTCCCCTCCAACCCCGCATGGCGAATATACGAAATCTCGAAAATGAATTCGAATCTCCAGAAGAAGCAGCTATCCCCAAATAACAAGAATATCTCAATGAAGCAGAAAACAAAAAAAAACATTATTGCCTGAACTATAAGCCCATATCCTTAATCTCCTGCCTGGAGAAATAATCTAAACAGTCTTTCGGTTTCAGAGAAGCTAGGTCCACGCAAGATGCAATATTTCCAATCTTACATCAAAAATACCTATATAAATCCCTTGACGAAGGAAAATCGTCACTTTGCATCTTCGTGGACCAACTGATTGAGACGCAGGAGGATCTCGGAATGAGAGGGACCTGTCTGGTATTATTGAAAAGATATTCAGAGGAAAGAATCCAATGTGTCGATATCCAAGATATTCTGAGTGAATTCAAAACAATCAAGAATGGTGTACCGCAGGGCACTGTTCTAGGTCCCTCTCTTCTCAATATTTACTTGAATTATTTTTACTTGAATATCAAAGGCCAGAATGTAGGCTTTGCAGCTGACACTGAGTCTTGTATAGCGCAAATGATTGGACAACCTGGTTCTATAGGGTCCAAACAGAATTTCCTAAAATAAAAACATGGTTTGAATCCAGGATAATAACATTATAGTTACTATTCAACCCGTTCAAAATACATGTAACAAAGAATCAATTACCATACTTGCGAGATAATTTTTTTGTTATTTATTTACTGCATTTTCTAAACAAAAAATGTTTTTGTGGGTCGTATGTTGATAATTCTGTGGGAGGTAAGATATCTTAGTAGAGCAACATTCTCGTTTCTCCAAAAACAGGAATTTGCTTGAAAAAAATGTCTTCGAACTCGAAATCCTCCAGATGTGAATTTTCAGTAAGTTATAAGTATTGTTGGTGTAAATTCGGGTAATTTTTCATTGGTCTTCTGGATTCAAGAATGTGAAGTATTACTTAATTTTCATTATAAACTATTCAGTTTCATAAACAATTCTTCTGCACTAATCAATTTCAATATTCCTTTGGAATATCCTTAAGATGTTACCTCATTCATTTTATGTTTAGTTCCTATTATAATTTAATATCAGTTTCAATAATAATAAATTTCTCAATGTCTCTAATTGAATCTATGGCAAATGTCATTATTTTGTTGATTAATTCAATATAAATATTTAAGTGTTGTTGAATCCCGTCTTTTATTTGTAAAAGTTCATACACTGGTAAGTTGATAATAGGAATCTCTTTCAAGAGTTGAAATCAGAGCAAGTGTTACCTTTACGAACATAGTGAATTTTACGAGTTCCAATTCCAGCATGTGGAGGAAAAAAGTTGAAGCTTAGCATCCAAGGTAGGCAAAACGATAAAGAAATTGATGTGAGATAAAAATCTTAAATTTTGTGAGGTATGATTCTAATTTCTCAACAATAGAGCCCAACTTTCTCATACATTTAATAACATTAACGAATCCACTCGGTCGTATCTAATGTGATAAACGCGATTCAATCAAAAAGTAGCTTCTGTATGTTCAATCAATGGAGTATTCAGGCAACCAGCTAACATTATTTCAGTAGGGGACTGAAACACCCCCAAATAGTATCTTCATTGATTTCTCGAAAGCTTTCGACCTAGTGAACCATCAATCAATATGGAAGAGAGTTTTGCAATTAACTTCAATCAAGTCACGTCTCAGCAGCAGAAAACAATTAGTAAGAGTGGACAACACTTTCTCCGAACTAATGAATGTAGGGCAAGGTGTGCCGCAAGGTTCTGTTTTAGACCCCTGCTTTTCAATATTTTCGCCGATGACCTCATACAGTTTATTTGGAGGGTACAGAATGTTCATTTTATATTTTATACAGATTATACGAATATTTTAGTTGTTAATGAGGATCTGAATAACGTGAAAACTACCGCTGAAGTTTATCAATATTGATATTCAAATGATAATAACGTACAACTTGATTATCAAAACAGGATATCTTATTTTTTCGGAAACGGAAGGACCGACCTAGTGAAACTTTTTGAGGGTTCTAGTGATGAAATAACAAATAGTATGTCAGTAAAACTCTTGGGGATTACTTTGAATAGGTAACTTGATTGGAATAATCATATTGACTGTTTGTGCAAAAGATTACAGAGTAGGAGTGGATATACTCGATTAATTCAATGCCATATCTGCCTGATAGGGTTCAATAAAATTCCCCCACTATCTCTACTCGACTCAGGGACATGTTCAACACAAGAATCGAAAGTATGAGAATTGTAGATTTTGATCTCTACCTCCAGAGGCCGTATGGAAAATTTTAATACGATGATTTCCTCCCAAACAAACGCGTTTTGCGAGGTGAACCCTCAAATTATTTATAACGATAACATGTCAAAACTACACATCATACATAATACATCTTGTGCAACCTACTTAAACTACATGATTATGAAAATTTTGCTTTTTTGAAAAATATTTTCTTTTAAGAAGTGTTCTCGGATTCTTTCAGTAGTATTTGAGGTAAAAAATAAAAAGTGCCTCATAAGGCAACGAGCGATGTGAAGAGCTTCTACCTGTTTGAAGAATCAGCAGTGGCAAAATATCTTCATTTTGATCAATTACATTCGAAATATAATATCAGATAATTTAATCTATTCCAACAGATGTTGATTGAGAATTAACACTCTATTGTTATTCCATGACGAAAAAACAATAATCCACTGATTATGGAGAATAGTCCCATGATTTTCTAGCCGAGATAATCTTCCCACGCGATTGTAAAAGCTTTATGTTTGATACATTAACGATTCAGCTGCTTACGCCTACTGAACTGATCATATTTTGTAATTCACTGCTAGTAAAATTATGTATTATTGGCAACGTGTTGAAGCGCAGCATTCAAATTCGAATTCACTGGCATCTATATTATACATACCAAAAACAAAATTAGTAGTGAGAAGATCCACCCTGTGTTATGGATTGACTTATGCACGAGCTCATTAGAACAATTGATTATAAACATGTAAATGAAAGAGACGGAATAGTTGCCAGCTAGAGTGGAAAACTTTATAGCGCTGTAATGCAGAAATATGATTTTATGGATTGATAAAGAAAAACTTTTGAACCGATGAGGTTTTCGTCCGGATTTATAGAATATCTGACGGAGAAATTATATATAAAAGAAGGAGATATTGAACAATGGTAAATATTCCAGGAAAGACATTACGAGTGAAAAAATCTGCCGAATGGAAAATGTAATGTGATGAATGTAATGAAGATATTGAAAGTGGAAAAGTGGAA
Organism: Chrysolina americana; assembly: GCA_958502065.1. NCBI lineage: Eukaryota > Metazoa > Arthropoda > Insecta > Coleoptera > Chrysomelidae > Chrysolina > Chrysolina americana. The sequence goes on along the minus strand of OY293413.1, from coordinate 92,992,153 downwards.
TATTACAGTAAGATACAAAATTTTAAAAAACAGAAAGCGTTCAATGAATAACTTCACAAATGAATAACTATATCGGGTATTTATTTAGAACTTGTACAAACTCAAAAGTGCAAATCTTTGAATGATTTGAAGATAAAAAGTTCTAATGAATATGTATCCACAAATATTTTTTTCAGAGAATAAAGTTTTTGCATCAAACTTGGTAAGAAATTTGGGGTGAGAAATCGAAATTTTGTAATAATTTTTATTTAAACATAATATAAATTTTATTTTAATTTGTCCTAATTTATTGGCAGGGAATTTTTGAGATATTTTCATGTTAAACTTATTCCAACAACTTTTCTTAGCAAAAGATGTATACCTGCTCATCGCTAGGGGCACCGGTTTTGAGAAATTTGCAAATTCCTGTATTCATGCAAGTTATGGTGTCACTTATGCGCCAATTGACAAAAACTGAATATGTGATAGATCTCGCTGAAATAAATAACGTCTTCCTTCATCCAGATGCTAGAAAAATACAAGGTATTAAATTATTGAAAAATATCGGTTTTTCCTCATCTTGCATGTTGAGAATGAATTATTTCTCAATACATCTTCGTAGAAAAATATTTGTTTATTTTAGCGAGATCTATCACATACTCAGTTTATGAGAAGTTATGAGTATCTTTATCTGGCGCTCGTGTGACCTCATAACTTGCATCGATACAGAAATTTGCAAATTCCTCAAGAACGGTGTTAATCATTTTTGTTGCTAAAAAAAGTTGTAGGAATGAGATTTAAATATAAAAAATCCCAAAAGTTTAATAACAAATAAGTTGGGACAAATCAAAATAAATAATAATAGCGTACGCAGCGCCCTCTAAGATTAACATAAACATTTCTATAAAATTTTTATTTCCCACCTCAAAAAACCCTGTTTACCAAATTCTGTTGAGAACAAATTTTTTTGCAAAACTTATTAAATATAATTGAAAATTAAATTTCAACTTCAATATTCATTTAAACTTTAGTCAAAGATTCACTCTTTAAATTTTGTATTATAAGTGGTTGATAAACACCCTGTATAGCAGTATTCACGTTGGTAAGTACTTAACAGAAAATAACTACTGCCCTCTACAACCGTTGAATTAAATATTATTCTAAAAGCTGGTCCAATATAATCTAGAAGTTGGTCAAATTTAATATTTGTACAAAACTTTCGATGTTTGTTGATAATGGTTAAAATTATTGGTGCAAGTTTGATATTTCACAATATGTGAGATAATGAAAGAAGATTATAAAAAAAATTAGGTAATGGTGAGAAACAATTAAATAATACAAATCTGCTACGTTTACGATCATTATAATAAGGAAAAAAGGAAATTTTTTTGTTCAGTTGGTGGCTGTTTTTTTTTTGTATCCTTTCTTATTCTGTTATTTTCTATACTTCCACAGTGAATCTAGCTTTTTACCTAGAAATTCGAGATTAAAATCTGATTTTTGGTACTGTTTCCTGAAAACTTTGAGCCATAGTTAATGAAATTATTTTGTAAGTTTGATAATATTGTTCGTATATAAAAATATGATTTACAAGAACTTTGAATAATCAATTTTTAAATTCAATTTGAGACATTTTTTTAACGCCGTCAATAGCTGTTTATGAATTACTTATTAAAGTCACCAAACAGTCTGAGGCTTAATATTTTCACGGCTACCCAAAATAAAATTCTTTCAAAAATAATTCCTCCCAAAACTTGATGATTTACGTTTTGAGAAGATGATTTGAAATTTCTAATGTTTTCTACACCTTTTAAATTATTGAGTAATATACATGGCGTTTCATTTGAAAAACAAACTTTTTACCATTTCAGTGCATCATATAGTCCGGTCAAATTATCTCAAAAAATAGGGATGAGGATGCAATGATTCACATAGAACTGATAATCTTTACGAGTGTTGGAAACACCAATATAAATCATTCTAAGAAGTCCTTATCGTCCCACATCTGTACAAAAGGTCAAAGTTTGCATAAACGGAGTTTTTGCATTTTTTAGCTAAACTGTGAGTTTTATCATAAAAACAAATCGAAAAAAAATTGTAGATCGTCATTTTCTATAAAAATTTGCTCTACACTTCTACATGGCTGTATGGCCTTGAGCAACATCTTTATGTTATAAGATTAATCGCACAGTAAAAGTCCACGATGAGAAAGAATGAATTGTAGCACTATAAAACTTGACACGTGACTTCTTGACATCAGGTTTATTTGAAAAAAAAATTGATATCTACTTTGTCTTCCCCCAACCTCTGCTTCTGCTTATCAACATTTATTTCGGATATATTATCAAGTTCAAGTGTGCCTTGGAAATAAACTGGGGCCAGAAGACTGGAGTTGGAAATAATTTCATAATTCATTGTAACAAATTCAGACTTCTCAGTCTTAAGTTCCACCTGCACCAAAACAACTTCTCAATGCAATTTTTTACAACTACAAAAAATGCTGTAATGTTAAATGTAGCTGCAAAAAAGTTGGATTGTTCATAAGCATCATTCGTCAAGACCTATCGTGCTACCATGTTGAATTGCAATTAGAAGGGATATCAGTGAGGAGACATCTGCTACATCGCTCTTAGAAAAATGTACTTGTAACCAGCAAGAAGAAGAAGAAATAGACGAAGGGGAGAAAATGATGATAGTACACTTGATGTTCCGTCAGACATCTGATTTTATCCAAATACTCATGAATGTACAGCACTTTTATTATTACCAATAGTAACATTTTTAGTTTCATATAATATTTTCTAATTCAACAAGACCACAATTGACGTATCGGGAAAACGCGTCAAGTATATACTACCTCACGGGTGACGTGGAAATCTGTGCCTCTCATAAATAATGCATTTTTTTCAACGTTTTGAATCGCTATATATCGTAAATGTTGATTCCTAGGAAAGAAACTGTGAAGACAATTTCTAAAGGTAAATTTTTAGATCTATTTTTGATAAAGCTAACGCTTGAGAATGCAAAAACTTTTACCAACCTTGAATAATTTTTTTTGCCGACGATGAGGACTTTCCACAAATCATTTGTAATGGTGTACCCAACACTCGTATCGATTATGAGTTCTATGAGAGTTATTGTAACCTTGAATGTCTAAGTTGACCGGACTATAACGGAAATAATAGATATATGAGCACACGAGCACACCCTGTATGATATGGAGTCGGTGTAAATTGATACTTTGTACAAATCACCTTCAGAATATCAACTTTTTATGAATCGAGATTGCTGATTAGTGCTATGTTTTGGACTGTATTAAACACAATTTTTTTTTCTTTCGAAAACCGATGGAGATAGGTATAGGGCATTATTAACAGAAAATATTATTAAAGAGCGATTCTGAAAATTCATTAATATACGGGGTGTTTAAAAATATAAAGTTGCTAGGACTTTTTGATAAAAGCGATAACGTAGCAATGCTAAAAACATTTTAGATTGATAAAACAGTGAGGAAATGACTATGAATCACGCTGTATATTCCCGAAATGACAAGAGGAAGTCCTGTATATGACATTATCCTTCCGCGCACGTCGTAACTTACCTCACTTATCTATGTCACATAAGTCTCTCTTCTGAGGGTTGCTCGTAACTTCAAAAACAAGAATTCTTCAACAATTGTAAAATTATATTCAATTATACAGTGTGTCCCAGCTAAAACTTGTCACCCCCCTAATATCCGAACTCATGAAAAAAATTTAAAATCGCTCAGACCCGTCGATTTTTATTTCAAGGGGGAACACTTTCACCAAATACACCATCATTGTGTTGTCAACCCCCTCAACCCCAGCACCCCCTACTTCAGAATTTTCATGGGACTACTATACTTGTGATACATCATTTTGAAGGGAATTCAGTCCCAAATACATCGGTGTACTGAAATTGAGGATCGATCAAGTGTTGTTGAAGTTTTAATGTTAGCGTCGTAAGAAAGGTTCACTGTGGGTACGCCACTGTATTGAAAAATAATATGCTGTCAGAAATAATAGTTTCGAAGGTGAGACAGACGTTTTTATGAAAAAAAATTGCCCTCATGTGTTTTTGTATACGCATATCTTTGTTTACGCCTTGGTAATTGATGTATTCGAGTCACTGCATTCAACAATTTGAAAACATTCGAAAATGGTTTATACTGTACAAGAGAGAATATCTATTGTAGCTGCGTATTTTGAAAATGGACGATGTGCTAGAGCTACGGCTCGAAGTTTCAATGAAAGTCATCCAGAAAACACCACATCATATCAGTACGTGCTTCAATTGATGAATAAGTTCTTGGGTCGGGATCAGTGCTGAATAAAAAACATGAACGAGAGAAGCCTATGAGAAATGAAGGGGTCGCTGTTGCAGTTGTAGGACATGCAGTGATGGACAACATTCAATCGTTAAGACAACTTGAGACTATTTCTGGAGTTTCGAAAAGCTGCGTACATCGAATTCTGAAAGACGCAAAATTCCATCCTTATAAAATGCAGAATGTACAAGAATTAAATGAAGATGATCCTGACAGACGTACAGAGTTTTGTGAAATCATGAGTCAATTACAATGTGTTCTTTTCTGACGAATCTTCTTTTTATTTAAATGGACATGTGAACAGGCACAACTGCAGATACTGGAGTGACGTAAATCCCCATTGGTACAGGGAAACTCATTCACAAACTCCCCAGAAATTGAATGTTTGTGCTGGTATTCTGGGAGACCATATTGTAGGTCCATATTTTATTGACGGTAACCTCAACGGACAAACGTATCTTGAACTTCTTGATACAACTGTGAACCCCAGAATCACTCAGTTACTTGAAGACGATGATAGGTTACTTGACGGTCAGCTCACCTTTCAACAAGATGGAGCTCCTCCACATTTTGTTGCACCTGTACGTCAATTTTTAGATAACAATTTCACAGGGCGATGGATTGGAAGGCGAGGGCCAATAGAATGGCCGGCTAGATCTCCTGATTTATCACCATTAGACTTCTTTTTATGGGGTCATTTGAAATCTAAAGTTTATATTACCCAGCCAACTTCTCTTAATTATCTACGCAGGAGAATTGTTGTGGAGAGTCGTGCAGTGACTCCAGAAATGTTGAGCAATGTGCGAAGAAATTTCGAAGATCGCTTATACTTCTGTATGGAACTGAATGGTTCACATTTTGAACCTTTCATAGGTGATGAAAAATAAAAATATCTGGAAAAAATTAGTTTTCATGAAAACTTCAACAACACTTGATCGATCCTCAATTTCAGTACACCGATGTATTTGGGATTGAATTCCCTTCAAAATGATGTATCACAAGTATAGTAGTCGCATTGAAAATTCTGAAGTAGGGGGTGCTGTGGTTGAGGGGGTTGACAACACAATGATGGTGTATTTGGTGAAAGTTTTCCCCCTTGAAATAAAAATCGACGGGTCTGAGCGATTTTCAATTTTTTTCATGAGTTCGGATATTATGGGGGTGACAAGTTTTAGCTGGGACACACTGTATATGAAATAATAGGTTTCATAGGAAAATCAAATTTGCATAATTTTACAGCGCAAGGGTCAATAAGCCACTCTCAAAAAAAACTCCAACCACTAAATCTCAATAAATGTTAGTATCGCTTAGGAGCAAAAAGCTGCCACACAAAAGTTCTGAAGCTTCACCTGATGATCGATGGTTAGCCAAATTCGAGTCAGAACCCACACCAGGTCTGCGCAACACCGGATTCACTGACAACCTTCCAGGGCTAGATTCCTGCTTGAACAAAACGTCAAAATCGAAAGCTGTTCTGTCACGTCCTAACGTCCTAGGACTCGAAGATTGAGCACGGAAAAATCGAATCACTGGAGACTTATCGCGTTTAACCGGTTTGTCACTTTTCACTTCCTGGTCTTGGTCGATTCTAGTATTTATTAAATCACTACGAGGTATCTCAGTCCTTTCTCGGCCTACAGCGAGGTAATCATTATAGGACGGCCTCCTTTCTGTCTGGAGTTTCTTGTCTTTTTTTCTTTCCGGTCGTACCGGAGGAGGCTCGGGAGTCTTTTCTTTGCTGAAGGAGGACTTCAGAAAAGTCTTGAATGAGCTGCCACTCAATCTCTTCGTCGCTCCTGATTTGGGAATGTTGCCGGGATCGGTGTCTTTGGGTTCCGACAGTATCTTCCCACCAGTTGTTGATTTCGAGGAACCCGAACTATGCTTACTGGATCTGCTCGACTTGTTTGAGTTGCAAGCTCGTTCGGGAGCTCTATGTGGGTTTTCGAGCGAGTTGCACAAACCTGGCTGGCTCACTTTGGGTTTTATTTGGTTGCTACCTGATCTCAACTCGTCAGGATTTCCTGATCTACTGGTACCAGGTTGATCGATAGGGTTACTGAATACCCCTCTCGAATGATTCTTCTCGCTAGGAAAGGTTATTTGGCTTTCTTCCAAGGAGTTGGTTCTGATGGGTGGTGTATTCAAACTGTTTTCGGGTGTGGAGGATGAGGGCACGTATATGAGGCGACCATATGACAGATATACTACTTCATCTGCCGGAAATATGACATACATGCTCCGTGAGGCAGCCACATTGCGAATCTGTGCTTTGTTTGCTTGCTAAACACGTCATGAACATTGAGCGTTTTCATGCGAAACTTTTTTGTGTCCAGGGATGGGTTAGAGTTGAAACTTTTGATAAGTGTCAGTTAAACTTGGCAATTTCCTCTTAGCACCTACAAAATAAAAAATGTTTTTATTTACTTTGCATTATAGTGAGTTGTCAGTAATCTCAGATGAGAATCTCGTTAAGATATCAGAAGGAAATATATTGCGCTGGAATTATTTCATTTTCATGGCATTGCCATGAATTTATAAATAGCTTCAGAAGACACGATATATGTAATCCATACTTATTCAATCGTTTTACGAATGTTGTTTCAATATTCGGAAGAGCCTCCAGTTCACAGAAGGAAAACCATGATAAATTGTCCCACATCAAAATAGTTAATCTTTGTGTTTTAGATAGCATTTTGTTCGCACAAGAATATTCAAACGTGATAGAGGAGCTCCAACGTTTCATTTCTCAAGCAAATAAAACGTATCTAAAGCAAGCAATTTCTGATATTTTGGTCTGACAGCGACTGTCACCTCCTCAAAAGTTATAGAAATTACGTACAAATATTTCGGGAGGTGTTGAATGGTTGATATTTATTTTGGATTGTTCATAGACTTCATTTGTAAAAATTTTCGAACTTTTTGAAATATGCAAGTGAATAATTATGTTCTCAATTATAATCCTTGAGGAAGTTGAAGAAGCAAAATATATTTTCCGAATTCAATAAATGTAATGGGAAACGGAATGTAGAGAAATGGGTCATATTCATAAACCAGGAACAAATGCTTTTACTCGGATTTTTCTGAATCAAATTTTGCGTATATAGTGCGGATTGCAAGTAAATCTGTCGATTTCGTATTTTTCATGATTTTTATGGATTTTGGGCGATTTTTAGAATAATTTTGTTTTACATCGATTGACTCGACATTCACAAATTATACTAATTTGATCATTCTGAATCGATTGGCGTTAGCAGAATTGCTCTATATTCAACCGTTCCCGAGTTCATCTTGAATGAAAGGAGTTGGAAACTGAGCAAAACATGATACAATAAACGAAATGTCTATAAATATGAACGTAGATGTTAATGTTAATAAATAAGTAAAATGTGATCGATTCGAAATTGTTTTATCATTTGTCCACTAGTGGATTTATACGGTTTGTAATAGTGGATAAAATTTCAAATATAAGGTGGTTAACGTATTATTCTGTTCAAATATAGCTGTAACGCTGTGACTTCCAAGATTATATTGCAGTTGACAGCAGTCCAACAGCTATTTAAAGTGAATGATACTATGAGCTCATGATGAAATGAGGCCTCAAGTATCTTTTTAGACTGATTGATGTTGATTTGTCGTATACTTTGGAGGCTGTAATTGTTCGTGTCAGTTTTTATTTATAAGTTAATCACTCTAGCAAAAATGTGAGAAAAATAGCAAGAGAATGCAAACTTTCACAAAAGTTGTATTTTAGTGCTCAATGAAACTAAAAAAACTTGCTCCTTCGTACAAGGCTGGCAACATTGTTAAACATAAAGTATAATAAGTATATAAAGTATAAACAATTGTTGTTTTTCCCAGAGAAAAAAATGCTAAAAAGTCGCAAAATAATGAGAACAAAGAAAATATCATTCTTTATCATTTTCCAAATTTGCGACCATTTCCATGTTTGGCATCAGAGTAAATAAATTATTTGTTCATACTTTTGATAAAAAACTTTCCAAAATCTGGGGTAATGGCAAATTTTATGTTTTCCAGGAAATTATTCCATATATTTGCGACCAACTCCAAAAACTTTTACATTATTTCCATCATCAATTCATGTTGCAAACACAATTTTTTAAGTGTAAAGTAAACAAAAATATAGGATGCCGTCATCGAAGGAAGTGGTAAACTTTCGAAGAGACCTATGACATACATAGGAAAGTTTTTTCACCTTTGCCCCTCTTTTGTATTTGACCCGAGTTATTAACAAAAGTATAAGTGAATAATGTATTCCTCAGATGCCATACATGGTCGCATAATTGGGGAATGATGAAGGGTGATATTTCCTTTATTTTCACCATTTTGCAACTCTTTTCCATTGTTCCAAAATTGTTTATAATTTAAATTTTCAACTATGTTGCCGGCCTTGAACGAGGGTGAAAATTTTTGTAGTTTCATTCAGCACTAAAACACAACTTTTGTGAAAGTTTGCATCTTTTTGCTATTTTTTTCTCATTTTTTATATCGATTGCTGAATTGATTGGCATATTGTACATGGAAATAATATTTCTTTTGACTTCAACTGATAATGCTACTTCAAGAATCGATGATTCAAACTGTTTGCCGAACATCCCTTTGACCTGCTCAAGCACTACTTCGAGAAACGTTGGTTTCACATTCCCTTTCCCGACCCCGTTATTTATTTTAAGTATTTTTATTTGCTGTGCTAGTTGCATTCGCTTACAAGATGCTTTCCTCGTTTTACCATCATTAAATTTCCTCATATTGCACGTTCTCCAAAGGGAATTAATTTAATATACCTACATATTTGCATTCTTGTCGCTCGTGAATATTTTTCATATTAGCTTCGAGATGGTCTGTTGACATGCCATTCAGAGCCTCGGGAGTCCTAAAGAAAATGAGAATACTTTTACCTCTGTAATGTCTTCCCATATTCTATCGAATGCATAGAAGACCGGCCCTGATCATCGTTACAGTATTCAATAATATTGAAATTATTTTCGAAGGAAACGTGTCAATCTTCAACTACTAAATATAAAAATACATGTAGAAAACATATACTTCAAAATATCAAAACATTGACGGAGAAGCCAAAACTGAAAGTGATAAGAGTTGATTCCAAAATAGAAGAAGGCATATAAATAGCAGAATGTGTCCCAGAATTTTCACTGAAGGCATTCATTCACCAATAGAACGAATAATTACTTCACATAACAATTTACTGAAATCATGTTTACAACTATTCAGACTGTTTTATTTCCGTCAGAAATTTATTGGAGTGCTTAATTGGATATTATAGTGAATTTAAGTATTGAGCTGGAGCTATATGACTGTAATTTCCTCTCAACGAAGTGTTTAACTAACGACGAGTATCATATTATCTATCCGACTTATGTTTTATATAGGTTTTTCTAAATATGACACAGCTAAAAATAATCAGCGACCTGACGGTTCGAAAAAGAAAACAGCATCTTCTGTAGTCTTTGATAATTTTTGAGACAGTACAAGTAATAAAAAAATGGAAATATCAAATGAGATGGTAGAACGCAGCATGGGCACTGGTCTCGTGTATCACACGTTAAAAGGTAAGGGCTACGTCCAACCTAGCTCGCACAAGACTTCTAAAGATATCTGAGTGTTGTGCTCGTAAGGTACCGGTTGACGGAAATAATAACATGAACAACAATATGTATGTATGGACACCGTATTCCAAATGAAAAGAAACGTTCATCCGGAGATGGCATCTTTAAAAGACATAATGTTTGTATCTTTAAACGTCTTATAGAATCAATAAAACAGTAGCGTTTTATGATCAAAAACACTAGTGTGTCATGAGTCATGTTGATGTGACTGGTCGAGAGTTAACTAACGTCTGTAACCTTCTCGGCAACTTTCATAAATGTCAAAGAATCCCTCAGATTAGGAAAAGTAATGTTCATAACATGTCAACTGGGGATGAGATTTTCATGTCTTATTAGGATATAAAAGAGTCATACTTACAATTGAATAACTATATCGCAGACAAGTGAGGTAAAGTAAGACTTAATGCCTAATATTTTCAATCATTATTGGACACGATACATCCAGAATGGAGCAGTTTTTGCCACCAATTTTTTAAAAGATACTTTTTTCTCTCGAAATCAGAGAAAAATTAAATATGATTTTGCAGCCGCAAATATGTACCGACAGTTGAAGAAAATGATTTTGCTTCTTCAATTGCCATTGCATACTTTGAAATAGAATTTCTAAAATGTGATAATAAATTGGTCTGAGAAAGTTCTCATTATGATTTATCATCAATAAAAGAAGAAATAATTATGTGAGGTAACAATGCGAAGTTTACTCTTTACCTGTATTTGACATGTGTTTGATATAGCGGTCACATTAGCTCATAACAAATAGGAAAAACGTGTGCTGTAGCATCAAACTACAACTATTCGCCCTCAGCAAATCCCCCAAGCTGTGATTTCACGTTCAGACATGTTTCATGAGAAGAATTTTACAGGATATACAAAATCGTGGTGCGCTTCTTTGTCGCTGAGTTGAAAAGTCTTTCGTTTGTTTCTCCAACATAACGGTGTTGCACGTTGTTTCGGTTTCACGAAATATCTGTTTCATTGACTTGAACTGTCCAATATACCAGGATGTATTGACATCTAGTTAGCCTAGACCAGTTCCCTGCATAAACATAACATTGCGTTACCAAAGCAACGAACAATAACTTATTAGAAGTGTCAGTGTAAAGTCTGACGTCAAAAAAGTAAACCAGAGTTACGCAATAAATTAAAAGAAAAAATATGTCCATCGAAATTGTGAAAATCAAAAAATTGGAGTATCGAGCCATTATCAAGTACCTGTATTTAAGAGTGTTAAGAGGTAAGCAGATTTACGAAGATATGCTCAAAACCCTTGATGATCACTGTCCTCCGTATGCGACCGTGAAAAATTGGACTGCAAGCTCAAAGAGGTAAATTTTTCATTGAAGATGATGAACGATCTGGAAGGCCAGTTTCTGTGTCAGTCTCCGAAAATATCGATGCAGTTCATGTCATAATTTCAACAGACCGTCGAATTGAGCTAAAACGGATATCTGAAGCACTGAATATTATTTCGTACGAACGCGTTCATCATATAGTTCACGTCAATTTGGACATGAGAAATTTGCTGCAAAATGGATCCCCAAATGTTTGAATGTTGACAAAATGCATGCAAGGGTAGTAGTATCGCGTTCGATCTGTGCTCGATTTGAAAACGATGTAGACTTCTTAAACCGAATTGTTACTATGGATGAGACCTGGGTACATTTCTACGATCCAGAAACAAAGCAACAATCGATGGAATGGCGACACTCCGGTTCTCCAAGACCTAAGAAGTTTCGTATCCAAAAATCTGCTGGAAAAGTTCTTGCTTCAGTTTTTTGGGATTGCCATGGAGTAATCATGATTAATTTTTTGCTAATGGTAGAACAATAACTGGAGATTACTATTCGACATTACTGACCACTCTACGGGAAAAAATTGAAGGGAAAAGACGCGGAAAGCTATCCAAAGGTGTTTTGTTTTTGCAGGACAACGCCCCTGCACACAAATGTCATGTTGCCATGCAAAAATTCGTGATTTAGGGTTTCAATTACTAGAACACCCCCCTTATTCACCAGATTTGGCTCCGTCCGACTATCATCTCTTTTCTCAACTGAAAACAAGTTTGAAAGGTCGTAAATTTTCTTCCAACGAGGAGGTAATAAAAGCTGTGGAGGTTTGGTTTGCAGAGCAAGAAGAAAATTTTTTTTTAAAGGTCTAGAGGCGTTGCAAGTTTGCTGTAATAAATGTATCCAATTAAGAGGAAAATATGTTGAGTAATAAAATATTTTGACATTGAAATTTTGTTTGATTCTATAGTAGGATAAGAATTTTTCAATATATATTGTATTCGGCTGAAGAAAATGTCTTTCCATGGTGATATTCTTTTTCGGAACGAAATAGTCATTGAAATTCGTAATCAGGTCAGTGAATGTTATTGAATCGATATCAACATTGAAGGAGTTGAAGATACTAATACCAGGATATCGATGGAATGTAATAGCATTGCTACTTTTCGTTCATTGATTTACTTATCGTATCCATATGCACGAAGGAATATTTTGAATGACTGAAGCCAATCCTCCCAATTTTCCGCCAAGTTTCTATCACCAGCCATAGGGTAGACTTTACTAGCAAGACCTGATTTTGGAGAAGTCCTCTCATTTTCTTTGAAATTTGTCAGTTCGGTTTCATCTTCTGACACCATGTTGTAATTATATCAGTATGATATAATAGAATGACGAGAATAATAAATTTTTGAATTTTAATGATTATTGTCAAACAGGTTTCAGTAAAAAATCAATAAAATTTTAAAACTGATTATTCTCGTCATTCTATTATACCATACTGATATAATTACAACAGAAACTGGCATTTAAATCTTCTGACTCATCGTAGTGATTTCCGCCATTATGTAATGGTATTACCAATGGCACCTTAAGGAAATCAGGAAACTTGCCCGAGTGAAATGACAAATTGATGATATTTGACGAGAGTTCTACCATCAGGAAGATTTTTCGAAATGTTTGCTGAAATGTCATCGTAACCACATGATATCTTTTTTCCAACAGAAAGTATCAACTCATAAATCATTTCAACTCATAAATATCAGTGTCAAAAAGAATTTTTTTTTCAGAAATACAGAATTTTTGAATTGTTCCAAGGGATCGTTAAGAACTGATATTTTTTTGCAACAGAGCAGAAATATTTGTTAATTACTGGCCAAGTCTCTTTTGATTTGTTTCCAGCTTGCTAAATTCTACTTTTAAAGTGACTTTCTTTCGCTTGTTTGATACCCTGTCTGTGAATATTGCGATATGTATTGAAGTACTGTTGAAAAAAAATATCCTTATTGAACTTCCGAATTTAATGCAGTGATCGCATTTTACTTGCTCAAATTTTTATGCTTGGAGTAAGCCACTGTTTTTTGTGTTTGATTTTTATCTTCTGAATCGGGAATGAACAATTGAAAAATAGTAGATATTCGACGAAATATTTCTCCATAGCAGGCTGCAGATCAATGAAGAAAGGGTAAGTTTTTATGGCATGGATGACGTGGGTTCTAATCTCCACTGTGACAAGAAATTTTGAATAATTCATGTGAGCCTCTCGCATATATGTTATGAGGTAACATCTTCCGAGGATTTCGGAGTAACTGAATAATGGTAGTAATAATTTTATAAGAGCTTTCTATGTTATAATTTTATTGCTTTTTGCATCAAAGTACTGTAAACCAAACTGTCGAAAAATACCACCGCTGAAATTGGAACTGAAATAAAATGTGACTTCTACGACGGCGTAGAACGAACATGCAATATTTTTTTTCTTAATTTCGAGTTACAACTCGAAATTAACAAATAAAACACTATTGATTTCAACCAAAGCGAATACTTGATGAAATTTGTAGAGCACTTGTTGGCGCTTCTTAAGCATCGATAATATACCGGGTGCTCCGTTTGAAATAAGAAAGATTTTGAACATTTTTATTCACAATGTTTGGCAAGCTATTTTTCGCACCCTGTATATTACAGGTCGATTTTTGATATATCGTTTGAGAGAGTCATCAACGTGCATGATTCAACCAAAAACTCATTTCAATAGGACTTGGCACAACTTCATAATTTCGTGTAAACATAGATCACAATATTCTCCATCAAATAGTTGTTCATTAATTATCATTTAATTTTGACCGATGTATCGTCTCTGTGGCTTCTTAGTAAAAACTAATAATCTAAATTTGAATTTTTTCACAATGAATATTAGGTTTTTAATTTTTTTTTTATGACGAATTTATTGTTTTCGTATCTTATTCAGAACCATTAACTGAAAATCGGACTTGAATATGAAAATTTAAGTAAAACTAAGCGGTATTCAGGTACAAATTTCACGATCGTAGGATTATTTTTTTGCAAAAACTATCGATTTCATTAAAGAGATACATTTTGTATGGGCTTGATGGTCCCATAAGAATTCGGGTATCTCTAATTTCTTTACTGCATCATGCCATTCCAATTTTCTGTTTTAAAAATAATCATAACCAAAACCACTAAAGTTCCCAAATTTACACAAAAACATTGAGTCACTTACCAATAAAAAAAATCATAAACAAAAATTGTAGGAGTAAAACCGATTCCTCATTTAACAAGATAGTGTTTGCTTTGAAGGCTGTCATTCGGTCTGAGTATTGCGAAAAGTGCGGCCCATTTATGTACCAAAAATCAAATAGCTGCTTCCAAAAATGACTAAATATGGGTGGCTTCATCAAGTGTGTTACACTGTATATGAGATAGGACAACGTGGTGCGATCATGTGGCTAGCATGGTCTTTTTTCTATGGGATCATGTCAAAAGTAAGGTGTTTGTCGACAAATCTGATAATTTATAAGATTCGAGTCGGAAATTCCTCAAGAGCATTTGCTCGAGAGTGTTCAGGAATTGGCTGACACAGAATCTGAAAGCTATGGAATGAGTATGTTTTGGAATATCACACCATACCTATATACAGGGTGTTCCAAATTAAGTCGGCACCATTGCCAACTCCGTTGTTATTGATGCTACGAATTCGGTTGAATGGGCAAACTAGTAGCATTTTTAATGGCCTTCTTCCAATGAAACACTCTATACTTTTTCATGCATTTCGATTCGTAATAACATTCTCAACAACAAATCTCATTTGACTTTTTTTCGTATAGGTGAAAATAAGACAGTTTTATCAAATGGAAATATTTATGACAATCGGATTTGATAAAGCGCTATAAAATGTCGAGTAAATGTTCAAAAACACCGCTTTCTTGTTAAACACATATTTGGACCTTCTATTGACACTACGTGTGGCATTCAGCACAGTTCGGCCATCATTTCTATTAATTATAGTTTCAATATAATTTTTCAGTTCATCTACATTATTATTCATTTTGTACACCTCATTTTTCAGAAATCCCCAAAAATCTTGTCTTGTGAACGAGGGGCCACTTAACAGGGCCATTTGTAGCAATCCATCTGTTTCCAAAACAGCCTCGCAGCATTCTTTTTATGCCACTAACATTATGTGCTGGTGCTCCATCCTGCTGGAAATACATCATCTGACGAGCCTCCAGATCAAGATCATCGAAAAACTCTTCCAACACTCTTGTTAATAAATTAATGTAACGGGGTCCGTTCAAAGAACCATGGTAGAAAAATGGACCGATAATTCTGCCTCTGAATAGAACACACAGACATTAATACTGAATCGTCCTTGCGGATGGACTAGAAATGAGTATGTCTACTCCAATAATGAAAATTCTTTCTATTATACATCCCACGATTTGAAAAATTTGCCTCATTGTTCCATATAATATTTTTATGGAAGTTTGGATCTTGTCTGCGTTTATTCATAAACCACCGACAAAACCCCAATCGTCTCTCAGGATCACTAGGTTCACTTGTTTGCACTGGTCTCAACATATAAGCTTAATTTCGATTTATAACTCAAAATTAACACTAATTTCGAGTTATAACTCGAAATTAAGAAAAAAAATATTACATGTCCGTTCTACGCCGTCGTAGACTTCTCTCTATGTATCAGCCTGTATTTTTGTACATAATAGGCGAGGACACGAAATTTTCAAAATATTTTCAATAGATTCTACGGCGTATGAACACTCTATTGACAAAGTTCTTGTTTTTCTTGCGAATTGTCTGAAACTTGAAAATAATATTTGAAGTTTGGAAATTCAAATGGCTTCTTTTTAGCGCCATTGTGACGTACTACCCCGAGCAACCAATCCCACAGTTGACAGCGTCAATTGATTAAGCAACGTTGCCATACTTGTGTTGTGTCCTCAAAACACAAACGTTGAGACAAAGAAATTTTGAGACAAGTAATGCAGCAATGCGCATGCTCAAATTGGTATCGTACAAAAGGGGTGGTCCTGTTTTCCTTCAGTTTGAGTTATATTTATTCTGTGGTTGTTTATCTTGTATTATAAAATTGCTCTTTTTATATTAGATTTTTCAGAATGCCTTTTACATTAGTGAATGAATTATGTTTATGCATTCGCTAAATCCACCATTATCGGTAAAGTATTCACTGTTACCAAAGTTGGTTAACCGAACGTGTAAGCAAACTGCCGACGATTGTCGTTCTGTGATTCTAATGACATAATGGTGACTTTTTTCCAGGAACCGCTTTCGTAAATAATCAGGTTTATGGTTTATAGTCATTCACTCAACTAGTACCTATAAATGGGAAAAAAGTTTTCAGTCTCTGAAATACCTTTGAGGCAAAACAAAAATATTTTCTCTCGAACATAATTTTTATGGATCACAATAATTCACAATATTTAAACTATCCAGTTCTTTGTTTATATTCAAACAAATTGTTTTATAACCGATCAGGTTTTCACACCTTTCAAAT
Source organism: Chrysolina americana (assembly GCA_958502065.1). Classification (NCBI taxonomy): domain Eukaryota; kingdom Metazoa; phylum Arthropoda; class Insecta; order Coleoptera; family Chrysomelidae; genus Chrysolina; species Chrysolina americana. The sequence goes on along the minus strand of OY293413.1, from coordinate 92,975,344 downwards.
TCGCCATCATCGTTTGACATTGGGAATAGTGTCTTCTGTCACTTCTCTACAGTATCATGTTCTCTGGTTCATACTTTTAGAAGCTTGGCAACGTTACCGTCAAACGTCAGAATCGACCCGATTACGCCTATTGGCTGCTCGGGCACGTACGTCACTAAGAGCACCAATATTAGAACCTCCAAAATTTGATATTTTTCAGAAAGAAATTAGACCAGCTTTAAATGAAATTTGACTCAAAAAATTCTTTCTTGGTACATTTATATAGCTATTATGTATTTTAAAACTTATTTGGAGGAAAAATATTTTTTCGTGTCCTCGCCTATTCAACGATCTGGCATAAATATTAACACTATTCTTCGACCTGATGATACCACTTCATTGATGACAACAAATGATAATAAAAATAAAAGTAACGAGTAACTGTTGAGGACATAGTATTGAATCAGCTTCCAATAGGTTCAATCCTAAGAAGCTGCGTAGGTATCAATAAAACTTTTGTTTCTCTCAACGGAAATGATATTTTTTCATGTAGACCTGAAAATATATCCCCAAACTAGGCCCAACACTTCACAAAATGAGAAACCGATACGAACCGGATGAAGAGTAACAAGTAATAATTGTCAGTCCGGGTTAGTATTGACCGGCACAATTTGTGTGTTCGTAGCTTGAAGTAAACTGCAACTCAATGTTTACAATAAACATATTATTCTGAAATAGAAAATCGTTCGGTTACTAGTCTCCCAAGCTCTCGGTCTAGCCAGACTGGAAGTCTTTTGTGTCGACCCAGTTTGTTGCATATAAATAGGTTATTAACCTTCTCTTAGACACGTTTACATGAGCATGTGGCAGAAATACTCCAGAGACTGCTGTAATTGAGTTAATGCATATTTCGAAATAAAGATCATATGAAAGAACCATGAAATATTGGAATTTGTGATGGATTGATTATATAGAACGTACCATGAGACTGAATATCCCATCAACTGATTGAGGTTGGTCACTGATGTACTGTCCCCACTCCACTCGTTTGTTTTGTTTTTGTTCATTCTCATGTCGTATTCTTCAAAAGATTTTCTATTTATTGGTGGCCATCTGGTACCTCTTGAAAATATTCTCCTTATCTATTCATTATCTCTCTCTGTCTCTGTCCTTATAATTTCTTTCTTTTTATCTTTTATGCTGTTTACCTCCGTTTTCTCTTGTCTAAGTGTTTTTAACGTTCCATAGAATAATTTCTGATTTGATTTGCTATCGGCTTCTATTTTCTCTCTAAATTCTATCTCCATTTTCTTTTTTGTCTCATTTACTAGCTCTTTAACTTTTTTCTTTTTATTTTTGTACTTTTCATAATTGTTTACTGTTTTATAAGTCAAAAAAGTTTTCCATTTCTTTTTCTTTCTCTTTATTTGGTTATTTATTTCTTTTGTCCACCAAGCAGTTGGTTTTCGATGTTTGCTTCTTTTAGTAAGTCCACATATCTTTGTCGCTAATGATGAGACCGTATTTTTAAAGTAGTTCCACAATGTCTCCAGATTACTATGATGCTCTTCTGTCTTTTGATGCCCTACTATACACCAGTATATGATGTTTCTGTTATTGCTATCATCTCCAATTCACTTTTTTCAAATTCCTCTTCTAATTCTTTTCCCTTTATAATTCTCATATGGCATGTATCGATTCTCCACATGTTTTTCTTCTGTCATTTTACTTTTCTCTTTGCTTTTCTGCCTCTTTCCTTTCCTATTTTTATTATCTCCTAACTCAATTTTCCTTTTTCCTTATCCATTGCTTCGTTGTTTTCCCCTTTTATCGTCGGTTTTTTATTGAATTTTCGTTTTTTGAAGAATTATCTCTATTTTCTTCTTCTAGTCCACCCTGTTTCTCGTTCCATTTCCATAGTTTCCCATTCATTACCACCTTTTGGTAACCAATTTTTGTTTGATTGCCTTTCTCTCTTCGCCATTCCTTTTATTTGTTTTTGCATTTCCTGCTCTTTTTTGTTAATTCAGAAACTATATATATTTTGATGGAAAGGTTTCGTAGTTGACTTTTGTTCTGTACCTATTCTTTTATTGCATATACTAGTGGTTCATTTACCGGCAACTGAAATTAGGCAGAGTCTAGAAACAGTTAGGGCCGGTTTCACCAAAATCTTCAATCTGGATCTATCTCTTGACTCAGATTTCAGTTCACGATCAACGTAATGTAGCGTTTCACCATTTTCTAATTCGAAATTGAATTGTTTGATCGCGATTAAAGTTAAACCGCACATTTTTGGCGATTGAACCCTCAATCAGGGATTAATGAAACAACGTTTCGATGATATTTTGTTATGATGGAGTTTCGACGAGTGTCTAATTTTTTATTTTTGCTCTACATCAACGATATGGCCAACATAGATATGTCTGTCTGCTCTACTTTACATTGTTCGCTTATCTGGCATAATGAAGATCGTAATGCCTTGGTTCAAATGATTCCTATTGATGTATAAAAAAGAACTGTGGTGGGAGGATAACATGCTGGTGTGTGTGTAAAAGAAAAATATTTTTCTTCTTTGAACATTCGAAAATGACCCTATAACGAGGTGATGGTGATGAAGAATGAATTTCAGGCTATAATAATTTTCAGCTGATATAAAAACCCATTTATCTCTTCGAACTCTGTGAATATGAGTTCAGTCACAGATCTACGGCACAATTATACAATGTATTAATAAAATTTACGAATATCACACTCGTTCTATTTATGAAAAATGTTTACCTAACGTACTAAATTGAGATACGAACCATCTATTTATACTGTAGTCACACGGTTACGATTAAACGCGATGTAGGTACCTTCAGGAAGAGCCGTTCAAAAGTGGCAGACATGTAGGTTTGTTCTTGACACCTGTTCTGCCATTGTTCGTTTATAACTTCTTGAATTGCCGTATTTCAATAATAGACTTCATAACTTGACACGTTTCTCCAATCGGAATGTTTGCTATATGGGGCCCCTATAGAGCTGGGTCGCACATGGAAATTTCAACTACTTCTGTTCTTTTACTTTCATTATTTTCACAAATTTTACGACGGTACATTTTTATTTCAAAAGCAGTGTGTCTCATTCACAGTTGATTCACAAACAAAATCTATATAATAACCCATAATATCACTAGACAAACACTGAATAAAAAATTACCAATCTCAACATCGACACTGGTAAACAATTTCATTATTTATAATTGTACCAGTATTTTTTTATATTCGTACATGTTTGTTGTTGAGCAGCACGGTGAAAATGTTGTACCAATTTTATTTCATTCACTTGTTAACCTATTTTTCATAATTTATAGAGGTATCTCATAATTGATTTTTTATTTATAAATTACTTTTTCAATGAGAATTAGGTGCTTTAAACAATAAAGTATAATTGATTCAATTTTGTCGTGGCACTAGCCAGGGAAATAGTTGGTTGCTGTCATAAATTAATACCCAGTCAACACTGGGCAAACACCTGCATATCAGGGATGTCAATATCGCCAAAAATGAGATTTAGATGTCCTTGTGATATCATATCGTTGGCATTCCTGCGATATCATACTGCGACATCCCTGTGATATCTAAATTAGTGATAGGTGGATTAGATGTCAAATTGTTACTTGCCATAGACGTCATACTGCGACATAATTTAGACATCAAAATCTATACTAAGATATCTCTGCTACTATATTTTTATTGAGTTATTTCCAGATCAGGTGATAATAGGGCTTTCACACACATTCACTTGACTGCCGACCACAAGGACGCCATCTGTCCTCTACTACGGTGGAAAGGCAATAAATGTTCATTTTGAAGTGACGCAATCAGTTGGCAACTCAGATCGTATTCAATGTTAGTTAACCTGAAAGCGGGAGGCGACTGCGTGACCGGCTGTTACTGTATTGTATAACCATATTTAGTTCTAGTTCTTTGTATCGATGCATTGATATATTGAAAATATATTTTCTGTTTCTATTTGTTGTTTCTGTCTGAAATATCGCATAGAGGTTGACGTCTATTGAATATAACAGTGAAGAAATCGCTGCTATGTCGCTCTGTTACATCCCTGATACGTTATTAGGAGGCATCTTTGCGGCGTCTCAGAACTACATAGCAAAGACGTCTCAGAACTGCATCGCATAGATATCGCCAGCATGCATCATGAGGGTGACAAAAGAGAGTCGCTGGGATGTCTGTGCGACGTAACGATGCGAGTCGCAGGTCACGAAGTGACATCGCAGCAAGATCTTAGAGACGTATCTGTGTTGGCTGTGAAACTGTTCAGAGAGAAAAGTATTTCAACATCATTTATAATAGCTACTTTTAATAAACTTTTGAAACTTTATCTGATTCTCAGTTGTATATATTCTCATAGTATGAACCCAGTATCATCATTTAATGCAGTACAGCTACCAATCACTGAACACTACTTTTAAAAGCATTGACCTTTCTGGCTGAATGATGTACAAATATTTGTCTGAAAAATAATAAAGTTTAAGATAAAAGATCGCCGGAGGCAGAATTCCATAAAAGAAAAACCTGACAACCAAAATCTACACAGATTTGTACGAACAACATAATAATCGGATTCAGCTGGATGAATAAGTACACCCACTTTATTTCATCAGAACGTAGAGGCTTCATTCATAAAAAACCCGACAAATCGTAACTTCATTAATTAGTATGCTGAAATGTCATCAAAAAGAGGTTGAAACAGACTTTCTAATTAGTAAGATGAAAATTAACTGAAACTTTATGATTCAATACACAAGATAACTCAACAAAGAGATTATGAAGTTAGGGAAAACTGAACAAAAATGCAACAACTATCATGGCTTCGTACAAGAGGTACAAATATGTTTCTCTGAATCGAAAGAAAAGCCAAAAGGCTTGCTGGATTGAAACAAAGTTCAAGAGGATTACTAAAGCGGGATAAATATAAGAAAAATACAAATTTTGAGCGACTGATAATAAAAGAGGAAATACATTCTTTCAATTAAAATCCTTTGAAAAAATTATCCCCAGATGGTCATGACTGCAAACTTTTGGGGCTGAACAAATTTTCAGAGTAACATTTTCATTTTCGATATTTTTCAAAATACTGGTACTTTACCTATGACTCAAAATCAAGTTTTTCGATTCACCTCGTATACTACACGTGTTTTGCAATATTTCATTGGTGCATGTTAATTTTTGGAGGATGCAAAAACATTTACCAACAATACCTTTTTGTCGATAACCCCATAGCTTACAATTGCTTCGACAACTAAGTAGAATTTCCACCAATTGAATGCCAAAACTATTGATTGATCAATTTTGTAGTTGTCATTCCAACAAAATGTAATTTTTGCAACTACTTCCTTGGCCATGACCGACATTCAACCACATCTAACATGGGAAAGACTTGGGATGATGGCCAACGACATCAGTCCTCCAAGAGTAGCTAGTGAAAGAAACTAGTAATAGAGGCCTGCCTTCTGCCTTCGTCTAGTCAGTGTCATAGTCTGCCTTTCCACTCACTAGGCGCCTAGGAAAAGGCCCCAATGTTTTCCTGGGAGGCTTTGCCTCCGGCAGTTACACTACCCAACCGAGAATCTGACCCTTCGAAGTTTCTTTGAAGAGTTGCACTGAAGGACATTGACAAAAAACACCACACCACCTAACTACATAACTGAAAATAGGAAAATTAAGAAAACAGTACGGAAAACACGCTGATGGTAGTTGGGTCAAAGGGCCAGGGTGGACTGGTAGGACTGAAGGTGACCAGGAAGGTTCATACGGAAGGCATCAAGTATGGGAACAAGCAAACGTGAAAAGAATCAAAAACCAAGAAAAAGCAGTTCAAACAGAATTTGAGAAATTGTAAAGGGATTCGCTGGAGATCGTAATACGGAAATGAGTCAGCTACCAACCCAAAATTTGTCTGAGCATTGGGGCTGAACTCACCATTACAATTTTTGAGAATCCAGGTGGAACTGGGACAAGATTTGCTCAGACATCTGTTGGGGAAACACTTTCCGGGCTGTGCTTCCACGAAAGACTCGTTACTGACGGTGCCATAACTAGGGATATGAACGAGTTCAACCCACATAAGGAATTTATAACTCATCGTCTGATTATGTGGAAGATTATTTTGGGTCAGTATAGCGCTGGGGTATGTACATTCCAAAGGCCTAGAAGCCTGGAAGTTAGAAAGAGTAGTTCTGTTGTTATTCAGGAAGTAATAAATTCCCTGCGATCATGCAGCTTTTCTTCCAGATTAGTTTTGGATACATGCAGAAACTTCAACGACCTAGTAGCCCAGAACATGGTGAAACTTACCTGTGTACCAGTTCACAGTGGCATCCAGGATGAGAGTGGAGATGCCATAGCAAAAGGGGGGGGCAGCAACAACTCTCATTGAATCATAACTAGCATAAGGCATCTCATTTCTGAACACGAAGACATGGATCATGAACCATTATCAATATTTCCGACTGAATAATGCCACAGGCAACGGAAAGATGATGTTCAAGAAGGAGTCTGGGCCGGTACTCTTTCAGGAAAGTGTCAGGACTACTAATAGGAACCAAGATCCTCCACTATGCAGGATATGCGATGAGGAGGACGAAACATCCTTCCACATACTGTTTGAATGCGAAGGTCTGCCTCGCCTGAGGATGGACATCTCTGTGCAGAAGATATCATCTCACAGGAAAACCTTATAAGAAATCTGTTTATTAGAAGATAAGACCCGAAAGCGGGGCGCAGAAAGAATTACCTGCATTTCGGACGTTGACCAGCACCGCCGATCGATGATAATGATAATAATATCATTGTCATAGGAGAGAAATGAGACTGTACGAATAGTTCCGACCTATTAGCTTCCGACCTAATGTACTGCAAAGGCGTAGTAGGGATTTTCTCTAGTATTCCTCTCACACAAATCATGCAAAGAGTTGGTGTTGGGGGTGTTTTTTGATGTGAAGGTTGCTACTGACAAAGCAAAGACATGCACTATACAGGTAGCTGTTCGTGGCAAGAGGAATGTCTCTTCAAATTGAGTTGGGTTTCATTGTCGCCAACTAGTAGAAGGAAAACCATTACTAGGCATCGAGGTAAATCAAGGCTGCCCTAAGGATGATTCTCCCGCATATGGCACAATTGTGGAAGGACACTTACTAGTCAACTCACAGAAGAGAGTTTTGAGGCTGTATACGGTAGGATAGATTGAGAGTTAGTAGCAATCCTATAGCAACTGTGGGAACAAGTTGGAATAGCAATCAATAGTCTTAGGACCAATGATCCAATACGAGGCAGATGTATAATGGCTCGGCACACGGAGCACCATGATCGTCTGGAAGATGAGTGAAATCCAGAGATTGGCCTGTTTGGTAGTGACTGGAACAACGACACCAACCGCAATATGGGAAAAACAACTCAGACGATTCCGCCGTTCCCGGCATGGATTATGAAAATGGCAAATATTTTGAAGATGCGGGTTTCGAGAGTCTGGTAGAAGAGTGATGATAGGCCACACGAAAATCGCGAAGTGGGACTGTCAGGAGTTTCTTATTTCCATTCTCATATTGAAAAACGCACAGGACATGCTGCGATGGCATGAAAAGATAGCTATCACTATCCCAAGTAGAGCAATATGGCATGGGAGCCAGGAGAGCATTATTTGTTTCTGAGGCAGTTTACGTCCAACCAATAAACGGGCCGTGGGTGCAGGAAAAAAGAGGCATACAAAAATACTACACCATGGAGAAATTCATGATAGTTTTGTCAAGCTAAAGAGTCGGCCATTGATACGGAGCAGGATGTGAAAGAACGACTAGAACGATGAAAATATATCCACTCAGATAGTCAGACCATGATCGAGCATGCTCTTAAGCTCTTCAGTGGTACAGTTCCGAGAAATAGAGTCCAATCTCAACCAGATGGTGCACCTGTTACGAAATATTGCAAAGACGTCGATTGAATGGCCAGTCAGATCACCAGATTTGACCTCTTTATGTTTTTGTGTGGTTCCTTAAAAATGAAGTGGAGAGTTAATAAGTCGAACAATTGAAAAATTCCAAAGCAAGAATTCGGCACGTAGAAGAGTGTTCAAAATAAACTTCTTCACATAATAATAATCACTGTAGCGCAGCTATTGGTGCATAATTTGGATATAATTGAATAGGGTGCTCGGTAGCGAGGCGGTTAGATGCCGGCCTTTGAAACTTCCTACAGCTGAAAAGTGAATACGCCACCAAAAATCGCCTCTACCCGCATAGGCTGTGCCTTTGGGTACATTCTATGAGTGTTTATGAGGAAGTACCATTATTATAATTATTATACTTAGTTGCTTCTTGAAATCATGAAGTTGAGAATTACCTAACCGTAAGGTTCGCTACGTTTGGCTTGATCCTTTAAAGAAGAAAGTTAAAAGAGAATGATTCAAATGATTGTCCAGATTGCATGAAAATGAAATCCTGCCAAAAAAAAACTGGCAGAAGAAAAAGGTGTAGTAGAATTGGCTCTATAACCGTATTCAAGTTGGATGAATGAAATACTGATGGTGCCATTTTCGTTTTCTTCAAGGCATATGGCACAAAGTTTATACCTGAACGACGGTTGATGATTTTTACCCCTTACATGAGCAATAATCACAGCCCAGTCATTCGAATACACATTTATCTTGTCTCAATAAATTCTCCTGGTATAAATTATTATGAAATAAAATTTGGCCGACTGTAGACTCTCTTACACATGGGCATGGAAGAACAATGGTTCTTGTGTGTCATCAATATCGAAATCTTTTGAAGTGGAGATACATAGGCATCTCCTATGAGAAGTATGGCAGTATCATATTGCATCTCCTGGACGATGAGAAATTTAATCGTTCCTCTTTTTATTCCCAACATACTTGATTTCAGCATCGATAAATATTATTTTTTAATAACTGGTCAGGAATGTTTTACGCTGTAACAATATACAAATTCGAATTCCAAGATTTCACAAAAATATACCTACTAGACATATTTCAGATGAAAACTGAAAGTTACAAGAGACTTTCTTATCGAAATGAGGCACACTAATTTTTTACCATGCCTCGGAACTATAGTGAACACATAATATACATCTGATGAGCGATATGGCACAACTTTGTAATTTAAATAGAATATCCCAAACATTTTCGATTGTTTATGCGTGGACCTTTCAAATAATGTATCAATTGATTCAGTGAACCGATTGATCCGAAACGTTAATTAGTTAGGAATATTATAGCGAAACTAAATGCGGAACCAAGCAGAATTTCAAAACCATTCATTCTGATTCACAGAACATCATATATAGGGCGGAATTGAACCTAAACTTTTCATTATCATACCCTTTCATTCTACCAAAAATGCTGTAAAAATTTTGTATATGTATATTACAATGATTTTTTTTTTCATTTTTGCACAGGACTATTACTTTTTATTGTGTATCACAGTATTCGTAGAAGAAAACCCAATTCAGCGGAATTCTAATATAAATTCGAAAAATGTTATACAGATATCGCCAGAGTTAGTCAGTTAATATGAGAGTTATTGAACAAAAGTTTGTATAAAATGTCAATGTTATTTCTCTCTGAACCCTTTTATGGATTCAAATATTCAAGATCAGATATTCTAGCCATATGGCACTTTCAATCGGACAGTGGCGTACCTACGTAGACATAACTTTTTCAGATGCTTATTTTTCGGAGAATAATACTAATTATTTTCTAGGAGATAATTTATACCAGAAAATTTGTCCCAGAAGTGTGTTTATCAGAATTTTTCTCAAAAGAAATCCAGAGAAAAAAAGTTTTTTTTTTCCATATCGAGTATACCAGTCATGCCCTGTCTCCGGAGCTCCGTAATCGTGAGTTCAGCTGAGTTTGCTGCCGCATCATGACAAGCTGGTATGATATTAAAGTTTGAGAGCAGTCCAACATTCCACCAAGGACCCTTATTATCAGAAGCACAGAATGATTTGGGTAAAGCCTGTGGAGTTCGAAGAGTAGATTTCGATATTTAGTACATTTTTCCTCCTCTTTTTGGACGATGTTCGTTTCGCCAGGAGCTGAAAACTCAATGACCAAAATTGTCCTACTTTGATGGTCGAGGAGTACTACAACAGGCACATTGGTAGTTCCAATAGATTCGACACTTCTTAATCCCCATAACGGACTCAATATCCCCCGGAATATAAGACAACACCAGTGTCCTGTCTATACCGTACGAGTGTCTTATATGGTAGTACAACACTCGTAGCGCCGCGTAATACCTGTGGATATAGGCTGAGACCGCATAAGCTGGGTAGGCTGACCGCGAGTGCCTTATGGTCTCAGCTGTCCCACGACACGCTCTGCATCTAGTGTCAGGGACCTCTATACCCATCACGCGACTACAGTAGACGAGGAAGTTGAAGACACCATCCTGGCAGGCATTATGAATCCCTCGGTTTCCGACTGCAGCCCACTTGACCTGAGAAAAGCAAAGGTCAGGTTTCTGGATAAGCCAAGGTCTTTAATGTTCTAGAAGAAGACCCCATCATACTGAGCATAGAAGGGGATCTGAACTACTGATGACTTCACAGACTCCATCCTGTACCATTTTGTTGTGCAGACACTTCAAACTCAAAAGTCCACGGCCTCCCCGTTGCCTCGGGAAGTATAACCGATAGCTATACGTCTCTCAGGAAATTACTTATTTTTTAATGAAATGAGATAATTTATAAGGGTAATTTTCTAAGTCCTGACAATTTCTTTTATTTGAACCTATGATAAGAGAATGAAAAAGTCTCGAATGGATGAGCAATTGACAGAGATTTTGAAAACATTCCATAGTTATGATAAAGCATGAGTCAGCAAAGCAGTTCGAACTGTCATTTCATAAGTCGTAAAACTTTTGGTATTGAATGTCATATGCGTGTTGAACAATAAAAGTTGAGTGAGTGAAATTTGATAATGAAATGACTGTTGATGTAGCATATGAAAAAAAATCTGTTTCCATCAAAACTAACGATTCAAATTGCCATATAAATGCAGAGGTGGACACAATAATACACTGTATTTATCGAGGAAGTTGAAGTAATAATAATATTGCCAAAACGAGAAAAAAGCAAGTTCTAGTTTGAAATGCGCACCGACTACCCGGGGTAGTGCTGTAGGTTTTTCGGGTTTTCCTGTAGCTGAAAAGTGAATACACCCTCAAAAACATTGGTATGTCACCCCAGAGTGCTACGGCAAGTAATAATTATAAGTGTCCTCCCTCTACCCACACAGGCTATGCCTCTAGGTAAAATATATGAGTTATATGCATGGCATCACACGTAAAAAGGTAAGGTCCACGTCTTCCCTAACTCGCACATGACTTCTGAGGGTTGCTCGTAAAAGTGCATCCGGTTGAAGGGTATAACAATTTCAACAATTTTTCAACAATACGAGGGAGTATTACTATTATTACCTATTTAAAAAAAAATGCTAATGACGTCACTCCTCCATCGATAGCATATCAAAAAATATATATGAACTTTTTCCCATACATTTGACTAGTTCACTTGGCCATGACGCTTGTGGTTGTCTCAGAACCAATCAACAGTCATGGAAATGTCATTTTAATCAATCATGCAGGTTTGTTGGATTCATTGAATTTTGAAAATTTTTAAAAATCTCCTCTAGGCAATTGACTGAAGTTTTATGGGTGAGTTATTAAAGCACTACAATAAACTTATGCCAGACTAGAGTAATGAAGAATGAACCAGCTGTAATTCAAACTGGGGATTTCGATTGCGTTACTTCTACACTGGTGAACCAGTAGATTTGAAAACCAGCAGCTCACATTTTCAATTTGGCATTTCGATACTATGCGGAAAAATTGTGTTATCAATGTTGACGGAATTGATCACTAATGGTAACCTAGCGATATTCGTTTCAGTATTTCTGTCATTTGGAACTTCAGTGATCGTAATACTTGGAATCTGATATGTTACATGTTTGGAAAGATAATTTTAAACTTTATTGAAATATGCAGGAATGTATAGGGTTTTTTGTTTGAAAAGAATAATTTTGTATTAATAACTATGAATATCTTATTTGAAAAAATAAGTCACTCACAACATTGAATTCTACGTTAAAAAAGCTCTGGAAATGTTTTCATAAAAACGAGAAATTTTTTGACAGGAAAAAAGGTACAGCAACTTTTCGAAAATGCACATTTTCGAAAAACATGCTGTAACTCAGAAACAATGATATCGATATGCGGTTTTCACCATTAAGTTTGTCATGAAATTTGACCCTCAGACACAGCCATCAGTTTTCATTTATCTACAACAGAACTCTCCCTTCAAAAGTGTCCAATTTGGCCCACTCCGTACGTGGTTTTCTATATTTTGAGTAGGATATTTTTGTTACTAGTGTTGTGGAGTTCAAATTATTACATTTACAGTTATTTTGGTTCAGATCAGGATTATAATAAGTTTTTTTTGTTGAGAATGTCCCATGTTTCTGTTGATAGACTTACATCTCACTGAAAATCAAGAGATTCCATGTACAGAACACATTCATCAACATTTTTTATAAGGCTGGATATATTTTGATGTATGTCCACCCTGTTACAACATGCTAATTCTTGATCACTTTCTGACATGCTGAGGACATGGAATGGACAGAAAAAACAGTAAAAGATGAAGTAGGTAGTTTTTTTGTTATTCACCATAAAATCTTTTTTTTAAATTGCGAGCAGTATTGCTTCCAACCATTGAAAATAATTATAGTGAAAGGGTTATACGAACTTGTGGCTATTATAATAGGTTAAAACACATTGCAATTTAATATATTTTTCAGAATTTCCTCAAGCATAGCAAGTAATTATTTTCATTCCCGATTCCAAATAGAGATAAATTTCAAAACAAAAATTTCCCACACAAACATTTGCTCAAAAATTAAGTTGAAATCCACCGCTATACTTTCAGCGCCACTATCTCAACCCAAAAATATATTACACGATCTTTCCGAAAGACCTTCAAGCAGGTGTACAAAAATAAAACTTGGGACAATATCAGAAATCGGAACGCCAACCTCGAATTTGTCAAACGTTCTATCGAAAACACTTAACGGTAAGTTCACCAAAGAACTTTTTCAGATGAGCAACAAGCGTGAAGGATGCGATATATTTATTTTAATTTTTCCCGGGCACTGTACGCGTACAACTGCAACTCGAAGTGACGAAAATAAATTGAATATTCCCGCTGCAAATAATAGCGACTCGTTGACACGGGCACAGTTTGAGTTTTTCACTCGGAGGCGAAAATAAAAAATCAATTCCACCTACCTATGACATATCCTAATCATACTAATTCACCACACTAAAGTTCGAAACTAGGCGCGTCAGCGTCGCGATGCCGCTCGCGTTATTTCCGTCCGTAGCCGCAGCTATACTGGCATACGGTAAAACGTCTTGACGCCTGAGTTATCTGTATGAACCCGACGCGCGCATCGCTTTTCATAATTTTCAGGAACAGTTGTTATAAGAATTCAAATCCTCCCCGAATTTTCAGCATAATATTCGAGTGAAAGCTGGTACACCCTGATTCTACCTAGTGTTAGTCTTCAATCATTGATATACATGATATGTCAAACCCCCATAATGGCCTTCCAGAAAAGATCCTTCAACACCCTGGTCTATCGTGGTCGCGTGATGGTTTCTGCGGTTCCAGACACTAGATGCAGAGCGTGTAGTAGGGCTTCTGATACCATAACGCATTTGCTGTCAGCTTGTCAAGCTCATATATTCTCTCATTCTATAATATAATTTTTTTCCCGTTAGGAATTTCCCAGACAGGCCCTGTCTCCGGAGCCCCGATACTTCCGGAGGGCGTGCTGGATCCTTTATCCCAATATCCACTCCACATGCCGTGGGGTAAGTGACTATTGGGTCCGAGAATCATATGCCCTGAGCAGGCGAAGTGAAGCAAGAATTACGGCCATCTGCATTCGTCCGGCTAAGATTTCTGCCATATGACGGCGAGCCGGTATGATTTTCAAGTTTGAGAGCAGTGTGTCCATCATTCCACCAAGGACCCCTATTATCAGAACCACCATTTTGACAGAATGGTTTGGATAAGGCCTGCGGAGTTCAAAGATTAGATCTCGATATTTAGTCCGTTTTTCCTCCTCTTTTCGGACGATGTTCGTTTCGCCAGGAGCTGAAACCTCAATGTCGAAAATCGTCCTACTTTGGTGGTCAAGAAGGACTACATCAGGCTTATTGGCTTGTATTTGCCTGAGGGTGGGGAATGAGTAGTTCCAATAGATTCGGCACTTTTCATTCTCCACAACGGACTCAATATCTACCGTACGAGTGACGTAGATGGTAGTACAACATTCGTAAGTCCGCGTTATGCCTGTGGATATAGGCTGAGACCGCATAAGCTGGACAAGCTGACAGCAAATGCATTATGGTCTCAGCTGCCCCACGACACGCTCTGCATCTAGTGTCAGGGACCTCTATACCCATCACGCGACTACTGTAGACGAGGGTGTTGAAGACACCATCCTGGCAGGCCATTATGAATCCCTCGGTTTCCGACTTCAGCCCACTTGACCTGAGAAAAGCAAAGGTCAGGTTTCTGGATAAGCCAAGGTCGTCAATGTTCTTGAAGAAGACCCCATGCATTGACTTATCCTTATGTAGCTGTAGGAGCCTGTCACACTCCGCAGCCTTCACGTGGGCTTTTTGCTGAACGGGTTCCAACTCGATGACAGAGTTTGAGTTCGTCCGTTCAGTGTCAAATAGGAGATCGAGTTCATCGACTGCATGGGTTACTGCCTTGAAAAGAAATGCTCCAATCCCTGCCATTTCGTGATCACATACCAAGCAGAGAAGGGGATCTGAACTCCTGATGACTTAACAGGCTCCAAACTCAAAAGTCCACGACCTCCCTGTTGTCTAGGGAAGTATAACTGTAGAACGGACGGATGGAGATGCATCATTTTGCGAGTTTTTACGTCGAGTTGTCGCAGCTCTTCTTGAGTCCATTTCATTACCCCAAAGGAGTAAAATAGAATCGGAACGGCAAGCATATTAGTGCAGCAACTTTGTTTTTTCCCGACAGTTCTGATGACTAGGTCTGTCGGAGTTTGTACTGATACTTGCCGCGGAGAGAGTTTTAACAGTAGCTACCTCTTGGGTGTGGCGTTGTTCCAATCCTAGGTAGGTATACGTCTCTCCGGCATCCAGATGATGTAGGATGCTTCCGTCTATTATTATTATTATTATTATTATCATTATTATTCATTATTGAACCTTCAGGAAGATACTTGCCAATAGGCCCGATGTAGTCCTACTCCACCATCAAAGTGACATGATGTTTGTCATACAGTTGTCAGCTCCTAAAAAAAAGAGAAACATGGTACTGGTAGTAGTAGATGCGGCGTGACAAGCTCTTAGAACAACCTACATCTACGAAAGTAGAAATTAATTCAGGCAATGGAGAACATGTGATACTCACAACAATATACAGACCACCATTAACGGATATATAAGCCTTAAATAGTCACCTACAAAATTACCTTGAAACTAATGACAACATCAATGAATATCTCAACACTTTTAATGAATTTGGATATATCTCAACCATAAATTCACTGACACGAGTACACAAAGACCATAAGTCCTGTTTAGATCACATTTTTATCAATTACAAAAACAGATATTATAGATAAAATACTACCCTAAATTAACTTCCGCTCACTGCCGGTCTATCTAGGGTGTTACGAGTCAAAATATACGGTTCAATAGCTCAAATGATTCAACTAAAATAATATAGAATTTATTACTATTCACAATAAATAATATGCATCTGCTATTTAATTTTTTCATACTAGTAGCTTTAGCCTTTCGCTTGGCTTCGAAAATAAAACAATCACACTCTATGAAGATTCAGTTGATTCACAAGTATTATATGATGCTTGAAAGTAGTAGCCTCTTCGGTGTATTACTTTTTCAGTTTCCATAAGAATCCTAGAAAACAGACAATTGTAGAGCTAAATTATCTTCATCATCATCATTATTACATTTAGCCAATTTAAGAAATAGCTGAGTACGATTTATGAGCAATTTCCGAATTTCCATGATTTACTTAAGCATGTAAACATTGAGTCATTTATTCAATTTGATTATTCTAAATGACAAAATTAGGGTTAACAATGATCCTTGACATAGAACAATCACAATCGAAAGTGGACTACTTAATCATGATTGGAATTGATCCATAATCATTGATCCAAGTAATCTCATTAGCAAAAGAATATCAAAAGGAACAGTAACAAGGGACAAACCTCTACAAAAAAATAAAGAGAAGCCTTTTTTTGAGAGAATCACCTATTTAACTATTATATCTTGTTTACGGACGAGTCAAGATTTACCAACAATGGATTATTTAACAGGAATAATACAAGGTGGGTACTGTACTTTATTTGGATTATTGTCGATAGTCGAAGTGTAAAGTGCTAAAAGTGTGAACGGTCTTTTGTTTCAGGTACTGGGCGATAGAAAACGAGCACCGGTTTCGGCAAGGTGGCTTCCAGGAGAGATTTGGTGTAAATGTTTGGGCAGGAATAGTTGGAACTCATATTGTTGGCCCCATTCTTTTTCAAGGCCAACTAACCGAAGAGAGATACTTTAATTTTTTAACGAATGAAATTTCGGAATTCATTAACAACCTACCAGCGGAAATAACTGAGAGAATGTACTTCCAGCAAGATGGCGCCCCTCCGCATAATTCAAGAATAGCGAGAAATTATCTTCAAAATCGCTTTCAAGAAAGACTTATAACAACCCATGGTCCAGTCAGGTGGCCACCAAGGTCACCTGATTTTACTCCGTGCGACTTTTTTCTATGGGGGCATCTTAAAAATAGGGTGTATTCCACACAGCCTACAACTCTACATGAGCTAGAAGTAAAAATTCGTAGAGCTTTCCAAGATATCACGCCCCAAATGTTGAGAAACGTTTTACATGAAAATATCACCAGAGTCAATAAATGTATTGACGCTGAGGGAATGCATTTCGAACAATTGTTTTGAATTTATTTTATCTTTAATCCTATAAATTTGAATTTTTTTTTTCGATAAATCTGTTTTTTTGTTATTTGAATAATAATAATTGGATTTTTTGGTATTTCATTTCAAAAAATTACTTTCTATTATATCATTAGAAAGGATGGTTATGCTGAATAGTACAGGCAAGAAAAAGTTGTATGTTCCTATTTAAGTTATGGACCTACAGAGTATTGTTTTTTTCCCAATTTTTCCAATATTTTTTTGGCGGCTTTTTTAAACACCGACGAATGAAAATAAAATATCACAGTAGTAGCAACTGTTATCAAGTGACGTATGGTTTCCATAGCCAACTTTTCAATTTTTGGCTTTCATTTTGCTTCCACGGCCTACTCGGTGAATTTCAATAATAATTTTTTTCTGATCTAGTTTCTGGTTAGATACCAACTTGCTTTATGTCATTAGAAAGGGAATTGAATGCTGAATAAAGCGAAAAGAAAAAAAAATAGGGTTTCCATTTAAAATAAGAAAGTTGATGTTACTTCCGGTCAGACCGGAAGTTAACTTCGACTTGTCAATATGTTCAAATTCTAGCTCTTATGTCATTATATCGACGCTCCAAATTTCACAAGCCTACTTCATACAATAACTGAGATATTCCGTAGGCCATATTTCCGTAGCCACCCGGTATATCCCCAGCGCCCACTTAGTGTTGATAACGAAAATAAAAAACTCAGTATTTTATGTATATTTGTGAAACAATATTACATATAGGTTATTATTCAAATGGTTTGCGAATATAGCATTATGGTATGTCGCAACTCCATTATAATGGGATGATTTTCCATAGTGGTTTCCAAAACAAGGATCACGACACATGGGGACAGTGCGTTTAGAGCAGACAATTTGAGTTCTTCACTTCATTCCATCATGCAAGTGATCTCAGCAAGTCTCTTTTCATTGCATCACTATCATTCTCTTGTTCAAAAAGAGTTTCATCATCTGGAAGATTAAAGTAGTAATTCAGTACGGCTTCTGCTCTTACCAGATCATCAAGATTCCAGTTTACAGCCATGACAGATATGCTGTAAGAAAATCATCGGTGAAATTATATTCCGAATATTTAGGGCATCAACAGGAATTTATTTTCATTAATGATCGAAAAAATACAGAAAATGAATGGATTTCCTTCTACAGAATTATTTATCAGAACGAAAGACTTCTGAATGTAGAAAATTATCTAGGCGAATTGATTTATTTGCCCTCTTACACGTATACAGATTTCCTCAAATTTCAGTTTTTCCATTTTCTTACTGTAGAAAGTTGGAACACCATGTCAAGAAATGAATTCCCTCCACAAGATGAAACATACTCTCATTATGAACTTAATCTCAAAGATGTTGGAATGGCCATCATATCAACGAGTTTGACCATTGGGTATAGTGGAAATAGTTCACAAAGAACATGATATAAACTACTCAACACTAATTTCGTCATACTCCAAAATTTTGCCCCTGCTAAAATGTGATATTTTAATATTTTCAATGGGACAAAAATTTTGGGATGCGTAATTTAGTTTGGTTGCTAGATGATCGAACTGCTCGTGGTTTCTATGAAAGATCAGCAGATTAGCATGCTAGCAAGCAAGCTACAACAAAAACGCTGGCAGCAAAAGATTTAGTAATTTCCATATTCTTCTTTCCTTTACATCCTTATACATGGCCGACAAATCCTTTGGACGTTTTATTTCATCGGAAATATCCGCTACGACTGAAAAAAAGGCAATATTTCATATGAAATATCTTCCCAGTAATAATTTTTCCTAAAACGACAGCAGGAGAAAGAAACGTGACTCGACTATCTCATGTCTAATATTATCCTCCTGGATTTTCTTTGGAGCATCTGTCCTTTGTTTTGATGAATGTCAAACCCGTTTCAGCCATCCAGTGTCGAAAGTGGGAATAAACGACTCTTTCGTTTTGTTGTTCCTGTATTCTGGTGATGTATTAGCAAAAGCAGAAAATGGCACTTTCTGATTTTATCAACTTTCTTAATTGTTTCAATCATTGGATGTTTATTGAAAGAATATCTCAGAGGATCTATGAACTACATATACCGCTGACTGATTCTAATTGTACCAACTTTGGCATATCGAAGTATCAGTAGAAATTTAATATGTACAGAGTGGGAACAGGTATGCTTTGGAGGAGGAGGTGATAAAACAGAATACAAATATTCATTGGTACCTGTCTTATTTTGATTGTTTGAAGCAGTATTGACGCTCCTCATTTCGTGTTTTTGTTCAAATTCGTTCGAAAACCTTGCAATGAAGTATGGGTATTAGGAAAAATTAAATACGATAGTATGTTTTGTACAAACCAGGGAAATGCAGAAAGCTATTTGTAGCACTAGAGATATCCAGAGAAAAGACAACATTTTAGAGGTATTGTGACAGCCTATTTGCTATGGTAGGGGAGACCACGATGCTAAATGTAGATTTACTCGAGCCTCATAGAGACCTATTGGGTAGCAAAGCTTAGATGATAAGAAGAAAAAAATGTTAAGTAACGTATACCTTCTCATCGGAGGGGGAAACGGCTATAAATTTTCAAATTTAAAAAAAAATCGAGCTCGTCAGATATTGATAGCATCAATGTCTACGTATTTTTAAAAATGTTCGTATGTTAATCTGATCGTCGTACGTAAGGGTTGAAAATTAAAAAAATAAAATAAAAATAATCGAGCGCGTCAGATTTTCTTAGGGGGTGTTGAGTGAACATAAAAAAAAGCTACCATGCAATAATCTGACCATCATATCAAACTCGCGGCCATTATTATAATATGAAAAAAAATCGCCATTTTGAAATACTCGAGCGCGTCAGATTGAGATATATATGATTCATCTCTATGTCCTAGATGTGCTGTCTTTTAAGCTGACGATTATCTAGATGGATTCGCGTAAACTGCCAAAAAAAATTAGGAAAACAGTTGACCCTTTAATGGCCATCCCTGCAACTTCCCGCCAACTCCATACCTAAGCGCTCAACATTTCACTTATTTTGTTTTTGAGCTCTCCGAGCTCAAAAATATGATTTTTGTGTCATTATGAGCTCTTCGAGCTCAAAAGTCTGATAGAAGTTTATACAATTTTTTTAAATTTCAAACCGCAATAACTTTTGAATAAATGAACCGATTTTCAAGCGGTTGGCGGAATTCGACGCAGTTTTTCAAGCTCCATTAAGAATCTTTAAGTTTGAATTTATCGAACTGAAAATTTCAGAGTGATTACAAAAAAACACTTTTTTTGGTTTTCTTTCGACAACGATAACTCACGAACGAATCAACCGATTCTGACCGGACTGGCGGCGATCGACGTGGTTTTTTGATATTAGGAGTTGATTGGTTATTGGAATCGATTCACAAAGCCGTTCAAAAATTATTCAAAAAAAAACACATAAAAAAATTGTTTTTTTGAGATTTCTCAAAATCTACCGGTACGAATCGGTTCAAATTATATTCAAAATCTAAGTCTGGTCAAGCCAAATAGATAGAGAAAGAGTGAGAGAGAAGTAGTAACGCGGAGAGGGGAATATAGGCATTACGCAGCTGCACGCATTAGACTTTATCGAAGAATTTTTGTTATTTCGGCTTGCGGAAATCGTCAAATTACACATATATTTTTCATTATCCTTGAATTATTACCTTCAAAAAAAAAAAAATCGGCCACGCTCGAGAATGTCGAAATGACGTTATTTTTCACAACTTTGTAGCTCTCCCCTTTCTTTACTTCACTCTCAAATTGTCAGATTAGTAGAATATACACTTTTTAGCATGTAATTAACTTACCCTATCTTAATCTGACGCGCTTGAGAATTTCTGGTGATAATTTTTTTCACTAATCTGATCCTTTATCCTGGCCCGGCTTATTTATGAGATTCAAATTTTCAAGAATTCGATAATTCTAGGGAGTTTTTGTTGTTTTTTTTATAACCCAGCATATAAAAATGATATATTTCCGAAATCAGCCTAAAATTTTGCGAATATTAAGTGAATCTGATAATTTTCAATTGATTTGAAATTCACAGTATACTCTAAATTCATCGTTCTGATTCGATTGGTTTCCGCAGAATTGGTCCATCTTCAACCATTATCGAGTCAATAATTTCATCTATAGTTTTCCGACAACCTTTTTATTAATAATTTTCCATAAATATTTGTAGAATTCAATCTTTTCTGAATTATCTGCTAAGCAAATAAGCAATCGATTCCGACTCGATAGGCTTTTTACGGAACCTCTGTAATTATTAATTCAAATTTTTTGAAAAAATGCATGGCATTCTCAAAATTAGGTATCTTGATGGGGTGATCTTTAATCATATCACAAAAATTTATTTCGATAACACATTAACAAAATTACGAAAATTTTGAACTCGAAGTTGTCGTAGTTCTGTAAAAAGTCTATGAAATCTATATTTGATCCGGATTAGATTTCAATTTCGGTGAGCATATTATACTGAAGAAATAAAATTTTACAAAAACTGATAAAAAACCCTCTCAAAACCAGATGATCTTTTTAACTCAAGAACGATTGAAGACAGACCAATTCTGCAAACGCCAATCGATTCATAATAATGAAATTACTGTGCTCTGTGACCTTGAGACTAAAATATCATAAGGAACAAAATTTCATATGAACGAATTACTAACTTTTTGAAAATTGAATCGTCCTAGCAGGAAATTTATGTCGTTTGTTTCTTTTCTTCTAATTTATATTCGAGCATTACATATCATATTTTTTTTACAAAACCAGCATGTAATTTTGCTAAAATGATGCAAATTTCAAGTGAATCTGACAATTGTGAATTTTTCATGTTTTTTAGGGCAATTTTTTTGTCGGTCGACACAGTTTAAACTAATTTCATCATTCTGAATCAATTGGCATTCGCTGAATTCAATGATTTCTGAACAATCGAATTACAAAAATATTTCGAAACAAAATGTTTTATCAACCACTGTGATGAACCAAGTATGACAGGCTTTTGTACCATTATTAATTTGCCCGAAACCACAGAAACTGAAGTTCGAGACATCGCAGGTAGAGAGTTGAAATAGAGGTGTTTCATTCAGTAGCGCGTCTTCGGAGGTTGGAGAAAAATATATAAATTATCACGGATTGCTCCGAAATTCAACACGATAGACTAATTCCCCTTTATAGTATCGGTAAGTGGCTGTAGTACATCCTGATGAAAGTTGCACAATAATTTCGAAAAATAATCTCAGCGTTCAGACAAATAGTTGTGTTGCTTCTTGAGGCAGTCTCGCACATTGACTGGTTATTGGTGGTGAGAATTTCTCAACTACTGCCAACAACGTATATTGTCATACTGTCATGTGTTATTCTATTATGGAGTTTATACATTAAGTATTCATCCGGCGTGAGGTGGAACATTGTTTACCTTTCCCAGGACTGGCATCTACGTTGGAATTGAGATGTTTGTTCAAATGAATGAAGGGCATTACATTACTCATTGCATCAACTAAGAAAATTCAGATCATATTGATATTCATTCGGAAATCGTGACAGCAAATTTTGAGTAATCTGGCGATGAATATGACCTGATAAACAATATTTTTCCAGAATCTTTACATTACCAAATTTCGTTGAACAAAGTGACGAAATCATTAGTAGAATTTCACGAAATGCATATCTGATCAGACTTCAAATCTACAATTCAAAGCTTTGACTTAGAGATGATTCTCAAAAGCAAAATAAACTACTCAACACTAATTTCGTCGCACCCCAAAATTTTGAGCCTATTAAAATCTGAATAACTTTTTTCTGCATTGGACAATTTGAATTCTGTTTACACTGTTCACTAGCCCAGTCTTTCAGCTATAATCTCGTCATTCTTCAAAACATAAGGTTCTTCGCATAAAATCGCTACAGGGTATTATCTGAAACTGTGCAAAATTTCTGAATTTTCAAAAGGATCCCAAATGAAGAATTTTTTTTTTTCAAATTTGACAAAAGTGGCATGAAGATGAACTCATTACCTCAAGAAATTTTTCGAATTGTCTTATTATCTCTTTTGTTTACAGGGTGATATCAAAAAATTTACTTTTTGGTTTTGCAGTCATAACTTTTTTCCTCGTCAACCGATTTTCAAAATCTCGATCTCATTTTGAAGATGAAACTTTAGATGAAGAGATAAAGAAGATCGGAATGGACTCAAGATGAAGATTGAAGATCAAGGGTTTCCTCAAAGTTGACCTAAATCTGAAACACCCTCAAAATCCGGTTGGGAGGAGAATTAAATGAAAATAAACTTGTTTTCGGAATGATCATCCATTTTGAATACGTCCAGATCCTTATTGCTTTCAGCAGTCAAGAATTGTGCGTGAAAAAATCCAATTTTAATGACAGGATTTAAAAAAAAATAATCAACCCATTGTTCTCCTGAAATGCCTGGCCCGTAACCAAGGTAACAAGAATCACATTCAGTGACTGACAGGCCAGGTTAGACGTCAATTTTGATTCGTTTGTACAAAAAATTATCATATCGATGCCGCATCTAACGCGTGAACAGCTGGAAATGATTCCACGAATGACTGAACAAGGATTATCTACCCTTCAAATTGCCAATCTGCTTGGAACGACAGTTAGATCCTTCCAAAGGGCCCACGTCCGAGCTAACGCTGGGGATATTCAGTATCGACCTAGGGAGCCAAGAAGGGGAACAAGAAGAAGAACAACTCCCGCTCAAGACCGCCTTATTGGAAGATAGGTACGGCGTACTCGGACTTCAACCGCCCCCAAAATTCGTCGTGAATTGATCGATGCTACGGGAATTCAGGTTTCATGCCAGACAATCCGACGCCGGATCCACGATCTTGGATTATACGCAAGGAGACGAGCTGCCTGCTCCTTACTGTAACCTGTTCATCGAGCAGCAAGACGACTGTGGGGGGAAGAACATCAAAACTGGGGAATAG
Source organism: Chrysolina americana (assembly GCA_958502065.1). Taxonomy (NCBI): domain Eukaryota; kingdom Metazoa; phylum Arthropoda; class Insecta; order Coleoptera; family Chrysomelidae; genus Chrysolina; species Chrysolina americana. The sequence continues at coordinate 92,951,275 of OY293413.1, read as the reverse complement.
CAGAGTGGAATAGGTGTATGTTTACGGATGAGAGTAGGTTCAACTTGTTTCGAAAGGATGGTCGAGTGTTGGTTTGGAGAGGGAGGAATGAAAGGTTTTTGGAAGAAATATGAAGGCGAGGGTGGCTTTTGGATGTGGAGGAGTGACTGTGTGGGGTGGAATATCGATGAATGGGAGGAGTGAATTGGTGATTCTGAGAGGAGAGAGTGTGAACGGTGAGAGGTATAGAGATTTCTGTATGAGAGAAATCGTGGTCCCTTACGCCGCAAATATCGGCAACAACTTTCTTCTCGTTGATGACAATGCGAGACCGCATAGGGCTCACATTATCAACACGGTATTGAGCGAATGAACTGGCCGCCTTTCTCTCCTGATATGAATCCGATGGAACATGTCTGGAGTCGTATGAAATTAAAATTGAAAGAAAGGGAAGGGCGAATGGAAAATTTGGATGACTTGGTGAATGCGGTACAGCAAGAATGGACAGCTGTACCACAGGAGTTCATTGATAGTCTGATAGACAGCATGCCGGAAAGGGTCAATGAAGTAATTGCCAAATGAGAAGGACCCACTAAATACTGAATATCATAAATATTTTTCAATTCTAATGTTATCCAAGTTATTTTCTCTTTGTTGTTGTTCAATAAAAACTCAATAAAACTTGTTTTCTTGTTCTTGCTAACTAACATGAATAATGCTTCACGATTCAGAGAAAAACCGCTGTTGTGGAATGAGACTCAGCTGGTCAGGCTTGTCTGTCACTGAATGTGATTCTTATAACCTTGGTTACGGGCCATGCATTTCAGGAGAACAATGTGTTGAATATTTTTTTTTCAAAATTCTGCCGTTACAGTTGGGTTTTTAAACGCACATTTCTTGACTACTGAAAGCAAGAAAGATCTGGACGTATTCAGAATGAATGATCATTTCGAAAACAAGTTGATTTTCATTTAAATCTCCTCACAACCGAATTTTGAGGGTGTTTCAGATTTAGGTCACCTTTGAGGAAACCCTTGATCTTCAATCTTTATCTTGAGTCAATTCTGATCTTTTGAAATTTTGGATTTCTTCTCATCCAAAATTTCAGCTTCAAAATGAGCCTGAGATTTTGAAAATCGGTTGACAACGAAAAAAGTTATGACTGCAAAACCAAAAAGTTAATTTTTTGGGATCACCCTGTAAACAAAAGAGATAATAAGACAATTCGGAAAATCTCTTGAGGTGATGAGTTCATCTTCATGCCACAGTTGTCAAATATGAAAAACAAAATTTTTTCTTAATTTGGAATCCTTTTGAAGATTCAGAAATTTTGCACAGTTTCAGGTAATACCCTGTATCGATTTTATGCGAAGATCCTTATGTTTTGAAGGAGTACGAGACTATAGCTGAAGGACTGGGCTAGCAAACAGTGTGAACAGAATTCAAATTGTTCAAAGCAGAAAAAAGTTATTCAGATTTAAATGGGGTCAAAATTTTGGGGTGCGACGAAATCAGTGTTGAGTGGTTTATATTAAGCATATATTCGGTACTGTACCGCAACAACAAATAGTTCAGATATGTGTCAATTAATGGACCGACTTGAAAACATAACTCATTAAACATCGTGGAGAGACAAGAAAGTGCAAAAAAGTGTTTGTATATTTTTTTGATTGATCCTAAATATAGGATGTTTAGTTTGAATATTTCCTTAAATATTGGAAGAAATAGTCAACAAAAACTGAGTTAGTTAATGAAAATTATGTGAATTACGGATAGCGCTTCCTTACCACTGATCCCACCGCTGCCACCAAATTTTCTGTGTTTTTAATTGATATGTGATACACTTGTTGGGTTACTGCATTTATTAGCTCAGGCCTATATTTCACATGATAATGACGTCAAATGTCAACTGAACATCTGATATCTCCAACTTTTATTTGAACAATAAGCAGTGCTTCAACTGTCTTTTACAACTGCTTCTTTATATTATGAAATATATGTTCTAACAGTCAAGAAGTTCTGAGGTAAAATGAGGAAATTGAGGAATGATTGAGAATGAGAACAATAATAGATGTATATAGATGTCTCTGCGAAAGTGACTGGTATCTGGCATTGCACTGGTTCAATTGAGTTTGGGCAGCTCCACCTTGCGAACAAATCTGCTGGTGGTTCTGTCCTGATCGAAACGAAATTCTTCTGGTTGGTTATAGAGAACATTTGCGATAGTTTCCTAAACTATGAGAAGTACAGAATGTTTGTTAAGTACGTGTAGAAAATTCGGGAGCATGTTGCTGACGTCAAAATAAGAAGAAAAGTTCGCCACCCCCACGAAAGGGATAAACTAATATCAAATTTGATATTGTCACTGAAAAATACTCCCAGATACCAAACTCTACTCGAATATCACAATTATTTTCAAATTCATTCACACAAAACAAAATTACGAATTCAATTTTGACACTCTGTGTCTCAAAAACGTTTCTTCTTATTTTGACGTCAGCAACATGCTCCTGAATTTTCTACACGTACTTAAGAAACACCCTGTACAAATATTTGTTTGACACTGTCCATACATTTTACTATATCATGTTCACATTTTCAACTGTGTAATATTGCTATCAAAATTTCCTAATTCTTGAAAACATGCTTGTATAGCCAAACTCAGATAGTCAATGATCCTTAAAGTCTATCAGATTTGACAACAAGCAGTATTTTAGCGGGTTTATCAAAACTATTAGAGAAAACTATGATATAACAATTTATATTCCTTCTTGCCACAAATTCAATCAGGTTCTCGTGCAAGAAACTGTTTTACTACTGCACTTTTTTCACGTTACTGATGATGATACATTTTGGGCAATCAGTTATTCTGAATGTACAGCATTATTATTGGGCCGCAGTGGTCATGATGGTAGAGCGCTAGTGTATCAGTCAGAGGGACGTGGGTCCGATTCCCAGCATGGTTACTGGTCTCGTGCTAGGAATCGCACGTTAAAAGGTGAGACCTCGCTAATCCTTAGCTCGCACAAGTTTCGACTTCTGTCGTTCGTAGGGGAATGACAGCTGGTTAACGGAAAAAATAATTTTAAACAACAAAAAATTTAAATACTGCTCATTTTTCTGAATTCGACTTGTGTTTGTGAAGACTCACTCAAACTTTTCCGATTTCAACTCACAGATCCATCGCAAAGACCAGATAAAATATCTTTTGCCAGAAATGTGTCGTCTGGTGTACCACAGGGTTCTGTCTTAGGGCCGTTTCTCTTCCAATTTGATGTGTACAAACGATACGACGGTGAGAGAAAAAGGGGTGGGTTAAATGGAATAGCGTATTTTGAGGGGAAAATATTTTATCAAAAAACCTAATATAGCTTTTTTAGTTTTGGAGTTAAACAGGAAAAATCAAATTTTTTAATTTTTTTATTATTTTTTTATATTGTGAATATTTTAAAAAAAATTCGCACTTTGACATAGCAACTTTTTATACAATACCATAATATGTAATTGAAAATGATTTTGAAGTTATCGAACAAATTGAGATTAACTCAACTTTTTCATATTAGCGTAGTATTTTCATCTGAATTACAAAATGTTTTGGAAATACCGGAGAATTACCTGTAAGAATTCAACAATTTTTCAATTCCATAATAGCTGTCCAAAAAGTATCATAGAATAAAAAGTGAGTCAATGACGAGTTGACATTTTTCAATTATGGCTGTTATGGAAGTGAAAAAATTATATTATACTTACTTGTAATAGTTCATTGTTTCCAAAACACAGTAGTTCAGATGAAAATCTACGCTAATATGAAACATGACTCTAGGAATTTGAAAAATGCAACAAAATATAGAGGTCCGTATTTGAAAATGAACATTTGAGGGTGGCGTAATTTTTAAGATACTTTGTATACAAATTTTATTCACATATTTCGATGGCTTACTGAAAGTTGCTATCGAAACGTTCCGACAGTTTTGGGAAGTAGTAGTATAATGAATAGATTTAAGCGAAAGAAGAATTTCAAAAGTTTTGCTTTTTCCTGTAACTACACAACTGAAGGAGTTAGGTAGATGAGATTTTTTTTAATTCGTATAATTGACCTCTGAAATGCGATCACCCGTCAATCTCTCACGGTTAACGAGATCCCAATGCATATACTCGAATTTTAATATCACTGCATTTATTGAACAATCAGGAGTAATTATAGCCTCAATCTCTTATTTCAACATTTCTAAAAACATATTCTCAACATAGCTGATGATGAAATAACGAAATAATGAGTGCTTCAAGAATAAAAAAAAATGGGATAAAATATAAGAAGGTAACAAAATAAGAAAATGAGTTAGGTAGGCATAAAATAGTATTAAATTTGACCACAACAACGGTTGAGTATTAGAGCCCCAATTGGTGAAATTCCCATTGAGATTCCTCCTTCATTTGTATTTTTGTTTTGTTTCAATATTTGAATTTCAGTTTCATAAGATTTAAACATCCTTTGGAAACATATATATTCATGATAAAGTGAATTCAGGGTCTTGAACTTATGCCTCATTTGCATAAATTGAATTTTTTGTGTTTTACCTTATTTGTTCAATTTACTACGTAATTACACCCACTATACCACTAAGAAATAATTTGTGTTTTTAATCATTGTATTAATCGAGTTTTCTATTCCGAAGAAATTAATATTTCTTTACCACTCTCTGAATAATAATTGTTTTTCTTTAATTACTTGGAGTATGGGAATTAGGAAACTTTTATTACGAGGCTAATAGTAGTCATTGATATATGATCAAATTAATTGAAATCATCAACCTCAGTGACAAAATTACAAATGTTCCTTACAAATAAACTATCACAAAAAACATTTGTCTATATCCCCCCACCTACCCACTGAAACTAGCATCTTTCAGAACCAATTAGATAACTATAGAATTTCAGAGGAAACCTTCTACATATTCTGGAATTTCATAATAGATGGAGCCGCTAGTAACAGTTACCACAGTAACATATCGATGCTTAGACAAACCATGCGCATTCCGAGTACACTCTAGTTCATAAAGGGTTGATCAAAATTCCAAGAATTTCATGAAGGCTTCATGGTAAGTATACGAATGATGTAATCAAGGCTATACTGATATCGTTGGAAGCATATTTTCGTCCTCAGTTGAGCTCAATTTATCTTGTGGTGGATTCTGTCCATATAAGGACATAAAACTGACTAGTCGATTAATAATATTTCATAACCACAGTCAGAATTTTGATAATCATTGTTTGAATGGTAATTATATTTTTGTATAAATAACAAACCTGAACATTTGGAAATACCCTGAGTGAAAATTCTTCAAAATCAATTGTTTATTGATTGAAATGTTTTGAAAAGTAAACTAGCTAATTGAATACAGGTGAATGGATGAAAAACTGGATAGATGGAATGGATATGGATCATTATTTATGATGGACCGATAGCAGAGGTCATCAAAGTGGCCACCACGCTCACAGGATTTAATTAAAATAGATTTTTCTACGTGGAGATAAGTTCAATATTGAGTTAACAAATGCCCTCATCAATAAAGAAGGATATAAAAAACAGTATCGAAGAAGAATTATAAAATATTATAGCCAAAATGTTAAGGCGTGTTAGTGAAGAATTTGAAAACATTAACGTTTGGAAGTAGTCGATTCTCACTTTCAACTGTTATTAAATACTTCCACTTTATTTGTGGTTATTAAATTATTGTTACTTGTAGGATTTTTCAATACAATAATTTTTCATGCAATAAATACTTTTTGTACAAATTGTGTGCAATATTTGTTTACGTGTTTGCAAAAACAAAATAAAAGTTTCATTTAGGTGGCACCAGGTGTACGAAAATTAAAAGAATCATTTGATAGCAAAATATGTAACGATTGATAGCACTATCGATTCACATTGAGGAAGTTAGGAAATAATACGTTTGGAACAATTCAACTGGAACTTTATTTTGACTTCTGTGTTTGTAATTTGTAATCTTAGATATCAACTGATTAGGCAAAAATAACCAAAAAAAACACTTTTTTTTATATTTTCAGTATGTAATGAATATTTATTCTTTCGTTAGCGAAAATGGCTTCTTCATCATCAAATTCATCCAATACTCAATTAAAAACATCAAACGATTTCTCGCGAATCTTCATTTTCCCATTCATCACTCTTGGCAACTATACTATTAGTACCTCTTTCATTATAATCAGTTGTCGAAGCATCTCATTCACAATAATATTTCTCGGTGTTAGGTTTATTGTGTTCATTTAAATATTTCATTATGCACATCGGGAAAGTATTTGCCTTCAGTTGGTAAATGAAACATCTCCAGATCCTGTCAAATAACTGCTTTTTTCCTAAGAAGGAAACACTTATGCCAGATTTCATGATGAGCTAATTGAATCATTGAGTTTTAATAACTATCGTCTCATGACTGCATGAATTTTCATTTCTTTCTACTACTAAGGAAAACAAAGCAAGTACCTCTATGGTACATATTCATGATTAAAATACTTAATGACCCGCTGGTATCATTTGTTAGTACCTTTCAGTTATTGTATATCTAAAAATACATTCAGTATGTGAATTCTAGTGATGGTGTTCCAAACAGAAACGACCATGTACAGAAAACATGTGAGTATAATAATAGTTATTTTCTAAAATTCAGTAAATTTTTTGGTAGCAGTACTAAATAATTCAGTCACTCAAACGAATTTTATCCACAATGAGGGTGCTATCCCTTTCCACCTAACATGACTTGAGTATGACAAGATTGCTGAAGTAGACCCGCTCCAATTATCAAAGATTATAATTTCTCCTATTACTTCTTGGTGACAATTTTACACAAAACCCCCCAAATCCTTAGTTGAAAATGGATTTGAGTGAACCATGATCATTCACATCGAGAAATTTAAATAACTACAAAAACAGAACTTCTAATTATCGATAAATAATTGTTCTTCATAAAATCAAATAATTTGAAATCTTTGCAGTTGCGTATCAAAAATCCAAGATTTTTCATCGAACTTGAGATCATATTTCCAATATGACTTGAAAAGGTAAGCTGATTCTTTGATTCTACAATTTGTGATAGAGCATTACCATTGAGTTCATAATTAATGTAAAAGGAACAATTTCACTAGTGAATGTCATATCTTCAATTACTCACATTCATTCATATTCAGATATAGTATTTTTTGACGAGTTCAAATCCTCCTGCAATGCAATGTGGTCAGTTAATTCTCTAAATAATTTCATACCATCGGCGAATAGGAGTTTTTGAGAGGCAATATTCTTAGAGATTCCATTAACAAAGATTAATGGCCCAAGATTGGATCCTTGTGGAACTCCAGATATCAACATAGATGTCACGATAACTTCTTCAGTAGCTGATGATGTGATACACGATCAAATGCTTTACTGAAATCTATAAAGATAACATCCACTGGAGATCTTCTGTCAGGGGAATCTGAAATGTATTGCCTGAATGAACAGAAATTTAAGGCGGTGTTTCTAGCCTTCATAAACCCATGTTGAAAATCAGGTAAAAAAGCACGAACATGATTTTATATTTAATCAGTAGAATTTCGGGAAAAACAAATGACAAAAGGTCTATAGTTTTCAACTGGTGATCATGCAGGCAATGGTTGAAAAGGATGTGTATCGATTTGGATGGAAAGTTTGTGTATTTTTGAATGAATGGGTCTAGTGGAAATGATACTTCACAATTAACACAACACTAACATTTACTGCTAACAATGGTTTTGACACACTGTGTCATCTTCTGAGCTAGTTTTAAACTAATCAAATTACTTAACGTCATCTCCTCAAATACTGGAAGTTATACAGGTAGGTAGAGAGAGTTCAAGGGGTATTTGGGAAATAACTATGAAGTTTATTAATGATTGGTTAATTATACAGGTCTATTTGATCATTCAGAACAATTTTGTTTACAGTAGTAATTTTTTTTATTTTTAAAGATTCCAATATATTTAATTTTAAACGTTTTGGTTGAATGTGTAGAATTTCCGGATTTTATGGGAAATTATGAATATTTTCAATGAGGTTATTGGCATAGTTTGAATCCTGTTTAGTTAATTTATAACTTTTTAAATGCTCATCGCACTTGAGCTTGTAGACCCCAGATATTTTGAATTTGTCTCGTGTTAACTTTGAATTATTTATGAATGAATGTAAATTGGTAGTGGTCTTGAATGCTACTTATACGTCTGTTTAATTCTGTTCAATTCTTTGTGAAAATTTGCCTTGTTTTGAGGGATATTTATAAGTCTCTGTAACATGGAGTGTTATGCTGCGAGTTTATGAGAGTATGGATACATAGATTCATTGTGAATTGTTGTATCTGTGTGTGGAAGTTTGTTGAAAAATTAGGTGTATTGTTTGACCGGCAGATATTTAAATATAAGAAGAAATCGTGATCATCTTCCATTTATTTTTAACAATTTCAGTTGGGATTCAAATAGGTCCTCTGATTTATTTCACAGGTTTTCAGCAGTCCAAATGATTTGTTCTTCAGTAATGGTTAAATTTAAGAAATGGTGACTCAAGTTGATTGTTTGGTCATATTAGCTATACTCCGCGTGAACTATTTTCTTATCAAGATGAGGAAAGTGTCTAGGATGCAAGTTTTATTTTTCTCTCTGTTAACACAGTTCCGTGAATCACGAGGATTATTTTTGAGCAATTCTTCAGATCTCTCAATGTAGAGTTGCTACCAGGCCCTTGATTGTCCTTCTTACATCTTTAACACGTTTCTCATAGAATAGATATTTAATTTTTTTGTACATGTTCAAGTCATGACTTTCTAAAAGTCTTTTATGAACTAGATTTTTTCGTTGTCACGATGGATATTTCTACATTTGACCACATTTAGCAAAGTATCATTGAATACTTCAGATACAGAATGAACATTTTATTTCACTTGTGAACGACAAAATTTCACTTCATCAATTCTCTTTAAGTCATACTTTTTAACCTAAGCTACAGAGTTTTCATATTTCGTACACCAAGTGACATTCGCACAACCAACCCAGGATTGCGAAGAAGAAGTATATAGTGTCTAGAGGAATCACACATACCCTCAATGTGTTTCGTCATCTGGATAACTTTACAGTTCATCATCTGAGGTCGTGTGGGTGCAACAGTAGTTCAGAAATATTGGTTATTACGGTAGATGAAAATGCAATTTTTTCAAGGAAAATACATGGGAGTGCCCCTTGCTTTTCAGTCACCCATTACTGGTATTCAACGGAAGTACAACAATCACCATCAGCTTCAGCAACTACCCCGAAGTATTCAACTCTTTTTTAAATCCTACCAATAAGAGAAACGAATACTAAAGTAAATCGATGGCGAATGCATCCCATTACGCATTCTAAGACTTGTAAATCCATTTCCAAAGTCATCTTTGCGTTTTTCCGACCTAGACATCCCTCCTGCATGTGAACATTTCATTAAATTTTCCCGCTCAATCGTTTATCACCTCCCACTGATATAAATACACTATCGATTCAAGGACTTTCAGGAATATCCGAACTTTTCCTCCGGGACTGTACCCCAGCTGATCGATTCCCGGTTGGAGCAGTAGGGAGCTTGACATCAGAGCCTACCCCTGTTCTACAAATCCAGCTAATATTCGATTCTGTAATACTCCAAGTGTTTTGTGAATTGTGGAGTGTTTCTAAATACGAGTTGCTGTGAGCAGTGGCTTGGCGATACAAATATACTTATTTCTATAAATGGTGAGTCGACGATCAATACTCATTAACTATCTGTCACTTATCAAACAGTTATCTTTGAGTTCGTGTTCAAGTTGATATTCCGAACGACACCATTTTTCCAAAAGGTATTAGTTCAAATAATTCAAGTCGATTGTTTTTGGTCTGGTCTTTCGATTCATTTTAGTTTTGGCCTTTCATTTTATCTCTGCTCATATCATCGACTAGAAGCTGACTATTTAAATCCTCTGTGACCCGAAGTGACAGAGGAAAAGGAAGATTGCTGTCGTCCTAGTTTTCAACAAATATTAAAATCCCATTCATATTCTATTACACGTCTAGTAAAAGTAAGTTGTTTTATCTCTTTTCCAAATATGTTTTTCTTCTTACTTTTGTCCATCGAAAGTTGTCGAATTTCAATGCAACACATTCAAAATAACTACCAACACTCATACTAAAGTGGTTATTATTGATTGATTTTACGTTTCATGTCATCCAACTGGAAATCTCCATGTCAAGTTGACCTTCATGAATTTTTTAAAATAATACCCATTAGTTATTGTTATATTCCGTCAGTACTTTTCTTTTACTTCTTATCTGAGTTATTTTCCTCCTGTTTTATAAAACATCAATAATTAATCTTTGGACTTTAATGAAATAGTAATCATTTCTGAAAAGTGTAGCCATAACACTATCAAAATTAGGTCAAAAGATACATAAACCTGTTCAACCCCAAAATATAGGAGTCTTTTTAACACGATGTCTTTATTGTTTTAGATTACTACAATGGAACAATTTCATATTTTTTCTATACTTTTTACAAATTACCCATGAGGATTGAGTTATTTTTGACATTCCTCTTACTATATTTCTTGTTGTGGTGGTGGAAGTATGATGGAGTAAATCGAGAATGTTGATAAGATCATTGTGTCTGAAGGAGTGGGGCATAGTGATTTCCAATGGATGGATCCGAATGATCTTTGTAAAATATGGTTCCACGACCTACTAATTGTATTCCATTGGATTCTGGAAATTCAGGTATCATTTTCAAACAATTTGTATGAAATTGGTATATTCTGAAGTTCTATCGCAACACCTGACCACAATTTTCAACACGTATGTCGAGGTGTTGAAAATGGTGATGGATTCCAGTATATTGCAATCAACGACCAGAGTTTTTCTTCGAGGTGGTTTAGTAGATTGGGTGAACGAGATCGTTTATTCTCTTCATAATCTTATACGTATCTTCCGAAAAGTTCCGTAACTTTGGTGATAAATAATCCTCGGCAACATTTAGGACTGTACCAAGTCATCAACGTGACATCCCTGAAGTCATACATCTCCTTCATTTCGTCGCGTTTAGGGCTTCGCGAGAACAAGACCAACACGAGACTGGTTCAGTCTTGTTCTTGGTCTTGATAGTCTTGGTCTTGGTCTTGATAGTCTTGATTATCTTGGTCTTGGTCTTGATAGTCTTGCATCAAAATTTGTCTGGAAATTTGAATTATTCAATTCAGTGGTCTAACAGTTTATATGCATCTAACAGGTATTTCGTATTTCTCAGTATTTAACAATTATCAATTTGTACGGGTAAAGTAATCGAAATAAATTTCTCATTTCACCATCATAATATAATTTTTGAGAAATCTCAAATCATTAAGAAATAAACATTAAATTAAATTGGGTTTGGCCTGTTGATTCGTCTATTGCGGAACGATAGGCCATCAGGAATAAATGAAGTTACTGGCCCCAGTCCATTTGGTGGTCAGAGACTTGTTCGAACTGTGGATGTAGAGCTGTAGTTCTCGTCTTCTGGATTTTCAGCATATGACACATTATCTGGAATGGATTTAAATTCGAAATTGAGGCCTAGGTCTGAATGTAGCTCCAATAGAACACTAAACCGACATATCCACTCTTTCACCAAGACATCTGCGACAGTGATGGCTTCCTGGAAGAGCAGGGCATAGGCTTCGACCCACTTGCTGAAGTATGATATTGCCACAAAAATGTATTCATTTTCATTGTCATATAGTGGAAACGGGCCGGTGATGTCAACGGCGATACCTTCGAATGGGCAGTCTACGTTATACTGGCGCTTCGGGGCATTGAGTCACCCTCAGATGTCCTCCGGAGACCTCATCAAGGATTTTTCAAAAAATGTCTTTTCTCCTGTTCCTGGGCACCCATGTCAATCATCGTTTTTCCTAACCATCCTTCGGAATTCAACATCCGCTTCAGAGCTCCATGGTCCAGGGTAAGGGAGATTCATTGGAACCAGTAGGACTTCAGCTGGCAACAAAAAAAAACCGGAAAAATAACCCCCGGAAAAAATATCCCCGGAAAAAATACCCCCGGAAAAAAAAACTTTATGCAATGGCCAGTACACAAAAATGTGTCATGTTAAAGAAACTAGACCATATTTGATTCATTTTACGATACCAATGAAATTTTTAACCTACCGTGTTCATCGTCGACGACCAAAAAAGACGATTTCTTATATTTTTATGACTTGATTGTTCCTGAACGAATTAACCTGGTGACAGATTTGCCTTTTTGCAAGGTTGGAAAATCTGTTGTTCCACCCTTCTGTATTGTAAAATTAATCAAATATGGTCTAGCTTCTTTAACATGACACACAGTGGAAATTTCATTACTTTTTGTGTACTGGCCATTGTTATCGCATATAGCGGTATTTTTTTCGTTTTTTTCCTAGGGGTGTTTTTTCCGGGGGTTTTTGTTCCGTTTTTTTTTTTTCGTTTACCCCTATGGCTGGCCTCCGTTCGATGCTCGATCTCAAAGTCAAATTTTTGGAGTTTCTCTATACAGTGTGCCACCTGACCCTCTGTATATTTGAACCAAAGAAGTCATTCGAGGAATTCATGTTCAGTTCTCAACAGGAATCTTCTTCCATAGACAAATTTGCAGACGTTTTCTACCCCTCTGACTACAGTCAACAGCTCCCATCTGGTGACCCAGTAACTCCACTCTAGTTTATTAGGGATCTTGCTGAAATATGACCTTTTCCTGTCATGCCTAAATCTGAAACAACACAGTTCCAAGCCCCACATTGCTTGCGTCCTTATCAAAAATTTATTTTCCGTTCGGGAGGGGATAGCTCGGAATTGGTGGGTTGACCAATGCTCCTTTCAGCTTTCTAAACTGATATTGGCATTCTTCGTGCCACTGAAACTTTGTTTCTCCTTTCATGAGTCTGGTCAATGGTTAAAAGATGTTAGCAAACCCCAGCACATATCGGCGATAGCAGGTGCACAATACACGAAGCTGGTGTATGTCCTTTGGAATGGGCCATTTCTACACAGCAAACAATGTGGCTGAAATATCATTCTGGTTTTGGAACTTATGCCATTTTTTGGACTCACTTTCAATTCATACCTCCTCTACTAATTATTAATTCAATTGGTCCGAGTTTTCTAGAAGCTTATTTTTTCGGTATTCAGAAATTTCCTGCAGCCATTCTTTCAGAAATTTGGAATTTTTGTGAAGTTCTTCTTTCAGAATCGTCGAGTTTTCTTGAAGTTCTTCTAAGCTTTCCTAATTTTCTTTGAAAATTGTTGAAGTACTTCTTTTAAGCTCACTGAATTTTGTTGAAGAGCATTTTTTAAGGATATTCGAATTTTCTATTATAAAATTCGTGAACAAAAAAAATCAGAATTTTTTCAGAAAAATGTTTTGAAATGTTACTGAATGTAGGTGTATGATTATCAGAAATATCTTTACTAACATTGCGACCTAAAGATACTGTTGTAACCAATTGCATCAAGCTCTGGGAGAAAAACAATTTGAAATAGTATAATCAGTTCATGAAAATGTATCATTTTAGTCCAACATCCGTTCCAATAATATATTGATTAGCTCTATTCGCCCTTTCTATATATTTTGTCTTATAATTCGTTCAACGTTTCATTGGTGAAGTTTTATCGTTGCCAAAAGTACTAAATAATAATTCATGAATTGGGTCAAATAATTCTAAGAATAAAGAATTGGAGAACGGCAGCTAACTACAACAAACTGATTCTAGTTTTGATGAAATTCAAATGTTTGATTACTAAAGGTAAGAAAATTATTTTAAATGCACTTTTGTGAGTAACAATGTGGAATTTATTGAATTGGGATATATTATATAAAACTTTGGTTGGAAAATGTTACTGCGCAAGCATTTATTTTTGTTGGTGCTACTGCCCATGGACATCAGAGAATATTGAAAGAGCCGTGGGAAAGGTAGGAGGGAATTGGTGTTCTTCAATTTCTGCTGGCTGTGTACCTCAGGGAACACCACGCAAGGTAGTAAAATCCAAAGCTTTGCCGTTGTATAAAAAATGTTTCAATTAGAAGTTGTAGAGATCAATGAAACCTTCATTCCAAAAATAACTACATATATACAGGGTATCCGATAAATGTCTGACGTATCGAAGTTTTTAATGTAAAATACCGTATATATTTTTACTCCATTAAATTTCTTTCATAAATTGTTCCTCAAAAAAAAGGGCTATATGGGTGGTTCTGAAGTTATGGTGGGTTCAATCAACAACAAATATCTCAATATAATGAATAAGAAAATTTGTCCATCTCTATTAGTTGTCAACTTGCCTTACCCAATGGGGATTTTCTGTCGAGTAGTGAGGGAGGGACAGCAATGTACCATCTATTATCTATTATCTGGGGATATGTCCAGGAGAAGTTTCACAGAGAGAAAAAAAAGATAAATCATAAAAATTCTTCTCTCTGCTACGCGATCAACTTGAACTGAATTTCGAAGAGCAATAATTGTAGTTAGACTCAATTTGTGCAGGACAAAATGGATGTTTTCCATACTTTCATAAAGAATTAAATACATTTCCATGGGAACCAAGTAGGCAAACCCTACAATTACAGGAAGTTCATAATGTGGACTATTCTGGTCTAGCCTCATTTACAGGCTGTTCCATTTAAAAAAAATGAAAAAAAAAATTCTAAGTTTAGGTTGCCTCTGTATGGGAAAAGTGCCATTCCGTAAATTTATAAGTATTAAATCAAAATACACTATTTTCCAAGATATTTGATGAAAAAATTTTCTTATTTCTAATTATTGATTTTGGTGTACTTACCTATTTGGAGTTGAATGAAACAATGTTAGGACATAAATGTCACGATAACTTCAGAACCACTCGGTATGAATCCATACAACCCTATATTTTTGAAAAACACTCTTTTAAAGAAATTAAGTGGAGCAAAAATACATATACATAACTTTTTCGGACACTGTGAGCTGGTAGTAATTTTTGGAACATAGCTTTAATTGCCCTATAAAAATTTCAATTTAAATACTTTTTCCTGTCAGGAAAGCCGGTATTCTCCACCCACGCATCGGTGATACACCCTGTATATACAGATACGTTTAACTATTCAAATGACATATTCTTCAAACAATTTCAAAAACGAGGCTAGCATAAACCAATAATTTTATATATCTCCAATAAAAAAACGATGGGATTGAGGTCCGGCGATTTAAGGGGTCAGTGCTAGCTAGCTACATAATTTGGGAAAGCTCATGTTTCGAAACATTTTGGTAAGAATCTACAACCAAACGTAAGTGGGGAAAA
This sequence comes from Chrysolina americana, assembly GCA_958502065.1. Classification (NCBI taxonomy): domain Eukaryota; kingdom Metazoa; phylum Arthropoda; class Insecta; order Coleoptera; family Chrysomelidae; genus Chrysolina; species Chrysolina americana. The sequence continues at coordinate 92,935,934 of OY293413.1, read as the reverse complement.
TAGAAGCCAATTCAATAATCCCATAGATTGAAAGATAATCTGTCTTGGAAACAAGTTTGTGTTATCGTATATGGGTTATCTTCCGCCAAAATATTATTGTTATGAAAGTTTCTGGAAGAATTTGCATCATCTGTGAAAAAGATTATCTATAAAATTTGTGGACTTTTTTTGAAACCATTGATTAAATTCGATTCATGATTGAAAATCAGATAGTTAAGTGCCTGGACACGTTCAATATGATAGGTTCTCTATGCGCTACATGAAAATCAATACGAAATTATGTTTACCCACTTAAAACAATCCCGTGTGCAAAAAACTCATTTTATGGAGAAGTTAGTTTGAGAAAACAAAAAAAAAAAATCAATTTCAACAACCTGTATCACCGGAACAGAGCATTCCCGGTCAAAAAACTTCTACTAAAAATTGTTTAAAATTATTGTTGTTGTTAAAAATATGATGTTTTTAAGGCTTCTACTGTTATACACCTGAGGAGTAAGCACTGATGATGACTTTTTTAGACGAAAGCGCTCTGCTATAATTTTATAAATATATTTCTGCACAAAATACCACAGAATTTCCTTCCAATCACGTAATTTAGACTTTTTTCTTAGAATTATCCCAGGAATATGTTATTTGAATACTTTAACGTACTTTTGTTACACCTGGAAAGTATCACTACAATTTTTTTCTGAAAGAGAGGGAGAGAGATACTCAATCTTTTAGAGTTATGAGATAATTTATCCAAAACTTCGTTAACAACTTGTGAGTAATCAGATGCCATTCAGATGATTAGAAATGAACCCTGTGAGATCGATCAGGAATCTTCATTACCCTGTTCGATATTCGTTTTCTAGTAACAGTTGGTGGTATTTTCAGAAAATATAATGAGATTCATGAAACACATGTGAAGTAACCACATTAACCATTTAACTGCCAAGGAAATGTAAATGATAAAGAGTATTATCAAACTGAATTACAATAACTGTGGTCGCTGTGAAGTGTTATCAGTTGGTTTCATGTTGGCAATGTGAAGTGTCGTTGTTTTCATAAAAGTTTTGATGCACGTAGTATGCCGCCTCCGGGTAAATAATATATTCATTTGATGGTTTTGATTAACAAAAATGTATGAAAATTGGGTGCACATAGTCGGGAAATATGAAGTAAATCTCTTTGTTGTGTTTTCATGGTGCGGTCACTATGTTCCAGTGGTGACGAGATATTGCTTCAAAAAGTTGCTGACTGGTTCACTTTCTATAACTAGCTGAGTATTTTACAACGATATAGTGAAACGGCCACGGCAAATAATAATAATAGCTCTTCTCTACTCGCACAGGCTATGCCTTTGGGTTCACTTTGAGTGTTAATGGGGAGTATCATTATTATTAAAATATATTTTTTAATCAATTAATTTCATATGCGATATATACGTAAGATAATGGGATCCTAACCCACGAACGATATTTTTTAAATACAAGAATGTCAATCATGGAATAGTGGACTCGTATAGACTGATAAAAAAACAGGTCTCCACAATAATTCCATTGAAATAAATCGTTGAAATTCGCAGTTCATATCGGTTAGTCAGATATTTCTCATCAAAGAACTCTATGCAACCATGCCACGTTTCAACATAAAGTTATCGTACTTAGAAGGGTAAGAGAATTTTTTTTAAATTCAATACACGATATGGTAAAATCGGCAATACCGCACGGTAATCAACTGGACGACCGACCCATTCATTCGTTAATGTCAATTTTTCGTCCTATATTGATAACTAGGAAAAAACATAGGAGACTGAATTTGTAGAGGAAAGAACGCCGACTAATGTGGTTGTTTCATTTTCTTCATCACAAACGGGAATCGCAATTTATTCAATTTCTTAGAAGCGGAAAAACTGTCAAGTTCGGTGTTTCCATGCCCTAAAATTCATATTTTGAAAGATTTTTTATTAATTTTTCCAAAACCGGAAAATAATCCAAATTTTTTTCAGATTTTTCATTTGAAGTCTGACTGATGAAAATTATGTTTTCTATCATCACCTTAGGGGTACTTCTAAACTTTATAGGTCCCCGCGAGACTTCCTTGTATTCCTGGGTGGAGTCGGCACCTGCCTGGAAAGCACTATGGTAGTGCTCCACAAATATTTTTGCCTTCTTCGAATCGACTACCTCCTATCTTTGACCATTGCTCTAGGCCGGGATCTCCATATGCCTTCTGTGTCACAACAAAGAAAATCCTGGAGAAAGTGCGAAGACTAGCATGTCTTTGTATAACAGGAGCAATGAGGTCGACTCCAACAGCAGCAATTGAGGTCATTCTGAACCGCACTCATCTCCATATCATGGTGAGGACTACTGCTTGGAAATCAAACCTCAGGTTGGCGAAAATTCACGCCATAAAAAGGTGCATTCAGTTCAACTTCGGCAGAAAATACTAATCCTCTCCTATAGTCAAGCAGCCATCAAAGCCTTGAGCTTATATAACATCAACACAAAAATGGTCTGGGAATACCTAGGAAAACTCAATGATCTATGCAGGAACAACAAGGTGATCTTCCTCTGGATGTCGGGGAACGTCGGAGTGGAGGGCAATGAGCAAGCAGATACCCTGGCACGGAAAAGGGGAATCAACGCCACTGATTGGGCCAGAACCATTCTGCGGACTTGGAAAATCTCACTTCCAAAAAGAACTCAATAAAACTGAAAAAGCAATAAGAGCAACATACTGGCAAAGACTTCCAGGGCAACTTCAAGCGAGCAAGATCGAAGACACTGAATAACCTCAACAAAACTAGTCTAACGACAATCACGGGATTTCTGACGGGACACTGCAGACTCAAAGAACACCTAAGGAAGCTAGGCTTAGAGGAAGACAGCACCTGCAGATTCTGTGGGGAACATCCAGAAACACCCCACCATATATCGATGAAGTGTTATGCTGTACATCACAAAAGACTGAATATACTGGGATCATACCAGCTGACTGTGGGAGAAATACCACGAATAGACCCCCTTAAAATCCTTGAATTCCTCGAGGAATTGAGGTTTGAGGAGCTGCTGTAAACGAGAACATCTTGAGATAGCGAAAGAAGATGGGTTCAATACTATAAAATAATAATAATAATAATAATAATAAATTTTATTCACACACATAATACATAATAAAAATGGTATAGATAAAAACACATTAAAGAAGACACTCATACTATATAAATACAGTAAGTTACAAGTACGAGTGACAACATTTAAAAACAAAAACAAAAAACAAAAACACGTGTGAATAGAACATACTCGGTAAGTGTACTAACACTTGTTCCGAGAATAAAAAACATGCATAAAAAGAGAAAAACTTATCTAAATACAAAAACTAAAGAGATAAAAGTAATTTGCTAGCAAAATTTGGATCATATTATCATTAAAGGATTAGGGAGGTTGAGAATAAAATCTAACCAGAGGGTATATGTTTCATAACACAATTTTACTGGTGAGTATAGCCGTACTATAAGTATAACTTGGGACACCTAAGATATTCAGAAGCTTTTTATATCTATGAATTCGTGAATAAGATTTCTTGTTTTCTCTAATATAAAGGTTTTCAGTTTTTTTTTATACCATGTTCGATAAGTTCTTCAACTCTTGGGGTAGAGTATTGTATAGTTTCGGGGCCAAAAATTCAAACGATCTTTGACCAATAGATTTCGTCATGAAAGGGACGGAATGAAGTTTGTTTTGTCTTGTGTTGTGATCGTGGTTGTGCTTTTCCAGTTTTCTATTTTTGTGATAGGTAAGCACACATTTGAGGTAGAATTCTTGTCTCAGATCAAGTACTTTCGATTCCATATAGGTTAAATCTGTCGAGTAATCCCTTTTCTTGTGCATCATCATTTTGAGAAATCGTTTCTGGAGAATTTCTAGAGGGGTAATATGTGTTTTCAGTGATGAGCCCCAAGCCAAGATACCATATTTCAGGTGACTTTCCACTAGTGCATAGTAAACAACTTTAAGTTCTTTCTGGGGTATTATGTCGCATAGACATCTAAATTTGTAAATTATGTATTGAAGTTTCATGATCTTATGTTGTATATGAATGTCCCATCGCAAGTGAGTATCAATGAAGATACCAAGGTATTTAACATTTTTTGATGGTAGTAATCCATGGACCGGCCCTCCTACCTGTATATCTATGAAACTGAAGTTTGGTGACGTATATTTGTTGCAGCTGAATGGTAAATACTCAGTTTTATCGAAGTTAAAAGTTAAAATTTTCTGGTCAAACCAGTTTTTAATTTGAGAAATATCAGTTTTTACTTTCGCTTCTAATTCCTCCCACGTAGTCACTTTGTAAAAAATAGCTGTATCTTCTGCGAATCCTATAATCTCACCACTACTTTTTATATTGAATAAATTATTTATGTAGATCGAAAAGAGTATTGGGCCCAATACAGTGCCTTGAGGTACCCCATACTCGATAGTTCGTTTTTCGCTGTATACATTTCCTACTCTACTAATACCAATATGCCTCCTGTGGAGACGTCTGGACTCCTGTCATAGGAAATTGTCCCTGACTTTCAGCTTTTTCTGTTTCTTCTTCCAGGCCTCATCCCTGCGGTTTTGTTTGAGATTATTCATTTCTCTGCACATGCTCTTTGTGTTTTTCCCGTGCCTGGAGTTTCCTGGAGTTTCGGGTATTCTGACATTTTCTTCTCTGTTGTTCAATTTCATATCTCGGATGAAGCCTGTGAGAAGATCCCTGTCTTTCCTCATATGTCCTCAATCCTCTTTCCAGCTAAATGTTGGTAAGTTCCATGAAGCATTGCCTTTGTCCAGGTGGTATATGCAGTACGCTCTTTCTCACGAGGATCATGCAACTATCCCCATCCAAATCGATACATAATTTCAGCTGCGATATATTTAGGGCATAGCGAAGTAGTTCTAGTGGAGAACATTGCGAAGTATCTAGCAGATATGATTCGAATATCTTAGGGAACAGCAGTTATTTTATGTTGAGCACAATCCAAGGGAAAGAAGAAATTCCTAATTACAAAATGTGAAAACTACCGTTGAATGTTGTTTCTAAAACACTTGTGTCAGTTTTCTATATTATTTCTTCAAAAATAATCGTATATATCCAGATATGAAAAATCAATATTCCAATAATATCAATGAACAATGCCAATGTGATTTTATAGAAAAAACAAATTCTTTCAATAAATTCAAATAACCTTCTCTCTCGTTACCAGACAAAGTATTGAAATCTCAATGGGGTTGAAATATAAAATGATATCGGATTCGTCCTTGTTGTCCTCAGCTTCGTATACGAAACCACTCTATATTCGACAAAACGCTGTATGACCTAGTTCGTATCTAGGTCAACCTCAGTAATAGTGGGAGTTATGATACCGATAACAAAACAGCACGAATTCTGAATCACTAATCAACGAAATTCAAATCCAAGTTGATGAATAATTATTCTGTAAAGTCATTATCATCAGGTAGGTAATTGCTTCACTCTGAATAGGAATTATTTGCAACTTGGCTTACAGTGGAGTTGAAATTACTAATTTTTTTATCATAATTGTTGAAAAGTGAGAAATATCGAAATTAGAGCAGCCGTAGGAATGTTTGATAAAGTACTTCCACGTCCACGAATTGTATGATATACTCAGCTAGCATTATAATATCCATTAGTCTCTTGTGAATAATACTGTCAGTAAATATATGGAATATACAGTTGAATATCGGTTTTTCTTGAGTTTATGAGACATCAGCCAAAAAAGTTTAAAATAAAAATAACTGAAAGAGTTGCTTCGACATCTTGATCAACGTAAGATATTAGGGAGTAAGAAACGAAAAAACTATTGAGACAAGAATGAAAATATTGAAAATGTGAATACATCTAGAGAAACGCGAACAATGTATTGAAAAGAAGAAAGAATGGAGAAAGTGAGAGAACAAAATAACAAAAGAAATAATGAAACCGAAAATGAACTAACAACAACAGATGAATGGGAAGAGATAAATTGAAAGACTAAAATAGTCCTCAGATTTGTTTTTTTTTCAAATAATTTGGTGAATCCACAAGATAACATTGAAGAATTCTATCAATCACAAAATCAACAAAATTATCGAAAGATAATCAGCTCTATTAATGATTGGTCTTGAAATAGTTATTGGTGTTCATGATATATGCTTATCTGTTAACAGTTTCGTTATCTGCTGTGCATCCAATTAGCATACATTTCGATATATATTCCATGGCCACAATTATAAGAAAAGTGTAGTATATTTCAGTGAAGCATATACTCCCTTTTTCCAGATAGGTGATGAAATATTTAGCAGCTTATCTTCAGTCATTTCATTTATCACCTCAAGATACTGTTATTACAGAGACTGAAGATATTAATGAACCGGCTGATGTTTCCAGTATCCAACCTTGAGTTCTGTTTTCACCAAATTTAATTTTGTCATATTTTTATCTATCTACGATACTGACAAACGGAGCCCAGTAGCAAGTTATATTTATATCCGGATGAAATAAAGGAATGCAATTATAGTCGGCATTTTTGTTATTTGGTGTGGATTTTCCAAGCGTTTTTTAACATGAAATATAATTTCCATTGAACTCTGGTGACATTTTTTTCCTATTGATTAACTTTCTTATCTTCATTTCTTCTTCTATTGTAGTGTCTTGAAGCAAAAACTTCCAACGTTTCCAACGTTTCCAAATGATATTAGGTGATGTCTCTAATTTTACTTTTCTCAATTCAAAAAAATTACAGGAGAACATTAATATTTTAAACAAAGCAAAAAACTCATTTTCCAATTCATAATCCACCAGCAGCGTACTAAAAAAAGTTCAGAGGGAGAAAACGGGACATAACCCTTGGAAAAATATCAGGAAGACAACCTCTTCGATATTCTCTAAAAAAATTATACGCTACTTTAATTTCATCAGTTCAGCACTTTCTCTGTTTTCCATGAAACTCCTACTACGTCCTATGTTCAATGAAAACTAGCAAAAATTCTTTGGAGATATTAAAAAATAAATTCATAGAAATCAATAGCAAATGTCTTGAAAAATTATTTGCTTACATGGACTGTTTATCCCGAAATATGCCAGGAATTATGCCCTTCAATATGGACATGGCGCTAGGGACTACCCTGTATGTAGAAAACACGTTGCATCAACATCATCAGGGGCTAAAACCATTCCATATAAATCCATTTCAATTGACTTCAAAAACCCATCATTCCTCCCCTAACTATATGCTAAATTTTGTGTTATATGAAAATATAAGAACGAACGAAGAAATTATTATTATTAATTATGTACATTTGCCAACAGGTGACCACGCGTTCGAACTAAAAAAGCGTCGATCCCACAGGCTAATTTCTTGGGTTGAAATTCCTTTAGGCTATTTTTCCGATCATGTAAGTTTTCTTTCATTTTACTATAACTAACTCAAAATTAGAAAACAATAGATACGTCTATAGTTGATGTGGTTTATTCGTGGTAGTAAGGAATATCAACTTTCCCACTTTGGCATACACACTGATGGAGTTTATAAAAACAAATAGAGACTCCAGATTCTGTTAGGTGCTCTACTGGAACACTATTTAGAATACAGTGTGACCCATTTTTAATGGAAACATCCTCCTAAAATTTGAAGTTGTAAACCGATTTTAATATTTTTTTTGGAATGTCAAGTACTAAAAGATCACGTTGGGACAAAATTTGAAATGTTTATTTCAATTTTCAGGTCATACTACGATATTTTTTCTTTGTCAAAAATCGGGATTTTTTATTAGCGATTTTGGATTCAGATTGCTTCTAAACAGGTGTGAGCAAAATTTCATGAAAAAATATTTATCAATAACAAAGTTATGACAACTCAAAGATTCGAAAACTCACACAGCTGACAAAAAACACCATATATCAACAGATATAGCCATGAGAATATTTTTTTTTATGATTTCAACAATAAAATGCCACCAGATTAAAAAAAATTAAATGGCGTAATTTTTTTTAATGAAGATAATTACATTCACACAATAGTGACAAGTTCATTTATATCTCTTGAGCGGTTTTTGTAAACCTTTTGTGTGAGAAATCCCCAGAGAAAAAAGTCCAAAATTGTGAGGTCTGGAGATCTGGGTGGCCACTCTATAAACGGACTACCACGGACTACCACGGCCTATCCATCGGTTTGGAAAATGTTCGTTAAAACATTGCCTCACAGCTCTGGCATAATAAACTGAACACCCATCTAACTGAACAATTGAATTTTATCGTTCATTGATTGGCAGCTCGTGAATAGCTTCCCAAAACTCTCCAGACGTTGATTTTTTTGGAATACTGGCTTTTACAGTTTATTACCCAGTTAGGATTGTCCGCTGCCCAATTCTGTGATGACACTACTCCATATGTAGTAAAAGTGGCTTCGTCGGTATATAAAATATTTTGTAGGAAATTTCTATTGTTTAAATATTCCCCTTGGGCCAATATTCCAGGCGTATTGCTTCGTCGCCTTCTTGCAGTGAATGTAAAAATTTTGCATTGAAAGGTTTAGTATTCTTCCTAATAGTTTCTCGTGGAATATTCAAATCTAAAGTGGCATTAGGCATTAAGGCTATTTCCGAAATAATCTAAAATGATTTGATCATTCCTGTTATTCCTGTTTCGTATTTGTAATAGATTACTTTTTGATATCATTTTTGATACTGCACCAGTTTCATTGAATATTTTATTTATTTTATTTACAGTACCGCAGCTAATACGAGGACGATCTGGATGTCTCTCTCAAATACTCTACAAACCTCTCTAGCACTTCTAACGTCATCTCCCGAAAGGTGTACAATTTAAATTTTTTCTCTTACGCTCAATCTTGCAACCATGACACAAAATAATTCGAAGAACTGTAAGGTGAATATTGTTGACAATAGTACACTTGAATCTTTCACAAGTGTTAAACTGTGATATAATTTCCATGGCAACTAAGATTTATATTGAAAAATCTATTAGGTCTTAGTTTCAGTTATTTTGCATGAAAACTTGAATGTAATTCCGTTATTTTCATTAAACATATTAACGCTATTTGTTTTTTCTTCATCTAGCGGCACTTTATTATTGAAATCATAAAAAATATTCTCATGGCTATATCTGTTGATATAGGGTGTTTTTTGTGACTGTTAGCTGTGTCAGTTTTCGAATTTTTGATTTGTCATAACAATGAAAGAATATTAAAATCGGTTTACAACTTCAAATTTCAAGGGGGTGTTTCCATTAAAAATGGGTCACACTGTATAAAGACTTGGTTCTTATACACAAAATGAAAATCTTCAGCTGTCTTAGAACCTTCGTATTTGTGATCACAAAAAGTTATACATTAGGGTAGGATTTTCTCTAACACACTTCTTGAATCTTCGAAAGAATGAGTTCCCATAGAATAAATATATATTCCAACTCAATTGAGAGACTTCTGAACCATTGACGTGGACGAAATAGTTGAATTCACTCATTCAGACCCTCCTCCAGACCTTTTCCAAAAAAAAAATTATATTTTGTCATGAGAGTGAAATAAAATGTTTCGAAATTCATTAATGAACTGCGATTTTCTGAATAACTCAATACTTTTTGGTGAAGAAAAAAGTCATATTAACGATATTAATAACAATAAAGTCGACAGATTGCAGACAGGGTGGCAAACCTAAATATTATTGCTTATTGTGAAAGCCTTCGAGTGTTGTAGAAAATCCGCCCAACGCTGATCGGGTGGAATCCTTCTGAAAGGATATTTAAGGACCCACGTAACAACTGAACTCAGAACTCAAGCAGTTGGAAGCTTAGCTTTTTGCCAGAGCTCAATGGAGTGTACAATCCGAAGAACTTCGATTGTCAAGGTCTGATTATACTGGTTAAATACTTTTTGAAAGGATTTTCCTACAACATCAGGCCAGAGTTTCCAGTTATGCCTGAATTGGAAGCAGCAGATTATAGGATGGCTTGTCAAGGAGTACTTATCCCAAAAAACCGAAGATTGATCGAAATCAAAGAACTACGAGATAAATCACGCCTGAACGCATGTTATCTGATGTTCACTAGTTTCCACTACGGTCAAATACTACCTGCAATTGACCAGGTGTATGATATGAATTATGTGCCCCAGATGCACCTATGTCAGTGTTTACACGGAGGCTATCATTTGAGATAGACAAATGGGCAACGGTTTATTTTAAAAGAGGACGATGGAATAATTCCGCAATCACAACCAAACGGAAAAAATTGTTGCCTTAAGGTGCTCGGTAGCGAGGCGGTTAGATGCCAGCCTTCTAAACTTCCGCTTGCATTTGGTCAGATTCCTGGAAAACCAGAAGAATTTTCTCAATTTCATAGGAGTCGATAGGCAATGTAAGTTGTCTAGATGCTAATCCCGACGTCTAGTGCTTGCTTGGAGTTCGCTCCGACCATCCGGGGTGGTGCTGTAGGTTTTCCAGGTTTTCCTATAGCTGAAAAGTGAATACGCCACCGAAAATAAGTAGGTTGCCCCGTAGCGCCACGGCAAATAATAATAAGAGCCGTCCTCTATCCGCACAGGCTATGCCTTTGGGTACACTCTATTATTAAATATACTTGCCATTCTGGTCTTACTCTATTCCTAGAGTAATATAGACACAGATGGAGCTACGACACCTTGAAGTGAAGACATGTCAGATGATGCACCTATACAGGAGTTTGAATCTTCAATCGTCCATTCCTCGGGTATATCTTCCCTACTGACAATGATGCTGGGGACTTTCGAGTATCTTCACAACAGAATGGTCCTGAATGGAGCCTGTGAAGTCATCAGGAGTTTGTACTCCCTTCTCTGCAAGGTTCGTGACAATGCAAACGCAGAAATTTGGTAATTTTTTTCAAGCAGCCTGTGCAGCCTATGAATTTGGTCTAATATTCGACACTGAACGAGATGACTCAAACACTGTCACCGAGTTTAACACCGTAGTTGCGTGACGGGTATAGAGGTCCTAGACATTAGAAGCAAGGCGTGTCATGGGATACCTGATACCATCATGCATTTGCTGTCAGCGTATGTAGTCTCAGCCTATGTCGACAAGCAAAAGACCACCTTGCGATTATTGAACTGCCATCTATGACAATCGTATGGTATAGACGAGACACCAGTGTTGCCTCATGTCAAATCCATTAGAACTACTCATTCAAAGTGAGATAATTTTGTCATAGACATTTCGAAACTTTAAAAATTAACATTATTGATTGTTTCAACGTTCACGTTTGCAGTTCCATTGAGATTGCTCCTCTCTAGCTACATTGGTGAGTTTGACGAACGTTTTTTCTAAAATCATTTTTTCACTAACGCGTTTCCTGAGAAGGAATTTTTTGTGGCAGATGATAATAATGTTCGTATTCTAGAGACTATGCCTTTGGGTACAGTCCAACGAGTATGTATGAGGGAGGATTATTATAATATTTTCATTATCATTCTATCGCCCGTAGAAATTTAAAACATCGCAAATTCCTACTACTTTGCATTCGTTCTCACAATTCTAAGTATATTTAAATAAAAGGAATATTATGTGTCCTTTGATTTATTTTCATGAGGAGTATTTTTTCGTACCACCTATACGTAAAACCTAAAAAAAAACTGTCATTTGTTTTTTAACTGCTCCTTCACAGATATTTCTTTAGTTAATATCCCCATTATATGTTCCTATTCAACAAGTCATTAACAAGAACAAAAAAATTTAGGAATTATTGAAAAAATCGAATGTACAGTTTGTAACATTGATGAAGTTAGTTGAAGACAAGAATTCGGTGGCAATTACAAGAAATGGTGAAGGGATAGTTTGTCGATGAATCAGTTGCTTCTGTTGTTGTTGCAATTTCTGGAAAATTCATAACGCCTGAATGGGAATAACTGTCATAATTTGATTTACAATTTGCCTATTATCATTCGTCCATATTTATAAATCACCATCAGTAATTATGTCATATCAGAACTAATGATTTTCAATTAATTTCAGATGGCTGGTACAGATCCAAAATGGCAGAAGGATGCCGCCGATCAGAACTTCGACTACATGTTCAAATTACTCATCATAGGAAACAGTTCAGTGGGAAAAACTTCCTTTTTGTTTCGATATGCTGACGATAGTTTCACATCGGCCTTTGTGAGCACAGTTGGGATAGACTTCAAAGTGAAAACAGTTTTCAGACATGACAAACGAGTTAAACTACAAATATGGGTGAGCTATTTTTTTGCATATGCCATAGATCTATTTTTATTATGCCTGAGTAATTCAAAGGTAACGTTGAAAACTTGTTCAAGGTCTGTATACTGTTGCGTATTTTACAGTTTCATAAGGTTTCAGAAATGGCTTTCCACTCACTTTATTTCTGACAGTTAGGAACAGAAAAATATCGAGTATATACATTGTACGTGAGCTGGTATTTGCCAAAATGTCGTTTTCCTCCTTGTTGAATAATTGTGAATATCAGCACTGAGCATAGAGTATCAAAGAACTGAACTGAATATATCCACAAATTATCATCTACTCTATAATTTCCTACTTGACTGATATTGTCGTATTGCTCGCAAAGCAAATTGATACTCTGAAATAATTGAAATTTGATATTTCAGGATACAGCGGGACAAGAGCGATACAGGACAATTACGACTGCCTATTATAGAGGAGCAATGGGATTCATATTAATGTATGATATTACAAATGAGGAATCTTTCAACAGTGTTCAGGACTGGTGAGTAAGATTGAATATTCTGAACAAAAGTTTAATATCCTTGCAGTTCTATAGTTGACTTCGCATTTCAATTTGTTAGGTTTTGAAAGTTTTATTAATTTTTTGATTAGTGAAATATCGAGAGTAGAACTGAAGTCAGTCCATTTTGAATCTCACTCAAAATCAGAAACAAAAATTATATTGTCATATATTCACAGTGAGTATATATGGGAAACAATTTTATCAACCATTTGTCAGGAAATTTAATCCCTCATAAGAGTTGATGCTTTGTGAAAAATTTTCATTTGAGCCATCGAAATTCCAAACGATGTAGGAGAAAAAACCAAAAATAGGAAGTTTGATCGAATACCCTTATTTGCGCTATTTATAAAGAAGTTTATTTAAAAAAGTTATTTAAAATTTAAAACAGGAGGTGGAATGAGGATGGTCCTGATCGAGGGCAACAATTCTGTAAATTGTTAATGGACAGAATGGAAGCAGTTTGCAGATGACAAACAGAATTGTTTTTTCAGATGAAGATAATTTTAATTCAGATGGAACGGTCAATAGAAAAAATTATATATGTTGGAGCAGAGAAAGTCTGCATAGCATGCTCACACACAGTATCCTAAAAAGAGCAACTTTTGGGCTGGTACAAAGCTATTGGCCCTTTTTTTTGGAAACACAATCAATGGTGAAGCTGATCTACAGTTTCTGATGAACGTTTCGCAGCCTACATCAAAAATACTTAATTTTTATGTTAATGATCCAAATGCAATAATTTATCAAAAGGAAGTTTTTCCCAATAGGTGGATTGGAAGAAGTGTAACGATTGAATGGCCTCCTAGATTCCCCGATTTGACTCCTATCATTTGAATTCAGAAGTATATTTCAATGAACCTGACAATTTTGCAGATATACTTCTGTGGTCGCAGGGGCAGTAGTTTTTTGCTGTTGGATACTTTCCAACAAAAATACGTATTTCATTTTTCATTATTGACATTATCAATTCTTCAAATTAGAGGTCTGTCCATTCATCTTCGATGTAATATAGCATTAAACAAATTTGTGTTTTCTGTTTAATGAAACTTTATAGCGAATAATAAATAATAATGTTGATTCTTATAAAAATTTTGCATTATTCACAGGTATATCTACAATATTTAATGGTTGTAGATCATATGTTTACCTTTTCAACTGCCACAAAATTTCCACTTAAATATCGTGGCGCCACGAAAAAATTTCCGGAAATTTTTTTAGTTGCCATGGTAACTAGTCAAAATTAAAGCATCTTATTGGTTAAAAAGTAGAGGTGTGAAATTTTCCCTATAATTTTCCACTCTGGAAGTATACATACAAAAATATTAAACGCAACAGAAAAATATTCAGTAAACAAAAAGATGCTGAATGAAACAAAATTGATTATCCCTCTCTCAATCTCTCAGTGGCAGCTGAGAAAACTTTAGAAGATTTGAAAGAGGCTTGATTGACTCTTAAAAAAGGAGGACCCTGTGAATTATTTGAGAAATGAATCATTTTGTAACGTGCGTACTATTGAATACATTGTACTTGCCTAATTTATACTGATTATGGTCGAAAATGTCGAAGTCAACTTCAAAAAAATGTATTTTTATCACTCTATACCTTGAAAACCAAGCCGTTTGGGACATATGTTTATATGAACTCATCTTGAAATCTTTCAAAGAATCACCTCTCGAAGTTTGTCATCGTACGTAATTAACACCCTGCATATTTGTTGAAATTCCTGATTCGAAATTGAAAATTCAAAAAGTTCCAAATAACAATCCACCTGAAATTTGCCGTAAGTATATGTAACTGCGTCCTAGAATAGCAGAAAATCTTAGGTTCTTTCTTCAGTATAAGAATCAGAGAACTTGAGTTCTGTGATAGGAATGGACAAAGTACAGTTCAAGTGGAATACATACTTTTTCAAAAATTTCCAGTCTAATTGTATCATTTCTTGGATTACCTGATAGTACAAAATATACTGACCATAGCTTTTTAGGCCATTTGTATCGCGTTTAGTTCACTCAGGGCCTGAGATGTTGAGCCTAAACATCATGGAGGATCGTAATCGTCGACCGTTGTAGCTAAGTGGAACAGTCCATGGAAGAAAAAGTGATAATTATTTTTGCAACGTTCTACACCACATATTTACTAGACCAAGTTTTTACTACTCTCTCTCTCACTGAAGTGAAATTCAATTTCAGTCCATCAAAAATTCGTTCATCAACATGTTTTCTATTTGCAGTATATAGAGATACTCGGTTCTATATCAAAATAAAATTAGATTCACATTGTACGAAGAGTTAATAATGTTTGAGTTTACTAATGAGTTTTCCTGAGTTCAAATAGTTGAATTGCGAAACAAAATTTTTTATCCTAATGAATTAATCAAGTTTTGAAAAAGTTTTTAATAAAATAGTCACAAATGTACGGCTCAAATGTATGCAGTTTTAATAAGGAACGAAATGTCTACCGTTGAAATTTTGTTTTACTACAAAACTATTCAAAACTTTCAGTGTGTTCACTTAAGTTTGCGACATGTGAAAAACTTTTAGTTTCATTTCAGGAAAAAAAATTTTTATAAAGAGCTGAAACCTACTTTTAAATAATTGAATCTTATCATTTGTCAGTCGTATACGAACGTGTCAAAAAAATTAATTGGGTACAAGAATGAAGTACGCTTTTTTATGACAATATCAAAAATTGTTAAGAAAAATGATTAAGTCCAAATATGAAATATCTATATATAAAATAAACAATTTTCTTTATTTTTCTCTACAGAACACTAATTTTAGCCGCTCAACAGAAATTGTTGTTAAAAATTAGCCCACGAATATTCTCTGACTCTTCATCGCGATAGCCATTGATTCATTGAGTGAACCTTGAAGTTTTATTGGGGAGAGAAATCTGTAAGAAACTGATTTTGATTTTCAATCAAGATGAAAATGACTAATTCAAACATAAGTTTCAATTCTGAAAAACTTTTCCTTACAACAAATTTCGATAATTACAGAACTTTATTAATTCTTCAAAGAAAAGAAAGCATATTTTAAACACTGTGTTGAAAATTTTGGAAAAACAGAAAAATTTACATACTTTGATGTAAAAAAACTCAACCCTCAATTCAAATGAATTATCAGAAGATTTAAATAGGTCTAATAAAATAAATCTTAATTTTCTCTTATACTCTCATACTTGATAGCATTACTATCTACAAATATTTGATTGCTATCAAGGTGAAGGCCGCAGGTATCGACGTATTTCAAAATTTAAATACTACCATGCTGCCCTCGAATTCTTCCCATCTAAACTCACTTATTTGATACGTTTGGGCCAAGAATTTTTTCCTGCGCAATGGAGAGTTTGCGAAAGTGATTGCTCTTTATAATTGTCACTTACTTCACAATTTCATGAACTAACATATGGAATAACATTACAGGGTTACTCAGATCAAGACGTATTCGTGGGACAATGCTCAAGTCATTTTGGTGGGCAACAAATGTGACATGGAGGATGAGAGAGTAATCAGTTTTGAGAGAGGAAGGCAGTTGGCGGAGGTTCTTGGCGTGGAATTCTTCGAAACTAGTGCGAAAGAAAATATAAATGTGAAGGTAAGTGAATAAATCGGACCTATTTCAAATCATAGTTATCCTAGTTCAAATATCTTCTCCTCTTCTGCATTTTCTTTGAAAGTAGCCGAAAGGAGTATAATGCTATTCCATTCAATTTAGAAAGCTAGTAAATAGTTTTCAATTTTCATCATTATCATTGTTAAATTTGCGATTTTATGGTACATCCGTGTTATTCGAAGTTTATTTGATACAAAAAAATTTAATATCACGAGTAGGAATCACTCCTAAAGAAATAACAAAATTTCAACTGTACGATGAGCTTGATATGTATTATATCATAAAAAGTTACACAGAATGAAGAACTCCAATAAATCCCAACTTTCCAGTAACCCCACAAAAAAAGTGTGCCGGAGTTAGATAAGGTTCCAGTAGGTACAGATCACTGAATTTGATCATTAAATTTTATCAACCTAAATCCTTTATCATACTGAATTATGAACATAGAAAATATGAAAATCACCAAAACTGTATCAATTTTACTCCAGACGCATTTCATTAACAAACTCAGGAGGAAAAACCCTGTAGCGAAAGGCAAATATTGGTGAGCAAAAGGAAGTTTGAAAAGATTGCTCTAGAGGATGGGATAGAATATGGTGTTCTCCAATATGTATCAAAATACATAAAAATAGCCCGTCTATCACATAAAAATAAATTGGCAGAAGTAAATATATTAAAAGTAAGGACTGCCATACAAAATATCATGAGCAGACTAAAAGATCTATAAAAATTAAATATAAAGGACATTTAGCACGTATAAAATACTGAAGAATGAAGAAATCAGCTGTCGCTAATCAGGTTTGCACATTAACCATTCTGAAGACATTAATACTATACCTGTCATTATGTAATTAGCATATTCAATCAATTCAAATTGCATTTTGGTAAAAAAGACAACATACCATTATGTTATGTAGACACTCCACTCTCAAAATCCCACGACTTCCCCATTGACTGGAGAAGTTCAACAGTTATGAAATGCAAGATCCTATGTTTACCTATCATTTTTTTAGTTCTAACGTCACAGCTCCTCTGGTCCTCTTGAGTAAATTCTATCACTCTAAAGGAGCATTGTTTCACCGTTAGGTAAGTAGGTATTTCCTGCATCAAGATTATGCAGGATGTTTTCCTCCACGAGCTGAATGTTCTCTTCATATTCCTCGCATCGTTCTCTTCTTCAAGATCAACCGTGTTACATTTGTCGATCCCAAACTCTATTTCCATAGCATCAATCCGCTCTTGCACCACCGTTGAGGACTGATGAAGGTCGTATTCTCCTGAGGCATATAGTTTCAGGTCATCCATGTTGAACAGATAGGTGACCTTGGGCCTCCAGTTGCTGGGGGTGCCGCAGTTATATCTATGGGTCTTCCTTCGTGTACCAGATGATGGCAATGGGAAGATGCACAATAGAAGAGGGCTGATGGAGTCTCTCTGAAATAAACCCCTTCTAAAGATAACCTTCTCTGTTCAAGCAGGTTATCGGTCAGTAGTTTTTGGATCAGACAAATCTTCGCTTTTAGAAATGAGTACGGTTCGTCCCTTGACGTTGAACATCCAAGGTCATGAATCTTGTTAGGCCTAATAGTAGTTGTAATTGGTGAATTATTGTGCGATCGTTGGTTGGTGAGTGAGTGAAGTGAGACTTGTGCGTAGCACGTAGACGAGCTAGATCCTTTTCAATGATAAGAATGTCATCGCTAGCACCAAATAAATGACTGTTGTGCAGTTGCGTTGGGGCGTTAGCTCTCATCAACTCGTTGTTTGAAGATATATGTACAATGCCAGCGCGTAATTAGAGGGAATTGCGATTGGAAATTGTCAGTGCATCCTGATTGTCTAGAGTAGTTCATATAATAATCATGTGAAATAATCATATGGAAAACAAATTTAGACCACGGGCAAACATAAAATTAAGCTAAAATAAAAAACACACTAACCAACCAGGACCGACCATCCGCGATCGTCTAGCAACGACGAAAGAGATCAATGAAAACTTTCGAGTTTACATCAAGCAACCAAAATTTTCAGCAGATTGGAATTTCAAACATGGTCTTTGAAAATCGGCCGAGGACGATCATTCAGTGTGGAAATTTTGGTCATAGTTGTATGGGCGCGGACGGTCGGTCATGGTTGCTCAGTGTGCTGGCTGCCTTTTTCAGCAAGTTGAAGTATACGGTGAAATGCTTCTCACCAGTAGGTATTACATCCATCTGGACAGGGATTATTAAAGTTCTTTAAGCCTTTAAGCCTTGTTCTCAGGGTGACGAAGCTTCTTGCAGAAAGCTTCAAACTGCGCTAGGATTGGTTGAGTGGTTGTGAAAACTCATAGATATTCTTCCATACGGTTTCCATTCTACCAGTCTATCAACTCCCGGTGGGTTATCCACAACACGTGGAAGCTCTTAGAATAAGCTAGGTTTATCGCGAAACATCATTTTTTATTCAAAAGTGACTTCTTTGCAGCCACCAGCATTCGTATCCTATCAAGTCAGTGCTTTTTGATGATGAACAGCACATCATGATTCAATGTATGGTGAGCTCATCCTAATTATGCATCAATTTCCCGCACTGTGTATCTCCTCTTTGCTTGGGACAGAGTCAAAGCAGCGTCATAGAAAGCAGAAGTGATTTGCCAGATGTCAGCCTCTTCTAAAATATTTCTGTAAATATTCGCATCCATTTTTTCCAATTGTTGTGACTTTAGGCGTTGGTAGTATGATGGAAGCTCCTTCTACATCCAGACCAACAGGTAGCATATCTGCTACTTCAGCTCTGATATAGCCTCGACCCCGAAGATTAGATACATAATATTAATAGGAGAGTCTAGCCGGTTCTGAGCCTCCCTCCACCATTTACCCCCCCCCCAACTGCCTCGTCATCATCAGTGACCTTCAGGCATATGTCTGATGCATCGGTTCCACTGAATAGCAATGACCTTGAAATGACCTTGGTGATCTCTGTTTTCGTTTGGCATCGATAATTGTTGTGCAGTTGTAATCAGGGTGTGTGTTTAACCTTGATATGACATAGGTTATGGTTGGTAGACATTGCTTACACGGTTATAAAGATGTCGGAATGGTACTGTTTTTTGTTTCGGCTCATGATTCTTTCTGTCAACGTAAATAATTAGTGAGTGGTGGGGAGAATCTTGGAGCGCATGCAGCGAAGATGAGCATGACCATGATATTCGATGTTCATCGATTTCTTAGGATCTACCTCTTTTGATCATTTTGGGATTGTACTTAAAGGACCCTGGAATAGTTCAGGTTTTGGGTGGTAGAGTCTCCAACTTTCGGTCATTCAAGGATTATATTTGAAAGAACCCAGAATCATTTGGGTTCAGGTTTTAGGTAAAAAAAACGGCATACTCTGGTTGTTCTTAGATCCACTGAGCATGTATTTGCGCCATGTGTCCCCTCCGAACTGGCTTACTGCTCTTGTATCAATGCAGGAGGTCGTCTTCCTCAATTTACCAGTCTACTCAAAGGGTCCGTCGCTGTCGCGTTTGTAATTTTTTCCCAATATGTTTTGTTCCTCACCACCTTGTCTTTGACCACTATTCCGAGAGGGTCGGTTGTGGCGGCCTACTTTTCGATTTCTTTCCAACTCATGGAAACCAATTCAATAGGTTTACGGCGGGTACCGGAGGAAAACCGTGTCTTTTCCCACTCAAATGCGCATGAGCTTCAGATATGATTTTATATCCTTCGCTCAGGAAGGTGGTGTCGTTAGTCACCAGGACTCGGGTGGTGGTTGGTTCTCCTATCTATTATTATTTTCATGGGTACTATTAATATTTTTCGGTATGACCAACAGTAAAACACACCGTGTCAGTGAAATTCAAACAATCAAATTTCAAACTCATGTTTATTTTTCAGGCTGTGTTCGAGCGTTTGGTTGACATCATTTGCGACAAGATGTCAGACAGCTTAGACACTGACCCTACCCTCATGAGTGGAGGAGCAAAAGGCCAACGTTTGACAGATGTCCCTCAAGGGCCCCAAGCTGCCAACTGTAACTGTTAATGTTTTTTAATTCTCTTGTCCGTCTCTGAGTATGGACGACTCTTAAACTGTTAAATCTTTGACCAGGATGTACGAATATCTCATTTTTCAATTTTACTCTCATCGAGACTGACAATACGCATGCGCGTTTTCTTGATTTTCATTGATTTCGCATGCGTCTGTATGAGTAACAAATGTATTCATATATACGTGGCAGGTAGGCCTCTTTGAAGAAGATATTGGTATAACTGCTTCTAGAAAAATTTATTATTGTCCCACAATTCTTCTCAAAGTGAAAATGTGTCATGCTTCATAATTTTCCTTCTTTGCAGAGGTTTACTCTCGGATTTGGAGGTATGAAATTTTGCTAGTCATCGGAAACTATTTTTCTACTCTCAAGTTTGTTAACTGGAATTTGAGATCAAATCTACATAGCTTTCGAACACTATTTGAAAGAGTTAAAACAAAACATAAAGATGGGTCCGATAACTGTATTTAAATGATTATACTGACAGTTCTGAGGAATGGTAGCATCATAACACCCACTTTATCCCATTATCTCAATATCTGCAGGATGAATGAGAATGGGCTCTGGAATGAATGGACGAAAAAGTTGTGTGAAGTAATTTATGGAAATCATGCGATGTATAAGCGACTCAAACCTGATAAACTTTGAGATGGATGAACCAAATAAACAACGAATAACATCACTAACATAGCCAATATGTGAGACCATTAATTTTGGATCAAAATGGGTTACTTTTTGTATACTCATGAATTGAACTTCGACAAAATACTGTCGTTAATATTATCATTATCATTGTCTTATACAACTCTCTTGAAATAATAGTGAAAAACTTTTTTTTTTGTGAAGTAATATTTTTTCCGATTCAGAGTAGCAACCAGCTTTGATGAAAGGAAAAACTGATGATTCGTGAACTAAATATCTAATGAACATTGAAAATCATTTCAGCATGATATGAGTGAAGTTCTGTGTACCTACCTATTTTTTTATTCCGTAATTCTCCACGGATTTGAATTTTTTTGGGTCCAATAAATGGTCTCCAACCGATATTCATTTCTATCTTGAAAATATAATTGTTCAACTGATTTCTATGTTGTATTTTACTGAATATTGTTATCCAAATCAAAGTCCCAGTCAAAATATACTTTATTTTCAGAAGATATGGAAATTTATAGACAAAGCTTCATTTGATTGATAATAAGGCCAAAATTTATTTAATTAATCAATAATAATTATCACTTCAAGAGCATCACTGAAATACATTGCTCTAGTCACGTGCAAAATTATACCTGATAGTCCACCTTGAATGGTCATCGAAATATTTTGGAAATACTTCCATAAATTACTCCTTCCCACCCAATTTTTTGATTGATTACTGTCAGATTCAATGAGCACCGCCTACATTTGAATTAGATCTACGACTCACATCTTTTGTGTGATTTGATATATTTTCCATTTAACTCGAATTGAATGCAATATTTTTTACCTCCCATACTCTTGTGAATTTTCAACAACAATATGAAATTTTCAAAACGATGTCAATATAAAACAAAATGTAGTATAGAAAGAAAAGTGTTCTAGATGGAAAAAGGATTTTCTTGGTGGATCGTGAGTAGCCCCATACGAAATGATTTTGAAAATAATGTTAATGAACTGTTCTTATTTTCAGAATATACGTATATTATATATGTATAGTAAAGTGCTGCTCGCGGATATGGTACTTGTTAACGAATTTTGTAAATGTTATGGCGATAATCAGCTAGCAAATTGTTAGTCCCACACTATGTTATTGTAAATTTATCTTGAGTTCATTTGCTAAAATGTCTCAATGATGTCTCTCAGCTACAAAGTAACTTCTGATTTTAATAAAAATTACAGAGTGTTCGCGACGGGTCTCTCTTTGAATCCTATATTTGATTTAATACATATCGCTAGCCTCAAAGGCATTATTTGTTATTTGTTATTTGTCCATGTGTTGTAATTTTAGAGAGGAGGTATAGGCCAGTCAATAAAGATTTTTTCCCACTCTAATGAATACTCAAATAATCCATACTACCATTTGAGTGATAGTTCGTAGATAAAAGCGCCATGGAAGCAAACTTACTTTGCTTGAAACACAACAAACTGTAAATTTTTAACAATATTTATTGTTGAAAAAATCCACAAAATGATTTTTCTATGACCGACACCAGGCTTTGCATCTGCGAACTATCCTTTGAAAAGTAATAGAGGTCATTTGCGTCTTTTTTCATTAATTTTTTCTCTATTGGTTGGCCTGGTGTAGAAAGCTTGAAAATAAAATCGCAATGTAGTAACGATAATATTTATTGACTATAAAATCAGATTCAATGTGAAGTTGTAAATATAAAAGGTATATTCGGTTAAACCTAATCTTCGTTTTTGGTGTAGAGCTTAAGTTTGTTACATTATTTTTATAACCCACTGTCTTATAATTTGATAAATACCACCAACAGGTACAATTTGACTAATCGAACAGCCCCAGCGGAGTTTTTGGTCAAACTATGTTATTTTCAACAAAGGACATTCTGAAGAACATATTTTCAAAGATTTAATTTACATTCGGAGTGAGATGAACGTTTAAACGTCAGTATTGTTACAATAAGAATTGTAGAATTGAAATTAAAATATACTGGATGAGTTGCAATGATACTCTGTGTGTATATGCCTCACTTTTTTTCGTAAAAAAATCCTCATCATTCTCTCTAACTGAAATAGTTCATCCTCGATTTAGATGTTTCATCGAAGTTAAAGTTGATAACAATATATAAGATGAACTAAGATCGAGTATCTTCAATGATAGAATTGAGTATTTCTCGGAAGTCCAGCTTTTCGGTTATGGTTCGATTATTCTCATCTTGTATATGGCAATTTCAAATAAAACCATTCATATTTATTTACTTATATAATTCTGCAACTGGTTCATTTGTAAGATACAGGGTGTTAAAGTTTCCAATCAAAATTATGATACGCCACTGGTTTTTTATCATTGTCGACTATCTTCACATGAAAATGTTTTTTTCCCGTTAGATGGTTTCTGTGATTCAAAAATGGAATGCCATTCATTGAGACAAGAAAAAAAAATCACTTAGGGAAGCATATAAACGCATTTCATTTTTTGAATCACAAACTGTTCACCGGACGAAAAAAGTCCACTTACCATTTTTAAGAGAAGACTGAGTACAATTATAAAAACGATAATGCATAAAAAATACCGTATTATTTTTTTATGAAATGATTGCATGGCATGTTAACAGGGACGCCACTGACGAAAATTAAAAAAAATCGAAAGGGTGTATTTCGTTTCTAAGATATTGGTGAAAGAACTGCTCATTTTCTTGGTGAATTTCCGGTTGAGGAATTATGTTCATATGAAGAATTTTTTAAAAAACTTCCAAGTTTCATTGCCTTTTGGGTCAGCATTATTTCATGAAACACTCTGTACAGTTGACAAGAGGTTGATCATGCGAAACATTCATCGTTCTCCATTTGTCAGAAGATTTACTGACGATTTTCATAACACGAAATACAAAATATAGGAGATTTCGGAAATGAATGAGTACTTTCTTTATTTCGTATGAAAGAATAAATAAAAGAAAGCATTTCTGAATCATACTGATATGGTTTCTGTTATCGATATTTCTCAAAAATGATTGCTGAGACAGATCTGGAACTGAAGCTCTGCTTTGCCATAATCGGTACCAAATATGAATATGAAGAACCTTAATCATGTCCATTTTATTAAGAAATTACTGAAAAACGTCATGATCTGCTAATAATCGATTAACATCATTCAGCTTATCTGAGAAACGAGAATTATTTGGAGGAACTTGAATTTGTACTGCTGTCGCATATTATACCAAAAACTTATTTATTTAGTGTTCTTGGAATATCTGAGATACTCCAATGACCAACACCAATTCATTTCAATGGAAAATATCAAGAAACTTGAAATAATTTCCTGTAATTTGCCAATAATCTCAGAAAATTTTAACTTATTCAGTTTCACTACTCACTACATATGAAGAGTCGTTGGAATTCAGAAACAAGGAAAAGTATTCAATTAAAAAAACAATAATAAGTATTTGATTAGTTTGAGTTTATCTTCTTCCGATATATCACTGAGTATATTGCCAGTTGCCCGATTTAACGAATTCGGTTTTTTACCTCCTGAAATAATGACTGGGGATTTTTGTTGGCAAAAAAATTTATTAATTTCAAGAAAGCTTCAAATATTCCGTGAATTTTTAATCTCTCTTTCGGGTTTTTGGTCCTCAATGTCGTGACTTCTACAATGTTCCCCAAATGTGAAAAGTTTTGGTGACTTAGAAATATATGACTCGCCAGACTTTTATGATATAAAGCGCTCTGGCTGAGTAGGGACTGTAAATGATCTGAAGATCGCACACACTTGCAAAACTTATGTTTTATACATATTGCTAAATGAATATAAGTTCTCATTGTTATGTTATTGATAAATGGAATGTATAATATATTATTTTGTGAATTAGTGTAAATTAAAATTAGTGTAAATGCCCTAGTTTTGTTTTTTTCTGCCTTTTCAGTTTCAGTTTCGGTGTCGTCTTTGTAGACATTCTTGTAGTTGTTGATTTTGTGGAAGCCCGTTTCTTAGTTGTTGTTGTGGTTGTAGTTGTGGCAGAACAACCAGTGAAGCTGTTGTATGTTCCATCCTCGATAACTGCCGTTCCACTCGAAGAACACAAACTTACTCCATTGCTGGAAATGACAGTCTTGAGAAAAAATGATGTTCAAAATATCATAAAAGCAACTCAAAGCTTCCTAACATTCTCGACTGAGTGGACATTATTAGCACTCATTATCCTCTACTATCATCATACATCAAATTTTTCACTATAATTTTCTTCTTTATTTCGAAACTCACTTACCACGCTACCTAAATTATCCCTATCTACTTCAAATTGTGTACATACTCTAATTATCAAACTCATTTACTACCTCCTTTATTTAGGGTTCGACGACATAATTCTTGAAAATTAATGACTACTCAGTAAACATGAAAAGAACCATGGTAACCAAAAATTTTTTCAGTGACATTTCTGAAATGTTCTTTTTTGAATAATTCCAAATGAAGAAGGAATGACCCACGTTTTTTTTGTTTCTGTTATTAATGAGTGCGTGATCAAACATATTTTTCTGTCAGCAGTTTAAATGACTCATCATTTTTGTATTTAGTATACCATTTCCTTAAACATAATTTGTGAAACATTTTTGGAATGTTTTTATATTTGTGTTTAAAGCTCATGGAGAAATCAATACTGTCATCAAGAATTGGCCCAATGATCATCATTAATTTAGTTTTGAGGACCTATTGTAGAAAACCCATCAAAGTGCATAGTAAACTTTAATTTTTCTTAAAATTATGTATACCTCTCATTATCTGTTTCACTGCTCAGGAACTGTACAACGATTCTGTCGACCTTTATAGTGTTTTTGCAATAAAGAATGCAGTAGAATTTCTTCTTCTGGTTCCATCGTACTTTGGCTTCTTTAACCGCACCAAGCAATGGGGGACGAGCGTAGTAAACGAACGTGTTATTCTGATCGCCCTTTATCTCTCTATAGTTTGATCTAACAACAGCCAACAACAAAATATAGAAAGAAGTATCGAATCGAATTTTAACTCACTCCGCAGTGGAAGATGATAATACAGCCTCTGCTACGTTTGCATTTTCATCGACCAAAATTAAATCAAAGTAACCAGTTCCACCGGAATCCTTGATGAATATACTTATTCTGTACTGAAACACTTGAAAAAAATAAATTTGAAACCAAGGTTCGCGCTTTTACTTACTGCAGAATGGAGCATGGTCAGCAGTATTCAGAAAATACTTCATGTTCTGCATGCTACTCTTATAAGTTTTCAGTCCAAATACCCTGCAGTCAGTGTTAGAGTTATTGCAAGACGTACATCCACCCTAAAATTTAAAAACGACGATGGTATCCTAAAAAGCAGCTTTGTATGAAGATTATTGTGATTTATGTGGCTTTGAATGCTTTATTTAAACAGAAATAATAATTGAAACAGTGAAACGAATGACCTAGACATTTCAATCGCGTGCATTTTTGTCATATTATTCTCTCATATGAAGGCTGGAAAATCAGATCTTGTCTTCGTCTCCGTCTCCGTCTCCGTCTCCGTCTCCGTCTCCGTCTCCGTCTCCGTCTCCGTCTCCGTCTCCGTCTCCGTCTCCGTCTCCGTCTCCGTCTCCGTCTCCGTCTCCGTCTCCGTCTCCGTCTCCGTCTCCGTCTCCGTCTCCGTCTCCGTCTCCGTCTCCGTCTCCGTCTCCGTCTCCGTCTCCGTCTCCGTCTCCGTCTCCGTCTCCGTCTCCGTCTCCGTCTCCGTCTCCGTCTCCGTCTCCGTCTCCGTCTCCGTCTCCGTCTCCGTCTCCGTCTCCGTCTCCGTCTCCGTCTCCGTCTCCGTCTCCGTCTCCGTCTCCGTCTCCGTCTCCGTCTCCGTCTCCGTCTCCGTCTCCGTCTCCGTCTCCGTCTCCGTCTCCGTCTCCGTCTCCGTCTCCGTCTCCGTCTCCGTCTCCGTCTCCGTCTCCGTCTCCGTCTCCGTCTCCGTCTCCGTCTCCGTCTCCGTCTCCGTCTCCGTCTCCGTCTCCGTCTCCGTCTCCGTCTCCGTCTCCGTCTCCGTCTCCGTCTCCGTCTCCGTCTCCGTCTCCGTCTCCGTCTCCGTCTCCGTCTCCGTCTCCGTCTCCGTCTCCGTCTCCGTCTCCGTCTCCGTCTCCGTCTCCGTCTCCGTCTCCGTCTCCGTCTCCGTCTCCGTCTCCGTCTCCGTCTCCGTCTCCGTCTCCGTCTCCGTCTCCGTCTCCGTCTCCGTCTCCGTCTCCGTCTCCGTCTCCGTCTCCGTCTCCGTCTCCGTCTCCGTCTCCGTCTCCGTCTCCGTCTCCGTCTCCGTCTCCGTCTCCGTCTCCGTCTCCGTCTCCGTCTCCGTCTCCGTCTCCGTCTCCGTCTCCGTCTCCGTCTCCGTCTCCGTCTCCGTCTCCGTCTCCGTCTCCGTCTCCGTCTCCGTCTCCGTCTCCGTCTCCGTCTCCGTCTCCGTCTCCGTCTCCGTCTCCGTCTCCGTCTCCGTCTCCGTCTCCGTCTCCGTCTCCGTCTCCGTCTCCGTCTCCGTCTCCGTCTCCGTCTCCGTCTCCGTCTCCGTCTCCGTCTCCGTCTCCGTCTCCGTCTCCGTCTCCGTCTCCGTCTCCGTCTCCGTCTCCGTCTCCGTCTCCGTCTCCGTCTCCGTCTCCGTCTCCGTCTCCGTCTCCGTCTCCGTCTCCGTCTCCGTCTCCGTCTCCGTCTCCGTCTCCGTCTCCGTCTCCGTCTCCGTCTCCGTCTCCGTCTCCGTCTCCGTCTCCGTCTCCGTCTCCGTCTCCGTCTCCGTCTCCGTCTCCGTCTCCGTCTCCGTCTCCGTCTCCGTCTCCGTCTCCGTCTCCGTCTCCGTCTCCGTCTCCGTCTCCGTCTCCGTCTCCGTCTCCGTCTCCGTCTCCGTCTCCGTCTCCGTCTCCGTCTCCGTCTCCGTCTCCGTCTCCGTCTCCGTCTCCGTCTCCGTCTCCGTCTCCGTCTCCGTCTCCGTCTCCGTCTCCGTCTCCGTCTCCGTCTCCGTCTCCGTCTCCGTCTCCGTCTCCGTCTCCGTCTCCGTCTCCGTCTCCGTCTCCGTCTCCGTCTCCGTCTCCGTCTCCGTCTCCGTCTCCGTCTCCGTCTCCGTCTCCGTCTCCGTCTCCGTCTCCGTCTCCGTCTCCGTCTCCGTCTCCGTCTCCGTCTCCGTCTCCGTCTCCGTCTCCGTCTCCGTCTCCGTCTCCGTCTCCGTCTCCGTCTCCGTCTCCGTCTCCGTCTCCGTCTCCGTCTCCGTCTCCGTCTCCGTCTCCGTCTCCGTCTCCGTCTCCGTCTCCGTCTCCGTCTCCGTCTCCGTCTCCGTCTCCGTCCCCGTCCCCGTCTCCGTCTCCGTCTCCGTCTCCGTCTCCGTCCCCGTCCCCGTCCCCGTCCCCGTCCCCGTCCCCGTCCCCGTCCCCGTCCCCGTCCCCGTCCCCGTCCCCGTCCCCGTCCCCGTCCCCGTCCCCGTCCCCGTCCCCGTCCCCGTCCCCGTCCCCGTCCCCGTCCCCGTCCCCGTCCCCGTCCCCGTCCCCGTCCCCGTCCCCGTCCCCGTCCCCGTCCCCGTCCCCGTCCCCGTCCCCGTCCCCGTCCCCGTCCCCGTCCCCGTCCCCGTCCCCGTCCCCGTCCCCGTCCCCGTCCCCGTCCCCGTCCCCGTCCCCGTCCCCGTCCCCGTCCCCGTCCCCGTCCCCGTCCCCGTCCCCGTCCCCGTCCCCGTCCCCGTCCCCGTCCCCGTCCCCGTCCCCGTCCCCGTCCCCGTCCCCGTCCCCGTCCCCGTCCCCGTCCCCGTCCCCGTCCCCGTCCCCGTCCCCGTCCCCGTCCCCGTCCCCGTCCCCGTCCCCGTCCCCGTCCCCGTCCCCGTCCCCGTCCCCGTCCCCGTCCCCGTCCCCGTCCCCGTCCCCGTCCCCGTCCCCGTCCCCGTCCCCGTCCCCGTCCCCGTCCCCGTCCCCGTCCCCGTCCCCGTCCCCGTCCCCGTCCCCGTCCCCGTCCCCGTCCCCGTCCCCGTCCCCGTCCCCGTCCCCGTCCCCGTCCCCGTCCCCGTCCCCGTCCCCGTCCCCGTCCCCGTCCCCGTCCCCGTCCCCGTCCCAGTCCCCGTCCCCGTCCCCGTCCCCGTCCCCGTCCCCGTCCCCGTCCCCGTCCCCGTCCCCGTCCCCGTCCCCGTCTCCGTCTTCGTCATTTGCTCAGATGAATAAAGATGTCCTTCCAATATTATAATTCTCTTTCATTAATGCTCTTATAGTTAATTCAATATATAATATAATAAAATATTGTGGTTTTTATAAACGATTGCAAACCTATCATCTTCCATTTCAAACAGTTCTAGATCACCCCTACGAGTCAAGACTTGAAAATTAATATGGCGTACATACGTTCTCGAAAGCAATCTCATTTTCACATCGTATTCCCATGAAGGAGCAATTTCCACTGGAAACTGATTCAATGAAGTATTTGAATGACCTTTTGTGATCACAACCGGGCAGTATTTCTCCTTCGTGTAAACTATTTCTTCCAACTGAGGCAATATTGGAAAAAGTCGTATTCTCAGGACATCCCGGCTGATGTTTACCACCATTGATATAGAAATCACTGTGACCTAATGTTTCGTTAATGCCTTGGCTTCTAGCTAGAGAAATGATTCGTCAAGTAAAGATTTGAAATAAGTCAACTGATTACCGTCATATGCATCAGTGTGGATGATTTCAACGTATTGAGCACAATTTGGATTCAATTTGACGATATCTGGCATTCCTTTGAATCTGAGGCTGCTTGGATCCAAACCTGAAACTCGAACATATTCATTAGTTTGCTCTTTAGCGAGAAAAAACGGGCATTGAATGCAATACTTTGTGAATTTCCAGTAAAAAATCATTAATATATCAATTTGAAAATTGAATAAGTCCCAATAGGTTTCAAGCCATGATAGACTATAGTTTACAAGAAAAAAGTGAAGAAATAATGAACTGGCAAACTTTAACAAACATTTCAGTGAGAATTCTTGGGTATAGGATCACACGTTGAAACGCGAGACTCTCGTCATTACAAGCTCGCACACATCCTTCAACGACTTCTGAAGGCTGCTCGTGAGGTTAGAGCCGGATGAAGAAGAATAAACATGAACAAACAAATAAACTCATACAGAGACAAATATAAGAAAGCAATAATGGCACAAAACAGATAATTGGGCACTCAATTTTGAGAGTAGTTGGTTTGATATTTTGATATGAGCTCAGATTGTATCTCACTTTTTAAAAATATCAATTGCATGTATTCGTTCACAAACCTGTTATTTTCTTTATTTTGTTATAAGTTGCACCGACATAACCAGCAATATGAGCTCCAACTCCGTGACCAACGATGTGAATATTATTGAAACCATAATGCATTTTTTCCTGTAAGGTAGCTTCAGTTATTTTCATGGAATCAGAGAGAATAACTACATTTCTCACTTTGAATTCTTTGAGCAAACTGATGATTTCCAGTGCAACAACCCTAGCATTTGCTAGGGCTTGGTCATATGGCGGTTCAGCACCTCGTTGCCAATCTACAGAAATGAGGTTATAATCCAAGGATTCTCCAAATACGATATTCGCGACGTGCTAGAAAGAATATTTGACCTCAATTATATGGGTGCGAATATTTGCTGTCCATGTTGATCTATGGAATTGTTAAAAAATGGAATAAGCTCCTTGAATATAATTTTTTTCGTAGCTAATACACAAATGAACAACTTTGATTTCATTATGGATAAATAGGCACCCTTCTATAAATCAACAGGTTTGTTAACAAAATTAACGAAATCTTGAAAGGGATCGTAATTCCATAATCTGAAAATAATTCAATTTAACTTGTCATTATTAATCTCGAAAACAACATAACATGTCAAAAGTTATCATCTGATATGGATATAACCTCTGGAGGGCAGTAGTTGACGTAATGAACCCCTTAGAATTCTGGCTTTTGCATGGTGGTATCAAAAGTAAACCATAATTCCATGATTTGTTTACCATTATTGCCATCTAGCGAATTTTTGAGCAACCTGTATCTAACATTTTATCAATCGTCCCTCCAATAGATAACGGAACAAGGTTTGACATAAAGAAGTGAAACGTCAGAATTTCACAAACAGGAGAAGAAAAAAAGGGAGGAAGAGTACTTCTTTCAAATATAATGATGATGAACTTAAAACTTGATAACGGTTGACGATAGAGCAATTCTGCGAACGTCAATCGGTTAAGAATGATGAAATTAGCATCTTTTGTGAATTGCAAGTCGATCGAGTCAATACAAAAATTACTAGAAAAATCGAAAAAAGTCCAAAGGGATAGAAATAGTTATACTCTAGTTTTGAAAAGCAAACTTTTTCTGATTTGAAAGATATCAAAATGGTAGTACCACAAGGTAGCGTATTAGGTGCAGTACTCGAATATGATATGAATATAGACGACACCGCAGTGGTAGTCATTGGCATTATCAAATATACACAGTTGATCTGACAATCATCAAGTTGCCAAGAGTCATGAATAGTGTCTTTCAGACTATCTAAATGTTGATTTCATAGCCCTATGATAGTCAAGAAGCCATCAAAGCGTTGAGCTCCTAAAACATCAACTCAAAAATGGTCTGGGAATGCCTAGACAAACTTAATGATCTAGGCAGGAACAACAAGGTGACGGGGCACGTCGGAGTGGAAGGCAATGAACAAGCAGATACCCTGGCACGAAAAGGGGCATCAACGCCAATAATCGGGCCAGAACCATTCTGCGGACTTGGAAATCTTACATTCAAGAAGTAGTCAATAAAACTAAAGAAGCAATGAGAGCAACATACTGGCAAAGACTTCCAGGGCTAAAGCACGCCAAAGATCTCCTCGGCAACTTCAACCGAGCAAGATCGGAGACACTGATTAACCTCAGCAAAACTAGTCTTAAGACAATCACGGGATTTCTGACGGGGCACTGCAGACTCAAAGAACACCTAAGGAAGCTAGGCTTAGAGGAGCACAGCACCTGCAGATTCTGTGGGAAACATCCAGAATCACCACACCATATATTGATGGAGTGTTATGCTGTACATCACAAAAGATTGAATATACTCGGATCACACCAGCTGACTGTGGGAGGAATACCACGAATAGCCCCCCTCAAAATCCTTAAATTTCTCAAGGAATTGGAGCTTGAGGGACTGCTATAAACGAGAACACCTTGAAATAGCAGAAGAAGATGGGGCACAATAGATCTAATTAGGTCGCAGCGCATCAGTCACCATCCATACCTACCATTACCATCACCAAGCCCTATGAGTCAACTGTTTCCGGTAGGAAGCAGATAACACGCGATAGTTGGAGAATAGTGTTAGTGATACATTTACAGAAACTACTGATGAGTGGGACCCATAGTCGTTTAAATTTTGCTTTGAAGGTTTTGTTAAGAGATTAATTGCTCTTTGGTGGTAATTTCATAATAAACAAGAAAAGAAACTTTTACCTTTACCCATCCAGTATAGCCGTTTGCAGTGAAATCATGGATGACGATCATGAGCTCAGACTCATTGTTAAAACCAGCAGCTTTTATCGATCCATACTTGGCAATCAGACTATTATACAGCAAACTCTCGGGATCCTAGCAATTTGTTGAATAATTCAAGTGAATTGTTCTCCTACTTGTTGACTCACCGATTTACTTCTCTTCAACAGCAAGAAATCAGTTTTGATTATATGTCGCTCCACCGGCCTCAGATTGACTGGTCTGTATTTTTTATGATACCATCTTGAATCTGTTTGAACACAACCCAGTCCTTCGTAACATTTGGTGAATATATCTGGAAGGTTCAGGAGTCATGATCATAGGATAATATCAATCGAAATTTTTCCGTGGAAAAATCTATGAGACAATTTTTGACAAAAAAGTAGTCAATTCATCACTTATTTACTAATACTCCCTAATAACAGACGATTTATGGAACTTTCCACTGATTTTCCAATCCAAATACCTGGTTATCAACTAAATATAAATATCAATTCTCAAAAGAATAAAGAAAATTCATTGACTAAAATGAATTCATGGTTCAACGAAGAAATGCAAATTTTTAACTCAGTATTCTCGGTGTTTAAAAGCATCTCTGAAAATTTCACGAAAATCGGGATTATGTCCATATACGATGTTTTTTACAATTTTTTTTCCAAGAATTCAACATGAATATCATAAATTCGTTGGAACTGAGATAGAGACAAAGGCTACTATTAAAGGAGGGACTGTAAAGCTTGCATCAATGGGAGTGAACGATTTGACCCTCCTCACTTTGTGTACTCACCCACACTATCATCATTGTTCTCGCTTTCTCCATTTCTGCTCAATTGACTGGTTTCTGTTGCTTCAGACTCACTTAATGCAATCATGAACATACTTACAAAAAACAACAATTTCATCACAACACTCAAAATCTGATTCGATTTTTGACATTGTACGAGATATTTGACATATTAGACCCGGAGCCAGCGACCAAGATTTGTGACGAGTATGAATCGAATTGATGATGCATCACTTGTACGGGATAAATTAATTCTTGCTGGACGTCGTGTAATCTTGAGATCATTGTGAATTGAATACGGAGTACCTTCTCTAGCGTTTCCACCAAGTAAAAATGAAAGCAAACATCTGTCAGAAAACAACTACTTCCCTGGCTAATACCACGGCGGACATTGAACTACATCTGACAGATATTTGTGCAACGTTCTTCCAAGAAGACCCAGTTGCAAGTGCTTGTCTTATAGTTAAACAGAAGATTATCCTTCATTTGACTGGGAATGACCACCTGCAGACATGCATGTTTCGAGGTATATTGCCTCTCATTAGTGACAGGGTGGGTCGGACAACATTATAATAGTCCTGTCCCTGCCAAATGAATAATAATCAACTGTTCAACTAATATTTTCCCACGGATGACCCTACGACCCTCAACTAAGTTGATCGCAGCGCCATCCGCACGGGAGATCAAGAACAAGACAAACAATACTATGCAGCACAGACTATTGGGAAGAGAAAACTGTAATATTTCGAAACAAATTCGAAAATGTTGTGCCAGAGAGGTATTAACAATGTGAAAAGAATACGGAGTACCCTTCTCTCTAAGAGTTTCCATCAAGTGGAGAAATAAAGGCGAACATCTGCCAGAAAACAACTGATCAAACTTCCTGGAAGATTTACAGAATTCTGATGACTTCTCACATAGTGATTCTTGTATATGCGAGAAGTCGTTAAAAAAATCGAAGGCATCGAAATGCCATACTGATACATTGGGGCTAACATCCCGCCATACGTACTTTTTGAACGGGCTAATATTTGCAAAATGTGCGAACAGTTCAAAATGTGTATGAAATATCTGAAGATACTTTTGAATCTGTACAACTCTCGAACATTAGCAAAAAAAAATTGTTAGTTTGCCCACTCAAACGTTGATTCCCAATGAATACCTAGTAGTCCCATAACCCAACAGAGGCAGAAAACGAAACAAAATTATAACTTAAAATGAGGTTTAAACATGAGTGGGCCTACCTCAAGCCCTCCACAATTCATGTCATAATAGGAAATATTGGAAAATTCGTAGCCTACATTAGAAACAGACAATATTTGAAAGTCAAGAATATTTTGTTATTCAACATACCCTACTCTTAATTAACTATATTCATTATAACGAACCTGCACCGCCTCTGGAGTTTAAAAAAATGTTCATTTTGCTCTGCAACTTCTTTAACCTCTTCGTTGAAAGACAATTTATGATCTTTTAAACTTTTTTTCAGTTAAGGGACGACAACATGTTGGAGAAACAATTTTATCTACTCTTCCAGTTTTCTATCATTTCATACATTCTGTGTACTGATTCTATGTAATTGAGTTGATTTTTCATAAATAAACAGTTGATTTAGTTGATTTAGACTCGACCAGTCTAAAAATTTTGTCCATTTCATTGACTGTTAGAAAAGGCATGTATTACTCTCGATTCTTTGGGTGTCTGTAACCAAAGCTTATACAACTTTGTATTTATACTTATAGGTACAGGGTGTTATTTAAGTACGTGGCCAAACTTGAAGGAGTGATTCTTTGAATGATTCTAAGACTAAAAGTTCATATAAACATATGTCCGGTAATGCCTCGTTTTCAAGATACAGGGTGTCAACATTTTTAAATAAAATCGTTATTTTCATAAACATCTTAATAATCCTTCAACTGATTGTATTGAAATTTTGCAGTGTCATCAAAGATCGTAAAGGGCTGATTTAGCTCCAACTATATCAAAAGTATCATATCCAATGGCGTCCCGGAAGGCACCGTAACCAATATTTTTCAAAAGAAAAATGTGCGCCACTGATTTTTTTGCAATCTTTGTATTTGTTTCATATTAAGCTACTGAAACTACAACTTTTTTATGTATAGAATTTTTTTCGTATCATGGTTTGTTTTTGAGAAAAAACAT
This sequence comes from Chrysolina americana, assembly GCA_958502065.1. NCBI lineage: Eukaryota > Metazoa > Arthropoda > Insecta > Coleoptera > Chrysomelidae > Chrysolina > Chrysolina americana. Next base: position 92,900,388 of record OY293413.1, on the reverse strand, counting down.
AAAAATCATTTTATTGTAAGTCCCTGGGACAACACAATAAAACATTTCAACTACTAATCCATCAAAAACTGCGGTGTTACTGGTTTTTTCTATTTAAATAGTCTACTCCAGTCTTAGAATTTTTATCAAAATTGATTCAATAATAACAATAATAATACGAAAACGACGATTTTCTTTGAAAATTTTGACACCCTGTATCTTGAAAACGAAGCATTACCGGAGCTATGTTGATATGAACTTTTCGTCTTTGAATCACTCAAAAAATCACCCCTCCAAGTTTGGCCTCGTACTCACATAACACCCTGTATAACAAGGCATATTTCCAAAATAACTAATAGAAATGAGATATACAGGGTGTTTGCTAACTACGGTTACGGTTACTAACTGGAGGAGGTGATTCATTACGTCGTTTTAAGAAGAAACGTTCCCTATGAACATATTTCTGAGATACAGGGCGTTGGAAGGACCCCGCACAAAATGAATGTAAATTGGGTCCCTCTCGATTTGGCTGGAATTGTGATAAGTGATTCTATGGATAGTTCCAAATATATAGAGGGAGATGTGTGTGATATTGGCTATGAAGTTGAGTCACCGTATCTGAGTCTATAATATTAGTACTCAAAAAGTGAAGGGTTCAATGTGTTTTTGGAGTTGCCAAGTCTGGAAGACCTCAAAAACCTATAAACTCTTGTCTTTGAAGGCATCACAAGCACTACCTCCAGTTTGACCCAGAAATGACCTTGAGATGACCTTGAGATGACCTTGAGACGACCTTTAGATGACCTTGAGATGACCTTGAGATGACCTTGAGATGACCTTCAATTGACCTCAATAGGCATTTCATGCTCTCTCCATTTAGTTCGACCTTGAAATGACCTTCAACACATACTATACCTTATATCGATTTAAATAATACAAATTTTTTCTACTCATTTATATGAAAATGATAATTTTTCAACTGGATTCCCTACATGAAAGTGATAGTTTTTTTTCTCTAGAGATGAAAATGGAACGAATGGATAGTATCATGCGACCCGATGGGTATATACTAAAAACAATTTGATGGATTTTTGAATCAGCAAACGAACGTCACTTCGTTTGACAGTTTACAAACATTTTCACGATTATATTTGAACTCTCTTTAACGATAACATATATCGTAAAGAAATAGGATTGACGACGAAAGCTTAAAGCTGCGCAATTCTCATATAATTCAAATGGTCACCAGCAGAAGCTTTCGTAGCGAAAACTTTCATGAAATGACTTTATAGGGAAGTCTCAACAGATCGACAGATCAGCTTCCACTATTTCAAAATTTTGAAAAACCAATAATTTTCCAGTTCAATAATATTGCTCCCTCTTTATTTTTTCGATTATAAAATACATATGTTGTGAATTCCATTAGTCAGATTTATATTTTCACTTTGATATCAAAAAAAGTTCACTCCATGGGTAATTGATTCTTGAGTACAATAAGCCTCATTTTTTCTTCAGAAATGCATTCTGATAACCTATAACAACTACTAAGCCAAGTTATACGGTCTGATTTTGACGATTGTTCGTTGAAATTCAACATTATAATTTTTGACGAAAATCAAACTGAGAAAATTCATTAACAGGTGTTGAACTGCAAGAAAAATAAAAAACGTTATAATCTAGGATCATATATTATTTTTTCAACAATAAATTGGTTTACTTATTAATCACCTATAATTTACAATTTGTGTTTGTAATCTAAATAGATTATTTACATTATATACAACAAAACCCACGTTTGAAATATTTTCAGGACTATACACTAATCATTCAAGATATATGGTTAAAATTCAGTGTTGGAAATTGAGTTTCACTTTATGTATATACTAATTTGTATTTTTCTGAAATGCAAGAAAATATTTTAAACATTTCTCAATGAATCACATTTCATATACTTTCACTTGCATGAAATATATACAGTTACAAATCATCAGTAAATTCCAATAAACTATAAAATGTCAACAGTAGGATAGAGAAGTTAGTTATACTTTATAATATATAGACGGAGAAAACTGTTTAAAATTGACTCTATTCTTCGATAGTATCACAAGAAACGGTATTTTATTATATTAAAGCTATAGTAATACCACTAATATTGACGATGCGGTGATATGGAACATAACTGATATCGCATCAACATCATCCTAACGATTGGTTCAATTTTCCATAAATGAAACTTCATTGACTGTAAACTTATCGATATTTATAAAGTTCTCGATAATGAAAGAAATACATTTGAAATTAAACAAGCAGATTGAAATAAAAATAAAATCTTGGCTAAAGTATTTCAAGTAATCCCAGCTTCTTCGACATACTCTTAAGTTGTGCAGGAACAGTATTTCACAAGTAATCCCTCCTGAATTTGGTTTCGAATGCCGTATATTTCAAGGGTTTAAAAGAAAGGTGAAAACAAATGTACAGAATAATTTTCAGCTCCTTGTGTTTTGTTACTACCAATTTATGTCTGCGTGAGGATTTGGTGTTATCACTGAAAAGATCAGAGTGTCCTGAAACTTCTTGTGTATTTCTAACATATCCCTAACAACGTGGTATATACCTAATGAGGAAGTCTATGGCATAATACCAAGCTGAATGAAAAGAATGGGACAATGTTCTCTAAACCAAATAATCACTATGAACTCGCAACGTCTCGGAAAGTTAAATGTATTAATGGAGTTTTCAGAGTTTTCAAGTGTCTATGCATGAACAGTATGTTAGAACTATAAGTACAGTTGACAAATTCGATATGGCTGGCCTAACTGGTCGAAAATTATTTCCAGAAATTTAACTTCTTCATCACGTTGCGCCTAGCCATTTGAAGGTATCGAAATATAGTTTCATCATCATTGACCTCGATAGTTATGAAGCAAGTATTTGCTGGACTATTTTTGAATAATATGAAAGTCACAGAAACATGCTTGGGTCAACGGAAATCATAGGCCTTGCGAATGATTTACTTGAATCATATCGATTGAACAGAACTATCAGCACCAAACCTATTACTCTGCAACTAGCAAGCTATTAGTTGATGAAGTAGTTCCACAGGGCTATGTTTTGGATTAGATTTATATTTACCTGTATTCAAAGTTATTTCAGAAATTAAATCATACGGTGTCCTTCAAAGAGTTGGCTTTATACGGGGAGCAAAAACTTTGAATAATACCACATTCTGAAATTTAATAATGGCGTTAAGTGAGATTTTGAAAAGATGTGAAACACCCTAGTCGGACAGGGTCACGTGACTTTCAAGTTGACAATATAGGCTTCACAGAATGAAAATTTCGAATGAAATTCAAGAAATGAACCAAATGTTTTCGTATTTGTTTCAATCTTTCACAGCCGCATGTGAATAAAAAAAAATGTATTCGATAAAACCTGTACCTACACCTCGTCTAGTTGAAGGTTTTGAAATTTTACTGAATACGTAAGGTGATTACTTTATTATGATTTTGGTATCATCTTGGTACTGACTAAAATCGATTTAAATCACTTTCTATCCGAAATACTCGAAGATATATTACTGTTCATCAAACACCAGAAAATTTAAACGACATTATCATTTTCTCAAGGAAACATCCATTTATAAACAATCGTCGAACTACTTCAGGTATCTAATGAAATTTCAAAACATTTTTCCAATATATTATTATGAATATATTTCATAGTAATCGCTTAAAATTGATAGGTACCTATAGGTTTTCTTGAGTTAACATTTTTTTTAAGGCTGTGGAAGAATCTCATTACATTGTTTTCATGTCATTCTCCAAAAAAACTTTTGTAGTTTGTGCACTTAACATTTTTTTCAAGCATTCAAATCTCAATTTGTCATGTTATCAATGAATTTTTGAATGTTTTATCATCATCATCAATACAATTTGTTTTTCTCCTTGTTATCTATCCTTCAGTAATTTTCCTGTAGAAACTGTTTTGCTCCAAGAAATAAATACTATATTCATCCAAGAAATGAAGAATCGTAACATTTTGCTTAAAAATAGACAAATTGTTATTCAAAAATGTTAACGAACGTACGAAAATTTAACCAGCTGAACCTTAATATTTCCAAATTATTTCTATTTGAACAATTTTCTCGATTTATTAGTTCCATTCCAACGCATCTTCCAACGTGATGAATTTCTTGTGATACCATCAATGTCTTATCAGTAATATTTGAAATTTCTGCTAAACTATGCCATTATAGGCCCTTTAAAACTTCCTTAAATCTGCAGCATAAGACTTCAATATCACCAATCTACTTTAAGAAATTCTAAATATAATTGGCAGTATATATTATTAAATTTATAAAAATCATGGAATTCAAGACGGAGAAAAACAACGTAAAGTCATCGATAATTCTCTAGAAACAGTCCTAGTTAAAAAGGCGATGAGGCTCGCAGCCCCCAAAGATAAAGGCTTCTAGTAACACTTAGTGGTCGATTTGTATCACTATACAATACTAAGGCCGTTTATTCATTCCATAGGCACCAAATTTCATTTCAATCATCTCCGTGCCTAGCGAATTAACGACTCCAAAATAGTTTCACTATGATCTGTTCGAAAATGAATGAAGATGGTCGTGATAGTTTCAAACTGCCAGGTCATGGCTCCAAAGTTACCTCGCGGAAATCCCCCTCGAACTCCCTCAGGTTGGATCTGATGGCTCTTCCTTATCCCTCAGAGCTTTCAACAGGTGGCTCCTCAGCTCAGACTCCGAACTTCTCCATAGGAGCACCAGCTCCTCTTTGGATAGGCGTTCCAACGGAGACCTCCCATCGGAGTTCCTCGGTGAACAGTTTGGCGGAGGAGGAGCCGGAGGTAAGTCCTCTCCTCTCAGTCTCGATCTGGACCTCGACTTTTCCTTAGGCACGGGATTGTTGCTATCCAGAGATCTCGATTGCTCCGTCAAACGGCTCTTCTTGGTTTTCTCGGGATTGACGGCTGTGGCATCTCCTAAACTCTGATGTCTAGTTTTGTTTCTTCTCGCTAGTGGGGGGTGCCGCAGTTCTATTTGGGCGGGCTGCGATTCTGTGTCGGTGGTATCCTCCACTTGGATTCTGATCTGCGGATTCGTATTCTGTTTGGAATTTTTATTCTCGTTCGTACGCTTGAGCGGTTTGGGATTTTTGGTGATTCTGCCTTGGAGTTCTTTTATCGTTTGTCTGTTCCTTCTAGCCACTTCGTCATCCGACAGGTTATTCTTAACGTCGCTGTTGTTCGCGCCCGATACATTGTTGAAACTCCTCGCAGTTGTTAGGAAGTCGGACTTTCCAGACGAGCACAGAGTCTCATCGCTCTTTCCAAGAGTCAAGCTGTATTGTGGCTGCAGACGGTGTTTGTCGATGGATTCTTGATAACGGGGTAAAGTGGCCAACTTCTTACCGATACTTTCGCTGTCTGAAAGTTTCCTCAACGGCTCGGAATATTTGCTGCAATCCGACAGATTCTCAATCGATAAAATTGGGCTCTTTCCAGCTATTTTGCTTCCGCTGCTTAGCATATCCAGAGCACTCGACCGCCTACTATTTATATCAGGCGGAGAACTTGACAGGAATGCTGAAGCATCTTTACTCAGTCTCCTCCCCACTACGCTACTGCGATCCGGTTTAAGACTCAGCGAATTGAATACGCTGTCGGTGCTGAAACGTCTCACGTTCAGAGCCATTGAGCTCTTCGCCTTATTCCTAGCTCTGGGACTGAACAGCTGTTTGTTGAAGTAGGCGGTAGGGGATCTGATCTTTCCTCCACTGTCTGTCTTTGGACTCGACCTCAGGAAAGTTCTCCGAAGGATGCTGGGGCTCAACTTGGACTTCTTATCGTCCGGAGATAGCTGGTATTCAGAGTCCACTTCGGTTACGGGCTCCAGTGGGGGATCTCGTTCTTCTTGTTGCCTGCGAATAGTACTTTTTTTCAATAGTGAAGAGTCACTAGTAAATTGTTTCTGTTAACTCACCTTCTGATTTCTTGGATCATTTCAAAAAACTGGGCTTTGCTTTTCCTTCTTCTGCGCTGTTCATGTTCCTTCTGAAACAAGAGACATCAAGAAAATTCTATGGAATATTCTAATATCATCTCACAACTATCTGAAGTGTATGTTGTATTTGTGTATTTTCAAATTAGTTTCAAACTATTGCAAAATGAATTTTACTCCGAAAAGTGGCAACTTGAATAATAATATAGTACTTTCTTTAATTCATCTAATATCATTCTTATAATGAAAAATGGAATTACCAACACAATATTCCACCGAAAACTATGCAATAGATACTTTCGTCGGCAAGTCTCTGATAGAAAAATGACTACGGGACCCTACAACTGTTGAACCTTATGTGGATTTAGAAAGATTATTTTTGTGAAAATTAATTTGCTCTCTGAAATGTATAGACAAAATGATGGTTCGTTTCAAATCTATATACCTACATGGTTCATAGTTATTGCCAATCACCACCCAATAGAGATATTTACTGGCATCCAAATAAAAAGAGATGACATTCTTAACATATCCATCCTTGTTGCCAGCGGAAGCGCTCTGTAAAATGCCACTATATTGGCGTAAAATTCGAATGACAAGACAGCATGCAACCTTCGTTGAAAAAGCCTAAACTGATAGCCAATCCAACCTGATCAGACTTAACGGAAACAAAATAATCATACTGAAATGGGTAGTCAGTAGATCAGTGGCTAATTTATCTGGCAGTGGAGCTTCTGGCTCGCATCGGACAGACTTTCGAGGCCTCAGTACGCTATAATCATTTTTCTCAAGTACATAGATCTCTCTAGGCGATCACATAATTTGTTAAAGTGGTAGTGGTGTTACAGCATTTGCTTTCCACCAAGGCGGATCCTCTCTGAATTATTCACAAATACAAAACCAAAAAAAAATACAAAAATAAAGCAAGTGTATTGTGAGTGTCTGGTGCTAGCTTTAAGTGAGCAACGACCACCCGTGGTGGTACTGTAGATTTTCCTGGTTTTCTTACAGATGGAAAGTAAACACACCATCAGAAAAATCGGTGATTCGCCCGGAGCGCCACGGTAAATAATAATAATAATAGTCGTCCTCTACCAGTACAGGCTATGCCTTTGGGTACACTCTATGAGTGTTCATGAGGGAGTATTAATATTATAATTGAAAGATGCGTTTTTTATTCACCGGTGCCTCCACCAACGAACTGCGTTTTTATGAACTAAGAATATAAGGACTTTGCATACAGTTGTGCGAATCTACGAAGCTAATGAAAGTCTCAATTGAACCCGAAAATTATTTCGACTTGAGCTTGGAGTTCATAAGATGAACGTTGTATATATCCAGCGCCACCTATAGGTTCAATCCTTCAGTGTCAATAAATTTCACTGGTGATTTCTTGGTGACGAAAATGATTTCGAAAATTAAGTTATTATTTTTAATAAACAAGTAGGATAAAAATTAATTTGATGACAGTTCAATTTAAAAATAAAATATCATTCCACCCACACACACTCTGATAAAGATATTTATATATAAACAAAATTCCGCAAGACTGGTTTTTATCTCACGTTCTGTTTATTGGTGTTTCAAGAGAAGTTTCTTTCGATATTTTTGCTTGGATGTGTTGGTATACTAAGTATTGAAATGTGGACTCGGCGATGGTTTACTTTCCAACTCAAATTCTCCAAATCATAGGTTCTCTGTCAACGTTCACACCTTTTCACACGTGCGTGAAAAACGTAGAGCGAGCACGCACGAAAATTGGACATATTTTTGTTTAAATTATAAAAGATACCGTGGAAAATAAGTTGGAATGATTCGAAAAAATAAATTTACATTCCTCCAGTAGGAACCAAATAAAATATGAACTCGCGAGTGAAAGGCACATATGTAAATGGTCATGCAGTTTTCAGGCACACGTGTCAAAGATGCATATGCATGTAAATCGCACGTGATTCGAAAACCCTGCATGGGTATGCATGTATCTGAATCAACCCAACATAACTCAGTCTTAACTTAAGAACCACCATTAGCGTGTCACACCGATCAATCGAAACTATTCCTCACCGCGCTAATCAGGTACAAATTTCACTATCGCAGGACCAATATCTTAGAGTTGATAATACTAGCGCAGAAGTATTCTAATAACAACCAAAGGAGTTTTCCAGGAAAAACGGGTATGATTCAGAGTATCTATAGCCCCACAGATTTTTCAGGGATTCATGGATAATAGATAAGCAGGAATAACGGAAGTTCTTCCATATTTCGACGATGTTCTGATAGTTGCTGAATTTTTGGCAAATGTCAATTCTTTGTAGAGTAGAGGAGTTTTTGGGGTTCATTATAACAAAAGATGGAATACGTCCGACTTAAAGTTGAAGCCATAAAAAATGCTCAACCACCCACTTCCAAGCAAAAACTGCAATGCAGGCATTGCACTACATTACACTAGTTACTCCATAATCATTTGACGAACTGAAAAACATCCTATCTTCCAGTATATGTTTGGCACATTGCGATGAAAAAAAGTACTCAGTATCAAGCTGAGATGTCAGTCCATATGGACTGGGGGCGGTGCTGAGTCAAATTGATTCCGAGTAGACTTCAAAAAATTCCACAACTATGTATATGGAAGGATGGTTTAAATGAGAAGTGATCACGAACCACTACTTGTAATTTTAGGAGAGCAAAAGGCAATACCGGATGTGGTATCACCACGTATGCTGAGATGAATCTTTATTTCATTAGCTTATAACTATAAACTGCTGTACGTTCCTGAAAAACAGATATCACATGCAGATGCACTAACCGGCTTTCCATTGGAACATTCTGAAGAGGAACCACGTTTGATTCAAGATGTTTTAATGATATTATCTGCTCCGGAAAAAATATTTTCTGAAACAGAAGATGAACGCAGAGGGGGTGGCCAGAAGGTAAAAGTAAACTTCCAGAAAATACGTGGCCATGCTATCAACATGGAAATGAATTATCTGTTTATGAGAGATGTCTTTCATGGGGAAGTCGCCAAGCACTACAGATCTCGCATGCTACACACGCTGGGATTGTTCGAATGAAGGCATCAGCTAGATCATACTTATGATGGCCTGTACTGGATATAGAAATTGAACGAATAACTGGATCATGTCAAGTGTGCCAGGAGAACAGGAGTATGCCAATTCGAGACGCATCATTGAGAAGGAACAGGTGAATCTTGGATACATATTGATTTTGCAGGACCTACATAAGGAAATTATTTTCTGATAGTGGAATTTTCAATTTGAAATGCTTGGAAGTTCGAATGGTTTCATCAACATCATCTCAATCAGCTATTTATGTTCTGAGGGAGTTTTTCGCAACGATTGGCATTCCACAAGTTACTGTGTCGGATAATGCAACCACTTTCACTTCTTTCAATTCCAAATGTTTCTCAAAAATAATGTGAATCGAATGGACAGGCTGAAAGAATGGTGCAAAGTACTAGATATGCATTGAAAATGATAAATAGCGGAAATATTAAAATAAAAATAGCCAGATTCCTAGCCGAACTATTGATAAGAAGAAAGTTGTTCACCAGACTAGATATCTGTTATCCAAATCCATTTCGGAGGGAGAACAGCAATGGAATGAATAGGGAGAGACTATTCCAAACTGTAGATCTCGTTTTTGCACTAAATTATGCAAATGGCCCAAAATGGTGTCCAGCGGTTATCCAAATATCTCTAGGTCTCGTGTCGAATAGATTAGAATCGGCAGAATGGCAAGAGTTACATAGACATGTGGACAATTTGAGAAATCGCAATATAGAGTAACCAGAAGATGCAGAAAATGATGCCTGACAATCATTCGAAGACAGTCGAGATAGAAAGTCACAATATACGTCTCAGGGGTGCAGAGAGACCTTGCCGGAACAGAAATCGTCTTGTTCGTCTGGACGATCACGTTTGAAGAGATGACAAAAGTAGAGGGGGTGTTATATACCTACTGTTTATAAGCCAAGTACTAGGTGTGAGCCTGTTACTTGAAATGTTTTGAGTATAATGCTATCTGCAACATCTAATCAATTTTACAGTTGTTGGAATATTTTCCATCTTTCCCAAAGTTATTGGTAACAAAGCTTCACAAGAACCAACTACGGTTCTCTATGAAAGACACTACATTCAGTTAATTCTGAACTACCTATCTAATATAAAACTTGAATATGTATTCATTTCATTCTCCTACCGAATTACACTCAAGCTTTTTTTATCGAAGTGAACTGAATATCTCTAATTTGAATACGTCCTACGGATTCATAATTTTTTCAGAGGCAATTTTTTTCGTTAAGTTGCCTAGCAATGAATTCTTCATTGAAACGTCAAGTTTACTTCGACAAAAACAGCTCTCGTGTGTCAGGAAAATATGATGTAACACGTGTGTAGTATTTTTTTCGCGCATAGTTTCTTGATTTGTTAATCTCATGTACTTTCTTAGAGGGTAGTGGGAAATGACATTTCCTATTCCTGACTGAAATCGAGAGACTGTATTTTGTGTTGTGTACTTCCTGAAATAATATAGAAACCCATACGAACCCTTTTTATGCTTTTCTGGAACAGGCTCGTTATGTGTCCTTGTCTAATGGTGCGGACCAACTCTCTGGCAGAGTGATGGGGTGAAACTAACTCCACACAGTTGATGAACCGGTACAGCTTCTGCAAACATAACATGTCGCTAAAGGCATTGTCGTCTGATGTTACACTGTTTGTCTTTGTTCCTGTTGAGAGTTTTCGCGATTGTGATATTTTATACAAAGAAACGTGAATTTTAGCTTTGAAAGGTCGACAGCCAATTGTATTGCGATGGGAAAAGTATACTTTTGAAATGCATGGCTTTTCTCTTCACATGTTTCGAAAAGTGTACGGCAAATATCTGATAATACAACAATTTGTACAACGTTCCTCAAGGCCAAGTGCTTGAATATGTATTTATATCAGAATCCTGTGAAATATAACCTTCCATCAATACATTAGAGGTGAAAAAGGAGAACATATGATCGAAATCAATATTGTACTCACTTACTTACTTACGTTTGTTACAGAAACGAATATAGAAAGCAGTTGGCTCGTTGAATACATTTGCTAACATGATTGAAGAATTTCAACTCCTCATAGATTACAAAACCCAAACTATTAACCGATTTCTTATTAATGAAAGTAGAACGATATGCCGTTTCAACTACACCGCTGGATTCAAGAAATCTCAAAATATCGGCAATCAGAATGACATTGAAATCAGTTCATAAATGAAAAAATTATCAAATAATAAAATTTCAAAAATATCATGGATCAAACTGATGGAATTTTAGGAATATTTTCAATTTTTATTCTATTCTCTTCCATTGTGGTGAGTTGATTTAACGGCACTTTGTTCCGAATTTTATGTTCTTTCAACTTTTTTTCACATTTTAGATCTAGAAAATTTGGAAAATGAAGAAATCTGATGTCTTGGTGGACTTTTTGAATGTCTATCAAATTATTAAAAATCATTGTGTTGTTAGAGTGCTTCCATCTCAAATGGGGTCACTTTTTGATTTTGATTTCCCTAGTTGATGAAGAAAAGCTTTTGAAAAAATTATATTTATATTTAGTCCTGATGTTTTCCACGATACCAAACACGTTTTGACTCTTCTTTCACTATGAAAATTTTTCTTCAATAGACGTATTATCAATTACTATACAGTGACATTCAAAATGTACGCAACAAATGAAAAAAAAACGTATATGTGATTTTTCAAATAAGTTTTTTCATCAACTTAGGCTCGTTTTGAAACCTACTTATCTCCTATAATATACCGTGTGATTTTCAGTTTCTTGTAAAATGACATTTCTCGAAATTAGTGAATCTCAAATAATATACTTTTTGGAAGATAAGTTACATTTGTAAAACATTTCTCAAAGAATTATTTGTTGAAGCTCGTTAAACAATGCGAAGGTGAGAAAAACTTGAATATTTTCTTAGATTCTATAGCAATCGATTCCTTCACTTCCTTGAATGAATTACAAACTTCGCATATCTGGAATTGACTTAGTATCTTCGTTTTTTTTTTTCAGGATGACATCAGCGATATAGTGATTGGCGAAACCTATGAAAAGTGTCAATTACTCCTTTACATTTCATATAATTCATTCCAAAGCAAATTTTATGCAAAAACGTACGTTTTTGTTGCAAGGCGCATATTTGGCAAATTACCTTCCATAACTGACTGATTTCCATTCAAATTTGCAATGGAATTGGCTACAAAATGAAAGGATTTTCGTAATTTTGCGTTCACACAGGTTTGATTAGGCAACGTAATATGACATGGCTATGGATTATTTCCCTGTGGAACTCAATGGCGTAATCATTTGCAAGTTTGACAATTTGTTCTGGGTTTTTCCAATATAATTATGGGCCGTGGTGGAATGCGGGCTAAGCGCTCGCTTCTTAATCCAATCATTCCTATAGGTGCATGGGTTCGAACCTCATCACCGTCCCGGTCTCGTGCATGGCATTACACGTTCGAAAAGATAAGGGCTACGTCTTCCCTAGTTCGCAACAAATCTCTAGGATACTTCTAAGGGTTTCTCGTGAGGGTGGATGGTCTCCTAGATCTCCTGATTCAATGCCATGCGACTTCTCTCTATGGTAATATCCAAAATGTGAGGTTTATGAACACAAAACTCTAAGAGATCAACAACAATTGGAAAATACGATGAAAGAATGTGCTACCCAAGTAACGCCAGTTATGTCGAAAAATATTTCAAGGGATATGTATGGTCGATCCATCCCGTGCATCATTTGATTCATTTTGTTATTTTCATTTTTGTTAATTCATTCAAATGTTCAAATGACAAAATATAACTTTTGAAATGTTGTTAACTTTGAAAAATGCATTTTTTCAAGAAACTCATAATCACTTTTTGAATGTCACTGTGTGATATTCAAGCAGGGTGAAAGCCTATATTCAAATATCCTACACCCTATTCCAGAAAATTTACACGCATTACGAAACGAGTAATGTTCATTAGACACCAACATAATTTTCGAAATAGTTCCAGTTGATTTCAATTTTATATTCTTTGTAATGGATATATTTGCTCATATTTATTTACCTCACAAACTCTGATATGATGAAATATCCTAATAGTCTTCAACAGCCTTTGGAGATTCAGCTAAATAAACATTCGGTTTTCCTCCTAGTCCCAACTTTTTCAAAATATCGCTCTTGATAGATTCGATTCGGAGATTCCTGAATTCCTTCTCCGTTTCAAAATAGTCGATATTTTCTTCCCGAAAAGCGACTGTATTGGCATTAGGAGGACGTGCTGTACAAATATCTATCACTGCGAATACTGATACCAGAACAAAAATTTGGAAAAACTTCATTGTGACGTTTCCCACTTCGATGCAAATGCAATAACCCCGACACACTTAGTACAAACTACTCGAATTTCGATCCTGGTCGAAATATAAATTTTACCCTCCCCACCTTTTCCCAGCATTTCTGCAGCAAGATAGGTGACCCCTGACGAAAGTGTCATCGTGCCATTCTATACTCAAGACATGTCCTGATTGTGTGAGAGCGTGCCCAATGCATGCTCTAAAAAATAGATAGACATTGTTACCCTGAGAAATCCAGTAGTAATAGTAATGCAGATAGGAGTAACATGACTAGTGATTCGACATAGTTTCATCATGCATCACGTTTGTTATCCACGAGAATTCAAGGGTCAAACATTTTTACAGTTAGGAATTCTGTAAAAGATAATTCCAAACACGGATATGAAATTTGTTGTTATTTGTACATCGTAGCACACTTACGATGTTGACCTTCGAAGTTGTATTTTGAGAAATGTCGAATAGAGAAAACGAGAAGAGAATGAGGAAAGTATTTCAATGAATGCAAATTGTATGAAGGAGAAGTACTTGAACGCCAGTCTCCTCGAATTTGAGTTCCAGTCTGGCGTAACTTTTTAATTTGTTTTCAGTCGACACCAATCTTTTCTAACTATTGTTTCAATTCATTTCATTATTTTCCATTCTCTTTATGCCTGCTTGTTGTTGTCGTTGGCGTCTTCATTAGGTCGGTGTTCTTTTTTATTATTTATTTCATCCATTCAAAGACACTAGAGAAATAATAAAATACTAGCCTACGAAGTAGTTCTGAGATAAGAGATGGGGTAGGTACAGGGATGTAAGCAAATTACCCTTGCCACATTTTAAGCATAGTCAATACCCTCTTCTTTTGCACGAGGGATGTTCCAAGGAGGTTTCCTGCAAACCAACCCCCATGGATCATACTGGAAACCCCAACCTGACTTCAGTGAAAACCTCACGATTTTCAATATATTGGAACTTTGAAGAAAAAGTTGATTTTCTATTTCAGATAATTATGTTAAGTACCACGCGAATAAGGAGCACTCTATGTTGATTCTTATTTTGATTGAAGTCACATTTTCAATAGAAATTATTTACGTTCCGCTCCTTTCATTTGGATTCTTCAAAATTTCTAGTACGAAACTGAAATTTTTCACTTTATTTAAAATTAGAGAATTTTTTGCTAGGTTGGATGTAGAAATGGGAAGTTTCAACTGCATTTTGTTCTGGCGAGTGTCATAGCGGGTGTTGTTGATTTGATATTTTAATCTATTCTTATGAATCGTTATAAAAACTTTCTCAATATAAAAATTGAGGAAAGAGTTATAATTTTATGATCTGCTAATGGTTTTCATGATTCTCTCAATTTTTCTTTGAAAATTCATCTAATTGTCCGTTTCTGAAGTACAAATACTAACTGGAAGATTTGATTATTACATACCCCAGAAAGATAGCCATATTGGGAATAGGTCCATAAGTACATAATATACCGATTTGGCAGCAGCAAATCCCAATTCGTTTGACACTGTTCTCAAAACCAGAAGCCAGATTTTATCAAATTGAGTTATCTTCTCTTAAAATTTCAATTAACTGTCCAAAAGTACTTCAAAAAATTCAACTATTTCTTATTTTCTATTGGTTAACTTCCTGAATGCAGGTTTGATATACATCATTCAAATGTGATAACACTTGTTTCTCTAGAATTCAGAAGGAATGAATTAAAATCGAACCAATTCTGGATTTTAACCATGTCAGAAGATATTATTTCGTGCAGTTTACTTTATAATAATAATAAATAATTAATTTATTTGCCATCAATAAATATAAACAACAATGTAAAACTATGAGTAGAATACAATTTCAGCAAATAAATAGAGTTGTTGCCCATAAAAGGTAAAAACTTGTGCATGAGCAAGTTGACTAGTTACATACGTGAAACTTTGCAAAGTTACTAACATTATATTGAACTAAATAGTTAATGAAACATTAATCAAAGAATTCAGAATTGCAAAAATGTAAGAATGTAGTTACGATTGTGAAAATATAGAAATATAAAGCTATTAAATGTGAAATAATCACGCCTGAGCATCGCAATAGTGTACAGTCAATATTGTACCACGATTATTCTCAAATTGGAGTTTCATATTGGATATTCAATGGGTTTCAAGCTGAATGCATTAAAATTATTTATAATTCATAATTTTTTTTTTATACAATTTTTTTTAATGCTGTTTTTTAATACTGGAAATAGATAAGTTTTTTTTTTCAACATATTTCTTCGTGGTAATTTTTCAGTACATCCTTCTCTCAATAATTTGATTAACCCTTTCTGCAGGTAATGTTCGAAGCCAACCTTCAATTTTCCTCTTGAATATTTGTAGATTACTGGTATGTTTTATCTCATTGGGTATTTCAGCATATACTATAGGATTCAGATAATTCAGAAACTTTTGGTTTTTTGTTGTTCCCACTTTGGGTATTTTCGATGTTTTTTGTTTGAATCTTGTGTCATAACTATGTTCAATGGTAACCATTGATTGTTTGTTTTTATGATGATAGATAGCTAGATTCAGGAAATATAATTGTCGACAAGTGAACGTTTGTAACTCTTCAAAAAGTTTTAGTGATGAATATGTGCGTGTTTTGTTATATATAATTTTTAACAGCTATTTTTGAGTCACTTCAATTATATTCAAATAGTTATTTGTTATTCCTCCCCAGAAAGATATTGCATAGTTTATATGCGTTTGAACCAAACTGGAATATACGATTTTTAACTACGTTATATCAAATATTTTTTTGTAGAACTTGAATTTATTTAATAGAGATCTTAATTTCCTTGCGACGTATTCTGCGTGTTTGTTCCATCCCAGGTTTTTATCTATAATTAACCCTAGGTACTTTATATGTGGTTTCATAGTTATTTCAATGATGGTCCCATCGTTGTTAAAGGAGAGTGTGGCATAGTTAGGTAAGTTGTTGTTGTAGTTTGCGAATGAAACAAAAAAGGTCTTGGTGAATTTAATTGTGAGTATTCTGCTCTCGAACCACTGAATTATATTAATGAAATCTATCTCAACTTTAAGATTTGTCCAATTTTTTTCGCGATATAATACAGCGGTATCGTCAGCAAAACTGACTACAGTTCCATCAATATTGGATTCATAAAGATCGTTAATATATATATTAAACAATAATGGCCCAAGAACTGTACCCTGTGGCACTCTGTATTCTATATATTGATTAGAGCTGTATGAGTTTCCAATTTGGACACATTGCTTTCTATTAAATAAGTAGCTGCTGAAGAGTTTCGAAGAGATGCCTCTAAATCCAACATTTTCCAGATCTTCCAATAATTTTTCATGGGACACGGTGTCGAAAGCTTTGGCCAAATCTACAAAAATGCATAACGTTGCTTCACCTTTGTCCATAGCGTCATAAATATCTTTGGTGAGCTTTATCATTGCATCTTGGGTCGATTTGGCTTCTCGGAAACCATACTGGTTATCTGAAAGTATTCGGTATTTCTTCAAAAATTTGTCCATTCTGATTTTTAACAACTTTTCGAATATCTTTGCTATAGGACTAATGAGTGATATGGGTCTGTAGTTTATAACTTTCATCTTATTTCCCGTTTTATAAATGGGTTTTATAATGGAATGCTTAAAAATATCTGGGAATATACCTGACTGAATTGCTTTGTTCATCATGAAGGTAATGGGTGCTGTTAGATATTCGACAAATTCTATTAATATTTCTGATTTTATTCCATCAATTCCAGGAGACATATTTCTCGTATTTCACTTTCGTTGGTTTCTTCTAGATAGAACGAGTTTTCTAAAGTGTTTTCTTTGTAGTTTCTAGCACCTTTTTTCCTTCCTATTGCGGTGGCTAATTTTTTACCAATTTTTGTGTAATGATCCACGAAGCATTCTGCCATTTCTTGTTGGTTTGTAAGCATAATTTTGTCCTCTCTTTCAATTTGGATTATAATATTTTTCGAATCAGGTTTGTCAATAGTTTTTACAACCTGCCAAAGCTTGTTGTGGGTGTTTTTCAATTTGTTAATCTGGTTTTTGAAAAAATTCATTTTGGCATTTTCGATTGCTTCATTAAGCTTGTTTCTAAATTTCTTATATTAGGTTTGTAGAGCTCCATTGGTTGGATCGGTGCGCATTTTTTTGTGGAGAATGTTTTTGGTGTTAATTGATTTTATTAGTCCACTTGTGATCCATTCCTTCCGTTTTATTTCTGTTTGTTTAATTAGCACTTTATTCGTGCTTTTCTTAATTATTTCTTTCAGATTGTTAGTGAATTTGGTAGCCATTTTATCAACATCTTCCTCGTTAAAAATATCGTCCCATGATTCCGATTCTAGTTGTTGACGTAATTTATTTTTGTTAAGAAAGTATTTATATTTATTATCAATACATGTTTTTTGTTGTTCAGGGTGTGGAGGTTTCATCTGTAATATAATTGGGAAGTGATCCATGATAGATGAGTATATGATGAGTGTATGATAACTGGGACATCGTTATGATGCTATAGAATGGTTGTGTCGTTTGCAAATAGTGTTTAATATCACGTTCTATGTAAAATAAGAAATTTCAATGGAACCAACAACAGTTCATATGAAATTCAGAAAGTTCTGACGACGGCTTTTACCGTCATATAGGAAAGGTGGCATACGCACCATAATTTGTCGGCTATAACCGTCTTTGTCCCTGAAAGTGTGGGGTCAAAGTATTTGCTGGTGATTTGAGGTGATGAGATCTTCAACGGGTAATAGGCATGGTTAAGTGCTTAAAAGTACTCTTTTCATTTCACAAATTTAAAAAATTACAACATTTTTCTCTTTCCTCATAAAATTTCGAAATTTTCAGTGATAAAAAAATCCTTGCACTTCACGTAAACATAAAGCAAGTTACACACCTGGCTGAAGAACATGATATTCCTGCTACGCCATATGCTGTCCTTAGGTTTATTGCGCAATAGGGGCAAAGTGTAACGAAAGAACAAGTGCTCCACCAACAGAATTATGAGCCCGAGTGCAATGCCAACGCCTAGCAGTATGAAGACGCCTGTGACGGCGGCCACCCCCAATGGTCTAGGTTGGGCTATATCTGTAGCGAGCTTGAAGCAGGGCAGGCCTCCGTACCATTTCTCTTGAAGGATGTCCATATAGCCGTTGCTGGAATACTTGGCTATCACGGCAGAGACACTATCCTGTGAAAAAGATAATAGGGCTCAGCTATGGAAAAAATGCGGTCAGGGGAAACAATTCACCACAAATAGGCGTTGAAATCAAGTATTTATATTCGATCCTTGTAAGATACAATCACAGTTAAGATTGAAATTATAAGAATTTCTCCCGTGAACTCATATGATCGTACTCAAGCGCATGGCCATACGTGTAGGAGAAGGATATTACTATTATTTTCCGTTGCCCTCTAGAGTTCTAGGAAAACCCGAAAAAATTCCAACAGCTTTCTTTCGATATCAATTTTATTTCTCAGCTTTGGAGTTCTATTAAAACAAGTTTAGAGTAAGTACAAGATGTGTCCCCGATCCAATAGGATGTGAGTATCACATAGACAGGATAAAAAGTTGGAAAATCACCTTTAATATCTTCTTTCTAGTAAATGATATGGGAAATTGGAAGAATGCGTCAATTTTATTTTCAAGGGGAATACTTTCAATGAATATTCCTAGCCTTCGTGGTTCATTCCTTTAGAAGGGGTAGATGTTACCCTCAGAATCTTGAATGAAAATGGAGGTCAACCTTATTATTTCCTTTCTGTCTGACAGTGTAACGAAATTATCGTGTAGATGGATTGGCAGCAGGGGAGCAGTTGAATGGCCTCCAAGATCACCGGATTCAACTCTCTTAGTTTTCCGATAACTGCTAGCAGCAACACGAAACTTGACCTGGATTTTCTTGAAGGGAGTAATTTATCTCCTAAATATTGCTTACTTCTGCCTGTATTCCAATTTTCTACGAAAATAATTATCTTTTGTATGATAGTCGTTTCCACAATTCAGATGAATGACATTCAGCTGAACTTTCCATCCCAAAGATCCCATAGGCAAACATTTTTTATTGGTTCTGTATTTCTACTTTATAATATTTTTTGGTAGGTTTTGATTATCCACCTCTAGATTTTTTCCTTACATTTCCAAACTGTATATGTGGTCACAAGATGAATAGACTTCAATTCACCTTTCATTTTATAAGAATTTCTCATTGATAGAATTCAATCCATCATAAATCATTTTTACGATGTACTTCATGCATGCGAATTTGAAATTTTGTATATTTACACCAGCTAATCCTCCTGAAATCATATAGCCAATGTTGATGTACTGATAGTCAATCTCTGGGAATTGTTTTCCTTTGATTTTTCCAGTGATAAAAACCAAATGCTGTATATCGAAATCGTAGGCAAAATATATGGAAATCTGGTCTTTACCCACATCAGCATTGGAAATATACATTCATATATCTTTCAACAAATCTGCGATACATTTTGATAATTTCACTACTTTGATCTACGATTATTTGGGTTTCAATTTTTAATTTTTCTCGCCTCGTTTTTTACGAGAATTCCAACAGGTTTACCCAACAACGTTTTGTGATCAAATTCATCAAAGAACTTACTAAACTGTAACCAGGTAGCTATCATTCATATTTTCAAGTATAGATGCAGAAATCACTGTCGAAAGATCGTTTCTTCATGAAGCCATGCTGCTCTATATCCGACAGATTAAAAAAAAGAAATTGGAAGCTTATAGGCTCAAAGAGTTTGACTATTATACAATATTTGAAAAAAGGACGACAGGTTTCCACTAGTTGTTGTTTTCAAAATTGTGTAAATGATTTATTCATTTATTTTTTATTACCCAAACAAGCTTTCGCTTGGATAACTCTAAAGATATTTGAATATTCTTCATGATGAAATACAAATAATATGAGCTGTTCTATATTTCTGAAAGTTATCTTTCTGCTAATGATTTTCAAAAAGAATGTAGAGCGATTGTGGAATGCTTCTGGTACAAATCCCAAAAAAACTTCCGTCATACTTAATAATAACAGTGATAACAATCACAACAAAAACGATAAAATGGCGAAGTTTCAACCTGATGATGTTTCATAATTCTACCACCATTTACCTTAAGAGGGAATCCCTTGGTCATTCCAATAGCGTAGGTGTCCTCGTTGATGGTGTCGCCGATCTTCTGCAACTTGCAGCCATGGTCTGTCGCTCGATAGTAGTCGAGTATCGGCGTGTCAGCAATCAATATGTCTAGTGATCCATTGCGCAACTTCTCCACCCCCTCTTCCACGTTTTCCAAGGTATATTGATGCATGTGCTGCCAAAGAAGCTGATTCGCTCTCTGCACGTAGTACTCAGCAGCTGAGGAACGAGGAGCACCCACTTTCTGGCTCAGCAACTGAAACATTTTATGTTGAACATCATAAGTCCATTTCAACTTCAGATATTTTCATCATACTACGTTCTTTATCAAACAAACTAGAATTTTTCCAAGTGAGATTGTCTCTCCTTGAGAAAGAAATACTTTAATCTGAAAAAAGTCAAGCAAAAATTGAATATAGAGCCTAGTAATGATATTGGCAAAGAAGCAGTAAGGGACTGGACTGACACTCAGGTCTAGCATGGTTCAGGGGATCCATATCAAGTATCTGAAAGTCAATAGAGACAGTATTCATTCTAGAGGATCGGCGTATCAACAATCACTCCCAAACTAAGACCCAGAGGCCAATACATCTGATGTTTTTCTCATTCGAACATCAGAAAAATTGCCCGACACTCCTACCAGTTGTAGGTGTTCTTATACTTCATACTGCAGGCACAAAAACAGAGGAGGCATCGACAATAACTTCTCGACATCTATCAACGAGTCGACTAGATGGCACACAACCAATATTCAGAATCAGAAAAGTATTGAGAAAACTCAGCGTCAAAGCAGTCTTGTAACTTACTTCGAAGATTCTGCAGTGTATCAGGTCAGCTAAGGACAGGGACTTTCTCCAACAGCTGTGGAAGTCTACCGTACACCAGACACGAATAGCAAGGTGTATATCGGTACAACTGAAGAGTCTTTGAAAACTAGGATAAAGAAACACCAAATGAATTGTAAGTTGTGATAATCGTATAAATCTGCAATTGCAGAATACGAGTTAGGTTGAGAGGGTTACTAATACGCTTTGGAGAGGTAGAATTCCTCTTCTTCACTTCATATGTACTGCCCGAGAAGCCATAAAGGTCCAAGAACATGAGGATAATTTGATCAGAAAAAAGGAAAGACCGAAGAATGGGGACCCTGTTTTCAAAGGTTCCAAAAAATTTCCATTTAAAACTCCAGATAATCAAATGCCACGAATCCGAACAAATGATAAAATGCAAATTGAATCGCCGATCAGTCAGTACTAACCGATATAGTGCGAATTAACTCAGCTCCGCCCTCAAGAACAACTTACGGTCCCCACCAAGCCAGTTTACTACCAATATCGCAAGGATTCAAGAGAAAGTGTAGAGATGCTACTATCACCCTGATACTACTTGGCAATGTCATGGTTTCTCATAGCAGTTAACGATAGAAAAACGGTCCCTTAGGATGCTTGAAGCACCGCGCAGTAGCCAGCAGGAATATCGGCCCGTGAGCTCCTAGCGGATCGTATGCCGAGGCTCAAATCATACATCTTTTCCCCGACATTTGATAACTACCAAAGACACAATTCCCCTCATAAATAAATCCGAGTACAGAAAAAATCGCATGTTCTCATCTACATTGCAAGTCAAAATATATTGGCCCGAGTGGTTGCAAGACCCAAACGAAGGTATTAGAACATACTCTCATTATTGGAGAATCTTATAACTTCGACCAGAAATTCAACAGTGGAAAAGTTCATCTGCCTGAATTCTAACCTTCATTCTTTTGTTGATCATGAGATAAATCAAAAATAGTAAAGGTCTTAACACCAACATCCACACTGAATGAGTCGGAGTCCTTACCTTTCCATTGAACATAAATTCTCCTGAAATTCGTATAGGATATAATCCATGCCTTATGTAGCGCTCCGTGACAACTAATTGACTTTTGGTGGCGCATTCACTTCTCAGCTATATTTTTGTGTCATTTATTTCATCGCGATTTTGAACGGTGTCTTTGAAAAAATTGTCGCCAATCTAATAATGAACATATAACTCGTGTAACACCGCTTCAAGAAAACAGTATTCATTAAAGAGTTTCCTTTCCAAAAATATTCACTTGTTGATCGGGAAATGACAAATCAATCAACACGCGGATGTTGATATAACAAGTTCTTTCACTGAACTCATTAAATCGTATTAATAAATACTAGTGATCAATGATGATCAAACGTGTTATTAAAACTCAAAGAGTATATAAACATCCGAAGTTCAAGAGGAATGTTAAAAGGAAATTTGTGTTGATAAACAAATTCCGAAAAATAAGTGTACAATTTCATTCATTGGATTTTAGTTCAGGATGGATTCAATAACTGATATACTATGTGACTAATTTTGGAGTTGCATTGATGAGGAAATAAAATAATACTTTTAAAAGGTATGACCTCGTTAATCCTTAGCTCGCACAAGTTTCGACTTCTGAGGGCTGTCGTTCGTAGGGGGGTGACAGCTGGTTAACGGAAAAAACAATTTTAAAACAACAAACACAAAACGCAAAATTTTAAAAATATTTCTAGGAAAAACAAGGTAAATTCTGTAGCACTCATGAAGCAAGAATGTTTTTAAATGAAGAATTGCAGCTGCTGCCGTTACTGAATTTATTGTCTAGAAGAGGTATACTGTAATTCCCCTAAATAAATTGATTTTCACCTTAATTAAGTAACTTCTAAATTATCTTATATCTGAAATGAAAATGTTTTCATTACATGGTCATACCGATTTCACTAAAGCTTTTTTTATCGAAGTAAACTGAACATTTTTAATTTGAATTCCTTTAAAATTTACTAACAACAAAATTCTCTTTGTTTACTTCAACAAAAAAAGCTGTTGCGTAAGTAAATGAGTGAAAATATACGAAAATAGATGACAATTATAAAAACTATATTAATTTACGAAAAAACTCTAAATCTTTCTCCAGGGTCAGGCATAGCAGGTGCAGATGTCTAGACGACAACGTTTCAGCAGTGCTTTCAGCACTGCGAAAGATCTAGATATGAACACATCGAACGATTTGAGGAAGCAGAATAGTAGAGGGCCTTCATCACTTGTGAGCTAATAATATTCAGTGAAGTGAACAGTATAGTTCAACAGTTGATTCATATCAGCTAGTTACAGGGTATTCTAAACAGCTACTGAAAATCAACGGTGATACAAAGTCCTATCAAATATTTATTGGATCCGACAACGTTTCTTTTCAACCAGAAAAATTGAAGAAACAGAATATACAATCATTTTAATGAAATACCTAGTTTCTGCCATATACATGAGAATATTCCCAAACAACATCCACACAGAGCATCACATCATCGGCCCTGTTATTCATCAGCTGTAATTGATTGGGTGTCTCAGATGATTGATGGATTTTGAATTAAAATGTGGAGTGACGCATATTCCATGCCGTTGAAAACCGGTAAATAAACAATACGGTAATCGTTAGTAAATTCCAATCGATTTTCCCAATCACTCTAACGACATGACATAAAATTCATGAATGAATTTAAAAAATTCTACCGAAGTTCATGGTAATGGGTATCTCTGTAGGAATCATTTTAATATTGTACCATATCGAATCATCAATACGTATGACGTGTGCAAATCACCATTCAACACAAAATTATAACTATTCGAAAATGACAATTCTCAAAAGTCTATATTTCTCAACACAACCTGACCTAATCTAAATAACGCTATTCAAGTTGCTGGTAATCTGATCACTTATTAGTACGGAAAAATGAAATCGGAACAAATATTCGATGCTCTCGCATTTTATAAATATCCTCAGGTTGCCTTTAGAAAAAAAAAAACAAGTTTGGACCCGCCCAGAAAAACTGAACATCCTGTGTACGTGCCATCATTTTGCTGATGAAAATATCCATTTATCTATTACCATAATAAAGATATGGAAGAACTCGCTATTGTTGCCGGACCCTGTATAACCGGTATCATAAACTTAGATAGATAAATAGATAAATGGGCTTTATTGTCTAAAATGTAATACATTTTGTCAACAAAGTATGTCATGTCTAAAACTATTTGAATATATATATATATATATATATATATATATATATATATATATATATATATATATATATATGAAAACTAACTAAAATATGGAAAATGAAGAAGTTTTGGGGGGGGGCGACGGACTTTTGGTCCTCACTGTATATATATATATAAATATCCAAATTTCTCAGATCTCCCAAGGACACAATACCAAACGATTCTCAAGGTATATATGAAATACCATGTTCATACTGCCCGAGAAGTTATATTGGCCAGACTAACAGACGAGTAACTTCCAGAGTCTACGAACACGAACTTGCTGTGCGTCAGGCATCTTCCACTTCCGCACTTTATAAACATCGAGAAGACACAGGTCACAAAATAGACTTCAAAAACACAAAAACAATTTCCACCGAGAAAACTCTGCAAACCAGGATCATCCGAGAAGCCCTCGAGATAGAGAAGCGCCCCAATTGCCTCAACACTCGCGACGACGGACGTAAACTTCCCAGTACCTGGGAGCCTCTCATTGCACGCATCAACTCATTTCCCACCAACCCAGTTCCCGCACATAGCTCACTTAGCGCCAACCAAGTTCCCGCACACAGCTCATCTAGCGCCAACTCAGTTCCCGCCCATAATTCACCTCGCGCCAATGCATTGCACACGGCCATTACAGCCACGTCCACTATAAATACAGTTCCTCAACCCACAATTCCTCAGTTCTCTCGAAGGAGTAGGCAGATTGAGACCTTAGAGAGAACCAGTGACGAGACATGGGGAGTAGGCAGATTGAGACCCCGACGTCAAGTCACAAAAACCGAACGTAATTATACCTGAGGAGTAGGCAGATTGAGACCTCAGCGTAGAATTACGTTTCAACCATTTATTAATTTTCTTTCTTTTTCAGTTCTTGAAAATGGCTCCAAAATCGGAGCCGAAACGTCGAATTTCAACAAATTCTAGACGCGGTTCAACCCGAACTTTTAGTTTTCATATATATATATATTCGGCTCCGATTTTGGAGCCATTTTCAAGAACTGAAATATATATATATATATATATATATATATATATATATATATATATATATATATATATATATATATATATATATATATATATATATATATATATATATATATATATATATATATATATATATATATATATATATATATATATATATATATATATATATATATATATATATATATATATATAATTATAATAAAAGAATACCATAAATCATTTAAAAAAATAAAAAAACCTGAAAGGGTTGAAATAGTAAAAAATACATTCACAATAACAAAACAGTTATAAAATGTCAAAACAAAATTTGATTATAAAAATAATCCAGCCTTTCGCAAATTTTCCTATACAATAGGATTATCGGCAAACGTCGAACAGAAATAATTCAACAGCCCCATACGACCGCCGAATCACGTCTATCCAACGCCTGGCAAAGTTTTCCTAAAAGGATATACTTTGCAATCTTCCTGTAACAACCACCAACTGGCATTCGAAAACATGTGACATCTGCAGACCGGTTTCGCGATTCAACTCGCTCATCAGTACAGACTCGGCCACAATATGTAATTGATTTCCAATCGGTTTTCTTAACAGGCACTACGATAACTCCGGCACCCACTAAGAAAGTGGGCAGCAGAGCCATCTATAGATACCACAGAAAGATTCCGACCAGTACCACGACTTCGTTTGAGCCGAATATATCTAAATTTACACCATGAAAAATATTTAAATATTTCTCATGTGGAACTAGAGTACTTGACGAAAGGCAATAAATTTCAAAACAAAATTTGATTATAAAAATAATCCAGCCTTTCGCAAATTTTCCTATACAATAGGATTGTCGGCAAACGTCGAACAGAAATAATTCAACAGACCCATACGACCGCCGAATCACGTCTATCCAACGCCTGGCAAAGTTTTGTGGTTTCTATAGATGGCTCTGCTGCCCACTTTCTTAGTGGGTGCCGGAGTTATCGTAGTGCCTGTTAACAAAACCGATTGGAAATCAATTACATATTGTGGCCGAGTCTGTACTGATGAGCGAGTTGAATCGCGAAACCGGTCTGCAGATGTCACATGTTTTCGATTGCCAGTTGGTGGTTGTTACAGGAAGATTGCAAAGTATATCCTTGTAGGAAAACTTTGCCAGGCGTTGGATAGACGTGATTCGGCGGTCGTATGGGCCGTTGAATTATTTCTGTTCGACGTTTGCCGACAATCCTATTGTATAGGAAAATTTGCGAAAGGCTGGATTATTTTTATAATCAAATTTTGTTTTGAAATTTATTGCCTTTCGTCAAGTACTCTAGTTCCACATGAGAAATATTTAAATATTTCTCATGGTGTAAATTTAGAGTTATAAAATGTCCTAATATAAAACGTGATATATACTATATATACACATATACACACATATACAAACATATATAGAGAGAGAAAAACTAGAAATTATATGCAAAATACTCTCCCAAACTGTAGAAACACTTTCCTATTAGAATGTATCCCACCGATTTTCTAAATTGCTTTTTTCCTTTCGGCAAATGATTATATATCTGTCTACTTCTATAGATTAGAGAATCCCTTGTCAGAGATAAGATGGGTATTGGAAGGGCAAGTTTTTTGTCACTACTAGTCTGTCTTTCGGTTTTATTTAAAAACTTGTCTTTGTGTTTGTAAAGCAAGCAGATAGTCTCTAAAATGAAAATTTCGAATATTGTTAGTATTCCGTTATTGCAGAAAAGTGGCCTACACGAGTCTCGCATCTTCAGTTTGAAAATCATTCTCAATGCTCTCTTCTGAATAACGAACTTTGCATCAGAGCATGGCTTCCAGAGCCCCAGAAAGGAATTCCATACCGGAGATGACTCTCCATAAGTGAATAGTATGCATTCATTGATGCAGAAAATCCGAGTTCACGAGATATCACATTTATTGTAAAGCAACCAGAAGACAACTTTTTTTTTAGAGCAGTAATATGCGCCTCAAATTT
This sequence comes from Chrysolina americana, assembly GCA_958502065.1. NCBI lineage: Eukaryota > Metazoa > Arthropoda > Insecta > Coleoptera > Chrysomelidae > Chrysolina > Chrysolina americana. Next base: position 92,872,739 of record OY293413.1, on the reverse strand, counting down.
TAAATTACTGTCAATATATATATCGAGGAATTTGGTCATAGACTTACTCTCAATCATTCGACTTCCTAATGTGACCTGCTCCAAATCCCACTTAAATGACACCAAATTTGTTTTAGAAACATTTAATGATAACCTATTTGAGTCACACCAGTTTTTTATTTTTTCTAAATCTGAGTGGATGTATCGAGTCAAAGAAGTGGTGTTTTCATTACGCCAAAGTATCGTGGTGTCATCAGCAAACAAGGTGAATGCTCCAGATATATCGAGTTTAGCCATATCGTTAATATAAATCAGAAATAAAATTGGGCCTGAGACTGATCCATGAGGAACTCCGCGTATAATGTTTCCAATTTCAGAAGTTTTATGCTTTAATGATATTTTCTGATTTCTACCAGTTAGATAGGACCTGAACCATTCTAAGGCTGTTCCACGGAATCCATAATGATAGAGTTCATGATCAACACAATCAAATGCCTTAGAAAGGTCCAAAAACACTTCTGCAGCCACTTCCATTTTTGTAATTCCTGCCAACCATCAACAGTGTTTTAAACTTATACTCTTCGATTAGGTAACTCTTTCCAGCCCGAATTATTATCCAGCAAACGAGAAATTATATTATCACTCCTTTTCAGGAACTAAGGCAACAATTAACACATGAAAAAAAAATTAAATCATTTTTATGGTATCAAAATGAAGTGAAGCCATATGGAGTCAGTAGGAAAATATGTAGGAAAATAAAAAACTAGGTTGAAAAATGATTTATTGAACTAGCATGAATATGATTTATTTACAACGAAATTTCCTTCCTCAATACATCATTCTCAGTGTTCTGTTCATCTTTATCCACTCCTTGATGACTCAATTCGTTATTTTCAGTGTCCTTTTTTTTTCAATTTGCTTCTTTGTAATTCTTCCCATTTTTTGTCACTGCACTTGTCAGATTTCATTATTCTTCAGTTCTTCTACAATGTCTACATCAGCATCGTCTTCCGATTCCTGAATATCTAAATCAGATACGCGTCCTTCATCAGAAGCATTACAATAATGTTTTCTACTTTTCGGTAAATCCTACTCTGGTTGTCTCAAAAATTAATGATACTTGGTAACTTTCTTGAAACTTTGAATAATCACTTAAAAAATTAAGAGGACATAACAATAATAACACAGTTCACATAAAACTCACAATTTGGTAGTGCGAAACATTTTCTATCTGAATGCCCACTGACTCCATATGGAGTCACACTATTTTGACCCATCGTGTAGAGGTTGTTATGAAACCAAATTCAACTTTTTTTTCAAAATATTTATAAATCATTTTCTCAACTTTCATGCATAAACTTTCATTATGCAATTGAATATTACTACGATTAGAATGTTCACAAATTCTTATTACGTCAAGTTTATGACAGTCGATCGTCATATTCTTCAACACAGTAATCTGCGATAAAATCGAGTTTTTTGTGTAACCGCCACCTATGATTGAATCTGAGAACTAACTGAATAAGAAATAACAGTAATAAAGGTATTTATATGTGGAATTCATACACGTATACCATATGACATCACTGGGCTGGAAAGGGTTTAATGGGACCGGGACGGTGAAAAAGCCTGCTAATCGTTAATTGTTATTTGAAAGTCACACACCACCACTGCCTGTTTATTTATAGATTAAACATTCATTTATGGTAGTAATTCGCTTAAAATATCATTTTGTCAAAATACACCAAATGAACTGAAAGTTGTTTTAACTAATAGTTGAATTGGATCACTGGAATGTTGTAGATGAATTATGGCCATCATAAATCAAATTATAATCGAACAGATGTCGTGGGATTCATTGAACGTTTTAATTGAACGTCAATTATGATTGTATAACTCATAAAATGCTTCAGAGATACGTAACTTCTCTAGGTGTATTCTGTTTTCAACTTGTAGGGATTATTATTGAGAATATTACAATATTTTCATAAAACTAAATAATAAATGAATGTCAACATGCACGTCGGTTAAAAACCCTGAAAATTTTCATTAATTTAGACCTATTATTCTGCAGTTATACAAGAAAAATCGATGATTTGATAACTTCGAAATACTTTCTTTAGCTACATCCTTTTATTTTGTGATTAGCAAGTTTTTTTTATCCAAATATGCAAATGAAAATTATATACAAAGTTTCATGCAAGCCGGGCCATCCTTAACCTTCTATTCTAAAATACGGATCTGCATTTTTTCAAATGCTAAAGGTCATTTTCCATATTGGCCTAGTTTAGTTAGCTGATGATATTGTCTTTAGTTGGAATGTTGATTAAATCGTTATTGTGAATATTAAAGAATATCGGCCCCAAAACTGTACCGTGAGAGACACCATAATTAATAATGTTTTTCTGCTGTTCCATCACAAAAATAGCTCTTCGTGATTTTCAATGATTTTCTTCTCAAACTTACGTTTTTCAGAGTATTTAACAGCATCTTATGACTGACTGTGTCGAATGCCTTTGCCAGATCGACGAAGATACATACATAGACATGCTTTTTTTTTCTAGTCATTCATAATAATTCATACTTATAAGGTGTGCCATCGTGTCTTCTGTTGATCTGGCTTCTTTGAATCCAAACTGTCTGTCAGACAGAATATTTTATTTTTGAAAGAAGTTGTTGAATCTATTTCTGAGCATTTTCTCGAACAGTTTGGTAACATTTCTAAAATAATACGGTATTCAGATTCAAGCAGCACGAATGATTCCAGTATCGCAATATTTTTTTTTTGATATTTAGTAGAAAATACCTGATGAGCTATTAGATCGAATGAGAGGCATTGAAGAAGGTCATATAATTGGTGTCAAGTTTAATGCTTGAGTTTCAGAATATTTTCGCCCAAGATTCAGTTGCCTTAAGTACAAATCGAGATTAGTGCTAACGACTTCCACTTTGATAAAGCAGCGCCTACTTAATTGGACTCTTAATCTTTAGTTGTCGCACTGAAACCTTTTTTATGGACCTCTGCCAGTAATTCCATTCCACTTCAGAGAAAAACCCACAAAAACATCGCCCTCTGGCGAATTTGTAGAAATTGATGATGGAGATAGAGGCTTACTTTGGTTGGGTGCTACTCCATCATGATTTAATTCTTTACTTCATAATATTCCCGTCATATGCAGGTTAGCTCTTCACTTACAAGGTGGCCCAGATAAGTCAATTCTTTTCCGTTGTTTTTTCCCTAAGGGGTGGTACAATTCAGCCTAACAAAGTCTTTGTGATTAATTCTACAGTCGTATCTGAATTTTAAAAGCAGTTCTAACAATACTGATGATTAAAGCAAAAATATCTCGTTTTTTCATGGAAAATTTCTTGTTATTTTCAGTGAAATCAAATAAATCAGGCACGATTTCAGTTGAAACCTGAAAATGGAGATAATATTTCTCGTGTGTTACATACTGAAACATTTCACATGATTTTCGTCGCCATCTCGGAGATACAGCGGAAATAAAAATGGAGCTCATATTTTTACGATATTATAAAATGTTCTGACGGGAACTATTAATAAAATGGAGTATGTGGTATGTGCTGAATAAAATTAAAAAGGAAATGAAATAATACTTCCTGGAAATATAGATTTACTTCCGTTCGCTCGCTTTAACTGCAGTCAGTAAAAACGGCTGTTACGTTGTGTGAAAATATATTAAATACTCCATGTCTCTAATTAATGAAGTCTAACTGGAATTGATTTCAACTGATTTGTTACAACTAACCTGCTTTGTTGAGAGTGAATATGAGTGAAATGTTAAGTTTTATCGTACAAAGTGTGTTTCAAAGAAAGAGGTTGATATACAGGGTGTTCCAAATTAAGTCGGCACCATTGCCAACTCCGTTATTATTGATGCTACAAATTCGGTTAAATGGGCAAACTAGTAGCATTCTTAATGGCCTTCTCGATGCCGAAAACAAAAAAAATTGACAGTTACGTTTTCAGAATATTTCATGAAGTGGAAAAAGAGCGACTTATGTGGAAATATTTATTTTTTCACTAGTACAAAATTTTTCTTTGTTTTGGCGAATAAAACCTCATGATTGTCCAAACACCCTATTTTGGTGCTTATAAGAATGACAATATTTTGTTACTATAATAGCAAAATAAGACAGTCAAAAGAAAAAATTGCGCTGGGATGTGAACTCGTGAAACCCATGATCATCATGTCGCACCACTCAATTGAAACCACTGAGCTATTTGGTATTATTGTACAAAATGATAATTCCCATCTCAAAGCCATTCCGCTAGCCGCATTTATTTTGTGAATCAAAATATGTCTGCTGTAATGATAACTTTGAAGCTGTTTTTGTACAGAACAGAAATACTTTGATCATAATCTATTTCAGAGAGATCTTTTTAACATCTCTTTTTTCAGAATTTTTGATCAGGATAATATTGATGAAAAAGTTTCTTTTTTGGTAAACAGTTTATTAAATCTTTTTGATCGACATGCACCAGTTGTTACTTCTAGGGTGTCGAAACCATGGTTGACAGAAACTCTGAAAGACATGATAAAAATGAGGGATAATGCACTAAGAAACTAAATTTGTATTTCAAGAGGTGAATGATCTTTTTGTATATGAAACCATATCTAAAATCAAAATAAACGCAATGGGATGCGATTTCTTGAATATAAAACTCATCAAACTATGTTGTCCCCATATCATTCCATATATTACTCATATTATCAACATCTGTTTAACAAAAAATATATTTCCCGATGCATGGAAAAAAAGCTGTCGTCAAAATGGTTCCAAAAAAAACAAATCCAACAGAATTGAAAGATTTGAGAGGCTTGAGTATTCTCCCTGTTCTCTCCAAAGTAGCAGAACGAGCAATGGAAGTTCAATTGCGAAAACACCTAATGGAATATTCTTTACTTCCTTCAGTACAATCCGGATTCCGCAAAGGACATAGTTGCACAACCGCTTTACTTCAAGTTACAGATGATATATTCAGGGCAAAAGATCAAGGATTAACTACTGCACTGGTATTACTTGATTTCAGTCGGGCCTTCGACACAATCGACTATAAGTTGATGCTAGAAATACTTCACTACTCGGGACTCTCACACAATTCTATAACTTTGATGAAGTCGTGTCTCTCTAATAGACAACAAAAGGTTCATATAGACAATGCTAACTCTACATATTTGACACTGAAATCAGGAGTACCTCAAGGATCCATTCTAGGGCCTCTGTTATTCACAATGTATACCGCGAATTTAGTGAAATGTTTACAAAATTGTTCAATTCATTTGTACGCAGATGATACTCAGCTTTACTATAGTTTTCCTCTTACTTTGATCAATAGAGACCTGGAATCTTTTGTCAAATCTGCAGCTGATCATTGCCTACTAATTAATCCTTCAAAATCAAAGATGATGGTATTCACTTCTCGAAATGATAACCGAATTGCGAGCGAAATTGATTCACAAATTAACAATGCGTCACTTACATTAGTGAAGGAAGCAAGAAACCTTGGTGTTCTGCTAGATATTGACATGAGATTCGAAAAACACGTCAATAAACGTATTCAACGAGCGTACTCATCAATTAAACTGATATATGGCAAGAGGCATCTCCTTCCAACCCCAGTTAAATCTATGCTGTGTGAGGCCCTTGTTTTGTCATTGTTCAATTATGCTGACATTCTGTATGTCCCTAATCTAACTAACACGTTCAAAAACAAGATACAAAGAGTACAAAACTCGTGTCTTAGGCTCATTTACGGAATTCGTAAAAGGAAACGTATTTCTCATAAACTTCGCGACGCAAGCTGGTTGAACATGGAAAACAGGAGAGTTCTTCACAGTGTTCGTCTATATCATAAGATTTTAGTAACGAAGATACCCTCTTATCTGCATCGCAAAGTCACTCACAGAACTGATATCCATAACTTGAATATAAGATATAAGGGAACTCTTACTACGCCTTCTTTCAGAACTCAAACATTCAGACGCTCCTTCAGCTATCAAATTACATCGCTGTATAATCTGACTCCCCCACATTTTAAGAAAGAAAGTTTATGAAATTTCAAAAAAATTTAGAAAAATTATTTGTTTGAAACGAAACAATAGAAGAGACTGCTAGTTATTTTTTTTTTTCACTTTTCTTTTTTTTATGAGAATGGAATGATCTGTGATTGTTTTTTTTTTCTTTTTTCAGCAGGCATACTAATTTATTATTGAAAGAGACATTTATAGAGACATGTTATGGGTTGAGTGGAAGAACAATTCATTCAGCAAAGTATTCGTTGGATGAAGTGAACTTCGCCCTTTATTTTCATACAAATGAATTGTACTTTGTTTTTTTTTTACTATTACTTTAAAAACAATAAAGACGCTTATTATTATTATTATTATTATTAAATTACTGGAGGGAAAAAATATGTTTGATTCGATAAAACATAATTATTATGAGCATTCAAATTGTCTTGAAACTTTGTTGAAATACTATTTGTCAAATATTCTCAAATATATCATGACAATGTCATAAATTATTGTAAATGTCAACTACTGTTCGAATATGTTTCGAAATACCGTTTTCCCATCAAGAACAATGTGATATGTTAGAATCCAGCACTAGAGCAATTCGTTCCCCGATCATGAATTACTTAATCGGCGTTTTTTTGCTATGCTTCATCGTCGATTCAGGAACAATGAAAAAGTTTTTGAGAAGAGGAGAACTAAGAACCGTTCTGTAATATCTGACGATACAGAAATTGACGTTTTATCCTACTTTGAGGTATATCCAAATAATTCCATCTAAGATTTATCTAGAGAAATAGCTGTTCCACTGTCGTATTCAACGAATTCTGAAGAAATATTTGATTTCTCCTTATGAGTTAAGACAAGTGCAAAAACTAGAACCTGGTGATCCTGAGAGACGATTGGGGTTTTGTCGATGGTTTATGAAATAATGCAGACAAGATCCAAACTTCTATAGAAATATTATAAGAAGCGATGAGGCTAATTTTTCAAATCGTGGGATGTATATTAGAAAGAATTTTCATTATTGGAGTAGACATAATCCATTTCTAGTCCATCCCCACAATCCGCAAAGACGAATTGGTATTATTCTTTGGTGTGATCTATTTAGAGGCAGAATTATCGGTCCATTTTTCTACCATGGTTCTATGAACGGACCTCGTTACATTAATTTATTAACAAGAGTGTTGGAAGAGTTTTTCGATGATCCTGATCTGGAGGCTCGTCAGATGATCTATTTTCAGCAGGATGGAGCACCAGCACATAATGTAAAGAGAATGCTGCGAGGCTGTTTTGGAAACAGATGAATTGCTACAAATGGTCCTTTTAAGTGGCCCCCTCGTTCACCAGACATGACACCTCCATAATTAATAGAATTGCGTTGAATGCCACACGTAGTGTTAATAGAAGGGCCCAAATACGTGTTCAACAAGAAGGCGGTGTTTTCGAACATTTATATTCCAATATATATCTACTTAATAAAATAATAATAATAACGTTTATTTTAGCATATTTATTAGTAAATGTAATATGTTTGTAATTGTTGTGAAAATACAAAACTCCTCATTCTTACTACTGCTATTTGTCAATTATATTTGAGAAAATATACAGGGTATTCCAAATTGAGTAGGCACCATCGCCAACTCCTTTATTATTGATGCTACGATTTTGGGAATATAAGCAAACTAGTGGCATTTTAAAAGACTATCTCGATGCTGCAGATAAAAAAGGTTGACAGTCAGGTTTTCAAAATATTCCACAAAACCATATTTTCATTCTCAACAAAAAGCTCATATGACTTTTCTTCCCAAATTTTTATCAATTGGAAATAGGAATTAGATTCGGATTTGATAAAGCACTATGAGATATGGACTAACTGTTCAAAAACACCGCCTTCTTGTTGAACATATTTTAGGGTCCTTCTCTGCATTCAACGCAGTTTCAGTACAATTATTCAATTCATATACAGAATAAGGTTTTATTTTTCAGAAAGCCCCAAAAATATGAATGTAGGCGTCTCATGTCTGGTGAACGAGGAGTCTACGTAATTGGACCATTTGTAGCCATCCATCTCAAATTATGTGCTGGTGCTCTATCCTGCTGAAAATAGATCTTCTGACGAGCCTCCAGATCAAGATCTTCGAATAACTCTTCCAACACTCTTGCTATTGAATTTATGTACGGTCACAAAACCATGGTGAGAAAATGGACCGATAATAGTTCTTCTGAATAGACCACACCAGAAATTGATAGTAAATTGTCTTCGTGGATTGTGGGGATGAACTAGAAATGGATTATAGTAACTCCAAAAATCAACATTATTTCTATTATACATCCCACGATCTGAAAAATTTGCCTCATCGCTCCATAAATTTCTCTAGAGGTTTGGATCTTGTCTGCATCAATTCACAAACCACCGACAAGGTCATTAAAAATGGCACTAATTTTCCTGATTAATCAAATTCGTAGGATGATGTTGGCAATGATGCCGATATAATTTAATTAATAACCTGTAAACAAAACGACAGACTTTTGTCCATCGAAATATGTTTTACTCAATGTGCGTTTCGAAATTGTAGGCATTCTGGTATGAAAAAGTAAGCACAGTAAAACGCTGAAGTCGTTTTTGCGCTCTGATCATTCATAATTTTTTTATGGCACCAAAGTCCGGTCCTGCTTATTCGGGTCACACTGGGTCCTGCAACAAGGGCCTAATCTTCCCGAGTTTTTTCTGGTTAGGTCCCAACTTTGTATTTTCAAATGGTAACAAATATTTTTCATCAGTTTTTTGGTTTCTGCACGAGAAATAAAAGGTATAGCATGACAGATTTTTTTTTCTTTCGTTATTCTCGTTATTTGAAATCATTGTGTTGTGCCAAGTCCCATTAAAATTCATTATAGGTCAAATAGTGTTAGTTGGTAACTCTCTCAAAAGATATGTCTAAAATCGACCAGTTCAAAATCTTTCTTTTCTCAAATAGAATGCTCTGTATATTATCCATTCACAAGAATCGTCAACAAAGGCTCTACAAATGTCATTGAATATTCTCTATAATCAAAATCGATAGTCAGCTGCGTAAAAGTCACTTTACGCCCGTGTTAAGTACACTATGTTTTCTAATGGCATACGATAATTGAATTATTTATCATTGACTTCATATAAAAAAATAATAATCCTTAATATTAAACGTGCAATTTGTAGCATCCTATCCTATTTTTTTTCAATATAGGTAAGGTTTCGGTTTTTCACTAAATATATTTTTCCGATATTCAAATGTCAGTAATCTCCCTAAAAACTAAACAAACTTATTTGTCCGCACCAGTGCTGTGCAGAAAAGTGGACTATTCTGCACGCTAGTGGAAAATAGCTATTTGTATTACTAGGGAGAAAAGTGTCACTTTTTCTCCCGCAAGATGTAAACATCCAAGGGAGGAAAAGGCACTTCACTCCCATGTAATACATATGATTTTTTCTCCTACCCACTTAATAAACCTTTTTTTTGGAAATTCATTTTTATACCTGTCATTGGATTTTAGTGGTAGTGAGGTACATGACGCTATGTGGGCTTTTTCATCAATATTAAGTGGTGTATTTGAAAATTTAAAATCACTTGAATCGCTCTCCATTTTTCAAAAATACAATTAGGTTTAATAAACGTAGCACCTTCAGAGTCCATCGCCGTGTTTACTGTCAGTGAGCCACAGAAGTACTATGATTTTCTTATTCTTAACTGAAAAAGCGTATATCTAAGATTCCTTGGACACTTTCAGATCACAACGCAAAGTTGACATTTTCCGTGAAATCTTATTTTGTGACAGCTTTGTCGCTTTAGAGCGAAAATATTGAGAAACGCTCGATCCCAACTGCTTTTGATATGGAAAATTTTCGAAAACACTTTTTTTTTCAGAAAAACTATTGATATCAACCATATAGCCTATTTGTTGAAATTTGTAGAGCCTTTGTGACGTTTCTTACAGTTCGATAAGAAAGACAATTTTGCACATTTTTGTTTAAAATGTTTAGCAGGCTGTTTTTCGCACCCTGTATATCACAGGTCGATTTTAGGTGCAATAGTTGACCTAAAGCAAATTTTGATGGGACTTGGCACAACTTTGGGATTTCGAATAATATGAATGAAGATTTTTTTAAATGACAACCATCATGCTAAAAATTTCGAACAACCGTTAATGTTTTCAAAAACAACATGTACCTATAGTATAATTCCTAAATTGTAGATAGTGACTCATCGGTTGTACACAGTTCATAATTAATATGGCGTTAAATCAAGTTTTACTTTGCCACTTTCGTGCATCCCCTCCGCACTTTCAAATCCTGTAAAAACCAGAAAATGTACGATGAGACACTATCTACAATTTGGGAACTAGACTATACATAGAGTATAAATATCTCGAAAAGCGTGAATATTTAAAAAAAAATAATTCACATAAAGTACCTTCTATTTTTTATGTAGAAACCGAAAAACTGAGAAAAATACAGGTTGTCATTTAAAAAACAAAGTTGTGACCTTTCTAGGAAAAACTGAACACTCTGCTCAGAAAACAGTATCCTTTTGCTGATATAAATCATTTGTCTAGCTGTTGCCATAATGGAGATATGGAAGACTGCTTCCTTGATGCAGAACCCTGTATGAATTGCCTTCAAACAATCCAGACTATACTACGATAAAGTAAATAAATAAAATTGTATCTTACGCTCCTGTCGTGATAATTGCTGACGGTGTTGTGGAAGAACAGTCCCGCAATCAAAGCTGCGATGTTCGCTGTATAGCTGGCGACGAATATGACCGAAAATCCTCCCCAAACGTTGATTAAAAACTTATTGGGCCAGCTCTTGGGGGCCTTGAATGCGACAAGATGGCCGCACAACAATCCCCACATCACCCAGAGAGCAGAACTCATGCTGAAATTCTTGGATCGTTGTCTTCCCCAGGGATTCAGTCCGAAAGGACTCAACCATTCGTAGATGGCTACAGCGATAGCGGTTATGTTCAGACCTAGTTCGGGACAAAAAAGTTGTATTAGCGCCGGAGTTGTAAAACTTCGAGAGAAATTGGACACTTTTTGCCGGGCTTTTTATTTTCGCGGATGAGTGATAGCGTGGGAGATTAAGGGCAGAATAAAGTTCAGAAATGCGGGAGCGTTGACTGAGAAATGAGATACATATTTGTATCAAAACGTACATATACAGAGCTACATTTGGAAAAGAATAATAATAATAATTTAAGAAAGTCATTTCAGGTTATAAAAATAAGGTTAGGAATAAAGAGATATAGGGTTTAAATTAGGTACCTGAACAAACTTTAAAAAGTTCATACGAACATGTGTCTGCTAATGTATCAATCAGAGATGTTGAAGTTGAAATTTAATTTTCAATTACTTTGAGTAATTAATGCCACAAATTTATTTCTTGAATAAATTTCAATGAAGAGTGTTTTATGATGTGAGAAGTCAAAATTATATATTGAGTTTTATGAATATCCTATAGGGATATGCGTACGCTATGATTGTTTATTTTGATTTGCCCTAATTGTTTTGTCTGTAAACTATTCGGATTTTTCATATTTAAATCTTATTTCTACACAATTCCTTTGCAAAAAATGTATACTTGCTGAACAACGCTAGGGTCGTCCGTTTTTGTGAAATTTGCAAATTTCAGCATCGATACAGGATCATTTAGGCACCAGATGAAATTGCTCAGAACTTCACAAAATCGCTAAACTAAACAACATTTTTTCTTGAAAGATGTATTGAGAAATAATTCATGCTCAAGATATACAAGAAGTTAAAAAAACGATACTTTTCAATATTTCACCACCCTGTATGTTTAGAACAAATAATTTTTTGATGCAGCTTGATGGAAGAAAAATATTTATTTCAGGGAGATCTATCACATACTTAGTTTTTGTCAAGTTCTGAGCAAATTTATCTTGCCCCAAAACCTGCATTGATGCAGATATTTGCAAATTTCCCAAAAACGGTTGGCCCTAGCTTTGTTGAGCAAGAATAGCTTTTTTAGTGAGGAAAGTTGTAGAAATAAAATCTCAATATAAAATATTCTGAAGGTTACCTTCAAAAAACTTAGAGCAACTTAAAATTAATAATGATAACATACGCAGCGCCGTCTGAGTTCTAAAAAAGAATTGAAACCAAATCTTGATTTCTCACCTCAAAAAACCCGGTTCACCGAATTAGGTGCAAAAAATATATTCATTGATAAAGTTATTCAAAATAATTGAAAATTAAATTTCAACTCCCCAACAACGAAAAGAAACATTTGTGGATACATTCATATGAACTTTTTATCTTGAAATTTGACAAAGATTTATCCTTTGAATTTTGTACAAGTACTTAATGAACACCCTGTATGTACGAGATTGATTATCTACTAATATACAGCGTAACTCACGGTCGATGGTAGGCTAGACGTTTGTGGATTTTTCTGAACAGTTCACATTCAACATATCCTTACCATTTCTATCGATCTGAAATATTATCCCGCTCATATCAAAAAGTCCTATGACCTTTTTTTTAAAGAACATCCCATATATTTATAAATTTCTGGTTTTGCCTTTTAATTACAATTTGTATTTGTCAATAATGCCCTATACCTATCTCTATTTTCGAAATAAAAAATAATTTATGTTGAATATGATACTCAACACGTTGACTGCCATGTCGGTCTATGAGACCGAGACAGAAATATTCCTACGTGCCGCCTTGGTCTCTTGAACCGAGATTGAGACTGATATACCAGAACAAGTCGGTCTATAAGACCGAGTCAATTGAACGGCTCGTGAAGACGTCGGTCTACATTACTGTTGATAATATCACGAAGTCAGACCGAGACGGCTTCAGTCACAATGTTTTATGCCAAATTTTCTTCATCAGACACACAGACCGAGGAAAATTAGTATATATACAGAATTTTTGGAAGGCGAATATACTAATTATTATCTACACATAGTGTCTAATGGTTTCTGGGACCATTTTTTTTGCTTCGCCTTTGATAACGAAAGTGAAATTATGGCGTTTTTCCATAAAGTTGGTCTTTTTCGTTTTATTTTTTACATCTTTTCTTTTTCAAATATAATGTATTTTAAATATGAGAATATTCACTGATATGGGGAATAAAGACCTATTAGTATTGGCATAGTCATTGACGGTATTTCAAAAAATCTCAGAATGCATGCAAATATTGATTATTCAAACAAAGTTCATAAGAAATTATCTATTATACATGGACAATAAGATCAAATCTTTGCCAGAACTTGCAAATTCAATCAAATGTATCCTCAATTATCACCAATGAACAAGAGGAAGTTTGTGAGATTGAAAAATAACTTCATTAACTATGGCTTGGAGTTCACCAAAAATCATCCCGTTATCTCGTAATTCTAGATAAAAAGCTAGATTCACTGGATGAAACATGTGAAAGCACAGAAAATAACAGATCACATTTTCACAGTAAATGCTGGAAATGTGGACCATTACATTCTAAAGATTTTAAAATGTATTTGCTTTTTCAAATTTGTAGGAATCCAGATCTCCAATACACCGCTCTATTCGCTGTTGCAGTTCCCTTTTTGTAGGAACTTATGGTGTACTGTATACTCTTTCTTTCAAAACTCTCTATAGGAAAGTCAAGTGGAGTGAATTCGGGTGATCTGGATGGCCAATCCCACGGCTCTTAAAGCCCAAACTAACAATCGTCAAACATTTCGTAAGTTTCCTGAAAACTCCATTGAAACCACGAATTCGTCTATGTTCCCCTGAATGCAATTTTTTTAGGAAATTGATAACAGTCGTTCTAGGTATTTCAATAATCTATCAGCATTTTGTAACACATTATATATAAAAAAACTTAGTTCATTGTTCTTTGAACTCAAATGCTTATCCCTTCTATTAAAAATCAAATCACTCGTAAATATTGATTCATCATTCAAAATTTTTTGACAAAAGTTCTCAATAATCCTGTGTTTGGAGATGATTCACAAAAATCCTGTTTGAGTTCAAAGTCTTCTGCTTTGATAAATGTATACAAAAGCATTTTGTGATTTTCCAGAATTTGTTGTACGAAGCATGGAAGCTGGATACGCAATGAAAAAAGGCCAAAACGCTAACAAAATTTTCCTCATTTTGAATAACAGGTTCTGATAATGTTGAAGATGTTTTTTACTTTGAGCTCTCGTTAAGGAAATGATTTTGTAATCCTACAAATCTCCATTGGTGTTAATTCATTCAACAAGCTCTTTTGTTGTTTTGGACCATATTTAACACAAAAATTATTATAATAAGAAGGCGATTCTATAAATGTGTTAATATACGGTGGTGTTCTGTTTGAAAAAATTAGGTTGCTAGGAATCTTTGATAGAAGTGACAACGTCACAATACTAAAAATATTTTAGATCGATAGGATATAGAAAATCCTAGGTTTCGTTTTCGATAAACGTCTAACCTACCGCCGATCGTAAGTCACCCTGTATTTGAGTATTATCACCTTCCAGCCATAGTTTTTCAATACATTCCATACCAATTATTTCTACTACACAAATCACAGACGAAAATTGTTAAGTCCTTCTTGTCGCCCGCCACTCGGACCTCTATGCGAAGGCAATTCCACATTCGGCCGACTAGTGACTTTTTCCTTTCATTTCATCTCGTCACATTTTATCGGTACTTAATCGCTGAAAACAACCTCGCCCAAGCATTTTCTCTCTATTTCATATCCTTTATGTTTTTTTGTGAGGGGTTAAATCAAAAAGTCTGCTTCAAATAAAATAAAAGGTATATGGGTGTCTTTGAGATATTCAGCCCTATGCTGTGTCACTTCCGTTAAAAATAACGTCGCCGTTATTCGCCATTTCCTTTATTTTACTATTGTTTGGTAATAGCAAAATAACGGAAATGGCGAATAACGGTGACGATATTTTTAACGAAAGTACAGCATAGGGTTGATTGTTGGATAACACTACAGAATATATGGGACAAATTGTTCTCCTTATAATAGCCTCCTTTTTCTGCTACCACTGTTATAAATATCTTGTTTTTGAGTTTTACTAGTTGGGCTGCTCAGTAATAACTTTAATAAGTATACGAAAGTGTGAAAACAGACGGGAATGTAACATGACACTGTAAGAAAGGTACTGAGAATGCATAAATTCCATCCATTAAACATTCAGATTATTCGAAAGCTCCATGATGATAATGAATCGAAGAAAATCGAATAAAGTCGAAGTATCCTGCCTCTTCACATGTTTCCACCAAGTGGATGATGATTATGATACAATAGCTAAATAGAGCTTTGTGAAAATGTCTCATAGGGTCATTACCATCTCTGAAATTTTGTTAAATTATTTTATTGTTTCACCAAAGAAGTAGCTAGCACTACTGAAATGATAATATTGGCGTTTACTGAAAAATTTTTTCAAGAAAACGAAAACGAGAACAAAACAGAGAAATCACAACGGAAACGACACTCGTTAGGAACAAAACAAAATTGAAATTCACGCCCTCATTGACGAGACCAATTGGAACAAATATTACACTTTGTGGAAAAAGAACAAAAACGGGACGCTTTTTCACACCTTATGAGAAAACAGATCGAAATCACGGTTCGGAGCATGCAATGTTCTATTATCTAGGCATCGGAAAAAAAGTAGCTCGGGTAGGATCAGTATATCTTGAAAGCTCCACAAAGTCAAAGTCGAAATAACCTTTATTGACACATGAGGATTATGATCAACTCAAAAATGCTTGCTGCTTGATAACTTATGAGATAATTTAACTCATTATAATGACTTACCTGATCTCTTATCATGAGATAACTAAAGTCCTCATAACGAGTTAAATTATTTCATTAATATGAGATATGGTAAGTCATTATAATGAGTTAATACTTTGTAACGTTGCCAACAGATGTTGTTTTTCCTATTACATTATGTATTTATAAGCAGAAAAAATGCATGTAGGTTTCTTAGGTTAAATTAGTTAATATTTCATTTCACATTTTCAATACCTGGATAACATGTATCTAGCATTTATTAATTGAATATGCCCCAATTTCCTATTCCCATATTATTTCTCAAAGTTCTGTGGTCATACTATATATGGCTGATGCCTGATGCACGTATTTAGTCTTCTCTAAATTCAGATATGATTTGAGAGTCTATGATGCAATGTTCAGCCCAGTACAAATAAAGTAAAATAACTTTCAGTTAGCTGATCCACTTGTAGACCGGAAGATGGTGACACAAAATATTAGGTCATTTGTAAATTAATAAAAAAAAATATTTCAACTATTTGTATCAGGCTAATTATTGCGCAGATAATCATTCACAGAAATCACGTTGCCATACGTTCCCGACGGTTCTCAATGGCCACCATACCACCGCAAGGGAGTAATTTTTTTTGCCAAACGATTTGGATTTTTGGAAAGTAATTGATAAAAAAACTTATTTATTCGACACGTTTTGAAAATACGACTGTAAAATACGTTAAATCATTTTGTACATCATGGAATCATTGTATTCTGTTATACCTAAACAAAATCATTCCAGACTGTAACCATGGAGCGGACTTAAGCCAAGATGTTAAAAAAAAATTAACAATTTGTACCAGTAGGCATTTGGAAAAAATATTGTAGATATTCGCCACCTCCCACAGGTATGGCATGATCAGACTTCTATTTATGATAATACAGAGAACTGTTAAAAAAATTTTTAGGCTAGTACAAATCGTTTAACAAAAAAAAATGTACTCCCTTGCGGTGGTATGGCGGCCATTGGGAACCGTCGGGAACGTATGGCAAGGTGATTTACGTGAATGACTACTCGACGATGATTTGCTGAACCTTTTTTCTTAGTAACTTCGATTGTTTCCCAGGCATAGCTTGTATTCGTTGTTTGTGGATAACATTAATGGGGAAGATAAGAATTGGGATAGGTCAGGTTACTTAACATAACAATTCTAGGTAATGTTGGTATAGTTATGTTAATTAGTCTTCTTTATTTAGATATTTAAGTAAAGCCTAACGAAGAGGATTTTAGTAAACCATTATCGCTTGATAAAACTACAGTGTAGTGAAACATGTCGCGAATTTAATAAAGTTTTGTGGAAATTTAATCGCTTTAAATCATACACTCACTTGTAAAAATAGCGATCCACAGCTCTGGCGAAAAGGGCAGAAGGAAGGCCATCAACGGTATTTCGGACTTCTGTTGCGGGGCCGCTAAAAAAGACACTCCGCTGAAGAAAAAGGGGACGCTGAAATCGATTACTTCGCTGCGAGTACTGGAGACGCTCAGGGCCGCGAAAGACATATGAGCCGCACCAGACACCAAATCGCCCATGATTCCGTTCCATTTTACGTCCACTTCGTCAATGTCGAATTCCTTGATGCGATCCGTTTTTGTGAGGCCTTCCTTGAATCTGGAAGAGAAAGAAATGTGGGAATATTTCGTTTTTCCAACGCAATAAATTCGGCCATTGCCAATGGTAACAATGTATTGAGCGTTGGGAGCGGGATTTTTTACGACGATCTCGTAAACATTACTAGATGGAGCATGGTGAAATATCGGAAAGATGATTTTTTTACGAAGACCGGACGAATCACATGGAAATGTGCGGCATGTCCTAATAAAGGTTTTGAAAGTAAACAACAAATATTACAGGAACAAGAGAAACTGAAGAAATACATGTTTACGTTGAAAACGAATGTTTTCGAGAGTGAATTATTAGAACCAACCCAATGGGCACACGTACGTTATTTAATAATAATAATTTTATTGCTTCTGAAAACGGGTTTACAGCAAGAAGTATGTGTGTGAGAATTCAAAAAATACATTTATATACATACCGGGTGGCTACGGAAGTATTGCCTACGGAATATCTCAGTTATTGTATGAAGTAGGTTTGTGAAATTTGGAGCGTCGATATAATGACATAAGAGCTAGAATTTGAGCATATTGACATGTCGAAGTTAACTTCCGGTCTGACCGGAAGTAACATCAACTTTCTTATTTTAAATGGAAACCCTATTTTGTATTCTTTTCGCTTTATTCAGCATTCAATTCCCTTTCCAATGACATATCACAAGTTGGTATGTAACCAGAAACTAGATCAGAAAAAAATTATTATTGAAATTCACCGAGTAGGCCGTGGAAGCAAAATGAAAGCCAAAAATTGAAAAGTTGGCTATGGAAACCATACGTCACTTGATAACAGTTGCTCTTGCTCTATTATCGCCATACGCAAAAATATCGTACTTGGTCTGTGCCATCGTCCATAGATATTCTAATATCTACCTATAGACGATGTTTGTGATATTCAGAATAATCATTCCATTGCAATAATCATTCGATCCAAAATATTAACAAGTAGGCTGATTAAGATGTATTTTGGAATGAAACAAAAAAGAAACGAGAGCTCTCACGAACGCTGCTATCCATATTATTTTGACGTTCGAAGTAGCGTTTTTGATTCTGCCATTTTGAAAGGGTTTGGAAATTGAAATCAGTTGGAATATTCAAAAAATGCCCCGTTATTCACGAACCGAACAAATTGACATGCTTCTTATTTATAATGAATGTTTAAAAAATTCTTATGCCGCTGAACGATTGTATTTAGAGCGATATCCAGGGAGGCAGCAACCGTCAAGAAGGTATTTCCAGTGGCTTGAAGAAAAATTAAGAACTGAGCCTGATGTTCACGAAGACCAAGAAGCATTTGTTATTAATGAGGAAACTGAAATTAATGTATTAGCTTTAGTACAATATGATAGCACAATTTCCTCAAGGCAGATTGGCGCCGAATTAGCTATAAGTAAGCACTCTGCTAGGAAAATTTTGAAAAAACATCGATTTAAATCCTTCAAGTATCAGTTGCATCAACATTTGTATGAAAATGACG
Organism: Chrysolina americana; assembly: GCA_958502065.1. NCBI lineage: Eukaryota > Metazoa > Arthropoda > Insecta > Coleoptera > Chrysomelidae > Chrysolina > Chrysolina americana. The sequence goes on along the minus strand of OY293413.1, from coordinate 92,853,795 downwards.
GTGAAAGGCGCCTGGAATATTGTAATTGGTTTCTTCGACAAAATGCTGAGAATCACCTATTTAACTATTATATCTTGTTTACGGGCGAGTCAAGATTTACCAACAATGGATTATTTAACAGGAATAATACAAGGTAGGTACTGTACTTTATTTGGATTATTGTCGATAGTCGAAGTGTAAAGTGCTAAAAGTGTGAACGGTCGTTTGTTTCAGGTACTGGGCGATAGAAAACGAGCACCGGTTTCGACAAGGTGCTGGCTTCCAGGAGAGATTTGGTGTGAATGTTTGGGCAGGAATAGTTGGAACTCATATTGTTGGCCCAATTCTTTTTCAAGGCCAACTAACCGGAGAGAGATACTTTTATTTTTTAACGAATGAAATTTCGGAATTCATTAACAACCTACCAGCGAAAATAACTGAGAGAATGTACTTCCAGCAAGATGGCGCCCCTCCGCATAATTCAAGAATAGCGAGAAATTATCGTCAAAATCGCTTTCAAGAGAGACTTATAACAACCCATGGTCCAGTCAGGTGGCCACCAAGGTCACCTGATCTTACTCCGTGCGACTTTTTTCTATGGGGGCATCTTAAAAATAGGGTGTATTCCACACAGCCTACAACTCTACATGAGCTAGAAGTAAAAATTCGTAGAGCTTTCCAAGATATCACGCCCCAAATGTTGAGAAACGTTTTACATGAAAATATCACCAGAGTCAATAAATGTATTGACGCTGAGGGAATGCATTTCGAACATTTGTTTTGAATTTATTTTATCTTTAATCCTATCAATTTGAATTTTTTTTTTTTTGATAAATCTGTTTTTTTGATATTTGAATAATAATAATTGGATTTTTTGGTATTTCATTTCAAAAAATTACTTTCTATTATATCATTAGAAAGGAATGGTTATGCTGAACAGTACAGGCAAGAAAAACTTGTATGTTCCTATTTAAGTTATGGACCTACAGAGTATTGTTTTTTTCCCAATTTTTCCAATATTTTTTTTGGCGGCTTTTTATAACGCCGACAAATGAAAATAAAATATCACAGTAGTAGCAACTGTTATCAAGTGACGTATGGTTTCCATAGCCAACTTTTCAATTTTTGTCTTTCATTTTGCTTCCACGGCCTACTCGGTGAATTTCAATAATAATTTTTTTCTGATCTAGTTTCTGGTTAGATACCAACTTGTGATATGTCATTAGAAAGGGAATTGAATGCTGAATAAAGCGAAAAGAAAAAAAATAGGGTTTCCATTTTAAAATAAGAAAGTTGATGTTACTTCCGGTCAGACCGGAAGTTAACTTCGACATGTCAATATGCTCAAACTCTAGCTCTTATGTCATTATATCGACGCTCCAAATTTCACAAACCTACTTCATACAATAAGTGAGATATTCCGTAGGCAATACTTCCGTAGCCACCCGGTATATAGATAAATGCACAAAATAACAATCTGCTACCAGTGGATTGATAATAAACTAAACATCATTCACTCAATATGAATGAAGGTAACCTGATAATGTTCCAGATTTATTCTGATATTTCTTTGGCTACAGAAATAGTTATATTCTCTAAAGCATGGATAAGTTCTTCCAAATTCTGATGGCATTGTTTATCTCGTTTCATAACAGTGTAAATCGGACATTCGAACATGATATAAATAAAGTTTCAGCTTTATTACTGTTGCAAACAGTGCATATTACATCTGGATCGATCGAATACACAATTCCATTCAATGTGAACTTAATTTTAAAATGATTGGCCATGCGTAACTGTGCAAGAGTGCGGGTAATTTGTATAGGTAACTTTAACAGCAGATATGAGCTTGGTTCCTTTGAGATGCTCAGAGTATTGTACATATACATGAAAGGGTAACGAGATGCCATAGAGACATCTTTGTTGGAACAGATAACTGTAATAATCATTTACTACATTTCTACTATTTGAAATCAAAGTGTGACCAGTCATATTGTTCCAAATTTCCAGAGATCCGCTATCAATAAAAAATTGCTTGACTTGAAGTGTCCAATTATATTTTGCTTCAGTCGTATTCATTAATCGTATTTGTTGTTGAAAACAAAGTCTTGGATAACGATCACTCTCCATGGTAAGAATCTTGTACAGCCAGTTTAAGGTAATTTTAAAAATATTATATGCAAGTTTAACTGGCCCCGTTTCCAAACGTACTATTGCGTCAGGTGTATTAATAGGCACTAAAAGTTTTTTTTAAGAAACTGAGATGTACTCTTTCTATTACTTCCAAATATCTAATGCCCCATGCCGTAACGGAGTTGAACATAACACTCATAGCTAATGATTCAAATAATTTTACTCGTGGGTAGCAGGTGTCAATTTTAGCTTTCGACAAAATAGGGATTACTGATCCAATAGCCTATTTTCCCTTAATTGATGACATTTCACGGAATAATCCTGAAGAGGTGAAAGTTACTCCCAGATAAACATAGTTAGTTACCTCTAGTGGTTGTCCGTTAAATTGAAAATCATAGTTTGGTTTACGATATCCACCTCGAGAAAATTGCATAATTTTAGTTTTTTGTAAATTAACGGTCAGCTCATTCTATGTAATATATTTTTCTAGAATCTTCAGTTTTTTCACGACATCAATTTCTGTGTGGGCAAGAATCACCAGATCATCTGCATATAAAAGAGACAACACGTCATTTCTAGCATAAATGTTCACACCCTGAGCCTGGCTATCATAGAAGAATGTTTCTATGTCAGCTATAAATAGTGCAAATAGAAGAGGGCTCAGTGGTTCACCTTGAAGAACACCAGTTGTTAATTCAAATAATCGAGAGAGGCCATCAGAACCTTTTATTTGAATAGTTGCTTTAGAGTACAGTATTTGTACTATCCGAAGGATTTTAGCTGATATCCCCATCTTGATTAATTCATCCCAGAGTAAGTTATGGTTAACAGAATCAAAAGCTCTTCTGAAATCAACGAAAATAGCGAATAGCTTCCGTTTTTTATGTCTAATATGAAAATTTATTACGGAGCTCAGCGTATACACATTGTCTATACATCCTCTACCTGGGCGAAAACCGGACTGACACTCTGGCAATGCTCTGCAATCCTCGACCCACATCGTAAGTCTGTTAAGTATAAGGGTTGTGAATATTTTGAGACAGCAATTTACTAAGGTTGAACCTCTGTAATTTTCAGAATTGTTTAGTGGACCACCTTTGTGCAACATAGTTATTATGATATTGTACCAGCTTCTAGGCATTGCAGATGAATAAAAAATTCTGTTAAATGAGGTTGTTAAGTAAAGTACCCAATTACTTGGTAAATTCCGATAAAACTCTAAAGGTATTCCATCAGATCCTGGGGATTTATTATTTTTACATTTGTTGAGAACTGTATAAATTTCATCAGTAGAGAAAGGTGTGTCTAAATAAGGGTGGCAAGCATCTTGAAGACAAAGTGGGGATACCATTCTGGGAGGGTAGATATTTTCGTAAAAGTTTTCCCATACTTCGACCGGCAAAGATTTAGAAAGTGAACTATTTCGGAACTGCTTGATAGCCAACCAGAATTCGGTTTGATTTCTCACGTTTGTAAGCTTCGTAATAATTCCAGACTCATATTCTGTTTTCTTTATTTTTATTATTTTCTTATACTCGCATTTCAAGCCTATATAGTTTGTTTTCAGATTGTCTGGAAAATTATGTTTCTCACATTGTTTCAAAGCTATTTGCATTGTTTTTTTCGCAGTGATACAGTCAATATTAAACCATGGCTTATTTTAATTTATTCTCCAGTTTTTAAAACGTTTTTTATCATAAACAAGGCCTAAATCAGCTGAAACCTCACGTATCGCTGTAATTAGATTATCGAAGGACTCATCAGGATCAGCAATGAAATAGGCTCGGTTTGACCGATTCATTCCTAATTTATAATTTAAATAAAACTCATTTTTCCAGTTCAACATCATGCACGGTTCAACATTATTTGAAAGATCAGAGTCCATATGTTCAAGAAGGGTACTAAAGTTCAAAATTATATTTATATTATTTAAACGTATCATCAACGTGGCATCGGTTAAATAAACGTATTTGGTTGATAATTTCAACGTCGAAAATTGGTTGAATTCTTCAACGTTTAGAAACTACGTTTAGAAGTCGTGTTTTCAACGTTACTTCTCCAACATTACGTTGAGAACTGACGTTACAATGGGGTATGGCAAATACGTTAATATATTCATTCATAATATACGTTTCTGAAATGTTATTTCAATTGGAAAAAAAATGTTTATCGAATACGTTTTTTGCTGATTATGTATAAATGTTTATAATACGTTGCTTAATCTTCATTCCCAAAAGTGTATAATACGTTAATTTTTAACCTCTTCGTTCAACGTTGAAAATTGGTAGTCATTTTCAATGTTGAAAAAATACGTTTGAAAGACTCACTCCTAACATTACTTTTCGACAACCCATTGAAAACTGACGTTATAACGTCGTAAAGCAAATACGTTCATTTTCATCCAAAATATACGTTTCTCCAACGGTATTTGATTGCGTTTGTATTATGCAAATTTTACGTTTTCGAGTATCTAGAATTTTTGTTTGAATAAACGTTAAACAATGAATAATTTTATCATATATTTATTGAGAATTTGACGTTGAATAATCGTGATTGAAAACGGGAAAAAAACGATAATAAGCAACGTTTATTTTCCCTATGTATTTGGTAAAAAGCAACGTTGATTTATTAAGTATCCATGACGTTTCATGAACGTGATCGAAAACGGTAATAAAACGATAATGAGCAAAGTTTTTTTCGCGTATTTGGCACAAAGGCATGTTGGTCAGGCTGTAGAGGGGCTTGCATGATGCCACCAATGGAGAAGGGCGACAGAACCTGCAGGGCGCTTCATAACACCAAGCATCTGAAGCCACAATAACTGGCACGAATAGATGCAAATATTAACAAAACTCTTCCAGAAGAAGCTGACATTTGTCAAATTTACTCTGCTGGGACGCCACTCACATTCTGTTTCTGATTGAGAGGCATGACAACACGCATCTCGTGTCCAATGTGTGGTGGATAACGTGGCGACCAATGGGCCTCGCTCATTCCAAGAGCCTTCACATATTGCATGTAACTCGCTGGTCACAGATCACCATCCAGCGAAAGTGTTCAACTATATCATGAGCAAATTAGAATGGAAAAATGAGCAAATAGGGTCAAAGAGGGGAGCCGCTGTCTGCAAGGAGAACCTGCTCATCGACAGGCAGTATAAGCTTGACCAACCATTCAAGGGCCTGTATCAATCACCTCATGGCATTCAATGATACAACACCGCATGAGCTCGTTATGTATTTTCTCAGATGCCTTGCGATACCCGATCAAAAGTGGGATGGATTACACAGCTGATGCTGTTCTGGAGGACTCGATCCACCATATGGTCTGGTCAAGTGAGAATCCAAACAGAGAAGGATATCTTTAGAAGGGGCGTGATTCAGGGAGACTTCCTCAGCCTTTTTCTTTTCTGCATATCAGTAATTCCATTGTCCGTTGCACTACGGAAAACGAACAGATACAACTGCGCCACCTTCAGCAACCGGAGACAAATGGTCTCCTAGCCAATATTTCTCGGGAGCAAAGGATCTACGTCAGTCTTTAGGGGTGGTGAAAGAGTACATGCATGCTATCGGAATGGAGTTTAGATCGTAGACGGAAGCATCCTATATTATCTCGATGCTGGAGAGATCCTGCTACAAAAAGGTAACTACAATTGAAACTCTTTTCATTTGAAAGTAGTTGACGATGTATCAGTATGAGTGGACTTCCTTTCGTCTAGAAAACAAAGAAAATTATTCCTTTGTATGGCAGTAGCATGCAACCAATGTTCTTGCTATGAGGTGATTATTTTCTACGTGGGTTCTCTAATTCATCAATGTTAATGAAAGTAATAAGAATATACACCGACAGTCCTGGTCATCCGAAATGATTCAAGAGAAGCTGCGATAATTCGACGTATAAACTCGCAAAATCATGCATTTCCATACAGTTATGCTTCCCTTGACAACGAGGAGGTTGTGGTCTTTTGAGTTTGAGGTGTCTAAATGATAGAATGGTACTGAATGGAGCCTGCAAAGCAGAAATCAGAGCTTTTCTTAAGACAGCAACCAGGCAGTCGATGACTGAGGTGACCAAAACTCTGTCACCAAGTTGGAACATGTTCAACAAAAAACTCATGTCAAAGCTGCGGAGACAGAAGTTTTCCTACAGCTACATGAAGATAAGCCACCCAATGCCTAATGCGTGGAATCTTATTCAAGAACATCGAAAACCTGGTTTTATCCAATAATTTACTCTTTCTCAAGTAACCTGAAGTAGGAGACAAAGTGATTTATAGTAGCCTGGCAGGATGGTGTTTTTGGCACTTAGGGTTAACGTATTCACGTGTCATACGGTTTCTGAGACCATAATTTATTTGCTGTCAGCATGGCATCACACGGCAACAGGTAAGGGTTACGTCTTCCCCAGCTCGAACAAGCACCTCGACCACCAACCACCATTTCAAACAATTTTCATTTTCATTTTCAAATTTTCAAACCATTAAGCATGGAGTTCCACAAGGATCTGTTTTGGGTCCTCTTTTATTTGTAGTCTATGTGAACGACTTGTGTAGCTATATGTTGCCGTATAAATCGGTTCTCTTTGCGGACGACACCACTTTTATTTTGTCAGATAATAATAATGACAAGTTACAGTATCATCTCGACAAGATTACTAATAGTGCTAATGAGTGGTTTTTATCTAATAAGCTGAAACTCAATGGTGAAAAGACACAAAACATCCAGATTTCTGCTAATAATCAAATTATCTCCAATTGTGAAACGAATCAGGTTAAATTACTAGGCATTACATTAGACAACAGACTTAACTGGTCTGCACATATTTCCCAACTGAAGAGAAAACTCTCGGGTTCTCTATTTGCTCTTCGCCAATTAAAATACATCACTACCGCAAATATACTAAGAACCACATATTTTTCACTGTTTCACTCCCATATTAGTTATGGTGTACAACTTTGGGGTAATTCATCTTACGCCATTCAAATATTCAGGATGCAAAAGAAAGCTGTGAGAGTACTGGCTAATATTGGGTACAGGGATAGCTGTCAAGAGAAGTTCAAAAAACTTGGAATTATGCCACTGCCAACTCTATTTTTATATTATGTCTTGATTGAAATACACAAAAAGCAATCAACCTTTACAAAACAATCTCATATTCACGAACATAATACACGTAACTCTCACCACATACGCCTTGAACGATTTCGTCTTCACATATCTAGGAAAAATTCCCTAGATTTTTCTCTATTTAATATCCTTCCTCAAGATTTCAAAGAGCTCAGTCTGAACGCTTTCAAGAGAAATTTGAAAAAATATTTGCTTAGGCACTGCTTCTATTCTGTCGATGAATTCAGAACTCATTTTTGTACTAATAAACATCTCACTACTTCCATTTGATTTAAAAGGTTAATATATTCATATAATTATACAATTTTTTTGTGACTGTTATTGATTGATGTTGTTGTTGATGTATTGTTGTTTGTTTTTTTTGTTGTTTCTACAGATTGTACACTATTCACGTTACTTTTACATTTAGAAGTAATTCAAACATGACTTGCTACAAACATTGTATTATGTAACGTAGTTAAATAAAATATTCATGTGCTCAAGAATGGATTCATCATACTTCCTCCATAACTTTTGGTTACATTTTCTATTTTTCTGGACTATCCCACAAAATCACCCATTATTACTCTTCTCGGGTGGATTCTGAATAAAGTTATAGTAGATGCCTCTAATCTTAGTTTAGGTGCAACTATTGGATATTATTACTCGTGAAATTTTCATTTTTGCTGAAAACTCTCAGAGCATACAATGTTCCAGCTCTATTTATAACAGAGTAAGTATTCTAATCATTGAAACTCCAAAGGCACTACAACTAAATTGACTTCAATTCTTATTTGTCCAAAAATGTTTATTATTCATCTCTAGATTTCGAACTCCTAACTGATATGTCCTGTTCTTCAAAGGAAACAATTTCAAGAAATTTAACTTGAGTTAATTTCAGTTGAATTTCTGCACTGTGAATTTCTTGATTCATTTCAAGAATTTGGTGACTAGTTTTTTTTTAATGGGGTTAAAATAATTAGCAGTACAGGCCTTGTCAGCTAATATTTTCATTATTGCAACTATCTTCAATAAAGTTATCTTCTCATTTGAGTTCATTCGAGAAAATGTTGCAAGAAGAATCTTGATAATTGAACAGCACTTAAACAAACGAGACACTACTAACACCGGTTCATTGACTATATTTTTTGCATTGGTGGGTAAGAGAGAACTAGAATAACAAAGAGACAGACAGAAAATGTTGACAAGCCAACTGAACCAGTGGAGTAAGTGGTATATTTTCGCTGTTTAATTGAAACTGAAAGTTTTATTTTCGTAGAATGTCGATGAAGAAGCTGTTGATCTCTTCTTTCTGAATTACTCATCCAGAAAATCGTTTTACTTGCAGGTTATTTCGAAACATTGCCTAATGTGAGCCTATATAACGGCACAATATAAATATATATTTATCAACTCACCTATAACTCAAAAACTTCTTCCCAACATCCCGTTCAGTCCTTCTCCTCTTCCTTTTCACACTCCTCGAACCAAAAAGGCCATCGGCAACTATGTACAATCTAAAATCGAATTCTAATTCTTGAGCAATATTTTCGAGAAGGTCCATAGCAAGACCGTAGCAACAATTCGTTCGATATTTGAACTTCAGGAACGGAAAAAATCGATCGTCATCGTCGCTGTAATCGTTCGTGAATGTTTTGTACTCGAACCGACTTTCTTCTTCTTCCTCTTGCTCGTCGTCTTCGTCTTCCAAGCGTTGCATCTCGTTGAATACAAGGGTGAGGTTGTCCTTGTCAGCCGTAAGAACTCGGTGACATGGAAGGCCTGCAAGAGAACCATTATTTTATAACCACTTCGGGATGAGTATATCAGAAGGTTCAGTTTTCATTACTGTCTAATTATGTTCATGGAGTACGGTACTTATCCAGTTACAATGAGAATAGGTACCTCACAAGTGTTACACATATTAAAAATATAATTTAAACTCTTGTTTCGCTTATCTCACCCCTCAGACATTGTCCATCCTCATCCAACTCGCTTTCCATGACGAAAGGAGGTGCTAAAGCAGTCACTACTCTGAAGACGGTTCTTGCTCGCGTCGAAATAGCGGCTACGGCAAGATCGCCTCCCGGCCAAATTATAGTGTCTAAGCGTACAGATCGGCCTGATACCATTCCAACCCGTTTCCATTTGACCTTTATTGAAGTAGACGGAATTTCTGTAAAGAACTGATATATTATAATCTTATCCAGTTGACTGATCATCAATAATTCATTATGAGAAATTAATCCATTTATAGAAGAGAATAGTCATAAATTTAATATTCCTAAAACCTGCAGTACTACTCAGGTACTAGAGTTATTGCACAGTTTGCCAAATTTGAGTAAAATTAGGAAACAGCTCGTGAGCAATATTGAGCACATCCAACAGCACCAAAAATGTATGAATCCGCAATAAATAAAAATAAATGCAGACCACCAGTAAACAGGCCATCACCAAAAGCACACCTGATCACCTTTGCTCCTAATCAGCGAAATGACCCAGCAGAATCTGTCCTCGAAATGATGATAATCATGATTAGAAAAAAAAATGCACTAGTACAACATTCATTTCGAAATGAGCTGTGAATAACTCTTTTTCTATGACCAATATCTGGAAACGAAATATGAAATTGTTTGGTAGGAAATAGTCTCCAACATTTCATTAGGTCAGTACAGAAGTGTGAGCCCTTATTGAGATTATAAATTCAAGTTATGTCGATATAATTCCAGGATTATCATGGTGATCAATCATCACAGGCTCTCTAACGAAGTCCAAAGAGTAATTTCATTTCCACCCCTTTAGCGTATTAATATCGTAATAAACAATTAGTCTTTTTATCGCCATCCAAATTCCAATTAGTCCAGGATAATACGGAAAACATTAAAGTAATGAACGGTTATGGCCCATCAAAATAATTTTCAATTAATATTTTACTTGAAGGCCTATAGTTTATTGGTATTCGACGTTTTTGTATCTGATAATTTTCCAGACCCTTTTTATGAATATCCATATTTCCAAGCGGCTTCAAATAATCTGAGATTGGAAAATAATGGGACTTTCTCATAGTGATTTTATGAGATTTGATTTGTGCCAAATTCTACCATATAACATTGACATACTTTATCTGACTGTTGAAGAGGGAACATCATCCACCGCACATCTAGAATGTTCGGGTGATGAATTTATATAATTTTCTTTGTTGCCTAACAGTTCTGTTATAAACGCCACTGTTTATAAATTGTTCGTAGAAAGCAAATATGGTCGTACTTCTAACAATAATGGGTTTCAAAAAAATATTGAACGTCCTATTATTCAGTCCAATTGGCATTTTTGTGCATTTGAATAAGTCAAATATAAACGATATTGCATGAATATTAATGTGCTTAAATTTTGAGGTAGTCCAAAACCAACAATTCATATTTTTGATTCCTATACAGTGTATTCCATTTAAAACCATCCTGAATTACTTTTGGTAAAATGATTTTCAGGAAATATAAAAAACACCTCAACAATATTATGCAGGGGGTACATTTAGATATAATAAAATTTGATGTTACTTTCCCTATCGCACCATCAGAGCATATAACAAAATTTTTTCAATGGATCACCCTATATTGTTTTGCATTATCAGATGTTCCATGATGAACAGATATCAACAAAGTAGAATACATTATGGTCTGAAGCTCATAGTTTGGAAGCTAAAACATATTTCAGTTGAAATCGAGCCACCCAGAATGAACATCTGTACAATCTGTTCCCTAGGTTTCATAGTTCTTTGAAGTATACTTCAAAAAAGTCTTGTTTTGCCTAGTTAAGTTTGAATTCGATATTCTCTTCATTTTGTATTTGTCTCATTCTACAATGACGATCACCTACCAGGTGAATTTACAATTGGTGTTTCTGTTTTTGTGAATTCTTGAGAAGCAATGGTTCATACGCTTCGAGAACGGTTTGGAATAGTGAGTTTGTACTACCAAAATGGAAATAGTGCTAGAGCTGCTGCCCGTATGTTCAATGATAATCATCCAGGAAGAAATGTACGACACAAATACGTTTCGGAATTATTGAACAAATTTATGGAAACTGGATCTGTTAGCAATAAAAAGCATAACCGTTCAGGAGTTTTCAACGATGAGGCTATTTCTATTGCAGTTTTAGGGTTGAACTAACGGAAAATATGCAATCTCTTATTATGCTATCTCGAGAATCAGGAATCAGTCATACAAATGTCATTCATACGTAAAAATTTCATCTATATAACATTAGACTACCTAGTTCATGAATTGAAAGAAGATGACTTCGGTAGACGTATCGAGTTTTGTGAAAGTCTCACTGAACGGATCAACTTACATCAGAATTTCTTGTACGGAACATGTTTTTCGGATGAAAGTACGTTTAGTTTGAATGGCGAGGTGAATCGGCAAAATTGTCGATATTGGAGTGATACGAATCCTTATTTGTACCGTCAAGTTCATACCCAACGACCTCAAAAACTGAATTTATGGGAAAAAATTTTAGGTGACCACATCCAGGACATTTTTTATCGATAGGGCATATGCAGCTCCAGTGTGACAATTTTTGGTTGATCATTTTCCTGGTCAAAAATTGGCAGAAGAGGTCCTACAGAATGGCCACCAAGGTCTCCGGATCTCACTCCTTTAGATTTCTTCCTATGGGGTTATTTGAAGTCTAAAGTGTATGAGAGAGAATCAATAACATTAGAAGATTTGAGGGAGAATATCATGAGGCATTGCAGAGAAGTAACTCCCGAAATTCTTGATGTGAGGGCGGCAATGAAAGCTCGTTTGTACCATTGTATGGAAGTTGGTGAAAATATTTTTGGACATTTACTATAGAAAATTTGTTTCTTCTCATTCTCAAGTCATCAGATTTCGTTTCAAAAATTTGATAAAAAACTCTTTTTCTGATTTATTGCTTCCATATTTGTCTCTTGAACGAATATTTTGAAATGTGGCCTCCTGTATAATTGTTGACATGTATTTTAATTTTTACTGCAATTCATTGTTTCAAAAGTTATTCAGAGTGGCGCATTTTAAACTCAAATAATTTGTAGATTCCGAATCATATGCTTCAGACAATATATTTATTCTTTGTTGAAATCTGCTCATCATGGAGCATCTGATAATGATTTCGTGGACTTGAATGGTTATATTCATTTGTTATTACACTGAGAGTGCCTATGGGAGATTTTACGTATTTGTTACTTTCCGCCAGGAGAGCAAAAAGATTGGATTAAACAATTTCTATTTCATCTATCCCATTAGTCATCGAAGATTAGAGCAGCGACCAACTTTTGAAAATTTATAATTTTTTTTGCAAAAAATCTTACTAAAGCCGTAAACACTATGGAAGTTTTATGTAATAAGTTTTGAGTTTTGGTATTCTGGATATCATTTTCACAAATAAAACAAGATGCAAATCAGAATTGAGAAATGAAGCTTGAATTTTACCAACAAAATTGTTTATGACACAGAATAATATTGGCAATGATCGTTTCGCCTAAAAATATATCCAAAATTATGAAAATTAAAACTAAAAACATAAAACTTCCATTGTGTTTCAGCCTTAACTGCACGAAGTGGAACCCTTAAACATGATACCAACAAAATGCTGTCGAAAAAAACATACAATGCTGCTATAAAATATAGGTTGCTGCGTTTGAAACAATCGAATCTTGACCACTAGTAAATTGACAAAGCATCAAGAACTGTAGCAGATAACTCTAGTAAGCTCGGGTTGATATGTAAAAAAATTGGTTGAATATCCCATTTTGCGATATATCGTATATAAATAGAAATATTTTTACAGCGTGTATGACGAACATTTTTTGTGATTATATCTGTTTGTAGTTTCATAAATTTTAATTCCTTTATGATTATAGTGCATATTTTCGAACTTTGTTAATAGGAACTAATAATTATTGGACAATAAAGCGTATTTCAATTAATTGATTGTAACTCCTGTCGTTGCAAAAATCGATAACTTGGATACATGAAAGTTACGTAGGTTGAACTCATTCCAAGTTGATAAATAGACATTGAACGTAAATATTTTGAAATCCAATATTTTTCATGGATCTCTTGCTTTTTTCATAGTTTAGGGAAATGTTTTATATAACCCTCCAATAATTATATCTATCATTTAAAAAGTAAGACCCCGTTAATCCTTAGCTCGCACAACTTTCGACTTCTGAGAGCTGTCGTTGGTAGGGGGGTGACAGCTGGTTAACGGGAAAAACAATTTAAAACAATTACAATTTAAACAATTCACACTCGTATGATTTACCAGAGACATAGCATTTGGTATATTCATATTCGGTAGGATAAATGACAATAATCACGATAGTTCATCTAATGTTTGAAAAGGATAACCTTGGAATATCTCACCTGATTCAGATTTATTATTATAAATACTAGGTTCTGGAACTAAATTAAGGATTTCGAAGTTCGCAACTAATGATTTGTCCACTTTGTCAACGCCAATTTCTTGTGTGAATTTTTTTCCTGCTAGGGCACTGGTACTGGCTAACTTGAGCTCTCTGAAAGAAAAAAAAAACATGTCAGTCTTTTGAAATCAAGAATTTTATTCATAGGTATATCGTGGAACATCATATCTTCGAGAGTAATATGCGGGTATATTGGATCTGTCATGTGTCTGTTCGCTGAAATGCAATATTCCTATATAAAACATTTTCATGTATGACTGCATTTTGAAGTGCTGTTTAAGCGGAGCTATGCGGCCATAAAGTGAATCTCTTTAGTAGATACCTACTGATGATATGGAGTTCTAGCTCTCACTATTTATGAAGTGCCTGTTAAATATGTGTCAATTTCAGAGTAATGACACACATCTGAATAATTTAAATCTCTAAGGTGATTGTAATCAGTGTGTTCCGTTCTATCTTCGTAAGAAAATTTTTATCGATTCTTGAGAAAACAAAAATTCTTTGCTGTTATGTGCTATGAATTTTAATGGCAGATTAACGAAACGAGGAATAATATTATCAGTAGTAATACTATAAGTACTTCAAAATAATCAGGTTATACATCGATAACTTGTTGCATAATTATAAAGAGTGTCAGTTTGACAGTTTAAATAATCCGACCGCGAAGCGGGAGGATTATTCTGTCAAACTGACACGATTTATAATTATGCAGGAAGTTTGAGATGTATATCCGTATTTATTTTGAAGTACGTATTGTATTTGATACGATTATTTTTTGAGTAAATTAAGTAAATATATAAACAATTTATTAATTTAAATATAAATTGGTGCAATGAAAGTTACAATTATTATATACTACGTTTTTTTAACTGAGTTATTTTCGGCGCAGGAAACGTGGCCACTGCTCATTGAAGTGCTGGAAATACTAGAGGTGTTATTACTTGAACCTGCAGCGTTTTTAAAATTTGATCTCTTCTTATTTATTATGTTTTGGTGATGTTGTTCATCTATCTGTAGGTAGGGTTTGATAGAATTGCTATTACCATGTCCTGTTATTTTAATAAGTTCTTGTTCCGATACACCTGCTTTTGCCAATTGTGAAACAGCAGTGGCTCGGTGAGAATGATTTGAAAATTTTTTGTTTGTCATATTCAAATTTGCCAATTCTGCAGACTTTTTGGTCCATTTACTAATTTCATGCACTCCAATTGGCATATTTTTGTACCAGCCAAGGGTTTTTTCTTTTCTCCAGTTGGGATTTACTGTCAGAAATAACCTATCTGTTTTAATATTGATGTTTCCGCTTCTTTTCATCATTAGCTTATCTAGAATTCTAACTGGACAACGACTCACTTCATTATGGTTAGGTACAAGCCATTTATTATTAGCACATGGTTTTGCTCCTCCCTGGGTGGTTTTGGTAAAAATAGGATTATATTGTATTCTACCAGTTGGATTATCATCATTTCCAGTTTCTTTCTGAAAATAATGAGTCAAGCATGACGCTCCTTCATTTCCTCTCCACGCAAGTTCTACAGAAGCAATTTAGAAAAATTTTATTTGTAATCCTTCCGGTGTATTTTCATCCCACGCTTCTATCATTGCTATGTACTCGTTATCTTTAAATGCTGATGCACTAACCTTTCTCTTGTCCGGTAACATTTGAAGTTCCCTTCTTTTTGAATTTCTTGCGTTTCGTGCGTCTAAAAATATGGGACTAGAGAATGGATCAATTACTCTATTAAACTCCTTCATATATTTTTCTTGTACTTGTTTTGCCGTAATGTTCCACATCATTTTAACCACATTTTCTTTATAATTTTCTCCATTACATTTTCGCATATTGAAAGCCCAATCATTCATTTCATTTCAGTGGAAATTGATTCATTTAGCACATAGTTTCTTTCACTGCAAGACGTAAGAAATTGTTTCCATACGTACTATTTTGTTTTCACTATATTATGAGGATCAGTATTTTGTATACTTTCGTCTATTGCATTTGATGATAAATCTCCGAATCGACTCATTTTTGAACAATTTTTGATAAACGTCACAATTTGACAGTTCTGTTCGTTGTATATTGATGTCGATGTGGTTACTATGAAAATGAAATTATTTCAAAATTTTCGATTGGTGGAGCTACTTTATGTATAATCAGGTATTATCGAAATTATACGAGGTAACTTAACTAAATTTGTTGAAAATCATACGAAAAAAATAGTCATGAATATAAGTAGGTAAACTTGATTTTTTTCATTCATGGAGGGAAATTAGTTCTCTCAACTGAACTTTCTTACTAGAGAAGGGATGGAGATAGATCAATTTTGCGAACACCAATCGTAGTCTAGTCTACAAGTGCCATTTAGACCAACTTTTTTCAGCAGTCTCCGAAAATTATGATTGAGGTGTCATTCGATTCGGAATGACATCCAGATGATTTTTGAAAAAAAAGAAGTTCTGCATGAAAAAATTGTAAAAGTTATTAACAATTAACTAAAAAAAAAAGATGGCTTTAGTATTTTGTAAATATCTCAAAAACTAATTAAAATTTTTTAAATCTAAAAAAAGATTCAAAAAGAGGAGGAAATTTCCTAAAAAAATGCTCAATTCCCGGAATTGTAGCATCAATATTTATAATTTTCCCAGAGGAATGAAAATACGGCCGAAAACGGGTACTCTGGCTCGGGCAAGCCACACCCACTTTGGACACTTTAACAATAAAAATTATTTTAAAATACTAAATATGAAAATAAAAAATTGGAAAAATTCAGGCACTAACTGAATAGATTAATGAACAATAATCCGCTTGAAAAAAATTTTTATCACAATTTTTCAATTAGTTAATCAATAGTTAATTAATAATTTTTTTCTGCTTGAACATGAACATTGCAAGTGTGATAATTGTTAAACTATAAATTTAAGATTTTTTTCCTCTTTTGGAGCAATTCTAGAAAGGCTTCAGAATAGAACCCCGTTGGAAAAATTAAAAAGTTTTTATTTTTCAGTTTTTTATTAACAATTTTCGTTGTTGCAAAATTAAATACTTAAATTAATCATTGAAAAAAAATTTTTTTTTTAAATATTATCAATAATCCGTTTTTATGTTATCAGGAACTACATAGAAATAATTTTTTTAAATTTTTATCTCTAATTGTTTAAAAAATTGTTATAAACAAATGCGTTGTTTATAAGATAATTGAAATTTTTTTTATGGAATTTCAATCTTTGATACAAATAATGATTTTTAAAAGAAAAATTGTTCCTTAAAAAAATTTTTTTATTGCTTGAAAACGCATTTGTTAATTAACAATTATTTTCTCCCGCTTCTAATTAATATTAAGGAACCATTTTTTTTTAAATCATTATTTGTCTTTCTTTTTGAAATAAAAAAAAAATCCATTTTATTTAATTTTTCATTGTTTATGCAATAAACAATTTGTTATAAACAAATAAATTTTTACCTTATATTTTTTTTTTCTATTCTAATTTCTGTCACAAAAACAGACATGACATTTAGAGAGTTAGAGAGAACTTATATTTAAAAATTAAATGAAAAATAATAAAAAAAATTTTAAAAAAGAAAAAAAATCATGTCTGTTTTTGTGACAGAAATTAGAATAGAAAAAAAATATAAGGTAAAAATTTATTTGTTTATAACAAATTGTTTATTGCATAAACAATGAAAAATTAAATAAAATTGAATTTTTTTTTTTATATCAGAAAGAAAGACAAATAATGATTTAAAAAAAAAAATGGTTCCTTAATATTCATTAGAAGCGGGAGAAAATAATTGTTAATTAACAAATGCGTTTTCAATCAATAAAAAATTTTTTTTAAGGAACAATTTTTCTTTTAAAAATCATTATTTGTATCAAAGATTGAAATTCCATAAAACAAATTTCAATTATCTTATAAACAACGCATTTGTTTATAACAATTTTTTAAACAATTAGAGATAAAAATTTAAAAAAATTATTTCTATGTAGTTCCTGATAACATAAAAACGGATTATTGATAATATTTAAAAAAAAAAATTTTTTCAATGATTAATTTAAGTATTTAATTTTGCAACAACGAAAATTGTTAATAAAAAACTGAAAAATAAAAACTTTTTAATTTTTCCAACGGGGTTCTATTCTGAAGCCTTTCAAGAATTGCTCCAAAAGAGGAAAAAATCTTAAATTTATAGTTTAACAATTATCACACTTGCAATGTTCATGTTCAAGCAGAAAAAAATTATTAATTAACTATTGATTAACTAATTGAAAAATTGTGATAAAAATTTTTTTCAAGCGGATTATTGTTCATTAATCTATTCAGTTAGTGCCTGAATTTTTCCAATTTTTTATTTTCATATTTAGTATTTTAAAATAATTTTTATTGTTAAAGTGTCCAAAGTGGGTGTGGCTTGCCCGAGCCAGAGTACCCGTTTTCGGCCGTATTTTCATTCCTCTGGGAAAATTATAAATATTGATGCTACAATTCCGGGATTTGAGCTTTTTTTTAGGAAATTTTCTCCTCTTTTTGAATCTTTTTTTAGATTTAAAAAATTTTAATTAGTTTTTGAGATATTTACAAAATACTAAAGCCATCTTTTTTTTTTAGTTAATTGTTAATAACTTTTACAATTTTTTCATGCGGAACTTCATTTTTTTCAAAAATCATCTGGATGTCATTCCGAATCGAATGACACCTCAATCATAATTTTCGGAGACTGCTGAAAAAAGTTGGTCTAAATGGCACTTGTAGACTAGACTATCGATTCAGAATGGGAAAATTAGTATAGTCTGTGAATTTCAAGTCACTCGATGAATGGAAAAATAACTAAAAAAAAAAGTCCCAATGGGTAGACCCCTAAAAATCATGAAAAATACGAAATCATCAGATTCATGTGAAAATATATGATTTGTATATGCTCAGATACATGGTTTGGCATAAAAAAAGGTAAAACATAAAAAATTCCCTATCGAATTTTCACAAGTGTTTATTTTCCATTTATCAAAAAATTGCAAACGTCCCTTGAATTTTACAGGAGCTACTGCCGAAATATACCACAAAAATAAATTTCTATGACAAATTGACTGAATTTTAGAAGTTGTTCAGTCGAAACAAAATGCATCTATCCTCAAAATTAACATTGCGGTCTAGTAAAAAAATATGAAATTATTAATGAAGTTTATTTTAAAGTCTATCAAAGTTATAGAAAAAATGTTCTGTATCAACTCATTTAAAATAATTTTCATGTGTACTTAACGCCCAACGCCTGGCAAAGTTTTTCTACAAGAATATAATTTACAATACTTCCTATAGAAAAAAAATAATAACAAAAATGTCTTCAATTACAACTAATTCTTGAAATGAGTATGTCATTATATCATAGGTGATGTATACAGAGTGATACATAAGGCCCAGTTCACTACTTTTGTCGACCCTTCAAATACGTTCGTATGAATTCTGAGGACGTTTTTTGACTTGTACAACTTTCTGACTACACTTCTTTTCCTTCACTTGATGGGTTTTGTCTGCATTTGTTTGAAATATCTGTAGTGCATATTGTCAATCTGTGTGACACCGGATCAAGTGGAGAATTAACCAACGTTGGTCACCATTGTGGGAAGGCAGCATACATTCAAGCATGTCTCTCTTCGTTGCAATATGGAATTAATTTCCTCTTTACGATTCTATGAGCAATCAAGATTAAATTCATCAAGTCTGATTTCAAATGTTCTAAGCACCAATAATTCTGCATATGCTGCCATAATAGATATCTCACCAGTTTAGTTCTCATATCTCCATACGTCATTTTTATCAAGATTTTTTCTGTTTGCAAATAATAATAAAAACCATTCTCGTTCTCACAGGCTATGCCTTTGTGTAAACTCTATGAAGATTCATGCAGGAGTATTTTTGATTTTTTTTTTAGTCAGGAATTAAATAGTCAGGCTCTGTCTGTCTCCGGATTCCTGATACATCCGGAGGGCGTGCTAGTGTGTCATTCATATCAGTAAACAATGACACGGGTTGCTGCCTTGAAAAGAAATGCTCCAATCCCTGCTTTTTCATGATCGCATACCAAGCAGAGAAGGGGATCTGAACTCCTGATAACTTCACATGCTCCATCCAGAACCATTCTGTTACTCAATAGTTCACGACCTCCTCGTTGACTATAAAACTAAAACCGTGGAACGAACGGTTCAGGATGCGAGCTTCTATGCACCATTTTGCGAGTTTTCACATCGAGATGTCGCAGCACTTTCTTTGTCCATTTCATCACTCCAAAGGAGTAAAGTAGAATCGGAACGGCAAACATATCAGTTGCAGCAACTTTGTTCTTCCCTGACAGTTCTGATGACCAGATTTGTCGGAGTTTATGCTGATGCCACGGAGAAAGATTTTAACCGCGGTTACCTCTTGGATTTGGCATTGTTTCAGCCCTAAGTGAGTACCTATACATTTCTCCGGCATCCGGATAATGTAGGATGCTTGTGACTACGAGCTGAACATTCTCTCCGTATTCCTCCACCAAACACCCTTAAGTACTAATGAAGATCCTTTTTCCCCGAATATTATTATTATTAAATGTTGAATGGTGAATCAATGTTGCTGTATGAGATCATAGTACTCCTGTGATGAGGAGGCCGTTCCATTTTGATACCAGCAGTTGAGGAATACCAAGTATCGCAAAAAAGACTGTGGTTGCAGATTGGGCTGATATCGAAGGAACTTTTATGAACATTCAGCCATTTCGAAAAAAAATTCACAAATATGAGGACATGATAACTCTGAAAACGACCTGCGAAGTCAATAATCAACCTTTGCCATGTTCTCTTAGCTTGTTTCCACAGATGGACTGGGGATTCCCACCCTTTCCCCTATGTCAGCATCCATTCCAGACTACAAGACCTGTGATCTACAGAACTCGTAGAAACTGTATTGCAAAACCCAGGACAAATGACCACTCTACCTCCTCATAGCAAACAGTCCTTCTACAATTTTTGACTAGAATGAATTCACAAAAGGGCTCTATTTTCTGGTTATCCTTTGATGGTCCGAATCAATATATCTGATAGAAGCTTATCTGTGCTCGTTTTCTATTGAGTAGAGTACTGTAGTTGAATCATACTGTCATATTTTGTTAAATCAGTTTTGTTTTCCTGTTATCATTATTTTCAAATTTTATTAATTCAACAGATAGGTATATGTTTTTTCGAACCACTATGTTCGATTTGGCATTCCACTGTAGAAGAATATCTTTGTGGTGTCCCTTAGCCAGGTAGCCTTATATCTTAGCATTCAAAGTCAGAATGGTGACAGTAGCTGCTAAATAACACCTTGGTGGTCTATATTATGGAGTTGTGGACTGCTAGAATATCACTAGTTGACTATCCATTACTCTTTGGAATATTTGAGAGGAAGGAGCCACTCCAAATTGAAGATTAATGAGTTCCAAAGCTCCTTTATGTGTGATCAATGTTTGGGCCCCTTCACTGCCTTTTCTTTGTAATAATTCGCTGACAGATGGCAAATAATGGGTATGAAATAACATAAGTTGCAGACCCACACGAAAACTGTACGTTCCTTATTTTCATCCGTTATTGAATTTTATGCCAGGTAGAATTTCAACTTATCCACATAATGTAGTAATTATTTTGGTTCACATGGAATTAATTTTAGTTCCTGTTAGTGCGCTCGTATTGAACAAAAAAATCAATTTTTCTTGAAGTTCCTCTGGATTATTGGCATTCGCTGCGATCTTATATGATAAGGCATATCGTTAATGAATAGAAGAAAGATGAGGGGACCCAATATAGAACCTTGAGGAACTCCAAGATCAATGGCATACTGTTGCGACTGACAATTGTCAACTTTAAGATATATGTTTCCGAGAGTCAGGTATGATCTGAGCCATGAAAGAAAGTTACCCCTGAAACCAAGTCAATGAAGTTTTTCGTATATAATATGAGGGTCAAGACTAATATATTAATTGTATCTACAATAATGAATATTATTGTAGATTCGTAAGAAAACAGTATATCACATTCTTATTCAATAACTGACTGTTGCAATAAACATGTCGTTAAAAAATACAGCCAACACCATAACTAGGTCAATTTCATAAAACGAGTTTGACTTTCGCGGATAGTGGAAACTACACTCCCAACATCGCAGAATGCCTGAGAGAAAAACTTCAAAGCGAAATTCCAATATACGACGGCTTCTTAACCTGATAACAAAATCCTCAAGTTTACAGCAAATTGAAACTCAGAGAAGAGTTCAGTTTTTCTTTAATTTTATTATCGATTCAACAAACAACTCCAACAAAAACAGTTGCCAAGTGCTGCCAAGAACTGTTTCCCTTCTAGTCAACTGCTGTTGATGATTGATTAGATATAAATACGTTTTACTGGAATACTGTTCGTATATATGGAGTGTTTCACGGTGGATGGAATACTAGAAGTTTCTGGAAAACCTACCAACAGATCATTTCGGGAATTTGTAAGCGTGGATAATCAAACATATTCTATCAATCCGAAATATTCTCATCGATACAGCGTTGTCACTTGTATCAGAAAGTAGCAATTACCTCGTTATTTTGAATCATAACTTTCCCTGATAATTTCCTATATGGCAGTCCGAGTAAATGAGAGATTTTATAGGTTTTCAATTATTCAACAGGATCACCTGTTTCCTTGATTGACCATACCACAGCGTGGAAATGGGTAGGGTTCCTCATTGTCTGTATTCTTCTAGAATTGACGTGCTATCGAATATCGTTTTTGATATACTTCATGCAGATAATAAGGAATACGGGATCTCTCACATTCTCTCAATTTTCACTTTTCATTGTAATCTTGAAGTCAAGTTCCATAGGTATGAAAGTACTTTGTCAGAAAATAATCACTCAAATATGGTCAATGTAACGAGAATATCAGCAGGACATGCAGATATTTCAATAAAAATGTCCTGATTCACCTCGAATATGGTGCATTAGAAGTAGTAGAAGTTTTGAAATGTTTGGATCATGTTTGAGAGCAACAAAAAACTTTGCTAGACCTGTGACTGGTCATGAGGACAACGTAATAAATGTTTTGGCATACTTCCACAAAGATTTTCAAGCTTCCTTTCGTAGAGCAGTTCATGATTTAGGTGCGAAACTTTCATCAGATTTAGAATTCTCAAGAAACATGGAATGCATGACTAAATATTCAATAAATTTGAAGCTGTTAAGCCCCAAGATAAAGGATCGAATTGTGTGAAATTTTCAAGTAGAGGAAAACTTTCTCAAGAAAAAATATGGATCGATGGATTGAAATTTTTGATAGAAGGTGCAGTAGGTGCCAAAAGAAGGAATCTCAATAACTGGGACACCAAAAATTCTCATGTCGCATGAAAAATGGACAGTTAATTGGGATTTTTGATTTATGATTCTCGAAAATATTTAAATTTCTTGAAGACAACGGTTGGGGATTTTGTAGAACTGACACTTGAATAAATCGAACATGTTGGTATGTATCAACTTGACTTTCAAATATCAAGAAAAGAGTCTACAGGACACCGGTCAACACAAGAGAAGAATTAGATTATCGGGTAATTCAAGCGTTTCAGGAATTATATCCAAATGAAATTTAAAGAGCTACAATAGGTGCCGTTGATGTTCACATAAGATTTTATTCAACTTGCAATGTGGGTAAGTGTGTAAGATTGTTTCTTTATATTAAAATAAGAAGTTTGTTTCCAACTTGCAATGATAGTTAGTTAGTATTTTAGTTTGTTTTTCTCTTATTTTATGTAGTTGAAATTCTACATGCCCTGCCCCCATTAAGGCTAGATTGGGAACGCAACTTCTAAAAAATTTGCGGTCGTTTTTCAGACATTTCCCTCCTTCCTGGAATAAATTGCAAAAACTAGAAACATTTAAATTGGAGATATCCGAAACACGAACAATATCTGACCATTGAGTTACAAAGGTTCAAGAAATTTCACCACCTGTAACCCCTTGAAGGTTTGATGAAGAACGCTTAGGAATTCGAAAAAATTCCCATCGGTTTTTCACAAGGAAAATTACCGATTAAAAATTGCAGAAACTCGCAGAAGTAACATCCGATTAATCCGTGGAAATTGTGGAAAACCAGAAACCGTAAATTTTTCAGAAACATACAGAAAGCCTACAGAATAAACACGTTCCACCTAAGAGAACAAAAATTATTGATCACTAGGAAACGGTTGTCTAGCAGTTAATGAAACTCCGAAATTGCGTTCCTAGCGGAAAATAAAAGCCATCAAGAGTATGCCCCTCCCAATGGTACCAAATCAGATCCGAAGTCTTGATGAGGCCATGTTGCGGATAGCGCAGCAAGCAATGGAAAACTAATGAGGTTTGTAGAGAATACTAGAAAAATAGGGGAAAATGTCAATAAAGCCACCTCAAGGGAATATGTGGAAAGGATATTCATGTAATAGAACACGGCACGGCAAATAATAATAGTAGCCGTCCTCTACCCGCACAGGCTATGCCTTTGGGTACACTCAACGAGTGTTTATGAGGGAGTATTATTATTATTATTATTAATAAAGCCAGGGCCAACTAATAGAGATCATTTTTAGGGAGTGCAAGAGCCTAGTGCTATTTGATTTTCCATCATGACGAAGCTCCTTTGCAATACTCTTTGAATGTGAGCAATTACCTGAATGACTCGTTTCCAGGAAGCTGGATGGGACGAAGAGGTGCAAT
The DNA here is from genome assembly GCA_958502065.1 of Chrysolina americana. Taxonomy (NCBI): domain Eukaryota; kingdom Metazoa; phylum Arthropoda; class Insecta; order Coleoptera; family Chrysomelidae; genus Chrysolina; species Chrysolina americana. The sequence goes on along the minus strand of OY293413.1, from coordinate 92,829,377 downwards.
TGAGTGGCCCCCTCGGCCACCTGACTTTAGTCCTGCAGATTTTTTTAAGGGCTCAGAAAAACCAGAGTTTACAGCACTCCACCTGACACCGGAAGTGCTCCAGAACGGTTTGGCAGAGAACAGTTTCGGCATTAACTAGACTAATACGGTAAGTTTTCAAGTATAATCAAATCTATTTTTGAATTCTTTGTCGAACGTATTGCTGGTATAAGATAATAGTCATGGAATTATAAATTCGCTTTTTTCAATGTGTTGCTCTGCCATGTCTATTTCAATCCACCCACCAACTAATGCTAGACATCTTCATAGCAGTTGAATAATTTTTCACAGGACACGTTACATCGTGAAAATTCAATGTACCTTTCAACATCTGATAATGACATCCATTCAGAATTCAACCATAGCACTCATTCGAAACGTCAACACATTGTTAAAACTTCAGGTGTCGTTACGTTTACTAAACATATCACGTAAATTGATGAAAAGGCAGAACAGAATGAAATCGATATTTCCTCTCGTTCTACATTTGGAATCGCATTCCCGTAGTTGCTGCTAACGAAATTGTTTGTATTCAACATCCAACAACAACAAAATCAAATTGGTCAAACTAGTTTCGAGCTAATTCAGGTTTCACACAACCGCAATTAAAACTTATTGTGTCTGAATTGAGTATGGAAATTTTCGAAACAACCAATGAAGTTTTCTGTCTACATAACGAAAGTGTTAGTCGTGAAAGGCAGATAGGAAAGAAATTATGGATTATATGGACCAGTCAGAATCAGTAGTTTTCAGATTGAGGAGACGTTCAGTTGGATCAAGGTTGATAACTTCCAAATACGTATTTTCTATCAAAAAAGTGCTTCGAAAATTTGATATCGAACTTAAAATACACTGATCTTATTTCGAATGTTGGTTTCAGTATTCCTAGAAACATTAGACTGGTTTTTGCTATCTATTTTAATACGAGTTGAATCATTTCGATATTTGGTATTACCATTAGCAAAAATTTCAGAAACTATGTGAGAAAACTTGGCATCTATTTTGAACTAACTTCTCAATGAGCTAGACTTGGAACTTTGAACGTAGAACTATTACATTGCCAAATTATATAATATAATATGGATTTATGGATGTAGCCGTTACTACATGTTAGAAGATCGTCATGAAAAATGAGAAACAAAACTTTCTATGTTTTTATACCACTTGTATTTATGTCACTAATATTACTGCAGTTTCATCCTATATGGACATTCTTGAATAACATTACTCTACAGGGTTTTGCACGATGAGTTAGATGTTTTTGGCAAACCAGACAACAGATCTACCTGAAAATTTTACAGTAGATATGCATAAATTAACATGATATTCACGCTTCTATCATAAAGCAGCGGCTACTTTGATATTTCAAATGGAACACCCCGTATATTATTTATTATGATTTCCTATTACTTTGTCTACTACTCTATATACCATTCCCCTTTCTATCTGTTACCGTTTGAGAGATTCCAATTTATTTCAATTTTTCTCCACCAAAAATGTACTATTATAAACGATAATAATCTTGAACTCTGGTACTACGACGATCAAATTTGAAATGGACGATCCTCACTTTGGAGCCATATTTTCATTTGCCTCATACAGGGTTGTCAGAAAATCCAAATACTTTGTTTCAAATGCAATTTTTTTCAAATGGAACACCCTGTATATATTAAAATTTTTGAGCTTCACATTCATTTAGATTGACTTTCTTCAAATTTGGATTTCAACTCGTTTTCGCGAGAAACTGTTTCATCATTATTTTTGAGATTTTAAACATCTGTTTTATACTACGTAATATTTCTTTTCTATTTAGTTTTTTAACAGTCACAAATCAGTCAATTCCTTGGAAAAAGTTACAATTTGTATGGAAAAATTAATGATTCAAACTTTTGTTGGTGGTTTTGACTGACTGTGGAAACAATTATGATAAAAAATGTGGAAATTAGGTTACAGTTATGAAGATTTTTCGATAGTAGAATAGGCGAGTATTAAATGTCAAGAAACACATCTTCCGAAGGCGGATGATGATATGATAAATCTACTACCATCCAAAAATCATTCCATGATGACAGTGGCTCAACAGTTCTGGGATTTTTAATGAATTTCCAAAACTTAGTGGCACGCGGTAAAAACCTGATAAATTATATATTCAAAATTTGGCGGAGGCGCTGATACTATCATTACGGATAATCAGTAGTAATACTATAAGTACTTCAAAATAATCAGGTTATACATCGATAACTTGTTGCATAATTATAAAGTGTCAGTTTGACAGTTTAAATGATCCGACCGCGAAGCGGGAGGATTATACTGTCAAACTGACACGATTTGTAATTATGCAGGAAGTTTGAGATGTATAACCGTATTTATTTTGAAGTACGTATTGTATTTGATACGATTATTTTTGAGTAAATTAAGTATATATATAAACAATTTATTAATTTAAATACAAATTGGTGCAATGAAAGTAACAATTATTATATACTTCGTTTTTTTTAACTGAGTTATTTTTGGCGCAGAAAACGTGGCCACTGCTCATTGAAGTGCTGGAAATACTGGAGGTGTTATTACTTGAACCTGCAGCGTTTTTAAAATTGGATCTCATCTTATTTATTATGTTTTGGTGATGTTGTTCATCTATCTGTAGGTAGGGTTTGATAGAATTGCTATTACCATGTCCTGTTGTTTTAATAAGTTCTTGTTCCGATACACCTGCTTTTGCCAATTGTGAAACAGCAGTGGCTCGGTGAGAATGATTTGAAAATTTTTTGTTTGTCATATTCAAATTTGCCAATTCTGCAGACTTTTTGGTCCATTTACTAATTTCATGCACTACAATTGGCATATTTTTGTACCAGCCAAGGGTTTTTTCTTTTCTCCAGTTGGGATTTACTGTCAGAAATAACCTATCTGTTTTAATATTGAAGTTTTCGCTTCTTTTCATCATTAGCTTATCAAGAAGTCTCACTGGACAACAACTCACTTCATTATGGTTAGGTACAAGCCATTTATTATTAGCACATGGTTTTGCTCCTCCCTGTGTGGTTTTTGTAAAAATAGGATTATATTGTATTCTACCAGTTGGAGTATCATCATTTCCAGTTTCATTTTGAAAATAATGAGTCAAGCATGACGCTCCTTCATTTCGTTTCCACGCAAGTTCTACAGAAGCAATTAAGAACAATTTTATTTGTAATCCTTCCGGTGTATTTTCATCCCACGCTTCTATCATTGCTATGTACTCGTTATCTTTAAATGCTGATGCACTAACCTTTCTCTTGTCCGGTAACATTTGAAGTTCCATTCTTTTTGAATTTCTTGCGTTCCGTGCGTATAAAAATATGGGACTAGAGAATGGATCAATTACTCTATTAAACTCCTTCATATATTTTTCTTGTACTTGTTTTGCCGTAATGTTCCACATCGTTTTATCCACATTTTCTTTATAATTTTCTCTATTACATTTTCGCATATTGAAAGCCCAATCTTTAAAAATGGACGCTATCATTTCAGTGGAAAATGATTCATTTAGCACATAGTTTCTTTCACTGCAAAACGTAATAAATTGTTTCCATACGTACTTTATTGTTTTCACTGTATTATGAGGCTCAGTATTTTGTATACTTTCGTCTATTGAATTTGATGATAAATCTCCGAATCGACTCATTTTTGAACAATTTTTGATAAACGTCAAAATTTGACAGTTCTGTTTGTTGTATATTGATGTCGATGTGGTTACTATGAAAATGAAATTATTTTAAAATTTTCGATTGGTGGAGCTACTCTTTTTATAATCAGGTATTATCGAAATTATACGAGGAAACTTAACTAAATTGGACATTCTGATTGGTTGAAAATCATACGAAAAATATAATCTTTGATATGCCCAACAGAAAATCATCCGTAACGCCACTCTCAAACAACCCTCATCAAAATTATTGCTTGGCTGTCTCAAATATTCCAGCAGAAGTCTACCAAAGAAGGCATACTCTTTCGAAACATTCACAACTATAATAATAATAATTTTTCAGCAGGCCTTCTATTTATTTTCCACAGAGGTCTCAGTTGTCTACAATTTTTTTCTCAACGATGAACTTTTTTATGCTCATGTCTGCAATGTTTTCATTTTAAGCAGAATGAAAATTTTGTACTTCCGATTTAGAAGCTCTTAAATACAATGATTTGTCACTGAACCACATTTGTAAGCTGTCAGAGTGGATATTCTCAGTCAAATTCAGTAAAATCTTCTTAGTTAAATAATTGGGAAGAATCACAAACATACAGACGAATGTAGGACTTTGGCACAATGGATGGCAACTCTTTCATATACAGAATTCAACCTGATCCTTGGGGAACACCTGTAAGTAACTTAGGAATCTGAAGAAGGAAATTCAAGTCAGTCAAAATAATTTACAATAGATTTTTTGATGAGTTTATAATGTAGATATGGTATGAATGATACTTTTATGTGAATTCAATATTGTTTCATTAGAGAAAATATTATACAAAGTTATTTTTTGATATCCACGAATAATACGCATTGCTCAGACTTAACCATTTAATATAAAGTTTGTCTCCCTTTTTTCTTAACATTTTTCAACCAGAAATACATCAGGATGTTTGACTTTTTGGAGCTCTTCTTCATTAAATCCGCCTCGTAAATGATTTGGGTCTGCTACTTTTTCGGCTCGTTTGGCCCTTTCATAAAAGCGATGGTTTCAGTTAGTAAGTAGTACGCAGTAAAAAAATGCTTGCTCACAGTCTGATAATAACGATTTTTTAGAAGGCCTCTCATTCATTTTCCAGAGCGACCTCAGTTGTCTAGAATTGGGAATCGATCATTCTGTCTGTAAACAGCCCTGGACATTGTATACCATCATCTTTTATGTCTGGAATGTTTTCATTTTGAGCAGTATGAAAATCTACTACTTTCGTTTCAGAAGCACTTGAATACAATATGTTGCCAATGAACCAGTTTTGTTGCAATCAACATCAAAGCAGATATTATCAGTCCAATTTAGTCAATTGAGTTGAATAATAGGAATGAATAATGAACATAGAGATGGTAACTCTTTTGTGTACAGAATGAAACGTGATCCTTGGTGAACACCTGTCAGTAACTTAGGAATTTGAAGAAGGAATTGAAGTCAGTCAAATGGGACTATCAAATCACATTTTCCAGTAATGTCTTCTGTTCAATTCCTTACTAATACCGACGAATGATCAGAGAAGCCATCCGAGGTAGCTCTGAACATCAATAAAGTCGTTATCAGCTCCAATCCATTCCCTGTGTAATAGCGTTGTCCCCAAATTGATATGCAATGGGATGTCTGCCGAGCAATAACATTATTTCAGCACGCATCAATATTTCATGATTCGAGGATAACAGATTATGCCACAGCGCCACAGTTTCAGTCGATTGTGAGTTCTGGATACTATTACGAGTCAGTTTGAAAGAGAAATTGAGGCTGCCTTGAATTTTTCAGCAACGCAACGTAACGTTTACAGCACTCAATAACTTATCTTTGATTTCCTTCGTTTTCCACTTTCTCACCTTGCATTATTGATGACCCAGTAATGGAGCATTCGGAAAGTCCACCAGGAGTCAACTGATTAAAAATTCAACACATTGTAGGCTGAAATAATCCGAAACGAAATGGGCGGATCAAAACGAAATACCGATACAGAGGAATTTAACATTGTTTTTATCTTCAAGAGCCTGGTAGACATCGTTCAGAATTTACTACAGCTTAAAACAGAGATTCACCTAAAAGGAAACGTTCGAAATGATCCTTACCATAAATTACTGTCTTTTAAGATCGAGTTACAGTGTAACGAAATACCAAACCTAATGAGTCTTAAAATACGGTCGACATTCATCGATCTCAGTTACTCCGGTCTGGAGTTCATTTCCCGAGAATGTACAGTGCCTGCCATAAGGTACATGTTATATAAATACTGGAAAACAGTTTATAGTCCAATCATTTGGAAATTTTCCCAGGAAAAATCTAGAACAACACGTACAACTAGTATTTTCAGTTGATAAAGGTGTTATATTTTTGGTACATTGCATCAGCTCCATTGAATTCATTGAATCGTAGATGAATAGTAAGAGAATCAATGGTCCCAAGTTAGGTCCTTGAGGCACACCAGATGTGGGAGTTATTGCATTCAACTTGTATCCGTTGTAATGAACTATTTCATTTTGGTTGAGGAGGTACGATTCGAGAAAATTTTGCAACTTTCAACTAAAGACATTTTTCATGTAGTTTAGACCGTAAACTGCAATGATCAATTTTAACAACGGCCTTTGAAAAATCCTTGTAAGTATAATAAGAGTACTCAAATTCTTTCTGTATTCCGTCATTCATCTAATAGAATATCATCAAAAAATACACCTTTAAATCGAACATTTTTTCTCCACGATCATCAAAGAATTTGCTAATTCTGAAATGAAATTTGATTACAGAATGCTGGAATTCTCTCTCTTGAGATTGAAGAAATATTCTGCAACACCTCTGCCCCCATGCAATTTAAATGTATTTATATTCTCTCTCTTGTATAAGAATAATATTCTCACACTGGTTAGCAATAATAACATCAGCCTTGACGCAGTTGACTGTCACCGTAGTGGCAAATTTCAGTAGTGTCAAAATTATTGCTGTCACGTTTTCATTCGAAAATATAAAAAGTATCATGAATTTATCCAGTGATTCAGAATCAGAGTGTGAAAATACACCACCTGAAATTACAAAGAGTACCAATAATATACTGCAAAGTTTACAACAAAAACATCCGAATAATTAAAGGCAGGCTGGATGGCTCAGATGGTATAGCATTCGCATAGTAGACGAGAGGTCGTGGGTTCAAGCCCACCAACTATGCTAATTTTTTTTAATTCAATAGTTTATTCCTAATGCATCTTTGCGATTAAAAAATTAGTTCTGGTCAGTCCAGGATTAGTCCTTTCTGATAAACAGTGTTTTTAAATAATAGTTATTATTTCGTATGGAAATTATCTTTTGTTCGTTTCCATTTGAAAATATTTTAAAATGTTTGATCGTGGAGAAAGTATAAAAAATCTCTTTCAGAAACTTCGAATAAATATATTTTTGGGTGTTCTCCTCCTTCGATCAGTCTCTTTCAGAGACTTTCATAGAGTGAGAGCTTCTTACCAGTTGTTTCCTTTCCTTCATTACCTGCTTCAACTCGGCGACTTACAAGTCCTCAAGGGGCACTTTTCTCAAACAGACTTCTAACGTCTTAGAACGAAATATCAGTCTATTTAAAACAAAGAGTTTTTTTCTCTAGGTATTTATAGTGACATGGAATGCTAAGATGATTAGCCACCATGTGCTCTGGAGTAGCACTGTTGATTTGAACGCAACAGTGAATCATGCAGGACCCCAGTCAATACACGAGATTATAACAATATATAATCGGTGAAATTGAATCGAAAAAATTTTAGCTGTGACTGCGGCTCGAAAAAAAGTTTATTAATTGATTGTTTCGGAATTCGAAAGCTATTTTTCTCACGAACCAATTTTATTTTTTATGAGTCACAACTTCATTTTGGGCGTAAAAGGTCAAACAGAATTGTTTTCTTTCTTTCTCGATTGATCACAGACTTCTAGAAAAGACGAGAGAGGCCACTCATACCGTCAAATGGAACAGCTTAGATTGTTCTCTCTTGGTGATTGATATTAGTGGTGACATAATGCGTACCTTCTCTTGAGTTCTATGGTTAGGTCCGGCTCCAAGTAGATATTTATGGAGGAAGTATTTGTGTTGGTTGTGTTTGGTTGTTGATATGATGGCAGTAATATCTTCTAGGTACCATGTTCCTATAAAATCATACCAATGGAGTATCTTTTGATGTTTTCGTCATCTTCTTCGCAAACTGTAAGAAGGCTAGATTTCGAGTGTGATACTTCTTTTTGAGTAGTAATCACCGCACGCAACTGATAGGTCTTGGATTCGAAAACAAAAAATTCTTTGTATTTATTTTGGCCTTGATGGTTCTTTCTGATATTCTGTTTAGAAAAATTATAACTTTTAATGACCTCAATAAATTTCTACAGGATATAATCGTAGTTCTTCTTCTGAAACTCTGAATATTTCTGATATTTATGTAGCTTTTTTCGAAATCAAGCGTACCTATCCCATTTCTCAGTCGGTAGATGCAACCCTGGGAGTAATAGGAGGGTAGTTGATAACTAATACTATATTGATTGCCTCATAGCGTGTTCTCCAATATGTCACTCGCCTCCCTTACTTGTTTACTGGTTCAATAACTGAATTTACTCGCAAGAAGTTTTCCAGAAATGAATCCACACTTGAAACTCAGGAAATGATGGGACTAACTCAGTTAGAGCAGAGTTCACCCATAAAGGGAACGAATGAAACTTGAAGTGGAAGGTGCTCCAAAGTAACTATTTAAACAGATGAAAATGGTATTTGTCATAGGTCAAATCAAACCAAAAAGAGTATGCAGATGAAAAGTAGCCCAGAATACATTTGAATGTATACTGAAAGTTCATATGTGTAGAATATATGTTGACTTCAAGACGGAAAGTTTGGATGGATATAAGAATCTGAAGTGAAGGGGAGTTGGTATGTGTGAATCAATAAAAAGAAATATGTGGGTGGCAATTCAGACATAAAAAATGTAATTTGATTACAAAGCGATGAGTTTCACGTATCTATGTCAAAAAATAAGTATTCTCGGTGTGTTAATTTTGACACATTCTACATTTTTTAGGTGCCTTGGAATCGTCCATGGACGTCTTAGACATCTAGGCAATTTTCGTCACAGATGCTCCTCGACAAGGCATATGGCCACCTATCAATACGTATTCAATTGTGAAAAATGTTTTACCTTAGCGTCTCGAATTACCAACCGAGCCAACCGTTGAAAATAAATATCGAACTGAGTCATGTTGAATTTTCACTGTTGTTTTAACTTTTTAAGACAATGTTCCTGAAGGCAAATCGTATAATACCATGAACATAACTACCACCATCAGTCTATGTAAACACGAAACACAAATGACTCTACTCTGTCACGTCCAAGCGCGATCTCAATATTCAAAACAGCCTCATTTGAAATTCAAATTCCTGATTTGCTTAAGTCCTTCAGTTCGTCGAAAATACTGAAATATTCAGAATTTCTATAATATGCATTCTGGATTAGAGGTAACCTACTCAAAAATATTCTATGTAAAGAGCTGATTGATACGTATGAAACATCGTTCACACTAATTGAATTTATTATTTCATTGTTTTCCCAGAATCTCATGATGATACTATTACTTTTGTGCAGTTCTCAATTTTTTTTTTCATGCAATAAAGTGCTTCTCATAGAAGCACGTAGACATAGAATCGAGATCTTTGCATATTCCGTAGATACATCAAAATAAGCAAACTGACCTAGATACATTCACGAAGGATAGTATCTCTTGATTACAGTATTTTTTGCGTCCAGTCCGCTTTGCTGGCAGTTACGTTCGGACTCTTCAAAGTTTTCCCTTGGCCATCCTGTGGTAGTAGTCCCCTATTCCTGTAATGCCTACGATACCAAGCTGCTTTCAGATTAATGTCAGATCCTACAACCTCCAAGGGAATATACGCGTCTTTGATTGGCTTACTTTCTTCACTATTTAGAGCTTACTAGCATTATCTAGCTTCCATGCTCCATTATCGATTGTATTAATGACTCATAGCTTACTTGCTCAATATATACTATACTTCTGATTAAAATTAGTCTTACCAGGTGACCAGATTCACCAAGCTGCAAGTCTTACTAGGTTATAGCTAACTGTGTCATCTAGCTGATCTGCTTAATTATCAGTAGTCTTACTGGCTTATAGCTTACTAGCTCCCCCTAGTCAATATGCTTCTTTACCAATTTTCTTACTGGTGTATAGTTTTATTCAGCTTACCTGCCTTTATATTTAATAACGCCACTAGCTCAAAGATTACTTACTATCTGGTTATTTGCTTATATTTTTGCATTTGCATTTTTGGTTTGGGGGCTTCGTTTGTAAAACGGAAATGGAATTTGGGTAACATCACTTGTGTAAATTGTCACCTTATTCTAAGATAGAAAGTTCTCATAAACATATATGTCCTCAAATGTATCGTTTCAGAGATACAGGGTGTTGAAGTTGAAGTTTTATTTTCAATTATTTTGAAAAACTTTCTCAAAAAATAAACTTTTCCAACACAATTTGGTGAACGTGGTTTTTTGATATGATGAATCAAAATTTTCTATTAAATTTTTATGAAGATCTTAGAGAGCGCTGCGTACGCTATCATTATTTATTTTAGTTTGCCCTAAATTCTTTAAGTGAAGTTTTGAGATTGTATATAAGTATTCAAATCTTATTCTCACACCTCTTCTCAGCAAAAAAGTTGTACCAGCACAAAAACGCTTAGGGGCAACCGTTTCTGAGATATGTGTAAATTTTTGAATCGATGCAGGTTATGGAGCCGCTTAGAAGTCAATTGAAGTTGCTCAGAACTTTACAAAAGCTGAGTGAGTATGTGTGCAGCCGGTTTACGAATATGAGAAATTTCAAAATAAATTTTGAAGCGGAAGCGGAAGCCCGAGTCACTTCATCACTGTATTATTGGTATTCAGAATGAACATGAAGACATAAAATCATCTGAGTATTCGATAATAAATAAGGACATACTTTATATAAAATATGTGCCCCCATTCCTCATTTGGATGTGATATTTATAATATAATCCGGTAATATGAATATATTAGTGGTCATTATACTTTAATCTATGCATAAAAGCTGCCTCTGTTTGCAAATTCGGCATTTGCATATGGGTACACTTTCAATTAGGCAGAATAATCAATTAACCGATAAATGAATAAACAATGGACAATGATCTGATAAATATATATTAGATTGTACCCTAATACTACACAACATACAACCGTCAATATAATTATAATAGACTTTTTTCCAAATATTATCCATATACGTATTTGTTCGTTTTACATTTTTGCTCGCAGTAGAATTTCTCACTAGATTTCTTTCCAAATTAAAATAAAGTTTTAGGAGAGTGTTCATCAGCAGTTACATCGATGCAATATGCTCATAATCTGTTCTTGAACTAGTCTGGTTATTCTCGATTGAATTACTAACAATGGATTGGCAATGAAAATGTCGATAAATCATGAACAGACAAACGACAAATCTGTGATATTGCAGTGGCGTCAGTGAGTTTGTGATGAATCATAGAAGAAACAAATTGTTTTATTATCAAAGTTTCAGTATATGATTGACAGTAGACTTCAGAAAGTGATTTTCTCAGGTAAGCCATGCTATGCTAACAGTGTTGACTACTTCATACACGAAATAGTCTAGTTTGTGGAGAGGAGGAACATTAGGAATCAAAGAAGTTTAGATTTCGCTGTTTCAATTTTTAATATAGCAATCTCACAGGATCATTGACAATCATCGAGGGTTTCAATCATTTAAATTATGCTTAAGTTATTAGTTTAAACATTGAATTTGAGTTCAAATCTTAACAACCAGCGAAAGTCACTAGACCCCGTCCAAGTGGGTCGTTTTTCATTTCAAAGCGAAACCAAAAATCGGAGTCAAATATAGAGATTTTGTCATGTAATTTCAATTTTCGGAGGACACTGTATAATGACTCTTCCTTCAAGCACTACAAACCATAACTCAATTAAGATCGTTCTTAACAGGGACCACGCCACAAATCTTCTTTTATTGAGTAAATGTAATAAAATAGCGGACTTGCTGAAAACCTCATACGTAATTGAATTACCTACTTTCCTCAGTGGCTTTCATTCGTTCATGATATAATATTTGACCAGACAAACGTTCTTGCGTGATATGGTTTCTAAAATATCATGGTTTATACGCGAGTTACAACGAAAATTGTTGGAAACTTTATGAAGAAACAAGGGAAACATTGAAAGAATTAGGTTTATTCATAATCAAAGCATCCGCCTCCAAAATCTATACACTGATATCAAATTAGTTAGATTAGTTTGGGGCTTTCGTACTACAAGCCAGATCTATTGTGTGTGCCCTCTAAATTTTTTGTAGTTGTCTATCTAACCCCGTATTCGTTACGAGACTCCACAGGCTTGTTTCTGGAACTTCCATGTATCTGGGTGTTCTTGGATTGTCTTCTCCCAGCGTTAGAAACCTTAGCCTTACAAGCCCTGGCAGTGGCATAGTATGGGTCTGATGTTTCTTTCCTCTTCTTCTTGACAGAATCTGCCTAGCATTCCTTCTGCTAGACCGATTTTACTTACTCACATGTTTGTTGAGCCTACAATGCCCTATGAGAAGTCCTACTAATATTCTAGTAGGTCGTGCTACTTTTCTGGCTTAGTAGATATTCTGTGAATGATGGCTGCGGTTGAATGATACACTCTTGGGCCTTACTTACCCCTTCACGGGCTAGTGAATCAGCCTCTTCATTGCTTCTATAACCTGTGAGTGCTGGTACTCAGGCTGGGGTTAGTTTATTCTGCCCAGCTCTTCTGGGACAAGTTTGGAGGTAACTTACATTGAGTTGACTGCTTCAATCGCAGCTTGCTTTCTGAGTAAATAATAACGTTTTTTCAGAAAACGAATGCCTTATCAGCTCTTGCAGCATTCCTTTTCATCATTTTGTTTTTTGATTCATGTCATTTAGTACACTAGTTCATTTTTAAGGAAGAAATGAACTTGTCATCAATGGTTAACATAAATATAATTTTTTAAACAGGTGGCATTGCTCGTTGTTGCCCTAATGTCAGTTTGACAATGAGAGACCAAAAAGAACTTAAACTTTGATTTCAAAATTGCGCAAGAGCTGTTGCTGTTTTTGAAAGATGAACGTAATTATAAATATGTTGCAAGAATACTTCATGTTCATCACTCTACCATAATATGAGTAGGGGAACGTTTCAGACAAACTGGCAGATATAAGCGTAGGGCAGGTAGTGGCAGGAAATGAAAAACGACTGCTATTGATGACACATTTCCTCACGTGAATACTGTGTGGGATCGTCTTTAACATCAGTGCAGTCTAGAAATCCGAGGTACAAATGGTTTGGGCAGGAATATCCCAGAAGGCCTGCACTGATCGATGGATCATTGACGGCCCACCAATATATTGAGGAGATATTGAGCAATTACGTTGTAACTTTCAGTGGATTTATATGCGATGACTTTATCCTGATGCAGGATAATGCGCGGCCACATACAGCAAAGTGTATTACACAATACCTCGCGGAAGTAGGTATTAAAAAAATTAACTGGTCAGCATGTTCGCCTGATCTCAACCCCATAGAGCATGTTTCGGACATGCTTGGTAGGCGAGTCAGAGATCGCGAGGTAGCTCCGGCTACGATAAATGAGCTTCGTTAAGCAATTCAGGTGGAATGGCAAAATATTCCACAAGATGCTCTTCGTAACCTAATTGACAGTATGAAACGGCGTTTGCAGGAAGTATCAAGAGCTAGAGGTGATAATACAAAATATCAAGCTAACTTTGTTGTAAACAGTACGTTTCCTCAGGTTATTTAAGTTACAGTTGAATTGGTTTGTTATGAAATTTGATTTTGAATTTGAATTGAGTAGATTTGCATAAATACATAACTGCTTACTATTATAGCTGAACAATATATTGTTGCCTTCTTATTACTAGACTACTGAGTTGAGCTATCAAACTGGCATTATGGCACAATGAGCAAAGCCATCTCGTCAAAAAATAACATTCTTATAATTGTGTAAACAGTTGTTTCCCTCTTAAAAATGAACTAATGTTCTTAAAGGCATGAACCAAAAAATAAAATGTTGGAAAAGAACGATTTTTACCAAAACTTGATATTTTGAAAAAATGTAATCACGAAATTATTCCACAGGATGTTTTTTCAAAAATCTGGGTTTAACAACAAACTTCTAATTAACCCTGTATTGTGACTAATGAGCCAGCATTTAACAAAAGACCGAATGTGCCAAGTTATAATTAATAAATTTATCTACGTTGTGATGAAAAAATTTCGAAAATTGAACTAAAAATAAAAGAACTGAGACCTCAAATTTTACCAAACATTAACTTTTTGCCGTTTTTTTTGCATGTGTGTGTACTTATCCTAATAGTTTTGTCAAAGCTATATTTTGTAAGTATGCCGTCTGATGGTATTCTTATAACAGGGTTGTTTTCCAACTCTTCGTATAGCTTGTTGTAGTCTCTTCCGTGCATGTTGCTTTTCATGGGTGCTTGTCCTCTAAGCAACCTGCTCTTAATTGACCTGGCTTCGCCTTGAATGTATATGTGTAGTGGAGGCAGGTTGAGCAAGACCTCTAGTGCGGCATGAGCTCAAACTAGTTCTGAAAATAATAACTCCCCTCAAAACGAGGTATTATCTCAGAATCATGCATTTTGAAGGCCTCAGCAGCTTCGTTTGGTGCTAGAGAATGCTCATGAGTAAAAAATATATATAGTTAATGGTTTAAGGATCACCAGCAATAGCTTTTTAGGTGAAGACTCCGGGTAATATTCTCCTTGGTAGGGACATGGGAATATTTCAACCAATTATAGTCTACTGGTGGCTGCCAGAGGGGTGGGATACCGACTAGCACTGCGATTTGAATGAATAACCTATAGAGCCCTTGTTATTTCCTTTCGAATACAGCCATAGGTGTTCTGATGCTGACAAAAAAATAGAGTAACCGTTTGGTGTTTTGCTGAATACCACTCTGACCAAGAACCATATTTTCTGAGGTACTCGATGGTATATAATCGGTTACAAATCTAGATTTCATTGCAGTAGCCTCATTTAGGTATCTGTTATTAAATCACTGATGAAACGACCTGAGAGCGAAGCTGTAGAGTCGTCAGGATCTTCGGATAGAAGATTGATTGGTCGAGATTACATAATCGCTTCCACCCGAGAAAAAAATTTGGTTTTTTAAAAATTTTACCGATTTTATCGTTAGTTAAAAATAGTTATTTTTGTATTAAGTGAGTGTTAAAATGAGTGTTTATTTATTGGCATATGAGAGTGTTGGTTTTTGGCCGAGACCGCAGGTTGGGGCCAAAAATTCTCTCGATAGTTACATGAAAACACATTTCATACACGAAATACAAACAACATTGTACAACTGGGAATGTGAATTTACATCGTCTGAAATATATTGAACTTCCAATACATCTTGACGTGGGTATTTTTCCCGATAGCTTATCGCTTTTAAACGACTGTTGTCTTGAAAATATATTATTGAATATTTTCAGTAAAATCGTATTAGAAAATTTTTCCTGTCTGAGTAAAACAAGTCCAAGATAACTGAATAATACGTATCTTTTCCATACATGCTACATAACTGAATTGTTTTGAGAAAACACCACTCGTCCTGCGGACTCGTGGTGTTTTCACGAAGCAATTCAGTTTCATTCAGAAATAAATCGACAGACTTATCGCGAAAATTCAATCACTCGTGGTATTATTCCTGAAAATTTGTCAGATAATCAGAACAGAATCAGTTCAAAACTGAAATGAACTATAATAATTCAAACATACATTTTTCTAACAGAATTTTTTTTCAGATTTGGGTAATACTCATTCTTAAATTTCTGTCAGTTCTTTTTCGTACTCTCCAATTCCACAAATGGCTTCGAACCATCCGCGAAAGACATTCGCACGAGGAATTCTTTTGTCCTTAATAGGTCACGTATGAATTCAGAGGATCATCCAGATCTTCTGTGATTTCCCCTTCTAACACGGTTGAACTAAATATGATACTGATAAATTGCCACGTTATAGTAGCGTGAAAAAGGCGAGAAAATCTTACAAGTTACACCATCTATTTCGATTCAATCTTGCCTAATATATTTTGAATATATTTTGCTCGAAAGTTCAGCCAAACTTCCTTCGCATTCTGAACCTAAAGTACAATTTACTCTCGAGGGATTTACGATTAAGGGAAAATACATTCACGAAGATAGCAAATTTAGTGTAGGGAGAATAATGTTCTTGATGTTATCCGGGTTGATTGGTAAAGACATTTCAAGGGATTTGTTGATTTATTTTTTGTTTCTTGATATTATCCATGATTTACAAGTGTGTTTTCGAGTATGTGCTAGGTTAGGTTAGGTTAGGTTTAAAATGAGTGGGTCTGGTAAAAATTTTTTGTGATATTTACCTGAAAATCTGAATAAACTGATATCACTGCAAAATGCTTCTTGTAGCTAAGGGCACAAACTGTTTCTGATACTTGTGTTGTTCTGTAATTATATATATATATATATATATATATATATATATATATATATATATATATATATATATATATATATATATATATATATATATATATATATATATATATATATATATATATATATATATATATATATATATATATATATATATATATATATATATATATATATATATATATATATATATATATATACAGGGTGAGTCAGAATAAGACCGACAAAATCCGACTACAGATTCCTCACCTCATTTCTACGTCAAGATCCAGAATTCCCAAGAGAGATATTAATCGTTCAGAAGCAACTAAGCAAGATGAAAACCTAATTATCCGATTTCAATAAGAGAACAACATGGTTCTTTTGTCAAAAGAGGCTTTGGAAATCTTCCAAAACCCAAGAGAGAAGGGATGCTCGATATGTCTGAGAGAAGACTCTGCTCTAACCAGAAAAACAAAAATTAGTCAATACTTGGGAATGAGTGTGCTCACAGCCCCAAGATACAGATCTCGTCATTGGAGAGAGATGGACACAGACTACTAATCCAAGCCCCCCTTGAAGATCGAAAGTACATATCCACCATGGGTACAGGAGCTCTAGGAACCGTCATTCAACTAGACCTCAAACTCGATCTTTTCCCCCAAATACTTTTCCATGAATTTCTGAAGAATCCATCCACTAGGTACTTTTCCATGGCTATCTGTGAAACAATGCATGAAAGCTTGTTATCTTTTTAACGGTTCTACCCGAGAGCAGCAATGCAATTTTCTACGTTCATAATCCAAACCAACTCACCGAGAAATGATGAAATCTGTTCCGAATTGCAGAATTACTTCATTACCATATTCTGTTTGTTAGAAATTCCATCCCTTTCGAAACATGTATATTTTTTTAAATGGTTTCAGATACTCTTCGAATATCATAGTTGATCGAGTTTCTAAAGAGTGCACTACTTTCATGAATAAATATGTTTCCATTGAATTTCGGAGAGATTTAACTGCGTTACTTGGATATTCAAAAACTGTGAAATGAATTGCGAGGCAGTCGTTTTGATGAAATTTGGTTTTTAATGCAGTTCGACTCATTTCAATAAAAAAGCTGGTAATATGATCAGTCGCATTCGGCGGTAATATGGAGTTTTTCGAATGTGAATGAATTGATGGTTTTGGAATGAAAAGAAACCTTTATTTCGTCAAAACATAAAGAGTAGTCGACCTGAATATACAGGGTCTTGCAACAAGTCTTGCAAGAAGATTTTATCAGCGAAGACATAATATTATCTGAGCTTTACAAAATAAAGATGATGACACTCACACAGGGTGTTTAGTTTTTTCTGGGTAGATCCCAACTTGTTTTTTAAATGGCAAAATGTATTTTGTATAAATATTTGTCTCATTCACAATAACGATTACCTACCAGGTGAAGTTAAAATTGTTGTTACTATTTTTGTGAATTCTTGAGAAGCAATGATTTAAACTTCGAGAGCGGATTGAAATAGTGAGTTTTTACTACCAGAATGGAAATAGTACTGGCGCTGCTGCCCGTATATTCATAATAATCATCCAGGCAGAAATGTACGACACGAATACGTTTCGGAATTATTGAACAAATTCATGGAAACTGGATCTGAACAATAAAAAGCATGAACGTTCAGGAGTTGTCAACGATGAAGCTATTTCTATTGCAGTTTTAGGCACGTTGGACTAATGGAAAATACGCAATCTCTTACTAAGTTATCTCGAGAATCAGGAATCAGTCGTACAAATGTTTTCAGGATCCTTCATAAGTACAAATTCCATCCATAAAAGATTAGACTAGTTCATGAATTGAACAAAGCTTATTTTGATAAACGTATCGAGTTTTGTGAAAGTCTCACTGAACGGATCAACTTGCATCAGAATTTCTTGTATGAAATTTGTTTTCCGAATGAAAGTACGTTTAGTATTAATGGAGAGATGAATCGACAAAATTGTCGATATTGGAGTGACAGATACGGATCCTCATTTATACCGTCAAGTTAATACCCAACAACCACAAAAACTGAATGATCAGGCAGAAATTGCAGGTGACATCACAGGACCTTTTTTTTATCGATGATAATTTTATGACAACGAAATTATTTTTTCAGCAGGATGGTGCACCTCCTCATTATGCAGCTCCATGCGAAAATTTTTGTATGATCATTTTCTTGGTCGCTGGATTGGCAGAAGAGGTCCTACAATATGGCCATCAAGGTCTCCGGATCTCACTCCTTCAGATTTCTTTCTATGGGGCCATTTGAAGTCGAAAGTGTATATGATAAAATCAACAACATTAGAAGATTTGAGAGAGAATATCATGAGGCATTGCAGAGAAATATCTCCCGAGATTCTCAACAATGTGAGGGCGGCAATGGAAACTCGTTTATACCATTGTATGGAAGTTGGTGAAAACATTTTTGAACATTTACCATAGAAAATTTGTTTCTTCTCATTGTCAATTCATCAAATTTTGATTCAAGAATTTAATGAAAACTCTTTTTTTCTGATTTATTGCTTCCATATTTGTCTCTAGAACGAAAATTTCAAAATGTGGTCTCCTGTATAATTGTCGAAATGTTTTTTTATTTTAACTGCAAATTATTGTTTCGAAAGATATTTAGGGTGGCTCGTTTTCAACTCAAATAGTTTGTAGCTCCCGAACCGTAAGCTTTGGACCATATGTTTTATACTTTGTTGAAATCTGCTCATCATGGAGCATCTGATCCCTAATTCGAAACAATATAGGGTGATCCATTAAAAAAATGGTGACATGCTCTGTGGGTGCTATAGGGGAAGTAACATAAAATGTAAATATGTCAAAATGTGTCCCTCTGTATACTATTGTTTACGTGTTTTTTATTTTTCCTGAAAATCAGTGTACCAACAGTTATTCAGGGTGGCTCGTTTTAAATGGAATGCACTGTATTTCGATGACTGAATATTTAAATTACTGATACATTTAACCTGTGGATACAAAGAACCTTCATAAACAACAGGGCATGTCTATTATTATCATTTTCAGTATAGTAAGCTCGGGTAAGTGTGAATTTGGGGCAAGTGTGAGTTTGCTCGCTATCTTCGCTAAACCGGGCGACAGCCCAATGCCATCTATTGACGAATAGCCTACACTCATAATGAATCCATAACCATCATATAAAATACAAAAGAGATCTTGTGAAATCCAAATATTTTCCCCAATTTTCTAATCTACAATCCGAACGAGTTTATTTCAAGCTTTGAGTGTATTGTTAAAATCTAAGGTAAGAATCCATTTCATAAACTTTTCTTCTGCCTAAACAATGAATCTAACTATAGATTGCCGTTTTTTCATGAAGTTGTTTTTTTTTTACATTTTTCCATTGCATAAGTGTGACACTTACCCCGAAATTAAATGATATTGGGGATAGTGTGACCTATCTGTCGGGGTAAGTGGGAACCTAGTTCATTTGGCCAATCTAAACAGTAATATTTTTTTAGCTATAGTACGAAATTAAATACGTAAATCTCAGAGAGCCAAACAATATACCTGGGCAGATGTGGAAGACACTGATACACTTTCTGAGGATGAAATAACAACTGTGCTTCCATCACCACTCGTCAGAAGATGGGGATCAATGAAATTCTCAATCGATTTTTCAGATTTCTACCTGTAAATTTTTCTTTTCAACAAATGTTCACTTTCACGATTATTTTTTGTTTTTTTCCAATGGGCATTTCAAATTCAATATTAAAAAAGTTCCAAACTATGCTTTGAATAAAGATATCTCGAAACAAATAAATTGTGGTGAAAATTCCTTTACTGTTTACTCATACCTGCCCCAAAGAGAGATTTACGTGCATTAATATCTTTAAATTTGGCCAGAATCACACTTGCCCAAATTTCCGGGGAAGTGTGACCTATGGAGATGTATATCTGAATATATAAATAACAATCATAGAATACGTTTTTCAACAGTTGTCTGTGGTGTATTACAAAGACTGACCTTCGAAGTAAATACCTGCAAAAGTTCATTGTTATATTAGTTTAGGTTCATCAGATGGTCTAAATTCAATGCAAACTAATGAAAATCACGGTCACACTTACCCGAGCTTACCTTAATATTATCGATATCATACATAACGCAGAGTTCAGACCGTATTATTTTTATAATATGGACGTCAAAAGTCAAGCATCAGTAAATCCACTATGGAATATGACAAAAAATGAATAAAAACGTCATTTCGTACAGCTTTCCAATACCTCAGAATAAATTCGAAGGACGTGTTGTAGTAAGCATAGGTATATCGTAAAATATAAAGTGTTCCAAAACTTTATTTTATAGATGGCTAGAGATATTCACGTTCTTCTGAATATGGCGGTAAAAACCTTCACGAGTGAAATATGGTAAACGATACCTCAATAACAGGATATTGGTCTCGTTCACGAAAAGCTGACGGAACAGAATGTAATGGAAGGATGCGGAAGGGGAATTGTAGGAAAATTGTTCAATTCCTCTAATATACATCAATAAATCGAGTGAAACTGTATCGTTTTTTATGCTTCGTATAGATGAGGCTATGAACTTGAGAAGGAATAGAAACAGAAATAGAAATATTTTATTCATCCTTTATGATACTATTTAATGTATAGGATAAGTCGATCACTCGAGCATTTATTTGTTATCAAAGATTTTATTTTCTTTTTGAAATAACTAAAGGAATCTATACTTCTTATGGTTATTGAAATTTTTTTATTAATTTTGGATTCCATATAATATTAAATAATTTTCCAGTTTTGTTTTGTGTCTGGGAACACATACAGGGTGTCCCACTTTGAGCAGCCACACCCTCATATTTCGTTGAGCATGAAATGAGTCGAAATTTTCTTTGACTCAAGTTGTAGTACTCGGAAATACCTACCTTTATGTTTACGGAACCTTTGTATTTCCATTTTCCACGGCTAACTACGGCCAAATACACATACTAGGCATTTTTTTATCGCAAAAATAACACCAGATTCTGTTTCAGAATACCTTAAAACCCCCAAATCTCAATGCTTCAATCATTTGAATATACAGGGTATAAGCATTATCAACTCTAATCCATAAATAATGTTTGGAAAATTTCCAAAATGTCTTCTCTTGTCACAAAATTCCCAAAAATATTCAATTAATACTTTGAAAAATAGCCAAATATCACTGATCAGATGAATAGTGAAAAATTGGGGAAAACATACTAGAAATTTTTTCATCAAAACATCAACATCAAATCCTGATGTGGAACATCCGAAAACCCCAGTTTTCGATGCTTTATTCATCAAAGTATACAGGGTGTTATCAGTAGCTGGCAGTTTAATCAACTCTCATTCATTCATAATGCTCTGTCGATTTCTAATTTTTTTCCCATCATAAAGTTCCCAGAAATGTTCCATTACAACTGTGAAAAGTGAACAAGTAATACTTTTCCATGGCTAACTATGACCAGCTGAACAGTGAAAAATTGGGGAAAACATATTATGGTTTCAATTATCGCTGAACATAAGCTTTTTGTTCAGAATACCCTAATAAGCGCAGATCTGAATCCTCAAGTCAACTGTAACTCTTAATATTTTTGTTGAAATTTATTGCTCGTATCAATGTTTTCTTTGCTACATTCATTGATGATATTGATATGTAATTGTAGCTGAACATGATTCAAACTATAATTTTCAACCTTTATTAACATGTTACGAGTATACAATTATATTGTGAGCAATGTCACCAAAAAAGTCTTCTTCATTTGTATTCGCACTTTGGTCACAATCATGTTCGAAAATGAGCAATAAGTTCCTGTTCGAAACTAAGTGATAGCCACCAAACGTTTTTTGCTAGTATGTATCCCTCTTAGCTAAACTTCACCCTCGATTCCACGAAGGTAGTCATGCATGAGATTATCATTTGTTTCATTTTGACATATACAAACAGACTTTCTAATCTGGTTTTTAGCTGGCAGTGTCTATTATTTCAAGTGAAAATGCCAAGACAAGAAAAGTTGACATAGGCTGAAAAAGTGCTAATAGTGAGACTCGTTGGTGATAATGCTCGTTCAGTCAGAGATGTCGACCATGAGTTCAATTTGCGAAATCCGAATAGACATTCCATCGATTTCGGAACTGTGGCAAGGGTAAATAAAATTTTTAATACTACTGGAAGCGTGATGAATATCAAAAAAGAGGTGAAAGTAATAGAGAGGATCGACAAGACGAGAGAATTTTTAGAAGACATCAGACGGAATCCTACCAAAAGTGTAAGACAAATGTCGCTAGATCTGGAAATACCGAAATCAAATATCTGGAGATATTTGAAGAAACATAAAATAGTTCCCTTCAAACCCAAATTTCTACACACGTTGGAGAATGGTAACGATGTAAAACGTTTGGAGTACTGTTCATGAGCTCAGGGAGAGTTCCTTAATGATTATGACTTTTTTAATAAAATATTGTTCACTGATGAGGCTACATTTACCACAAACGGTACAGTGAGTTCACAAAACTCACGGCATTGGGCCACCGAAATTCCGCACTGGGTTATCAATTGTAGGAAACAATATTCACAAAAAATCAACGTATGGTGCGGTATTATCGGAACCAAATTCATTGGACCATACTTTTTTCAACAAAACCTGAATGCAGAGCGATTTCTGGACT
This sequence comes from Chrysolina americana, assembly GCA_958502065.1. Taxonomy (NCBI): domain Eukaryota; kingdom Metazoa; phylum Arthropoda; class Insecta; order Coleoptera; family Chrysomelidae; genus Chrysolina; species Chrysolina americana. Next base: position 92,806,394 of record OY293413.1, on the reverse strand, counting down.
TCTTCAATAACGATATTTCGGAAGTTTTTGATGAGTGGCCCTTACAAACTAGACGTGATATATGTATTTTCAACTAGACGGAGTCAGCATTTATAATGCTGGAAGGGTCAGAACATGGTTGAATACAACATTACCGGGAAGATGGATAGGCCACAACAGTTCTTTTGTTAATTGGCCAGCGAGGTCACCAGACCTCACGCCTCTCGAGTTTTTTTTATGGGGAACATTAAAGCAAGTAGTTTACAAATCGAGATCAAGAAATCGAGAAGAGTTACAGAACAGAATTATAGCTGCATGCCAAAAAATCACAGTTGATATCCTGAGAAGGTAAAAATCAAACGAAAAAGGATGGAGAGGTGTATAGCAAATGATGGGGGCATTATCGAGAATGAGCCTCTATAGGCTATAACGAATCGAAATTTACAACTACTGATGAAAAAAAAGGAAATAATGATGACAGCTACATATGATAACCTGTATATTCAAATGATTCAATCATTGAGATTTGAGGGTAATGGAGTGTTCTGAAACAGAATCTGGTGTTATTTTTGCGATAGAAAAATGTCTAGTATGATTTTTCCAATTTTTCACTTCATTTGGTCGTAGTTAGCCGTGGAAAATGGGAATACAAAGGTTCCGTAAACATAAAGGTAGGTATTTCCGAGTACTACAACTTGAGTCAAAGAAAATTTCGAATTATTTCATGCTCAACGAAATATGAGGGTGTGGCTGCTCAAAATGGGACACACTGTAGATTATCAATTCTTGGTACCATGATTATGATTTGACAAATTGAGTTGGAATTTATCAATGTTCTTCCTCATATACAAAATACAGAGGTAGATGTATATGCTGTAGAAAAGCATAATGTTGTATTGAATAAATGTGGGCCTACAAGTTTGCCTGAAGTCTAGGCTGAACATTTTTTGTATGATTTTTTTCTGAATTGTCTCATAGGATTAAATTATTACATAAGTGAGTGTACACTAAACTGTAGTAGATGTTAATTACTGCACCGGTGGGCTTGCAATCTTCACAATACTATTTATATCCATCAGAAATTGGAACCAATGTGTAAGCTCACGAAATTTGTTACTCTTGACTCGACATGTTAGGGTATGTAGGTTGGAAATGATATTAGAATGAAAATATACACATTCTTGCGTATCTACATCAACTATTAAACTATTATTTATGAAGAGTAGGAATACCAGTGGTCCCAGCATAGATCCCTGAGGAACTCCTCTATTTATAATATGGCAACTGGAAATAGCATTTTAATAGTCAAAAAAAAAACTATTATCTTCCTATTCCTCTCAATCCTATATTATTTTTATTGATTTTTCTAGTCCTCATACCAAAAAAAAATATTTTAAATAACAAATTATCTTTTTTCGAAATTATAAAAAACCGATTGTATTAAGATTAATAGCCCGAATCTTCTTTTATGCATGGTGAGATTCCGAAGGGATGATTTTTGTATTCTACAGGGTGTTAGATGGAACATGCGACAAAAATTCGAGGGGTTATTCCTTGACCTATTCCAAGAATGTTTTGCTCCATGTTGATTTTTGAAAAACCCTTTTGTTTCGAAGATACAGGGCGAACAAAATTTGCGACAACTAAATTCGATATTTGTTGAAATAGCCTGCTCGATTCCTAGACTTAAACCCCCTAGATTATTTCTTCTGGGTATATCTGAAGTCATCAGTTCACGTTGCTAAGTTTTTCACGAAATTTAAGAAGTATGATTTTGTTTTTGACTAGTGATATATCCACGTTCAATTTGAGACCAACTTTCAGGTAAGTTAAGAGATGTAAAGAGTTCTTTCACTTGCAGTGTCCAGTTGAACTTTTCAGCACAGTTCTCAAGTGTGAGCTGTCGTCTGAGACACATCTTAGGTAATCGGGTGTCATCAGTATTTTGGTTAATCCAATTGAGACAGAGTTGGAAAACATTATAAATTAATTTGACTCTACCGGTTTCTAGTCTGACTATATAGTCAGGTGACGTGATAGGTAGAAGTAGGATTCTTTTAAGGAATTCCACCTGTATAGGCTCTAACAGACAGCAACACAATTGAATATAACACTTCCTACGAGGCTGTCAAGAAGGGTCAATTTACATTTCCAAGAATCTGTTTTGCTCCTAGCAATAACATGAAGAATTGCTCCTATTGCCTGTTTTTCTTTCCTAACCGAGTTGATTATCATTTCCCTGAAGAGAGTAGAGGATACATATGATACCCTGAGGTAGGAATACGTGGAGGTAATTTCAACTTTTTTGTTTTTGTATAAAAATCTTGAGGGTTCATATCTTACTTTAGGAGGTAATCAACCTTTCCATTCATTTCAGGTACTCTGTATATTATAATGAAAATTGCCATTGAAACAACAGCAATTTCAAAACATTACCAGCATTACAACACACGGCCTATCTTATTGTTCACTCGTAGTCAACCAATGCAGACAGTCCTACATAAAACGGCCATTACGAACAGTGAAGCTCGGTTCCAACATCACAATCGCCAACTTTATGCTTCATTATATTCAACGCAACCCAATCCATTACCCTCTGTACTATATTCGTGAGCCGGTTGGGAATACTCGTTTGACCGCTATGTGTATCACTCAGCGTGTTAATTTTGTTAGTACAGAAAATAAGGATAATGCAATAGCCCTCTTCATTTCGAATACGTCGACGGTTTAAACCGCTCTCGTTCCTCTAGGAAGTCCCATCCACTGAAGTGCATGTTGAGTACAAGCATCGAAACATAGCTTTAATGATATAAGTTTGTGGTGAGTGGCGCTTCAGAGAATTGAACCAGGAGTGTTCAGTACCCGCTTGTTCTCATTTGATTCAAACTACGTTTGAAGACTTTTGTTTATCGATTTTTGTGTGATAACCCCATTTGAAAATGGCTGGAGTTGTTGAACACAATATAGAGATTTTCCACAAAATTTGTCAAGTAAGAGATCAATTCAATGATATATGACGGAAAAATACCAATAACATGTTACCTGATATGCTACAGCTCAATATAACTTACCCACAAATTGTAGGACTGGTTCAACTATATACAACCAATGAATTTAGGGTGAGGAATTCAGTCCGTAATTCGGCATGTTACAGCATCAAACCCGTTGAAACGAAATGATCTATTGGAGAAGAAATTGTGGAATCTTGTGGCTTTTCAAAAACTACTTCAGTAGTTAATGCGTCGTTTGAGACCACCCCCACCACTCTCGCTTTCAGTCCTGATCACCACCATCAGAGGGCGCCATGATGTTGTGTTACATCCGCCACTAAAGGTGACTACAACAATAATGAAGTTACAACATGTTTCGCTTTTACAGATGAAGAAAAACCCGGACAAACCTATCATACCTCAGCATCTGAAGTGATGAAATCATCTGAATGAAAACTGTATGAAAAAGTTCAAAAGTTGTCCGAAAAGGCTACTATTAAGTGAATCCTACTATTCTGTAAACGAGAAGAATATAGTACCTAAATAATTCATACCTACCTTTCCACATATGAAATAAATTACTATTACTATAGAGTAGTATAATGTTCAACTAGAATAGGTTCAAATAAATCAGGCAAGTTATATTTTCCAAGTTTCAATATATTAGTGGATTATAGTTGGGTGCATCTTTATCATAATAATAATACTCCCTCCCATAGAGTGCACCCAAAGGCATAGCCTGTTCGGGTGGAGAACGGCTATTAGTATTATTATTTGTAGTGGCGTTATTATTACAATATTGAACTGTTTAATAAATGATTCGGTTGACTCGTAGTCAAGAAAGAATTATGTAATGAAAATGGGTGTGCTGAGCTTTAACGAAAATAAAAGAGCATCAAAACTAGATTATTCGTGGAGATGAGGAACATTAATAAAATTCCGGCTCTGACTGTACTCTAATCAGCCATGGAAGTCGTAATGACTCAGGATTAGAGAATGAGGGAAGTGTTCAGAATAATAGTGGTATTAAGGTCCAGCCAGTCTGTGCTCTGCTCAATTAGACGTTCAATCCATTGAACTCCTAGAATTAAACTTGTTTGATAAGAAAATGATGCCGTCTTTGAAACACATATTTTTTTCGGTCAACGAAAAATAATGTTTGTAATTCAAGTCAGGTATATAGATATATTGATTTTCAAAACAAGGTCTTTTATCACAACTACAATTACACCATTACAATTACAATTACTGTGATATAACGTCCAGTATAACGATAACTGAAGGGATTACTTCATAAGATTATTTCAAAGTGATCATGGTTAGTGATGAGTAATACATTTTTTTTTCTTCATGTCCATATAGATAAATATTGATGTGAGTAATATCTGGTTAGTTGTTACATATTCATCTGAGCTGTGGTAGAGATTCAACAGATAAATGAGATTTTTTTTCTAATCGTATTTCCAACATATGGACGATTTTGGTAAAATATTGCTATTATCATTCGTAATTCGTCTATGTTTAACTAAAGTTTCAATAAGAGCAAATCACAATAATTTTCACCACCGAGTTATTATATTGGCTACCACCTCAGAAAACTTGAATCTTTCAATCAATAGTTGAACTCATTTCGTTGGGGAACTAGGTAAAGAAAATGGGAAAAATACAAAATCATCAGATTTACTTGATGTTCGCAATCGGTTCAAGATAAAAATTTCATGCTGATTCTTAAAATAAATGAATTCTATATCTATGATATACGGATTAGAAAAAAAAGGTAATAAAACGTCGAAAATTTCTACGCAGGATCGTATTATAGAAAATTATCAATTTAAATTTTTCAAAAAATCGGAGACTTCACTCATAAAAATAAATTTCGATGAAGAAATGAAGAGATTTGAAACGGTAAAAGATATAGGTGTGGTTAAATGGAAGAAAAGTTACATCTCTCAAAGGTCTGATCTGAAGTTATACGGAAATAATTGAAAATGTTTTCAGTTTTTTCTTGCCTATACATTTTCATTATGTAAATATTTTCAAAATCTTTTGGCACTTGGCCGAAGCAACTTTCTGTAGGCTATCCAAATATGTGGAAAAAAATTAGATAAATAAATAGTATGATAGAAATTGGGCTACCCCTTTTATTTTCAGATACGGATCTGTACTTTTCATTGCGTTTTTTTGCTCAGGTGTTTATAGTGGCATCGATTGCTAGGATCATTAGCCATACGCCACCTTAGGAGGAGCACTGGTAATTTGAATGCAACAGTGAATCATACAGGACTCGTCCCAGTCAAGCTACGAGTTTTTTCAATTTAATTGGTGGAATTAAATTGAAAAAATCCCAGCACCGACTGCGGCTCGAGCCCGGGACCTTTATCCTCGTAGTCGGACGCCATAACACTTGCGCCACGCCCCGGCATCTTATTGCATTCATTTAAAATACCAAGAGCCAGGTTTCAAACTGAATTACACAACTTTCTGTCTTTTAACAATCCCTTTATCTTTTATCGTTATCGAGATTCCAATGCGTTGACTCGAATTTGAATATCCCTGTATATATTCGTTATTTTCAAGCATACATAAGTTTCCACGAGACGTGAAATTGTAATTCGTCTGTTGGACAACTCGATATATGGATGAAAAATGAGCACTCGCGCTCGTATGTGTACGATGCTGCCGGAGAAATGAAAACCCATCTGCAATTTCCCTGGAGATTTTCATAGGCAATCGTTTCGCTTCTCGTAATAAAATTGAAACGAGAATTGTACTCATATATTGTTGGACCGGATGATAAAAATATCATGTTATACGTTGCGTCAAGCATCAAACCAAATTGCTATTGATTGATGCATATACGTTAGTCGAAACGGTGATAGAAAATGTCTATCAAGGACATATACAGTGAGAAACACCACCGTATTCGTATACTACAACCTTCAAAGATGCGCCACTGCATCATTGGAGTTTTGTAAACAAAATCATGTCACCCCTCCGAGAGGTAGTAATAAATGAGCTTTCTGTGGTTCCTATAATATAAAATAATGATGATTTTTTTTTCGTATGATTTTCAACCAATCAGAATGTCCAATTTAGTTAAGTTACCTCGTATAATTTTGATAATACCTGATTATACATAGAGTAGCTCCACCAATCGAAAATTTTAACATAATTTCATTTTCATAGTAACCACATCGACATCAATATAGAACAAACAGAACTGTCAAATTGTGACGTTTATCAAAAATTGTTCAAAAATGAGTCGATACGGAGATTTATCATCAAAATAGACGAAAGTATACAAATTACTGAGCCTCATAATACAGTGAAAACAAAAAAGTACGTATGGAAACAATTTCTTACGTTTTGCAGTGAAAGAAACTATGTGCTAAATGAATCAAATTCCACTGAAATGATAGCGTCCATTTTGAAAGATTGGGCTTTCAATATGCGAAAATGTAATGGAGAAAATTATAAAGAAAATATGGTTAAAACGATGTGGAACATTACGGCAAAACAAGTACAAGAAGAATATATGAAGGAGTTTAATAGAGTAATTGATCCATTCTCTAGTCCCATATTTTTAGCCGTACGAAACGCAAAAAATTCAAATGTTACCGAACAAGAGAAAGGTTAGTGCATCAGCATTTAAAGATAACGAGTACATAGCAATGATAGAAGCGTGGGATGAAAATACACCGGAAGGATTACAAATAAAATTTTTCTTAATTGCTTCTGTAGAACTTGCGTGGAGAGGAAATGAAGGAGCGTCATGCTTGACTCATTATTTTCAAAAAGAAACTGAAAATGATGATACTCCAACTGGTAGAATACAATATAATCCTATTTTTACCAAAACCACACAGGGAGGAGCAAAACCATGTGCTAATAATAAATGGCTTGTACCTAACCATAATGAAGTGAGTTGTTGTCCAGTGAGACTTCTTTATAAGCTAATGATGAAATGAAGCGAAAACATCAATATTAAAACAGATAGGTTATTTCTGACAGTAAATCCCAACTGGAGAAAAGAAAAACCCTTGGCTGGTACAAAAATATGCCAATTGGAGTGCATGAAATTAGTAAATGAACCAAAAAGTCTGCAGAATTGGCAAATTTGAATATGAAAAACAAAAAATTTTCAAATCATTCTCACCGAGCCACTGCTGTTTCACAATTGGCAAAAGCAGGTGTATCAGAACAAGAACTTATTAAAATAACAGGACATGGTAATAGCAATTCTATCAAACCCTACCTACAGATAGATGAACAACATCACTGAAACATAATAAATAAAATGAGATCCAATTTTAAAAACGCTGCAGGTTCAAGTAATAACACCTCCAGTATTTCCAGCACTTCAATGAGCAGTGGCCACGTTTCCTGCGCCGAAAATAACTCAGTTAAAAAAAAAGTAGTATATAATAATTGTAACTTTCATTGCACCAATTTGTATTTAAATTAATAAATTGTTTATATATTTACTTAATTTACTCAAAAAATAATCGTATCAAATACAATACGTACTTCAAAATAAATACGTTTATACATCTCAAACTTCCTGCATAATTACAAATCGTGTCAGTTTGACAGAATAATCCTCCCGCTTCGCGGTCGGATTATTTAAACTGTCAAACTGACACTCTTTATAATTATGCAACAAGTTATCGATGTATAACCTGATTATTTTGAAGTACTTATAGTATTACTACTGATAATGCAATCCAGTCAGGTCATATAATAATGGACAATAGTAAATAATAATATTAAAGTATTCATTCCTTGAATTATTCATGAGATAATGATTCAGAAATAGTCAATGTGAAAGAATGCGGGGTACCCTTCTCTCTAAGCGTTTCCATCAAGTAGAAAATTAAAGGCAAACATCTGTCAGAAAAAAACTACTCCCTTGGGTAATAACACGACGGACATGTGACAGATATTTGTGCAACGTTCTTCCAAGCAGACCCCATTGCAAATGCTTATCTTGTATTAAACAGACGATTATCCTACATTTGGCAGGGAACGACCACCTGCAGACATGCATGTTTCGAGGTTTATTGCTTCTCATCAGTGACAGGGTAGGTCGGACGATATTATAATTTTCCTGTCCCTGTCGTATGAATTACAACCGTTTAACTAATATTTCCACACAGATGACACTACGATCCACAACAATGTTGATCGCAGAGCTATCCGTACGGGAAATCAAGAAACAAGACAAAACAACAGATCTGTTTATAATGAATGCTGAAGGTTCGAGGCTATATTCGAATATGGATTCGTTCATTTTCATAGGGATGACTATGTGTCCACTTTCTTAGTAAGTAATAGGGTTATTGAAGGACGATTCGACAAAATCAAATGAGATTCAATTGCAGGTTGACGGATTCGAGTATTAGCTCTCTGTTCAAATCAGGTGTGCGCTGATGATCAGCAAAACCATAAAACTAGTATGTTCTTGCATAAAAACTGTGCAAGTGTTGGGCAGAGGTGAATCGGATGCCGTATGGAGCAATTGAATTATTTTCTGACGAAGCTTGCTGACAAAACTCCTAGAGTATATGAAACTTGCGAAAGGCAGGATTATTAATAATCCATTTCCATCTCATAAGTCACCTAACCTGCTTCTCCAATGCAGACACACCAACAATCTCTGGTGTTGATCTTCACTCACTTATTTTCATTATACCATACTTCAACATGAATCAGCACTCTCCAAAGAAACTCGAAACAGTTTCCTCGTGCACGTAATGATATGATAACGTTTCCAGTTTTCTTCTTTCCTCCATGAAAAACACGTTAATCTTACAACGTCACTGATTATTCAGGAAACACCGTTTAGGGTTACGCATAGAAACTCCGATCTGATACGGTATCAACCGGCATGGAGTGAAATTCCCCAGCTTGTAAATCGAAACCTATTCGGAATAGTAATGAGCCCCAGGGACCAACTTCACCTAAACCTAATAAATGCCTGAATTGGTTAGTCACGATTAATTATTCTATTTGTTCTTTGCGAGATGCATACTGAACAGTCGATAACTAGTTTCAGGCGTAACGCTATCGGGGGCTGTTTTCGTGGAAATTGTGGTAGGTACATGATCGTGTTAAGGTAAGTCTAGCTATCTAGTAATGTTCGCTTTACCGAGAATCGTCACTTTCCGACAAGAGGAGTCCCGACTAAGGTTTGTGCATCCCATTTGCACTTTTTCAGATTATATCACGTAGACCGAGAGGGAACGCACACATCACGAGTATGCGCCATCAGACACAGCAGTAGAAAACCTGTAAAACGTTCGATGTGCATTGCGACTTCGTCAATCTGTATAGAAACGATTCTGAGAACGGCAAAAAACTCACTCCAATGCATGCCAAATCGGTTCAAACGATACTCAGACATCCAGCCATACTATACACACCCTTATGTGCACCTACGCGGGGACTACATTCGAAAGAGTAGAATCTCACGTGAATCCAATAATGACTGTCAGGAGGACTGACGAGAGAAGGATGACGAAGACAGAGACAAAACGAAGACAGACACAAATACAGTGGCAATAGAGAAGCAAAACCTCTGGCGATGCCAGCGTTAACCAAAATACGTCTTAAACTTCAGCTTTTAGGAAGTCCGCCTTAACTGTTAGTAATAAAGGTAATCAGCCTGACAAACAAAAACCTCAGTCAGTTTTAGGGAACACCATGCACATTAAAGTCATTGCTATGTGAATGAACTCATGTCATAAATAAAGGAGCTTCAGGCACGTGATAGTTGAGCACTCCCTATAACGGTTAGATGAGGATACGCTCTTCGTTCGGTGGTTTTGGAATGGAGGGGGAAAAGGATAAGTTGTATTTGGAATGAATAGTTTTTATACCAATTCGGATGGTGACATGTAAATATATTGTAAAGTTTAAAAGGCCGGCTCTGTCGAGAGTCCGCACACAGACAAGAACAGTGAAAATAAATTGAAATAGTGAAGTCAATCTATAAAGATAAATTATTGACTGAGAAAAGTTTTAAATAAATTAGCGAAATTAGTTTAGTGTATTTACATTACAGTTGGTGTCATACGTTGGATGATTGAAATTGGTAAGTGTTCGCAGTTCGCAGTGTTAAAAAAAGTGATAGACCTTTATCGCGCCCAATAGACTGGTTATAGTTTGCCTGGTTGAGTTGAAGGTCAGTGAACAAGCAAGCAAGCAAGAACAAGAGGAAAGAGAATAAAAATCAATTGGAAAAAAGGTCGTACTTCAGGAAAAACTCGCATAAGGACTGATTGAAGAAGGAGAAGACCCCGAAACGAGCTCCATTATGAATAAACTTGATGAACTCCATCGAAACTCTGTAAGCTCAAAAGAAGAACTCCAATAAAACTCTGTTAGAGTAAAAGAAGAACTTCAACAAAACTCTGTCAGCACAAAGGAAATCTTGAGGATACATTTCTTCGAAATTGAAAAAACCTGGAAGGAAAACTTCTAGAAAATTCTGCCAGCTTGAAAAACGAACTTTTGGAAAATTAAATTAGTTTAAAAGAAGATCTTCAAGAACGACGTATAGAAAATTAAAATGGTTTGGAATATAAACTTCTAGAACATTCGAATAATTTGAGAAAAGAGCTTCTGAAAAATTCAAGGAGGTTGAAAGATGAAATTTGTGGTGTGGCGAATCGATTAGAAGATAGCATGGAAAGTGTCGAGACAGAGATCGAGGAAATAAAAAGCGGAATCAAAACAGAAACACCAGACAAACGGTAAAAAAAAATGCAATGCCGGACTTGAGTTTGAACTGAGATAAAGTCCAAAGAGACATAAAAAATATCAAGGTCAGTACGGAACCTGGAGAGCTCTCATTGAAGCTACTGCCAGAGCAAATGGATGGAATGCTGGGGAAAAAGCTATAGCATTGATACTGGCGTTGCGTAGCAACAACAGGAGGACTATGAACAGCTGATTAAACATCTGGAACTTCGCTATACGTGTTAAAGGTGGGCTTGGCCCCACCTTTAACACGTATATCATCCACAGCTGAAGAACCGATGCCAGAAATCAAGCGAATCATTACAACATTTCGAATCAGTCATTACACGCTTGGTTCGCCTTGCTTATAAAGCCACGTTGAAGAAAGTTATGGAGCTACTAGCGGTTCAGGCATTTTTCAATGGACTTCGTGACCAAGAGACAAGGCAAGCCATAAGATGCACTTGCAAGCGGTTTGGAATTTGGGACTGCGAAACAATCCTGCAGAAGCAAGAGTAGAGTCAGGATGAATGAAGAAAACTCATAGGAGCCTGCTGATACAGAAGCTGTCATGAGAAAAGTAATGAAGGAAGTGCTGCCTGAGAAAAAACATGTAAGGTGCTGGAATTGCGGGAAGATTGGGCAGGTGCCTAGCAATTACCCATCATTCAAAGAAGCGACACCGACGCAGGAAAACTAAAGAAGGTCGATGAGGAATTTATCTTATCTTCAGAAATAGTGTGAACCAAAAAAGCTGAAGTGATAATTTATTAAGCGCTCTCAACCACTACAACTATTCAATGGTCACTTAATCGTTGTAATGAGTAAGAAAAAACGGACTTCTCACTCTTTATAGCAGACTCACCTTGCGAATTCGTTGATGAAATCACTCTCTTTAGCGTTGTTCATCCAGCAACTATTCTGTTTCCCATTCAGAAGATTACTCAGCACCCATTCCGGAGACCGACTCAAAACCTGTTTCAGCGATGAAACTAGCAGACGAACCGCACCTTTCACCAAATGTCTGTCCACCCGCACTGGCAGTGGCTTAATACTAAGAAGTCCTGGGGGTAGTTCCCCGGTACTATCACCGACTCTCCGATGGTGAGCCCTTCGATCTTTTAATTTAGAACTTTCAACGCCATAGTTATGATTAAACAAAAGGAACTGGTCATTTCTTAACAAATAATTTATGTGCATATCACTTATATCACTGTTTTCTAAACTACGTTTGGGACGATCCTCGGGTTTAGAGTCTTTATCGTCTTCCGTGGCGTTTTTGATGGTTATAACGACGGCCGTGTCGATCCAGACCCAAACAAAGTGACCGTCCATCATGTTGAGACGCTTGGCGTCGTCCAGAATCCGGATGGAGCTGGAACGGTCGCTCATTAGAATCACAACACCCCTAGTGGACCTGGATATATCCGCTAGCTTCCTGAAAATGAAAATGCATATGTCAGACTATCATCGAACAATGCGTTTCAGAGAATATTGTAAGGACACTTGGAATTCTCGTGAAAGTTTCTGGATGCTAAAAACTTTCAAGGAATTGATTATTGAAATTATATTTTTGGCTTGTTATCATCATACTGTGTTTCCAACTATATACAATGTCACACATGAAGTTCGCAACCTGTCAAATTCCATATTCTTCATATAAATCCTACTTCAAAGTTCGTCTTTGTTGTTGAGTTCATCTAGTTTTTCCATTTCATTGCAAAACTGATTCGAATTTACAACGTGTAGATGTTAATCGAATAAACGAATTTGTCTTCATTCCCATTACACTCGTACTCATTTTTTAACAGATTATTATCCTGTTAGCTGCAGATGAGTTCGAAATATTTTGAAGTAGTTTACAAACAACAGTGTGACTGTTGGATATAAACTGTTAGATGTAGTTTTCGAGCAAATAATATTTTTTCGCAACGTTTTTTGACTTGATTTCATAAATCTCATATTCTTCATTTCCACCCTCAGATATGTGAACAACATTGAACCAAAGTTTCTACAACCAATTATTTTTCGGAAATTCAGCAAATTTTGATGAAACTAACAGAGACAGAACTGGTTAATTTTGATTGCATTCATCACACATTTTATTACCAGGTATTAATAAATTCTTTAGGTATATTACTGATAAAATGGTACTACGGTACAAATATGGTTCAATTTGACAAAAATTGAGTTCCACCCCAAAATCGATTACTATGAACTTTATTTGCTCATAAAAAACGACGCAATTGGAATAAAGCGGAACCATCATGTCACACTCAAATGGAAAATTGAAAATAAAATTATCGAAAATTTGGCGTTTGAAATGTTACTTATGTAGCAAAAATGGATTAAAAAAAAATACATATTTCATGAATGTACAGGTTGTTCAATTCAAAAATCGAAACTATCACTTCTGACGAATGCGGAAGGAAAAAAAATCATATGTAGATCAAAAGTACCATTTATTAGGTATGGAATATTTCAAATTTTAATCAGTTTCCTTGAAAATTAACGGAGATACTTAAGTGTACCAAGATTTTATTACACCCGGTATATTGTTGATTCCCCCTATTTGACCCTTTCTTGGTACCCCATTATAGTTCACTCCTTTCTTCAACATTCACATTTTAGTGTCCATTCCATTCTAATTTTAATATTTCATTGTTTTAATTTTAATATTCTGACGTCTTAATTTCAATATTTCAATGATCATAGTCATTACTTGGAGCAGGGAAAAGAAACTTTCAGTTCCAAAATGTGAAAACTTTTTTCTGAACATTATTATAAGATTAGTGATTATTTCTGTGATATTTTGAATGAAAATATTTGCTGACGTGTGTTACTTGTATTTCTGTACTTTACCAAACTCTAACTTTTAATGTTTTATTTTAATATTGTATATTCGTAAAAAAATATTTTTATATGTTTTTTACATTTTTACAATTTTATATTAACGTTTTTATCAATATTTTGATATCCCATTATATACTATAATTTATTTTCCATGTTTAAACTTCTATATAGTCTACTTGTAAGAATTGATTCATATGTATTATATGTATAGTTTGCTTTTATTAACATTAAGAGAACTCAAATATGGATTATCCAGAGCAACTGTTTACTTTTCATGTTATCTTTTCACTCAACAGAGACAAATTTTATGTATATGAATAACATTTCACACTATCACGCAGAAGCTGTACTCAATACAGCTTCAGTGATTACCCTGTTTATTCATTAAGAAAAAACACATATGTCAAACAGTTGAAAATTATCATTATTATTATTATTATTGGTTTACTTATTCTTATACGGTAATTTATATTTCCATATGTATGATTATGCATATTTGTATCTTCCATTCTGTTAATGTCGAAACAAGTAAAAGGTTATTTTTATTACCTTATTCACTATCTGCGTTTATTTATGGTACTTTTTTTTCATGTTCAATATGTATGTATACTTCAATGACTGAAGTTTATAGTGATACTATGTTCTTAATATCATTCTATTTTCAGTATCAAAGCAAGATAAATGTGGCCATTCCAAATTTTGTATTTTTACAATTAAATTACGAAGTCATTCCATTTTTCTTTGGGCTATCTTGGTGGACTCCTAAGCACACAATTTGTTTCCATCTCTCCTGAGATACCTCCATGCAAACAATCAAATTTGAATAAAAAAAGTAAAATGTTTCTCCGTGCTCCGGATTTTATTCGTATACAAAAACAACCTTTCGGTGCATCTCAGACTGATTCACTCAACACGGAATTACTCTTCATAAAACAAGTCATTTTTCTCGTCAGTCCGTGCATCCGTCTGATGAAAACATTTAATTTTTGGTAGTAAACTTAAATTAGTTCGGTACAGCACATCTTCGAGCAGCATACTTTGGATTATACGGGTACATTATGTTTCATCTCTAAGGGGATTTGTTAGCTCTTTATCTGCTGAAATGAAAATGAGGTACGGCTCGGTTTTAATCTACAGAGAAGGGAAGAAAACTTTTGTGAAAAGGGGTAAGTTATCTTGGTGTATGGGACTGAAGAACTCGATGTAGGTACATTCATTCCTGGTTATAATTATGCCATTGAGAACGCCATTGCAGATATAAAATTTGGCATGAATAAGACAGCGCGTTTGACTGTGAATAATTCGTAATAGAAAGTATGCATGTTGAATTCTTTTTTTGGTATGAATATTATTATCCACAATTAGTAGACATCATTGAAAATGACGATCGTTACCATGTGGACCACTTGATATTTCAACAAAATGGGGTACATCCACATCATGCACGTAAGAGCGTTTTTGGATAGAATGTTTCCTGGAAGTTGGATTGGACGAGCTCTATAGAGTAGCCAGCCAGATCTCCAGATTTAACCACACTCGATTTTTTCATGTGAGGGTCACTCGAAAAACAAAATCGTTGCAATGGAACCAGAATCGAAAGTAGAATTGCAACAAAATTCGTTGAGTTTGAAAGAGAACTTCAACAATTGGTAAGCCTGGAAGATGAGTTTCTAGAAAATTCGAGTAGTTTAAAAGTGGAATTCCGACAAAACAAAACAAATAGTCTGGAAGACAAACGCCTTGAGAATTAAAATTATCTGAAAGAGAAACTCCAACAAATTTCGAATTTTCTGAAAAAAGACCTAGAGCAAAATTTTAAGAGTCTAGAAGAGAAATTCCCAGAAGAATGTCAAGGAAATTCAAGGAACCTAGAGAAGCTTTCATGAAATTCAAAGACTTTAAAGGAGGAATTTCGAAAAATTGTGAAAAGCTTGAAAGAAAAACTTCATGACAACCTCGAAAAAACCGTCAGAGTAGTTAAAATTCGTCAACTCTATTTCTTTTTGCCAGTGGAAAAAATTGTTCATCAGAGTGAGCTCACTATTAGTACTATATGGGTGATGAAGTCTGGAGTATCTCTTGAGTAGGGGGGTTCAGCAATTATACAGGGTCTTTCACGATGAGCGTTCGTCAGAAATATAACATGGAAAACCATTCAAAATAAAAACTCAAAATTTTATGGTGAAGGGTTTTAAACGTTGAACTAGTAGTATATCTCGCCATGGGTATATTTTGGCATTCATGAATTTGATATATTTTTCCAGTAGTATCCAAAAATAAAAGAATAGTGTAAGGCTCTCATTTCAAAAAATCGTATTTCATCAGTATTCTAGATGTTATGTTTTAGGTGGAAATTTTAACCACCCTGTAAATTATTTTGAAAATTCAGTGGACTTGTTCATGACTTAATGCCTCAGGTGTGATTCTGTAAAATTTCAAAGAAATCAACATTTCGAAAACTTGAAAATTGGGTTATGAGCATTGCCACACAAAATGAGCCTACTGAGGAATTCAAAATTGTAAAGAAATAAAGGAAGTTCCATTTGGAATTAGAAAGTTACCCCCTACTTTCGGTATAACCAAAAAAAAAAACGGAAGTTGAAAATATTTCAGTTGGGAAGGCCGTATTAAAAAACCCACTACCACAAGACTTCAAATTTTTATTTTGAATGATTGAAATGTTTTCTTTGACTAAATTTTGTTTGTTGACTAATTTCTTTGATTGAGACACTCTTATGATCTATTATGACTCATGATAGATCATCATGAGTCCTTGTGTATAAATTTAAAATTTCATTGAAAATTATTACATATTGAAGAAAAAGTATCCCTATTTTTGTAGTACGTATGGTATCTGTTCAACAAAATTTTCAATAGCCGTATGATGTGGCCAATTTTCAGTATATTCAGCAAATTATCAAGGCCAATCAGAACCTAACTGAATTCGATTCATAAAAGTGTTAATGAATATCCGACTAACCGGAAGATTCCCTAATTGGTCATTAATTTTACGACTCCGTCGACTGCAGTCAATACAAAGCTTCATATTGAAAGGGAATTCGAAGCTTTCAACAACGATAAGGGCTACTACATTGTTCATGCTAACAAAGTGAATAGCGTTTTATAATTTAATTATAATCCACTCGGATTGGATTATTGGAGCCACTTTTCGTCAGTACTCGAAAAAGTTGACACATTTCTGGCGAAATTCCGCATAATAATGTGTCAATCAATTAATTGAATGAAGAATTCATAATACACTCGCCTTCAACTAGGGAAATAAGACAGTTCTTCGATAGCTTTGTGAATGTAATTTAATGGATTTTGAAATAGTATTTGGAAATGATTTGAAACATTAAAACATTTCGTCGGTCGGTGGCTCAGTGGCTAAAGTCTCTAGCAGTGGAATTACCCGGTTTTTTGCCTCAGCCTTTTCCGGAATTAGCTCGAAATAACCATCTCTGAACAAAGTTTAGACGCCAATGCAGTATCTACATCGAATGCTACCGAACGACGACATGCATAAGCTCTGCAGGAGGCATGTATAATACGAACCACAACCGCTATCAGTTGGAATATTCGACCCACCGCCTCCATCAGCGGGGGAGGTCACTAGCGCCCCTTCGCCGGGACCTTATGTGCCCCTTGGCACAAGCGCTCCCCCATCCCTCACCCAGAAATGGTTGGAGGATGGGAGAGGCGGCTCTCAGTGCGTCCTCTCGACCCTTCCTCTCTCCTGGACCCTCTTGGGCGAAGAATTGAGCTAGGACGGAGTTTTGAATATATCAAATGATGTGTAGAATAATCGGAAACTGTGTAGAAATAAACCTTTATTTATTTTTTTATTTATTTTCTAGCAGTGGAACTTCTAGCTCGCATCAGACAGACGTTCGAGGCTCGGGTACGGAATCTTTTTTCTCATGTACACGGATCTCTTCAGGTGGCCGGCCACATGCCTTGTTGTGAATCAAGTGTGATGTGATTTGCCTAGATGCCAATCCCGACGTCTGGTGCTAGCTCGAAGTGCGCACCGACCAACCGGGGTGGTACTATATTTTTTCCATGTTTTCCTACAGCTGAAAAGTGAATACACCACCGACAATATCAGTAAGTCGCCCCGGAGCACCACGGCAAATAATAATAATAATAATAGCCGTCCTCTACCCGCACAGGCTATGCCTTTGGGTACACTCTACGAGTGTTTATTAGGGACTATTATTATTATTATTATTTCCCTGCAGAGATATCGATGATTGAAAATTGTAGAAGCACTATTGAAGTATACGAAACTTAGTAATACTTATGATATCACTAAGAATTATAGGTGAAAATGGTACAGGGTACATAAATAATTTGGAATAACACTGAGCAGTTGACGTTTATACTTAGATGAATATTAAAAAAAAAGGTATCGATTCCCTAGTTACTTGTGTTGGGAGGAAAATGAAAATGATATAATATTTGATCTCATGGGCCGTGATGGTCATGATGGTAGAGCGCTTGTCTCTTAACCTAAGGGTCATAGGTTCGATTTCCAGCATGGTCATCGGTCTCGTACATGGCATTACACGTTAAAAGGCAAGGGCTGCGTCTTCCCTAGCTCGAACAAGTCTTCCGAAGACTTTTGAGAGTTGTACTCTTAATGGTGTGCAGCTGGTTGATGGAAATAACAATTTTAACAACAACAACAACAACAACAATTTGATCTCAATTGGAGATCAAGGTACAATTGAATCAGTCAGCGACAATTAGGAAGATAAATCAAAATGATTATGAATGATTTCATGTACGGAAAGTAAATCAACAATCTCATGATTTCGTCGAGGCTTTAAGGAGGATGAATTTAACTGTGTATTTGAGAGATATTATATTTAATTCATTAAGTAACTAGTAATAATAATAATAATAATAAAAAGCCCACGTAAAAGCTGCGGAGTGTAAGAGGCTCCTGCAGCTACATAAGGATAAGCCGATGCATGGGGTCTTCTTCAAGAACATTGAAGACCTAGGCTTATCCAGAGACCTGACGTTCTCGTTTCTCAGGTCAAGTGGGCTGAAGTCGGAGACCGAGGGATTCATAATGGCCTGCCAGGATGGTGTCTTTAACACTCTCGTCTACCGCAGTCGCGTGATGGACCATAATGCATTTGCTGTCAGCTTGTCTAGCTTATGCGATCTCAGCCTATATCCACAGACATAACGCGGCCCTACGAGTGTTGTACTACCATCTACGACACTCGAACGGTGTAGACGAGACACCGGTGTTACCTTATGCTCCGGGGGATATTGAGTCCGTGGTGGAGAATGAGAAATGCCGAATCTATTGGAACTATTCATTCCTCACCCTCAGGCAAATACAAGCCAATAAGCCTGATGTAGTACTCCTCGACCATCAAAGTAGGACGATCTTCGTCATTGAGTTTTCAGCTCCTGGCGAAACGAACGTCGTCCAAAAAGAGGAGGAAAAACGGACTAAATATCGAGATCTTCTCTTTAAACTCCGCAGGCTTTACCCGAACCATTCTGTCAAGATGGTGGTTCTGATAATAGGGGTCCTTGGTGGAATGATGGACACACTGCTCTCAAACTTAAAAATTATACCGGCTTGCCGTGACATGGCAGAAATCCTAGCCGGGCGAATGCAGAAGGCCGTAATTCTTGGTTCACTTCGCCTACTCAGGGCACATGATTCTCGGATCCAGTAATCACTTACCCCATGGACGTGAGGAGTGTTTACTGGGGATAATGACACACCAGCCCGCCCTCCGGAAGTGTCGGGGCTCCGGAGACAGGGCCTGACTGGGTAATTCCTAACGGATTAAAAAAAAAATAATAATAATAATAGGTCTTTATTTTCCAAATATATTTACAATATAAAAGGAAAAATGCCGAAGATCAGATGGTGACACGCATTGGTATACACGTGTTACCTCTGTTATAAATAGAACGCAAATGTTGAAATTTTTTTTTGCATCATTTCGATGATTTCGGTATATTTGGAATGACAAGGATTCCAAACTTCGCTAGAGTAATCTGATTTACTCCTCACTGTTCACAAGAACAAATCAAAAATTCTGAAATCTGTCATTGAGCTCTACTAAAAGTCAAATTTTGGTCAAGCATTACTGTATATGAAGTTTCCTGCTCGGGAACAGTTGAAGATAGAGCAATCAGATTCATCAGAATGATGAAATTGGAAAACTCTGTGAATTTTGAAAAAAGAATTTATTTGAAAAATCGAAAGAAGACCCCTAAAAATCATGAATATCATGCCAAATATTTGAATATAAGGCATTTATTTTATTTTTCATACTCCCAAAGTGATGAAGTCAATCAACGTATTGAAAAAAAATTACAGTTGCTGACATCAAATTTCTAATCAGGACCAATTTATCAGCAAATGTAATTACTGGCAAACGTTTTTGATTAATATGGCGTTAGAGCCCTTGAAATTATCTACAAAATGTTTTTCCAAGTTGTTTGCCTAAAAAACGAAGGAATATCGTCGAAAAACCAACTTATTTTTTTTTTCAAATCCAATGTTAATAAATGTATACATACATACATTTTGCAATAATACTCATGCATCACGCTTCTGTTATAAGTTAATTTAAAAATTCTATGCACCAGCCCAGTACAAGTAACGGTAACGTTGATTCTGTTGCGAATGTGTGTCAAATTTATTCTTTTAATACTGACGAGAAACTTGTGAAGGTCACTAATAAGTGTAATCATTGAAACATTCTTTAATCGAACGTGGTCATGAATTATTTGCAAAGGTAGATTTTCCTAAAACTGTTCATGTTTCGTGCAAAAGAGATTATAGGCATAGAAAAAATATCCATGCTGCTAAAAGAGAGGATGAGGAACAACAAGCTTTGAATGTTAGTCCTGTGAAAGAAAAATTGCGACGATCTAGTGAATCATTGAATTTAGATTCTTCAAATGAGCTCAATGTTACGGATGCTTTTAATTGGAAACATAATTGTTTGTAATAGAGGCTAATGTTGAAAAAGATATAAAAAAAGAAGTAGCTAGAAGAAAGAAGATATCGCAGATTGATTGTCTGATTTTGGATCAAAACTAGTGCAGATACCTACCCCATTGGAAGATGATTATCATCGAAAAGTATTAAGGCGTATTACTGGTGAAAATTGCTATCAAGTAAATTTACAAGCAAAATATCATCGTGAATGTAACTACTTATCAACGAACCAGCTTAAAGCAAAGCAAGTAACATTGCGTGATCCAAAATATAAGTAAACAGGTAAAATTGATGACGCAACGGAAAATTCCACGGTTTTACAGTTTTTCACCGCTGATAGCATGAAGATCTAACCTCAACTTCCATATACTAAATTTCGAACAGTCTTCATAATTCTACTGGTACAAATCGTTCGAATTACGAATTGAAAAAATATTGTACATAGTCGCCACCTTCCACAGGTATGGCATGATCAGACTTCTATTTATGATCATGAAAAAAGTTTCAGGCTGGTACAAATCGCTTAGCAAAAAAAATAAATTACTTCCTTGCTGTGGTATGGCGGCTATTGGAAACCGTCGGGAACGTATGGCAAGGTGATTTCCGTGAATGGCTATTCGACGATGACTGAATTGTTTTTTTTTATTAATGTATCAGTGTCGGTATGGCGGGCTGTAAGTCACACCGGAGAAGGATGGCATTACGCTACCGTCTACTCTTTTCTCTCGGTCTATTTGTTTTAATTATTCAAAGTTAGGTCCTTCATTCACCTTTTTTTTGTGACAAACTTGTTTCTTTTTTTCATGTTCTTCAAATCATTAAGTATTCATTCAGTTTTTTAGATGGGATCTTTCATTATTTGTATGAATGTAGTTTAGATGAAAACAGCTAGAAAACCTCTCGAAAATGCCAAGCGAGTACTGAGTCGCGACAGGTGGTGAAGGCGTCTATGCGACAATATCTCAGGTGGAAATTTCAAGTGAAAACCTCTTTTCATTTAATAATAATAATAATTAATTCAAATTAGTATTCGTTTACTATCCGCATAAACATATTAAGATTGATGAAGTTTTCGTGCTGGATGCCTCGAATCCAGAAGTAATTCGCCAAATTCGATTGTGATTCTCGGTCTGAAACTCACCTAAACAGACTCTGCGGCCTCAACGGCGACGGCAGCCCGACGAGGGTGGGATGCAGTGGCGTCGATTCGAGCGCCTGCCACAATTCGGGACGTCGCAACGCCGTCGCGGACGCCTGGTCTGCCAGCACGGTGAAAGTGTGCCAGTGTGCCTGTAGCAGGAGGCCTCGCAGAGCTTGAACGAGTTCCCGGCCCGTCGGCGCCAAGTGCACTTCCAGCGGACTGGATTCCTGCAAAAAAACACGGACGATATATAAATTATTCGGGATTGAAAATTATGTACATTGTTTCGCACTTCGCGACGCTAATGAAGATTCATGGAGTGGGTATTGATTCCCTTAATGGGTTTTGAGTGGGATTTTTTCTTGCAATGAAGGATTATTATACAGCGCAAATTAGATTGATAAACAACTATTTCGCAACCTCTGTTTTGATGAGCATGGCCAACTTTTCTTTGTCTCTTGAAAACGTCTTGGAAAGATATTATCATTTTTGTAGATATACAATACCAAACTAACAATATAAGGGTTGTTCAGACCCATCATAACGTTCTGATCGGTGCTATGGTGGCCAGAGACAAGTAGGAGTGGTTCCACGACTCAGAGCACTGCGGAGACAAGCATGTCAGAGTGCCGCCGGGGCCATGAGAACCACCCCAACAGCATTAGAGGTCTTGCTCAACCTGCCTTTACTATACATATACATTCAAGGCGATGCCAAATCAATCACGAACGTGTTGCTTAGAGAACAAGCACCTGCAAGCAATATGCATGGGAGAGACTACGACAAGCTATTCAAAGAGTTGGAAAACAACCCTGTGATAAAAATGCCATCAGATGGCATACTTCCCAGATATAGCTTTGACATAACTTTTAACATAAGTATATCGAACAAGGGTGCGTGGGAGGAGGGACCCCGTAAATCGCTGTCTACACTAGGGATTCGCAAGACCAAGAGATTAGTCTTGGTCTTGCCTTGGTCTTGATGCAAGACCACGACCAAGATCAAGACTTAATAAATCTCCCCAAGACCAAGACCAGAATTGACTTTCGAGACCAAAACCAAGATCAAGACGTTCCCCCTCAAGAGTATTGGTCTTGGTCTTGGTCTCGAAAGAAAAATAGTGAACTCAAATCTACTCTATATTGAGAAAATTTTGATAGAAAATGTAATGGCATTTTATTTCGATTATTTATTTTTCATATGGTAGGTTTTCAAATTTTGTTCATTCAAAATCGAAAATACATTTTTCAAAATCTGTATTACAGTTATATAGTTTACAACAAGTAGTTGTATGTTGTAAGGTCGCAGTAGTTAATAAGTATCGCAATTTTCTCAGGATTATGTTTCCACCACTCTGCCGCAACCGCATCTTAGTTCTCATCACATCGCATGCGACAAAGGGTAATAGACATTTGAGAATTGGATCACAAGACCAAGACTGATTAGTCTTGGTCTTGGTCTCGCAAAGCCCTAGTCTACACGGATGGCTCAAAAACTGATGACGGTTCAGGAGCCATCATTCATGGAACCAAGCCGAGCTTAGATATATGTACTCAACGCAATTTCAATCAGAAATTGTCGCAATACACACAGAAAAAAAATTGTTGAATCAAATGAAATTCAACTGAATCATCCAATAAAAATAAATATATAAATAAAATGCACGACAAAATATAGTCTTGAAATGAATAAAATTATATCTTGGTTTTGGATTAAATTTAGAGTTTCAATCATAATCATTCCTAAGTCATTATGACCAGAATATGGTTTCAACTATGTGATTATCTGGTTAAATCAAATTAAACATATGATTAGATCTTCAAAATTCTTTGTCTTAAAAAAATATTCATTCAAACAAAAACTAATGTTGAATCGATGAACGGTGAGGATGGTTGATTTCAATAATTTGAATATTCAACAGAATAGTATGACCCAGGATGCTGAAGCATACATAATGACTGGTTCAAACACCATTTTGGAGATCATCCATCTGATCTTTGAAGACAGCATACTGCTTCTGCATATTGTAATAAATCCATAAGGTGTTAGGCAGCGATATCATTTGTTCAATTTCAAATTAACAGATAAACAAACAACCACCGCTCCTTCAATTCAATTCAAGAAGGAATGTAAATATAACAGCTAATATACATTTTCTCTTCAATCTAACCCCAGAAAGATATCAAGGAGAGCATATCGAAATATAAATAAATTAAAATTGCTGAAGCATTCGCGGTCAAGTTTTCACTATCGATATTTTTATTCGAGTTTCCGAACGTTTCGTTAACACGAGTGGCTAACTTCTTCAGAGGATATATCTTGATGATTCACCGATGATTTAAGGTTTCTTACTCTGCAAATTATATTTATTCTAACTCAGATAGTCTGGCTCATTAATTATTGTTTCTTTATTCGTACCTACACTTGTGACGGCATTGTTATTCGAAAACATGTTTTCATTTTTGAGAATGAAATTCCAGATCCGGTTCAGGTTCAGAGTCTCTTCTTTCAATTCTCCATGTACTTGGGGATCTTCATTGCTAGTAGTAGGTCTCTTTTGTCGTTTGCCGACCTAAGGGTTTGATGTATTTATTTTCTTGGTCGGCTTGACGACTGTTTTTATTTTGTGTTTCCCTGAAAGTTTTTCTATTCCCATCCTATAGGGATAAACGGTAGGTATGTACGTGTAATCACCTAAGCCACCTCTTTGTTTTGACTTGTGAAAGTCTGCGGTTTTATGGCCTTTAGATGATTGATTATTTAAGGACCGTAGGAGTTTATACTACCAACGACACGACTCGTCTCAAACGTAGGCATTCTTTTCCACCCATAGCTACAACCCCAAATTCTCAAAATATGGTGGAGGTTTACGGCGCATTCACCATTATTTCAATACCTTCGCTTTGTATCGAGTAGGTCCACCCATAGCTACAACCCCAAATTCACAAAATATGGTGGAGGTGTACGGCGCATTCACAATTATTTCAATACCTTCGCCTTGTATCGAAATATTCCATTATTTATTTCAATAATAGACCATATATTTGGGGAATTTGTAGGGAATAACACACCAACAGAAAAAAACGCGATAGGCGTTCCATTCATTCAAAAAGATCAGTTACTGTGGGAGTTATGATGGTTGGAATATTATTAATAGGTAATCTCAACGCAATTTTGCCACTTCCATCTCACATGTTTTAACACAGCTTGACTTCGTCTTAATTGCTGCCTATTTTTTCATTCTGACATTCATAACTGTTATCCCTCTGGTTTGTTTGCTTTTTTGTCAGTTTAGAAATTAGGATTGAGATACGAAATGGTGCCTAGTCTTTCATTGCTTCTAATGAGGTTTAATCTTGTTGTAAATACTTAGTATTTGTTTGTAGCTCTGTCATAATGAATGTACCCAACAAACTGGTTTAAATAAATGCAATTTGAGGAGTCGATTTTGCCGCATAATTGATATGATTCGAACATTTCAAAAATGTGATTAGTTAGTTGTTCATACGATTTGAAAAGAACACAATTAAAAAATCATTTATTGTTTTCAAATTCGCATTTTTTGACGATAAAGAGTGTAACGGCCGATTCAGATAAATGCATGCAGGGTTTTCCAAGCACGTGTAATTTACACGCGTTTGCATTTTTGACCATTGTGCCTAAAAATTGCATGATCATCCACATAAATATGTTCCTCCCACATGTGTTTCTATGAAAAAGTCATATTTCATCTACTGCTGCACATGCTTTTTGTACACAGTTACTAATATGGTGCAAAAATTTTGAGTTTTTATCAATCCACATTCCCAAGTGTTTTACTTGATGGCAAAATTTTATGGTGCGACCATTAAACAAAATCTTTGGGGAGTTTTGCTTGAACAACTGCGAATCAACTTTATTTTAAAAAATAATTTCAAAACATGGTGAATGAGCCCAGTGCCTTCACCATTATTTTACCTCCTTCGCGTTCGTATCGAAACTATAATTGCAATAATCTTAGACGGATTTAGATGTAAACAATGATTCATTGGAAATATCTAAAGATTGGTAAGTCATAATTAATAGCAGTTACCCCTTGTTTTGGTTCATACAAGGTGAAAGACATATACATTCGAGTATCGTCAGCATAGTAATGTTGCAAACGCGAAAAAATAGGTGGGGTATTTCGTTTTAATGAGTATGAGGAGTAAAATACAGAAAATGTGACTAAATCTGGGCTCGTCACAACTTTTGGTAGTTGAAAAACCTCGAAGTTTTCGGACATTTCTCGGTTCTTTTTCAATAATTCGAAAAGGAGTGGTTCTAGCAAAAATCAGTTACCATACAAAGTTGTAGAACATTAAATTCACTACCAATGTCATCAATAACTTTTTCATCTACGACCAATAGGGAGTGAGCTACAGCATCTCAAAGATGGACTATTTTTCAATGCAATGTGAGCAAAAGCACTTCAACCTATTCGCCGAGCTTTCGCATTGTTTTGAAGCTTCATCAGGGCCTAAAGTCAATACAGTGAAACAAAACTATGGTGCTTAGCAGAACATTCGAAATGGGCGTGATTGTTATGAAAATGAAGTAGAATGATCTATAACTTTTCTATGAGCCTCCCCATCACAAAATTCATCACCAACTAAAGGAGACAAGAGAGTGAGAAAACATGTGTATGGAAAAAACTTGTATTAAACAAGTGAAGTATTTCATGACAATGAAATCATTGAAAAATTGAAGTATGGGAAATTGTAATTTTGTTACTCCCATCTTCTCGAAGAATCTTCAAATATTAACACAGCTTGACTTTAAAATTATAATTCCGACTACGTCCGAAAATACATTTCTCTTCACACCACAAAGTGAAAAATGAGCCAAATATCTGACAGAAAACAACTACCCCTACGGACATTGAATTACAAAAAGTTATTGAACGAGTCGTAGTGGAAGCTGAATTAAGAGGCCATATTTGTGAATTTGCCGGTAGGCCCCCTTGCCTATCCATGATAGCGTCTAGGCTAATTCTACCTACCGTAAGAAAACTGGGGTAATGAATGGAAGATGCAATCCCCACCAGCGTTCAAAAAAACAGCATCATATTGACTATACTGATAAAAGACGCAAGTTCTCTCTACCAATATTCATTATGATGACCGCCTCAAGACAAAATAATCATCTGAATCTTCAAGCATTAAAGTAATTTTGATGGGATAGAGAAATCTCTAAAACCCAACGAAACTTCAGTCTAGAAACATGAAGTACAAAAAGGGGCTTCAACAAATCAGACTGAATTGTTTCCACATTACTATTGAAGTACTTACAAGGGTTTATGTTCGGTTTGTGTGAATCTGCAACTTATGTAATTGAAGAATTACCTGTTCACCATTCTATTCATGTTCGCACGTTCCTAATTCCGCATTAATAGGATAATCGCCGTCCACTTACTCTCAATTAGATATTGTGTACATACCGAATAATTAATTACAACTGATAGACTGAGGTGAGCGATGATAATTATGGTGTAATTAGAGTAGTGCTTTCAACCTAACAAGTACTTTGTGTCATGAGTCTCATTTATTCCATGAATGCAGGTTTGAATGTCCCTTAAGTTCGCAGCATATGGAAAACCTTATTATTAATTTTACGAAAAGAATTTATTCCTAATAAAATGTTCTGCATGATTGAAACCTGAAATACAACCATCAGATAAATAGTTTTTTCAATCGTATAAGAGGTTTCTTGTAAACTATGAATTCCATGAAAGAGTAAGAGTAAATACCTATTTTTGACAATGTCGAAATCTGTTCGGGAAAAAAATTATTTAAAATTGAAAACTGCATTCACATATCCATTCAGAATTCTTTAGAAACAGTAAGTTCGTTTCCAAAAAAACAAAATTTGAAATTAAGGAAAAATCATTATTGATAAGTAATAATGTGATTCAATATCAAAAATTATTATAGAAATAAGTTATTTGGAAAAAGTTTTCCCTATGCTGTGAACTTATTTTATAACGATAGGGATTCAATTGAATTTTTAGGAGAAAATAAGATTTTTTCATAAGCATGTGTCCTAATTCGTTTTCGAAACTCAGGGTTTCATAATTTCCAGAATCTGTATTTTATAAATTACCCAATAACCCTTTGGTTCATTTTGATAAAATTTAACATGATACTTTAAGATGAAATTGTGCCTATTCAAGTATACTCAGAGGGAAAGAGAGAGAGAGAGAAAATATATTCATTATTTCTAAGAGCTCTGATTATGTTGAAAAAGCATACTTAAAATAATGGTTATAAGGAACGATAAATCCGAACAGTGTTAGTACTGGTAATGAACAGCATAACAATTGTACAAAATCAGTGGCAATTTAATTTCAATGTTAAATTTTATGAGATTCCTACTAATTTTTTATCTAAATTACAATAATCTCAAGTGAGAATGAAATTTTATTGCGGAATGTTATGTGAACTAAAATTAACCGAAAGAGAGTTGGTTGTATTATAAAGTGTCCTCAAGGTACTCCTGTGAATTATAAATAGTGACTCTATCACACAAGATTTTTTGTGCTAAGTGATGTTGTGTTTTTATTTCTTCGAGAATTTTGAGGGATATTTGGAGTTTGTTACATACTGAAGAATCCTTTGCCAAGTTTGATGAGGGAATGAGTAACCTCAGCTGGTTTGTCTGTCGTGTGGAGGGATATGAGGGAGCCTTCGTAGCGATGTCTGTTTGTATCACTGTGAGCATTATACATATTGAGATGAAAGTGAGGATATCATCTCTGAGATAAATATAAGTTTGCATGAATCCTGCCATTTTGCTTGGCAAATATATCTTAAAGCTCTCTTTTGCAGTACAAGAACAGACTGCATGAGTTGAGTGCTGCAAACTCCCAAGAAAGGTATGCCATACCTCAGTTGTGAGTCTATCAAAGCATAATGAACCTGATATGCATTGGAAAACTGTAGTTCCTCAGTACGTGGCAGCCTTTCTCTAAGTTTTGTTATGATGCCCACCATGTTCGTTAAATTCCAGATTAGATGGACACCAAAAAATTCTGATGTGGGAGTATTTTATCCTTCCTGGGAGAAGATCTAGAAAAGTAAGAGTTTCGCTTGTGTTGAGTGTAGGATAACTGGAGTCGCACCAATTTTTCACTATTTTTATGTCTTCAGACATCCTCAATTGCAGCATGACTTCATCTCTGTCGTGCCAGAGTATCGTTAACAAAAAGAGTGGATGTTTCTGAAATCGGGAGATGGAATAGATCTTTAGTAAATAGCAGAAACAAGATTGGCCTCATTACAGAACCTTGGGGTACGAGACAATCAAGATAGTTTTTCAGCAAGTCCGATGTCAATCATACAAACAGTTTTTTTTCAGTGAGCTATGATTTGATCTAGATGAGATTATTCCCTTTGAAACCATATCTTTCAAGTTTTCGAAGCAATATGTAATGGATATGTATCAGAAGTATTTCTATTTTTCTGAAAGCTATACTGATGTGTTATCAGAATTCTGTTGGGGTCTAGGAATTCCACATTTTTTTTCAATTTCTGCCAATATGAAGTTTAGGGATATTGTCCTAAAGTTGGCTGGATCTGTTCTTTTCCACCTTTGTGAATAGGGATCATCATTCGAGGTCGGCTTCATATCTTTTTCTCTGGGTTCGTTATTATTTCCAGTGGCGTCCCAGAAAAGAATCCAATTGACCTAGGAAGATCATTTGTACGCCACTGCTTTTATGTATGTTTGATTTTTGTTATAAATTAGACAATTCCTTATATCTCAATTTTTTTTCATATCTTGAATGATTTTTGGGAAACAATTTACGTTTTCCTCAATTCAACAGGGCAGAACTATTTGATTTAAAACTTCAAAAAACATACAATAATCCAGATTCCAAAAAAAAATTGAGGGACAATAGAATTACATTTTCAATTAAAAACAGTAACGTTCAATTATTTGACCTACTATCATTTGAATTATCGTCTGGAATAATAATTTTTTTTTCTTCATGAACCTGAAAAGCCCCTTATTACTCGAAATAATCATGCTGAGTTTCACTGAAATCAGCCGAAAGGTTTTTGAGTAATAAAAAACTATTTTTTTTTATGAAAACTTTGAATTTATATCTCGGAAAGGAAGCAAGTTTAGACACCCTAAAAATGGCATCCAATGAATTCCGAACACATAATCTTCGTTAAAGGTCTCAAAAAGGATACTGAGCATATAGAAATTATGGTAAAATGTTCAACAATCCAGACTTGGATAATTTTCAATACCACCGTCTAGAGTCTTTCATAGTCTCCAATGTCTTGCAAAAAATGATAACAAAAAAGAAAACAGATCCACTGCCATCGATCCATGACACGATAGCTCCTGGAAGGTTCGTGAAACACATATTTCACTGCTTTTCCTCAGTTCTCAAGGGAAACATATTTCATGGAGTATTGTGGGAAAAATCGCCTGCATAAATTCAGCTTTGTTGACCTCAAATCCGTATCGATTTCGGTATACGAGAATGGGGCGCAAATTACTTGGAGAATGCCATATAATTCAGTACTAGTCGCAGTAAAAATGTCAAATGACAATAATTGTTATAGTTTTTCATAATGGAAATTCCTCAATAGGTACTACTGTTGAACCAACTGATTAACAAAAACTTGTTTCATTGATAATGGTAATGATAATGATATTTCTCAGATATACGATAATTATTTAGTCAACTTGTTCAAAATATTACAACCTGAGTGAAATTGTTGAAAAAGGATACTTTCCATCATGCCTCAAACTTTCAATAGTAACTCCAATCTATAAAAATGGAAGTCAAGATGCAGTTGTTAATTATAGACCAGTTTCATTAATAACTAACCTTTGCAAAATCTTAGAAAAGCAGATCAAAACTAGACTGAATTTCTTCATCCAAAATCAAAAGATACTATCAGAATCACATTTTGTATTCCAGGAAGTGAAATGCACACAAAATGCACTATTGCAATTAACTGATCTCATGTACTGAGCACTCGATAGAAGAAAACCGTCAATAGGCGTTTTCATTGAACTACCGAAGGTATTTGACATAGTTAACCATATTCTACTATAGAGAACATTGGAATAAAAGAGAGAAAAGCTATCAAATTATTACAATTATAGTTGACAGATCGAAATCAAATTGTGAGATTTAGAGATGAAGAGGGCACTGAAAGAAAAATTTAATTTGGAGTGCCACAAGGGACGGTTCTAGGTCCAATAGTATTTTGTAAATATGTAAATCAATAATTTTTTCTAGGATCTTGCAGTGAAATAATTAGTTTTGCAGATGACACTGCGGTTTTCTATTCTGGGGAAAACAGGCTCAAGGTTGAAGAACAAGCCACGTCCTTTGAACTTCAACAAAACTTTTTTCAATAAATATTGTACAAAATGAAGGTAATTTATCCTTGAGCTAAATTAACATTCCGACAACCATCTTATATAAATGTTAATAATAAAGAACGATTTTTTCGTTTGGGGTTATAGACCATTCAGAAAATTTTTCGAAAATAATTTTTTCTTATAAAACGAATAATAATAATTTTTTCCATATTTTGTTGACTTTATTGGATACACTATTTGAATGAGGGAGTACTAAATTTTGTAAATAATAACTTCAATTAGTATTTCAATTGTCCCTTGTTCATAAGAAGTTATCATTGGTTAGGTACTGGAACTTTTTGAAAAGTACTATAACAGTTATTCAAGATTCAAAATGCGACCGAATAAGTGATTATGTACTAATAATAATAGTAATTAGTATGTAACTTGTATTATTGTGTAAATCATATTCGGCGATGAGCAAATTAGAAGGCTACTTAAAAAGATTATTACAAAATTCACTCTTTGAATTTGAGGGCCGAACTTCAACAAAAATATACTTCAAACTTCCCCAATGCCTAATGAGGAGCATCCTATCAGGCTTTTTCTTTACAGATCATGGTAATGTAAACTCCCTGGAGACAATTAATATTACTGTGGAGAATAGTGCAAATTAACTGTTGGGGAGCGATTTACCGAGATACTTAAACGTCCAACCATTTTGATTCCGTTCTTGAATCACTTCGTTAACGACCGAGCTTCATCTCAGCGAAAGATACTTTCACAATCAACTCGGTCAGCTTAGATTCTCTGCTGATTTGATTCCGATAATGTTCGCCTAGAACTACCTCAAATATTAGTTCATAGCCAGCATAATATTTTTAAAACAGAAATTTTCGCGATGGAAAGTGATATCAAGGGACTAATTTGTAGTTGTAAGTATTGCAGAACCTGTGCAATTTCAAGTTGAGTATTTTCCAAAATTTAACAAGGTGTTGAATCAAAAATTTGTTTGTTCATACTTTAGCGTTCGCAGAATTGCTTTATCATCAACTGTTCTCGATTTGAAAAGTTTTTCTATAGTCTACAGGGGTCAGTAATTTGGATTTCATGATTTTTTCATCGATAATCCTAAAATTCAACATTTTTTGAATTTGATCACCAAATTTGAAATCGATACTGAATCAATTGAAGATTGCAACGTCTTTTGACGGAACATTTGAATATTTCCAAAAATTTGCCAAGGAGTTCAATAAAAAATTTGTCTATCCACACAATAATTCCAAATTTACAATGTATACTAATTTCGTCCTTCTAAATCGTTTGACGTTCGTAGAATTGCTCTATCATCATTCGTTCTCGAGTTGAAAAGTTGTTCTGTAGTTTAGGGGCGTCAATTTTCTTCAAAATTGGGGTTTCATGATTTTTTCATCGATTTTCATAAAATGTAAACTTTCTTGAGTATCATCACCGAATATTAAGGCGATACTGAATCACTTGAAGATTTCATAGTCTTTTAACGGAACCTCTGCAATTTCGAATTGAATATTTTCGAGAATCTGCCAAGGTGTTCAATCAAAAATTTGTCTGTTCACACTTTGATTGATTCCAAATCTATAGTGTATACTAATTCTGTCATTCTGGATCGTTCGACGTTCGCAGAATTGCTTTATTATCAACCGTTTTCGAGTTGAAAAGTTTTTTTGGAGTCTACAGGGGTCATTTAGCTCATAATTTGGTTTCCATAATTTTTAAATCGATTTTGGTAAAATCCAACTTTTTTTCAATTAATCAACAAATTTGAAGTCGATACTGAATCAATTGAAGATTTCAGTCTTTTAAAGGAACTTCTGCAATGTTGAGTCAAATATTTCCGAAAATCTGACAAGATATTCAATCAGAAATTCGTCTGTCCGTCTGTCCATACCTTGAATTCAATTCCACGAAGTATTCTAATATCATTTCGAATCGTTTGGCGTTTGCAGAATTGCTTTATCGTCAACCGTTCTCTAGTTAAGATGATTATGTGGAGTTAAGAGGAGTATTTCTCCTTTATAATTTGGTTTTCATATATTTTTCATGAATTTCCATAAAAAACAACCTTTTTTAAATTTGATTACCAAACTTGAAGTCGATACTGAATCAATTAAAGATTTCATAGTCTATTGCAATTTCGAGTTGAAAATTTTCGAAAATCTGTCAAGGATTTTAATCAAAAACTTGTTTGTTCACACTTCGAATTTGAACTCATTCTAATGTCGTCATTCAGTTCAACAGTTCTCGAGTTGAATTGTTCATATGGAGTTGAGAGCGGTTATAAACCGCAAAAAAAAATTATTCATAACTTTTCTGATAATTTTTGGAAAAAACAATGTTTTCCAAATGTGTTTCCCAAATTTGGAATCGATTCCTAGTCACTTGATAATTTTATAGGATTTTTACGCAACCTCTGCAATTTCGAGATGGAAAATTTAAAAAATTTCCAAATGTTCTTATTCAAAATTCAGTCTGATGATATTTTCATTTCAAATTCACAGGGTCACTTTCATCATTCTGAAACGATTGGCGTTCGCAGAATTGCTCTATCTCAAACGGTTCTCAAGTTGAGAAGTTCATCTGGATTCTAATGATTTTTAGGGGCCTTTTTTCGGGTAAATTTTTTGTTTTCTGCGAAATTCACAAAGTATACTAATTTTGTCATTCTGAATCGACTGGCGTTCGCAAAATTGCTCTATCTCAAACGGTTCTCAAGTTGATAAGTTCATCTGGATTCTAATGATTTTTAGGGGACTACCCCTTGGGATTTTTTTCTGGTAAATTTTTGTTTTCTGCGACATTCACAGAATATACTAATTTTGTCATTCTGAATCGATTGGCGTTCGTAAAATTGCTCTATCTCAAACGGTTCTCAAGTTGAGAAGTTCATCTGGATTCTAATGATTTTTAGGGGTCTACCCCTTGGGATTTTTTATCGGTAAATTTTTTTTTTCTGCAAAATTCACAGAATATACTAATTTTGTCAGTCTGAATCGATTGGCGTTCGTAAAATTGCTCTATCTCTAACAGTTCTCGAGTTGAATAGTTCATATGGAAAAAACAATCTTTTCCACATGTGTTCCCCAAATTTGGAATCGATTCCTAGTCACATGATAATTTTATAGGCTTTTTACGCAACCTCTGCAATTTCGAGATGGAAATTTTCAAAAATTTCCTAATGTTCTTATTCAAAAATCAGTCTGATGATATTTTCATGTCAAATTCAGAGAGTATATTAATTTCATCATTCTGAATCGATTGGCGTTCGCAGAATTGCTCTATCTCTAACAGTTCTCAAGTTGAGAAGTTCATCTGGATTCTAATGATTTTTAGGGGTCTACCCATTAGGCCATTTTTCGGGTAAATTTAAGTATACTAATTTTTTCATTCCGAATCGATTGGCGTACGCAGAATTGCTCTATCTCAAACGGTTCTCAAGTTGAGAAGTTCATCTGGATTCTAATGATTTTTAGGGGGTGTACCCCTTGGGATTTTTTTCGGGTAAATTATTGTTTTCTGCGAAATTCACAGAGTATACTAATTTTGTCATTCCGAATCGACTGGCGTACGCAGAATTGCTCTCTCAAACGGTTCTCAAGTTGAGAATTTCATCTGGATTCTAATGATTTTTAGGGGTCTACCCCTTGGGATTTTTTTTGGTTAAATTTTTTTTCTGCGAAATTCACAGAATATACTAATTTTGGCATTCTGAATCGATTGGCGTTCGTAAAATTGCTCTATCTCTAACAGTTCTCGAGTTGAATAGTTTATATGGAATAAACAATCTTTTCCACATGTGTTCCCCAAATTTGGAATCGATTCCTAGTCACTTGATAATTTTATAGGCTTTTTACGCAACCTCTGCAATTTCGAAATGGAAATTTTCAAAAATTTCCTAGTGTTCTTATTCAAAAATCAGTCTGATGATATTTTCATTTCAAATTCAGAGAGTAAACTGATTTTATCATTCCGAATCGATTGGCGTTCGCAGAATTGCTCTATCTCTAACAGTTCTCGAGTTGAATAGTTCATATGGAGTTGAGAGCGGTTGTAAACCGCCAAAATAGAATTTCATGTTTTCTAATAATTTTCGTAAAAAACAAACTTTTCCGAATGTGCTTTCCAAATTTGGAATCAATTTCTAGTCACTTGATAATTTTATAGGCTTTTTACGCAACCTCTGCAATTTTGAGCTGGAAAATTTCGAAAATTCTTTGAATTTGATCACCAAATTTGAAGTTGATACTGAATCAGTTGAAGATATCATAGTCAAAAATTTATTTGTCCATACTTTGATTTTAATTTCACGAAGTATACTAATTTCGTCATTTCGATTCGTTTGGCGTTCGCAGAATTGCTCTATCATCAACCTTTCTCGAGTTGAGAAGTTTATCTGGAGCTCAGAGGGGTAACTTTCTTTCAAAATTTGGTTTTTATATATTTTTCACCAACTTCCATAAAAATCAACCTTCTTTCAATTTGATCACCAAATTTGAATTCGATACTGAATTAATTAAAGATTTCATAGTCTTTTAACGGAACCTAGTTGAATATTTTCAAAAATTTTTCATAGAGTCCAATAAAAAATGTGTCTGTTCACATATTGATTCCAAATTCAGAAAGTATACTAATTTCGTCATTCTGAATCGTTTGGCGTTCGCAGAATTGCCCTGTCACCATTCGTTCTCGAGTAGAAAAATTGATCTGTAGTTTAGGGGAGTCATTTTCCTTCATTATTGGGATTTCATAATTTTTTCATTGATTTTCATAAAATGCAAACTTTTTTGAATGTCATCACCGAATATGGAGGCGATACTGAATCAATTAAAGATTTCATAATCTTTAACGGATCCTCTGCAATTTCGAGTTGAATATTTCCAAAAATTTGCCAAAGAGGTCAATTAAAAATTTATCTGTTCACACATCGATTTTAAATTCATAAGGTATCCCAATTTCGTCATTTTGAATCGTTTGGAACCGTTGTCAGTTATCATGAGTTTTTTTTTTCAATATTCCTTAGAACGTTCATTTCTGAATCTAGTAGACCTCGAAAAAAATATCCTTCAAGCAATGTCTTCCAGAATATTCAACATACAGCCCGGCAATAATTCATCTTTTCTGAATATGAAGACATTTTGGTAAAATTTTTATCTAAAATATCTATCTAGAATTTTGACAATACCTCAGTATCATCCTATTTTTAATGGAAATTGATTTCACCTGGTCGAACCGAAATGACGACAGCATATACCTTACTATTTCAATGAAAAAAATTAACTGTTTTTGAAATCAGTTAAGTAAGGAAAATGTATTAAATGGCGGAAAGACTGATATGCTAGTTCTCATGTGAAATCAAATTAAAATCCACTCATCGTAAGAAATATGTATGTTGAGTTGTACACAAATCGTCGTAATCTAAACATAAAACTTTTAGAAGATTAGGAAGAAACTTTAGAGGCTATGAAACATTTGATGAAGAAATATATTGTGACTGAAAATGTGAGGAACCAAATACATGTTTTGGATAAGTAAATGGTAGGTACGTATAATGTAGATCAACAAAGTATGAGAACTATTCTCTTTTTCCATTGCAGCATTTGTTCATTATTGAAATATTTGTGATTATTTGTAATACTTCCAGGTGAAATATTCACGATCTAGGGATTACAGTATTTTTAAAAATAACAAATGAAAATATGGACAGCGTTTGCCACTTCGAATTAAGAAATTATGGATACGAGAACATAATGGTACTGGATGAAGTATGTACGCCACTATTTTACGAAAATTAAACACAAATCTTCAAATAATCACTTGTAAAAACCAAGGTTAGTACTCCAAGTTTCAATTTTTTTCCTTCAAAAGTTTTGAAGTACAAAGATCTTAATTTTTTGCCGACTTTGGACACCCTGTATCTCAAAGGGGATGCATTTTAGAATATACGTTAATAAAAAGTTTTCACCTCGAAATGAGGAAGGAAATCTGTTCACGAAGTTTGTTGGTCTTATTCTGACTCACTCTGTATATATTACTAATATATTAGTTACAGCGACCGACTTCAGTTTGCACAAGTTAACTCCAGAACTCCCGGAATTAGTATGAAGTGAGTAATCAAGAGAATAACAGCATAAATCTGGGCTAATCCTGTTCTCCCAGGCAATGATGGTAATCTTCCAAGATTACGGCTTTATGGTATGTTTTAGTACTATATCTTATTTATTCAAGCTCAGTCATAGAACTCCAGAAATTTTTATGCCTGAAAGAGAGTTGTGAAACCACTTTCATAAATTATCCAACAACATCAAGAAGACAACTATATACAGTGTGTCAAGTTTGAATTGTAGCAGTGACTGAACATATAAATAGTTCAGGTGAAACCATCGTCAGTTATTTCTTATGAATTGTTGAATTTATTTTTATTTTTTTAAAAATTCATGCACTCCGGCAATAATTCAAGCACTTGGGAGATTATAAGTGATTATTTCCCTCATCTGTCAGAACGTATGTACCCACGATAAATGTTGTTCAATTAATAGCACACAATAGCAAACGGGATTCGTTAAAATAATTGAAACGATGTGTTTCCATCATCCTTATAAGAGGTGTCAGTAAAAATGAGCTACTAAAAATTGTCCGAGTGGATAACTCGAAAAACGGCTAGGATTATCCCCAGGGATGTACATACAAAAACGATTCGCCTCTCAATCCTATATCACATGGTCGAAAAATATACGGAGTGTTCCATTTGAAGAACTCGAATAAATTTAATTCAAAAACTTCCGAATTGAAAAATCATTTTCAGTCATCCTGTATAATTTTTGGGAATGATAATGATTCAGAAATATCACTCATATGTCTGACGAATAGGATTATAATCATGTCCTCCTGCATTCCATAATCTTGAGAACGGTGGTTGGGAGATAGTAAAGGATATTGGAGGTGTGGATGGAGACCACTAAAATGCTTGAAAAAATGGATTGACGTACATTGCATTTAATTTGAAAAAAATGCAATTTAGCCTGTAGATTTTCCTTGGTTCACCCTGTATTTCCGACAATAATTTCTAGATATAGACACAGTTCTCTAGTTATATTTGGTTTTTGAATTATCGTCCTAACTATCTTAGAACTCAAGCAATCGGACTCTGACGCACTATTGCCCCGCCCTGTATATTAAAAAGAATACATGTAGAATTCTTGAGAGTTATTGTCGAAATATTCTTCAGTAATCATTACCCAGATGATTTTTTTTTGAAAAATACACCGTGAATTTTTTTTCACTGGTTAATGGTGTCCATAAAATTAATTTCTTGAATGGTGTTTTCTCAAAGAACTGAAAAAAGAATGACAGCAATGTTAATAGAAGATATCTAAATAATAATTCAACCATGAATGTGTCTTGGAATTTTTTACTAGGTTCACTGAAATGTATTCCGTTTTTAACACAAACTCGAAATAAACGATGTTCCTACATGACCTTCAGAATACGATTTCGATTTTTACCGAAACCACCCCTTATATAACAATAATAAAAAATTTCGAACAGATTCATCAAGCAAGATATAGTTAGTGATCCATATCTACACGAGTTTTTCATTATTGAGATTCCCGAGATTGGGGTATTTTTTTACCCACTCGTACCACGAGGCAAAAAAAAATATCTATTCATGATTAACGGTAGCTATTATCATTCGAATTTCGGCTATCAAAGGCTTCCCGTTGAAATGTTTTTTCTGTTTATTTTTCTTCATCAAAGAAACTAAGGTAAATTTATATATCCAGTTAGAATTGAATGCGTGAAATTAATTCACTAGTCTCATATACCGTGTGACACAGACTAATGGTACGCGCCCTTTTCTCCTTTGTTTCTGAACCTATATTTCTGAAATTTAGAATATTGAATATGCTCACTATAGGGCATTCTTTGACATATTCGGAAAAAATCCAACTTCTGGTTTTTCCGGAAATGTCATGAACTTTCGATTTTCAAATGAGACACCCTGTATATTATCACATTTTTTGAATCTGCGTAATTTTCTGAATACAATGATACTTCATAGCTGATATTTCATTCGTCAAAATACCCATTTTATTTTTCGATCTAGAGGGCCATGAAATCCCTAAAATTATTCCAAATAATCAAAATGATGCTACACTATCGTAATTTCGATTCAAAAATTATCGTGGTTCGAAATACGTGCCAAAAAAGTTAATCAAAACATTTTTTTACTCTAATTTCCGTTTTTTCAAATGGTACCATAATGGTACTCTGACGTCATTCGAAAGTACCATTGATGGGGTATCCATCCATATTAATATTTTTTCTGTATAACTAAGCCCAACACGATAATGGAGTTTAGACAAGTTTAAGTATCTTCTCGGTTTAATAACAATAATTTATCAAGGTGGCTACACGAACAACAATTTGACATTTCGACTTTCACGGAGATCTAGTCAATATTTCATCCCACCGATAGAGCTCCTAAATCTCGAAGGCTCAAAGCCTTGGTTCAAATGTAAGTAAGTAATAACAGTTCCGTTTTCTCTCACAATTCAATTAATAACGAGATAAAATAAAAAAGAGATATCTTATAATAGCTGTTCGAAATGTCCACCACCAACATCCAAACATTTTCGAGCTCGTTTGGCGGTATTTAGAATAGCATTGTTCAATTGTTGAGGCGTTATACTTTGAATGGCTTGTCTAACTCGTTATTCTAGGTCATCGCAGATCGTTGG
This sequence comes from Chrysolina americana, assembly GCA_958502065.1. Taxonomy (NCBI): domain Eukaryota; kingdom Metazoa; phylum Arthropoda; class Insecta; order Coleoptera; family Chrysomelidae; genus Chrysolina; species Chrysolina americana. Next base: position 92,766,584 of record OY293413.1, on the reverse strand, counting down.
GTAGGTTTTGTAAACGATGTTTTTCAAGTGACTCCAAATACAAAAAATCTAAAGGGGTTAAGTCAAGTGATCTTGCAGGCCACCTAACAGGACCATGTGTTCCGATCCACTTTTTCTCAAATCGGAAACGAAGGTAATCCGTCACGATCCTACTATTGTGCGGAGGTGCACCATCCTGCTGAAAGAACAATCGATTTTCCAGGTTTAGCGGTAAATCTTCTGAATAATCTTCAGTTTCATTTCTGAGGAAACTGAGGTATCTACCACCATTCAAAGCTCCATCAAATATTATGGGACCATTTATTCGATCTCCAACTACTCCCAGCCATACATTAAATCCAAAAGGTTCTTGGAAATTCCCCTGCCTAAATAAATGCTGATTATTGCGTAGTAGCCATCTGGAATAATCCATCCTTCTTATACTATCGTCTTCGTACAAATGTTGATGTATTTGATATTTATACGATCGATCCTTATGTTTTTTCAAAATTCTTCTGACACTTTCACGACTGGTAACCAACTCGGAAGCGATCTTCCTATAAGAAATACTGTTTTGTCGATTTCCACTCTCATAAAAACATTTATCTCCATGTCTTCAGTAACAATATTATGCTCAGTACCAACTTCAGGCTCTCTTTTGATCTGCTCTTCCAGATTCTTGAAATAATTAATAATCAGCTGTTGAGTAATAACTGGAATTTGCCGACATTTCCTCAACACTAATAGCATATCCACTTTTCATTTCTGTTATAAACTGGTGGCATTCTCAACTCATTTCTATTAATAATCCGATCATTCAATAATGTATTCAGTGACTGACTGACAATTATAGATTATCAAAACTTGTTATTTGTGTTCCATAGCCACCTTGATAAATTATTGTTATTGAACCGAGAACATACTCAACCTTGTCTAATAGTTATTTATGCAACAAGTGCAAAAAGTAAGTGTTTATTGCACTCGACGTGAAATTGTCCGACGAGGCCGTTAGGTCGAGTTGGACAACACGTCGAGTGCAATAAACATTTTTTGCACGAATTGCATACAAGAGTTTTTCTACGTTCATGCAAAAAGCAAAAAATTATATATTTAGGTGCGGCACTAGGTGAAGGAAAATGAAATACGCAATTTAAATAAATAATTATTACTATCGATTTCATCACCATCATCTAGTTTTCCATTAATAGTAGTATATTATAACTACAGTTGCATTATAAAAATCAAAATCATAGTAGCCATGAGCGCGTATGTTATCACGAGGTGTGGACGTAGTAAAGACAGTTTGCTCTATTCAGGTAGACGGTTTAGAACATAGCGGATCGGTTTTGATTATGGAGTTATTCTCGGAAAGGCATTGTTTGTTCAACTCTGACTACTAACATTAATACAAAATAATATAAAATATGTAGCTGTTTAAAACGTATGGCCAATCTCACAGAATATCTGCTAAATATGTAGTGGGTTCGAACGTTTATGTTTATCATGATGACAGCACGTTGAAGTAGAATGACAGATGAGTGCAATAAAAACTTTATTGCACTAGTGCAATAAAGAGCTTCTTTTTCCACTGATTATAGTTCAATAAAGTTTTGCTTTTTGCATGAATGTAGAAAAACTCCATTATCGTGATCGTATTGGTTATAAGTACAGAGAAAAAAGTTAATATGGATTGATACCCCATGGATGGTACTTTCGAATGACATCAGAATACCATTATGGTACCATTTGAAAAAACGGAGTTTCGAGTAAAAAATAGTTTTGGTTTACTTTTTTGGCACGTATTTCGAACCACGATATTTTTTAGAACGAAATTACGATAGTGAAGCATTATTTTATTTTTAATTAATCAGAAGGACGTGGGTTCGATTCCCAGCATGGTCACTGGTCTCGTGCTAGGAATCGCACGTTAAAAGGTAAGGCCTCGTTAATCCATAGCTCGCACAAGTTTCGACTTCTGAGGGCTGTCTTTCAAATTTAAAAACAGAAAACAAATTCAAATTTAAAAAAAAAAAATTGATTATTTGGAATAATTTTAGGGAGTTCATGGCTCTCTAGATCGATAAATAAAATGGGTGTTCTGAAGAATGAAATATCAACTATGAGGTATCATTGGATTCAGAAAATTATGCAGATTTCAAAAATGTGATGATATACAGAGTGTCCCTTTTGAAAATCGAAAGTTGGTGTCATTTCTGGAAAAACTAGAAGTTGGATTTTTTCAAAATATGTCAAAAAGTACCCTATAGTGAACATATTCAATGTTCCAAATTTCAGACATATAGCTACAGAAACAAAGGAGAAAAGGGCGTGTACCATGAGTATGTGTCACACGGTATACATTCCTGGAAAAAATCAATATACATACAACTAAAAAATACAATCTAGGGTATTTTCTCAAATATTTGAACATTTCGATGAATAATATGCATCTGAAAAACTTTTTTTATATTGATAATATCACCTTTATTGCGGTGATTTTTGGCGAATTCACTTATTTACCAGTGTTCTCCATACTGCGTCATTTACAGTAAACTCTGTTTCTGACGGGTATTTTCATGTCCAAAGTATTCATTTGAATTTGGCTCCTCTCTGATAATCTTATCTGACTTAACGTTCTAGACTTTCATTTTATGACATATTGTCGTGAAATAAACATCTTCTGGAGATACCTGATTTCATCACATTCCTATCATTCAACCAACTATTTCCAGTCTGAATCCGCCCATCCCGGACTTGCTTCCCAACACCAGTCCACCTCAGGAAGCGTTAAAATGCAAACAGCGTTGCAAACGCGTTTTAGTTACAAGACATGATTCTCTTCTGCTAACGGAATTACTCCTCATTGTACAAAGTTTGTTCTGAACGATCAGCATTAAAACTTTCCTGATTGTGGTGATTTATAATGTTCCTTAAGAGATTCCAAGTGAAGTTGAACGAGTTTATAGTCTCTCATTTTTAAAATTTCGTTAAAATTTAAGCACGAATAATGGGGGCGATGGAGGCCAGGCTCCGAACGACTTTTGGTTCATGCTTTGAAACCGAAAGTTTTTTTTTCAATGGCTTCCTTATGTAATAAAACGATTTTCATCAGCACATTGTGGTCCAAAACATTCATCAGACAATTGAAGAAATGTGCATAGACAAACTTGATAGATAATATTTCGCTATAAATCACGAGCAACGTTACAATAATTTCATCGTTATTCATGGTACTAGTGTGTTATGTTGAAAATAAGTCACACGAGCAAGATTCATATACATTCTTAAGTGACATAACACACTAGTGGCATACAACATTTTATCCAACAAGTGGAAGAAATCGTATTTTTATGAGATAATGAATATTAATATTAAGTTTTGTAATCAAATAAATCAAAGCTACTTGCGTCGCAGTTTCCTTTAAATGTCAGAATTATTTGACAGTGACTTTTTTACATTTTGGTCAGAGCAGGTTGTTTGTTCGGTTGCTACGGCATTGTCAGTTTTCCCTGCAGAAAAAGTAAGCTTTTATGAAGAAAAAACGTATAGTAAATGGAGGAAACCGATGAAAATTACGTTCCTGTGGATATCCTTACGGAAGCGGAAGAAGCAGAGATGCAGATTTTGCCAGAAAAGTCCCGAGATGCTAACAACAAGGACTTCAAAATGTTTGAGTCTTGGATAAATCCACGGAAGATAAAAGGTTTCGATGAAAATGTTCTATCGGCTCATTTTGTATATTTGCAAAAAATATGAGCTCTATCGTCGCTATGGACTATAAAAAAATCGACATTTCAAAATATGGTAAAATTTCGTTAATAGCCACAAGCTATCAACAAATTTGTAGATTTGTAGAAATGTGTCCTAAAAAATGCCAGTTATCACTCAAAAATAGGCACATATCTCCGAAATTAGTTGAGACCGCCAAAAATTTTATTTGGATTTTTCGTTCAGGAGGACAAACTTCGTGAGATCCATAAAAAAATTGTTGATAGCTTGTGGCTATTACCAAACGGAATTTCACCCAAAATATGGCAAACTAAGGAGCTTTTTTAAAAGCAAATCACAGGGATACAAACCAAAGTAGTCCAAGACATCATAACGACCTAAAATAGAGAAGATTTTGAACGAAGCTCCTGACGACGAGTACTTGTTGATGAAAGTGGATCTGATAGTGGGGATTAGCGGTGCTTGTAGGTGCGATGAATTGGTCAATTCGAAAATAGAAAATATTCAAAACAAAGGGAAACATTTCACGTAGTTTTGTCAGACACTAAAAAAAACAAGAAATTGAGAAGTTTCACCATACTCGAAGAAGGATTTCCAGTCAATCCGATTAATTTGTGTGAATTATACATGCCTTTGAGACCAAAAAATACTAGTTCTAGCCGATTTTTTTACAAAAATGGAAGGTGTACCAGCCAGTGTGTGGGAATAAATACGTTGTCAAAGATACCTTCAAGAATTGCAATATTTTTTAAATTGGAGGAACCAGCGTTCTACACCGGTCACTGCCTGAGAAGGTCTTCGGCGATTCTTTTGGCCAATGCAGAGACTAACATGACTACTTTGAAGCGTCACAGTAGCGGAAGGATTACTAGAAGAATCGGTGCATTTCAAAATACAAATTGAAGAAAAAATACAAGGTTCTAATGTGTTGGCGTCTTCCAGCACTGTCAGCAGCTGTACCATAATGGGATCGTCTGGTCCCATTGAACCAATGAATTTTACGATAACTTCAAATTCGAATGAACCGTTAGCGTTTTCCTTTAATTTCAATATCAATGTGAATTCTGCTTGTAATAGTAATAAATAAACGGAATACTACTTAAAATATGAACGTGAATTATAATCCATAACTCACCAGTGAGTTATGGATAATAACACACTAGTGTGTTATTTGATAGTTTACATTTCTGAAATGACATTATTAATGACAGTCATAACTGTCATGTGTTGGATAAAGTCAATTATTGTATACGTCCGGTAAGTCAGTTATCTGTAAGTCACCCCGGAGTGCCACAGCAAGTAATAATAATGATAATAGCCGTCCTGTACCCGCACGGGAAATGCCTTTGGGTACACTCTACTAGTGTTTACGAGGGGGTATAATTTTTATATTATTATGGCAATATTCAATTACTACCTGTGTTTCAAAAGTCGTTATAACAAAATCGTCGCATGGCAAACTATTATCTGCTGAAAATTCAAATTGGTTGAAAAAAAAATCATTAATTTTCACTACCGAATATCAAGCGAGAGCTTGCTCACCGGCAACTATCTTGGGAATCTCTACTTTCGCTTAATGAAATTCCCGCATGTTGGATCATTATTGGAATTTCTGACGTAAATATTAACCTAGCAACTTGCGTGATAGCTAATATCCGCACATAGAGGAATTCCAGCATCACCCTTCTGTGTGAGATATTTCTCAGCAGCTAATGAAATGATGATATCAAACATAATTCATGTGAGGCTTCCATGAGTTCTAGTTCCAAGTATAGAACAATTTTTTTTGTTATGGTATGTTTTTTGGATATTCTAAGTATACAAATACTTATAAAACGCTTTATCTTCGTGAAAATCACCTTTTCAGTCATTTTCCAACCATAAAAAACTAAAATAAATTGGGAACTATACTGTCGGTATTCAGATAATAATACATTCAACACAAACAAAATGAATTCTACTGCGTAAACTGCCGCTAAAAAATGTCGTCCTCTTTCATGCTACGAGCCATGCTCACAACTTAATAGCTTCTTTTGGGTTATCAGACACAAATCCAACCCGCCCAGACGAAAAAAAAATGTGATTTATTGCCAACAGAATCGCATGCGTAGGAATGTAAGCTTGCACGGCTGGCGTCAATATTTTGGTTGGTTTCCGGGTTTTGCCGTAGTCTTCTTTGGTTTAAATCTCCAAACGTTTCGACTGCAACTGTGGCAGTCATCCTCAGTGGCGTGGTCGAAGTACTCGAAGTAGTTTTCAGTTGATACGTCTAGAAGAGTACTTCGACCACGCCACTGAAGATGACTGCCGCAGTTGCAGTCGAAACGTTTGGAGATTTAAACCAAAGAAGACCACGGCAAAACACGGAAACCAACCAAAATATAGAATCGCATGCTTTTATGGAAACAACAGAAAAGGTGCAAACAAACGGTGTTGACAAATATTGACAGGTTGACGAGAAGCTTCTAACTTAATTGGCAGGTCGTTATCTATGTCTTCAAACCCAGGGAATTTCATTATTCAAGAATGTCTCAAATTATGCTGGACAATTGAAGAGTGAAAATCACGGTAAGAATGTATTGGATATTTTGCATATCATTATAAATATCTATCAAAGTATTCAATGTTTGAAAAATAAAGTGGGTTTTCTTGAGGTGGCTTTGTATGACATAAACGAACGTATTGTAAGGATTCCTGAATATTGGCTGAAAGATGAGGAAGTTTCTCTTTATGATATAAATACCTATAGACTATAGCCAGCTATCATACAATAAATAAAATACATAAGGGTGTTTGAATTTTTACAAAACATCAATATTTCTCGAAAGTATATGATGTCACGAATTTCAGTTATGAAGTAGATTTTGAAATAGATGCCTGTGTTTTGGATGATCTGAAATATGTGGTATCAGCTCTTTATTGAAATCGAACTGAATTTTGACTCAAAGAGCTTCTTCTAAACAGTCTTCTCAAAGTTTCAGACAATTTTTCAAAATACCGTATTGTAGCTGAAGGTGATTTCAATTTAAAATAAAAACCCTACGATAGCAAGGGAAATAATTCCTTTTGAGACTTTTTAAGGGAAATAATGACAGTTTTTAGTTCCGAAAGGAAATATTTTTTGTTCGACGAGAGGCGAAAATCGACAATATATTGCCCAGTTTCGCTGTAAACAAAGCTGAATTTATAAAGCCTAGCTGGAAAGATCAAAAAGCACAAGTAATTTCAATCGTTCATGAACACCAAATCATCAATATTCCTCATAGAATATTCGCAGTAAAACTGTGCAAACAAAAAAACTTTCAATACTTTTTTCATCATGCACATATAAAAAACATATAAAATGACAAATTTATACAGAGGGTGAAGGAAAATATAACATATCTGAGTTGTATAATAGAACTTAACTTACACAATACCAAAAATATGAAGGAATTAGTTAAGTTATGAAAATAAGAATGAGATCAGCTCATACAAGAAAATAAAAAAAAATGACACTAGAACCTATTCCACAAGCCTCAAACAAACCATTCGAAAACAAGTGAATAACGTAATAGAGGAAAAAATAAAACTCTGCTGGAAGAAAAGTTCAATGAATAAATATGGTCGGAGACATGATAAATGACATTCCAGATTCAGAAACCCAATATGCGTCCTATTTGATTCCAGTTCCATCCAATGATATGTACGATCATTTAATATATTATCACAAGGATAATCTTGAATCGCTGACAAAGTCGACATATTATAATCAATATTATTCTAACAACGGGTGTATTTTCAGGCAAACTTCTAATGAGGTATCACTTGATCCCATTTTCATTTGAAAAAAAAATTGGAATGACACCCATACCCAAAATGTGTCCCTATGACAAACAATCTTGAAGTGATTTTGGATTTTCCCGAAAACTTCATTTCCACAATGAAATGCCTTGCGGTACGTTTTCGATAGGTCACCCTGTATAAATAAATTTAGTGTATGTGAGGAAAATCACCAATGAAACAAAAGGTGGGCTCTAATCATAACTATGACACTCAAAATAGACACGATCTCCTCATTCCCAAACACAAAATGACAAACAGTAGCCAACTAGGCATGGAATTATATAAGAAACTTCTAATACCTTTGAGAGATGTTGATATTGGAACATTAAAAAAACAATTCGAAATCAAATTACTGCAAGACACCCATGATTCTAACTCTAGTTGACTGGAGGATCAGCAATTTCATTATTATTTGTGTTGTATAGAAACAGTTGTATTGTATAAATCGATTCATTTATAGGTGTATATCTATATTTGTATATTCGAACTGTATTGTCAAAATATTTGAATTTTTATACTCCTGATTTATCCAGACACCGAGGTGTATTTGTGATCAATAAACATTATTATTATCCAACCACTCTTAACTCTTCAAATTTGTAAGAGTCTTCAATCAAAAGCTACTGAACCCCTCTGCCATCATCTGATGAAGTTTTTCAAAACTAAAAGTGAACTTTAATCTTCAATCAAACTTTTTATATGCGGATATTTCAATTATTAATTGATGATCATTATTTCGTTCAAACATTTTTCTCCAGTTATCGTCGATTGTACAGTGTTTCAGGATGCATTTTCCGTCGAGTGACATTTTCCCCAGAATGCCACACCCCATAAACTTTCAATCTGAGATTCCGAAGAAGAGTTAACAAAACTCTCATACCATAACAAAACGACTCCATCATCAAGGAACGCTCCATTAAAAGAAGCACTCAAGACATTATCTATTTGTTCCCGCATCATAAAATGTTACACTGATGACATTTTTATTAATGCCGGAAAAATAAATGCGTCTTCCAAACTCCGAATCAGAAGTTTTTCACCGACACAAAAATCATGACCGAATTCTATTCAGGCCGCTTTTTATTGCTTGTCCCGGAGTTTCGAATCTAGGGTTGGCATTGAATTGGTTGGTCATGCTCCACATTTCCGACCACATATGAAATGAAAAAGTGAATATCCGACGGCTGGGCTTGGAGAAATGGGAATTCCAATCTTTTATCCTGATGGGGATGCTGTTTTATAGCGTCGTTGTTCGGAGGTGGAGAAATGAATGCCTTGTAGTATACAACGGTCTACGTTCATTACTGAATACTGTGGGATAATGATATGACCGAAAACCGTCCAGGATTTGTAGGTCTTTGGTCGACGAAAATTGTGACGTGTAAGATATTCAAATTTAATCAATGAATTAGGTATCATTTTCGTATTCAAAGGTGTAATTCAGTGTACATAAGGATAATTCAAGATAATTCATATTAATATTTTCAATGGTAGAATCAGAGTAACTGAAAGAAGGTACAGAAAAAGTACATCTATACACTGGCATTTGAAAGCTGCATAACAAAATCGAACATTTATAGGTGTCATTAATGATCGATTTCGTAGGTCATCGGAAAATATATTTTTTTATTAGTTTTCCAAAAATTACTCACTGTTAAATCTTTGTATTTATACTATAACCACCCGTATTATGAAAAAGGAAAGTCTATGGATATTTTATTTTGTATTTTCATACTTTTGTACAAAAATCTTGTTTTTATTTTCAATGTTATACCTACTCTATATACAGGGTGTCCCAACGAAAACTTTCCACACGGATTTACTGGGAAATGACAAATTATTTTCGGAAACGCTGAAACATGTCGATTTTGATTTCTAGGGGACACATGTCATTGATGAATTTAGTCACGCAACTTCATCCCCCTGACAGGGGCGGCTACCCCATTGCGAATCATCATAGGAAACTTGAGTCGAGTGATACATCATCTTAAAGCTCTCGTCATTCTCTACCCAAACGTTCATATTTTTCAAAATCGAATGACTGGTAATTGAGATTAGTGTGGTAATAGGTTTAATTCAAATAATCAATATCGTACCTGTTCTTATCGAAATTCAATTTATTAATTGCTCGAAATGAGCCCCTCCTACCTCCATACAATGATAAAGTCTACTTTCGAAACTATTACGAACGTTTGCCAATACTTCTGCAGTTGTTCTGCCGCACTCGTTTACAATTCGACCACGTAGATCCTCTAGTGCCTCTGGCGGAGTGGCAAAAACTTTGCTTTTGAGATGCCCCCATAAAAAATAATCCAACGGGTTGAGGTCCGGTGATCTAGCTGGCCACTCAATTAGTCCTCGTCGCCCTATCCAATGATTGGTATATCGTTCATCCAGAAAGTTTCTAACCGCCACTGCATAGTGAGATGGTGCTCCATCTTGTTGAAAATGGAGGTTGTCTTCCGAATAATCTCCATCGTTTTCGATAATATCCGTTATCATGGGATCGATGGCATTCTCAAGAAGATTTAAATACATTTGTCCATTCAAATTATCATCTATAAAAAGTGGTCCAATAATATTTTTGCCAAAAATACCACACCAAACATTCAACTTCTGCGGAGTTTGTGTGTGGACCTCACGTATTAACCTGGGATTGGTATCGCTCCAGTAGCGGCAATTGTGACGATTTACGTTTCCATTAACAAAAAATGTACTCTCGTCTGAAAAACAAATATTGAAGAGCAAATTTGGATTTGTTCTCAGACGCTCAGACATTTCCTCACAAAACTGTTGACGTCTGTCAAAATCGTCTTCGTTCAGTTCATGTACAAGTTTTAGTTTGTATGGATAGAATCGCTGTGACTTGAGAATTCTCTGAATACTCGATCGCGCTACACCTGACGCGTCAGCCAAGCTTCGAATACTTTGAGTAGGATCCATAGCCACGTGTCCCAAAACCGCTACCTCAACAGCCTCGTTCCTTATCAGACGTTCAGGATGATGTTTCTGGTTTCCCACAGACCCAGTTCTTTCGAATTTCTCAATCAACGTTTGAACATAGGTATGAGATGCATTTTTCCCTGGATGCCTTGTATTGAAAATTCTAGCTGCAGCTCTTAGACAATCATAATTTTTTTAGTAAAGTTTCATTAACTCAATTCGTTCTTCTAATGCGTAAACCATTGTCAGGCAGAAACTCAACTCACAGAATACGAATCAAATGATATTTCCATAAGAATCATGCGAACTGTGAATTCATGCTGAGAACATACACGCAGGAGAACCATAAAAAAACAGGTATTTTTTGTCTATGAAAAAGTCAACAGAACAAAAACTAAGAAATATGGTTTCCGGGATTCAGTGCCGTGGTCGGTTCACCTCTGTGAAGGAGGTTTCTTTGGACGTTTCGCTCACAATTGGGGTGGGCATCTTCCGCTTGTAATGTTGTATTCGCGAATAGCGACATAAAACTGATACTTGGTTGAAAGATCTTCGCAATTAATAGTCCCAGCCTGGCTACTTACTTTGTTTTGACTAATTTGTTTTCGTTTTTCGTGGGGTGACTGGGTTACCTGACCGGATGGGATGTTGCCATTTTCTATCTGTCCACTCATTGAGTCTTAAAATAGTTAATAAATTGAATTTGAATAGGAACAGGTAAGATATTGACTATTTACATTGAACCTGTCAACAACACTAATTTCAATTACCATACATTCGATTTTGAAAAAATTATAGACGTTTGGATAGAGAATAAAGAGAGCTTTAAGATGATGTATCACTCGACCCACGTTCCCTATGATGATTCGCAAGGGGGTAGCCGCCCCTGTCAGGGGGATGAAGTTGCTCGACTAAATCCATTACTAACATGTGTCCCCCTAGAAATTAAAATCGACCTGTTTTTGCGTTTCCGAAAATAATTTGTCATTTCCCAGTAAATCCGGGTGGAAAGTTTTCGTTGGGACACCCTGTATATAACAGTATTGCTTATATTTCCAGTCACCACTAGAAAAAATCTTTGCGACGCCCTTGCTCCTATTGAAGGCTAATCGTGAAAGACCCATTGTATATGTCTGAGCAAACTTATCTACTGATAATGTTTCCGTTGTAACTCACCAATATAAACGTTATTTTGACAAGTTTATACTTTCATTCAACAATGAGCTCGCAGTTTAATGTCCCAATGTATGTACAAATAACAATCCTCGAAATGGCTTCCTAAGTAAACCCAGGATATTTGCTGACACTCCATATCGAATTCGAGAGCTTGTAAGTAGTTCTCTTCTGGTTTGCCACGACAAGCCGTATTTCAATATAGGGTTTATTCGGATTTCAAAACATGTGCCCTCAAGAAATAAGGTACAAACTCCTGGCATATTCGAATTTCTGGATTATGCTAATATACATAATATAAAACGAGAAGAAATATCGACATTCAACGATGGCATGCAGAAAAATTCAAAATTATTGTATTTCTGAGCATATATCAAGTCGAAAGCAAGTTTAAGTGGAAATACTGAAATACTTCTACGCCATCAGTATTTATAACTCATTTGGAATTTGCATAACTTCAATAATTTACCATCCATTTCATTTACCTATAGAATAATGAAAAAATGGTTCCAGTTATCCAGTCTTCCACATGAATGAGTATGCTCATCGGCAACTCTAATATAAAACACCTACAGCATCCTACAGTTGTAGCTATTTCAAAACATTGTTTCGTTCAGGCATATTCAGACTACGATAAGTTATAGACAAATATTTTGTATTTCAGTTGTTCTTCTACAGTTCTATGGACTTCTTTGATTTAATATCGTCTCATTTTGGAGGGTTGAAATGTAAAGCAAAAAATACGACAGAATCAATTGTCTCGACTCTCGACTCTCGACTCTCGACTCTCGACTCTCGACTCTCGACTCTCGACTCTCGACTCTCGACTCTCGACTCTCGACTCTCGACTCTCGACTCTCGACTCTCGACTCTCGACTCTCGACTCTCGACTCTCGACTCTCGACTCTCGACTCTCGACTCTCGACTCTCGACTCTCGACTCTCGACTCTCGACTCTCGACTCTCGACTCTCGACTCTCGACTCTCGACTCTCGACTCTCGACTCTCGACTCTCGACTCTCGACTCTCGACTCTCGACTCTCGACTCTCGACTCTCGACTCTCGACTCTCGACTCTCGACTCTCGACTCTCGACTCTCGACTCTCGACTCTCGACTCTCGACTCTCGACTCTCGACTCTCGACTCTCGACTCTCGACTCTCGACTCTCGACTCTCGACTCTCGACTCTCGACTCTCGACTCTCGACTCTCGACTCTCGACTCTCGACTCTCGAATCTTGACTCTCGACTCCCACCTCTCGACTCTTGACGCCCAACTCTCGACTCTCGACTCTCGAATCTTGACTCTCGACTCCCAACTCTCGACTCTTGACGCCCAACTCTCGACTCTCGACTCTCAACTTTCGACTCTCGACTCTCGACTCTCGACTCTCGACTCTCGACTCTCGACTCTCGACTCTCGACTCTCGACTCTCGACTCTCGACTCTCGACTATCGACTCTCTACTCTCGACTCTCGACTCTCGACTCTCGAATCTCGACTCTCGACACTCGAGTCTTGACTCTCGACTCCCAACTCTCGACTCGCAACTCTCGACTCTCGACTCTCGACACTCGAATCTTGACTCTCGACTCCCAACTCCCGACTCTCGACTCGCAACTCTCGACTCTCGACTCTCGACTCTCGACTCTCGACTCTCGACTCTCGACTCTCGACTCTCGACTCTCGACTCTCGACTCTCGACTCTCGACTCTCGACTCTCGACTCTCGACTCTCGACTCTCGACTCTCGACTCTCGACTCTCGACTCTCGACTCTCGACTCTCGACTCTCGACTCTCGACTCTCGACTCTCGACTCTCGACTCTCGACTCTCGACTCTCGACTCTCGACTCTCGACTCTCGACTCTCGACTCTCGACTCTCGTCTCTCGTCTCTCGACTCTCGACTCTCGACTCTCGACTCCCAACTCTCGACTCTCGACTCCCAACTCTCGACTCTTGACGCCCATCTTTCGAATTTTACCTCTCGACTTTCGACTCTCGACTCTCGAATCTCGACTCTCGACACTCGAATCTTGACTCTCGACTCCCAACTCTCGACTCTTGACGCCCAACTCTCGACTCTCAACTCGCAACTCTCGACTCTCGACTCTCGACTCTCGACACTCGAATCTTGACTCTCGACTCCCAACTCTCGACTCTTGACGCCCAACTCTCGACTCTCGACTCTCGACTCTCGACTCTCGACTCTCGACTCTCGACTCTCGACTCTCAACTCTCAACTCTCGATTCTCGACTCTCGACTCTCGACTCTCGACTCTCGACTCTTGACTCTCGACTCTCGACTCTCGACTATCGACTCTAGAATTTCGAATCTTGACTCTCGACTCTATACATGCTCAAGCTATAACATGGATGTGACTGATCACTTATTCGCTACATTCCGTTCGACATAACATCGTAATTTGGAAAGGGCAATCTTTTTTTACAAGCTGAATATAACATAATTCATGATTACTGGCAATTCCAATTCAAGTAAAGTGTTTTGGAACAAAATGCAGGAATAATTTCTGTGGAAATGATCAAAATGTCCTCTCGAGTTAGTTTGCACATACCTAGTTTCAACAGTTAGTTTCACGCATCTTAGAAGTTTCGCAAAGCCAATTACATTATAACCTTCTTGGGTTGTGTTCCGGTAAACAATTTCACTGCAGTTGACATTCAGATAGAGGATATCAAACCGGGAAGAGGATTGAATGTGGAACAGTTCTGGATATTCTAGAAACTAACGCGTTCACTTACCGAAGGTAGGTCGAAGCGGCTGCTAAATGTTCTTGAGAGAGGTAGTTTCATTGATAACTGTTGAAAAATATCAGCAGAAACTGATATTCAATTATTTTCCGTTTAACGAACCAAAAAAATATGAAGGTGATAATAATTTCGAACACTGCATTAGACGTACGCTGAATGTTTTAAGACCTATTAGAGTATACCTACAAATATTGGAGCCTGATTGATTTTTCTGACATATATCTTCTTTATTCAGGTATATGTGAAGCCTTCCTTTAGACCAATATCAGTACACCCTCTAAGTTCTGGACTTTATTCCCGTAGTTCCTAGAGAACACCACGGCCATGAACCTCGGCATGTGAAGATCATCCTCTTGATGTTATAGGTCTCCTTTATCCTTATCTATGGCACTTTGGATATTTGAATAGACTTGTTCATGAAAGTTCTCCATTTTCTGACCAAGCTTGCTGATCTAGTCTTCTCTTGTAAAGACTTGTACATTGGCCTCCCAAAATTTAGGCCATAGGAACGTCACAGCTCTCGGGGGGTTTGACTGGGTGACCCATGTACTGCTGAGCTGGTTAAAGTCTCTTTGGTAGTCGAAGGCCACTTTCGACAAGTGGTTTATCATCCTAATCATTCGCTCTATCAATGCTTTGATGTGCACAAATAAAAAGAACCACGATGCCGAAAGAGGTTGTGTTTTGCGAAAATGAATGGAAAAATAATGGAAATTATATAGGATAATGACCTCTTCGAAATAAACTTCTCAACTTGAGAAACAAACAACAACAAAAAATACTGCCAATAAAAATATAATTGTTTCTAGCAGTTTTTTATTAGTGTATTGAATTGTCAGAGAAAAAAATCCCTAGGATTTCCTTGAAAGGGTTTGAAAAAATACTTCTTTATGGGTTCCCCAGCGTTACAAAAAATAGACAAAATGTAGCAATGAAATAGCAACAGAAAATACAATGAAGTGAAGAGAATTTCCATATATCAATGTTTTTTGTCTAGTCATCAAATGTTCAATGTTTTCGTAGCTTCAGAATCAACAGGAATCAGAAAAAAATGCCCATGATTTCATTTAAAACTAGATTTTTGAGTATTCACCTCTTTGGTCCTCCATGTATCTTCACACAAAAAAGCAGACAAAACATATTTTTCCATTCTCTGTATTAAGTTCGTATATCATTCAGCACTATTTTTTTGATCACTGTGTAGACAAATTGTGAAATGTATTCGGAAGAGTTCGTTGGCAAGAAAAAGGTCTAAGGCGTAAAGTTTTTTCTTTCGAGCTCGATGATGATATATCCAAAAAATCGAAATAATCTGACGAGCCCCAGTGTCATATCTTTCGATATCTTGTTATAGCCAACGACATTATTTCAGTAACACACTTTTCATGAGCGATGAATTTGTGTAAAATATATTTACAAAAATAAAAGCTTTGATATTGACACCGAACGTATATCAATGTGGATTATTTCCTCCATCGATCTCTTCAATTTAGGAAAATGATTGAGACAAATAGCTATCTCACCGACATCAACTAAATCATTCTCTAAATCGACCAAACGTACGTGTACGTTATTTCTCATGAATGAAAATCACATTACTCACGACAAGATGAATCTTCTGGTTGTTACCACTCGGAACATTTTGAATCCAAGGTGTACGTTTGCTATTTGTGACAGAATAAAAGTGTTATCTGAATAATAAACCATCCAGTTGGATAAGATATATGAGTGTGCTGGAACGTGCCTGGAAAGTTTATTTGGTAAACTCAAAATTATATATACATCCATACTTTCAAGTGAAGTGAAGGCTGCATACTTCACTTCCTGTGAATAATGGACGATTTTAACTGGCTATGAATTGTGATTGCTTTATCAACAAAGTTTCTGGTTTGTAATACAACTCTCCTATATTAAGTTGTTTACTCCCTGAGCCAGAAACTCAAGAAATTAATTATGAGCTAGATGCATTATCAAGAGCGTTTTTGTTTTCCATTTACTGGATGAAATTGTGCAATTGAAGCATAAATCTGGGTACAAAGTATCCCGCATTATCCTTATGGAAAATGGCTTTAGGTCAAATTTCCTGAATTTTTGATATATTGTAGTCTTTGACATCCTCAGCACAAAAAAAATTTGCCAGACTAGTTTTCGAGATACAGGTGTGTCTAAGATGAAAAGTGGAGGTTTCTGTTCAGAACGTTTAACAATTCAGAAAATTGACCAGAACTCCTATTTATTTTCGCATCTCCTGCGTTATGAGAACCAATTAAAACGGTACTTCACTGATAGTACACAATTCCTTCCTTTTCAGCCGGTAATACCACGTCGTCATGGGCAACCACGCATGCATTGCATATTAAATATCAGTCATCAACCAATCATACGTTTGTTTCCTATTTGACAGGATCAATCAACACGCTCTATTAGCGACTATTTGCATAAAGTCTTTATTGCACTGAATGAATAACCAGTTTTTCCAACAAATATAGTTCAATGAACATTTGTTTTTTGCGTGAACGTAGAAAAGAAAATATTTTTAACTTTTAATCGTCATGAATAAAAAACCTTCAAGTTGAAATTTTACCGAACGTCAAACAAAGAATGAATAGTAAAAGAAAAAATTACAAAGGAAAGGGGGCACAAGAAAAATAATAAATAAATCATATGTTCAAAATGTTCACGCGTAGTAACACTTCTCAACACGATTTTTCAAATACCCCCAAAGAAAGAAATCCAGCGGTATTAAATCTGGAGATCTTGCAGGCCGTCTTATCGGTCCTTGGTGTGCCGATCCGTCTACCCCCAAATGTTTCATTTAAATGATTCCCTTACCGCTATAGCATTGTGGGGGAGGGCATCCTGTTGAAAATGAATGTTTCCACGCATATGTAAAGGAATATTTTCAAGAAAATGGGGAAGTTCATCCCGAAGGAATTCTAGTACATTCGACCAGTAAACGTATCATTCTATAATTTTGGTCCTAAAATCCATCAATCATGCCGCACCATACATTGACTCCCCAGATAACTTGAAAATTAGTTTGTATTAGCAAGTGTGGATTATTTTACGACCAATAATGACAATTATGTCGATTAACAGTTGCATTATCATGGAGACGACTCAAACATATTCGGAGTAGATTAGTGCGGTAATGTCTTTCATCAGAAAGCCCCGTCTCCAAAGGAACTACAGAAATTAGAAATGTATCAGAATGTAAATCCCTCTCAATGTTGGGACAATCAACAAATAAATGGTGATAAGGCCCCAATTTTGATTTTTCAACTCAATTAAAAAAACTACATAAATTTCACTCGACGAACATTTTGTCAACAAGTGAGCATCACAGCACAGCTGACACTGACGTAATTTCCGCCATGAGGGAACTATTCCTTCTTCAATCATATTACTTCTTCACATCCGCACTGCAAAAAATATGGAAAAAATAATACCCATTAAATTTGCCCTCTGTTCATGAACATTCCTGAGTTATAAGGAAATAACATCCTGACATCAATCAGCTCATTATATGACTGAAAACGTATATGAATCCATTGATTTTGAGTCCAAAATGAATGTAATAGAAATTCTGCATATTCCACCAAATTCGAAAGGCTAGGAGATTCAAGCAAATCAGTAATTTGAATTTCAAATATGGTTGCTTTTAATGTTCAGATCTCTTGGACGAACGAGGCAGAGTGAAGTGCACGGATTGTGATGGTTCAAAAGTTTCAAAATTGAATGGATTTGTTAATGTCAGTGTGCCCCTAAAAGTAAAAGAGTGCGTTCCTCATTTTTATTTGATCCTCTGATTTAACAATTTAAATATACAATATAATTATGTATTAACCAGTCAGTTTAGTTATAAATTCCGTGTTCAATGACATAATTTCTTAAAATTAGAATCAAATCATTACCAAGTGTTACAGAGAGATCCAGTAGGTACAAGAACGATTTATCTGAATACAAAGAGGTTTTTTTAGGACGAGAAGTAATTCCGTTATAAGTTTTTTCTTTCAACGTGGGAATACCTGCGTTATGAAATATTCAATGCCTGAGAAATTCGATTACATAACTATAGAACAACCCTCATAAATATGACGTCCAACGGTAAATGAATATAGGCCGAGAGACAGTCTTATTTTAAATCTGGAAGGAGTAAGTTGTTGATATACTGAAATAGTAAACTCTTCTGGGGAATTATCTGATCTTTATCATTCATTGGATATTTTAGTAAAATCAACAATTTGAGTTAATTATACAGGGTGTTCCAAATTAAGTCGGTCCCATTGCCAACTCCGTTATCATTGATGCTATGAATTCGGTTAAATGGCAAACTAGTAGCAATTTTAATGTTCTTCTCGAAGCGAAAACAAAAAAAAATGACAGTCGCGTTTTCAGAATATTTCATAAAATGATATTTCTTTCAATGGAACACCCTATATTTTTTATGCATTTCGATTCGTTATAACATTCTCAACAACAAAGCTCATCTCACGTTTCTTCTTAGAGTGAAAAATAAGCGACTTATGTGAAAATATTTATTTCTTTCATTATGGTACAAAAAATTTCTTTGTTTTGGCGATTGAAACCTCATGATTGACCAAACACCCAATTTTAGTACTTATACGAATGACAGTAAATAGAAAAAATTGCGCTGAGATGTGAACTCGTGAAACCCGTGATCATCATGTCGCACCACTCAATTGACACCACTGAGCTATTTGGTATTAATGTACAGAACGATCATTTCCATCTTAAAGCCATTGCGCTAGCCGTATTTATTTTGTAATTCAAAATATGTCTGCTGTAATGATAACTTTGATACCATTTTTGTACAGAATAGAAAATACTGAACGATCATATGAATGTGGTTGGTTCGATAAAACATAATGATTACGAGCAATCAAGTTGCCTTGAAACTTTGTTGAAATACTATTTGTCAAATATTCTCAAGTATGTCATGACAATGTCATAAATTATTGTAACTGTCAACTACTGTTCGAATATATTTCGAAATGCCGTTTTCCCATCAAGAAAAATGTGATATGTTAGAATCATACTTGGTTTGCCAAGAAAATAGCGTAAGAGCACTCCAACACTTCGTCCCCCGATCGTGAATTACCTAATCGGCATTTTTATGCTGTGCTTCATCGTCGATTCAGGAACAATCAAAAAGTTTTTGAGAAGAGAAGAACCAAAAAACGTTTTGTTATTTCTGAAGATACAGAAATTGACGATTTATCCTACTTTGAGGTATATCCAAATAATTCTATCAGAGATTTATCTAGAGAAATAGCTGTTCCACTGTCTGGTATTCAACGAATTCTGAAGAATCGTAAGATTTCTCCTTATAAGTTAAGACCAGTGCAAACACTAGAACCTGGTGATCCTGAGAGACGATTGGGGTTTTGTCGGTGGTTTATGAATAAATGCAGACAAGATCCAAACTTCTATACAAATATTATATGAAACGATGAGGCTAATTTTTCAAATCGTGATTTTCGTTATTGAAGTAGACATGATCCATTTCTAGTCCATCCCCACAATCCGCAAAGACGATTCAGTATTAATGTTTGGTGTGGTCTATTTAGAGGCAGAATTATCGGTCCATTTTTCTATTGTTCTTTGAACGGACCCCGCTACATTAATTTATTAGCAAGAGTATTGAAAGAGTTTTTTGATGATCTTGATCTGGAGGCTCGTCAGATGATGTATTTTCAGCAGGATGGAGCACCAGCACATAATGTCAGTGGCGTAAATAGAATGCTACGAGGCTATTTTAGAAACAGATGGATTGCTACAAATGGTCCTGTTTAGTGGCCTCCTCGTTTACCAGACATGACCCCTTTAGATTTTTATTTTTGGGAATTCCTGAAAAATGAGGTGTACTTACAAAATGAAACATATTAATGTAAATGAACTGAAAAATCACATTGAAACTATAATTAATATAATGGATGGCCGAACTGTGTTGAATGCCACACGTAGTGTCAATAGAAGGGCCCAAATATGTATTCAATGAGAAGGCAGTGTTTTTGAACATGTACTCAATATTTTATATCGCTTTATCAAATCCGTTAGTTTTCTATTGATAAAACTCTCTTTTTTTACCTTAACGAAAAAAAATTAAATGAGATTTGTTGTTGAGAATGTTATTTCGAATCGAAATGCATGAAGAAATAAAGTGTTCCATTGAAAGAAATATTATTTTATGAAATATTCTGAAAACGCGACTGTCAGTTTTTTTTTGTTAACGGAGTTGGCAATGGTGCCGACTCAATTTAGAACACCCTGTATATATTATCAAAATTCCAGTTTCCACAATATATAATGTGGGAGTTTCATTAATTACTTTGTACTATCATAAAAATACAAAATCGGTTTATATTAAAAATTCGAAACTTAATTATTTTAATAATAAAATGTAAATTTTATTTATGTACAAACTTGGACCATTGCTTTTCATTTCTTGTCATTGTTTTTGCCTCTGCTTTCCATAACTTCATCCCATGTTGTTCTTGGTCTTCCTCTTTTTCTCCTCTTCTGTATCTTTCACTGGGATACTTTTTTATTTGGTCTTGTATCATTCATCCTTTTTAGATGTCCCCACCACCTTAGTTGGCTTTTTTCACTGAACTTGAGTATTGATTTTATATCAGGGTCTTCTCTTATTTTTGTATTTCTGAGTTTATGTTTCTTTGTGACTCCTTCAGTTCGTCTCAAATACTCCATTTCTGCTGCTTTTGCTCTTGCCTGCTTATCAACTCCCAAGATTCACGTCCAAATGTCAATCGATAGATCGTTTTATCTTTGTTTTCTTCAAGATTTCTTTCTTATTTATAAATTTCTGATTCATTGTTTAGTGAAGGTTTATTGTTTTTTTCATTCCAGTAATGATTTCTATTTCTTTTCTTCCATTTTCTTCTATTTCCACACCCAAATATTCAAAACTTTTGACTTGTTCAATTTCATAAATAAAAACTGTAAATGATAATGGACCTGCCTCCTCCTTGCCTCAACCCTTTTTGTGTAGAAACAGTTTCAGATGTTTTGTTTCTGTATATTACACAATTTATGTTGTTACTGTGGATGTTTTAATTATTTTCATTATTTTGTTGTCGACTTTCCATGGCTTCTCATGTCTGACTGTATTTCCAAAGCCTTTTCAGGGTCTATGAAACCCATAAAAACTATTTTGTCTTGCTATGAGAACTTTATTTCAATTATTTGTTTTACCGAAAATACAAGGTCCTGTATACTTCTACTCTTCTCAATCCACTTTGTTACTCTTCAAGAGTATTCTGTTTGTCTTATACGACTGTTTATAATTTTTTCACATATTTTCATACTACGGAGAGTTATTCCTCTACAGTTATAGACCAGGAGCTGGTGACAAATGACGTTCTCCCATTTCACACTGCATACCTTTTCAAGGCTTGATAATTAACCCTAAAATATGAAAAATATACGGGTTCCTGGCCGCCCCACGTGTGCACTTCATAAGGAAAAGCGCTTTTCTTTTTGTGGAGATTTTTCATGTTCTTCCGCGATATTATACTGCCTGCCGCTGTAATATAAGTTCAAACAAATTGAAACGCTACTAATTAATGGCATGCAATCCGCAGCGGTCGAAAGGGCTCAAAGGCTTACGAAGAACTGAAAAAAATTGAAGGAAACTTCCGTATTTTCAAATTGTATGCCGATGTAAAGAATTGAAGTTTCAGTAATAAAAAGACTCTGGAAAATTTGGCATGCGCCCCTCGTCTGACCAACGTGGAAAATTGCGGGAAAACTCTGTAAAAATTCAATACAGGTTTTACGTGATTCCAAACTGTCATATAATTGCCATTGATCTCCCTTAATATTCAATTCAATTATTTTGTACAATATGTGCCCATACTATCCATTTTAGATTTGTCATACTAATGCATATTGTCAAGTTGATAGTTATGTGTACGTTTTTGTTGATTAAAGCCTTAAAGGTGGAGGTTTATAATATTACAATGTAATCAACAAATCTATATAAGAGACTGAAATGGATAAGTTCTTACGTCCCGATAATTTCGACGTGAATGCCAATAACACAAATGCTTGGATTGGAAATACTGGTACACGACTTTCAAAAACTTTCTTGAGAGTACCAAGCCGAGAAATCACGAAAAACTGAAACATCTTAGCAACTACATCTCTCCAACAGTTTTTGAACTTATAAGTGAATGTGCAACCTACGAAGATGCAATAAAAACACTAGAAAATACATATAGCAAAACTGTGAATAAAATATATGCTAGACATATCCTTGCTACAAGAAAGCAAGAATCCAGTGAGTCGATAGATCAGTATTTACAGTCTCTCAAGATACTGAGCAAAGAATGCAATTTCAATTTAGATCTGTCATACTAATGCATATTGTCAAGTTGATAGTTATGTGTACGTTTTTGTTGATTAATGCCTAAAAGTTGTAGGTTTATTATATTACACAAACTACGTGCTATTTTTCATATTGTAGGGTTAATTATCAAGCCTTTAAAAGGCATGCAGTATAAGAAGAGAAAACGTTACTTGTCACCAGCTCCTGGTCTATTATTACAGTCACGCCTGTCCCCTTCTTATACAGTGTCACCATTAAAGTCCGCATCATATGGGATTTTTTTTTATTATTCACTTATTGCAAATTTAGAGTTCGTGAACAGTTTGTGCTTTGAAAATAATGCAAAATGACGTTCACGATTGTTTTCTATCTATTGGCTACACCTGTCAAATATGACATTTTTTCAAAAAAATTCAGAATGTTAGGTTATTTCTCAATATTTCGAAAAATATTATATGAAAAAGTTGTTTATTTTTCGGTTTTCTACCCACCTACCAAATTTGAACCAGTTTGAAAACTTTTATATTTTTCGCGTTTTCTTAACCTTACACTTTTTCGGATAATTTAAATTTGATGAAATCTGGAAAAAACAGTTTAGATGTAATACACTCATCTGCTGAAAGAATTTTTTCTGTTTATAAATATTTCTAACTGGATAGTTTCAAAAAAAATACAAATATGCTAAGAAAATATCATCATACTTGATGCAAAGTGGCTCTAGTTTCAATATTCCATAGCAAAATTTGCTTCAATTATTTTTATCACAATTCGTCAGTGAAGTAGAAAATACTTTAGGTCTATTGGTTTAGAAAAAAATTCAATAATTCGAAACTAGAGCCACTTTGCATCAACTATAACATCATTTTTTAGGCATATTTGAATTTTTTTGAAAATATCCAAATAGAAACATTTTTAAACAGAAAAACTCCGTCCAGCAGATGGGATTATCACATCTCAACTGGTTATTTCAGATTTTACCAAATTTGAATTTTCCGAAAAAGTGTAAGGTTAAGAAAACGCGAAAAAAATCAAAGTTTTTCAAACTGGTTCAGATTTGGTAGGTGGGTAGGAAACCGAAAAATGAACAACTTTTTAATGAAATATTTTTCGAAAAATTGAGAAATAACCTAACATTTTGAATTTTTTTTGAAAAAATTTCAAATTTGACAGGTGTAGCCAATCGATGGAAAACAATCGTAAACGTCATTTTGCATTATTTCCAAAACAAAAACTGTTCACGAACTCTAAATTTGCAATAACTGAATAATAAAAAAAAGTCCCATATGATGCGGACTTTAACGGTGACACTGTATATATTTACAGTCTCAAGGCTGTTCCCAATGTTCCGGAATCTGTTCTTCGTTCTACGCTTCATTATACAGTCTCAAGAGTATTTTCATTCCTGTATCTATATTGAGAAATCTGTGGAAGGTCAAAAATATTCTGAAATTTCATATGATTCAACATGAATTCGAACGAATTTCGAAAAATATGCCGAAGAGTTTCAGATAAATTGAACATATAATTTCCAAATTCCCTTCTCTCAACATTATCCCACAAAGTGGAAAATCTGAAGCGAATATCTGTCAGAAAACATCTACTCCCCCTTCCGAACTTTGAATTACATCTGACATATATTTATGCAATGTTGTTTCAATTTTTCCACTTTCCGGGATAGTGTGGAGAAAAGAGGATTTCAACTATGCCAAAATTATTCGTGTCATTTAAATGAACATGGTTTTTATTAATTTATTCAATTTGTTGTAAACCTTGAAAAGTCTTTTCGTAGTGTTTATTCAATCCACATTTTCAGTCCTCCATTCTCAAAGACGACAGCAGCGCAAAGTGCTTTCCCAAACTACATAAAATCGTCTTAATAATGTTAGTCGACTAAAACGAACGATTCCACTCGGTTGTCTTTCTGTGTTGACGTTAACGAACCTTATTATGTTATTGTGAGAATTTACTTCGGGTTTCCGTGTCTTCCTCGATTCTGTTGATGAAAAACGGGACTCAAGTGTAACGTCGAACAACAGCAGAAGATTATAACTTAATGAGTCTTTCCAACGAAAACCAGTAGATCTTGTTGAATAAACTCGTTGATCGTACTTGGAACATTGACTATCAAAATACTTCTCACCCTTAATGTCTTCTTTCAATTAAACAATATGAGGAATCTAAAAAGCAGGTCAATTCTATTTTCAAGTGGGACACTTTCAAGAAATATTTGTAGCCCTCGTGGTTCAACCCCCTGGGAGGGGTAGATGTTACCCTTAGAATTTTAAATGGGAAGGGGAGGTCAAGTGACACTTCATTTTAATTGACGTTCAGTTCTTTTTCCAATAATTGCGTTCTAAACTAACAGAAGTAATAATTAGAATTTGGCTACACTGAGATGTATGGTTTGACCACAACTGGTTAGAATATTAGGTGGTACCGTTCCAACCCTTCATTAGGGGTAACATTAGCAAAAGCTCAAAAAAATTTACATCAAAAAGTAGTATGATAGTAAAACGTAGATGGTAGTGAAGTTGTGTTTACCAAATGCTCAATTCCCATCGCAGAAGTTTTACTGATAGCCTTCCTTTATTGCTTCTTCTGCTGTAAAAAGTTTCTGTTATCAGGCAAAAAATTGTTTAGTAAATTATAACGATGTGGTAGTATTGTGAATACAGTTTTATTTGTTGAGCTGTTTAGTGATTACTTCAATGAGTGTATAAAAGTGTAAAAATAGTTTACATTCTTCAAGAAAGAATTGAAATGATCGTAGTTTATGGAGAAATTGGAAAGTGCACACGAAGAGCGGCATGTCTTTTCAACGAAAGACATTCAGATGTAATGTAAGTCACCGGCATGTGCTTAATTTGATGAATAATAAAAACTAAATAACCCCATAGTACTAAATGAAGAAGCTTAAATTGAAGTTTTGGGAACATTTGCAGCAGAGCCCACGAGCTCCTTGCGATCAGTATCAGAATAGACGGAAATGTCACGCGAGACTGTAAGAAAAGCGTTGAAAATGCATAAATTTCATCCATATAAACTGTAGATTCTTTAAGAGCTCCACGAGGAAGAATAGAGTTTTGTGAAACCATGTCTCATCGAGTCAAAACCATCCCTAATCTTCTGTTAAACATCTGTTTCAGCGATGAGTCTTAATTTTTTCTGAAGGGCAATGTTAATAGACAAAATTGTCGCTATTGGAGTGACGCAAACCCACATATTTTTCTGGAATGGCATACAGAACACCCACAAAAAGTTATTGTTTGGCTGGTATTCTTGTAAATACCATTATTGGTCCATTAATTCTGCAAGAAAACTTGACTGTCAATCTGTACCTTGAAATTTATTTATTTATTTATTTGTTGATCATCCAAACAGACGAACTTTAGTGGTTCATCCTTTGATATGATGATAGAGTAACAATTAATATAACAGGATATCAATAGCTATAAACGATATAAAAAGATTTTACAATGCTTATTTAACAGTTTGGTGCAGGAAAGATAAGTGCTTGAAAAGTTAAACTCGGAGAAAATTTAAGCATAAAAATCGAGCAAGAATTGCCGCAGTTTCTTTCTAAAATTTATTATGTTCAGATAAAAGATGTCTAAATTCAAGTGACAAATCGTGTTGTAAGCGTTCATGCATCGAATCATTGGTGAATTACCATAATAGTTAGTATCATACGAGGGTGGATAGAAAGTAAGGCGATTACGAGTAGATCTTGGGTTGAAGTTCAAATGAAGGTGTTCAGTGCAATCAGGTGAGTCGATATAATTATTCAATATTTTGTAAGTAAACAGTATATCAAAGAACTCCCTCCTAATAAACATTGATTCCAGTTTATAGAAGTATAAATTTGATTCATATGTGTAAAGATGTCGATATTGAAAAAATCTGTAGTTGAGCGCTTTTACCAGTTTCTTTTGTACCTGTTCAATTTTTGCGACGTATTTCTCATTAAAAGGATTCCAAATACTCGTACAGTATTCCAATATCGGCCTCACTATTGTTTTGTATACACTTATAATAGATTCATGATAACGAAATTGGTATATTGCCTTATGTTTGATAAGAAGCAAAGTTTCTTTCGAGAACCATGGAGGATATTTTTTGTTATTGAGAAGTTTCTTTGGTATGAATTTATCGATGGCCTGTTGCAAAATATCATAGAAGATTTCGACACAATCATCAACATTTTTATTATTAAAAGCATTTACCCAGTCAAATCCGGTGAGAAAATCTTTGATTTGAGCAAAGTCCGAGTGTTCATACAGAACCTTGATTCGAGAGATTTTATGGAGTTTTTTTTGTTCAACATATATTTTAGAGTTATCTCAAGAGCTGTGGTGAGGATCTTCGTTGACGAAGGGGATCATCGCAGGGCAAGTATTTACGTTCGTGTAATTCGACAAAATTAGATCTAAAATCTTTCCATTTTGATTTTTTGTACCGTTAAACTGCTTCAAATCTGCTGAAGAGAGAAAGTTGATGAAAAATTCGCTTTTTTGTCAGTGGAGCCGGATGGGTCAAGGTCAAAGAAATTTTGGTCGTTAATTGTATTCCAACTCAAACTAGGGATGTTATAGTCTCCAATTATAGCAAATATATGTTGTGGACTGTGGCACACTATTACACATCAAGTCATTATGTACACCTATCATAACCCCTCCACCGTGACATTTACCACTAGACACTAAATCACGATCCTTGCGAAACACTTGGTATGATGATGGAAACAGTTCTGGATTAAGGATATCTTCATCAAGCCATGTTTAAGTAATGCAGATAATATTTAACTCCCTCTTCTTTGGGGGCATGTTAAATCCGTTGTTTATGAAACCTTCTAATATTGAAGAACTCAAAAAACGAATTAAAGCCGGCCAGTCAATTCCTAGAGAAGTTTTCCGTAATGTTAGATGCTATTCAGAGCAAAATGGCCGATATTTCGAACAGTTCATAAGATAAGCGTAAGTAGATTTCATGTTTGTAATGTATTTCTCGCAAATTGAATTTTATTTTGAAAAAGGAAAATAACCAACAAATAAAAATTTCCACGCGTAACTAATTCATTCCTGTCATTCAAGGGTTGGAAGGGTGCCACCTACCCTTCTAACCATTTTTTTTGAAAGGAGTCAATACAATTAATAATGCATCTCAGAGCATCTGCCAATCAAAAGTCTCTACGCTCGGGAAGCATAATATTAATAATATTAATTTCACTAGTTAATATGCAGAGTGTCGTGGGACAGCTGAGGCCATAATAGATTGCTGTCAGCCTGTCCTGTTTATGCCGTCTCAGCCTATATTCACAGGCATAACGCGGCGCTACGAATGTTGGACTACCATCTACGACACTCGTACGTTGTAGACGAGACACCGATGTTGCCCAAAGCTCTGGGGGAAATTGATTCCATTGTGGAGAATGAGAAGTGCCGAATCTATTGGAACTACTCATTCCCCACGATTCTTGTCATTGAGTTTTCGGCTCCTGGAAAGAGGAGGCAAAACGGACTAGATATTGGGTTCTTCTTTCTGAACTCCGCAGGTTTTACCCAAACCATTCTGTTGAAATAGTGGTTCCGATAATAGGGGTCCTTGGTGGAATGATGGTCACACTACTCTCGAACTTTAAAACTATATCGGCTTGCCGTAATATGGCAGAAATCTTAGCCGGACGAATACACTGAGCCTTGGTCAAATTCGTCTGCTCAGGTAATATACTTTTTGGGGCCAATAGTCATTCTCCTCATAGCGTGAGGAGGAAGTTTCGGAGCTTCGTAGACAGGGCCTGGCTGGAAAATTCCTACCGGGATATAATAAAAAAATCTGCTAGTTGAAAAGAACCATGTAGAAGCAGAAGCAATCACAAGTGGGTTAAGACGAGGAAAAAGTCACAGAAAGTGTTTAACAAAAAATATAAGAATGTATAAGTAGATACAAACGTACATACAGGAATGTAGAAAACGACAAAGGTCAATAAATGAAAATGACACACAATTCCAACTGGTTTTCATTTGCCTATGTAATTATTCTTTCGTAAAAAGTTTCTGAGACGGCTAACGTATTTCTTTCTTTGGTCAGGATGTATGTGTCATCTGTATAAGCAATCACTTGAACTAATGACCATAAAAGTAGTTCATTAAGTCATTTGCATATATGAGAAAAAGTAATGGCCCGAGTATGGAACCTTGAGGTACACCTTGTTCAATAGTTGCTGATTGACTCCTTGTACTTCTGATAACAACTTTCTGGGTAATGTCGCTTGTGTAGGACTCTATCAGCTTCGAAGTAATTTCTCTTACACCATATTGCTCCATTTTCAGATACACATTCATCGATTTCACTGTCTGTTACATTTTGATAATTATAATTTTTTTCAAAGTTATAACAATTTCTAAAAATGTACGTACGTGAATCAATTCAAGCAATAATACTGAATTCTTTTCAAATTTTCTTCCGCAATTGAACAATTTCAATCTATGTGACAATAGCCTTCATTCCGCAAATTTTTTGCCAATATTATATCAGAACATCGATTTCCAGTAAGACCAACAACAATGGCTTATAAAAAAAGATTAATTGATGAATAGATTCCGCAAAAAATAATAACTTCACAGTTCTTTTCTTCTTGTATGAGTTTTAATCTTTTGTTCGATCCACGATATCCACGGAGAAAAGAAGCGTTAGCTTTCTTTCCGGCCATTTTAAAAAATGGAAAAGGCAATTTCTGTACTCGTAAGGTATGTTTATCTAAGGCAAGCAATTAGCTGGTTACTGAAGCTCTCGAGAATGATTTCTTTGAAGTTACCCATCAATTACAGGAGTCTTATAATGCTCATTGACGTATCTGCGATTATGAAATTCATCATTCAATACTCGGGAGAATATATTTAATAGTAGCACCAAGTGTTCATAACATGAGATTGCAATTTAGAACTCCGAACATACTACTACTTATTTTTTTTTGAATCGCAAAACTCCCTTAGATATATCTCGACGTGCTGATTCCGAATCATAATCTGGAAATGAATTTCGATGAAGAATTGACAAAATTACGGAAGATTTTTTCACGAACAACCCTCTAAACTCCTGATGAACTCTTCAACTCGAGAACCCTTTAAGATATGAAAATTCTGAGGACGCCAATCGATTTAGAATTATGTAGTTAGTATATTCTGTTAATTTCAAGTCGATCGGCTGAAGGAATAAATTATTTGAAGAATCGAAGAAATTACTAAGGGGTAGACCCCTAAAAATGATGAAAATCATTAAATCATCAGAGTCATTTGAATTTCGCACTATATATGAGAAATTTCATGCTGATTCCGAAAATATATTATTTGTACATGCTTAGATACAAGATTTGGCATGAAGAAGGAATGAAACGTCAAAAATTTCCTCGTACCTTCTTTTCAACAATTTTTATTATTCATTTTTGAAAAAATCGCAATCAATCCTCAGATTTATCTCGACGTGCTGATTCCGAATCATAATCTGAAAATGAATTTCGATTAAGAATTGACGCCAATCGATTTAGAATTATGTAGTTAGTATATTCTGTGGGATTCAAGTCGATCGGCTGAAGGAATAAATTATTTGAAGAATCGAAGAAATTACTGAGGGGTAGACCCCTAAAAATTGGGAAAATTTTAAAATCATCAGAGTCACTTGAATTTCGCACTATATATGTGAAATTTCATGCTGATTCCGAAAATATATTATTTGTACATGCTTAGATACAAGATTTGGCATGAAGAAGGAATGAAACGTCAAAAATTTCCTCGTACCTTCTTTTCAACAATTTTTATTATTCATTTTTGAAAAAATCGCAATCAATCCTCAGATTTATCTCGACGTGCTGATTCCGAATCATAATCTAAAGATGAATTTCGATGAAGAATTGACAAAATTACGGGAGATTTTTTTCACGAACATCCCTCTAAACTCCTGATGAACTCTTCAACTCGAGAACGGTTCAAGATATGAAAATTCTGAGAACGCCAATCGATTTAGAATTATGTAATTAGTATATTCTGTGGATTTCAAGTCGATCGGCTGAAGGAACAAATTACTTGAAAAATCGCAAAAAGTACTAAGGGGAAGACCCCTAAAAATTATGAAAATTATAAAATCACCAGAGTCACTTGAATTTCGCACTATATATGTGAAATTTCATGCTGATTCCGAAAATATATGATGTACATGCTTAGATACAAGATTTGGCATGAAGAAGGAATGAAACGTCGAAAATTTTCTCGTACCTTCTTTTCAACAATTTTATTATTCATTTTTGAAAAAATCGCAATCTATCCTCAGATTTATCTCGACGTGCTGATTCCGAATCATAATATAAAAATGAATTTCGATGAAGAATTGACAAAATTACGGAAGATTTTTTTTACGAACAACCCTCTAAACTCCTGATGAACTCTTCAACTCGAGAACGATTCAAGATATGAAAATTCTGAGGACGCCAATCGATTTAGAATTATGTAATTAGTATATTCTGTGGATTTCAAGTCGATCGGCTGAAGGAACAAATTACTTGAAAAATCGCAAAAAGTACTAAGGGGTAGACCCCTAAAAATTATGAAAATTACAAAATCACCAGAGTCACTTGAATTTCGCACTATATATGTGAAATTTCATGCAGATTCCGAAAATATATGATTTGTACATGCTTAGATACAAGATTTGGCATGAAGAAGGAATGAAACGTCGAAAATTTCCTCGTACCTTCTTTTCAACAATTTCTATTATTCATTTTTGAAAAAATCGCAATCTTTCCTCAGATTTATCTCGACGTGCTGATTCCGAATCATAATCTGAAAATGAATTTCGATTAAGAATTGACAAAATTACGGAAGATTTTTTTTTTACGAACAACCCTCTAAACTCCTGATGAACTCTTCAACTCGAGAACGGTTCAAGATATGAAAATTCTGAGGACGCCAATCGATTAAGAATTATGTAATTAGTATATTCTGTGGATTTCAAGTCGATCGGCTGAAGGAACAAATTACTTGAAAAATCGCAAAAAGTACTAAGGGGTAGACCCCTAAAAATTATGAAAATTATAAAATCACCAGAGTCACTTGAATTTCGCACTATATATGTGAAATTTCATGCAGATTCCGAAAATATATGATTTGTACATGCTTAGATACAAGATTTGGCATGAAGAAGGAATGAAACGTCGAAAATTTTCTCGTACCTTCTTTTCAACAATTTTATTATTCATTTTTGAAAAAATCGCAATTTATCCTCAGATTTAACTCGACGTGCTGATTCCGAATCATAATCTGAAAATGAATTTCGATTAAGAATTGACAAAATTACGGAAGATTTTTTTTACGAACAACCCTCTAAACTCCTGATAAACTCTTTAACTCGAGAACGGTTCAAGATATGAAAATTCTGAGGACGCCAATCGATTTAGAATTATGTGGTTAGTATATTCTGTGGATTTCAAGTCGATCGGCTGAAGGAACAAATTACTTGAAAAATCGCAAAAAGTACTAAGGGGTAGACCCCTAAAAATTATTAAGATTATAAAATCACCAGAGTCACTTGAATTTCGCACTATATATGTGAAATTTCATGCTGATTCCGAAAATATATGATTTTTACATGCTTAGATACAAGGATTGGCGTGAAAAAGGAATAAAACGTCGAAAATTTCCTCGTACCATCAAAATTTAAAAAAAATTTATTATTCATTTTTGAAAAAATTGCAATCTTTCCTCAGATTTATCTCGACGTGCTGATTCTGAATCATTATCTAAAAATGAATTTCGATGAAAAATTGACAAAATTACGGAAGATTTTCTTTACGAACAACCCTCTAAACTCCTGATGAACTCTTCAACTCGAGAACCCTTTAAGATATGAAAATTCTGAGGACGCCAATCGATTTAGAATTATGTAATTAGTATATTCTGTGGATTTCAAGTCGATCGGCTGAAGGAACAAATTACTTGAAAAATCGCAAAAAGTACTAAGGGGTAGACCCCTAAAAATTATGAAAATTACAAAATCACCAGAGTCACTTGAATTTCGCACTATATATGTGAAATTTCATGCTGATTCCGAAAATATATGATTTGTACATGCTTAGATACAAGATTTGGCATGAAGAAGGAATGAAACGTCGAAAATTTCCTCGTACCTTCTATTCAACAATTTCTATTATTCATTTTTGAAAAAATCGCAATCTTTCCTCAGATTTATCTCGACGTGCTGATTCCGAATCATAATCTGAAAATTAATTTCGATTAAGAATTGACAAAATTACGGAAGATTTTTTTTTTACGAACAACCCTCTAAACTCCTGATGAACTCTTCAACTCGAGAACGGTTCAAGATGTGAAAATTCTGAGGACGCCAATCGATTAAGAATTATGTAATTAGTATATTCTGTGGATTTCAAGTCGATCGGCTGAAGGAACAAATTACTTGAAAAATCGCAAAAAGTACTAAAAATTATGAAAATTATAAAATCACCAGAGTCACTTGAATTTCGCACTATATATGTGAAATTTCATGCAGATTCCGAAAATATATGATTTGTACATGCTTAGATACAAGATTTGGCATGAAGAAGGAATGAAACGTCGAAAATTTTCTCGTACCTTCTTTTCAACAATTTTATTATTCATTTTTGAAAAAATCTCAATCTATCCTCAGATTTATCTCGACGTGCTGATTCCGAATCATAATCTGAAAATGAATTTCGATTAAGAATTGACAAAATTACGGAAGATTTTTTTTACGAACAACCCTCTAAACTCCTGATAAACTCTTTAACTCGAGAACGGTTCAAGATATGAAAATTCTGAGGACGCCAATCGATTTAGAATTATGTAGTTAGTATATTCTGTGGATTTCAAGTCGATCGGCTGAAGGAACAAATTACTTGAAAAATCGCAAAAAGTACTAAGGGGTAGACCCCTAAAAATTATGAAGATTATAAAATCACCAGAGTCACTTGAATTTCGCACTATATATGTGAAATTTCATGCTGATTCCGAAAATATATGATTTTTACATGCTTAGATACAAGGATTGGCGTGAAAAAGGAATAAAACGTCGAAAATTTCCTCGTACCATCAAAATTTTAAAAAAATTTATTATTCATTTTTGAAAAAATTGCAATCTTTCCTCAGATTTATCTCGACGTGCTGATTCTGAATCATTATCTAAAAATGAATTTCGATGAAAAATTGACAAAATTACGGAAGATTTTTTTTACGAACAACCCTCTAAACTCCTGATGAACTCTTCAACTCGAGAACCCTTTAAGATATGAAAATTCTGAGGACGCCAATCGATTTAGAATTATGTAGTTAGTATATTCTGTTGATTTCAAGTCGATCGGCTGGAGAAATAAATTATTTGAAGAATCGAAGGAATTACTAATTATAAAATCATCAGAGTGACTTGAATTTCGCACTATATATGTGAAATTTCATGCTGATTCCGAAAATATATGATTTGTACATGCTTACATACAAGATTTGGCATGAAGAAGGAATGAAACGTCGAAAATTTCCTCGTACCCTCAAAATTTTAAAAAAATTTATTATTCATTTTTGAAAAAATTGCAATCTTTCCTCAGATTTATCTCGACGTGCTGATTCTGAATCATTATCTAAAAATGAATTTCGATGAAGAATTGACAAAATTACGGAAGATTTTTTTTACGAACAACCCTCTAAACTCCTGATGAACTCTTCAACTCGAGAACGGTTCCAGATATGAAAATTCTGAGGACGCCAATCGATTTAGAATTATGTAGTTAGTATATTCTGTGGGATTCAAGTCGATCGGCTGAAGGAATAAATTATTTGAAGAATCGAAGAAATTACTAAGGGGTAGACCCCTAAAAATTGGGAAAATTTTAAAATCATCAGAGTCACTTGAGATTCGCACTATATATGTGAAATTTCATGCTGATTCCGAAAATATATTATTTGTACATGCTTAGATACAAAATTTGGCATGAAGAAGGAATGAAACGTCGAAAATTTCCTCGTACCTTCTTTTCAACAATTTTTATTATTAATTTTTGAAAAAATCGCAATCTTTCCTCAGATTTATCTCGACGTGCTGATTCCGAATTATAATCTGAAAATGAATTTCGATTAAGAATTGACAAAATTACGGAAGATTTTTTTTACGAACAACCCTCTAAACTCCTGATGAACTCTTCAACTCGAGAACGGTTCAAGATATGAAAATTCTGAGGACGCCAATCGATTAAGAATTATGTAATTAGTATATTCTGTGGATTTCAAGTCGATCGGCTGAAGGAACAAATTACTTGAAAAATCGCAAAAAGTACTAAGGGGTAGACCCCTAAAAATTATGAAAATTATAAAATCACCAGAGTCACTTGAATTTCGCACTATATATGTGAAATTTCATGCTGATTCCGAAAATATATGATTTTTACATGCTTAGATACAAGGATTGGCGTGAAAAAGGAATAAAACGTCGAAAATTTCCTCGTACAATCAAAATTTAAAAAAAAATTATTATTCATTTTTGAAAAAATTGCAATCTTTCCTCAGATTTATCTCGACGTGCTGATTCTGAATCATTATCTAAAAATGAATTTCGATGAAGAATTGACAAAATTACGGAAAATTTTTTTTTCACGAACAACCCTCTAAACTCCTGATGAACTCTTCAACTCGAGAAAGTTCAAGATTTCGATTATGAATTGACAAAATTGCGGAAGATTTTTTTTACGAACAACCCTCTAAACTCCTGATGAACTCTTCAACTCGAGAACGGTTCAAGATATGAACATTCTGTGAACGCCAATCGATTTAGAATTATAAGATTGGTATATTCTGTGGATTTCAGTCGATCAGTTGAAGGAACAATTTATTTTAAAAGTCGAAAAAAGTACTGAGGGGTTGACCCTAAAAATCATGAAAAATACAAAATCATCACTTATTTGATATTCGCACTATATACGCATAATTTCATGCTCATTATATTACTGACTGTTTCTTGTTGAAGTTCGTTGTTCAGGTAAATTACGAATAACACCGGCCCCAGTACTATTCCTTGAGGTACACCGCATTTGATGTCAATCTTGTTATACAAATGGTTTTTGAAATCAATTTTCCGTGTTCTTTCACACCCATAGGTATCCATATCTTCTGGTGTGTCAAAAAGTATTGTTTGATCTACAATATCGAATGCCTTTCTCAGATTTATGAAAACACCTATAGAAGGAGTACTTTGAGTCTTATATGGGTCCATATCGAGGTCCAAATATATTAGCAAAAGAGTAAAATAATCGAAAATAATAAACAACCACAGAAAGATAAATAAATAGAATTATTTTGATTTTAAATGGTCAGTGCCGGCAACACTTTACAAGGTTCAGTCTGACGTTTCTGCTGCCTCTATCTACTATCTAATACATTCCGAATATTCCATTATCGGTGGCTGGATGCACAATCGGTGATGTTATTTTGAAATGTTGGTTCTGTAAAACAGCATTTGGAGAATGTATGAATTTCAGGATTTATATTACTTCGAAACCCAATTCTGCTGCAACTAATTCCTTTGAAAATTTTATTCAAATCTTTCAAATATATGCCGAAATGAAAATCCAGGATTGTACAGTCGGTATTTTTTATTTTGCTGATGTCCAGTTTGATCAGAAAGGGTTTGATAAAGTGGAGTTTTACTCTTTGTGATGGGGAGCAGTATGGAGTTGTTCTTTTAATGTTTGATGAAATGAAGTTTATTTGATATAATTTGGTCTGGCAGTATCTATGTCCCCGGATTCATAGATGTTTTTTTTTCGAGTAGTGGATTGCGTTATTGGTTATTTATTTTCTCTAAAACCATACTCAAATATCGACAGCAGATTACACTTTGATGAATACACGACAAGTCTCTTATTTTCTCATGATTTTCAAGAAATCTAGTAAATGATGATAGAAGTGCAATATGCCTATAATTTTAAACAATTTCAGGTTCAACTTTTTTGAAAAAATTGGAGTTACAAGTGATTTTTTAAGGATAAAAGCAAATTACCACTATACCATATTTTTATAGGGTTACTCTAAAATATTCTTGAATTTTTGGTCTGTGTACTTCGGCCAAGAGAAAAATAACAGGACGCATCGCGCTCACAGTCAAAGGGGAAAAGTGTATATTCAGCTACATAAAGACAAACATCACATAAATGAAGCATCAACTAAACACGCAAACTTAACTCACCAAACTCCTGAATCCGGGCAGAAACTGGCCGTGTCCTCGGGCCCACAGAACGGGGATCCCGGCCTGCTTGGCCGTAATGGAAACAGTAAAAGCCGCCGGCGAATAACCAACAATCAACACGGCCACGACCCTCTTTCCTTCCAGCTTTTCACATATATTTTCTAGCAGCCTCGCACTGAAAGTACCGTTTTCCGGCAGATCAATCACAATCGTCTCCACGCTAACATTGAAGTTGAATCTCCCGATTTTGCTCGAGAAGTAGTTCTGCGTAATATTCATCAACGTCTTGTTGAAGGCCCGGCTGTAACTTTGGGAACTCGGGGTGGCGGCGATGGCGAAGTAAATGCTACCCTTGCTTGGTCTGAAATCACGGCGGGGTTCGTCACCCCTGACTTCTATCAGTAGCAGAATAAATGGAATAAGGATTATCTTTGTGAAAGTGTCGAGGCGAAGAGTTAACATTTTCGTCGGTTTGGGTGAGAAGGGACGAGGGGTTTTCATGGGATATTCTCGATTTGGGTCATGCTCGGGGGTTAGCCGAGAGGTTTTGCTCGAAATAATGGGGCATTATCGTGTCCAGGTCGATAATCAAAATTAGTTTTTTGGACATTTTTTAGACGAGTCTATTTGGATTGAGTTGTTATTGCTTCGGTTGCTAGATCTAAGGCAAGAGTTAACGGTTTTGTTTGAATTTCACTTTATTATATTTTGGTTTGTTCCCCTTAGGTACGGTCATGTTCCCACGGAGTACACTTTGTATGTCGACATCTGAAACAAAAGACATTATTTTCGTTAAAACTTCCATTGTTACACCAATTTTGATATCATGTGAAAATGAGAAGATCTTTTTATGCTCAATATCATGGGTTATCAATTTAGAAGTTGACCAGCACTATTTCAGTTCAATTCAGTAATTTACCTCAAGGTGACTCAATATGCCTCAAAGTAGTGTTCTGGGACCACTTTCATTCAATATATGTTTTTGAAAACCCGGAAAAACCTCCAGCACCATCCCACGTGGTTTGTTTTCGTTGAAAAGTAGTGGTGTGATAATGGGATAAGCCAATGGACACAGCAATAGTGTACGATGAGGAACACTGGGACATACTGCAAGATAAAGTTCATCAGGCTGATTTTTCATAAGTAAAAAACTGACTCAAACAAAAATTATCGGCGGTTAACTTCCATCAGTTACATAACTGCATAGTTGGCTGGGATGGAGCTCTAATAACACAGTTCGCACACTGTCTTCAATATCGTCACAACTTAAAAATGAAGATTTTTCAGAAAGAGTAAAAACAAATATCGTACAATTGTTAAAATTACTAAAAGTTGGAGTAGACCGGTCATGCCCTGTCTCCGCAGCTCCGATACTACCGGAGGGCGCGCTTGTGTATAATTAACACCAGCAAACACTCCCCACGTCCGTGGGGTCAGTGATTACTGGATCCGAGAATCATGTGCCCAGAGTAAACGGAGTGAACCAAGAAAAACGGCCTTCTGCATTCTTCCGGCTAGGTTTTTTGCCGCATCACGGCATGCCGGTATAATTTTTAGATTTGAGAGCAGCGTGTCCATCATTCCACCAAGGATCCCTATTATCAGAACCACCATCTTGACAGAATGGTTTGGATGAAGCCTGCGGAGTTCAAAGAGAAGATCTCGATATTTAGTCCGTTCTTTCTCCTCTTTTCGGACGATGTTCGTTTCGCCAGGAGCTGAAAACTCAATGATGAAAATCGTCCTACTTTGATGGTCGAGGGCGACTACATCAGGCATATTGGCTTGTCAATTTGTCAAGCTGTGTGCACGCTTCAATATACTAGAAGGAAGAAAATTTGTATTTCGTGCAAAATATTTTTATTTAAAAAAAATTATAGCAGAGCGCTTTCAACTGTTAAGTCATCATCAATGCGTACCTGCAAGTAAGTAATGATTGAATTTGAAAGTTATGAAAAGTGAGGTTACTTACTCGTCAGGTGTACAAGAAGCCATATAAAAACATCATGTCCATGGACCAAATTAAAATGTTACAAAATATAAAACATATTTAAAATTGAACAATTTTCATCCTGTTCAAGGATTATTAAAATATAAAGATATGGGATACTACATCATATCCGTCTGAATGTTGAAGCGGAAGTGGAAATGAAATTTAGATTGACAAATTGTGCCAATGACACTATTGACAAGTGACAGTGACCACTGACATATGTGACATAGAGTCACAGAACACAAATAGAAAATGAACTAATCCAGACATGAGTTCAAAAAGGAACGTAGATCTGAAATGGATTAGTCTAATGAGAACGTTTCGTTTTCCAGAAATACACTACCAGAGAAAACTCTATCAAGATTTTCTGTGTGTTCTCTACCATCTGTGCTACCAGAATTGAGCTCTATTCATCGTTATTCATCTTCATCGTCAGTGAAAAGGGCCGGTTATGATCAAGATCAGTTTGTAGTGGAAAAACGTATTAAAATGTTAACATGTTATATCAAAAATTACATTTAAGAAAAAAACGTCCTGGTCCTAGTAAAGGGATTTGTTAGTCGTTGATCAGAATAGGACACAAGATACAACATCAGAATTACATATAAAACGAGACACTGAGACATTAAATTTGGTTTGTACTTTCCTCTCAGAGTTTACCAAGTTTAAAAAAACTCTGAAGTGAACATGGGTTCAGTGTATAATTTTATGAATAAAAAAAGTCTTGATACGTTTGATTTCTTCGAAGGGCAGATTAGAATTGCACACTCCAGAAAATTGGGGTAAATCTGTATAAAAAGCCTAGTGAAGTCAAATCTGGAGATTCTGCAGGCCAATGTATGGGACTATGTATCCCGATCTACCAATACTGACCAGATTTACTGGTATGAACTGACCAAGCCCAATCTCTTTATCGAGAGGTATTCAAACCACTTGTTTCCTACGCCATTATGAACCTCATTAGACCTCTCTTTAGATTATGTTCATGAACCACTTTTGATGCAAGGAATACGCGTACCTTCACACCAGTTTTGAATGTCTGTTTTGAACGTGTGCTTTGATTGTTTTTTTTTTTTCATGCTTCGAAGAACTAATGATATGTCATGCTTCAATTGTTTAAATGACATAACATAAAATATTTCTTTTTTCATGGCGCACAAGATGTAAGATAAGCTTCCAAAAATCCAAGTAACAAAACAAGATACCCCTTGCTTTGAAATGAGGATATGTTAGGAGGTGGGAAATGTCTGACAGAAAATCATTGCTACCCTCCACGAACGTTGAATCACATCTCGCAGTTTTCGTGTAATGTTCCTCAATAAGAAACCAATTGCAAGTGATTCATGTTATCGAAAAGAAAACCTGCTGGGTAATTTATCTCGTTGGAAAAATGGATTCACACCAATTATACTGCTCTAAATAACGTTTAGGAATTATTTAAATATTTAAAGTTTTTATAATCGATATGCTTTTGAGTGTGTCGTTTGAAGATTCATTTATCTAAATCACCGATCTAACATCATTCATTATATTTCTACTTCAGTCTTTTTGGAGGGTTACAGCATATAAAATGAATGAAACGCGTAATACTGAAAACGGTGCCTTTCAGTTATCTGAAATTTGCTTGTTTATTAGCAATATACCCTCAAAATTTATGGTCCTATACGTCATAGACGGATGGAACACATTCATTTTCCTCGTGAATATTCACGAGGAATTGTTGGGTTCCTAATGGATTAACCTCGGAGCGGAAAAAGGAAAACGGCAATTTGGGAGGGAGATTTCCATCTGCACATAAAAAATTTGCCTCGATAAAAACATTAAAGATTACTCAGAGCTGGAAAAGATGTAGTAAAGGAAGGTAATATGCTCGACTACTACCATGGGAAGAAGTCCATGTTATTCAGGATTTTTCAGATACCTTTTCACGAATCTAGGAAAGGATCTCGCACCGCATCAGTGGAACATTGGGAATCAGTGAATTAGCTGGATTTTTAATATACTTGTGGCAAAACTTGTTGATGTCTTTATTGTTCTAGTGCTTCAATTCGACAGTTTGTTATACAGGGTGTTGAAATAAACTTTTCCAACAATTCAAACGGTCATTGTAGAGAAACTTTTTCGAATATACAGGGGTCTCTCCGAAACTTGTATCGATGAATATATGGAAAACTATACCAGGTGTAACTGGATCATGGTTAACCCCCCGTCTCTCCGTTAGCTTCAAAGGTGATTGATGTAAATTTGGAATATTCCATATACATGATAAGCGGCACTATCTGACCTAGAAAAGATTTTTTTCCACTTCCGATTTCGCCGAAAATGATACCAACTTTCGATTTTTGAATAAAACAACTTGTATGTTATTTCATTTCTGAAATCTGCATATTTTTCTGGAACCAATGATACCACATATAGTAATCTCGGGTAAGTGTGACCGTGATTTTCATTAGTTCACATTGAATTTAGTCCTTCTGATGAACCTGAACTAATATAACAATGAAATTTTGCAGGTATTTACTTCGAAGGTCAGTCTTTGTTATACGCCACAGAAAACTGTTGAAAAACATATTCTATGAATTTTATTTATATATTCAGATATACATCTCCATAGGTCACACTTTCCCGGAAATTTGGGGCAACTGTGATTCTGGCCAAATTTAAAGATATTAATGCACGTAAATCTCTCTTTGAGGAAGGTGTGAGTAAACAGTGAAGGAACTTTCACCACAATTTATTCGTTTCGAGATATCTTTATTCAAAACATAGTTAGGAACTTTTTAATATTGAATTTGAAATACCCCATTGGAAAAAAACAAAAAAGAATCGTGAAAGTGAACATTTTTTGAAAAGAAAAATTTACAGGTAGAAATCTGAAAAGTCGAATGAGAATTTCATTGATCCCCATCTTCTGACGAGTGGTGATGGAAGCACAGTTGTTATTTCATCCTCAGAAAGTGTATCAATGTCTTCTACATCTGGCCAGGTATATTGTTTGGCTCTCTGAGATTTCCGTATATAATTTCGTACTATAGCTGAAAAAATATTACTGTTTAGACTGGCCAAATGAACCAGGTTCCCATTTACCCCGACAGATAGGTCACACTATCCCCAATAACATTTATTTTCGGGGTAAGTGTAACATGCAATGGAAAAATGGAAAAAAAAACAACTTTATGAAAAAACGGCAATCTATAGTCAGATTCATTGTTTAGGCAGAAGAAAAGTGTATAAAATGGATTCTTACCTTAGATTTTAACAATACACTCAAAGCTTGAAATAAACTCGTTATACTCGTTCGGATTGATGAATTGTAGGTTAGAAAATTGGGGAAAATATTTGGATTTCACAAGATCTCTTTTGTACTTTATATGATGGTTATGGATTCATTATGAGTGTAGGCTATTCGTCAATAGATGGCATTGAGCTGTCGCCCGGTTTAGCGAAGATAGCGAGAAAACTCACACTTGCCCCAAATTCACACTTACCCGAGCTTACCTTATATATACTTAAGTAAAATTTCCAAAGTCAAAGTTTTTGATAATTCAATTTTCAGTTTTCCATTTAAGTATGCCATGACGGTTCCGACTTATTCCAATTGAACCGTCTATTGATAGAAAAATCGAAATCCTGTCAAAAACACTAAATTGCGTTTTTTTGGGAAAATAAAATTCATCGTAATCGATGTTGGGGTAAAACTCATTTTTTTCAAATGGAACCTTATTGATATCGTGGAACCATTTATTAGTACTATTAATAAGAAATTTATACAAAAAATTAAACAACATTACAACAATTGTTCAAAATGCTGTCTATTAACGTCAATGCACTTCTGAACTCGCATAGTTGTTTCTTGAAGAACATTCGCTAATTGCTAGGCAGTTATAGATACTAATTGCGCGTCTTACTCACAACTATAGGTCTTCGCGGGTTGTAAGATCGGTTGCTTAGACATTGTTTTTCAAATCCACCGTACAAAGGAATGAAGAGGTGTCAAATCAGGTGACCTTGGAGGCCATCGCACAGGACCATTTATCAAAATTACGTGTTCTACAAATTCTTGTTGAAGGTAATCAACTACTATTCTTGAATTATGGGGAGGAGCTCCATCTTGTTGGAGATACATTCCCTTTCGTGAATGGACAGGTAAATTAATTTTATTTTGCAGAAATCCTAAGTATCTAGCTCCAGTCAAGGGTCCTTCAGATATTATTGGAGCTACAATTCTACGACCGAGTATTCCAAGCCAAACATTTAAACCGAACCGCACTTGAAAGTTACCCTACCGTAATGTATTTTGATTTTCTCGTGACCAATGCCTAGTATTTTGTCGGTTAAATAATCCCGCATATTTGTAATCGTAGACTCGTCCAAAAATAAA
Source organism: Chrysolina americana (assembly GCA_958502065.1). Classification (NCBI taxonomy): domain Eukaryota; kingdom Metazoa; phylum Arthropoda; class Insecta; order Coleoptera; family Chrysomelidae; genus Chrysolina; species Chrysolina americana. The sequence continues at coordinate 92,723,167 of OY293413.1, read as the reverse complement.
ATCCTTCCCAAAAATTGCAATTGCAAATTGCAATATTCCTTTCTACGTTCATAATCATTTTGGTACAGGTGCTGGTGCAATTGAAATTTGAAAGATTTATAATTATGTTTGTGCAAGATTCGGCTCACCGTTTGGTGACTAATTTCCAATTCAAACCCAATTTGCCTTAAAGAAACAGTCTTATCAACTTCTATTCGAGCTAAATCATTAATTGATTGATTAATGATATCGTTTTCTTCGGGATTATAGTTGAAAATAGTTTCTTGCTGGATATTGTCTATCAGGATATTAGTCGAGATGAAGGTTTCTAGCCGCAACGGTATTTTATCGACATTTCCAATGAATAATCAACATGTCTAAAAACACCGAAAAACTAATAAATATTTATTTGAAAATCTGAAGGAATTATTTCATTGTTTTCAAAGCCTCCTTAGTAACTTCAACACTAAATTAGAACAGAATAATTGTGTTTTTCTTATTTTCTTCCATCTGTAATTTTGATTGAATTTATCGCACATTTTATTACCAGGTATGAATGAATTCCTTAAGTAACAAATAGTGGTACCTTGACAAATAAGGCTCCATTAAAAAAAAAAATAGTTTTACCCCAAAATCGATAACGATGAACTTCATTTGCTTATAAAAGCCCAATTTAGTATTTCTGACGGGAATTTGATTTTTCTAGCATCAGACGGGTCAATTGGAATAAATCGGAACCATCATGGCATACATATAAATGGAAAACTAAAAATTAGATTATTTAAATTTTTAAGTTTGAATTGTCACTTATGTAGTATTATTGGAGTCGGAAAATTATGCAGATTTCAGAAATATAATAATATACAGGGACTTCTATTCAAAAATCAAAAGATGGTATCACTTTCGGCAAAACCGGTATGTGAGTCTAATTCGAAAAATTTACCATTGAGTGACTTCATTTGAATAAATCGTAGAAGCCAGCATAATAAATCACAATGAATTTCCATGGCAGTTGGTTGTTTCCAATGAAACCGTGAGCGCCGTGGCCAACTGAGAATAACTGAACACACGAATGCGTATATGATTTTTAAAAGGATACCAAATATAACACAACATTCTAACTTGGAGCGAATATAACTGTGAAACAGTTCGATTGAACTGTCAACATTTGTGAGATTCTTGATATTTCTTTAGAAAACCAAGCATTTTATTCCCAGATTAAACGGTGTGTTCGATATGGGAAAAGGAAGACAGTTCTGAATCAAATACCACCTACCCCAAGATTCCTTATTTCAGAGCATCGATTCAGTTCGATGGCATCGATTGTATAATCGAATTCAATCAATTCTTTCACTTTGGTAAAACAAGGTGCAAAATATTTTGTGATATACAGTTGTAATTGATTTTTCAAGCACCATCCAGAAGTTCTCCCAAGGTTCTCTTGTAATATCAGACAATCTTCATATCTATTAATTTTTTAAAAGATTTCCAAATCATCTACTGCGTAGAGGAGTTTGAAACATTGAATATGTTGTGGTAAATCATGTAGGTATATAAAGTATAATCTACAGTGAAACCAAATTAGAACGTCGAGGTACACCCGAAGTTGGTGGGAAAATGGAAGATCTGTATCTATGCATATTTTTTACGGTTGAAAGATATGATTTAAAAATGGACAACAGATTAAATGACAAACCGTAATCATATCACTTTTTTAAGAATTTAAAGATCCATCTGATGTCTATGTCCATATAAATGACATCGTTCTGCCCCTTCGTTTCTAAAACTTCTGATACAACTTGCGTTACAGATGCTGAATTAGTCTGACAAGACTTTTTGTTGAGAAAGTCTTGTTAGTTCTTCAAATATTACCTACATTTTGAAGAAAACCATTAAATAAACGGTATAGAATGATTTCAAATAGTTTTGGGAAATTAGATAGAACGGAAAAATGTCTCTTTTCTTCTTCTTTCTTCTTTAGAATTGGTGTAAAGCGAGCTGTTTTCCATAACTCTGGAAAAGGGTGAGTTGGTATAATAACAATATTCCAAACCAGTCTGGAACACGTGCTTCCAGTACCAAACATTTTCGAACCACTGCAATCGTAGGAAAGAAATAGCTCCGATGCAAGAAAATCGGCAATCTGTCACTCTCTTTCAGTGACAGGACATCCCGGCAACTGAGCGGAGTATTTTGCGAAACTTGACGGAAGGTTGGTGAATAAAGAATGAACAAATGGATTTGAAAATCAACCTCAACCATTTTCCGCTTTTAAATATATTTGTTCATCATTTATTCAATAGCATTCCGTCGAATATTGACAAATACTCCAATTCGCGGCTGGCACCGAAAGTTTTGGAATCGCAGTATGTCTTGCCAGGTAGTCGACAATTCACTATCTTTCGATATTCGTGAAGTTCGGAGATGTCAAACAGTTCTTTCTGGTTACCGACTTATTAGCTTTTGTTCACATCCAATCTCGCAAATGTTGATCTTATGGTATTGAAACAAGATAAAATTGAATTGAAGAAATAATTTGCTCAGGAATAAACTTTCGATAATCATCAATTAAATAAGTTGTACTGACTCTGTTGATCACCTTTTCACTTGCTACGCCGCATAAATAACCTCTCGTGAGATTATTTTTTTAGTACTTTATGAATATTTCCTTAACAGAAACATTTCAGTCGACAGACAAATATTTGTATGGTGGATATGTTGATAAGAAGCAAGATATCTTGATAAACCACCACCTTTCTAAGAATTCGACAGTACACTGTAAATAATGGCCGGTTTTCCTTTCAACTCGATACACTCCAAATATTAATCTTCAGTTTGTAAATTCTGGTAACTTTCATCACAAACCTTCAACTCTGATCAAAATATGAGGAATTACTTGGCGAGTAATTATTAGAGACCTCTCTCAAAAGTTGAAACCAGAGCAACCAGATAAAGGATAGAGATAAAGGAATCAGGGTGAGATGAAAATTTTTAATCTATGAGGTATAATTCTAATTTTTTGACAATAGACCCCAACATTCCCATTTATTTAATTAAACTAACGATTTCGCGCGGTCTTATCAATTGTGACAAAACGCTATTCAATTATAAAGTATGTTTTGTTATAATAATATAATCAACAGCACAGAGAAAAGTTTGTGAATTCAAAAAGACTACAAACGTGTCGATGATCCATGTCCCATTTGTGAATTTTAGATATTCCACGAGATAACTTCGAATCAACACCGTGTTGAAGATTTTATTCGAAATAATAGAATTGTTGCGGAAAGAATTTCTCTTCCGGATCGTCTATACTCAATTATCAGTTCTGTCATTGAATTAATTTTTTTCCCAGTCAACACTCCTCACGTCCTTGGGGCGAGTGAATACTGGTTCGGAGAATTTTGTGCCCTCAGAAGTCGGGAGTGAACCAAGAATTATGGCCTCATCAAGACAAGTCGGTATAATTTCAAGTTCCGTGAGTAGCGTGTTCATAATTCCACTAATTACTCCTAATATCAGAACGACCATTTCAACAGAATGATTTGAATAAAGCCTGCCGAGTTCAAACAGTAAACCTCGATATAGGGCTCGTTTCTACTCCTCATTCAGGACGATGTTCGTTTTGCATGATGAAATAGATTCGGTACTTCTCATTTTCTCTCTCGTCAATATCGTACGAGTGTGTAGATCTACCTCGTAGCGCCACCTTTTACCTATAGATATAGGCTGAAACCGCATAAGCTTGACAGCAAATGCATTATGGTCCCAGGAGCATCACGACTCGCTCTACATCACGTGACATATACGGTAGACCAAGGTTTTGACACCATCCTGGCAGTATATTATAAATCCCTTGATGACCAGATCGAGTTCATCGGCAACACGGGCTGTGTGTGTCGAAGACCATGCAGAGAACAGGATCTGAACTCCTGATGACTCAACATGCTCCATCTGTTATGAAAACGCTCCAAACTCAAAAGTTCACAGCCTCCGCTTCGTCAGGGAAAGTATCACCGTGGAACGGACGATTTAGGATGAAAGGTATTATGGACATTTTGCAAGTTTATACATCTAGTTGTCACAGGTCCTCCTAAGTCCAATTCTTCACTTTTACTGGAACTGCCTCTTGAAAGAGACGCAGTTTCACCCTTAGGTATAGTAAATATTATGTAGGATGCATCTGCCAACGTCCTCTCCGCATTCCTCACATCGTTCCCTTTTGAAACGAACCGTGGCAAATTTGTCGATTCCAACTCTATTTCGATAACATGCGTGTACTCTTACACCACTCTCAAGAACTGATGAAAATACTCTGCTCCATTTTCGGGGATCAACACGGATCGCCTCTTGACATAATAAAAAATCCGTATGGTGCTCTCCAACTAGTCATGAGTTGAAAACTATTGCCAGACAGTGATGGTTGGTTGGAAATATTTTCCATCAATGGTTATTCAACCCATCGGGATCAGGAGCAGCAAAGTTCTTCTTCAAGGTTCATTTTGACTTCATTCATGGATATTGAATTGAGCAAATCACCGTGCTCAGGCTGCAGGAAGCTTCAAACTGCGCTATGACTGACGTATCCACGTTGAGTGGTTGGGAAAATTCATATATTTTCTTCCAGAAGAATTCCATCAGCCGCCGGCGAGTCATCCACAACATGTGGAGGCTCTCGGAATATGGTAAAAGGTTTATCGCGGTTTATCGTTGGTTTTTGCCCTCTTCACTAGTAACTGTCAGTGGTGTTTGAACGTGAACAACATGGTTTGAGTTTGAGGATACGAGACTCGTGTTGTCTAGCCCACTTGATCTTAATTTCCATCGTGTGATTTCGTCGCTCATGCCTGGCATTATCCCTAATCCCTGCTTGGGACAAGGTCTGAGAGGTGTCTACATCCACCCGTACCAGTTTTTGTTGCTTTAGGGGCTTACGGTTATGAAGTACCTTGAGGGGTTCTAATGCCCTCCGTCGGTGGTATGATGCGAGCTTCCTGCACAGCCAGACCAACACGTTGCATATCTGCCTCTTTTGCCGCTTCAATAACTGGCTGAGACCCCGAAGATGAGATACATCATCCCTTATATTTTGGACGAAAAAAGTCACGATACTCTGAGTGTCTTCCCCACCATAGAGTATGCATTCCGGCCATGTATCTTCCTTGAACGAGTTAAGAATTGATCTGCATGGAACTGAATGCTTTCATAGCTGCTTAGCTGTCGGGGTATATGGCGATGGTCTCTTTCTTAAACTCCTCCACAGTGATGTGCTCAACGCATCAGTAAACTATCATAATTATTATTGGATTTGGCGCAACGCATCCATTCTGACAATAGCTCCAATCTAAGGGGTGCAGCAAGAGAGATAAAGTATGCTTCATTTCAGATGGACCAGAAAAAAATGGTCAACGAGATGACAACAAAGGCATTGAATGGATTTTCCTCCAGCTCCTCGCATGGGGGGATGTTAAGAGAGGCTGGTTAAGTCTGTTCAAGTGGCCCCTCTTAGTATCACTCAAAGAACAATCTCCAAGACAAGAAGTTTTATCAACTGTATTAATTGAAGCCGAAAATATACGAGGATATATTGAAAAATTCTTAGCCAATATAGAACCAAACAAAATTTTAATGTCAAAATATTTTGTTACTCAACATATTCTCCTCTTAATTGGATACATTTATTACAGCGAACCTGCAACGTCTCTAGACCTGTCAAAATAAATATTTCTTCTTGCTCTGCAAACCAGACCTCCACAGCTTTTATTACCTCCTCGTTGGAAGAAAATTTACGACCTTTTAAACTTTTTTTCAGTTGAGGAAAGAGATGATAGTCGGACGGAGCCTAATCTGGTGAATGAGGGGGGTGTTCTAGTAATTCAAACCCTAAATCACAAATTTTTTGCATGGCAACATGAGAATTGTGTGCAGGGGCGTTGTCCTGCAAAAACAAAACACCTTTGGATACCTTTCCGCGTCTTTTCTCTTTAATTTTTTACTGTAGAGTGGTCAGTCATGTCGAATAGTAATCTCCAGTTATTGTTCTACCCTTATCCAAAAAATCAATCATGAAAAAACTGAAGCAAGAACTTCTCCAGCAGATTTTTGGACACGAAACTTCTTAGGTCTTGGAAAACCGGAGTATCGTCATTCCATCTATTGTTGCTTCGTTTCTGGATCGTAGAAATGTACCCAAGTCTCATCCATAGTAACAATTAAGAAGTCTACATCGTTTTTAAATCGAGCACAGATCGAACGCGATGCTACTACCCTTGCACGCTTTTGGTCAACATTCAAATTTGGGGATCCATTTTGCAGCAATTTTTCTCAAGTCCAAATTGACGTGAACTATATGATGAACGCATTCGTATGAAATATTCAGTGCCTCAGATATCTGTTTTGCCCAATTCGACGGTCTGTTAAAATCATGTCATGAACTGCATCGATATTTTAGGGGACTGACACAGAAACTGGCCTTCGCGATCGGTCATCATCTTCAATGGAAAATTTCCCTCTCTTGAAGCTTGCAGTCCAATTTTTCACGGTCGCATACGAAGGATATTGATTAAGCATATCTTCGTAGATCTGCTTACCTCGTAACCATTCTAAATACAGGTACTTGATGATGGCTCGATATTCCAATTTTTCGATTTTCACAATTTCGGTGGACATATTTTCTCTTTTAATTTATTGCGTAACTCTGGTTTACTTTTTTGACGTCAAACTTTACACTGACACTTCTAATAAGTTATTGTTCGTTGCTATGGTAACGCAATATTATGTTTACGCAGGGAACTGGTCTAGACTAACTAGATATCAATACATCCTCGTAACAATCATTGATCCACTATTTCATGTTTCATTACATCCCACCGACGAAGGAGTCCTAATCCCTAACCATTTCCTGATCGGGTCATCAAGTGCAGCATCAGTTCCTTGCCTGAAAACAGTGGATTGCCTGAAAACAGTGGAAGATCGCTCAAGGTTTAGCTGACCAATAATGAATCGAACGAAATGGTATGAAAAACACTTCCGAAATCTTCAAGTTGGTGATGTAGTCATAATCGTCGATGCAGACCAACAGCAGTTTTTACTGTTGCTGACAGTAGCAAAAATATGCCGCCAAGAAAGAGTAATGGAGATTTCATTATGAAAGGGGAGAATGTTGAATATTTTAGAATAATTTGGGCTATGAGAAGAAATGTTGTTGACAAAAAGACAATTTCAAAACAGATGTTGAGTTTTACAAAAGTTGTAGTATAATAATAATAATCGCAGATGATTAAGACCTCACTACAATATGCGGGGCTCTATCTTAGAGGATATAAACTTCTCTAGCTACTTAAGGAAACAAATATGGACCCACACCCGACCCAAAGCAAAAGGCGGTGGAGTCTGATGTCCAGGCCACCTGTCAAAGGCCAAGTGTTATAAGGCAGATAATAATATTACTACAGCCTATCCACTTCAGGATTTGGCAAATGCTATCGGAAGTTTAAAAAACTGGCATATGGTGTATCGTAAAGAGAATAGAGCTGCATAAAACACTCTAGATAATTTCGTAGACATACACAATATATCAGGAAAGTTTGCACTGGCGTGGCTTATAGAACGGTAGCTCCAAACTAATCAACAAACTGTTTTAAATGATTCACCCCGTATGATCGTGAAGAGGGCTGGGGAAGAGTGTGAAAGTTTGAGATATCTAGAATTAAGTGTTGTCATTGTTATTCCACGAAATAATTTTTCTGAATAAAACTTTTCAAAAAGAAACATCCTGACAAATACTGGGAATTATCATCTCTGAAGATATTTCCTACAATTCAGAAGTGGTCCCGATTGATTAAAAAGGTTTTTATTGAGAGTTTGTTCGGTAGCTTTCCGATCTGTTTTGGCTAATCTTCTGGTTCCTGGAGTGGATTATTAGCAACATGGCAGAAGGTGGTAGTCCAAGTAGCACGGCCGGTGGTTCATCGTCACAGGAAACTCTGATGGAAAAATTCATGGATATGATGTTAACTATGGAGCGGAATAGATTGGCATCGGAAGAAAAGTTTCTCAAATTGCTGGAGAAGTCTAAGACTGAGCAAGAGAAAAAAGATTTTCATGCTATTCCCGACTTCAGCAAAAGTATTGAAGACTTCAATAGTGAAAACCTAGGAAAACCTGCTATGGATTGGCTTGTGAGTGCAGCTGTTCTTCATAACTGGCCGCAAGAATTTACTTTAGAAACGGCTAAGGTTCATATGACAGGCACAGCAAAGAAATGGTTCATTGAAAGAGCTTCAAGAATAAAGACGTTTGATGACTTTAAAGTAAGCTTCAAGAAAACATTTGATTTCAAAATGAGTAAGGATGAGATGTGGGAGAAGATGAAAAAGCGAAATCAATATAGAACAGAATCGACTTATTCTTATTTTCAAGATAAAGTTAAACTCTGCAAAAATCTTGGATATGATTTTGATGAAATCAAGGAACAAGTAATCATAGGTTTACATAACAAAAATATAATTCCTACTCTACTTGCTAAAGACACTGAAGATACTGATCAGTTATTGCACGGGATCGTAAGGTTCGAGAAAATAAACAATAAAGCCAATCAATATACCCAAATAAGATCTCAAACCCGTAGTCATTCTGGAAATTTTGTGAAAACTAGGGAAGATTCAGAAAAAAATGGTACAACGAGTAATGAGGGCTCTAATAGTGAAGTTACTAACAGCAATAGAATATCAAAACTGATCTGCTATCGATGCAAAGAACGGGGTCATTTAAAACGTGATTGTCCACAGAAAATTATTCATGATACTCCTATTGTTTCGAAGCAAGAAAATCCAAATTCTACACAAATACAGTCTTTGGTGTGTTGTCAAACCAACATTACTGATTCCATTCAGAAGTTTATCAGACAAGTCAAACTAAATCACGATCTGAATGTCACAGGTTTCGTAGATCCAGGCAGTGCAGTTTGTACGATCAAGGAAAAGGTAGTAACTGCTCATAATCTGCTAAGGAAACCAACTGATCAAAAATTATTTGGTTTTGGAGGATACAGTATAACGAGTGAAGAAATCACTAGCTTTGTGATGACTTTAGATGAAGTGGAAGAAGAAGTTGATGCTTTGGTTGTTCCCAACAGTGCTCAACCGACAGATTTGATAATAGGAAGAACTTTTACGGAGTTACCTTGGATTGCATATATTCGAGTGGATGATATGTTGCATTTTGGGTACAAAAATTAAGATCCATTTAGGTCCATGAAATGGAAAGGAAATCAACACAAAACAGAGGTTCGGGTACAAACAGACACAAAATTTGAAAGAAACACATTGAATTTCGTCGATGTTCGAGTTGGAGATAGAGCTGGAATACTCGCGGTGATGACAGATCGAAATTTCTGATAAATCGACAACTTCATCGAAAGACAATCAAAGACACTGTGGCGCGAGTGCGACATAGTACGTGATACGACTTCATCTTACGCGTCTCCAGCATTTCTCGTACCAAAGGCATCAGGTGAAAAGAGACTTGTTGTAGATTATCGTAGACCAAACGCGCAAACCGAGAAAAAGACATTTCTGATTCCTCATATTGACGATTGTTTTGAGTTGCTGACCGGTTGTAAGTTGTTTTGCGTATTGGACTTGATGTCAGGTTACTTGGAAATTCCACTTGACGAAGAATCCAAATCAAAAAATGCTTTTATTTATCAGGACGGTACTGCAGAATTCGAAAGAATGTGTTTCGGTTTAGTCAACGCATCTTTCGAATTTTCTAAGCTCATGTGTTTAGCTCTAGGACCTTTGAGAAACACTGTTGCGGTGTCCTATCTTGATGACATTTTAATCGGTGCGGTGAATTGGACAGAAATGTTAGACAAGCTTCGGCAAGTGTTTTCTGCGATTTTGAAAGCAAAATTGACATTTAAGCTCACTAAATACGAATTTGGGAGGAAGTCTGTGAAATTTCTTGGGTTTCAACTAACTGCGGACGGTATGTTACCAGGAGGAGGGAAGTTGAGAGCTGTTAGCGAATTTTCGGCACCAAAGAACAAACATGAAGTTAGACGTTTTCTAGGTCTGACTGGATTTTTCCGTAGATTCATCAGGAATTATGCAGTGTTAACGAGGCCACTATCAGATTTGACAAAAGGAAACGTGAGTTTTTGCTGGCAACAACAGCATTAGTCAGCTTTCGATGAACTGAAGGATCTGCAACAAAGAGCACCAGTCTTACAATTTTACAATCCTAAAGAGAATACAGAACTCCACTGTGATGCATCAAGTTTGGGGGTCGCAGGTATGTTACTAAAGGAGGGCAAGGATGGTGAAATGCATCTTGTATACTGTGTGTCTAAGAAAACGAGTGATGCTGAGAAAATGTACCATTCTTCAAAAATGGAGTTATTAGCCATAGTTTGGTGTATTGAAAAGGCTGAGACCAATGCTATTAGGTATAAGATTGTCAAGCATTAGTGTATCTAAATGCGAAGAAAACTCTCCTACCACAAATTGCTAGATGGTATAATACTACTCTAGCTGAATAGGATTTCGAAATCTGGCATAGAGTTGGTGATAAAATGTCTCATGTGGATAGCTTGAGTCAAGCGCCTGTAGAAGATTCATCAAAGGAAGGAATGATTGAAGAAATTTATGAAAAAAGGATAAATATGTTCATGATTGTATCTGAGGAAGATAAGATTTTGATGATCCAGAAGAATGATGAAAATTTATGGAAAATTGTCAAAGAGTACAGAAGTAAAGAAGAAGAAAATATGGTTGATAAATATTCGATAGAAAATGGAAGACTGTACAAGGAAGTAAAGGTGAATGATGAAGACAAATGGCTGTATGTAAATCCAGATTCAATGAGAAAGTCGATAGTTGTTAAATACCACGACTAAATGGGACATTGGTTATTGGATCGTACAGTTTATGCAATTTTGAGGAAGTTTTGGTTCAAAGGAATTCGAAGGTACGTGAAGAGACATATTCAAGGGTGTTTTGAACGTTTATTCGCGAAAGTTCCTGGTGGGAAGAAAGCTGGAATGCTTCACCCATTAAAAAACCCTGAGAGACCAATGATTAAAATTCACATTGATCATCTTGGACCTTTTCCTAAGAGTACAAGAGGAAAAATGTATATACTTGTGATTGTTTGTGCTTTCTCTCGATTCGTCAAACTTTTTTGTTTGAGAAGTACAAACACAGATGAAACAGTTGAACAAATTGAGTTGTTCATCAATCAGTTTGGAGTTCCCAGAATAATAGTAAGTGACAGAGGGAGCAGTTTTACCAGTACTGAATTTGAAAATTTCTGCAAGAAATTAGACATTGATCTGAAACTTATTGCTGCACATTATCCACAGGCGAATGGAATGGCTGAGAACAGAATGAAGTCCATTGGACCATTTATTATAACATCGATGAATTTTGAAAACGAAAAATGGGTTCGGTAGGAAGAAAATCAAACTGTGCGGTTAATAAAACTACAGGAGTTACACCTTTTGAGGCTCTGTACGGATTCCAACCAAATTTTGAAGATGCAGGAATGGTAAATCCCACTGAGAAGACAGTTAAGCAACAAAGACATGAAGAAATAAGAAATAAGGTGAAAAAAAAATGTGGAAAACAATCAAAAGAAATACAAAGTATATTATGACAAAAGGCGATATGATGGGGTAAAATACGACGTAGGTGATATTATAGCTGTACGTAAGCCACATAAAGCTGATGGGAAACCTACAAAAACACAACCGAAGTATCGTGGTCCCTTCGTTGTGATTGAAGCACTTTCCGGTAATACATATAGATTGGAAATACTGAACAAAGAAGATAGAGGTCAAAATTTAACTACTGTAGCTCATGTTCCCCAAATGAAAATATATAGAAATGCAGAAGATGAATTTGCAGAAGAGAATGAAGAAACGGAATTTGAGATTATTGAAGTACTGTCAGAGAAAGAAAAGGAAGAGGATATAAGTGCAGATGATGACAGTAGCGAAGATAACGATAGTACCGAAGAATGGAAACCTGATTCGGATAACGAGATGGATGAGCATGAAGATGAGCGTGATAATATTTGTCGTAACAGGCCGAAACGAATAATCAAGAAACCAAAACGGTTCGGCAACTATGTTTGAGGACAAACATAGCGATCAGGATGGACGATTGTTGTAGATGATTCACCCCGTATGATCGTGAAGAGGGCTGGGGAAGAGTGTGAAAGTTTGAGATATCTAGAATTAAGTGGTGTCATTGTCATTCCACGAAATAATTTTTCTGAATAAAACTTTTCAAAAAGAAGCATCCTGACAAATACTGGGAATTATCATCTCTGAAGACATTTCCTACAAAACTACGTTATGAATTTAATTAACTTCTATTCGTGAATTATATCAAAATGGAAAAGGTTTTATGAAAAAATTACTCAAAAAAATTGCACAAATTCCCATAGGAGCTCTCAGTAAATATTTCTCTATCGCGCTGATGTGGCGAAAGGCGAGTACATCGAATTCCATGTTTACATTTCAATGTGCTTTTCCAGTTATTTCATGGCTGGTTTTATGCACACATGGAGTCTCGAGTAATACGGGATGATTTCCTTCGGTTCGATTCATCCTTATGGAATCAGGTTTGAGCCTCTAGGGAGGAAATCGGGTCGGATGAAATGACCCATGTGTGAATGGACGAACTAACACCGACCGATCGTATTCTGGTTCAGTTGAAAAGGTCTGAAAACACGATGGGAATGATATTCGAAACATATAAGGGCGACAAGATCTTGAAAGTTGAATTAATTTTGAAGGAGTTATCGACACTTATTTTTGTAGGTTGTGATCGAGCCTCTTTCTTGACCTTCCATACAGTGTCCGTCATAAAATTGACTACACATGGAAAAAAAAATTTTTTTTTTAAGTGTTTATAGTGGCATCGATTGCTAAGATCAATAGCCAAAAAAATATTGTTTTTGACATTTCTGTAACACTTCAATACCTACCGGTTCGTTTTCGTATGTCCGACAACTGAAAAATTTATTGAATGGAATAAAATTACAATAGTGCAGAAAAATTAGCCAAATTGACAAGATATCAAAAAATATTGTTGAGAAAATGTGTGTGTAGTCCAACAAGGGCCCCATGAATATTTTTGTTTTATCTGGATACTGACCTGATAACCTAAATCACATCAGTTTGAGTAAAAACTTATCGAAAATTTATGGAAAAGACAAGATTTAGTCTTGTCACTATAGGTGTGTGTAATATGTTGACGTGCACGAGCTTATTCAATATTCAAATAATAAAATCAAAACTTAATAATACTTTATTTATCCTTACTAAATTTAATATTGGTAGTAAATTCAAACTTCAAAAACGTAGCTATCGAAAAATGATTCAGTTTTGAGTTTTTCGATCTATCAATAGAAATGGCTCCAAAACTGATTATACAAGAAAAAATAGAAATAGCATGGCTATATAGATGACGAAAATTATCATAGCACAAGGAAAGTAGCTGAAATTTTTAGTAGAGGCAAAAATTTAAGGAGAAACAAATGAAAGTGTCCACATCATGCCTGTTTTATTGACCGTCACTGAGTTTCGACAGAAGTTATGGCAAAAAAAGGAAATATCTCAAACCCCTGTTAGAAGAATTTTGAAAAAAAATCACTCTCACCCATACGAACCAAAATTTCTGCAAGTACTGCGAGACAGAAATTATGATGCTTGATTTAATTTTTTTTGCCTGGTTCCAGGGAATGTTATATGAAAATCGCGATTTTACAAAAAATATGCTATTTTCTGACAAAGCAATTTCTACCTCAGATGAGGTCGCCAGTTCTCAAAGTTGTAGACAGTAGGCAGATCATTATCCTAATTTTATTATTGAAGTCAAAGACGAATATATTTTCTGAGTAAATGTATGGTATGGAATTTCAAATGATTAAGCACATTCTTCTTTAGAGGAAGTTTAAATGGTAAACGTCATTTGAACTTTCTCCAGAACGAGAGATTTATTGACAATTCACATTTACGATAACGCATTCGTTCATTCTTCCAAGAAGCTGAGGCTTCTATTCATTCAACGAAGGGTGGTTGACAATGAGTTTGGTAGATATGCAGGTAATTATTGGCCTGCTAGGTCTCCAGACCTAACGCCATGTGATTTTTTCTTGAGATTAACTGAAAAGCGATGTCTGTAAACAACGCCCATTTCGAAATGCGGATCAGTTTGTAATTTGGATAAGGAATCGTGCAGCACTGACTGATAACAAGAAATGTTGAAAAATATTCACCATGAAATGATTTCCAGGCGAAGGTGGTTTCCCAGAATTTTGAAAATGTCTGCATTGTTTATTGAGTTTTTTTAATTTTTTTTCAAATTCACCAGAACAATACTGAATTCAATTAGGAAAAATGAGTTTTAATTACAAATATTACTTGGTTCAAATTATATTTATGGTTTGAGAATAGGCATGATTTCATCTAGTGAAAAGACTAAATTGTGTTTTTATAATCAATCTCCAGCAAAATATCTATTCCACAAATATTCAATTAATTTTGACCAACTTATGATTCAAGATATTAAAGCTGTTTACAGATATAACAAAAATGTTTAATGTTCCTTAGTACGAGTAGAGGAATGAAATTTGGTTCAGATTTGGTACATGAGATCATTGTTGGTTTCCAAAGATATTTTCCCAATGAAAGTTTTCTGTGTCTTGTCAATTTGACACAGTTTTCAGCACCAAAAAAAACTCCCACCAAATCTGAGGTCAACTTTATGGCGTATACTGTATATTACCTTAATCATTGTAATGAAAATATTCGTCGACAACTTAAAAAACTGTGATCACATAACATTTCCAGGTTTCAATGATGATAAAAGATGTATTTCTATATATATTAGAAGCAAATTATTCCATGTAGATGAAAACGTGATTCCAGTTGTGAAATTTCAAAGAGGATATGAATAAAATAATATGCAAAATCGAAAAATTATTTAAACTATAGCATTTGGAGAGCTTTGTAGTAGTTCTTGTAGTTCGGCCATCGGAAGAATTTTGCCGGATAACATCCAAAGCAGCGAGGAAAAATATGGAACGTAACTCAACTCAGAACAATGAATTGAATTTTTTTTAAAAAAGAAATAACAGAATATATGAAACGGAACAACGCACCAAGCTTCAAATACGCTGAAAGAAATTTCAGAATACATTACCGAATCTCTATGTTACCTAATGAAAAATGTCTAAGCACAGGAACTCATCCTTCCGCCATAATAAAACGTAAGACTAAAATATGCAAATACAGACCTCACCGCTCTTGTGTATATTCAAAATTATCAAAATTGTTCTGAAATATATGATGTTAGTTCCGAGTTGTTCTGAAAATCAAAATCTACACAAAACGCAGTAGCTTTATCTACATAAAAGAATCTATGCAGCCAAAAATAAAGTCGAGCGATCCTATACATTTTTCTGGATCTAGCAAAAACTTCTGATACTAGTCCTAAAGGTTACATTGGACAAACAGATAAAATTTTCGGAAAGAGAATAAGGAAGCAGCCTAATATCCGGTATCTATCAACATCAAATGAAGATAGCGGTAGTTATACCCCTGTACAAAAAAAAAGGTGCCGAGGCATATAGTTTGAGGTCATCCATGTAGAAAATATGAGTGATCTTATGCTTCCGGTTGCTGGGGGTGCCGCAGATGTTTCCGTAGTGCGACGAACAATGGCAATAGGAAAATGCAAAAGAGAAGAGGGCCGAGGGAGTCTCTCTGAAACACACCACTTCTGAGGATAACATGCTCTGAAAGTTTCTCGAGATTTTTTCTTCTGGGGGTATCTGAAGTCAAAAATCTACGCCGATGAATTTCAAACAATAGAAGAGTTGGAACGTAGAATTATAGAAACATGTGAAGAAATAGATGAACACACTTTCGTCAACTATCTATCATAGTTATCTAGAATAGGGTACTTTATCGTCAAGATTCGTACACTTGATTGAATAATTATTGGGGTTGAATTCATTGAGAAATGTAACTACAGATTAATAACAATGTTTAGTTAGCAAAATGTTTACCGAAAGTGACCAAAATCCGTCTTTCATCACAAACCGGACTGTTACATTTCAAACGTTAATATTTGGCAAACAATTGAATTTAGGAGTGAAGTGTATAAGGGAAAACTGTTAAGGATTATGAGCAGATTTCGAAAATGTAATGATATACGGAGTGTTCTGCCACCATCTGAATCTTTCAGCTGTAATTTTTTCATGCAAAAATAGGTTTTTATCTCCATTTCAACTTATTCAAATTTCGTTGCGATATACCAGGTGGTTCAAAAATTAGTAGAGTAGTAGAGTAGTCTTTGGAGAAACACCGTATATGAATGCATTTCCTGCATTTGTATTATTATTATAAGAGGTATTTCTAGTTATATTAAGAGACATTTGCATTATATATCCTCAATTATTTTATTTTATTCAATGTGACTGGAGTTTGTGAATTGAAAGCCTCCAATGAATCTGTCTATCCATCTTCTAATTGTTTTCTTCAAGCAAAAACTAATTCAACTTCCCAAAAAAATACAATACTTTCGACCATTATTTTGAAATCCGCTGTCCAAAATATTCTTTTAGAAATTAAATTATCCATAAATGGAAAAATTCTTAGAACATATGATGACCAAGTAGGATTTAAAACAACTCTCCATTTTTTTTTTGAATATTTTTTTGATTCTTAGGAAGGACTTGGGAAGCAGAAAAGTGTGTGAATCACCAAATTGTACAAAGGATTCCTTTATTCTTGTGATTTTCAATGCATTTCCAGACTTTTACCTTAATTCACTGTGATTTGAGTGGATTTTATTTTAATTCCTTTCCATAACCGGAAATATAATGAAAAACATTTAAAAGCGCTCAGGTGTGTAAATTATCATTTCACGAAACAAAATTATATAAAACAAAAGGGAGATTGTTCACTTCCAGAACGATATTCAGTGGAACGGCAACGGAAATTTGGTGGGAATTTAATATATCTCCACCGGTGAAAATCCAATTAAACGACATCCAGAGAGGTCAGCAAACTGCTGCCAGCTGTTTTTCTGCGGATTTTCCCTAATCGAGGTAGGGTCTCACAAAACGAAGAATAATTAGTGTAAGTACTTAATTCTTTACTAAGCGATGTTCACATCGAATTATTTCTCTTTGTTTTGTGATGGCACATTTTGGTAGTTCTTCAAATAAAAGAGGTGACAACAGTTTTAATTAGTCCCTCATTAAAATCACATCAGATTTGGATGATATTTTCATATACGGTGAGGAAACAAGTGAAGGAGACAAGTTCACAAAAAATCAAAACCTCATTAATTGAATTTCGATCATAATTAAAAGAAAAGATTTTCCCAAAAAAATTCACTTATCACGAAAAAATAAATAAAAATTGTTTCACATAAAATGTAGAAATGAAAGAAAAAAATTAAAATATTTATTTTTCACAAGAAACTAAAAAAAAATCTTGAAGGAAAATCAAGGTCAAGGTAGAGTCAAGGTCAAGTCAATAATAATAAAAATGAAATTATTGATATAATAATGGTTTTTTATGAACTCTTTATCAGCCCTTAGGGTCTTTCAAGAGTAGACGCAGGCTATGGAAAAAAAAAACATTTCGAATCAAATTCTCGGATCCAATAAAACAATTTTTACTCAAATTATTTGGAAAAATGGAATGAAATTATTTCACATGATATTCAGACAAAAATCGAAAAGTAATTTTTCAAAATTCGCTAAATGAGAAAAAAAACAATTTTCAGGAAAATTGTTATTTTTCGCCGAAAGACAAGAAAAATATTGTGTCAAGGGTCAAGTTAATGTTCAAGTCGAAGTCAAATTCAAAATCAAGATCAATTTTCGAATATCTCGGTCTCTAACCATTTCGCCAAAATTCTTCATTTTGCAAAAAAATTAAAAAGGTCAAGTCAAGGTCAGCGCTAAGGTCAACGCCATGTTCAGTGCCAAGTTCAACATGCTTTATTATCGAAAGAATAAAATTCTTATTAACAAAGCCTGAAGTAAGTAATAATAAAAATAAATATAAATATGTTAATACCTGAAATACAAGATATAAAAAATTGTATAAACAGTCACAATCACGTTGAGGTCAATTTCAATGTTTTACTCACATATATCAACGCTATGATCAGTGCCAAGGTCAAGTCAAGGAACTTTTTAATATCTCGGTTTCCAACCCACCAGAATTTTTCATATCACAAAACTTATGAAAAAAAAATCTAATCAAAACGATTTTTGAAAAATTGTTCATTCACAAAACAATTGGAAAAAAAATATTCCAAATGTTTAAATCAAAATATATCCAACAGAAACCGAATTTCAGAAAGAAATTGCCTGCCACAGAAAATGTATTTTTTTTATTAAAATTCTTTGAACAAAAAATTCCCTTTTCACTTAAAACCGGAAAAAATTAATAAAAACAATTTTCTCAACAATTTATAAAAACGAAAACAAAATATGGAAAAGGTCAGGGACACGGTCAAGTCAAAATCAAAGGCAAGGTCAAGTCAAGGTCAATTTCCTACGGACTCATAATTTTCTCAGAGACGGTTTTTTTCGTTCAATTTCCTAACAACGAAATTTTCATTGAAATGTCAAGTTTACTTATACAAAAGTATAATTATAATTGAAACTTTTCCTCTTTTATTTCTTGAATAAGGGAACGATGTGCTTGCTCAAATTATTATGGATAAAAAATTGCAATAGTCTAAGAAGAAGAGTGCAAATTTGTAAAGATATTATACAGAAAACTTGACTTGGAAATAGTTATTCGAGTAGCTTTCTCAAACAAAATAGTCGGACCTGATAGGAATGGATATCATTTGAATTTATCAGCCATATGCAACAATAATCGAAATTGAAATTGAATAAATTCCACTTATCTCCACTACATGCCAGAGCTTCAAAATGGGCGCTGGTATGAAATGAATCATCTACAGAATTTCAACTTTTCCAATCCATTTTTATAATTCATTTCATAGCAAAGAACGCTCTCTCGTATTGCATTAATTATCTCCCAAGTTTCAATTTGTTATCGATTTTCCATTCAGACTTCCATATTGACTGAGAGACCTGAATAAGCAACGTTTTCTGTCAATGCAAATTGACTGTGAGATCTGATAATGACATAATGGAAGAGGCGAAGACTTCGAGAGGTGAAGAGTGATCAGTAGTTTCAATTAGACATGGAAGTTCATTCAAGACAATTTCGAGAAATTGACAATACACTGTGATCATTCATTCCAAGAACTATCAGCCCTTGAACAAATGAATATATTTCTCTTATGTGGGACTTTCCAAGACTACTGCTTTCAAGTATACCTACCAAAAGTTTAAGAATTTCAGTAACGTAACTTTTTCGACAAGTATTTTGAATTCCAGTTTCGAGTGAAGTCAGCTCGTTGATATTAAAAAACTTTAACTTACATGCTTCTGTTAAAACTGTACGAATCACAAAACATAATCTCCTTGGTTAACTGACAACTTGAAAATGGTGATCAAACTATGTGACAGGGCTTTGACAAAATTCGAAGAAAGTAAATCGTTATATCTGAGATTATTACAAGCAACTACGTAACCTCACCAACCGCAGAATCAATTTGGAAAAGTAGTCTTACCTTGAATTTTTATCCTCGAAATAATAAATAAAATTCGCCCGACTTAAATATACAACATAAATGAAATAAAGTGATTCCAGAACATTTCAACAATATATATAATGATCTAAATACTCCTTTTGGAAAATCTCCACGAATCTTTTCATTCCCGATACTGATGTTATATTTTTCTCTTCTGAAAACGTTCAACGAAACCACTTCAGCTTCACGTTTCGTTCAACATCAGACGATGAGGCATTTAAAATCCTTCTAGTAAAGTCAAATGCGGTCGGTGCGGACAATTTAGCATTGAAAAATGTTACCACCCTGCTGTTCTATTAAAATGCTATACATAACAGAGATCTTCAATATTTGTATTCAATTCTCTATTTCCATCTTTCTGGAAATAATCTTATATGGCCTTTAGCAAAAGTTGTGAATCCACCTAATTTTAATGCTGATACTTGCCGCGGAGAGAGTTTTCAACAGTGGGTACTACTTGGGTGTGGCATTGTTCCACCCCTAAGTAAGAATAATTCTCTCCGGCATCAAGATGTTGTATAATGCTTCCCTCTATTAGCTGAACATCCTCTCAGCATTACTCGCATCTTCCTCCTTGGCACATTTGCCCAAACTCCATTTCCTCAAGGACTGATAAAGATCTTTCATGAAAGAGGGGCGACACCACTTGACGAAAGACCATAAAACTAATAATGAAATACGGTGGATTACGAATCCAATCTTCCGCACTAAAACCTATACAATGGGTAAAGTCGTTGGCAAGTATTCAACAAAAAACAACGTAATCCACCATATTTCATTATTAATGATAAAGATCCTTTTCCCCAAAGGCATGTAGTTTAAGTTAATTCATGTGAAGTAGATTGGAGACCTTATGCCTCCAGGGAGAAGAACAGAAAAGGGCCGAGGGAGTCTCCCAATCTAAAGATAACCTGCTCTGTTTGAACTCTGACTTCACCAGATGATATTGTGAAGCGAGTCCTCCAGAGCGGCATCAGCTGTTCAATGCATCTCACCATTTGATCGGGTACCGCAAGGCATCTGAGCAAATGTATAATGAGCTCATGCGATGTTGTATCCAAGGCCTTGCGATAATCGATCCAAGCCATTGAAAGGTTACGCTTATACTGCTGCGTGATGCATCTGGCTGCAGGTTATCCTTGCAGCCAGCGACCCCCTTCTTTTACCCTCTTTGATCATATATCATTTAATGTGTTCAATTAATATTCACTTAATATACTTGTATTGGGTAAATATGTATTTCTTCAAACACTAATACATTATTTATGGTTGTATGGAAGAGCAAGGTTTGATCATGGTACTTTAATAAGAACTCTAACAAGGTCAAACATTGAATCCTGATAGGATATTCTGTTTTCCTTGGTGTACTTTAATTTTAATTGTTATAGCTATTCCTGTCAACAAAATCTATTATTATTATCGTTATAAAGGTTGGGTGCTATTTCCAATATATCTCTTTCTCCCTTTTATGTTTATGTCATGTTATAACATTAATGATGATGACGTTATAATTACTTGAAATTATAGACCGGCTACTTGTTTCTGTATTCGAATTACAGCTCTTCAGTCAAAAACAACTGTAAAAAAGGTATATGAATTTGAGTTTCTCTTCGTATCAACAATTCATTAGAAATATATACATCTAGTAACAACTCACCTAATACCAGGGATTATTCTTTGAAGAGTTGAGCTAAACTGTACCAGAATAATTAGCCCAAAAAGCTGTGAAAATCGAAAAAAAAAATCAGTTTTGCATTTCTACTTCAAATGAATAACAGTTGTTGGTTGTTTATCTTTCCAAATGTCACTCATACTCATATGACAGGAAAATTACAATATTACAGGATGATATCTTAATATTAAGTTAGAGTATATTGCAGGATGGTTCCTGCATATTCTGCTACATCTCCTCGAATGAAATACTATTATTATTATCATTCTTGTTATTATCAACTCAAAAATAAATAGCTATACTTAACCAATTCAGTTTGCTTTCAGTTATATTTATTTAGATAAAAACATTATTCATCAAGATTCAGTCAATAAAAGTCACGTGACCCCACCCAAGTAGACCTTCATTTTTCACCTTTTTCAATGCAAAACCTAACAACCAAGTCGAATTTCAAAATGAATCATCATTACATTTTTTTTCCCAAACTTTTGAGGGACACTGTATAAAACAGCAATTGTCTCTGATGTTTTGATCAGGTCGTCGATGAGTTTGATCGATATAGACTACACCAAGCTGAGCATTAAATTATTCAAAATCTTTTCATTTCCCAAATTAAACCAGTTACGGGAGGATTCTTAGAATATTTCGTGGGAAACTGAATTTTTTATGAAGGTTGAAAGGGTAATCTGAAGTGTGAAGTTGGAAATGGGGGACGTGAAAATTTATAAGTGTAAATCAATATGAAATGCCGTGAAATACTATTTCGGGATGACACAACTTTCGACGATGATGAAACTTGGGTTATCCAGAATACTCCGTTCTCTTATAATTTAGACGCTCTCACTTTACTGACACGGCACCTTTTCAATATGCGGATGCAAAACTTTTCCGAAGTGATTACCACATATCACCCGGAAAGGAAAGGAAATTTACGGAAATACACCTGCACATCTTCTAGAAACTCTAATGACGTTACTGTCAATTAGTCGTGTTCATGGGATTTTTTTTATGTTGTGAAAAATCCTCTAATGATTATAAAACTTTGAAAAAACTGCTATCAAGGAATTGAACTCAGTTTATACACAAAATATCAACAATCAATCAGTTTCCATATTTCTGTTGTTCTGATTCCATTATGAAATGAAGAACAATGAACAATCAAATGAAAAGAAAACGAACTAAAAAATTCGTAATTATATGGAAATATATAAGATATTTTCACACAATAATTCTTGCTATAGACCTGAACTATACAACAACTCTATGTATTCAACATTGTAGGTGATATATTAGATTCGATCGATAAAACGAATTATACATTTTCGTATTATTGATATATTTCTCCAGAGATTTTGATACAATTAATCATCAGTTACTTTGGATCCTAATAAAACATTAAGGATTCTCTTTGTAGTTGAATTTATTAGTAGACATTTGATGAACGGCATTTCAAACCAAGACGTGTCCAAACAATTCAATCTACATTATGTCGTACCGCAAGGCTCTACAATCGGCCTGCTTCTGTTCGTAATATATAACTCTCAATTTCCTAAATGTCCCAAATTCACAAAGATGCAGAGATATGCGGATGACACCCATGATAATGAAAACATACTGAAAACACTATAGATATAGCTTGTGAACAGATCATTGAAGACCTGACCGGTCTTGTAAATACCTCCAGAAAATATTGGTCATCTGTAAACCCCACTAAAACAGTTGTGTGATGTTATTTCTACGCAAAACTATAAAAAATAATATTGATATAGAATTCAGAATGAGAAGTTGCTTCTTACTGACTCTACCACCAAAAATTTAGGACTTTCAGGTGTCCCAGGGATTGTTCTTCATTATCATCTCATTACATAGTCTATTGTTCAATATTATAGTTGATCACTTTTATAGGTCTGTTTTTCATTTCTTTGAAATTGGATGTTCGGTGACTTCAATTTTCAAATGACCACATATGTAGAGATCGATGGGTGTCAAGTCTGGTCTCCTAGATGGCCAATGTTCCATTCCTACTGATCCATGTTCTTACTCGAAAAATTCCCAACAGCTAGAATATTATATTGGGAAGCGCCATCAAGTTTTATTGTTCCAATAATCTGAGTGAAAATCGTTCCGAAAAGATCAGATTCATTTTGCCAAATAGATTATAGAAACTCAAGTAGAACACCTATTCTTACATATTTTCCTCAACTGTAACGATGTTTTCTGAATATTGCAGTATTTTTCTCTTCGTGAGAACCAAAATATAAGCAATTAAAATATAAGAGCGCCACGGCGAATGATGAGAATTGCCATCTCCAACCTGCAAAGGCAAGTGCCTTTGGATACACTCTATGAGTGTTCATGCGAGAGAATTATTATTATTTTTTAATCGGTTCAGTTGAAGAAAAACTATTATTTTCTGACAAACGTTTCGGATTTTGATGAAACCGTCTTCAGTGCTCCGTAACAATGATTGTATATTGAAAATGGTCAACAATTGTAACGAATAAATGACTCAATGTATTGAAACATTTACAGTGAATTAAAATATGAAAAAATTAGAGAGGGTTCTCACAAAAAATATTTGTTCATTTGAGTTTATGAAATAAATAATAAAATACACACATTAAACCCGGAAAAAATAGTTTCTACTAATTCCTTCTCTCATATTTCAATATTTTGAAATTAACTGTGAATGTTCCAATACTTGTGGATATATACAGTGTGACCATTCAAGTGTGCAACTTTTGGGATTTTTTCTTAATTAATAACACAACTAAAATAAAAATATTGCCGGAAGTTGGTAAATGTTCGAATACCACAGCAGGTACCCTAGGAACGCTTGCAAGTTGAACAGCATATAGGGTAGGTCAAAAAATATAAAAATTATACACGAGTAAAATACCCTTGTTTCAGGAAACTCAGCAAAATTTTATTGGGAAAAATTGTTTATAATTGAAAATTATGCCTCAATGTTATAACATGTCATCCAGATGAATATATTTATTTGTTTTTTCAAAATCAATAATCTCCCAATTTTTTTATTTTCTGTATTTGCCCTAAACACTTTCATGAATCAATCACCATCAAATCAACTGCACCTAACTTTGTGCAAATGGAAGTATATTTGTGAAAAAAACTTGTATTTTAACTTTTTTTGAAGAATCACAAACTTCATGTTTGTTACAACGATATTTACCGCAACTTTGAAATTTTGCATACTTACATTATTTTCAACAAAGTGAAATATTAGTAATGATAATAGGCACACCAGTATTTTTTTTCAGATGTTTATTGAAAAACTGTTCAAATCCATCGGCAAACATGAAATCCTAATGAAATGATCGCGGAAATCCATCAAACAAAACAAGTGAGGGTTTAAAGTAAAGTTTTTTTTCCATTAGGAATATCCCAGTCAGGCCCTGTTTCCGGAGCTCCGATACAACTGAGGGGCGCGCTGGTGTGTCATTAAACCCATTAAACACTCCCCACGTTCATGGGGTGAGTGATTACTGGATCCGAGAATCATGTGCCATGAGTAAACGGAGTGAACCAAGAATCACGGCCTTCTACATTCTTCCGGCTAGGTTTTCTGCCACATCACGGCAGGCCGGTATGATTTTCAGATTTGAGAGCAGCGTGTCCATCATTTCACCAAGTACCCCTACGAGCAGACCAACCATTTTGACAATGATGAAAATCGTCATAGTCCGTTTATCGAGGAGGACTACATCAGGCTTATCGGCAGGACAATATATTGGCAGGCTATTATGAATTCCTCGGTTTCCGACTTCAGCCCACTTGATCTGAGAAAAGCAAAGGTCAGGTATCTGGAAAAGCCAAGGTCTTCAATGTTCTTGAATAAGACCCCATGCATTGGCTTATTCTTATGTAGCTGTAGGAGCCTCTCACTCATACGGAATTTTTTCCAATATTGTATAATCAGATATGTCTTTGGTGGATCTTCTAGTCTACAACTCTCTGAAGTAGTTTTGATTGCTTTTCTTCCTTGAAATTAATAAAAAAATTTATGGATGACGTTAATTGAAAATATCTGCTGCTTCACTTAATGATTTATAATTATCATCACATATTGAAACTAATTTGTATGGTTTTTCAAAAAAAAATAAAAAATTAAAACAATCACTTCAAATGAGAATTTTCAAATACGCCTATTCTCATTACTAATGTTTCACCTTGTTGAAAATAATGTTTGTAAAATTTCAAAATTGCATTTAATAACATACATGAAATTTGTGATTCCCTAAATGATAAAAAAGTTGATTTCACAAATTATCCTTCAGATTGAACAAAGTTGTACACAATTAAATTAATGGTGATTAATTTATAAAAGTGTTCTTGGTGAACATGAAAAATAAAAATAATGTATTGATGTAGGTATTAAAAAATAAATAACAACTTTTCCTAATGACGTTTTGCTGAATTTTCTGTAATAAAGTTACTTTATTCTTGTGATTTTTTTGTCCAATCCTACATGCTGTTTGACTTGCAACTATTCTGAAGGTACCCAATATGGTATCATGCACCAACTTCCGGTAATATTTGTATTTTGGTTGTCTAATTAATGAATAAAAGTCCCATATTTTGCACACTTCTTTGAAGTTTTTAGAATTTTTTCAACATATTATTGTTTCTGAGTCCTGATGATGGACTGAAATCCGAAACGTTGGAAATAAAACAAAGGTTTTCCTTCAATTAAACAATTCTAAATCCCTCCAACCTTTAGTAATATTATTTATTGCTATGTTTCGATAAACACTGGGGGGGCATATAATTGCACAAAAATGTTGATGTATTCAATTAAATTTCCTAGTCGATTAAAAAAATATTGTCTTTTTCATATTAGCAAGTTAAATTCTTTCAAAATGGCACGGAATTCTCACTTCTCAAATTCTATTACTTTGTTATTTTTCCATAAATCGTATTCATCAAAAAAGGCTAATTTGGCAGCTGTTTCAACAGTATTCACAATAAAACTTGAACAACTAACTTTTCAGACAGTGAAAAAATCTCTGAAGAATCCCAAGGCATCGCTAATATATTACATAACCAGATATGTGTAATTATCTGATTAGTGGAAATGATTTCCCAGCCAATCCAACCTCTTTTGAAAATTATGTAACTTTTTCAACAAGTTTATTTTATCTCACACCAGCATACTTGACACATTTTATTTTTCAACTTCGCTTTCTGATGTAGAATAACACTTCATCTCTTCCTAACAGTATCCAAAACTTCCGCATGTACGAATAAAGCCAGTGAAACTTCCACAACGTCTACGACAAAGAATTCAATGGACATTTTAATGAAATCATCACAGCTGGCTCAACTTACCTTATTAAAAAACTTCTGGAAACTTTCGAACAACTCACTCAAACGAAGCTGGAGATCTTTGATAATCCATTTATATTCAGGAAAATCAGCGGAAACGAACCGAAAAATTCTCCTCGCAACCAGAAAGAGTCAGTGGTGGAATCCAGACCGCTTGATAATAATTCAAACTACCCGGTACCGATGACGCGCGATCGTTTCGTCACAGTTCACTATGATCGCGTTGTGGAATTTCGCTGCATACACCGGCACCACTTGATTCTCTCGGTATACTCAGATCTAGAGGCCCTGTACCGAAATCGCGCGCATGTGCCGAATTCGAATCGATGGGACCCATCCCATCCATAAAGATATAATTTTTCATGTTTTTTTCTTAATTATTTCGCGACATGTTCTGGATAGGGGATGAGCACTGGAGAGATATGAAGCGCTTTGTTGGCAAGAGACGTTTTTCTTACAGATTTTCAGGAGAATGTTTCGTGGATCAGTTGCTTTGAGAGTTAAAAGGTATTTGATGAGCTGTTGAGGTTTTTCGGCAGTTCACAAGATAACAATGATGAACTGTCTCCATTGTCACAACGGAATGGGAATCGTCTCTCATTTATGAGGGAAAGAAGTGTAATTCGGTTGCGCATGGCCTCGGGCTGCACATAAATGAGCTTCTATTTGACTACCCAAATTTTAAATTGGTTGCTGGAGGCATCGATCTAATTGAAATATATACCTGAATACATGAACTTCGGTTGTGATAAACTGATTCAAAACCCCCTGAGGTGAATAAATAATACTGAGAGATATGATTGGAAACTTCAGAATGGAGTTCCATCTTCATAAAGGTTACGAGCTAAATTATTGTTGGGACGGTCTTTCCTAGCCCGCAGAGGCCTCTCGAATACTTCTGAGGGTTGTTCGTAAGGGTACAGAAAGAATAAATTTTATAACAAATCCGCTGTAATCTCTTATTATATTGTCCTCTGATCGCGGAATTTTATGTGAAAAACTGAAGATATGTCGAAACTTATCGAGATAAACATAAAAAACTATAGTTCAATTTTTCCCCACGAATGAAATTCTCTCACCAGATCAACATGTTTTCCCTCAGAATAACAGGAATAAAACTACACTCTATGAATTCAATGAATACGTAATAAATACTCTAGACGGCAAATTTCAGATTTATGAATTGTTTATTGACTCTTCTGGAGATTTCAATTATATGAATCATAAACTCCTTCTGTTAAAAATGAAGCGATACAATGTGAGAAGGACTACTACGAAGGTGATGAAGTCACAGAACCTAAAGAAGTTGACATTTAAAACTACCCGAAGTCAATCAGCAACTATAGAAAAAGGTGTAACTCAAGGTTATATACTCGGGCCGTTACTTTCTCTCATATATGCAAATGACTTAATGACTATTTTTATGATCTCTCATCAGATCAAGTGATTTCAAATGCAGATGACGCAAACTTCCTGAACAAGGATAGGAAAGCCCTCAAAGAAAGTACAGAAACTATTCACGATATTATAGTTACATGGGAAAATGAAAACCACTTGGAATTTAATGTAACTGAAACAACATTTATGAAATTCACTCTGGGTAATTCTGCTGAAACATTTGAAATATTATATTATAAACTGACATATATACCGCACATTGATTCACAGTGAGAAACTCTGTAGGAATTGTTATGCAACCATCAATTGTAATTTCCATTATGGGATTCTGAACTGGGCTATGTGGTCTTCAGCTAACATGGTGTTAACTCTTCAAAAATATGCAATTCGAATCATTGCTAGTTTGGGATGGCAACAATCGTGTCGAGGAGATTCCAAAGAGTTTGAAATACTCACGGTAACTGGTCTATAAATTTATGAAACCTGTTTACGTTCATTGAAACAGAACTGTGTTTTCCTCCTACCGATAAGTTCAAGAATAATCAACTCGGTCAAAAGATCTACTAGTACCCAATGTACATCGAACTTTTGTCTATCAAAAATGTCTTCTCTATCTAGGATCAAAATTATTTAATGAGTTAGTTGAATCGTCTCGCCAAACATAAATATTTCGAAAACATTTGTTTCATTTGGTTTTGAAGCTTGCCAACGAATGTTTTTTTTTTGTTTTTCTGCCAGATAAATCAAATATTTGATATGTGAATGAGCATTTGAAAATGTCAATGCTGAATTTCAAAGGCGTAGAAGTACCCTTGAACCTAATGTTCAAACTGTAGACATCCACTTCTTTGATGGACGACTTGTTTATTTTGTGGAAATACATGTTTACTAAGGATACACTAAAAACAATTTCGTCTATTTTCCGCGATAATTTTATATTTGTTAACAAATATAAAATTGATAAAATGGTTTTTGGTGTATCCTTAGTGTAGATATCCGAATAAAAGGTGATATTTTCATCCTCACGTACCTAAACAAGTCTCCAAAGAGGAATTTTGTACTTCTTCCCATTCTCAAGCAATATTTTACACCAAGATTATTTTTTGTTTAGCAAAAATTTTTTTGTATTGTATAAAATTGTGTAAATTTTCATATAATTATGTATCATTGGAATAAGAGTGAGTAGAGCAGTGTTTTCTCAATTTCAAAAAAGGAGCGGTCCTCATATAGAACCCTTATGCACTCTCGATTTAAGACTCATACTTTGTTTGTTATTGAACATCGTCTATGGAAAGTTTTCATTTACATGCACGTAGATATTTCTGAATAACTTTACCGCAGATACAAATAATCCAAAATAGTCAATCCTCCTTGATGAGCTGTTACAGTTTTAATACAGCGCTTTCGCTATATTCTGATAACACCAACTGCAAAATACCTTGTGAATACGTAGGAACGTGCCGCTCCCCTGGGTGTGGACAGCCTAACTCCAGTTCCTCCTGCTTTTATATTTACAGCACAACATGAAAGTCGAAGTAAATGTTCGAAAGATAGTGTAGTGTGAGATGATGAATTGCATTCAAGTCTATCATGCATCAATGCATCCTTAACGATCAATTAATGAAATTGCTTCGAAATGATGCCTCAATAAACACCGAACTGACTAAGGTCGAGATCCATTCATCTCAAATCACAGATCATTTAATTTCCACTGGATTCCTCGTAAAATTATTCTGGAATTCTGGACTTATAGAACACCTGTTCCTAGATCAAGAGATCAACACGGAGAGAGCGTCCATCACTTCTTGGTTCACCTTTTCAGAAAAATTACATTTTCCTTACTATCGATCGACATCGAATATTCTAAATGCCCCTTTAGTGTGAACGTAAAAACTAGGCATTTTGAATTTCCAACAAAGAAAGCTGTTTACAGGTATCAACAGGAATATCGATTGGCCAATATAATTCAGTTTTAAGGCGATTCTTGAGCTATTCCGTCGTAGATATGCTGAACAGAATTAATGAACACCATTAGATTATATTATAATCAAATCCATGTAACAATTATATCGTTGCACTTAAAGAATGATGACTACTTACACGGGTACAATATTTGACTATAATCGATTTACGCAATGTGTCATAAAGACATAGATGTGTTCGCTTTATTGTCGCATGTTATGTAAAGATTCCCCGTATTGTGTAGATAACGAAAACAGCATCTCAGAGTGCATTTACATTGAAGATCATCGGGCTGAACACATAGAATCCGCTGAATTCTGCATTTTTATCCGAGAATACATGTACTTATAAATATATGCTTTTTCCATTTTTTATTCAGTTATAATTGTACCATTGGCTTTGACATTGCTAATAAAAATACATTGTAACTCATAATTTTTGGTATTCGAGTTTTTTGAAAGTAATTTTTGTTTTTTTAAAATTAAGTTCGGAGGCTCCCAAACTTAATTGGCGCAGTCGGTAGGATAGCACTGGCCTTGGCGATCTTGTCTCGTAAAAAGGTGTGGATGGACGGCTTCCGCAAAGTTTCGGATTCCTCCGAACCCATCTTCAGCCGCCCACCGCTCTGCTCCTAGTTGCCTGGAGGGCAAGGACGTCGTCACCCAGGGATTTCGGGTGGCAACTTCCGTGTCCCTGCCGACACCCGTCACGAAATCTGCCTTCGTAGCTCTTATCGCTTGTTCTGGCCGTGCATATTGTATCCCTTGGGAGGTACGCTGAACCCGCCCCTGGAGAGATATGGGAATGCGAGCATTCCCAACTCCCTCCGAGAGCCTTCCACCACCCCCTAGTTCTTCCACTAGGGCCTCAGCATCACCCGGTTCCCTTAGGGTATGCACATCTATATCCGGCCTCCGCTGTGGTGCGTGGGGCACACCCGATGACCCCGGAGCGCTTCGGCGCATTCCGAGGGGGCGTACCTCACGAGCTTCGCCAGCACGGACTCCTTCGTAGCCCTCCGACCTGCAAACAGATACATTTCTGGTTAGTCGAAATTGCTCAAAACGGGCTTCCAAAGGTGGAGTTGTGACAACTCCCGCGGAATCGATTACTAACCCTACCTGAGCCGACGGGGAAGGCTGCCTCCCTCCGTCTAAGCTCGACTCTAAAGTACCTTGGTCCAGCACACTTCTCGGGGACAAGGTAGTTGACATCGTCAACTCACGATTTTCCCCGGTAGTACGTACCTGGGGGACGTCTCCGTCGAGGCGTCGCGACGCTTCGGGGAATAGACGCCTGGCGTCTAAGTCACCCGACGGCGGAGGTGTCCGAGAAAGCCCAACGCCGGCGAACACGGCTTGGGTATTCTCCTCCGCGAGCATATGAGATCTCAATCTCATATTCGTCATTGCTCTAAAGGACAACAATTACGGCTGTAATGTATTGTCGGGCTACTTGCGTGTGCAAGTGTGTGGCAAAGGAGAAGTGCACTAAAATCGACCTCGCGTCGACCCAACTCAAGTGTGACGATGAGAAGGGTCACCCTATAGCTAACTAACCTAACACCTAACAAGACCTCGCCGGGAAATGGACGAGGGAGGAAGGATTCACGGTTTAGAAAAACTATCTAAATAAAATTTCCTAACTTCAAAAATTGTGTGAAGCACCAAAAAGGAAAATTAAACTTGAAAAATTTTACTTCAAAAATTGCAACTGGATGTGACAAAAACCAAGACAGAGATTTGGGTAAAGGATCACGGAGCCTAACCAGACTGTCTCAGGTGGAAAAGCCGAGAACAGCCGCAGGAAATAGGTATGGGAAGGACGCGAAACCCCTAGGTACCACAGGAAATGTGGCTCGCCAACGACAAAGTCGCAGCTAATGATGTCTTGACAGGCCGAGGAATTTAAGCTCGAACGATACAATCTTCGTGGAACTCTACGATCGAGCCGATTGTATCAGGTGAGATCTCGTTTTGGTGCCTGACCCCTTTTCATACGATGGGGATTTTTCGTCAACGTCGCGTACAGGTATTAAGTCGGGAAATAACTTTGATGAAGTTAAATCCCTAAGTGTCCGTTGCAAAAGATCACTTTACACTGATTATTGCTCGAGAGTTAAACTACCTATCAACGTACTTTCGTAGCGCGAATAAAACACCTGTAAACCGTACAAGTGAGTCTAACCCCTTTTAAGATAGAAACAAAACGTTATGAATCTACTGTGAACTGAATTATTATTACCGAGAACCTGACTCTAACTGCTAGCCAAAACGATGAATTGCAGAGACAAAAGGCAAAGCCAAACAAACGTAAGTTATTTAACGGAAACACAAAATTGATTATTACACTGCAATTCGACAAGAAAGAGTGGCTATCTGCTGCTTCGCTGCTTGCATATTTATGCAATCCTGACTGCTGAATCCGCGACACCCATTGGCCTAGAGGGCCAAAATGGGCGTCGCCCTTGGCTGAACAAAACCCTAGCTCGCGAAAACGCGCGGGATTTGGGCAAATGACCGTTAAAGTCCCGTTACCTGCGTTTTCTAGGGAGTATTTGACAAAAGTCACTAAATACTCCCCAGATCTAGGGAGATATTGAAAGTCAGAATTCCAGATATCTCGATTCCTAGGGCGGTCCGATATTCGGAGAGCCCCGAGAAAAACCATAAACCAACGTGATTCTTGAACGCCGAAGAAATACACGTATTCCTTCGCCGAGGAATCTATACCCGTTTTCCGATTTGGCCAACCTGATGAGAAATCGAATTGAAATAAAATAATTTGTGAAAACAAATGGAGCCACGGAATCTTTCCACCCAACAAGAGACTAGCGTGTCGAAACCTTGCTCTAAGTGTTCTGTATACCGGGTGCTCGACTGTTTGGGGCCACAAATTAATAAAATTGAAAGCTAGTCAGGAATTTCCGGTAAATCGGTAAAACTACGTACAGTGGAGTTCCACTGGGTGGAAATTGGGACTTTACATCATACAGGGTGAGACTAGACTAGTGACCTGAATATAATGCAAAAATCTAATATTATTCGACTGGCTTCTAGGTGAAAATTGAGAGTTATTAAGTGTAAAAATGGCTCACTAAAGGTGACCATACACAAAAAAAATCATCGTAGGAGCGCGGCGAGCCTGCCCTGCGACAATCTAATATCGACGCTTATCCAGTGCTATTTCGTGAACCGGAAGATTTCGAACAAAATCGTCGCAGTTATTTCCAACTATTTATAAGAACTATTGAACTTTAATTGAACTATTGCAAATAAGTGAATTGAACAATACACATTATTGGATTATCAGTGCCAAATTATTGGATTATCAGTGCCAAATTATTGGATTATCAGTGCCAAATTATTGGATTATCAGTGCTAATCAAGGATATACCAATACATTTGTACCGATGAAGATCATATTTATTTTAATATTCACCTGCTGCACCTGCTGCACCCTCGGATCTGCCGAACGAAGTGGAGTAATAACAACGAAATTTACAGAAAACCCAGGACTGCTACCCCAAAAGCTTGGTACAGCCCGCAATATCGTCAACTACTGGACTTTCATCAGGATATTCGACATTCAAAGTATCTATCAAGAATATGTACGAATCCAAAACATAACCAATCATATGAAAATCACATACCAGTTTGGAAAAAATGGCCAACCACCATAGAGAGCAAAATTATATCACTATAATGGACAACCTCTCCAATGAAATTCAAAGAAAACTAACACAGATATTCCCAACAACAACAATACACCGCAAAAAACGTGGATTGATCAATATTATGGGAAATATTGTTAAAGCAATAACAGAAAACTTGGATGCAGAAGATGGTCGAAAATTCTAAGAAGTCATCCAAAAACTTCAAGCACACCAAACGAAACAAAGAAGGCGATCGAAGAATTCAATTCAACAATACGTTCGATCGCGACAAAACAATTAAATATTCAAACAAAATTTCTGCAAATTGAAACAGCCATTAGAAAACAGTTCCTTCAAAATACTGATACATATGAACTACTGAACTCAAATACTGTGTTCACGCAAATGATAGCAGCCACAGATGCCATCATAAGGATACTGGAAGACTTAGAAACAGCAATGACCTCTGCCAAAATAGGAGTGCTTCATCCATCCATCATAGAAGCCGACGACCTATTGGAAGAGTTAACGTTCATCTCTCACCACTTAGATGATGCCATCCTCCCATATGAACCGAGCAGAGATAAAATAGTCATATTTGAGAAGATAACGAAAATAAAGGCCTACCAAAAAAATGCTTAGATAGTATTTATCTTAGAAGTACCAATTACAGAACAACATCGTTACAATTATTATCACCTTTACTCCCTTCCCATCGAAACACAACATAACCTTTTCCAAATTATAGTACCCAAAACTAAATTCCTTTTTCTCAATAAGCATCACTACTTATTTTCGAATGAACCATGCCATGAAGTCATTCCCGGAGAAGCGCTTTGCACCCTACCAGAATGGAACCCAATGGAATTCGAGACGCCATGTGAAGTACAACTCATTCGTTTCACCAAAGACTATGGAAGCTGCCATCTGGAACACCTCAAACTCCAGGATCAGAAAATTCAGAAGATAAATACCAATCAATGGATTGCAATATTCCCCAACGAAACCACTGCATTATCAATTTGTGGTAACGATGAAGAGATGTCATCCCTGAAGGGCACCTATGTCATAGAAGTTCCCGAATATTGCAAAATGAAAATCGACACTACCATATTAAAGACGTACAAGAACCCGAATGCTGTTACCAAAATCATAAAAGTGCCACACCTAGACATAGACATAGAAGAAAACGTCAAAAGAAACCTTCAAGAAATGCCACCAATTCATCTAGTATCACTGGATCTTGACGACCTAGGAACCATCCGAGACAGACCAGATAACGTGAAGGAAAAACTTTAAGAAGACGAGCCTTTCATTTCTTCACGAACCAACATATGGACCGTTTTGCTATACATCGCCATAGCCTGTATTGCAGCCTACTTCTTCTTAACAATATATATATATATATAAAGAAGTACAAGTGGACGAACGGTTCCGTAAGTTCCACTAGTGTATTGGAACCATCAACTCATCCCATACCAATAGAAGACCTAAGGATTGAAAATCAGGACCGATAAATCAATCCCGATTTCCAAACAATGGGGGGAGGTGTTATGTATCGATTCCCCGTATTGTGTAGATAACGAAGACAGCATCCCAGAGTGCATTTACATTGAAGATCATCGGGCTGAGCACATAGAATCCGCTGAATTCTGCATTTTTATCCCAGATAAAATGAACTTATAAATATATGCTTTTTCCATTTTTTATTCAGTTATAATTGTGCCATTGGCTTTGACATTGCTAATAAAAATACGTTGTACCTCATAATTTTTAGTTTTAGAGTTTTTTTAAAGTAATTTTTGTTTTTTAAAAATTAAGTTCGGAGGCTCCCAAACTTAATTCGCATCTTGGAACAAAAAAAAAGGATATGAATCATCACGGATTGTGCTACAGGTGTTTTCCTATATGATAGACAATTTACATGATTGATCATAGTTCACCTTGTTTATGCACCCATGACGGAATCAACACATTACAATCCTATTGATGCTGCATGGTTCAGTTTCAGAGTAATTCTAAGCATAAACAACCGCATTCATATGAGTACGTTGACGATATTGAAATATGTTTTTCTCCCTTTCATCTTTGTTTTTGTTTAATTCCCGGTGGTGCGAGCTAAATGAATAGAAGCCGTTGATTTTGTAGTTGTTGAAAAACTAATCACGCTTCAGGGTTGCTAGGATGACTGTACATTATAATTGATGCATATATGCGTAGATTTTAATCAAGAATGGATGCTGTGAAAGAGACCACCGACATTTTGCTCTTGGAGAACTTCTTTTTATAATTATTCAACTTCCCTCAGTAATTCTGAGAATTTGTTTTGGATATAGTTGGAAGCATGAGTGAATAAAGTTTTTATTTCAGATTTTTTAAGTTTCTTGTGAATCAATGAAACGTGATCTGAATTGTACCTTTTTCATATTATGTTCGATTCAAATGAGTAATACGTTCAGAAATGCATGAGTTTAGGTGGTTTTTTCATGTCTATTTCAATATTGAAAATAACTCACCAAGCTCTTAGGGAATTTTATTTTTGTGTAGGAACATGATACTTAACTTTGTTCACTAAAATTGAACTCAAACTATGATAGGGTGAAATTTTGATGGAGTCACGTAGGTAGCATTTGATTATTTGAAGGGCAGTAGTTGACATAATGTACCCCTATTAATTTCGACTATGTGCACGGTGGTACTTGAAGTGAACCAGAAATATTTTTCCGTTCGGTTCTATAAATTTTTATGGCGGATTAACGAAAACTGTCACGAATATAAATAATTTTTTCAAGTTTTGGAGGGAAATCATCCCTCTCAACTCCAAAAGATGTTTCTAAGTAGAGAATGGTTGAAACTATATACACAAAATGTCCTGCTAATTCCGAAAATATATGATTTGTATATGCTCAGATGGAAGGGAAAGGAATAAAACGTCAAAAATTCCCTTGTGCCATCAAATTCTCAAAAAATTTTCATTTTCCATTTTCAAAAAATCGCAAACTTCCCTCAAATTCATTTCGAATCATACCACAAGAAGGGTGTAGAGATAATCTAACAAAATGGTCAAGGAACAGACCGAGATATTTGTTTTGTCTTTAAGGGCTGCCCTGCCGAGAGGCTTGACATAAGACTTCAGAGGGTTGGCTGTGACACAGTATTTTTTCGAAATGGTTAGTGCTTTCAGGTCTTCATTAATTTGTTGACACGCTATGATGACAGATTCTTCATCGAAGCATCAATATGGATATCTATGTGATGCACGCATTCTGAAAACCGAGCAGTATATATTGCAAATAGGAGAGGGCCGAGAATGGAGACTCGTGGAACACCGTTTCTTGTAGTTTGGAAGTTTGAATTTTGGTTATTCTAGATCACACATTCGGACCGATCTAGGAAATAATTGTTCAGCAGCATTACAACATCGACAGAAGTGAGCTAGCGCGTAATCAGGAATCACCCCAAATAGGTTTCGTGGCTTCTCTCGGGTTACTCCATGCATAGAACTTTCTGTCCGTTTCAGTACAGGTTCATGAACTTCTGGAACGTCATATCATCTTTCGCTGGTATGAGAGTGCGGATTTGACCGTGGTTTCCAGTTGAAGTAGAATACTCTGCGTTTCACTCGTGGTACCTTATATAATCCGTAGTCGAGATCGTTTATTCTCTTCATGATCTTATACTGACCGTCCTAGGAGTTCCGTAAATTTGTCAGCCAAACAAGGTCTCGTTCATTCTGTTGCTGGCATTCGTTCATGAATACCGTCCATTCTCTGACGTAGTCCTCTCTCGCAGTGGCTTGTCCTGGTGGCATCCCAAATTTCAGGTCACAGGGTAGTCGCAGCCCGCGGCCCATGATAATACTAGTAGGAGTCTGGCCGGTTGACTCGTGCACTGCGGAACGATGCGCCATCACGGACAAATGAAGGTAATGGTCCCAATATTTCTGGTGGTCAGAGACTACCTAGGATAAGTGACGGTTTATTGTCTTGTTCGTCCTCTCTACCATTCCATCGGACTGTGGATGTAGAGCCGTTTCTCTCATCTTTCGGATGTTCAGCATCTGATACATTTCCTGGAACAGATTTGACTCGAAATTTCTGCCTCGATCCGAATGTAGCTCCAACGGAACACCAAATCACATATCCACTATTTTACTAAAACGTCGGCAAAGGTAATGGCTTCTTGGTTGGGAAGGGCATAGGATTCGGTCCACTTGCCAAAGTAATCCATTGTCACAAGGATGTACTTATTTCCATAGTCAGATTATGGAAATTGGCCAGCGATGTCTATGGTGATTCATTTTTCATTTTTTGGAGGCTCTCCGTCACTCCCAGATGTCCTCCGGTGACCCCATCTTAGGTTTCTTGGAGCACTTCCTCTCTTATGCTTCTGGGAACTACTGTCTGATGCCTGTCTCCCTCACCGTCCTCAGACTCCGAAACAGGACCCCTTTGTCCAAGGTAATAGAGTTCCATCGGACCCAGTAGGATTTAACGGCTGGCGAATAATTCGCGATTTTCTGCCATGTCGGTCTTCGGTTGCTCTTGATCCAGCCGCTAACTAAACCAAGGTCTCTTGGACCTTCTGACCTTCTGGATCTTTTCATCCTAGTTATCATCTACCGAGGTGATCCTATAAACTGTTGCTTCTTTCCCAATATGAGCAGTCATCTAGACATGATCTTCGCGATTGAGCATCTGTATTTTCATGGCTAGTCCCTGCTCGAAGTTCAATCTCAAAGTCAAATTCCTGGATTCCCTCAATCCAGCGAGCTACCTGTTGCTTGGGGTTTTTGGAATACAGAAGCCATTTGAGAGCTGCATGGTCAGTTCTCAAAAGAAATCTTCAACAGTCAACAGCTCCCGCTTGGTAACACAGTGATTGCGCTCCGGTTTACGTAGGGTCTTACTGAATTAGCCGATGACTTTTTCCTGCCCTTCCTTGATCTGAGACAGAACAACTGGCGTCCGTGTCCAAAATGAACTTTCAGTTCGGAAGAAGATAGCTCAGAACGGGTACGTTTATCAAGGCCGTTTTCAGCTTCCTGAACGAGTTTTGGCATTCGTCAGACCACTGGAACTTGTTTCGCCCTTCCTTGAGCCTGGTCAGTGGTTTAGTGATGTTAGCAAATCCCAGCACAAACAAACCAAGAAAAACGTTAAAACTGGTGTAGTTCTTTAGGAATTGGCCATTCAGCTTTGATTTTTTGCTCATCAACTGCTACTCCTTTCCCAGAGACAACATGGCCAAGAAGTTTCATTCCGGAGCTTCTCACTCGCTGGAATACCTCTTCCAAGTTTTTCACGTGGTCGTTGAACGACCTGACGACCACAATAATGTCGTTGAGATACACCAAACACGTCTTTCCTGATAGTCCCTGCAAAACCGTATTCATTAATCTTTCAAATGTGGCTGGAGCGTTGTAGAGCCCGAATGGCATAACTGTGAAATGCCACAAACCTGAATCGACGGTGAAAGCTCTTTTATCACTATCAGAAGCCTTCGAATAGTCTTTCAAATCCAATATATCGAGTTTGTTGGCATCAACTGCTCGAATGTGCATATCGTCTACATCTTTCATTATAGCAGTGGTACAACCGTGATCTGCACGAAATGCAAGGTAATTTCTCATTCGAGTGTTGATGATTTTCTCAAACATTTTAGAGAGAGTACATGCGGTACTTATAGGACGAAGATCGTTGAGGTTATGTGGGAATTATATTTGGCCGAAGGGATTATGTGGGATTCCTTCCAAATAAAGGGATAGGCTTGCTCGAGAATACATACACTGATCTTGTGAGTTATTATTGGCAGAAGGAGTAGAAAACAATGCAATAACATCGACACAAATTTTATCAGGGCCAATTGCATTGGCTTTAACAGGGATTGAGTGTTCAAAGACTTTTTATACATTCGTTGCCTGGAGATGGAAGTTTTCATCGATTTCTTTATTCCCATAAAAGATATCTATTATATATCTGTCTGGTAGCAGATTATCATTGAGGATATCTCCGAAAAACCGATAGATGTCACCAACATTTTCCATATGAACGTCCATATAGGCAAGTTCTTTCCAAAGGTTTCCATGATTTCTCAATTGAAATTCAAGATAAACTTCGCATATCACTTACGTTTTTGGATAGTCTACAAAAAGTTGCCAAGGCAAAGGGTCAAAAGTTTTTAAAGATATTCACAAAATAGATATGCAAAAGAAGAATTTAGACATTTTCAATTACTTCTGTTTGACAGATCTTAAGGAGCTAGAACACATTTTTTCATTCACGTGATTGTCCTCTGAAATATGCTATGTTTTTTCATGTTCAACCACCCCTCTATCTCTTACCGTTAGCGAGACTCAAATTTGAATGGCCCTATATTTTTCCATACAAATGAACTTCCACGCTGAAAAAGAAGTCACTTCGTTCAATTCACTGTTCCATTATCCGATAAATACTGCAAAATCGCTGAATTGTGTTCCTTGAATAGATCGATTCTGTATTCAAAACTGCATGAATCGTTTCATTCGGCAAATATTCACATTGTTCACAGAACTCGCTTGGAATTGATAGAGGATATAGTACTGAGCGATTTGTAGTATTCCTGGGTGTTATCAGTCACTACAGATTCATTTAATTAGAGCAAACAAGGAGGAATGAAATACAACACAAAACACATCACACTGTGTACACCAGACAGAACGAGACCAGCAGAAAGGTCAATAAAACTCCGAATCGATAGCGTAGAAGATGATCTGAGAGAAATGGGGATTAGGAACTGGTTAGGGGATGCCGGAAAAGGAACGGAATCCAGTGGAATTATAGAGGAAGCCGACATCCACAAAGAAATGTGGAGAAATAATATAAAGCAATCATTGGAGAGTAAATGGAAGAGAGTGAGGCCTGCACTACGTTGGGGATGAATTGTAAGGATTTTTCAGGTAGATATGCCAGGCTAAAACCTGATTTGACGTTTGACCATACAGTGTGACTCACTTAACATGGAATCCCCACCCACCATATCATCCGCTTTGAAAATGTTTTGAATTGTAATAAAATTCCAAACGGTAAGAGGTTTCAATAATTGAAACACTAAATTTAAGTTATAAAAATCAATAGACTTACCTATTTTATTAGTCAAGAACATTAGAAAATTATAATAAAATACCGAATAGTACATCAAAAAAATTTCAATTGAATATAAACATAAAACATTAAAATACTATGGGTAAGTCATAAACCAATACATAAATATTTCAAATACATCACAATGGTACAATAAGAAATATTGAAACACTAGAGTTGAAATATTGACCGAAAAATAAAATAGTCGAGTTATAATAATAATAATAAACAATGACTATTCAGAATTCTAGTGAAAATGGCGTGATTAAGTTGTTTAATTGCAATTCTTTTAAATTTTGACCAACAAACTTACAACCAAATATATCATATACTCATCATAAGAGAAAACAAACAACAGTAAGAGACGTGAGTACATACAGAGGAGCATATGCGGACTCGGATCACTATACGGCCACAACTACGATCAAACAAAAAGGAAAATAAAAAGCATAAAAACGAATTAACAGAGGCAAAAACGGGATGTAGCTAAATAATATAATATTTCCGTAAGAAAGGAGTACTAGGAGGAAGTAACAACATGACCAATGAGTAGGAAAAGGAAGATGATATCAAGACAGAGTGGAACGACACAAGTGCGGGAAATTGAACAGGAATGTACAAATAGAAATACAAAAAGTTTCTATAGAAAAATTAAAGAACAAATTAAAAAAAGCAAGAGTAAAACAAACGGAACAAAGAATAAAGAAGGAACAGTAATACTACAAGAAGACAAGCAATATAAACAAGTTTGGATGGAATACTACAAAAAATTATTGGTAGATGAAGCAGCAAAGGATGAACCGAGAGCAATAGTAGTGGAAGATGAAGAGGAAATGATCGAAGAAGAAAATAATATATTGAATGAGCCACCGGAGAGGGGATAGAAAGAGTCATTGCGAAATGTAGAAATGGTAAGGCGCCAGGAAAAGATGAAATTAACATCATAAGAACACAAAAAGAAGAAACAGAGGAATTTGCAATCAACAAAGAGGTAAAACAGGAGGACTCACTTTAAACGACGCTATTCAACCTCACTCTAGAATATGTGGCGAGGAGAATTAATAAAGGAAAAGGAATCTTAGGACAGGAGAAGAACAAATTATTGCGTACGATGATGATATAGCCATAATTACCAAAACCAGAAGAGTTATGAATGATATGCTGGAAGAAATTATAGAAGAAGGGGAAATAATGGGGCTAAGGATTATCCAAGAAAAAACGAAATTATTGAGATTAGGAAAGGGACAAATACAGGGAAAGATTAAAATTGGAGCGAGAGAGTTTGAAGAAGTAGAAGAGTTCGAATGTCTAGGAGTAACAATAAGTAAAACGAAAGAGAGAAGACCAGAAATACGAGAAAAAAAAATTAAACGCTAACAAAGCATACTTCTACAATAAAACATTATTGAAAAGTGAAATATTAACAAAGAATAGAGGAAGAATACAGAATGAGAACTATCTAGAAATTAAACAGAAATTAAATGAAGTCATAATATGTAAAATAAAACAACACAGAATTAGATGATTGGGGCATGTATGGATGGCGAAAAAAGGGGCAGTAACTTACTCAATGTTACAATGGGACCCCGGCGGAGGAAAGAGAATAGGCTAGACCAAGATCAAAATGGATGCAGGAAATGGAAGCTTACCCAAGGCAGGAGTGACAAACTGGCGAGAAAAAACCAAAGACAGGATTAGATGGAGAAACATAGTCAAAAGCATTAATTAATACATTAGGCGTGATCTACCAAAAAAACTAGATCTAGATAGTTTTTGTGGCTTAACCACATAAGGGGTGTATAGCCACTGTATATACAGGGTATTCCACATTCGATGGCCTATCAGACGTTTCTGGAGAATGGAACGACAAATCATTTTAAAAATATGTGGTCATGGATAATTAAACATGCTCTACCCGTCTAAAATATTTTCATCAATACAGTGTTGCCATTTGTATCAGAAAGTAGTAGCTACTTTGTTATTTCAAATGAAACACCCCATATATTATATAATTTTTGGAATGCTTGTAGAACTCCTTACAACTTTCCCAGATAATTCCCTATACCTATCTGTAACGGTTTTCGAGATAAAAATTATTTTGTCAAATTTTTGTGTAAAACCTGACCATTGAAAAATTACATTTTTGTCATAATGCAAATTTACAAAATATTGAAATTTGGGTCATAGCTGTATGTGGCCATTAGGTATTCTGTCGATAAACTGCATATCAGTTTCATCATACAGCGAGGCTCAGAAGTAACTTCCTTTCAGGGACTTATGAAAATAACTAAAACTCAGATTTTTCAAATGATTATTTTCTAATTCAACCAACCAGTTTCAATAAGTTTTATCGACTATGTCCTATACCTATCTCTTACCGCTTATGAGATATAGATAATTTTATGATTTTTCTTCTTTTATTTTAACCCAGAAATAAAAATGTAGGGGACTAGGATCTAATCAGTGAGTTCTCTGCTCACTTCACGTGTAAAATATCAACTGATATCCTCAATTATAATATAAGTTCTCAGAATATCAAAATATTTTTGTAATTCAGTTTTCCTCATGAATGCAAATTGAAAATTCATGAACCATAACTATACAAAACACATTAAAACACAATTTTTGTTAAAATCCCCTTTTCTCTAATGAAATGAGTGTTTTCTGAGGCCCAGAAATGATCAATCCGATAATTCAGGATTCCCTCAAGTGAGAATTTTGATTCATCTGTCCATATAGTTTTTGTCAAGAAGTTGGGATCTTTGTATGTTCATGTTAGTAGCATTTCCCAAAATTCTACAGGTTTCAGTTGATCATCTCTATGTAGAGCTTACTGACAAGTGTTAGTGAATTCCTTGACAATTCACCTCTAAACATACATTTTAATTTTTGTTATCAGATGGAGTATTGGCAACACTGTATTGATAAAAATATTTCAGACGGGTAGAGAATCTTTGATTATCCATGACCACAAATTTTTAAAATGATCTGTCGTTCCATTCTCCACAAATGTCTAATAGGCCATCGAATGT
Organism: Chrysolina americana; assembly: GCA_958502065.1. Classification (NCBI taxonomy): domain Eukaryota; kingdom Metazoa; phylum Arthropoda; class Insecta; order Coleoptera; family Chrysomelidae; genus Chrysolina; species Chrysolina americana. The sequence goes on along the minus strand of OY293413.1, from coordinate 92,679,293 downwards.
GGAATACCTTGTATATACAGTGGCTATACACCCCTTATGTGGTTAAGCCGCAAAAACTATCTAGATCTAGTTTTTTTGGTAGATCACGCCTAATGTATTAATTAATGCTTTTGACTATGTTTCTCCATCTAATCCTGTGTTCATTATTGTAATATTGGCCAACGACATTTGGAAGAATAGTTGTTTTTAGTTTTATCAAAGAGCAGTTTGAGTACCATTTGACCAAAAGAAATCAATGGAGGATTTCAACTTTCAAAAGTTATCAAGGAGGAGGTTACTTCATAAACAACTATAGAATATTGTAGAAGCGTGATTCTGGTTAAGAAAAATCATTACCTTCTACTGTTGCCTAAATTACTATGAATAGTCGAAATTGGTGATGGCTCTTGTCTATTGAGACGGCTCGAGTAGAAAAGTACTGTATGCCGTTGTTTGGAATGTTTATGTTTGATGAAGTCTTAATGAAGTATTGAGGTTTATAAAAAAATAGTGCTTGGTTCATTAATTCTTCTCAAGGGTGGCATGTTCATTCAATTAAATTTGATTCAATAGCCTTCCATTCACAGAAATAACAATTGTGTTTCAAGTGAATGAAATAATGTCCTAAGATAGGTACGAGAACAAAGCAGCAAATTTTTCAAATTGCTCCCGGTTTTTTCACTTAATCCAACTGACTTCGGAAACACTATACCATCAATCATTCACTTCCAGAGAAGTTAACCCCGTCTCCTCCATGAATGTAGACAAACCCGAACAGAATACATTTCGCGTCTAATATATTCACAGATCATACTCCTAGTCCCATCATCCCGGAAAACATGCATAGCTGTATCCCGCAAATCATGTTCAAGGATTCGGTCGGTCTGAAAATGACGTATGTATTTTGATTCTCATAGATAGCGCCTCACTGCATTTGAATTATTGTCCTACCTAGGCATTCACGTAGATAACGTGGATTATATGGATCTGTATACTGGTATTAATGTTCAATGGGTCGATTTACGAATTGATCCCGGATTTATGTTCAGTTCGAAGTTCGGTGCACACTGTAACCGTTACAAATTCGACCATTTCGGGTCAGGAATGGACTTTCAATTACATTTTTCTTTGTCAGTAGTTATGCAAGAATTCATGCGATTTTAATTTATTTCAGTTTGTCCATTCTTACAACCAGATAGCGGGCATTTTTTCCAAGTATGTATTTCATCATCATTTTTCCGGAACCTTAACTATAATCTTCGGACGAACGGTTCAATTTAAATACAGCACGTGGTAGAAAAGTCACACGGTAATTTTTTTTTACAAGACTATTCTAGTAAAATTTTCCCCTCCTGAGACAAATTTTGGTTTGTAGTCACTTTGACCAAATGTCCTCTTAAAAGTACAAATGCTGGGTAGATGGTTAAAACCTAGATCCATTAATGGTTGTATCTTATTGTTAATCAACTACTAACATGAGATATTTTCTTTAGCACTTTATTCAAGAGTCTATGAACACTTTTCAGAAAAAAATGTTTAGGTATCTTTTGTACTTTCAGAAGGACATTCGGTATTATTTGTCCATTATCCATTTTTTATATTTTATTTTATTTTTTATTTAATTTAAATTAAAAAAATATTTTGACACGTTTATTCATCTAAAATGTAATAAAAATTCATTTTGATAAAAAATACATTAATGGTTTTGTTAGGTAACATAATATAAAACTCTTTAAAATAAAAAAAATCATTCTATAAAATATACTTAAAACTCAAACATGTTAGTAGTGAATCACTAGGTATGGAATTCTCTAAAACAATTCCTTTGTGATGTGAAACATTAAAACACATTACAAGATATACATTTAACAATTGTCTTTTTTTGACACCCATCGTTTCGGCATCGCTTCTGTATCTCAGGTTCTTGTTCGGGTAGATGTAGAGCTCCTTCTGTTCTTCGTATTTTGGAAGGTACTGGAACGGAAGCAGGTCTACCACGTTTTCGGTCATTTGTTGGGGAAAGTAGTTCATCAGTATTATTAATTGATGGTTGAACACAAATTCCTTTTTCAATTAATCTCTTTGCCACATACATTTTATAGTGTCGCAGTTGTAGGATGTGTTTTCTGGCGACGTTTTTTGTTATTTTATTTTCTTTATATGTATCCCAACTGTTTGTAACTGCTAAATCAATCATAAGAGCAACAAAACGAACTGTCCACTTTTTAGTTCGTGTTCGTGATGGGCAAACAGATAAGAGTCGACCTGCCATGTCGACGCTTCCCATCTTTTCATTATAACATCAAATTACATTCGGTCTATTTATATGTTCATATTGATGAGTAGTTTTAATCCATCGTTTACACGTATTGGTTGTTTCTCCTCCATATAATGTCGATAACATGAACACTGGTTTATTGTCAAACCACTTTGTAATTGCTATTTCATCGTCGTCTCTTACCAGCACTTGAAAACTTCCACGGCCTCTTCGTTTTAAAGTTTTATCACTTTCGAAGTCACTTCTTACAGTTTTTGGAATCTCATTTTTCATGACGGTGCCAACTACTTAAATATTTTTTTAAGTAGCTCCTCAGCTAGCACAACGGTAGTAAAATATCTATCACAATAAATTATATGGCCAGGGACCAAAGTTTTACATAGGTTTAAAATTGTTTCTTCCGGAAACGTAGTTTTTCCTTGATAGACAACCATATCGCATACCAAGCCATTTAAATTAGCCAAAACGAATACTTTTAGTCCTTCAGGATTTGATTTTCTTGGACAGATCTGTTTTATTCCACAAACTCCAGTAAAAGGAATGATCATTTCGTCAATTGATATGTGCTGATTTCGTTCAAGCTTGTGGCATTCCTCCAATATCCTATCGATAATTGGACGCACTTTCCATAACTTATCATGGGATCTTTGTTCTTGAGATATGTCATTATCGAAACTATGGGTACCACCCATTTTTTCTCTCAATACATTCTAACTATAGGATAGTTTATGCAAGACATAATCAGAGAAATTCCTATGAATACTTGGCATTCCCTGTTTGTAAAATGCATTGTTTTTCCCGTTCTTTCCAGTGTACTTTGGTTAGTTTTTTCTACTATCAGATCGATAAATTTGTCATCTATATACTGACTAAAATAGTCAAGATCGTCGTTGGCTTCAAAATTACTCGGTAAATACGCTGGTTGAGTCAAATGGGGTTCTGGCTCTTAAAAATTCTTGTCTGACCAACTGGGACCGATATTTCTTAAACGAGATATACCTCTCTGAACTCCAGCTCTTGTTCTAACTCGACCACGACCTCGTCTTACACCACGTACTCTTGGGGCTGGTATAATATTTTCTTCATCTGAAGCATCACCTTCTGATGATTCTTTGGTTGAGTCACTAGGTCTAAAATCATCATCAACATCTTCAATATCAAGCTCATCATTCAAAATATCAACATCTTCATTATCTTCAATATCGGACTGATTTAAAAGCTCATCTAGCTCTTCCTCCGTTCTTCCAAATAATGACTTTATAATAAAAATAACTCATTTTTAAGTGTAAAATTGATAAAGAAGCAACTATTAATATTCAGATTACTGAAATACAATAAGATTCACTTACCATGTCTACTACGTACCGACATCGTTTCACTAGTAGGCTGATTTGTTGACTGACAGAAAGAACTCACTCCTGACAGGCATGGTTGCCAAGATAAGGTAAAAATCCTACTTATTCTGATTTTTATATGAAATCGAAATGGAGCATCTAGCTGAACATAATAATAAAAATATATTATGTCCTCATCAAAGGACATGGGGTCGAAGTGACGATTTCTCTGTTTGGGGTGTTTGGTTTTAATGGCTACTTCGAATATGTCCTACATAACGTACAGCAGGTCTCAGAAGGATAACATTAATGAGTACCGTAAAAAGGCATTCACCGGACCAAAATCAAGTATGTAGAAGTGTCTTTTACGATACAAGATGAAATATAGTTATTAACGTTACAAGGCCTATATGTAGCAAATAAATGAGGTTGAATATTGTTAATCCTATGCGCGGTCGAGGATTATAACAATCGAATCCATTATATTTGCTTATCGGCCGTGTGTCACACAATACTTTTCGTAATCCCGCTGAAAGATTACATTTTGATTCCGAGGAAATAACAAATCACGTACCTCGTAATTCTACAGAAAAATCTGAAATAAGTGGTATATATACAAAATATGTTTCATTTCTCATTTTTCATGATGATCTTCCACCACGTAACGGCTGCATCCGTCAATTCATTCCAAACAATCCTATTTCCAAATGTATTCGACTGTTAGCTGCAATATTTCAGGCGGAGAGATTCATCATATTCGTAAATGTGAATATTTATTGTGACAGCCAGACCAATAATTTTGCTCCAATAAAAATTTGAAAGCGCCTGATAGGTGATGGATAGCAAATGAAACTTCGTGAATATTTCGTTATCTATAATTTTGGAATTACTTTTTACAACTTTGAACGAAATGCGTGATTCCATCCATTTCAACGCTTTTTTGTCCCTTTCGACTTTCAGACTGATATATTTTTTTCTTTTTGTACATTTGACGTGGAAGAAAGAACGTTTCTCTACGACTATTGTATTCTACGTTCATCGCATATTGATTTTTAATTGAAGAATAAAGATGATTCCAAAACACCGTGGATCCTAACTCATTATTCAACGGCACTCGGCCAATCACAGGTTCAGAATTTTCAGAATCCACGGGAACTGGGAGGTTTAACAAACAAATTTCTCAAGAAGGCTTTGCTTGATTGAACTTTTGTCACAGCTTGGCATCTGCGAATGTCAGATTGACTATTTTCTAAGTTTTAACTTTGATCTGCGTGACAAGTACCTAATATAAAAATGAATAGAGCAGATTGGGAAAGCAGTGATAGTGAGGAAAAAGAGATCTGTTATACACCACCGGAGTTATTGGAAATTGCGAAAAGAGCAACTATTAACTTATTGCCGGAAAAATCAAGAAACCAATATTCGAAGGCATACCTACGCGGAATTCATGGATTGGCGAAATTCGAACCAGGCACATTCTTTCTCAGAAAATGTTCTTCTTGCCTATTTTACGAAACCCTCAGAGAAGTATAAGTCATCAACGTTGTGGAAGATATATTCTATGTTGAGAAGCACACTCAACGTGAACAACAATATCAACATAGAGAGGTACTCAAAATTGCGTACGATGTTGAAACGAAAATCTGAAGGCTATCAGCCAAAAAAGTCAAAAACATTCGGCCCAGAAGAAGTAAATAGATTTATCAATGAAGCTCCTGATGAAATCTATCTTGCAACAAAGGTATGTCAAACAATTTTTACTTGAACGTTCCACACTCTCTTAGTTCTTGGTCAGAGTTTCTCTAGTAGGTATTTCATTCACAAATTTTTCGAGTGTTTGTTATAACTTAGTTGGTAGAAGAGGTGTACATGAAGTAATCGTTTAACGAAGGTAGTTATTATAGGCGTGAGTTCGAGTCCCATAACTCTTGGATTTTTTTTTTATTATTTTCAATTAAGGCATTTATTCATTCATGAATGAACACCTATTATTCATGTATAATTGTTATTCTACCTTATATTACTTTGTAATATATACTTCTTTCCGGTAATAAAGGCAATAATTTCGATCAATACCTTTCATCATAAATTTAAAAATTTTGAAGTCCGGATCAATAGTTTCTTTTTTATATTTTCAGGTTGCATTAATTATGGGTATGGATTTTTTTTTAATTATTTTCAATTAAGGCATTTATCCATTCATGAATGAACACCGATTATTCATGTATAATTGTTATTCTACCTTATATTACTTTATAATATATACTTCTTTTTGGTAATAAAGGCAATAATTTCGATAAATATCTTTCATCATAAATTAAAAAATTTTGAAGTCCGGATCAATAGTTTCTTTTTTATATTTTCAAGTTGCATTAATTATGGGTGTAATGGGTGCTTGCTGTTCCATAGAAATGCACTCTATGCGTATTGAAGATATTCAAGATCTTGGATCTGCTTCGATGATAACTATCCCCAAGACCAAAACAAAAATTGTAAGGAAGTTCACCGTGGCTGGAAAATTTTATCAAATTTGAAAAAAGTACATTGATGTACGTGCAACAAATGTTGGGATTTCCAATTTTTTTATGAATTACCAAAAAGGAAAATGTGCTCTTCAGAAAATTGGAATTAATAAGTTTGCAGCAATGGGGAAACAAATAGCTACATTTTTGAAGCCTCCAAATCCCGAAATGTACACCGGCCATTGCTTCCGACGATCATCTGCAACCTTGCTTGTTGATGCAGGTGGAGACATAACAGCATTGAAGAGACATGGTGGCTGGAAGAGCACATCAGTAGCAGAAGGATATCTAGAAGATTCCATGTTTAATAAGAAAAAAACGGCAAATTCGATTCTTCAATCAATCGAACAATGTTCATCAAGTAAAAGTACCTTCACACAAAAAACATCAACTAACAATATGAATAAAAATGTCAGTGTTGATATAAATGCAACACCGACATTAAATTTCACAAATTGTGATAATATCACTATAAATTTAGTCACTAAGTATGACAAGTGAAAAACATAGGAATTCACTGACCATATAATTATAAGTTGTTTTATTATTCAAGTTCGTTAAGTATTAAATATTTTTGTCAATTGCATTATCATATTATTAAAATCATCGAGACTGCCATTGAAACTGTATTTGTTATAGTCGTAGAGAAAGTATGGTATTCTACTCGTAAAATATATTTCATTTTATCAAATAAATCTGAAATCCAAAATGAATGAATGAATGAAGTATCTATCATTTTCATAAATAATATTTAGATTTCATTAAAACTCTGACTATCGTATAGTCGTAGAGAAAGTATAGTCTTTTACTCGCGTATAATAGCTATTATTTTCTCGGATAATTCCGAAACTCGCCTTCGGCTCGTTTCGGAATTTTTATCCTCGAAAATAATAGATTGCATGAGCTAGTATTGATGATATTATTTGAGTATCTCGCTACTTTAAAGAAGAATCTTCATCAATGTGAGTAAAGTAGCCTTGAATAGGTCATGCATCCATACAAAACAAAAACAAGTTCAGAGTATAACTCTGAATATTAATAACAATAACATCAAACAGAATAACAGCATTAAATTTCTAGGCATGACAGTCAGTTATAACTTAAACTAGGAGAGTCACATAAATAATTCCATTTGAAACGAGCCACCCTGAATAATCAGTGGAACAATGCTCATCAGGAAAAATAAAAAAACACCCCAACAATACTATACAGGGGGACACATATTGACATATTCACATTTGATGTTACTTTCCCTATCGCACCCCCGGAACATGTCACCATTTTTTTTAATGGATCACCCTTTATTGTTTTGCAGTATCAGATGTTCCATGATGAACAGATTTCAACAAAGTAGAATACATTATGGTCTGAAGCTCATAGTTTGGAAGCTAAAAACTATTTGAGTTGAAAACGTTACTGTTACCTGTTTCATAGGTGTTTTTTTTTTGAAGTAAACATCAAATAAGTCTTATTTTGCCTCGTTAAATTTGAATTCGATATTTTCTTCATTTTGTATTTGTCTCATCCTACAATAACGATTACCTACCAGCTGAAGTAATTACAATTGGTGTTTCTGTTTTTCTGAATTATTTAGAAGCAAAGGATTATACGCTTTGAGAACGGAATGAAATAGTGAGTTTGTACTACCAGAATTTAAATAGTGCTACAGCTGCTGCCTATATGTTCAGTGATAATCATCCAGGAAGAAATAGACGACACAAATACGTTTCGGAATTATTGAACAAATTTATGGAATCTGGATCTATTAACAATAAAAAGCATAGCCGTTCAGGAGTTGTCAATGATGAAGATATTTCTATGCAGTTTTAGAGCAGGTTGGACTAATGAAAAATACGCAACCTCTTACTAAGTTATCTCCAGAATCAGGAATCAGTTGTACAAATGTTTTCAGGATCCTTTATAAGTACAAATTTCATCGATATAAGGATAGACTAGTTCATGAATTGAACGAAGATCGTTTTGTGAAAGTCTCACAGAACGGATCAACTTGCATCAGAATTTCTTGTATAACTTAGTCTCGCACAAATTTCGACTTCTGAGGGCTATCGTTCGTAGAAGATATCAGCTAGTTAACAATTTCATTCGAAAATTAAATAGTTTTTCAGCAGGATTGTGCACCTCCTCATTATGCAGTTCCAGTGCGATAATTTTTGAATGATAATTGTCCTGGTTGCTGGATTGGCAGAAGAGATCCTACAGAATGGCCACCAAGGTCTCCGGATCTCACTCCTTTAGATTTCTTTTCATGGGGTCATTTGAAGTCTATAGTGTATGAGATAGGAACAACAACATTAGAAGATTCGAGAAAGAATAGCATGAGGCATTGCAGAGAAATAACTCCTGGGATTCTCAACCATGGTGGAAACGTTTTTGAACATTTACTACAGAAAATTTGTTTATTCTCATTGTCAAGTCATCAGATTTTGATTCAAGAATTTAATGAAAAATGTCTTTTCCTGATTCATTGCTTCCATATTTGTCTCTAGAACGAATATTTCAAAATGTGGCCTCCTGTATAATTGTTTAGCTGTTTTTTTATTTTTACTGAAAATCATTGTTTCAAAAGTTATTTAGGGTGGCTCGTTTTCAACTCAAATAATTTGTAGCTCCCGAGCCATAAGCTTCAAACCATATGTTATATACTTTGTTGAAATCTGCTCATTATGGAGCATCTGATAATGCGAAACAATATAGGGTCTGTTTCAGTTTTCTATTGAGTATGATTTGTCGTTCTGATTGCGAGTATTTGAATTCCTTTCTCTTCCTTTTTTCTCCCTTTTTAGTGTACTCTGTTTCTATGGCATCACCATTTATGGTATCAACATAATTTTCAATTTATTGCAACAAATTGCAGTTAACAATGGTTTTAAAAGCTCGTTAATAGACAGTATTCTAGCGAAGAAATTATATAGAAAAGCAATTCAATAAGTTTATCCTAGTATTAAAGATCACAAGAAGTTTAAAATAATAACATATATCGGAGAATGTAGTAATAAAATAGCACATTTTTAAAAAAAGCAAGATCTTAATATTGCTTTCAAAACTAACAATACTTTGGGTAAATATATTGAAAATAATAAAGACGAAGTCGAAAAACTAGAAAAGAGTGGAGTTTATAAATTAACTTGTGGTTCTTGTCCAATGTTTTATATCGGACAAACTGGTAGAACCTTCAAAAAGCGCCTAGTTGAGCACAGAAATTGTTTCGTAAATGGCAAAACAAATTCAACTTTTGCTGCCCATCTACTAGCAGAAAATCATACCTTCGAGAATGACCTTGAAGTACTGCATGTGGAAGGAAAAGGGGTGAAGTTGAATTTACACGAAAGTTTAGAAATTAATAAAGAGAAGAACAGAACTCAACAACTCCCCTCTTCTGAATTTGTTTTGCCATAAGTCCAGGTAAATGTAAACAAATTTTGTTATGGTTATCGGTTGCGTAAACCGAGGACAGGTATCAATTTGCCCTCTTATTAATTAACGATTAAGAATATAAAACAAGGACATTGTAATTAGAACTTAGTATACTTCTGCTTGAAGAAGCCATTGTATTGGCGAAACATATGTCGCAGTTTTGTAAACTCAAATAGTGAAAATCAAAATTAAAGTTTTATCTAAACATTAATTTTCAATTGTGGATTCAATAGCTTCTAATTGTTCTGGCTCTACTATTTGTTCCTGTACATGTTGAACTTCAATTTCTGAAAAATAAGCAAGGTTACATCGATTACTAAACACAGAACATATAAAAATGTTTGACCTACCATTTACTAGCTGAGGAAGGCTTTCAAATTCTTCTTGCCTCAATAATACTGGTTCTTCCAGGACCAACACCTCTCCTGTCATTTGCTGGGGCATAACTTTCAGAATGTCTTAGTAATTTTCCTCAATAATTTCAATACTTTTAGTGTTCCAAAAAAGTTATTGAAACAACTTACTATAGATTGCAAAATCGATGTCTGCACCATCTGTTGTACTCTGTATTATATATCAACATGTTGATCATCAAGTACCTCGTAATTCTTGCACGTTATATCCTCTAATATAACAAAATCGTCTGTTATTTCAGAAACTTCTAAAAAGAGTTTCAAATTATTCATTTCAAGAATATAATATCAATATGTTCTTACCTTCTATGTCCTTTGCATGGTTATTTGCAAAAACAATTGTGTCTAAGCTTTCTTGTGATATAATTCTATATTTATTTTGTATTCCAATATTATTAACATCTCATTTTGTAGCAATAACAACAGGATTTTCCAATTCTTTTGCATACCATCTTTTCATTTCTCTTGATGATTCATCGCCGTTTAGATTTGCAGAAATAGGATTTTCTACTGATTTGGGTTCTATCTCTAGGGAATTGTCTTGTATATTATCATTTTGAGCATTGGCAATTAATAAAGCTCGCTTCAAAATTTTCTGAGCTCTGCTTGTCATATCTAGTAAGATTAAAGTAAATTGAGCTATACGAATGCAATTACAACAATGTTACGGGGATTCGATTGTGATTTGATTATTAAAATAAACTTTTTAACATGATTATTAACACACAGTTGCACATACTACAAAACATAATTTAAGGTTAGAATACTTTTATTCAGTTTTACTAACGCAATTCGGCAGCATCTGCAGCCGGTCGCGGGATTCTTAAGGTGTTTCAGCGGCAACTGCAGGGTGGCTCGTTTTAAATGGAATGCACTGTATATTATATTGTACCAAAGATTAGATAAATATAATAATAATTATCACTGATGTTGTATTATGCAAATACTACAATCTTATACATTTATTATCTAGAAATTGCCTTTCAGTCAGATATGTTATTGCTCCATGTTGAAAATATTTCACTCTCCTTGATTGGCGAGGCCTGTAGATGGATACGATAATATCCCTCAGTAAAATTGAAGTAGGAAGCGATGAGAACAAAACTTCCGCTGCAAACCTAAAGAATGATACCCATTTCATCCATACTGATCACGTCGACGCTTTCAGGAAATAAAAGGAAGCAAACGTTACATCTTTATAACTTTGTATCGAGTTGCGATGTAAATAAAAGACATATTCGTAAATCAGAGTTACTGAGGCGAAAACGATAGCGCCATCTGACTCCTTCCTTCCTAGCTGGAGTGGAAATTGCTCCAGATTCAACCTGTTATCCGGCCATAAACGGCCTCATAAAACTTATATCTTCACGATCATTCTCAGAGGGATGGGTGGGACATTCATAGTTGAATATCATGTTCGGAAATTACATCAGGACCACCGCACCATTTAACGTATAGTTCTATAAAATGTTCGTCATTTTCTGAAGACATTAATGCTGGCGAGATTGTTAGACTGTTGCAATTAATGTAATGAAATGTGCTCAATATCTTCTATTGTTAAAATAACAGTCTACTGATTCATCCCGACAAACTTAATCAGGATAATTTATCGATAATATATAGCACTTAACGCTCTTCTCAGGAGTTGCGGGCCTTCTGAACTGTCGAGAGAGGGAGCTCGTATCATTACTTCTCTCATCTAGAGGGAGCCAACTTCGAATCTTCATGGTGACATAATGTATTCGATAACCGATACGAAAGTCAAATGCAGACAGTTCTGGCTCTAGTTTGTAACATTTCCAGTGAATCTGTATTTTATCTGTTTGTCTAAAAATAGTCAAAAATATTGCAATTTAAGTGGAATAAATGAAAGAAACAATCATTCTCCACGGTTTGAGTCACTACGTCACGATTGTTCAAATCTACAATCGTTCTTTATCAGTATGACAAATTTCTTGGATACAACAGTATTTATGGGCCTTGGGTAGTCATAATGGTCATCATATGGTCATTAACGTCGAGTAATCAGGTGACAAAAGTGAAGAGCAAGGAAAAAACCAAATTGATACTCCGTCCCCCCACAAAAACTTTCGACAAAAATTCAACGCTGGCTGGACCTGAGTGTGAACTTAGCCAAAAAAACATAAAATATTTCAAGTTCAGTGCTGAAACAAAAGAAGAATCCATTGAACCCGCGTCAGCCTTACCCTAAACAATTTAGTCCTGAAGCGGGTGTTAGATTCCAAGGAAGGTGGAAAGAAAAGCCTTAGACAATAGGAGCAGATGTCTGGGAACCACAGGAGCAATATTCACGTGCCCTACTGCAGCTTTAGAGACAATGCTAAATCTTCCGCCGTTGCACCTGTGTGTGATGGAAGAAGCAGCTAATAGTGCCTTCAGACTGCAGCAGACAAAAAACTAAAGATTTTGCAACAGGTACGACTTCGAAGTGCAGTTTGAAGTGGTCACGAACAACTACCATAAATCTATATACTAGATAGCCAAGCAGCACTAAAAGCTCTGAAGTCACAAACTTGTAAGTCTGAGCTGACTTGGAACTGTAAACAAACCCTGAGACAACTGGCAGCAAACATGAGGTAACCAGGTCACAGGTGTATCAGACAGCCTTACCGAAGAAGGGGCGAACACATTACTCTCCAGCCCAGAAACCTTATGTGTACTCTCCAAAGCCCATTCAAAAAAACATTTTCAACGCTGTGAATTCGATGGAATGAAATCTGGCTCAAATAAAGTGCCAAGACAAATACAAGCAAAAAGGCTAGTGCCAAGAAAATCTAAACAGCTTCTTGGATTGGACAGGAAAGACTTGAAATTGGTAATGAAATTACTCACTGGGTACTGCCCTCTAGGATATCACCTCAAAAGATGGGAAAGTCAGTGGGTGATAGTTGCTGCTACTGCGAGAACTTCGCAAAAACTGCAGAACATCTGTTCTGCGAATGCCCAGTGCTATTCAGCAAGAAGCTCAAATTTCTGGAAGGGGCATTCCTAACGCCCTCCGACATCAGGAACTCAGCTTTTGGGAAACTGGTAAACGCCGCATGAAGTCTCAGAAGCCCGGGTCTTCAATAGATAAAGGGTCATGCACAAAAGACCCTACATGTCATGGTGCTAGTAATGCTGCACAGCCTGCACGACCCCTCTACAATCTACAATCTACCCAGGAGCAGGAGACAGAAAGTTTGAAATCCATGATGGAGTTACCAAAAGACGTTCTCAGAGGCTACTGGGCTATTTGCCAAGCTGATGTCAAGGACTGCTGAAGAAAGTGAAAATGAGTTTCTTTATTTGTTTCTACATTAGGATCACAATTTATTATGTAATCGACAAAAATAGTTGAATGATTGTGAAAAGAATCCGAAAACTCCATAATGAAGGCGCTCATGAATGAAAACATCATAAAGAAAACGGGTAAATTGTTCAAACCCTCATTGAAACACAAGTGAAGCAATTGAAAAAAAAACAGAACCAAATGATAACTAAGAAAATAAACCAAAATCCAAAGTAACAGTGATCATTTTCACTGTATATTCTTCCTGTAGAACTAGCAGACACAACCCTCACTTCAATATTTATGACATACAGTCCTTGTATAAAAAATTACCAAAATGAGGAATACCAATCACAACAAGACATATTACACAAGGCAGGTGATTTGTACAATGATTTCACTTCCAGAACGTACTCAATATACAAGCGATAGATTTTATATTCAGATAATAAAATTCGGTTTCGTTCATAAATATTAAAGAGATTTATGCCAGCTATGGGTTATTTACATTTCACATCGTAACGCAAATCAGACAAGATTGCAGCATATGAATTTTAAAAGCAAAGGACTATGTATCATATGTGACCAATCATTTTATTCGCGATTGTTCCATGATAGTACAGCATTCAATATGTCTTACTGGTTAACTGATATCATGTTGTATGTTGAGACTTTCCAGATTGTAGTCCGAGGTGATACCGTATTTGCAAAAAATTACACCACCTTTCACCATTAAACTGGTAACCGTGACACGGACAAACTAGAATAAACTTTGATACGCAGATCTCCGGTTTCCATACAAAATGTTTTCCTCATGGTTGTCACGTACATGTAATGAATGACTCTTTCTCATACACTTGGGAAAATTTAAAATTAATGGGATTTGGCAATTTATTACTAACGGCGATCTGCACTCAAAAATGCACGATTTATTGTATCTATCATTTTATTATATCATATATTGGCTGTGATGGCATTCGTTTCACAGGGGGAGAATCGTGACTCACTCACGAGAGGTATTGAAAATTCGTAATCATCATATTAATCTATATTTGCAAATAACGAATTACTTAACGTCTTTTGACGACGTGAATCATTACAAAATAAACTGTAGAAATAATAAAAAAAAAATTCATACATTTCAAGAACCTTCAGCTTTGACTGAAAGAATTTGTGAATCACACTGAAAATAATACTCAATTTATGTTTTGTTTAGCTTATCTAGTATTTGAAAGTTGATTTTAATTATAAGGAAAACACTTATCCGCAGCATTTTGAATTACTATAGTTCATCAATAAATCATTAAAAAATAAATCTGGTGAAGAAACGGGGCAGAAAACACTTTTTTGAGGTTATGACTGAAATCAAATTCCTGTTTCTTTCTTCAGAATCGATGAAACTAGAATTCTCACTGTCTACTCGGATAAAATATTTTTTAGAAAATTTCGTGAAATACATGTGATACCATTTGAAGTTGAGATTGCCCAATAACAATTTTAGATACTCGAAACCTACTAGCTAGACATTTGCTTCTCAGAAAATAAAATTCAACATCTAGTGAGCCGTGATCGAGTAAAATTCTGATGAATCAATCATCTTTTAATCCATGTCGTTCCATAGTTAGGTTTTTAAAAATGATCCTTCGTAGTTCCAATGATAGAGGGAAAATAAACAGTACATCTAGGGAAACTATGGATGCATCCATCTCAAAACCTCATCCGCAAACGAAAACAAAAGCTATACGACACTTTTTATCATCAAACAAATATTGAAGCGACGGATTTCAAGCCACCAAACAGAGAATTAGGTACAAAGAAAATGAGTATTCCCAGTTGAGCGTGACCTGCTTCATACGTTCCATCCTCTCGGGAGATATACAAAAACTTTTCGATTTAATGAAAGGGGAAATGCTTCTGTCAAACAGTCCTGGTACTAGATTATTGAGAAGTGCATTGGTAAACAAAGGAAAACTAAGCACATCCTTTGAGAGCGCCCCATGGAACGCTTTCCAGAAAATTGGATTTGTCTGTCACAGTCGACCTATATAATTAGAAATACCTGAATGAACTGGATAATGATGAGTTTGTAGGGTTTCCTTTTTTTTTCTAGAACAATCGTGAACAAATTCATGAAGAAGACGTTACTGTAGTGATAAAAACAGCTTGTTACCGTGTAAAGCTTTGAATAGAGGCAAAATACTTCAAAATTAACATTTTTATATACCCCGACCCTTTACTAATTTGGACAACATAAATGAAGAAATGTTCACAGTCGTTCAACAAGCTGTTTATGGACATATATTATCCAGAACAAATCGATTATCAAGTTAGGAAAAAATAAAAAACTCAATTATCACTCCCACTTCTCACCCCAACTCTCACTTTGATTTATACAGGGTTTTCCAAATTAAGTCGGCACCATTGCCAACTCCGTTATTATTGATACTACGAATTCGGTTAAATGGGCAAAAAAAAAGTCGAGTTTTCAGAATATTTTGTAAAATGATATTTCTTTCAATGGAACACCCTATATGTTTTTATGCATTTCGATTCTTAACAACATTCTCAACATTCTTCCTGAAGTGAAAACTGACCGACTTATGTGGAAATATTTATATCTTTCACAAGTACAAAAAATGTCTTTGTTTTGGGGAATAAAACCTCATGATTGTCCCAATATTGGTACTTATACGAATGACAATATTTTATTACTAATAGCAAAATATGAAAAAAATTGCGCTGGGATGTGAACTCGTAAAACCTGTGATCATCATGTCGTACCACTCAATTGACACCACTGAGCTATTTGGTATTGATGTACAAAACGATAATTTCCATCTTAAAGCCATTTCGCTAACCGCATTTATTTTGTGAATCAAAATATGTCTGCTGTAATGATAACTTTGAAGCCGTTTTTGTACAGAACTGAAAATACTGGAGGGTCATATGAATGTGGTTGGAAAAAATGTGTTTGATTCGATAAAACATAACTATTATGAGCAATCAAGTTGCCTTGAAACTTTATTGAAATACTATTTGTCAAATATTCTCAAGTATATCATGACAATGACATGAATTATTGTAACTACTGTTCGAATTTGTTTCGAAATGCCGTTTTCCTATCTTATACTGTGACACTAGAATTTATTCTCACATTTATATATTATACAGGGTGTTATGTAAGAACGTAGCCAAACTTGAAGGAGTGATTTTTTGAATGATACTAAGACGAAAAGTTCATATAAACATAGGTCCAGTAATACTTCGTTTTCAAGATACAAGGTGTCAAAATTTCCAAAAGAAATCGTAGTTTTCGTATTACTATTATTATTACTGCAATAATTTTGATAAAAATTCCAAGACTGGAATAGACTATTTGTATGGAAAAAAATGACAGTAACACCCCAGTTTTTAATGGTTTAGTAGTTGAAACGTTTTATTGTGATTTCCCAGGGTCTACATAAAAGTGATTTTTATATTTTTTCTCAAAAACAAACCAAGACAGGAAAAAATATCAGATATAAAAAAATTGTAATTTCAGTTGCTCAATGTGAAACAAATACAAAGTGAAAAAAATCAGTAGCGCACATTTTTTCTATAAAAACTTTTGGATACGATGCCTTGAGGGACACCATTGAACATGATACTTTTGATATAGTTAGGGCTACACCAGCCCTTCACAATCCTAAATATCACCACCAAAATCAATAAAATCAGTTGAAGGATTATTAAGATATTTACGAAAAAAACGATTTTTATTTAAATTATACCCTGTATCTTGATAACGAAGCATTACCGAACCTATGTTTATATGAACTTTTAGTCTTAGAATCATTCAAAGAATCAACCCTTCAAGTTTGGCCACGTACTTAAAGAACACCCTGTATAATGTCAGTTCTTCAATGTCCATGTTGTAATTTTACCTCTATTGAAGCATTTTCTTCTGAGACAGTAGTCACTATGATGACTTTGACTTGGTGGACAAATATTTTCATTTAGACAATGAGGTTTATCTGTAAGTGAAGTGAGTCACGTTAGACATTTTCACAAGAAAACATGTTGGTGAGAAAAACAACTCAAATATTCATATTTTTCATCTGGATTTCAAAACACCATTTTGATGTAATGCGTGCATGAATTCACATCTTCCGTAATCGCCATAAACAAAATAATGACGCTCTATGGTGTGAAAGACGCCAAAAACGCCCAAAACCAAAGGGATTATTATATGTCATCTCTGGTTTCTAGGATTCATCAGAGCTTCTCCTCAGTCAGTTAACGGAGTATCAAAAGTGGCATAACACTAACACTCGTTTTGATGGAGTCGACCATCTCGTTGTATATCAAAAACGTAACGTAAATTATGTAATATGTCACAAAAGAAAGTGTCTACATCCCAAAAATTATTTCTTCAGTTACTATCGTAATAAATACGTATTGATATTAGTTTTTATGTTGAATGAATCCGAACAAAATGAGTTTTGTAAGTTACAGTACCTCAAAAGGACGGTTGGGCTTCTGAGCAATAGAAAACCGACAATTTTTTTTTCTGATTGTTGTCTGCTTCATTGTGCTATCGATAGCTAGAAATTAATTACTTACCTATGCACATTTTCAAATAAACAAATTTCAGGGTTATATGACTTTCAAAATACTAATAAGAATGTTATTGTTTTTTTTATCGCATCTTCCTATTTAACCTTCTGATCATCACTGGATTCTCTATCATAAGTTGGGACTGTGAATTCATCATAATTAATATTGTCTTGAAATACAATCTATTAGAACTTTATTCAAACTACAAATAATACAGATGATACTAATACATATCTTAATTTTATTAAAGAACGCATTGTATAGCTAATACACCAATACAAATTATTATGAAATAATATCGTTATCAGCACCGACTCCACTAAGCTATCAGAATATCCCCTCTGCATTTCAACCCTATCAAGCTCAGTGGTATCGATCCTCTGTCAAATAAATTGCGATTGTTTACGAAACCTTCATCTGACCTAGCAGAATATCCTATAACAAAGTCAAGACACATTAAAATGTCAATACGTTTTGTGGAACCCCATTTATTTAGAGGAGAGGGAGGGTTTCCGACTTGTTTTTGTCTGAAAGACTTGAGAAATTGAATGAAACCCATGTACACATTGTTCGACAATACTTGCTGTATTGTGAAAGGCATTGCTCTCTCACTGACCATATTATTGGCTACTGTTGATCATTTCTTGTTTGTGAATTTTTTGTGCTGATTATTGGTACTTTGAAACGAAAGTGGGAAGGATCACAGAACACATATATCCAGAGACGATGTTGACTACTATGGATAAAAACGAGCGCCACCTGAAGGTTCTTATCGGTACTTATTCAAATGATTTCAGCTTTTATTTACTTCAAATACAACACTTGGTTTGGTCACGACTGCAAATATCTCGGAGTATCAAGTGTTGTCACAAAATACTGCTGAGGTAGCTACAAAATTGTGGATGCAAGGGATTGACTTTCGAATGGTTCGAATGTTACCTGGCAGAACGAAATTATATGGGCAAAACAGCGGATCTGTGTTGGGTCCTATACTTTTCCTATTGTATATGAATAACATCACCAAGATCAATATTTCCGGAAAGTTAACCTTCTTTCCTGATGACACAGCTATACTGTGGAGTAATAAAAACACTTGTGACCTGCACTACATAATATCAGAAGCACCATTTTAACAGAATGGGTAAAGCCTGTGAAGTTCAAAGAATAGATCTCGATATTTAGTCACCCTCTGAACGAGGTGTACCAAATTGGGTCCGCAATATTTCTTCTCACTTGACTCATCAGATGCCATCAATTTCTTTCTTGAAACCGATGGCAACAAGACTTATTGAAAATACAACCCTCTAGTTCATGGTATTTTAAGATCGTTTTTTGATGATTTTTAGATACATCATTTCCGCATACATACTCATCATCTACCATATTTTGGCGTGCAGTGGAAACCGTTAGATACCGCCGAATTATTTTAAATTTATGGCGAAGGTTCTTCAAGTTTTTGGCGAATGTTCCCCAAGTTCTTGCAGATCAACACTTTTTGGTGAAGGAGCCGGTTTATTTTCCGACCGTTTAGCTTTGTTAATTTCAAACCATAAAACGTAGATTCCCTTGCGGATTTTATCAGAATTTGTAATTAGTTTCTAATACATGAAATCAAAGAACACACTGATAAATTAGTATAAATACGATATGAAAAACCAGCAAGAACTACTGTAACATTTTTTTATAATATATCAATAATTATTTGATTAAATTTTCAGCCGGTGGTTGAAATGAAGATTCAAATGTTACATACGGTGCTGTTCGCCGGAGAGCAATCTGGGAAATGGATTGGAGAAACAAAAAAATATCGTAAAAAGCTACACTTGAGCGCCATTTAATTTTATATCTGAGTTCCTATGATAAAAGTAGATTGGTGGTTAAAGTCGTGCCGAGAAATTAAGAATCAGACACGATAATTATTGAAAAAAATATTTCCTCAGTAACTATCCACATATTCAGTAATGACAGAGGGCTGTGGAATGAATAAAATATTCAAATCAAAATGGGACTTGATTTACTTAATTTCAGGAAAGATTTCAGAATAACAACAATTTCAACATGATGGAATCGCCAATATACTCGGTGCACAGTTGTGAGTTATAAGGCAATATATGAGAGTAATAGTAATAATAATGTTACCATAAAATAGTTATATAAGTAATTTTTATGCAATATTTCTATTGAATGTGGATACATTGCTAATAGCTCAGCATAGTACTAAGTATCGCTTCACACTGATATTAATTAATCGTAAATAGTCATGGTGATGGTACAATCCATTTTATGAGAATGGTTAATCAAGTATCCCAAGAATAGTACTTCTTACCAAGACAAAAAAATCAATAATATGAACAATTCAGTCCAAATGAAAAAAAATGATAAAATAAATAAATATCTGGCCTGTTTTATCCCGCGTACACCATCCGAAGGGTTGTGAGAAGGGGTTGTTTCCAACTGCAGACAGCAACAGGAAAGACTGCCAAATACAGCGGGGTTGAAAGTTGTTTCAGTTGGCCAACCAACGGTGATATAGTGAGGAAGCTTCTAAGGTTGAAAGTTTCCACTCTGAAGGAATGATTACCACTGGAACTTCTCTGGGTGAGACTCTCGCAATCAAACAGGAACACCAGGAGTTTAGTAGCCAAGAAAGTTTTTCTAAAGGTAATTCTTGCACTGGGCTCGGTAATACAGCCAAAAAAAATGCTGAAGGTACGCAGCACAAATACGAGGGTGCTCAAACTGCACAATATTAAAACTACTGACTTTTCACATAATTATCATAAAGTGCATTGAAAATAGAAACATTTCTAGTGGAATTTAAAAATGCTACATTAAATATCCTAAAACCTCTGTGATATTTTCATTCCTTCAATGAAACAGTCAAGTCCTTAGGTTTTTTCCTCTTCAGATATTGCGGCTTTTTATTGTTACTCGACAGGTTTAAAAGTTGTACTTTCACTGCCTAGGCAGAAAAAGTGTACTTTTCATAGCCTCGGCTATGAAACACCAGCCGCGGCATTAAATCTTGTACTTTTATGCCTAGTAAAAGAATTAACTATTATTGTGTACTTTTTTTCGCAGTGTGAAGTATATATACCACGTACAGCTCTAGGCTTGTGTTTTTTTTTCTGTTTATTTGTCAATGAGTCAAATATTTTAATGCCAACATATCTTTGTACACTTTCAAATAAACGTTATTATTATTATTATTATAATTGTTAGCAATGATTGGTACTAGGTCATTCTTCTATAAGTAGGGATACCTATGAAAAATAAATACTATTCGGGTTTCCACTTTACAATCTCAAAATAGCACGAACCAGCATTGTTATTTTCAAACAAGCGACTCCGCCAATATTTCGAGTACAATGGAGGGAACACGGGCTTATGTATAATGTAATAAAAAACATCTGGGCTTCTAGCGGGTGAGCGAGATAGATTGATAGATAGATATCTCCTGGCAAGTCTGGTTAGAGTATTATTGAAAATTCGCTAGAAAGGTCAACAAATGATTTTGGAAGTAAAGAACATAATTTCAACCTCGGCATTCCCAATTCGTCTCATCAAGAATTATAGTCTATGAAAGGGATTCATCATAGAGATCTATTTCGGAACTTATAAAATTATTAGAATTCCTTCAGAGTATTGAATCCGAAAGGAAAGTATTTTTTACGAAAATAATAAGCAATATTTAAATAGTAAACTTTGATGGTAGAGAGTAGTTGAGGGGTGTAAATTCATACCTTTGGAACCAAAACAGATACGAACATACGGTTTTCAAATTTATGATTTGATATGGTGACAAATCAATTTTATGAACAGAAATCGGCGGAAGGGGGTGGGTGAGGGGTGTAAAAGGGGTAAATTCAGAACGTTGTAATGAAAACAGATACAAACATTCGGTTTTCAGATTTATGATTTTATGTGGTGAAAATGCAATTTCATGAAAAAAAAAAACAAAATTACGGAGGTGGGTGAGGTGGGTGAGGAAAATTCAGAACTTAGGAACCAAAACAGATATTAACATGCGCTTTTCAGATTCATGATTTGATCTAGTGACAATGCAATTTTATGAACAGACATCGGTGGAAGGGAGTGGGTGAGGGGTGTAAAAGGGGTAAATTCAGAACGTTGTAATGAAAACAGA
The DNA here is from genome assembly GCA_958502065.1 of Chrysolina americana. Lineage (NCBI taxonomy): Eukaryota > Metazoa > Arthropoda > Insecta > Coleoptera > Chrysomelidae > Chrysolina > Chrysolina americana. Next base: position 92,657,297 of record OY293413.1, on the reverse strand, counting down.
TACAAACATTCGGTTTTCAGATTTATGATTTTATGTGGTGAAAATGCAATTTCATGAAAAAAAAAAAACAAAATTACGGAGGTGGGTGAGGTGGGTGAGGAAAATTCAGAACTTAGGAACCAAAACAGATATTAACATGCGCTTTTCAGATTCATGATTTGATCTAGTGACAATGCAATTTTATGAACAGACATCGGTGGAAGGGAGTGGGTGAGGGGTGTAAAAGGGGTAAATTCAGAACGTTGTAATGAAAACAGATACAAACATTCGGTTTTCAGATTTATGATTTTATGTGGTGAAAATGCAATTTCATGAAAAAAAAACAAAATTACGGAGGTGGGTGAGGTGGGTGAGGAAAATTCAGAACTTAGGAACCAAAACAGATATCAACATGCGCTTTTCAGATTCATGATTTGATCTGGTGACAATGCAATTTTATGAACAGACATCGGTGGAAGGGAGTGGGTGAGGGGTGTAAAAGGGGTAAATTCAGAATGTTGTAATGAAAACAGATACAAACATTCGGTTTTCGGATTTATGATTTTATGTGGTGAAAATGCAATTTCATGAAAAAAAAACAAAATTACGGAGGTGGGTGAGGAAAATTCAGAACTTAGGAACCAAAACAGATATCAACATGCGCTTTTCAGATTCATGATTTGATCTGGTGACAATGCAATTTTATGAACAGACATCGGCGGAAGGGAGTGGGTGAGGGGTGTAAAAGGGGTAAATTCAGAACGTTGTAATGAAAACAGATACAAACATTCGGTTTTCAGATTTATGATTTTATGTGGTGAAAATGCAATTTCATGAAAAAAAAAACAAAATTACGGAGGTGGGTGAGGTGGGTGAGGAAAATTCAGAACTTAGGAACCAAAACAGATATTAACATGCGCTTTTCAGATTCATGATTTGATCTGGTGACAATGCAATTTTATGAACAGACATCGGTGGAAGGGAGTGGGTGAGGGGTGTAAAAGGGGTAAATTCAGAACGTTGTAATGAAAACAGATACAAACATTCGGTTTTCAGATTTATGATTTTATGTGGTGAAAATGCAATTTCATGAAAAAAAAAACAAAATTACGGAGGTGGGTGAGGAAAATTCAGAACTTAGGAACCAAAACAGATATTAACATGCGCTTTTCAGATTCATGATTTGATCTGGTGACAATGCAATTTTATGAACAGACATCGGTGGAAGGGAGTGGGTGAGGGGTGTAAAAGGGGTAAATTCAGAACGTTGTAATGAAAACAGATACAAACATGCGGTTTTCAGATTTATGATTTGATATTGAGGCAATAGAATTTTATGAAAAAAAAACAGGGGTAGGGGGTGGGTGAGGGCCGTAAAGAGGGTGAATTCAGAACTTTGAAATAAAAACAGATACAAACATGCGGTTTTAGGATTTGATCTGGTGACAATACAATTTTATGAAAAAAAAGGAAGTAGAGGGTGGGTGAGTGGTGTGAAAGCGGTATATAATTCAAAACTTCAATATTCAACCAATAACAGATACGATCATGCGGTTTTTGGATTTATTTTCAAGACTGGCGGTTTATCTAGAGAGCTGGAAATATTCATAGGTTCCAAAATAATGTTAAGGTCCAATATTGATGTTGCGAAAGGGTTGGTTAATGGCGCAATTGGTTTTAAAATTGAAATTGTCTGGCCTCATTTTTGTCGATACGATTGATGGCACATTATATATTTTTAATTTCGATATAAAATCGTGGCGGAATTAATTATTGAAGATACCCATCAATTTTACATTCGTAATAAAATCGTGCATATACAGTGTTCGCCAAAAACTTGGAACCATATAGGAAACTTTTTAACTAATGGTTTCTCAAAAAATTTCATTCTACATAAAAGTTGGTGCATTCAATAAGACTAAATATGCGCATAGCCGTTTTTATCAGTGGCATGCGGTAAAGCAGGAATCGGCCGATATTCTATAATAATAATAGTATTTATTTTCCAATAAGACATATCAAAAAGTGTATAGGAATAGTCAAAATAGTCGCAGCAATAGCGACATATCAGAGTATAAACATGGAATGTAAAAGTTGTAAATATATAATACTCTACATAAATTCAAAATATACAGGGTGTCCCAAACTCGATGGCCTATTAGAAGTTTCTGGAAAATGGGACGTAGGATTTTTTTGAAAATTTGGTTTCTTGGATAATCAGTTCTGCTCTATCGATCTAAAATATATTCAACGCCGCGGCGTTGCCGCTTCTATCGAAAAGTATCAACAACTTTGATATTTTAAACGGAATACCCTGTATATTATTGCATTTTTCGCTTCGCTATTACTTTTCGATTATTTTCATATGAAATTTCCCTATACCTATCTCCAGTGGTTTTCGAGAAATTCATTAATTTCCTTATTTTTTGTACGAAACATTAAATGTTTATTACTGCATTATTTGACTACGTAGAAAGCTGAGATTTGGAATGTAGTTTGCCAATATCCTGTCTTTTAGTTATAACCAAGGGAATTCGATCTTCATTATACAGGGTCGTTGAAAATTTGTGATCTTACCGATACACACTAAAATGGTTAAAAGTGCATTTTTTCAAATGGAACACCCTGTATACTATCAAATATCCTGGAAGACAATTGAATTTTCTTTCAAATGATGTATCATGTTCCTATACCTAGAGAGTCAGGATTCCGAAATAAAAGCAAGTTTTCTATAAAAATTGGATTACTTTGCCATATTTCGTATTGGATAAGTATGAAATGTCATGGAACATGTCATTACGATAATTCGAAAATTAGTGCATTGATAATAAACGTTTGCGCGTTCACTAACGTAAATTTTATTCACGGCACACTACTATCATTTTCAATTTCCAGTATAACAATTCGAAATAGGTGGTATTTCCTTTTTGAAATAATCTGTAGTGTGCCGTGACCAGAAAAGAGCAAAACAATCTGTTGGTTTGATAAACAGTGAATTCAATTGTGTTTCTGTCAGAAAGAAGTATAAAAAATGGATTATAATGCATATTCAAATGCAGATAATTTAAATTTATTTTATATTCATGGTGAGTGCCAAAGAAATGTTTCCACAACGTGTCGGAAGTTCAATGACCTTCATCCAAATTTACCACAAATGAATAGAAAAAAATTTCGAGAATTCGAACGGAATTATGCAGTTTACGGGAATGTTCAAGCGCCAAGAAATCAAATCAAGCCGATAACTGGAAATGAAGTGAATCAATTTAATGTCTTGCGGTATGTCCATGCTCATCGATCCTCATGTATCTATAAGAAGAGCTACTGTGGATTTAGGTATGACTCGCACTTCGATATGGAGAATTTTAAAGAAGCATAAAATGTATGATTATAAATTCATTAAAGCTCATGCCCTACATAGAGGTGGTCCTCCAAAACGTGTTGATTTCTGTGAATGGATTTTAACATGGACTTATGAAGACCCAACTGTCCTTCATAAAATTATATGGTTAGATGAATCTAAATTTAGAAGGAAAGGAATATTTAATTACAACAACAATCCTTTTTGGGCTACAGATAAAAGAAAGAGGATTTCAAGAAAATTTTTGTTTAAATGTATTTTGTTTGCTAGTGAACAATAAATTATCGAATAGTATTTATGAAGAAAACTTGAATTCAAGAAAATATTCGAATATATTGAGAACAATAGTCAGTGACTTCTTGGAAAATTTGCCGTTTCATGAATATCGAAGTTGTTGGTATCAGTTGGAAGGTGCCCCCCCTCACTGTACACAAGAAGTGAGCAGAGAACTGACTACAACCTTTGAAGATCGGTGGATAAGACGCTTGGGTCCACAGCCTTGGCCACCGCGATCCCCGGATCTAATTCCTCTAGATTGTTACTTCTGGGGAAGAATCAAACAGATTGTATTTGAAACACCAGTGAATTCGAGGGGTGAATTGAAACAGATGATAATTCGTGCTCTCGAGGAAATTCGACCAGAAGAGGTTCAAAGAGCAACCACCAACTATGTAATGACTTCGATTCAGGAATGTTTGCGAGTAAATGGTCAGCACTTCGATCACATGAATTAGCGATTAATTTTTCCTTCATTTGTTCATTGATTGGAATAAAAATTGAGTTCTACTTGAATTATGATTTCTCAAGGCAGACACAGGTTTTTCAGATACCCTGAATGCAATTTCCTGTTTTTTTCGGTTCATGCAACATTAATTTTTGCTAAGTTTTGGTTTTGGCAAAGACTCTATAGAAAAAAATTAGTTATCAATATCCAACGAACAGTTAAAAATATGGAACAAATTCCACAAAAATGAATCAGATTTTCATTGGAATAGTTATTATCTTCCACTTTGATTCTTTTCTGATGAAATTCACGTTACTGAATGCGCAAACATTTTATTATTGATGTATTAATTTTCGAATTATCGTAATGACATGTTCCATGACATTTCATATTTATCCAATACAAATTATGGCAAAATAATCCAATTTTTATAGAAAACTTGATTTTATTTCGGAAACCTGACTATCTGGGTATAGGAACATGATACATCATTTGAAAGAAAATTCAATTGTCTTTCAGGATATTTGATAATATACAGGGTGTTCCATTTGAAAAAATGTACTTTTCACCATTTTAGTATGTATCGGTGAAATCACACATTTTCAACGACCCTGTATAATGAAGACCGAATTCCCTTCGTTATACATTCAAAATCTCAGCTTTCTACGTAGTCAAATGATGCAGTAATAAACATTTAATTAATGTTTCGTACAAAAAAATAAGGAAATTAATGAATTTCTCGAAAACCACTGGAGATATAGGGAAGTATCATATGAAAATAATCGAAAAGCAATAGCAAAGCGAAAAATGCAATAATATACAGGGTATTCCATTCAAAATATCAAAGTTGTTGCTACTTTTTTCGATAGAAGCGGCAACGCCGCAGCGTTGAAAATATTTTAGATCGATAAAGCAGATCTGATTTTCCAAGAAACCAAATTTTTAGAATAATCCTACGTCCCTTTTTCCAGAAATCGCAAGAGCTTATTATGCGTTATTTTACTTTACGTACTTATCAGAATTATGCCCATTTGATAATTGGCAAAGTATTCTACGAGAAGTACTTTGTATTGCTTAAAGTGTATTATGTACTATCTGTATGGGAAATAAATACCTATTGTTATTTTTTTTAATGTTGTTAGATGTAGTTCATTATTCGTCATAGTATCATCTAGAAAAATAGTTAATTCCTGTGAGAAGAGAAGGGTATTTTGTCATCATCGAATTTATTCGTCTGTTTCGGTTTTCACTTTCCTGCAAACTTCTAATACTTTTCCTCACTATTGGATCTTCGGTAATTTATCAAATTTAGAACTTTGCGCTGGCATGTGGAAAGTAGGAAGCGTACGGTATACTAAACTGCACCACTTACTAACTCAAATAATGCCTATACGCATTAGAGATTCAGAGCACGTGCATCTTTGAATGGGAAAAGTTCATTCCGGGGTTTCGAGGATCAGAGACCGTCTTGAGTGCGTTGGATAAACGTTCTCTGGCGATCCCGCTTCCATTATTTGCTTGAATGAGGCAAAGCGGGACGAATCGCTTGACTCAGACATTTTCGGAGTGAGGAGAGAACTCTCTCGCGGTTATCTTTGACTTTGAAATAGAAAAGGTTGTGGAATTCCAATCACTCACGACTGCATTTCCACCAATGCGGTTTTGAACTTGATTTGCATCACAGATTTTAGAATTGGCGTACATGAATAAGTGCGAAATAAGTCGACAGTCCTACTGGAATATTGAAATCTAGAGCAAATTCTTAACATAATTAAATTTTTTAATAAATTTCTTTTTTCATTTCTTTTTTGAGGATGATGATTTTTTACATGTTGAACATTCCTTTCCAATGCTATGTTGTCAGAGAAAATGGAATTGGCATTTTAATTACAATACTTTGCCATAATCCGCTGTTTGAATGTGGCAAAATCACTTTTTTTCAATTATCTCATACTTTTGAATGGCATTTCTATGGGACACTCTGTACAACAAATTTTTCGAAGGAAAGGAATCGAATGATATCAAAATTTTGAATATCTCTCGATTATTTTCAGATTTATCACTATTGTAATGAAATGTACCACAAAATAGTGCTGCCGCTGGACTAAACAACACCAAAATGATGAAAATTTTTAAATATCACTTCTACTCAATTGTCTCATAACAATTTTCAACATTGGAAATTATCATACGTTGGATTTATTATTTTGAATTTGAATACGCGATTTTGAGGATTATCAACATTTATTACAAATTTTTGAAAACAACAAATAGATAGCACAATGCTCTATTACTCTTACTATAAAAATTGCTCAAAATATTAGCCATTATGTTCCATGCATAATTGCACCCTTCTGGCTGCTGCTCGAACTGCTCTAGTTAACTCTGCTGTGCTGATATTATTGAAAGCTGTGATGATTTTTTGTTGCAGTTCCTCGCGTGTCTCAATAGCAGTTGCATAATACATCATTTTTTATTGTTCCCCATAAATAATAGTTCAAGGGGGTTAGGTCTGGTGACCTAGGTGGCCATCATTCCTTTATTGAAACACATTAAACTATTAAACAATTTCAGAATCTGTGAAAATGGATAGTGTTATTTCTGTGTTCCTATCAACCATAATTGGTCCAACATGGGAATACTACTAATCAGTCTTTTTGAAGACGAATTACGTTCAAAATGTGAATTAAAGACGTAATGAAATATCTGCTGGTAGCAAACAGAATTTTCATTACATTTCTCTGGATTATGCATCTATTAAAAAGACATACATCAAATTTACGATTTATTCTTATTGGTAAGTCAAATTTCAAATAATGTCATTATTTGGTCCAGCGGTCACAATACTTTTTGGTACATTTTTTGTAATAGTGATAAATCTGAAAATAATTGAGAGATATTCAAAATTTTGGTATCATTCGATTCCTTTCCTTCGGAACAATCTGTTGCACAGAGTGTTCCATAGAGATGCCATTTAAAAAATATGAGATAATCGAAAAAAAGTGATTTTGTCACTTTCAAACTCTGACTGGTGGCAAAGTATTGTAATTAAAATGCTAATATCATTTACTCGGACATGGCATCATAGAGGAACATTCAATATGTAAAAAATCATCGCACTAAAAAAAAAATTTAAAAGAAAAAGAAATTCAATAAAGAATGTAGCTTATCATGTTCAGAATTTGCCCTCGTGAAGAACTGGAGTATAAAGTGAGGGTGGCATTCCAGACCATTACTGCGGAACAGCTAAACAATGTGGAGGAGTTCATTTTGAAAATTTATAACCTTAATGGACCAATGGTAATATTTGCGACTTTTAAATAATTCTTAAAACGATTGTGAATTCAATTGTTTGTCACGAATAACTAGAATAACAGGACCTAGTGCATAAGTATACCAAATACGTATTATTTGTTATTAGCTATGATCGCTTCTTGCAATCATTCACCGAAATAGTGAAAGTGTGTGGAATCAAATTTTTCGTACGAAACTTATTTTTCACTAAAAGCCGACGAGGAAAATTTCATATTTGCGACTTTTAAATAATTCTTAAAACGATTGTGAATTCAATTGTTTGTCACGAATAACTAGAATAACAGGACCTAGTGCATAAGTATACCAAATACGTATTATTTGTTATTAGCTATGATCGCTTCTTGCAATCATTCACCGAAATAGTGAAAGTGTGTGGAATCAAATTTTTCGTACGAAACTTATTTTTCACTAAAAGCCGACGAGGAAAATTTCATATTTGCGACTTTTAAACAATTCTTAAAACGATTGTGAATTCAATTGTTTGTCACGAATAACTAGAATAACAGGACCTAGTGCATAAGTATACCAAATACGTATTATTTGTTATTAGCTATGATCGCTTCTTGCAATCATTCACCGAAATAGTGAAAGTGTGTGGAATCAAATTTTTCGTACGAAACTTATTTTTCACTAAAAGCCGACGAGGAAAATTTCATATTTGCGACTTTTAAATAATTCTTAAAACGATTGTGAATTCAATTGTTTGTCACGAATAACTAGAATAACAGGACCTAGTGCATAAGTATACCAAATACGTATTATTTGTTATTAGCTATGATCGCTTCTTGCAATCATTCACCGAAATAGTGAAAGTGTGTGGAATCAAATTTTTCGTACGAAACTTATTTTTCACTAAAAGCCGACGAGGAAAATTTCATATTTGCGACTTTTAAATAATTCTTAAAACGATTGTGAATTCAATTGTTTGTCACGAATAACTAGAATAACAGGACCTAGTGCATAAGTATACCAAATACGTATTATTTGTTATTAGCTATGATCGCTTCTTGCAATCATTCACCGAAATAGTGAAAGTGTGTGGAATCAAATTTTTCGTACGAAACTTATTTTTCACTAAAAGCCGACGAGGAAAATTTCATATTTGCGACTTTTAAATAATTCTTAAAACGATTGTGAATTCAATTGTTTGTCACGAATAACTAGAATAACAGGACCTAGTGCATAAGTATACCAAATACGTATTATTTGTTATTAGCTATGATCGCTTCTTGCAATCATTCACCGAAATAGTGAAAGTGTGTGGAATCAAATTTTTCGTACGAAACTTATTTTTCACTAAAAGCCGACGAGGAAAATTTCATATTTGCGACTTTTAAATAATTCTTAAAACGATTGTGAATTCAATTGTTTGTCACGAATAACTAGAATAACAGGACCTAGTGCATAAGTATACCAAATACGTATTATTTGTTATTAGCTATGATCGCTTCTTGCAATCATTCACCGAAATAGTGAAAGTGTGTGGAATCAAATTTTTCGTACGAAACTTATTTTTCACTAAAAGCCGACGAGGAAAATTTCATATTTGCGACTTTTAAATAATTCTTAAAACGATTGTGAATTCAATTGTTTGTCACGAATAACTAGAATAACAGGACCTAGTGCATAAGTATACCAAATACGTATTATTTGTTATTAGCTATGATCGCTTCTTGCAATCATTCACCGAAATAGTGAAAGTGTGTGGAATCAAATTTTTCGTACGAAACTTATTTTTCACTAAAAGCCGACGAGGAAAATTTCATATTTGCGACTTTTAAATAATTCTTAAAACGATTGTGAATTCAATTGTTTGTCACGAATAACTAGAATAACAGGACCTAGTGCATAAGTATACCAAATACGTATTATTTGTTATTAGCTATGATCGCTTCTTGCAATCATTCACCGAAATAGTGAAAGTGTGTGGAATCAAATTTTTCGTACGAAACTTATTTTTCACTAAAAGCCGACGAGGAAAATTTCATATTTGCGACTTTTAAATAATTCTTAAAACGATTGTGAATTCAATTGTTTGTCACGAATAACTAGAATAACAGGACCTAGTGCATAAGTATACCAAATACGTATTATTTGTTATTAGCTATGATCGCTTCTTGCAATCATTCACCGAAATAGTGAAAGTGTGTGGAATCAAATTTTTCGTACGAAACTTATTTTTCACTAAAAGCCGACGAGGAAAATTTCATATTTGCGACTTTTAAACAATTCTTAAAACGATTGTGAATTCAATTGTTTGTCACGAATAACTAGAATAACAGGACCTAGTGCATAAGTATACCAAATACGTATTATTTGTTATTAGCTATGATCGCTTCTTGCAATCATTCACCGAAATAGTGAAAGTGTGTGGAATCAAATTTTTCGTACGAAACTTATTTTTCACTAAAAGCCGACGAGGAAAATTTCATATTTGCGACTTTTAAATAATTCTTAAAACGATTGTGAATTCAATTGTTTGTCACGAATAACTAGAATAACAGGACCTAGTGCATAAGTATACCAAATACGTATTATTTGTTATTAGCTATGATCGCTTCTTGCAATCATTCACCGAAATAGTGAAAGTGTGTGGAATCAAATTTTTCGTACGAAACTTATTTTTCACTAAAAGCCGACGAGGAAAATTTCATATTTGCGACTTTTAAATAATTCTTAAAACGATTGTGAATTCAATTGTTTGTCACGAATAACTAGAATAACAGGACCTAGTGCATAAGTATACCAAATACGTATTATTTGTTATTAGCTATGATCGCTTCTTGCAATCATTCACCGAAATAGTGAAAGTGTGTGGAATCAAATTTTTCGTACGAAACTTATTTTTCACTAAAAGCCGACGAGGAAAATTTCATATTTGCGACTTTTAAACAATTCTTAAAACGATTGTGAATTCAATTGTTTGTCACGAATAACTAGAATAACAGGACCTAGTGCATAAGTATACCAAATACGTATTATTTGTTATTAGCTATGATCGCTTCTTGCAATCATTCACCGAAATAGTGAAAGTGTGTGGAATCAAATTTTTCGTACGAAACTTATTTTTCACTAAAAGCCGACGAGGAAAATTTCATATTTGCGACTTTTAAACAATTCTTAAAACGATTGTGAATTCAATTGTTTGTCACGAATAACTAGAATAACAGGACCTAGTGCATAAGTATACCAAATACGTATTATTTGTTATTAGCTATGATCGCTTCTTGCAATCATTCACCGAAATAGTGAAAGTGTGTGGAATCAAATTTTTCGTACGAAACTTATTTTTCACTAAAAGCCGACGAGGAAAATTTCATATTTGCGACTTTTAAATAATTCTTAAAACGATTGTGAATTCAATTGTTTGTCACGAATAACTAGAATAACAGGACCTAGTGCATAAGTATACCAAATACGTATTATTTGTTATTAGCTATGATCGCTTCTTGCAATCATTCACCGAAATAGTGAAAGTGTGTGGAATCAAATTTTTCGTACGAAACTTATTTTTCACTAAAAGCCGACGAGGAAAATTTCATATTTGCGACTTTTAAATAATTCTTAAAACGATTGTGAATTCAATTGTTTGTCACGAATAACTAGAATAACAGGACCTAGTGCATAAGTATACCAAATACGTATTATTTGTTATTAGCTATGATCGCTTCTTGCAATCATTCACCGAAATAGTGAAAGTGTGTGGAATCAAATTTTTCGTACGAAACTTATTTTTCACTAAAAGCCGACGAGGAAAATTTCATATTTGCGACTTTTAAACAATTCTTAAAACGATTGTGAATTCAATTGTTTGTCACGAATAACTAGAATAACAGGACCTAGTGCATAAGTATACCAAATACGTATTATTTGTTATTAGCTATGATCGCTTCTTGCAATCATTCACCGAAATAGTGAAAGTGTGTGGAATCAAATTTTTCGTACGAAACTTATTTTTCACTAAAAGCCGACGAGGAAAATTTCATATTTGCGACTTTTAAACAATTCTTAAAACGATTGTGAATTCAATTGTTTGTCACGAATAACTAGAATAACAGGACCTAGTGCATAAGTATACCAAATACGTATTATTTGTTATTAGCTATGATCGCTTCTTGCAATCATTCACCGAAATAGTGAAAGTGTGTGGAATCAAATTTTTCGTACGAAACTTATTTTTCACTAAAAGCCGACGAGGAAAATTTCATATTTGCGACTTTTAAACAATTCTTAAAACGATTGTGAATTCAATTGTTTGTCACGAATAACTAGAATAACAGGACCTAGTGCATAAGTATACCAAATACGTATTATTTGTTATTAGCTATGATCGCTTCTTGCAATCATTCACCGAAATAGTGAAAGTGTGTGGAATCAAATTTTTCGTACGAAACTTATTTTTCACTAAAAGCCGACGAGGAAAATTTCATATTTGCGACTTTTAAACAATTCTTAAAACGATTGTGAATTCAATTGTTTGTCACGAATAACTAGAATAACAGGACCTAGTGCATAAGTATACCAAATACGTATTATTTGTTATTAGCTATGATCGCTTCTTGCAATCATTCACCGAAATAGTGAAAGTGTGTGGAATCAAATTTTTCGTACGAAACTTATTTTTCACTAAAAGCCGACGAGGAAAATTTCATATTTGCGACTTTTAAATAATTCTTAAAACGATTGTGAATTCAATTGTTTGTCACGAATAACTAGAATAACAGGACCTAGTGCATAAGTATACCAAATACGTATTATTTGTTATTAGCTATGATCGCTTCTTGCAATCATTCACCGAAATAGTGAAAGTGTGTGGAATCAAATTTTTCGTACGAAACTTATTTTTCACTAAAAGCCGACGAGGAAAATTTCATATTTGCGACTTTTAAACAATTCTTAAAACGATTGTGAATTCAATTGTTTGTCACGAATAACTAGAATAACAGGACCTAGTGCATAAGTATACCAAATACGTATTATTTGTTATTAGCTATGATCGCTTCTTGCAATCATTCACCGAAATAGTGAAAGTGTGTGGAATCAAATTTTTCGTACGAAACTTATTTTTCACTAAAAGCCGACGAGGAAAATTTCATATTTGCGACTTTTAAATAATTCTTAAAACGATTGTGAATTCAATTGTTTGTCACGAATAACTAGAATAACAGGACCTAGTGCATAAGTATACCAAATACGTATTATTTGTTATTAGCTATGATCGCTTCTTGCAATCATTCACCGAAATAGTGAAAGTGTGTGGAATCAAATTTTTCGTACGAAACTTATTTTTCACTAAAAGCCGACGAGGAAAATTTCATATTTGCGACTTTTAAATAATTCTTAAAACGATTGTGAATTCAATTGTTTGTCACGAATAACTAGAATAACAGGACCTAGTGCATAAGTATACCAAATACGTATTATTTGTTATTAGCTATGATCGCTTCTTGCAATCATTCACCGAAATAGTGAAAGTGTGTGGAATCAAATTTTTCGTACGAAACTTATTTTTCACTAAAAGCCGACGAGGAAAATTTCATATTTGCGACTTTTAAACAATTCTTAAAACGATTGTGAATTCAATTGTTTGTCACGAATAACTAGAATAACAGGACCTAGTGCATAAGTATACCAAATACGTATTATTTGTTATTAGCTATGATCGCTTCTTGCAATCATTCACCGAAATAGTGAAAGTGTGTGGAATCAAATTTTTCGTACGAAACTTATTTTTCACTAAAAGCCGACGAGGAAAATTTCATATTTGCGACTTTTAAATAATTCTTAAAACGATTGTGAATTCAATTGTTTGTCACGAATAACTAGAATAACAGGACCTAGTGCATAAGTATACCAAATACGTATTATTTGTTATTAGCTATGATCGCTTCTTGCAATCATTCACCGAAATAGTGAAAGTGTGTGGAATCAAATTTTTCGTACGAAACTTATTTTTCACTAAAAGCCGACGAGGAAAATTTCATATTTGCGACTTTTAAATAATTCTTAAAACGATTGTGAATTCAATTGTTTGTCACGAATAACTAGAATAACAGGACCTAGTGCATAAGTATACCAAATACGTATTATTTGTTATTAGCTATGATCGCTTCTTGCAATCATTCACCGAAATAGTGAAAGTGTGTGGAATCAAATTTTTCGTACGAAACTTATTTTTCACTAAAAGCCGACGAGGAAAATTTCATATTTGCGACTTTTAAATAATTCTTAAAACGATTGTGAATTCAATTGTTTGTCACGAATAACTAGAATAACAGGACCTAGTGCATAAGTATACCAAATACGTATTATTTGTTATTAGCTATGATCGCTTCTTGCAATCATTCACCGAAATAGTGAAAGTGTGTGGAATCAAATTTTTCGTACGAAACTTATTTTTCACTAAAAGCCGACGAGGAAAATTTCATATTTGCGACTTTTAAATAATTCTTACAATGACTGTGAAGTCAAAAGCCTCAAAGTCGTATTCTTCCCATGTTACTTCTTCAAGAATAAAGCGATTTACACGATCCATGGCATTCTAGATCAAAAAGTGAATATTGAAATAAAAATTACTGTATTTGTTAAATATTGACAAGTGATGTGTTGTTGGATTTAGAATGTTATTCTCGATCGAAATAAGTAAAAATATATAGGATGTCCCATTTAAAAATCGAAAGTTAACGTTTTTATCGCGATCCGATAAAAACGTTAACATATTTACCAGGTTTATAAAAAATAATTGCTTCATATTCTAGAGCCGTTCTATTTGTTTGATAAAGTTAATAAATTTTACAAAATGCAAATAAAAATAAAAGCCGTAAATTTTCATGTTCTCAACCAAAGGTTCGGGCTACCGCTCTAAGATACCCTGAATCTATTATATCCGACATTCATAATAACCCAAACATTATATACGGCTATCGCAACCATTTCAGATGCCGATCAAGAAGGTATCTAACCGCAGTCACAGGAATCATCCAACCGGAAGAAAGGAATGAAAGGCTATCTTTCAACTGTTTTCCCATTATTTATGATCAAGATTGTGCAGCTGTTCGAATAAAATGCACACGCGTGACAATGAACAGACTTCTGTTCGCGTGGCCCATGGCTTCGTGCGATCGTCTTCTTTTTCATGTGTGTTGCGATTCTCTATTTCTTTGAATGTGATTTCGATGCGGAGACTTGGAGCTTATGTTTAAGGGTTCTTGAACGGGTGATGGTTATTCTCAGACGACAGAGAATAATCATTCTCATACAATAAGTGGATTTGCTAGCGTGCAAGTTTGCAATATCACATTCAGAGGCTTCCATACAAATAAATCATCCAGCACAGTTCGTATTATTTTATCATGATATCTCAAGTTTTTTCAGACAGAACTTTCTATATCGGACCAAATGATTGGCTAACATTATAGAACATGGAAAACTTTTTTATTATTCGTTTTATGAAAAAAATGCATTCTAAAGAAGAAGTCTAAAACTGATAATGGAATAATCGGATGTCAATTTTTTGCATTCAAATACGAGGTCTGTCGAAAAATGTAAATTTTGCTCAAGAGCAAAGTACCTTAATTTTTCACAATATCAACAATCTTGAAAATTTGGTCCTTATTTAAAACAACATTCAGATATTCAATATTCTTATTCTACCATGGAAAAACAGATTGAGTTATTACTACTACCTATTCTCTGTAAAAGTAATGATAATTTATGTCAACAGATCGACATTCAATCTAGAATGCTTCGAAAAAACAAATGCAGTTTTGATAGAAAACGCAAAACGCTAGTTGAAATTCATAAAATACAAGAAATAGCAGCTCTATTAACGTCTGAGGAGAAAATTGGAATGGTTTTAGTTGATTGTGGGAGATAATTATAAAACTCATCAAGAAGCGGCAGTGATTTTTATTAACAGACATGCTGATAGAAATATTCAACATTCAACATTAACGAGAATTTTGAATGAATTCAAGACTTCTGAAAGTGTTATTGATAATTTTAATAATCCAAACATGTCTAGGCGAATTAGAATGTGTTCGATAAAAAATGTAAGTAGAGATACAATTGCAAATATTTTGAAAAAACATAAATATCATCCATACAAACTGCAGTTTGTTCATATATTGAGAGAATCTGATTATGATAGGCGGTTTGAGTTTTGCTTTTTAATACCAGAAAAGTTAGAATAGGATCTGTTTCTTTCAATACATATAACTTTTTCTGATGAATGGCGAATACTTTCTACTTTCTTTCAAAATAAATTGAATAACTTTCTAGGTGAGCTGTCCTTACAAGACCATCATATGGTTTCACCAAGACGGTGCAATATGCCATAGTACAGTGGCTGTTAGGAGATGCCTTCAAATAATTTTCAATAACAACTCAACACATAGATTTACCGAAATTTTTTGGCTGGCTAGATTTCCGGACTTAATCCCTCTGGATAATTTTCTATGGGGCTACTTGAAACATTCATGCCAGGAAATTAATCAAAGAATGATGAGGAATGTATTACGGGAACTTAATGAACGAATTGATAAATATTTTGGAAGAAATGGATCGAATCAAAATTCGAATAATTTCACTTCTAATAATGTTATTACTATTATATATATATAATATATATAATATATATATATATAATAATATATATATATATTATTATTACTTTCTAGTTAGCTTGTTTCCTTCTGTTTAACTTGCAATAGCAGATTGTTACATAACTTACAAATGAACCGAAAAGTTATTAGGTTTTTCAATACAATGTTTTATGAATTGCAATATTAAATTATAATTTATTTATTCCAAAAATGTATTGAAGATTCTTTCTTCATGGTAGATGGATGATATTGGATATCTGACCATAATTTTCAATTAGGATCAACTTTTCTCAATGAGATTGTCAATATTGTAAAAAATTAAGCTAATTTACTCTGGAACAAAACTCACATTTTTAGAAAAACCTCGTAATATACGAATGTAAAAAATTGATATCTAATGATTTCACTGTGGGTTTCAGGTCTTGAACAACTTTTTATCTTGAGTACTGAGTATTAGATTTTCAATTCTTAAGCATTTATCATAAACTTTTTAGAATAAACGCCGGTATAAACTTTTTTTTTGGAAACGATTTCATAAGAAATAAATATTTGATATAACTTCCTTCACTATTAACGTCTGTTATTAACTAAGGCTGCGTTCATAAACTTACTATGAGAGTAAAGTAAGAGTACGGTCACGTGATTAGAAGTACATGTCAATCATTACTCCTGCATAATCGTTCAAAAACTTTGCAAAGAGTGCAAAGTGTCAACGACAATACTGATAATGGTGATTCATGAAATTGAGGTTGTGTTTGGTCTTGTTTGAGAATTGAGAACTTCACAAAGCTCTCCATTTACTGATACAAAATACTGAAACTCTTTATTAGGGTTTCCAGAAGTTAAATATTGTTCATTACACTTTGAAGCATTCCTTTATTTGTAAAAATGAAAGTATCTCTGCCAATTGATACTACATGAAAATCCATATTGTGGGAATATAATCTCTAAATTGTCGAAACTTCCGTATTTTTTATTTTCACTTCAAAAGCACGTGGAAACGTGAACATACAAACAATAACAAACACAAACTATCAAAAAAGTTCCTTGTCATTATTATTACTGTCAGAGTATATCACTACTCTTTTCGAAAGCAGAGTAAGTAGAGTTTACTCGAAGTAAGTTTCTGAACCATTGTCAATACAGCTAGAGTAAGTATACGAACGGTTCGGAGTAAGCAGTCCTGACTCAGAGTAAGTTTATGAACGCAGCCTAGGAGGTAAAAAAACTGCGAAAATGCTCTGGCATTGAAATTGTGGCGAAGGAGCCGATGTTGGTGAATAATAATATAATAATAATAAATTTTGAAGTACCTGACAGGATTACTGGATTTTCAAATTATGTATGCATCAAATAATATATAGTATAGGTAGTGATAATATAGATGGGATAGAAAATGTGTGGTACTGGCAAGTCACAGTAAATATCATTTCGTACTCTTCAATTTTCATCAAAGTTGACGAAATGGTTTGAAAGTTATCACCAAGTGATTTTATGAGGCACTTTAGGATGACTAATCTCATCATAACACTTCACAAAAAAAAGTACCGAAACTCCTAGTACTATTTTTATTCATACTTCTCATGATGCATGTCGGAGCAGTTATATGTATGACGTTTTAGTCTATCTGGAATATCACGGTCTCTTGACGTCGATGAAAAGGCAATGAATTCAGTTTACATAAGTTGAGACACAGTAGACTATTGCATAGCTATTTATACAGTATGACTTTTAATAGTCCTCCCCCCTGTTAACTTTTGAACGGGTTGACGTACAAACTTAAAAAAAAATGTTTTGAGGGTTTCACCGCTACTATTTTTTGAAATAAAACACATTGTGATTGCTCGATAGATGGCGCGGGGGTTACATCAACTAAAAAACTTGCAGGGGCAGGGGGGGTCATTTGCATTATCTTTGCAACCATCTGAACATTTTTAGAATTCAGATCCATTCAAAAAATATTCTGTCCCTTTATTTCATATCAAACCATTCAAAAGTTATCGTGGTCAGGTAAAAAAAGGACTTCAGTTAATTATTTCTTAACCCTGTGAAGCTATGTTTATATTTATTTGCTTTTCATTTTATATTTCAAACTGATAGTAGCAATGCAATTAAATAGTTATAGATTAGGTGGATATTTGTATACGTGATACTAGATTTATATTTCTGTGTTTTCAATTTTATATTTTAGCTTGTGTGATATTTTGTTTGTTATTTGTTTTACACCTCATAAGCCCAGACAAGCATCGGATGCTTCTGTGGTCTTTACCAGCTTTTATTTAATTGATGTAAATCACAAGCAAGCATTTTTTGCTTCTGTGATATTTCGTTTATTTGCTTTATATATTTCTATACTTCAATGTATTCTTTTTTTTAAGTGAATAAATATTATTATTATCATTATTATTAGTTCCGCCAAATCCACACTTATTCTGACATTTCAAATGCACATTGTGAAAAAACGTAATAACGAAAATCTAAAAAATCTATAATTCGTAGCATTTTTTCGGCATCATGATTTACAGATGGGGGTTGTTATTGATTCTTTGAATGCTGATGAACTCTATCATTAATTTGTTAGAGTGAGATACAAGATGATAAAGGTCCTGTAAAGAGTTTATTGTATTCTTTTATGAAATGTACTGATACTTTGTCAAGGCCGGAGGCAGTATTATTTCTCAACCTCGAGATGATAGAAAATATTTCATTCTCTGAGATTGGGTCCATGAATTTGAGCCATTTCGTTATCAATTTTGGAGAAAAAGATGTTGAAGTGGTTGGCTATATCTTTGTCAGTATTTAATTCCTTGTCATATTCATCAACAATGACTAGTTTGAAAGGGTTCTTGTTTTGACTGACGTAAGTGATGTTATTTATATTTTTCCACATTTTTTCACATTTTTCCATTATTCGCTGTTCGTAGAAGTTCTGTTTCGTAGTTATACCACTACTGTATACTCATTTTTATTATCTCCACAGTAGTTTTAGTTGAATTTTTGTTTCAAAAATTCTCTGTCTCTAATCGAGTTCAATAGTGCCGAAGACATCCAGGGTTTCAACTTCACTGACTTGTTATTGTTTTGTTTTGGTCTCTTCTAGGTGCAAAACTCGATATATTTATAAATAATATTGATAAATGAATTGTAGGAGTTTTCTGTATAATCGTTTTGATAGACAGCTAGCCAGATTTCTTTGGAAAGCCTTGTTTTAATTTGGAATTATTTGAATATTTATAAGAATGAACCACAATGATGATGACAAGCGTACCGATCATAAAAACAAACCAGATGAATAATGTCACTTTTTTAAAAACTCATTATATTATAATAACAAAAAATTGTCGGACATTAATATATCTGCGCTCACATTTTCATTACTCGAGAATATTCTGAAACGGCAATAAATATCGGAACTCCAATGTGTTCAGTGCTCTCAATGACTGCAACTGCCTCTTTCGAGTTCATATGAGAAATCGATTCATAAATTTCGGATTTAAAGCTCACAGAGATCGTTTGATAAGTCGCCAACGTATACCGAGTAGATAAAAAGACGAATTACGTCTTTTGATTCTTCCTGCGCGATTTTATCTCTTTGTTTGTGAGAGATCCTGAAAGGATCCGATGAATCGGTATTTTTGTTCGGTTCTTTCATCCCTATTTTTCTTGAGAGATTTCTCAAAAAAAATATTCGTTGGCAGTTAATGGCTATACAAGGTCTTTCTGATGCAATCATCGTTGGCATTTCGAAAACTAAATTTTTGGAAGAATTGGGGAAAATTTGCGCATCACGTGACTAGATAAAATGTTGAGAATTGTGAAATTCCTAGTAGGTATATATCCTCAGATAAAAACCAAAGTTTTGGAAAATCTTTTGAATTATTTCCTGGATTCATTTCTGGAAGGATTTCAAAATTATTTCGAATGTCTTGCTCCGTTATATGAAGATATCTTAAGATTTGCCATTTGACGTTTGGTCTTCCGTCCATCATCATCAACTTTGATTTTTTCTATGGGTGACGTAAAAATGGTATATAAGAGAACTTTTCAAGTTACCCTATTCCCAAAAATCCGAGATGACATTTTGTTCGACTTTTAATGTCACTCGGTAAGTAATAACATTGTGAAAAGACAACCTGAAATGTTCGAGTTATTGGATGAAAATCTAGCCAAGATGGGTATCAAGAAAGTAAATAAAACAAACTGATCGACAAAAATGCTATACTTGATAAAACAATGGGAAGGAAATGGTCAAAGGAGTTTACATTGAAAACAGAAATAATCCAATATTGCACCCATACGAAAAAATGAAGTTGATAATGGTGGATGAAAGGTGAAACGTCGAGTGATAAATATGAAATCGTCATCTAGTATCGGGGAAAAGTATCAGTTCATTTTGAATTCCTTACGAAAGCAAAACTGGGAAAAATAAAAACAATATTTCAAACTCTCATGTTCTCATATCTCCTGGAATACTCAGAATTTGAAACTGTTTCAGAGGTGTAATGTTAAATGGAACGAATGAAATTGACGACATTGAAAATTTCCCCTTTCCACACATTCCACAAAGAGTAAGTTATATAAATGCGCAGCTTCGCGTTCCTCCAACTATCATTGTATTCAAAATTACTTTGGTGAGGTTCCTGTAGAGAGAAAAAATTGTTGTTCCTCTCTACATCTATCCACCTATAAGGTATGCCAAAAATGATGTAAAGCGTATGCCAGAAATAACTTCTATCCTGGGTAATACAATGACGGGTATTGAATTGTATCAAACAGCCAAACTTTGCTCTGATTTGGTTAGGGAGACACCCTGCCCAATCGATTACTTTGGTTTAATGCTGTTGAAACGTTGTCTAGTCCGCTTCATCTTTCATACAGAACAAGGAGCATTCTCAGTTTTTGGGTTAGGGAGTATTGTCTATTGCAAGTCTTTTCAACTAGCAGAATTTAGTTTCGGTCCAGGTAGAGGGATCACCTCCATATCAACTTTAAGGGTGTTGCCTCTCCTTAGTGCAAGAGTAATCTTGATACCAACAGACAGTCTGAGAATTATAGTCGCATGGTCGTAAAAGATATGGTGGATAGTCTCCACTATCACCCGATGAAAAACCACTGAACCACCAATATGTGCTGTTAAAAAGTCTGACACCTTCATCTCCCCTATTCCACTTTCATATCCGGACAAGAGGTTCTGTATAAAAAAATCAATGACTTCCACTCTGATATTCCGGCCTTAACAAATGAACCTTCACTACTGACTCCGACTTCAACTAATTCCAGGAAACTATGCTGGAAGGTTGTTCTGTAAATATGTCAATGATGAACATGATTTCCATTATTTCAATAGTTTTGTTACTGATATCCTCTATATCAAAGTACGTTTTCGAAATTTTTCAACTATGAGGTTTCATGAACACACTGTATGCTGCTCATTTCCAACGATTTCAGATCTTTAGAGACACTGTGACCTGGATTATTGTAAAGACATTTCAATGAAGAATACGATCCCAAATTTGTCACACTTCCCGCTCGGTTTACTTTTATAACTACATTCTCGTCCGGCATCCACTAAAATATTTATAAATTCTTTTATTCGTGGCATACCTAGAAATTTGGCACAGCTCTCAGAGTGTATTTAGTCACAACAGATAAAAACGTCAGAAGTGTCGGAATTACAATTTGTTTGGAGGAAGTGAAACGACTGCAGCAGTTATAATCATTTCAAGAGAACGGGCGCAATTTCATTAACTTCACCGGAGTCTGTGATATCGAGGCACTTCGATCAGAACCTTGACTCAGGAATCGCGCAAATGAAAAATCAATCAATTACACTGCTGAAACAATTGACGAATTTTTCCTGACAGTGATAAATAAATTAAACGAATGATTTTTTATATTCTTAGAAAACATTTTGCGTTAGCACCCTTAATTGAGCTGTTAGCATCCACCTTACTTTGATGACCAGGGCACATGATTCTTGAACCCATTGATCATTCACCTCAAGGACTTTCATATTAAAGACACCCAGGCAAATCAGTTCATCATATTGGATCAACAATAATCAGACTTAATTTTTCGTCACAATGGTTATAGAGATTATTCTGCGGGGTTTATAATAAATGCTACTGCGAACTGATGCTTATTTATATGAATTTCTACACATTATTCTTCCATTCCATATTTGAATTTAGTAATCCTCCTAAACTAAGAGGATTTCTGGATATACCCACATACTTTTCCTTCAAGCTCACTCAGATCGTTCAACTTTGTCCGAAAATATGGTATGATGAACAGGATTAGGACTATACTCTAACGCAGTGAAAACATTATATTTGTATAAAAAAGAAGAAATATTACTGAGAGTGAAAAGTATTTGCCACGCGGCAGTTTGAAATATTGTTTCCAATCTTTTCAGTAAAGTCAGTATGGTTTGCAATTCCTCCACTCGATGAAGAAGTTGGAGGCGGGCTCTTCAATTTTTCGGTTTCTGTGACTCCTTTGAGTATTGGTTATCTTTTTTTTTCTTAGCTGATCAGCAGTCGCCATTTATGATCAATTTATTTTCCCTTATTACAGCTGCGTTGGCCTGCTTCTAGCTTCCTTCACGAGTTTTACTAGAACATTTTTATCCAATCGGTGTCCATCATATCACATATAGAATTCTTGGAATTTTGTAGAATTGATAGATTTACCAAAATTGTACAAAATGATTTTGAAGGCCCCATTTCAAATGATCTATGCTGCACGACGACAGCAATGAAACAACCAATATTTCCGAATAGGAGGAGACAAAATACATCGAAAATATATTTGGATTCGTAATCAGAACAACTATTTCACCAATAATCCAGTTTGTTACTGAAAACAAAATTAGTTCAAAAAACCTTAGTTTGAGTCACTTTTTATGGAAACATCTCACGTGTTACATACTTTACAATACATTTTTGCCGATCTCTCGATATGACAAACGTTACTCGACTGAAGATAAAGTATTAAAGAAACTGTAATGTTCTAAAAGTCCTCAGAAACATTCTCTCATCGGATTGTGATTATAATTGCGTTACTACAATTATTCTCTCCGAACTTTATTTGCAGATAAAGTTATTGTCTTTCAGACTGATCCGGAGAAGTTAAGTTAAAACTTTGAAAAGAAAGCCTCGAATGCAAAAACCAATTTAGCTTTATTTTCATACGGAGTTTGCTATTCGAGACGGATATTCCGCAATTTGCATTAGGCCGGAAACCCTGTGACAATTCGCAGATTGATTCCCCGAGACGGATGAATGAAGAAATTATACGAATGGGTATATCGATATTTAGATATTTAGCATTTTCAAGAATACTTTTTTTTATAACACGATCCATTTCAATCGAGCTACTGCCATAACTGAAGTGTCCAGGAGAGTTAGAGAACAGAAATTGATTGAAATCACAGGACCAAGCAATTTGTCGTCACTAAAGCTGCTTCTCATTCTCCTCATCCTCATCCTCATCCTCATCCTCATCCTCATCCTCATCCTCATCCTCATCCTCATCCTCATCCTCATCCTCATCCTCATCCTCATCCTCATCCTCATCCTCATCCTCATCCTCATCCTCATCCTCATCCTCATCCTCATCCTCATCCTCATCCTCATCCTCATCCTCATCCTCATCCTCATCCTCATCCTCATCCTCATCCTCATCCTCATCCTCATCCTCATCCTCATCCTCATCCTCATCCTCATCCTCATCCTCATCCTCATCCTCATCCTCATCCTCATCCTCATCCTCATCCTCATCCTCATCCTCATCCTCATCCTCATCCTCATCCTCATCCTCATCCTCATCCTCATCCTCATCCTCATCCTCATCCTCATCCTCATCCTCATCCTCATCCTCATCCTCATCCTCATCCTCATCCTCATCCTCATCCTCATCCTCATCCTCATCCTCATCCTCATCCTCATCCTCATCCTCATCCTCATCCTCATCCTCATCCTCATCCTCATCCTCATCCTCATCCTCATCCTCATCCTCATCCTCATCCTCATCCTCATCCTCATCCTCATCCTCATCCTCATCCTCATCCTCATCCTCATCCTCATCCTCATCCTCATCCTCATCCTCATCCTCATCCTCATCCTCATCCTCATCCTCATCCTCATCCTCATCCTCATCCTCATCCTCATCCTCATCCTCATCCTCATCCTCATCCTCATCCTCATCCTCATCCTCATCCTCATCCTCATCCTCATCCTCATCCTCATCCTCATCCTCATCCTCATCCTCATCCTCATCCTCATCCTCATCCTCATCCTCATCCTCATCCTCATCCTCATCCTCATCCTCATCCTCATCCTCATCCTCATCCTCATCCTCATCCTCATCCTCATCCTCATCCTCATCCTCATCCTCATCCTCATCCTCATCCTCATCCTCATCCTCATCCTCATCCTCATCCTCATCCTCATCCTCATCCTCATCCTCATCCTCATCCTCATCCTCATCCTCATCCTCATCCTCATCCTCATCCTCATCCTCATCCTCATCCTCATCCTCATCCTCATCCTCATCCTCATCCTCATCCTCATCCTCATCCTCATCCTCATCCTCATCCTCATCCTCATCCTCATCCTCATCCTCATCCTCATCCTCATCCTCATCCTCATCCTCATCCTCATCCTCATCCTCATCCTCATCCTCATCCTCATCCTCATCCTCATCCTCATCCTCATCCTCATCCTCATCCTCATCCTCATCCTCATCCTCATCCTCATCCTCATCCTCATCCTCATCCTCATCCTCATCCTCATCCTCATCCTCATCCTCATCCTCATCCTCATCCTCATCCTCATCCTCATCCTCATCCTCATCCTCATCCTCATCCTCATCCTCATCCTCATCCTCATCCTCATCCTCATCCTCATCCTCATCCTCATCCTCATCCTCATCCTCATCCTCATCCTCATCCTCATCCTCATCCTCATCCTCATCCTCATCCTCATCCTCATCCTCATCCTCATCCTCATCCTCATCCTCATCCTCATCCTCATCCTCATCCTCATCCTCATCCTCATCCTCATCCTCATCCTCATCCTCATCCTCATCCTCATCCTCATCCTCATCCTCATCCTCATCCTCATCCTCATCCTCATCCTCATCCTCATCCTCATCCTCATCCTCATCCTCATCCTCATCCTCATCCTCATCCTCATCCTCATCCTCATCCTCATCCTCATCCTCATCCTCATCCTCATCCTCATCCTCATCCTCATCCTCATCCTCATCCTCATCCTCATCCTCATCCTCATCCTCATCCTCATCCTCATCCTCATCCTCATCCTCATCCTCATCCTCATCCTCATCCTCATCCTCATCCTCATCCTCATCCTCATCCTCATCCTCATCCTCATCCTCATCCTCATCCTCATCCTCATCCTCATCCTCATCCTCATCCTCATCCTCATCCTCATCCTCATCCTCATCCTCATCCTCATCCTCATCCTCATCCTCATCCTCATCCTCATCCTCATCCTCATCCTCATCCTCATCCTCATCCTCATCCTCATCCTCATCCTCATCCTCATCCTCATCCTCATCCTCATCCTCATCCTCATCCTCATCCTCATCCTCATCCTCATCCTCATCCTCATCCTCATCCTCATCCTCATCCTCATCCTCATCCTCATCCTCATCCTCATCCTCATCCTCATCCTCATCCTCATCCTCATCCTCATCCTCATCCTCATCCTCATCCTCATCCTCATCCTCATCCTCATCCTCATCCTCATCCTCATCCTCATCCTCATCCTCATCCTCATCCTCATCCTCATCCTCATCCTCATCCTCATCCTCATCCTCATCCTCATCCTCATCCTCATCCTCATCCTCATCCTCATCCTCATCCTCATCCTCATCCTCATCCTCATCCTCATCCTCATCCTCATCCTCATCCTCATCCTCATCCTCATCCTCATCCTCATCCTCATCCTCATCCTCATCCTCATCCTCATCCTCATCCTCATCCTCATCCTCATCCTCATCCTCATCCTCATCCTCATCCTCATCCTCATCCTCATCCTCATCCTCATCCTCATCCTCATCCTCATCCTCATCCTCATCCTCATCCTCATCCTCATCCTCATCCTCATCCTCATCCTCATCCTCATCCTCATCCTCATCCTCATCCTCATCCTCATCCTCATCCTCATCCTCATCCTCATCCTCATCCTCATCCTCATCCTCATCCTCATCCTCATCCTCATCCTCATCCTCATCCTCATCCTCATCCTCATCCTCATCCTC
Organism: Chrysolina americana; assembly: GCA_958502065.1. Classification (NCBI taxonomy): domain Eukaryota; kingdom Metazoa; phylum Arthropoda; class Insecta; order Coleoptera; family Chrysomelidae; genus Chrysolina; species Chrysolina americana. The sequence continues at coordinate 92,631,031 of OY293413.1, read as the reverse complement.
ATCCTCATCCTCATCCTCATCCTCATCCTCATCCTCATCCTCATCCTCATCCTCATCCTCATCCTCATCCTCATCCTCATCCTCATCCTCATCCTCATCCTCATCCTCATCCTCATCCCTCTCCCTCTCCCTCTCCCTCTCCCTCTCCCTCTCCCTCTCCCTCTCCCTCTCCCTCTCCCTCTCCCTCTCCCTCTCCCTCTCCTCTCCCTCTCCCTCTCCCTCTCCCTCTCCCTCTCCCTCTCCCTCTCCCTCTCCCTCTCCCTCTCCCTCTCCCTCTCCCTCTCCCTCTCCCTCTCCCTCTCCCTCTCCCTCTCCCTCTCCCTCTCCCTCTCCCTCTCCTCTCCCTCTCCCTCTCCCTCTCCCTCTCCCTCTCCCTCTCCCTCTCCCTCTCCCTCTCCCTCTCCCTCTCCCTCTCCCTCTCCCTCTCCCTCTCCCTCTCCCTCTCCCTCTCCCTCTCCCTCTCCCTCTCCCTCTCCCTCTCCCTCTCCCTCTCCCTCTCCCTCTCCTCTCCCTCTCCCTCTCCCTCTCCCTCTCCCTCTCCCTCTCCCTCTCCCTCTCCCTCTCCCTCTCCCTCTCCCTCTCCCTCTCCCTCTCCCTCTCCCTCTCCCTCTCCCTCTCCCTCTCCCTCTCCCTCTCCCTCTCCCTCTCCCTCTCCCTCTCCCTCTCCCTCTCCCTCTCCCTCTCCCTCTCCCTCTCCCTCTCCCTCTCCCTCTCCCTCTCCCTCTCCCTCTCCCTCTCCCTCTCCCTCTCCCTCTCCCTCTCCCTCTCCCTCTCCCTCTCCCTCTCCCTCTCCCTCTCCCTCTCCCTCTCCCTCTCCCTCTCCCTCTCCCTCTCCCTCTCGGTGACGGTTGTAACAAATATTACGTAACATTTATTTTTCCTTATACTAAGCCCCTGCTGACTCATTTTTCAAATATAAATGCTTCATAATCTTATGAGTGGTCTGGTATTTTTGAAGTTAAAAAAAAGTTAAGACTTTTTGGCTTGAAATTCAAACACGTTACTGACAATTGTGACAATTGACACTTTATGTCAGTTGTAGCAGGGGTAGGTGTCGAGTGTAACAAGCATCATGTATCGAAAGATAATTCAAATAAAACATTTTTTTATAGTATTTTTTGACTTCCAAATATAGTTACTTATTGAAAAACAAACGAAACAATACGCACGCTTCAGGAATAAATAAAATAATATATTTTTATGTCAATCAATCTAAAAGTTTTCTAACATAAGATGAGGATAATCTAACTCGAAGGTTACGATATAGTGGCAAATAATTTCGAAATTAGTCAGGATCCGCAGAATCAGCAGTCGCAATTCTGACAAATAAAGAGATTATTCTTTCTTCTCAGATGTCGTTACAACCGCCACCCTTGGTAATGTTACAACTGACACCAAAAGACACATCATCCTAATGATCACCAAACAAACTATTTAACTTTAAAATTTAAATATTCTAAATTGTTGATTTTATACACAAATTCAAGCTGGTAAAGTTGACATAAAACAAATGCCGAGAAAGATATTCACAAAAGAATCTTAAAATTAATACTTTCTTGATGTAGCAAAAACGATATTTAAATTATTCCTAGTCTTATTTGTTTTTCGCAAACAATTACCGGCAATATATCGGTTATCGAGACGTGTTACATGTAACCAAGTTGCTCGCGCTTACCGTCATAGATGGCGGCTGTAGATCGAATGTTACAATCGACACTCGTTTGAACCGTCACCGATCTATTAATTCCGAATTATACTAAATCCGAGTTTTGAAGTCGGAATTATACTAATTTCGAGTTGTGAAGCAGGAATTATACTAATTCCGAGTTGTGAAGTCGGATTTATACTAATTCCGAGTTGTGAAGTCGAAGTTACAGTACTTCCGAGTTGCAGATTTGGAATTACTCTAATTGCGTACTCAAAATTATTTTAATTTCGAGTTGCAAAGTCGTAATTATACCAAATCCGAGTTTTGAAGTCGGAATTATATTGATTCCGAATTTTGAGGTCGAAATTACACTGCTTCCGAGTTGTGAAGTCGGAATTATACTAATTTCGTCATGAAAGAGGGGCGAAAGTGGTTCTTGTAGAAAACTTTGCCAAGTATTAAACAAATATAATTGAATAGTCGTAGGGGGCAGTAGTTGTTTTTTGTTGAATACTTGCCGACGACTTTACCTATTGCATAGGTTTTATTGCGGAAGATTGGATTACGTAATCCACCATATTTCATTATTAATACTAATTTCGAGTTGTGAAGCAGGAATCATACTAGTTCCGAGTTGTGAAGTCGGCTTCATACTAATTCCGAGTTGTGAAGTCGAAGTTACAGTACTTCCGTGTTGCAGACTTAGAATTACTCTAATTGCGTACTCAAAATTATTTTAATTCCGAGTTGCAAAGTCGTAATTATAATAAATCCGAGTTTTGAAGTCGGAATTATATTAATTCCGAATCGTGAAGTCGAAATTACACTACTTCCGAGCTGTGAAGTCGGAATTATTCCTATTCCTAGTTGTAAAGTCGGAATTAAATTTTTCAATTATTTGTGGCCCTTCTACGCTTTCGTAAAAAAGTATCTATCGAATGACAATATAATATTTGTAATTTCTTTTCATTGTTTGAGGTGCTTTTATTTTTGCAACTAATCATTTCTGGTTATTCGTTGCAATTCAAAGCAATTATATTTCGATCCCAGTGAAGGACATAATGCACACCCATTTTCTTCAATAATTGTCTCCGATGACATTTCTCAAAGTTGAGCTATCACCGTCACATACCTTCAAGTCCTGAAACCTCAATACATTTCGTTTGTTAGTTATCGCCCGAAAAAGACATGTCATCAAGCCGGCCACTTAACATTCACGGCAAAGCGACCGACAATACGTGAATGGTCTCTTTTCGTTCATGTTTCACTTTATATCGGTTCTAATCTCGCAAACACACAAACAATAAACAGTAGAATCAGTGTGAAAGTGACATTGTGTCTTTTGCTAGGTGTGAAGGACCTTTGACAAGCCAACAATGGATGTACCCCGATGCGGTACTTCACAGCCACCGCATGAAACGCTCCGGCCGACAGTCAGTTGTCAATGGAAGCGGCCGACTAGATGTAATTTGCTTTACTTACTGTGCCGACAAAGCTGCCGTTTCACGTCGGAATATTTGACTTTTATATTGGTTTAGTGCAAAATTATGTGATCTCATTCCAGTTGTGGGCGAAATCTGACCAGGTGTCGAAAAGAGGCGAAGTGGGAGTGGCATTACTCGAAATGTTTTGTGGTGACTGATTTACATGATTTGAAAACCTTGTCAGTGCCGATATTGAGCAAGAAATTAGTTGTCATCGACCATATGATTATTTTAAGGGTTTTTTATCATGAATACATATCTCAAAAATTAATAACTCACAATTTAAAAAAAAAAAATTTTTGTTCGATTACAGAAATCACTAACAAATATTCAAATATTCTTCAGTATTTGTAGTGGTATCAGCCAAGAAAATATCGTTATTTATTCAAATATGAACCTTTCTCCTTGTCTTGTACGATTGAAGAGACGCATATTTCGACTTGGTCAAAATTATTAACATTTCATTTTGTCACCCTCAAGCAAATATTTCAGATTTAATGTTCGATATTTTTGACCGAGTAATGAGTTTTATATCTTTTACATATTTAATCGATAAGACACACTACTATTCTTGTCCAAAACTAACTTCGAGCCGCAAGGACTACATACATTTTCAACAATACTTGGAGTTTGAAGTCAATTTCTTGAAAATAAATAAGCGTAAAATGGCCTCTCAGATTTCGCGATCTTATCCCCCTTGATTTCATTGTGGAGCTAATTTGAATCACTTATAAGTATAAGAGACACTCTGGACTACAACTTGCTTGTAAATAAATTGAAATACATTACCATTATCGACGAGACTGTCAGATTTTTCACTACCCAACTATGTGGTAAATGCCAGTGTATCATAATGATACTTCCCTACTTAACTTGACAGATAATATCATAACTTCAACAAATGCAAGCCAGAATACAATTCTGATGTTATGGGACTACTTTGAAGCCCTCGATACTATACAGAACTACACTCTACTACAAATATTTAAGTTCATTGGTTTCCACAAAGCAATAACATTTTTGGAATATTACTTGAAAAATATGAAACGAATAGTGGTATATAACAATCAAATATCTGAATCATCGTATAATACTAGTGGCGTTCCCCAAGGATCGACTTTAGGGCCAATACTATTCATTATATACACATCTTCATTTCCATATTTCATTCAGAATTCTAGAGTCCAGATGTACGCTGATGATACACAACGAATGCTAAGCTTTGATCCAAAATAGGCAACAAAGTTGTAAGCTCATCAACAATGACCTTGAAATCAACCAATCAATCTCATTTATTGATAATGAAGTAGGTTTGTACAATAAATAGAATAAACAATTTTACAAGATACATCATTCTTTTGAGATTATGGTTTAAAATTAATTTATATCTATTCCAGGAATTAACTGTACTTTTCAATAAATGGTGATACTCGATAAGTAATTTAATACTTGTTTCGAGAAAGAAACAAAAAATGACAAATACATCGGGTATATGTGGTTAAAATTAGTTGGATTACTTCTCAGAATATGACGAGAACTCTCTCTACATTTGAAACCAACAAAATGTACTGCAATGTTTTCTGGAAGGCAAATTAATAAGCTGAAATGATATGATTTGGTTGATGTGAAAATAAACAAGGTAAATATTCCATTGGTGAAAGAGGAAAAAGTTTTGAGTCAATAAATCGACTCGGACTTAAGATAGGAAAGTCATATTTCCTCCTGTATCAAAACCGCAATTATCAAGATGAAACTATTGTATAACTTCAGAAATATTTTGAATATATAAACCAAAGTTATGCTTTGTGATTCACAAATATCATCGATGTTCAGCTATTGTGATATTGTATATGGGCATTGTATTACAGCCACTACAAATGATTCAAAAAATTCAGAACGACTGTCTGAGATTCATATATGGCATTAGAAAAAGACATCCTGTCTACCATAAACTAAAACAAGCAAACTGGGTCAACCTGAAAAATTGACGAACACTTCATTGATGTATTTTATATCACAGAATATTCACAAGTGGTGATTATCCCATTATCCCAAATGTTTCTATAGAAAAATTGGAATCAATATAAGAGGAATATTGGATTGCAATATATAGGTCTTAGAAACAACATGCAAACAATATTGTTTTACAGAATTGGTGAAAATAATTGAATCAATATTAAATCATAAATAGCTAGCAAATGCTCATTCTAGAGGTTTCTTTCTCATGACTCAACGAAGTTAATAGGTATTTTTCAAGAAATCTAAGTAAAAACATTTGCTTCAGGTTCATGCATATGGTCCGATATTGTTTTAACGATGATATGTCTAAAATTATTCAACTAGTATCAACCCAATATCGTATGTGACATTGATAATAGGTTGGGCCAATATTCTACCGATATTATCAAAATAATATTATTTTTTCTATATTCACAGAGTAGAGTATCAGCATAATTTTTTCTTTACAATATTTTGCTCTCGGAAGGAGAATTGAAAAACGTTTCGAATGGGGTATCACTCGACCTCTTGTCCAATATGAAATCAAGACTCATACAGTATTATGTATTGAAGATCTCTGTAGTTCTGCCAAAAATCTTAGGGTGTATTTCGATCGTTACAATCATGTTTTAAATTAAAGAGAGAATAGTCACAAACAGTCCAGTTTTCCACTTGGAAGTCAATCATTTAATCTGGCAGCGGTAATTTCGTTTTGGAAAAAATCAATCACCAGATCACTAAGCACTGAGCACTTTTTAGTATCATTTAGAACGTAGTCGAAGGTCCAAACAGTGGTAAATATTCCAAAATTACGTTATACAATCTCTCTGAAGAACTCTGTTCTCTCAATTTTTTCAAATTCTACCCTTGTCATCGGTCTCAATCTGCCTCTGTGAAATGCGCCAAATCGGAGCCGAATCAAATTATATATATGGTGAGCCTCAGGACTCTGTACTTCATTTTATTCATTACTGCAGTAAAAGCGTACAACTTCTTGGTATATTTATCCGTGACACACTGAACAGAATATGTCGAATAAAGATTGATGGATTATCAAGTGTCATATTTCCGATACACCAATGGAAAAATTTGGTTGGTATGAGTACACTAACATCAAGCTCAGACTCACTTGAGACTGTAGATACAAACAATCGAAATATTCCAGACTTATAGAATATTAATTTTTCTCTTAGGCAGTTTCAGGCACTTTTTTTTTCAGATTATGTGAGAAAAATGTCGAAAGAACCTTGTCAATGAACAAAATTTCTCCATAAAGAACGTTCAATCAATATTTACAAGATAACTTTGATACGTTGATGGTTCTGGTTGGATGGAAATTGTACGAACAAAATTATCATTGCTACATACGTATATTGGCAATACTGAAATTTTCAAATTTCTTTTATTGACAAAGGTATCTGGTTCTTCGTATTTATCATTTATACGAGGGCAATTTCAACGGCTTATAGCGAATGAGGTCCAACTAAAACGAAATGATAACCTGTCGCAAATACATTGTCAACAAAGATCCCACAATGCTTCCGGAAAATGTTGTGTTACGTATTTTCCAGCGTTAACGAAACCGGTCCGAGAGAAGAAACATCCAATTTATTTTGCACATAAACGCAATTCCAGAGATGGTTGTCTATGCAATTCGTTTGCTTTTAGTTTTCCGGTATCGATTTTAGTGTAACGACTGTCACAGGATATTCGTATATGAAACATTTCACACGTTTATTCTCATCACGAAAGATGTAATTCGTCAGTGCACAGATGAAGCAATTTGTGTGATACTTTTGCTCACTAGTTCATTAACTATTCAAGAATGTTTTGTGAATCGCTACAAGAGCATGTCGATAGTCGCCTTTTACCCATTTTCTTTCACTATATGATTGTCGGCAAGATTACTTTGCAATAATTAACTAGATATAACACACTATTTCATACTCCACTTGCGGCTGGCTGAATGACAAAATGTCAAAGCCAAAAAAAAAATACTTTGCAATAATTTCCGTAACAACACAAAATGATAATTAAAAACGCTGTGACAAAAACCTGATTAGGATAAATTTCCTTAGTCATACTCGTCAGGTGCTAGTCATCTAGAGTTGAGAGGGATTATTTTCCTTCAAAAACAAGTTTTAATCAATTTCTTACTTGTATTCGTGAAAGTCATCTTTATTGAATATGCACGCCAAATATGATGCCGATTCCAAGTCAATTGAATATTTCATAGGCTTTTGACGGTATCTCCGCTATTTTCATCTTGCAACGGAACTTTTGGCATATTCCTTTTCAATGCTAAATCTTGTACCTGAGCAAATACAAATATTTTTTTTTCGGAATCAGCATGAAAAGTTGCGTCTCCAGTGCAAATTTCAAGTGAATCTGATTGTTTTGTAATCATCGTGGTTTTTAGGGATCCGCTACGCTATCGATTCCACACGACACACTTTCGAAACATTGCAAAAAAATCAAATTTCGAATTCGACCCGTTTGAAAATGCTGACGTTCGTTGAGATCCCTACAGAAACTATGTTCGACCAGCGATTGCTTTAAAATTTGGTGAAACTATACAAAAAACATTGAAATTGACGAACATGATAAGGAAAAAAATAAGAAAAATTTCTGGCGGGCACAGGTCACCTCCGAACGGCCAATCCGAAATCTAAACCCATATAACTGCAAAAAAAAAAAACTTTCAACGATTGTGAAATTTTTTCATTGTTATTTCCATATTTTACGCCATTGATTCAACATCGAAAAATTGTCAAAACCTAAATTTCAAATTCAAAGCGTCTGAAGATGCAGACATTCGCCGAAACGACTACAGAAACTATTTTCAACTAGCGATCACTTTGAAAATCGTTGAAAGTATAGAAAAAACATTGATTTGATATTACATGAATATGATTTGGAAAAAATTTTTAAAAAATTCTGGCGGGCGCAGATCAACTCCGAACAGCCAATCCGGTATCCTAACCCATATAACCACCCAAAAAAATACTTTGGAATAGTCTAGAATTTTTTCACAATTTTTCTCGAGTTCTACGCTATGTATTCAACATCTCTTTGAAAAATTGCAAAAATCAAATTTTAAATTCGACCCGTTTGAAAAACGCCTACAGAAACTATGTTCGACAAGTGTTCGCTCTGAAATTTGATGACACTGTACAAAAAACATTGATTTTCACGAATATGATATGGAAAAAAGTTTAAGAAATTTCTGGTGCGCGCAGGTCACTTCCGAACGGCCAATCCGGTATCCTAACCCATATAACCGCCAATAAAAAATACTTCCGAAAAGTCTAGAATGTTTTTACTATTTTTCTCGTATTCTGCGCCATCAAGTCAATAGAATACACGTATGAAAAATTGCAAAAAATAAAATTTTAAATTCGACCCGTTTAAAAATGCTAATGTTCGTTGAAACGCCTATAGAAACTATGTTCGACCAGTGATCACTCTGAAATTTGGTAAAACTCTAGAAAAAAACATTGAATTTCACGATTTTGATATAGAAAAAAATTTGAAAAATTTCTGACGGGCGCAGGTCATCTCCGATCGGCCAATCTGGTATCCTAACCCATATAACCGCCCAAAAAAAATACTTCCGAAAGTTATAGAATGATTTACCATTTTTCTCGTGTTCTACACCATCGATTCAACACAATACACCGTTGAAAAGTTATTAAAAATCAAATTTCAAATTCGAAGCGTCTGAAGATACAGACGTTCGCCGAAACACCTTCAGAAACTATGTTCGACAAGCGATCGCTTTGAAATTTGGTAAAACTATACAAAAAACATTTATTATAAAGAATACGATGTGGAAAAAGATTAGAAAAATTTGTGGCGGGCGCAGGTCACCTCCGAACGGCCAATCCGGTATCTTAACCCATATAACCGCCCAAAAAAAATACTTTCAAAGAGTCCAGAATTTTTAATTCAATATAATACACTTTTGAAAAATGGTTGAAACGCCTACAGACACCATATTCGACCAGCGATCGCTTTAAAATTCTGTGAAACTATACAAAAAACAACGAATATCACGAATTTGATATGGAGAAAAATTATTGAAATTTCTGGCGGGCGCAGGTCATCTCCGAACGGCCAATCCGGTATTCTAACAGCATGAAATGCTTACCAGATTTGAAATCGGTTTCAAGTCAAATGAAGATTTCAGTTGAGGAAATAATGAAGTATTAGTAGTGGGTCACTCGGTATACTTAAAAATTAGGCCAAAACTATCGTTCTGAAACCATTAGCACACTCTAGCAAATTCAATGCGAGTTTCCGTCTCACTACGGACATTATGAATTCGTGGCCGCGTCATAAATATCGAAGTTGGGTTTCGTGACAGACCGCATTCGACTCTTTGTTCCTGCTCTGCCACCATTCGGGGGTTGTGGTCGGGAAAAAATTAATCGTCACTTCCGACCTGTCAGCCCCAATGGCCCGCCAATTGAAAAAGCAGTTGCAGGGAGGGGTGTTTGGTTTTCATTTCTAGGCGAAAAGGTTTTCTCTCACGATAGAAAATTCACTCCACAGTTGATTTGAAATAATTTAATTGCAATTTGACAAATGACAGCTACTCTTTGCCGGAAAGAGTTGAATAACTTCCTCAGAAGGAAAGCTCATATAGAGTTATTTTAAAGAAGGCGCTGGTTAGAAATGCGACACGTTTAATTGTTTGTATTCTCGACATAATTTTGGAGTTTTGTCGTAGTCGTCAAACTTATATCTAGAAAAGAAGTAGCAGCACATCATAAGTAAAGAAAAGACATAGAACATAAAACAGAAATTGAAATGTGAAACTAGTAAATCAAAGTCGTTCTTTTTCCTTCTACTATTTTGTTTTTTTATGATTTGCAGTAAACTCATTCCTAAGTATTGATCTACTACTACTCGGTATTTATAAATATAGATCAATGAATCAGAGATTTCTAAGTCAATACCGTAGAAATAAAATTGCCATGAAATTGAAATTCGAATGATAAAACAAAATGAGAGAATATTTTGGAAACAATATCAGGAACCACAACAAAAATCAAGATGAAATCAGAATTATGACAGAAAGTCTTAAAGTTGATATGAAATGATTACCATTGAGTTATATTTTTTTGTAAAATTCCTAAAATCTAATTCACAGAAATATAAATATACGATGGCACCGAGATGTATTTTTCAAGAATCAACAAGAGTTGCAGGATACATTTTTAAACTTTAGTAAAACCAACAGAAATCCCTTTAAACTCGAAGTTGTGCATGGAAATACAGTGAATACTTTTGTTTCAATATCCTAAATGGTAAAAATCTATAAAACAAGTGACTTGACAATCAAGAGTATATTTTTAGCAGATTACGAGGATGTATTGATATCTAGTTAGCCTAGAGCAGTTCACTGCATGAACAAAATATTGCGTTACCATAGCAACGAACAATAACTTATTAGAAGTGTCAGTGTAAAGTTTGACGTCAAACAAGTAAACCAGAGTTACGCAATAAATTAAAAGAAAAAATATGTCCACTAACATTGTTAAAATCGAAAAATTGGAGTATCGAGCCATCATCAAGTACCTGAATTTAAAAGGGTTAAGAGGTAAGCAGATTTACGAAGATATGCTTAATACCCTTGGTGATCAATGTCCTTCGTATGCGATCGTGAAAATTTGGACTGCAAGCTTCAAGAGAGGGAAATTTTCCATTAAAGATGATGACCGATCGGGAAGGCCAGATTCTGTGTCAGTCCCCGAAAATATCGATGCAGTTCACGACATGATTTTAACAGACCGTCGAATTGGGCTAAAACGGATATCTGAAGCACTAAATATTTCATACGAACGCGTTCATCATAAAGTTCACGTCAATTTGGACATGAGAAAAATTGCTGCAACATGGATCCCCAAACGTTTCAATGTTGACCAAAAGCGTGCAAGGGTAGTAGCATCGCGTTCCATCTGTGCTCGATTTGAAAACGATGTAGACTTCTTAAACCGAATTGTTACTATGCATGAGACTTGGGTATATTTCTACGATCCAGAAACAAAGCAACAATCGATGGAATGGCGACACTCCGGTTCTCCAAGACCTAAGAAGTTTCGTGTCCAAAAATCTGCTGGAAAAGTTCTTGCTTCAGTTTTTTGGGATTGCCATGGAGTAAGATTTTTTGGATAAGGGTAGAACAATAACTGGAGATTACTATTCGACATTACTGACCACTCTACGGTAAAAAGTTAAAGAGAAAAGACGCGGAAAGCTATCCAAAGATGTTTTGTTTTTGCAGGACAACGCCCCTGCACACAAACCTCATGTTGCCATGCAAAAAATTCATGATTTGGGGTTTGAATTACTAGAACACCCCCCTTATTCACAAGATTTGGCTCCGTCCAACTATCATCTCTTTCCCCAACTGAAAAAAAGTTTAAAAGGTCGTGAATTTTCTTCCAATGAGGAGGCAATACAAGCTGTGGAGGTCTGGTTTGCAGAGCAAAAAAAAACATCATTTTTGAAAGGTCTAGATTCCATATTGGATTCTAGATTCTATCAGAGCATAGTATGGAATTATCATGTGGTGAATTTCCAATATATTTGTAAATTTTCTAAATCTGAATACTTCTAAGAGTATTCACATCATTCAGTATGTGCTTGTCCCATCTGAGATGATGATTAATTGTAATATAATATTTGATGTACAGCTTGCCGCTATAGCTTTGGAAAGAATGTGGTTTGATTTGGCTATTCCAAGTCAGTTTTTGGTCTATTATGACTCCCAAATATTTCACCTCTTTAAAAAACGTTAGCTGGGTTCCTTTCAGAGTTGGGGCTTCATGAGGTCAGAGATTATTCCGTCATGTTTGCCCCAAATGGTGACGACTAGGTCAACAGCATAATCTTGAGTCGTGAAAACAGATTCGAATAGCTTTACTAGCAGGTCGTCGACAACCAGTGACCACAGTAAAGGCGATGAAAGTCCTCCTTGGGGGCAACCTTTTTCTGCTGTCATCTTTACTGTCTCTTTCCCAAGGGTAGCCACAGTAATTCTGCTTTCCAGCATTGATTGTGTCCAGCTGATCAGTGAAGCTTTAATATTATTTTACTCAAATGATCTGGTTATGGAAGCATGTGAGGTGTTGTCGAAAGCACCCTCTATGTCATTAAAGGCGCAACGAGCCATTTCTTTGGCCACATATGTCTTTTCAATGCTTTCAATTAGGCATTGTAGAGCAATGATCGTGGATTTTCCTGCTTGTTAAGCAAACTGTTTCTTGTAAAGCGGTCTAAACTCGGGGAGATCGCTTCTGACATAACAGTCTATTATTTTCTCCATTGCTTTCAGGAGAAAGGAGGTAAGGCTAAAGTGGCGGTAAGACTTTGGTAAGTCTTAGGTATGAACACCACTACGGCCTCTCTCCAGGTCTTCGGTATGTAGCCAAAGATGAAGCTGGCTATTTAGGAAAGACTCTATCAATTCAAGACCATGTTGCAGTAAGGCGGAGAATATTCCGTCATTTCTCGTCAACTTGAATGGTTTGAAACTATTGATAGCCCATCTGATTTTTTGGTTTGTGAAAATTCTTTCAGCTAGGCTTTTGCTGACTCTGTTGGAGTTGTGAACGACCCCTTTCAGGTGAGCCCTTTGCTAATTGTTTTGGTTGTTGGTTTTCTGGTTTTTCTTTCGGTTTTTTGATCAGACCTCACGGGTCAACCCCATATCTGGCCCGTCAGCTTCAAACCAACCAACCAATAAATAATTTTCGTTTCTTATGAATACGAAGAAGAAAAAATCATGGGCCACAATACACTATAACAACTTGGCAATGCGTGATGAAAAATCCCTGCGCTCGTACATCACTGACCTGCCGAAAAATGGAAATCCTGGAATTTTCCACCTCGTTGAAATTGCCACGTAAAGGTGCTCCAGACAGCAGTGCAATCAATTAAAACTTTCAATTTAATGATACCTCGCTTTCTTTGAATTATTTATACTTTTTGCGCTTCTAACTGATATCCTCTCCAATGAATAATGTGACTATAAATTGAACATTTGAAGGGCATCGCTAAGAAACGAGACTAATTTGAATCGTATTGAAAATTATTCAATCAACGGGGTGATCAGGGTTCGAGGAGGAATGAAGAGGTTTATAGTTTAATCAGAGATTAATTAATCTGAATCATCCATAAAATGAGCGGATTGGGGGATTTGGCACTGATAATTGTAATTACTGTCTTGTGAATTTCTTTGAAATGAAATTCTACCTAGTCGATCAGAAATTTATTGACTTTTCTTTCAGATGACGACGAAAGCATTAAAATTAATCCCGACAATACACTTGTAATAGAAAAATATAATTCACCACTTAGCTCGCTAAAAGTAGTTATTCACAAGTCCAGTAAATACATTTTCACAGAACGAGTGAGATGTTTCCGGACGAGGCTGTTAGCCAAATTTGGAATTTTGAAACGAGTAGTGGAGAGCAATTAATTATGATTTTTTGACAACAACAATATACAGAGGGTCCTTTTGGGAACTGCATCGATCAATTATGATGTCTAGGAAAAAAACGTGAACGAATTATTTCCACTTAAAAAAGCCCCGATAATAAAATATCTCCGGTAACATGGTGTAACGACTCCCTCAGGAATATGAGACAGAAGCTGACCGAGATCAAATATCTCGTATTTGATATTATCAACTAGTGGAAAACCTACAAATATCTCAAAGACTGAATATAAAAAAAACTAAAGCAGGCAAAGAAAGCAGCAAATGGCGAGTTCATAGTTTCCTCTGATAATAAATCAAAAGCATGTTGGCGGATTGTCAATTATGAGAGAAATAGGAATAATTTGAATTAATCTATCGATGATATATCCCCAGATGAACTTAACTACTTTTTCGTAGAAATTGCTTACATATCATCGCTTCTCTTCCAGTATTATCAAACACAGAGTTATTGAATTTCAAAAGGTTTCCAACTCCTAACAAATCATTCTTTTTCTCGCCAGTAGGTAACTCCTGAGGAAGTTCTTGACACCGTTAAATCCTTGAAAAACTCGAAATGCATGGGTATGTATAGTTTAAACAGCAAAATCATTAAGGAGACTGATAACATTATATTGCTACCATTATCAGAGTTCATTGATTTGTCTTTTCGACTGGTGTTTTCCCTGATGTCTTGAAATACACCAAAGTTATAACTCTTCACAAAAAAGGTGACAAAACAATGGTTGACAACTATCGACCAATATCTATAATTTGCATTTTTTACAAAATTCTGACAAGGCAAGACTGGCTAATTACATGGGATTTAATGGATTTTCCATGATTCACGATATGGTTTTCGAAAAAACTGTTCAACATTTCGAACAGTAATAAATGAATGTTGTTGGTGATATTATCAGTTGTAATATCACAAGAGAGTGAGAATAAAGTAAAAATAATTTAACAGATTTTTCGAAAACTTATTGCCCGAAGGGCATGAGTGGCTATTGCCAAATGGCAACAAGTTTGAGAAAAAACCCGGAGAATTATTTTCTATTTTATCGAACTCTCGTGTGGTATTCGATAGATTATTTTTTGATCCCCAATCATAGCCCTATTCTCTATACATATAACATTTTCATTTCAACAGTTTACTTGAATCGCTATAAACAGAATGAAGTTTGGAATTTGAAGTTCTCATCATGAAAAATACAATTATTAAGGATGTCCTTGGCTGGAGGATTCCGTAACATTGTTTTGTTCTGTTGGATTGAAAGCTATTGCTTTCTCTCTGTCCCTAGGTTATCAATTGAAACTGTTTCCAAATTGACACGTTACTCAAAATAGTATTCTTACATACATTTTCGTAATTTTTCTTAAAATTTCATCGAATGACGATGTACTAAACCGTTTTCGAATCATTTTTCACTTTTCATGCAAACTGATGACAGACGTCAGATAAAAAGTATATCAGTTGTCACATAATAAAAACAAAATACCACAAAACATTCCCGTGGCAATTTTCAAGGTAGAAAATTCCCACTATAGTAATGCTGTGATTGGCCTGAACGTACATGAATGCTTTGAATTGATGGTTTCGATTGGTTGCAAGAATGGGCAATGGGGATAGGTCATCACACATCTGTGTTGTTGTGCGATCTTTCCAAAGCTTCCAACTGTGTCTTTCACGACATCATTCTTGAAAAGTTGAGTTATTATGGAGTAAGGGGGATATCACTAAATCTCATGCATAGATTCATATCTGAAAAATCGTTCCCAAGCTGTAGAAGTCAAAAATGTTATAACAGAGACGAAAAATATTTTGCATGGCATATCACAGGGCTCAGTCCTTGGCCCTCTTCTTTTTATAATATATGACCTTCATCAATACTTGATGTCCAGTAAGTGTACTCTTTTTGCCGAAGATACAACGTTGATTAGTTCTCACAATGACCTTCTACAAATAGAAACTCTGTTGCTAAATATTCAAGAAAAAGCTAAGTACTGGTTCCAAGTTAACAGATTACAGCTTAACGATAACAAAACTCGAAATATAACTTTTCGGCCGACTCTTCTGTATAATTTCCTATACCCAAGTCTAACCTTTTTCGAAATATTTTAAATTTTGAGTTGGGAATTGCGTTTGGAGACCGAAAAATATTTTTTTTTTATTTCTGTTCAGCAGAATTTTGATATTAATTTGATTAGAGTGATACAGGGCGTTCGCCAGAATCCGGTTGAAAAAATTAAGCTAACTTTGATGAGGTTATCTATGCCTACACTCAACAGTTTTCGAAATATTGGCGAATTAACATGTCTCAGTTCCAGAAAATCTCGTATTATTGAGTTCACTGATTCTTAGTCGGCCATGGAACCCACGGTTGCGTTGGAAACAATCAACTACCACGGAAATATCATTGTAATCAATCATGCCGACTCGATTGAATTATTCGAATGAAGATTGCATGAATCTATTTATTATTTATTTATGGGCCGCGATGGTCATGATGGTAGAGCGCTTGTCTCTTAACCTAAGGGTCATGGGTTCGATTCCCAGCATGGTCATCGGTCTCGTGCATGGCATCACACGTTAAAAGGTAAGGGCTGCGTCTTCCCTGCTAATTCATTTGCATCAGGCACTTTCCCAATTTTTTTAAAAACCTCAATTGTAATTCCCATCCATGAAGGAGGAGATAAATTTGATCCTTCAAACTACAGGCCCATCTCACTTATACCAGTTCTAGGCAAAATAATTAAGAAACTAGTTAAAATAAGACTTATGAACTTCATAAATGACCACAATATTCTAAATTCCCAACAATATGGATTTCAGCAACAGAACGCCGTGTTCTCTTTTCTTAACAGACTATACACCGAACTGAATCAGGGGGGAGTGAGTGCAGCGATATTCTGCGATTTGTCAAAGGCCTTCGACTGCGTCGATCACAGAATTTTGCTGCACAAACTACAACTCTATGGATTCAGGAATCAAAGCTATAGGTGGGTACAGTCCTATAGTGGATAGTGGAGCAATTAATTGTGGTGTTCCTCAAGGATCAGTGCTTGGTCCAATCTTGTTTTGTTGTACTTCAATGACCTGGCTAGTGTAGCAACTGATGGACTATTTACAGTATTCGCAGATGATACAACAATATTATGGCATGACAACAACGTTGATAGCTTGCATTCGAAAATATCTCAAGATATATCGATAATTAAAGAATGATGTAATGCTAACCTACTTTCCTTCAATATCAACAAAACCAACTGTATATCATACCAGTGTGCCCTACCCGATATCCCTTTAGGAAATGAATCGATAGTCAATGTGAGTATGAACAAATTTCTTGGAATCTACATTGACAATAAATTGAAGTTTAAACATCACGTTAAACAATTGGTAAAAAACTTGTATCAGGATGTTATGGATGCGACAACAGCTGAGGTGGTTTATCATGCCCTGATCGAATCACATATTCGATATGGAATAGCCTTCTGGGGCTCATGTAGCCAAACAAACTTCGATTCAATATTTGTCCTACAAAAACGAGCCATCCGATATCTATGTAACGTAGGACCGCGAGTGTCATGTAGACCACTGTTTAAACAAAAAAATTTATTAACTGTCCCATCTATGTTTATACTCGAAACTGTGTGCTTGGTTATCTGAAGAATGCATTTATGATAATGATTTCTTGGCCAATATCAACTAGCAGTTGCAGAAAATAAATGACACCAGTTTATTTATCCAGATATTGGGCCATACTGTATAAATATTACTGATATACACGAAAAATATCCAGCAGCAGTTTACAACTTCTTTTCATGAAACACTCTATAGGTACCTTTTGTATATATTCATTCCGTCGCATTGATTCGAGTTCACTGTTTATGGATGTCTGTTAGTCTAAGAAACACCTAAGAAATGGGTCTTTTTGATAGATGACTCTTGCGCCATCAGTACACAATACGACATCAATCTTTGATATTATTCCATATTTTCGAACACACAATAAGAAACCTTTCTAAACCCACTAAGCCCATATAAAAGCATAGGTTGTTTGAAATCTCGCTCCACCTAATCCATTTTATAGGGACAATAGCAACGGTCAAATTGGTAAATTTTTTATGAGATTTTTTTGGCGATATCTCGATGAAATTTATTGATTTTTAGGAATTGGGAAGTTATTATGCTTACATGCGATATCTGAAGTGGCACAAAAAAATAAAGTAGTTATTGTAGCCATGTTCAACATATCACACTACTAGACTTACTGAATTTCAAAATGTTCGTAGAAAGTCAAAAAATTACGCATCTAATGTAACAGTGGAGAAAATATATATCAAATATATGTTTAATGAGAGCCAGTTTGGATTCAGGAAAAACTTGAGTACAAAAAAAATGTCCTTCAGCTGTCCGGAGAAGATTTTACAAAATTTATGTACCAGAGTCCCAGAACTGGGGGTACCTCGTATCTACATTCAGAATATGATACCAAGATTTAGAAATCACTGTCAGCGGTGGTTACCGTGGGTGTACCACAAGGTATGATTCTCAGTCCAGTCCTATTTCTGAAATGCATGAATGATATGAGTCCACGGTCTCATAATTATGCAGATAATACAACGATTTTTCCTATATCAACTGACTATAATATTGCCTAGCTTCACAAATAGCTAGCAGAATGCGTGTTTGGATTTTTCATTAATGGTTTTTCAGACCAATACAGAGTAGTCTCCGACAAAATTGCGGAGATAGTACATGAAGCATATCAATCATTATGGGTGCATTCATCTCTTCAATATCTGTGACTGTGACTGTGACTGCGACTGCGACTGCGACTGCGACTGCGACTGCGACGCGACTGCGACTGCGACTGCGACTGCGACTGCGACTGCGACTGCGACTGCGACTGCGACTGCGACTGCGACTGCGACTGCGACTGCGACTGCGACTGCGACTGCGACTGCGACTGCGACTGCGACTGCGACTGCGACTGCGACTGCGACTGCGACTGCGACTGCGACTGCGACTGCGACTGCGACTGCGACTGCGACTGCGACTGCGACTGCGACTGCGACTGCGACTGCGACTGCGACTGCGACTGCGACTGCGACTGCGACTGCGACTGCGACTGCGACTGCGACTGCGACTGCGACTGCGACTGCGACTGCGACTGCGACTGCGGCTTCGGCTGCGGCTGCGGCTGAGGCGGCGGCTGCGGCTGCGGTTGCGGCTGCGGTTGCGGCTGCGGCTGCGACAGCGACTGCGACTGCGACTGCGACTGCGACTGCGACTGCGACTGCGACTGCGACTGCGACTGCGACTGCGACTGCGACTGCGACTGCGACTGCGACTGCGACTGCGACTGCGACTGCGACTGCGACTGCGACTGCGACTGCGACTGCGACTGCGACTGCGACTGCGACTGCGACTGCGACTGCGACTGCGACTGCGACTGCGACTGCGACTGCGACTGCGACTGCGACTGCGACTGCGACTCCGACTGCGACTGCGACTGCGACTGCGACTGCGACTGCGACTGCGACTGCGACTGCGACTGCGACTGCGACTGCGACTGCGACTGCGACTGCGACTGTGACAGAATGATAAAAATAATTCACCCTGTGAATTTCGAGTTGATTATGAAAGAAAAAATAATCGAAAAAATTTTCAATGGGTGATTCCAGAAACATATGATTTTTTTATTCTCATATACAAGGTTTATCAAAACAATTTAAACAAATGTCAAAAATTTCCTCTCACAATGAATTTTAATTCTTCCCCAAATCACAAGCTGTCCTCAAAAGTATCTCGATGAGCTGATTTCGAGTCATCTCGCAAAAATCAGTTTCGAGTAGGGATTTAGAAAATGTTTGTAGATTTTCAGTTAAAAAAGTAGACCTGTACTCACCAAATCAACATTTTTAACGTGAAATGGCAATTGAATTCTAAACACCAGTACATTTTTATTGGACTGGAACTTGTACCAAAAAAATATTTTAATAATAGAATGTTAGAGAATTTTTATGATTCCTTATATCCATTGATTCGACTATCAGGACAAAATTGTGTTTTACTTCGCAACTATAGCATTCTTCCCTATCTGCTATCAAACAAGACGAACCAAAGTTTCCTCCAAATTTGTTCTCTCAGTTCATGTAACTCAAGTTCATGGACATTGCATGTCGAAAGAAGTTAAGCGAACCAACTGAAACTTCAAGAGGAAGTAATATATTGTTTGGAGTAAAAGGCATATGAACTTATGCAATCCTTTATACAGTTTGATTCGCTTCTGTGAGCATACTCGTACAAGGGGCAGAAAATAAACATCTCTGAAAAGTTATTCGATACAAGAAGTTTGGATTTATAAGAAGTAACTTGACCGAAAGGATTTCCGCAGATTTGATAGAAACTTCGCCGAGGTATATCTGGGAAGTGTTCAAATTCTATTATAACTTGCTTTTCTTTGGAAAATGCCAAATCTTATCGTCGGGGAATTGGTCCGGAAATTGTTGAGGTAGGAAACACTAATGACTAACTAGTTAGTTAATATATTATGGATAATTACTAAGTATAAAAGCTGTTGATGTTATGAATGATTTATAAATAATTATCGAGGGTTATATACAGTGTGTTTTATAATTGAATGCTTATCCTATAAAAAGTGATAATACTAGGGCGATTCGAAAAAAAATTCTTTTTATGAACAGCAACTGCTTTATTCCTTTAGTGTTGAAGATTTTAATTAAGCTAATGATACGCCACTGTTTTTTTGTTCAATTAAATTGAATTTCACTAATTATTCTATATTTCTTCTTGACAATTCAACTGATGTATAAAACATCGCATATGCCACAGTTCAATTGTTACTTTGGCAGCGGCAAAAGTTAGCTGCAGCTTTTACAGCGAGAAATGCACTGCTGGTTCCGGTCAGAATCGGTTGATTCGTTCGTGAGATATCGTTGTCGAAAGAAAACCGAAAAAAGGGTTTTTTCGGAATCACTCTGAAATTTCTAGTTCGATCAATTCAAACTTAAAGATTCTTCATGGAGCTTGAAAAACTACGTCGAATTATTGAATTATTTTATAAAAAATACGTAGGACATTGATGCTGACGCGCTCGAGTATGTCCATGCAACAGTTTTTTTTACAAATTTGAAAATCTATAGCCGCTTCTCCCACCGATGAAAAGGTATACATTACATAACATTTTTTCTTCTTATCATCTAAACTTTGCCACCCAATCTCTATGACGCTCGAGCAAATACACATTTAGCATCGTGAGCTCTCCTACTACTACAAGCACAACCCGAAAGAAGAAAACCTCGGGAATCAGCGCTTAAGAAATCAGAAATATTTGCAATGGTTCTATATTATAGATTCTACTATCTCTAATGCTGGTTGGTAAATCATTATAGAGTTTGCTACTCAAGTGAACACAACTAGGTTGCCCAATGATTTTCTCACATCGTATAGAGCAATACTTCTTTTTTTTTTTTGCCTTGGTATATTAAGAAATTTTTTTTTAAAACACTGGTTAGAATATTCAAGCCGTAAACTGCCTAATTTCATATATTTGGGCTTAATGTAAAGATCGTCGGTGGGATAATCTCGGGGATTGCTAAAATAATTTTGAAAATCCATTTTTGCATAACATTCAGATCTTCATTCACCCCTCCCCAGCCTAAATTTCCGTAGTAAAGAACAGACTGCACTAAGGAATAGTAGATTATTTGAGTTGTGGTATGTGCAAGAGTTTTTTCAGACACCTTAATCTTAATAATAGTCCTCTGATTTTCAGCACGTTGTTTTTTACTTGGAGTTCCCACCGGATATGTCTGTCTTTCAATTCCTAGGTGTTTTATAGATTCCGTTTCGGAAATTCCGGTAACATCGTCAATTTTTAAATTTCCCAAATCGCATTCAAAGTAAGCTTGTTCAATTGTAACCAATTTTTTATTATTTTCATGTTTCTTTCTGCTATTATTTGTATAGATTATGTCAATGTCATATGCAAAACTGATGATTTTTTCTCTATTTTTCATCGTCAGTACACTATTCAGATATACTGTAAATAGTAAGGGACGTAACACAGTTCCTTGTGGCACACCGTAAGTGACAATACGAGTTTCGCTTTCAATACCATCTACGATTACTTGTTGTTGTCGTTCGGTGAGATAATTTTTCATGAGGTTATAATGCAGTGCCCTTTATACCATATGCTTCGAGTTTTCCCATCAATCTTTCGGAGATGCAGAGTGTAGGTATTTTTTTCTACGCCCATGTCTGTAAACGTCAAAAATCGCACTGTCAACATTCCTTGTAAATGACATTTAACAATAACATGCACGTAATGAGATCTCATAACATACACGTGCGTTTTGAGAAGAAAACTTAAACTTCTTAGTTTAATTAAATTACAATAAAATTTTTATTTACGTAAGACTATATTTGGTCTATTTACACAAATTTAGTCAATTAAAAAACATAAAAACTTTTAGCATTAGCGAGATATATTTGGGTTGGAAGAGTGATGCCCCTAAATGTAGGCAGCACGTTATGCAATTTCTTTAAAAATAGGACACATTTTCTTGAAAATAAATGTCTTTTATATTGTCAATTTCTTGAACAAAATATAATTGTATCCGAACATTTTCATGACAACGCATTACGAATATCGGAGGCAATTACCAATTATCAATCTTCGTCTTCTGATGCACCAAGCAGTACTATAATTATAAATAACCGGTCATCACCATTAAATAATAAGGCACAATCGATTTACAGTAATTGTTTAATTGATATTAACAACTATTATAATAAAGTTTAAATGATTGCGATGTTTTTTATTTAATGGAAGAAAATGAATGGGCGTAGAAAAAGTATAGTACGTTACACGAGTTGTAAGCCCATTACGCACTCATGAAATTTATGCACTCGCCGCTGCGCGGCTTCGTGCATAAACTTTTTCATATCGTGCGTAATGGGTTACTTACAACTCTTGTTACGTAATATACTATTGTATCAAGTGGTTCATATACTTGGGCAAATAAGGTTTTTATAGCATCTTCAGTAGAGTATCCTTCCTTAAAGCCAAACTGTTTGTCTGATAATGCTGCATTGTTTTGTGAAAAGTTAATTAGGCGAAGATTTATAATTTTTTTTTACAATTTTAACTATGTTTGATATGAAGATTATGGGTCAATAGCTAATAGTTTCGAAATTAGATCAATTTTTGTACAGTGGTTTTATGATGCCTTTTCTCAATGTTCTTGGAACGAAATTGTCCGTTATCAAAAAACTTGTTAACCATGCAAGAGAGATGTGGTGCAATTTAATGAGAAATTTCTTTTAATACTTCCGCTAGTATATCATAATAGCTTGGAGATTTCTTGTTTTTTAATTCTGCTATGACAGTTTTCTGGGTCTTCTATCAATTCAGCGTTCAAATGGAAAAACATACTAATCTACTCTGTAGATTATGAAGAGAGCAGAAAAAATTCATGTTAAATTTAAAAAAATCAGTAAACTGCCTCGAGCTGACCCACCCCTTCACAAGATAGTCAAGAAAATTCGACTGTTCATGCAATAACAAAAATGTATATTCACACAGAGCCAGTGTTGTGCAACCAAAAATCACATCAAAAATCTTTTTATCGCCCCATACATCATGCTCTCAACCCCACACCCAAGGGCCAGCTTATGCAAAGAAGGGCTGTTGTATCGAAAGTCTAGGCAAGCTCTAAACCAATTACGATCGCTCCCCTACGACGCCTATGATGCACCCCTGCATCACATAGGGACACACCGTCACCCCGCCTTTCGTACCCATGTGTCACCCCATCAGATATTCTAACCTCAAAATAACAATTTTCCCTAAACGGATTTTCGAATTAGTATTAAGCGGAATCACACTAGCGGAAACATCGACTGTGTCGGCCATTTTGGCGTTATTTATTGCGGTAAGGGCCGAAGAAATAAGGGCTGGTGAAGGGTTCGATCTGTGGAAGGTCGACAAGAAGCGAGACCTCTAATGTGAATGATATTCGAGGAACAATACTCCGGTGGTTTGAAAATCGTGTTGTCGGTATGATTAGGTAGCAGCTTTTGATCGCATCAAATCAGAATATATTCACTGGTCATGGTCTAAACTTCATTTCAAGTAACCAATTTATACTATTGTGAGTGAGTATTTCAAATAAAATTTCCTGTTGTAGAAAAAATCAATTACAGTTTTGTACGTTGACTCTCAAAAGATCCGTCCAATGTAAAGTCTTGAATTCAGTGAACTATGAAATGGCTTTGACGAGAAACATAAAGAGAATAACTGCCAACAAGAATAATATCAATAACTGGAATTTACCATTCACAATCTCAAATTATATAAACATTCAAGGCACAAGCACAAGCCACAAATGAACAAAAGCTCAATAACTATTTTGATGTTTTCAGAACTAATTTTGATCGATCGAAGGTTGTGTTATTATGAATCCCTTCAACCCTTATATTGAGGAATATACAAAAAGCTAATTTTTCAATGAGTTAAACCTTGTAAAATTCAATTCCGATCCATCAAAATGTGTCAGCCACAGAAAGGAATGAAATTATTGTGACTATCATATTTCTTCCTCATTTATTGTTCTGGATGAAATAGAGTGCAATGTAAAATATTCATAATTCATATCATATTCATATTTTTTCAGGTAAGAACTGTTCTCAGAAGGCGGTAATTTGTCAAACCAAATTCACACAATTTTCAACTTTCTCTGTTGATTTATTTATTTTTCTATAATTCATTTATATCTTTCATCTAAATCTCATCATTGAAGAAATAAAAAAGTACAAACAAAATTCAAGCAAGGAGTTGGGACTTATATTACGGATAAGATAATTTAAATCATTATTTATATATTTCATGAAAACTGTATACATTTCATCACCTATAAGTTTGCTCTTTTCATATTAGTTACTATCTGATGTACTAATGTACTATTAATTCACTCCATTCCTTATAAAAAAAACTCAGTTCTGAATAATTCAAATGTATTCCATTTTCCCTAAAAACACATCCGTAACTTTTTGACGTATTTTGCCTCGTAGTATAATATTTCGGATATCTCAGATTCCATCGCTGCTGGCGTGCAGTGTATGCAACATGAAACATTGATTCTTTTATTGATTTTGCAAATTGTACAATTCTATGTCAATATTCACATGAGAAATGGTACACATTGTATAATCAAATTTGGTTCATCATATGAATATGCAAATCATCACTGTATTCGACCTCACTCTCCTGATCGTTGGTCCGTATGTTTTTGAGTTATCATTTTAATATTCACTATTCAGAGACTTTCCAGGAGTGTGGATCTTGTCAAGAGTCATACAATTATATCATCTAGTATTCATACATATCCAGAGGCAACTAATTTTCATTTTGCTCTGTTTGTGATAGTTCGTTATTGAAATAGGCATTCAAATCACTGTAAGGTATTTTCACGAAGAACATGCAATATCAGATGAAATCTTCATCTGTCAATTTATGACCGGTATCATCATTGTAAAATTAATTTTAAAATATGTTGGTGGAATTATTTATCAGTGATTCTATACTCAGTTTAGGAAACTTCATTTACAACATACCCATAAACTTGTCCTGATGAGTAGGTAACTACAAAACAGCTGTCGGCGGATGTTGAGTTCTCGGAATACACACTTTTTTCACTTAAATTCTATTTTTGTTCCCCTTAACGAACGAGAAATTTGATTTTGAGTCTTGGGTTGGTCAGAACAACAAAATGTTGTCTACCTGTCAATGTGTGGATAATCATCTTACTTGGATTCCAGGCTCGCTTCAAATTTAGTTTCATCTAGTGACTGTAGATGTCACAAGTTACTTTTCATTTCATATCCATCTTTGATCTGTCAAATTACGATACTACCTTGCACTTCAACAACATTTCTGAAAATATTTCCACGTCGCCTGATGATTATTGGTTGAATTATCAACTTTTCTGCTACATAAAGCTGTACTGGTAATGGGCGTATTTGGAAGCTTAAGACATGATGAAATGATCAAGATGACAATTGATGTCATTGAAGACAGAGGAGCCATTTTACTGACCAAGGTACCAAAAACCAAGACCTGCACCTCAAAAAGTTTCACCATTGTTGAAGAAACTGAAATAGGATCCTTGAACTTAGTTAAAAAGTACATTCCACTACGACCAAAAGGATGTAAACAACGTAGATTTTTTTTAACCTACAGAAATAATAAATGCATTGAGTTACCTGCAGGTAAAAATACTGTGGGAATTTTTCCTTCTATCATAGCAAAATACTTTAATTTGGAAAACCCGAAAGGTTACACCGGACATTGTCTACGCCGAACGTCGTCAACGCTTCTTGTTCAAGGTGGTGCTTCCTTTGAAACACTAAAGTTACATAGAAAATGGAAGAGTAGTACGGTAGCGGAGAGCTATATTGAAGAAAGCATCTCTTCGAAGAACAAAATTGCTACAATGATAGCCCATTCCGTTTCCGAAAAAGATGTTATCGTTCCGAACGAAACCGAATGCACATTGAGGAGTTCATCATCGGTCAACTCACAGAACTCCAAACTTGGTACTTATTTTTCAGGAACATTTGAAAATTGTAATTTCTATTTGAGAGAAAATAATTAGTCTCTTTTTTATGTGCAGTTATAAAGAAAACATTTCTGAGTAAGTAATTTATTGAACTACAGAAAAAACATTTAGCGGGCTTTATGACTGATAATAGCAACCGTTGCCAAGGTATTATAAAGCAGTAATAGACAAGTGAAAAATAAATAAATAATTCGTATTTTATTACCATTCCAGTTCGACCACAATACTCCTTTCCGAAATCATTTTACTTAATAATCTCATTAATCCTTGATTTTTCTCTGCAGTTTCATCTTAGGGTTGTCCCAGATTTGCTAGATTCTATACAAAGTTTTGTAACCGGTCGCAATACTGAGAGTTCTGAAATTATATGTGAGAAAATGTAATTTTTTTTTTGATGGAGATGGAATGGGCCTAAGTGCACTCACTATCTGCCACAGTCGTGTTGATCAAACCTGAGGTTCATTTATCCTTGTCAGTGACCCAGAAAAAAATTAACTACACTTGTTCAGTTTTTGTGAAACGCAGTATCAAGAAGCGAATTTTATTTTCCACCCATACATCTTTCTACTTGATATTCAATATGAGACTTCGTTTGATATATCATTCTAAACACGAGCACTATCCCGATTATTCAAAAGAAGTGGACAATGAAACATATGACCCAATTCGATTTGAATACATCAATACGAATATTCTCGAACAGCGACCTGATGGGTTCATCATGTTCCAGACGTATTTTTGCTAATATTGCCTATTTCGCCAACACGGTTTACGATATCGTAAATTCCAAGTAGAAATATATATTCTGAGTGAATTTCTCCCAGCTTCCTACTACCGCAATAGTTTGGAGTTTGTTGGTTTTGCCTTCAGACGTTAATTGGGTTGTGAGGTGAGTTTGCCTTTGAGGAATTTCTTTTTTCTGCCAACAGTACAATTAAGTATTCAAATTAGGTAAAGAGATGGCAGACGTGGATGTCTGAAACTACTAGGAGCGGCAGTTTTGAGCTCGAACAGATAATGGAAAATGTATGAAAAAGTATTCCTTTGATAGGAAACTCCTGCTTTCGAAAAAACTATCAATTGTTCGGACCAGAAGTGCAGAAGTTATATGAAGAAACATACCACAATACCACCAATAAGAAAATTCATCAGAAAATGGTTAATGTAAAAAGAAATTTTACCAAAATAAAATCAGCATGTCCGATAACGATTTGAAAACTTTGTGGAAAGTAGTATCTGAACTGAAGAACAGACATAAAAAGACATATGACTTAATGACGGAACAGACGAAATATTGGTAAATTTATTAGAAAAACTGCAGATCATGTCCGGTTTGTCCTGGCAGAATCCATTGATGTATTATTTTCAATTGGTATAGGGTGAGCTAGGCAAATGGAAAAGCTTTTAAAAAAAATATAGGTTCTCACATTTCAGGAAAACCACGAAGTACTGAGTGGTTCACAGTGCTTAGCCCCATTGTTTTCCTCTTATGTCGATGTCAAAGATAATTTTCTGCCTCCGCAGTGAAGTCTTAATTCCTCCCTAGTCGATTTTTTAACCTATATTCAAGAAATTTTTGACTTGGTACTCCTATATGTCAAACCTTGAATATGAGCATAACCAAATCATATATTTTCGGAATCTGTATACAATTTTGCACTTATAATGCGATTTGGAATTTTTTCGATTTTTTCAATAATTTTGTTTTACTTCGATTGACTCAAAATTCACAAATTGTAATAATCCGATCATTCTGAATCGATTGACGTTCGCAGAATTGCTCTATCGTAAACCGTTCCCGACTTGAAGAGTTCATCTGAAGTGGGAAGGAGTCATTTCCCTATATTATTATATTTTTTTCCAGTCCAATTCTTGACATTGTAATATTCCTTTTAAATATCAAACCCTTCATCTAAGCATACACAAATCATATATTTTCACAATCTGCATGAAATGTTGCGTATATAATTCGGATTGTGAGTGAATCTGGCAATTTTTGTATTTTTCATGATTTTTACAGGTCTACCCCTTTGGAATTTTTTTTGGTTTTTCGAATCATTATGTTTGATATCGATTGACTCGAAATTCACAAATTTTACTAACCCGATCATTCTGAATCGATAGACGTTCGCAGAATTGCTCTGTCGTCAACCGTTCCCGACTTGAAGAGTTCATCTGAAATGGGAAGGAGTCATTTCCCTATACATTTTTTTCCAGTCCAATTCTTGACATTGTAATAATCCTTTTAAATATCAAACCCTTCATCTAAGCATACACAATTCATATATTTTCACCATCTGCATGAAATGTTGCGTATATAATGCGGATTGCAAGTGAATCTGGCAATTTTGGTATTTTTCATGATTTTTACGGGTCTATCCCTTTGGAATTTTATTGGTTTTTCGAATCATTTTGTTTTATATCCATTGACTCGAAATTCACAGATTTCGAATCGAATGGCGTTCGCAGAATTGCTCTATCTTCAACCGTTCCCGAGTTAAAGAGTTCATCTAGAGTGGGAAGGAGTCATTTACCTCCATATTTTTTTCCATCCTATTCGTGATATTTTTGACGATATATTCCTTTATATGCCAAACCTTGTTATTTGAACATACACATATCATATATTTTCGGAATCTGCATGAAATTTTACGTATTTCGGTAGCACAGATTCCAAATGAATTTGCCGATTTTTTATCTTCAACAATACTCGAGTTGAAAAGTATATCTGGAGTTGGAAGGAGTCATTTTCCTCCATATTTTTTTTACTCATATCTGTGGAATTTTTGAAAATTATTTTTTTTATATGCCAAACAGAGCTCTGCCGAGCACTGACAGAAAGTTGGTGGTTATCCCCATTTCTCAACAATAGAAACCAACCAATGTGTCTCAATGATATTTGATCAGGAGGATGTAAGATCAGAAATGAAACTGGTCCGGACGGGTGTGCCTCAAGGATCCATCTTGGGGCTTGTTTTGTTTCTCTTATACATTAACAACATCGATAAAGTAATATCATACTCATTGTGGAATGAATACGGAGTACCCTTCTCTCCAAGCAAACATATGACAGAAAACAACTACTTCCCTGGCTAATACTACGACGGACATTGAACTACATCTGACAGATATTTGTGCAACGTTCTTTCAAGAAGACCCAATTGCGAGTGCTTATCTTGTAATTGGGTCTTCTTAGCATGCAGTTTTTTCCATCAGTTGCAAAGTATATTGAAAGTAATTTTGAGGATCGAAACTTCAACCTGTATATTTTCCTTGCTTTCAAACAACGCCCTTCTTTATTCAACATAGAAAATAATTTGTTCATTGTAACAGAATGAACAACGAATGCAATCGACAAAATGTATATTCGAGCTCATTATTTCAGAACTTACCCGTGCAATTCACCAAAATGCATGTTTGTTCAACGTTTGAACAATGTAGCAATTGTTGTATGTTGCAATGAAATTTACGGGAATTCATTTACGTAACAGAATAACTGGTGAAGACATTTTTAAATTGAATATCATATTTCGGATAAATAATCTGAACGAAACAGAACGTTCAGCGTTCATGTTATTACTCAACTTTTCCAACTCCAAACAGTCAATTAGTTATTCAGCATTTAATTCGCTGTAAACGGGAAATAATTTTTATTGCGAAACTGACCCGGTCCGCAAAACAGTTCGTACAAATCATTCACTTCCAGTTAAAAATTTGCTCGTTCGTTATGAAGGAATACCAAATTAGATTATTGTGTGTCTGGGGCAATCGATCAGGGGTGTTATTGTATTTCCGAATTTGAGGAAATCACGATGTATTGTTAGATAACACGAATATCGCAGAAAGAGGAACGGAATTGAATATGTCTTTCCACTCAATCACTTCAAAATGACGTACGTGTCTTGTAGCACAATACGGCAGTTTCTATGATTCCGAATTTATTGCATTTTCAATGTTGTCGAACACACTATCTCGGGGTTGTGATGAAAATATTCGATTTTTGGTGCAAACATCAAATCTCGCTTTGCGTTCATTCTTAAGAGAAGTTAGACACAGTATCAACCTTGATTCAACTCGATCAAAATTACTTCTCAGATGTTATCTCCATCGATTTGCTTCATATAATGGCAGATCTGATCAAACGATGAACTTTTAATTTATATCGATGAAAATAAAATAAAAATTTCTCTATTATTAGTTTTAGAGAATTTAGATATTCCCATACTAAAATGTGTAGACTCATTCCTGCGTAACTGATGGAAATAAACGGTTTCAAACGAAGTGAACGAAGAAGTATTCAAAAGTTATTTCCATTCCATTCCATTTCCTTTTTGTAGAAGAACATACAGTTCGATTATTGTATCTTTACCCATGCGTCATCAATTTATGATCGAAGAAATCACACACCCTCTATCGAACATCTCTTTCTATCAACCGCTATGAGCGAATCAAAATTCGTTAACATTTGTCTTCCAAGCTAAGAATTATGGTATTGTGATGATCGATAAAAAATCAAAACAGTGAAAAGAGATAGCCATAAAACCGACAGTGTTTTACATTTTAACTAAACTTGCCAACCATCAATTGCGTCATTGTTTTCTGTCATTGGGGTATTGTTTGTCGCCAGTTTTACTTTGTTTTGCAGTCGAATATATTATAAAAACTGTTTTTTCCAAAGCTAAAATTGTTTTATTCACAAATACTCTTTGAAATTTCTAACCTCACAATTGACATTTGTGACTATAATCCCGTACTGCCGAGATATTCATACTAGAGTTATTCATAGTGTGAAAATCCTAATGAGAGAAAAAACATTACCTAAATCTATAAATACAGGTAAAAACATCCACAATATATTTGAACTATTTTTAGATTATACCTGTAACTAATTCACAAGCACAACAATTTGTATTGAAAGGGAAAGAGCGAATACATACATGGTGGACCTTTTTTACCACTTTCATCTGTTCAAGAGGTAACAAATTAAACCACAAAAGAAGTGACATAACTTTTCTTTACTGTATTTTAGAGATTTGCAGATGCACTTAAAATATCTCGAAAAACGGTGTACATCAAAATAAACGAAAATAAACCCATTTCATCAACACACACTGATTCACTCATTGAAAAATGGCATGAACAAGAAAAGCTCCTTTGTGATATGGTTATTAAACCCATTTTTATAAACATTGGTGACAGTTCCGAAACTGAAAGTGATTAAATATATTAGTTTTGTTTTTCCTTTTATAACTGGACATAGTTCTACATGCTCGCAATACACAATAAATGTATGAATAAATTTTTTGTTAATCATGTGTTGAGTATTTCATTACCAAATTTATTTCAATTGGTGTACTTTTACTTCTTAGATATTCATTTATTTATCATTATACAGTGTGTCCTTGCATCCATGCACGAATAGGTAATTGAAAAAGTTTGAATACCTAAGTCTAGAAGATTCCTTTTCTGAGTTTTAGTCATGTTTGAATGAAAACTCATTGTTTGATATCAAAGTATGCAGAGGTTTTGGAAATATTGCACTCCAACCTAGTTCTCTGAACAACTTTTTCCGTTAACTGTTACATCTACAGAAATTGCATTAATGTGGATAAAATTAGGATTTGATGGATATGTGTCAAACGGCTGCGGAGGTATGGATAAAACAACTTCCTCATATGAGTGTGACTGAAATTAGACTACAGTAGGGAGGTCAAAAGTTTCTAGTAAACTCACTGGGCAAATGAGGAAATTCCATGAACATATCTCTGCCTTCATGTTTCATTATCCTATCAAACCTGGTATCACTGGATTCATAATAATTGGAATACACCGTGTGCTAGGAATCGCACGTTAAAAGTTAAGACCTCGTTAATCCTTGGCTCGTACAAGTTTCGACTGCTGAGGGCTGCCGTTCGTAACAGGACGACAGCTGGTTAAAGGAAAAAACAATTTTAAACAGATTCATTCCTCTTCGCTTTTGTTTCTCCAGCAATATTTTTGAAATTTGGAACATTGAATATGCTCACTGGACGGCACTTTTTGACATATGTGGAAAATAAAGGAAAAAAGAAAAGGGGAAAAGGGGGGTGTACCCATGAGTGGGTGTCACATGGTATTCTGTTGGAACTAAATAAACTCTCATTATCTGGTGGTTCGCTATTTCCATGAATTTGAAAGTGTTAATTTAGTTGACTTAGTAATTCATTATCCTATCTTATTACCTACACATTCTACATTTAGACGTTATTTTGACAAACGTCTTGAATTATTTTATATGCATAACATTGATGACGCACGGGAAAAATAAAATAATCGAACTGTACGTAATCAAATCAAAATGGTAATGGTAAAAG
The DNA here is from genome assembly GCA_958502065.1 of Chrysolina americana. Taxonomy (NCBI): domain Eukaryota; kingdom Metazoa; phylum Arthropoda; class Insecta; order Coleoptera; family Chrysomelidae; genus Chrysolina; species Chrysolina americana. The sequence continues at coordinate 92,598,412 of OY293413.1, read as the reverse complement.
GTGAAAGTCGATCATAAAAAACAATTCGAATCATTACTTTATTTCAAAAGATGTTCGAAATGGTTCCGGTCCTTCAAAGAAAGTTGGAGGAGTAATATTTGTATCATAACCCTCAACTATTTCTGGTGGATTCTACTGTCCCCACAAAAAAAAAAACTGGGAATGTATTAGGTCGTGACACCTTGATGGTGTTGGTATTCGTCAGATCACTTTGTAGATTTTATTTGGAACATCCCGAGTATTCATTAAAAAAAAATATATAGTTGCAAGTTGTTGAATGTCATTAGATGACACATACGTAAAATACATTTTTGAGTTGTTGTAATCATTGAATAAAACTACTGAAAATACTGTTTACCTTTATTAAAAACCAATAGGTTATGGGCCCAGTCTACGTTTAAAGCAGTTTCATTTAAATAAGCAGTGGGAAGGTAAATTGAAGAAACGACGATGGAATCGGAAAGCAGCATGAAATTTGGTGTTGCTAAACTGAACAACAACAACTATCAGCCATGGAAATTCAAGATGAAAATGTTGTTAATCAGAGAAGGGCCATGGAAAGCAGTGAAGGAGTTGAAGCCGAAGCAGAAAGATAAAGAAAAAGAGTGGATAGAAACAGATGAAAAAGCTCAGAGCACTATTTCTCTCTCAGTGGAAAATAGTCAGATAGTACACATTTGCAACTGTACCTCAGCCAAAGAAATGTGGGAAGTTCTTCAAAAGGTTCATGAAAGAGCTAATTTGAGCAATAAGTTGTATTTGTTGCGTAAATTATACCAGACTAAATTAGAATATGGACAATCGATGTCGGAATATATAAGAAAAACCCTCGAAATGGTGGAACTATTGCGAGGAATTGGGGAAGAAATAAAGGATTTCCATGTAGCCGCCCTTCTTCTTGGTGGTCTTCCTGAAAAATACGATACACTTGTCACAGCTTTGGATGCTCGTCCTGATGACGAATTAACTCTTGAATATGTGAAAAGTAAACTTTTGGACGAGTACAATAGGAAAAATGGAAAGGACAATGAAGGATCGTGTCAAACCGCCTTGAAATCTTTCCACAATATGAAGAAAAAGGTAACAACAGATCTAGAATGTTTTTTTTTGTCATAGAAGGGGGCATCTAAAAAAAGACTGCTATTTCTTGAAGAGGAAAGGAATCCCAGACGAAAAGAAAGAGTATCGAAAAGACTATAGAAGTGAGCATAGTGTTAAGACTGCAACTGAAGAACAAAATGATGATTTATGTTTCTGCATTTTTTCTGAAAATAGTTATGATTGTGATACATGGTTCATAGACTCAGGTGCATCAAGTCACATGTCCTCAAATATAATGTTATTCATCAATCTAGAGGATTGTAATGAAAAGGTTATTGTTGCTAATGGGAATGAAATGAAGTGTGAAGGAATTGGAGAAGGCTCCCTGTTCTGTAAGGTACATGTCAAGAATGTACTTTATGTACCCGATTTGAAATCGAATTTATTATCCGTGAAACGCCTAACAGAAAATGGTTTCTCTGTGAAATTTGAAAAAGGTACCTGTTCCATCGAATATGGAAATGAAGTAATTGCAGAAGGCAGAATCGAAAAAGGGCTTAACAAATTGCAATTAGATTTACCTGTTAAAGCCAATGTCTCTACCCAGAAACATTCAAATTGTATTCATTTATGGCATAAGAGGTTAGGACATAGAAACCAAGATGATATCAAGAAACTTGTATCGAAAAATTTTGCAAATGGAATTGAGATAATAGAATGCGGACAATATCTAAAATGTACCAGCTGTTTAGAAGGAAAAATGAGTAAGAAACCATTTCCAAAACATGCAGAAAAAGAATCAAGACAAATCCTCGATTTGATTCATTGCGATGTTTGTGGACCAATGAAAACCCAAACACCTGGCAGAAAACGTTATTTCTTAACATTTATCGATGATTGTTCCCGATATACAATAGTATATTTATTAAATTCCAAAGACGAAGTTGTCGAAAAGCTAGAAGAATATTTAGCAGTAGTTAAAAATAAATTTGGAAAATATCCCAAAACATTCAGATTCGACAATGGCGGAGAATATGGTGAATCAGTTCGAAAAATATTCAGAAAACATGGCATTTTGCTGAACGCAAGAATCGGACTCTCTGTGAAGCCGGAAGGTGTATGCTTCCAAATAAATACTGGGGCGAGGCAATTGTAACAGCTAACTATTTACAGAATCGTCTACCAAGTAAAGCCATTGAAACTACTCCATTTGAAATATGGTATGGCGAGAAGCCGAAATTGGACCATTTGCGGAGTTTTGGAAGTATTGCCTACGTATACGTACCAGCCGAGAGACGGACAAAGTGGGATCCTCATGCAAAGGAGGGTGTATTTGTTGGATACTCTGAGAATTCAACTGGATATCGAATTTTAGACAAATCAACTGATCGAATAACAGTTAGTAGAACTGTCGAATTCATTGAAAATCAACACTCTTCTGGATACGAGAAAACGGAAAGAACAAACAAACAGGCAGCCGTTCAAGACATACAGGTAGAAGTTTTCTTGAGACAAGATAGAGAAAGTCTAAATGAACTTGTGGAGAGGGGATGATACTGAACAACTAGAAGAAAAAGAAGATCATGGGGAAACAACTCGAACGGAAACTGCGGAAACGATCAAAAATCAAATAATCAGACGGTCTTTGAGAAATAATAAAGGAGTTCCTGCACAAAAATTATCATATTTAGCAACAAATAACTCTACAAGAGAACCAACTTCATTTGAGGATCTGATGACAGTTTCAAATAGTGAAAAATCCAATTGGCAGATGAATTGGAATCATTCGAAAAGAAAAGAGTGTGGTGTCTGACTGAACTACCACCCAATAAAAGGCCAATCCAATCGAAATGGGTTTTCAAGATGAAAACTGACAGCATCGGTCAAATACTGTAGTTCAAGGCAATGTTGGTAGCAAAAGGATATACACAAAAATATGGCGAAGACTATGACAGCACTTTTGCTCCTGTGATGAAACAAAGTAGTTTCAGAATACTACTGACCATTGCAGCATCTTATAAACTGAACATCAGTCATTATGATGTTAAGACCGCATTTCTAAATGGAGTTCTGGAAGAGGAACTGTATATGTCAAAGCCTGATGGTTTTTTCAAAGAAGATCAACCTCACCTTGTATACAGATTACAAAAATCAATATATAGATTGGAACAGGCAGCAAAAGCCTGGAATGAAAGATTGAAAGAAGTTCTTCATGAACTTGGTTTTCAGTATAGCGCAAATGACCAATGTTTGTTCACGAAAATTGACAAAGGAGATTACCTGTACATTCTAGTGTTTGTTGATGATATTTTAATTTGCCATAAAGATATCCATGTTATAAAGACGCTAGGAGAAGAACTCAATAACTATTTTGAAATTGTTGACTTGGGAGAATTGAATTTCTTGTTGGGAATAAATGTTCGACGGGACAAAGATGGCAGTTATCTTCTTGATCAAGAACATGAAATAAATACAATGCTGGAGGAATTTGGAATGGCAGATGCTTATACTGTTACAACTCCAATGGACACAGACTATCACAAATTCGCAGACAGCACGAAGCTTCTGCCAAATAATGAGCATTATACTACCTGACACGAAAAGTAAGCCAACCACGTCAGCTAGATTGGGACAAAGTGAAGAGAGTTATGAAATATCTTGAAGGAACGAGTAATTTCAAACTGAAAATGAATGCAGATACAGATCTGATTTTGCGTGGATTCGTTGACTCAGATTGGGCGAGTGATACTTCAGATAGGAAGTCTATAAGTGGGTTTATATTCTTTCTTGGGAAGAATCCTATAACCTGGACTAGTAAAAAGCAAACAACCGTGGCATTGTCCTCAACGGAAGCCGAATATATTTCAGCAGCTTTAGCCAGCCAGGACCTAGTTTGGTTGAGACGAATTCTTTCTGACTATGGTTTGAAATGCAAAGAAGCAACTACTCTGAATGAAGATAATCAGGGCTGTATTCGATTAGCTGAAGGCAAGAAATATTCGTCAAGATCTAAACATATCGATGTTAGATATCATCATCTACGAGATCTGATCGCCGGTGGAATTATGAATTTCAAATACTGTCCTTCTTCAGATATGATTGCCTATGGCCTGACAAAACCACTTTCGAAAGAATAGTTTTTTGTTGTTCAGAAATTGTGTGAAGATTATTCAAGGATGATCTGTCGAGTGGGGATGTTGGTATTCGTCAGATCACTTTGTAGATTTTATTTGGAACATCTCGAGTATTCATTAAAAAATATATATATAGTTGCAAGTTGTTGAATGTCATCAGATGAAACATATGAAAAATACATTGTTGAGTTGTTGTAATCATTGAATAAAACCACTGAAAATACTGTTTATCTTTAGTAAAAACCAATAGATGGTCAATCAATTGAAGACGTATTGGGCAAATGTCTTCCTTTAAAATATTAGTGTTAATCCATTTGCTGTCACATAATTTATTGTTATGGTCTTTTCTCGTTTTAGAAAATGGAGGATTATACTTGATACGTCCAGTTTCTTTTTACCATTATTTTCAAAATCAGATATGAAATAAGTGCTGCTTCTCCTCCGCGCCCAGCTAAAACGACAAAATGTAATTTAATCTCTTTTCTAGTCCTTCTGGTTGATTTCCGTCATATAATCTGACCATTGCAAATACTTCAGATTTACTAGGAGCTGGTGCACTAGATTTTCTCTTTCCGGGTGGTGCTTGTAAGATCTCACGTTTAGCATTACGTGCAGCTCGTGATGAATTAAACTGAACGTCAGTGAAAGGGTTGAATACAATATTGAATTCGATATAATATTTACTTTGTAGCATTTCAGCGGTGGTGTTTCAAATTGTTTTAACTACAGCCTCTTTGTAGTCTTATCTGTTATTTTTTCGCATATTAAATGCCCAATCTAGCAATATTACATTTAATTTCTCGAAGGGAGTATCTGGCTTAAATTTATATCTTTTTGCATTGCAAAACGCAGAAAATTGTCGCCAGATTTATGATTGCACACAGGTATTGACAATTTGACTAATTTCGACGTTCGTAAACTCACCGAATCGACTCATTGTTGGTGTTTAGAAATTCAATTAGTTGTTGACAAATACCCCGATCATTGATAAACGAATGAATAAGTGATAATATTGTTACGATTTGCTAAATAATAAGTCGAGCAGACAACTAAAACTGTTTATTTCCAACTTCTCTAAAATCATACAACTACTTCACTGACTAATAAATAAAACACTTAGATCTATACAACAATAACACTAACTAAATATTCCAAACACTTCTATACTTCTTCAAAAACTGCTTATCACTTCTTAATCATAACTTCTCTTCATGAAACTTCTTCATTCCCTTCCCAGTGAAATTTCGCTTTATATAGGTACTCTAGTGTAACCAGATTCTTCGCGAGTTCGCTCTAGTTTACTCACAACAGAATTCCACCCAAATAATAATCTCTTCTTGGAAATAATTATCGACGATCCGCTAGCGAGTCGACCCAGCGGCGTAGCTAGGCGATTTTTACCAATCTCGTAACAATATCACTAGAACATTTTTTATCAGCGAATAAATTTTTCAATTTCAACGAAAACGATTTTGTTTGAAAATTTATCGGGTTGAATTTGGAGTTTTATGTTCTGAATAAAACCAGAGAGCTTTCAAGTATTTCTACTATCCTATGAAGCATTTTTGAAATTTCTTCGCAAAACTCCTTTAATTAAAATCATTGTCAGTTAAATCATTAAATATTTCCTTTGAAAACGATAAAAAAGAAAATCACTTACTTTTTTCTAAAATCACATAGTCGATACACTTGTTGGCAGAATTGTAATAAGAAGATCCAAATTGATATCGAACGTCTAATTACAAAATTAATGTCACCCTTTGACTATTATTTTTACGGGGCATTTTCGAACTTTGAATATTTTCTTCACATTACACTGAATAATATTTTTGTTCGAAAATTGTTCTATAGAAAAAACAGGAGGCAAAAAACTGAATGCAACAAGAATTCTGAAAATACTTTTTTTCGTCGGCCTCGTCGTTTTTTCGTATCTTGAAACCCATTACCTATTCAGTTAATTTATTTTGTTATGGGATTCTTCCAAACAATTTAATACTGGGAATAATCATCCTGATACATAAAAAGGAGAATACACATAGAATAGAAAACTATGGACCAGTAATGATTTCTATAACTCAGTAAAAAAATTTGGAATATGTATATTCAGTGCGCCTACTTAAACATCTGAAGAAATACGATATAATATCTGATAACCAACATGGAATATGGATTTCAAGAAAATGAAGGTACTGTTACATCCATTCCCTCATTCTATAATGAAATAATTAGACTGATCGACGCGGGTGAGTGTCATCTTAGGGTCTTCTGATATCCGAGCAGAATGAGGTGAATTTTCGTCAGAACACAAAATATTTATAGGCGTACCTCAGGGATCCATACTGGGAGCATTAATATTCGTTTTATACAATAATGATCCAAATCATTCTTCTGAGAATGCATTCTTCACTTTGCAGATAACACTTCTTTAATTACACTGGTCTGCAATGAAATCCTCCTTTAAAAAATTTTGTCATAAACATGACGATTCAAATGTTCTGAATCTATCCCCGTTGGCCGATTTTTTCCATCACGTCTAGATTTTTTGCTATGAATATTTTTTTAAATTTCAAAAATTTGGGTTTTTTTTTAATTTTTTTTGCGCCTCAATGTTATAAACAGTGTATATACAAATAGTGTATGTACAAAATAAGTTTTAGCGAGTTGTAAGAGAAAGAAGGGAAGTGCCGAAGGTGATTTTAATGGTGCTACAAACGCACATGCGCAGTATTCGCTGTGACTTCACAACAGTTGAGTGAAAACTTGTCTCTCAATTGTTTACATTTTGTATCAAATATTTTGGTAAGTTTTGCATAAAGTTCATGTTCTCTATATTGGTTTTGAGTATTTTATTTGTAGTTTATGTATTTTTTTATGAGCAGAGCCAATAAATATAAAATAGATGTTTGAAAATTATTTCAATAAAATTTTATGTAATTTTAGGTTATAAAATGCCTCGAACTTGTAAAAATTCTACCGACTGTTTTTGCTACACAGCGAAATGTCATGACAGATCTTGTTAAAACAGCTTATAAGCTATATTTTGGATTTTCTATCGATGAGCGAGATAAGAGTTGGTTGCCAAAAGTATGTTGCAATAGCTGCTCAAGAACGTTGAGAGGTTGGCTTGAAGGAAGCCACAAATCCATGCCGTTTACAATGCCAATGATTTGGAGTGAGCCTCAGAATCATGAAAATGATTGTTATTTTTGCATGACATCAACACGAGGATTCTCGAAAAAAAAATAAAAATAAGATTGTATACCCGAACGTCCCATCTGCAAAGAGACCAATTATTCCTCGTGGTGAAGGTACTTTACCTCCAATTCCACCAATTAATGAGAAGGTGGAAAATAAAAATATTTCTGGTCTTCAATCTCAATCGAGTTTTCTTTCTGCCGGTACATCTTCATCTTCATACACTTCGTCTGGATCTTCCAGTCCATCTAAAGAACCTCATTTACTTAAGCAAGGTGACTTAAATGATCTTGTTAGAGACTTGGGACTTTCAAAATCTAAGGCGCAATTACTTGGATCAAGATTAAAACAGTGGAATCTATTGGATAAAAGTACCAGAGTTTCATATTTTCGTACGAGGCAAGAAGATTTTACGAGTTATTTTTCCAAAGAAGATGATTTGGTATATTGTAATGATGCTGCAGGGCTTCTTCAAGAACTGAGTTTTCCAGAAGATTCTAGTGAATGGAGACTTTTTATTGATGCTTCAAAAATAAGCTTAAAAGCCGTTCTACTCCATAATGGTAATAAATACCCATCTGTGCCCGTTGCACATGCTACAAACATGAAGGAAAATTATGTAAACCTAGAGGTATTACTCGAAAAAATTGAATATTCCCAATACTTATGGAATATTTGTGCTGATTTGAAAGTCGTCGCTATACTCACTGGATTACAAGGAGGATACACAAAGTTTTGCTGTTTTCTTTGTGAGTGGGACAGTCGCGCAAGAGAAAAACATTACAAAATAAAAACTTGGCCACTAAGAAAAAGTTTAACTCCTGGGCTTAAAAATGTGTCTCAGAAACCTTTAGTGCCAAGTGAGAAAATTTTTCTGCCACCACTTCATATAAAGTTGGGACTCATGAAAAACTTTGTGAAAGCTATGAATAAAGATGGTGCAGGTTTTCAATATCTTAAAACAAAATTTCCTCGAATCAGTGACGCAAAATTGAAGGAAGGAATTTTTGTAGGTCCGCAGATACGTGAGCTAATGAAAGATGAAGCTTTTGATTCGAAGTTGAGCGAAGCAGAAAAAAAAGCTTGGGTGGCTTTTAAAGAAGTTTGTCATAATTTTCTTGGGAATACAAAAAGTGAGAATTACCGACAAATCATTCGGAAGCTTCTTTCTGCTTATAAAGCTTTAGGATGCAATATGTCACTCAAGATTCATTTTTTGGACTCTCATTTAGATTTCTTTCCTGAAAATCTGGGAGCCGTATCAGATGAGCATGGTGAAAGGTTTCATCAGGATATAATGCAGATTGAAAAACGCTACAGTGGGAAATGGTCAGCAGCAATGCTTGCTGATTTCTGTTGGTCAATTCGCCGAGAAACACCAATAGAAACGATGAAAAGGAAAAAAACCACAAAATAACAAATTTTCTCACCATATAATGAGATAACTGACCGATATATATTCATTTTGTGACTATAATTTAGGATTTTTCACTGTAAAACTTAGACCGTAATATTTTTTCATTTCGTTATGATAATTGGTATTTTAATAATATTGTTTGTTAATTAAATAAATATTATATTGGAAATCTACGTGTGGTACTTAATTGTATGTCAGATTCCGTGTTTAGAGCACAAAATATGATGAATTCATGCATGAAAGCAAGAAGGAGAAAAAAAAAAATTTTTTTTGCAGACCAGTGTTATTTCTCATAAAACTGATGAAACACTACTTGAAAGTCGTTGCAGTAATAAAATTCTGAAAATTAATTATTGGTTTTCTGAAAATACTCCCTACATGAATAATGAAGAGACTCGATATATCAGGTTTCGTTGCACACATAAGGCATGATCAAAATTTAATATCAGACTCAACGAAAATTAATATTCATCTGTGAAATTTTTTGGTTCAATTTCAGATAATTTTTTGAATTGGAAAATTTACTGTAATATCTTGAACCGTAGCTTATCTTCCCAAAATTTCCTCAAGAAAAAACCTACGGGTCATTGAACAGGAAGCAATTATTAGTAGTGTATTATTCTTCAAAATTAAATTGAAACAATATCTTTTGCTGGAATCTTATTATTTTGTAGATGAATTCTTGTGAGCCTACATTTTAGTGACATATATTCCTGTTTTCGTTTCCATGTTGTTCTTGTTTTGCCTGTAATTTGATTATAGGTTTATCTAAATGAAAAACTTGTTGAAAACTGTATTTCTAAGTATTATATTTCAAGATAATGAAATATTTCTTTCAATCACTTCTAAGTATAATACAATAAAATTTATAAATATAACAAGTTTCGAAAATAGACAGATATAGTCCCCAAAACGACTACGTTATTGAGAATATTTTCAACTGACTTTGAACTAACGTTTCTAGATAGGCCAACTCATTCGATATTTGTTTCATTTAGACCACTGCACTTTACTTTTTCTTTAACTGTTTCAATCAGTAAGTTCTTCATTATTTCTTTGAATTTTTTGTATTCTACTTTGCTGTCTCAAAAGGCCAATGGCCAAACCACAGAGAAGTTCTTGAAATAAATTTGAAATGTTTATGTTATATTCATGGCTGTCAAACAAAAAATCTGATTCCAATTAGAACAATCTCTAAATCTAACAACGTACGCCATTCCCATTTAAAGTTCACGAAAATTGTATCCAAATTGCACTGAATAGGATTACACTTTATTTACCTGAAGAACCATTTCGATTGTCAAGTAGATTTAGTTGTAATTCGACCGCAAATACCTCGCATTAAAAAGACAACCGTGAAAAACGGGAACACTTACAAGAGATAACATAAATCCCCTTATAGCGGCAAACCTACCCTCAAACCGCCCTATGACAATACCATTGACGCTAAGGTCGATATTCCGGCAGAATATCAATTTCATTCATTGAATACGAAAACATAAAAGAGGGTAGTTATTGTTGCAATCCCCACTTCATGTGAAGGACTGCCCCTTTTCGAAACTAGAAGGGTATATACTACCGATGTTTATTTAGAGTCACTTTAGTCAAACAAGTTGGAGTGGAGTGTGTCATTTTATTTTTTTTGAAAAATGTATATCAGCAATATGTGCCCATTTGGCGGCAAGTCAGTGGAAAACAAGTGTGGAAGAATATTCAGACCTTGGGATAGCGCGAGTGAATCGCAAGACAGTTCGCAGGATAGCACAGTTTCAACAACAACCAACGAGGAAACCCAATCATTCGAATGTAAAATCCAGGATCGCTGCAGTCCAACAGACACCAAAGAAGGTTTCAGGCCAATTCATACTGTTCCAGTACAACAAACCAAAGGCAAAGCGAACCAAATTCCTGCACAACCCCACATCCAGCTCGATTATCCCACGGATCTCTACTCCAGCCTATATCCAGATATCATCCAGTCGAGTATAGCTCAGTCTCTTGGTCTCGCTTCATCTGATTCTCTTCTGATGGAGTCCATGGCTCAGGGCATCGCTTTAGAGGAGTACGCTAGAGTTTTGAATCAGGAGCACCACGCAAAAATTCTGGCAGCGAAAAAACAAAGGCCGAAGAAATATAAATGCCCGCATTGTGATGTGGGATTTTCGAATAATGGACAGCTGAAGGGGCACATCAGGATACATACTGGTTAGTTCAATGTTTTTTACTGTTCAAATCTTAATGATTATTCGATTTTACGTGGATTAGCAATTGCAATGTTATGTAATCTTTCAAAACATCGGGTGATTCTGATGGATGATGGAACCCTATTTATGGATAGAAATAATCCGATTCAAAGCATGAAAGTTCTGGGAGCTGTAGAAGAACAAAAGTTTTACTTTTTGGTATAAAAAAGAATGCCGTATCCCTCTCGGATTCACCGTTAAACCGGGAGCGCTACAAAGTTTGTTTCTGTCTAAAAACATCACATTTCAGTCTTCCAATAGTAGTTCATGGACAGAATGGAATTATTTCTCTTAAAAATTGGGTTGCGCCCACTCTCAGATGGTTTTCAACAAATTTCCTATTCGAATCAATGTAATCATTAAATGCTTGATAAACAATATATACACTCAGCTGAAAATTTTAATAAATCGTGGACCACTTAGATTTATATCGCCTGAATTACATGTTTACTTTTCGAGTTTGCAAACTAATTTGGTTCTATGTACTAAAATTTCGTCACCATTTCACTTAGAAAACGAAAAGAATGTAGGCAGTCAACCTTTCTACCTTCATAGAAACATTTGAGATGGTATTCTTGTGTTTTACGGAATCCTCCAAATAACCTTCAACAAAAGCAGTTGACTTCCAACCTCCAAGACATTTTATGTTATCCCTTTGCCTGAATCTGTTAGAAATGTTGCCGACGATCGTCTAAAACTGTGACCGGTGTATTGTAACGTTCTAGGGTAGGCCTAAGTTGGTAGTGATCGCTGCCTGCATTTTACCAAATGTGTTCACGCCTACGCGAGAGCATTTGCTGATTTTATAATTCATTAAAAAACAACGGTTCTAAAGAGCTCCAAAAAGGTTCCATTATTTATGTCTTCAGCTATAAAAAAGTATCTTGAAGATTATAAAATATATCTTAACAGGGGCTAGCATAAACTTGAATATGTGTTCTTTGGTAGAAATCTGCGCTTCATTTCAATGTAGGACACTTGCTTAAGTTCATGTTTTGTGTTGCATTGTCGTCAGCAGGAAAAAATATGATGACCTCCTATATGAGTTCCTTTCCACCACTTCAATTAAAGTAAAAAAAAAACGATCGACACTGATGAAAACATATGGCAATGTTGTCTAAGAGACCGTCACAGACATAATATACAGGGTGAGTCAGAATAAGACCGACAAAATCCGACTAGAGATTCCTCACCTCAATTTGAGCCGAAAAGTTCTTATCAAGGTACGTTCTAAATTACATCCCCTCTGAGATGCAGGGTGTCGAAAGTACGAAAAAAATTAGATTTACTTTTTGTTCCCCAAAATTCCTGAAGAAAAATATACCAAACTCGGTACACTAATCAAGGTTTATCAACGTGATAATTGTTATAATTTTTCCAAAACATAGTATCCAACATTTTTTCAGAAAATGGAGTTTCAATATATATAATACCTATATGTCACTATCCAATTGGAACTGAAAGAATTAGAGAGCCTAGTAAAAAATAGAACTTGATATTATGTACTGTATCTTGTCTTAAATGTAGCTGAATACAAGTTTTGTTGTTTTTATTGCGGATGACAGAACATATTGTGATAAACATGACTTCTCTCCAAAATTGCACAATAAATGATTCTTGAATCCCTTCACCAAATACAATCTTGCATTTTTATTTTCAGGAGAGCGACCCTTCAAATGTGATGAAAAAGAATGCGGAAAGACTTTTACGAGAAACGAAGAGCTCACCCGCCACAAGAGGATACATTCTGGCCTCCGCCCTTTCCCTTGCACACACTGCGGAAAACGTTTCGGCAGAAAAGACCACCTGAAGAAGCATTCGAGAACACATTTCCAACCTAGGGGTTTGTATGCTGTTCCAGTTATGCTTCCTTACGAAACTTGGGCATCATCTTCCAGTAGTTATCCGTTTGTACCTATGTTTGGGTATTGATAAATGACTGAAGACTGAAGATAAGTCTGAAATAACATCCTCAGGATGAACATTTTCCTCCGATAAAAACATCCAAAAATCGCTTTGGATTACGCAAGACGAGAAATCGAAATGAAACGCACATTTGTCGTATATTCTTCTTGAATTCCTACATTACAGAGTACCCATATGAGGCTTCCAATCGCATTTGAATAAAAATAAAGCATAAATCGAGAACCATTAGTTGAAAACCAAGAATATGTATTTCAATTGCTTTCTGTGCCACTCAAATAAACATCCTGTATTTATTTTGTATATATGAGAATCAATTTCTTCCTGTAAATATCATAGTGTATATAAATGTATGTAAATAGAATAAATGAATTTAAATTGTGATATGCAAGAGAGTGCCAAATTTATGTAGATTTTGTATCCAATAATGGAAAAATGCAATAAATATTTTCGAAGCAATCTACCTACTTCCTTTGATTTCATGACCAAAACTCAGTTCGATTGTAGAAAAAATGTAATTATTTTCTGACTTTGGTTCAACATACAGGATGTTATCTATCCTCTGGTACTGATGTGTGTAAAATGCCATTTTATAACTTAATACATTGGTTAAGATTCAACCAAAATTTTTGGAGAAATAAAATTAGATTTTTAAAATTCGCTGATTTTTGAGAGAAGAATTTCACGAATGGAAGTAGAAAAAAATATGGAGGGAAATGATTCCTTCCCACTCCAGATGAACTCTTAAACTCGGGAAAGGTCAAAAATGGAGCAATTCAGAATAATCGAATTAGTATAATCTGTGGATTTTGAATCAATCAAAGTAAAACAAAACTATTCGAGAAATCGAAAAAATGTCCTAAAAATCATGAAAAATACGAAATCGGCAGACTTACTTGCAATCCGCATTATCATAGAAAATTTCATGGGGAACTGTCAAAGATATAGCAATTCTGTTTTTTTCTGTTTGACGTGATCTGGGTTTCTGATGCTGTCTATGCATTTTTCAAAGTTATTGATGAAATGGTTATAAGCGAGTTGTGTATCTTGAGAGTTTGTAATTTCTTGCCATGTTTCGTTTTTCAGAAGTTCAAGTATTCGCTTATTCTTTTTTTTTCAGTTATCACTATGCTCTTTGGACATTCTCGTCTTAATATTAACCTGAAGGCAACATAATTGTTGGAATAACAAGTTCCTAGGCAGAATTCTTGAGAGTTTACCAACGTTTCAAGCCACTCAGCATTGTGGGAACACTGATTCTGAATGTCTGCAAGCTCAGAACCGACGTCTGATAGATCGATGCACCATAAATCAATTCACTAATTTCGTTCTTCGAGCAAATCCATTAGGAATCGCCACAATTATTAATCAGAGCCCCGTTTATTATCACATGAAATGAACGCGTAATAATTTAGGATCCAAGTTTCAATCCATCCAACTCTGATTCATTTCAGACGACAGCTCCGAAAAGTTAGACTGCTCATTAATCTTAACATAATCACATCTCACGAAATTGGGCTTGTAACGTCAGCGAAATTCTTTTCCTATAGTCCTGTTTGTGAAAATGTTTCTCCAAAACACTCTCTCTTTTCTTCAAAGAAACTTTAACGATTCACTCCAACAATAAGTTCAGTGAAAGCGATATTCAGTATTTACAAATCATTTTATTCCAAGTTGCTTCATTTGCAACACAGGGCCGTCGCCAATGGTAATGGGAGAGGGGTCGAAGTTTCATTGCGTTCATTCTTCTTCGTTTTCTTTTGTTTCGAAGTTTGGATAAGACGTTCTTTCAATAATAATATGCAGACTATTTCACAGATAATACAGCTCAGAGTTCTGATGGACATATACTGATCACATAGCAGAAAAGGATTATTCCTACTAATTCAAATCATAATTTGTCTCACATCTGCTTTAAGAATTTTTCTGTGTCTAATTTAGGTTTAACATAAAAAATATATCATTACATTCCAATATATGTTTCAAACGCCAAAAATCTTGTATTCAAATCTGTTGAAATCTTCGATTACAAAAAGGTGATCGGTCAAAGAGGGCATTTTTCAATAATTCAGGTGTAAACTTCATGTGCCTATATCGTTATTTCAATAAGTACTGACTAATCTCGTATTTTGAACAAATCCTGCTCATCCACAATCTGAGAGCGCTCACAGCAAGGAGAAAATGTGGTGTTTGAGCATCTTCATTCTTATACAAGAACTAGGAATAGAAAAATTATATATTTTATACACAAGTTCATATTATATCTTCTCTGTAGAATGAAAAAAAATCAGAAAAATCTCTTGATCTTGATCTTGATCATATTTTTGATATGGAATCTCCTACAAAGCCTAATATCATTACAAAGTTCAAGTGTTTCACATGAGAATAATTTGATTCAAATAGGAAATTTAACCAAGACACTTGTGTAGACAAATGTTGACATTTTAAATATTACCGCACTCAGTCCAATTATGCTGATTTTCCTCCTGTACATGAGTACAACGGGAATCAATGGGTTGAAGCATTTTTTTTTTCATTTTTTGAATAATACAGAGGATTGAATTCGAGAACTTTTAAACTACTACTTTTATGCATAATGAAAATAATATTTATTTTAGCATGCTTTGTATGATATAGGTGTAGATATCTTGGTGTAAATTGAATACTTCGAATTTTTCCAAATTACCATCGAAATAGCAATTAATGTACATAAGTTCAATTAGGGCTATGGTAAAAGGGCGATCCCAATTTTTTTGATATACTAGGTGTTCTATTCACATCAAAATATTAGAAATTGATTATGATTGGGACAGCAAAACAAGGACAAATCAACTCATGAAAAAAAATTATTGCTGTTCTGCACGATCGCACGGCATATTACGTAACCTCTAGTTACTACGCCTATGAGGCCACTTCCTTTTACTGGCGATACTGACAAAGCCTTCGATGCGGTTATTGAAAAGGTGGAGACCGCCCGTGGTCCAGATCATAAGGATGTTGTGACAATTTAAAACCTTGCGGAAGTCATCAGATCAATTATTGTCAACACCCTTATGTCCAGCTGTGATGTAATGATTATTTCTGTTACTGGACAATTTCGAAGCGACCGTTATGCTGGACATTCAATGATTTGTTGCATTGTGATAATGTTTATAGCTGTAGAATCTGACTCGGGATTTGTTAGAAGCAAAAGGGAACAGCGTTTGACGACTTGAATTATGGGCGGGTATGTCCAGGAAACTGGAGTAAATAATTTGTAAGAGGACTTTGATGCATTGAGCACGCTAAGGTTGGGAAGAATTCACTAAAATATTTACAGGGACAAAGGAAACAAAATTGTTCGTTTATGTCAACATCAATACTTAAATGTACAAGTGTGAACATTCAGTTTTTTTTCGTATGACGTCATAACATTTTTTACTGGGAATATCTTATTAGCCAAGGTAAAATAATTGTTCTATTCATATTCGAAGGAGTAGGTATAATTATTTTTGGGACTTTGATAGATGAATGCAAATCCTTCCAAATCATCGCATCAACTCTCGGCAGAAATTGACGTTTCACGGACTAGCGTTTGGAGGGAATTCAAAAAAGGTGGTTTGAAAAGTTATAAAATACATATTTCACAAGAATTACATCCAAGAGATCCTGAGAGAAGGATGTGAATTCGTAGCTGGCTCTCGAATAGGGTAAACTGAACAAACTTTATGAAAAACATTATTTGGACCAACGAAAGTACTTGTTCGAACTTCAGAGAAGTCAGACCACAAGTTCGGTTATAGGAATACTATAGAAAGATCATTCACATGAAACATGACGATTTACGTCCAGTATGAGAAACAAAAATCTCAGAAAATTAAAAAATGTTTTATTTTAACAATTTTATTTTATATAATATTATGACCTCCACATTCATAATGAGATCTATTATAATAATTCAGATTTTTCATAACGATACAGATTTTTAATCAATAGAAACCCCTAATTATTCATTCAAGCATGCTGTGCATTTGACGTTTGTTCTAGATTCCTATCTGATTGTTTCCTTTTTTTTAAATCAGTAAGTATTACATTTTCATAGAATACAGCTAAACTTCGATAATTATATTATCAAAATGGCTGATATCAGCAAAATAGAAGAATTACCATCAACTCCTACACACATACCGGAGAAATCAAAAAATCCAGTACAAAATATTTTTATTTTTATGTTTAGTATAAATATAAATAAAATGTTTATAGTTTTCCTATACCCATGGTAAAACCATTAATTACAATTTTTAGCCTTCGGCCCGTTTCTTATCCCAATTAATGCTCGTGCATTAATAACCTTCATGTAATCGACCAAAAAAATACTTTCGACAATTGTGGAATTTTTCCATTATTTTCCCCGTATTCTACGCCACTGATTGTTGGAACGCCTACAGACACCATGTTCGACCAGCTATCGCTTCGAAACTCGCCGAAACGAATATGACATGAAAAAAAATTTAAAAAATTTGTGGCGGGCGCAGGTCAGCTCCGAACGGCCAATCCGGGATCCTAACCCATATAATCGCCAAAAAAAATACCTTCAACAATTGTGGAATTTTTCCATTATTTTTCCCGTATTCTACGCCATTGATTGCATACGAAACAATTTTGAAAAATTAAAAAATATCAAAATTCAAATTCAACCTGTTTGAAAATACAGACGTTAGTTGGAACGCCCACAGACACTATGTTCGACCAGCTATCGCTTCGAAACTCGGTAAAACTATACAAAAAACTTTGACTTTTACGAATATGATATGAAAAAAAAAATTAAAAATTTGTGGCG
This sequence comes from Chrysolina americana, assembly GCA_958502065.1. Classification (NCBI taxonomy): domain Eukaryota; kingdom Metazoa; phylum Arthropoda; class Insecta; order Coleoptera; family Chrysomelidae; genus Chrysolina; species Chrysolina americana. The sequence goes on along the minus strand of OY293413.1, from coordinate 92,580,640 downwards.
GGCGCAGGTCAGCTCCGAACGGCCAATTCGGGATCCTAACCCATATAATCGACCAAAAAAAAAACCTTTTAATAATTGTGGAGTTTTTTCATTATTTTTCACGTATTTTACGCCATCGATTTCATACGAAACACTTTTGAAATATAAAAAAATGACAAATTTCAAATTCAACCTGTTTGAAAATGCAGACGTTTGTTGGAACGCCTACAGAAACCATGTTCGACCAGCGATCGCTTTGAAATTTTGTGAAACTATACAAAAAACATTGAATTTTACGAATATGATAAAGAAAAAAATTTAAAAAATTTGTGGCGGGCGCAGGTCAGCTCCGAACAGCCAATCCGGGATCCTAACCTATATAATCGACAAAAAAAATACCTTCAACAATTGTGGAATTTTTCCATTATTTTTCCATTGATTGCATACGAAACATATTTGAAAAATTAAAAAATATCAAAATTCAAATTCAACCTGTTTGAAAATACAGACGTTAGTTGGAACGCCCACAGGCACTATGTTCGACCAGCTATCGCTTCGAAACTCGATGAAACTATACAAAAAACTTTGACTTTTACAAATATGATATGAAAAAAAAATTAAAAAATTTGTGGCGGGCGCAGGTCAGCTCCGAATTGCCAATTCGGGATCCTAACCCATATAATCGACCAAAAAAAATACCTTTTAACAATTGTGGAATTTTTTCATTATTTTTCCCGTATTTTACGCCATTGATTGCATACGAAACACTTTTGAAATATAAAAAAATATCAAATTTCAAATTCAACCTGTTTGAAAATACAGACGTTAGTTGGAACGCCCACAGACACTATGTTCGACCAGCTATCGCTTCGAAACTCGGTGAAACTATACAAAAAACATCAACTTTTACGAATATGATATAAAAAAAAAATTAAAAATTTGTGGCGGACCCAGGTCAGCTCCGAACGGCCAATCCGGGATCCTAACTCATATAATCGACCAAAAAAAAAACCTTTCAACAATTGTGGAATTTTTTAATTATTTTTCCCGTATTTTACGCCATTGATTGCATACGAAACACTTTTGAAAAATTGAAAAATATTAAATTTCAACTTCGACCTGTTTGAAAATGCAGACGTTTGTTGGAACGCCTACAGACACCATGTTCGACCAGCGATCGCTTTGAAATTTTGTGAAACTATACAAAAAACATTTATTTTACCCTAGCCCTATGAAGAAAAATTTCAAAAATTTGTGGCGGGCGCAGGTCAGCTCCGAACGGCCAATCCGGGATCCTAACTCATATAATCGACCAAAAAAAAATCCTTTCAACAATTGTGGAATTTTTTTATTATTTTTCCCGTATTTTACGCAATTGATTGCATACGAAACATTTTTGAAAATTTGAAAAATATTAAATTTCAACTTCGACCTGTTTGAAAATGCAGACGTTTGTTGGAACGCCTACAGACACCATGTTCGACCAGCGATCGCTTTGAAATTCTGTGAAACTATACAAAAAACATTGAATTTTACGAATATGATATGGAAAAAAAATTAGAAAAATTTGTGGCGGGCGCAGGTCAGCTCCGAACGGCCAATCCGGGATCCTAACCCATATAATCGACCAAAAAAAATATTTTCAACAATTGTGGAATTCTTTCATTATTTTTCCCGCATTCTACGCCATTGATTGCATACAAAACACTGTTGAAAAATAAAAAAAAAATCAAATTTTAAATTGGACCTGTTTGAAAATGCAGACGTTTGTTGGAACGCCTACAGACACTATGTTCGACCTGCTATCGCTTTGAAACTCGGTGAAACTATACAAAAAACATTGACTTTCGCGAATATGATACAAAAAAAAATTTCAAAAATTTGTGGCGGGCGCAGGTCAGCTCCGAACGGCCAATCCGGGATCCTAACCCATATAATCGACCAAAAAAAATACTTTCAACATTGTGGAATTTTTCATTATTTTTTCCGCATTCTACGCCATTGATTGCATACGACACACTTTTGAAAAATAAAAAAAATCAAATTTCAAATTCTACCTGTTTGAAAATGCAGACGTTTATTGTACATTGAGCACAGAATGACATACATTTCCAACGAGCTTCCAATTTATTGAACATTTCATTTTCCTTTCTGATAATTTAGAAAAAAATAAGCATCGTTAACATTACTTGGTCGCAGATTTCAATATTTTTTCACAATGTTAGCATAGTCTCTACAGTTATCTACAGTAAATTTTCGAGAAGCTTTTGTTTCAGTGTTCGGAATGTGGACCAAAACTTCGCACCTAAATCTTCAAAATCGTGAACCATAATTCCCATGTTAAGTACAACCTGCAATAAAAAATAGAAACAAATTATAATCAATCAACCAATTATTGGTGAACTTACTTTTGCTTCGAGGTATACGTTGTCTACGGCTTCTTTGATGAACGTATCAATCTTCTTCGTTGTAAGAACTTTAGATTATTTTGCTTTGTATCCATCTGATTTTCACTTTAGAAATGCTCTTAATTTGAAATATTCACTGATATCCACGCCATTATTGATACCAAACATCATTTTCAACAAGCTATAGTGTGCCCATAAAGTGGAAGATTTAATTTTATTTGATATATTTCCAAAGTAAGCCATCAGAGCATTCTCTGAACGAGAACTAGTTTTCTGTTTTTTGCACCAGTCCATGAATAGAGTATAAGTAACTGTGAATTTTTCTGAAGCGTACTACATTTAGAAATCATCAGAGCATGCAATGAAGGTATTTCGTGAGAGTCGTAGAAAAAATTCACTGTAGATTTGTTGTTTTCACAATTTCAAATCTTTTTTGTGCCGCGCAAGGACAAGCAGCAGTGGACTTTTGCTAGGTATGGTTTGGTTCTAGGTAGGTATGGATATCATTAGAAAAAATTACCAGTAGTTGAAATATCATAACAGAAAATCCAGAATATGGAGGAAAACCGTTCAAAATTACGAAGAACATAGCGGGGATCAAAAAGATAGAAACACTCGATAACCATTTCAGCTGTTGTAGTAGTCAGAAGCTAATATGCAAAAAATTACATTCTGAAATTCTATTCACGACATTAAACAGCTTCATCCAAAATATACTATTATTGCATTTCGTGTTGGCTACTGAAAATATTACCAAAAATGTCCCTGGAAACATTACCCGCTCATGTTTAACCCATGTAGTTCAAGTCTATTTGTATTGATATATTCAAACGAGAATGGGTCACAGTATTCATTTTCGTCACGAGTTTTGGAGTTATTCGTGTTTGGAATAAAGAACACATGGAATGACACGTTTCATACAATATAGAACGAAAGCTTGTGTGAATTGCAGCGACTATCAGGGTAGTGCTGTACATTTGACTGTTTTCTACCGACGTGAATGTGTTTCGAGGCGCCTCGGATAACAATAATAGTAGCTATATGCCATATGATAGATTGGTATTGGCATTGGTAAGTATGGATGGTGACTGATGCGCTGCGACCTAATTAGATCTATTGTGCCCCATCTTCTTCTGCTATTTCAAGGTGTTCCTGTTTACAGCAGCCCCTCAAGCCCCAATTCCTTGAGGAATTTGAGGATTTTGAGGGAGTCTATTCGTGGTATTTCTCTCACAGTCAGCCGGTGTGATCCCAGTATATTCAATCTCTTGTGATGTACAGCATAACACTCCATCAATATATGGTGTGGTGTTTCTGGATGTTCCCCACAGAATCTAGAGGTGCTGTCCTCATCTAAGCCTAGCTTCCTTAGGTGTTCTTTGAGTCTGCAGTGCCCCGTCAGAAAACCCGTGATCGTCTTTAGACTAGTTTTGCTGAGGTTAATCAGTGTCTTCAATCTTGCTGAGGAGATCTTTGGCCTTCTTTAGCCCTGGAAGTCTTTGCCAGTATGTTGCTCTCATTGCTTCTTCAGTTTTATTGACTTCTTCTTGGAAGTAAGATTTTCCAAGTCCGCAGATTGGTTCTGGCCCGATCAGTGGCGTTGCTGCCCCTTTTCGTGCCAGGGTGTCTGCTTATTTATTGTCCTCCACTCCGACGTGCCCTGAATCATTAAGTTTGACCATCTTTGAGTTGATGATATATGAGCTCAACGCTTTGATGGCCGTGACTATCGGAAAGGATTTCGATTTCCTTGTTCCGGTATTTCCTGTCGAGGTTGAATTGAAAGCACCTTTCTTTGGCGTGAATTTCCGCTTGAAAAGTAGTGGGGAACTGGCCCATGTTTTCGGAGTATTTGGTTCGGAAGTTTTGGACCCGTCCGTGTACCATGTTATGGTATTCTTTCCCAGTGCTCAAATGGATTCTATGCTCCATCCACTCTTGGTATTTAATTCCGTCCGAAAAAATTTCAAGAAACTAAATTTCCTGATAATTTCATCAGTTGAGAGATCGGCAAGGTGTGCACTTTTGGTGGGGGTGGAACCCCTTACGTTTGTGATAGATACATAGCATGAACTTTTAAATGAAATTTAAAAAAAAATCCAACTAATATATTAAATTCGATTATACTTTGATAAAAATAATAATTAAGCCACGCACATTCATTTCACAAAGGATCAGGTTATAAAATAAGTGTCTGAGTGAAGATACGAGATACATAGAATGTACTGTCAGTTGAATGGGCAATTAAAACATTTCAGCCATTCAAAGCCCCGGTGATGATGGTATATTTTCAGCTCTGCTTCAAAACGGACTGGAATTGTTTCTACCTATCCTAATTGAACTGTATAGAGCTGGTCTGGTGTTGTGGAATTATATACCACCTAGTTGGTTGGCGGCTAGGGTAGTATACCTAGCAAAAGTGAGCGGCACATACCACACCCCAAATCGGTACGATCAATCAACCTAACATCCTTCCTGTTAAAAGGACTTGAAATAATCTTGGACTGACATATCAGACGGAATGATCTTTGCATGCTCCCCCTGAAGAACCACCACCAGTATGCCTATCAAACCGCAAATCGACAGATTTAGCATTACATAACCTTGCAGAAAAAATCACCAAATCTCTCAATAACAAGGAGATTGCGGTGGCCATGTTTCTTGATACTACCAAACTTTATTGAATCAGCTTTGACTGAAAGAAGAATAGAACCAACCATATCAGGCTGTATCTACGTCATGATCATGAACCGGACTGCCTTCGAGAGAAGAGGGGTGGAGCTTCAGGCTTATGTAGAAGACCTTGTCATTCCGACAAGGACCACTTCGCGAATGGTAGCCTCTAATATCCTCCAAAGAACGTTGGGCGACGTTCACAGTTGGTGCCAGAGGGAACATATGTCTGTCAACCCCATCAAAACTGTGATGATACACTTTACCAGAAAAAGAAATCTGGAAGACCTTACTCCACTTACTTTCAATCGCAAGGTTATTTTATTCTATTTGCAGCAGAAGTGAAATATCATAGCGCTTTCACAGAGCCAGAATGTCCGTATGGACTTGTAGGAGGATTTGTGAAAAATCTTGGACCTATCCCAATCAAATCCACTGGATATATGATGGTTTTTAGTGTCAGGCGATCACTGGTGCTATCAGTACCACACTGTCAGCAGATATGGAAATCCTGCTAGACCTACCTGCTTTCCACATATGGATATTCCAACCCGAATAACACAGCACTCTGCAACTATTATAGATTATGTGTGCAGTAACTTAGATGATGAAATACTGTCTTCTATAATCACACCATCAGGGTTGTCAGATCATGAAGCAATTATTTGCACACTCCAATTTAAGTCTGATGAAAAACCCAAAAAATAAAATCAGGTAGAATTTAAAAAAATATACGAAAGACTTTTCTCCTCATCCCTAAATACTGCCTGGTCATTTATATCAGATAATATCAGTAGTTTCTCTGTCTTCTATAATGAAATTGTACTTACATATTTTTTATATGTCATTTCCAATACAGAATATAAAAATTAAACAAAATGAGGAATGATTAACTCTGGAAATCAAAGTATCCGCAAAAAACTTGCGGTCTTTGCACCATATGACGTTTATACTGAACTCAACAATGGTGATGTTGCGACAACAGTATTTTGTGATTTGTCGAAAGCTTTTGATTGTGTAAATCTTAAAATACTGCTGCAGAAACTCTGGTGTTATGGTTTCAGAGGAATAACAACGAACTGGGTGAAATCTTACTTATCAAATCGCAGCCAAATAGTAGGAACCTTGTCAAGGTCATCTAGATCTTTTATAAAATGTGGAGTGTCTCAGGGCTCAGTACTGGGCCCAGTTCTGTTTTTGTTGTACATTAATGATCTGTCAAATAACAATATTGTGAGTTGGTTTGTGTTGTATTGTATTTATTGTATATTTATTTATAGATTTATTTTTACTTACTGACTATTATGACTTTGACATACTTACTTATATACCTCATTTTAACTACTGACATGACAAGTATGTATTAGAAATATCTTTAAAATCCTATAATAATTTTTTAATAATTTATGAATTGATTCGAAAAAGACATGATTCACCACATGTTGTGGCCTTTTACTTAACGGAGAAAGTACATGGTGAGGAATAGAAAAAATGGTACGTTGAATCACAAACATATTAACATATATACAGTTGACAAGAATATTTATTTCAGTTTATTTCAGGCTTATTGAAGGCTCAATAACTACAGGTTAAGTTCGAATACTAGAACTCAGATACATATAATCCCCAAGCACCTGCAAACAATGCCTTTTGTGAATTCCTACATTAACTTCCTATTCAGCATTGACTTGGCATACACGCCCCCGTTTAAACTTCACAATTGTTCGGTCTACAATGAATTTTGCACCTGTATACAAGCTATTACAAAAAAGAAGAAATGTCTCATTCATGATCGTGAGAACTGTGATGCAATTCGCTTTTTTCACAGGAACGGAGTCTTTTAGTGAAGTTGACAATAACGGGCTATTCATTCATTTAATTTTTTTCTCATCTGAGGAGAATTGGACTGACATATATTTGGAGTCTGAATGCGGGAGGTACAAATAACCTTCATTTTGGTACAATCGATTTTTTATTAAAGGCGTTCGAGTTCAGTGAATCGTTCAAAATATTATAATTTCAATGAAAAATCTATTTGGTAGCGAACTTCGGTATAACTTGTAAGTTGAACGATACCGAATTCCGAAAGTTTCATGTCATTATTTATAGCCGCTATAAAAAATCCATTGACTGCTTTTAATCTTCCTGTTCGATATTAAGCACTGCCACTACTATTTGTAGTAGAAGATGTTGATGCTGGCATTCATAAACAATAAGGTTTTTTCCTACTGGCGAAAAAAAATTAAGTTTCTAATTATCGTCCACTAGCGCTCAAATCAAACCTCAGCAAAATCTTGGAAAAAATAATCGAAACGAGCCTCGACAATAATTATTCAAATAAATATAATACCAAAGTTTTTATTTTACTGTTCAAATCAAATTCATATGTGATCTCATTTTTCATATTTAATATTTACAACTTTTCTGCTGTCTCCCTCCGCTTCGCGTCGGGAGACAACACAACCTCGAGCTAAAATCCAATACTTTTTTCCATTGTATAATAAATAATAAATAAACGACAAGTAAATAATAATATTGAAAAGGCAATTGTACATGAACAAATGAACAATTTATTTTCACTGAAATAATCTCTGGTATCGTAATAAAAGTGTGTTTGGAAAATGAGTTTGACCTTATTTTTAGAAAAGTTGAATTAAGATATTCCTGTAATTATGGTAGACGATACGTTATCATTTTATCAATTCCTCATATACGCACATACAGTTACAGGGTGTTCCAAATTAAGTCGGCACCATTGCCAACTCCGTTATTATTGATGCTACGAATTCGGTTCAATGGGCAAACTATTAGCATTTTCAATGGCCTTCTCGATGCCGAAAACAAAAAAAAATACAGTCGCGTTTTCAGAATATTTCATAAAATGATATTTCTTTCATTATAGTTTCAATATAATTTTTCAGTTCATCTACATTATTATGTTTCATTTTGTACACCTCCTTTTTCAGAAATCCCTAAAAATAAAAATCTAGAGGTGTCATGTCTCGTGAACGAGGGGTCACTTAACAGGACCTTTTGTAGCCATCCATCTGTTTCCAAAACAGCCTCGCAGCATTCTTTTTACGCCACTGACATTGTGTGCTGGTGCTCCATCCTGCTGAAAATAGATCATCTGACGAGCCTTTAGATCAAGATCATCGAAAACCTCTTCCAACTCTCTTGTTAATAAATTAATGAAACGGGGTCCGTTCAAAGAACCATGGTAGAAAATGCCTCTAAAAAGACCACACCAAAAATTGATACTGAATCGTATTTGCGGATTGTGGGGATGGACTAGAAATGGATTATGTCTACTCCAATAATGAAAATTCTTTCTAATATACATCCCACGATTTTAAAAATTTGCCTCATCGCTCCATATAATATTTCTATAGAAGTTTGCATCTTGTCTGCATTTATCCATAAACCACCGACAAAACCCCAATCGTCTCTCAGGATCACCAGGTTCTAGTGTTTGCACTAGTCTTAACTTAAAAGGAGAAATCATATGTTTCTTCAGAATTCGTTGAATACCAGACAGTGGAACAGCTATTTCTGTAGATAAGACGATGAAGCACAGCAAAAAAAGCCGATTAGGTAATTCACGATCGGGGAACGAATTGCTGTAGTGGTGGAGTGCTCTTACGCAATTTTTCTGGCAAACCAAGTATGATTCTAACATATCACATTTTTCTTGATGGGAAAACGGCATTTCGAAAAATATTCGACAGTTACAATAATTTATGACATTGTCATGATATACTTGAGAATTTTTGACAAATAGTATTTCAACAAAGTTTCAAGGCAACTTGATAGCTCATAATAATTATGTTTAATCGATCCAAACACTTTTTTTCCAACAACATTCATATTTTCTGTTCTTTAGAAAAACAGCTTCAAAGTTATCATTACAGCAGACATATTTTGATTCACAAAATAAATGCGGCTAGCGGAATGGCTTATGGAAATTATCGTTTTGTACATTAATATCAAATAGCTCAGTGGAGTCAATTGAGTGGTGCGATATGATGATCACGAGTTCACATCCCAGCACAATTTTTTCTTTTTACTGTCTTATTTTGCTTTTAGTAACAAAATATTGTCATTCGTGTAAGTACCTAAATTGGGTGTTTAGACAATCATGGGGTTTTATTCGCTAAAACAAAGAAATTATTTGTACTAGTGAAAGAAATATAATAATAAATATTTCCACATAAGTCGCTCATTTTCCACTTTAGGAGGAAAGGTGATATGAGCTTTGTTGTTGAGAATATTATTACGAATCTAAAAGCATGAAAAAATATAGGATGTTCCATTGAAAAATATATCATTTTAAGAAATATTCTGAGAACGCGATTGTCAATTTTCATTTGTTTTCGGCATCAAGAAGGCCATTAAAAATGCTACTAATTTGCACATTTAACCGAATTCGTAGTATTAAGAATAACGGAGTTGGCAATGATGCCGACTTAATTTGGAACACCCTTTATATATATTTAGTGTAATTTGCCATGAATATTGATTTTGATGGTAGATTTACGAACAAAGTCTTCAACTTGAAACTACAATAGAAGTATATGAAATCGTTAATTTACTAAGAATCGACTTCAAATTCGGTACCAATATTTAAGAAAGATTGAATTTCACAAGAGTATGAAAAAAAATACAATTGAAACAATTTTACGGGGAAAATGACCCTTCTTAACTCCAGATGAACTTTTCAACTCAAAAAAATACGGAATAAAACGACAAAAAACTGAATTTTTATTTTTCTTATCGCAAGTTTCTACCAAATGTATTTCGACGAGCTGATGCCGAATCATACCACAAAAAAATATTTTGATGGCGAATTTACGGATTATACAATGAAAATAATCCTTGTCATTGTCGTATTTTAGATATGTAAAATTTTGACGGGCGTTGTTATAGGTAGCGAACTATTTTGAGGCAAAATGCGATTGCAGAAAAAATATTGTAATAAATTTCAAAAATAAAACCACATTAGCTCTTGATGAAATTTCAATGAGAAAAACTTGTAGAAGTAGTAAGTGGAGGGAATGCAATCTCGGCGTTTGCAAAATTATTCAATGAATAGTCTGAACATGCTGTATATCACATTTCACAGAGTTATTTAAAATGAATTCAAAACAGAAAATTAAAACTTTAGGCGTAGTTGATACACAAAATTACTAATCGATAGACACTATAGAAACACCGTGTCCATTCCCATTGTTTTATCAATGCGGAATATGCATCGACTATTTCCAAATAATAAACGTATTCAATAATTCTGTCAGTTGCAGACTGTATTTTCCTTTCTATAATTCAAAATGGGCACACTTCATGACCTGAAACAACTCATATCTGTTCTCGAGCATACATTTTACCACCAAATCCAATTATACGATGAGGAAATGGCGACGTGTGAACGCAGTTGCTTCATTCATTTTATTTGCATAGCAGCCCCATCAAAACTATCCCTACAATGAAAAATGCGAGTAGCCAGGATTACTTTGTGTGGTCTCTATTCATTTATTTGCCTGTGACTTATTCACTTCTACTGACAAGATATTTAGCAATCGCCACGGGGTGTCCGTATCATCCCTTTATGGGGTAACCGCAAATATTTCCGGCTTTCATTAGATTACAGTGTATTGCGTTAGTGCCTGATGATATTTTGTATGAAATCGGATAGGGGACCGTACGTGGTCATTGTACGCTAGCTTGGGAACAGTAATTTCTTCTAGAATTCGAAATAAGGGAAGTGTAATTTGTGAATATTAGTACGATTGTAATATGAAGGGAGATATTCCAAATTATGGTAACAGAGTTGGATTCAACAGACAAACGCTAAGCAATCATTTTCAGAACCAATTGTTGGACCATATTTATCGGAACACAAACAGTACGTTTTTCTGAATAATCTGGCATCTGACATCTGAGATATAAAAACGGAGTCTATCAAGGATCGGTTTTGGGACCAATTTTATACTTGACTTTCGTGATTGATTTCAAGACTCATGATGACTCTTAGCAATTTGCTGATGATACATCCACATTAAAACTCTGAAGCATCAGTCAATGAAATGAATAAAGCAGAATCGAATGCTGATAACTGGTTGACAAATAACAAATTAAAACTGAATACGAATTAAACGCAACATACTTTTTTGCATATAACAACTGCCTAGAGATCGAAATGAAGGATGCAGAAGTCAGTAAGTTTTAAATAGTAAGACATCGGTTTTAGAGGACCGGGATAAAACTGGTGTATCGAAGAGTATTGGATGAAAACGAGTTTTCCGCTTTGCCATTATGAAGACTTTATGTCTTTGCGTCATGAAGGTATTGAATGATTTTTTTGTTGGCATGTCTGTTGCGTCAGATAATTCCAGAAAGAACAATTTTCATTTCAAATCTACATTGATCTCAATTTCATAGTGATGACCAGTTTCACATTTTTCCGAGTATATTTCATTTCTACTCAATTCATTGGATTCATCACATCGCACTCTCGACAACAAAAAGGAATTGTCATTAGAAAATGTATCTGAAATATCGTTACTCGACGCATCTGATGTTCGCAACAATGATAGCTGACAAATTTTTATTTATGAAAATGGTGTGATGTCTATGCGTTTCAGACCACACACCATATGTGCCTATCTTCTCAAATTATATCGCAATAAATTATGTAATGTCCTTTGTGAATATATACGGTCCCGAATTTAACTACAATGGGGCATATCTCTTTAGTGGATTTGCTATTGTGGAGTGAAGTTATACTATAAAAGCTCGGACTATGAATGACGATGCGTTAGGGATGAAAACTCATAATGTACATGGTGTGGAAAACTTTGCTTCAATACCTAGTTTCAATGGTTCAAATAAAATTATTCAAAATTAATAACACAAAGAAAAGTTTGAAACTTGCATATTATACAAAAAGGGGTTAACGTCGACAAATCACCAAAGAATTCGAGCAATGTTGCCGTAGCCAAATAGGACAAATCCAAATTGTGTTATTGGGATGTTTGTATAATTTGAATCATTCTTGGAATTTTATAATAAAGGTATATTATGCATTGATAATTTTGTGTTTTCTATTACTTCCCAAAAATTTCTGAGATATACAGGCCGTTTCTTTTATCATGTGGTAACATTGCTATTTTCTAAACCGTAATAGATACGAAGACGATTAAATGGGACAAAAGGTAACTATTGTGGTGAGCAGTAAATTGGTCCTAGAAAATTTCCCAACTTATACAGGGAAAACTGAAAATGCTGTTTTCGGTTTTTTACGAATAGAATTGTTATTTCAGAAAATATAAAAAAATTAAAAAAGAGAGTTTTATTGTATTCAAAATGTACTAGAACTACGTAACGATAAATTTTTAATCAAACGTTTCGTGTCAACACCGCCATCATCAACTATTTTTTTCAACTACGGACCTGTCTATTTCATCACAAATATTGATAGAGTGATAAAATCACAATTCAGTGGTATATCACACTCGACATTTTTATAACGTTTCATATAAAATAACTAGCATCATCAGTGACAACAATTTTTAATGACGGTCCTGTCGTTTATCAGTAACATTTTGAATGAATATTTCTATAAAAATTGTATTTATACTATAAAAATTCATAAAAGATTTCTGCAGTTTCAGAGACGAACGATAGCAATTTACCCACTCTAACCGAAGATATACCCAAAAAAAATTACCTATATACAGGGTGTTCCAAATTAAGTCGGTACCATTGCTAACTCCGTTATTACTGATGCTACGAATTCGGTTAATGGGCAAACTGGTAACATTTTTAATGGCCTTCTCGATGCCGAAAACAAAAAAAAAATCAGTCGCGTTTTCAGAATATTTCATAAAATATATTTCTCTCAATGGAACACCCTATATTTTTTTCGTGCATTTCGATTCGTAATAACATTCTAAACATCAAATCCCATTTGACTTTTTTTCGCAACGGTGAAAATAAGACAGTTTTATCAATAGGAAACATTTATAACAACCGGATTTCAGAAAGCACTATAAAATATCGAGTAAATGTTCAAAAACACCGCCTTCTTGTTAAACACATATTTGGGCCCTTCTGTTGACACTACGTGTGGCATTCAACACAGTACAGCCATCCTGCTGAAAATAGATCATCTGACGAGCCTCCAGATCAAGATCATCGAAAAACTCTTCCAACACACTTGTTAATGAATGTAACGGGGTCCGTTCAAAGAACCATGGTAGAAAATTGGACCGATAATTCTGCCTCTAAATAGACCACACCAAACATTAATACTAAATCGTCTTTGCAGATTGTGGGGATGGACTAGAAATGGATTATGTCTACTCCAATAATGAAAATTCTTTCTATTATACATCCCACTATTTGAAAAATTAGCCTCATCGCTCCATATAATATTTCTATAGAAGTTTGCATCTTGTCTGCATTTATTCATAAACCACCAACAAAACCCCAATCGTCTCTCAGGATCACCAGGTTCAGATGTTTGCACTGGTCTTAACTTATAAGGAGAAATCTTATGTTTCTTCAAAATTCGTTGAATACCAGACAGTGGAACAGCTATTTCTCTAGATAAATTATTTGGAAATACCTCAAAATAGGATAAAACGTCAATTTCTATATTTTCAGATATTATAAAACGTTTTTTAGTTCTCCTCTTCTCAGAAACTTTTTCATTGTTCCTGAATCGACGATGAAGCACAACAAAAAAACGCCGATTAGGTAATTCACGATCGGGGAACGAATTGCTGTAGTGTTGGAGTGCTCTCACGGTATTTTTCTGGCAAACCAAGTAGGATTCTAACATATCACATTTTTCTTGATGGGAAAACAGCATTTCGAAAAATATTCGAACAGTAGTTGACAGTTACAATAATTTATGACATTGTCATGATATACTTGAGAATATTTGACAAACAGTATTTCTACAAAGTTTCAAGGCAACTTGATTGCTCATAATAATTATGTTTCATCGAATCAAACACATTTTTTCCAACCACATTCATATGATCCTCCAGTATTTTCTGTTCTGTACAAAAATGGCTTCAAAGTTATCATTACAGCAGACATATTTTTATTCACAAAATAAATGCGGCTAGCGGAATAGCTTTAAGATGGAAATTATCGTTTTGTACATTAATACGAAATAGCTCAGTGGTGTCAATTGAGTGGTGCGACATGATGACAACGGGTTTCACGAGTTCACATCCCAGGGCAATTTTCTCTTTTTACTGTCTTATTTTGCTATTAGTAACAAAATATTGTCATTCGTATAAGTACCAAAATTGGGTGTTTGGACAATCATGAGGTTTTATTCGCCAAAACAAAGAAATTTTTGTACTAGTGAAAGAAAAAAATATTTCCACATAAGTCGCTCATTTTCCACTTTAGGAAGAAAGGTGATACGAGCTTTGTTGTTATTATATAGGGTGTTCCATTGAAAGAAATATAATTTTATGAAATATTCTGAAAACGCGACTGTCAATTTTTGTTTTGTTTTCGGCTTCGAGAAGACCATTAAAAATGCTGCTATTTTGCCCATTTAACCGAATTCGTAGCATCAATAATAACGGATTTGGCAATGGTGCCGACTTAATTTGGAACACACTGTATATACGGTACAACTTAAATATTTGAGGTTGGACGTGGTTGTTTGATTAGATATCTTGTACGGGACATTCCCTAGATATACCAATCATGTCCTTGTACCTCTGTACATTTGAAGGACATACCTAGCATATCCCTGTGTTGTGGATCTTATCGTTAGATTTTCTTCGTAATGCAGAAGAGATGATTCGATAGTTTTTATGTGTATTACCATAGTTTTAGGTAGATACAAATTTTAAGTGAGTTTTTGGGATTTTTTGTCAGTAATTCCACAACGCCCCTGAAACTGAAAAGCGTTAAGGAAGATTTGTTTTCACATAACATGCTATTTTGGATCTACTGACCTTGCTTCAAAACGGGCCTGGCCTGGGAATTTTTCGATATATTTTTTCATTTACGTGATATTCCCATAGACAATTGACAGACTATAAGATATGGAGGTATCTGTATTTGAATATTGCACTTGGAATGTTCAAGAAATATAGTTTGTTTAATAATTATACTGATTCATATTATAATTGTTGAGTAAGTACCCATTTGAATGGACCTGGAAAAAAATCGATTTTCAACAGTTCTCACGATTATGAAAGGTTCAATGGAAAAAAGCTCACATTCCATCTTGGTGGATGTTTCAAAAACGAAATCAATCCATTCAAGAAAACGTTCAAGAACGCCCAGTACTTTATATCGCACAACCTTCCATAATCCATTGAAGAACTGTCCAATCCAAACTCCCATTCATACTGTCCACCGTTGATAATTTATACAATTTTTATTCACTCTCACTACAAAGCCCCAAACTTCCAGCGAATGTGTTAAATAAGTCACCGCTCACGTATTTCTTCTCGATTTTTTATTGCCATGTGGGAGGTATTGCTGTTGAGTAATTTATGTTATTCGGTGGCACTAAGTCACCGCAAATCTTTTATGCTGTTCGCTGGACCTCCTCTTTGATTTCTAAGCAGGCTTAGATTTATTAGGAAGAAATTCGCACCACTTGAAACGCAACGAAATAAGTGATCTCTATAGGGGTTATTATGATGTCTTTTACACATACTTAGTTTTCAGAAGAGGCCCTTTAGTTTAGAAAGACGTTTGCTGAAAGACTCGTCACTGGAGAGAATTTATTTTGATTTCAAAAAAATTAAAAACAACAATATGAAATATTAATTTCATCATCAAAATAATCAAATATTTCACAAGTTAGCCCATAATTTCATGAAATGAAAATAGATTATGAATAATCCATCTATTTGCAAATCCTGAACTATGGGAGGTTTGTCGGCAAACGTCGCACGGAGAATGATCCAACAGTCCCATACAACTGCCTCATCACATCTGCCCAACACCTGGTAAGATTCTCTGGAAGAAAATTGATTGCAATGCTTCCTCAAACTGCTTACAAATATTAATCAAAACGAAAGCAAATGGTCTTATTTGAAATCTGTTTTCCGTTTATAAAGTATATATTCATTGAAACTATGCTAAAAGGGACGATGAATGTGAATGAGAAAGAAATAATGTTTTCCCTTTTCCATACATTCTCTTTGAACATATTCTTAGATGAAAATTTATATACTCAATTATTCAGAACAAGTATTTTCCCCTTTTCCACACAATTAATTTAATTCTTAGATGCGCATTGTGTGGTAAAAAAAATGTTTTGTTCTCACTCAGTGACACCACAGGCTTTCCTCTCGATCAAGTATCGATTGTAGTTTGAACAATTTCTTGTTTGTTGACAGGCTTAATTTTGTTTAGTTTATTAACAAACTGCCCAATTGTTTTACATTGTGAATAATCTACGTCATGGTGTTATGAGTGAGCTTTGGTCTAGCCGAATGATATCGCGGAGGAATGGTTTAACATAATCTTTCAATAATCATGTCAAAGTCTTTATAAATGAAATTAATGTTCATTTTTGATTTATTAACGGAACATCATGAATAATTTCACTACTCTTAAACGCGAATTATACGAAAATGGAATTGACATTTGAAAACAATGAGTTACAGAATTTTTTGAACTGCTGAATTTGGCTCCAATTTCTGAGCACCCCGTATATTTTCTATTCGGGAAGTTTTCAAAGATCTAAGAAGCTTCAGGTCTTAGCAAATTCTAATAATTAAAGACCAGACCCAGACGGCACAATCATATTGCATGAATATCCTAGGCATATTTCACCGGAATATTGGCATATTCCAGAGATGTGCCATATCCTCCAAAACATGTGCTAGGCATATTCCATGGATATTCAAGGTCACCATGAAATATGTTCCAGGAATATGCCATAATCTTCCACTGCATATGCCAGGAATATTCCATATCCTGCAAAGCATGTGAAATGCATATTCCAGGAATATCCCAAAACATATTCATGGCACATGCTATATATATGTTTTCTTACCATAAAACTATGCCCGAAATATATTTTTGTATGCTTCTTGAAGATGAATGCAGAACATATCCAGGGTGTCTAGTTTATATATGGAATAAACTACCCTTGATATATCGAATATGAGGTCCAATGTATTATTTTTTTTGAGTAAGAATAAAAAATAAAATACAAAAAAAATTATTTATTGCAAAAACGACAAATACAACATACATATGTATTCTGATACACTATCTTGGCAATTATCAAGACCTTTGGAAATTCAGATCTGCATTGATACTAACACAAATTACTCAAATCGGTCTCATTACACTTTTCAGTTCTTCAGAATCTTTGTTTTTCTTAATCCTAAAAAAAACAATCAGGAGAAAATGAACCTCGTTGTACAATAATTTACTTAGTGTTCTATTGCAACTTACTTAGATCAGTAAAATGGTATGTTCTTCTTCGACTTCTCAGTAAATTGCTATGTGAGTGGGATATACATACATACCCCTAAAAATACTATTAATATGGTGTAGAAAAAAATTGATGAATTATATTTATTTTGATAATTAAGCATGTTGATTGATATTTGCAACATATATATTGAGTGATATTTTATAAAGGGGGAATAGTTGAAAATGATGTAAGTGAATAGATATTGAATTTGACATTTAAATATTGTTAAAACACTATGGTAAGGTTAATCTAAAATTTAATTAAATTGAAGTAATGACCAAGTGTCTAATTTTTATATACATTGTCTCTTATTACAAAAAATATTAAATATTCTAGAACAGTTGGTCAACATTGAGAAAAAACGTTTTTTGAATATGTTAAACTACATAGTATAAATTAAGTAAAGGTAAATTTTAATTCAAATTGACGTCATCTCTGTGGTATATTTTTACCTTTTATCAAAGTAGCCATGTCTACATTAGATAATTTTTTCCTTCCATTTCCTCCATCCTAGCTAAAGGTGTCTTAAAACATCATCGTCAACTAACTGAGGCATATATCTCCTAATACACTGATGCGTCCAACATGAAGAATCTTTGTCATCTATAAATAAAATTATTACATCTTCTCAGTTATAGTGCACTAATAACAACAATTTAACAACAAGAACTCATCAAAGTAATTGTGAAGGAAGTAACAAATACTATGTTTTTGTCAGTAAGTGTTCCATCCAACTCCATCAACTCTATTATGTAAGACTGAGATATCTTGGATATTATTTCCTTTCTTAGAATTTCTTTTAGTTCTTATCATTTCTGCATTTTGTGTGGACCTTCCTTTAAAAATATTCGGAAGTCTCATAGGACTTTCAGTAGAATCTCTGAAAACAAAGGAAAGTTCAATGAAAAAATGCATAAATATACTTTTTAGAGATTTACTTACTTTTACAGGATAAACATTTTTGTTTTGCTGTGATTCTTGAGTTCAACAGACCCGAAATACTGTTCACTTCCTTTTCTTAGTCCACTCTGATACTGTTACAAACTGAGACGAGCTGGCTAGTTGCAAATTAATACCTGGAAAAATATATTATTTGTTATACTAACGAATGAAAACTAAAAACAGAAAAGATTTTGGAACTTTTGATAAGGAGATTCGGAGAATGAGTTGAATTCCGAATTATCTTACCAGGAGTCGTTGGTGATTTCAACTGCGGATATTTTCTAGCAACTTATTCTGTAATAGTAATGTGCTAGGAATCGCACGTTAAAAGGTAAGACCTCGTTAATCCTTAGCTCGCGCAAGTTTCGACTTCTGAGGGCTGTCGTTCGTAGGGGGATGACGGCTGGTTAACGGAAAAAACAATTTTAAACAATTTTTTTTTTAATACTCTCAACAGCACTACAAACTACAACACTTCCACCTAGACGAGGGCATTCACTTTCACTAAAAACATTGTCTAAACAAATTTCATATACGATGTTGATACTTGACGATTGACAAATGACAATGTCAAATATCCATAAACTGATCGCAGTGCCAATCGCAAGAATTCCTTTCCACAACACTTCCTAATAGGCAATTCGCATGAACCAATCAGAACTATCCTGGCCAAGGCAGTATATTTGAATCGATGCTAAGTATTCAACTTGGTTAGCAAGGTAGTTTGGTTAGGTTAGGTCATGGTCCCTTCTTTTTTCATTTTTAAGCCATAAAAGAAGGGAACATGATCTAATTTAACCAAAGTGGACCTTGATATCCAAGTTGATCCTCAACATAACCTAAAATTACATTGCACACCACAAGGCGCAATTAAAATAGAGTGTTGTGAATAGGAATTCTTGCGTGCCAATCAGCTTTGATTTGTCAGTCTCGCTTCGAGCGCAGATATCCGAAACATTTGATTGGTTGAAACTCCACTTCAAATGTACTACTTCACAAACTAACCAATTTGGCTACGAAACTTGAAAAGTTTTTTTAAATGCATGTGATTTTTCAGTTTTTATTAAATACATATTCGAGAAACATTTGATATTTTTCTAACAAAAAGTTCCTTCAAATTGAAATGCCTTTGGAATATTCCCAGAATATTCAAAAACTTACGTTTCTGCTTGATATGCCTTTTGAATATACCAGCAATATTCAAGGAGAATATTTTATGGATATGACTGGAAATATATTCCAGGAATATTCTCAATGTGTATAAGATCAAATAAATATTCATGGAATATTCCAGGAATATTGCAATATCTGTTGGAAAATAGGATGTTGTAGGCATATTCCAGGAATATTGGGTGCCGTCTGTGGAGTTTCTTCTTTTCCAAAAAATTTAAATAATTGAACATTGACAAATGATGTTTCGAAAAACTTTTATTGAAATTCATCAAAGGTTCTACAAATGCAATATAGAACAGGGTGTTCCATTCAAAAAAAAATTGTCAGGATCAACTTTCAGTAAACCCGGAAGTCGTGAAAAACTGAAAATATTTTAAGTGGAATGAGCTCCTCAGAAAACTCCCGTGCACAAATTTTTTCAGAAATTCTCTCTCTACTTTCCCTTTTACATATCGACTCAGCTCACCGTGGTATAACCTGTATATTTTGTTAATGGGTGAAAATGAAATTAATGGAAAAGTGGATAAAAAGCGTGCGATGCCTAACCATGATCTCTATCTCTTTGGTATACTGAGACAGCGTTCGTGATTTTCATCGTTTTTCATTCCCTCTTAGAGATCTTCAGATTACGTCGAAATTATAGTAGCTTCGTGACACACTTTCAATTAATTAGCTTCCAACGCACAAGAGTTCAATTAGAAAAATAAGAAGAAAATTGCCATAGTGCACTAGGAAAAGTCGAATGTTCTCAACATAATAGCAAAGTAATAATAATAATACTTAGTTTGGTATCGACAAATGTGCCACGGTTCATCTCAAAAGATGAATAGGAATAGAAGTAGAGACATATACTTACCTAGGGGTAGAACAACGCTGCTCCCAAGTGGTAACCACTGTTAAAAACTCCGCGGCAAGTATCAGCACAAACTCCGACTGATCTGGTTATCAGAACTGTCTAGGAAGAACAAAGTTGCTGCATCAACTTGACGTTAAAACTCGCAAAATGATTCATATTCATAGTACCTTGTATCCTAAATCATCTGTTCCACGGTTATACTTCCCCAGACAACTGGAAGGCAGTAGGCTTGAAGTGTCTACTTGACAGAATGGTACTGGATAAAGGATGGAGCCTGTGAAGTCATCAGGTGTTCAGATCCCGTAAAGCCGATAAAATCGGTCTCGTATTCGACAATGAATGAAAGAACCCAAACCTTGTCACCGAGTTGGAACCTGTTCAGCGAACAGCCGCGTCTCCTGAGTCTCCTATTGCTACATAAGGATAAGTCAATGCATGGGGTCTTTTTCAAGAAATTTACTCGCGTAATGGGTCTCTGTCACTATATACAGAGCGTGTCATGGAGGCAGCTAAAACCATGAT
Source organism: Chrysolina americana (assembly GCA_958502065.1). Taxonomy (NCBI): domain Eukaryota; kingdom Metazoa; phylum Arthropoda; class Insecta; order Coleoptera; family Chrysomelidae; genus Chrysolina; species Chrysolina americana. The sequence goes on along the minus strand of OY293413.1, from coordinate 92,559,609 downwards.
GCTTTTGTTTTCAGCCTGTCCAGCTTATGCGGTCTCAACCTATATCCATAGGCATAACTCGGTACTACGAATGTTGTATTACCATCCACGGCACTCGTACGGTATAGACGAGTCACCGATGTTGCCTCATGCTCCGGGAATTTATAGTTGTAAAATATAACTTCTGATTTAATTCAATCTACTACAGTAAATTGGGTTACTACCGCTATGCTAACTCTACTGAACACTCAGACTGTAACTAACTCATCTCTATATAGTGGAGGGTCATGCATTTATACCGGCAGTAGGCTTCTGTTGGATCGTGCCAAAAACGCCGAGAGACAACAAGAGAGGTCGTTGTTATTTAAAACAGTTAGGAGAGTTCTTTTACTAGGCTGGACTATTCTTCGAAGTATCTAGCGCAATTCTAGAGTGATGAAGTCATGCATTCTATAGGCTTCGAGCTCGCTTATCCCAACAGCTCAGGTGAAGCTCTCAAGTTCACAGAGACAATACTTGAAGGAAGAAAATTTGTATTTCGTGCAAAATATTTTCATTTTAAAAATTATAGCAGAGCGGACATGATGTTTTTATATGGCTTCTTGTACACCTGACGAGTACGCATTGATGATGACTCAACAGTCGAAAGCGCTCTGCTATAATTTTTGAAATAAAAATATTTTGCACGAAATACAAATTTTCTTCCTTCAAGTATAATGAAGCGTGCACACAGCTTGACAAATTCACTTATCTGACAATCACTATTGCCATCAGCACCACACCATCATCAGATATAGAAATCCTACTAGACCTACCTCCTCTCCACATCTTCTTGGAGAGAGAGAATAGATGGAAAACCTACAGAATCATGCATATCGCCCATTACATGCAACAGCCCTATAGTACGTAGCAGACTGCTGATTGACACAGAAAGTCATAGCATTTTGGGAATGACCTCTCATATAATGCCTCCAATAGTACATTTTGACCTGTTTCACACTGTTCTGATTCCGAAAAGAGGCTGGGTCCCCCAAGAAGAGAGCAGATTACTGTTGGTTTACAAATGGTTCAAATACACCCTCAGGTTCTTGTGCAGGTGTACACAGACTTATACCTAGAACAGAAATATCAACCTATCTAGGATTATATGCGACAGTATTCCAGGCGGAAATTCACGCCATCGATCTGTGTGTAGAGAGACTGGAAGAAATCAACCTAACACAAAGATCAATCAAAATTTTCTCAGACAGTCAAGCGGTTTTGAAAGCACTTGGCTCGTATCGATCAACGTCTAAGCTGGTGTCAAACTGCCATAGAAGACTCTCCCCAATAGAAAAACTCAGTCTATCTCTAGTCTGGATTCCAGGCCACTCCGGTATGGAGGGCAATGAAACGGTGGACTTTCTTACAAGAGAAGGTGCTGCAAGTAGATTCATTGAACTAGAACCTTTCATTGGCATCTCACCAAGTTTTGCCAAATATACATTGAACATCTGAACAGCAAGGAAAGTATCTAACTTCTCGCAAAACTTACCAGTATTAGCTTATTCCAAGGCATTCATATATTCCTCGAAGAATTCGACCAAAATACTGTAAGACTCTCCAGCAAGGATGACCTGCTATGTCCAACAGGCCTACTCATAGGTCACTGTCGTTGGTATCATCACATGACAAGACTTAAACTGTCGGAGGATCCGACATGTCGTCTCTGTCTTGAATTTGATGAGCCACAATAGACCCTTACGGTTCGCACTGGAGGGCCCAGCAGATCTGCCCATTTTAAATCTATATGGTTATAATTAGTTGGAGAGTTGTAATTTTTGTTTGCCACTTCGTTTGTATTTCCGATTTTTTTCACTGTTACATTTCTGACTTGTTATAAATGTACTTTCGTAACATAATATGATGAAATAAACTCACAGTGACGATTGGCCTACAGCCGAACGCGTTCGCTAGTGTTGTCGTTCAGATACACGAAATACAACCATATAAGTTTCTTCTTGATTCATCAGAATAATAGCACTCATGATCATATTGAAGTAAGTGCCTGTTTTTTTTACCTTTTGTTCTTTGGTTAACATGAATCCTAAACAAGAAATCGATATTCATTTACTACTTCAAAGGATCTTTTTTGAGACATAGAAATAATACAACGGTGACAAGATATCTACCCTTTGAGTACATATAAATCTAACCCAACCACAATCGTTACAACTTTTGTCGAAATAATGCAGCGCAGCACATTTTGTTGAATCTCACAACTAATTGCCCGGTATTCCTAATACAGCAGCATCATATTTCACTTCATGCTCAACTTAGTCCATAAGTAAGAAAGAACTTCCTGGAAAGTCGTTAATGTGATTTGTCACCGCTAATGCTTTTAGTGAGGAAAACTATCTGGCTACAAAACAAGGACGCAATCCGAGTCGGGCCCGTTAACGGTTCGTCTTTCTCCTTGATTTCCGTGAGGTGTAGTGTTACAATCGATACTTTTTTCTGGAGGGTCACCTCCACCACGTCCTTCCGTAATCCTCAATCTTTTGATAGATGCAAGACAAAGGCTTGTAGCTGGTTATCTGAAACTATCACAACAGAAGAAACTTGTATTTTAGACACAATTTATCTGTCGTGCGCAAATTCATATTTTACTGAAATGAAGTATACGAGGCTGGCACTGAAAGTTTTTGGACTCATAATAGCCAGTCAGCTAATAGCATGTCAGTAGCGATTTGTCAATGTGACGTTCGTAAAATCATCCATTTTTATTTTACCTACTTCATTCGTTTTGTTGACACCCTGCTTCAAAAGAAGTTGATATTTTATACGATTTTCATTTGTGAAGATTATTATCAATTGAACAACCTGACGAAGAAGGACAGTTATCCTCTCCCGAGAATAGTTGACACCATAGACATCTTAATGGTAATGGTAATGGTAATGGAAAGTATGAATGGTGACTGATGCGCTGCGACCTAACTAGATCTATTGTGCCCCATCTTCTTCTGCTATCTCAAGGTTTTCTCGTTTACAGAAGCCCCTCAGGCCTCAATTCCTTGAAGAATTTAAGGATTTTAAGGGGGTCTTTTCGTGGTATTTCTCCCACAGGTAGCTGTTGTGATCTCAGTATATTCAATCTTTTGTGATGTCCATCAATATATGGTGGGATGTTTTTGGATGTTCCCCACATAATCTGCAGGTGCTGTCCTCCTCTAAGTCAAGCTTCCTCATGTGTTCTTTGAGTCTGCGGTGCCCCGTCAGATATCCCGTGTTTGTCTTTAGACTAATTTTGCTGAGGTTAATCAGTGTCTTCGATCTTGCTCGGTTGAAATTCCCGAGGAGATCTTTGGCCTTAGCCCTAGCAGTCTTTGCCAGTATTTTTCTCTCAGTGCTTCTTCAGTTTTATTGAGTTTTTCTTGGAAGTAAGATTTTCCAAGTCCGCAGAACCGTTCTGGCCCGATCAGTGGCATTGATGCCCCTTTTCGTGCCAGGGTATCTGCTTGTTCATTGTCCTCCACTCCGACGTGCCCCGGCACCCAGAGGAGGATCACCTTGTTGTTCCTGCTTTGATCAGTAAATTTGTCTAGGCATTCCCAGACTGTCTTTGAGTTGATGTTATATGAGCTCAACGCTTTGATGACTGCTTGACTATCGGAGAGGATTGCGATTTCCTTGTTCCGGTATTTCCTGTCGAGGTTGAACTGTATGCACCTTTCTATGGCGTAAATTTCCGCTCGAAAAATACTGAGGAATTGGCCCATGGGTGCGGAGTATTTGGTGCGAGGCCCAAATAGTCCTGCTCCAGTTCCCTTTGGAGTTTTGGACCCGCCCGTGTACCATGTTATGGTATTCTCTCCCAATGCTCGAACGGATTCTATGCTCCATTCTCTCATGGTATTTAATTCTGTTTGAAAAAAATTCTCGAAACTAAATTTCCTGTTAATTTCTTCAGTTGGAAGATCGGCAAGATGTAAATTTTCGGTGGGGGTTGAGCCCCTTACACTATGTACTGTCCCTTTGAGTCCGACTTTAGCCAACCTGAGGTCTACTCCCCAAGCAGTTTTTCTCACGATGATATGGAGAAGATTGAGGTCCAGCATGCCCTCTATTGCTGCTGTTGGAGTCGACCTCATTGCTCCTGTTATACAAAGAAATGCTAGTCTTTTCACTTTCTCCTTAATTTTCTTTATTGTGGCGAGTTCGGTTCTGCCGTATCTTTTCTACGTGTCTGTTCCAGAGTAGTTTTGAGTCTAGGGAAACCCCCAGATACTTCACCTCTTGCTACTACTCCGTCGAGGCGAACAGCCCTTAGGTGCTGAAACTTTGTTCTTCTAGTAAATGGTACCACTGTGGTTTTTGATGAGTTAATTCTCAACCCCGCAGAGAGGCACCATCTTCTGGTAGTCTCTAGCTCCCTTTTATGAGATCGCAGAGGGTTCCTTCGAATTTGCCTCTGGCCATAATGACCATGTCGTCAGAATATCCAAGGCAAGTGACTCCGTTCCCGGTAAGTGTTCCGAGTAGTTCGTCTACTACGCGGCACCTTGGCAGACTTTACGATTTTCCCTACCCTTGATTTGAAGCGCGGATATTTTGGCAGGTAGAACTGGCTTCAGAAGATCGAGAAAAAAACAGCCTTCACTGTGGGCTCAAGAGTGTGGTAGTTTACAGTTATGCCATTCTGGCGCTGTAATGTTTTAACCACATTTGAATGAAAACGCTTCAGAAGAGACTTTCGTGGAAGACCTATCTGGTATGTTTTGACGACATAATTGTGTTTGGCAGATTGTTCACCAACCAGATGACTTGGAGGAGGTATTCCAGCGACTGAGAAGATTCGAATTAAAACAGAGCCCCAAAAAATGCCACCTGTTTCAGGAAGGTGTAGCAATAGATGAACAGAAGATCAAAGCTGTTGAGGAATGGCCCATTCCAATAGGCATACACCAGCTTCGAAGTTTCATTGGCTTGTGCACCTACTATCGCCGATATGTGCTGAGGTGCGCCAACATCGCTAAACCACTGACCAGGATTTCGGTAAAGCAAAGTTCCGGTGGTCTGAACGGAAAATTCAATTTGGACACTGACGCAAGTAACTTGGGACTTCGAGCTGTCCTGCCTCAGATTCTGGAAAAATGTATCCGTTACTCCACCAGGACCCTTAGCAAACACGAGCGCAATTACTGTGTCACCAGGCTGGAACTGTTGGCTGTTATCAAAGAAGTAGAGCATTTATACAAATGCGTATATGTAGAGGGATTTCTATTGAGAACTGACCATACAGTTCTCAAATGGCTTCTGCAGTTCAAGAATCTCGAGGTTCACATAGCACGCTGGATTGAGAGACTCCAGGAATTTGTAACAGAAACATCGAGAGCTGCGACTTCCCTGTGACCTGAAGTTTGGGACGCCACCATCTCCAAATGTGCGGAGGCTTCGCTGTGGTCTTCTTCAAAAAGTTTGGTCGACTCCAGGAACTACGGGAACATAATCCAGAAGTCGAAGGAATGCCGCAGTTGAAGAAGGGCCAGAAAAACATGTACTGTCTGGTTACTTAGAATCACTGGGGAGATGAATTGTCCTATGAAGATGTCTGGAAGAGCCTCTCGAATCTAGGGAACAGAATCTTGTGAATCTAGCAATCCCAAAATTGTCCTGTGGGATTTATGGTCTGGATTGGAAAGTTATAAGAATTAAGTTTATTGGAAACTATCATCAGATCCAGAGGAATATCAACTGGAATATTAGTTGCAGAGGTAAGTTAGTTACAGAGTTTGCAAATAGACAGAGTAGGCTTAGCGATAGTGACATGAATTACTACAGTTGTTCAAAATGAATAAATTAGTTGTAGGTTACAATAAATTATAAGTTGTAGTTTACGATAAATTAGCGGATCAAATTTATGACCAGGTCCAAAGTTGTTTTTTGAAAATTCTCATGTTTTCAAATCGCAGTCGGTTCCTGTTATAGACTCTATAAAGAAATTACCAAAAATGTTTGTATTATCGACATCGACAATAATACTTTGCAAAAAATCGAGTGCTGAATCATAAACGTAACTCAAACTGAATAATAATAATAAAATAGGCTTGAACTGACTTTCCTTATAATTTTTACATTTTTTCCAATACTTTTGATGTGTCTTATCAAATACCAGAGTTCAACCACTTGTTGACAGAAGTGTTTGCTCTTCCATACCCAACCATAACGGAATATAAAAACTATGAAACGCATTTGTGCAACTTGTCACCTTGAAAGGTATCAAAAAAAAAAGAGTGGTGGCTTATAACGTTGACAATTTCATTATTTGTACCAACCCTTTCCGTCAAACATTTTTGCTATTTGTTGAAAAATTTTCAAATTAGGAAGACAGAATACTTGGAATTTTCAAAGATATCTGACACTGGTTACATTTTTTTTATCTCTAGTGGTTTTTGAAAAAAATTGTGTGGTCTTACTATTGTGAGGCGACTGATGCAATGTTTGATTTATTTCAATTTTGTGTAATTTGTTGGTTGCTACCGGCTCACCTGATTTTGCAGTTCACCCCTAGATTCCAACAAATATAAATCCAATTGGAGCAATATTGTTACTCATTGGTATGGAAAAAAAAATTTAGCAAAGTTTTTTCAGAAATGGTTGAAAAAAAACAAAATGGTCTGTAATGCAGTGAGCAAAAAGGTTGCTATAAGAACTCCACCACCTGTAGTTTTACCATGCAATAAGTTGAAGATTTCTATCAGCTCTTACCACACTGAAGTGCTCTAAATCTACCAACTCTGCTTCCAGAATTCATCTCTGCAACAGTGACTCGATAACAATATCGTGATCATCATTTGAAGGACTCCAAAAAAATTCATTAGATTCGATATTCAAACCTCGACAGTTTTGAAAATATTAGCTAAGACATACGTTAACATAATGAGCTCGTGATACGAAAATACGAGACTGGTATTGTGCAACCGAAATGTAATAATAGAATACAAAAATCTCCCCTCCCCCCCTAAGGTTATGTTCTGTGAAATTCGTATAATATGGTCGTAAACGCACCAAACGAAAAATCAATATGCCCAATAATTAGTAGACACACACGATACGTCGTTTCTATGGAAATAAAACACAGTAAATGTCTCTAGTCATCCAACAGAACTGTATTTTCAGTTATTCTTGTGACAAGTGTTAAATTCCAATAAACTAGTGCAAAACATGTCTCAATCAGACTTGCTAGCTGACCACTCGAAAGAAAAGCTGATTGAAATGCCCAAAAGTGTTCTGGATATGACCAATTTGAAAATGTTATTTCTCGAAGGAAATTTCCTCACAAGTTTGCCAGAGGATATTTTCTGGAAATTACCCAAATTGATGTGGTTGGATTTGAGAAATAATATGTTGGAATCTCTGCCAAAGAGTATAGGGAGTCACGAGAATCTTGAGAATTTGCTGCTGACGAACAATAATTTGCAGGTTTTACCAAACGAGCTTGGTGAGTGATTCATATGAATTGTAGTCTATTTGTTTTTCGTTTCAAAAGCATCGAATTGGTTGACAAATCGGAAATTAATTGACATGGATATCTTTTAGGTGAAGGTAGAGCTTAGTGGACTCATACTTGAATTCAAAAAAGAATTATTTATATTTTGTAATTTTATCTTCGCAGAGCTTTTAAATATTTTTCGAATTATTCCCTTTCGAATATAAGATTAAGTTAATAACTTTTATTCAATTTTCACTAAAACCCAATTTATTATGACCGCCGTTTCGTATTTTACACCATTTTCAAGTATTTACTGACTACATAAATTTTCTAGTATAGACACAATAAATTAATTATGTTTATATACCTATTATTTCGAAACAATTTGCCATTATCTGTGAAGGTACCTGAAAAAGACAATAACATATTGGATCCAACTAACAAATTCGAAATTGGAAAGGTAAATAATTCGAATTGGTCACTGTTTTTAAAAATTTGGATTTTTATTCAATTCATTCATTTCAAACGCTTCCACTCCAATTTTTCTCCAAAAGATCATTTGGAAAATATAGTCATTCGTATAAATCGCAGCACGCCGTATTCAAAAAAAATATATTGAAACAGCTTCTCAAAAAGTGTCTAAATCATATACCGGGTGGCTCCGGCAGTATTGCCTACGGAATATCTCAGTTACTGTATGAAGTAGGTTTGTGAAATTTGGAGCGTCGATATAACGACATAAGTGCTAGAATTTGAGCATATTGACATGTCGAAGTTAACTTCCGGTCTGACCGGAAGTAACATCAACTTTCTTATTTTAAATGGAAATCCTATTTTTTTTCTTTTTGCTTTATTCAGCATTCAATTCCCTTTCTAATGACATATCACAAGTTGGTATCTAACCAGAAACTAGATCAGAAAAAAATTATTATTGAAATTCACCGAGTAGGCCGTGGAAGCAAAATGAAAGCCAAAAATTGAAAAGTTGGCTATGGAAACCATACGTCACTTGATAGCAGTTGCTACTACTGTGATATTTTATTTTCATTCGTCGGCGTTATAAAAAGCCGCCAAAAAAATATTGGAAAAATTGAGAAAAAAACAATACTCTGTAGGTCCATAACTTAAATAGGAACATACAACTTTTTCTTGCCTGTACCATTCCTTTCTAATGATATAATAGAAAGTAATTTTTTGAAATGAAATACCAAAAAATCCTATTATTATTCTTCAAATAACAGAACAGATTATCGCCATACGCAAAAATAACATTAAAAATAATGTGGAATGATAAATTATATCCTGTAGGTTCTAGGTTAAATAGGAACATAAACGTACTTGGACTGTGCCATCGTCCATAGATATTCTAATATCTACCTATGGACGATGTTTGTGCTATTCATTCCATTGCAATAATCATTCGAACCAAAATATTAACAAGTAGGCTGATTAAGATGATTTTTGGAATGAAACAAAAAAGAAACGAGAGCTCTCACGAACGCTGCTATCCATATTATTTTGACGTTCGAAGTAGTGTTTTTGATTCTGCCATTTTAAAAGGGTTTGGAAATCGAAATCAGTTAGTGGAATATTCAAAAAATGCCCCGTTATTCACGAACCGAACAAATTGACATGCTTCCCATTTATGGTGAATGTTTAAAAAATTCTTATGCCGCTGAACGATTGTATTTAGAGCGATATCCAGGAAGGCAGCAACCGTCAAGAAGGTATTTCCATTGGCTTGAAGAAAAATTAAGAACTGAGCCTGATGTTCACGAAGACCAAGAAGCATTTGTTATTAATGAGGAAACTGAAATTAATGTATTAGCTTTAGTACAATATGATAGCACAATTTCCTCAAGGCAGATTGGCGCCGAATTAGCTATAAGTAAGGACTCTGCTAGGAAAATTTTGAAAAAACATCGATTTAAATCCTTCAAGTATCAGTTGCATCAACATTTGTATGAAAATGACGGTGAAAGGCGCCTGGAATATTGTAATTGGTTTCTTCGACAAAATGCTGAGAATCACCTATTTAACTATTATATCTTGTTTACGGACGATTCAAGATTTACCAACAATGGATTATTTAACAGGAATAATACAACGTAGGTACTGTACTTTATTTGGATTATTGTCGATAGTCGAAGTGTAAAGTGCTAAAACTGTGAACGGTCTTTTGTTTCAGGTACTGAGAGACTTATAACAACCCATGGTCCAGTCAGGTGGCCACCAAGGTCACCTGATCTTACTCCGTGCGACTTTTTTCTATGGGGGCATCTTAAAAATAGGGTGTATTCCACACAGCCTACAACTCTACATGAGCTAGAAGTAAAAATTCGTAGAGCTTTCCAAGATATCACGCCCCAAATGTTGAGAAACGTTTTACATGAAAATATCACCAGAGTCAATAAATGTATTGACGCTGAGGGAATGCATTTCGAACATTTGTTTTGAATTTATTTTATCTTTAATCCTATCAATTTGAATTTTTTTTTTTTTTTTCGATAAATCTGTTTTTTTGATATTTGAATAATAATAATTGGATTTTTTGGTATTTTATTTCAAAAAATTACTTTCAATTATATCATTAGAAAGGAATGGTTATGCTGAATAGTACAGGCAAGAAAAAGTTGTATGATCCTATTTAAGTTATGGACCTACTGAGTATTGTTTTATTCCCAATTTTTCCAATATTTTTTTTGGCGGCTTTTTATAACGCCGACGAATGAAAATAAAATATCACAGTAGTAGCAACTGTTATCAAGTGACGTATGGTTTCCATAGCCAACTTTTCAATTTTTGGCTTTCATTTTGCTTCCACGGCCTACTCGGTGAATTTCAATAATAATTTTTTTCTGATCTAGTTTCTGGTTAGATACCAACTTGTGATATGTCATTAGAAAGGGAACTGAATGCTGAATAAAGCGAAAAGAAAAAAAAATAGGGTTTCCATTTAAAATAAGAAAGTTGATGTTACTTCCGGTCAGACCGGAAGTTAACTTCGACATGTCAATATGCTCAAATTCTAGCTCTTATGTCATTATATCGACGCTCCAAATTTCACAAACCTACTTCATAGAATAACTGAGATATTCCGTAGGCAATACTTCCGTAGCCACCCGGTATACACTGAGATTGATAACAACAAATATGTCCTTTCCTTGTTTTACTACCTATCAAAATCTTGTAACAGAGTGTACCCTATATAGATTCCTAGCTGGAAAATTAACAAATTTTTATTCGTTTTCAGGGTCAGAAAATGTCATATTTGGTGTGCCACAGGGCTCTGTTTTAGGGCCGCTGCTATTCTTCTTATATGTAAATGACTTACCACAATACATTATGTATGGCCATATTACAATAAGCAAACATTGAAAAGTAGGGCAAAGGAACTGATGTTTATGGAAAAAAATATTATTTTCTTAAAAATGGTTGGTTATTTCTTGGTTCATCTTATAGAAGTTCATTTTTATATGAAATTGTTGATAAAAATTTTAATGGAAATGCAATTAATGATGCATGTAAAGATACCATATATGACCTAGTATGTGTGGAACACCCTGTATAAATAAAAATCTGAGTTTCCATTTGGATACGTCGTAATCTAAACATCTTCATTTGGGTGAACGTAGAGTTCTGAATTTAGAGGTTTGAATTTTGATCAGGAATGTCTTTTCAGTCTTACAAAAAAAAGTGTATGTAACTCTCATTTAATGACTATTTGTAGGTTTAGTACCGAAGCTGAAAGCTCTGCAAGTCTCGGATAATCCTTTAGTTTATCCAGTCAGAAAAATCGTAGTGGAAGGAACGAAGGCTATCAAGAAGTATTTGAAACAGCAGTACGAAAAATTGCACTCTATGACTACGAAGGAAATTGATAGGTTACCTGAAGATGAAGGGCAGATTCTGCAAGATGAAGAAGTACTCAGTGTAGTCGAGATCTCTAGCAATGACGAAATAAACGAGAGTAACTCAGATCCTATCAAAACCTCTGATAAAGATGTCACGAGCAGAGAAAGTTTGAGAAGATGTAAACTCCAAATAACCGACCCGTATAGTCTCCATCCCACACTCAATGTGAAGAAGTTGCAACATCCAAGTGCTTCAAAAAAGAAGCAAGGAGAATCGGTTAAAATAGTGCATAGAATCAGCAGAACAAATTCGAAGATTACGCTCAAGTCCTATTTCAATAAAATAGGGGTCCGAAATAGAGAAAGCGAGAAAATTGTTGATACGTCTCTCAAAGATGGCTGGCTGAATCAATTGCGAATACTCCTGACAGATCAAGAGAGGATTCTACAACAGGAACGGTTAGTAGATTGATATTTTATTGTGGTCACATGCAGTTTTCTGTTAGTACGCAAAAACTATAATCGAAAAATTTCATCAATGAATCTTTCTTCTCAAGGCCTACTGATCTTAGTTTTCAATGTGGAAAAACTACAAAAATTAAGCTGAAAAACACACTGACCGACCAGGACCGACCGTCCAGCAAGGACCAAAAATTTAAAGGGATCAATGAAAACTTTCAAGATAACACTGATCAACCGAAATTTTTAGCAGATTGGAGTTTCAAACATGGTCTTTGAAAACCGGTCGAGGACGATCATTCAGTGTGGGTTTTCCGATAAGAATACATGTGTTGGAAATTTTAGTGCAGTGTGCTGCTGGCTGCCTTAATTTTACGATTTTTTAATCCGACTATATCTCTGGGTTTCATTATTTTTTTTACAGATAATGATTTTTTTCCAATCCATTTCTTTTATTTTTGGATACCACGGAGTAAAATATATCAAACGACCCCGCACTTTTCTTATGTAAAATGGCAAACGGTTAAATTTTCTGAAACTTCGGTATGTTGTTGTAGGTATTCGACCTAGTAACCAAAAGTTTCAATCCTATGACTAGCTTTCTAGATAAGGGGTATTGGAACTGAAAACTGTTTTTTGTTAACTTACGAACTAGATTGAATTTCTGTTTTCATACACACGTTTTCTACATATTCTAGTAAAACAATGGTGAATACATGTAACTAATAATATTCATCTATACGGGGGGACTCACAAATGAATGACAGTAATATTTTGAGAAATTCCACTTTTTCTACTGTAAACTTAGGAAAGCATGTTTTCGAAAATAACGCCTCAACTTATGCGAACTTACAGTCCGCAAAAAAGTTGACGAAATCAGCATTTCTTCACTTTTACGTCTGTATCAAGAAAACTGGTCATAGGATCGGATGTAAAAATCACCCCTCCCAAGACGTTATTAAAATAATCATATACTGAGAAAATGGTAACATTTGACCGGGTAAATTTCAGAATACAGAGTTTTCATGGTTTTTGTACTTATCTCAGAATAGAATACCTTTCAGCAAATCAACCACCTTGTATATCCTAAAGCTTAGAGACCCTCATACATTAGTGGTAATAATTCATCCTCAAATCAATCTATAGGTAGGTACAGGGTTTTGAATTAATCCATGAAAAAAATGATTTGATATTGTGGTTTTCTCTATGAAACACACTGTATGCGTTATATTCTCCTCAAAATACTATATTGGGGCGTTATTTTCGAAAACATGCTTTCCTAAGTTTACAGTAGAAAAAGTGGGATTTCGCAAAAAATTGTCATTATTCATTTTTTAGTCACATGTATTCACCATTGTTTCACTAAAATATTTAGAAAACGTGTGTATGAAAACAGAAATTCAATATAGTTCGTGAGTTAACAAAAAAAAATCCAAAAATCTGGTCAGTTTTCAGTTTCAATACCCGTTATCTAGAAAACTATTCATAGGATTGGGTCGGGCACATTGACACTTTGGGTTAATAGGTCAAGTACATCAACATACCAAAGTTTCAGAAAATTTGACCGTTCGCCACTTTACAAAAGAAAAGGGCGGGGTCTCTTATGAAGGAAACCCTATATCTAAAATACACCTCTGCCAGATAATAATACTGGGTGATTTCAATTATCTACACCCTGGCACTGATGACAGGCAAAACTTCCCAGCCAGGTGAAAGATAATCTGTTTTATTTACTAGATGAGCACTTGCAATTGGGTCTTCTTGAAAGAACGTTGCACAAATATCTGTTAGATGTAGTTCCATGTCCGTCGTGGCATGTTTGCCTCACTTTTCACTTCGTGGGAACGTGTGGGAGAGAAGGGTACTTCGATTTTGGAGTTTTTTCGTTTCACTATACCGTGAGAATGTACTTCCAAGATGGCGCCCCTCCGCATAATTCAAGAATAGCGAGAAATTATCTTCAAAATCGCTTTCAAGAGAGACTTATAACAACCCATGGTCCAGTCAGGTGGCCACCAAGGTCACCTGATCTTACTCCGTGCGACTTTTTTCTATGGGGGCATCTTAAAAATAGGGTGTATTCTACACAGCCTACAACTCTACATGAGCTAGAAGTAAAAATTCGTAGAGCTTTCCAAGATATCACGCCCCAAATGTTGAGAAACGTTTTACATGAAAATATCAATAAATGTATTGACGCTGAGGGAATGCATTTCGAATATTTGTTTTGAATTTATTTTATCTTTAATCCTATCAATTTGAATTATTTTTTTTCGATGAATCTGTTTTTTTGTTATTTGAATAATAATAATTGGATTTTTTGGTATTTCATTTCAGAAAATTACTTTCTATTATATCATTAGAAAGGAATGGTACAGGCAAGAAAAAGTTGTATGTTCCTATTTAAGTTATGGACCTACAGAGTATTGATTTTTTCCCAATTTTTCCAATATTTTTTTTGGCGGCTTTTTATAACGCCGACGAATGAAAATAAAATATCACAGTAGTAGCAACTGTTATCAAGTGACGTATGGTTTCCATAGCCAACTTTTCAATTTTTGGCTTTCATTTTGCTTCCACGGCCTACTCGGTGAATTTCAATAATAATTTTTTTCTGATCTAGTTTCTGGTTAGATACCAACTTGTGATATGTCATTAGAAAGGGAATTGAATGCTGAATAAAGCGAAAAGAAAAAAAAGTAGGGTTTCTATTTAAAATAAGAAAGTTGATGTTACTTCCGGTCAGACCGGAAGTTAACTTCGACATGTCAATATGCTCAAATTCTAGCTCTTATGTCATTATATCGACGCTCCAAATTTCACAAACCTACTTCATACAATAACTGAGATATTCCGTAGGCAATACTTTCGTAGCCACCCGGTATTTCTAATATTTCCCAAAATCAGATAAGTATATCTTGGTAGGGTATTATATGATAAAAAGTATTTTTCATGATATGATTCGATATCTCTTTTTCCGTAGTATCCAAAAATAATAGAATAATATATGGCTTCCATTTGAAAATAGCGAGTTTAGGTGAAAATTTTGACCACCGACCACGCTGTAAATTATTTTTGAAAATACGATGGAGATGCTCATGACTTGATGCCTCAAGTGTAATTCTGTGATATTTCACATTTCCAACTGCTACTGTCTATGAGTTATGATTTTTTCGGAGCAGTGCTATAACTGTAAAAAATTTCAAATATAATTGCACGAAATGTTTTATTTTATTGGGTGGCACGGAATACATAGAATTTTGGTTTATTGCGGAATTCAATGAAATTCGGGTATGTTGTAGATCACGATCTGTCGGTAACATTTTAAATGGACCATAACCAAATCATATGATTATTTTAGGATTTTGAAGGATGTTACGAAAACACAAAATAAAAAAATTTACACAAATTATTTCTGATTTATTCACGTGATTTGGCAAAAATATGTCATGCCTTTGAAAACGCCATACTATTATGATCCAAAACAGTATTTAGCTTACCGCGGGAACTTACAACTTCCAATTTTGACGTTGTCTACTCCACTTAGTATTATTGAGATATTTTATAATTTAATTTCGAGATATGGCTGTGTAATGTTTACAATTTGAAAAAGCAATACTATTATAATACAAACACAGTGTTGAGAATACTTTTAGTTCGAATATAATAATTTGAAGAGACCAATTTGCAGTCAATTTGATAACATATATGTGATGAACTATATATCGGCATACTCAAATTCCTATAAAAGATAATTATTATGAGCAATCAACAATAATAATGGTTAATATTCAACTTACGATTGCCCCTTAATATTCAAACTAACTCTCAAGTAAGAATTCCGAAATTTTCTTTAAATGTTTTGAGTTGACGTTTTTTTGACAATTAATGTTTATTTCCTGTCTGATCTAATTTGTTACTCTTTACACACAGTATTTTACTATATCGGGATAATCAGAAAAGTACTTGAAAATATCCTATTAGGAAGTTATGTACGTCATTCATTCAATAGAATCCTTAGAGAACCTTACGTTTTCGACTTTCAACATTAATTAATATGTGAAAACCCTTGAACGATAGAACCATAATAAATAAAAAACCACAAGCCACACTTTTATTTAAAAAATACAAGAGCTCTACAAATATGTTTGCCATTGTCAAATAAGTAAAGAAACTTTGAAAGTTTGAAACATATTAGTTAAGGAGGCCGTATTGTAAAACCCACTACCACAAAATGTCAAGTTTTTATTTTGAATGGTTCTCCATATATTCCTAAAAAACTCTCTTCGTGGAAGATCTTGTATTATTATGGAAAAACTTTCTCCATATTTTGTAAAACTTCTGACAATACATTTTGTCTATGACTTCGAACCGGCTGTTCAAACTCAGTTAACACAAACACCCGTTATTAAATGTTTAGGAATCTGCAAGCTCTCTCGAACTGGCGTTTGAAAAAACAAGCGGAAACAACTCCGAAAGTATTCCACGGCGATATTCCAAGACCACAGCCTCCGTTCGGTACCCATCCGGAATACTCCAAGATGCCTTCAAGAGAAGAACTGGCTGCTCAACTGAACCATTTCTTCAAAGAGAAGGGCATCGTCAGAGCTGCAAATGAAAGAAGTCAGGAGGTGAACGTCGAAAAACTCGTGAACGATCTCTTGGAGCAACTGAAAGAAATGGAGAGTGCTTATGATGTAACTAAGTCACCCCGAACGGAAATGGTTGATGCCGAAAAACAAATTAGAGCGGTAAGTGATCTAATGGAAAATACTATATTCATCTCTTTCCGCCCTCAGCTGGTCTCAAATTTCTGTCTTGTCAAGTTCAAGAGGAAATACTCTTGATAAACACTATATCAGTATAGAAAATGACGAATCCGGAAAAGTCATTAAATCAGAAATTACCATAATTAAGAAGGGGTACCACAAGGTTCTATTTCAGGTCCTCTCTTATACATTTTATAAACGAATTATTTTCCAAAATTAATTAAACCAGCTGTTGAATTGTATGCAGATGATACGTCATTGAATATTACTGAAAATAATTTCTTGCAAACATGAAAATTTGCAAAAGTTGAATGGCTGGTTTTCAGACAAAAATCTTTTCTTAAATGCAACACAAATCATATATTTCGTTAGACAAATCAACAAACAAAACATAGTGGTTGACAATGCAGTAGTTGAAACATCCAGCAATATATTTTCCATATAGATCAGCTGACTCACGATCTCTATGATGCTCTATTTATAATCTCGCGAAATTTTATTGAGAATGCAGCTTCAATTTCATATCACGTTATGGAATAATATTTTGGGGAAACTCTTCCCTCATACACAAAAACGGTGAGAGAAAATTCATTTTAAAGTTTCTCGTAGCGAGAGCTGCACACCATTATTTGTGAAAACTGATATCTTAACGTAATATTTCGAAACAAGTTCGTAAATAATGTGCCAGAGAGGTATCAACAATGTGAAATGAATACGGAGTGCCCTTCTCTCTGAGCGTTTCCACCGAGTGGAAAAATAAAGGCAAACATCTGTCAGAAAACAACTACTTTCCGGGCTAATACCACGACGGACATTGAACGACATCTGACAGATATTTGTGCAACGTTCTTCCAAGAGGACCTAATTGCAAGTGCTTCTCTTGTAGTTAAACAGAAGATTATTCTTCATTTGGCTGGAAATGACCACCTGCAGACATGCATGTTTCGATATTTATTGCCTCTCATCAGTGACGGGTAGGTTGGACATTATTTTAATTGTCCTTTCCCTGCCAAATGAATAATAATCGACCGTTCAACTAATATCTTCCCACGGATGACACTACGACCCACAACAAAGTTGATCGCAGCGCCATCCGCACGGGAAATCAAGAACAAGACAAACACTCCTGAGCAGCACAGACTCCCGGGAAGAGAAAACTGTAATATTTCGAAACAAGTTCGAAAATAATGTGCCAGAGAGGTATCAAAAATGTGAAATGAATACGGTGTACCCTTCTCTCTAAGCGTTTCCACCAAGTGGAGAAATAAAAGCAAACATCTGTCAGAAAACAACTACCTCCCTGGCTAATACCACGACGGACATTGAACTACATCTATGAGATATCTTTCATTATTTCTAACCTATAATAGGTATGATCCAAAACGTTTTTGCTACTGATCTTTTCTCCATTTCGTCTGCACTGCTTTTATACCCACTGGATATATCAATAAATTGAATAGTTTTGTGGTCCTCTACATAAGTGAGTTTGCATAGATTGCATACTAATATATCAGAAAATCAAGATATTCCGACGCGACAAGGCCTTCGAGCGCGTGAAAATTGAAGTGATGTTTGCCCTTAAAACCCAAATCTGCCCTTGCGTCGAGTAATAAATCAGAGATCCGTCGGAACCACGCTGGAAGTAACGAAGGAAGTGAGAGATCGATGCTTATTCGTCGGATGGCGGATTGCCTTGATCGGAAATAGCGCTGCAGGAAGATAAATTAAAAGCGTGTGTTCGATTAGTTTCAGGTACCTAGCAGAAGCAGAGAAACTTTCAGCTATCGGATTAAAACGAGAAGCAGGATGAACAGTTTGGGAAATTGGGTAATGGAAGCAAATTACTAGAGTGGGAAAGAACTATTTATAACGGTGAAATACTTCAATTAAACTGTATACAGGATGGTGGAAATACCGTGGAAGGAAAAAGCTAACAAAAAAAGGGGATATTTTGGCGACGAACTACTTCCGAAGGAAGTGGAAAACACTGCTCTGGCGAAGAACTCATGACGTCACTTTCTAGACATAAAAACTTAATTTTCACTTGCTTCCATAAAAAGATTGTCCAGTAACTTGGGTTCAAGAAGCTATGAACCCAGTTCGTCGCCAAAAGGTTACTAAAATTGTCATTTATCAATTGCACTTCCTCACCGATTTCTCAGCATGTCAGCAGTTAAACATACTAGCATTTTACACTAGTTTGATTTCGAAAAATTGTAGATTTCGGTATAATAATTTTAAGACTTGACAACACACAATGACCCCAGCGTAAGAATGGATTTGCTAACAAATAATTATTCTGCCGAACAAAACCTGAGGAAATACATAGTTGAACTAAACTCTAAAACTGAATTGTTTATAGTGAAGTGTTCGTGCTATCGTAGAAAAAATTCGAATCAGCTCCCTCTCAGGGAAAATTTGTCGAAAACCTTTGCTGATCAGGAGTTCTCTAGTGGTAATACTTTATTGAAGCAGTGGACTCATATTGCCCATATTGCCCAAAATATACCGGGTGGCTACGGAAGTATTGCCTACGGAATATCTCAGTTATTGTATGAAGTAGGTTTGTGAAATTTGGAGCGTCGATATAATGACATAAGAGCTAGAATTTGAGGATATTGACATGTCGAAGTTAACTTCCGGTCTGACCGGAAGTAACATCAACTTTCTTATTTTAAATGGAAACCCATTTTTTTTTTCTTTTCGCTTTATTCAGCATTCAATTCCCTTTCTAATGACATATCACAAGTTGGTATCTAACCAGAAACTAGATCAGAAAAAAATTATTATTGAAATTCACCGAGTAGGCCGTGGAAGCAAAATGAAAGACAAAAATTGAAAAGTTGGCTATGGAAACCATACGTCACTTGATAACAGTTGCTACTACTGTGAAATTTTATTTTCATTCGTCGGCGTTATAAAAAGCCGCCAAAAAAAATATTGGAAAAATTGGGAAAAAAACAATACTCTGTAGGTCCATAACTTAAATAGGAACATACAACTTTTTCTTGCCTGTACCATTCCTTTCTAATGATATAATAGAAAGTAATTTTTTGAAATGAAATACCAAAAAATACAATTATTATTCTTCAAATAACAAAACAGATTAGCGCCATACGCAAAAATAACATTAAAAATAATGTGGAATGATAAATTATATCCTGCAGGTTCTAGGTTAAATAGGAACATAAACGTACTTGGTTTGTGCCATCGTCCATAGATATTCTAATATCTACCTATGGACGATGTTTGTGCTATTCATTCCATTGCAATAATCATTCGAACCAAAATATTAACAAGTAGGCTGATTAAGATGTATTTTGGAATGAAACAAAAAAGAAACGAGAGCTCTCACGAACGCTGCTATCCATATTATTTTGACGTTCGAAGTAGTGTTTTTGATTCTGCCATTTTAAAAGGGTTTGGAAATCGAAATCAGTTAGTGGAATATTCAAAAAATGCCCCGTTATTCACGAACCGAACAAATTGACATGCTTCTCATTTATGGTGAATGTTTAAAAAATTCTTATGCCGCTGAACGATTGTATTTAGAGCGATATCCAGGGAGGCAGCAACCGTCAAGAAGGTATTTCCAGTGGCTTGAAGAAAAATTAAGAACTGAGCCTGATGTTCACGAAGACCAAGAAGCATTTGTTATTAATGAGGAAACTGAAATTAATGTATTAGCTTTAGTACAATATGATAGCACAATTTCCTCAAGGCAGATTGGCGCCGAATTAGCTATAAGTAAGGACTCTGCTAGGAAAATTTTGAAAAAACATCGATTTAAATCCTTCAAGTATCAGTTGCATCAACATTTGTATGAAAATGACGGTGAAAGGCGCCTGGAATATTGTAATTGGTTTCTTCGACAAAATGCTGAGAATCACCTATTTAACTATTATATCTTGTTTACGGACGAGTCAAGATTTACAGGAATAATACAAGGTAGGTACTGTACTTTATTTGGATTATTGTCGATAGTCGAAGTGTAAAGTGCTAAAAGTGTGAACGGTCTTTTGTTTCAGGGACTGAGCGATAGAAAACGAGCACCGGTTTCGACAAGGTGGCTTCCAGGAGAGATTTGGTGTGAATGATTGGGCAGGAATAGTTGGAACTCATATTGTTGGCCCCATTCTTTTTCAAGGCCAACTAACCGGAGAGAGATACTTTAATTTTTTAACGAATGAAATTTCGGAATTCATTAACAACCTACCAGCGGAAATAACTGAGAGAATGTACTTCCAGCAAGATGGCGCCTCTCCGCATAATTCAAGAATAGCGAGAAATTATCTTCAAAATCGCTTTCAAGAGAGACTTATAAAACCCATGGTCGAGTCAGGTGGCCACCAAGGTCACCTGATCTTACTCCGTACGACTTTTTTCTATGGGGGCATCTTAAAAATAGGGTGTATTCGACACAGCCTACAACTCTACATGAGCTGGAAGTAAAAATTCGTAGAGCTTTCCAAGATATCACGCCCCAAATGTTGAGAAACGTTTTACATGAAAATATCACCAGAGTCAATAAATGTATTGAGGCTGAGGGAATGCATTTCGAACATTTGTTTTGAATTTATTTTATCTTTAATCCTATCAATTTGAATTTTTTTTTTTTTTTCGATAAATCTGTTTTTTTGATATTTGAATAATAATAATTGGATTTTTTGGTATTTTATTTCAAAAAATTACTTTCAATTATATCATTAGAAAGGAATGGTTATGCTGAATAGTACAGGCAAGAAAAAGTTGTATGATCCTATTTAAGTTATGGACCTACTGAGTATTGTTTTATTCCCAATTTTTCCAATATTTTTTTTGGCGGCTTTTTATAACGCCGACGAATGAAAATAAAATATCACAGTAGTAGCAACTGTTATCAAGTGACGTATGGTTTCCATAGCCAACTTTTCAATTTTTGGCTTTCATTTTGCTTCCACGGCCTACTCGGTGAATTTCAATAATAATTTTTTTCTGATCTAGTTTCTGGTTAGATACCAACTTGTGATATGTCATTAGAAAGGGAACTGAATGCTGAATAAAGCGAAAAGAAAAAAAAATAGGGTTTCCATTTAAAATAAGAAAGTTGATGTTACTTCCGGTCAGACCGGAAGTTAACTTCGACATGTCAATATGCTCAAATTCTAGCTCTTATGTCATTATATCGACGCTCCAAATTTCACAAACCTACTTCATAGAATAACTGAGATATTCCGTAGGCAATACTTCCGTAGCCACGCGGTATATCAAAAGACACCATATTTATAGGAATAATTCTAGATCAACTCCCTCTGAACAGTAGTTCGAAAAACTTTCAAAATTACGGTTTTCCGTGAAAGTATTTCACTGAATCAGTAGGATAGTAATGCCCAAAATATCATGAAAAATAGAAAATCATCTGATTTGCCTAAAATTGCGTTTATGAAGAGAATAAATCTTTCAGCTCTAGATGAACTTTTCCACCCGAGAACGGTTCAAGATTATACTCAAAAAAGTCCTAAGGGGTAGACCCCTAAAAATAATAAAAAAATACAAAAATCTCAGATTCACTAGAAATTCGATATGGGCATGTATGTATTTGAAAAAAGTTGTATTTTCATGAAGATTAATGAAAAAAAGTATGGAAACAAGATTTTTGAGAGATTAAATGATATCTTTCAACTCTAGATGAACTTTTGAACTCGAGAACGGTTCAAGATAGAGCAAATTCTGCGAACGCCAATCGATTCAGAATGATGAAAAGGAAAAATTTCTCAAAAAATTTTCAAAGGGACAGTTGTGGTTGTTTTATACAGAAAAAATGCAATACAGTCGGAAAATTATGAAAAAATATTCCCTCTGACGTTCCCCAATCATGCTACCATGTTCAGGTTTGGCATCTGAGTGATTTGGCATTTTGTTTTTTTCTACGAGATAACTACAATGTTTATATTTTGTGAAAGTTTGCATTCTTTTGCTAATTTTTTTTCCCATAATTGCTAAAGTGATTGGCCTAGCATGAGTGTACATGGTGAACTTCTGGGAATAATTCTGGGCCATTCTCTTGTCTTTGCCATCTTTCAACAGTTTTGTGTACTTATTAGTATAAGCCTCATTGAAAAAGTTACCGTCGTTTGAGATCATCTATTTATTCACAGTTCACCTACTCACTCACAGATGTCGCAACGAGTATGTTCCAAAAACAATTATTATTATACTGTAAACAATAGGTACAGTATTTTCGTGTTGTCTCACTGAAAATGTCTTCATTCAAGTAACTACACCGATGTGATCTTTACATTTATATTGCCGAAATAATTCTTCAAGAATCGATTTTTTTTTTAATTTCAAGCCAATTTTTACAGAAAATAAATTTGAAGGAGATCGAGGATGTAATAGAACTGGTGAATTTTGGTTGTGTGAATTTTCAAACCTCTAGAAGTTTTAATTTCTTGTTACAAGGTTGAAAAAATTAGTAAAAATATAAACCAGTAATGCAAAGTGTAATGTATTCATCTACGGCACTATTTGTTGAATTCAACTTCTCAGTTTTCACAGTGGTGTTTTTTGCCTGACCGATTCTTATCTTTTCATGACACAAATACGGCAGTTCTATTTTGTACTTTGAAGTGATACATGCAACATTTTAATTATTAATATCGATTGAGATTACTTGGTGTTTCCATTAACGACCCTTAAGACACAATACAAAGTATGTATTTCAGAAAGTTATTCCATACAAATGGTTTATTAACAAAAATGGAATACAGTAGAAGTGTACTTACGCAGATTCATAATTGACCAAATCCGGATTTCATTGGACTCGATTCTGTAGACAGGGAATCCATCAAGCTGCTTCCTCACTGAGTCGACATTGTCGATCGACTCTGTCGATCGACAATGTCGACTTAGTGTATACGCGTCAATCGACCCAGTCGATCGACAAAATTTATCGATCGACATGTCGATTGGTTTTCCATCAACTGTCGGTAAAATCAAAGGGTAGTCGAGTAGATATTCGACATCGGTAAAAAGATTGAGTGTAGTATCAATGTGAAGTGTATCGTGGCACGTTGTTTGTAGGGAAAAATGGAATGGGAAAAAGAAAAGGTGATAGGGTTTATTGAAGCGTACAAAGCGAAATATGAGGCACGATGCCCTGATGGATTTTTGGACCGATTTTTTGTAACAAAAATTCAAATTCACTTTCCGACATTCGAAAAAAAATTCTAAATCCACCATTACATCTGTATTCCAGGCTCAGTATGTCGATGTCATCCCTCTTTAAGTCGTCTATCAGATTGCTACCACTGTACCGATTTCTACTTTCCAGGCTTGGTCGAACCCAAAATCTTCTTTTACGCGAATATTTTCGTTTTTTGACCCGTTAATTACAAATGCGGCGCAAGCAATAATGACGTCTTCTTCTTCAAATATTTTCGTTTCGACTGGTCGAAAAACTTTCTGTCTACTTGGTGTGGCAGGTGCGGTCTTTTAGATTTGTTGGTCGACAGCGTCGATCGACAATGTCTCGACTCAGTGAGGACGCGGCTTCAGATTGTACAATCCAGTATCATGCGACGCGCGACGTCGGACAAAACGGTAGGCAGCACATGAAACTCACATTGTGCATGGCGCTGTTGTCAGACTGCATTGTTGAATATTTTAGAACAATTTGGTCCACATGTTATATTATTTCAATAATTTTGATGCTAATGAGAAGTAAAATTGTTTCTAATCGAATATGCATTGTTATCATTTCTATGAAGAGACTGAAAATGATTTTGTTATTCAGTTTCGCCAAAAAGCGAATTTTACCCAGTAAACATAAAAACATAACTTAAACATAACTGTTATATCACATTCTGACTTGATGTTATTCAGAGATATGCTTGATGTTACAGATACGTTGTGTCCATATGCCTTTGTGCCTCTTTTAAATATTACAATGTAATGTTAATTACTTAACATTACATAAATGTATCATATTTTGCGCAACTTTAATGTGACTTTATTACATACATATAATGTTACTCAAAACATCTATGTAACATTTGTAAAATGTAACATTGTAACATCAGGGTGGAGCATATACTCATTGTTTACCAACACTTATTTTTCTACACTTAAAGTTGTATTTCTGGAATTTCAGTAGACACTTTTCAGTAGATGAATAACAACAATAGCAATAAATAAAGTTATTCATCTACCAAAGAGTGGCGATTGAAATTCCAGAAATACAACTTTAAGTGTAGAAAAATAAGTGTTGGTAATCAATTAGTATAAGCTCCACCCTGTATACTAAGAAATAAAATATGTATATAAGGGGGTAATGATGTAAAACATACCAATCAATCAAAAAACTTTATCAATGATTAAAATCTCATAGATAAAGCTTTATAAAACAAGACAGTTACATCATTAACAATTATCAGTATAAAAAATATAATCTTGAGTCACTATGAACAGACCAAAGTACCTAATAATATGACTTAGCACCTGAAACAGATGAAAAATTTATTGATAGATCTACCAAAGTTAAGTGTTATTGGAAGAATAATATTGAATGAAAACCTATTTTTTTTTTAAATAAAAACAGATATTACTGAATCAATAATTATATATATATATATATGTTGTCTCAGTCACTTCTCCTTTCTTTTTAGTTTCTGCTCTGCTAATGCCATCCAATCCATCACTATGAGTCAAACTCTTCATCTGTGATTGAACTGCAAACATGTTTTACATATTCTGAAATGTATAGTCATTACAGTCACTGAAAACTCATATTAATCCATCCAATAATTATAAATAATTCTATGTTGCCCCTAGAGGTAAAAGAAAAATAATTACTTACGTTTAAGTATGTCCATAATTATCAATTCAAAACTTTTGGATTTTTTTCTTTGCGCAGTCCAGAAGGGCTCATCTTCGATTAGTTCGGAAACAACAACTGCTATTTAAGTTTTTGTAATCTGATCATTCAATAAGTACCAGTTTGTACATCAAAACTGATAGAGGAATGTGAAAGGACACTACCAAACTGAAAAGAAAGAGAAAATGCAGTTAGTTTATTGATAATTTGTATTAAACAATTCAAGTGATTTCTCTACAATCTCAAGAAATGTTAATATTATCATAGATTAATGAAATTAAGAAAGATCAGAACACTCTGTATAAAATATATAATTTAGAGTTCACTTACAAATTAAGCAGCTCCAATATTGTTGTTTTAGCAAGCTAAATTCATTGGTTTCAGTTCCAAAAATTCCTTGATGAATCGGTTCAAAATAATTTGACACAGCTCCAGATGTCAGCAACCATTTCCATGCTGTCCAATATCTGATTAGCAGGAATCACACCTGATAGCTTTTCTACTATTCATAGCATCATATGTAGATACTCTCAGAGGTACTGTCCACAATTGGATAGAATCATATCTCTCTGACAGAATGCAAATGGTCAGAATACAAAATATAAAATCGGAGGAATCAAAGATCCATTGTGGTGTTCCTCAAGGATCTGTACTCGGCCCTGTTCTCTTTCTATTGTATTTGAATGACTTAGCAAGTATCGATATCTCAGGGAAGTTCACAATGTTTGCTGATGATACAACTATAATGTGGCACGGGAATGACATAGATGCACTGAAAAACATTATATCGACCGATTTAGAAAAAGTAAAAAATTGGTGTGATGCCAATTTTCTATGTTTTAATGCAAATAAAACTAATATTCTGACTTTGAAATTCAACTATGATAGTTTGTATTTAGCGAACAGAACAATTATTAATAAGTCAAATACCAAGTTCTTGGGTATAACTCTAGATGATAAATTGAAATTTAATAATCATATAACATCCTTGAACAAAAAACTAGCTAGCGGTTGTTTCGCGGTCCGAATAATTAGGAAGGAACTTGGGTTTTCGATTGCTAAAGCATCTTATTTTGCATTGATTGAGTCTCATTTGCGATATGGCATTCCTTTCTGGGGCTTTTGTAGCCAACAACTGTTTAATTCCGTTTTTGTAATGCAAAAAAGAGCAATACGCTATATGTGCGGAGTTAAAAACTCCGATCACTGCAAACCTCTATTTCAGCTTCACAAAATATTAAGTTTATGCAGCATCTTCATACTTGAATCTGTATGTTTGATGAAAAAGAAACATCCAAATATGACAAATTTTAGAACATACGAGACACGACAAAATAATAACATACCTTTGCCAATTCCAAAATCTTCTTTAACAAAAAATTCATTGATGTTTGAAAGTAAAAAAATGTTCAATCATTTGCCAATTAATTTGAAGCAAATGTCTGACTTTTCTAAATTCCGGAAGGCAGTTAAAGATATATTGTGTACGAAAGCCTACTATTGCCTACAAGAATATTACAGTGACAAATGGTGATATATATCGTAACCAAGTTTTTATTATTTTAATGTGTTTGTAATATTATATATAGATATTGTGATTCTATAAATTCTTTTATATTTATTGCCTTCTATTTTAAACCAATATTTATATTCTAGTATTTAACTTCTACTTACTGATCTTGTAACTCTTTTAAATGTATTAGTATAGTTTAACGCTTTGTCAATAAGTACCTTTTCTTAGACAATAAAGCATATTTTGATTTGATTTGATCTCTAATCAATAGTAAATATCACACTACATTCACTACATAACCTAAATGCTAAAATAACAATTAGTGGATGGAGTAGTGGAAAATCAAGATTATGATTTTCCACTACTCCATCCATGAAAATTATGAGTTTTGCAATCCTATTGATTCCAATCACTTTTAAGTAGTTTGAATATATTTTGATTCTATGAACTCATACCATGACCGCCATGATTATTAGGATAAATTGAACAATGGCGTCAGTGATATATTTATTTCATATTTACTGGGTAATATTGTTTGATCGTGGATATTATTTTTTTAAGTTACGTAGATGAATGATGTCATGACGTGGTCAATACCCAAAAATTACATTTAAGAATCCTTATAAAATAATATTAATTTCAAGGCTCCCTTTACACATGTCAGTAATGTTTTGAGAAGGTTAGACAAAAATATCGAACAAATAACATAACTACTCTGTCTAAGACATATTTGGGCAACATATAATCAACATTATATGTATTATCTGGCACAATTTGAAAGAGTTGTTATCAATGGATGTTTTGGTTCGATATTTTTATACGAGTCTATAGTCCTGTGATGAACTGGAATTACATTAATTGAATTCAATAGTCACATTCAGCTTCCAATGGGAATTTTCAAGATATAATCAATCTAGTTAACTGCAGTAAAAATGATATAGAATCCATTCTTTTGTCGATACAATCAGTGTTTAATTGCAAAAGTTTGTTTGTAAAATCATGTTTGTTGAATACCATATTATTATTCAGTTTATTTCAATAAAAATTAACAATTCCCCAAATTTCCTTCCAATTATTGCAATTGCTGGCTACACTGTGCAAGGCTCAGCCTGACGGAATGCGTTTCTGTTGCCTTCAATATGAACGAGTACCATTCGGTTTAATTATCGGTCCAATCGGTGAGAGTATCGACATAGATATTTGTGGGTACTTCCAGATGTTGGTTTTATAAAATATCAATCGGAGAATTATGAACTTAAGGATTCATATTACTTCGAAATCTGACAAGTGTGCTCCCGAACGAGCGAGTAACGAAATAAACCAACGGTAACTACCAAGATTATTATAGGATTACAATCATAAAACAAACATAACATTACCACAAACTACAAGTATGAAAATATAATTTTTTAAGGCATGGTAAAAGAAACAGTTGTTTCAATTCGAACGAAAAATAAGGTAGATACAATTCAATGACTCAATCAACGAGATGGCATAGAGATTCATCCCGAGATTTGCACAGTAAGGGTCAAGTCAACAAACACGTCAATAGTGCAATCCAGTGGTAACAAAATTTTAGAACGATTCGTCAATTTGTACACGTTGATCAGAACAATTAGTTCACTCTCTTGAGTTATTTTGTGTAGAGGAAATAAATTTCCATGTCTATTACCATTAAAAAATATATGATGTTTCTAAACTCACTCAACTTTTTTTAATTTCAGGTAATGGATATACAGAGGAAGCTGCTACGCGTGAAAACCACCAACAATTTATCCATCTGATTATGAACGAAGGCAACCAAAAATAAACAAAATTTAGTAATATATTTTATATCTATATTATCGATTGCATAATATAATGAAACAAAAATTCAGACTGTAAAATGTGAACGTTAATTCATTGAAAAATATCATAGCTGTAAAATACTTAAATAAAATCACAAAATTATTTTATATATATAAAGAATTTCATGCATAAATCAGAATCATAAATTCAATGAACACCAATCAGATCTTATCACTGATTGCGTTGACATCATATGACTGTCGAAACGCAGTCCCTATTCAAAATGTGCGTCCCATCACAATTTTTCCTTTGATAGCTTCCGGGGCATTTTCGATAAATCCTAACTTTCCATAAAAAGCGTGTGTATAGCTGTCGGTTGTATTCATAACGACATGAACTCCAAACGAACCTAAACAACAAAAAAACTAGAGTAATAATTATAATTCATTCCTTTAATTTGATCAATGAGAAAAATCGATTTTCGAAATATTGAAATTAAAATAAAATAAATAAATAAAGTTAATATCCATATGGTCATCTTAAAGTAAAAATCAAAAAGGTTCGTGGAATTGTTTTACAGTTTATTTGTATGTTATATACAGCGTGACTCACGGTAGATGGAAAACACAACTCAGGATTTTTCTGAAAATTTGGCGTTTTACGTTTATTCAACTGTTCTACCGATCAAACACATTTTCAGCATTGCGACGTTGCCGCTTCTATCAAAAAATCCTAGCAACTTTAATATTTTAAATAGAACACCCCGTATATTGACACATTTTTAGAATCGCCCTTTTGTTACGATACTTTTTTTTTGATAATGACCTATTCCTATCTCTATCGGGGTTCGAGATAAAAAATAATTTGTGTTAAATATGGTCCAAAACATAGCACTAATTGAACTTAAGTAATTAGGTACTCTCAACTCATGAAAACTTGATATTTTGACATTAGTTTGTACAAACTCAAAGTATTTAATCTACACCAAGAAATCGACTCCATATCATACAGGGTCCGCTAAAATTACTATTATTTCCGTTTTGCATGAAAGTGGTCAAAAGTTCGTTTCTTCAAATGAAACCCCCTGTATATTACTCGATAAATTGAAAGATGAAAAAATGCTTTAAGATGATATACCATGTGCCTATACCTAAATCATCAAGTTTTCTTAATAAAACCGCTTTTTTAGAAAATAGCTCTTTGTGTATTTAGCGCAAAGAGATTGATTGTTGCTCGATAAAGAGAGTTATCGCGCTTCGCGAAGCAGAGCGCGGTAATCTTTGGAGAGCGGCAATGACACTTCAAGTGACAAAAAAAAAGAGGTTTTCAAGAAAAATTTGACCCAAATGTTTTGTGTATTTTAAAGTACAATAAAATTCCTTTTTTTTATTTATAATGACTAAATGTTGAGAGATATCTCCAAATATTAACGACGACTGTTACTAACTTCCTCGAAAATTTGCCGTTAAAGGAATATAGGAATTCGTGGTGTCAACTGGACGGAGCGCCAGCTCATTCCACCCAAGAAGTGTCCAGGGAACTTTACGAAATGTTTGACGATCGTTGGTTCAGGCATTTAGGGCCGTAGGATTGGCCACCGAGATCACCCGATCTCACGCTGTTTGGCTTTTTTTATGGTTTGTTTTAGTAGAAATGGTGTACAGTACTCCAGTACCTACCAAAGGAGAACTGCGATGACGAATATTGCGGTGTTGAAGATCTGGATCCCCATAAAATTGAATAAGCAACCACGAGTCGCGTGCAAAAGCACATTCTAAAATGTTTAAAATGTGATGGTTAACATTTCCAGCATTTATTGTGAAAATGTGATATTTTGTTTACAATTTTGTTATTTTTATTCTTCCTAATTCTGTTATTTGTACTTTCACATGTTATAGACTAGTAAATCTAGCTTTTTACCTAAAAATGCGAGATAAAAAGCTGATTTTTGGTACAGTTGATCCCTGAAAACTTTGAACCATCATAGTAGTTAAGGAAATTATTTTGTAATCTTACAAACTTCCTCTCTTTCATTGGTGTTAATTCAGGATATATTTGGTTAAATTTTCTGCATGTTCTGACAATGATTTGATCACACATATCTGTTTATAATAAATAATTTCATAAGAACTCCCTTTGAATATTCAATACGCTGTCAATAACTATTTATTAACTACATATAAAAGTCACCGACCTGTCATAAACTTGATATTTTCACGGCTACCTAAAATTGAATTCTTTAAAACACAATATTTCCTAAAAAAGCGACTTTATTAAAAAAACTTGATGATTTAGGTATAGGGACATGGTATATCATCTTAAAGCATTTCTCTTCATCTTTCAATTTATCGAGTAATATAGAGCGGGTTTAATTTGAAAAAACGAACTCTTGACCACTTTCATGCAAAACGGAAATAATAAGTAATTTTAGCGGGCCCTGTTTGATATGGAGTCGATTTCTCGATGTAGATTAAATACTTTGAGTTTGTCCAAACTAACATCAAAATATGAACTTTTCATGAGTTGAGATTACTTATTTACTTAAGTTCAATTAGGGCTATGTTTTGGACCATATTTAACACAAATTATTTTTTATCTCGAGAACCGATAGAGATAAGTATAGAGCATTATCAACAAAAAAGTATCGTAACAAAAGGGCGATTCTAAAAATGTGTCAATATACGGGGTGTTCTATTTAAAATATTAAAGTTGCTAGGGCTTTCTGATAGAAGCGGCAACGTCGCAATGCTGAAAATATTTCAGATTTAATATTTTAGAAAATTTTCAGAAAAATTCCGAGTTGCGTTTTCCAGAAACGTCTAACCTACCATCGACCGTGAGTCACGCTGTATTTATATTGTGATAATTTATTTTTAAATAGAGAATGAACTTATTATTATTATTATTATTTGATTTGTTTGATGAATAAAGCAATAATATTTGAAAATTCATGAGAAAAACCTTCTTTAGAATAATTATACAAAAATACTAAAAATTGTAGATCAGATAAAATAATAAATTTTGAAAGAGCAAAATTTGCATACAAACTGACAAATAATTTACAAAATAGTAGTGATTTAAAAAAAAAATCAAAATTACATTATTATCACCAAAATGTAAATTAAACAAGCTTTTGAGACAGGTTGCGATCTGATGGAAAATGTTGAGAAATTAGTATTGCTGGAATGAGAAAAAAAACAAGCTTTTCAACGATACTAAATAAGGCATATTGTACCATTCAAAAAAATTGCCGATGACGTCGCTTCCTCCTCCAATAGCGGCTTTTTGAAATATGTGTTTTCTGATTTCACATTTTATGTAGATGCTGTCATCAATGACGCTTCCATTGTAACAAATGGGTTAGCTGGATAATTATTGGGGGTGATCCGAATTAATTAGCTTTTTATACCGGGTGGCTACGGAAGTATTGCCTACGGAATATCTCAGTTATTGTATGAAGTAGGTTTGTGAAATTTGGAGCGTCGATATAATGACATAAGAGCTAGAATTTGAGCATATTGACATGTCGAAGTTAACTTCCGGTCTGACCGGAAGTAACATCAACTTTCTTATTTTAAATGGAAACCCTATTTTTTTTTCTTTTCGCTTTATTCAGCATTCAATTCCCTTTCTAATGACATATCACAAGTTGGTATCTAACCAGAAACTAGATCAGAAAAAAATTATTATTGAAATTCACCGAGTAGGCCGTGGAAGCAAAATGAAAGCCAAAAATTGAAAAGTTGGCTATGGAAACCATACGTCACTTGATAACAGTTGCTACTACTGTGATATTTTATTTTCATTCGTCAGCGTTATAAAAAGCCGCCAAAAAAAATATTGGAAAAATTGGGAAAAAAACAATACTCTGTAGGTCCATAACTTAAATAGGAACATACAACTTTTTCTTGCCTGTACTATTCAGCAAAACCATTCCTTTCTAATGATATAATAGAAAGTAATTTTTTGAAATGAAATACCAAAAAATCCAATTATTATTCTTCAAATAACAAAACAGATTATCGCCATACGCAAAAATAACATTAAAAATAATGTGGAATGATAAATTATATCCTGTAGGTTCTAGGTTAAATAGGAACATAAACGTACTTGGTCTGTGCCATCGTCCATACTATCTACCTATGGACGATGTTTGTGCTATTCAGAATAATCATTCGAACCAAAATATTAACAAGTAGGCTGATTAAGATGTATTTTGGAATGAAACAAAAAAGAAACGAGAGCTGTCACGAACGCTGCTCTCCATATTATTTTGACGTTCGAAGTAGTGTTTTTGATTCTGCCATTTTAAAAGGGTTTGGAAATCGAAATCAGTTAGTGGAATATTCAAAAAATGCCCCGTTATTCACGAACCGAACAAATTGACATGCTTCTCATTTATGGTGAATGTTTAAAAAATTCTTATGCCGCTGAACGATTGTATTTAGAGCGATATCCAGGGAGGCAGCAACCGTCAAGAAGGTATTTCCAGTGGCTTGAAGAAAAATTAAGAACTGAGCCTGATGTTCACGAAGACCAAGAAGCATTTGTTATTAATGAGGAAACTGAAATTAATGTATTAGCTTTAGTACAATATGATAGCACAATTTCCTCAAGGCAGATTGGCGCCGAATTAGCTATAAGTAAGGACTCTGCTAGGAACATTTTGAAAAAACATCGATTTAAATCCTTCAAGTATCAGTTGCATCAACATTTGTATGAAAATGACGGTGAAAGGCGCCTGGAATATTGTAATTGGTTTCTTCGACAAAATGCTGAGAATCACCTATTTAACTATTATATCTTGTTTACGAACGAGTCAAGATTTACCAACAATGGATTATTTAACAGGAATAATACAAGGTAGGTACTGTACTTTATTTGGATTATTGTCGATAGTCGAAGTGTAAAGTGCTGAAAGTGTGAACGGTCTTTTGTTTCAGGTACTGGGCGATAGAAAACGAGCACGGGTTTCGACAAGGTGGCTTCCAGGAGAGATTTGGTGTGAATGTTTGGGCAGGAATAGTTGGAACTCACATTGTTGGCCCCATTCTTTTTCAATGCCAACTAACCGGAGAGAGATACTTTAATTTTTAACGAATGAAATTTCGGAATTCATTAACAACCTACCAGCGGAAATAACTGAGAGAATGTACTTCCAGAAAGATGGCGCCTCTCCGCATAATTCAAGAATAGCGAGAAATTATCTTCAAAATCGCTTTCAAGAGAGACTTATAACAACCCATGGTCCAGTCAGGTGGCCACCAAGGTCACCTGATCTTACTCCGTGCGACTTTTTTCTATGGGGGCATCTTAAAAATAGGGTGTATTTTACACAGCCTACAACTCTACATGAGCTAGAAGTAATAGTAATAGAAGATATCACGCCCCAAATGTTGAGAAACGTTTTACATGAAAATATCACCAGAGTCAATAAATGTATTGACGCTGAGGGAATGCATTTCGAACATTTGTTTTGAATTTATTTTATCTTTAATCCTATCAATTTGTTTTTTTTTTTTTTCGATAAATCTGTTTTTTTGTTATTTGAATAATAATAATTGTATTTTTTGGTATTTCATTTCAAAAACTTACTTTCTATTATATCATTAGAAAGGAATGGTTATGCTGAATAGTACAGGCAAGAAAAAGTTGTATGTTCCTATTTAAGTTATGGACCTACAGAGTATTGTTTTTTTCCCAATTTTTCCAATATTTTTTTTGGCGGCTTTTTATAACGCCGACGAATGAAAATAAAATATCACAGTAGTAGCAACTGTTATCAAGTGACGTATGGTTTCCATAGCCAACTTTTCAATTTTTGGCTTTCATTTTGCTTCCACGACCTACTCGGTGAATTTCAATAATAATTTTTTTCTGATCTAGTTTCTGATTAGATACGAACTTGTGATATGTCATTAGAAAGGGAATTGAATGCTGAATAAAGCGAAAAGAAAAAAAAATAGGGTTTCCATTTAAAATAAGAAAGTTGATGTTACTTCCGGTCAGACCGAAAGTTAACTTCGACATGTCAATATGCTCAAATTCTAGCTCTTATGTCATTATATCGACGCTCCAAATTTCACAAACCTACTTCATACAATAACTGAGATATTCCGTAGGCAATACTTCCGTAGCCACCCGGTATAATGTAGAAAAGATACACTTCACTAATTTCGCTAATTTATTTAAAACTCTTCTAAACAATAAATTATTTGAAACGTTGATTTCACTGTCACTGTCGCTGTTAATTTTTTAAAAGTACCCCCGAACAAGGTCTTCATTTCATTTTGAATAATTTTATTAAACGATTTTGAAATCGTCAGCTGTATGGGACCACATTTTAATAGGTTATGATTGAAACAATTCTACTGAGATCAATTTCTACTTACCGTTAGCTCGCAAGGATGCCAACAAACATGTTACGAGTCTTTTACTGACTGACTGATCCAGAACAGTCGGTAACAAACTACAAATCATACTTGATGGGTGAGACGGACTACTGACGAATATTCCATCTTTGAAGTTGTGGAAGTAAGAAATAGAGTCCTGAAAAAAAAATTTAAATGATTTCAAGTCATTTTCTTTCCTAGACGTAACGGAAAAAAATAATTAATAATAACGTTCATTATTCCCAAGAAACAATATGTTTATAATAGGGAACTTTAAGAACCATTGTTAATAGATACATTTATAGTTTAAAATGTTTTTTGAAATTTAGCTTTTGCAGAAAATTATTCTGCTCACAAATCATACATTGCCATGGAATCTCAATTTGTGATTTGGGGTTCATCATCCTCTTACGTCATGCAGGTGTGGCTTTATCTAATTATCACTTATTTCCTCAACTTTTTTTCAATAAAAAGGAGGTAGAGGCTATTGAAGTTCGAATGAAATAAATGCACAAGATACACAAATACAAGAACGTGCTTAGATATTTAATGTAATAGTTCAACAAACGTGATGCATGGTGCATACAGGGACAATTTATAACTGCCAACTTAAACTATGAATTATTCCAAATAAAAACATGAAATATATAGTTTTTTTCCTAACGAGTGCGGAAAGTGATAGTTTCCCGCACGCGACTGCCGTTGACCCGAACGACGCGAAGCAGAGTTCTAGCAAGCAGTCAAGGGCGGGAAAGACACTTCACGCATGAATTAGGAACATTATTTTTTCTACGACCGCATAAATATTCAAAAAGCACACTAAAAATGTATATTTTACTTCAACCTACAAAACTTTCAATGAAAATCCACTCATTATAATTAGTATTAATGTTGAGAACACAATTTGTTGTATTCTGCAAATTAGTCAGAATAGCCGGTCCAGAGTAGTTTAGTTTGTGGTAACTGGCTGTCGAGAAGTAAAACAATCGTAGAATACAAAGTGCATGAAGATGACGGAGACGGCATCGGTTGCAAGTTGTCAGTACATGGAAGAATTGTATTCTAGATGGTTTTCTTCGGTTCTACGGTGTCCTCCAAATAACCTTCACAACAGCAGTTGACTTCCAGCCTCCAAGACGTTTTATGTTGGTTGTCCCTTCGCCTGAATCTGCTAGAAACGCTGCCGAGGATCGTCTAAAACTGTGACCTGTATAACGTTCTAGATAAGGTAAAGCCTTAAAGTAGGTAGCGATCACTGCCGGCATTTTACCAAATGTGTTCACGCCTACGCACTGAACAGAGCATTTGCCTTTTTTATAATTACTAAAAAACGACGGTGGTAGGAGGCCGTAAATTTGCATACATTCTATAGAGCTTCAAAAAGTTTCCATTATTTATTTATTTATTTATTTATTTATTTATTTATTTATTTATTTGTTGAACATCCAAACAGACGAACCTTAGTGGTTCATCATTTAA
The DNA here is from genome assembly GCA_958502065.1 of Chrysolina americana. NCBI lineage: Eukaryota > Metazoa > Arthropoda > Insecta > Coleoptera > Chrysomelidae > Chrysolina > Chrysolina americana. The sequence continues at coordinate 92,523,051 of OY293413.1, read as the reverse complement.
TAGGATGATAGGTAACAATTAACATAACAGGATATCAATAGCTATAAACGATATACAAAGATTTTACAATGCTTATTTAACAGTTTGGTACAGGAAAGATAAGTGCTCAAAAAGTTAAACTCAGAGAAAATTTAGTTTTCAATCTTCATATACAGTGTGACCCATTTAAAATGGAACCACCCCTGTAGAATGTGCATTTTTCAATCAATCTCAATTTCTTTTTTATATTGAAATGCCATAATTTTCTCACTTCGAACCAATGAGAACTGAACTTTTTGATAATACTTCCTCCAGCCCGTGGTATTTTCAAAACGGTGTTTCGCTTCTAGCTTGTGTATGCATTTCCACAGTTACGACAATCACGGTAAATATAGAAACGTCAGTTTGACAGTTCAACTGACATTAATGACACATGATGAACCGTTTCTGCAATACGCATTTAGTCCATAATAATTTAATGTGTTCGTGGAATTGTCTGATCGAAAATCTCTTCAAAATGCAGAATTTTCAAAATACTTTCACCTTGCCAGTCGCTCAAACTGTGTTGCTGTACGTGACAGCAAGGTGAACGTATTTTTTGAAAATTCAGCATTTCATCGGGATATTACTACTGAAAATTTCCGTTTTGAAGAAACCATTCTTCAAGATCCTTTGTTATACAGTGTGACCCATTTAAAATGGAACCACCCCTGTAGAATGTGCATTTTTCAATCAATCTCAATTTTTTTTATTGAAATATTAAGCATGAAAAACTGTATCTTGACACTAACTTTCACAATTTTAGTTTCATTCCCAAGGCACTCTATGGTTTTTTTTGTTTGTCAAAAACGGCAAAAGTTTATTAGGCAATTTTTGTTTTCAAATTTGACTACACCACTGGATTCGTAGTCGTTATAAATGAAAACTGTAAAATTTTCATTAAAAAATATTTGTTAACTATGAAGTTACAACAACTTCAATTTTGGAAACAAAGTATTTGTTTGTAATTTTTATTCAGATTATAGACATATTTGAGATCTGACAACACTGTCATCACCAAGTAGAACACCAGTGAATTTGTACAGTGAAAATCCGAAGTCAATAGCTCAATCCGTTCTACAGTTATAACTCCTGAAAATCTGGTAATGTGAGAGATTTGTGGTGCAAGCGTTTTGTAATAAAAATCTGACAACGCCAATGGATTTGTGAATAATATTCCTTCAAAATCATTCATTTGAGTGAAGGTTACGAGAAGTGTATTCTAGAATAACAGAAAATTAAAAATTCATTTTCAAGTTATGCAGTACTCAGTACATTCTTCCGCATAGCCGCTAAAATCAAATTGATTTAAAGCATGGAAATCATTTATTCAATAATAAAACAGAGAGCAGGACAAAAATTGTTCCCTGTAAATTCTTCATAACTCAGCTAAAACAATCTTTTAGAGGAGATATCAATAATTTGAGGAAGCTGAACTCATTATGCAAAGGTTTTATAATCAATCAACAGTAGGCTGTGATTTTGACAGTTAATCATAAATAAAATAATAGTTTTTAGTTACGTACATTTAATAATGGCTTTGCAATTATCATTAGAAGAAAGAATTGAAATTGTGAGAATTTCTGGGGACAATTATCATAGTGAAAGAGAAGCAGCTAGGATATTTAATCACAGACATCCAAATCGACTTCCCATTGACAGAAGCACCGTCAGTAAAATTAACAAAACATTTAAAGAAACCGGTGCAGTCAGCAAACATATTTTAAAAAATAATCGCCGAAGAAGAAATTTAAACGAAGGTGCTGTTTTAGATTATTTTAGAAACCACCCAAACAGAAGTTTACGAGTCGCCAGTTTGGATATTTAAACTTACCGAGAGAGATTATTCGACGATGTCTTAAACAAAACAAAATGAGAGCATTTAAACCTAAATTTCTTCACTCTTTAAAGGAAGGTGATGAAGTGAAACGTATGGAATTTTGTTTGTGGGCACAAAGCGAGTACCTGAATACAAGAAATTTTTTAAACTGCATAATGTTTAGCTTCTTTCAGCACCAATGGGGTAGTTTCATCGCAAAATGCTCGGTATTGGGCTACGGAAAATCCGCACTGGATCATAAATTGTAAAAGTCAATATTCCGAAAAAGTTAACGTTTGGTGTGGTATAGTACAAAATAGAATAATAATAGGTCCATATTTTTTTGATGGAAACATAAACGGGCAAAATATTTTGGAATTTCTAAATAACCAATTATCGGACGAAATAGATGAAATGCCACTTGCGGAACAAGTAAATTTATATTTTCAGCTCGACGGCTGTTCCGTGCACAATTCGAGGATTGTTAAAGAGTGGCTAAATAACCAGTTTCCAAATCATTGGATAGGACGAGGTAGTGACTCAATTGAATGGCCACCTAGATCGCCTGATCTAACAATATTAGACTTTTTTCTGTGGGGTATTCTGACACAAAAAGTATACAAAACAAGACCAACGAATCGAGCTGAACTCATGCAAAGGATACGACAAGCTTGTGCCGAAATTACAGTTCAACAAATAAGAAATAGTGTAAACAATATTCGGAAGAGATACGATAAATGTATTGAACTTAATGGAGGTTTGGTAGAAGCCACAAAAATTTAAATGTTTAGTTTTAAATCAATGTTTATTTAAGTATCAGTTTTTTCTTAATGGCAATTAATTGTTGAATAAATACTTTGAAACTTGTTTGTATTCATTTTGTTTTCATCAGCTATGGAAGAAGGTAGAGTAAGTTCAGAATCTCATAAAATGTGATTTTCCAGGTGCGCTGTTACAAAAGTACCATTATTTATTATCGGGAAACTTCCAAAAAGCTTACAAGTATGACCATTAATACTTCAAGATTCTATCAAGATTTGGTAAAAGCGCAATTGGGAGATCCCATGACATGAGATTCTGAACTTGGTCTACTACTGCGTAACTTGAAAATGAACTTTTAATTTTCTGCTATTTTCGAATAGACTTATAATCGACACTTAAATGAATGATTTTAAGGGAATATTATCCACAAACCCAGTGGCGTAGTCAGATTTTTATTACAAAACGCTTGCACCACAAATCTCTCACATTACCATATTTTCAGGAGTTATAACTGTAGAACGGATTGAGCTATTGACTTCGGATTTTCACTGTAAAAATTCACTGGTGTTCTACTTGGTGATGACAGTGTTGTCAGATCTCAAATATGTCTATAATCTGAATAAAAATTACAAACAAATACTTTGTTTCCAAAATTGAAGTTGTTGTAACTTCGTTGTAAACAAATATTTGTTAATGAAAATTTGACAGTTTTCATTTATAACGACTACGAATCCAGTGGTGTAGTCAAATTTGAAAACAAAAATTGCCTAATAAACTTTTGCCGTTTTTGACTTGGAAATGAAACTAAAATTGTGAAAGTTAGTGTCAAGATACAGTTTTTCATGCTTAATATTTCAATAAAAAAAAATTGAGATTGATTGAAAAATGCACATTCTACAGGGGTGGTTCCATTTTAAATGGGTCACACTGTATAACAAAGGATCTTGAAGAATGGTTTCTTCGAAACGGAAATTTTCAGTAGTAATATCCCGATGAAATGCTGAATTTTCAAAAAATACGTTCACCTTGCTGTCACGTACAGCAACACAGTTTGAGCAACAGGCAAGGTGAAAGTATTTTGAAAATTCTGCATTTTGAAGAGATATTCGATCAGACAATTCCACGAATACATTAAATTATTATGGACTAAATGCGTATTGCAGAAACGGTTCATCATGTGTCATTAATGTCAGTTGAAGAGTTGAACTGTCAAACTGACGTTTCTATATTTACCGTGATTGTCGTAACTGTGGAAATGCAAACACAAGCTAGAAGCGAAACACCGTTTTGAAAATACCACGGGCTGGAGGAAGTATTATCAAAAAGTTCAGTTCTCATTGGTTCGAAGTGAGAAAATTATGGCATTTGATTGATTTTTATAATATGAGGGAAATTGCCAGGAGTAATACCACTAGTGATTGAATTTTCGCGATAAGTCTGTCGATTTATTTCTGAACGAAACTGAATTGCTTCGTGAAAACACCACGAGTCCGCAGGACGAGTGGTGCTTTCTCAAAACAATTCAGTTGAGTTCAGATATGAAAGACAGACTTATGAGATTAATCAAATCACGAGTTGAATTTAATTAGACTATTTCACGAATAAAGTTTCTTCATTAATATAAATACGAACAATGTATAACAGTCACAAACAAATTATTAAAATCGTCGATATTATAATGTTTCGTTTCATAATTTCATTTGAATTTGCACCGAAGCGACTCATTTTGACACCATCAGGTACAATTAATATTGATAGAACTGCCAAACTTTGTGTTGCCATGGTTACGTCGTTGAAAATACCGAAGCTGATCCTCCAATCAGAATTGAAAGACAGCTGGTGTCGTCGCGATAACACGAGTTGTCTTTGGTTTGCGATTGGTCAGATTATGTGAGAATTTTAAGATGAGTGAAATAGTCAAGGTAAGCTCTCAATGAAAAAATTGCAAAGTACGTCTTGTTATACTTGTATTTTACTGACTTGTTCAATTTGGTCTGACCAAGTTAATTTTGAATCTACGAGGATTCCTATGAAACTTATAGTATTACTTGATGTAATATAGATGTTAACTATTTGAAAATTGTTATCTTCTACAGGAGATTTATACCTATCATTAAAATGAACTAGTTTAGTTTTTCTAGGTCGAGTATTAGATGATTTATCTCTCACCACAGTGAAAACTATTGAATGACTGAGATGATTTAAGAAAAAATCTCTTGGGGAGTTTTACCGGTTACTATTACAGTTGTATTGTCTGCATACATGAACACTTAACCGTCTTGAATAAAATCTGGCAAGTCATTTACGAAAAGAAGGAACAGTAATTACAGTATAATAAGGTTGAATTAACTTATTTTACTTTCCCGCACCGGTGCGGGAAAGCGATTTTTCCTGCACTAGTGCGGGAAAATGAAACTTTCAAAACTAAAATGCATTGTAATATCAATTTCAGTTATTGAAAAGTGTAAACGAAACTTTCAATTCGGTCGTACTTGAACTTACTTGAGCATAGTTATGTAAGTCATTGGCAATATCGAGAGGATACTTTTTGCACATCTCCGGTATCCAGGCAATCTCCTGCTTCACCCGAAACCTCTTGTAATCGGGAGCCGCGCACGTATAGCCTACCACTTCCGCCTCCTCTTCGACCACGAAACAAAATTCCGGATGCAGCGTCACATAAGGACCCACTATCCGATCGGCATGGACATTTTTCAAATTTTCCGGTAGAGGCAGCTGATCTTCGAGGCCATCTATACAAGTTCGAGTGCAAATGTCGTAAACTATCCTTTCATCGGTTGGCAGGTAGGGTCGAATCGTGAAAATTCGATTGATGGGCACGTCTGGAACTTTGTAGATAAAAAGGTCGTTTCCTGAATCAACAGGAATGAGTCGCTGTAAAAAATAATTTCACGTCAACTAATATAGATACAAAGCTTTTTACAATGAGAGTTAATTAGACGTAATTCAAACGATGCTTCTACTTTAAACTAGCGACTACTTCGATTTTTTAAATGGAACACCCTATATATAATATTATGTTATAATTTCTTATCACTTTTTCAACAACTTCATGTACTATTTCCCTATACCTATCTGTTACCATTCGAGAGATAAATTAATTTCGATTTTTTTTACCAAACATGTACTTTTATAAACGCTGTTAATCGTGAACTCTCTGGTACTAAGATGATCAAATTCAAAATGGAGTGAAGTAATACCATGAGAATACTTCAAATAATCAATTAAAATAATAAACATACTCACATGGTTACATATAATAATAACATTTATTTCCCAAGGAACATACAAGTTTATGAAAGGGAAAAATAAACACATTTTCAACTAAACTAAATTAATTATCAAGTAGTTATTTCTAATTTTCATATGAAAACTATTCCTTCATATCGCTGTATATACATATCCATATAAATAAAAACTCATTTGTTTGAGGTCAATTCTAGTCAATTAGTCACGATAATATGTTGCAATTCGTCAAATATTGGTAGTAATAATTTGGAATAATATTCCTTTCATTTCACATGAGTATACTTACATTTCATATTTACAATTTAATTTCTATTTTAATTCAAATTTTATATTTATAATTTAATTCATATTTCCATTTAAATTTTATATGTACAATTTAATATTTTCAAGACATCATTTACATTTTACATTTCCATATGTTGATTTCGTATGTTTTTTCCTCTCCCATATGTTCACGTTAATTTTTTTTTTTTCGCGAAACAAGTACGAGGATATATTGAAAAATTCTTAGCCTACTATAGAACCAAACAAAATTTCAATATCAAAATATTTTATTACTCAACATATTCTCCTCTTAATTGGATACATTTATTACAGCGAACCTGCAACGTCTCTAGACCTTTCAAAAAAAATGTTTCTTCTTGCTCTGCAAACCAGACCTCCACAGCTTTTATTACCTCCTCGTTGGAAGAAAATTTACAACCTTTTAAACTTTTTTCAGTAGAGGAAAGAGATGATAGTCGGTCGGAGCCAAATCTGGTGAATAAGGGGGGTGTTCTAGTAATTCAAACCCTAAATCACGAATTTTTTGCATGGCAACATGAGATTTGTGTGCAGGGGCGTTGTCCTGCAAAAACAAAACACCTTTGGATAGCTTTCCACGTCTTTTCCCTTTAATTTTTTCCCGTAGAGTGGTCAGTAATGTTGAACAGTAATATCCAGTTATTGTTCTACCCTTATTCAAGAAAGCAATCATGATTATGGCAATCCCAAAAAACTGAAGCAAGAACTTTTCCGGCAGATTTTTGGACACGAAACTTCTTAGGTCTTGGAGGACCGTAGTGTCGCCATTCCATCGATTGTTGCTTTGTTTCTGGATCGTAGAAATGTACCCAAGTCTCATCCATAGTAACAATTCGGTTTAAGAAGTCAACATCGTTTTCAAATCGAGCACAGATCGAACGCGATGCTACTACCCTTGCATGCTTTTGGTCAACATTCAAACTGGGGATCCATTTTGCAGCAATTTTTCTCAAGTCCAAATTGATGTGAACTATATGATGAACGCGTTCGTATGAAATATTCCGTTTAAGCCCAATTCGACGGTCTGTTAAAATCATGTCATGAACTGCATCGATATTTTCGGGGACTGACACAGAAACTGGCCTTCCCGATCGGTCATCATCTTCAATGGAAAATTTACCTCTTTTGAAACTTGCAGTCCAATTTTTCAAGGTCGCATACGAAGGACATTGATCACCAACGGTATTGAGCATATCTTCGTTAATCTGCTTACCTCTTAACCCTTTTAAATACAGGTACTTGATGATGGCTCGATACTCCAATTTTTCGATTTTCACAATTTTGGTGGACATATTTTTTCTTTTAATTTATTGCGTAACTCTGGTTTACTTTTTTGACGTCAAACTTTACACTGACACTTCTAATAAGTTATTCGTTGCTATGGTAACGCAATATTTTGTTTATGCAGGGAACTGGTCTAGGCTAACTAGATATCAATACATTCTCGTACTTTGCGCTAATCGCTCAACCACTTTATTCCCTTCTACAATGTAGTTATTGTCTTATTTGTATGTCTATTTATTTATTGTGTGTGAATAAAGTTATTATTATTATTATATATCGGGCGTTCCATTTGAAATAATGATGATTTTGCACATTTTTGGAAAAAAAGCTGTCATGCTGACATTCTCGAAAACCGTTTATTATTTTGAAAAAAGTATCTCTGATAAAAAATACAGGTTGCCATTTAAAAAAATTAAGTTAGGACCCGCGCAGAAAAAACTGGGTACTGGGTACCATTTTGCTGATGAAATCATGTGTCTATCTATTACCATAATGGAAATATGGAAGACCTTGTTGGAGAAGCCTGAATGTATTACGGAAAGATATTACCTGCAAATCTGCTGTCAAACCACCCCGGAACACCCAAGGTTCCTGGTCGCCGCTCATGAACGTCTCCTTCCAACCCTTGGAAAACCCTGGTAATTTCAAAATCCAGTCAAAAATAATGGCAATGTCCAAATAAACCGCATGCGCTCGCATTTTACTAAAAGTTACGCCAAGTATTTGATTTTAAATCAAAAATATGTATTTCTTCGCAAATATTTCATTCAAGCATTAAAACGAAACAACTGCAAATTCAAGAAGACACGAACCATTTAATCACTGAAACATAATCCAAAACCAAAAAGCTTCGTCTGTAAGTTTTTTATAACTTCCGACAATAAAGTATATTTTGACTTTGACTTTGACCATTAATTTTGGATCTGAATCTGAAACTACTACATTATAAAATTAATATTAATTCCATTAAATTTGAGAAATCACTAAATCAATAGTTTAAAACAGTATATACGCTATGCAATTTACGCAAAACCAAACAAAGTGAACTACGCCAATCGCAGCCTCTTCAGCCATATACCAAACTCGTTGAAAGATGCGTACATGTATATGTCCCCTGGGTGTATGAAGGCATCGATGGAGGAAATTGACCGCCAGCTTGGGAAAAATAAAATGGTTCATTAATACTTCGGGATCACACACACTTGTAGACTTTTTCATGGAATAGAAAGAAATTTTAAAAATAATTGCGCATTTCCTTTTTGTGGCAAGTGGCAAAGGAAACTGGATGTTTTCGGGACCTCTTAAATGGTGCAGAAAAATCCAAAATATTTTCTGCCGTTCTTGAAATGAAAATTTCTGATTTTGTTATATACTCTTTAGTCAATTTTCATTTATATTCAAAAATGGTATAAAAATGTATACTTTTACGGAAAAAATTATTTGGCCTCAATGAATTTTAATATTTTCTGTGATACCATGACCTTGATGGTATTATATAAGGTCCTTTATTTTTTTACAGACGAATTTTTTTCTTGAAAAGTTGATGCTTAAATATTTATGAAGGTGCTTTGCAACTAGAAAGTAAGGGAACTACCTATTACATACTTTTTTAGTTGTCGAGCATTTTTCAAGTAATTTTCAAGTAATGGAAATTACCTTGTCAGAAATCACACATAAATCAAGAATATGGCAGAGGCATATTAATTATGAAAAATTTTTCATCAGATTATCAAGAAGTTGTAACTAAATTACAATTAGAATAAACGAAAAATATTGAAAATTCACACCATTTCATTCCATTTTGAAGTTTAAACTAAGAGTAACGAGCAAAAAATATTAAAATATAAAATTTTATTCATTTCTAAATATTTTCTGAACGACTAAAAATATTTTTGATACTGCAGCATTATTCTATAGAACTTAAATATTTTTCTCAACTGAAAGTTTCCGAAATAGAAACATTAGCATAAGATTAACGTTCACAAAATATAGATCCAGTTTAATATTATTTTTTTTATCATTACAGCCGCTTTCAAAAGGAATTGCAAATTATTTTTATTATTTAACCCACATGCTAGAACCATACTAGTAAATAAATATAGTAAATTACTAGCTCCACCTTATTAAATTCATTTGTACTCTTTGGGTATTGGTTACACTCAAGTAAAGTAAAGTAATAGAAACAATGGAAACCCAATATGGAATGGAAACCTGAAATTATGATGAATTGATAAAAGGCAGCATATGCTACACATGGAATATATTCGAAATTTCAATCTAGAACTGAGAGAACAAGGCACAAAAGTACATGAAACGAACCATAAACTATATATAAAGGAAGTTTTAATGATATGACTGTCGAAATTTCAACAGATGCAGCTTGAACTTCAACGAACATGAATAAATATAATTCAACCTCGATGACGAAGAAAAACTGAAAATCATCTCCACAAATTTAATAAAACCACCAAATGTTAGTGCTGTCAGAACGATAAATGACTATCGAATGGTTTCATAGTAGTAAATGTTTCAAACCTATAAAAATTATCAAAGAAATAAAATGAGTGTAACCACATGATTCCCCAAGGAGTTATGTGGGCACTGAAGAGTTAGGTGTTTTTAAAACATTAATTAAAAGTAGTAATAAATCACTTAACTTTTCAGTGCCCACATAACTCCTTGGGGAATCATGTGGTGACACTCATTTTATTTCTTTAATAATTTTCTACATAATTTTTCTCCCCATAATTTTAAACTTAGCTGATGATGAACCTATATAGGTTCGAAACATGTACTACTATGAAACCATTGAACTGATCGATAGTCATTTATCGTTCTAACAGCACTAACATTTGGTGGTTATATTAAATTTGTGGAGACGATTTTGAGTTTTTCTTCATCGTGAATCTATACCACTCCACTTCGAGACACAATGGACTTCTACCACAGGATAATTCAACCTTCCTTAGTCCTTCTCCATAACTTTTTCCTTTTCTAAACTATCACTGAGCACAATAATAATACCTGATTAGGCTGACTGGGATGGTCTTAGCATGTTTCTCTTGGCGTTCTTGGGAAAGAGTATGTTTCTCTCCTGGAGAGAACAGAGACCACCTTGTGATCTGCTTGCTGATGTCTCATCAACTCTCATATAGACTGAGCGTCGAACAAAGATGAACAAGGGAAGACAAAACTGTTTTACTGGAGAGGTCACATCTTACTAACTATGGATTTAATAATTCATTTTCAAGAATGTTTACCACACAAATATTTACACTTCTCAAAGTGTAAATACTTTTGTGGTAACTGTCGATGAGATACACGCAGAAAGATAACAACATATATGTCCCTGAAAATCATCCAAAACACTTCAAACAACCTCAAAACATCCCAAACACCTCCAAAATCGGTATGAAAATGAAAATGAAGTTACTATGGCCCTACTCTGTAGTTCAGATTGTTGTTCCAGAGAGAGATAGTTAACTGGGTTCCTTCACATATGCATTGATGATGAAGTTCGTCAGTCACATCCCTCACACTCCGTACAATACTGATAACTTCAACTTGAAGGAGTTGCAGCATAAACAAAAGTGACAAAAATGTTGTATGTAACGCCAAATACCCAAAAAGTGCCATAAAGTTGATTGGAGTAAAAGACTTACTCTAATCACAACTTTTTTATTGCTGCAAAATCTACCACCTACTCACCTAACCACTTGACATATGAGTTGAGCAACGATATGACACCTCGAATATCCCAAATATACGAATACAAATCATACAGTAGTTCTCTGTTATTGCAATTCGACATATGATAAAATAGTCGGTTCACAGAGTGTGTCATTTCGCTCAATTTTTCCGCTCTCGTGAACCATTCCTGCACCTAGAATGAAACGTGTGAAAAGTTGAATTCGCCAGGCGAGGATTTCATCTTACTTCAGGACTGAATTTGTCATTTTTTTGATTGGCAATGATAACAAGATGAGCATTGGACTTCAGCCAGTTGAATTCCTGTAGTAGCTGCAGTGCTTGTCCTCCGTGTTCGAAAGGTAAGTAAAAGAGATCGCACAATAAGGCTAAATCCTCGTAAATTAGATTTGATCCGCCTCTGAAATTACAAATATTATTCATTACCACCTGCAGCCATAATGATGAAGCAATACGTTCTCGAATTTGGCTCATTTCAAAAAAATACAATATTTCATCTGTCTACTATAGTAATGTGAGAAAGTGTTCAACTAAATTACTTCTGAGTGGCCCTAACATTCAAATGAAGGTCAAACTCAAAAGGAGCGTTATACAACTTAGGAAGGAAACTTCATTATACTGGATGTCAACGAATGTATTAGACAAGGTATAACTTCTAGAATATATTGGGGGTATCAAAATAAAATTTGGTGTAGGTACAGAAGAGGAGAGTTTCGCATATTTTTCACTTCCTACATCAGAATATGATATTTTTAAGAGTTTTACGCTTTTTTCTCTTTTCTAGAGACACTTTTAATATTGCATGAGCATGATCGGACGTAAACTAATCTAAGGAACTCAGGTGTGTCAGAAAATTATTATCGCAAACTTATAGTGACTAGTATGATAGACTACTATTATTTGAAAGTGAAAAATACTAATTTCTAAATAAAAATTCATTCAGCCCTATGCTGTCTCACTTCCGTTAAAAATAAAGTTACTGTTATTCGCTATTACCGTTATTCGCAAACGTTCACTGTCTGCTCACAAAGCTTATGTCACTTTCATTACCTGAGCGAGTGTTTTGTTCTCCAAAGACTATTCATTAAAAATAACTGCAAAATATTATGCATCCTGGCTATCCGTGGCACACTTGACAAAAGTAAATACATTTTTAGCCAGTATTTCTCTCAGTAATAATTATATATAAAATAAAATAGTCTCGTTAAATTCGTCAAGAAATCCTTCTTTCGGAAAGAGCTCGTCAAAAAATGGTCGCCATTTTAAAAAAAAAGTGATACACGAAAATGAAATTCAGCTAACTTGTCTTATTCCTATCTGTCAAACTAGTCACTAAAACTTTGCGATTGTAATTTTCTGACATCACCTGAGGTCCTTAAGTTACTTTAGCTCCAATCATAGCCACCTAGATGCAATCTTAAACGTGACTAAGAAAGTGAAGTAGGCGTAGAAACTCTTTGAAATATCACATTCTGACCCAAAATTGTGTCAGAAATCAAAAAAATTTACAGTATACAGGGTGTTCCATTTAAAATTTCAAAACCGGAGCCATTTCTGGTGAAACCGGAAGTGACCGGAAACTGGAAAATATGCGAAAACTCTTCTCTTCAGATACCATTTACGTATACCATATCTCATTTTGATAAACCTAATATTCTAGAAGTTATGCCATGTCTAATAGATTCGTTGACACTCGGTATAGCTTCACTAAAAAAAATCTACATGACATTGTTCCCTCTGAAAATTATATTTACTGCAATAAACTTGTTAAACAATTCAAAAGAGAGGACAAAGAAGAATTCTATGAAATACAATTTTCAAATAAATCCCTAAACCCATTTTGACAAACAATAACCTCTGTCCTTTACAATAAAACAGAGAAAAACGTGAACATAGCAAATTACGTTAGTGTTGATGATACCAAGATTTCGAATCCAAAAGATATCTGTAAAAACCTCAATTAATATTTCATCAATTTTGGATTATGCCTATCATATATCATTCCTGACAACATGCAGCATTCTGATGCTCCGATTCTTTGTTTTTAGGAAACCATCATATCTACATAAGATCGAAGAATTTGTCAATTGATGGGATGTTAAAAGAAGCACCAGACTGTGATAACTTCAAGGTTGTAAAATTAGTTAAATCAGGATTGGCTGATGGACTTTTACATTTACAAAAAATCAATTGTAAAACTCGTTTCAATCGATTGTTAATAGTCTAAAATGTCTATTTATCAATGAGTGCCACTCTACTTTTTTTTATTCAAGAAAACTATCACATTTCAAAGTGCGCCTCTGACGTCACGTTCATCGAAAACATCCCCCATATGCCGGACCAATCGTTGATGTAGAACCATGACGGCAGCCATTTTATTCGCAGAAAAATTGCGAAGTTCGCGAGGGTATGAACGAGACTTAAGGAATACAGAAATTACTTAACACGAACAACAAAACTTTGAATTTGTAAACCGCATTTACCTCAGAAAATTAAATATTCAAGAGTCTGTTAGTTTCCAGCATACAGATTTGATCTACTAGATATCAATATTTAATCAACAGAAAACCTTCCAGTAGTGGTTCAGTAACCCAAAATGATATCTTTATTTTTAGCAACGTCTTGAATTTTTGAAACGCATTTTTCTCAAAACATCAAATATGCACATTCATGACTTATTTGACATTGGACCGACGACATAAGGTGAGCAAATGAGTTAAACAGGGAAAAACAATTGTTATTGTGAAACAGATGAACAAACCGATTTGGTATCAAATGACAACTATCATAAAACACAATCCAGATGTAATGATAATTTGAGATTCCATGGTGTACAACTTATACGACGTTGCCAAGTTTAATTTTGATAAAAGTGACGTCACGAAACTCATTTTTCTCAAATTATAGAATAACTGGCGGTCAGAAAAAATAAATAAAAAATCCCAAGTGATATTAGCGTATATACTTTCTAATTACAGTGTTTTCTCAGTCCGTGGCACGGTCCACTTAGTGAATTCCTGGTGGGAATAACTTGAAAACGATTGTAGATACCCAACAACAGTAACGTAGTGACTTAAAACTATGGAGATATGGTTTATCTTTTCTTTTTTTAAGCAATGGAAGTCCAAACTATTTCATTTAAACTGAAACATTGTCTACAAATCCAAAACAAAAATTTCCGGTATGGAGGAAAGTAAGATTTTCCTAATGATCACTAACAAATCACTATGAATAACTTTAAATTCTCGCTTAGGTTTTGTGTCATTACCACATCGGGAAATGGACATATGGGGAAGTAGTTATTGTCTGATAGATATTCGCCTCAATTTCCGCCTGAATGGAAGTTATTTTTTCAATAAATAAATAAAAAAATCGAAACAATGGAGATATCGTTTCTATTTCCTTGTTTTTCAGGCAATGGAAGTCCAAATTTAATTAAATTATATCATATGTTGTTATTTTTTTCAAGTATATTCGTATTGGTTGTCTCTGTATATCGTATGTTTTTGGGATTGAATTGAGAGATAAATAAATGAACGCGCATGAAATAATAATGATAATAATAATAATAATAAATACGTTTATTATATACCCACACATGAATACAACAAAAAAAAGTACATAATTTGGCAATAACAATTGAAAAGGTAGGCATATAAATGGCACTATGGTTCAGAAGTCAGGGGATAAACCTCTGAGTCTGTTCTTCCACCAAAGCCAACAATTTTAATAACAAAAATTCGATGATGAGCACCCGTGAACTCAAAATATGCATATACATTATTCTGGAAGAGAAAGCGAGCGAGAGAGAGCCAGCGAGAGACAGAGGAGTGAGAGAGAAAGAGAAAGGGAAGAGAGGGGTGAGAATATTTTTACTCACGTGACCTATCTAATTACTCTGCATGATTATAGTTTTTTGGTTATAAACCGATAATTTTGCTGATGGATGGCAGAGCTATCACCATAGTAGTTATTATCAATTCAATTCAATTCAAGTTCAATATATCATCATTGAACCAGTGATACTTTGTACATACATGTCTTTCAATGCAGTATATTTTAACTGAATGAATTTATTGACAGCCTTCAACTTTACAAAAAAACTCACCTCTCAACATCTGAACTGTTTTCGACAACCATCTGATTAGTATCAACTTGCATGCTACCACTTGACGTCTAAAAGAAAACATGTCTATTAACATATCACATCCAAATATAATTTTGTTACTTACAGAGTTTTCACTCATGGCAACATCTTCGTTCGACCCGTTGGTGCACTTGATACCATGAGCTGGTGATATGTTAGGTGTGCTGTTACAGTCCATTGGCTCGGAGGGACTCAAACTGGACTCAGTACTCAAACTAGTGTCGGTATTCATCGTACTTCCGTCTTTATTCTCCTTGATGCTGATTAGACTTGCGGTATTATTCTGTTGATTACCGTGGATCATGCTGCTGTCAAGCTTCACCTTGGCTGGCTTTACTATCGTGCCACTCAGTATCGTCACGGTTTTTGCTTCATCAGAATCTAGAGGAACAGGAATTGGAACAGTCGTGATAGGATTAGGGATAGAGTCATTACAAACCACTTTTGTTTCTGATACTAAGGAGTTCATTACAGGTCCGGGGATTGGGTTTACTATGCTGTCAGTAGAGGTGACCTAAAAATAAAAGTATGCAGAACTGTCCCAATGAAAATCGAGCAACCAAAATGAAGTCATTGCAGCAAGACAAAATTCACTTGGGGAGTACAATTATTAAAGTGATTTTTTTTGCTTTCACTGATCCATTTCAAACAGAAAGTGAAATGATAAGAAGAAATTCTTTATGACTGCTAATAAAATATTTAGTCGGAAAAGTGTAGAATGTCACTTATACAGGGTGTTTCATAATCGAATGCTGATCCTGAAGGACGATTATCCTTGGATGATTTTAATAAAAATTCTTCATATGAACAGCTTCATTTTTGAGATACAGGATATCTCTGAACCCGATTTGGCTTTTTTTTTGTCAAAATTGTTTATGTTGTAAACAACGAAATATGTTCTTAGCATACTAGATGTTTCTAGCCCACAAGAATCGTACTACTCTACAACGGCTGATTTCGCATAGTGACAAGCAAATGAATGCATTTTATTTTCTAACTCAAAAACCGTTCGCCGGACGAAAAAAAGGCAAGATACCATTTTTATGAGAAGATAGAGGACAATTACAAAAATACTGATTATTTGGAAAAAAGACAGTGGTGTATCATTATTTTGATGAAAAATATGACAAGGTATGTTAACAGGGACGCCACTGATGAAAATTAAGAAATCCTTTACCATGGAAAACATTTAAACAGTCATAAACAAATTATTAAAATCGTCAATATAATAATTTTTCGTTTCAAAATTTCATTTAATTTGCAACGAAGCGACTCGTTTTGACACAATCAGGTACAATTAATATTGATAGAACTGCCAAACTTTGTGTTGCCATGGTTACGTCGTTGAAAATACCGAAGCTGATCCACCAATCAGAATTGAAAAACAGCTGGTGTTATCGCGATAACACGAGTTGTCTTTGGTTTTCGATTGGTCAGATTATGTGAGAATTTTAAGATGAGTAAAATAGTCGAAAATTTTCAATTTTCTTTAAAAATAATTTCGCTTTGGTTAAACAATCATAAGTTCACTATGAATATTGTTAAAACTTCCTTTGTTTTTATTAAAAAAATCGAAAATTATCTAGTTTCCAATGGAAAAAATATAAAATATTCCAAAACAACCAAATTTTTGGGATTATACATCTGGAAAAGCCATATTTTGTTCAAAATTCGAAATTATTCATACTATTTTACGTCCACTTAAATCTGTATAAAACAAAAGTAATAAATGTATTTTTAAATTACCATTCCTTGAATCTACATGCCATTTTACAGGAGCACCAATAATATGACATTGAACCAACTCATTAAATTCGAAAAAGCTAAATTTGCATTCAAGATAACCAAAAATATTCAAAAAAGTAATACGCTGATGCAGAAATATTCCAAATTGCATACTCATAATACTCGGATTTTAAACCACTTTCACTTAAATAATATTCATTCTAATAAAAGGAAAGCAAACCCAATTTTCAGCTCAATAGAAACTTTTAATAAATTACCAGAGCAAATAAAAAATTCAAAAACTATAATTTCATTTTCCAAGAACTTAAAAGAAAATTTACTATTAAAATGATGTTCATGAAAATATAGAAAAAACTTTATTAAATATTTTTTATAATTACCTACCTACTTAGATAAGTTATTTGAAATTGTTTATTTAATAACTATTGTACTTTCAAACTTCCTTACACCAGAACATGTTCTGAATGGAAGTTATTTCTTCAATAAATAAATAAATTTACATGCTCCAAACAATCTTCTAGATATTAATTCTTTGTACAAATTGAAAATATGTATATTCATATATTCTGTTATTAATAATAGGAATTTCGTTCATACCATTCACAATACTCGAGTGTAAAGAATAAAGATAATCTTTAGAAGAATATCAATTTTACGTAATTAAATTTTGACATTCAACACTAAACCCAATGATTTAAAAAAATCATAGAAGAAATAAAATCGTTTTTAACAACATTTGATGAAATAATTATTGCAATGATACTTTCAATATTAGTCTTTTTGTTGCAATTATTTCTTTAAATTTTGATATTTATTGTATTAATTAGAGAATTGGAACCCTATTGTACACATTTATGTTTCTTGGATCAATAAAGATTATTATTATTCAGCAGTTTTCTTGGTTTACATAACTTTGTAGTTGGTCCTTCATCAGATTTGAAAATGCCTTCAATTATTTTATTCTGAAGTGTTTTGAATGATTTGAGCAGAAAAGTTTCAGCTGTTTCCCAAACGGAAATCAAGCACTGAAATTAAGAGTATGCCGAGGAATAATAAATGGGTTTGAGATATTTTGAGGAAGCAAATTCCTAATTTGGAAAAAATTATCCATGACAAATTTTTTTATCAATAGAGAGCTGAGAATTTTAGTGATGAACAGTATTTTATACTTTCATAATTGAATTTGATGAAATCTTTCAAATCAATGCTCGAGGTTTTTTGATGAACATAAATGAAGATTTTTTGTAATTCAATGTCAGTTTATGGCAGATAAATGATATTTTCCCTTGATCAATTCCATGTCATTTTTTATATCCTGTAGGCTTTTTTCTCCGTATATTAAGTATTGTGGTGTCATCTGCAAACACTTTTATGTTTCCAGATAAATCCAAATCAGCTAATGAATTTATTTGAGGTATTTAATCAAAAGAATAAAAAGTTTGATGATTTCGCATAATAATGACACTTTGTCCGACCAAAACTTGTAATAAATTACATAACTGATGTATTTTTTGAAAATAAAATAATGAAATGAAACTCACTGTGCTACAAACTTCAGCTAAGGCCTGTAACTGGTTTGAATTTACAACAGTCGAAGTCGAAGTACTTGTTGTTGATGTTAAACTCATACATGTATTGATAGATGGTATGATAGGCACAGGTATGACTGAAATAAGAGAGTAAAACATTCACTATATTTGTAGAGAGGATTGTTCTACAACTGTAATAGTACTGAAAAAGGTTTAAACAGGAAAATGTTTATGGTATACATCTCACTATATGATCCGGTACTAGAAGACACCTGAAAAAAATGCATGATGAGGTAGCATATGCTATATTGTATCAAATGTCTTGTGATACTCAATCTAGACCTCGACAAGTTGTGTTACATTTGCTGAGGATCAGTTTTTACTTGCAGCCAGCAATCTTCTCCTTCAACTATCATTGCTCATAGATATTTATACATTCACCAAACTGTGGAGAGCATTTCACTCTCAACACAAACCAATCCAGAATATTTGTTGAATAGTTATTAATTATTGACTACTCATGTGCGAGTATATTTTAATTAAGTTAATTCCCCTTTCTCAAAACAAATATTTTAGTTACCAAGAATATTCACACACCGTACCATTTCTCATTTATTATATGCTTTCCCAATGAGGAAATTAAATACTGCCGTGTTGTGTGGTGTATCTCAAGACGTGTTCAGCTCAGAGTTTATCAATCTTTTAAACAAATTGAAATGTTATGAGAGTGACTACATTTATTATACAATCATTTTAATATTTGTTAGTCACGTTATCTGTACAATATTTGTGTCAGTTTGCATTTTCCAAATCCACTTGGAATAAGTGATTTTCATTTCATATTTACCCACCTGCAACAGAAGGCTGGGGCTTGACGATTGGTCCCCAGGCTACCTTATGTTTAGCAAATTCGGGAAGCCATTCATTGATGGCATTACGCAAAGCGTGCCTTGGATGGTACATATTAGGTGATAATGAGGCAGGTACATCTTCCCCGGATAAACCATCTTCAGTCTCAGTCTCTAGTTTTATGTCTGCCGAAACAGTATCATCTGGAAAAATTCATTATCAGCATAAACCAAGGTTTAAATAGAAATTATTCTTATTTTCCCAATAGGAAAAGAAAGATGGTTGAAATATTTTTTTTTTTTTATTATGAAGCATGGTTGATTTGATTTGTGAATTTGTGGGAATATATTATATTCTCATCGAGTTTCATAGTTAGACTGATGAGGCATAATGTTTTTCTTGTAGTTTTTGTGAATCAAACAAACTGTCTTCCAAATTCAATAAAAATTCTAGCTAGAGTAAAATTTGATGTGTGTAAAAACCAATAAAGCATTTTCCATCAACATTGCTTCTCAAAGAGAATCTTAAAACAATGTAGATTGGTATTTTATTGTATCTGCTATTTTCCCAGTCTTTTCATATTTTAGAAATTTAACTGAAAGATTCAATCAACAAACCTTACAATACTTAATTTGACAGAAGAAATAAGGCAAAGAATTCTTAAAATATTGAAATCACTTACTTATGGAAGGATCTCTTTGAGCATCAACATTACACTTTGACCATTGTGCAAGAGTATGAATGGCCACGAAATTGGCCCCATATTCACAATTAGGGTTTGTAAGGACACCCCGAAGTTTTGGTATCAAATCAGGCGAACGACCTGAATAGGGCCCCAGGAATACTCTTTTCTGATCATAATCATTGGCATGTAAATTGTCCCAAATGACAGGAGGCCTCCGTAAAACTTCCGTTATTTCTTGAATGTTTTCTCTTGATAGTGTCCTAGATATAACTTTCTGACCTGAAATCCACTGAATGAACATTTAAATTGTAATGCTGTTAGGATATTTACCTGTCCATAAAATATCTATTTCTAGTGTCAATTTAGATCCCAAAGTATTCAAATATTCTGAATTTGTCACATTAGGCACAGCCCTGGTAGAACAATACTGTGTAGGGCACAATAGAAATTTTGGTTGGCCCAAATGCTGGTAACATTCATTCGTTACAGAGACTTGTGCATGGGCAAAAGACTGAAAGATTTCTTTATCTGCTTCAGACATTTCTGATTCAATATCATCAAATAACAAGGCAAAAGCATTACACCCAAACTGAGACACTTGTTCCAGCTTCCTTTTCAAGGTTCCTATTTCTTTTGAACTACTGTATGTTATATCTAAACCTGGAGACAAAGCATAATAAAAGGTGATGTTTTGGTCTTTGGCTGCTTGGATCAGTCCAGTGAGATGTTCAGCTTCTTCCACTGTGTATAACTCTCTCCAGTAAGCTCGGTGTTTATAATCATCTTTTGGTGCATAGACGTAGGAATCCATACCCCATTTCTTCATCCTAGAATGTTTTGAAATTTATTAGAAAATAGGTCAAAGGATGTGTTTTTCGAGTTACTTCTGAAACAAATCTTTTCTCTGCTCTGTAGTCCATGGTCGTCCGTAGAATCCTGAAAAATATCGTGATTACATCTTCCTCAAGAGATAGATTAAATAGTGATTTTTCCAGTATGGAATATATCCACAACACAAATGTTTGGTCAACTTCACCTTCAACAACACCACAAATGAAATTTCCATTTTTTACATTGATATTTTCTAACACTGGTGAATCAGATATTGTAGCCATATCTCCAGCAAACTTGGCTATTACAATATTACTTCAAAATATTAAGTAAATATCAAAATATTTTGCTTTTCCGTTCCGATCTTGAAAAAGTCATATATAAAACTCTGAATTTTGACAGCCAAGAACGTATCCATCTAACAAACACATTTGTCGGCAACTACAATACCAGAGCATTGTCGGCTATGATTTTTACCATCAAACAATGTTTCGGCTATTCCATCACAGATGTCTCTGAAAGCAATGAAAAAGCGATACAGTGGCGTATCGTATGTGTGTCTTCAAACTGCAAAAAAATATTTGTTTAAGATGCTAAAAATGCGACTCAAAAGTGAATGAACAAATTTGGAGTGAGCTGCGTTGTGTCCACATTTACCTACGTAAACATTTTCTTGCTACAAATAATATGTCATTGTGCCCACATAGTCTCCAAACATAATCGCGAATTAAGCACTGTTACAAATTTTCTTGCAAAAGTAAATTATTGCTCTTCCTTTGGGCCTCCGGTGGCGAATTCACACTCAAAACTAATCACACATCCTTAAAAAAGTGCAATATACTAACGACATTGTATAAATACTATGTTAACGACACCAAATCGTATACCTGAATCAGAGACGTACACAGATCATACAATTTTAAAAAAAGAGGGGGGCCGATCAATATCTACCATCTACACCGTTTTCGTTGATTTTTGAAATAAATATTTTCATAAAAATTGTGAAATTATTCAAATCGAAACCAGAAATACTTGAGGCTTTTGGCTATCAACCTATTCCATACTAACAGCATTTCCAAAAATCAGAAATCTAAATTTTTTAGATTTCCATATCTCATAACTTCGGAATTAACACATTAAGAATCACTCTGTAAATAGATTTTTTAAATGCTAACTCTAAATACAATGATAAAAATATATCTATAGGTTTATCATATCCCAGAATGAGTTTCATCTTCGATATCAACCGGCGGCGGCATGATAAGATGTTGATAAACAGGAATCTACAACAATAAAAAACACTGAATTGATCTTCCGTACAAAAATAACCATTTTTTCCTACATATGGACAAGACGTGTCGAATTCTATTTGTTTAGTCTTCGTTGTTCTTTCCGGAATTGAATAATGATTTCCTAGAACAGGAGTTTGAAGTGACTTTCCATAGATTCTGCTCTGATCAATATGAATCAAATCCTTTTCTGCTTGTTTCTGTAACTGCTTGATAGTCAGTCTTTTCGGGAATGTTCCACCACAAAGGACCTTGAATGAATGAGTTACCTACTTATTTCCAACTGCTACTTAGTCAATATCCCAATCGCCCAAAATACATTTGAATTTCAAGACTCGTATGAGTAAAATGTGTTCATTGCATTTCAGCAAACATTTAAAGATTATTTCAGGCCATCTCATCAATTTACGCGGAAAAAGTAGAAAAAATTATTCGGTCTGAAAATCACCCAAATTTTAATCACTTTTGGATTTAGAAAAAAAAAATTACCCAGCATGCTATATCTGTCATCTGAGTAATTATATAAATATCAACATTTTTGTATTCAAAATTCAGCTATTGCTATTTTTTTGGACCTAGCTGAAGCTTTTGATACAGTTGACCATAAACGATTATTAACAAAATTATCGAATATTGGATTTTGATAGATTCCAATTTGTTGAAATGGATGAAACTAGAAGTGAACCAATAAATCTTTCAATTTGGTGTACCACAGGAGACAGTTTTTAGGCCACTTCTATTCACTATATATCTCAACGACCTTTTTTATATTTATACTATTGGTGAAATTCATAGTTTTGCAGAAGATACAGTAATTATGATATGGAGAAGAAAATTGGATTCACATTTATAATAATACCCTACCAGGATTAAGATCACTAATACTTAGGCCCAATTTCACCAAACTAAATCTCAGATTAATCAATCCCGGCTTGGTAGTTAAGCTGATTTAACAGTATTTTCCGTTTCACCACGGATCGACCGTTTCAAAGGTAATCTCGATCAACTGAGTTGCGATTAGATCGACGAACGGTTTGGCAACGGTGTGAACACAGAGAAACATGGTGTTCTGTGTCATAGGTGACATATTTGTTGTTAGTAATAAACAATATTTTACTGAAGTTGTGATTATTAACAAGAATAAGATTCAAAAAATGCAAAACAAAAAAAGAGACCCCATTTTCAACTTGGAAGATAAACATAAATCACTACCTGTCGCTTGCAAATTCTAGTCGGTCCTCTACTCATCCCAAAATATAGAGTGCAGCTTCTTTTGAAAGTCTGAATCTTCTGTTGAATCTGCATCGTCCAAATCTTCGAAATAATCCACTCTTTCTCGGATCCAACGAGGACGTCGAATAACAAATTCATCATCTTCACTGCTGTCGTCTTCCAGAGCAAATTCATAAACACGTTGAAACGCCATTTTCACGATATTTTGAGGTTACAATTTTCATTAATCCCGCTTAAACATTTCAATCGCCCAAAAATGACCGATTTGCACAGAATCACGATTACTCGATTTAATCGAGCTTTGGCGTGTGATGAAACGCTACAACACGTTAATCCTGATCTCAGCTCTCACTTTAGAGCCAAATCGAGATTGAAGCAGTTGGTGAAACTGGGCCTTAATGATAATACTGGAATTGAAGAAACTGAAAGTATCAAGTACCTTGGGGTTATGCTTAACTTTATAATATTCCAATTTTAGACATGGATGGTCAAAACAATCAAAGAATCATGCAAAAAAAAATCTATAAAACAGGTTTCGTACGTTTTGTACGTTTCCTCCATCTTCAGGTTCAAACAGACAACCATGTACTGTTCAAACACCGTGTGAAAAAGTGGGAAGGTGATTAGGTTTATTGGTGCCACTATAATATTTGTGATGGTTGTGAAAACAACTTTCCTAATTTTTTTAATCATATGAGGATTATCAGAACGATGTACCTAATCTAAAATGTGATATCGACAACCAATACCTACTGAGAATTTATTCACAATAAGAATTTACCCTCAACGTAGTTGAGCTTGCCACTCTCTTGATGTCAGCGGGAATTGGAAAATTGAAGCTGGAATCAACTGGTTTATCTTGGGGAATTTCCTGCCAAGGTTTAAAAGTACCGATTGTTTGTAAATAGCGACCACCCAACGTCCACATCCTTGCGCTGAAATCTGCACTGCAGCTAAAACACAAATGTTTTACTTATAAACATATTGATTTGTCGTCGGATGAGTAAACGTTATTATTATTATTATCATTCGCATGGGTTGTGTTTGTCGCAAAAATTGTTGGGTACGTACCTATACACCATTATTTTATTCAAAGTATTCATTGAGAATCGATACTCTAGTTGTACCATTAAAACGATATAGCTTTACCTTATTAGTATTTGGCACTGATCAATGTATGCCAATCCAGAAACTGGCATGAAATGACCCTTGTAACTGTTCAAAAGTTTTGGTTTGGGTTGATTAACTACCATTCTGCGAGCTCTCCCTATAAATGTGTCACCCCATGTGAAAGGAAACATCAGTCTGTATTTTGGCATACATATATGCTCTTCGTCTTGTGGTAAAACACAGTAGTTTTTCAAAAGCCAAGTTTTTATATAGCCAACAGAAGTGCCTGGAAATGAAATAAAATAACACGATAAAACAATCAAATATAATCAGTGTAATAGTTATTCTCGGTAAGTGATACTTTCCCGCGACTGCCGTAGTTTTGGCAAGCAATCAAGGGCGGGAAAGACATTTTACTCATGAATTAGAATAGTTATTTGTTTAACAAGGCAGCAAAGTAGTAGATTGACTGCCGAGGCTGAATTCATGTACAGCTAAGGCAGTCAATCTACTTTGCTGCCGAGTTGAACATACCGGGTGGCTACGGTAGTATTGCCTACGGAATATCTCAGTTATTGTATGAAGTAGGTTTGTGAAATTTGGAGCGTCGATATAATGACAGAAGAGCTAGAATTTGAGCATATTGACATGTCGAAGTTAACTTCCGGTCTGAACGGAAGTAACATCAACTTTCTTATTTTAAATGGAATCCCAATTTTTTTTCTTTTCGCTTTATTCAGCATTCAATTCCCTTTCTAATGACATATCACAAGTTGGTATCTAACCAGAGACAAGATCAGAAAAAAATTATTATTGAAATTCACCGAGTAGGCCGTGGAAGCAAAATGAAAGCCAAAAATTGAAAAGTTGGCTATGGAAACCATACGTCACTTGATAACAGTTGCTACTACTGTGATATTTTATTTTCATTCGTCGGCGTTATAAAAAGCCGCCAAAAAAAATATTGGAAAAATTGGGAAAAAAACAATACTCTGTAGGTCCATAACTTAAATAGGAACATACAACTTTTTTTTGCCTGAACTATTCAGCATAACCATTCCTTTCTAATGATATAATAGAAAGTAATTTTTTGAAATGAAATACCAAAAAGTCCAATTATTATTATTCAAATAACAAAACAGATTATCGCCATACGCAAATAACATTAAAAATAATGTGGAATGATAAATTATATCCTGTAGGTTCTAGGTTAAATAGGAACATAAACGTACTTGGTCTGTGCCATCGTCCATAGATATTCTAATATCTACCTATGGACGATGTTTGTGCTATTCAGAATAATCATTCCATTGCAATAATCATTCGAACCAAAATATTAACAAGTAGGCTGATTAGGATGTATTTTGGAATGAAACAAAAAAGAAACGAGAGCTCCCACGAACGCTGCTATCCATATTATTTTGACGTTCGAAGTAGTGTTTTTGATTCTGCCATTTTAAAAGGGCATAATTCAAGAATAGCAAGAAATTATCTTCAAAATCGCTTTCAAGAGAGACTTATAACAACCCATGGTCCAGTCAGGTGGCCACCAAGGTCACATGATCTTACTCCGTGCGACTTTTTTCTATGGGGGCATCTTAAAAATAGGGTGTATTCCACACAGCCTACAACTATACATGAGCTAGAAGTGAAAATTCGTAGAGCTTTCCAAGATATCACGCCCCAAATGTTGAGAAACGTTTTACATGAAAATATCACCAGAGTCAATAAATGTATTGACGCTGAGGGAATGCATTTCGAACATTTGTTTTGAATTTATTTTATCTTTAATCCTATCAATTTGAATTTATTTTTTTCGATAAATCTGTTTTTTTGTTATTTGAATAATAATAATTGGATTTTTTGGTATTTCATTTCAAAATATTACTTTCTATTATATCATTAGAAAGGAATGGTTATGCTGAATAGTTCAGACAAGAAAAAGTTGTATGTTCCTATTTAAGTTATGGACCTACAGAGTATTGTTTTTTCCCAATTTTTCCAATATTTTTTTTGGTGGCTTTTTATAACGCCGACGAATGGAAATAAAATATCACAGTAGTAGCAACTGTTATCAAGTGACGTATGGTTTCCATAGCCAACTTTTCAATTTTTGGCTTTCATTTTGCTTCCACGTCCTACTCGGTGAATTTCAATAATAATTTTTTTCTGATCTAGTTTCTGGTTAGATACCAACTTGTGATATGTCATTAGAAAGGGAATTGAATGCTGAATAAAGAGAAAAGAAAAAAAAAATAGGGTTTCCATTTAAAATAAGAAAGTTGATGTTACTTCCGGTCAGACCGGAAGTTAATTTCGACATGTCAATATGCTCAAATTCTAGCTCTTATGTCATTATATCGACGCTCCAAATTTCACAAACCCTTCATACAGTAACTGAGATATTCCGTAGGCAATACTTCCGTAGCCACCCGGTATAATATTTTCTCCGATTGTTCATAATGATATAGGAGGATATTGTATTTGCAAATTATTACAATTCCCACAATCTCTTTATTTTTCCTGTAGTGTTCAAATAAAATGAAATTTGATAGAAATCGCAGTTGTTGGAATGGTTGGTTGCTATGGAAATGTCCATAATAATTATAGTTTGACAATTCATGAAATTTCTGACAGTTGTGTGAAAAAATATCGGTATATTTAAATTATTTTATAATGGACAGTGATAGCGACTCCTCCAGAAATAAGGGAGGTGGCAAAAAATATAGAGTTGAATTTGTTGCCGGAGAAGTCTCGGATGAAATATGAAGGAAATTATAAACGATTTATGGATTATTGCATGGAGAAAAATGCGAAGACTTTTTCGGAGAATGTATTACTTGCTTATTTTGCTGGATTATCTCAAACAATGAAGAGTTCTACCCTTTGGTCTGTATATTCCATGTTGAAGGCAACTATGAATGTTAAAAATGGCGTAGATATAGGAAGATACTTGAAGTTGCGGCATATTTAAAACGGTCATCTGAAGGCTACAAGGCAAAGAAGTCCCAAGTTTTCGAAAAACAAGATAATATAAACTTTATACTGGATGCAACAGATGATGAATATTTATTAGCAAAAGTAAGTTTTGAATAAGATATCTATACCATGGAGTGAAAATACTTATAATCCATTCTTTTAGGTTGTATCCAGAGCCAGAGCCAGAGCCAGAGCCAGAGCCAGAGCCAGAGCCAGAGCCAGAGCCAGAGCCAGAGCCAGAGCCAGAGCCAGAGCCAGAGCCAGAGCCAGAGCCAGAGCCAGAGCCAGAGCCAGAGCCAGAGCCAGAGCCAGAGCCAGAGCCAGAGCCAGAGCCAGAGCCAGAGCCAGAGCCAGAGCCAGAGCCAGAGCCAGAGCCAGAGCCAGAGCCAGAGCCAGAGCCAGAGCCAGAGCCAGAGCCAGAGCCAGAGCCAGAGCCAGAGCCAGAGCCAGAGCCAGAGCCAGAGCCAGAGCCAGAGCCAGAGCCAGAGCCAGAGCCAGAGCCAGAGCCAGAGCCAGAGCCAGAGCCAGAGCCAGAGCCAGAGCCAGAGCCAGAGCCAGAGCCAGAGCCAGAGCCAGAGCCAGAGCCAGAGCCAGAGCCAGAGCCAGAGCCAGAGCCAGAGCCAGAGCCAGAGCCAGAGCCAGAGCCAGAGCCAGAGCCAGAGCCAGAGCCAGAGCCAGAGCCAGAGCCAGAGCCAGAGCCAGAGCCAGAGCCAGAGCCAGAGCCAGAGCCAGAGCCAGAGCCAGAGCCAGAGCCAGAGCCAGAGCCAGAGCCAGAGCCAGAGCCAGAGCCAGAGCCAGAGCCAGAGCCAGAGCCAGAGCCAGAGCCAGAGCCAGAGCCAGAGCCAGAGCCAGAGCCAGAGCCAGAGCCAGAGCCAGAGCCAGAGCCAGAGCCAGAGCCAGAGCCAGAGCCAGAGCCAGAGCCAGAGCCTTAACTTGAACCCCCTCAGAGTCAATTGTACTTACCAATAAATAAAAATTCATTATTTTCATCAGTTGCCATCGAAATGACGTAGTCGCCGGCTTTATGGATAGCCGAAAACGAAGTTATGAATCCCCCGGCAACATGGTGATTCCACACTTGGATAACGCCATTCTCGAATGCGACCAAGAGAGTCCCAACACCTGGATCGCTTTTCCTAGTAGTCAGAAATATCATGCAGTGCACGGCAGGTCTGCGCAAATGGAAGCATTCGTCTGGCATTGCCACAGTGGAAACCCTTCTATCCTTTTGTTTGCCCACAATACAATGTTTTCCCGGACCTAAAAAACATACTCAGTTGGATATTTCCGTGGCGGACTTCGTGAATAATATCACCTGATAACATTGAATCGACGGATATATGTGAGGCAATGGAGGTACTCTTTTGCGTCACAGATGCTCTTTTCCTGATGACTGCTTCCTCCTTGGGTTTATCTCTAGTTTTCAATTGGTACTGTATTTTTATCCTAGCGGTTGGATTGGCAACGTTGAATTTTTTGTAAGGTTGCCCGGTTTCTAATCGCCATAGAATCAGTTCCCCTGAGTAGGAACTGGTGGCCAAAGTCTCTGGGACTCTAACTGTTGCTGAGCTTATATCTTCGGAATGTCGGAGATCCCAATTTTTACTATATAGATGAAATTGAATAATTTAAAACTAATGATGGAAAATGGTTTAGTTGATCTAATTCTCCACCCTATAAAATTATAAGTATTCTCGTCAGCAAGTAGCCAATAGAAAACAACTACTGCTCCCTACGAGCATTGAACATTACAGACATTAGCTTTTCGTACGAACTAGATCACAAAAACAACTTTAAAAATTCTATGAGTGTAAAGAACAGCTTGGAAGCAACCAACAATGGAACCCTCGATGAATCAGGAAATGGACGTTTCTAGGAGGCCCAGATCCTACTGGAGTTCTCGATGTTCTCAATGATATGTATACGATATGAACCGGATTTTTTGACAAGTGACTGAGCTTCGTGCAGTTTTCGGTTTTATCGAAAGTGACGTACCGTCAACTTTCAAATGAGACACCTGGTATATTTATTTTTCTCTTCTCCCCAAGTGTAATTCTAAATAGAATAGAGTATAGTAGTGTTTATTTGTGGAAAGTTTCTTACAAAATGAAAACCTATTTAACTGTCTGCAATATACACGTGAAAAATCCAGAGAGATGAAACAAATAATTCATTTACATTCAGTTCTGAAAGTGAGTACCACTTATAATCTGTAACACAGCGTCAGATAGTTGGCAAGGGGGCCTACCGGGAAATTCACGAATGGAGCCTCCAAATTGGGCTTCCACTACGAGTCGTTCAAAAACTTTTTATTTGTTTTAGAGCTACAGAGTAACTGACGAAGAATGCCCCAATAAGCCATAGCAACCTTATTTGCTGTCCGATTTAATATAATATTCCCCAATGTCATAACATGTGCAGGTAAAGGACGGTTATTATTATTAAATGGCCCTTATTTCAATTTTAACGTCAGCACCTGTGTTTATTAAATGTGTTGATTGACTTCATAACTTTGACTTATGGAAAATAAAATAACATGAATTAAAACATATTAATAATTATTTCAAATATTTGGCAAAACAGGAACATTTAATCCTTGGGAGCTACCCCTACGTACAATGTTAATAATTTAGTTTGTTTCATTGAAAGTTTTGTCCCAAAATTTTGGGATGTTTTTTCTCATCATCATTTAGTAGGTATACTCTATTCACTGTTCATCAGTAGAACCACCCCCATAACCTCCAACATTTTTGCAGTAGAATTCTGAATTATGTATCTAGCACATTCTTTCCAGAATCCAAATTTTTTCAACATGTCTTTCACGAGTTACTAAGAATTTTCTACATAAATTGCAGTGCTCACTAGTAATTTTCACTTATACTTATAGTTTACTTTGTTGAGAATATTTAGAAATTTGTAGAAAATATATTATGAGAATTTTTTAAAATACAAAAACCGTATTGAAATCGAATCATATATTTTCGGAATCTTAATGAAATTTTGCGTTTAAAGTGCTGATTGCGAGTGAATCCGATGATTTTGTATTTTTACGATTTTTAGGGGTCTACCCCTTTGGAGTTTTTTCGATTTCTCGACTAATTTTGACTCGAAATTCACCGAGTTTTCTAATTTCATCATTCTGAATCGATTGGCGTTCGCAGAATGTCTCTATCTCCAACCGTTCCCGAGCTGGAGAGTTAGTTCATTTGGAAGGAGGGAAGGAGTTATTTCCCTCCATATTTTTTTGTACTTCTATTCGTGAAACTTTTGACGTTGTTCTTTTATATGCCTATCCTTTACTGTGAGCATTAACAAATCATATATTTTCGAAATCTGTATGAAATTTTGTGTATATAGTGCGGATTTCGAGTGAATCTGTTGATTGTATATTTTTCACGATTTTTAGGGGTCTACTCCTTTGGATTTCTTTCGATTTTTCAAATAATTTTGTTGCAAGTCGAATGACTCGAAATTCAGAGTTTTCTGATTTCATCATTCAGAATCGATTTGAATTCGCATAGAATTGCTCTATCTTCAACCGTTCTCGAACTGAAGAGATCATTTGAAGGGGGGAGAAGGAGTCATTTCCCTCCACATTTTTTGTACTTCTATTCGTGACACTTTTGACGTTGTTCTTTTATATGCCTATCCTTTACTGTGAGCATTAGCAAATCATATATTTTCGAAATCTGTATGAAATTTTGTGTATATAGTGCGGATTGCGAGTGAATCTGCTTATTTTGAATTTTTCACGAATTTTAGGGGTCTACCCCTTTGGACTATTCTCGATTTTTCGAATAATTTTGTTTCAAGTCAAATGTCTCGAAATTCACAGAGTTGTCTATTTCCATCATTCTGAATCGATTGGCTTTCGCAGAATTCATTTGGATGGAGGGAAGGAGTCATTTCCCTCCATATTTTTTTTACTTCTAATCGTTACACTTTTGACATTGTCTTTTTATATGCCAAACATATAATATGAGCATTAACAAATTTTTTTTTGGAATATGCAGATTGCAAGTGAATAATTTTTCTTCAAGTTGAATGACTCAAAATTCACAGAATTTTTCAATTTCATCAATCTGAATCGGATGGCAGAATTGCTCTATATTTAATATTTCTCAGGTAGAAAACTCAATCTGGAGTGGGATGGTGTCATTTTCCTCCATATTGATTTTTAGTCCTCTCCGTGGAATTTTTGACATTTAATTTATTTTTTATGCCAAACAGAGCTTTACCAAGCACTGATATAAGCACTAGGCACTTTCGGAAAGTGTTCCAATTTATTTAATGCTCGCGATTTTTTCGAAAAGTAATTCTAGTCAGGGAACACCGAAATAAGCACTTCTCAAACTGTTAAATACCTAAAGACTAATTCAGATACATGTGTGTCCACCCTGCATTTTTAACCCTGCATTCAATATTCAAAATTTTTCTAGTATTCCTTTACGTTGATTTTGTAACCCCCAAAAGTATTTTCGTCTTTCGAAAATATTGACAAGAAGGGCCAAAAGATAGAAATTGAATTGGGGGCCAATTTTAGGGCCTCCTCTGTGAGGGCCTACCGGGAAATTTCCCGGTTTCCAGGTGTTACAATTCGACACTGCTGTAAGATAGTTTGAAACCGACATTTCATTTCAATACTCGACATGCTCTAGTTAACAATACTTCATCAAGCTGGTTAGGGTTTCGAATATTTTGCCAATTATATTATATTTAATTTTTTATCCCAACGAAAGGTTATAGAAGCTGTAGAGGCATGTTTTGCAGAGCAAAATAAATATTTTTTGAAAGGTCTAAAGGCGTTGAGGGTGAGCTGTAACAAATGTACTAAATTAAGAGGGGAGTATGATGAATTAGAAAATATTTTGACTTTCAAATGTTGTTTGCTTCTATAGTAGCAAACAACAAAACGAAAGTAATGCAGTCGTTTAATTCGGAGGTTGTGTCCAAATTTTTGATTTCTTTATTATTTACATATGGAACCAAAAGTTGAAAGCCACTCTCACCTGAATGCACCACCAGGTCCAACAGCTTCCCCCGTGTCAGCGAATTCAGTTACTCTTCTGTTCCAGCCAATAGCCATGATTCGACTTTTTACCCAAATAACAGATTGTATTTCGGACCATTTCTCAATTTTCATATTCCGAAGGCAAGTTCCTGTATTAAAATTCCATATCTTCAAGGTGCCATCATGAGCACCCGTCAATAATCTTTGGTAGCCTTAAAACAATTGAACCTCTCCTTATGAAAGTTTTTAAGAAACAGAGTAGTATTGCATCTATAAATATTCAATACGGCTGAAGATGAGGAAATCTATAAACAAATTAGAAATTACGTATTGACAGTAATCAGGAAAAAATTGACGACTTTAAAGGAAATTCAAACTGAATATGGGAAAAACTCAATCAAATCACCATTAATGACTTCAGTACGAATCAACGACACGGAGAAAGGACATATATCAATAGAATTCCATATAAGTAGACCCAAAAGTATGAACAAAATAGTTGATGAAGTAAATTGCAAGTCACCAAACGATATCACAATTTTGAACTACGGTGATATCTGTTCAGATGATCCGATTGATTCATTATGAAAAACTACACGATATCACGATATATTGTTTTCAATAAAAATTAAAGGAAGTAGTGATGATCCCACAACCAGAGTTTTTGAATTATTGAATCTTGTGAATAGTTCTTTAGAGAGTGGCGAAGTTTTCCTCATACTGAAAGTTTCGACTATAGTACCAATCCCAAAACTGGAAAAATTCAATAAAGCCAGTAACTTGTGAACCATTAATACACTTGCAATTGAGAAATCATTACGAGTTAGTCGAACAATCTTTTCTCATAGAATCAGTCAGATTCAGATCACATAACAGTTGTGAAACTGCGATGCAAAATATTTTATCTGACTGGAAAGTTAGATAGTTCACATTCTGTGTATTATACTGAATTTCATAGAGATAGAGATGACAGGGGGGAGATGAGCATCAGTTGTAAATAGTTACGAAAAATAAAGATAATTCAGATCCAGATTGGAAATTTCTTGATCTTATTTTACAATACAATTACAAATACAACAAAAAGGATAAGAGCATATTACTCAGATTTGCGAAGAGGTTTTGAAACAGAAGATAGGCATAGAAACAAAGACAATATGGTATAAAAGGTAACAGTTCTGAACTGGTTTGAAAATCACCTCCCTAACAGACTAGGGTCAACGTCAATAACTTTGAACATAGACAATAAGGCAGCTAATAATTTCAATTTTCTGGAAGAAACGAACAATATACGAGTATTTCCGTCTAGTCACAGCTTACCTGGATCGAAAGTTGCAGCAGTTATTTCCACAGGCATTATTTCACCATGCAGCATGACCGTGTGGGCTTCTTTGATTACTAACAGTCGTCTTCCATTCCATGGATCCCACACGATTATATAACTGTCTAAACCACAAGTGACAACACTCTGAAATAAAAACTGGTTGTTTGGAACATCTCCACATGAAAACGTCACATATTAGTGAAAAATTAGAAGATTTTGATGACGAAGACCACTAAAAATCAGCCTATAACCCTCAGTCCTTCGACTACTAAACTTATTGAGGAACAGGTTCATCATGGAAAAATAACCTGTAACATAATGCAGAGATATGTACTCAACAATAATCCACTAACTTATTAAGACTTGGAGAATATATCGTCTAATTTATCTCAATAACTCCTTCTTCTATCATATCGTCAAAGATGTTGTCAGCTTCTTCCTTCCTTGCAAATGGCTGATTGCCGAGTTTGTTAGACATTTTCAGTATCAATTTAGTGTTGAAACACCTTTGTCTAAGGGCTAGAACATCACCAAGTTTGCACTACTCACACCCCCATCTTGGCGAGCCTCCAGAATGAATTCAGTCCTCTTATGTACGCTTACATCTGAAGCCAAAAGGAACTGTTCAACTTTTTCACTTATCCTATGAAGCACCAGCTCTTCTCCGTTGTTACGGAAGGACGTTGCTGAAATTTGGTTCAAACACTCTGGTATTCATGATGTCCATTCCAACTATTGCATCGTTTTCGATATCTACTACAAATGCCACTATAGTGCAGACTAAAATCAGCCTAGCTTCAAATTGTCGGCGGCAATTTGTTGTAGAGTTTTTCTGTTGGACTAACTGACTCTGCATTCTTCAATCTCCAGCTTTATTCAAGTCCATCATTCAATTTTTGTTGACGGTATCTGTAGAGTGCGCAAAATCAATTTAATTTTTCAGCTTCCTGGCAGTTCCTTTGACTTTATTCATTTCGCTCAATACCACTATGAGTGTTGATTATTTTTTGGTTGTTACCATCGGAAATATTTTTAAAATAAATTATACATATATTATATACTTAGATATATTAAATTTCTTGTTTCATTCCTATAAAAGGTGATCTCTTCTGCTTGTTAATGTTTATAAATAGTTCTGGTATTATATGTTATCTGCTACTAATATTGTCGTAATGAATAGATAAAAAAATTCTCTGTAGGAACTTTCCTATTAACTGTGTTCTTATCGAAGCACCAGCTGATATTCTGTTAATTGAACCATTTCTCAATCTGTTTCTTTGACGGTAGTTTCATACGGTTTCATGTTATTTGAAAAATATATTGAGAATTCGAATAGAATTGACTGATTTCAATCAGAGATCAGCAGAGACTTATTTTGAGTTAAATATCTCTCTACTTCCTATCAAACAATTAATTTATAGTATTAATGAGAACGGAAGCCCTGCTAAGGGCTAGAGGAGACATTGTCAAGTGCCTAAAGTATAAGCAACATTTTCATGTGCGATTTGTGCAAGGCGTTAGACTGTGTAGGATGAATTTATGTTAAAGAAACATATCAAGGGTACACATCTTTAACTCACTTATCATATCAATCAACATACAACTGGTAAAAATACATAACACAAAAGCTGCCTTCAAACTACAAAATACGTAGTTCCTCAGGGTTTGGTCCTTGGGACTTAAGTCTTTATCGTTTATATCAATAAATGATTATGAATATAATCGATGGAAGAGTTATAAGGATGGCTTAAGACCAATTCAAGGTCGGTAATTGTTGTAAATATGGAAGCCCAACTTTCACTTACCTTGAACAATTTATTATATAAAACTACCGAAACGGCGCTAGTATGCGAATTACCATCCGTATGCTCGGTACTATGCTTCGGGCAGAGTGGCAAAACGGCGATCATCACGCATCCTATGATCCACTGTCTACTCTCAGGATTATATAAAGTGGTGAGGTCACTCCTTTCGCCCAACTGAGGCGGCAACTCCAAATAAGTCTGCAGCAAACACTGACGTCCGATATCCCAAACTTTGATGTTCTTATCCTTGGACAAGGTGTACAGTTTCTCGGCGTTGTCCTGGAAAACCATCCGGACTATTCCGGTGTGGTGACCGTAGAAGGTACAAATGGGTCTAGCTGGCATGAAGGGGTTCCATATACGAACCAGACAGTCCGGCCCTCCGGTACCCACAATATGGCAACCTTCTTGCAGCGCGAAACACCAAACCCCCGCTACGATTTTGTAGACGTACACTTTACTAGGATCTGTCATGTCTGTCATTTGAAGTCCCTTGGGACATTGGGCGCAGGATACCAAAGCATGCAATGTGGGATAGTACGAAACTTCTCTCACGAAGTCCTTGTGTATTTTTAAGTACTCTGTTATTCTCATACTGGGTACCCCGCCTTTGAGAAGGCGATTGTACCTAACATGGCGTAAGGGAATACCTGGTTGGCTCCTGAAAGGGCCTCTTGCTTCCGTATCGATGAATATGACCCTCAGATTACCCCCCATGTCTCCCAGGATCAGCATGGAAGGAACTGTAATGTCCTTGTCGAATCTGTAGCTCATAGTTGTAATCGAATCCGGAAAGGACGTCACCATCACGCGTAGTTCGAACTTCCTGGCGGAGGTATCGTAGAACCTCAAGTCTCTTTCCGTACTGGAAGTACAGATCACGCTAACGTCAGGTAGTACCACCATGTCCGTCACCCAAGTGCTCTGGATCTTCAGTAACGGGCAAGTTGACTGCACGGTTCTCTCTATTTGCATGTCCAGGGACCAATAGTTTATTGTTCCATCGGCGCTACAAGTCATTATGCTGCCGTCATGCCAAGTTATTGATCTGTCAGGTTTGACCGTCGGGTAAAAAGTTATTCTGTTGATGGTGTGGCGATGGTTGCTCTTCAACATGGTCGGGGTTATGGAAATCGGGTCGTCGAGCGTTTCGAATTCTAGGCTCACCTCTTGTTGCTCGTAGCCCAGTATGAGGTAGGAAATGAATTCGTCCCAAGTTACAATGCCGTTACTGAAAAATTCAAATATGATATACATTCAGGGTCCTAGATATGTATGGAAATGGTTGATTATCTCCCAAAGTAAACTAGCTAGCACAACATGTTAAGACACAAAAGTGTTAGAGTTTTTTCAAAATCTATTGCAATGAAAAATTAAGTATATCGGATCAGTCAAGAAGTCATGACGAAACAAAGATGTATGTGAAGTTAGCAAGGCCACTTGCCAAAAAATCGATGAAACCAATTACAGATGTCAAGAATTTGCCGCAAACGAAAAGAAATTGTCGCGTTGTTAGTTTTTTTTTATATGTGGTGGCTGTGCTATCTCTATATTAAGTTAGACTACCATACTAATATAACTCGACAATTAAACATAATATTTTATCACAGTGGTAACCAAAAATTGATGAGTAATAATTGACGAAGTCTTTTCGAAGTGAAAATGCTGCGAAAAATCTTCTCTTTGCAGCTTATTGATGTATTTTTAATGGAATTCATGATATACGGTAAAATTTGGAGTAATTTGCAATACCGCATGCATCTATATAAGGATAATTTGTGCATTTTTCTTTAAACTCCTGTCAAATATATATTGGTTATGCATTCTTTTTGAAACAAATGAAAAACTAATTGTGAAAAATAGAAACTTTTAGTGTTTTAGGAAAAAATTCATGTATTTTCACTATTTTTTTTAGGCTCTATAATCAACTCATCAATTGTCGAATGATCAAAACTGATTTGTCGTGATATGTTGAAATTTCCTGAATCGGAAAAGTTAACCTGTAAATGTTAAAATTCTAATATTTTCAGTCACTCGGTATTACCTTTGCACTGTATGTTGATAAATATAATTTTCAGGTCGGAAATTTATGAAACAATTTTTGAACGACGAATTTTTGTCGCGAAAATTCCTATTCTTAAATAGCCATAAAATTACTTCAAAATGCTAAATAATGGAGAAACTCCCGTTTCTTAGTTATACACAAAAATACTATGATTGAATTATTTTTACTGCTTATCAACTCATCAATTGTGTAGTGACCAAAACAGATCTGCCGTGGAATGTTGAAAATTTCTGAAGCGGAAAAACTTCCTATATTTGATAAACATATTTGTCGTGTAAATTACCATTTTTGAATAGCCGGAAAATAACTTGAGAAGGCTAAATAATGGAGAAATTACTTTATCTCAGTAATCGACACATAATTTGTTTGAATAATTTTTTCTGCACCTAAAAATCAACCCATCAGTTGTTGAATGAACAAAACAGATTTGTCGTGAAACGTTGAAATTCATAAAATTTAAAATGTCCAGGATATTCATTGAAAAATATGCATGTATTATTCAAAATCGACCATTAATGTTCGATTTCGTCAGCCTCAAAATTGCGGGTTAAAATGATTAAAGATTAACATCAATTTTCAATAGAGTTTGTATCTACCGTTCATTTCGTTGATTAAATATCTTCTAATCAAGCATTTCTTCATTTCAACAAAAGTGAGGTCGACGGAAAAATATTGTAATCAGCTCGTATAATCAAATGCGATCAATGATCTCGAACATTAACGCGCTCACGCGTTAAAATATCTCAATCATTAATCGCCTTCATTAATACACTAGTTGATAATAGTATATTGTGTATCTAGTGCGTGAAGTATACTTTTTTACGCGAGTGTGGAAGTTTGTGGAACGAGCCGCAGGCGAGTTTCAAAATCCGCACGAGCGTAAAAAGTCTTCACGCACGTGGTGCACACTATACTTTTTCTACGACCTTTTACTTAGAGATTGAATTAAAGGAAAATTTGACTAATTTTCTTTATTACAATAATAATTATTATGAACAGTTATATTGCAATTTTGTAAATTGCCAAAATGTACATTTACTTTCTCTTTCTCTACAAAATTAGTGCTGCTTGTACTGTTGGTATTGACAACATAACTACGATTATTCTCAGTTGTTAAGATTTTATTGCAGACATCTATCTTTTTAGTTAGGGATTCTTCCACGTAGGCTTCTGCCACTGAGGATGATATCCTGCCGCCGTGTTTTTTTAGCGTTAGGAGATCTCCTCCACCTTCGACTAATAAAGACGCAGATGAACGCCGTAGGCTGTGCCCGGTAAATTCGTTGGGATTGGGGAGTTTCAAAAATGTGGCAACTTCTGAAGGGACTTTTCCTATCTTATTTATACCAATCACTTGCCGAGTACATTTCCCTCGTTGATAATTAATGAAGAATTTATTTTCGGCATAATCCTTGGGACGAAGAGCCACGTATTTGTGATATATGTTCAAGTATTCAGTAACAGTAAATTTTCTAGAAACCTTGGTCTTCGTATCATTAACTGACACAATAAGGAATGTTCCCAAATTTTGGATGTCATCCATTTTTAATTTATAGAGCTCATCTCTGCGCAGGGCTCCAGCTACCCCAAACAACAAAATAAGCTAAAAATTTAAAGATTAGTATTTATCGATATTTATACAAATGGACTTACTTTGGTTAATAAATATTTTTCATCGGGTGCCTCTTTGAGAAATTTTAATACGTGTTCCTTTTCCAAAACACGTGATTTTTTAGGAATGTATCCCTCGTTTTTCCGTTTCAAGAAAGCGCGAACTTTCGGATAATCACCAATTTGTACGTTGTACTTAATACTAAGGGTGCTTTTCAACATTGAGTAGTGACTCCATAAGGTAGAAGATTTAACCTTTGTTGATAATTCAGATAGGTAGGCTAATATTACCCTTTCGGAGAATGATTGGACGTTGTTTGTATTGCGCCATTGCATAAACTTTTCCAAAGTGTTTTTGAAAATTCCCAACGATTTTTGTGGCAATAACGATGAACTTGCTTCACTGGCTGCTAACGTTATATTTGGAGGAGTTGATGGGAGTACTTCAATGCTGTCCATCAGGAATTTGCGTGAAATACACGGCTAATCGGTTTAAATCAAAATTTCGTCGTACTATTTATTAATTCAGAGGGTAGTTAATTACTATTTACGGTCTATTAACTGATGTAACTCTGAACCGCTACCTAGACCAGCCACCGGTGTGTGAATTTGTATTGACTCTTATGGCACCGGTGCGTGAAATAAATCCCATAAGAAAAGCATGGCACTTCACACACCGATTCGTGGAATGAAGCTTTACACATTTTTATCGATGTGTGACGTTAGTAATTCACATACGGGAGTAGAAAAAATAACTATTTGTTACACCTTGCGTATATTCTGACTCCATAACCGCTACGCTACGTCATCACCGATATTTTTTTTTATTAAACACCATTTAGAAGTTTGTGTAAAACATTCTATTGACTTAAAATGCCCAACACCCCTAGTGTGCAGACTCATACCTGCAAAACAGTGAGATTGAACGCGAGACAATCGCCAGCTTGATTACCAGAAAACAAATAAAATCACGTTCTGTTTTACAAATATTCTTCCTTATTATGACCTCAGAGGAATGATGCTAAGGTGATTCAGCTTATATTTATCAGCTTATAGTCAGATGGTGAAAACCAATCATATCACTCAGAAATAAATAAAACATGTAGTAGCGTGCCT
Organism: Chrysolina americana; assembly: GCA_958502065.1. Taxonomy (NCBI): domain Eukaryota; kingdom Metazoa; phylum Arthropoda; class Insecta; order Coleoptera; family Chrysomelidae; genus Chrysolina; species Chrysolina americana. The sequence goes on along the minus strand of OY293413.1, from coordinate 92,482,560 downwards.
CAAGGTTCAGGTCTAGGGCCAAAACTATTTCTCATATATATATATAAACGATTTGAGTACAGACATCGGAGGAAAATTTACTCTATTTGCAGACGATACTACCATTTTGGCACTATAAGGAATGTTTCAACATTGATGTTTATTAAGAAATCCCAACTTGATGAAACTATTGACAAATTTCAAACACTGTACTGAAGATAGATGAGGGAAGACATATTTATATTGACTGTTGATAAATCCTTGAAATAAAGCTTCCTTCGGGCTCGAAATTTCTCTTTACGGACCTGCTTTCCTAAATATTCTTCAAGAAAAAATTCATTGTAACGTCTACAGAAGTTACCTTGGAAGTTTCAACTGTTTAAGTATTTGATAAAATTCCGTTGACTAATATCCACAAGCTATCAACAAAATTTATTTTGTAATTTTTGGAACTTACGTAGTTTGGCATCCTGAACAAAATAATCCAAATAAAATTTTTGGCGATCTCAAGTAATTTTGGAGATATCGGCCTATTTTTTAGTGATGACTGGCATTTTTTAGGGCACATTTTTACCGCGTAAAAAACACTCGAAATTCTTCCTTCTTTGAACTAACACAATGTACAATTTTTTATAAAAAATGGCATTGTTCATCCAAAAACTCAACCTTTGAAAAAAGTCAAAAGAACAAATTTATGTAAAATGTTTAGTGAATTTATTCATGTCGAGTGGGTAACTTTGAATTTTGCATATTTGCACAGCCAACTTTTCAAGACATTTTATTTCAAAATGAATAGGAAATTATTCACTCACCTTTTTTCCAGTTGATGATGGTTATGTGGTCATAAAAGAAGGATCAGTTTTTTCCTGAAAAGTACCAAGTTTCAAAGAAGAAAAAGTGTGAAACAGGTCGATTAGGGTATTTATATATATTATATATTATTGATGAGAAGTGCAAATTTTGAGTGTTTTTTTGCGGTAGAAATATGTGCTAGAAAATGCCAGCCATCACTCAAAATATCTCATTCATTCATTTGTGTGGCTATTAGTTAACGGAATTTTACCAAATATTTCTCCTTATAAATAAATTTGAGGTACCTCTCAAATCTAATTTCTTCTACAGTGTCAAACAACTATGAACCATACGCACTACGAATTCGTTTTTGGAATATTTATGAGGAAATTCCGTTGAAATGGTGGATGCGGTGGAAGCCTTCGCCAAGACATTAAATTTATTGATTGCCGAATTTGGTGGACGCATATTTACCCGGTTATCATAAAATGTATTCCCAATAACTCTCCAATTTGTTCCTTCAATACTCATAAAATCAATTGTTATTACCATTGCCCATTCATCCTCATGAATATGATATTGAATTTTTCGTCGTCATATTCAATATTCGCTATTCTCGCTAGTACCTCTTTGAGACCTTCTTTGTCCATCCTTCTTCCATCTGTTCCATCGAAAGCTTCTTTTATTTTGATCAAATCTCCCTCGTCCAACAACTTATGGAGATCCAATTTCGGATCTTTGGTCTGCCTCTGCACTTTTTTGGTAAAACCAACCGTTGGAGCAGATTCGGTCATTTCGAAAGATGATTGCAAAATAAACTTTTGAAGTTGAAAAAATGAAAATGGCAGGGTACATTTTGACTATAGTGACACATTGTTGATAGGTTACAAGTTGTGTAACATAAGAAAACATTTTGACTTTGACTTTACGGTTATATACAGGGCCAGTGCACTATTTCTTGTTCATATACTGCGATATCTACCCAAATGTAAAGGCCGATTCAGATACATGCGTACCCTTCCAGGGTTTTCAAAGCACGGGCGTTTTAAACGCCTTTTACTCACGTTTTTACTACAAGAACATATTTTATTTGGTTGATTCAATGAATTCATTATTTTTCAAAGGGCTTTGATGAACAAATTACCATTTGATGTCAATTCAAATACCCGAATTCAATTCAAGATGGTTTGAAATATTGTTCGTATGGAAAAATATCGGTAAAAATGCATAAACCAAATAAATGATTTTTTCCTTATCGATTTTTCAGTAATTTCGAGAATTTATTATTTTTTATTACAACTAAGCGTTGAAGTTGATGAAAAAGAATTATTACAATTAAAACAAAAAAACTGTTTTCAGCATTTATCTCGTTAATTTTGAGATTTACTTGAAAAAACTTTAAAAAAATATTTTTAGATAGTTTGATTAATTACAAATCATAAAAAACTACAATCAAACCCTACAAACGTATATTTAGCTACCCGGAACTTACAGTGAGTCGTCTTATTTTCAGTTTTTTGGACCATCCACTTAGGTACTGCCATGAATGTTTTTTGTTTCAAAAATTATTGACACTGGTATATTCAAAATTAATCCTAAATCTATCTAATTGCTCAGTTACTCGATCGAAATGTAAGCAATGCCGTATTTTTCTTTTGTTGTTAAATGCATTTCAGAATCACTTAAGTGCTTTTGAGAAAAATATGCTCGTTAAAACGCCCGGTATATCTCAGCTGGAATTATGTTTCAACCCTGAGATTCAGCTGTCAGATTGAATCTCATAATAATTCACAATAATGGTATGTTGGTTGCATATCTGACAGGAAGGGTTAAAAACAAGTTGGTGTTGTGTTTTCTATTGAACAGGAACGTTATTACTAATATTTTCATTCTTTACGAAAAGAATCTGTAGGTAACTACAATATTGAAGAATTGAATAAATTCTTCAATATATCATCAAATTAGGCATATCAGAATAATCCGTTTTCTGTATTCAATCAATGATAGTTGTCATGGAAGCCAATACAAATAGTAGCAGAATATGTTAAGTATCCAGGTTGTATCAATGAAAACAGTAGTTTTTCCTCAATGGGTGTGAGTTTGTGCATTCGACTGTTTTCGTGTATACAAGTGTGCTTGTTTTTTGAATTCGTTTTACTGGCGTCAGTTTCGACATTTCTTTCCCAATCAAATGATGTAAAGGTATGTTCTTATTATGTAATGGATAATTTTCCTGCTTTTATCATCGGCATCAAAATAGGGGAAAAAAGGGACGATAATTCCCATCTTGTACGCCATAATAAAACCTTTCATTGAATAGACATGTCTTCCAATTCAATTCAAAATATATCAAAACTGTAGAATTTATGAATGAAAAATATTTTCAAATTTCCATATTGAATACTCCGTATCTCTGCTACCGACGTCATTTGAGAAAAAATATATGAGGAAAGTCCTCTTTATTTTTCGAGGGGAATCTTCCGTTTCAGTTTGGCACCATAGTTTCGAGACAACACCCTGTATATAAGCTACAAAATAACTTTAATATGTCACATGAAAAAGTATTTAAAGTAAGCATATTCATAATGTTCTTGAAATCAGTGCTGACCACGATTTTTTTTTTTATTCCCTAAAAGACATTTCTGCATTTTTTTTTTGCAGCAAGGTGGGTGTCCATTTTTTTGTTGTTATTTTTACGAATTCCCCAGTTTTTTGGCAACTCAAGTATTCGCGATCGATATTTTTAGTTGAGCTTCATAAACATAATAGTGCAGAATCAGATCGAACATAGTATTAAATAGTAATGATATAATTGTATAATATGGTGTCCATTTAATCAAGCTGATATCAGTAGAATTGAAAAAGTTCAAAATAAATTCTTAAGATGTGCATTCAAACATTTTGAGAATTTTAAATTTATCCAGTTTGGAACATAGAAGAGCTGAGATGGATTTGAGATTTCTGCACAAAGTTATAAATTAATGGAGCCATTAGTTGTCCAAATTTAATTGAACTCTTTAAACTGATTGTTAATCCCAGAAGGAAAAGAATTTCAGAACTATTCATGGTTCCTCATCATAGTACTAACTATGGCCAAAATGAGGCAATTACAAGGGTAGTTAGATTGGCAAATAAAAATTGTGAAATAATTGATTTATTCGACAAGTCCACATATTCATTCAATAATCAAACGAGGCGCATTGATATGTTGTAATTCAGTTTAGGTTGATTATGATTGTATTGTTGATAAGTTAATGTAAAAAACTGTCTCTTGAATATTTATGATTTTTGTAAATTGTCATGTCCGTATATAAATAAATAAATAAATAATAAAATCTGAAGGATACTCGGAACTTCAGTAACACCATAGAGAAATACCCAAGAATAAGCGAGGTCTTTTGTTGAGAATTATTTGTAAGGCGATTTTTACTTTTTTTCAGATTAAGTAAATGGATATTCGCTGCTCCAACCCCTTACTTACTATGATTCCATATTGCAGCCTAGACTAAACAAGCGCTGAGTATATCATTTTCATTTTTTTTCTCTACTGTCCAATCATTTGGTTGTCAAATAATTGTTACAAATGGAAACAGGTGCCTGTAGAAAGTGATCAGCATTGAATTAGACCAAGACAGACGTTCAATTTCATATCCCATCATGGACCCTTTATACTTAGCTTTGAGCCTCTACCGAAGAAGGAAATTCGACAAATGTGTAGATACTTGTACGAGTATACTAGATAAACACCCTCTTGATCAAGCTGCTTGGTGTCTGAAGATGAGAGCGCTTACCCAGAGAGTGTACGTAGATGACATAGAATGTGAAGAAATCACGCAGACTGAATTCCTCGATGACAATGCTGTGGCAACTGCTCCCAGACCTGGTACATCAATCAAGACTGCTTTGCCTCCTACAACAGGAGCATTAGGGTAAATATCACAGTTAATCGTTTGAGTGATAGCTGTTTAATTGTGTTTCGAATTTCCAATATTACAAGTATCTACTCAATTTACCTACATCATTTTCTGAATCTTTCAAAAAGACGCGAATGTGGACAAATCGATGATTTTTCAAATTAATGTCCGATATGCGCAAAACTTCAAGCTGATTCCGAAAATAAATGATTTGTAATGCTCATTACAAGGTTTGGCATAAAAAGGAATAAACCTTTGATACATGGTAACATTTGAAAAAAAAATCGGAGTAGGCCATGAAATTTTTGTTTTCATTTCGAATTCATGGCTCTCAACTAGAACTATTGAGGCTCTATTTACTGAAAAAAAAAACTACTGAATCGGATAGTTTTAGAGAGGTGGCCCGCTCTCAAATGGGTCATATATATGGCGATATTTCGTCAGGCCCAGTTGACCTTTTTGGTTTAATTTCTCTCATAACTTTGTGTATGTCGTTTTCAATTACAGATTTCACTGGAAGCACTGAATTAGTCAAAGGATTATTATCATCAGACTCAGTTTTGTATTCGGCTGATTCTTTCCGATATACCTTTTCGAAGTATTTTTCAAATGCATCTCAGATATCATCGTTAGTACTCAGTTGATTCCTCCTGTAGGTAATAAATTGAGCCACTAGATGTGTTGGAGTTCGATTCAAGAGCAGACACATATGTCTAAAAAGTACCTACTCGTATCTTCACTAATGCTTTGCTCATTATTGTATTGGTAGCATTTGCAACACTTCAAAAAAACTATTCACATAAAACTAATAGTCTTATATTTCAGTTCCAGACCACGTACATCAACAGGTCGTCCAGTATCTGGAATGGCTCGTCCAGGAACCCAAGCTCGACCAGGCTCAGCTCTGGATCGACTGAAATCTGCTCGACCAGTAACAGGCCAATTAGCTAGAGCAATACGCATTGGCACAGCAGCAATGCTGTCCCAGAAAGATGGACCGTTCATCCAAGTTTCTCGTCTGAACTTATCAAAGTACGCCAAAAACGCGTGTATATCCAAACCGTTGTTCGAATACCTCTACTACCACGAGGGAGACATCAGGAGTGCCATGGAGCTTGCTGTTCAAGCCACGCAATTTACTGAATTCAAAGACTGGTGGTGGAAAGTGCAGCTGGCTAAGTGCTATATAGCTCTGAACATGATCAGGGAAGCGGAGCAACAGCTCAGAAGTTCCTTGAAGCAACATCACCACGTTGAAACTTTCATCAGATTAACCAGGATATATTTGAGAATGGGTGGGAAACATCTACCATATATACAGGGTGTCAAGTTGAAAATTTCCCGCCCTTAATATTTTCCTTCCAGTGAATAATAATAGAAATCGAAAAAACGGGTTAATTTTATTATTTATTTTCCTTAAAAATTACAAATTTTTTCATTTTGTTTACGAATAGTCAACACTTATATCCAACTTACAACTAATGCTGAAAAAAACTCAGCATTATTTTTTTTTTAATTTTTTCATATATTTTACTGAAAGGGGTATATTAAGGGTAGGGAATGTTATGTTGACTCCACATTCACAGTATGACATTTGATTGCTGAGTAAAGTGCCATGAACCGAGTAACCAAAATAAATCAGGGTAGAAACTAAATTCCCTGTTAATTCGTAAAGTGCTTAGTCAAATACTGAATATTATATAATTTTACTATTGTACAGATTAAAAATGCTGAACGCTTAGTGAAAATGCTAACGACTTAATGCTAAACTCTTAGTAAAAATGATAAAATATCAGTAAATATTCTATATCTCTTAAAAGTCAATTATGGCACAGGTTAATTGATCTAAATGGTATATTAAAATGCTAACCAATTATTGAAGATTCCCAAACCTCACTTAAAAGCTGAAACCTCAGTGAACATGCTGAAAAATCACGCAGGGAAATGTCCTCTGTAAGCTCAGACGTTAAACGTGTGCAGGTAACAAAAAAAGCGTTACTTCTTATATGTGAAAACTCTGTTCTGTCGACTTTGTGTAAAGTTGAACGTTCTGGTTATCTCTGAGGACACTGAACTACCGAGTACCATAGTTTAGGAGAATTGTATGCCTTGATAAAATAAAGCCATACTTGCGATTTCCTTTGAATTGAATAATGCTCGTAGTCGTACAGGATACATCTGTTAATTCTCCCTAGAGTCCACGACCTCTTTCTCCGACCCTCTTCGTTTAATTTTACTTTTCGTACACCTAGTTACTTATAATATCAAATTACTACAATCTCCTACACCACCTCAAAATTGGGAACCTGAAAAGTAATTTTTGTATTCCAGATCAGCCCTTGTCCGCTACCGATGTATGTAAATCAGGTTTAGAGATATTTCCAAAGGATGTGTCGATCATGACTGAATTGGGAAGATTGGCGGAAGCTTTGAACGACTCTCCATCTTCAGTTAAACATTACCGCAACGTTGTGATAGAGGATGCAATGAATAGTGAAGCCATAGCTTGCATAGGATTGTACCATTTTTATAACAATCAACCGGAGCTGGCCTTGAGATATTACAGGTCGGTACCATACGTTTCGATACTATTAGGCCAGTGCCTAATGCTCAAACTGCTTGTAAAGCTTGTGAAGTTGATGTAATTCCTACTGGTCATCTAGAAAATACACTGACCGACCAGGAAAGACCGTCCGCGACCGTCCAACAACGATCAAAAATTGAAAGGGATCGATAAAAACTTTCAAGTGACGACGTTTCGATTGTTTCTGTCTGCAAAGTAGGTGTGACAAATTTCTTGGAAATTCGAATATTCATGGACCATGTCTCAGCTACAAAAGAACTTGGTTCTGGGTTCTGGGTTTTCACACATTTCAAATTTGTATGCTCGATTGACTGAACACACGTATGATGATTCTTCTAGTATACTTTTATACCAATGTTTTGGTATATCCACAGATATTTGATTGGTTTTGCCCAAACCTGTGTGAATTTTCGATAAATTTGCCCCATTTTTGGCACCACAGACATTTTTTTAATTATCACCAAATCTAAGATAACGTAACATAAGTCACAACGAATTTTTCAGTTGTCACACATGTAGAAACGAACCGCAATTGGAGTTTTTCAAAAAATTGGATAACATTTATTTCCCTATATGTAGCCAACTTTACGGCGGACACTACAGGCTGATTCACGGTGGATGGCACATTAGACGATTCTGGTGAACCAGACAACGGATCACTTTGAAAATTCAATGGAGGGCATATTCGGACATTCTCTAGCCAACTAAAATATTTTCGACAATGCGGTGTTGCCGCTTCTAAGCAGTCGCAACTTTGATTTTTCAAATGGAACACTCTGTATATAATATTATTTTTGGAATCTCCAACAATTGCCCGACAACTTTCCTTGATATTTCCCTATACCTATCTGTTACCGTTTTCGAAATAAAAATTAATTTAAATTTTTTTCTTCGAAAATCATGACTTCTAAAAATGCCGATATCTTTTAGTTAAGAAGTACTATGATATCGAAATTTGGTTTGGAGTTAGGTGATACTTGGACACTTCCCACACGTCAGCCTAATCTCCGTTACTTCAATACAGGGTGGTAAAAAAATACAGTTTTTTCGTTTGCTTGAAAAAGTTGCTGAAATTTGATTATTTTAAATGGAACACCCTGTATATTATTGAAAATTCGGAAAGCTGCTGAAATTTGCTTTCTATGTATATCATACCTATACCTAACTAGTCAAGTTTCGGACTTATGAGCATTTATTTGTGAAAATGTCCCTTCAGAATGGTATTTCCACTCGGTATTTGGTAAGCAGGCCATGATTACTATTTGACAGTAGCGTTGTGACATTCTCCTAATAATATCGACATTTTCGTCACTTCAGAAGTTGCAAATACCTTCAAAACGATGGAACAAAACTATTCAAACGAAGTTCTTATGAATTGGTTTATTATTTTTGGACAGTGTGACAAAATTATCAGCAGAGCATGTAGAAACTTCAATGAAATGTATCCGAATCTACCGCCAATGAACCTCAAGAAATTTATACGAATTCAGAACAATTTCAATATGTTTGGATAAACTTTAAAAAAGCACAAATAAATGCTCATAAGTCCGAAACTTGACTAGTTAGGTATAGGTATGATTTACATAGAAAGAAAGCAAATTTCAGCAGCTCTCCGAATTTTCAATAATATACAGGGTGTTCCATTTAAAATAATCAAATTTCAGCAACTTTTTCAAGCAAACGAAAAAACTGTATTTTTTTACCACCCTGTATTGAAGTAACGGAGATTAGGCTGATGTGTGGGAAGTGTCCAAGTATCACCTAACTCCAAACCAAATTTCGATATCATAGTACTTCTTAACTAAAAGATATCGGCATTTCTAGAAGTCATGATTTTCGAAGAAAAAAATTGAAATTAATTTTTAATTCGAAAACGGTAACAGATAGGTATAGGGAAATATCAAGGAAAGTTGTCGGGCAATTGTTGGAGATTCCAAAAATAATATTATATACAGAGTGTTCCATTTGAAAAATCAAAGTTGCGACTGTTTTCTAATAGAAGCGGCAACACCGCATTGTCGAAAATATTATAGTTGGCTAGAGAATGTCCGCATATGCCCTCCATTAAATTTTCAAAGTGATCCGTTGTCTGGTTCACCAGAAACGTCTAATGTGCCATCCACCGTGAATCAGCCTGTATATTCATAAATGTTATTCGATATTGTTGGTAATTTCAAATGTGACAACTATTCACGACCTGTTGAATGTATTTTCTAAATGAATAAAATAAATGAATGAACATGCCTCAGACAGTATCTGCTACAGCCACTCTGTGAAATGTTACAGGCGCGTCTTGGCCATGGGAGCCCACTCCGCTGAATTGTACAACAACTTTGGACTATGCTGTCTCTACGCCCAGCAGCTGGACCTCACTCTCTCCTATTTTCAGAGAGCTCTAGATCTCGCCACTGATGCCACAGTTAAAGCCGAAGTTTGGTACAACTTGTCTCACGTAGCAATAGTACGTATGAAGAATAAGCGATGTACGAAAGCTACGTGTTTTTCTTTTTTCTTTCTTACGTGACCAGAATGCTTAACTGACTTATCCAGCTGAAACATGAGCTGTTCATCTATAGTTCAGAGTCAGAAATTTTCCAAAGCATTGCATTAGTGCTCTATAAAGTTCATACCATCCTAAGAGTCTGTCTTATTTTGTCATTTTTGCTTTAATGCATAAGTGAATTCCATGATTGTATTTAAATTCTTTTTTTTGCGTGACAAAACAAACACGTAAAGCTGTGAAAAGTTGAGAAAATATAACGGGGACTCTGATCATTCAAATAAAAGAAATCATGTTGGCTGACCTCAGAACGACGTTAGAGAAAAGGTTGAGATAGTGGGTAATCAACATGAACAAACGCGTACGGAATATTCCATAGATGGTTTATCCAAACATATCCCATCTTATCCTGCCCTATGCTACCCATTCCTACCCCATCCTACCCTATCCCATCATATCCTTACCAATTCTACCCTACCCTACCCTACCCTACCCCTACCCTACCCTACCCTACCCTACCCTACCCTACCCTACCCCAGAATGGTTTATCCCTATCCTACCCTATCTTACCCTATCCTACCCTATCTTACCCTATCCTACCATATCCTACCCTTTTCTACCATATGTTACCCTATTTTACGCTATCCCTAACCTACCCTATACTAGCCTATTCTACCATATCCTATCCTGTTTTACCTTATCCTACCCTATTCTATATTAACCCAGCCTACCAAGGGTGGATTGAACAAGTTCACCAACAGTTTAAGTGAACTGAGTTTTGTTGTTAAGGATTAGTTAACGAAATTTCTAGTTTCTTAGCAACTGAGGTCAGTTCGGTTGTACTGTTGTTGAACTTGTTTTGGGCAACCTACTCTGAGAGTTACAACTGAAAACTAAGATTCGCTAAGATAACGCTTTATTTTCTTCCATGTCAGAGATAAACAGAGTCGGCGATTGAAAACAAAACAGCTGCTCTGTTATTCGAGAGAACCAGACAAAAAACGCACATCGTTTTAGAGAAATTCAGTGTTAAAGTAGGAAAATCACTCTTTGTTCATTCAACCAATAAAAACGAGATTTATAATGCCACTTAGTAAAATTACCATTGTCAATGAATCAAACGTTCAAACTGTCTACCATCAGCTGCCATACAATGATACAAGTTCTTCAATAATTCGATGTCACAGATCTTGCTGAGATTCGCTGCATAAATCTTGTTTTTCAAGTGACATCATAGGAAAAATATCTAGTGAGGTTAAATCTGGAGATCTGGCTGGCCACTCTTCTTCCAATTCAATTTCCCGAAAACATCCTTTCCAGAAATACTTCAACAGGCTGTGCAAAATAGGATAGGCGTTGGCGCACTTTGTCGTAGGTCATAAGACATTCATTTCTCTGTCGAATTTTGAATATTTTGAAGTGCTTCCAAAAGTAGGATAGGCGTTGGCGCACTTTATTGTAGGTCATAAGACTTTCATTTCTGTCCAAATAACAATTTTCCATAATCGAAGGTCATTGTTGGGTCGTCAGAAGAGTTCTGTCGAATTTTGAATATTTTGAAATGCCTCCAAAAATAGGATAGGCGTTAGCGTACTTTGTCGTAGGTCATTAGACATCCATTTTTGTTGAAATAACAAGTTTTTATCATCAATGGTCATTGTCGAGTCGTCAGAGGGGTTCTGTCGAATTTTGAATATTTTGAAGTGCTTCCAAAAGTAGGATAGGCGTTGGCGCACTTTGTCGTAGGTCATAAGACTTTCATTTCTGTCCAAATAACAAGTTTCGATCATCAAAGGTCATTGTTGGGTCGTCAGAGGGGTTCTGTCGAATTTTGAATATTTTGAAGTGCTTCCAAAAATAGTATAGGCGTTGGCGCACTTTGTCGTAGGTCATTAGACATCCATTTTTGTCCAAATAACAAGTTTTCATTGTCAAAGGTCATTGTCCGGTCGTCAGAGGGGTTCTGTCTAATTTTGAATATTTTGAAGTGCCTCCAACAATAGGGTAGGCGTTGGCGTTGAATAATCAGATCTTTTTCATTACTATCCTAATTCTTAATAATGCCTACTAATTGTTGGTAAACAAACTCATCTGGTAATTCCAAATGAGTTATTTTCTGTCAGATTACATCCAAAAAAAGTTGGTCTAATTGAACGGTTTCCAAAATTTTGATCCAGAGATCAAGTTTTTGGGGAGTTTGAGTGTAGACTTCATGAAAGATATTAGGATTGGCATCTGACCAGTGCAGACAAATATGGCAAAAAAAAGTACACTAGAAATTCCTATGAATATCAATTTTGGCAGCTATAATTTCACAAAACTCTTGTCGCTGAACAAAATCATCTTCATCAAACTGCTGTACCAAATGTATTTTATAGGAATAGAATTTATAATATTTCAGGGGTTTCGGGGCTGGCCCCAGAGATTTTACCCCCTCACTATGGTCGGCTCTGTCAGGATCAAAGAATTTTTCGAAGTCAAAAATGTTTTTGGATAAATTACCGTTGATAATCAAACCAAATAATTTACAAAAAAAATCCTAATTTTTGTCGTAGGTTTTTTCATTAAAATAAAAAGATTCAGTTTATCTGAGATTGTCCTTTTCAACATAAATACCTTTCAAGAGGTCATTTTGAACAATGGAAGATAGCAACTGAAGTTTGTTTGAATTTAACAGAGTATCTATGAATGTTACTTTTGAAAACCATTCTCATTTGTATATGAATTTGCCAATGAAAACTGAATCATTAAGAAATCAAACATTTGAAAGAAAATGCAAATTTTCACTTTCTGATTTTTTCTTTTCAGTTAGGGTCTTGTCACAATAATTATCAGACAAATCTTATCAGGGGAATAGTTGTGCTCAGTTAGATTTTACAGAAGAACTCTTGAATGATTAGGTTAAGTTTCTCCGTCAAATTGTATTCTTTTCAATTATTTTCAGTTGAGATTTTTTTTATTACCATTGTTGTCACCAATGGTGTTACTGAAAAAATATGATTCAAGTCTCCATTCAGTGAAGAGGGCACATTTGTGTTGTAACATATCATTGATGTAAACCAGGAGTGAAATAGGCCCTGAAACGGATCACTGAGGAACACCATGTGTGACAATTTTGTTGGAGAAAAATATATCATCCATGAATACCAATAGAGGTCTGTTGCTCGAATATGATGTGACGAATTTATCTATTTCATTTAATAAAATCGGTTTGAAAGCTATATAGAGCCCGCCTGAATCAGATTTTATAACCAAAAATTAGTCTTTCGTACGTAAAAGTAAGCTTTTTCAGATAACGTAATGAAAATTGGGAGTTTTTGTTAAAAAAAAATTGTCGATAACGTCATATCTCCTACAAGTATCACCTTGTATATGTAATTATTAAAAAAAAAACGGAAAAATGGGTACAAAAATCCTAGCGTTAATAGGGAGCGCTTTGTATTCCTTTGTGCCTAATTTCTCTGGTGTAAAAATTTGCTGTGATCTAACGCTCTTTTGTTTTTATTTCAAGGCAGCTGGAGACGTGCAACTGGCCATCCAATGTTTAAATTTATGCTTATCGTCGGATTCCACACATGCCTCAGCTTTCAACAATTTAGCTGTCTTGCATCACAAGATGGGCAAAGTGAACCTGGCCAAAGCTTATTTAACATCTGCTAGAACTTTGGAACCCGAATTGGAAGAGCCACAAATCAACTTGGAACATTTGCAAAACGAATGAAATTGACAGAAAAATAGACTGTGTAGGGGAACTGGTCCATGTGGATGGACGTCCGATAAAACAAAATATGCGACTTTTGAAATAGTATTATGTATATGAGAGCTGTTGAATAAAATATATACGAGGCGAAAGTGATAAATATACGTTAATTCAGTAAGTCGCCATGGAGTTTGAATACGCTTTTAACACTAAAAATTTATCATTGCCGTGAAAACAAAAAATATTAAATCAAACGTAAGAATTAAAAATACATTTTCTACTGAAGTTGAGGAATACAATTATTTGAAAAAATATAAATTTTGTCATAAGTATAGAAAAAATTCAAAAATGTATTATTACTCTAATAGGAATCAACTTTTGAAAAAATCCTATGTCATATGGAATGCACCAATGAAAACAAACAAATCATTAGCCTCTCATGCATATTGAATACGACCTGTGTACAAGGAGTTCCAAAAAGTCAGCACCATTGCCATCGTCATTATTATTCCGTAAAAAAATTTGCTGAGCATATTTAAAAATGATTGAATTTCACGAAAATTAACAAAAAATAGGAAAAAAAGTATTTCGTCTAGATATTAGAGCTCTAAACTCTGGATGACTTTTTCAACTCGAGAACGGTTTGATATAGACCAATTCTGCGCATGTCAATCGATTCAGGATGATGACATTAATATATTCTGTTTTGAGACTCCTCTCAAACGTATTAACGAAAAAGGGGCAATATTTTCGATTCCGACGAAATTTTTTTTCAAGCATTTTGTTAATCTTTTGTCGAGTTCAATTTTTGGAACATTTTTAGAAATCAGCTCATCGGCAAACGTTTAAAGGAGGTTTATGATTTTTCAAAAAATGGTTGATAAAAATTTCCAAAAATTCAATGGTGCGAGATTTTTTTTAAGTTTTATCGCTTTTTATGGTACACCTTGTATCTGGGCATATCCAAATCAAATATTTTCGGAATCAGCATGAAATTTTGGGTATATTGCGCTGACTTCAATTGAATCTGATATACCGGGTGACCACGAGGTGAGGTAAGCTCCCAATTTTTCTACAGTTTCAAAGATACAGGTTTCAAATTTGGTACGTCGATATATTACCCAAATGAGCATATTTTGACTCCATTAACGAAAATTCACCACTTCCGGTTCATACTTTTTTTTTCGACTAACACCCTGTACATTTTTTTTTTCATTATCCGGAAAAACACGCAATTTGTGATAACACTGTTCTTCAAAATTGAAAATCGGTTGAAAAATGGCGGAGATACAGTTGATTGTTCAACTCAAGTCAGCACAACTGACGAACGGCGTCAACATTTACGAGAAGAAAGTTCGTGGTAAGATACAGCTGAAAATTGAGCTTCTCATATAATTGCAGCAACCATATTTTCCAACAATCATCAAAAATTTCCTCAAAACGGAGTATTACCCATAAAGAAATGCTCACAACTGTCATTTCTCAAATGGCAATACACTCTTTTTACATTGTCGTATTGAAAAAATTATGAATTATCAGATTACTCGAATGGAAAGATTTGATTTTTTGCTTAGCTTTCTTAGGTTCAAGCCGCCTCTGTTTAGGAATATTCAATTTGGAGAACACCCATAATGAAACATCCCGTATCTTCGAATCCTTTCAGAATTCTTCGAAACTTTTAATACCTACGATTAATTGGATAATTCATGACTTTTCAATACGACAATATGAAAAGAGTATGTTGCCATTTGAGAAATGGCAGTTGTGAGAATTTCTTTATGGGTACCAATCCGTTTTGAGAAAATTTTTGATAATGGTTGTCAAATATGGTTGCTGCAATTACATGAGAAGCCCAATTTTCAGCTGTATCTTACCTCGAACCTTCCTCTCGTAAATGTTGATGCTGTTCGTCAGTTGTAATGAAAAATCAACTTTGTATGCGCCATTTTTCGACTGATATTAAATTTTGAAGAATAGTGTTATCACAAATTGCGTGTTCTTCCGGATAATGAAAAAAATTGTACAGGGTTTCATTTGAAAAAAAAGTTTGGGGTCACTTCCGGTTAAACCAGAAGTGGTGAATTTTCGGTAATGGAGTCAAAATATGCGTATTTGAGTAATATATTGACGTACCGAATTTGAAACCTGTATCTTCAAAACTATAAAAAATTTGGGGGGCGTACCTCACCTCGTGGTCACCCGGTATGATTTTATACTTTTAGACTTTTTTCGAGTAATTTTTTTCCTAAGCCGATCGACTTTAAATTCACAGAATATAGTAAATTCATCATACTGAATCGATTAGCGTTCACAGAATTGCTTTATCTCCAACCATTTTCAAGTTGAAAAGTTCATCCGGAGTTTAGAGCTCTAATATCCAAGCTAAATATTTTTTCTTTTATTTTTTCATTTTCGTGAAATTGTACCATTTTAATATATGCTCAGCAAATTTTAAATCGATTCTGAAGCAAATAGATATTTGGTAAGCTTTTTACGGAACCTCTGCAATTTCGATGAGGGAAATTTTTGCGATTCCGAGATATCGGGGATCCCAGTGATGGGGATCGAATTTAAAACACTCTGTATACTGAAAATATTTTTGGAATACCTACCAACGCTAGACTAGAGGATAGGTACTTGGTAGGTTATTCTACTTCCAGATAATTGGTATTTGTTTCTTTAATCTGTGATTAGCCTAACATATTTTTGTTTATCAAATGATCAAGGGTGACAATCGTATTCACTTTCGAGAATCTCCGAGTTTTGGTAACCAAAATGAACATGAAGATTAATCTGACTGCATAGTACCTACCACGCCGTAAGATTCTTGGCGCGCTCATCTCCTATTGGTTCAAACTGGATTTGTGGAATGCACACAACAATTTTCAAGACTGCTTCAATAAAATCACTCTAGAAGAATGTAATCATTGCAGTTCTACGCATTTTCGGCTATACCGATATCTCCAAAACCGAAATAAATCCACCCAAACCCAACAATCAGCAGACTTTTAATAAAGCCGATCGAAATAGTGCATGGTATTACATACGAAGGGACCGGGAGCGAGGCTATTTCGATTTTCTCCAGTCGGAATGCAGAGTTCGCTGAGGAATGTAACCTCCAAACAGGTACCAAACACACCTGAGTTTAGTACACTCGCCGACGTAAACTTACTACGCCGGAACCACGTTTTTAAGCTTGTGGCATCCAGTAAGTTTACCTCTCCGCCTGTACCATTCAATCGCACAACAGTCGAGTCTAGAGAGCTGGATGCTCCAGTAGAGGTGATGAAGAATACTTGTTTGCTCGGCTGCATTCCGATGATATTTTGCCTTAGAATGTACCTGACCGCTTCAGAGTTGAAATAGGGAATTTAGTTGAAGAACACCTTTGCCGGTTGACGGGGTAAGGCTTTTAAGTTTTCAAAACACGTGGAGGTTGTGCCCCTATTCCCCGAGTGTCAGTGCAGTGAATTGATTGTGTGTTGTTTTTGCATTTTGAATAGTGATACTACTTCTCGTTGGATTTGGAAATCAGGCAGTTGGCTATGAGCTCGGAAATCCACGACACTCTGGATATTCATTTCAACAAATGGTACGTCTATTTAATTTTTCTATCGAGATCTCGAACTGAAACTTAGCAGACGGGATTTTCTGTATTTTCAGTGAAAGTTGTCCCCACGACTCTTTTAGTTTGAGAAAAAACACCACTGTGATATCTATGAGGGTCAATTAACAAAATATTTAAGAATCTATGTGATACATTAATGATGAATCTTTTTATAAATTAACCCTGAGAATCAGACCGAAACATTTTCTGCCGATTAGACCAAAATACTGAATGTCTATGACTGAGGAAAATCACGTTTTTGATACATCAGGGTATCTCTTTGCTGACGATTTTTCCACCTTGCATTCACCCAGTTGATAGCTAGAGATTACAAAATAATGGAACAACTTCCTATAGAAATCACAAATAACTTGTAGTTTGGACAGAAAAAACGTTGGTGATTCTATTGATACTTTGGGCTGCAGCTCGCACAAGTTTCGACTTCTGAGGGCTGTCGTTCGTACGGGGATGACAGCTGGTTAACGGAAAAAACAATTTTCAATTTTTTGTTCTCCTTAAAAACACTGGACACGTACATATCAACAATCATAACCTCTTTTTTTATTAAAACTTCAAATATTATCGCCTTTCTGAGATTTCTCATTAGTGTGATCAAACCCTATTATTGATTTCGAAAACAGACATTTTTATGTAACGGAAACACTGTAATAACTTATATTTTCAGTGAAACAGGAGTATTTTGGGTATCCATTCCGTATTCGCGGATAATGGCGATATGTATAGACATTCACCGATGTCTCCAAATATTCCCTAATTTCTAATATAAAAGTATACATATAACCTGAAGTGACATTCATTAAAGACAAAGTCTCCATAATAAACTCGCAAATGAACCTACAAATAACTTTTATACAAATCTGGAAGATCAAAATGAAATTCACTGCTATGTATTATAGGTACGAGAGGACAACATCTAGCTGAAATGCGAACAAGACTCTAAATATTTAAAAGATTCGAGACTCAAGATTTGGACTGAAAGACTCAAAATCGAATACAAGTGACTCAAAGACTCCATGAAGCTCAAGATTGACTCAATAACAAGATTTAAAGTAGATATTATCCCATTGGATAAGTATTTGAGTGAACTGAAAGATAATATTTCTGAAGAGATCTTCAGTTGACCGCATCTTTTCTATGATGATCGAGGAATGACACCTTACCACAAGGCATACCTAGAACAGAAATATCAACCTGTCCAGGATTATATGCGACAGTGTTCCAGGCGGAAATTCACAGCATCGATCTACGTGTAGAGAGACTGGAAGAAACTAACCTCACAAACAGATCAATAAAAAATGTCTCGAACAGTCAAGCGGCTTTGAAAGCACTTGGCTCGTATCGATCAAGCTGGTGTCAAACTGCCAGAGAGGACTCTCCTTCATAGGAAGACTCAACAGTCTGTCTCTGGTCTGGATTCCTGGCCACTCTAGTATGGAGAGTAATGAAACGGCGAAGAAGGTGCCGCAAGTAGGTTGATTCCAAGGCATTCATACTTTCCTCGAAGAATTTGACCAAAACACTGTTGAACTCTAGCAGAGGAGAGCAGGGATGACCTGCGATGTCTAACAGGCCTACTCACAGGCCACTGTCGTTTGAATCATCACAAGATAAGAGTTAAACTGTCGGAGGATCCGACATATCGTCCCTGTCTTGAAGATGATGAAACAGCAGAGCACACACTTTGTGCCTGCCCCACAAGGCATTTGCACATCTTTTTTGGAAATCTTTTGGTTCGTGAAATTTTTTTCTGATTGAGAGATGGACTCACATCTATAGCAAACTCCCAAAATGTGAAGACACGATTAGTAGAAGTCATATGAAGCTGCTTTTAGATCGAATAATTTTTCAGCAATGTCGGTAGTTCTATTGTTACTTGCGTACAGTATCTATCACTTGAAATGACCCCTTCCATTCTTGGTCATTTTGATAATTGTTGATGAACCCATCGATTCTGCAAATTTCACAATTCCACATGAAAAATTACGGAAGTTACGGTGGTGTTTCCATGAGAAGAGAAACACATTTATGGTAAAGTTCCTGAATGCTTATTTTGTTGGTGGAAATTTTAATGTTCTTGTCAATAGCAGACGCTCAAAAGACTACCCACTCAAAGCCGGAGTTCCTCAGGGTTCAAGCCTCTCTCCACTGCAATTTTTTTTTCAGTATGCATACTTTTCCCAAGTCTACAATGACGAATATCGCTATGAATGCAGACGACACCGCTGTCATAGCTAAACTGTCCACTCTGTATCTAAAGAATAATGGGATAGACTTTTCGAAAAGTGAGGGTAATGTCGTTTCAGAAATTACAGTTCAGTGGAAAGTATGGAAAGATGTGAAACGCTCTTATCCTCTGTTTGCAAGAAACTACAAGCTGCCGTTGAAAAATAAATTTGTATTCAAGCAAATAACTCTCTCTGGGATAACGTCACACGTGAGACTTATCTATCAAAACCTAAGTATTTTTCAGGGATACCAACAATAAACCTCATCAGTTTCTGCAAACAACACCGCCCTTCTCGATATCGTCATAATCGAGGCATCTAGACGGATAAGTCGACAAGAGAAGTTTCGATACACATCGTGAGTTGGGCTTAGGCGTTTCTTGGCGTTCTCGACGTTCTTGAACATAAGAATGATATATAAAGGGAGGCAAGCCGTGGAGTCGAAACGAGGTAGGGTTGATTTAGGCAAGAAGTTGAATGAGAGTAGGACAAAGAAAATTGATAAGTCAACGAACGGAATCCAGTGAGTAGGTAAATAATATATGGTAGAAGCAAATTTGAAGTAAGTAGGTTTTTCAATAATTATTGTAAATTTGTCCACTGTTTTCTCAGTCACCATCTCCAGATCCTGTTCCAGAACTGTTGGAACCAATTAACTTTCGGAGTTGCGATAGTTTGTGCGATCATGGATAGAGGAGATTGTGGCAAGTCTCAAGGAGATATAAGACAATTAATGTTGAGAGTGGACATCATTGGATACAAAGAAAAGGAGCCGACGTAGGTCCCACTTCCATCTCTGCTCCTGAATTTAGCAGACCTCTTGGAGTGTTTAGATAAGACAATGAAGTGACTTTAGGCAGAAAATTTTATGTAATATCTAGGCCAGAGAACTGGCGAATATAGGAAAGTACCTGACAGTTCCCAAGAAATCGTTGGGAGGACAATTTGGTCAGGATTATTGGTCAGTTGAGAACAGTTATGGCAGATGCAGGATTGCAGCCAACTGAAGCGCAGGCCTTAGTGGAATTACTAAAGCAACTGTTTGCCGAGCAAAAAGACAATAAGAGATAATTGCGCGAAAGGAGAAAAAACAGAAAGAAAAAAAAGTAAATATAGTTATAGATGAGTTAAAGATAACAAGAGAAAAATGCAAACATCCAGGAACATTTTCGACAAATTCTACAAGAACATATGGGGAGAGGAAGGACTGGTTGTGGGAAACTTTGCAAAACCAGGAAAATTTGAAAAAACTAAAGACGAACAGGACAAGCTTCTGAACAGTAGGGCGCAAGACGCGAAGATAGGGAAGAACAAGATTTGCTGCAAAGACGTTTACAAGAGCAGAACAAAATATTTCTGCAGAACAGACGAAAATCTATAGTCAGTATAACTTGCAAGAAGTCAAAAACACATTTGGAAGAGAAAGTCAGAAGCCAGTAGTGAATATGGATGTAGTACATCTTCTCCTACCTCGCACAAGTCTCTGACTCCTGAGGGTTGCTCGTAGGGGTGCAGCCGGTTGACGGATATAACAATTTCAACAACAAAAATTTTGATAGTCCAGAAAGGAGGAGATGACGAAATGTAAATAACCAACCAGGGTATGGAAGTCAATGAAATCAAGACAATGGGTCTGTATGGATAAAACATGAATTTCCCAACTGTGAATATGTCGCTCCAAAACTGTAAGGATCGCCAACTATCGAGATGATGAAGAAATGACTACAGCCTTGATTATTGTGCTTCGCGGGCCGTTACTATCACCGTATGAAATGCCATGGAATAGTTGAAAATATAAGGCGAACACGACATTGGAGACAAAAATGGATTCTTCTGAAGGAATATTAGGAACAAAGACCCCATTTTCCAGGCAATGTTGGCTCAGTGAGACTTCTCAGATATGGGATATGGCTTGCTAAAGAGATTATAGAAGATGGAAGGTAGTTTCTCAATTGATTTGATCCAGGTACTGAGTATATGTAGTATTGAAGGCGATTTGTTCAAAGAAAGTGATCATGTTTGGTTGTTTCAATCTGGTGGAAGAGAACGTGTGCATACCAAACTAATATCATCTCGTACATCCTAAAGAAGCACCAGATATGTGTTTCATAGAATCCAATGTGGAAGTATGGAAGTCAATGAAATCAAGACAATTTGTCGGTCTGGACAAATCATGGATTTCCCAACTATGATGGCCATGCCTCCAAGGTAATGAACATGTCGCTCCAAAGCTGGAAGAGTCGCGAACTGTCGAGATGATGAAGAAATGACTACAGCCTTGACCGTTACTGTCACCGTATGGAATACCATAGAAGAGTTGACAATATGAAGCGAACAAGACATTTGAGAAAGAGATGGATTCTTCTGGACAGATATTGGTGATATCAGTGCGATTCCTCAGATGTGGGAATTTGCTAAAGAGACTATAGGAGATGGATGGCAGTTAGTTTCCAAATTCATTTGACCAAGAAACCGGGTAGATAAATTCTGGTAGGCGATTCAAATATTGATCAAAGAAGGTGACTAGTTTGTCTGTTTCATTTTAGTTGGAAAGAACGTATGCTCACCAAACTAATATTCTTTTGGAAAGGATCTCATACGTTGTAAAAAATGACCAGGGATGTGGTTCACAAAATTCAATGTAGCCCTAGGATTAAGATGAAAGTTGATATTAATCTTAAAAATCTGAAGTTATATCATGATGATTCTATAGATTTTTATTAAAAAGATCAAAATTAGAGAGGGGGTGGCGGAGTGAATGACAGTGTGAAATATCCTATGCTATTTGACGCTCTCATAGAAGCTGTTTTCCAAAATGGAGATTCCTGTGAACAACAGCTTCTGATTCTCGATATCATCATATCATTCTTCGGTATATATTGATGAGCGCGGCCCAGGTGTAACCGTTCTTGATGTTCTTGAACATTCGAATGGTATATTTGAACAATACTTGGGAAGCAAAATGTTCATGGTAACTACTAGAAAACGTTTCCCTCTTTCTTCTCCTCTACGTTAGATTCATTAATGATATAAAATATTTACATTGCGAAAAGCTTGTAGCAAGGATATTGGCCTAGCGAGAATAATGGATGTCGACGCCACTGACATCTTCAGCAGTATTTGGGTTATCACAATAAAACCTTAGCACAACTCTATCCAAGCAATTGTACAGTTCGCATTCCGAAAGAATCGCTAATTTGAATAGTGTATACTCGCTATATAGGTTTAGCCTTCAAATAACTTAGCGTTTTTATTATAGGTACCCACCGAGCATTTGTGTTTCGTCATCTCGGATACTTGATTGGCTCTATTTAAATTCACTTCAAGTGTTACAGAAACATGCCCGTCATTATTTTTGAGGACTTTGTAACAACAAAGAAATATTTCACTGGTTCTCAATCAGATATTTGGTAATCTGAAAAATTCATCATTTATTGAATTTGTTTCATTGATAATCTAGTTACTTATTTTGTTGAAAGGACATCACATTTAATTTGATTTCCATATTCTAAATAACAACTATTTAACTAGTCAAAGTAGGAAACTGAATTTTTCAGTAAGTGTTGAGGAGAGAATGATGAATATATTGAATAATAATAAAGGAATTTCACCAAGTTAATCGTGAATTACAGGGTGATTTCTGAAACGTTTATATTTTGTCATTTTTATCATCAAAAATTTCATCTTCGGAGGATGATAAAAACGAATCCACTCATTTAACAAGTATTTTTGACATGTACTAAAAAAAAAATTTTACGCTCCCCGTTTTCTGGGAAATGGGCTAACTTTAAACTAAAACTGCACAACGCACTTAGAATTTTTTTAAAATACGCAATTATTGTTGATCGAAAGGCTGCTGAAATTTTTTACACATTAATTATAAATCATTGAAGTGTTGAAAGTTCCAATATTTTGATCCCCAAAGGGTTAAATACCCCTTAATTATAAATAAATCCCCAATAAATATGGACCCAACGTGGCCAGTGCCAGCATTTTTCACAAGATTGTTCAAAATTATCCTGCAAACTATCGAAGAGTTGAGAATTACAAAATGAAGGACCCCCAACGTGTATACAGTGTGTACATTCAAGTTGGCGACATACGGAAAACATTTTTATTATTCACTTACGGAAAAAATTTAATTCCCTTCAAATGTTCTGAAAATTCTAGTACTTAATTTTGAATGATCAAATCGTGAAATATGTCAGCTGTATACGAGTAGAGTCAAAAAATATGAATTCGGTAATAGAGTGAAATACTTTTATTTGTGGCAATATCGAAGACTGCTTTGATGAAAAATTGTTAAGAATTGAAACTTACGTTTAAATGTGCATTCATATCCATTCAAATTTTGACGAGTGGGCTGTGTTAATAAATAGTTATGTCACGATATATACTTGAACTGCATTTCATAGAATATTAGAATTCTTTACAGTATCCCACGTGCTTCTAACGAATGTCGTTTGATGGATATGTACTATATTAACCAAAAAAATTTAAATTTTGAAAAGTGGGCTGTGTTAATAAATAGTCGTATCACGATACGACGGGAAATTCTACTTGAACTGCATTTCATCGAGTACTAGAATTCTTTACAGTATCCCACAAACTACTATTAAGTGTCCTTTGGTGCGTATGGACTATATCAACTAAAAAAAAAATTTTAAAAGTGGGCTGTGTTAATAAATAGTTGTATCACGATATGACGGGAAAATCTACACATCAAACGACACTCATTAGAAGCACGTGGGATACTGTAAATAATTCTAATACTCGATGAAATGCAGTTCAAGTAGAATTTCCCGTCATATCGTGGTACAACTATTTATTAACACAGCCCTCTTTTCAAAATTTAATTTTTTTTTATTGATATAGTCCATACACACCAAAGGACACTTAATAGAAGCTTGTGGGATACTGTAAATAATTCTAATACTCGATGAAAT
Organism: Chrysolina americana; assembly: GCA_958502065.1. Taxonomy (NCBI): domain Eukaryota; kingdom Metazoa; phylum Arthropoda; class Insecta; order Coleoptera; family Chrysomelidae; genus Chrysolina; species Chrysolina americana. The sequence goes on along the minus strand of OY293413.1, from coordinate 92,458,292 downwards.
GCAGTTCAAGTAGAATTTCCCGTCATATCGTGGTACAACTATTTATTAACACAGCCCTCTTTTCAAAATTTCAATTTTTTTGGTTGATATAGTCCATACGCACCAAAGGACACTTAATAGAAGCTTGTGGGATACTTGAAATAATTCTAATACTCGATGAAATGCAGTTCAAGTAGAATTTCCCGTCATATCGTGGTACAACTATTTATTAACACAGCCCTCTTTTCAAAATTTCAATTTTTTTGGTTGATATAGTCCATACACACCAAAGGACACTTAATAGAAGCTTGTGGGATACTGTAAATAATTCTAATACTCAATAAAATGCAGTTCAAGTAGATTTTCCTATCATATTTTGATACAACTATTCATTAACACAGCCCACTTTTCGAAATTTCAATTTTTTTGGTTGATATAGTCCATACGCACCAAAGGACACTTAATAGAAGCTTGTGGGATACTGTAAATAATTCTAATACTCGATGAAATGCAGTTCAAGTAGAATTTCCCGTCATATCTTGGTACAACTATTTATTAACACAGCCCTCTTTTCAAAATTTCAATTTTTTTGGTTGATATAGTCCATACACACCAAAGGACACTTAATAGAAGCTTGTGGGATACTGTAAATAATTCTAATACTCAATAAAATGCAGTTCAAGTAGATTTTCCTATCATATTTTGATACAACTATTCATTAACACAGCCCACTTTTCGAAATTTCAATTTTTTTGGTTGATATAGTCCATACGCACCAAAGGACACTTAATAGAAGCTTGTGGGATACTGTAAATAATTCTAATACTCGATGAAATGCAGTTCAAGTAGAATTTCCCGTCATATCTTGGAACAACTATTTATTAACACAGCCCTCTTTTCAAAATTTCAATTTTTTTGGTTGATATAGTCCATATGCACCAAAGGACACTTAATAGAAGCTTGTGGGATACTGTAAATAATTCTAATACTCGATGAAATGCAGTTCAAGTAGAATTTCCCGTCATATCTTGGTACAACTATTTATTAACACAGCCCTCTTTTCAAAATTTCAATTTTTTTGGTTGATATAGTCCATATGCACCAAAGAACACTTAATAGAAGCTTGTGGGATACTGTAAATAATTCTAATACTCGATGAAATGCAGTTCAAGTAGAATTTCCCGTCATATCGTGGTACAACTATTTATTAACACAGCCCTCTTTTCAAAATTTAATTTTTTTTCATTGATATAGTCCATACACACCAAAGGACACTTAATAGAAGCTTGTGGGATACTGTAAATAATTCTAATACTCGATGAAATGCAGTTCAAGTAGAATTTTCCGTCATATCGTGATACAACTATTTACTAACACAGCCCACGTTTCAAAATTTCATTTTTTTGGTTCATATAGTCCATACGCACCAAACGATACTTAGTAGAAGCATGTGGGATACTGTAAAGAATTCTAATATTCTATGAAATGCAGTTCAAGTAGAATATCCCATCATATCGTGACATAACTATTTATTAACACAGCCCACTCGTCGAAATTTGAATGGATATGAATGCACATTTAAACGTGAGTTTCAATTCTTAACAATTTTTCATCAAAGCAGTCTTCGATATTGCCACAAATAAAAGTGTTTCACTCTAATTACCTAATTCATGTTTTTTGACTCTACTGGTATACAGCTGACAAGTTTGACGATTTGATCATTCAAAAGTAAGTTCTAGAATTTTCAGAACATTTAAAGGGAATAAAATTTTTTCCGAAAGTGAATAATAAAAATGTTTTCCGTATGTCGCCAACTTGAATGGACACACTGTATACACCTTGGGGGTCCTTCATTTTGTAATTCTCAACTCTTCGATAGTTTGCAGGACAATTTTAAATAATCTTGTGGTTGGGTCCATATTTATTGGGAATTTATTTATAATTAAGGTGTATTTAACCCTTTGGGGATCAAAGTATTGGAACTTTCAACACGTCAATGATTTGTAATTAATTTGTAAGAAATTTCAGCAGCCTTTCGATCAACAATAATTGCGTATTTAAAAAAAAATACTGAGTGCGTGGTGCAGTTTTAGTTTAAAGTTAGCCCACGCCCATTTCCCAGAAAAAGGGGAATGTAAAAAAATTTTTGGATGAGACGCAATTTTTCTTTTTTTGGAGTGTGCCATAAATGCTGGTGTAGCTTTTAGTACATGTTTTTGACGGAGTCAGAGCCTACTTGAAAATTTTAGTTTTTATGAATTATAAAAGGTAGTGACAAGATTGGTATAGAGGGGATGGATAACCAAATTACAGTTACTCAAGATTTGGATTGAAGCAGATGACCCAAAGACTGAAACAAATACTTAAAGACTGAAAAATTTACTGCCTGGCTAAAAGTGCTTGTCCCTCGATTTTGACATTTGTTTCGTGGTTGCAAATCACGACTTCAACTGCTAGTTCATAAAACTTTTTTGAAAGAATGATTTGAATGCTATTTTACGCACTTCTGAAAATTTTGGAAATGAATCATCAAAATTTGAGAAAAATTGAATATGAAACAATGAAGCCATCTGCGATACATCCAAATCCGGTTCTGGTAATCAAGATTACTGAATTTTCTTAAATGTTAATATTGAGGTGGGTAATGTATGCACCTACAAATACCATCTATTTCTACTTCTATTTTTAGAAACGTAATAGCTAATTTACCGGTATAATGAATAAGTTTTTTACTATTTTCAACGAAATGAATTTTTTATTTTCTATTCACTATTCATTAAATTTTGATCTCATATGTCTAAAGATCTTTATTAGCTTTTCATTATAATGAGTTTTTTATTTCACATTATCGCCTAGCCAAATACTGTTTGTCACGGTTTCCAAGAGTAATGAAATTGATTCCCCCATTCAATTCAAATAATTTATTATTACATTTGAATTTTTATCGTAACTTGTTTTACGTTTTTCACCATTTTCAACAAACAGATCAGATTCACTTTCTCACGTTCCCAGGTGGTAGTTGAATTTCTGGTTTAGCACAAATCCAATAAAAATTGAAAAATTTCCAAAATTCCATCAAAAACGTCATTGTTTCTTTCCGTCAGCAGAATCTGATAGTCTTGTTGAACTTCAAACCGAACTCAACACAATAGGGAAAAATTGCTCAGTATGGTGTATCTCTAATAGACTCGTATATACGGGTAAAACGTAGCTATTATGCAATTTTTCGAAAAAAAACACATTGAGCAACTAAAAAATTTTTATATTATTTATTGATTCTGATAAATTGAAAATTTCACGTCAAATACTTATGTAAGATCAGCAGCAGTTTTAATGTTCTCAAGAAAGTTTTGAATGAGAAAGATCTATCAGATGTCTACCACGCAATGGTAGATTCAGTTTTCTCGTACAATACACTTACTACCCACAAGAGTAGAATGGAAATAACATAACTCGTACTTTTACAGCTCAAAAACGAATTAAGTGAATGTTATGGTCTTTATCATACAGATTCATGCTGACGAGTTTTAAAAGAGAAAAACCTTTGACCATTACTATGTATTCACATTTACAACTGTTTGATTTAAATAAGCTCGGGTAATTGTGAATTTGGGGCAAGTGTGAGTTTGCTCGCTATCTTCGCTAAACCGGGCGACAGCCCAATGCAATCTATTGACGAATAGCCTACACTCATAATGAATCCATAACCATCATATAAAATACAAAAGAGATCTTGTGAAATCCAAATATTTTCCCCAATTTTCTAACCTACAATTCATCAACCCGAACGAGTATAACGAGTTTATTTCAAGCTTTGAGTGTATTGTTAAAATCTAAGGTAAGAATCCATTGTATACACTTTTCTTCTGCCTAAACAATGAATCTGACTATAGATTGCCGTTTTTTCATGAAGTTGTTTTTTTTTACATTTTTCCATGGCATGTCACACGTACCCTGAAATTAAATGTTATTGGGGATAGTGTGACCTATCTGTCGGGGTAAGTGGGAACCTGGTTCATTTGGCCAATCTCAACAGTAATATTTTTTCAGCTATAGTTCGAAATTATATACGGAAATCTCAGAGAGCCAAACAATATACCTGGCCAGATGTGGAAGACATTGATACACTTTCTGAGGATGAAATAACAACTGTGCTTCGATCACCACTCGTCAAAAGATGGGGATCAATGAAATTCTCATTCGATTTTTCAGATTTCTATCTGTAAATTTTTCTTTTCAAAAAATGTTCACTTTCACGATTATTTTTTGTTTTTTTCCAATGGGGCATTTTAAATTCAATATTTAAAAGTTCCTAACTATGTTTTGAATAAAGATATCTCGAAACAAATAAATTGTGGTGAAAGTTCCTTTACTGTTTACTCACACCTGCCCCAAAGAGAGATTTACGTGCATTAATATCTTTAAATTTGGCCAGAATCACACTTGCCCCAAATTTCCGGGGAAGTGTGACCTATGGAGATGTATATCTGAATATATAAATAAAATTCATAGAATACGTTTTCAACAGTTTTCTGTGGCGTATTACAAAGACTGACCTTCGAAGTGAATACCTGCAAAAGTTCATTGTTATATTAGTTCAGGTTCATTAGATGGACTGAATTCAATGCGAACTAATGAAAATCATGGTCACACTTACCCGAGCTTACTATAAGTGAAAAACACGAGGATCAGTTTGAAACCAACTCCAAGTGTCTTGACTATCCAACAAGAAATGGAAATCTTATCAAAGTACAACATCGAACACCGTTGTTTCAAAAGTTATCTTCTTTAAGAGGTTCGAAGCTATACAATTGCCAAACTCTAGATATAAAGAGTATTACTTAGTTTACTTTCTACCTTCAAACGGAAGGTCAAAGAATATCTTTAAATTTTTTTTAACTCACAATCATGAATTATGTTCATATAATTAGTGTGTGTAACTGACGATTCTACGAAGGCGTAGAAGGGCCAACAACAAAATATTTTTCAAAATAGTTGGAATTGCCACTTTGAAGTGACAATTGCCACTTTGATCTGTCAATTTTCACTTTGAAATCGCAATTGTCACTTTGAATTGACAATTGTCACTTTTATCTGATAATTGTCACTTCGATCTGGCAACTGTCTCTTTTAACTGGCACTTTTTTTGCCAACTCCATGCAAAAAATATTGTTTTTCAATCAAATTCAAAGTGACAATTGTCAGATCAAAGTGACAATTGCCAGTTAAAAGTGACAATTGCCAGTTCAAAGTGACAATTGCCAGTTCAAAGTGACAATTGCCGGTTCAAAGTGACAATTGCCATTTCAAAGTAGCAATTGCCAGATCAAAGTGACAATTGTCAGATCAAAGTGGCAATTGCAACTAATTTAAAAAATATTTTGTTGTTGGCCCTTCTACGCCTTCGTACGATTCCCACGTCATTGTAAAATGATCGTTCCAAGAAATATTTAAAAAAATATATCAATCCACTTGTTGACATGAAAATTTTGGTTCGCTGTTTTGCTCAGAAAAAACTTCTTTACCCTACTTTCTTGTTATAACGATAAAATTTATTTACAAACTTAATGGAACGATAGGGCAAATTCCAAATCGAGATTCATAATTTCAGTTGAACCTGTTTCAGGTTGAAGGTTTCTCATTTTGAATTTCACTCCCTTTTTTGGCGATGAATCTTGAAACAATGAAATTCACCAATTCAATTTCAAAGGCATGCCCATAATTGATGAATAGTTCTGGACTAATTAATCATAAATGGCCATGCAAGGATCTCATTATCATGGAATGCGTTAGGTTTCGTGATAATTACGGATGCTAGTTTATATCTTAGTCAGCTGGTAACTTCGCAAGAATTTTCTGCTTATTCGTGATCAGATTATTTCAGAAGAACAAAAACAATCCATGACGCAATATCGTAGCAATTTGCAGTTGTTTTTAGAATCCTGAATTTTTAATTGCCATGGAATGTAATTTTCTGGGTATTGTAAACCAACGTCATTTGCTTACGTGGGTTTGATTTTGTCACGAAAAAAACGAATCTACTGGATAAGTTTCACGCAAAATTCAATATTTTTTTGTTATTTGCTAGATTTATTTGAAACTTTTCAACGAAACGTTGAAAAAAAGAATTTGTGACTTTGCACACACATATTTGGGCACTACAAAATCCACAAATGATCAAACATTTCAAAATCAGGAACAGTTCAGTGTAAACATATGAGCAGGTCACATTATATTGACTTTTGCACAGTAAAGCTGCAACAATTGATCTAAGTTCAACATTCCTCTGATGTTCCTGAGCTGATAATTTCTAATTGTGATGTCTATCGACATTTAAACCAGATGGTAACTTCTGATATTATAATCTTACAATTTTCTCCAATTAAATTTTCATATGAATAGCAAATAATAAGTATTGTGTGCGTACATTCCGAAAGTTGTTGGCACATGGAGCCTGCCTATGTCGTTGAAATAAATTACAAACAGATTAGGGCCAAGTCCCGACCCTTGTGGAACCTCCATGTAATTTTTCAAATACCCAGATGGCTTATAACATTCTGTCCCATAGGTATGATCGAATCAATTCAAGAGTAGATCTTTTAGAAAACTTTGTCAAGTATTTACTAGATATAATTTTACGGTCGTAGGAGGCAGTAGTTGTTTTCTGTTGAACACTTGCCGACGAAAATACCTTCATGCGGAAAATTGGATTAGCTTATACATTTTTTATTATTATCTAATGGACTTGCGTCACGTAGGGTGCACTATTCATTATTTTTCATTTCATTCATTTTTAGACCTGTTAAGACCCCCGTTGTGAGTGGCGAAGTCACCAGATAACTCAGGAGCTTCCATCGTAATTTTCGAGAAAAAATTGACTGTTTTTTTCTCGAAATTTTGACTTTAAATTCTAAATTTTGAAGATTATTTCAAAAATTTTTACTTTTTTTTCGAAATTTCGACTTTTATCTCGTAATGTCAGAAAACAACTACCTACTTTACTTAGCGAACATTGAATTACATCTGACTAAATTATTACGTTATCAAAATTTCGATTTCTAAGTAGAAATTTCAAGATAAAATTGAATTTTCCACGTTTCCGTATTACTGATAAGTGGTATCATTTTAGCCGCTGAAACTGACTTGTGTATATTCTTTTCAATCTTGTATGACTGGTATATTTAGGATGAGAGATTTTCAGTTCGAAAAGTTCTTTCAAATATGCAAATTTCAGAAGATACACGTCTTTTGCATTGCATGTTATTATTAATGAAGTATTGTGAGGTAAGTATGCATTTTTTAAGGTATCTTCTGTACTATTTCAAATGTTCATGATAAGGAAGTCGTGCCTCCGGAAACAATCAGTCCTCCACGTGTTCGGAAAGTCGAATTACGTAATAATGCAGTAACATTTTTTCGGTAAAGCAAAGAGGTAAGCTAGAGCAAAATTTCTTGAAGCGAATGTTTCGCCTCGTCTGCGTGAAAAGAAAAATAAGAGACTGCGAGAATTGTTATAAAACAAACCTATAAGTCTTGCAGCCATTAACACGATTCCCATACCTGGTGAATGCTTCGTTCGGAATTATCCGCCGCTGTGTTCTTGTTTTTGTTCTCAATCTAGCTACATTGTACAGCTTGTAACTTCCTCCGCATAAACCTTTTTTCGATACCAATCAAATAATTATCTTCTGCTTCTGTTCATCGGAACAGGTATTTTAAATGGTATCGCATATTTTGTTAGAAACTATCTGTAATTATAATGTCTACAAATATTAATCAAAGCAGACGTTTAAATTAACCGGCAATTACGGAATACTTCTTGGATCCGAATAATTATTTATGAGAAAAGGTAGCAGTCTGCATCAGATTGCATCATTATGAAACCGTAGCAGTGGCTCGAAAATGGCCAGTCATATATTTCTAGTGGCGGAGTCACAAAACAATACAAATGAGGCATTTTGAGATCACAATACTACATACCAACTTTCCAAACACGTTTTAGGAAGCATTCTGATATCTGTTATTAAACCGTATTAAACACTTCTTTAGATAATTCGCTATTTCCCAATATTCAGAAAACCTCTGAGATTATTCAGAGAACAGAGTTCCTCGAAGAGCATCAATACAATCTCAGAGAGTATTGAGCTTCAAAATACAAGACCTACTGTGAGAATCCACTGGATTCCACATACCTCAGGGCTACTTACTAAAACCTCCACCTCCATGTAGGCTCGTCAGGCTGTAGCCTCCGGTGACCCTTAGGCCTCTTGGCCTTTTGTATTTTGCCTATATTATGTACTGTCATAGTACCCATTTCAGTTCTTTCGTGGCTTATACAAGTTATCCACTGGATGGGAACTGTATAGTTATGGATCGCCAGATGGCTGCCCAAAAACTGCCTGTCTTTTGCGGTCTTGTTCCTCTCAATAGCAGAGTATGTGTCTGACTATCTCTGGACCCTCACCGCACAGTTTGCAATGTTGCCTGACCAGTCAGGAGCCCCGTCACTGTTCTCACCTGGCTCCTGCTATTCGCAATCAGGTCTGCTATTCTTTTGTGGTACGGTCCTTAGTTGTATTCTTTCCTATGCTTGTTTACTTGGATGCTTATCTATTATCCTTATCTTATCCTTATCTTACAGACCTTCTCACTGATTTTACGAACTTTTTTTTGTGGATTATTTGTTTTCTCAATACCTGCAAGTCCTTGAGGTCCTAGAACCTATATCAGTTTTACGTGAACGCGGTGTGCCAACGCTCTCTGTTCTTCTTTGCAGTTCCATACCAGTTTGGACGTCACTTCCTTTCCGCACAAGGCCTGAAGTACCGCTTGAGTGTGTGACAGGATGTAGATGTGCGCGTTTTCAAGGTTTCTCCTATTGCTGTCCTTGGCGCATTGGAGGATAGAGGATGGCCAAGGATGTCTGAAAGACAGAGGTATGCCCAATGCGTAGCTGATGCCAGTACTGGGTTTCTAGAGAACACTCCCGAGTCCGCTTTATTCCCAGTCTTGGAACCATCTGTGTACGAGATTTTTCTCTGTAGAATGTCTTTCAGCTGCGGGCTGTACCAGTTTGTTGTGTCTGGTATTAGAACCCTAAATTTGTTATTGAAGCAGTCCCGTTTCGGAATTCTAACGACGTTCATCTGTTCTGTTCCAACTTTCGAATTGTTCTGCAGTCTGGAGGAACCAAGCCTTGCCCTCCCCTCTACCACCAGGTGGAGAGAAAGCAATCCCAAGGATGTGTCTCCATGACTGCAGTTGGTGTTGATTTGATTGCCTCTGTGATTCAAAGACAAGCAAGTATTTGCACGTTGCCTAGTATTGTTATAGCTTCTCTCTGTTGTTTCTTGGGCCACCAGTGCAGCATATATGTCTAGTCCTAATTTTTTTTCAAAACATCATCTGGTCATCAACAGTGAGGTTTGGTTGGTTTTTCTAGATGCTGATTCCAGCTCATCTTGGTGTCAAAGATTACTCCAAACCCTTTCTTCATATATTTTGAGGCATAATTTGATTGAAGAGGGACTTATCTCTTTTCCGTCCCTAAAGCAGTTATTTTATTTTGTATATGACGAATGAAGGTAGTCCAAGAATGAATCCTTGTAGGATACCCCTTTCAAATATAAACTAATCCTCATGCGGTTTTTCTGCTTGTTGCATATATGGATTCCATTTCTTAGCATGAAATGGTATCCTCAGCGTATAACTGCCAAGTTCTCGGCATGATTAACACCGTTATAATAAGGCAGCAGTAGTTTTTGTTGCTAGTCTTAGACATTTTGTTCATTTTCAGACCATCTCTTATAATGGTAATTATTCCGTAACGCAGCATGCTAGGAATGCTGAATATAATGTCTAATTGCTAGACAATTACGTCGATAATCATCACGAATGCATCATTATTCCCATTTTCATTTTCATCAATGCATTTCTCCGCAGAGAAAATGATACCAGAAAAAAATCCATAATACCATAGAATGTTTGCTCACATGCCAGTTAAAATGTAACAGAAACCGCATAAAAGCCATTGATTAATGAAATAACAATTGCAAGCGCAATGAATAGGTAAATCATTGTGAAGCCACATTCTTCGGGCATTAGACTGTGACGATTTTCGAGGCGTGAAACTTGGAACATGCGTCATCTGATTCTACCGGAAAATGCAAATCCACTGCCTCTTTATCTTGAAATCTTAGTTGATCATTGCATGTGATAAGGTTTCCTTCTTAACGACCGATGTTATCGAATTATTTAACTTTTGTTTTGGCAAAATAAATACAGGGGATTCAGTACTGCAGGTGTGAAGTCCGCCCCTCCCACAATCTACTCTAATATATTGCCATTAAACAATAGGAATAATGTGTGAGCCTTAATGATACATCAACTGATTATCGATCAGTCGTATATGGAGTACCGCAAGGCTCTGTGTTAGGACCTCTCTTATTCATCATTTATGTGAATAATTTGTTTCACAATATTTATTCCAAAACCTGTGTTGCATTTGCGGATGACACAACCTTGGTTAATGCTAGCACGAATATAGAAAATGATGATGAAACACATAATATCATCTTCTCAACGGATAATAATATAGCTCAAGATCATAGTGTGAAGCTGCTCGGATTAGTAATTGATGCTAAATTAAATTGGTCCTGTCCTGCCGAACAACTATGCCGAAAACTCAAGCTCTTTATTTGTTTTACGAAATTTAAGTAAACAGTTATGCAAAGAAACTATGAGATCATGTTATTTTGCTCTATTTCATTCCCATCTTGGTTACGGCACGTTGTTGTGGGGTAACTCTTGTCATGCTGTCAAAATTTTCCGTTTGCAAAAACGTGCTGTCAGGATCGTAGTCGGTGCTAGTTTCAGAGACCATTGTGAAGACATTTTCAAACGTTTAAATATAATGCCCCTACCTTCATTTAATATTTTTGTTTCACTGATATAGAAGTCAATAAAATCAAAGCCTACTCAGAGACCAATGCAGATGTCCATAACTATTTGACAAGAAATGCCGATCATTTGAGATTACTTCAGCACCGGCTCACAAAATCTAAAAAAAAAAACTCTCAGGATTTGAATTCATTCAATCACTTACCCAGGAGTATCAAATCAATGAATCATATTGGTAAATTAAAATCCTCAATCAAAAGACATATTTCAACTCCTTGTTTTTATACAGTTGAATAATATTTCCACACACAATTTTTGGAGATTGAACAATAAAATTTAGGAAACCGCTATATCGCGGTGATTCAATAACCAAAGACAATTTCAAGGTCGCTTACAAAATTTGAAGTATTCAACGGTTTTAGATTTTATGTAATTCTTTTTTCATATATATTTTTTATCTTTGAATGAACATGTATATTGTAGCTACATTTGCCAAAATTGACTTTTCGAAAACAAAATTCATTGAAATTTGGTCAAATAAAGATTCTATTCTATTAGTTTAATTTAGGAACAACATTCAAGTTCACATTGAAGGAACTTATAAATTTTTTCTGCTGTTGACTGTAGAATGTTTCAAATTATTCTAGAAATTTCAAAGAAGTTCCACAAATTTTCAACATGTAGTAGTGCTAAAAGGTTTTAGATTATTTCTGTTTAGTCCAGAATTTTTATAAGACTTAATAATATCTTAAAGATCTACAATTGTAAAGCGTACTTGCTTTTCATTCTGCCGTTTTTGAGCGATGTTTTAGTGCATTTTTAGAAGCCTAGTACGATTCCTTTTGTAGTAACAATTAGTGAAGGGTTTTTCTGAAGGTTGCTACCAACCACAATTGTGAATATTCGATTTTAACTGATGTACTTCATCATGTACACACTTTTGAATACCCAAAATTTGTATCGTTTATTTCTATATTTTTTTCACTAGACAACGGGAAAAAATGTATAAAATTAAGGATTCTAAATACTTGCAGTTCATTATTTATTTAGTCGAAAATAGGGATTTATCCCACATAGCCAGAAATTGATTTCATTTGCAAACTCAATGAGGAAATTCTTGAAGGAGAATCCAACGTCCTGGTTATATTCTTCCAAAAGACACTATCAATTATATAACTAAATTTGATAGCAATGATGAAGAACAAGAAAGAAATAATGAAAGTCAAGATAGAAGAAAGATAATTTCGAAATAATCGAGAAGCAGCAGATATAAGCAAAAAAAATGGTACAGGTAGTAGTTGTGAGAAAAATACAGACACGTTCTGTGTTACGCCAAGTTTTCATGCATCCGAATTTTCGATTTTTTGTAGGAAATTTGAAAGAAATGTCACTTTTTCGTACGAATGATATTTTGGGCGGTTTTCATTTGTGCGAAATGCCTTCACGAATTAAATGATATATTCAACGTCAACCCCCTAATTTACCGTCCATTTTCTCAAGTAAATTCCTCGGCTAGTTAATTAAGTTGTGGTAATTGCCATGTATTTAGGAGCCCTTCTACTTTTTTCTTCAATTCAAAATTTCAATACGTTAACAAAATCAGTAAAATATAAAATATTACGGCTGTTCTTATACTTATATTAATAATCAAGAGATTGCTCTCCATATTCAACATCACAATTTTCAATATGCCTGGAAACAAACATACATAACCGCACTGATCATTGTTCCCCTTCAAAATTTCGGACAAGTTGACTTTATTTCAACTTCTTGAATTCATTCGTACCATCAGTTAAAATTTGCCGCCACGAAATATATTTGAACCACTTTTGACAGATTTCGCACGAAAAACGAATAATTCGTTTACATGAAAACTTAGCTTTACACAGCCCTGACTTTTCAGCAATTTTTCAGACTCAACGTACATTCGTATGTACATTCTGAAACTGCACTTCATGTCTGTTTGGGATAATTTTTGTAGAATTTTTTTTTCTAAGTGAAATAAGTTAGTTTTTTTAAATGTACTATTCACATAGTTTTGGTTGACAAGCCGTTCTGGCTAGAGAAAAGTGGATACAATTATCAGTTCCCAATTCATAATGGCTTTGTTTTGAGTGAGTTCCCCATCACAAAAGTTATACTTAGTCTGTTTGTACGTTAAACAATTTACTGTTGTGGAAATGATTACAGAATACCTAATAAACATGAAAAGTAAGTGCATGGGACCTTGATTCGGATACTTGTTATTCATTTAGCGTGTTATGATTCCTTTAGAGGTTATTTCGTCACTCTGAACAATTTGGCAATGGTTGGATGTACTACATTTCTATTGCGAAGACAACGTAACTATCAATCATGAAATTTCGTGTGACCTAATCCTCGAAAATTCTTCTGTGTGGGTGATCTGCATAAAAAACATGGAACATACAATGCGGGGTAACTATTCGTCAAGTTGGTTCACTTTTACATTGCTGAAATTTTATTAAAAAAATTTATTGTTTTATTTTATTTACAGAATATGACAAATTTTATAATATGTCTTCGTCTAGAATGGGAGTATATTCCATTACCTACTCCTAATATCACACTTAAGTTTTTCATTATAACTCGAAATGTTATATTTCCCGGTAAACAAACATACATACACAAAACTCATAAAAATCTACCAAATATGCCATTAAAATTGCTAATATTATTCTGGTTTTGATTGCTGATCAAAATTGAAGATGTATAAAGAGCTGCAAACAATTTTTTCCAACACCTTTGAAAATTGACTTTTCCTCTCTAGTTCGAAGAGGTGGATGTGGGAGGTTGAAAGGCCAAAATTTTTTACAAATTTTTTTCCACTTTTTTCCCTCATCCAATTTACTTAAATATCATACTTTTTTTCCTACCGGAATCTTGATTTTTCCGTGTAATAAAGACACATTCAGTAATTTTGAATCTTTCTGTATGTCGTCGAGTATAACATTTTCTTCGTATCCAGCGGCAAAAAGTTGTGAAAACCAGTTTTCACGTACAATAATTATTCCTTGCGTTCTATAGTTTTTTTTTCATTAGTTTAAGTATTGAATCGAACTCAAGGTGAATAAATTGTTGTCTTACTCAGAATATGACGTCAATAGGTTTGAGTTTGAACTATTGATACTATAAAAATTATTAAAAAGTAATCATCGAACAGTATTCACGGAACAAACAAAAAAAACAAGTACGTAATATGCGTAAAACTATTTCGGGTCATACATTTTTGTCTTCGAATGTACATACCGATATCTCGCTAATTATATACATTATTTACAAATATTTGTGATGCAGTGTCTACTATAAACTATTCACGCACATTGCATAATTATTTAAAGACTAGCCTGAGTACAAGATAGTATGGTAATCAGCAGATGTTATTTTTGGGAAACTGTTCGAATGTTATTATACATCTGTAATATCCAAAGGTGTCGTCACCATGTATTGATAAACATTCCTCAAGAGTATCTCTCCTATGAAATTTTCTTTGCAACTCAACAGTTCACACTGTGCAGACGGTCTTCGACTGGAAGACCCTTTATTATAGCTTTGTTCTGGTTTTGAAAATTATTTGTCCTGGGACGTCAGGATTTTGCACAGTTGAAAGAAAGTGAGCGAATATGAACCTAAAGAGCACACTTCTCGTCAACTGGGCATGATCCTGACGTCCCAGGACTGATAATTTTCAGAACCGAAACAAACCTTATATTTAATGTTTTTTCAATTCCAGGGCTTGAAACTCTTCATACGCAGAGCGAGTGCAGAGCTACCTGTCTATCTAGAGACCGTTCCTGATAGAACATTTGCCCGACAAATATATGTCAATTGAAGTCTACAGTAAATTGGACCCCGCACTTTTTGCTATATAAAATGGCGTTCTGTCAAATGTTCCAAATTTTTGGTATTCTGTAGGGGTCGGTCTCCTTAAGAAATATGTCCGGGAAATTAGAGCATACAGAGTGTAAGTATTTCTAAAACCAATGTAAACCACACGAAAATATCAGAAAACTACATAATGACATATCCTCAAAAACTGGAATGAATTCAATTTATCAACTCAAACATACAAGGAGGGAGAGAAAACTCAAGCAAAATTGATTACGGTATACCATAGCATTTGTGAATCGCCTTGTATGATTTAGACATGGATGATATAACATGAAGCGACAATAAGATAAAATATAATAATTTTTATCCAAACCATATAGCATCAATATTTCGAAATTCGAAAAATCGCAAGAGTATGAATTGAAATCACCCTGTAACGGATATTTTCAAAATACTGCATGCAACAAAATGAAATAAATGGATTATCTCTAGAGATACAAGATGGGGAAAAGTCGTCATTTCCCAACTTCAACACCCTGTACTTCGAAAACTAGTCATAGGATCGAGTTGGGCCCGGACATATTTCTTAAGGAGATCGACACGTACAAAATTCAAAAAATTTGGAACATTTGACAAAAAGGGCGGGGTCCTTTTCGAAAGGAAAAAAAATAACCAACTTCATGGATTTTTCCCGTAAAAATAAAATTTTTCGATATTTTACTATGAGTTGTAAAATTTCGAAACAAGTTCGAGAATATTGTGCCAGAGAGGTATCAACAATGTGAAATGAATACTGAGTACCCTTCTCTCTTAGCGTTTCCACCAAGTGGAAAAATAAAGACATTGAACTACATCTGACAGATATTTGTGCAACGTTCTTCTAAGAAGACCCAATTGCAAGTGCTTGTCTTGTAATTGAACAGAAGATTATCCTTCATTTGGCTGGGAATGACCACCTGCAGACATGCATGTTTCGAGGTTTATTGTCTCTCATCATTGACAGGGTAGGTCGGACAACATAATAATTGTCCTGTCCCTACCAAATGAACAATAATCAACCGTTCAAGGTTATTGTTTTTTCTACTCTCTTGTTGATTTTCATTTGTTGTCTTTGATATTTCTTTTTTATTTATAAATGCCTGATTCATTGTGTAGTACTTACAAGTTCATTGTTTTTTCTACTCTCTTGTTGATTTCTATTTTTTCATTTTCTTCTATTTCCACCCCCAAATAAGGAAATCTTTTAACTTGTTCAGTTTCTACTCCGTTTATTTTTGTACATTTATATCATTTTGTTCCTCCTCTTTGGCCATAATTTCAGTTTTTTCTTCATTTATTTTCATTCCAATTTCTTCACTAACTGCATTCCAAATTTCCGAATTTTTCTGTGAATTCTTTTCTTTTCCTGCCATAATCATTACATCATCTGCAAAAATTCCTTCTGATATATCTATTCTTCTTAAATTTACCTTATATATAATAATATATTTTATAATATGCGCTTTATATTGAGGAAGATCAACCTGTATTATAATTAGAGAATGAATTGTTCAATGTTTAAAATGATGCAATAACTGCTCAGCCATACTGATAACCATAGTAATTACAAATGTAAAAGAAATGCCTTCTGGTAATACAGAAAACAAGTCGATCGAAAGAAATTTCGATATTATATACTTAATTCCCGATTTTATGGGTATGAGTTTATGAATAGAGAAAGCAAAATATTATGAAGTAACTAACTACTCAAAGGTCACCTGAAATTCTTCAGATATTTTTCAAGCAGCCGTATCATTAAAATTCTTGGACGATAATACGATGCCTCATCAAATCACTAAAGGCTGTGACCTCAGGTTCAAAATATGCCGGGCCTAACTTTTACGGGTCAATGGGAATTTACATGACTAATGAAAGATTCGTGAACTGTCTTCCATTTCCTGTAGTTTTATAATCCAGCTAGGCGTAGACAAAGAGATGTACAGAGCGCGTATAAAGTTTCGAAACTTCGAATTTTTGCCTGCCCTGTTCAATGATTTATTTTTAAGGACATTTTTTTGATGCAATTTAAATTTTTCTACTTTTTACCGTGTCAAAGCTATCTAAGGCCAGGGCCGAATCCTTCGAGAATGGTTTAAAGTGAAAAATCAGGATGATACCATTGGAAAAGAAAGAAAATATAACAAAAATAAAAATAACTAGTTATTTTTGTATTAAGTGCGTAAAATATGTTTTTTTTAATGGCACATGAGAGTGTTTATTTTTTTAAATTGTCTCGAATGTGCCATGAAAACACGAATTTTATACTCGAAATACAAACATCATTTTTTATACAACTGTGAATGTGAATTTACATCGTCTGAAATAATATATTGAAAATAAAACGACTGTTGTCTTGAAAATAGTATTCAATGTTTTCAGTAAAATCGTATTGAACATAATTTCACGTCGGAAAAAAATAAGTCCAAAATACCAAATAATACTCCTCTTCAGCATATATGTTATCCTTAATGTTATCAATACTTCCAATACAATATCACAGCATCCAGTGCGGTCTTTCTGTGTCTATAGAAATGGTTTATTGGCACGCCGCGTGTTTGAATGTGTTTGCTCGTAGTTGCTTCAATTTAAATATATTTTCAAGAAGATGGATGTTGTTTATGATAGTGATAGTGATTCCCCATCAGATATATCTGAGAAAGCTAATTTTCAACGGAGAAATTCATTTCAGGATCGATAGATTCACTAGAAATGAACTCTCTACAAAAAAGGTGTCATCCTACGAGATATACACTGCACGAAAACAGCGATGGAATGACCC
Source organism: Chrysolina americana (assembly GCA_958502065.1). Classification (NCBI taxonomy): domain Eukaryota; kingdom Metazoa; phylum Arthropoda; class Insecta; order Coleoptera; family Chrysomelidae; genus Chrysolina; species Chrysolina americana. The sequence goes on along the minus strand of OY293413.1, from coordinate 92,440,747 downwards.
ATTTTTCCAGAAACTTATATTAGGGGGCAAAATTGGCCAAAAATTCCTTCGGATTCGTGTTTAGGATCCCCGAATTACTGCTACTACACCTAACTCTTGAAAAATTTACAGTCTTGAAAATTTCAAACTTGTTACACTTCTCATGGAAACGCCCCCGTATCTTCCGTAATTTTTGACGTAGAACCATGAAATTTCCAGGATCGATAGATACACTAGAGATTACCTCTCTGCACGAAAGGGGTCATCATCCGTGAAGTATTTGAAAAAATAATTGAATATTTCAAAACTGAAATTTTTTCAGGAGACAAGTGAATTAGTAGTAAATTGGGGATCCTGAACACCAATCCGAAGGAAATTTGGGCCAATTTTACTCCCTAATATTACTTTCCGGAAAAATGGGTGGTTTCATCGCTGCTGGCGAGCAGTATATATCACGTAGGATGACCCCTTTCGTGCAGAAAGTTCATCTCTAGTGTATCTATCGATCTTGAGAATTTCATGATATTTCGTCAAAAATTACAGAAGATACGAGGGTGTTTCCATGAGAAGTGAAACACACTGTATTCTATTTCGAGGAAAAATCTTGTCGCTTGTCGCCGTGAAGAATTTTTACATATAACTATTGATGCCATTGAAGACCTATTGCGCAAGAACGTTTACCGTTTCAAATTCTGATTATATTGAGATCGATCGCAAGTATAGGGCACTACGACCGCCTCGTATAAAAAGTAACAGATTATTTTTGAAAAATTTGAGAGGAAAATGTATTAACCAACATGTGGGGATAAATAAAATAGGAGAAATTCCCATCTTGATTACAAAATGGCTTGTTTCAGGTCACTGTTTCAGGAGAAGCTCTGTAACTCTTCTGGCCAATGCAGGGGGCATCGTTACATCCATAAAACGTCACGGTTACTGAAAATCTGCCTCTGTAGCAGAAACATATATTATAGGAGATAGGTTGAATAACAAAATTGAGATTTCTAATAAAATATTGAATTGTCCATCTTCTTCCAAACAAATTAAAATATCTGATAAACTTGTGGAAGAAATATCTTACGTTTCTGATCAGCAGCAATATGGAACATCTTCGGGACATTGTGCTGGAATAATTGACTCTGTTAAAAATAAATCCTTCAAAAAGTAATATTCCATGTTTACTTTGGCTAAGAAAAAAAGTCTTTTTTTCACGGTGAAAAAAGTAAACATTTATTCATCAATAGAGATGCAGAAATGACAAGTTTCTTTGACAGTTGTACAAAATAGTTATTTATGTATCAAGTGAGTAAAGTGATACTTTTTTTTACGAGTAGGAAATGTTGACGCACGACGCCGTAGTAAGAGATTTTTTAGGCTTACAGCCGACAGATTTTCTTTTCAAATATGCAATCAATTTCGCATATTTGCTTATGTCTATATTATTATGTATCAATATCGTGAATTTCAGTTTTATCTTCGAAATAGGCGAGCAATACTCTCTCTGTAAAGCTTCCAATCCCTTTTTTTTTTGGCGCCATGTTAAGAAAGACTCATATTCTTTCTAACACGTCTCCTTCGATTTTTCTGGTAGCAAATTCATTACTGCTGCTTTCGCACTATCTACGATCTCGTCTGGTGTGGTGTTTAACTCATCATCGCTTTCCATTTTCGTAGGTACTTGATTCGTAATTTCGAAAGATTGTGAGAGATGCAATTTACTAATTTGAAATAAGTACTGTCCGTGTAATACTGAAATCGTAATTTGATATAAAAATATTCATATACTTTATGAACTCAAAACTACACAAAAAGTGCCCTTTTTTTGACAGTTGTAGAAAAAGACATTTTTCATTTCATTCATCTTTAATCAAAAACCAGTCTTATCAGTGAACAATATCAGTAGTGTAAAACATTTACATTTAAGTACGATGTTTTGCTAAGAGCAATATTACTTTGAAAAAATAGCCGCTTTACATTTATAAAGGCGGGCGGCCAGTGCGAGCGAAACGAAACGAAGCTAAGCGAAGCGAAGAGAAAGCCAACTAAACCAAACTACGCCACTGCGAGCGAATTTCGCTTAACGGTCAGTTGTAGTTTTGTGCGGAAAAATGAGTGCTGTTGCAAACATGCTGTTATTAGATCAAAAACCTCGCTCGAATCTGACACGAGCTAAAACGAACGAAACGAAGATAAGATTTCAAAATTCGTTCGCTTAGTTTTGTTTCGTTTTGTTACAGTGGCCGCGGCTGCATCAACAAGTAGAATACGAGAGCTGATTTTCAGGAAACTTATCTTCGCTTAGCTCCGTTTCCTTTTGCTCGCAGTGGCCGCCCGCCTTTAGACTCTATATTTCAAAAACGTCATAGGATTACCGGTAAACAGGGTAATTAACCGGTGACCATATTACCCTAATGCCTGCCTGGTCCATTTATATTTCCATAGATAATATACAGGAATTATGGATACTACGAGCAAGGAAACAAAATATCACAATTATTTTACTCCTACACTGGCTTTCACAGTTTCTTAGTGATCTTCCAAATTAATTAGCCATTCCGGATGAGAGTATCAGAGAGAGATTAAGGTGTGCATTTTTAACGATCGAAGTATTTTAAGTGTCTGAACCAGTTTTGCGAATTTGCTTTGTATCCGGTGCTGATATCCATTCAGTTCCCACCGATCTCATCTTTGAATAATGTTTCCTACCATCGAAACAAGATCCACTAATGAATTAGTACTGCTGACCGATGAGAAAATACATTGATAGTGAATAAATATTTTGCCGACGCCTACTAGATATGAGCATTTTAGTTCACGTGACAAATTGAAAAGACGAGCAATACTTGTGTTATCTGAATTAATAAGAGATTCTACAACTCTGATACACCTTCTTTGAAACAACAACTTGTGACATCTAAATTCCCATTCATCCGAATGTAAGGATTTCATTACAGTGTTCTCGACAGTTTATGTTGATATAATGCGGTTTTTGAATACATAATTTCACTTTTATAATGATCGTGTGTAGGTTTTGTAATATGCAAACGTAGGTGTGGTATTTTTACTACATCTAATATATGCCGTTGTTGGGTGCAAATGAAGATAATGATTTGTGGTGGGCTGTTCTGAAGACTATCTTTGTTCTTGTTGCGTTGATTTCAACATCGAATGTTATGTTGAGCGTTACACATTAAGATTTCCAATAATACAATTCCTCAAATCAGTTTATTATCTCAGACTTCCTTTAGCAAAAGTGGAATTAAAATTTAATACTTCTAGAATATTTCTTTATTATTTTTTCTCCCTTCTGTCTCTTTTAAGGGTGGGATGACACCCTTCTGTTTGCCTGAACCTACAGCTAATGTCTCTTGTTTGAACTGGAAAAGAAAACTGCCAATATCATTTGGCGTTATTTCTGAAGCAGATACTGTTCATGAACTTGACAACAACACCTTTTTCAAAAACAGTCCTCAATTTTGTAACGGATTTTGATAGATTATATACTCAATTCTGGAGATCATAAGAATCGACACGTCTGAGATGCCGTCGGACAAAATGACTCCAACATACTCCTTTGATGGAACATACACCACCATCATAGAAGATGGGGAAGCAACATCAAGGGCTATACCAATGCTGTCAAGAGGGCAAATCTGGTACACGGATGGCTCAAAGACTGGCAAAGGAGTTGGGGCTGGAATATAAGGGGAGAGACCGAGGAAAGACATCAGCCTAAGCTTCGGTACTCAAGCCTCTATATTCCAAGCCGAGGTAACGGCAATCTCCGTCTGCACGAGAGACACCAACCCATAACGATTCTCTCCGACAGTCAGGCGGCGATTAAAGCCCTGCGTTCATGCAGGTTCACTTCCAAACTGGTTTGGGAGGCACACCAAAATCTTAACGACCTGGGAGCACAGAACAGGGTAAAACTAGTCTGGGTATCAGGTCATAAGGGGATCCAGGAAAATGAGAGCGCAAATGCCCTAGCAAGAGCGGGAGCAGCAACAACTCTCATTGGACCAGAACCTGCCTGCGGAATCCCGTTTGGGAATATCAAGCAGGACACAAAGAAATGGGATAAAAACCATCATGAATCTATCTGGGAGAGTGCCAACCGACCGGCTATCAAGACACCTTCTTGAACTAAGCCGAGACTCCCTCAGGAAGGTGGTAGGACTGATGACAGGCCACTGCCATTTGAGAAAACACCTGCAACGGTTGGGGATACATCAAGAGTCCACACAATGCAGATTTTGTGAAGAAGAGGACGAAACAGCCTCCCACATAATGTTTGAATGCAAAGCTCTGGCTCGCATGAGGATGGACATCTTCGGACACCACGGTGCAGAAGATATCATCCCGCAGGAAAACCGTGTGAGGAATCTCCTGGAGTTCATTAAAAGATCCGGAGTACTCACGAGATAGACCTGACAGCGGGGTGCAGAAAGGTTATATACAGAACTACCTGCACTTCTGCCGCTGGCTAGCCCCGCCATCTAATAATAATAATAATAAATACTCAATTCAGTATTAGTATACACATGCTGTCTTTGGTCATTGTCGACCCAAGATGTTCATTTTTTAAAGTCGGAATGAAAAATTGGCTATCACTGCAAATAGTACTGAATCTTATCGTTAGTGGATCAGGGGCAAAAGAGACAAACCAATACCTCGTTTCACAATATAATGATATATACTTTCGTGAAAAAAAGTTAAACAACTGTAATGTTGTTTTTCTACAAGCGTGCGTTAACATGTGCCATTAAAGAAACATTAATTTCACGCACTTGATACAAAAATAACTAGTTTCTCCACACAATTCCACAAAGTGGAAAAATATAAGGCAAATATCTGACAGAAAACAACTACTTTCCCCTCTCAATGATCGAACTTTGTTCGTTTTATTCAATAAAAAATATTGTTAGATACAGGGCGTGTCCAGCATTATTTGAAAATAAATTCTAAGTTGACCCTATGCAATGAAAATGTTACCAAAGCAAGTACCACAATGACATGTTCAAATATCAGTGAAAATCATGGTGTTGTTGTGTATATAAAGGATAATTTAAATTAGGTGTCAAACTTTATTTGCATTTGTGAATGCAAAGCAATAGAAACTCATATCAGAACTCGAAACAATGAGAAATTAATAATCGCAGCTCTTTATAGCCCCTTCCACGAACGTAATACTATTTTTGGATCAGCTCAAATTGTACCTGAACAATTAAGATAAAAAAACATCAGAAACACCATATTATTGTCGCTGATATGAACATAAATATCAAACTTGAGGATGACGAAATTGTAGCAAAGTATATGAACATAATAAATGAAAACAATTTTGAATCGATGATAAATAAAGATACTAGAATACAAGGTGAGTCTGCTTGCTTTACGTATTGATCATATTTTTCTGAACAGTAAAACACCTGAGTTTAACGAAAAATATAATCCAATAATCGTACAATCACATATCACATAATTATCCTCAAATCATGAAAATGCCGATGGAGTCAGAATATTGATTACAAGAACTTGAGGAAAGAATTATGTAAATACGATCGGAATTCATTCTACGAAATGATGGATATAGCTACTTCATTCTTTATTGAACTTATATGTGAATGGATAGGAATACATACAATGTGTGGATGAAAAAAGGAAATATTGGATCACATACGCTCTAATAGAATCAATAAATATAAAAAACAACTGAATAAAAAATATCGAAAGAACCTCGAAGCTTACGGGGAAGAATTTAAGAATGTCCGCAATTGCCTGAATCGTGTAATGGAAATTACGAATTTGAACTATTACAGATCAAAGAATGAAAATAACAAAAAAAAGCTCAAAACACCTTTGGAACACATAAATAGTACAGAAAGTAAGAAGAAAAATTCAACCATCAAGGAAATTATCACAGACAATGAAATATTGACTGATGACCTGAAAATTGCAAATGCCTTCAATAAACACTATACGGACGTGGAAAAAAAACTGGATTAATTAATTCGAAAACCAATTATGAAGTGTATTAAAATACTGACAATATTGTAGGATTATATTTCATGTATGCGTGAAAAGTTGTTGGCTCTTATTACAAATGTTCTCAACTCGCCAATCTAAATTGACCATTTTACTTCATCGTAGTACGCCCTGTATAATAAAAATCCGCTAAAATTCCGTTGTGTCTTGGGCTCATTATTCTCAAAGAATCATTCATATGCAGTTCTGCAACTGAATAATATTTACACCGGATTAAATAAAACAATAAAAATTCGATACGGCATACCAAATATTTCTCGAACCAGGGTCATTTTTGAATTAAACATATCCCGATGAATCGGTACGTTTGTGCGAGCATTTCATTGATCAGTTTAGTTACCATTGTTTCGAAAATGGTAAAAGGCTCAAATAAAAGAAAACAAGTTCGCAAACAACTATGGATTCAACGTCCTACGTTAAGAAGCTTGCTTTGGTGCTGCCATGTATGGTTACCGGTTATATTACAAGTCGGAAAAAAGCGATAAAAATTGAATTTGCCTTCCAAATGGAATTTCTAATTTTAACTTCAGAAAACGAGCCGCGCCGAGAGCAGACGGGAAATATGGAACGATTTTTTAGGCAGCCATGCAATAAATTACTGTTTATCGTCTGATTTACATTAATATCGCCAGTGGATTCTTGAACATATATCCTCACATAACTGTAAATGTCCAAAACATCTGCTCTAATAAAAAAATCTGTCCAGGACATCTATTCAATGTCCGGTAATGTCCAGAACCTGTCTCATCGATGTGCAGCGTATGTACGTAGGCGTAGGCACAAGTTGAATGTCCAATTTGGACATCCTATGAATGTCCACTTTGGACATCCTATGAATGTCCATATTATACATCCAATGTCCATATTAGACATCCAATGTCCATATTAGACATCCAATGTACATATTTGACATCCAATGTACATATTAGACATCCAATGTCCATATTAAACATCCAATGTCCATATTAGACATCCAATTTCCATACTAGACATCCAATGGATATCCACGCTAGACCGAAATTGGATGGTTCATGGACCAAACCTGGATTGTTTATGGATCAAAATTGGACACGAATTGTACAGCTCTTGTACAGAAAGGGCCAAATTGGACACTTTTGCAGCCGAAAAGTTGGTGACAATTGCAGTGTTTTGAGGCAAAGCCCCATTTTGTTGAAAATATATTTTTCTGAGCTCCATTAGTGGCAAGTGGCAAGTCATCAGCAAGTGGTTTAATATTTTGCCTTGAAATTGCTACATACATACAATTTAATGAAAAATCACGCTCTTGGTTACAATTTTCCAGGAACCACTGGCAAAAGTGAATATTTGCATTCTGTTTTATCCCGAGTCGTCAAAGTGTGCGTTTCAAAGTCTTCATGAAAAAATCTAAAAGTTCTGTATTTCAAAGATGACTCTAACAAAACATCAAGTGTGCCACATTTTCGGAAAGGTAATTTCAAGCTCTATTGAAATATGCAGGAAAATACAGGGTCTCATTTAAAAAACATATTTTTCCATCAATAGCTATGGATATCAATTCATGCAACTTTTCGAAAATACACATGTCGACAAACTTTAAAAGTGTCCAATTTGGCCCACTCTGTACACAAATTGGATTGTCTATGAACAAAAATTGGATTGTTTATGGACCCCAATTGTACATGAATTGTATACTGCTTCTGTACATAAATTGGATTGTCTATGGACGAAAATTAGATTGTTTATGGATCAAAATTGAAAACAAATTATTCATGGACCAGTTTTGTTCCAACACTAGGACACAAAATTAAATGCACAAATTATCTCTTCACTCACTTAGTTACTATATTATTATCAGTAGGTGAAATATGTACAGTGTTAACTGTGCAATTCGTTGTAGTGTAAAACCACAGCAGTTCATTTGTGATTTTTGAACATAGGAAGTTTTCTTCTTAGTTATATACTTATCTGCCACACATCTCACTCGAACTAGAGTAGAAATCTTATTTTTATTTTTTCTCATTTGTATTATTATCCATAGTGAGTGAGTGATACTTTTTCCAGGAGTCAGGGGAGTTTGAAAAGTGACTGAAATGAAATATTACAAATGAATTATTAAAAACAGAAAGAAAAAAAACTCTGTAATAGTATATCAACAAATTTACCTTTATAACTCAGAAATAACATATATTTTCTGAAATTTAAGAAATAATATAAATTCGATTTTGAAACGAAATCCAATCAACGAAAGAAATGCTCAGTAATAATAATTTTACAAGCGCGATCATCTTGGATGGCAACAATGGTAGTCAATTCATTAAATGATGGTTTACTTTTTGTACCACCGTGCATTTAACCGAAATTCTTAGTGCTACACTCTGTCAACTACTGTCCTTCAAAGACTTATAATATATTATGCTACGTGACTCCTTCGTCCAAAATTCTGATTGCTTTTGTAGCCAATTGGTTGTCGAGGTATATGGCGATGGTCTTTTTTTTTCAACTCTTGCTTTAGTAACTCACCTGATGTTTTGCTGCAACTCCTGAGGAATCTCACCCCTAAGTCATGACAATATCGTTGTCCAAATGTATACCCAATGTGGCCCAACTGTTGGCCTTCCATTTTATAACTGTAACATTTTCACATGAGAAAAAGTGAGAACTGCCTCTTGGTTTTGATTTCCAGGTGTTTCCAGGAAACGAACATTCCTCAGTAAGTACAGTTTTGCCGAATCGTACATGTAGCACATATGATATTTTCCAGTGGGGGGTGATTCAAAAATTCATACTACTGAAGTAATTATCAATAGAAAATTGTTTTTTTTAACAAGTCCAAAGCGCCTATATGATACGGATTGTTACTGCGTGTTGCCCAATTCTTGTACACAAAATGGATTGTTTTTTTTCCTCATGTTGTTTGACGTAGTGTTCACCATCGTTTTTTTCGCAGAGCTAGGGAAAGTAGGTTATCTTCAACAAAATCATCTTGAAATCGATGTCTTATTTCACAGCTTTGCTGAAGTATTCCACGAAATGAATGGTTCACGTCAACGATGTGTTCATCGTCAGTATTGTCACTGTCTTCACCAGTATAATTGGGAAATCCTACATCATACATGTCAAGATGATCATATTCACTGGTACCCTCGTCTATTCATTTTGCAAACTTTTCTAAGTATCATAGTGACATAGTTATTTATTTATTCAACAAAAATACTATAACTGTGATAATGACCACCATATATTTCAAAATATCAAAGTTATGTTATCCAGTTTTGAGAAAAAAAGCAATAAAAACTCACTCGCCATTTCGCGAAGAGTTAATCTCCGGATCCATCGTCATAAATGTAATCCTCGATTTCTAATGATCGACTGATACTTATATTCACTAGTGAACATTGACCACTCATGGGCGTCCCTTTTGAAAGACTCAATCACTTATGGGTTGAACAAGTCCAAACCATGCGTTTGTATATTTATAGATTTTTCTAAGGCTTTTCGTAGTGTTATTTATCCTCTGCAGACTCTAGGTGATATTGGAATTAGGAATGGTTGCTTGAGTCTTTTTCGAAGTAACTTCACGGTAGAAACTCAAGTGGTACAAGTTGTATTATTGCAGTGCTGAAAATTTAAATGGAGGTCCCACATGGTTCAGTTCTTGAACCCACTCTCTCTAATTTATATGTGAATGACTAGGAACTGAAGGAGTCTGATAACTGGCTTTCACTGAAATAGACTGTTGAAAAAGACTTCAATGTAATAAAAGATTGGCTCAATAACATTTAATTCATTCAGCTGCAACTTCACGATTGTTCCTTCTTTTGATTAAATCGAGGTCAGCTCTAGAACAATTCTCAGCACTCACTCACAATCGAATATGATCCGAATGTTTTAAACGTTCGTTAAACCACGACAGTTTTAACACGTTCACTACTGATGAATATTTTTATTTCTTAAGGCTAGTGTGAATTTGTTTCTAGAACAACCTTCTTGTTTCTCTGAAATATAAAGAATGGGGCATCATACCCTGAAATTTATTTTCCTCTGGTCCCATGGGACTCCAGAGGAACTTTTCAACTGTTGCACCTATCCAAAAAAATCAACATTTTCTAAGTGAAATCGCGTTCTAATTGAGAAATATGAGGTAATTCTGCATGTTTAAAAAACTCACAGATGTTTAAGATCAAGTAGTGCAATATTCAATATTGAAAAGTCTCATAACTTTACCAATATAAAACAAAACTTTTCAGGTGTATGGTGTTCCTGAATTTCTTCTGTAATTTTCTAACCGTCATCCAGTTGCACCCCTACAAGTCTTCAAAAGACTTGTGCGGGCTGGGAGTGATGAAGATCTTACCTTTTGGCGTGCGATCCCAAGCATGGCTTGTACTAAAAAACCAGAAGTGCTGAAAACAAAAAGACTACAAAATGTAGATCATGAACCAAAATAACTAAATAATAATTTTCTTCTCCATGCATGTTATCCTTAATGTTATCAATACTTCCAACACAATTTCACAGCATCCAGTGGTCTTTCTGTGTCCTTACTAGAGAAACGGTTTGTTAACACGCCGCGTGTTTGACTGTGTTTGCTCGTAGTTGCTTCAATTTCAAGTTATTTTCAAGAAGATGGATATTGATTATGATAGTGATAGTGATTCCCCATCAGATATATCTGAGAAAGCAAATGCATTAGTATCGTAATATGTTACCGGCTAAATCCAAGTTAGTATATCGTCGGCTTAGTGTGTTAACCTGCTATCTCCAATTTGTGAAAAATCAATAATTGTTATATATATACCATGAAAAAGAGAGAGAAAATCTTCATTGGCTGTGAAAATCAGCTAAGATATTAGTAAACGAATATTCACTGATTCTTATTGATGCCAAAAACCTTTGTATTCCATTTAGTATTGAATTTTATTCGCAGTTTTTTCCTTCTCCTGAAATTTTTTTCTCAAATGGAGCTAGCAGGTTAACACACTGAGCCGACGATATGAGAAAACATATGACCAATTTCGTGAATGGTGCGACAAGAAACATGTAAAAAAGGTTTCTGAAAATGTGCTTATATGCTATTTTGAGGAAAAATCAGAAATTATAAAACCTCCTACGTTATGGAGAGTCTACTCAATGTTGAAAAGTACATTGAATGTTAAGGAAAATATTGATATAAGAAAGTTTTCAAAATTGGTTCCGCCCATCAAGAACAAAAGCGTCGGATACCGAGGAAAGAAATCTAAAGTTTTATCAAGGGATGGTATCTATAAATTCATTCAAGATGCTGATAACGAAACAAGTTTACTTTATAAAGTACATATTTTTGTAAGATTAGTAGTAATTTAAAAAATTTTTATTTGTGAGTTGTCCTAATTTTGGGTATCAGCGGTGCTAGTCGCCGTGAAGAATTATTACAACTATTGATGCCATTGAAAAAGACATGTTTGAGAGCTACACAGGTCACTATTTCAGGAGAAGCTCTGTAATACTTCTTGCTAATGCAGGGGGCAACATAGCATCCAAAAACAGAAGCATATATAGAACATAGTTTGAATAACAAAATTGAGATTTCTAACAAAACATTGAATTGTCCATCTTCTTCCAAACAAATCAAAATATCTGATAAAATTATGGAATCAACTCTTCAAGAAATATCTAACGTTTCTGATCAGCAGCAATATGGAACATCTTCAGGAATTTATGTTGGAAGTACTTTTACAAACTTTACTATCAATTATTATTCCAATAATTGAAATTGTTTTATGATTAATAATCAAGTATTAAAATAAATCCCTCAAAAATTAATATTTCATGTTTATTTTGTGAATTATTTTGGCAGTGAAAAAAAGTCTTTTTCACAGTGATAAAAAGTAAACATTTACACATCAATAGAGATGCAGAAATGTCAAGGTGTTTTGACGGTTGTACAAAATAGTTATTTTTGTATCTAGTGCGCGAAATGCTATTTTGGTGATCGAGAACTGATTTTAAAAAAATAATCGAGATCACCAAAGTATTTCGCGCATGAGATGCAAACAAAATTTTTTCTTCAAACGTCAAAAATATTGTTCTAAAATAAGTAATATGATTAGCTTAATATGAAAAATAGTATTGAACTGGCTTAAACTGTTTTTCCAAATCAACTATGGAAATAAAATGGTATTTGTTGACAATTATTTCAAAGTGACAGTTCTTGATAATTATTTTGGAGTGACTTTTTATTCGCGTCAATTTCGTGCGTGATATAAAATTTCCTCACAATTTGAAAGCCTTAATTATTGTTACACATTAATGAATAAATGATTTCTTGGATTTTTGCTTGATTGAGGAACATAAAGGTTAAAATATAAAAATCCCATATAGTTTACATGCAGTGTGCGAAGTAAGTATTTCGCACACTACTTCGCACACGGTATCATGGTAACGAAGGAAAATGAAAAAAAGGGTCACTTCGCATATTGTTGCCAATGCGCGAACCAAGATGCATAGAAACCCTGGTGTGATCACTTATACCAGTGATACCGACATACAAAAGTGTTGATGTACGGCCTACTTGATTCATGTTATTTTTATTGCATTGGCACAGATGGCGGCAAAATTACAGATTAATGTTGTCATTGACGATTGACGGTTGGACAAGCGACAAGTGTCATGTCAACATTCAAAAACAATCAAAGTTATATTTTCTCGTGAAAGTATTTCAAATAATTTGAAAACATTCTATTTTCTCGATGGAATTATTTCGAACTATGACGTCACGACTGTCAAATATTGAAAGTATTTCAAATTCACATCGGGAGGATGTTTCAAAAGAGTATGACGCACGTCAAGTGTCATTTTTAGTTGAATTCGGTTGAATTCAAAAACTTCAAACAAAAACAGTAAATAAATAACTTTTTCTAAAAGAGAAATGGAAATGTGTGAAATGAAAGGTATGGTCCAAATACAGCTGGAAGATATGTTATTAACAGTAGACTATGCAACTGCCGGACTATTAGAAGGTATAATTTAAATATGTCTGAGACAGATAATAAAGTATGGCCTTGTCCCAACCAAGAAAGGGTTAAAAGCAACTGCCACTCTGGGGAAAGGGGTTCTCCACCTCCAGTATAGGGTTTTTCTAAATTGGGCCCCCCTAATTGATGATTATTTATTTCATTCAGGAGTTTACTGAATTTATTTTTTGACATGCGGAAGTGTATGAAAAATTCATAGTCTGTAAAATTTGTAAACCAATTATCTTCCCTGATGGGGCTAGGATTAAAAAATAAAAACACATAATTAAAGAATTCAGTATCCTCTTCATGGGTAGTTTGAGAACCCTTCTGTTATGTTAATAATAATAACCTGTTCATGTTTGGATTAGGTGGTTATATTATTGTTTATTATTCGACGATTGACAATTTTGAAGTTATGTTATGACGTAATTCTTTCGAAAACATTCATTTTCGCGACAACAAAAACGATGACGTAGTTATTAAAATCACGTTTCGAATTAATTTCAAAATCTTCTTTCGAGAAAATATGACTCAAATGACAAATCAAGGCACCGTGGAATGTTGGAAACTCGGCTATTTTCGACTTCTGCGCCATCCATCGACGAATGAAGCCAACGGTATCAATGCAATTACAATATCAACAACTTTGGTGGAAACAAAATCGAATCTGTGATCGCACCAGGGTTTCTATGCATCTTGGCGCGAACCTTGTCATTATTTGACGTTTGCAGAAAAACGTAAATTTGAAGTCATGTACTGATGCTGCTTTTCCAATAATTCTAAAAAAAACGCATTGGCATTTCTGCGAAATCCACCGACACTCCTCCAAAAGGTTAATGTGTTGACTCTTCGACAAGTTTTGAATATGATATCTATCGCGAAGCTGTGCAAACACATTGCACAAACCAACAGGTTTTCGACGTGCAATAAATCGTGTGCCGAAAATGACTCGAAAGAGTAAATTACGAAATTATAAATTCAATTTTGAAACGAAATCCAATCAACGCCAGGAATGCTCAATAATAATAATTTTACGAACGCGATCATCTCTGATGGGCGCCGTTCGTAGACGTGAGGAATGTTACCTGATGACCTTCAATAGTCAACTTGGGCGTGTGTTTGTGTATAAATATGATGTGTATATTTACACACGTAAGAATTTTGCTACCAGCGATATTTGCTTTGGGACCTTTTTTCCGAGACACCTGGGAAAATCAATGTTTACACGGAATTTTTCGAATGTGACAAGTGTTGACTAAGAATCTTATTCACTACCGAACGTAAAATCAGGGAAGAATTTACATAGTCAATTATAGAATGACTGTATAGTGCCTGTCTAGGATATGTTGACTGGACAAGGAAATGAACGTAAAGAAATCAAGAAATGAAAATATATTATCAAAATTGTTTGAAAAATGGGGTTATTTTCTGTATTCTGATTCACGAGTTCCATTTCGACAAAAACCTAGTCTTATTCAGTTCGAAATGGCATCTAAAAAAAATACTAAGAAGGAAAATTGCGGCCGACAAAAATTGCAAAAGTTATAAACAATAACGTAAAAGACGAATGGTTTGTTTTTTGGCAAATATTTCAAAAAAACTTCTTGAGATAACTAATTTAATAAAAAATCCTGAAAGAGCAGAAAATTTCCTAGTAAAATGTCCTCTACGAACTGTACCGACAATACTTAGAATTTTAATTTAGATGTGAAAATTGAGCTAAAAACGGATAGTGTCTCTAACGGGCGCGTAGACCGATAAAAAAATTATTTTAGCCGATGAAATAAATATTAAGGAATAAAAAAATGTGCGAATTCTATTAAGAAATTCGCAACTGAGGAAAATTTCCGGAATATTATTTCATGCTCGCGGGAGATTCTGTAAGAAAATTTTATACCAAAACTTTTTTTAAATAGAAATCAAATTGGATACATACTTAGGTGACATATTATTATCCATGTAACGGACATCATAGTAGGCCGTTGTTAAGGCTTTGTCTCACAACAGCGAACTGCGAATAATTTTTTTTGGGGATTTGATATCAAATACAATTTCCCTATGCTCTAGAGTGAAATTTGGTTTAAATAATTGAATAGAGAAGCAAATATTCTACCCAAATCACATAATTTAATAGTACTAGAAGAAAGGGAAAAAAGTAAAGGTCTAATTCTATCGGACGCTGATGAATTACATCGGTGGCACCTTCATTTATTAATCTCGGATTTGTTGTCAAATATTGTGATTTCCCTATGCTCTATTAAAATGTAGTTTAAATAATTAAATAACAGATAATAACGTGTACCTATAATTAAGTTATAAATAAATATCTATCAAAAATATTTTACGCCACTGTGTTTATGACAGCTGTCAAGCCAGAGGGAAATTTCCACTTATTAATTTCCCTCTAAGCATAGAAATTTCTGAAGAAATTAGGTTATTGTCATAGCAACATGTCGAAATGCAGGCATCTGATTGGCTAAAATTAACTGGTATGAAATTTTCAACATAATTTTTGAATTAACTATCCTTTTATTAATTAGTTGATTTTTACCATTTGAAAGTTAATATAAAAACGCTACTTATTTCAGAACTAAAAACCCGGAATTTTCTAAACTTTTCTTGAAAGGGTTTAGAAACGATCCCCGTCGAAAAAATAGAAAAATTTCGATTTTTCACTCCTTTATTAACAATCAAAAGTATTAAAAGGCAAAGAATGTAGGTACATACAGTGTGTTTCACTTCTCATGGAAACTCCCTCCTATCTTCTGTAATTTTTGACGAAATATCATGAAATTCTCAGGATCGATACATACACTAGAGATGAACTTTCTGCACGAAAGGGGTCATCCTACGTGATATACACTGCTCGCCAGGAGTAAAATTGGCCCAAAATTCCTTCGGAATCGTGTTCAAGATCCCCAAATTACTACGAATACACTTATCTCCTGAAAAAATTTCAGTTCTGAAAAATTCAATTTTTTTTCAAATACTTCACGGATGATGACCCCCTTCGTGTAGAGAGGTCATCTCTAGTGTATCTATCGATCCTGGAAATGTCATGGTTCTACATTAAAAATTACGGAAGATACGAGGGTGTTTCCATGAGAAGTGAAACACACTGTATATAAAGCAATCAGGAATTTTTTTTTTCAATTACTCTATTTTGTTTTCTTACTGATAACTACATTTATATGTAATTTTTATATTTAAATAATCGTAATAAACAAATGCATTGTTAATAGGAATTTTTGAAATTTTTTTTTTTTAAATTTTTGATTGACAATTTTTCTCATTACTAAATATTAATATTGACGAACCATTTTTTTTATCATAAAGAGGGGCGATACTACTTGACGAAAAACCATTAACAAATTGTGAAAAATGGTGGATTACGTAATCCAATCTTCCGCCGGAAACCTATACAATAGGTATGGTCGTCGGCAAGTATTCAACAGAAAACAACTACTGCCCCCTACGACCGTTGAATTATATGTGTTTAGTACTTAGCAAAGTTTTCTACAAGAACTACTTTACAACTTTTTAACTTTACTTTTTAACATTATCACGTTCTTTCAAATTCTGAAAAAAAATATTTTCAACTTCTCATTTATTTATTAAAAAACAATTCGTTATAAACAAATGAATTTTTGCGCAAACTTTTTTGAATACTAAAAGATATTATGGAAAGAACTATACCTTCATCTTCAATTTTTAAACTCTTGGACTTGTCGCTTTCTTTCTGTTTTTCTTTGAAATGAAGTTTAAAGAGTGCTTGATGTATCTTCAATAGTTTATAAGTTATTTCAATAACAATGAAGTAAAACAGAAAGAAAGTCCAAGAGTACAGTATGTTTGAAAATTATTTATATAAAAAAAAAGAAAATAGTTTCACATAAAAAAGACGTATAGTTGTTTTCATATTTTTTAATATTTAAAAAAATATTGTGTAAAAAAATGTTTTCTTTATTACAAATTGTTCAATAAACAAATAATTTTTTTTCAGAATATAACGAACGTGATAATGATTTTAAAAGAATGTTCCTTAATATTAATATTTAGTTACGAAAAAATGTTAATTAACAAGTTAGTTTCTTGACGATACAATTTTTTTAATAAGACACCATTCTTTTCTTAACAATCATTATTTTCATCAAGGATTCGATTTCCCAAAAAATTTTTTCAAAAAATGCATTTGTTTATAACATCTATTTTAAAACTGAAAGTTACGAGTAAAAAAAAATAATAGTTATATAGCTTCCAGTAAAAAGAAACAAAACAATTAAAATAATTGAAAAACAATAAAAATCTGGTCAAAGTTCGTAAAAACGTCGTAGTTGGGAGGGACTGACATGAAAAAAAAACTGTTTTGTTGGTTAAAATTAGGTAAAAATGTATATATCGGTACTCGTTAACATGATCAACTATAATCTTATTAATGATGATACGTTACTACATTAGGGTCTATACGGGGCACAGTCAAAAAGGTCGTTGTTCGGATTTTTTTCTATACCTATCCCATTATTGTTTCAGTCTATTCTAGTCGACTGAATCGTATTTTGTTTCTTGATAAATCTCTCCATCTGAAATAAGAATTTTTTAAAATTTGAAAAATATTTTTATAATGAAAACAATGGACCTTTCCATTGACTATGAGAAAACACTGTAATAAGAAAGTGCGGATTTTAATAGTCCCCCCCGTGATAACTTTTGAACGGTTTGACGTACAGACTTAAAAAAAACGTTTGCAGGGTTTCACCGATACAACTTTTTGAAATAAAACAAATTTTGATTGCTCGACAGACGGCGCGGGGGGGCACATCAACTATAAAAATTTAAATGGCATGGGGGGTCATGTGTCACATCGTTGAAAAAATAATTCAATTCTCTTTTCAACCATCTAAACATTTTTAGAATTTCGTTCCATCCAAAAAAATTTCTGTCCCGTTATTTCACATCAAACCATTTAAAAGTATCGTGATCAGGTAAGAAAAGGGATTCGGACCGTCAGATCCGCACTTATTCTGACATTTCAAATGCATATGGCGAAAAAACGTTTAGATGAAAATCTAAAAAATTTAGATGGTTGAAAACAGAATTGAATTATTCTCGCTTCCTGTATATTACAGGTCGATTTAGAATATATCATTTGAGAGATTCGAATACGTACTATATTTAATTAAAAAAGGAATATCAATGGTATTTAGCACAACTTTATTATTTCAAATATAAGTGACGAATTTTGGAAAAGAAGCTGTCAGACTAAAAATCTCGAAATCCGCCAATAATTCCGAAAAAAGATTCATATTGAGTTTATTTATCCGAAAAAATTATAAAAAATACAGGTCGACATTTAAAAAAAAACAAAGTTTGGACCCACCCAGAAAAAAATTAACACTTTGTGCAAGTGCAACAATTTTTTATTTTTTTCTATGTATTACCATAATGGAGACCGCGCCCTTGTTGCATCAGAACCCTGTATATGAATGAAATTCAGCCCAGAAGAAACTTGTCCAGTTTTGTAAAATATTCTTATTTATTACCAATTCTCACGTTTGATTATTAAACAGTAACTTGTTTTTATCAGCACTCAATGTCGAGGCTAGTCCAAGGTTGAAAATTACATTTTGAACTTGGATAAATGACTCGAACTTCGTACTTTGTCTTTTCATGAGGATAATTATTCATTCATGGTAATGATTTCTGAAACATTCATTAGGCAATGAATACCTGTTATTATTTCATGATTATTGTTATTGTCATAAACGTTGGATACATACTTACATATCAATAAATAATTCAAATAAATAAATAAGATCAAATTAGATTAGTTTGAGGCTTTCATGCTTCACACCTTGACCTTTTCAGATCTATTGTGTGTGCCTTTCGAAATCGTTTAGAGTTCTCTATCTAGCACTGTCTTCTTTATGAGACTCCATAGGCTTGTTTTTAGAACTTCCATGTATCTGAGAGCTCTTGTTTTTTGACCAACCTTATCCTTAACAAGCCCTCGCAGTAGCATAGTATGTCTTCTGATGTTTCCTCTTCTTCCTGGCAGAACCTGCAAAGCATTTCTTCTGCCAGACCGATTGTACTCATATGTTTGTTGAGCCTACAATGCCCTGTGAGAAGTTCTACTAATATTCTACTAGTGATTCTCTTCTGGCTTAGTAGATGTTCTGTGAATGTTGGCTGTGGTTACTTGATAAACTCTTTGGCTTGTTTTATTCCTGGTGAATTGTTTCACCATTCTTGAGATTTCTGATTGGTCCATGATTTGGTGTTTTTAATACAGCTTTCGCCATACCGCAGAACGGTTCTGGGCCATTCAGGGCATCGGTAATGGTAATGATGGTGAATGATGCGCTGCGACCTAATTAGATCTCTTGTGACCCATCTTCTTCTACTATCTCAAGGTGTTCTCGTTTACAGCAGCCTCTCAAGCCTCAATTTCTTGAGTAATTTAAGGATTCTAAGGGGGTCTATTCGTGGTATTTCTCCCACAGTCAGCTGGTGTGATCCCAGTATTTTCAATATATTGTGATATACAGCATAACACTCAATCAATATATGGTGGGATGTTTCTGGATGTTCCCCACAGAATCTGGAGGTGCTGTCCTCCTCTAAGCCTTACTGGCCCCTCTCGGACCTGTGTGTGCTGGTACCCAGGCTAAGGTCAGTCTGTTTTGACTGCCCACATCTTTTAGGGTATTAATGCAGTCCCCAACAAGTTTAGAGGTAACTTGCATTGAGTTGACTGCTTTTATAGCTTGGCTGTCTGAGTAAATGAAAATATTTTTTTTCAGAAAACTCATTCCTCATTAGCTCTTGAGCGCAATGGTGTTTTGCGATGATTTCCGCTTGAAATAGTGTCGCAGTTATTGAGCTCAATGACGTTTTTATCTTCAGCTTGGTTCTATAAATGCCGGCTCCTAGACAGCAATTTTCGTGTTGATGAGAGGTATACTTTTCTTGAAGGTTTTGTCAAAGCTATATCTGGGAAGTATGCCATCTCATGGCATTCTTATAACAGGGTTGTTTTCCAACTCTTCGTATAGCTTCTTGTAGAGTCTCTCCCGTGCATGTTGCTTATGGGTGCTTATCCTCTAACTGAAATAACGACATATTTTCATTTTGGTAAATGAGTCGAGTGAAATAATTTTGTAAAATAGGTATCAAATCTAAGAATTTCCATTTTTTCTTGCGGAAATCTAGTCAAACATTTATGAATAACGAACTGTGGATATCGAAAAACGATACCCATTCAGAATGAGCCTGAGATAATTCTAGGAACGCTGAAGTTGAATTGTCTCCGTTTCACTCTGAAAGATGTACGGAATGTTGATATCAGTTCGGCCAGGCAAAGTCGGATGAATTTTTTACTGGTAGGTATCATTTGCATATTGTTATCCGTCTTCATATGCATTTTTGCAGCTGATGTTATCTGCTAGTGTAAGTGTGAAGAATTCGTAATGATATTCGCGAAATGACCAGTCATAGCAACCGTGTGACAGGCGAAGGTTAGGTATGTTGTGGGTGTTGTGATGAATATCCATTCTTGTCTTCCCTTTTATCTGAACAGCCGAATTGCAATTTTCAACGATTTATTACCATAATTTTTCAAAGTTTACGAAAATGTTATTGAAAGAAGATACCTACCAGGGAACGAGGGAATCAAATAAACAACCTATTGTAAAAATGAAATATTTTGGATGCCCCAAAAAACAGTTTATCAGATGAAATTAATCTTTTGAGAATTTTATCACAATTGTAGGACAAATCATATTATCGGTTATAATTATTAACGGAACAGAGTTTATTCAAATAGAGGAATTTAGATAAGAATTCAGTGATGCCACGTTTTTCGACATGATATAATTTCTAGTTTCTATTACATTCTAATCTATTTTTCCAATATCGATTTTCATTCAAATTCAAATAATTTGAATTCATTCGTTATAGTATACATTTGTAAATACTTTTATCATATCATTAAAAATTGAGCTTCCTTTAAGTTAAATCTTTATTACAAGTTATTAACATCACAACAACACATCAAAATATAATATGTTAGTTACTTTATAATACCCTAGATATAAATTTTATTTTAAAATCTATCTATGGAAATTGACATGAATGTTTTGACAGATTTCAAAATTGATTGATTGAAGTGTTGTATCAATGTATTGGCCCAAAAAAATTGTATTCTGCTTTTTCAATGGGTTCGTCATTATTATTTCTAGGGCTTCATTGAAGCCTGGGAAGTTTGTAAAAATTGCTGGCCATATTATTTCAAGAATTTCGAAGCCTTCTGCATTATGGAAATTTTATCAACAGAAAGTCGGGACAAAGTAACCCCAGATTGCGGTATATTATATTATATTATATTATATTATATTATATTATATTATATATTAAATATTATATATTATATTATATTATATTATATTATATTATATTATATTATATTATATTGTATTGTATTGTATTGTATTGTATTGTATTGTATTGTATTATATTATATTATATAATTGTGCTAGGAATCGCACGTTAAAAAGTAAGACCTCGTTAATCCTTAGTTCGCACAAGTTTCGACTTCTGAGGGCTGTCGTTCGTAGGGGGATGGCAGCTGGTTAACGGAAAAAACAATTTTAAACAACAATTTTTTTTTTAAAACAATATTATATTATATTATATTATATTATATTATATTATATTATATTATATTATATTATATTATATTATATTATATTATATTATATTATATTATATTATATTATATTATATTATATTATATTATATTATATTATATTATATTATATTATATTATATTATATTATATTATATTATATTATATTATATTATATTATATTTTGTTTTATTTTATTTTATTTTATTTTATTATATTGTATTATACTATATTATCTTATTTAATTATTATTTTATATTTTCAGGTGAGCGGGCGTCCTCCCTGAAGAGATGAGCGGGTCATGCGCGCCGGCTTGTGCACGGTGAGCGCCCCCTTGGCCGCCTGCAGCCCGGCAGCAGCGCTCCCCCCCTCAGCTAGGTTTTTGGCGCTCCACCTGCTGCATCAACAGACTCTCTATTTCGTGGTTCAAGCAAAGTCCAGAGTTAGAGAGTTGTATCATCAGACATGTCGGCACTTCGCCCAATTGGGCATGCTCGATACGGACTTGTTCGGATTAGCGCTCATTTGTGGTAAGATATTCACTGAACATTTTTTAGCAATTATTTGACATAATTTCGAAAAACTGATTCAAATATCATAGAGCAATAGTTATATAATTTTTTACATATTCATCACCAGCATTTTATCGGTACAATGATTTTGGGCTGTGAATAATACTTCCATTCATTCCTCTTCCGTCCGAAGTATTATCTTTACACTACTTGAAGGAAAATCATTGAACTAATCATCAAAAAAAGATTGGGAATGATCCAGTTTGCCGTTTTAACTTAACAATAATCGGAAATTCTCCAATTGAAAAACAGTTACTGCCGATTATGACTGTTGAATTATATATCTGTAAGATTTTTGGCAAAGTTTCTTCAAGAACTACTTAGCAATTTAATTAAATACAAATACATGTGAAGAATATAATGACTACTCCGTTAATATAGCTACTGAAATGATGTACTGAACTGAATCAACCCGATCCTTCAAGAGCTACTACTCACAGGAGCAAAAAACACGAGATTTTTTTTTATATCCAATAGAAGCAGAAATCAAAAATATCAATACGTCTTCCAATGCCACTGACATCTTTGACCACTCTACGGTAATGTTCAAACGAAATAGACACCACTGATATCTCCAATGTTGAAAATATAGCTTGAACTATACCAGTTTACAAATCAGGAAATTCAGAAAACCCTTATACCTAACTATCGCCCAATTGCCTCAATTCCTAAAAATAACAGAAACACTTGGTATTAGAATTGCAAATTTTCTAGAACCACTCATACTGGTTTCAGACGTTCTATTTTGATTTCTCATAAATTCAAAAGTATTCTATTAAATAAAATTGAACATTATGGACTACGAAATAAAACACTAACACTATTATCATCATATTATATATCTGACAGA
Source organism: Chrysolina americana (assembly GCA_958502065.1). NCBI lineage: Eukaryota > Metazoa > Arthropoda > Insecta > Coleoptera > Chrysomelidae > Chrysolina > Chrysolina americana. The sequence continues at coordinate 92,417,635 of OY293413.1, read as the reverse complement.
AAGCAGTGTGTATTTTCCAACCACAGTTAGAGTAATTTGCTTACAGTTACAAATGGTGTAATACCACAAGGAAGTATCTTAGGTCCCATATATTTTCTTATATAAAATAATGATCTTTTAAACTTCACTTTTTATGATTTATTCGCTGGCAAAACTTTTAGAGAACGCTTCATTACATGTACTGAGTGACGTATCTTGTAAATGACATTATAAATCGCACATCGTATTAGTTCCACGCCAATAAGCTAAGCTTACATAAAAATAAACAAAAAAATATTTGAAATCAAGCAAAACCAGAAGCTGTAAAATAACTTGGAATATGTCTGGATACCAAATTAACCTGGCACATTTATATAAATAATCTGACAACTAACCAGTGAAGGAAAGCATCTGTCGTCAGAAATTCGAAGAGTGACCTTCCCCAAAGGGCGCTATAGCTACCTGTCACGCAATATTCCATTGTACCATAACAGCGCCACAGCAAATAATAATGATAGCCTTCCTCTTCTCGCACAGGCTATGTCTTAGGGTACACTTATTATCATTATCATTATTATATGGACTGAAAATCCGGGGAATGTCCTCACATACGCAAAATGTGTTTACTCTGCAAAAAAGGCTTCAACCAACTAGAAGAAAAAATGATCTGGGAATTAATCTTTATAATTCATTGGCCATACAAATAAAAATACGAATTAATTAAATTAAACTATATGTCAGATAATGAAACTGTTTGACAGGTAATTAAAGTGTATTACCACATTCTATGTACTGTTTTGTGACGTTGATATTTCTAAACTGTATATTGTTCTGTAACGTATTTGACCTGTCAATACACTACGGTATATTAAGACCAATAATGAAAATTCCATTCTATTTATTTATTCTATTGGACGTAGTTAGGTTTGCGTTTCTGAAAGGATATCTTGCCTCCTGCAAAAATACGTCTCCTGCAGCACGAGCACGAATTTCAAAGACATATACATACGCTTTCTTCAATCAAATTCGAAGTTCTTCGTATAACTACTTCGATTTAACAGAATTTAATAGTTTCATGAATGGGACCATATTGAAAGTTTTTGTAAAATTTATTGGCGGATTTACTGAAACTTTGTTATTGGCGGATTTAATGAAATTTTGTAATTGGCGGATTCACTGAAATTTTGTAATTGGCGGATTCACTGAAATTTTGTAATTGGCGGATTCACTGAAATTTTGTAACTGGCGGATACTATGAAGTTTTACATGTTGTATAAGAGAATTCAAGTATAACAGGTAATTGAACTGTATGGCAGGTAATCAAACTGTATGACAGATAATTAAACTGTATTACCATGTTCTATGCTTTTAACTCCATAATGATGATATTTTTAAACTGCATATTGTTCTGTAACGTATTTAACCTGTCAAAAAACTACGGTGTATTCAGACCAATAAAAGTTCTATTCTATTGGACCTAATTTCTAAGTTAGTTCTTATTCTGTAATCTTTCTCTGAGATCTCTTTTGGTCCTAATATTGCTCTCATATTTCTCTCAAATTTTCTCATGTCTTCCTCGTTTTTTTTTATAACATAATTTGTCTAATTTTACCATTTTAACATATTATTATAAAACGGATGGTAAAATAATGAAAACCTAAATAAGCTTGATGATATGTAAAATTGATGGATTTCAGTAGGAATGGTGTTCTTTTCTATTTTATCACGGACTCTCACAACTAAAAGAAACAGTAGGGTATAATCGCACCCAGTTGATTGAATCAATTTAAAAAAATGTTTGTCTAAAGTATTGTCAATTAAAATAAAATGTAAGTTTCAAATGGGTTTCAAAAAATGTTACAGATTCCAAGTATTTCGGTACTAGATATAAATAAATTATTGTGTTCATCTTTCTGGATTTTGTCCACACAAAAACGGAATATGGTCAAATTATGCAGGAAAATAAAGAAACACATCTATAATAGTCAATAATATTGCACTACGGAATTTTTGGATTTTGCCACAACTGTGTTGACTTTCCAACGGTATTTAGATTATTTTTGAAAAATAACACAATTTGTGTGGTGTGAATTTGGTCTTCCACTTCGAGTATGATATTTAAAAAGTTTAATGATCTTCCGTAAAATTCAATTAACAACAATAATAATCACTATGTCCCTGAAATTGACACGAGGACGAGGCGCCATCTCTGGATCCGATTACAGAAGCAGACCGCGATTTCATTTGTTTTGTCTTGAAAATAATCTAAACAGAATATTATCAGTCGACGACACACCAGGGTTTTTAGACATCTTAAATGTGACCGTATTGAGAGTTTTTGTGAAATTTATTGACGGATTCACTGAAATTTTGTAATTGGCGGATACCATAAAATTTCATATATTGGTGGAAAAGATTGGTTTTTATCAATAATTTCTCGAATTTGGAGGCAGTATACAACCATATGTTACACCTAAAAAGTATATTGTACGGGTTCCAGAGAATTTACTTTCTTGCCGATACGAATCACTAGTAATAGATACAAAACATACCGAACCGTGGAGATAGATTACCACTCATAAATTCCATGCACACAAACACCACAGATGGAGTTTAGTCGGATGAACAGTAATTCGAGCAACATTAGAATTTCAAGGTTATATGCTGCATTATTTTCCGCCTTTTTACCTTTCGACGAACCACAATGGCTGACTATAAAAACCCATAATATTACGACGTTCCACCGGTGTTACACTTATTGTTCAGCCAGGCCATCTGGCTGGTCATAGTAAGGCCGCTTTAAAGGCTGCGCATTTCTCGAGTTGAAGATAATAGCTCTAGTTTGGACCTTTACAGTGTTGTCAAACGACTATCAGAAGTCCGAGAAATCCGAAAATATTTCGATCAGCCAAATTGTGAGTTTCAATGTATGAGTGATGGATTATTTAGATTTTCCTTCGATATTGAATCACTGCAGATGATTTTGATCGATCCACATATCTGATTGTTTTGAGAGAATTAAATTTGATGCTAAGGATTTAAACAATTTCCTGAATCCCTTTAAAATAGTTGAGTTGAATGAATGCCCCCTTTTATATCGAAAGTTACTGTCAACTTCATAATTTCAAACTTCTTGATTTTCCATATTATGACATATTTTAGTGTTTCCTATTTCCTTGATTACTTATTATACAATTCAACATTAACTGACATGCAATAAATGGAAAAACAATGATCAAATTCATATGTTTGATAATAAATTTTGCAAAACTACTGAAAAAGTTTTTTGATTCACTACTACAAGAAATTACCGTTGGAGTTTTCATTTTTGAACGAATTTTTATTTTATATTATGAAATCCTAAGGTTCTATTGATTTTACTGCATACGTTATCCAAAATCTTTCACTTCGTATTTTCAATTCAAACTTCAAACACTTATTATGGTTTACTTTTCCAGAGTATATTAAATATCCAAAAGTGAAATTCTTCTCAATGATCCCTGCATTCACGCATATAAATGTATTTCTGAATTTTTACGGAATCATCAACGGAATTAATATTTCCGTGAGATTAAAAGACATGAAGGAGAGAGCATTGTGAAATAGTTGATAAATAGAAAAAAAGAAGTGGTTCTAGAATTGAGCATTGTGGTATTCCAAAATTAATGTCAAACAAATTTAAACTTTCCATAGAAATCCTGTCAATCATATGACTCTTTATGATACCATGTTCAACACCTAACTTTCCCAATTGGAGTGGCAGAAAAGAAGTATCTATAATTATTATGACAATTTTATATAAACTAATCAAATGCCATAATTTTCTCATTTCGAACCAATGAGAACAGGACTTTTTGAAAACACTTCCTCCAGCCCGTGGTATTTTCAGTTGTAATATCACAAGAGAGTGAGAATAAATTGAATAAAATTTGACAGATTTTTCGAAAACTTGTTGCCAGGCAATAGACACGAGAGCCCGAAGGGCTCGACTGGCTATTGCCAAATGGAAACAAGTTTGAAAAAAAATCTGGAGAATTATTTTCTACTTTATCGAATTCTCGTGTGGTACTCGATAGATTATTTTTTGATGCCCCAATCATTTTTCACTTTTCATGCAAACTGATGACAGACGTCAGATCAAAAGTATCAGTTGTCACATAATAAAAACAAAATACCACATAAAATTCCCGCGGCAATTTTCAAGGTAGAAAGTTCCCACTATAATAATGCTGTGATTGGCCTGAACGTAAATGAATACTTTGAATTGATGGTTTCGATTGGTTGCAAGAATTGTTTAAAAATAATCAAAAGGGTGTTTTGCTTCTAGCTTGTGTACACATTTCCATAGTTACGACAATCACGGTAAATATAGAAACGTCAGTTTGACGGTTCAACTTAAGATGCCTAAAAACCCTGGTGTGCGGACTCATACCTGTAAAACTGTAGTATAAAATGGTGGACATTCGCTTGCTTGATTATGAGAAAACAAATGAAATCGCGGTCTATTTTCCAAAAATCCCGCGATACTTCGTGAACCGCCACTGTCGGTTTACTTGTTAGGGTGAATTTTCATGAACAGAAGCTTCAAGTATTGCGCATGAGCATGAAATGAAGTAAACAACATAATCATTAAAATTTACACTGTCTGCAAGCAGTTTTATTCGTTACATTTTCGACTTATTATATAATTTTTATTTTGCCGATATGCAATTTACTGGAATAAATAATAATCACACATTTCACATAAATGTATTGAAATTTAGCTGCATGGAAATTCACCATTAGAACCTGCCAATCTTGTGCTTGTACCTATCTGACATCTGCCCAACATGCGCATGCGCAAGTATCTGCGCCATTGTATCCAAGTTTTCCTTTTAAAGTTCTCTATAATAAAGTATATATAAAGTAATAATTTTGTAGCTTATTTTGAGTTTAATTGCTTTTCAGAAGTGATATGTGTGATGAGTTGTGTGTTACAATGGTCTTTCGCTATTTTAAAAACTGTATGTCATGTAATAGTGAATATCTTTCTTTTTTTGTGCAATTCTTTCTCAACAGAAAATTTATTTTTGGATGATCTAACCACACTGAAAAGATTTTACGAAAACGAATGGTAAAATAAGAAAACCTAAACAAGCTTGATGATATATTCAAAATTGATAGATTTCAGTAGAAGTGGTGATTTTTTTACTTTGTCACGAACTTTCGTAATTTGATTATGGAATATTTGAAGAAACAGTAGGGTATAACAACACGCACCCAGTTGATTGAATCGATTTGAAAAATGTTTGTCATGTTTATTAGAGCATGGCGAGTTAAGAAATAAAATGTAAGTTCCAAATTGGTTCCAAAGTATATTTTACAGATTTTAAGTAGTAGGTACTCACTTTCGGTACTAGACATAAAGAATTATTGTGTTCATCTCTCTGAATTTTGTCCACACAAAAACGGATTATGGTCAACTTATTTAGGAAAATAATATAAAATACAGAAAAATAAAGAAACGAACATCATTAATAGTCAATAATATTGAACTACGAAATTTTTGATTCTGCCACAACTATTTTGACTTTCAAACGGTATTTACTTTATTTAAAAAAAATAACACATTTTGTGTGGTGTTAGTTTTCCAAAAATTTGGTCTTTCTCTTCGAGTATGGAAACTATATTGCTTCAGAATGATATTACAAAAGTTTATTGACATTCCGTCAAATTCAATTAACAACAATCACAATCACTATGTCCCTCGAATATTGACATGAGGACGAGGCGCCATCTCTGGATCCGGTTACAGAAATAGACCATGATTTCATTTGTTTTGTCTTTGAAAAAATCTAATCAGTCGACACACCAAGGTTTTTATGCATCTTAGTTCAACTCTTCAACTGACATTGATTACACAAGATAAACCGTTCTTGCAATACGCATTTAGTCCATAATAATGTATTCGTGGAATGTTCTGATCGAATATCCCTTCAAAATGCAGAATTTCCAAAATACTTTCACCTTGCCAGGCACTCAAACTTTGTTGCTGTACAAAACACCACTCGAGCAAGCTCTCGTGGTGTTTCTAAGCAACACAGTTTTCGTGCCAGCAAGTCGAAAGTATTTTTCGAAATTCTGCATTTTCTCGGGATATTACTACTGAAAATTGCAGAGGAGTTAGTCTCCTTTTCGAAAAATAAGTTAATAGCGTTGTCACTTTCATGCATGGTTTTATGAAAAATAAAACCACAGAACCAGCTCTGTATGATTCCCCTACACATAATAATAATAAATAACCCATAACGAACATAGAATTCTGTGGTTTGTTCATAGACTTTTCTAGAGCTTTCGCTTGTGTCAATCAATATCAACTATAAAACTTAACCTAAGGGTGCAGCCGGTTGACGAATATAGGCCGAATATAACAATTTTAATAACTCTGGTTATTTTAATTGAAATCCCTATTCTCAACTTGACATGCAAGGCTTTAATAGCCAGTATATCAAATTCGATTGTTCTGAGAATTTCCTTCAGGGTGACCCATTAAAGTATCACGCCTCTTACAAAAATATCAACATATGAAATCTATAACAATTTCTCTGTTCTACTGAAATGTCCTCGTTTGGAACACTCTATTTGTCCCAAAACAGATGTATCCTGGATGGTTTTAGCAAATATTTAGTGCCAATTTATTCAACTTTGTCTTTATCATAGTCCTAATCACAGTTACTGTCTTAATCATTATATAAAATTGAAACTGTACATTCCAGTAGAAGCATTTATGCAATTTCCTCAGTTTTATTGTCAAACAACAACAATTGAGACTAGGACTGTGATAGTGATTGTGACTATGATAATGATAAGTTGCATAAATTGGCCCTAGTCAAAGATTGAAATTGTAATTCAATACTTTCACAAGTGGATGTGTTACGAGGATTATAGATTTTTAACCGACTTCGTGTGTGATAATTTTAGATAATATTTTTGATCTTGTACGTTTGGTTACACTTACATTTGAACTGGGAAGTTTGCTAGCACCCAACCCATATCGAACCTCTCTGTACCATAACAGGGCCCATAATATTCAGAAAGAAATTCCTATAAGACTTTATGCATTTTTTTTAACGTTTTTTTATTTTTGAGTCAGATCTGTTTTTCATTTCATTTTACATTGACGTCTATTATGTGAAAAATTGTTTATAATTTTTTTTTATAAATCTATTTTATTCCATTCTAGTCTATACTATTAATTGAGATTTTGTTAACAACACAAGGTATTGCAATAGCCTCAAAACATAGTAGATCACAACACGCATGGGCAATATTTCTGTCATAATTTCAGTGTCCGAGAGATGTCGATCTACAGAAGACTTCTGCGTACACTTGGCAACGCTGTTATTCGATCACCGTAAAACGCATTCGGTATTACAAGAGTTGAGGAGTCTGGGTCGGGGCAATAAAAAATGAAGAAGGCCAGAGGCTAAAAAACGCGACCAAAAAAACAAAACACTTCTGCGGTTAAAGACAGGTAGCCGTGCTCGCGGGGGTCCCAGGGAGGGGGATCAGGATCATTTGTATAACCGGGGAATGCGCCCGGTCCGGTACAATCCGCGTCAAAACGTGGGGGTCGTATCTTTCGAATGCCTAACTCGCAGAGGAGCGCTCTTCGAATATGTATCCATATACAGACCGTTCTAGTTTATTTTGCACTAACATTACCATTTCAAAGGCCGTAGGTAATTAATAGAAAAATTGCCTTCCACTATATAGTACTACCTACAAGATGGGATCCAAAATATCTTCAGCCGTTTTCGTCATATATTCGCTAGTCACTTTTGAGATAATCAAAATAATTGAATATAAAGATAAGTTTCGGAGCTTTCACAAAATAGTACATACCTATTATGGAATCACTACATTTTCAATAGATCTAATTGTTTGGGCATAGATGGGTCCATCTGGTGACAAAATAGTTGTTCTCATATATTTAATTTTTTCTGAAATATATCTGACACCGTTGTATATTGAAATTGAAATGAAAACAACCTACAAAAAAACTAAGATTTTTTTTGTGATATCTACAGTTTTTCACATTTAAGACTGTTAAAATGTATATACAAATAGGTACTAAATAGTATAAAATTTATTAAGTATATGGAGAAATGTTAAAGTAAATTATTATTACTTCTTGAATTGTCTAACCTAAAGAAATAAGTGCATATGGAACTTATTGAAACTCAACTCTTCTGGCTCTCTTTCAAGCAATCTTCTGTAATATCGTCATATTCCAAGCTTCCTGCCAAGTCGGGCTCCACTGCCATGATGCTGTGCTTCATAATTGACGGATTTTCACTCTCGATTAATTTCATGATACTGAAACTCTTCTTTCCTTGACTCACTGACACAGGTATGCAGCAGATCAACCTGAATGCAATAAATACATTTGGAAATAAACGATCCAACTTTATTTTCCTCAATGCATTCAAAGGTTGTAGCGGTTAGTTTCACCTAAGATGCCCTTTACTATTGATTTCAAGTGTATAATCTCATTATCAAGTTCAGAGTCAATGTCATCGTTGTACTTTTGATACAAATTCACACAATGATTTTCAATCACATTATCTGGTTCATCGAGATATGTCCAAAGACATTGAAAAAGGACACTAACCTTTAAGAAAAGTTAAGATTTTTCTGTTAGACCTATGATGATTGATAAGTTTATACTTTGATCCTGAAGTTCTCCTCCTCATGTTTCACGTGAAGACAAAATTGATTATGGCCTGATGATATTTAACTATCTCGGACCTTATCATGGAAAGTTTTCACTCCTTAATTCTTTTTTCCTTGAAATCTTTTTCACATTTCATATGTTCTTTCAAGTTTTCTGCCACAAGCTTTGCTCCAGTGTAAAGATTGCTTCACTTATTACGCAAATTTATCAGTTCTTCAATCAGATCACCGAGGATTTTTGGCTCTACATGAAGGGTTGCGAACTGGTTTGCAAAATTTAACTTTGGCCTTTTTTACAATTTTTTTCAATATATTTTTGCCCTAGCCGGGCCTCTGGGCAATTGCACTAGTTGCTTCCCCCCTGTCGCCAACCCTGCCTATTATTCTACGCTTTTAGAGGTTCTAGAAATAAACTTTCCTCCCTTTAACTCTTCCCGTATATCTTATACGGTTTTCCAGATAGTAGTTTTAACTTACGATAAATGGAATGACCTCTGCATATTTAGTACTGCCGAAATCAAGAATAATCATCGTATAGTATTCACTACGCAGTAAAATTTTTGGAGGATATTCCATTCGTTATATGAGAGTACAAATTATATAAATTGTATTGGTTCGTATGGCCGATACTAATTTTATAGCTATTACTAATTATATTAGTCATTACATGAAAGTTACATACAAAACTTATTTGTGGTCAGTCATAAATAATGATATAGAATAGAATTTAATAGCTGCAATAAGCTGTTACATAACATATAAAATTGAAAATAAACAATTGTTGAATAAAAAAAAACATTTTTATCAGTCTGGACTTCAATAGTTTACCAGTAGGAGACGTTTTAACAATCAATACTATTATCCTTCAATACATAACGGTTTTTTCACTGGGGTGAATTATCTTATGTTCTCTAAATTTTTGATCTGATATGTCTTGATCAAATATACTTCGTAATAGACTGGAGAGCTTGATTAATTTGACTGATTTCAATGATCATATGTTTTTAACAAAAATTGGACACGTCCATCCAATCTATATTTTTTATCGATTTTTTTTCATTTAGAACAATATTCTAAATATTTTTCATATTATCAACAAAAATAAACGTATCATCCTATAAAAACAATAACGGTGCTAACACCGTACCCTGCGGAACTCCGTAATAAGTATTGAGCTGTATGGGCTAATTTTTGAGCCAGTTGAGAACATTTCACTTTATCCCATATTTTTGACATTTCAATATTAATAAATTGACGGATGTAGCCATCTACGTGGCATGAGATCATCATAAAATGTGAGAAATATTATAGTTTCGTCGTATACGGACATTCTCAAACTACCTACTTTGTACTTGTATGATGAAGATTAAGTACCTAGGTTTCGGTGGAAAAGGAATTAAAGAATATTTTGAGATTTACCACTGAATCTGAAAAGTAATTTTTTAGCAAGATAATAATAGTTGAATGATGAGTCACCTCCGTAGCCGACTTGAAAAATATGGATTCGAATACATGGTCAAGATCACCCGAATTAACCCCTTTGGGTTTCTTTATTTAGCATCGCTCGAAAATCATCAATCAAGAAGCTGAATTTTATTTTATTTGCACTTGATTTGTTCGCGAGAAGAAGTGATATAACTACTCATTTGTAAAATGGTATACACGCAACTTTTTGTTCTACGATTGGCATGGTATTGTTCCTTCGATGATTTGTATAATCTCCTAGATAATAAGATACAATCACCATTGATAATTTGGAAACAAACTCTGTCCATCATAATAAAATATACCCGTAACAGTTTGCATGCGCCTAGAGTAGTAACTAGTCTGCTCTCATGTGTTCCAAAGATCTAGCCAACAGGCAGTTATTATACTGATTTAACATGGCTACATCCTGTTCTAATAACCCGTGTATTCGTGGAACGATTAAATATTTCGGTCCATCCTCATTAAAAACCACTTAATATTCAAATTTTTTCAAGCAACCATTTTATTTCTGCCCGTATAATCATCATACGACTATCAGAAACAAATTGTTATAGCCAGAGTTGTCCAACTAATTCAGAACAACTTGGAATGTTGCTGAAGTTGTTGACGGAGTAAGTCAGTTTATGGGCTGATGAGTTAGTTCAGTATTCATTAACAATTTATGCGAGTTTAAAAAAAATCTTTACCGGAAGTGTTGAATTCAATAATGATATTCATAGAATGTCTTCATCAACTTGATGACGCACATCTTATATAAGCAAATACTCTCCGAAGTTGACATAGAATATGAGCGGATATATGAGCTAAGAAGGTTAAAGAAGGGGGTCGCTGTCTACGACAACTGGCTCATCGACATTGTATCATGCAGGATCCCATGTAATCGTAACCTTCAGATGGCATGGTTCGATTATCACAAGACATTTGGTATAACATAGCATGAACTCATGATATATTTGTCGATTTAACATGACATCTGGTCATTAGAGCAGGAAATCTCATAGAGGGATGTTTTTTATTGAGGAAATGAAGAATTAGAAGATGATGTCTTCTCGTAGATGGAAGCATCCTAGTCTTAAGTGATACATCATTGAATTCACAAACAAAAATACTTCACAATAGACTGTATTCTTCAGAGTTCTTAAAAATATCAAGTTGATGATGGTTGTTCGATAACGAAACGTTGGACAGTAGAACTGACATCATCATGCGAAAGCTTATAAAAAAATTCTGAAAAGAAGTATTAAGCCCTAAAAAATTAAATAAGAAATGGAAAAATTCAGTTTTTTCAAAATGATTTCGAATTCAAAAGTATTTTTGAAAATTATTTCCCATTCAACCAATGCTATATCTACTACCGTTTCATATACTCCCCTGTTGGACACCCTCATCTTGGCATTCGAAAATATAATTCGATATATTTCAGGACTATTATCGAATGTACATTGGTTTCGAAGCGATAAATTTGTTCCATTTGATTCAATGCTTTACTGAATCAAAAGAAAGTATATGGTTGGAACAAGTTGGTACCCCCCCGCACTGTGCACGTGATGCTCGGAAGTTTTTGAATAACTGTTTTCCGAACCAATTGAGTGTCCCCCAAGTTCTCCAGATCTTACGCCTAAGGATTTTTTTTTGAAATCAATATAGATCGCAAAATCTACAGGAATGTGTCTGTAGATTTGCTTATTGTCAAGAGACTGGTGGTTAGCATTTTGAAAATCTCATTTGCTGAAACTCCGTTAACTAATAGTCAAAAGCTTTCAAAAATTTTTTTTAGAACTTACGAAGTTTGTCAAAAAATTCAATCTCCTTTTAAAAAAATCAAAAACAACAAATTTATGCAACATGTTTAGTGAATTTATTCATGTTTGGTACGTTGATCTTTGCATATTTGCACGGCCAACTTTTCGAACCATTTAACTCCAACATGAATAGGAAAGTAACAACTTGACATGGATAAAATTCAGTAGGTAACTATTTTTCCCAGATATTTGAGGTAGTTTTCTTATATCCTTTATGTATTTTTTCTCCTGTAGAGTTTCTTGGGTTGGGTTTCTTGCATTCGAAAATAATTGAGTTATAATGGAAAAGACGTTTCGTCCCGCGCCTGGAACTTCTTCAGTTTAACTAATATCATGTCTATTCTGAGTGACATGTAGGTCATAATAAAATAAAATGTTTGATCAAACATTCATTTGAGATTTTTGTTTCTCGTGATGGACGCGAATCAACATGCTTTATGTAAAGAATCATTCTATCTTTCCTTGATTTTTTTTGTGGTCATTGAAGAAGGATGAGTTTCTTCATAAAAAGTGTTGTTTTCAATAAATAAATGTGTGAAACAGGTCAATTAGGGTGTTTACATTCTGTTAGTGATAACGGGAAGAAAACCCTGGTGTGCCGACTTATTCTTGTAAAACGCCCGACATTCGCTAGCTTGATTATGAGAAAACAAATGAAATCGCGGTCTACTTCCCAAATATCCCGCGATACTTGTGTAACATTTTCGATTTATTATATTATTTTTGTTTTGCTGAAATGCAATTCACCCAAGCATGCCAATGTATCTGCTCAATTCTATCAGAGTTTTTCTTGTAAAGTTTGATAAATAATAATTTTGTCGCTTATTTTGAGCTTAATTGCATTTCAGAAGTGATATGTGTGACAAGTTGTGTGTTATAATGTTTTTTCACTATTCTAAAAATTGTTAAATGGCATGTAATAGTGAAGATATTTCTTTTTTTTGTTCAAAGATTCCACCATTTCAACATATAAAAAAAACGAAAGGTGAAATAATCAATACCTAAACAAGCATTGAATGATACGCTGTTGATTTGGAAAAATTTTTTGCTATAAAGTATTTGCAAAGAGCATGGCAAGTTTAGAAAAAAAAGTTTCAAATTGGTTGGTTTGGAAGTATGGTACAGATTCTATGTGCAGGAGAATGAAGAAACGCACATCAATAATAGTCAATAATATTACACTACGAATTTTTGATTTCGTTGCAACTATTTTGATCTTCAAACGGTGGTATTTAGATTATTTTGGAAAAGTAATACAATTTGTGTGGTGTTATTTTTCCAAAAAGGTCGGTCTTCCACTTCGAATATGGGATATACGTATTACTTTAGTTCTGTATTCAACAGGTTTATTGACTATTACAGAAGCAAATCACGATTTCATTGGTTTTGTCTTAAAAAAAAAATCAAAAAAACTAATCACTCAACACACCAGGGTTTTTAGACATCTTACATATGACATATCACAAGACCTCTGTTCATCACGTCACTCCATTATAACCTCTTTAAAATAGGTATATATTTAAAAATAAAAATCGACCTTAATCAGGATTTTTTCAAAATCTCATTGCTTGCGAAATATCGAATTTCTTCCATAATTTATCCGCGCACTGTATGCCTAACTGTTCTTTTGATAATGAGAAATAAATTCATCTATCTGTAAGATTTATCCATTGTGGATTTTATATGCCCTTGCGTACTCCACTGGGATATTTCGAATATGCCGGGTGTAAGTCCTCAGGCGCACACTGACGTGGCGGCTGCTTGGAATGCGGTTTGGCGCTGCTGCATTCCTCTAGTTTACAAGCCTTCTTTGACTTTGGCTACACTCAACGACTTTGTCATAAGACCACATCATTTCTAGTACCGCCAATTTTTTTCAGCCAGATCACTGTTTTGGCGATGAAAGAATGTAACAAAATCTAATGAGGCATTCTTCGCTAGTGTTTGAGCTATATTTGATTCTTTTTACTCGGTGCTGCTAGGGATTATTTCTACAGGAATATAAAGTATTACCACCAACCAACCAGTTCGGATGTCAGAAAAGTATTGGGAGTTCTTGAAACAACTTTAATCATAAATCCTTTGAACTAAAAATACGAAAGTACCAAAAAAGTATACTCAGCCATATTTCTTTGATATGGAGTCACATGTTCAGCTGAAACGGTGGTAATCGAGGTACCACAAAGTACATTTTTGGGACCAAACTCGATAATTTCTTTGATATGGAGTCACATGTTCAGTTGAAACGGTGGTAATCGAGGTACCACAAGGTACATTTTTGGGACCAAACTCGATAATTTCATATGCAGACCATACAGTGTCAATAAATCATGGCAAGCATAGAATGAAGGCTTTCACGGCCGGAAATATAATCTCTTCGAGAAGACAGTTCATCTGGAGTGGAAAGGAGTCATTTTCCCCCATATTTTTTTCCAGTCCTACATTTTTGCCGTTGTATTCATTTTATATGCCAAACTTTACATTTGAGCATACACAAATCATATAATTTCGGAATTTGCACGCAATTTTTCGTACCTATATGGTGGTCAACCCATTTGGACTTTTTTCGAATAGTTTGGTTTAACATCGATTCAAATCGATATTCACAGATTATACTAATTTGATCATTCTGAATCGATTGGCGCTCACAGAATAGCTTTATCTTCAACCGTTTCTGAGTTGAAGAGTTCATCTGGAGTAGGAAGGGGTCATTTCCTTCCATATCTCTTTCTAGTCCTATATTTAGGAAATCTTGTAATTAGGACCCACCGGTCCTGTTTGTATTTCTTGTTCAATAAATAAATAAATAACATACTAAATAAATTTTAGCGTTCTACTCCTTTTGTATGCCAAACCTCGGATCAGAGCATATGAAAATCATATATTTTTGGAATCTGCATAAAATTTTGCGTATATAGTGCGGATTTTAAGCGAAACTGCCGAATTTGTATTTTTCATGATTTTTAGGGGTATACCCCTTTGAACTTTTTTCGATTTTTCGAATAATTTTGTTTTACATCGATTCATATCGAAATTCACAGATTATACTAACTTGATCATTCTGAATCGATTGGCGTTCGCAGAATTGCTCTATCTTCAACCGTTCCCGAGTTGAAGAGTTCATCTGGAGTGGGAAGGAGTCATTTCCCTCCATATTTTCTTCAAGTCCTACATATTTGACGCTGTATTCCTTTCATATGCCAAACCTTGAATCTGAGCAGAGAAAAATCATATATTTTTGGAACTTGCATAAAATTTTACTAATTTGATCATTCTGAATCGACTGGCGTTCGCAGAACTGCTCCATCTTCAACCGTTCCCTAGTTGGAGAGTAAATCTGGAGTGGGAAGGAGTCATTTCCCTCCATATTTTTTTCCAGTCCTACATTTTTGACTTTGTATTCCTTTCATATGCCAAACCTTGAATCTCAGCAGAGAGAAATCACATAATTTTGGAACTTGCATAAAATTTTGTGTATATAGGGGAGACTAGGGAGGCTTGATACACTCAACACTCCATCCAAAATAACTAAAAACTATTCATCGTGCAAATTCTCTAAATGGGTACCCACATAACTGAATAACTTGCAGTCAATTTCGGATACTTTACAGATGTCAGTTTAGAAGGTACATTGAGCTATTAACTGTTTTACTAAAATATGCAAAGTGTATCAGTCCTCTCATAGTGAGGGAGCTTTGATACAATATATGGGAGCTTTGATACATGACTATGTTTTTACAATTATCATAGACATAACTTTATTTAGAGCGGCTTTTACCTCTGAAAGTTTTGAATTTTGAATAATCTAAATCATCTAGCACTTTAAATTTTTGTGGGTAAGGGTAACTCTAAGTAAACCCGAAAAATTATTTACAAAACTTTTTTATTCTTGAAAACATTATAAATTACTATGCAAAACTTTTACAGAACATTATTCTATTTTGAAATATTAATGGGAAATCTCAACTTTTTGACTCGGTGGTGGTAGTTTGATGGCATCTTCCTCGTGCACAAAAAATTCATCTTTTACATACAAAATGGAGAGCAGGTTTTTTTGCGACGCATAAATTTTATAAAATATTCATCCTCGACTTTTTGTAAGACTTGGCCAATGTAGTATACTATTGTTTTTTGTGGCAAATCATACTAGCACGTAATTATTTTCATTTACTACTCTTGCAACAAAATTTTCTTCTATTTCTTTCTCAATTTGTTTATCTATATCACTGAGCTCATCAGATGATCCGTCGAATCTTAGTCAACAATATTCTTTTATTTCTTGTTCATTTTACCTTTGTTTTTTGTCTTATTTACTGTAGCGTCCACAATTTTTCCTTCAAAGTTCTTTTTATATTGCGCTCCCTGTTTCTTTCATTCCGACCTCTTTTCATGCTTACTTTAATTTCCTCCATGTTAGGTGTGTCAGTTAGAATTTCAATTATTATAGATTTCCTCCTTTAGCTATACTTTTTCCTTGACAAGGCCTGAGGAAGTGGTCGAATGCCCTCAAGCGTCTTCTTATGTCTAATCTGTCCAAAATCAAATTACGGTGTATGGTTTGTATGATCTGAAGTTGATGGTGTGTGTGATGTTCAACAAGTATGCTGCTTCTACTTCTGGTGTACGTTCCTTCTGGGTATGCTCTTCAGTAAGTGATTCAGGCGATGTTACTGTTCTGTTTGTTTTTTTTTTTATTTGAATGGCATCTGTAGTGATAAAGAATATTATTGATGATGTTACTCTTCTTCGGGTTTGTTGGCCGTCGTGATATGGAATTGCTTCCTAACGTTTCGCCCGCACGAGTGGCTGGCTTCTTCTGAGGTTCCATCTTGAAAGATTTCCGATGACTGGTTGGTTCGGGATCTAAGCGCATATTTATATGTCCGGCTGGTACCTGCAATTATTACGTTCTTATCGTCCGTTCCTGGAATTAAATTATCTCTCAGTATTGGGGTTGCAGGTATATTCCTTTCGGCTGTTCTTTTCCTAGCTTGACTAAGTAATGGATTCCAAATTCGGTTGAGGGTCAGTGTCTCTTCTTTTCTATTGAAATTATCCGTATGTTTATGGATTTCAATTGCTTCTCGTATAAGCCGATTGTGATATCCCTGGTCAGGAGCAAGAAGTTTAACGTCTTCAAACAGTATCTTGTGGTCCCCTTCACTCAGCGCGTGTTCTGCAACAGCTGACTTGTCCGTCTGACCTAATCTACAGTTTCTCCTGTGTTCATGTAGTCTTGTTCCCATGGATCTTTTCGTGGTTCCGATATAGACTTTCCCGCAGACGGACAAGTCAGCTGTTGCAGAACACGCGCTGGGTGAAGGGGACCACAAGATACTGTTTGAAGACGTTAAACTTCTTGCTCCTGACCAGGGATATCACAATCGGCTTATACGAGAAGCAATTGAAATCCATAAACATACGGATAATTTCAATAGAAAAGAAGAGACACTGACCCTCAACCGAATTTGGAATCCATTACTTAGTCAAGCTAGGAAAAGAACAGCCGAAAGGAATATACCTGCAACCCCAATACTGAGAGATAATTTAATTCCAGGAACGGACGATAAGAACGTAATAATTGCAGGTACCAGCCGGACATATAAATATGCGCTTAGATCCCGAGCCAACCAGTCATCGGAAATCTTTCAAGATGGAACCTCAGAAGAAGCCAGCCACTCGTGCGGGCGAAACGTTAGGAAGCAATTCCATATCACGACGGCCAACAAACCCGAAGAAGAGTAACATCATCAAAAATCCCGGCCGCGAAAGCCTCAATCAATATAAAGAATATTATTGTTTAAATGCCACAATTACGGGAGGCATGATACATGTATCAGGTCTCCCTCACATAACATGTTTCAAGCCTCCCTAATGTGCAATATTTTACAATACATCGCATCAGGAAAACTCTAATTATATTGCGAATCTAAATCATATGATAAATTAAAGCTAAATCTATATATTATCTCATTTATATTGAATAAACAGGATATTCTGAAACAGTTGTCTGCAAAAGATTTACACTTACCTTTACAAAATGTACAAAATATGTAACCAATAACGAATTTTTGTCACCAACAAGTTATCTTTGCGTCTAACGAAAAAAAAATGTTATTAAGTGTAACGGCCACATGCAAGGACCCAGCTGTTGTCAAATCTAAGAATAGCAACATATTTTAGGCGGTTAATTTAAACGTGTATCAGACCTCCCACAGTATCAAGCCTCCCTAGTCTCTCCTAGTGCGGATTGTAAGTGAGTCTGCCGAATTTGTATTTTTCATGATTTTTCGGATAATTTTGTTTTACATCGATTTAAATCGAAATTCACAGATAATACTAATTTGATCATTCTGAATGGATTGGCGTTCGCAGAATTGCTCTATCTTCAACCGTTCCCGAGTTCATCTGGAGTGGGAAGGAGTCATTTCCCTCCATATTTTTCTTTTCTTGGCGACTAAAATGGTTGAAAACCTTTGATAGCCCATATCTTTTGTTTGTGAAGATTTTCTCAGCTTGGCTTCTACTGGCTCTAATGGGTTTGTCATCGACAACGTTTTAATTTGTCATGCCTAATTTTATTTGCAAAACGTCGTAGCCTGAATATTATTATTATCATTTTTTTCGCTGTCTGACATATTCTTTGGATTAACTTAGATCTTGCACACAATTTTTTTTTTGAAAAAATGTTATGACTAGTATTTTCGTAAAAATAATGTATTCGAAGTGGTTTGTCGGATATTAAAAATAATTTTTTTAGGCAGTCTTATTTGTTCCAAAGATATAATTATCAATAAATATTGTAGATTTCAATTACACATCTTGAGTTGTGGAATCGTTATTTTTAAACTATTATGAACTTGAAAAAAGTTGAATTGATGAAATATTGATGATGGAATGGCATAATGGATGATGGATGATGGATGATGGATTACCTATGACAGAGGGAGCAGAGGTTGAAACTGGATGACGTTTATTTAGATAAAATGCAAAATATGGGGTTTCCAGTTATTTCAACATATTTAAATAATTTTAGTTTTGAAGGAATTTTTGTCATGGGGCCTTGCATGGAGTAGAAAATAATTCGAAATGAATTTGAAAATATTAATAATTCTTTGCAGATGGTGAATACCTCTTCGCAGAACCGGACAGCAAGCTCTCCAAATACGCCCCGAAAAGTTGGCGATCCTCTCACAGCCATGGACTCGACGCCAACGGCCGTCCAGCTCTCGCATTCTACTTCCGCGTCCAGTTCTACGTGGACAGCCCACTGCTGCTCAGAGATGAGACGACGAGACACCACTACTACCTCCAGTTGCGCCTCAACGCCGCCTCCGGGGCCGCAGGCGATCACGCCACCCGCCTGGCCGGCCTCTCCTTGCAGGCGGACCTGGGGGACCACGACGAGAACACCACATTCCGACCCGAGGATTACGTGCCGCCCAACATGCGGGCCCCGGGGGCCCTCCGGATCATCGAGGCGGCGCACAGGACCCACAGGGGCCTGTCGAAAAATGAAGCGAGGGCGAGGTTCATAGCAGAGGCGTGTTTGCTGCAGGAACCAGTTAATGCTCATATGTTTAGGTAAATTGCTTTTGAATTGCCCTTTTTGTTACGCGAGCCTTATGCTTTGTTACCATTACAAAATATACAGCTACCCATACTACGTGAATTGTACTGGAAACGTGTTTAACAGCTATTAAAGTCGAAAGTGACGGATTGAATGTCGAGGTTACAATTATTATTCTCATGTTAGTAAAAGTAGCAAACATTCGAGAAAAGTCAGGATAACCAACCCATTTGCTCCACGGCTAACATAATAAACGAGCAAAACAAAGCAAAAGTATTGTAAAATTAACCGGACTAAAAGCAGCAAGACGGCATCGCCAGCAAAACGGACTACACTCCGCATCGATAAAGTCGTGCTCGGTATAGCGAAAAATTTTCAGATGCATACTTTGAAGACATTGATAGCTACACAGGAAACTGTATCTAATCATGGAACTAATAATAATAATATTATCTCTATTGCCATTGTCTGAAAACCTCAGATACAACCCGGCATCCTCAGCAACCGGGGGCATGAGGTCACCCATCTGTTTCACATGGATGACCTTAAACTATATGCCTCTGGGAAAAAGGATCTTCATTAGTCCTTAAGGGTGGTGCAAGGGTGGAGTTTGGGGTCGAAAAATGTGCCACGGTTCATCTCAAAAAAGGACGTTGCGAAGAATACGGAGAAGACGTTCAGCTCGTAAATATAATCATCCTACAGCATCTAGATGCCAAAGACACGTATACCAATTTACCTAGGGGTGGAACAACGACATACCCAAGAGGTAACCCCACTGTTGAAAACTCTCTTCAAGGCAAGTATCAGCATACACTCCGACAGATGTGGTCATCAGAACTGTCGGAGAAGAACAAAGTTACTGCAGCTAATATGCTTGTTGTTCCGATTCTACTTCATTCTCTACTAAGTCGTCTGTTCCACGGTTATACTTCCCCAGACACCGGGTAGGCCATGGAGTTTTGGGCTTGGAGAGTTTACATAACAGAATGGTAGTGGATGGAACCTGTAAAGTCATCAGGTGTTCACATATCCTTCAATGCTTGGTATGCGATCATGAAAAAGCAGGGATTGGAGCATTTCTTTTCAATGCAACAACCCGTGGAGCCGATGAATTCGGTCTCGTATTCGACACTGAACGGACGGACCTAAACTCTGTCACCGAGTTGGAACCCATTCAGAAAAAAGCTTACGTCAAAGCTGCAGAAAGTGAGAGTACCCTACAGCTACCTAAGGATAAGCCAATGCAAGGAATGTTCTTCAAGAACATTGAAGACCTTGGCTTAACCAGGAACCTGACCTTTGCATTTCTCAGGTCAAGTAGGCTGAAGTCGAAAACCGAATTCATAATGACCTTGCAAGATGGTGTCTTCAACACCCTCTTCTACCGTAGTCACACGATGGGTATAGAGGTCTCTGACAGTAGATGCAGAGCGTGTCGTGGGGCAGCTGAGACCATGATGCATTTGCTGTCAGCTTGTCCAGCTTACCCAATAGTTACTTACCCCACGGTGTGGGGAGTGGTTATTGGGGCAAATGATCCAGCTCGCCTTTCGGATTTGTCGGAGCTTTGGGGACAGGGCCTGACTGGGAAATTCATAACGCATAAAAAAAATTCAGATATTTATTAATGAAAGAAAGAAAAACATCAATAATTGTGATATGAATTCCAAGGATCTCAATAAGTGTAAAACTCTTGCGTCGAGATCAAAAACACTGTAAGTAGAGATATAATAACTCAGTTAAATTCAAAATAATCGATACGAGGTAAATAGTTTTTAATTGAATAAAAATGATTTTGAAAATATAATAGTACATTATATACTGCGGGACTGAAGTAGTACATTTAATCCTGAAGGTAAAGTTTATGGCCCGACCGCAGGGAGGGCCATAATTTACCTGAAGGATTAAATGTACTTCAGTCGCAAGGTATATACGATACTTTTCGTACTTCCGGTATGATTTTATTAATTATTCCAATAATTTCAATCAGTTTTTTCTCTCTTCAACTCATTTAATAAACTGTCTTTAAAATAAGTTACCATAGTAACATTGCGTTGTGACAGTTATAATTTAGAAACATTGTCATTACTAGTGTCATTGTAAAGAAACATTGTTATTGATAATTATTGGTATCATGAGTGAAGAAGGTGTATCTGATATTGATAAAAGAGCAGCCGAAGTAGGTGAAGAATTGTTACCACCGAAATCTAGAAAACTATACGAGCAGCAGTACGATGCTTTTAAAAAGTGGTGCCGCTTAAAAAATGTTAGACAACCTACTGAAAATGCGCTGTTAGTCTACTTCGATGATAAATCAAAAGCGGTTTGTGCCTCAACTCTCTGGGCACATTACTCAATGCTGAAATCGGTTATTAACATTAGAGAAGATATTGATATAAGTAAATTTCCAAAATTATTAGCTTTTTTGAAGAGAAGAAATGAGGGATTTAAGCCAAAGAAGTCAAGAATTCTCACGTCTGAGCAGGTAGATCAGTTCTTACGGGAGGCTCCGGATGATAAATATTTAATGCTTAAGGTAAATTTGGAAATTTGTTTATATTCAGAAATTTTAAGAAATCAATTTTTTTGTAGGTTGCACTTATTTTGGGCGTTGCGGGAGCTTGTCGTGGAAAAGAGTTGGTTGATTTAGAAATCGACGATGTGAGAGATTTGGGTGATTCCTTCCTAATTGCGATTAGAAACACCAAAAATAAAATTGACCGAAATTTTGTGATCAAAAATTCAGAAAACAGTGCCATCAGTTTTGTGGCGATATTTCGGAAATATGTGGCATTGCGAAAGACAGGGACAACTCATTCAAAATTTTTTGTTCAATACATCAACAAAGAATGTACTACGCGAGTAGTAGGAAAAAACATGTTTGGTACATTTCCACGGCAAATAGCAGCTTTCTTGAAATTAGAAAATGCGACGTCTTATACGGGACATTGTTTTAGACGCACATCTGCGTCTTTGTTAGCTGATTCGGGAGCAACAATAGACGTGCTGAAGAGACATGGAGGATGGAAATCCTCCAACGTGGCCGAGGGATATATTGAATCGTCTATTAAAAATAAACAAAAAATTTCAGATAAAATATTTGGTCAAGTCGCCGATTCGTCCACTATAGTTATGCCACAGTCCTCATTCTCGCTTCCTGTTTCCGCAGGATCTTCGAAACAAACACCAGTTCAATATGAAAAGGACCTATCTGTTACTCGTCAGTTACCTGCTGCATTAACCCAGGAAAGACTGGTCAATATGACGAACTGTCACAATATTAATTTGAATATTAACGTTAATTACCATTCTTATTAATTATATTTTTCAATAAAATATCCCTTGAATTCGTTTGTTTGTGATTTAATCGTTCCGGGAGTTTCGTCAATATTTAATCCCGGAGGGATTAAATGTGACACTTTAGTACCTGTCACAAGGGAGTGAAGTTGTTACTTTAGGCCCGGAAGTACGAAAAATTATTTATATTATGGGACATACGTAAAAGGTATACATTCAAATATAACAATATTGAAATAGTAAGAGAATACAATGAGATTTCTTTTTGGAAAAATATTAGAAGAGTAGGATACAGTGAAATGCGAATGAAAATGAATCATGATTTTGGCCTCACTTATAATGTTGCGATTTTATTTGATTGAAAAAGTGTCCATTCTTAACATTTCTGGTGAAATTTGATTATATAGCAACCATCTGAGTCTCTTCCACTATACTGAAAAAAATCCATTTTCATCTACTTATCTATTTCTAGAGGGTCTGGAGGGGGTCGAATGAATGCTTCAAAATCAACTATCACATTCAACGTATTGTATTCAACTTCTTATATTTCATTAATCACATCTGAAAAAACACCAGCTGGATTTCAATTAAAGTCGGAAAATTTGTTTTTATTATTTCTGATTTGGGGTCAAATGAATGCCATAAATTCAATTTTTACTAAACCAAGTTCAATTCTGGAGATGCCTTGTTTCGTAAATGTGAACAAGGATATAAGATATCACTTTCCCAAGTTTTACTATAGTATAGATAGCCACGGTAAATGATAATAATAGCCCTCCTCTACCGATATGCCTTTGGATACACTCTATGAGTGTTCATGAGAGAGTATTATAATTATTGAATCCAGAAAGTAAACCTAATAATGTATTGTGGATAAGGAAAATATACAACATTTTACTTATTGGAAGCAAGTACATTAAATTGCTTCATATTTTAATATTTCCCAAATTACAAATAAAGATAACTTAAACTGAATGCATTCGGAAATATGAAATTGAGTGAACATAAATCATTGTAGAATCTACTAAAAAAAATTAATATCCGATTTGTGCTTCACCCAATTCCAGCACTAATATAATCCTCCCATAATTATTAATGTATATAATATATGATAATTTATATTATTTATTCAATTTTATTATTTATATTATAATTCATAATGACCGGGTTGGCAAGATTTTGGCGAAATGTTTGAAACCGTTATATTTTATTCCTTCCTTTGATTTCTAAAGTAACTTCTCAAAGTCTCGAATCTTCATCAACAGACCATAAATATAATAAAAAATATTTTTTCCTCAGGACTAGAACATCTTTCATATCTTTAGTGTCGTTTCACCATCTTATAATGAATTTGAGCTATATTTTTTCACAATTAAGTACTTTGGAAATATTTTCCAACGGTGTATATTTCTTCTAGGTTAAGGGCTTCCAAATCGGAACAAGCTCCAGGGTCGTTACTCTTAGCTGTGTGTCCCAGGGGATTGAAAGTTTGTCCCGAAAACAATCCTCCGTCAATATTCCTCTGGAGTAGCATAGGAAAATTGAGTTTCGAGCGCAAGAAATTCGAAATCCGCACTGGTCACGAGAAACTCACTCTGTACACCAGTAGCGACGAGAAAAGTCGCTTGCTTCTAGCTTTGTGCAAAGCTGCGCATCAATTCAGCATGGCTGTGGCTCCACGTCTCAACGAAATGAGACGCGAAGAAGAAGAACGACAACGATGGGACGGCGACCAGCGCGTGTCAGTCATCAGTTCGACGTCGTCGAACACCACTTCGGGGATAGTCAGCGATCGTGTCCATTCCGAAGACGAGCTCGAGATCATGATAACCAGTCCACCGGCGCCGTCAACGGAAAGTTTGGCTCTAGCACACCTGCTGGACAGTGCGCCTGCTAGTAGCCGAACTTCCGCAGCGTCTGCTACCGCTACTTTCGCAACGCTCCCTCTGGAAGAAGAAGAAGTAGAGGAGAAGCCCACGCTAAGCGAAAGTTCAACGAAAACCACGAGTGGCAAATGTGCTGGGTCGCAATGCAGCTCTTCTTGTAGTACCGTGGTCGTCACTCCGGTACAAAATAGTGAGTTTCAACAACAATCTCTTTAGTTTCGTTTGTTAACCCATTTTTTTTGCAGAACCTAAAGGCCGCAGATCATCCACGACAAGCAGTTTGGAACTAGGATACTCGCATACAGCACAGAATTCTTCAGTGAGTGACGCCACTTGCATAGAACTCGACACCAGAGAACCAGTATATACCGCAGGTCCCGCGCCTAGTAGTCATACCAGCGGGGTGTACACTTTAACATCGAGTGAACGATACACCCTGAGCTCCAGCGACAATTACACCGTTCCCAGCGAGCAGTATAGCGTTCCCAGCGAGCAGTATAGCGTTCCCAGCGAGCAGTATAGCGCTCCGAGTGAGCAGTATAGTGTTCCAAGCGAGCAGTATTCCGCGCCGGGAGATGACGTCGACGGACCATTCAGAGACAGGACCAACTCGAATGTCAGTAACTCTGGATCGTTTCACGGGGATGGTAGCGATCCCACCGACAATAAGCACACTCTGCTGTCTGCGGAGGAACTGTCAGATTTGATAGTTGGAAGATATCCTTCGTGTAAAAGCGTCAGTCACACTTTGGATTCAGATTCAGACTATGTAACGCTACCGTCTTCTTACCAAGGATATATTCCAGTACCGCCGACGAGAATTGACAGCGTTGAGCAGCGTTACAGACCGCCACCGCCGCCCTATGGAGCTCAGTTGAGCAAAATGCCGATAGCAGAAAATACTTGCCCGGAGTACGACGATGACATCTCCGTATCAGAGTCTCTGATGAGGAGTCCTCCACCGTATCCAGAGAATCCTACTCCAGTGCCTCCGCCAGTTTATCCATTCGAAGAAGCAAGTGCTCGGTTCATCACCTCGAGATCCCCTAGCGTGTGCACGGCCCACGCGAGCACCGTCAGTAACAGCTCGACTCCAAGTTACTCCATTCCAAATTCACTACCTCCGATTCCGCCAAAAATACCGAAACCGCCCAAAATTTCCAGACCGCCGCCACAAAAAGTCAACACGATCGTGTCTCCTAACAACTATCTTGACGTAGCGGCAAGTAAAGCAAGTATTCTGGTCCCCTGCACCTTTCTCCCTCCGCCACCCCCAGCACCGAGGCAACCGCCTCCTCCTCCACCAGCGCTTGCAACTGTGTACACCAGTCAGCTGTCTAGATCGCAGATAGAGCAGTATCAACAACAAATGTACAGCGACGTGGACTTCGTGGTGTTTCCTCTGAAAGAACCCGCCATCAGCAAACAGGAGTACTTGGAAGCCAAGCAGGGTTCGCTACTTGCAGCTCTAGCCCACCAACCAGTTTTCTACCGAAGCACCCCGTATCTGGGTAGATACGCGTCAAGTCAGAATCTCTCCGATACATACGTTCAGTTACCTGTTTATGGTGCTCCCAGTATTTCTTCTACTGGAAGCCTCGATCCTCCTCCGCCTTTACCTCCGAACCGTCCCGGAAGATTCATGCGAACCAGGTCCGACGACAATATTTTGAATTCGCTGGACACGCAGCAGCCTCCGAAGTTCCGGAGGCTTCCTCCTCCGCCGCCTCCGCCGCCCATTCCGGAGAAGCATCCCCCTCTTATGGAAGTGCACAATCCCCGTCTGACCGATTCGCAGAGAAGTGTAAGTGAAAAGACTTTGAACGGGACTCTAGCTGATAGAGCGTCGGCTCTGGATATCCGTACTCTCAGAGAAAAGAGCAAGAAAATGGACTTGCCGTTGATATCAGCATTATGCAATGATAGGTCACTCATTAAGCAGACGAAAGCTTTTGTTATTCCGAAACAATCGGGTGATGTGATTCCGCGACATTCGGTGAGT
Source organism: Chrysolina americana (assembly GCA_958502065.1). Lineage (NCBI taxonomy): Eukaryota > Metazoa > Arthropoda > Insecta > Coleoptera > Chrysomelidae > Chrysolina > Chrysolina americana. Next base: position 92,390,893 of record OY293413.1, on the reverse strand, counting down.
TCGGTGCGATCCAAGTACCCTGTGTCTGGGCTGAGCAGCACGATCATGAGCAAAACAAGCAGGAAGACGGCTTCCATCAGCCACCGGCACCCTAGTGATAAGTTGCCTGAAATACCTCGGGCTACTCCCAACAATTACGTGTTAACGGACCCGCGTGTAAAACACAAAACTATGCAGTCTCATTCGTAGTGCGCAAGGTTGAAAAAAAAGACCTACATTTCAGTGTGAGAGTGGATAAGAGATCGGGTGCCATCATTGCAATATGCTTACTTCAGGGGTACTGATTTTCTGACTGATATTGATTCCTGGCCCAGAATGTCTGACCCCAGCCATCCCTAAATGTACATAAAGGCTGTATTGTATACTGCATGGATGATTTACAGATTATTAGCAATAGTGTATACACTTGCTCAACTTTTATAATTAAAATACTGATATTTTTAATATTGTTCAATGTTTTTATTTATTTGAATCCAAATTATGAGAAAGCTTCAAGTGTATGGTGATGCCATTATTTTAAGAATAAAAGGAAAGAAGTAGATAACGACATCTTTTATTATACTCCACAATCACCTTGTAACTACTGTCATTGTTGGTAGAACAAGTTATAATTCAATTTGAGGAACGAATTCATGAATACAAAAACAATTATCAAGACAATACTGTGATATCGAAATTAAGGGTCTACCGTTGTAAGAAAGTTGTAGCAAACTATTAGTATTTTCAATGCTCTGCATCTTAAAAGATGTTTTGACAAAAAATACTATATTTTTGATCGAAACTGCTGTTTATTATATTTCTTCTCAGTAAAGCAACCTGCCATGTTCCCTGCATAATCCTATTTGTATTAAAAAATCATCTGTGTATCAATCAAATGTCTATCTATTTACCTCAATTCCGTATCAAAAAATTAATTCACATTATCTTTATCATAAATAAAGAATAATTGCTCCCCAAGCCTAGACGGTATTACATTAAAATCAATAAAAGCTCTGCACACTCAACTGATAACCCCTTTATTACATCTCACACACCTAGTATCTACTAAAGGAAAACTTCCTAAACAATAGAAAGAATCCATAATCACCCTATTTTATAAATCGGGACAACAAAATCAATTCACAAACTATCGACCAATATCCATATCAAATAAACGATGTGTTAACTGATAACCAGTTTGGATTCAGAAGAAACGTGAGTACTGAAAATGCTACCCTAAAGCTGTCAGAGCATATTATACAAAATTTAGATGATGACAATGGTATAAGAGACCCATCTCTGGAAATACTTCGTAACTACATTCAGAATAAGACAAAAAGGGTCAAAATCCAGAATGCTCTAAGCGATTCAGCGGTGGTTACTGTGTGGTACACCCACAAGGTACAATTCTTGGTCCACTCCTTTTCCAGATTTACATAAATGACATGACTCAGATTAAAAACTTCGTAGATCATATATAATTTCTTATGCAGTCGATACTGCCATCGTTTTCTCTCTTAGCAGTTGGTAAGAACTATGTCAAGTTACTGAACATAATATTGACAAACTTTACAAATGGCTAAATCGTAACCTTCCCAGCCTAAATATCTCAAGAACGAAATTTATAACTTTTTCACTAGACCAATGAGATCAACCAACAAGAAAGAAGAAAACTTGGATATTCAAGCCATCCATGAATTGAAAAGCTGTCCCCAGGGATGCTAGGTTCTTCTGTGGTTACAGTTGGTGGATGACTTGATGGATACTCTGGGAGATCGATCTGCAAGCATTTTCTGACGATCCGGTCGAGACGATTTCCTGCGTCTTTCACGATATACTAAATACCATATTTCAATAGAGTGAGAGGGAGTAAATATTCAAAAACTACCAGAAAATGGTCACCTGCAAAAATAAGCTGGAATATTTAATACTCCATTCCGTAAATGGTGTAACTGTATATTTTTTCGCAAATGAAGCGAAATATGTGGGAGTAAGTCTGAGATACTTCTCATAGCTACATTATTTTCTCCGCTGGGAATATCCTAGTAGAGCCCTGTCTCTGAAGCCTCGTTATATCCTCTGATAGTCACTGCCTTAGTCAGTGGAGTGAGTGATTACTGGATCCGAGACTGGATCCTAGACTGGATCCGAGTAGTTCCAATAGATTCGGCACCTCTCATTCTTCACAATGGACTCAATATCACCGGATCATAATGCAACACCGGTGTCGTAGGTAGGTAGTAGATGTAGGCTGTGACCGCATAAGTTCGATAACCGGACAACACATTCTACATCCAGTGTATGTGAAAAAACCACCCTGGGAGGCCATTATGAATCACTCTGTCTCCGATTTCAGCCCACTTGACCCGAGGAAGGCAAAGATGAAATTTTTGGTTGAGCTGAGGTGTTCAATGTTCTTGAAGAAGACCACACGCATTTGCTTATTCTTACGTAGCTGCAGGAGTACTTCTGTCTCTGAAGCTTTGACGTCAGCTTTCTGCTGAACGGGTTCCAGCTTGGGTCACCTCGTTCAGTGTCAATAACAAGATCAACTTGCTGCACGGACTGCTGTCTTGAAGAGAAACGCTTCGACCTCTGCTTTTTCATGGTCGCAGAGTAAGCAGCGAAGGGGATCTGAGTCCCAGATCACTTTATAAGCTCCATCCAGTACCATTCTGTTAAGTAGACACTACGAACTCAAAAGTCCACGGACTCCCTGTTGTCTTCAGAAATATAACCGTGGAACATATGATTTAGGATGCAAGCTTCTAAAAAGATGCATAATTTTTCGAGTTTTTACGTCCAGTTGTAAAGTAGTAGAATAGAGTATCGAATGTCTTTGCAGGAGGATTCCACAGCATGAGCAAAATTTGCTGTGTACCTCGAAAACTCCGAAGCAAAGAGGACCAAAAAAGGGGGTTGTTAGTTACTCATATGTCTGTGTGTGTTCGGAGGATAAGAATAGGCACATGGTATACTCTACCTGTCATATGAGGCGATTAAAAGGGTTGTAGTGTGAGCCACAGTTCCTGCTCACAGGGTACTCACCCAACCCCGAGGCGATAATTATAACAATGATGAAGATAATGAAATGATAAGGGCACGCTAACGGTCGGGCATTGATTCGAGACAAAAATATTAGTTCGGGTGGATCCTCTCCAGAGGTCGTCCCTTCCAGATTTGATTTGCAACTATTGATGATGCAACTTCAAAACCATAGTCGATCGACCAAAAAACACCCAAAGAGAATATTCGGTCAAGTATAACCCAGGTATTGTTGTGGATAGGGGAAAGGCCCGATGGCCAGTAAGAAAAGTGCACGTGATGGCACATATAGAAGCCAAGGCGAGTCAACGGGAAGTGAAATTGATGAATGAGGAACTCGTCTGGAGGATGCCAGATCGAATCGAATTCTCGAGTCAATAAAAGTTAGACAGAGATATCCGGACTACAAGGAATTGGTTCTGGAGCTCTTGCCAACGCAGGCCAGACCTGCTATTATCGAGCTATCTGCTGATACTCCCATCGAGGAAGGAGCACGTATGCCGGCCAAGAATTTGTCGATGCTCATCTGAGCTTAGCAGCACAGTTAGAATGGAAAGCTCCGGGCGACCGATCTATAGCGTTGAGGGCACCAATTGATGAGTATGGTGGGCGGGGCGGATTCGTTCCTAGAGTGGATTCGGGTGCCTCGCCTAGTACACTTAAAAAGTGACGACAGATATGGGCATCCCGTGATGAACCCAACCTAAGCGAAAGACCGAGAAGACAGCGGGAATATTGGCCTACTCAGGAGCTCTATAAGAAACGTGAACTGCAATGCGCACTGCAAAATTTGGATGGCAAGCGAGGTGGGTCAGAAGTTAAATCGACAGGGAAGCCTTCCACCAGTACCGGTGGAAGGCTTCGAGACTCTCAGTCAGGAGACGTGCCGTCGAATGGGGTGAATTCCACCAGAACAAATGACGAACTATGGGGGCCAGTCACCTCCGAGGATGTTGACCGTAGCTTTGTCGTAAATAGAAAAGCGCCTGTGTCTTACAGTATTCTATCAAAACACCCTGGAGGAAAATCTTCAGTTCTCTAATTGTCATTCTCTCCAACTGCTTCATGGGGAGAGAGGCACTTCCGAAAAATAACATGGGTATAGAATGGTCTCTACCCTCAAGCATATTGGGGACGAATAATGAGCAATACCGTCTGATTTCACATCTTTAACGATACCATCCGTTATCATCATGTACTTCAACAAAGTGTCGAAGGAGTGAACAAGATCCTCAACGACGAGCAGAGACTACCAAATCACTTACGGTGGATTATTTGAGAGACCTATACGTGAAAGCACAAATGTCCGTTTTTGTCAGAAAAGTTGATGCTCGGGGTCCGACAGGAAAGTCCCCTCTTACCATTGCTCTTTTGCCTGGTCATTAAAAATGTATTCTCAGCAGACTTGACAAACTAGTCGTCTTCGCAGTCGGAGGTGAACGTATGTCTTGATTGGAATTTGCGGACTATCCTATACTCAACCTCCAAAGTTGGTCTTCAAAGCAATTTTGATATGCTGGACGCCGAGTTAGCCCATTTTGGTTTATTGCTGAATCTGGAAATCTAGGTTGTCTCTCGAGAGGCCGAGTATCTGCCAATGTGCGGTCTTGAAAGCATTTGAAATAACATCGCATGAATTTACATATTTGTTCAGGAGACTTGCGGAATCCAAGCAATGGAAGACTTGAGAAGGGGTGTGTCATGGAGTCTCCCTTAGCCCTAGTCTTTTCCGCACATCTCCCTAGCATAAGATCGTCCAATAGGAAACGTCGGTCATAGTTGCCAACCCACAAAATTTTGAAATTTTCTTCCATTGAGGATTCGAAATTTGAGAACAAATTGGTCATGATCATACGAAGGCGTAGAAGGGCCAACAACAAAATATTTTTCAAAATTGTTGGAATTGCCACTTTGAAGTGACAATTGCCACTTTGATCTGACAATTGTCACTTTGAAATGGTAATTGTCACTTTGAACTGGCAATTGTCACTTTGAAGCGGCAATTGTCACTTTGAAGTGGCAATTGTCACTTTGAACTGGCAATTGTCACTTTGAAGTTGCAATTGTAACTTTGAATTGACAATTGTCACTTTTATCTGAAAATTGTCACTTCGATCTGGCAACTGTCTCTTTTAACTGGCACTTTTTTTGCCAACTCCATGCAAAAAATATTGTTTTTTAGTCAAATTCAAAGTGACAATTGCCACTTCAAAGTGACAATTGCCACTTCAAAGTGGCAATTGCCAGTTCAAAGTGACAATGGTCAGTTCAAAGTGACAATTAACAATTCAAAGTGACAATTGCCAGTTCAAAGTGACAATTGTCAAATCAAAGTGACAATTGCCAGATCGAAGTGACAATTGACAGATGAAAGTGACAATTGTCAGTTCAAAGTGACAATTGTCAGTTCAAAGTGACCATTGTCAGTTCAAAGTGACAATTGCCAGTTCAAAGTGACAATTGCCAATTCAAAGTGACAATTGCCATTTCAAAGTAACAATTGCCAGATCAAAGTGACAATTGTCAGATAAAAGTGGCAATTCCAACTAATTTAAAAAATATTTTGTTGTTGGCCCTTCTACGCCTTCGTATGATCAGGTTCGCTTTATTCTAAAATATCCGTGAACTATGAAGTGGCTCTCCAAAACCAGGTATTTGAATAAAAATATCGATATTTGTAAAGATCATGGCTGATTAGCTGAATGTTTCTCGTTCATGGAAGGATATGTTATAGTCAGCGTAAGCGTTGTGGTTAGCGTCCTATATTTACATGTTTGCTTCAGATACTTGAATAAATAACATAAACATTAATAAAAATACAATACCAACAACATAACAATCATCACATTGACATTATTGGCGTAAAACCAGGAGTTCCAACACAACTTTCAGCTAATCAGTCAAGTCCAAACTATTTCATCATTGTGAAATATTGTCTGCAAATCCAAATCATGACAAACTTGTTCTGAAATTTCCCTTTCCAGAGCTACAGTATATCAATATTATATAAGTTGGCAAGTTGGAGTTGGACCGAAGTCTCCTATTAGTTGATATGGGCCAGAGTATCGGTGAAGTGGCCGAATGAAATAATCCTAATGAAAAATAAACAAAAAGGTTTATCATCCATTATTTTTCGAGTGAACTAAAATATCAAACATTTTTTTTGTATTTCCAACCCTACTTCCCAAAAATCAATCTGCTGATTACAACATACACATATAATCCACAGAACTAAATAATGAATTGTTTATTTCAGTCATACTGACAAGAAAAGAGAATATATTATTTCATGTTATTGCCACTTTTTTCAATCCATCAGTTTAAAACTACAACAACCGACTCTCCCGGCCATAAGGAAATATCTTTGAACGAAATGGTCTCCGAAAAAGAATCTGTTCTGGGACCAATCACAACCTCTCCGGTATACAGAAGCGTAGAGAGATCAGTTGATAATTTCTTGGTTCCGAAATTAGATGCTACAACATACGCGTTTCTTCGGGGATACCATCTCTGTATCACTAAGAACTCATTTTGGGCGTACTTGACTTCTGCGTTTGCCTTATTCACTCCTTCTTTATACACAGAGTTCATATAGATGGAAGGAGATTGGGTTCTCAGAGCAACCAACTTGCTGATGAGATCTTTTTGATCGAAGTTGTCAGTTACTTCTCCATCTCCGTGTATCCAAGGGAGCACCTTGAGTTTTTGGTTATGCCACGGCATCATAGTGAGCTGATGGAGGTGTTTGATATCTTGCCTTTCCCCTTGAGTATCGGATATTTGCTGCAGACCGATTTCATCCCCATAGAATATGGATGGTGTGCCCGGTAGCATCAGTTGTAAGAGAGTTGCTCCTAGGGTGGCATTGGCGAATGGTAGGGTGTTGGCCAATCTATTTGAATTGACATTTCCCAATGACCAGTGAACCCAAGGCATACCGGGTTTCGAAAAAAGAGTGCCGTTTTGTAAAGAACCAATTTGTCTGTTCACTTCCGCTACTCCATCACCTAAACTCAGCTTGACATCCACAAGATCTACGTTATTCAAAACGATGTTGATAATTGGTCGAGGGGCTGAGTTGAGAAACGTTTCGCTCACGATTATCGCCTTGTTTTCTCCCAAAATTCTCTTCCAGCGGCGTAAAGAGTTTGCTAAATTTGGATCATCTTTCAGACGCTCCAGTCCTTTGAAATAAAACCCATCAGCTCCATTCGAAATCCAGAATAGGATAGCATCCTCGATTATATCGAGTTCCTCGTCTCTTTCGCTCCTCAAAAACTCCATCATAGGCCCTGAATTGGTTTCATTTCTCTGATCGTTCACTTTCTTATTAGCAAGTTTCTTGACGAGCGGGAATACAGGAAGATCGAGTATTAATGATATATTTCTAGAGTTCAAATGCTTCACCATGCTATTGAAATCTTGCAGGGTTCCTAAAGATGGCGCAATTTCGGTGAGACTGGTGATGTTTTCGAAGTCGTAGGGATAGTTCGGACTATCGAAAATGGAATTGAGTCTCACACCTCTTGCGCCAAGCTCCATGATATAGTCTGCTTTCATAGAAACCCCCTTGAAGTCTCCCTCCATATTTTGGCCTCCGCTATAGAAACTAGCTGGAAATATTTCGTATAGCAAATTGCCTTGATACCAGAAGGTGGGGGGGTTGCATTTCTTTGGTAAAGTGGAAATCATCGCTACCACGAGCGCTACCATAGCCACCAATCCTGACAGAAATAGCCACATTGACATTTTTCGGATCAGAGGCCAGTTCCATGTCATGAAGAAGTAGTTGTCCGGTGGATTTCGGAAAGTGAGCTGGAGTTGTTGGCTCTTTTCTGCAGTGACCTAAAAAGCAGATATAAATTAAAGGCTATTCAGAAGAAGGAGAAATTCGTGTTATAATTGCAAATTTTTCGAAAGAAAAAATATATGGCATATTCCGTAATAATATTAATCTTGTCGGCATCAGTCCAACAAACAGAAAACAGGTACTGTCTCTTTGGGTATAATTTAGCGCCGTAAAGGACAATAGCTTTTCTACTGTGCTGTCTAGCGCTAGACTAGCACTGACGAGAGGCAAAACCTCGAAACATGTCTGCTGATCGTCATCCTGATCAAAATGACGGATAATCTACAGTTTAATTACAAGATGAGCACTTGCAATTGGAACGTCTAGTATCTGTCAGATGTAGTTCGTCGTGGCCTCATTTTTCCACTTTGTGGAAACGAGTGGAGTGAAGGGTATTTCCACTTTGTCGATTTTATTCGTTTAATCTTCTGGTAGTTTATTATTGTAACAAGGCACAATCTATATTTCAAAGAATCGGAATTCGTTGAACTGAACATCGCAAGAAGTTAAATCTGTAATAACATGAAATAAGATATTCGATCAACCCAGCAGATTAAAAATTAAATATTTTGTAAAAAAGATAAAATATCGTAACAGAAAACCGTAAGTTTAAATTGGTTGAATCCATATATCACAAGACCTAAAATTGACAAACTGAAAGTCATCAGAAGAATAAATGGAATAAACGAAATATTCAGAACTGAAAACTATCAGAAAGTGGATCGCAAGTTGCTCTACTCTCTCAGAGATGGCGCGGCGTGCGGTCACTATAAATAAATCTGCTAATTGAAAACTGCTTTCAATTGCGGTTTCTTAATATGAAATAATTTGCCACATACACTCTTCTTCGTAAATTTCTTCTGAAAAGAGTTTTTTCAAACACATACGTTGAAAAATGTCAGAGGTAAGGCCAAATGAATTAGATTCTTGAACTCATTATCGGAAAGCTAATCGAGCCATACATGGAAATAATAGGATGTTTCTATTTTAATTCTGCATGTTATTAGAAATGGACAATATCTAACAATAATCTGTTCATTTCACATGTTCCATTGAAATTTGAAACATACATGCATTATTGAAACACAAATTGAAAATATTATGTTGATTGACTTCATTTAGTTCATTTGGAGGGAGAAAAGAGTAATTTCCCCCAACATATTTTTGTACTTCTGAAATTTTTGACGTTGTACTCCTTTTATATGCCAAACCCTGAATCTGAGCATAAAAAAATATATATATATATAGTGCGGATTTCAAGTGAATCTGCCGATTTTACCCCTTTGAAATTTCTCAATTTTTTTTAATAATTTTGTTTTACATTGATTCACTCAAAATTCACAGAATAGACTAATTTGATCATTCTGAATCGATTCCCCTTTCGTAGAATTGCTCTATCTTCAACCGTTCCCGAGTTGATGAGTTCATCTGGAGTGGGAAGGCGTAATTTCCCTTCATATTTTTTTCCTATTCGTGATATTTTTGAGGTTTTATTCCTTTTATATGCCAAACCTTGTATCTGAGCATGAACAAATCGTATATTTTCAGAACTGCGGGAAATTTTGCGTATATAGTGCGGATTTCAAGTGAATCTGCCGATTTTATATTTTTCATGATTTTTAAACAACATTGCGAAGTGAACTTTAATCTGATTCAACTTGGAGAAGCTAATTTATTGATAAAACATTCTTCAAAATGGAGGAATGATAAACGAAAACATTGCAAAACTGATTTTTATGCATCATTAATTAATAATAATAAAATCTGGTTTGAAAATAATGTGTCTCACCTCGGATTGTTTTTCTCCATTTTTGTCATGGTGGTACACATTTCTATGGTTCAACAATTGTTCGCAAGCAGGTTCAGCTAAAGCCGAAGAACTAGAAGATGCTGATTCAGCTTTCTCCTCATCTGACCCTAAAAGATCAGAAATTAGAATATTTCATTTGATATTAATATCGCAAAATCTGGTCGAGAAGTGGGTTACCAAAATCATGTAATTTTTGATAACACGAAATATTGTGTCAAAATTGGAATTAATCTTACCATAACAAATACAATTTTATTAAAGAAAGAACTGATATCAAATGTTTCGAAATCATAATATTTTCTTAAGCTATTTTTTATATATGTTGCAAGAATTTTTGAACAGTGGACAATGTAGATTACTACTACATAGAAGAATTTGAGAACTGGGCCATGGGAATCCCATTGTTTCATACTACATCTGTTGAAATTACCTGTAACATGTTGAAATTTCGTAGCAAGTTCATGCCCACTAACGAAATGTACATCGGTCTGGTCCTGTAGAGGATTTATGAAGTCATTTGTAGGCGGAGACGGTGTTATCAAAGGACAAATCGAAGCTACTTCGTCTGCAAGAGAGTTGGTTGGTGATGCTGGTAGAATAGCGGAGTTCTTAACTCCCAAAAATCCTTCCATTTCTACAGAGATTCGCAGTGTTGCTCACTCATCATCAGTTTTATCTGAATTTGAAATATACAAAGAATATATCACTACCTACCTACGAATAACCACAAAAGTTTTTATTTTCTAACGTTATTTTGACTGGCCTAAAAACTCCCAAATAACACGTTCACTCCGTAACAAAAATTAGTATACAGGGTGTTCCAAAATAAGTCGGCACCATTGCTAACTACGATATTATTGATGCTACGAATTCGGTAAAATGGGCAAAGGAGTAGCATGCCGAAAACAAACAAAAACTGACAGTCGCATTTTCAGAATATTTCATTAAATGATATTTCTTTCAATGGAACACCCTATATTTTTTCACGCATTTCGTTTCGCAATAACATTCTCAACAACAAATCTCATTTGACTTTTTTTCGTAAAGGTGAAAATAGGAAACATTTATAACAAATGGATTTGATAAAGCGCTATAAAATATCGAGTGAATATTCAAAAACACCGCCTTCTTGTTGAACACATATTTGGGCCCTTCTATTAACACTACGTGTGGCATTCAACACAGTTCGGCCATCAATTCTATTAATTATAGTTTTAATATAATTTTTCAGTTCATCTACCTTATTATGTTTCAGTTTGTACACCTCATTTTTCAGAAATCCCCAAAAATAAAAATCTAGAGGTGTCATGTCTGGTGAACGAGGGGGCCACTCAACATTTGTAGCAATCCATCCGTTTCCAAAACAGCCTCGCAGTATTCTTTTTACGCCACTGACATTATGTGCTGGTGCTCCATCCTACTGAAAATAGATCATCCGACGAGACTCCAGATCAAGATCATCGAAAAACTCTTCCAACACCCTTGTTAATAAATTAATGTGACGGGGTCCGTTCAAAGAACCATGGTAGAAAAATGGACCGATAATTCTGCCTCTAAACAGACCACACCAAACATTAATACTAAATCGTCTGTACGGATTGTGGGGATGGACTAGAAAGGGATTATGTCTACTCCAATAATGAAAATTATTTCTATTATACATCCCACTATTTGAGAAATGAGCCTCCGGCAAAACCCCAATCGTCTCTAAGGATCACCAAGTTCTAGTGTTTGCACCGGTCTTAACTTATAAGGAGAAATCTTATGATTTTTCAGAATTCGTTGAATACCAGACAGTGGAGTAGCTATTTCTCTAAATAAATCTCTGATGGAATTATTTGGATATACCGCAAAGTAGGATAAAACGTCAATTTCTGTATCTTCAGATATTACAAAATGTTTTTTAGTTCTCCTCTTCTCAAAAACTCTTTCATTGTTTCTAAATAGACGATGAAGCACAGCAAAAAAAGGCCGATTAGGTAATTCTCGATCGGGGAACGAACTGCTGTAGTGTTGCAGTGCTCTTACGCTATTTTTCTGGCAAACCAAGTAGGATTCTAACATATCACATTTTTCTTGATGGGAAAACGGCATTTCGAAAAATTTTCGAACAGTAGTTGACAGTTACAATAATTTATGACATTGTCAGAATATACTTGAGAGTATTTGACAAATAGTATTTCAACAAAGTTTCAAGGCAAGTTGATCATAATAATTATGTTTTATCGAACACATTTTTTCCAACCACATTCATATGACTCTCCAGTATTTTCTATTCTGTACAAAAACGGCTTCAAAGTTATCATTACATCAGACATATTACGATTTACAAAATAAATGCGGCTAGCGGAATGATTATCGTTTTGTACATTAATACCGAATAGCTCAGTGGTGTAAATTGAGTGTTGCGACATGATGATCACGAGTTTCACGAGTTCACATCCCAGCGCAATTTTTTCTTTTTACTGTCTTATTTTGCCATTAGTACAAATTATTGTCATTCGTATAAGTACCACAATTGGGTGTTTGTTTTGGATGAGGTTTTATTCGCCAAAACAAAGAAATTTTTTGCACTAGTGAAAGAAATAAATATTTTCACATAAGTCGCACATTTTCCACTTTAGGAAGAAAGCTGATATGAGCTTTGTTGTTGAGAATGTTATTACTAATCGAAATGCATGAAAAAATATAGGGTGTTACATTGAAAGAAATATTATTTTATGAAATATTCTGAAAACGCGACTGTCGGCATCGAGAATGCCATTCAAACGGTACCAGTTTGCCTATTTAACCGAGCATCAATAATATCGAAGTTGGCAATGGTGCCGACTTAATTTGGAACATCCTGTATATAACTTGATTAGATACTAATATTCATTGATATATACAGAATGTCTCAGAATAAAGGGGACCATTCTGAGTGTGTTTCTATAATTCCGAATTATTGAAGTAGTTTTTATGAAAATTAAATAAATTTGAGGAATGAAAAAAAGGAATAATGTTCTACCCTCGAGAAAAGCATTTCGGTTTTTGAAAATCTGGGATGAAGCAAAAGTGCAGTACGAGCGAAACACATACAAAATCTACCAATTTCTGAAATGAATGTATAAGCAATTCTTCATAAACAAATAACGGAGAAAGAGTTTTCACACCATACACATTACACATTCAAATTTCTCTGGCATTTATGTCGGTGGAGTATTTTTCAAAAAAGAAATCCCCAAACTCGAAACAAAAAACGGCAACTTCTATCAAAATAATCAACAATGGGTTTCCATATTCCTTTTTTGTACAGAAAATATTGAGAATTCACAAAAATGATAGTTGGGGAGGGAAGATTAGTGATACCCATCTGTCGTACGCCCCTGTTCAAAGTTACGAACATACGAAAGGCATTAAAATTTGAAACTACATGCTGTCAAATACATGGAGAAATGCCCATCAGCCGTAATTGAGTTATTCTGGAAAACATATTATTTTTTACCACTTTCAACACACTGTAGTTCTGTTGACACTCATCTTATAGAATATATTCAGTAGTAATATCCCTACAAAATGCTGAATTAGAAACACCACGAGAGCTTGCTCGAGTGGTGTTTTGTACAGCAACACAGTTTGAGTGCCTGGCAAGGTGGAAGTAGTTTGGAAATTCTGCATTTTGAAGGGATATTCGATCAGAAAATATCACGAATACATTATATTATGGACTAAATGCGTATTGCAAGAACGGTTTATCTTGTGTAATCAATGTCAGTTGAAGAGTTGAACCGTCACACTGACGTTTCTATATTAACCGTGATTGTCGTAACAATGGAAACGTATACATAAGCTAGAAGCTACACCGTTTTGAAAATACCACGGGCTGGAGGAAGTGTTTTCGAAAAGTCCTGTTTTCATTGTTTCGTAATGAGAAAATTATGGCATTTGATTGGTTTATATAATATGAGGGAAATTGTCACCGGAACTTTTCGCTTTGAAATAAAGTGAAAATTCTATCATCGGAGTTTATCCTCTTTATTCTGGAACACCCTGTATACATACCCTGGCAGTTGGCTATAAAACGACGAGTCATTAACATACGCTCCACATAAATGGTAAAACTGATAAGAAAATGTCGTGAAAACATGAAACGAACTATCAAAAGTGAATAGTGTGAAATTCAAACCAATATAGAGATAATAATTGAAAACTTGAAGAGTGGATAGAGAGATGCCAAGCGGAATAAAGTTTGCATAGGAAAATAAAGGAGAAGAACTCGTCAATCACAACTAATTTTTCAATAAAATTAGCAAAGGCCAGTTGGTTTTTAGAAGTATTTGTTTATCAATAACCGACATAATATTACTTTGTTGATTGTTGACCACAAGACAAGCGTTATCTCCATTCACGCAACCTGTTTCCTTGATTGAAAAAATATTGTACTTACAGTACAGTAACGTAATCAGTTATACAGGGTGGAGTAATAGTGCGTCAGAGTCCTGTGATAACTAGGAAAATTATTCAGAAAACTGAAACACTGCAATTATTGCCAAAATACAGGGCAAATAGAAAACAATCCACAGGGTCAGGGGGCTTTTTTCTGAATGGAACGCTATGTTTATTAGCACATTTTAGTGGTCCCCACACTCTGTTCCAATATCATTGACTATCTCCCAACCATGTGAAAGTTATGACTTTTTATGTCAAAAAAATGCCAGATAAGAACATACCGAAAAAATAACAGTTTGCACGATTACTAAATTAAAGAAAAATTATTATAATGCCATTCGAGAGATGTGTAATTCGGTCTCGTGTCCTTGAATTATACAAGGATTAAAATTATTTTCTTTATGAACAGAACTCTGTTATCAAGCTGTGGTTGCGTTGAAAACGTGTTTTCTGCTACAAATATAAAGGAGGATATTTTGAAAAATGCTGAAAACGCAAGACAATCATAAATTCCATCGAAAAGTGAAGCCGTATACCAAAAACAATGCAAGATATATCTGGAGTGGCTGACACAAAAAATTTTATGACAAAAGATGCCACTGAAACTGTATTTCTGACATGTTTTCAAGAACTGGTACGGTATTGTTACGAAATTGATAAAAGCCCCCTAGCTGCGCCGCTGAGTCCATTCCGCGGACGCCTCATCCATAATTAATTCCAAGAAGTGTTTATTTGGATGGATCGTTTTCTGTACTGCACGAATAGTCTAGATAACGGAGCTGCCGCGTCATCGCTCAATTCCTGGAAATGTGTAGAAGTTCTCCGTTTTGACTATTCTCGAATCATCGCGTTTAATCCAGTCTACGCGATGAGCGCCTATATAAACGGAGACGTTTGACTGGGAAGGAAGTTTTTATGAAGAGAATTATTTAAGAAGATTAGAAAGTGATAATAAGCAGAAGTGTTTGGAATATTTAGCTAGTTATATTGTTGTATAGATAGATCTAAGTGTTTTATTAGTCAGTGAAGTGTCGTATGTTTGTTTGTAGTGAAGTTAGAAAATAAACAGTTTAGTAGTGTGCTCGGCCTATTATTTAGCAAAACGTAACAGTATTGTCTATGTATTTCGGTAGATTTGGTAGTAATTGTGTTTATACTTTGCAGTCAGAAACATATAGTCCAAATTTCTTATGGACTAAATGGTCAATGCTGAAATCGATGGTGACTATACATGAGAAACGAGATATTACCAAGTTCAATGAACTAAAGGCTTTTTTGAATCGGAAGAGTAAGAGTTATAAGCCGAGAAAGTCTGCCATTTTACATTTTATCTCCTAAAGATGTCATAACATTTCTAAAGAACGCCCCTAATGGAATTCATTTATTCATGAGGATTTTTTTTCTTTTTTTCCTTTTCGTGTGTATTTATTTCTTTTTTTTTTATTTCGTTAGAGGTTGTTTTGATTATGGATTGTTTTGGAGGATGCAGAAGTCAGGAACTTGGAATATGAAGATATCGGATATAGAGGACCGGGATTCCGTTATGGTAGTGAACGTACCGGAAAGTAAAACTGGTGTATTGAAGAGAAATTTACAATTGTGGATAAAAAAAGAGTTCTCCGCGTTGCCCTTATTAAAAATTTATATGTCTTTGCATCCTGAAGGTTTCGAACAATTTTTTTTGAGCTTCTAACAAAATAAATATACATCTCAGCCAATTGGAAAAAACATGTTCCCAAAACAAATCCCCAGCAAAATCGCACCGGATTTAGGATTGCCAAACCCATCTTCCTATACGGGGCATTGCCTTCGTCGTACTTCTGCTACTGCTCTAGCAAATGCAGGAGCATCTATGAATAACTTAAGAAGACACGGATGTTGGAAAAGCTCCACGATGGCGGAGAGGTATTTGAAGGATAGCATCGAATTAAGAAATAAAACGGTGCGTATGTTCTCCACTTTGCCATTAGAAGAGGCAGGTATCTCGACAGTAGAGTGAACAGAAGGTCCATCTATAAAATAGAAGAAATTGTTTCCAGTAGCGGAAGTAATTTTCAAAGCACATTTCAAAATTGTACATTTATTATTTGTAATGACGTGAATGAACAGAATATGGTTCAGTTTTCATTTCATAGATATACTTATATTAGCATTTCTTATTTTATTTTTACTCGTGAAAGGTAAAAGGAATTATAGAATCTATAACGTCCCAGGGGAGTTATGACCCTCTTTATTGATAGCATAACTATGTTAGAAATAAAAATCCGTTTATTTCAGGGATGGAGTTAAATTGACGTTATCCCTAGATTACTATCATTCAATATGCAGTGCATATTTGTAAGTTCGAAATTGTTATGTTTCTGTAAACCATTTTCACATTCACTGTCTATAATGTTAATAACAATAATACTTCATCAAAAACATTCGTTGAGTATATTCAAAGTCATGGCCTGTATGGATAGAGAACGAATATTATTATTTGCCATAGCACTCAGAAGGTTTGCTGAATTTTGATGGCGCATTACTTTTCAGAAGTAGAAAAACCTGGTAAAACTACAACCCAGAGCGATTTATGGGCATTTCAAGCCCTTATTTGGATATACCCGCATAGAAAAAGAAGTTGGTACAAATTATAGGATGCATTTTGGCCGTTTATGGACCAGAAAATAATACATTTTTACTCAATAATGCACTAATTTAGGTGTTGGACAAAATATCCTAGTATTTCAAATCGAGATACGAAATTTTTTCCCATTATTGATAAATTTCAAATAGTAATGATGTAATCTTGACCTACCACAATATGGACACCGACCAATGACGTCAACCTAACCTTATATGTTTGCTGGATATGTGAACCATATTTTCAGTTGCTTCATGCAAAACCCACAATATTATTGACCTAAGCAAATTTTCTCCCAGAAAACTGAATGATTTCGGAAAAGTTTTTTACTCTAACTGGAAATCTTTCCACAGTTTTCCATTTTGAACAAAAGAGTTCTTTAAAAATTTGATAAAATTCAGGAGTTTTCGTTGTTCTAACAGAACATAACAAACGACTCTTATAAATGGTCAGCAGTACATAATAGTCAACATTTCTGAGTCAATCAAGATGTGATCAACATAAAACATCCACTTTGTTGAAAAATATGCTTCGAAATATGATTCCACAGATCAGATTTATTAAATAAAATAATTCGCACTTACCGAATACCATTTACTCACAGTGTGACTGAAAAGTGAACTCTTTCAATAACTCACAAGTAATATAGTAACTAATTCATTTTAATAAGACTGTTTATCGTTATTATACGCTTGTCCACACATGGTAGCGAACAGCTGACAGCACGCCATTTTGATCGAAGGCCGAATGCGTCGTGGTGCCAGGCGTCGCCAGGACCGTAACGCCAAATTTGTTGGAGATTTTTGTGAGGGACAGAACTTCCAAAAGTTTTTCAACGAAAGATTGTGAAGGACCAATAAGCGGTTTATTTCAAAAGTATGGGCTCAAGTTTCGTTCAGCTGAAATCAGTTACGAAAAAACTGTTGCCATGGCAATCGTTGCTATAGTAACGAGTTATCGAGAAATCAGTTATGAAGAAATGGTTCGGTTCAGTTTAATGATTCATGAATACAATATTGAAATTTAAAACTTGAGAACTAGATATTCTACAGCTGAGAAAAATCGAAAATATTGATAGACAATGTCTAATGATTAGTGAAAATCTCTTCAAAAATTATTGATGATGGCCGAAAGACACCTGTAACGTTCAAAAGTATTTGCTCGAATTGATGATCCTGAAATATCTCGCCAACTCAACAGCAGTTGAGATTATCTTGCTCATAATCGATTTGGACAACAATAAAACCGAAATCTTCAGGAATTTTGGGTGGTGCTGCCATTTTAGAATACTGTTTATGATGTATGATAGTTGCACTAGGATTCTCTCTGGAGATTTCTGTGCAATATTGCAACGATCTTATCCCTGCCACATGCCTTGTTCCTGGGGAGCCTTTTTATCGTGTCACGAACCTCCTTGGGGTGGGTAATTACCCCCATTACCCCCCCTCTATATCGACGCCCTTGTCTTGAGAGCACTATTCTTCAACGAAAGGATCCAATACTTGGATTTGAGTTCTGTCATCTAGTACTAGACGATTGGATTTTTTGTTTCCCGACGCATTGTATATATTCTAATTTGATTACCAGGAATGGATATCTTAACAATGTGTCAATAATTATAATCTCTGACCTCTGCTCATCTTAATGAACTAAGAACATTCAGTTTTCTTCCATACAGTGAACCTTATCGCCAAAGTAAAACGGTCATCTAATTGAAGAATTTCTGAACAGACAGCAATTTGAAGCATCTTTTATAGGAGAATGTTTGATAGTCTTTTCACTTCTGCTTTCTTAAGGTGTGTACTTTAATTTATTTTAATATTTCCAAGTGCCTTTTCATACTGCAGAATATGCCTTGAAACCTTGCTTGATATTATAAATATAGAGTTATGTGAATTCTAACTGATCTCACGCCCCCTGAATCAATTCTTCAGAATGCATGAGATCAAATCTGCACCACCAAGACTGAAGTCAGTATTTCAATCCCCAATTTTAGGGACTGAAGTGCCATTTTACATTCCTGCAAGATTTAAAGTTATTCTCAATTATACCTGACTGGAAACATAATTAAAAACAATTTGAGTTACTACCAGATTTAAAATTCAATTTGACATATGGATCAATGATTAACGAAAATGATGATGAACATAAAATGGAAATAGTTATTTGCATGCCAAGAGAGAAACGTGATCCTTATTTTCAATCTGGGTTACCGAGAAGGAATAAAAACAACTTTTCAAAAATAATGAACTATTTTCTTTGCGTTATCTTTACATATACAGTACGGCTTTTGATAGTCCCCCCTCCTGTTAACTTTTGAACGGTTTGACGTACAAACGTAAACAAATACGTTTGGAGGATTTCACCGAAACTACTTTTTGAAATAAAACACATTGTGATTGCTCGATAGATGGAGTGAGGGGGCACTTCGACTAAAAAATTTTAAATGGCATTGGGGTCATGTGTCTCATAGTTCAAAAGAATAAGAAATAAATAAAGTTTTATTCAATAATTAAATAAAAAATCTCTTCAGAAAACGCTCTTTATCTTTTTGATGAATTTTGTGTCATTTATAATAATAATAATAATAATAATATATTTAACAATTTTATAATTTGATTTTAATGTCAACTCTGATCACGGTAGTTGTTTAAATCTTACTTGTTTTAACTTGTATTGATCAAAAATGAAATATTGTATTTTAACGGTGGTTATATTCTATTCCATTGCTCCATAGCATACTATGGAGCAAAGGTAATTAAAATCCAAGGGAGGAAGTGCACATAATCCGGGAGGGGCTTTTATGACCTTTTTACTACCTTTAATGCTCATTTTTAATAAATATCTTAGCATTCTTTTTTTAAAATAAAATTATGCTCTTGAATTTTTTTTTGGGATGGAATGAATAAAGAAAAAATTACTATGAAATTGAGGATAGAGTATTCTGCAAGATATCTTAAGATCGGCCAAGTTGCCCAAGTTGGTATCGTTAAATATTTTGCCAATAAAATCTCGTGAAGGATAATAGAGGAAAGAGTAAAAGTTTTTAATAAAATGGGTGGAAAAAAATTACATCAAAAAAATTGGTATGTCCGGCTCATAGAGGTAGATAGTAAAAAATAAAATTTACATCTGAACAATTTTTACCTAAGTATCAATATGTTTGTGATACAAAAACTCTTTAATTTGTTCAGTTCACAATTTTTTTCGAAATATATTTTAAATGTTTTGACTTATAACGCACAATTACAGCATTGAAATTCTACAAACAGTCTCTGGAGTGTGAACAGTATCAATTCGGTTTTCCATCTTACTGATTGTTTTCTTCATTCTGCTGGTTTCCACCTTGGTTCCGTCTTCGATATCCTCCATATCTGTCTCGACAGTTTCCTTTCTTTTTTCTAAATTAGTTCGCCAACCACAAAGTTCTCTCTTTATGCCTTGTGTATTTTCTCCAAGTGTTGCTTGAAGTTCTCCTTTAAATCCCTTCGAATTTTTCAAATGCTCTTCTCTCAATAGCTTCAAATTTTCTTGAAGTTCTACTTTCAAATTATTTGAATTTTCCAGTAGCTCTAATTATCTAGTAGTTCTTCTTTCAAACTATTCGACCTTGTTTTCCAGAATCGTCAAATTTTGCTGAAGTTGTTCTTTCTTACCGGTTGTATACAGTTCTCTTTTCTACAGGTCTTGCCTCAATTCAGCTACCTTCAAATCGACCAAGCGATCTTTCCTCGACAAATTTCGTCCATTGGTATCTTGAACTGAGATGTCAGTCCATTTCAAACAGTTTATCAGTTTATTTTCCCATAATGTGCAAAACTGTCCACTTCGCTCGTAGTACCATATAGCTTCAAATTTATTTCAACAAAACACAGTCACTAAAGCTAAGCCAACTCTGTTTGCTTGCAAATTCTAATTGTAACTTACTAATCATAAACTGTAAACTCTTATCCACTACTCGGAATTTCTGTACGTATACCGGCAATACTTCTGTTAGAACATTCCAGAAACGTCTCGAGAGATGTCGCCATCATTCAGGATGGACACTTGCCGACTCGTCTAGATGTTTTTCGTAGTTCTCGTTTATTGTTCGATGTGATTAGAGCAGTGATGATGTCATGCATTGTCAGGTCAGGCTCCAGAACCGTTACAATATTTTTCTTTATTTACCTTGTATGTCTTCTGTGACTATTACAACGTATTGTATTATAGCCTTTTATTAAAACATCGTCAATATTAATATCTTCTGTGAATCTTGTTCGATCAAGCATAAATCTAAAGGTCGATGGGAGATGGTAGATTGAAAATCTGGTCCTTATAACATTTATAACTATCATGTACCTATCCAGAGATTTTATGAAAAATCCTTAATATTTTTTGTGTTTTTGTTGCGAAAGAGTGCTGTTACGAAGTCGTTGCTATTTTTTACACATTCTTCATGCATTACGATTCAATACACTAAATGCATAGTTATGATCAGTTGTTTTCATTTCACCCTATAGTATGCGTAGCAGTGGATATGACGCAGTTTTGAAAATATTGCTCTAAAAACAACCCAATATATTCACGTATTACACAAGTGTTTAAATTTTATATTTGTATTACTCAATGGTAGAGATACTAGAGGTGAATAAGTTATCTGCAATATATAAATCACTGGATGTGTTTTTTAGTTGATATATCGAATGGAATCATAGAACGAATGATTGATCAATGTCCTTTGAAGGTTCATAGTTTCAGAATGTGGAAGAGTGCTTTGGTCAAAAAAATCAAGTTGAAGGTTTCTGATCCGTAATTATTATGATTGTTGGTTGTCATAAATGTTGTTTAACTTCCTCAATATGTGGTATGTCATGATTACTCTAAAGAAATTGTGCATAGGGAATTTTCCTTCGGTTATTATATTATTTGTGTAGTATATAAATAATTATTTAACAAAAACAAGATTCAGTCTCTCGAATATGTTGAACTGGGGTCAACATTTTTTCATTTCGATAGCGTCCAAACAAGATATAACTGCATTATCTACATATTAACATGAAACATAATCGACGTAACGGACCCGTTAAAGGTTATCCATAACCATTCCTCTCAAAATGAGTTGGATGGGGTTTTTAAACTACAATTCCTTAAAGCAACTCTTTTTTATTTTTCAGACATAGTTGAGACAGTACATGGATTCGATAATATATAAACTAGCCCAAACACAAAAAATTTTCGATTGCCAGTTGAAAGAGAGGTTTTCATCAGTTCCCTGGAAACTTACTGTTTTTGTCGACGTTTACCATATCGAAAGCCCAGGTCATGTCTCTTGATTTTATTGCAGGATGTCTTGGAGGTGAGTGCGATAACTAGAATGAATATACAAGGTTTTAGAATTCTATGAACTCATACAGAAGATTTTCAAATAAAAATTTTTAATTGAATGACAAAGACGAAAACATTTATACGTTTTTCCAAATTGAAGGATGCATTCTTTGATGGAAGTACATCCCATCGTAGAACTTATATACAGTGAAAACGTTCCACTCTGACGATTCTAGCTCCCATTGAAAATCAAGAAATAAATAACAATGAGTATACTTCAACAACTCTAATCTCAAAGGGGTAAACGTTTGTTTGTTGGTTTTCAATTAAATGACATCAACCCCCCGGCAGGGATGGAGAAAACCCCCAAAATCTAAAAAAAAAGAGGAGGGTTGAGTGATACATAATTTCAAACCAGGATCGATTAACTACCTGTTGAAGAATAGCACATACTTCTTTGTTCTTTGGAAAAATTTGTTGAAAATTGTAACAAAATAATAAGAAGCAAAAGACAACCTGCTCAGGCTTATGCAAACGACCTTGTCATTAGCCTTTTTTTTTGTTATTGGGGAGGTGGAGGAAATCTTTATGGAGAAATATTGAGTCTCCAGACTCAATAAATACTGTGAGACTCTCCTTAGTAGGCATACTCAATAAAACGTCCACCTCTGTGTAGGTCCAGTCAGCTGTTGCCTTCGGTGATACTTAGGCTTATTAGCCCATTGTATCGTACCTATCAATGCCCCTTATTCGTAAACTCGCCAACTCCACGTTTTAACAATGGAGCCAGTAGGTCCGCGAACCAAGGCACCGCTATGTTTCAATTTCACAGTACCCAATCCAATATTTTTGTGCCTTGTACGAGTTTGTACAAGTTCCGTATTGGGTGGGAACTGTATACTTCTGGGTAGCCAGATGGCTGCCCGAAAATTGCCTATCTTTTGCGGTCTACAGCTTCGCAATAGCACAGTATGTGTTTCACGGTTTCTGGATCCTTATCGCATCGTATTGCCCCATGCTTTTGTTGTTTTCTGTCCCAGTAGTTTTTGTGCTTGTCCCTAATCCAGTCTTTTACAGACGCTCTTATTGTACACTTCGGTACCCCTAGCATCTGCCCTTGGTTTGGGAGCATTTCCGATCCTCTTCGTGCGAGTTCGTCTGCTTTCTCATTGCCTGCGATTCCCTGATGACCTGGGACCCATATCAGTTTGACTTGATTCCGGTCTGACAGAGTTTTCAGTTCTTCTTTGCAGTCCCATACCAGTGTGGACGTTACTTCCTTGCTAGACAAGGCCTTCAGTGCCGCTTGACTGTCTGATAGCATGTTGATCTGCGCGTTTTCAACGTTTCTCCTATTATTTTCCTTCGCGCATTGAAGGATGTCGTACACTTCTGCTTGAAAGACAGAGGTATGGGTGCCCAGTGAGTAGCTTATGCCAATACTCGGATTCCTGGAGAACAGTCCTGAGCCCTTTCCATTCTCAGTCTTGGATCCATCTGTGTACCAGATTTTCCCCTGTAGAATGTCCTTGAGCTGTGAGCCGTTCCATTCAGTTCTGTTTGGCACCACCACTCTTAACTTGTCGTTGAAGGAGTATCGTTTCGGAATGTGGTCCGTTCTCGTTCCCAGCGCGTCCCCGATCACAATTCTGACGATTCTCAAGTGTCCAACGTTCAGGTTGGGTACGATCTGCAGGCACCAAGCCTTGCATCGCCCTGAACTACAAAGTGGAGAGGTGGCAGTCCCAGGAGTGACTCCATCGCTTTAGTTGGTGTTGATTTGATGGCCCCTGTGATTCCAAGACAAACAACTCTTTGCACCTTGCTTAGTCTCGTTGCGGCTCCTCTTTGTTATGTCTTGGGCTACCACACCAAAGAAACATATGTAATGGAGGGCATGACCACCGTGCTATACAACCAGTGCAGCATATGTGGTTTAAGTCCCCATTTTATTCCAAAAGTGCGTCTGGCTATCACTAGTGAAGTCACCGCTTTTTTGGATATTTTTTCGATATGCTCGTTCCAGGTCAGCTTGGAGTCTAGTATTACTCCAAGATACTTGACTTCGCCCTTTACCTGTATGTCCTCCCCTCGAAGTCGTATGGGTCCTAGGCCCTCTCTGTTTTTCGTCTTCGGGTGAATGCTACTATGGTTGCCTTGTTAGGATTGACGTTGAGCCCCTCCACGTCCGTCCATCTCGTGACAAGTTTAAGAGCCTCCTGCATACAATCTCTAACCGTTGTATTGAATTTTCCCCGTGCTAAGACCACGATATCGTCAGCATAGCCAAAGGCTTGGTGGACTATGACTTAACCAGATGTTGTGATGAAGCGAGTCCTCTAGAGTGGCATCAGCTGATCCATGCATCTCATTATTTGATCGGGCACCGCAACGCATCCGAGCAAATGCATGATGAGTTCATGCGATGTTGTATCAAATGCCTTGCGATAATCGATCAAGGACATTGAAAGGTTACTCTTATACCGCACGGAGTCCTGCGTGATACATCTGTCGATGAGCAGGTTCTCCTTGCAGCAGGCAACTCCTTTATTTGAGACTCTTTGCTCAAATATCCGTTCATACACCGGATCAACTGCGGAGAGTATTCGCATGTACAAGAAAATTTCCTTTTGTGGGAATTAGCACGATTCGCCCCTCGACAAACCAATCCAGAATTTTTTGCTCCCCATCCAGACTTGATTTAAAAATTCCTTTCCAAATGGTGTTGTTTGTTCGTAAACTTTCTCCGCCAATAATTATTCAGCCCATCAGGGCCTGGAGCAGATAAGTTCTTCTAGCCTTTGAGGGACCGTCGAATTTATTTCGAACTCATCAGATTGCGCAGATCATTGAAGCCTCCTGCAGAAAGCTTCGAACTGTGCTAGGGCTGGAGTATCTACGTTGAGTGGTTGTGGATAGGTATTCTTCCAGAAGGTTTCCACCTGATCAGGGGCCGGCGGGTTATCTTCAACGCGTGGAGGCTCTTGGAATAAGCAAGGAGATTTATTTTATTGTTTACCTACAACCGGTGTACAAAGGGATCTCCGTTTTAAATTTATCATAACTGTCGCATAAAGAAACTATAATATTACAATTATATTTTGCAGGTATGGCCGGAGTGACAGTAGGCCACCCTTTAGACACTGCCAAGGTTCTTTTACAGACGCAGGATGTGAAGAATCCCAGGTACTCCGGCACCTTTCATTGCCTTCGCTCTCTTTTTGCAAGAGAAGGTATTAGGGGTATATACCGAGGAGTAACGAGTCCTTTGTTAGGGGTAGCAGGAATAAATGCCATAGTGTTCGGTGTTTACGGTAACACGCAGAGACATTTGAAGAATCCAGATTCGTTGAGAAGTCATGCTGTGGCAGGTGGAGCAGCAGGGTTGTTCCAGAGTTTCATCTGTAGTCCAATGGAACTTGCCAAATCGAGGCTGCAGGTAAAGCATTCATTTTAAACAAAAAAAAACGTTGTGTCGTCCAGAATTAAAAACCTGAATAACCATATTATAACCAAGAGTATACCAAGTGGCTGGAGTTTTTTCCTCGATGGGTTTGGCAGACTGAGTAGCAATCTAATGAGAGTAAATGATGCCTCCGGAGGAAAGGATCATCATCAGTACTTAAGGGTGGTGCACGCTATCGGCATGGAGTTTGAGATCGACATAAAGGCCACGGTTCATCTCAAAAGAGGACGATGCAAGGAATACGGAGAGGACGTTCAGCTCGTAGACGGAAGCATCCGACATCATCTGGATGCCGAAGAGACGTATACCTACCTAGGAACCTAGGGATGGAATGTTAAAAACTCTCACCGCGGCAAGTATCAACATAAACTCCGACAGATCTGGTCTGAACTAATATGCTTCCGTTTCTAAAGAGCTGTGACAACTCGACGTAAAAACTCACAGAATCATGCATCTTCATAGGAGCTTGCATCCTGAATCGTCTGTTCTACGGTTATAGTTCTCCAGACATCGGGGAGGCCGTGGACTTTTGAGCTAGGAGTGTCTACACAACAGAATGGTGCTGGATGGAGCCTGTAAAGTAATCAGGAGTATGTGATCATGAGAAAGCAGGGATTGGAGCATTTCATCTCAAGGCAGCAACTCGTGCAGCTGACGAACTTGGTCTTGTATTCGACACTGAACGGACGAACCCAAACTCTGTCACCGAGTTGGAACTCGTTCAGCAAAAAGCTCACGTCAAAGCAGCGGAGAGAGAGAGGCTCCAACAGCTACATAAGGATAAGCCAATGTGTTGTACTACCACCTACGATACTCGCACGGTATTGACGAGACACCGGTGTTATGCTCCGGGGGATATTTAGTCCGTTGTGGAGAATGAGAATTCGGTGTTTATTATAGTAATTTATTGTATGAGTGTTTCAATTGCTATATAAGACACGAACGATAGGCA
The DNA here is from genome assembly GCA_958502065.1 of Chrysolina americana. Classification (NCBI taxonomy): domain Eukaryota; kingdom Metazoa; phylum Arthropoda; class Insecta; order Coleoptera; family Chrysomelidae; genus Chrysolina; species Chrysolina americana. The sequence goes on along the minus strand of OY293413.1, from coordinate 92,364,434 downwards.
AACAAACAAGAGAGCGCAGCTTGAACTTTAGATGATTCGATTTTATTTTTTTAAGTAAAATTGATCGACACACGAATTTCTTCACCTTATTAATATAAAATATCTCCTATTCGTATTTGCTATGTATTTTAGGTTTCGAATGATGTTGGTAGAGGTCCTGTTGAATGTCTACGTAGGATATTTGCTACTGAAGGAGTGAGGGGAATTTTCAAAGGATTGGGACTCACGATAGGAAGAGAAGTTCCGGGATATTCGGCATATTTCTTTACATATGAGTTTTTAAGTCGATCTGATAATTTTGAGCCTGTTTCCACAGGAAGGATGTTGATGGCAGGAGGTTTTGCAGGTAAACAACTTTCCTGATTACTTTTGTATATATAAGAACAATAGTTATGACTATGACTATGACTTTGAAGTTGACGTTGACTTCGACTTCGACTTCGACTTCGACTTCGACTTCGACTTCGACTTCGACTTCGACTTCGACTTCGACTTCGACTTCGACTTCGACTTCGACTTCGACTTCGACTTCGACTTCGACTTCGACTTCGACTTCGACTTCGACTTCGACTTCGACTTCGACTTCGACTTCGACTTCGACTTCGACTTCGACTTCGACTTCGACTTCGACTTCGACTTCGACTTCGACTTCGACTTCGACTTCGACTTCGACTTCGACTTCGACTTCGACTTCGACTTCGACTTCGACTTCGACTTCGACTTCGACTTCGACTTCGACTTCGACTTCGACTTCGACTTCGACTTCGACTTCGACTTCGACTTCGACTTCGACTTCGACTTCGACTTCGACTTCGACTTCGACTTCGACTTCGACTTCGACTTCGACTTCGACTTCGACTTCGACTTCGACTTCGACTTCGACTTCGACTTCGACTTCGACTTCGACTTCGACTTCGACTTCGACTTCGACTTCGACTTCGACTTCGACTTCGACTTCGACTTCGACTTCGACTTCGACTTCGACTTCGACTTCGACTTCGACTTCGACTTCGACTTCGACTTCGACTTCGACTTCGACTTCGACTTCGACTTCGACTTCGACTTCGACTTCGACTTCGACTTCTTGAAACCGCCAAGATGAAAGATGAAACGTGAAAATATAATGTGAAATTGTTTCAGGTGTCGTATCTTGGGTGATAACATACCCCGTGGATTTAATAAAATCCAGAATGCAAGTGGATGGCATCACTTCCAAACAGTACACCAGCTCTTACGACTGTCTCAAGAAAACCGTGCAATCAGGAGGAGTTTCTTGTTTGTTCAGGGGCTTGACGCCCACCATAATTCGCGCCTTTCCCGTGAATGCAGTTACTTTCACCGTTGTAACGTGGACAATGAGAATACTTAATGGAGACGGACTTGGCGTGACGAGAGAAAAAACAGAATCAATCCTGGAGGAATATGCAGATGTGGTTCGCAACCTAGCGAACTCGAAGAATTCTCCCCTCGGATAATAATATCTGAAAGAGAGCTCTTTCCGTGGGTGAAATGAATAATTTATTGATCAAGAAGGAATTTTTTTTGTAAAATGTTTCAGAAAATCCGATTTTTTTATGAGACACTCGTCAAATCTAATAACGTTATCTAAACTTTGATTATCTTCTCGTCTTTATGCAAGATGGTGGAAAAAGAGAAACAAATCGGTAGTGAATAACTTTTCCGCGAAATTTTTTTTTGTCTATTTTTAATATTTTTTCCACTTCCCTTTACAGTGCCCTTTACAAAGTTGATATCATATGGGAAAACTTTTAGTAAGTAATGGCTTATTTTGTATTCGACTTGAGCATTGAGTTTTGCAAAATATGAAAAAATGGCCTACATGGATTGGGACGTTCGTTAGCTGCCAAAATAATCTCTTAAATTTTGAAAAATTCTAAAGAAAAAAGTTGTTTTTGTACAACTTTCAAAAATACTTAACATTTCTACATTACACATTTTATCACATTTTATCACTGCCAAAATAATTCTCAAAATAAACATAAAATATAACTTTTTAAAGGATTTATTTTTAGCAGAGTCAATTATTGATTGATTATTCATCATAAAACAATTTCATCCATTGAAATAATAATTGATAATAATTAAAGTTTGAACAATTACTTCCAACATAAATTTCCGAAAATGTTCTATGTTGCTGCTGATCAGAAACGTTAGATATTTCTTGAAGAACTAATTCCACAATTTTATCAGATATTTTAATTTGTTTGGAAAAAGATGGACAAACTATCCTCTATATATGCTTCTGCTACCCCCTGCATAGGCCCCCTTCAATGATATCAATACTTTTATGTTATAATTCTTCACGGCGACAAGCACCGCTGATACCCAAAATTAGGACAACCTCCAAATAAAAAATAATAAATTTACTACTAATCTTACAAAATTCCTCGGTTTCCGATGTTTTTGTACATTGAGTAGACACTCCATAACGTAGGAGGTTTTATAATTTTTTATTTTTCCTCAAAATAGCATAAAAGCACTGTTTCAGAAACCTTTTTTACATGATTCATGTCACACCATTCACGAAATTGGTCATATTATTATGTTTTGTCATATACTAACTTGGATTTGGCCGGTAATATATTTATACGATACTATTGCATTTGCTTTCTCGGATATATCTGATGGGGTATCTCTACCACTATCATAATCAACATCCATCTTCTTGAAAATAATTTGAAATTGAAGCAACTACGAGCAAACACAGTCAAACAGTCAAACACGCGGCGTGTCAGCAAACTGTTTCTATAGTAACGACACAGAAAGACCACTGGTTGCTGTGGAATTTAAACTTGTTTCGTTTTTTCCGTCAGAAGTCGAAACATGTGCAAGCTAAGGATTAACGAGGTCTTGCCTTTTAACGTGCGATTCCTAGCACGATGCTGTGGAATTGTATGATAACATTAAAGATAACATGTATGGAAAAAAGAAGTATTATTCAGTTATTTTGGACGTATTTTCTTCAGACAGGAAAAAATTATGAATAAGATTTTCATGACAACAGTCGTTTAAAAGCGATAACTCATTAGGAAAAAAACCACGTCAATATGTATGGGAAATATTAATTTTCAATATATTTCAGATGATGTAAATTCACATTCACAGTTGTACAAAAACGGTTGTTTGTATTTCGTGTATAGAATTCGTATTCTCATGGCACATTCGAGAAATTACCACTCTCTATGAGCCATTATTGAAACACACATTTTACGCATGTAATACAAAATAACTATTCTTCTTCTTTTACAAATATATCTCAAATCTAAAATTATTACTTTTTCAAAAAATTAATAACCTCAACATAACTGTTTTATACCACTAGCTTCATCATGTGAAATTAGCAAGGAATATCGATAAAAATATGATTTTTTTTAAGATGAGAAAACTGTTTCAAATTTATGTTTGATAGAAAGATGATGTTTCGTTAAATACGAAAACGCTGTAAGGCCTGATTTATTCTTTTTTAATAATCCCGTTCTCAACATTGGCATCTTCTGAAATTTTGCCAATTCGTAGTTAAAATTTATAATCAACGCGCCGAGATATATCTAAGTGAAGTTTGCGATTTGTTGAAAAAAGGAAGTTAAAAAAAATTCAAATCTTTCGAAAATTAGATCGCGGGAGGGAATTTTTTCAGTTTTATTCCTCTTTTATGCTAAACCTTGTATCTGAGCATATTCAAATCATATATTTTCGGAATCAGCATGAAATTTTGCGTATATAGTGCAAATTTTAAGTGAATCTGTTAATCATGTATTTTTCATTCATTTTCAGGTGTCTACCCCTTGGGATTTTTTGACTTTTTTGAGTAATAGTTTTTTTCACTGATCAACTTGAAATTCACAGAGTATACTAATTTCATCATTCTGAATCGATTGGCGTTCACAGAATTGATCTATCTTCAACCATTCGTGAGTTGAAAAGTTTATCTGGAGTTGACAGAGGTTCAATCCCGCCAATTTTTATAAATCTTATTCAACTCGTCGAAATACATTTGACTATACTGAATGTAAAAAAAAAATTTAATTGTTTTTTTTTAAATTCGGTGTTCTTAAATATCGAACGATGTATTACATGACTTTAATCGGCTGTGAAGCTCTTGTAAATACAAAATCAGCTTGTATTTTTCAATTGGAACTTTTTTTCGAGTAAATTTTTTGTACGATAGACTTGAAATTCACATATTATTCCAATGTCATCATTCTGAATCGTTTGACGTTCGCAGAATTGATCTTTCTCTAACCGTTCGCGAGTTGAAAAGTTCATCCGAATTGAGTGGTATAATTTCCCGCTTATTTTTTCCCAAAATATATTTTTTTTTTTGTGTTGATAGTGGCAAGATCATAAGGGGTAGGCTGTGTTACTAACTCCATACGCCACCTTAGGAGCAGCACTGTTGATTTGAACGCAACAGTGAATCGTGCAGGACTCACCCCAGTCAAGCCACGAGATTTCAACCCGGGACCCTTAGCCCCGAACTCGGACATCATACCACTTGCGCCACGCCCCGACATTCAAAATTGGTTATTAATTAAAGTGTTTTCCATGATTCAATTTTTTTAAATGATACTGTACAATCACAAACAGTATATATACGTGCAAGTAAACTCACTATTGGGTATAAAATGATAGTTTTTACTGAACATGCGAGAAAAAAAAATCCTAATCAAAGTGACCGTTAAATGAATGAAAACGTAATCAATATACCGACAGTGAATAAATAATTATTCAATCAACTAGTGTAATAATGAAGGAGACTAATATTCGAGATCATTAATCGCATTTCAATATAGGAGTATTATTCCGTCGACCTCACTCTTGTTGAATTAAGTAATTCTTGATTAGAAGATTTTTAATGAACATAAATGATCATATTTCAATAATACGAATACATTCGAATACAATTTTTTTCACAGTTTCAATAGGTGTCATTAATGGTCAATTTCGAAAAGTCATGCATTAAACAGACTTGATATTACGAGGTCGATAGAAAAGATTTATCATGCTTATTTTGTTGCCGAAACTCGTGGCAAATATTATGAAATATGCAGTTCAAGAAAATAACAAATCAGCCATAATTTAGTATAAATTACAAAATTGATTGATGGCATCTAATTTGAATATACCGATGTTTTTCACGAGTTCATTGAAATAAAACTTCCGATTAGCATTACCCAACTGAATGAGTATATTAATTGAGATATGTTATTTTCCTAAACCAGAACTTGTTCTGTTTGGAACGTGTATGTTCCATAAATGAATAAATAAATGCATATTTATTTCTAAAAATTAATCGTGATATGTAGACACTGATAATGACGGTTAGCTCACAAACCACTCCACAAGCAACATGTTTTTATCAAAGATAGCTTTAACAAATAAATAATACTATTGGGAATACTGTTAGAATGATGATTTTTTATTTTTCTTCCTGACTATTAGACAATGATGATATAATTTTTTGATGGTGGGAACTGGGAACCTACGATAACTCAAAGAATTCTAATATTGAGAATGTCCACTATTTGCATGAATAATTTTGAAAATCTATTTCTGCAAAATCATCAATGACCGAAGACAAGTATTGTATGCTTCTCACCATACTATTACCCCATACTCAATTTGTGATTACACCAAGGCAAGATATATTGTTTTCTTCAATACATTGATAGGTTGTTCCCATTTGAGACTACAATCGAAGATGAGGCCTAATACACAGACCTAATACGGTGCCTTGTGGCATCCCAAATTTTGTGATTTTGAACTCGCTACCGCCTTGTTCCATATCAGTGATGTCACTTTTTATCAACTTAAAACATGGCGCTCTTATTAATATCTGCTCTAATGTTGTTTATAGTTTTTCATGTCCTACCTCTATAAACTCAAACATTACTGATCTTTGTATACGAAAGAAGATAATGAAAGTCGATTTGTACAATTTTAGTTTTAAGAATAATTGAATTTTTACGTAACTTTAATTCAAAAGTTACCAATTTCTATTGAAAAATATTTTACTTTATTAGATAATTCCATTTATTTATTATAGATAACATGACATGTAAATAGACCAATTCCAAAATATTCAAATGTTTATTCATTTAAATTATCCATATGTGCACCATATATGTTAGCTGAGAATAAATAGATGTCTATTGAAGCGAGAAAATGAAGCATTTTCGACTCAGGGATTTTTAATGCCCGGCACGAAGAAGAGGCAATAATAAACAAGGGTATGGATATGCCTTTTCACCCGAGATGAACACAGTTTTATCCACGTTTCTGTTTTGCTTCTTTTTTCGAGTTGTGGCCACAAAAGTACCTTGAGCCGTTGGAAAACTAGAGTAGGCGATTTCCCGTTCGTTCTCGATGAGCCGAGTGCGATGACTCATGCATTCTTTATGAGTGGAGACGAGCAGACAGGTGAAGTAGACAGGGCCAGACTCAGCTTGTTACATTTTCCCTTTCTTATTGAAATTTTTTTCTGTTACCTGCAAGGTTCTTCATATCCACACCGTGAAGTTCGATGGAAGTAGGAGTCGACAGTCTTCATGTCCGGTAGTGGAAGATGGTTACAAACCACCAAAATCTTGTTATACAGCGAAATAAGGACAGCAATTTTAAATCCTCCAGCACCTCTCTTGTAATAGGTCTCCTTTGGATGTTCGAACGGATATATTTGTGGATGACCTGATGACGTACCTTCAGGACACCAAAAAGTCAGCTTTCTTCCCATTATGATATTTTTACCAAGATATCTGAGATGATAGAGACTGTCTGAAATATACACAAGGATATATTTATTCCCGTGGTCGAATTTTGGAAACACCCCAGCGATATCTTAAGAGCGATTCTCACAAATTGACTGCCTACGTTGTACTGTCGCATCGAGACCTTAGTCATGTTACGAGGTCCGTATTGCTGGCAGCGCATACAGCACACCTCATCCAGCAGTCGTAGACGTTGGCTTGCTTAACGAAGGGTCCGAAAAAACTATTTCTCACTTTTTGGGAAGTCTTCGTCACTCCCAGATGTCCTCCGGTGACTCCATTATAGATTTCTTGGAGTCCTTTCTGTCTTCTGTTCCTGATTACTACTATCTGACGCCTTTCTTCCCTATCCTGCTTGGACTCCAACACAAACTTCAGGGGTCCATTTTCCAGGGTGAGGAATTTGAATTGGGCCCATTAGGATTTAATTGCAGGCGAATACTTTGCGAATAGGTTGCGATTTCCAGCCGAAGACCAAACCAACACCTGGACCTCTCTTGGTCTTTCTAGATGTTATTTCCACGACAGGGCATCTGGGTACTATGTCTTCTTGCTCGATGTTCGATCTCGAAGTCAAATTCTTGTTTTTGAATTGAAGAAGCCATTTCAGGGGGTCACTTCTCCACATAAATCTCTTTTGGAAGTGCTCTACTCCTTTGGTAACAGCCAACAGTTCCCGCCTGGTGACAGTAATTACGTTCCGGTCAACTGAGGGTCTTGCTCAAATATCAAATGACCTTTTCCTCTTCCTTCTGGATCTAAGAGGGACTGCTCCAAGTTCCACGTTGCTGACGTCGTAGTCCGCTCAAAGGTTCAGGAATACTTGCAAACCCCAGCATATATCGGTGATAGTAGGTGCACAAGCCCAAAATAACTGATCTTCTGCTTATCTACTCCTGTCAAAGGCGAACAATGTAGCAAAAATGTCGTAGTTCATTTTGAAACAGATAATCTCATTGACCCTATAATGGGAATGCCATCGGATAAGATGCTTCCTAAGTACTGCTTAGGTAAAAACTTTAAAACAGTTATAATAGCAGAGAGGCATGGAAGGACAGACTTCCAATCAATGCAGAAATGGCCTATTATACAGACTTAAAAACCGAGGAAGGTGTAGAAGCAGGGATTCAGCCAAGCAAAATGCAAGAGTTTCACTGTGCTTGGCACGACATGCTTTTATTGGTCCAGAACCTTTCTGTGGTATGGCAAAAGCACTGAGATAAAACAAATAACAGTACAGTAGTTATGGAAGGACTTGAGACCATCCCCTCCATTTCCACTTCTAGCATTGCAACCAATCAGACCTCACCAAGCTTTGACATGACAGCAGCACACATATCACCAGTCATCCGTCATCTATGTCTCGTCAAACCTTCTTCACTTGTCACATATCGACAGTCATCTGTCACTCATCATCTATCTCCTGTCATCTATCATTTGCCATCTGTCATTATCTTGTGTCTAGCAAACGCTCAACCGCCTAATATCGTAACGTCAAACTGCAATATTTTTGATAAATTGATATTAAAGAAGAAAAAGTACTTTTTACGTACGTTGGAGGATAGATAGATAATGACAGATAGCAAATGATAGGTGACAGACCATAGATGATGAGTTACAGATGACTGTCAATATGTGACAAGTGGTGAATGATAGATGAGGTCTCACAGGGATAGATAACAGATGACTGATGACATGGGTGGTGCTTTCATGTCGCAGCTTGGTGAGCTCTGATTGGTTAATAGTTGGTAACATCAATACTAAAGGTGAAAGTGGAGGAGGTGGTCTCAAGTCCCTCCATAGTTACTTAAATCTTAGGTGGATAAGAAGTCTCAAGAATGGAGAAAGAAGGCGCTGGGATTGAGACAGGCCAAAGAGTTCGTTAAAGTACCTTCGCTGAATATCATAGAGTATCCACTAAGCCAAAAAAGACAAACAACCAGGTTTTCGGTTGGGCTCGTAACAAGGCACTGTAGACTCAACAAACACATGAACAACATTAGATTGGCTGATACAATATTATGCGGGTTTTGCCAAGAAGATGAGGAAACCTCAGCTCACATACTATGCTACTGCGCAGATTGGGATAGGCTGAGGTTTTCGACGATTGGGGAGGATCAACCACAACGCTCCTAATACATGGAGGACCTGAGATCTGGCTTATAGAGTCTAGTAATGAGAACTAATATAGACAAGGAGCTTTAAAATAACTTGAGTGAACAAAAAATGGATCTTGAAAATTGTCGCTGTGGGATGCCTTGTTACGAGCCCAACCTTGAGCACATCCCAATCTGAACCTGTCTGCTAAATCCTAACGCTGGAATAATGAAATATTTTCATGGGAGTTCTTTTCGAACCTAAATGTCCACTAAGAGAGCAATGAAAATCGGAACTCATCTCTATAATAAGTTCCCCGTTAATTTTTTAATGTTGGATAATATTTCATGCTGAAAGCATGAATATGCAAAATGGAATCGTTATTTTATATACTTCCTTGAGGGGATTTTTATGAAAATGCAGTATGACGCCAAATACTCAGTTTTTAATGGTGATGCCTTCTTTTACTAGATATACATGTCTGATTAGAACTATTTGCATTGTTTTTTCATCATTATTGAAATGAAATGGAGAAAGTCATTTCATATCATCACATTGACTTTCATTTCGTTTAAACAGTTTTTCGAAACAAATCTTTGTATGTACACTAACAGAAATGAGACATTCTTTAAATATTGTTGCGAATATATCCCTTCTTAACGAGGCTGTCTCAACTGTCATTTTTCCGCAGATGTAGGTACCAATTCGTGAAAATGGAAAAACGTCATTTGTGCCATTTACTGGCAAACAAAGTGATTAAGACATGTGACACTTTTCTAAATAAAAATAAGTTGAATTTTGAGTTTTGTCACTTTTCTATCAACGGAGCAATATGCAAAATTTCATGATCATTCCAAAAATGTATGAATTATATATGCTCAGATACAAGGTTTAGCATAAAAAGGAAATCAAACGTAAAACATTTCTTTGCAAGATCAAAATTGCAGAGGTGCCATAATAAACCTATGAAATCTTCAATTGACTCGAAATCAACATCAAATTTTGGGTGCATATTCAAAAAAAATTGAACAATAACAATAAAAAAAGTTATTGAGTGAAATAACTCCTCCAACTCCAGTTGAACTTTTTAACAACAAAACGGCTGAAGGTAGATCAATTCCGTGAACGCCAATCAATTCAGAATTATAACATTTCAAGTTGATCGAGGAGCAAAAGTAGAAATCATGAAATATACAAAATTATTATATTCACTTCAATTTCGCATCATATACGCAAAATTTCATGCTGATTCCGAAAATATATGATTTGTTCATGCTCAGATGCAAGTTTTAGGATAAAAAGGAATAAATCTTCGAACAATCGCAAGATGAAATTGGCGGAGGTTCCGTAAAAAAGCTATGAAATCTTCAATTTTAAAAAGATTGAACTTTACAAATATGAAAGGAAAAAATTAAAACAGATGAAAAGTTCAGCATAAAAAATTAACATAAAAAAGGGTGAGATCAAAATTCCACAGGTGCAATAAAAACCTATGAAATCGTTAATTGAATCGATAAAAGATTGAATTTGCCAAAAATTTACAAAGAAAAAGTTCGTATCTTTTCGCGTGAAATAACTCGTTCCAACTCCAGGAAAACTTTTCAATTTCAGAACGGTTAAAGATAGATCAATTCGAGGACTTAGAGTCACAGAAACGTAACTACAGATTATCAATTTCGAGAAAAACAGAAATATCTTAATTTTATATACTAATTCATCTGTAACGACCATAATGTTCGGAATAGGACATATATTTTCAGATGAATAACTACTTGATATTCAGGGACCATGTCAAATATTTGAAAAACTTGATAATGAAAAATATCTCAAAATGCAGTTACGCCTTTGTGACACTAAGGCCTCGAATTCTGCAAACGCCAATCAATTCAAAATAATGAAATTAGTATACTTTGTGCATTTCAAGTTGATCAAAGAGCAAAAGAAATTCATAATTTTGTATATTTTTATAAAGCATAACTATCATCGCCATTTATATTGTAATCACGCCTCAAAAACAATCTTTCTGAAAGTTGCGCTTCATTTTTCAATACTGTTATGCATTTTGTTTTATTTGTAAAATTGATATTCAAAATCCCAAAACCTAAAACTTATTACATGAAACTTCCATTGTGTCAACAGCTTTAGTCAATGATTCATGAAATATTTGTTGAAGTTGCATTTGTTCATCTTTTTTATTCTTATTTTTGTACAACTTGTTCTGACGATAAATTATTCACTCAACTTGTAGAAAGATATGGAGGAGTACAATTTAATTTCGAGTAAGTGAATAGAAGGGTGTACTGAATCGTTTTAAAATTCAAAATATACAATGTTCCTACAATAAATTTGCCCTTTTTGGTGGCCAAACTCCATTTTTCTTCCCTTCTTACAGCAACCGGATTGACTTCCTGGCAACTGAAAATCGTTGAAAATAAATAATTGAAAGTTACATCAATCTCTACCGCCTCTACTGTCACAATTCACAATCACTCAACACCTCGTTGTTTTTTTTTGAGAAGTGGGAATAATAATCGCATTGATTGAAAGCTTGGTTTAGCAGAGAATATTTGTTTTTTCTTTATTTAGGAATTTCAACTTTCAACTTTAACTTTGTGATCATACTTAATTCAAAACTTTGCCCCAAACTGAAATGATAGCTGTCATAAGTGCCATGGTCCATCGGATTCATATAGAAATATCAGCACATTATCAAGTGAAAACACCCCATTAGCCTCTACACCACGACTCATTAAGATTTATTGTGTATGCCCTCATGTTGTTTAGAGTTCTTTGCCTAATCCCGGGATGGCCACTAGGCTCCAGAGTTTAGACTTTAGCTCTCCCATGTACTTGCGAAGTTGTGGTTTTTCTCTCCTAATATTGAAAACAGCCTTGTCAGACCTTTACCTTGAAGGAAGGAACTCGCGGTGAGAACTGGAGAACTATTCTCCAAAAGAAGCCAAGAAGAGGCCTCGAATCGAATACTGCGGGTCTGGTAGCCTGTGATAGAATCACCCGCGGCCGCCGCCTGACTGAGAACCAGCCCTACCAGGACTTCCAGGAATAGGCAGATTGAATTGAAAAGCACCCACACACACACCCTCACACACATTCATTATAGGGTTTCATTTTCAGCAGGAGAAGGAGGTTGTTCTAAGATCACGTTACGGATAAGGACACAGGGGGATGGCAAAAAGGGACCATGCCTGGCTGCAGTAGTGGTCACCCCACATCTACTACTACTACTACTATTTCTCAACGAAAGTAAGACATAGACCCTCGACTTGAGCACCACTTCTTCTTCAGAAGAGTATATTAAGCTTTTAGGTTTAGCATTAGATGCACGGTTAGGTTTTGCTCGCCACTCTCAGGATTTTGCTAGTCTTGCCAAAATTACTTATGCACTACAATTGAGGCAAAATTTGGATATGTTTAAAAAACTCAACATCATCGGTCCAAATTACCAGGATTAGTAGACAAATTTTCCTGTTATTATGTATTATACATGTACGAGATTTATTTGCACCTTCTTTGTTGGTTTTCAAGCCTGCCTCCATGTAACCAGGGCTACTGCAAGCTGCAAGAGAGCAATGTCTAGACCCTCCTTTTCGAACCCCCTACATACAACACCCCATATAAAGCGATTCAATATGTATGTACCCGAACATATAGTTACCAAGAAACAAAAATGGTGCTACCATCATTACTTCAATCTTTCAAATTTGACTTTTCACCTCATTTTCATTTATAAAAACAAATCATTTGTACCAAATTATCTGTGATAAGTTCTAATTCCAACAACAGTTTACAATCTGGCTTTAAACAATGAGATGGGCGAATCGAACCCCACCGTCGATAATTCTGTGGACGTCGGTTCGGGAAGATGCATGAGCATACAGGCTATGCAAGCACTTTTCGAGCTGAAGGAAAACAACCAGCTATGTGATGCTACCATCGTGTTGGATGATGGCTCGGAAATTCCTGTTCACAGAGCGATTCTCTGCGCGTGCAGCTCGTATTTCAGGTGAGTGGTTCAATCGATGTCAAATTTTTATGGAATTCAATTCAAAATATGAGGCGTATGGCTAGATACGAAAGTATTCAGAAGGAAAAGAAACGTGGGACGCAAATTATAAAAATATTTTCAGCAACAAAACAATATACACTGTTATTCTACTACCATATTCTACAGAAAATTCAGACGAAATCTTTGTTCAATAAACTGTATTTTCCGGCGATCTATCTTAGGAGAATACTTGTTATCGAGCTCCACCCAATAATAATAATAATAATAATACTCCATCATAAACACTCGTTGAGTGTACCCAATGGCATAGCCTGTGCGGGTAGAGGACGGCTATTATTATTATTAGTTGCCGTGGCGCAATAATAGAAAACATTATTTTACTTGCGTGCTTTTGTCCCCTGAACACGGACTATTTTCCAACACGAAATTCAATTGAAAATCATATTGAATGCCTCCTTGTTTTTGTTGACACGATTAAGGTAAGTTTATCTGACTCCACTTACTTAACTTACGTAGTTTTCTCTTTGAACACGAATTCGAAAATTGGAGAGGGTGGCAATTACATTTTGAATCGAGAGAGCAAAATGCCTCCTTCTTAATGTCGTCAATTTTTTCAGACGATAATCTACATAATTCCCCAACTACTAATACCACAAACAACCGTTTTGAACAGAAATGTTACCTTCTCACAACCACAAACATAACCTCTTTTTTTCAATAACTTTCATTCCACGGTAAGTTGGTCGTTTGGAATCTGCCCCGACTATTCAAACTCAAATATGAGCAAGTAACTTTTTTATTTTTGCCATTTGTTATTTAGGTCCGATTTCATAAATAGCCTTTTTACAACAGTAATTTCACATATTCTTCAATTTGGTCAATTTATTTCAATTTCAAATATGCTTTATTGTCAAGAGTACATAACAGTTGTAGACAAAACTTGTTATTTACATAATAATAATAATCTTTATTTTCTTTCAAGTTATAAAATTTGTATAGGAATCGTCAAAAAAAGAGAGATCAAAGAGTAAATATCCCTGGAAAACAGAAAATGAAATCTACCTGCTCATACACATAAATTCTTCCTAACTATGAAAACGATTATAAACAAGAAAATTTTTTAAGGTTTCGTTTGAAGATATGTAAAGTTTTGGATTTCCTCATAATATCTTATGAGTAATGCTTTCAATTTAGTACGGAACTTTTGGTCTCGCAATTTGAAGAGACTAGCTGGAATACATTTATGAATCAGATATGCTGTTTCTAAGAAGTATATACAAACTACAGTTGATATTCCATAATTTCTAGATAATTATCGACAGGAGGTTCTAGATTTTACCTTACTCATATATCTCAGGGATCGTTTTTGCAGGACAAAACTCCTTTGGAATAACTGGTCACTGCAAGTTCTCTAGAATGCTATTCCAAATCATAGGTGGGATATAAGTTTGTCAAAGTATGCTGTTCTGGTAGATAAATAATCGATTTTCCAGATTCAGAAGGGCATTAAATCAAAAAGTAATGATCCTCCAGAATTTTCAGATTCGTATTCAAGAGACAAAACTACCTTACTTGAGTCACCGTTTTTTCAAGGTGGAGCCCGATAAAGTCACCTTTACCGTCGACAACTTTTTGTTGTACCTTCTCATGACCACAAACTTAACCTCATTTATCTATTCCCGCCGACTGCGACTATTCAAATTCAAATATGAGCAAATAACTTTGCCTTCATTTCAATTGTTCAATTTTTGTCGTTGCAACTAGATTGATAACAATTTAAAAAATGGATTGAAAAATATACCACTCACAGGCTAGAAACAAAGCTCGCTTTGCTCGCCATTTCATAACCTGAGAAAGGAAAATGAAAATAATTACCTGACTTAACCTCAACAAACCTTGCTATCACAGTTGGATTCAATCCTTTCACACTACAATCGGCCATCTAACTTCACCGATAATATGAATTAGAGTATGCTCGCTTCTCTCGCTAATATATGGCTCTAGTAGAAGTCAATTCCAGCTCAAAGTGAGGTAGTATAAGAGATGTTGCGGATTGATTCCCTGCTCATTGATTTACAGTCAAATTAGAACACTTGAGGACTTCCACAGATGGTTTATGGTATATTTGAGTTTGTTGCCATCCTCACAGAAAGTGCATTCTTTCAAGTAATGATTTCATTCATGAACGCAGTAACACTGTGTTACAGACAGAGTCAAAAGTTTTTGGCAACTTACAGAAGAATGCTGATAGCGGGAAAACCACCCGCTTTTCCGACATCTATTCCGATATTGTTATTTCTTAAAAACGTTTAAAGATTGACCGATTTAAATGTGGGACACTCTTCTGGTAGAGTTATTAATTATCCGTTTCAATTTTTTTTTTTTCAATGGATAGAGGTATCAATCATTACCAATCATAGCAAAATAACGGAAATAGCGAATAAGGTTGACGTTATTTTTAACGGAAGTGATACAGCATAGGGCTGAATATCGTAGGTAATTTACTTTCCCACTGCTATCACGACGTTCTCTGAACATTAAATGATTTTTCTTTTCATGGAAACCATAACCACTTGCCACTGTTTTCTAATTTTGGAAATCAAGTTTATTCTTTCTATTTCTTTTCCGAATTCTCAACAACTTTGATTTTTATATTTCTATTTTGCATGGGGCTTTTAGGGATCAGAGGCCTCTACACTGCGACCTATAGAGACCTAGAGGAAAGGGACCTAATATGAGACACATTTAAATTTTTTTGAATAATTTTGCAAAAATTCAACTTTTAGAAGTGGCTTTATTTCTAAAGGATAGATCATTGTGTATACTTCACACCCTAACACATCAAATTAATTAAAAATGTTAACTATTTTTGTAAAGTGGTGATAAATAAAAAAAATCACTTTTGTCATTTTCAAGATTGATCTCCCAATATGAGATAGTTAGGGCTCCCAATGAAAGACTGTCTCATAATAGGGTATATAGCAAAAAATAAAAACAAGGAATGAAAGAATATAATATATTGTTTTATTTCAGAAGTGATCAAAATGAGAATCAAAAGTAACAACACTGAAATTTAATCAAACAAAAGTTTTTTTTTTCGTTGTTTTTTTTCGTACATAGGGCAAACAAATGTTGTGCCATCAACTTCGCCGCAATCTTCGTGGCACCACTGAAAACAAACGATACATCTAGCCCACTTTTCTCCACGGGGGTCTTCGGAAAATCTTCCCTGGCAAACCCTTCGACACTCTGCATCATTCGAGTCATCATAATGCACAGAAGCTTCTGAATCTGATGACACATTTGAAATATTGTTGTCATTGGATGAAATATCTGCACCTTCATTTTCAATATCAGTTCTTTCTTGTGTAGGTAGATTTTGCCCTCCTTCCAAAAAGTCAGTTTCTCTAAAAACATTTTTGTTACAAGGAAAGAGACCTGTTTTTCTAAATGAATTAATCGATGCCTCCATTGAGGCAGCCCGATTATAAGCTGTCCCAAATAGCGAGCAGATGTTGTTGTGTCACAACTTTTCCTGGGGTGTTTTTGAGAAATGTCTCTATTTCTTGAGCATAGTATGTTTTTAGTGGTGCCATGAAATCCACATCAAGTGGCTGCATTTTAGGAGTGGCATGTGGTGGTAAGCACACAATTGAAACATAGTTCTCTCTAGCCATGTCTATGATTTCTATATTTCTCGTCTGTGAATAGTGACCGTCTAAAACTAACACGATCGGATCAACTTTTGTTGGTTTAGTAAAATTAACAAATTGTGAAAAACACTGCGTAAAAATATTTGTGTGAGTCCATCCTGATGGGCGGCAGGCCCATATTGATCCAGGAGGTGCGTCCTGCATTAGATGTTCCGACATATTTTTACGAGGAAACACTATCAAGGGCGGTACAAAAGTACCAGAAGCGTTCATGGCTGTTACAACGGTGACGAGTTTTCCCCTCTCTTGTGATGTTATGGCACAAACCTGTTTTTTTCCTTTCAAGCCGATGGTTTTGCTTTGTTTATGCTGCACAACCGTAATGCCTGTTTCATCGATATTAAATAATCTATGTGTAGAATAATTTATTTTTTCCATCTCCTTTTCAAATATGTCAAAAAACTGCGCAATGTTTTCGGCGTTAAACCCTTTAACTCTCGCAGCAGATATTGCCTGTGGTGTACGTACAGACAACTGCGGGTGCCTGGTTAAAAAACCCCTGAGCCATTTTTTACCTGAAGATTCCTTTCGCCATATATTTGACATCTCTCCTCCGAAGACCGTAATACTTTTTTTCCATTTCAATGCAGTAGTCTGCTAACTACTTCTCCAAAACCTCATGTAAAGCTTGTTTCCTGTCCAAAGATATTTTTACGAGGTCCTCTGCACTTCTGGTGTCTTTTACATATCGTTCAATGATTCCTGAAAATAAAAAATTTTTATAAAAAAATTAAAGGATAACTAAAAGAGCTAGGCTTACCTTTCGGAACATTGAACGTTTTAGAGGCCATCAGGTACCCCATCTCCTTATTCCTTACCGCTTTAACAGCCCATATCATGGCATTTTTATCCCACTGCTTCCTATTTTCATTGTCTCTAGGCATCTGCAAATAGCTTTCGTTGGAATTATTTAAAAAAAAAGTTCTCCTAATATGAGGTATCCCATATCAGGAGCACCAAGGTATCTCATATTAGGAATCTCATGTGGAAATTCTTTACATATTTTTTCCTCAAAAATTAATTGAGTTGCCACGCATTTTATATGTTTAAACGATAAAGCAACTTCAATACAACAGCAAATATGAAAAACTTAATTGTTTCCTCACCTTTTCCACAAAATAATCACGTCAAATTGAACACTAATAAAATTTCGGTATTGCACTAATGCGTAAAAACACGTACACGTGGCGGGTCGTAGGAGCAACTGAAAATAAATCTAGCTGATCTGACATTTGATGTTCCGATGAGTAAGTTTTAGCGGTTGTCGCTAGATGGAGACTGTCACTAGGAGAGAAAATACGGTATCTCATAATAGGCTGCTATCTCATATAAGGCCCCTTTCCTCTATTGTGTATGCCTTCATGTTTTTCAGAGTTCTTCTTCTGATCCTGCCCTTGCCACTAAATTCCAGAGATTAGGCTTCAGCTCTCTCATGTACTTGCGTGGTTCTTTCTCTCCTAATAGTTAAAACCTCAGCCTTGTCCGACCTTCCCATTGACACATTATGTGTCCAGCGGTTTCCTCATCTTCTTGACAGAACCTACATGTGGTGATTTCTGCCAATCTGATGTCGTTCATATGTTTAGTGAGTCTACAATGACCTATTTGGAACCCAACCATAATCCTGGTCGTCCTGTTCTGACTCAGTAGGTATCTAGTAAAAGAAGGCGATGGTTCATTATTAAACATTTCTGCCTGTCTCATTTCTGGCGTCTTGTTCCACCATTCTTAAGATCGAGTCTTCATCCACGTGTTCTTGTGAGATTTTATAAGAGCTTTCGCTAAACAACAATCTGGTTCTGGTCCTATAGGAGCACTTCTTACCCAGGCTATGGACGGTTTGTTAGGACTGCTCAGCTCTTGTAAGGCTGCATGAAGCTAATAGCTTTGATAGCTGCATGACTGTCATAGTAAATAATAAATGGTCCATTCATCAAGGATGCAAGAAGTTAGATTATGCTATGAATACATATCTCGGTCAAAAAGCCCGTCTAATGATTGTATATCCTTTTTATTCGTTTTGACGCACAAAAACGTCACCCAGAAATGTTTTTTTGTTTCAGAGCTTTATTCACCACAACGCTGCATAATCGAGAAAAAAACAGGGTACATCTACCAGGAGTCACTTCTGAAATGCTCCAAAAACTCTTAGTGTACGTCTATTTGAGGAAACTAGATATAAACCAAGACAATGTTTACTCGTTGTTGATAACAGCCGACTATTTGAGCATACTGGGAGTGTTAGAACTGTGCTGTAAATTTCTGGAAACCAACTTGAACCCTAAAAGTTGCATCGGGGTTCTGATGTTTGCTAAAAATCATTTCTGTCGAGAGTTGGCAAACCACACCTGGAAATATATAATGAAAAATTTTGCGCAAATTTCTACAGATAGCGATGAAATACTGACCCTATCCTTAACCGAGCTTCAAGAAATCATAAACTCGGATGATTTGAATGTTAAGAGCGAAGAGACTGTTTGGGAGACCATCTTGAGGTGGATAGACTATGACACGGAAGCGCGAAAACAGCACATCGTATCACTGATGAAATGCATCAGATTGGGACTTTTAGACACACAATTTTTTTTGGAAAGGGTGAAGGAGCATCCGTACGTATCCGGATGTGAAGAGAGCAGGCCGATGATAATAGAAACGCTGAAGTTTCTCTATGATTTGGAGATGATCACGCATAGGTAACATTTTGGTAATGATTGCTGGTGACAGATTATATCTTTTTCACGATTGTACAATCGGTGACTTTGTTTTTTATCAGGGATGACTAGAAATATCAAATTTATGAGTATATCCTTCTGTCGATTTTGATTTGGTGTCGGTTAATTTTAACAAATATTTTTAGATCTGCTTGATCAAGGCAGAGTTGAATCAATCTGGTTTAAAAGTATAGGATCCGAGTTACATTATCGTAGGTTGTAAATATTATTTATCAAAGCCTGATGGAATAATAATGATTTTTATTCACAAAAATATCACAAAAGATTCCCAATTAGGAATGTCAAAGTGAACAAAGCAGCAGAAGCCGATAAATGCAAAAACACTTGTTTAATATATAAAACTTGGAAAAGTACCTATATAATATAAATATGTATACAGTGTCTTTCAAAAGTATTGGATCGGTCTCATATTTCAGAAACGGCCCAGAGAATATTTATGAAAATTTCGACAGGGTGGTTTTTGATGATGCCCGATTCAATTGTGATATCGGCAATGTTGCCAAATCAACATTTTTTCAGATATTGAGGATAACTCAATTTTTTAATCACGCATCAAATGCTAACTAATACCTTGAGAGAATTTTATGACCGCTTGGGCTATTGTTTAGCAAATGATGGATTGAGCACTTGGTCAGATAATTTTCAGTTTCTGTTATTTGAAAAGAATTATTGAATTCATAATCTGGTATTTGAAGACATAAGTAATGACGGAGCGCTGAATTGATTTCAATGAAAATAAATAGGGTTTTCTATTTGGAAAAATTGAGTTACCCTCAATATCTGAAAAGCTGTTGATTTGGCAACCTTGGCGATATCACCATTGAATCGGGCATCATCAAAAACCACCCTGTCGAAATTTTCGTAAATTTTCTCCCGTTTCTGAAATATGAGACTGTTCCGATACTTTTGAAAGACACTGTATATATAAAACACGGATTAGTAATATGAAATAAACATTACAGTATATATGAGTATCACAATATAACATACACTTATTAATAATAATGATAATAATAAAATGTATTCAGATTCAAAAAGAGAAGAAATATCATTGAAAAATTACTAACAGCATTGTTTTAAGACCGATAAAACATATGGAAACAAAAACACATCCATATTTTTCTATTGAAACAAATGAATAGGAATAAATGGAAGAAACAATTTTTTAGGGTGGAATGAAGCATGTAATAAATCATTGAAGTTTCTCCCATCAATACGACAATTATCTGCCTTGTCTGACTGTAAACGAAAGATTTAAGGGCTTTTTTTAATAAATAAATTGCATTAAAATAATGTGGTGCCTTAGGAATAGTATTATATAGTTTGGGAGCATGGTAACTTTAACAGCGCTGGAATATGATATTTTAATATAAAAGGTGATGAAAATAAACTTTCAATTGAGAAACGAGGTGCTTTGGATGAAATCAGTTTCGAAAGTATTTTCTGTATTATCTCAAGAGATCGAATATGTGTATTGAATGCTTCTCCCCAGCAGGCTATCCCATAACGAATGTTACTTTCATGATGTTTTCAATTAATTAATTTGTACAGAATACGCCGTAACTTATTTCAGCTCATATGGGCATCCCGTTTGAGGTGTTAGTCTATCACCACGCCTGAATATAATTTTTTTTTTCTAGGAGGATATAATGCTGTTCCTATTTTTAGGTTACTGAAATATGCTTTGCTCGTTATTTTGCCGCTGAATGGCAAGTAACAGGTAATTGCCAGTTTTTTATCAAGCCAGAATCAGATTCCACAGTGTTCTTCACTTTTTGCAAGGTGTCTGCTTTTTAAAATATAGCTGTATCGTCAGCGAATCCTAAGGTTTTTCCGTTACTCTCTGAGGAAAATAAACCCTTGACATATATGTTGAATTATAACGGCTCCAAAACAGTACCTTGGGGTACTCCAGTTTCAAGCGGAGGAAGTTGCTCAATACACTGTCTACTCTCACACATAAAATCGTTCACTGAGATAACTTTTGAATAATTTACGACAATTACCTCTAAGGCCGATCGATCTCTTCTATGGATTGTGAGAGCAATTCATGATCGACCGTGTCGAAAGTTTTCGCCAGGTCGATACAAACGCGTAAACTTGGCTTGTTCTCATTTAGAGCTGATGAAACTCAATTTTTTGTGAGAGCTAGTATTGCTTTTTGACTTGAGATTTTTTCTCTGAACCCGAACTGTCTATCCGAAATCATGAAATCAAGTTATGTTTTGTTAAATATGCTGTTCTTCAGAATTTTCTCAAAAAACCATCGTTCAATGGGTTATGAGTGATATAGGTCTATAATTAGTAGTCTTCTTAGCATCTTCTTTAAAAAGAGGTACCTCAATAGTTTCTTCGAAAACTTCTGGCCAGATTTCTCATTCTACGCATACTTTGAATAAATGTGCCAAGGGTTTTTGGATGTAGGTATACGGAGATATATTTCAGAAGTTCATCGTTGATACCATCCATACCAGTGGACTTTATAAGTTCTAGGTCTTTGATTGCTTCTTTAATTTCGGATCAGTTGGAAAAAGGACAAACGAGTTCAGTACCGATTTTTATGGGGCATAAAATTTGGTTTTCTGGTAATTTTACTAGCCATTTGTTTTCCTATTTTAGTATATGTGGAATTTAATTCATTTGCAATATCCTCTTTATACGTAATCAGATTTCCGGTTTCATCTTTTGTTGATGTTATTGTTCGCTTGACATTTTTTGTGTTGCTTACATCTTTTAATACTTTCCATAGTACATCTGTGTTAAAAGAGTTTGAATCAATATGTTTTTGATAATACTCGTATTTGGTTTTCCGTATCAAGCTAGTTAATTTGTTTTGGAATGTTTTGAGTTTATGTTACAAGTTTAAGTTTGTAGGATCATTACGGAATTTCTTGCAGAAAAGCCCAAGGTCCACTGTCAAGCACAGATACTTGACCCGCGGCTGTCAGAAGTATTTCAAAAATCCCCTATAAATAGCCTAACATTTATTAAAATTTCATTTGAAAAACATCTTGTGAACAGTACTAAGTTACTAACGATTAAGTGTCCTAGAGATGGAGAAGTGGTAACCCCTGAGATAGCCCGCCCAAGAGTACCCCACGAAATCCTCTTCGCGATCGGAGGCTGGAGTGGTGGATCGCCCACCAACTTCATGGAGACATACGACACCAGGGCCGACCGTTGGGTGAAGGTGGAAGAAGTGGATCCAACAGGTCCCAGGGCGTATCATGGAACAGCCGTTGTTGGTTACAATATTTACGTGATAGGAGGATTCGATGGAATGGATTATTTCAATTCTTGCAGGTGTTTTGACGCAGTGGCGAAGGTGTGGAAAGAGATTGCACCGATGCACGCCAGAAGGTGAGTTGATTTTATTCTCTAGAATAATTAAACTTTACCATTAAATATATTTAAATGTTAATTTGAACAATAAATTTTGAATAAAATGCAATACCCTGAATGGTTAAACTCCTTCAGGCCATATAGCAAACCAAATATATTAAGTGAATTTGAATTGACATTACAAAGACCATGTCGGAGCTATTAAAGCTACGACTGTCTTTTACTCAATGATTTCGACTCGCTTATTCAAATAAAAACTTACGATCGACTCATTCAAACCAAAATTATCGACTGACTTATTCAAAACCATTCTATCAAGTGATCCTTCGGGATCTCTCAGCAAATACCACTCATGATTTGATTACCTAGAGCTTTCGACTCCTATTGGATGAAATCAACTATTCGTTTTTTCAAAAGTTTTTCAATAATTTTTGAGAAAATGCCCAGTAATGCTATGGGTCAATAATAATATAATATCAGGATTTTGACTGATTAACTGAAGCATGTTTCAATTCATCTGGAAATATGCCTGTTTAGAAACATGTATTGATAATATTTGATAACGGTTCGGCTAAAATATTTCTTAATTCAATAAGGTCTTTGGTTACCAAACCATCTGAAACATTGAAGAATTATTATTTGTTGGAGGAGAATCGTCTCTTTGAACGTTTTTGTAGTTACTAGTTATTTACGTGTGTTTTCACCAATAGTTGAAAAGTGATTACTCATCACTTCAGCTATTTTCAATTCATCCCTAATAATATTACCATTTGAATTTATTACTTGAATATCATTATTTTCATTTGGTTTTGAAGTATTTCTAAGGCAGTAGTTTATTGTATTCCAAATTTTTTTTTTTATTACCTTGAGAGGTCCCAAATTTTCTATTAATATATTCAGCTTTAGCTCTTTTTATCATAGCATTGACTTTATTTCTTCGAATTTTATATTCTGTCAATAAGTTTTCATCATTAGTATTATGTTTGTATAATTTAAATTTAGTATTTCTCAATTCAGTTTCTTTAATGATGGTATCTGTAATCCAATCATTGTTTCCAAGGGCTCTAATGTGAATGATTGATTTTTGGCTTCTAAAATAATTTTTGTCAGTTTAAAAAAATTGTTACAGTGCTCTGAAGTTAATTTATCAGAATCAATAATTTATATACGAATTCACATTTTATCACAAAGAAAATGTACAATTACTTTCTATAAATATGTTATATACTGAAAATCGATCGACAGAATTTATAATTAAGATTATAATAGATTCGCAAATTTTCAATGTAGATATTAGTCTTACCAAAAATATTCATTTATGGGTGGTACTGTGGGCATCCTGATGTTTTCTGGAAAATCCACCTACTTTATCAACTGTTAACAGAAAAACATGGTACAATTATTGGTACCCGAAACTATGGTGCCAAATTGAAACAGAAGATTCCTCTCGAAAAATAAATAGGACTTTCCTAATATTTCTCTTCTCAAATGTCGTTCTTTGCAGAGATACAGGGTGTTGAATATGAAAAATTAAAAGTGGTTTTTATTCATAACTTCCACAGTTCTAGAAGTTTCTGAAAAAAAAAAATAAAGAATATTTGTGTTCGATATGTGCTTCATTTCGAAAACTAAATTTGAAGGTATGCCTTTCTTCAATGGGTGCTCTATTTTTGAAAGAAATCAGTTAGATGTTATTTGAACCAGTAATCGGGGTTGTAAAATTAATTTCTGCCGAACAAATTTTTCGTTACTAGTATGTTTTCATTCATAAAAGCGCAATTATCTTGAAAACGGTTAATTTTTCCGGATTCAAACAAGTATACATTTTTACTTAAAATTGAATGAGGAATGCGAAAAATATATAATTTTCCTGTGTTCACCAGTGGCGTAAAAAATAGGGGAGAAAAGGGACCATGATGCCCTTCTTGTACGCCACTGGTAACAACTGAAAATGTGTTTTCTTTCTCGAAATAAAGCACCTATTGAACACAAAAACTATTTAATTTTTTTTTTAGAAAGTTTCAGAACTGTGTAAGTTATGAATAAAAATTACTTTTAATTTTTCATATTCAACACCCTGTATCTCTGCAACGAACGACATTTGGGGAAAGAAATATCAGGAAAGTCCTATTTATTCTTCAAGGAGAATCTTCTGTTTCAATTTGGCACCATAGTTTCGGGACACTCTGTATAACTAGAAAGTATTCACAATACTGAAGGATATTTTGAAAGTTTCAATACTGTGTAGTTCTTCAAACGATGCTATTTCTGGAGTTGACTCAATAATTCATCCTGTTGAAGACGATAGTAAACTTTCGAAGTATTCTTATATATCGTATTATTTTGCAGGAATTGTTTTCTACTCAGAATTTAAAAATGTAGAATCATATCAGAAGTTTTTGAAAATTTATATTGAAAAAGTTTATTGAAATGTTTTAATGTGGACCAGCTCGGATTTGAACAAAGTACATCTCGATTTCCTTCAGATTGTAAACAAATCACTGTAAAATTAGCTTTTTAAATTAAAAGTAAATTTAACTTTTTAAAAAAAAATATATTCAAAGTGCTTTTGTTTTAACTGGTTAAATACAAGAGCAGAATCTGATTTGATAGTCACGTGAGAAAATCAGAATCATGAATGCTGCCTTTTAGCAGAAATGTAGGCTATTTTAATAAAATCATTGAAAAATAATTGCTCCTGTATAAATCTATCATTGTTATTACTGTTATATAGATCCAGTTCTACGTTAAATGGAAAAGTAATCATAAAAAATTAAAAGAGAAAATTTCTATGTTTTTATACCACTTTAATTTGTAACACTTCGTTATTTCAGTTTCGTCCTGTATGGACATTCTCAAACAAAATAAAAGTGGTATGAAAACATAGAATTTTTGTTTTAATTTTTATGATGATCTCATACCACGTAGTAACGGCTACATCCATCAATTTATTCAAAAAGAAATGATTATGATAATAGTTAGATGATCTTCCATAATTCTTCCAGGTGTTATGTTAGTACTGCCGTTTTGGGAAATCTGATTTACGCAATGGGAGGATATGATGGACACCATAGACAAAACACAGCTGAAAAATATAATCATGTAAACAACCAATGGTCGTTGATCGCCCCCATGAACATGCAAAGATCTGATGCTAGTGCATGTGATCTGAATGGTAAGTATTTTTTATCGTTTAGTTCATAATTTTTTATCGCAAGTTTGGATAATAGAATATTATAGATAATTGCTCCATAAAAAAAGTCATCAAAATAAGAGAGAACTCTAAACCTTGGTTCAATGATAAAATTGCTAAATTACTTAAACTTCGTGATAAATTCTATTACAAAAAAAAAACACAATCCTGTCAACCAATTTTTCATCGACTCCTGTAGTCACTTCAATAAATTAGTGAAAGCAAGTGTCATGGAATCAAAAATAATTTTGTTGTCAATTTTGCATAAGATAGGTATTAGAGGAAATATACATTTGTAGTTTTCTAATTATCTGTCTGAAAGGAAACAGTTTATTTAGAAAAAGAATGTAGTTCACAAAAGACTGTTCAATGTGGGGTTCCACAGGGATCAATTTTGGGGCCTATTCTCTTTCTTGTATATATAAATTCCGTAGCTAATTTGGATTTGACTGGAAAAATCAAAATGTTTGCAGATGACATAACAATATTATACAGTGGAAGAAATTTGCGTCAAATTAAAAATAACATGACAAGTGATCTTGAAATATTATCATCATGGTTTATATCACATAAACTAACATTGAGTTTTGAAAAATCCTCGTTTATGTTCGTCACAAAAAAATCTTTTAATATTGACTTGAAAGATCCTATTAGATTGAATAATGGAAGTATACAATACTCTTCCACATTAAAATTTCTGGGACTTTATGTAGATGAAAATTTATCGTGGTCGAAACATATTCAGGTTTTGGGAAAACAGATTTCTCCAATTATTGGAATTCTTTTCAAGATAAGACATTTTTTGCCACTTAAACATCTGAAAAGCATTTATTTTTCGTTAGTTTATTCCAAATTGCAATGCATGATTTCTATATGGGGTACAGCAACAAATTCATTGTTAAGACCACTAAAGACGCTTCAGAATGAAATTATTAAATGTATATTCAAACTTGACTATTAGTCAAAGTCAAAGTCAAAATATACTTTATTGTCGGAAGTTATAAAAACTTATAGACAATGCTTTTTGGTTTTGGATTAATATTAAAATTAATGATAAAATATAATGATACTCCCCACTATCTGCATATCATCCCAGATGAAGGAACACCACCACTATATGAGTCAACTGCTAATTAGTATAAATCAAATAAGCTTCTAGACATTCATTCATTATATAAAATGAAATTGTGTACTTTTATTCATTTAGTTAAAAATAATATGAAACATTCTAATTTATTATTCAAAATTAATAGTGATCAACATAATTATTCAACCAGATATTCCAATAATATAGCAATTCATAAAACTAAGACAAGTATTGATCAAAAATCAATACTATGTAATGGAATAAAATTTTACAAAGAATTACTGAACCATTTGAAAAAATATGGTAAAATACGATTCAAAATTAGTTTGAAGAAGAACATGATCGGTGGAGTGGAAAACATGTGATACTTGTTTAATTCCATCAATTACATCATGTATTTATTGCCATTATTCAGTGTATGTATTATTATTATTTTTATCCCTCTATTAACAGAAATGTTTCTTGGGATCAATAAAGTAAATAAATATAAATATACTTGAGAGAAATTGGCAAAATTTTTTAAGTATGATATAAAATTGATAGCTGGTTCATTTCGATATATTTCATTATCAGTGCTGAGGAAAAGAAACATTTTTCGTACATAATAGTTATTAATGCAACCAGTGCAAAAAGTAAGTTTTCATTGCACTTTTTGTACGAGCTGCATGCAATATTTTTTCTGCATTCATGGTGTCGCCAAATTTCAGGAATCGAACTCTTCTACAACAACCAACAACCTTTTTCGATCAATGAAATCATGCAACATAAAGGAGTCCGAGCCAAGATACTAAATCAAAGTCAACACGACAGTGAACCAGGTCAATGTATTCTTTCAACAAACCATGTTTTCCAGATCTGCAAGGGAATGAGTTTTAAACTTGACATTCAATTTCAAACTCCTCTATCACTATCGGTTTCATCGGAAACAACCTCAATTTTGGAATTTCAAATGGAAAAACCTGTGCAAAAATACGTGTCAAAGTTATAATTGTGGATCTCAACTGTATGATATTGCTAATAATGAAATATGGTGGATTACATAATCCAATCTTCCGCAATAAAACCTATACAATAGGTAAAGTCGTCGGCAAGTATTCAACAAAAATCAACTACTGCCCCCTACGACCATTGAATTATATTTGTTTAATACTTGGCAAAGTTTTCTACAAGAACCACTTTGCAATGCATTTCAAATATCAAAGCTGAAATTATTTTTCGATTTAATTGGGGGAACACCTCCGTACCGGTTTCATGGTCATTGCCAATCATCAGCGAAGGCTAGTTCGACCCAATTGAATCGAAAAATCCTTTCATCCTCGTAGGGGGTCGTAGGGGGGCAGTAGTTGTTTTTTGTTGAATACTTGCCGACGACTTTACCTATTGTATAGGTTTTATTACGGAAGATTGGATTATGTAATCCACCATATTTCATTATTAGTTTTATGGTCTTCCGTCAAGTGGTGTCGCCCCTCTTTCATGATGATTCTGGCTTCATGTTGAAGTCGACACCTACTCGGAGTGCATTTTAAACTGGAACCCAGAGATGGCGCTGAATTCATACCTCAGTGTTTGTCTCAGGGACTTCCAATTAGGATGAAAGGATTTTTCGATTCAATTGGGTCGAACTAGCCTTCGCTGATGATTGGCAATGACCATGAAACCGGTACGGAGGTGTTCCCCCCATTAAATCGAAAAATAATTTCAGCTTTGATATTTGAAATGCATTGCAAAGTGGTTCTTGTAGAAAACTTTGCCAAGTATTAAACAAATATAATTCAATGGTCGTAGGGGGCAGTAGTTGATTTTTGTTGAATACTTGCCGACGACTTTACCTATTGTACAGGTTTTATTGCGGAAGATTGGATTATGTAATCCACCATATTTCATTATTAGTTTTATGGTCTTCCGTCAAGTGGTGTCGCCCCTCTTTCATGATGTTTCTGGCTTCATGTTGAAGTCGACACCTAGTCGGAGTGCATTTTAAACTGGAACCCAGAGATGGCGCTGAATTCATACCTCAGTGTTTGTCTCAGGGATTTCCAATTAGGATGAAAGGATTTTTCGATTCAATTGGGTCGAACTAGCCTTCGCTGATGATTGGCAATGACCATGAAACCGGTACGGAGGTGTTCCCCCAATTAAATCGAAAAATAATTTCAGCTTTGATATTTGAAATGCATTGCAAAGTGGTTCTTGTAGAAAACTTTGCCAAGTATTAAACAAATATAATTCAATGGTCGTAGGGGGCAGTAGTTGATTTTTGTTGAATACTTGCCGACGACTTTACCTATTGTACAGGTTTTATTGCGGAAGATTGGATTATGTAATCCACCATATTTCATTATTAGTTTTATGGTCTTCCGTCAAGTGGTGTCGCCCCTCTTTCATGATGTTTCTGGCTTCATGTTGAAGTCGACACCTAGTCGGAGTGCATTTTAAACTGGAACCCAGAGATGGCGCTGAATTCATACCTCAGTGTTTGTCTCAGGGATTTCCAATTAGGATGAAAGGATTTTTCGATTCAATTGGGTCGAACTAGCCTTCGCTGATGATTGGCAATGACCATGAAACCGGTACGGAGGTGTTCCCCCAATTAAATCGAAAAATAATTTCAGCTTTGATATTTAAAATGCATTGCAAAGGGGTTCTTGTAGAAAACTTTGCCAAGTATTAAACAGATATAATTCAATGGTCGTAGGGGCAGTAGTTGTTTTCTGTTGAATACTTGCCGACGACCATACCTATTGTATAGGTATTTTTGCGGAAGATTGGATTATGTAATCCACCATATTTCATTATTAGTTTTATGGTCTTCCGTCAAGTGGTGTCGCCCCTCTTTCATGATGTATGATATTGATTTAGAGGTTCCCCATGGATCAGTTTTAGGACCCTTGATTTTTCTTTCATGTATCAATAATTCACCAAAATATTTCAGCATAGAACACATTTTTTTTATAAGCAGATGAAACAACAATTGCCACTGATTCTAAGATTCCAGAAGAACTTGTGCAGAATATTAATATTTTGTCGAAAGAATTTACAAAAATTCCTTAATTTTCAATCCTGACAAAACGGTATGTGTACAGTTTTACTCCCGTGCAAATAATTCAAAAG
Source organism: Chrysolina americana (assembly GCA_958502065.1). NCBI lineage: Eukaryota > Metazoa > Arthropoda > Insecta > Coleoptera > Chrysomelidae > Chrysolina > Chrysolina americana. The sequence continues at coordinate 92,334,341 of OY293413.1, read as the reverse complement.
ATTATTTTCGAATTCATATTATTTTCGGATTCAATAAAATTTCTGGGCCCATATTTACATGTAAATATGAACTGTAATACACATGTTTGTAGAAGACTCAACAATATTTGTGTACTGTGCTATATATCGATTCGTTCCGAGTGAAAACGCAATTGAATTGTAAGACATTTTATTCCCAGGTAAAATATACATAACCGGTGGCTTCAACGGTCAGGAATGCATGCACTCCGCAGAAGTCTATGATCCAGAATTCAACCAATGGTCCCTGATCAGTCCCATGCGTTCTAGACGGTCAGGAGTCTCATGCATCGCATACCATAACCAGGTCTACGTCATCGGAGGATTCAATGGGATATCTAGGATGTGCAGTGGGGAAAAATTCAATCCGCAGACGAACACGTGGGTACCGATTCCCGACATGTACAATCCAAGGAGTAACTTTGCGATAGAAGTGATTGACGATATGATTTTTGCCATCGGAGGCTTCAATGGTTCGTTTATTATAATTTTGCGTAATAAGTATACACCAAACATTCACGATATTGCCTGTTGCTTCAACAGCAAACAGCTATTTTTCTCTACGATACCTGAACTATATCCATTCTATTCCTGGTACAGCTTCTGCAAGGAATACTTTGAAACTGCTCTTTACGAACAGCATGAAATCAGTCTAGTTCAAACGTTTGAAGCTAGATTCCAGTTTCATAGAGCTAATGTCAATTAAATACAGCCCTGTTTCACAAAATATAATTTATATACCGGGTGGCTACGGAAGTATTGCCTACGGAATATCTCAGTTATTGTATGAAGTAGGTTTGTGAAATTTGGAGCGTCGATATAATGACATAAGAGCTAGAATTTGAGCATATTGACATGTCGAAGTTAACTTCCGGTCTGACCGGAAGTAACATCAACTTTCTTATTTTAAATGGAAACCCTATTTTTTTTTCTTTTCGCTTTATTCAGCATTCAATTCCCTTTCTAATGACATATCACAAGTTGGTATCTAACCAGAAACTAGATCAGAAAAAAATTATTATTGAAATTCACCGAGTAGGCCGTGGAAGCAAAATGAAAGCCAAAAATTGAAAAGTTGGCTATGGAAACCATACGTCACTTGATATCAGTTGCTACTACTGTGATATTTTATTTTCATTCGTCGGCGTTATAAAAAGCCGCCAAAAAAAATATTGGAAAAATTGGGAAAAAAACAATACTCTGTAGGTCCATAACTTAAATAGAAACATACAACTTTTCTTGCCTGTACTATTCAGCATAACCATTCCTTTCTAATAATATAATAGAATTACTTTTAATTTTTAATATTCAACACCCTGTATCTCTGCAACGAACGACATTTGAGAAAACGAATATTAGAAAAGTCCTATTTATTTTTCGAAGGGAACTTCTATTTCAATTTGGCACCATAGTTTCGGGACACCCTGTACATTGATGAAACCCTCAGCAAAAACATGAGTACACTTTTACAGGACTTCCATTATCTAGAAAGCAAAGAAAATGAATTCTCTGTATGTGTCCGAGTCAAAAATAACCTGAAAATATACTTACTACTTTGAACTCTGATTTCATAATTTTCTTTTTCTCTTTGTCTGTTTTTTTTATTATTTAGTTCTTTTTTTGGGAGATTTACCTTTAAATTACTTTTCTTTACCCAAGTTTTTTTCCCTCTTATAAACTGTATTTTTCTTGGGAAATGAATATACATATTGAAATATCAAGTTGATGATGGTTGTTCGATAACGAAACATCGGACAGCAAAACTGATATTATCACAAGAAAGCTTACAAGATTCTGTGAAAATGCTTATATTCCTGAACCATTTTACTTATAATAACTATGCTGTTTGCATAACTTTGCACATACTCGAGATTTTATACATTCAATAAAACTGACAAATTTGTTGAAGTCTTGAAAGAACATTGCACAAATATCTGTCAGATGTAGTTCAATGTCCGTCGTGTTATTAGCCAGGGAAGGAGTTGTTTCCTGACAGATGTTTGCCTCATTTTTCCAGTTGGTGGAAACGAGTGGAGAGAAAGGGTTTATTTTATTCGTTTCATGGTATTAAAGTTGATTATGTAACTTAAGTGTAACTGTATATTTTCAGGAGTGACGACGATTTATCATGTCGAGTGCTACGACGAGAAAACCAACGAATGGTATGAAGCCACGGATATGAATATTTATCGTTCTGCCTTATCTGCATGTGTCATAGATGGTTTACCAAATGTTCAGGATTACATACATAAACACAGGTAATAATGAGTTTTAGAGTTGAATTAATATCGCCGATCTGACTCAATGAGAGAATGGGTTTAGAAACTGAAAATCATAATTCATTCATACGAAATTCAACATGCTCTTCAAATTTCGAACCCATTTTCATGTCAACGTTGTTACTGCCCAGTGGCATATATTCAAGATGACATCTGAAAGAAATGTAAGTTTTTCTTATGTTAAATGACAGTAAATTTGAATCATACCACTTTTTTTATTTTCTCGTCATTTGACCAAGATCTTTTTCCGTTCTTGTATTACCAAAATATAGTAACAGTACCATTATCAGTATAAACAATAATAGGACCTAGTCAATAGGTCATTTATGTGTGATGAAAAGGGAATTGGTCCAAGTAAAGAACCCTGAAGAACACCACCATTCAATTCTGAATATGCCAAATTCCTCACTACCGTTTGAGAATGATATTCCTGAAAACAGAATGATGATGTTATAGAAAAGCTCTAGAAAAACTCGAAATACAGCAACTGTCAGCCAACCACTCATTTCAGAATGTACCCTATTTAAAAGGTATAAGTGACATGACATAAAAACTGCCATGATTATATGAATCATTTAATCAAACAGCAAATTGAGAGTTAAAATTGTAAAGCAAATCCCTTCTCAACCACACGATCTTCATAAAAAAAATTAAACTATTCAAAATACCAATTTCACTCAATGCGCGTTTTGCCAAGAAAATTGGCGTCCTCAGGAGCTCAAAACTCACTAAACTACTTATGATAATCTAATCATCTATTACTGCAGTCAGTATCCCCTCCTACATAAAATGTTCTACTTTGATTTCCTAATTTTAGAATTTTACCTGTTATACTATGTACATTATACTTGCATACTCTAATTATTTACTTCATTTTAGAATTTACCTACCATTATTGTTCTTGTTCTGGATTCAATATCATTATTCTTGAAAATGAATGACAGATGACTTCTTTATGATGGGGAGAAGCCTGGATTGTACAATGAACTTGAACAAGGGACTGTATGGTACTGTGCCCTTATCCACGTTCATACTTGTTTTAAATTTTGTATTTTCCAGACTCTCGAATGTATCGAAAATACTCTATAGTCATGATGTATATCTAATTGATTTCAAATTTATGTCATTAAATCGGTGATCGTGATCCAGAGCGCATTGGGTCACACTCGATTTTTCTGATTTTTAAAATCGGATAAAAGCAATGTGCTCTTTGAACCGTATTTTCATGGTTCTTCTAGTTTGACCCACATACTTCTCGTAGTTCTTACAGTTGATTTCATCAATCCCCGACTTTTTCTTTTTCTTATGTTTCCTAATCAGTTTGTCCACCAAGTGCACCGAATAACCGTTCAGTTCAGCTAACAGTTTAAAGAAGTCAAACTCAATTTCGAAGCCTTGTATTCCTTAAAAATGGGGCGTTTTCTTATACATTTTTGTATGCATATTAATTTTGGGCATTTATTCATATCTGATATCAACTGAGGATAAACAGGTGTTTTGTTTTCAGAGATAGACTCATGGAAGAAAAGCGGCAGAAAATGATCGCCCTGGAAAATCAGCGGAACCAGGCTGGGATTGCTAACAACAATAACAATCAGCAGGAGAATATTGCTGCTGCTGTTAATGCTAATATGCAGCAGCTTAATATACTACAACAGTTGAACGCCAATCTCAACCCTGCCTTACCTCCCGCTCCAGTACCGAATCCAAATCCTGTCCCAATGGATATCGATGATAATGACGATGAAATCCAGTGATATCTGCAACACCCAATACATCTGAGTCAAGGAGTTGTTAAATGAAACACCTAAAAATTTAAAAATCCATTCGAGAAGATCAGAGAAAACGTTCAATTCAAATTAGTCAAACAATGAGATTCAACAGGAAATTGTTGAAAATATTCCCGGATTTGATAGTGAAATTTCTATAACCTTCCAGAGGACATAAGCACAAAGACTTTAATTATTCACAATATTCAGACAATTCCTGAAAAGGCTGCTAGGAATTATGGAATTATTCATTAGGCAGCTTTACGATTTACTATTTATCCTTTCTAATTATACAGAAATATTTTATTTTTACTCAATATATCATATATTACAGACAAATATTGATTTAATCTTAATTTAAATATTGATAGAGTACCATCACTGGTTTTTGACGAACTGCTAGTGAAGCTACAAGAATCTGGGTTGACGACTCAAGGTTACGCCGATGACCTGGTCGCCATCATTAGGGGCAGACAAGGCGGAGTAATCTCCGACCGCAGGCAAGTAACCTTAAACACAATCAGAACCTGGTGAACAAAGGAGGAACTCAATGTCAATCTTAGCAAAACAGTACTGGTACCTTTCACTAGGAGGCGAAAGTATGAGCTTGAAGCCCACAACCTTGAATGGGACCCAGCTAACATTTTGAAAAGAAGTAAAATACCTGAGCGTTATAATCGACCAAAAACTGACATGGGTCAGCCAAATCAATCACATTTTTTTCAGGGCTATAGCGGCAAGCAGACTATAGCAGAAGCAGAATCTTCGGTAATACATGTGGTCTGAAACCAAAAATGATTTATTGGTCATACCAAACAATCGTCAAACCTATGGTCACCTACACCTACGAGTCAAGCTACAAAAAACGCAGCAGCTAGCTTGCCTGGGAACCACAGGAGCAATATTTACGTGCCCCTCAGCAGCTCTAGAGGAATGCTGAACCTTCCGCCATTGCACCTATGTGTAATGAAAGAAGCAGCAAATATTGCCTTCAGACTTTGCCAGACAAAAAACTCAAAAGCAGGAAATCTGATCGGACATCTGGAGATTTTGGAACAATCTCCCTAGAAGCCATGCCCAAACCGACCAATATCGTGCCGATCAGGTACGACTTCGAAGTGCATTTTGAAGTGGTAATGAACAACCACCATATTATCACAGAGAACGATCCTCAATTGGCAATGGATGTCTCAGTGTGGTACACAGATTGATCCAAGAAGGACGAAGAAGTTGGAGTGGGTGTTACAGGGTCAAATTTCAGGCTCCCAAAACCCCTTGGTTGGACCTCAACCATCTCCCAAGCAGAAGTACATGCTATAGAGATTTGTGCTCAAAAATTCCTTGAAAGGGGTACCCGAAGGGCAGAAATCTATATACTATCAAATGGCCAACAGCATTAAAAGCTCTGAAGTCACAAACTTGTGAGTCTGAGCTGACTTGGAACCGAAAACAAACATTGAGAAAACTGGTAGCAAACAAGCAGGTAACAAGGGCATCAAAGACAATGAAGAGTAATTCTAATTGCTGGAAAAAAAATATTATATTATAATATTTATTTGTTTGAAAATGACAAATACATAGTTTCAAATATAATAAAAAGTAATCAATATTTCATGGAAACATGATCAAATATGTTGAAAACTTGTCCAATTTCTTAGGATATTCCCTACCTGGTGCAACAATGGTATCAACGATACTATACAAAATGATGATTTCAATTATAAAAATAATGACGATATCGAAGATCGAGATGACGATTCATTGTACCACCTGAATTACAAGCGTTCTATGTGAAACACTTGCAAACATACATAAGCTATGTACTGAAAGCTATACCAGCATTTATGGCACACTCGAAAAAAACTATTATACAATTTTGTACACATTTATTACAAATTTGCGTCCCATCCAAAAAAAATTTTACACTCCCCGTTTTCTGGGAAATGGGCGTGGGCTAACTTTAAACTAAATCTGCACCACGCACTTGGTATTTTTTCAAAATACGCAATTATTGTTGATGGAAAGGCTGCTGAAATTTCTTACACATTGATTACAAATCATTGACGTGTTGAAAGTTCCAATATTTTGATCTCCAAAGGGTTAAATACCCATTAATTATAAATGAATCCCCAATAAATATGGACCCAACGTGGCCAGTGCCAGCATTTTTCACAAGATTGTCCTGCAAACTATAGAAGAGTTGAGAATTACAAAATGAAGGACCCCGAGGTGTATACAGTGTGTTCATTCAAGTTGGCGACATACGGAAATCATTTTTATTATTTACTTTCGGAAAAAATTGAACTCCCTTCAAATGTTCTGAAAATTCTAGTACTTAATTTTGAATGATCAAATCGTGAAACTTATCAGCTGTATACGAGTAGAGTCAAAAATTATGAATTCGATAAGAGAAAAAAATACTTTTATTTGTGGCAATATCGAAGACTGCTTTGATGAAAAATTGTTAAGAATTGAAACTCACGTTTAAATGTGCATTCATATCCATTCAAATTTCGACGAGTGGGCTGTGTTAATAAGTTATGTCACGATATGATGGGATATACTACTTGAACTGCATTTCATAGAATATTAGAATTCTTTACAGTATCCCACATGCTTCTACTAAGTATCGTTTGGTGCGTATGGACTATATGAACCATGGGATACTGTAAATAATTCTTATACTCGATAAAATGCATTTCAAGTAGATTTTCCTATCATATTTTGATACAACTATTTATTAACACAGCCCACTTTCCAAATTTTCAATTTTTTTTGGATGATATAGTCCATACGCATCAAACGACACTTAATAGAATCTTGTGGGATACTGTAAATAATTTTAATACTCGATGAAATGCAGTTCAAGTATAATTTTCCGTCATATCGTGTTACAACTATTTATTAACATAGCCCACTTTACAAAATTTCAATTTTGGTTCATATAGTCCATACGCACCAAACGATACTCAGTAGAAGCATGTGGGATACTGTAAAGAATTCTAATATTCTATGAAATGCAGTTCAAGTAGAATATCCCATCATATCGTGACATAACTATTTGTTAACACAGCCCACTCGTCGAAATTTGAATGGATATGAATGCACATTTAAACGTGAGTTTCAATTCTTTACAATTTTTCATCAAAGCAGTCTTCGATATTGCCACAAATAAAAGTATTTCACTCTATTACCGAATTCATATTTTACTCTACTCGTATACAGCTGACAAATTTCACGATTTGATCATTCAAAATTAAATACTAGAATTCTCAGAAGATTTGAAGGGAATTAAATTTTTTCCGAAAGTGAATAATAAAAATGTTTTCCGTATGACGCCAACTTGAATGGACACACTGTATACATCTTAGGGGTCCTTCATTTTGTAATTCCCAACTCTTCGATAGTTTGCAGGACAATTTTAAACAATCTTGTAAAAAATGCTGACACTGGCCACGTTGGGTCCATATTTATTGGGGATTTATTTATAATTAAGGGGTATACCGGGTGGCTACGGAAGTATTGCCTACGGAATATCTCAGTTATTGTATGAAGTAGGTTTGTGAAATTTGGAGCGTCGATATAATGACATAAGAGCTAGAATTTGAGCATATTGACATGTCGAAGTTAACTTCCGGTCTGACCGGAAGTAACATCAACTTTCTTATTTTAAATAGAAACCCTATTTTTTTTTCTTTTCGCTTTATTCAGCATTCAATTCCCTTTCTAATGACATATCACAAGTTGGTATCTAACCAGAAACTAGATCAGAAAAAAATTATTATTAAAATTCACCGAGTAGGCCGTGGAAGCAAAATGAAAGCCAAAAACTGAAAAGTTGGCTATGGAAACCATACGTCACTTGATAACAGTTGCAACTACTGTGGTATTTTATTTTCATTCGTCGGCGTTATAAAAAGCCGCCAAAAAATATATTGGAAAAATTGGGAAAAAAACAATACTCTGTAGGTCCATAACTTAAATGGGAACACACAACTTTTTCTTGCCTGTACTATTCAGCATAACCATTCCTTTCTAATGATATAATAGAAAGTAATTTTTTGAAATGAAATACCAAAAAATCCAATTATTATTATTCAAATAACAAAAAAACAGATTTATCGAAAAAAAAAATCAAATTGATAGGATTAAAGATAAAATAAATTCAAAACAAATGTTCGAAATGCATTCCCTCAGCGTCAATACATTTATTGACTCTGGTGATATTTTCATGTAAAACGTTTCTCAACATTTGGGGCGTGATATCTTGAAAGCTCTACGAATTTTTACTTCTAGCTCATGTAGAGTTGTAGGCTGTGTGGAATACACCCTATTTTTAAGATGCCCCCATAGAAAAAAGTCGCACGGAGTAAGATCAGGTGACCTTAGTGGCCACCTGACTGGACCATGGGTTGTTATAAGTCTCTCTTGAAAGCGATTTTAAAGATAATTTCTCGCTATTCTTGAATTATGCGGAGGGGCGCCATCTTGTTGGAAGTACATTCTTTCAGTTATTTCCGCTGGTAGGTTGGTAATGAATTCCGAAATTTCATTCGTTAAAAAATTAAAGTATCTCTCTACGGTTAGTTGGCCTTGAAAAAGAATGGGGCCAACAATATGAGTTCCAACTATTCCTGTCCAAACATTCACACCAAATCTCTCCTGGAAGCCACCTTGTCGAAATCGGTGCTCGTTTTCTATCGGCCAGTACCTGAAACAAAATACCGTTCACACTTTTAGCACTCTACACTTCGACTATCGACAATAATCCAAATAAAGTACAGTACCTACCTTGTATTATTCCTGTTAAATAATCCATTGTTGGTAAATCTTGACTCGTTCGTAAACAAGATATAATAGTTAAATAGGTGATTCTCAGCATTTTGTCGAAGAAACCAATTACAATATTCCAGGCGCCTTTCACCGTCATTTTCATACAAATGTTGATGCAACTGATACTTGAAGGATTTAAATCGATGTTTTTTCAAAATGTTCCTAGCAGAGTCCTTACTTATAGCTAATTCGGCGCCAATCTGCCTTGAGGAAATTGTGCTATCATATTGTACTAAAGCTAATACATTAATTTCAGTTTCCTCATTAATAACAAATGCTTCTTGGTCTTCGTGAACATCAGGCTCAGTTCTTAATTTTTCTTCAAGCCACTGGAAATACCTTCTTGACGGTTGCTGCCTCCCTGGATATCGCTCTAAATACAATCGTTCAGCGGCATAAGAATTTTTTAAACATTCACCATAAATGAGAAGCATGTCAATTTGTTCGGTTCGTGAATAACGGGGCATTTTTTGAATATTCCACTTACTGATTTCGATTTCCAAACCCTTTTAAAATGGCAGAATCAAAAACACTACTTCGAACGTCAAAATAATATGGATAGCAGCGTTCGTGAGAGCTCTCGTTTCTTTTTTGTTTCATTCCAAAATACATCTTAATCAGCCTACTTGTTAATATTTTGGTTCGAATGATTATTGCAATGGAATGATTATTCTGAATAGCACAAACATCGTCCATAGGTAGATATTAGAATATCTATGGACGATGGCACAGACCAAGTACGTTTATGTTCCTATTTAACCTAGAACCTACAGGATATAATTTATCATTCCACATTATTTTTAATGTTATTTTTGCGTATGGCGATAATCTGTTTTGTTATTTGAAGAATAATAATCGGATTTTTTGGTATTTCAGTTCAAAAAATTACTTTCTATTATATCATCAGAAAGGAATGGTTATGAGTATTGTTTTTTTCCCAATTTTTCCAATATTTTTTTTGGCGGCTTTTGATAACGCCGACGAATGAAAATAAAATATCACAGTAGTAGCAACTGTTATCAAGTGACGTATGGTTTCCATAGCCAACTTTTCAATTTTTGGCTTTCATTTTGCTTCCACGGCCTACTCGGTGAATTTCAATAATAATTTTTTTCTGATCTAGTTTCTGGTTAGATACCAACTTGTGATATGTCATTAGAAAGGGAATTGAATGCTGAATAACGCGAAAAGAAAAAAAAATAGGGTTTCCATTTAAAATAAGAAAGTTGATGTTACTTCCGGTCAGACCGGAAGTTAACTTCGACATGTCAATATGCTCAAATTCTAGCTCTTATGTCATTATATCGACGCTCCAAATTTCACAAACCTACTTCATACAATAACTGAGATATTCCGTAGGCAATACTTCCGTAGCCACCCGGTATAACCCTTTGGGGATCAAAACATTGGAACTTTCAACACGTCAATGATTTGTAATTAATGTGTAAGAAATTTCAGCAGCCTTTCGATCAACAATAATTGCCTATTTTAAAAAAATACTAAGTGCGTGGTGCGGATTTAGTTTAAAGTTAGCCCACGCCCATTTCCCAGAAAACGGGGAGTGTAAAAATTTTTTTGGATGGGACGCAAATTTGTAATAAATGTTTACAAAATTATATAATAGTTTTTTTTGGAGTGTGCCATAAATGCTGGTGTAGCTTTTAGTACATTGAAAAGCTGGAATCGGGCTGAATTCTACTGGATTATGCACAAATAATGTTGATGGCCGTTATTCATACCAAACCAAAACCGTTGAAATTTTCTAGATCCTCTAGTGTCATCATTGAACCGATTCTGTCCTGATTTTACAGAAGGCACTATCTGTTAGATTACACTTTGAAACCTTATTATACGCAAGATGACGGGAAATCATTTAGGCAGCGTATTTTACCGTTGAATTTTCATTGAAATGTCGTCGGCATAACCTTACAATGTAACAAAACAGTGAAACACAAACTAACCCCATCAAAACAAGACAGTTCAGAGTTCTATGAATATAAAATTAGCTAGAAAATATGAGTGAATGAACTATTATGAATTTCTATTTTATTGTGGATTTCTCTCCCCAAGTTTGGTTGACTAATAATCCCAGACCACCCTATGACAATATTCAATTTCGCAAACAAATAAATCAGTTTCACATATATAATTATCTTGCATCAATAAAAATTCTAATTATCTATTCTGATCTTTCTCATTACTTAATATTTGTCATTTGAGTACTCCTATTTGTACGCAATTTTCATGAAATTTGCTTGATTGTTAATAGTATATTTTGTATCTAGTAGTAAAAGCAATACATTCCCGGACGACAATGTAAAAACAAGCATTGAAGTCTGGGAATGTGCTTTTACTACGAGGTACACATACTATTTTTTCTGAAATCGCAATCAGCATTATCATAAATTAAGGAATTATACTTATTGTTTGCGTGCATTCATTTACTGTCTAAGCCGTCAAAAAATTTCCCGAATCGTTTACGATACGGGAAAGTACTTTTTCTGCAAGCGTGCGTGTTCCGCCCTATTCCCACACGCAATTTAGTTTGAGAGGTGTCATATTCCCGCACTCGTGCGGGAAATATTTTCCCGCACGCTAATGTCACTTCAAGAGAGTTTTTCCCGCACTAGTGCGGTAATAATTTTTCCCGCACGTGAAAGTTTGTTCAAGAGCATCACATAAGATGTTTCAATGCTCTTGTAGAAAAAATCTTGATCCTTACTCATACGGAAAGGTACTATCCCGCACTCGACTGCTTACCCGAACTCCGCTTTGCGTCGTTCGGGTAACGACAGTCTCATGCGGGAATAGTACTCTTTCCGTACTTGTTAGGATAATAACTATTTTCTACAAGCGTGCGTGTTCCGCCCTATTCCCGCACGCAATTTAGTTTGAGAGGTGTCATATTCCCGCACTAGTGCGGGAAAAATTTTTCCGCACGCTAATGTCACTTCAAGTGAGTTTTTCCCGCACTAGTGCGGTAATAATTTTTCCCGCACGTGAAAGTTTGTTCAAGAGCATCACATAAGATGTTTCAATGCTCTTGTAGAAAAAATCTTGATCCTTACTCATACGGAAAGGTACTATCCCGCACTCGACTGCTTACACGAACTCCGGTTTGCGTCGTTCGGGTAACGGCAGTCTCATGCGGGAAAGGTACCCTTTCCGTACTTGTTAGGATAATAACTATTTTCTACAAGCGTGCGTGTTCCGCCCTATTCCCGCACGCAATTTAGTTTGAGAGGTGTCATATTCCCGCACTAGTGCAGGAAAAATTTTCCCGCACGCTAATGTCACTTCAAGTGAGTTTTTCCCGCACTAGTGCCGTAATAATTTTTCCCGCACGTGAAAGTTTGTTCAAGAGCATCACATAAGATGTTTCAATGCTCTTGTAGAAAAAATCTTGATCCTTACTCATAAGGAAAGGTACTATCCCGCACTCGACTGCTTACCCGAACTCCGCTTTGCGTCGTTCGGGTAACGGCAATCTCATGCGGGAATAGTACTCTTTCCGTACTTGTTAGGATAATAACTATTCCCGTACAGTTTAATGCCGAAAACGGTCCGGGAAAGTTCGTTGCTTAGCAACGGACTAAAATACTAGATTAGCGTATTTTGAGGCCTGAAGTTGCTCCGAGAAAATCGGCATTCTTGAACGATTTCAGAAAAAGTACTTTCCCGTACAGTTTAGTTCCGAAAACGGTCCGGGAAAGTTCGTTGCTTAGCAACGGACTAAAATACTAGATTAGCGTAGTTTGAGGCCTGAAGTTGCTCCGAAAAAGTGGGCATTCTTGAACGATTTCAGAAAAATAATGATTTATATCTACGTATTCTCAATTTCTTGTTTAAAACCTGCTAATTGTCTTTATGGAATCAAATTTTGGAAAGTTTGTAACACCTTGATGATTTGCGCAGGCAGTGCGCAATAATTATTTTACGAAGAAAAGGTTCTTGATACTCTTGCAATTGTGATGAATAACGTTGAAATGATGGTGCTATAGTGCCCCTTCGTTTTCACGATAGGGGAAGGTATAAATAATAAGCTTTTTAAATACCTTTTTCTTCTGGATAGCTGACCAGTTTTGGTATTTCTGGATATTTTACTTTACAACACTTCTTGAAGGTAGGAAATTTACATGTACTGGTTAGGATAGGTATTGGAAAACTTATTTTGGTTAAAATTATTTCACTTTCTGCCATTTTTTACTTTTATTTTGGGTTTATAACTTTCAACAAATTTTTCCACAACCGGCATTACTGCAAAATAATTTCGACTGAGTCAATTCAACACTGAGAAGTATAAAAAGCTGCAAATCAATATTTTTCCTACTATACTAAAATTTTCATCGTAGTTATTTCAGTCATTCAAAATTGAGATACAAAGTTTAGTTGGTAGCAGGCTAGAACTTTTTATTCTGAATCGGACCATTAAAAATATGTTGTACTCCCTCTTCTCCACAACACTCTCATCAATTCTATAAGGAGCTTGAAGTATTCTGCAATCCTGCATTTTCCACAGGAATTTCTGAAGAGCTCTTGAGTCAAACCGAATACGAATATAAAATTGTACGAGCACGTACGACGATACAATTCGCACTTAGACTCCGGTGGATTTGAAGAAATACAAAGTTCTAAATGCTGAATACGAATATACTGATATTGACTGGAAGTATGAACATAAATATTCTTTGTGAAAATGTTTACTGTTATTAGTATCTGAATATTTTACAGAAAACTAATGTAATTTCAATGTTTGATGAAGAAACCAATGTACAAGGAATTAGTAGAACGTGCTCAGACCTCATTCAATGAATTGCCAAAATCTTTAAAATCCTATGGTAAAATGAGATTCAAAGTAAATTTGAAAAAATATTTATTATCATTTTTATAAATATATGAAAATTAGAAATAACTAGTTAGTAATTAATTTAGTTTAGTTGAAAATGTGTTTATTTTTCCCTGTCATAAACTTGTATGTTTCTTGGGAAATAAATGTTATTATATTCTTGTGCAAGTTATTGAAATATATGAGGATTGTGATCCAATCGTTCTCAAGAGTATCATATATCTGAACACTTTACTGTAATTCTCCAATATGACTTTGACGATGGAGAACTCTATCATAAATTGGATTTTAAAATGTGCCATCGAACCAAATATGGTCGAATGAATACGAAAATCTCAATATACACGACATTACTTATTCATCGCTGAACTGAAGAAATATATGTCTGAGTATTCCCGAAAAATCGATATGAATAAAGAGAAAATTAAAAATAATTGTAATTGTAATTGTGGCGGCTTTGAAAAGTAATAAAAACGAAAAAATTATGTTGGAATAAAGAAATCTGATATGAGGGTGATATAATTCAGAATAAACCAAGAATGATGGAAACTTGTCAAAACCTAGGCATTACAAACTATTCAACTCTACTTCATTATTCAAATATAAAATGAAATCATGGACACTAGAGATTTATAGGATAGAAATACATAGATTAACTTAAATAAATTCCACAAAACATTTTCCTGTTTGTATTTTCATAGTTATTAATTATTTCTGTTTATTTTTCATTATTTTATTTCTCATCATGTGAAATATCTATACCGTTATTAATTTACCTTATTGTTGATTCAATTATAAGGTAAGCTCGGATAAGTGTGAATTTGGGGCAAGTGTGAGTTTGCTCGCTATCTTCGCTAAACCGGGCGACAGCCCAGTGCCATCTATTGACGAATAGCCTACACTCATAGTGAATCCATAACCATCATATAAAATACGAAAGAGATCTTGTGAAATCCAAATATTTTCCCCAATTTTCTAACCTACAATTCATCAACCCGAATGAGTATAACGAGGTTATTTCAAGCTTTGAGTATATTTTGACTTTGACTTTGACTTTGACTTATTGTTAATATCTAAGGTAGGAATCCATTTTATTCAGTTTTCTTTTGCCTAAACAATGAATCTGAGTATAGATTGCCGTTTTTTCATGAAGTTGTTTTTTTTACATTTTTCCATTGCATGTCACACTTACCCCAAAATTAAATGTTATTGGGGATAGTGTGACCTATCTGTCGGGGTAAGTGGGAACCTGGTTCATTTGGCCAATCTAAACAGTAATATTTTTTCAGCTATAGTACGAAATTATATACGGAAATCTCAGAGAGCCAAACAATATACCTGGCCACATGTAGAAGACATTGATACACTTTCTGAGGATGAAATAACAACTGTGCTTCGATCACCACTCGTCAGGAGATGGGGATCAATGAAATTCTCATTCGATTTTTCATATTTTTTATTTTTTTTCAATGGGGCATTTCAAATTCAATATTAAAAAGTTCCTAACTATGTTTTGAATAAAGATATCTCGAAACAAATAAATTGTGGTGAAAGTTCCTTTACTGTTTACTCACACCTGCCCCAAAGAGAGATTTACTTGCATTAATATCTTTAAATTTGGCCAGAATCACACTTGCCCCAAATTTCCGGGGAAGTGTGACCTATGGAGATGTATATCTGAATATATAAATAAAATTCATAGAATACGGTTTTCAACAGTTTTCTGTGGCGTATTACAAAGACTGACCTTCGAAGTAAATACCTGCAAAACTTCATTGTTATATTAGTTCAGGTTCATCAGATGGACTAAATTCAATGCGAGTTAATGAAAATCACGGTCACACTTACCCGAGCTTACTATATTTACATTTTAATAAATGAAAATTTTCTGTTGTAGTTTGTAGTTTCAATGTAATGAAACCAGTATTTTATAGTTATTTATGCAACAAGTGCAAAAAGTTAGTGTTTATTGCACTCGAAGTGACAACACGTCGAGTGCAATAAACATTTTTTGCACGAGTTGCATACAACATTTTTTCTATGTTCATGCTAAAAGCACAAAATTATTTATTTAGGTGCGGCACTAGGTGAAGGAAAATGAAATACGCAATTTAAATAAATAATTAGTACTATCGATTTCATCACCATCATCTAGTTTTCTATTAATATTACTCATTTTAAAGCTTTTAGTTCTGTAATTGTCAGATTTAAATTTTGACTGACGTTTATTTAACCACAGTTGCATTAAAAATCAAAATCATATTAGTCATGAGCGCGTATGTTAGTTATCAAGAGGTGTAATGTTAGTACAGACAGTTTGCTCTATGCAGGTAGACAGTTTAGAACATAGCGGATCGGTTTTGATTATGGAGTTATTATCGGGAAGGCATTGTTTGTTCAACTCTGACTGCTAACATTAATTCAAAATAATATAAAATATATAGCTGTTTGAAACGTATGGCCAATCTCACAGAATATCTGCTAAATATGTAGTGGGTTTGAAAGTTTATGTTTATCATGATGACAGCACGTTGAAGTAGAATGACAGATGAGTGCAATAAAAACTTTATTGCACTAGTGTAATAAAGAGCGTCTTTTTCCACTGAATAGTTCAATAAAGTTTTGCTTTTTGCATGAATGTAGAAAAAAATATTTTTGTATTTAAAACTTCATCATTTTGTGTCCTTAATGTCATTGTCAATTTTAATAGGTATTTAGATATGACAGAATCGTTCAAAGACGATATATTAACCATTAATAATATTTCCCATTTATTCTTTGAGCTGAAACAGATGTTCAAACATTTCCGAAAAGAGTTTCTTCTTATTCTCCGCATGATTTCATAGTCTTTGAGGCCAACAAGGTTTTCGTCAGGACGAAAAAATAGTTCTTTAGATAATCCTGATTCGACGAACAACTCTTGAAGATTTTCTTCAA
The DNA here is from genome assembly GCA_958502065.1 of Chrysolina americana. Taxonomy (NCBI): domain Eukaryota; kingdom Metazoa; phylum Arthropoda; class Insecta; order Coleoptera; family Chrysomelidae; genus Chrysolina; species Chrysolina americana. The sequence goes on along the minus strand of OY293413.1, from coordinate 92,317,659 downwards.
TTATTTCCAACTCTTCAGATGTGGTGATGCCCCGGAGCGCAGGATAATTATTTTTCATGTTGATTTTTCACTGTTGTATTCAATTTTTTAATAAATATACATATAGCCAGTTTGATTCGAATTATTGCTTGGAAGGTTGCATAGCAACGAACTTTTTCTGCCTAGGCACCAAATAGCCGCTTTTGATGTCATTTGGAGAACAAATATATTAATGGAAACTTCATATTTTATATCATCAGTTGTATCATACATATCAGTATGACGCGAAATAAGATTTTCCTTGATACTACATCTTGGAGGACCCTATTACAAAAGCTCGTTGTAATCAACCACCGTATCTGCAATATGTGGATGAACCTGGAGTCTGGACTCATCGATGCATCGGGGTCGCAATTTATGTACCAATTTCGAGAAAGGCGTTAGTTTTTCGCCACCTGGGCGTCGGCGCATCGTACGCAAACACGCCCTCCCGTGCCGCGCTATAATGAGCGTCGCAACTTTTATTAATCAGAAAGTTCTGTTACCGCTACCTCCGTTTTCCCGTGAGTTGCTGGAGTCGCAACGAAAACTCGAAAACTCCGCCGAAGTAACGGAAACTGCGTTCCGGATCGCACACAACAGGTAGGCCCATTCATTCATTTGTTTTTAACGCGCGCGCCTACTGAGAGTTGCACTCGCGAAGGAAATTGGACAGGAACAGGTGGTTGTTCGGATAAGAGTTGCCGAGTTAAGAACCGCTTCATCAAACTGAACGGCGGATGAGTTGAAACAGGGGGATATGCAACTCTTTTCTTCAAGCTTGCCCATTTGTTCAAAGTTTTCGTCCGAACAATTCAATATTTATGTTTGGCTAATGTAACCATATTTTTGCCGTTTTTATTGATTATTTGCCTCATCTGTCAAAATATTTTCGATGCTGAACCGTCCATCTTCCTTTGCAAACGAGCTGCATAATCTTTCTTGGAGTTTTGAACGATAGTTTTTATATTTTTATAGTATTACTACCCGGGTGTCAACGCATCTATTAGAGAAGGCATAACTCCTAGAATATAAGGTGTATCAAAATAAATGGGATTTGATATAGGTAAATAGTATGGGAGAGTTTTCCCATATTTCCATTTTGCGGTCACTTCCGATTTCACCGGAAATTGCTCCAGTTTTATATTTTTAAATGGAACACCCTATATATTGTAACATTTTTGGATTTCTGACACAATTTTCAGATGTGACATTTTCAAGAGTTTTTACGCCTACTCCACTTTTTTAGAGTCACGTTTAATATTGCATCTAGGTGGCCATGATTGGAGCTAAAGTAACTTAAGGACCTCAGGTGATGTCAGAAAATTACAATCGTAAAGTTTTAGTGACTAGGATGACAGATAGGAATAACACAATTTAGCTAAATTACATTTTCGTGTCTCACTTGTTTTACAAATGGCGATCAATTTTTAACAAGCCCTTCCGAGAAAAAGATTTTTTGACGAATCTAACGATAACCATTTATTAACGATTTAATTAAAAATAAGAACTTAAATTAAATATCACTAGAAAAAAACCGGTTACTAATTTATTTACTTTTGTCAAGTGTGCCATGTATAATATTTTCAATTTAGCAGTTATTTTTATCGAGTTGTCTTTGGAAAACAAAACACTCACACAGGTAATGACAGTGACATAAGCTTTATGAGAAGATAGTAAAAGTTTCTCAATTTTCGTTGAATTTCAGTTTAATTTTTCGTGGACGAAATGTATACTCAAAATGAAAAAGGGAATGCCATAGAAATTGGAAATAGGAATGCTACTGAATTTTGAAGCATCCAGTGTATCAAATACCGGCTAATAATAATAATAGTCGTCATCTACCCGCATATGCTATGCCTTTGGGTACACTCTATGAGTGTTTATGAGGGAGTATTATTATTATTAATATCATTATTGAAAAGACTGAGATAAACGTTCTTGCAATGGTTGAGATTGATAAAAACGGTTTCATTAGGAAAAAATAGTCAAGTAATGCAATTAAGTCACAAATCAGCAAGAAAAATACTGAAAAAGCATGGATATCAAGCATTTGAATATGACGATGGAGATTGACGGGTGGTATTTTGTGATTTGCTGCTTCAAAATCAAATTCTATCAACCTTATTCTACTTTCCGACGAATTACAATTTACAAAATGGTATGTTTAATAATCAAAGTAGTCGGTACTGGGGCCCAACAAAACCAACATCTATTGAGAGAAGGCAATTTTTAAGAAAGTTTTGGAGTCAGTATCTGAACTGGTATCGTTGGAAACAGAATAACTGGGCCAATATTGTTTCAAGGTCAGTTAACAGGGGTTAGGTACTTAGGCTTTCTTCAAAATGAAATCGATGATCATCAAAAAAATAGTCAAGAAATGCAATTAAGTCACAAATCGGCAAAAAAAATACTGAAAAAGCATGGATATCAAGCATTTGAATATGACGATGGAGATTGACGGGTGGTATTTTGTGATTTGCTGCTTCAAAATCAAATTCTATCAACCTTATTCTATTTTCCGACGAATTACAATTTACAAAATGGTATGTTTAATAATCAAAGTAGTCGGTACTGGGGCCCAACAAAACCAACATCTATTGAGAGAAGGCAATTTTTAAGAAAGTTTTGGAGTCAGTATCTGAACTGGTATCGTTGGAAACAGAATAACTGGGCCAATATTGTTTCAAGGTCAGTTAACAGGGGTTAGGTACTTAGGCTTTCTTCAAAATGAAATCGATGATCATTTTAAAAATCTTCCTTCAGCAGTTTTATGACAAATTTACTTCCGACAAGATAGAGCACCCCAGAGGAGTTCTTAATTCCTTAATACAGCATTTTAATAATCAAGTTATCACCGGATCTCACTGTGCTCGATTTCTTCATTTGGGGATATGTTAAAAAAATGCAACAGCTTCAGCTACTCTTGAAATCTTAGAAGAAAGAATTCTACAGGCATTTAGAAGTATAAAGCCTCAAATATCACGAAACGAAACGTGGTGATAGAAACAATTAAACGAGCTGAAATGTGTCTTAAACAACTTTGAAAATTTACTACAGTGAATTTTTGACGAAATTAGAATATTTCACTTTATTATAATTTAAGTGCAGTCCTGAAATAATTAGTTAATTTTGTCAAGCTGGTTAAATCCTTTTTTCGGAAAGTGGTTACAAAAGTGAATCAATTATTATCCATGGCACACTTGAGAAAAGTAAATATAGTATTGTCCAGTATTTTCCTTAGAAATATTTGACTTATGTTCTTATTTTTATTCCAATGGCAAATAAATTAGTACCGTTAGATTCGTCAAAAGATCCTTTTTTCGGAAAGTGCTTGTCAAAAAATGGTCACCATTTGAAAAATTAGAACGAAAATTCAATTTTTACAACTTGTCTCATTTCTATCATACTAGTCACTAAAAATTTACGATTTTAATTTTCTGATATCACCTGAGGTTCTTAGATTATTTTACGTCCGATCATGGCCACCTAAATGCTATATTAAACATGACTTTAAAAAAGTTATGCTGATCCAAAATTGTGCCAAAACATTCAAAAATATTACAATATACAGGGTGTTCCATTTAAAAATTCAAAACAGGTGTCATTTCCGGTGAAACCGGAAGTGATTGAAAAGTGAAAAATATGCGAAAACTCTTCTCTTCACATACCATTCACCTATACCAAATCTCATTTTGAAATACCTAATATTCTAAAAGTTACCTATGTCTTGTTCAATAGATTCGATGACACCCGGTATGTGATATCAAGTCCATTGCACAGGGTTGTGAACAGGGTTGTCATGAACTGAATTTGAGCTTATAAAGATATGTTTTCTGCACATAATCATATACGTTACACATATAACAAATTACTGTTTGTGCAACAATGTTATACCTGGTTTATGGAAAAGAGCTATTGTAAAAGTTTTACCTAAAAAATCAAAGCCAAACGATTACAAAGATCTTCGAGCATTGGGCATCCTTATTACTCTGTCCAAACTTCTAGAAAGAGCAATTGAGTCACAACTTTAAAATCATATCGCAAATCATTCTCTAATACCAGAAATCCAATCAGGATTTAGAAAAGGGTACAGTTGTACACCTGCTCTTCTACACATTGATGATGGAATTTAGAGCTAAAGACAATTCTGATTCTCTTGGACCTTAGCGGCGTTTTTGATACCATAAACTATGATCTACTTTTAGCGATATTGCATTATATTGGCCTTTCTGATTCCGCTGATGCTTTAATGAGTGCATCTTGAATAATAATTGTTGACAGCAAAAAGTTCATATCGAAGATGTATCTCGATATCTTGATCTAATTTGAATGATGGTTTTCCGGGGTTTATTGAGCAATGTACTCGACGTTTCGCCAACACGTGTGGTTGGCATTATCAAGAGATATGTTTCCAGTTACTCCGTTTACTGTCTACTGTAGAATGAAGTTCCACCACCCCATTTTTAGGTCTTTCAAAATGTTAATTTTCTATCGAAACTGCAATTACTGACTTTTGGTGAAATGTGTTGTATATGTGCCTAATCGAATCACACTCCTATCAGGACTAATTACATCTTGGGTGCGAAATGTTGGAAGGCACGAACAATTTATTTTCATACATATATAATCAGCAGATTTATCTTTTACAAAATAATATTCAAATTAGAACAGCCAGAGGCCAATTAATTTCAATTCACCGTTTCCTCTTTGAACAGCAAATGAAGGATATCCTGCTGAAAGAAATCAATATGCACTAGTAATTTATGATTGAAGTCAATTCAAGCGTAAATTAAAAGGTATTGTCCTGTATAGAAAAAGTACTGAAGCAAACAAGCAAAAAACGATGTCTGTATATTTCATTTTATTGGAAAATAAATAACTGGATAAGTATCCAGCATTTAATATAAAACAATCGTTATTGCTTTCATAACTTTTTCATACTTCCCTTATGAATCAGATGCAATTCGGATGGAAATCGAGTAGGCTGACACTATATTTTTAGCAAGATAATGAATGTGGACAACTCTGATAAGGCCTCATTCACGAAGAAAAAGTGTTCACGCAAGTTTTGGCTGCCTCTGTATGGAAGAACTCGGTGAAATTATAAATAGGAAATTCGAAAATATTTGTTCAACAATTTTTCTCAATAGATTATTGATCTCTCAGGAAACTGTTACAATAGTTTTCACAATTTATTTATTCATTCCAATATCCAACTGAAAACGAAAGATCATTTTCAAAACTCTCACTCATGAAAAATTAATTGAGAGGATGAATACACATTGAGCCATCTAATTTCAATTAGTATTGAGATTGACCTTTCATCTTCATTACATTATGTTAATATTCTTGGAAAACATTTTTCATTCAAGCAAAAATAGGCCATGATGTCGTACAATATATAACCTGAGTGGCAATTGCAATTCTACTCTCATGACAAAAATCTTCAGCAAATGTATAACCAATGTACCAATGTACCAATGACCAATGTACTGCTCACCACAATAGTTACATTTTTCCCATTTAATCGTCTTTGTATCTATTACAGTTTAGAATATAGCAATGTTACCACATGATAAAAGAAACGGCCTGTATATATAGATGAATTTTATTGAATAAACATATATTACTATCATTATTATAATTATAATATTCAGAATACCAGTATATCTACCTACTCTATCAAAATTCAGAAAAAATCCTATCGAGATACAGATATACATGTAAAATCAATTTTTTTTGTTACAGACCAGCACAATAATGTTTACTATTTTGTTATGGTTGGCGGTGACTCTCAACTTTACCAGAGCGGTCATCATAAACGCAGATAGCGTTTTGGAAGAAGAACAACCTCTGGCAAATGCGGCAATGACACTTAAATGTCATCGCAAACTGTACACATACTTGGTGACTCAACAGGATGAAAATGGAAAACAGTGCTGGGATAAAATCTCTGTTTGGGCATGCTGGGGTAGATGTGATTCGAACGAGGTAATTATTATAATTATTATTAGATGGCGGGGCTAGCCAGCGGCTGAAAAACAGGTAGTTCTGTATATAACCTTTCTGCACCCCGCTGTCAGGTCTATCTCGTGAGTCCTCCGGATCTTTTAATGAACTCCAGGAGATTCCTCACAAGATTTTCCTGCGGGATGATATCTTCTGCACCGTGGTGTCCGAAGATGTCCATCTTCATGCTAGCCAGAGCTTCGCATTCAAACATTATGTGGGACGCTGTTTCGTCCTCTTCTTCACAAAATCTCTTGATGTATCCCCAACCGTTGCAGGTGTTTTCTCAAATGGCAGTGGCCTGTCATCAGTCCTACCACCTTCCTGAGGGAGTCTTGGCTTAGTTCAAGAAGGTGTCTTGATAGCCGGTCGGTTGGCACTCTCCCAGATAGATTCATGATGGTTTTTAACCCATTTCTTTGTGTCCTGCTTGATATCCCCAAACGCTATTCCGCAGGCAGGTTCTGGTCCAATGAGAGTTGTTACTGCTCCCGCTCTTGCTAGGGTATCTGCGCTCTCATTTCCCTGGATCCCCTTATGACCTGATACCCAAACTAGGTTTACCCTGTTCTGTGCTCCCAGGTCGTTAAGGTTTTGGTGTGCCTCCCAAACTGAGGTAAACTTTTCGGCTAATATTATCGTTACAGTCTTTCCAAAAAATAAACGAAATCCGTTTCATGTGAAAAATTCATGACAACTCTTCAATAACTTTATTTTCAATACGTCGCTCATTAACTTTTTGTTGTTGAGCTGAGGAGTGATGAATAATGTAGTTGACCAGCAAATATATTTGGCGATAATCAGCTCTGATTTTCAAATGAATACATCACCTTTCTTTTAAATTGTTTCGATTGTTTGTTCCCTGAGTTCACTATTGGAAAAATAGATTATCGTGCAAAATAAATAACAATTTATTTTCAATGTTTTATGTAATGAGAAACGGGCAATATTCAACAAAATAATTTGTTCCTTTCACATGTTTTATTGAAATTTATAACATACATGCTTTAATGTAACACAAAATGAAAATATTATGTTGATTGGATTCATTGAGTTTTTTTGGAGGAAGGAAGGAGTCATTTCCCTCTTTGTCTTTTTGTACCTCCATTCGTGACATTTTTGACACTATATTCTTTCTATATGCCAAACCTTGAATCTGAGCATAAACAAATCATATATTATCAGAATCTGCACGAAATTTCGCGTATATAGTGTGGATTGCTAGTGAATCTGCCGTTTTTGTATTTTTCATGATTTATAGGGGACTTTTTTCGTTTCTTCAAATAATTTTGTCATATGTATATCGATTGGCGCTCGCAGAATTACTCTATCTCCAACGGTTCCCGAGTTAAAGAGTTCAACTGGAGTGGGAAGGAGTCCTTTCCCTCCATATTTTTTTTCCAGTTCTACTCGTGATATTTCTGACCTTTTATGTGCCATATCTTGAATCTGACTATAAAAAAATCATATATTTTCTGAATCTGCATGAAATTTTGCGTATATAGTGCGGATTGGAAGTGAATCTGCCGAATTTGTATTTTTCATGACTTTTAGAGATATACCCCTTTGGTCTTTTTTCGATTAATTTTATTTTATATCTATTGCCAGCAAAAAGTTTTAGCTAATATTTACTAACGTAATATATTATATCATTTATGAATAAAATAAATAATATTGGTCCCAATACCGAACCTTGAGGCCCTCCATACTTGACATTTTCTGTATTAGAATAAACGTAATTATATTTGACGTGTTGTTCTCTATCGTGTGAGAAGGTCTGGAACCAATCGAAATCCTTCCCTACAATTCTATACGTGACTAGTTTTCTTAAGAGTAGGTTTTTAAGAGGATGTCGCCTATCGGCGTGCGTGAAAAACGAAGAGTGAGAACGCACGGAATAAGGACATGTTCTTCTTTCATTTTTCTTTATCATTCCTTTCAGAAAAAATTACTTTGTATAGAAATCGTCACAATATAAACTTCTAACTTAATCTAACAGCCAAGACAAATAGCATGATAACAAAAACAGAAACTAAAATGTGGTCTCACAAAAAATCGTCTACAGAATATTAAGATTCCAACTAAAGATTTTCTTTCAATTTTGTTTCAAACCTTTTGGTCGAGGAACGAAACTTTATGTTAGAGATAGATGTAAGTTATTTTTTAACATTCTATTGAAATTATGAGTTTGGGGATTTTTTAAGAATATTTTGTTATGGACAAATTGACACATTTCGAAAATATATAGATATGCAAGTGTTGATACTTTCAATTCTTTGAAAACATTTCTACAGCTTTCAGTAGGCTGGCCATCCCCAGAAACACATACCGTATCGTAAGCGCGATTCAACTTGGCCGTAATATACCTTCAATAATTGCTGTTTGTTCAAAATTCCCTGTAGCTATTTCATGAGGAAATTTTGGAAAGATGAGGCACTGTTTAAGTTATCACAGTAAATTTTGGAATTCAAACCTAAAAATTTAACCGATCGATAAAAAAATCAGCTAAATCATCGGTTAGAGTTAGCACCTGAATTTAAAGAAAAACTCGTATTTCTGGTATGCATTGGGAACGAAATTGGGATTTTTTTATTATTCGGGTTTCGTTGGGTATAGTACGTAAGGTAAAGGTAATTTTTTTGGGCGCTGTCTCGAAATTTCGAAAAGAAATACGTAACACAGGTAGTTTTGTCTTCTAAACACAAATTCGAAGGCTATGGTACTAATTTCTCATCGTAAACAACCTAACCTAACTAACCTAGCTATTCAAATTGCTGATAATCCGATCACTAATTGGTATGAAAAGGTGATATCACAGCAAATGCTCGCTGCGCTCGCATTCTATAAATTACCAGAAGAAAAGTAAACAACATAAATTGATCAAGAAGTGTGATTATCGATGGGATCAAATCCATAAAATTGATTTTTTCAAAATACTAAAGTGGTTACTGATCTGCCGTTCGATATATATTCGCGAGATCTCCTCATGTCGACAGAAATATTTCAAGAACAATTTCCGGTTTTTACGATAAATTGAATGCACCATCATCGATGTCACAATTGTTATCCCCTAGTTCGAATTAATCAGCGTTTCCGGAAATCAAATTGCTGTCGACGAATCATTTCATAAATCATATCATTCGTAGACCACCCGCAATTCAATCATTTTGCTGAAATCCATCCCGTAATGGATAAAAGATGTACGATTCGGAAATGTATTTTCGATCTATTCGTTTTACGACTGTCGGTTCGTTTAGTGCCCTATAAAATACCAAGTTGCTCACCACAAGATGCGTCAGGCATGGAGTGATTACAGTAGACACTAATTGAAGTACAAATGATTACGAATACATTAAAAAGGAAACATCCGAGTTGAATAATATCACCCTAATTGGGCACCAAATCAAAAAAACCCATTTGGTCGTTTCTAGCCTATTTATTTCTATAATTTGAAATAAGTTAATATGAATAAAAACATATATTTCAAAAGCTCATTTTAAAAAAGGAGTTTTATATAGCCTACTATGAAAAGGGTAGGCAGTACGAAAAACAATTCTTATTTTTGCCTAGTCAAACTGCCACTTTACAAAATGAACACTGCCAATTGGAACGCTCATCATTTTTGAGTTGCAAAGTTTGCAGGGTTTTCTAGTAGCTTTTATTGGTTAGTTTTTGCATTATGTAGTCTACATGTTTTCAGGACATTAGTACAGGCCGTTGGGACCCTCGTAGTGGTGCAGCTAGATGACAATTAGAACAAATTCAGGAACATCACCTGAACATTTCTGTTCACTTTCAATGTGAATTTATTTCTTATATATCAAAAAATTCTACGACTGATAGTATGAAATTTTTCAGCATACATAGTAACTAAGAACTCTCTCTCAGTCATTTAAAAAAAAATTCAAAATTGTTTCAAAATTGTTTTTTCCGTTAACCAGCTGTCACCCCCCTACGAGCGACAGCCCTCAGAAGTCGAAACTTGTGCGAGCTAAGGATTAACGAGGTCTTACCTTTTAACGTGCGATTCCTAGCACGAGACCAGTGACCATGCTGGGATTCGAACCCACGTCCCTCTGACTGATAGACTAGCGCTCTACCATCATGACCACTAACCTACCTCGACCGTTCGAGAAATGAAGGAGAGTAATTCATGATGTTATCATCTCAATAACTAATTTCATATCACTGAATCGATTCTCGTTAACAGAATTGATCTATCTCTAACCGTTTTCCAGTTGGAAAGTTCATCTGGAGTTGAGAGGGGTTATTTCCCACCAAATTTTTTGAATACTTAGGGATGAAAAATTTAAATTTTCTAATATTCGATTTCCTTCAAAATAGAAAACTGCATTACTTGGCTTAATTCGTCTGTGTGAATCTCTTTGAAATGCGAAATCAGCTCGTATTTTTTAATTAAAACCCCATTTCACTTAATATATGTTGATTTTGTGGAAAAATGCATCTTTTCGACTAAAAATTTTCTGAAATTTTGTCAATTCATTATCTGAATAATTTTTTTTGATATTATTCGGAATTAGCTCGTCGAGATACATCTGAGGAACTTTTGCAATTTTTAGAAAAATAGCAAATGGCAATTTTGAAAATTTGGTCGATGAAGTTTTGCATATATAGTGCAAATTTTAACTAAATTTGATCGTTTCGTATTTTTCATAATTTTTAAGGACTTTTATCAAGTCACTTTTTTTTGGCCAGTCGACTTTCAGATGAAGTTCAGAGTATACTAATTTCAACATTGTATATCGATTTGCATTCATAGATTTGATATATCTTCAATCATTTTCTGGTTGGAAAATTTATCTGGAGTATTTTATTCAGAATTTCCCTTCAAGAATAAAAAAATTCCCTTTCATTCGTTATCATTTTCGTTATTTCTGAAAATCTTCAAAATATAACCAATTCACGGAGCAGACAATTAGGAAGAAGTTAAAAATTATAAACCCATCTCACATACGAGTCAGTCTGCAAGGATAATTGAATAATATAAAAAGCATAAATAAACAAAACTACCTCTGTATATCTGAGATCAACGTCCTGCTTAGTGAAATACAAAGTATTCAACAGAAATCAATTCGGATTCAGAAAGGGCTGCTCATTCACAGTATTGAAAAATTTGTAGATCTAATGTAGACTTAAGCAAAGCGCATTTGATTCAGTAGACTACGGTAATCTATTAAATAAATTATACAAGTGCGGTTTTAGAGGTGTTGCATATTATTGGTTTGAGAGCTTACATCGAAGAACTCACTATGTATCTTCAAATGGAAGTAAATCTAACAATTGGAAAGTGCGGCACCGGGGTTCCTCAAAGGTTGATTTTGGGGTCACTACGTTAATAAACTACGTTAACTAATTCTCATTCCATTATGTTTGCCAATCTCTGATCGATAAATGTTTGCTGATCCGGAAGTGCCTTCTGATTGCTAAGTGACATTATTATCGATCGGAGATATGTAAAAACAACCTCCTATGCTTTTAATCGAATTAGTAAATATGTTGAATTGGCGAATCGTGTAGAAATAAATTAAAATGAGCTGGTCTCCGGAAAACCCAACCTTATTCTTTTAAAAATTGAATATTTCAAGATTCTACTCGAGAAAATTGATTCAAATATAAGAAATTCTAGGTTTTATTTAATGCTATTACTTCAATAGTGTTTTTATCTACTCTATCAAAAAGGAGCATCTTCCCTTCAAGTAAATGGTCTACACGCCTAAATAATATTCATTCTGTTTATTTTTCAGACAACCAATTTCCGTCCGAGATAGGAAAGTATAAAATTCAATCTAAAAGAGATAATGTAGCAGCAGAAAAGCAAAGTTTTATTATGTTTTAAATTATTACGTTGTATGGCGGTGGAGGATAAAATCCGTTCAACAGAAAAATTTAAAATCATCTGAAAAGGAAATACTTTTTACGAATATCTTATAAACCTACTTTCATTTAGACATACCTTAAGACAATCGTTTCCGTTTCATATACAGTGAAGACGCAAAACTTTCCATAAGAAAAGCCTCCTGTTATTTTGTGTTCACCAAAGAAATCATCAAACAATCGTATCCCACACCTGGCACCAAATGTTACTAATTCTTCATAGAACCTCCAATACACCGGATACAAGAATAAATACTTTTCCGGTAACATTATTTGAAGTATTTATAACAGCAACTGCTTGGTGGACTACCAGGAAGCAGTTCTTTCTTGTTTGACATACGTGGTTAACGTAGAACTCTGGGACTCCATAGGCGGCGCATCAACGGATATTAAACTCAGTCATCCGTTCAGGTCGTATATGCCGGGTCTCTAGAAATGTTTTCATAACTACAAAAGGTTATAGAAAAAAAAAAGTTCCCAGACATGGGGAAAACAAGCCTATGGAGTCTAGTAACGGAGACAGGGCTGGCTAGAGAACTCTAAACGATTTTGAGGGCACACACAATAGATCTCAATAGGTCGCGGTGCAGAGACTTGTAGCACAAAAGCCCAAAACCAATATAATCTAAACAGTTTTTTCAGGATATTTCTCACCTGAAGCAATTCACCCAATATTCAATTTAATTAACTAATGACAGAAGTAGTTTGCAAATAATCTTTATTGTTTCAGATCTCGGACTGGCGTTTTCCCTTCAAGAAATCCAATCACCCTGTATGCGTTCACTATGGTAGAAACAGAGTTTTCGTAACACTCAGACATTGTGAAGATGGAATCGTGGAGGGTACGGATCATTATGAATATTTGGAAGCTGACGATTGCAAATGTCAAGTTTGTTCCTCTTCAGATACGAGTTGCGAAGGGGTGAGGTATAGGCCGCATAGATCTGACCCTGATAATTTGGGATTTTTATAAATAATTTAACGAAAAAAAAAATTTGAATGATTGAATGTTGTCTAAATTGAAAATTATTGAAATTCAATTTCTGATTTGTTATTGTTGTGTTGGTGGCTGGAACCAAGCGTTATTCTATTAAAAAATAATATTCCAAGAAAACGTATGCATTAGAATTATTACAAATACGTATCTATTGTAAATGGCACTGATATTATACATTATATAAGTTTTTGTCTATATACACTATAACATGAAGAATCTATTTGTTGTTACCTAATTAATGTTACTGAATGTTTAGACATATATCCTGTTTGACAACTATGAATGTTATAACTATAAATATGTTTAATGTATGTTGTTGATCATATGTATTATAAATAAATCTGTTGATTTCAGTAGGAGTGTATTACTGGTCGATTATTTTATTTGTCCCCTCCACTTGAGCGAGACCAAACTTTATATTCGAAGTCTATCTTGGACGCTTTTTACTCTGATTGCGGAAAAACTTCTTTCTTCTCGCGATTTCAGCATGATCTGTCAGCGATCCTTCGTTTACTCAGACTGCCGAATCTCTCATCCTAAAATAGGCTACCATTGCCTTCTTCTTGATCCAGACAGGAAGTGGCGGTAGCTTCAGCAGTGCCTTCAACACAGCGGTTAGAGTGATTACGAAACAGTCGAACCTCTTGACCCATTAGGCTTTATTTTTATTCTGCTACTCTATTACTATTCGTTCTTACGACTGTCATATATAGCCAGTGCATAATCTCTAGATTGGTTCGTACAACTCTCCTCAGTTGCCATAGTCTACATTCGGCTTCCATAAAAGTTTGGAGTCCTGAATCACCCCCAGATATTTGACCTGTTGTACTACATATTGGTGACCTGAATCCATATTTTATCCTTGGTTGCCTTCCACATCGACAAACAGTCCCAGCAGTACCTCTTTGAATCCTAACGTCCTTTCAATCCTACGCACTGCAATGTGGAGGGTGGTTTCCATCAACTTTCCCCTTCTTTATGCGTTTTGTTTTGTCTCAGAGATGTCTCGTGCAGAAAGCTGTACACCACCTTCTTCCTGCGCTTCAAGCAGGAACAGTGTTAGATCGATGGATCTGGAGGACTTTGCTACTGTGTAGTCTCTTTTTCCTGTTTCATGGATGAAGACTAACTTTGCTTTCTCCTAGACCTTTGAAACGGACCTCAGAGCTATTCAGGTCCAGAATATTTTCTTCTTCCAGGAACCCTCTTAAATTTGTTTAGACAAAACATATCCTCATTGTGAATGATACTCGCCCGCACAGGCTATGCCTCTGGAGACACTTACACAAGTGTTCGTGAGGGTAAATGTCTAATTTATGAATGAGCCAAGGTCTTAAATGCTAGTGAAGACTTGTTGGCTCACCCAGTAAAAAATTTTGTTTGGCAATTTGAACACCATCAAACGATGAACATTTTAATGTGTATCTAAGAATATTATTTTTCAAAATTACCCATTGCATAAGGCCTGATTCTGTTTATGGAATATATGGTATTTGGGGAGTAGTCGTTTTTTTGATAACTACTTCGTTAATTTTCTCTCCAACCTACTAAATAAATGATGTCCAATTTGTGGTGCCAGGTTGAGAACGATTCATATAATTACGTTAGATTAAGAATTATTGGGAGCAGATGGGACTGGCTAATTCGCAAAGACCCACTCGATGTAAATAAATAATTAGCAAATTGGTAGGCAGAGCAGTTACTATGTGTTTAGGAATCATCATGGTAATGGAAAATATGCCTTTCCGTTTTTATACCAATTATATTCATAACAGCAATGGTAATGCAGTTTGGATTCCTGCCGAACAAAATTTCTACTGATGTGTGATATAAATAAATTATGGAAGTTTTTTCCTATCACATACATGATATCTGACGTAAAAAAACTGAAATATTTCGAAGGGGGCACGACAGTACACAAATAATTTGAAACCACTAAAAATCTTGTCAACTACACAAGATAGCGGTTTGTACATATGCATGTTAAATCTGAGCAAACTAACATAATTTGAAAATAATTGCACCGAATATTAGATTCAGATTTTTTGTAACTTTGTACCTTATTTTTGGTATAAAAATTCAAAAATGCTACAAAAAGAATCTTCTTGAAAATATTCTTCTAATTGAGTTGAATTTCTCCGTTTTGATTCCTAATGGATCTCAGTTGTATGAGCAGGTGATTGGAAAATTTAATACATTAATAAGATGGGCAATTGTTATTGAATGGCGAGTTGTGCTCTGGTATTCTCAAATCTCCATTTGTATCAGAGGATGATTTTCAGAAACAGTACCTGAAAATTATTATAATTTATAAACTAATAGAGATAAGATCAAAGTACTCACGACTCATTTATTCTCCATTAGTTAAAGAACAAATTCAGTCCAAAAGTAAAGTTGTTACCAATTTATTTGTTAAATTTATTGCAACTGTTCATGAAAGATACTTTAAGAAAAAAATCTCATTGATGTTTTTGTTACAGTTAGTAGAATGAAAAAAAAAGTTAAAATGTATTTGCTAATAATAAATTGTTTATTAAATGAACAATAAGAGATTTAAACAAATCAATATCGAAAAGAAACACAAATAATGATTCAATAAAAAAATTGTTCCTTTATATTAATTATAAGTGGTAGAAAATGATTTGACAAATGCGTTTTTAACCAGAAGAAATATTTTTAAGGAACGATTTTTCTTCTGAAAATCATTATTTGCATCAAAGATTAGGATTTCAGAAAAAACTTCAATTTGGTTATAAACAACGCATTTGTTTTCAACAATATTTTAAACAATAACAGATAAAATTTTAAAAATCAATTTTATAACTACGTAAATCAATAATAAAAAATTGAAACATATTTTCTTTTTATTTTTCCAACGGGAATCTATCCTGGAACCTTTCAAGAATAGCTTCGAGGATAAAAAAAACTTATAAATATTGGTCCGACAGTTCCGGAAGTCAAAGTTTTTTTTGTAAATTTCTCCCTCTTTTAAAATCTTTTTTTAGATTTGGAAAATCTCAATTGGTTTTTGAGATATTAGTAAAAAACTAAATCCCTTTTTTCAGTTAATTGTTTAGAACTTTTCCCATTTTTGCAAGCGAAACTTTTTTTTTAATCATTTACATGCTATTCCGAACTGAATGACTGATTCATATTTTTTCGAGACTGCTGAAAAAAAGTTGACGTTGAAAGTCAGCTTTATCTCTACTTCTGTATATCGAATGTTACATTTGAGCTACTAGAACATTTCCCAATATTATAGATTTACTAAGGCAGTCCGGAGTGATTTTTAACGTTAGACGTCAGAATTGGTATATATAGACGACCCCCACTACACTTTGGAAAGCAAGTGTCAAGGCATGTGGTCCTGAGAAAAACTGTTCTCTCTCACCAGATCTTGAAATAACTTCCCAATATTGTTTGGTGTTTGAGGGAAGTTTGCTAATTCAAAAAATCTGACAAAAAATATGTTCTCAGAAGTAGCTCTCTGGATATAAAGAATAAATCTGGGAATTTTCATGATTTACTTTCAAATACTGAATTCTATTCAAATCGGCTGGAATACGCGACAGACAGATACACAGAAAGACATATTCATTTCAACTTTTCCGTAGTTCATAAATTATTTGAAGCTGAATAACCATGAAAAATTCAAATCGTTATATTGGATGATTATAATATGCTATCTCTGTTCTACCTTGGCTCAAAACTAGAGACTGAATGGACCTTTAAAACAAACGAGTAACTGATATGTGCATAATTATAGATATTCTAGTGATGTGTTTCTATATTCATCATAAGCATTCAATGCGAGATTTGTCGAATGAAGAATTTCGAAAATGCTGGTTTGGGCAAGGAGACATAGTACGATGGCCTCCTAGATCTCCAGATCTCACTCCATTTGACATTATTGTTTGTATACCGGGTGGCTACGGAAGTATTGCCTACGGAATATCTCAGTTATTGTATGAAGTAGGTTTGTGAAATTTGGAGCGTCGATATAATGACATAAGAGCTAGAATTTGAGCATATTGACATGTCGAAGTTAACTTCCGGTCTGACCGGAAGTAACATCAACTTTCTTATTTTAAATGGAAACCCTATTTTTTTTTCTTTTCGCTTTATTCAGCATTCAATTCCCTTTCTAATGACATATCACAAGTTGGTATCTAACCAGAAACTAGATCAGAAAAAAATTATTATTGAAATTCACCGAGTAGGCCGTGGAAGCAAAATGAAAGCCAAAAATTGAAAAGTTGGCTATGGAAACTATACGTCACTTGATAACAGTTGCTACTACTGTGATATTTTATTTTCATTCGTCGGCGTTATAAAAAGCCGCCAAAAAAAATATTGGAAAAATTGGGGAAAAAACAATACTCTGTAGGTCCATAACTTAAATAGGAACATACCACTTTTTCTTGTCTGTACTATTCAGCATAACCATACTTTTCTAATGATATAATAGAAAGTAGTTTTTTTAAATGAAATACCAAAAAATCCAATTATTATTCTTCAAATAACAAAACAGATTATCGCCATACGCAAAAATAACATTAAAAATAATGTGGAATGATAAATTATATCCTGTAGGTTCTAGGTTAAATAGGAACATTTGTTTTGAATTTATTTTATCTTTAATCCTATCAATTTGAATTTTTTTTTTTTCGATAAATCTGTTTTTTTGTTATTTGAATAATAATAATTGGATTTTTTGGTATTCCATTTCAAAAAATTACTTTCTATTATATCATTAGAAAGGAATGGTTATGCTGAATAGTACAGACAAGAAAAAGTGGTATGTTCCTATTTAAGTTATGGACCTACAGGGTATTGTTTTTTTCCCAATTTTTCCAATATTTTTTTTGGCGGCTTTTTATAACGCCGACGAATGAAAATAAAATATCACAGTAGTAGCAACTGTTATCAAGTGACGTATGGTTTCCATAGCCAACTTTCCAATTTTTGGCTTTCATTTTGCTTCCACGGCCTACTCGGTGAATTTCAATAATAATTTTTTTCTGATCTAGTTTCTGGTTAGATACCAACTTGTGATATGTCATTAGAAAGGGAATTGAATGCTGAATAAAGCGAAAAGAAAAACAAAATGGGTTTCTATTTAAAATAAGAAAGTTGATGTTACTTCCGGTCAGACCGGAAGTTAACTTCGACATGTCAATATGCTCAAATTCTAGCTCTTATGTCATTATATCGACGCTCCAAATTTCACAAACCTACTTCATACAATAACTGAGATATTCCGTAGGCAATACTTCCGTAGCCACCCGGTATATCAAGACAAAAATAAGAGTAGAGAATACTCAACGCATAGTAGTAAATTAATGTACTCCAAATTTTTAAAATAAATGAGAAACTCCTGAAAATGATCGTGGATTACCAAATAATAAATTGGTTCAGGCACTACAGCGGTCACAAACATATTCATTTGCTTCACCCAAAGTTTGTGAATCGTCCTGTGAAATAAAAAAATATTTTTATAGTGAAAAATATTTATCTTCTATTATTTTTATCAATCGGCAGGAAGAAAGTTTGCTTACCCTGTGACTGTATAATTCCACACTTGATTCTTTCGGCAAAAAACAGCTTGTATCCTGATTTATAAATTTTTATCTCAGACTGAAAATTGTACTATCAATCCGACGTTTCGACTGAGAGTTCAACAATACCTGCTCTTCCCCTAATTTTAAATCGAATTCGTTACTTACGAAACTTCGGGATATAAAATGTTTTATCAATAACAGATGATTGGTAAGCGTCTCCACAAAGTTTGCATATTCAGTTGGCAAACACCATTTCGCAATCAATTTTGTGAGAATTAAATATCGGAGTTGCTGCTGGAAAAAAACTATATCAAATCCGATTTGATTTTCAATTGCTTACCGTGTGAGAAAGAAATTTTATCAAAAGTTCGCTTTTGAAATAATTATATTTAGTACCAAAGTTGAAATCTGAGATACTGAAATATAAAATATAATCAGTCGAAATCAATGAGTAGCTTTTATTGACATCACTTGTGTTCATCTGTCAAACAAGAAACCTGACAACTCATTATCCAATATTGTTCATTTCAGTGCACAAATTATTATGTGCTACGTAGGTTCGTATCCTACCGACTGCGCCATGTGTTAAATGCAATGATTTGCTTTGGAAATTTTGATCTATCACTACGGAAAAATTGATAAACTAGAAAAATTTGGCATAGCAGTCACCTAATGAAATCCATTTTTATATTTTACTAGCATTTGATGAATGAATAAGTTTGTAATAATGCTGCATAATAGGAATTGAGACCAAAAAACAGCATTTTTGTAATCGACAGGAAAATATTCATCAAAATTGAAATTTGCAATCGTTTCGATTAGATATTTCACAATTCGCATACGTCCTTAAATTAAATTGTAAGTAAACACATTTTTGAGATAACCTATAAAAAATAACCCCCTCTATGCCCATTCGTAATAAAATTTATAAATTGCCGATAATTAATTAGCCATAATTGTCTAATTTATTTGTAGATTCAATTGCATGGCAGCCTGTTGGTTGGAGAAATGAATGTCATTTTTTGCAATAATATTCACACACCTTCTCATACAGTGATCAGAAAAGAAAAGATGCCCCACTGTCGCAAAAAAGCTGCGATATGTCTCTCATTTATAAATATTTGGATGGCCGATGCTCATCTGAAGGAAATTCTACGATTTTCTCAAAATGAAATTATTTTTTGTTATATCATATTCAGACCGGCGAAATTTCACGGCGTAATACATACGTGCTAAACAACCATTTTTCATGTCGAGATTATTATGCCACGGGAAGTATGAATAGAATCCCCTCGTCACTTCATAATTCCCATAACGTTATTATTTCATTGTAATTACGGACAATTATTTTGACTATGTTCTGTTGTATGAGAATGGGTTCATCGATATCTCGTTGCAGCAACGTTTGAAATATTGTTATTTGTTATTCAGGGCTTTTTCAGGTAGTATGTATTCTCAAAACTTATGTCGTATTTGCAGCATATGTAATTCCCGTCTACCTCTAATGACGGACCTTTTCATTCCATACACTTTTATTTCTAGGTAGAGACAATAAATATTCTGTTTGTTCTGGTAATATCGTGAAAACAAAAGCAGGTAGAAATCGGAAATTGGAATGAATGGTATAATTTTTTCAATTCGTGAACATGGGTTCCAAAGCATTTTCATTCGTAAAAAAAAAGTGTCAAAAGAAAAGGATGAGGTTATTATCATACACTCACATGAGGATGGATCTCCGATCAAATAACACAACCTAGATGAGTAACTCGCCAATCACGCCTATAAATTTGTTTTTAAGGGACATCTTCCCTCACGGGCAGTGTCGTGCGTTCTTCACAGAAATATTGAGGTTCAATAAAATAGAGATAATGGAAACCTGAAATTATGATGAAAGAATCTCCACATGATTTTGAGAACAGCCGATGCTCTAATTGACATGTTTTTTCATAATTCATTAATTTTACTCTTTTCCCATTCGGTATCCCTTTTTCGATAGTTACGACACTGGTAGCTTACCTATGAAATGACATATTTTGATTTCCAGCCTCAAATGGTGTTTCACACATTTCACGATGCTTCACCATTGCTTACTAATAAAAACTAACGATAGTTTTACACAAATCAACTCAGAATTTGCCCTTCATTCACGAAAAAACACTCCAATATGCCAAATACGAATACAAACAGAAATGTTCTGTTGTTGCTCTGTCAAATATATCAAATGCAGCATTGCTGTACTGACCAGACTATATCAAAATCTAGCTGACGTGCTTATTGTATCCTTAAAAAATTGCGACATGGCAACAATGTCATGATTTGGGGGATATCATTATGAAAAGATGTTACCTTCAGTACTTTTTGAGTATTACTCACCTAGGTTGTGTTAGGAAATCAGTTTTTTGGTTAGAAATATGCACGGACAGGTCGATTGGTAGATATTTTAAATTGAGCTCTTTTTGGATTAAGATAAGATCTACAGGTATTGAAATATAAACTTTTTTGTAAAAGGCTTGTGATATGTTTAACAAGAAGTAATAGTCTATTTTTACATCTCACGTTAGAGTGATGCTGAGTTCGAGTATCAAGAATCGTGTCTTTATTTTCAAAAGCAAAACACACCAAAGCATAGGTAAATGTACAAAGATATCATAGTCAAAGTGTTCAATAATTCGAAAGCTTTATTCAAGATTCATTATATGACAAGTTACCCAGGATGCGTAGAGTACGCTTTTGAAGAATGAAAATACTTTAGGATTTAGCTGCTCCCCAATGCACAATTTTGGTAAATGTTCATCAAAAAATAATAAGTCAGGGTACCATTGGAAAAAGAACTGAACGCCAATCAAAATGATGTGCCACTTTCCTTTAAAATTCTAAGGGTAACATCTACCCCTTCTAAGGGGTTGAACCACGAGGGCTACAAATATTCCTTGAAAGTGCCCCTTTGAAAATAAAATTGACCTATTTTTTAGATTACTTATATTGTTTACTAAAAGGAAGATATTAAGGGTGGAGGTTTTCAAATTGACACTCTGTATTTGTCCCTAACAGAAGCTGCGACTTACAAGTTAGCATCTCTGGCAATAAAGACAATAATTCGTTATTCTATCACTTCAATTCGTGGAACATTCTTCACGAGAAGTTGTCCCTGACAAGTTTTCAATTCACCTGAAAATACAATACTTCAGAACCACAATGCATCGTTTCACTTTCCATATAACTGACCTAGATTAATATCACGAGAATTTGTTGTACCTGCCATTTGCTCTAATTGATAAATATATCATGTCATGAAGTACGAACATAATTTAAAGTTTCCCGGAACGTATTGCAATATTTACGTCGGGAGTTCTGAGTTCACAATGTGATACTGATAAGATTGTGTTGGAATTATATCAAAGAGAAATTTTTTTATTGGTCGACTCCAGTGCTGAAATTTCTAATTCGATTGTAGGAGTTATTTTTTGTCTGACCGAATAATCTTCGTCTCTAGAGATGTTCTAACGTCGCACCCACTCATTGGAATGTTATTCCATGCTTGGTAATTATGGTGGAGTTGCGATCACGCTAGTCGAACCATTTCGAGGTAAAATTGTTCAGTTCTCTCCATCCATTAATTCAATTCCAAATAACTAATTATTTGAACATTCAAACGAAACATCTTTTTTTTTTTCGATAACCATGAGCGAGAAAGACGCGATATGAACTGCTTTTTATCAGACCCAAGCTTTTCAAAATCGAATCCTTCTGTGTAAAGAAAAAATTGAGAAAAAAGCATTCAACCAATATCGACCCAGCAATATAAGTTATATTGATTTGTTGAATATTGGTGAAATAATATTTAAGCAATATGTTATTAAATTTGGATACACAATATTGGTTTTATTTCTAGAATCGATATGAGAGGAATACTGGGATTGCAATATTTATTCTAGATGTTGAAAACAATATAAAGGCCGTTTCTTTTATCATGTGGTAACATTGCTATATTCTAAACTGTAATAGATACAAAGACGATTAAATGGGAAAAAATGTAACTATTGTGGTGAGCAGTCATTGGTCAGAGAAAATCTACGGGGACTCTCGCCCTTCCCGACTTATACAGGAAAAACTAAAAATGCTGTTTTCGGTTTTTTACGAATAGAATGGTTATTTCAGAAAATATAAAAAAATTAAAGAGGAAAGTTATATTGTATTCAAAATGTACTAGAACTACGTAATGATAAATTTTTAATTAAACGTTTCGTGTCAACACGGCCACCGTCAACCATTTTTTTCAAATACGGACCTGTCTAGTTCATCACAAATATTGATAAAGCGATGAAATCACAATTCAGTGGTATATCACACTTGACATTTTTATAGTGTTTCATATAAAATAACTAGCATCATCAGTGACAACAATTTTTAATTACGGTCCTGTCGTTAGTTCTTTTGTTAATTGTTTTGATTTCTTCAAAACTCATTCAGCTGTTAGGATACTTCAGTCATTACCCAATACTTTCGATAGGAAGATACCCCAACACAACGAACATTCGTATTTTTCCTTTTTGGGGATTTTTGTATTACAGTAATCCTTGATTCAAGGCTGATTTCTCCTGTCAATTTTTTAATGAAAATATCAGTTTTTGATCAAAATACAGGTGTTGTCTAATTTGGTACAATTAAATGGCATCTCACTTCTTTTACCATATTTAAACACGTAGGCTTTGCTTGATTTCTATTACAGGAAAAATAAATGAGTTGTTGATATCTGTTAAGAACTGTCAGACATTTAAGCACTCGGGTAATTATTAAAGATGTATTCGAATGACGAAAGGACTGATATGCTATTTACTTATGCAAAATCAAATAGAAATCCTCTTTTGGCAAGAAATTTATATGGTGAGCTATACCCGAATCGTCGCATTCCAAACATTCAAATGTTTAGACGATTAGAAAGTAATTTGAGAGACTGTGGTGCATTTGACAGAAATAAAACTAGAAAATGTGTTGTTACTGGACGTATAAGGAACCAAATAAATGTTTTTGATAAGCAAATATTACCTTATAAAGACTAAAAATTGAAAAATAACGTCTTTTTTTTAAATCTAGGATTGTTCAGTTACAAAAATATTTCTAATCAAAATTGTTCTTTACGAGAAATTGCCCACGAACTTGGGATATCTGTAAAATCTACCAGAAATATTTTGAAAAAGAACAAATACAAATGCTACAGGATACGCAAAGTTCATCACCTTAATGAAAGGGATTACGGAAGGAGAGTACGATTTGCGAAATGGTTAAGAAGTAGAAATAGGGAAGTTCGAAATATTTGTAAAAAAGTAATATGGACGGACGAATCAAAATTCACCAACAATGGTTGGTTTAACAGAAACATCCATTATAGGTGGAATAATACGAATGAACATTTACATAGAGAAACCAATTTCCTGGAGAGGTTCGGAATAAATGTTTGGTTGGGAATTTTGGGAACAAACATACCAGGTCCTTTCTTTTACGATGAACATTTAAATGGTGAAATGTATTTAAATTTTTTATCCAATGAGTTTGATGGCTACTTAGATGAATTGCCATTAAGCACCCACCGTGAAATACAATATTTTCAACAAGACGTTGCCCCTCCCCATAATGCAGCAATAGTAAGGGAACGTTTAGATGCAATAATCCCAACAAAGTGGATTGGAAACAATGGACCAATTGCCTGGCCAGCTCGATCCCCAGACCTTACTCCTTTGGATTTTTTTGTCTGGAGATACATAAAGAATAAAGTTTTTTCGACACCTAGTACCGATATCGACCATCTCAAACAGAAAATAAGAGATGCATGTAATAGCATTACAACCATCATGCTAGAAAATTGCCACAGAAATTGTATGGACGGACAACTTATGTGCATTCAACAAAGAGGTCGTCAATTCGAGCATTTAATGTAGAATTCTTTTTCTGTATTGGTTTTATTTTCTTCCACAAATTCATTATGAAATAAATTGTTTTTCTGTTTGTTTGATTTCTTCTCCTCTTAAGTGAGTTTATTTCTGGGGTAAATTGCTATGGTTCGTCTCTGAAACTGCAGAAATCTTTTATGAATTTTTATATATACAATTTTCATAGATACATTCATTCAAAACGTCACTGATAATTTTTATATCGAAGCGTTAGATTCTGTGGAATTCATAAACAAACTAACGACAGCACCGTAATTTAAAATTGTTGTCACTGATGATGCTAGTTATTTTATATGAAACGTTATAAAAATGTCGAGTGTGATATACCACTAAATTGTGATTTTATCGCTCTATCAATATTTGTGATGAAATAGACAGGTCCGTGTTTGAAAAAAATAGTTGATGATGGCGGTGTTGACACGAAACCTTTGATTAAAAATTTATTGTTACGTAGTTCTAGTACATTTTTTAATTTTTTATATTTTCTGAAATAACAATTCTATTCGTAAAAAAACGAAAACAGCATTTTCAGTTTTCCCTGTAACAGTTGGGAAGAGCGAGAATCCCCGTAAATTTTCTATGACCAATTTACTGCTCACCACAATAGTTTTCTTTTTTCCCATTTAATCGTCTTTATATCTATTACGGTTTAGAATATAGCAATGTTACCACATGATAAAAGAAACGGCCTGTATAGACAATATTGTTTTATCGATATTTTCAAAAATCATTCAACCAATATTGACCAAATAGTACAATGTCAATATATATTCAGAATCGATCGAGCCAATATTTACCCAATATTGTTAATATGACATCGTATTTCCAATATTCATCCATATTGGATCGATATTATTTTTGCATTTACAATATATCCATATTGGCCCATCATGAAATCAAGATTCAGCCAATATGAGGTGCTACCTGGGTTTGTTTAGAATTACTATAAAAATCCAAATTAAAACAACACCAGAATCATTGCACTAACAAGCAAAATCAAAAATTTTCGTGTTACAATCAACATTTTCAAAGTTGAGAACTTCTACACCATACAATATCTGCTCATAAAAATACATTCGAGTTCAATGCTAAAAGACACAGGATGTTTTGAATATGCGTTATTTGAAATTATTATATAGCCTAATATCTCATCTCGAACCTTGCAAAAGTAATAGAAAAATTGTTAAATCTGAGGATATTGAGTTTCCTGGGTAAATTTAATATCCTGTCAGGCTGTCAATATGGTTTCAGAGAAGGTAGGTCGACCGAAGATGCAATATATCATTTAACATCGCGCATCTATGATGCTTTGGATCAAAAGAAACCGTGTTATAATCTCTTAAAGCATTCGACACCGTCTGCCATGAAAAACTATCGACAAAACTGTAAAATAATGGAATGAGAGGAAACATGACCGAAAACAAATGGTTGAAATAAATGGAGCTATCAGTGACCCTATGACTGTTAATATTCTTATGGCGTACCTCAGAGAACAGTCCTAGACCCACTTTTATTCATAATTTACATAAATAATCATCTGACTTCAAGTAACGGAAATCGTTGAACACAAGTACGATACTAGAAATAAAAAAGTTAGAGCTCCAAGATCGGAAAAAACAATAGGGCAACGGTGTTCCAACCACCTTGGATCTCGTCTCTATATTATGCTGCCCGGTGCCATGAGAGAAATAGATAGTTCAGCCATGTACAAAAATAAAGTAAAACATTGGATTCTTCTTTCAGAAAGGACGCTGTTTCAAAACTTCGTCAATCAAACTCTTGAGCTAAAATGAAAATTTTTAATGTAATTAATAACTTTAAAAATGTGAAAAATTGTATTAGCCTCCATCTGTTATTGTGCTTTAATATTTTTGTATTTATTTATCTACCTATAACAATATGACCATAACCCAAACGTGACCCAAATATGACAAATTACACCTGAATATGGCAAACTCATTTTTTCTACGGATGCTATACAATGTGCCACTTCTCTCATCGCTTTCATACGTTCAAAACGAAAGATTTCTCACGCAGTGAGAAATATCCGCCAATACAGTGAGAAATAATTTCTAACAGTGAGAAATAATTTCTCAGTGTTATCACGATAACCCAAGTCAGTCATGAATTGTTACATGTCAGATTGATATGACACGTTCTCCACATTGACAACGCTTCGCCGACGATTCGCGTGCAATATCCAAGTAGCCCATTGTTAGCGTTTCTATAACAACAAAACCGAAGCACTGCATAATTATTGCTGTCAACTTACCCAACGAAAATAGTTTTATTGTTATTTGTTATAATATAAACAGTTCAGATTCATTAAATATTGAATATAATGGAATACGAAGACTTAGAGTCGGAAAATACACCTGCAGAAATTATTCAGAAAGCAATTCGCGACCTGCGCGAAGGGTGCGACACCTATAATTATTTCGTTGAACTGATGTAATATTGCAAGGTCTTGTTTTGCCATAAGAGCTAGTGTATCTATTTGATCTGTTTTCTCATAATTAATCGAGTTTTGGATATTAAATTGAGTTTGGTGATATTCCTTCATGTTCATAGTTTCAGAATATAATAACTGAAATGGCGGCAGAATTAAGCAATCCAAACAATAGGCGTATTTGCTCAGTGCCCCAATGCTTAATGCAACATCAATAGTACCAAACACAAAGTTTCTTTACATAATTTTCCCATTGAAAACATAGAATTAGGCAAAAAGTGGCAATGACTACGTATATCAAAATGTGTGATTAACATATTTCATTTATCGACATCTTCAACAATTTATTCAAATTTGAATGAGAATAAAATTGAACACTATGGTCTCTTATGGAATTTGTAGGCTGATCACCATAACACAGTTTCGCGCCTTATTTCTGAGCGCCATCTAGCGGGAAGGCATTTCGCGAATAGATGTTTGCAATAATTTGCTACCAAGCACATCAAGAGAAAAATATGAAATCGCTTACAGAAACTTTATGGACTGGAAAATGAAAGAAGCCAAGGTGAATTCTTGTTCCGAAAATACCTTGTTATTTTATTTAGATGAGTGGTCAAGAAGATTGAAATCATCATTATTATGGTCTCAGTACTCGATGCTGAGGAGTACCTTAATGATTAAAAACTGTGTTGATATATCAAAATACGTAAAACTACGTACATTTTTTTAAAGCAAATCTGAAAAATATGTTCCAAAACAGTCAAAAACATTAACTTCTGAAGAAATTCAACAATTTTTAAAAGATGCACCTGATGAAAAGTATTTGCTGATAAAGGTATGAATTGAAATTTTTTAAATTGTTGTCGGAAAATGAATGTTTGTTTTTGATTTCAGGCTGCTTTAGCAATTGGCCTTACAGGGGCATGCCATTGTGATGAACTTCGAAAATTAAAAATTGATGACATGGAAGATCTTTATTCGGCCCCTTTAATAAAGTCACCCGATACTAAAACCAAGGTTCCTAGAAATTTCAGTCGCAGGAGAATTCTACCAAATTTACAAAAAATATGTGAAGCTTCGACCATGCACAAATGAAACACGTTTTTTTTAAATTACAAAAATAGCAAATATACGAAACAGCCTGTGGGTATAAATAAATTTGACACCATGGCGAAAGAAATAGCGAAATTTTTGCAATCACCGAACCCTGAATTATATACTGGCCACTGTTTCCGGAGGTCATCTGCGACTATTTTAGTTAATACAGGGGAAGATCTTTTAACTTTAAAACGCCATGGGGGTTGGAAATCCAGCAAAGTTGCTGAATCTTATATCGACAACTCCATAGCTAACAAAATGAAAGTTTCAAAAAGTATAGTAGAATCCATTTTCCAGTGCCATTAGAACCTGAACACAACAATGCTGTGGAAGCTCAGTACGTTTCTCTATCAACTTCAACTTCGACCGCAGCTAATATTTCAATTATTTAAAACATGTTGAAACAAAACAACCTACCAGGAATTACTTCACAAAATAGTTCAAATATAACTGTTAATTACTATTTTAAGTAAAATATAAAAATGAGTTAATGACATACAAGTATTATTATATATGTATTTTAATTTTCAATACTTCTCACTTGTTGTACAATATACTATATATATATAATATATATATATTTATTATTAGTAAGACGATCTCATATATTTACACAATTCATATCACACTAAGGTTTAAGTACGTCTTCCCATCACGTACAAGCGACAGTCGTGTCTTAAAAAATCATTTTTTGTTGACAAAAATGTATTCTTTCATTTCGTTTCGTTTTGTCATCTACTTCCCACTTCATTTATCGCTTCAATTTCGGAAACACCCTATATACAGTGTGTCCCGCTTTTCATGAATACACCCTAATATCTCAGTTATTAATAATGCGATTTTCTTGAAATTTTGGTGGTGATTATATGTTAGGTAAATGAAGTACTTTGGCATAGTGAACATTTTCATCGACCATAGGCGTGCGGTGTGAGGGAGTAAAAAAAAGCTGTTTTTTGGGAAAAGGATATTAGGGCTCATTTAAGATAACTTTTTTTTATCAGAATTAGAATCAGCATCCCCAAAAACCCCCCAATCTGTTGATTTTGGCGTGAGAAATTGGTTCTCGATCACGATGCCTTCCATTGAATATTCCAGCAGCCTGACGCGTAGATCTTTCATTATTACCAAATAATCGGATAATCTCCACTTCTTCTCCAAGGATATAAAGGGCTCATTTTAGACAATTTTTTTATCAGATTTGGAATCAGCGACCGCAAAAACCCCTCAATTCATATTTTCGAAATCTCGAGAGCAGACATGATTAGAAAACAAAATTAAATTCACTTTTTTTCAATAGATTGTTTATTTCTAACTTTTTATTTCAAATGCCCTAATCCTATATTAAATTTCAAACACCTTCGTTTCCTTATATTCTGTATCGTTTGCAACTGCCCTTATACTACAATTTAGGTATTTCCGAAGATACGCACACTTTGTTACCGTTGGCTTGCCGATTTGAGTTTTCATGCAAATTAATGAAAGAGTGCTTTGAAACAAAAGTTTTTGTTTGACATCGGTAATCAGTACGAAATGTCAATAAGTCAAGCAGTGTTACTTAACTGTTAATAAGATGGCACACAACCGAAGAGTAGTTCTTACAATTGGAGAAAAAGTAGAGATTATCCGCTTATTTGGTAATAATGAAAGATCTACGCGTCAAGTTGCTGGAGTATTCAATGGAAGGCATCATGATCGAGAAACAATTTCTCACGATACCGTTGCCAAAATCAACAGATTGTTCGCTAGAACTGGAGTGGTTTTCAAAATAAGACCAGGGAGGTACAATTTAAATCAAAGACACTATCCAGACGACGAACGTATCTTAGCAGACTTTCGAAACAACCCAAATGGTACTGTAAGGGCAGTTGCGAGGACAACGAATTTAACGAAAAACAAAGTATGGAGATGTTTGAAACGCAACAGGATTAGGGCATTTAAACCAAAATTTCTACATACTCTGTTAAATGGTGATTTTGAACGACGGTTTGAATTTTGCTTATGGTTGCAGGGTAACTATCTTAACGACAGACTTTTTCTGAAGAACATGATGTTTACTGACGAGGCAACGTTTACAACAAACGGTGTGGTGTCTAGTCAAAATTGTAGGTTTTGGGCAGCTGAAAATCCGAATTGGGTAATTCATTGTAAAAACCAATACAGTAAAAAAGTTAACGTGTGGTGTGGCATATTCAACGAACGGATTGTTGGCCCTTATTTCCTGGATAACCTGACCGGACAAAATTTTCTAAATTTTTTACAAAATGGTCTCTATGATTTTCTCATGGAATTGCCATTAGCACAAAGACAAAACCTAATCTTTCAATTAAATGGGGCTCCCGCACACAATTCTGGGATAGTTCGGAACTTTTTAAATGCAATTTTCCCTATGAAGTGGATAGGTAGAAATTCTCCTTTGGAACCATGGCCTCCTAGATCGCCAGATATTACCCCTTGTGACTTTTTTCTGTGGGGGCATTTGAAGAATAAAGGGTATGCTACTCGGCCGCGTAATAGAGAGGAAATTTGCTTTGCAATTAGGCAAGCGTGTCAGGAAATAACTCCCCAAACTTTAAGAAAAGTGAATGTACGTTTGAGAAGAATTGTTGAAAAGTGTATTGTTTCTGAAGGTAGTTATGTTGAAAACACAAGAATCTAAAATAAAGTAATTCGTAATTTTGTTACCACTATTACAAATAAAGAACTTATTAAAAAAAAGACTTAATTTTTTTTTTTGTTCAAATCAGCTCTTGAGATGTTGAAAATATGAATTAAAGGGTTTTTGGGGATTCCGAATCTGATAAGAAAAGTTGTCTTAAATAAGCATTAATATTCATTTCTCAAAAAATACCTTTTTTCTCTCCCCAACTTCGCACGCCAATGGTGAATGAATATGATCGCTATGTCAAATACCTAATTTTTCTAACATACAATCACAGAATTTCAAGAAAAATATATTATTAATAATTGAGATATTAGGGTGTATTCATGAAAAGCGGGACACACTGTATATCGCACATCCCAATTCACTTCATGACCTACGCCAAAGGCAGTAACTCCAGAAATTTTAAGAAATGTGAGACATCTCGAAAATCGTTTTTATTTTTTTATACCTCACATTTGGAACATTTCAAGTGATGAAAAATAAAAATATTTTGCTAACACTTAGTGTTTATTGAATCCACAATACTTCTTGATTGATTTGTGAATTTATTCCCTTGAACATTTTTTCCATGTAATTTGAACCTATTATATCTACGTATCAGTGATCAAGTGACCAGAAATAGCCAATCAGACAAACATTTAACTGATAAATGCCCCAGTAAATTATCAGCTTGATGGCACGAAAATTGTGTTACTTAGAAACACCACGAGAGCTTGCTCGAGTGGTGTTTTGTACAGCAACACAGTTTGAGTGCCTGGCAAGGTGAAAGTATTTTGGAAATTCTGCATTTTGAAGGGATATTCGATCAGAAAATTTCACGAATACATTATATTATGGACTAAATGCGTATTGCAACAACGGTTCATCTTGTGTAATCAATGTCAGTTTAAGAGTTGAACCGTCAAACTGACGATATTTACTGACTGATATTTACCGTGATTGTTGTAACTATGGAAATGTATACAGAAGCTAGAAGCGAAACACCGTTTTGAAAATACCACGGGCTGGAGGAAGTGTTATCAAAAAGTCCTGTTCGAAATGAGAAAATTATGGCATTTGATTGGTTTATATAATATGAGGGAAATTGCCACTATTGAACAATCGAGTCACCATGGTTATGACATAGTTTGACGTTTACTCAATTACATTTTCAAAATGTCAGTCCCTTCGAGTAGATATGGAGATATCCATAATGAGTCGATCGATATAATTAAAAGTGACAATTCTATGAAAAAAATTTCTCACTGAATATCCCTCGGCTATTGATAAATTCTCATTAATTTGTCTTAACTTTTCTCAAGCGAGTTGCTTTAAGGTTACCAAGCAACTCGCTTTCGAAAGTATACGACAAATTATTTCGAAATTATCAATAGCCTTGGGAAAATATAATATTATAAGTGAAAATGACCCTACAAGTGAAGTAGTCCTATTTAACATTCTGAAGTAGGGGGTGATGGAGATGAGGGAGTTGAGAGCATAATGATGATGACGTATTTGGTGGAAGAATTCCCCTCGCAATCGAAATCGACCAGTCTGAGCTATTTTAATTTTTTTTACGATTTCGGAAATGGGTGGGATAACAAGTTTTAGCTTAACAGGGAGACACTGTATTTATTTGGACACAACTTTGGCCAGTTGACAGTTCTACTCCTCGATTTTTAGCAGTCACAAAAGTACTCGATCCCAGGAACTGCTTAAATAGCATTATTTATTGAGAAACATGGTATGGAAGATGCAGTCGGCTGGAATGGAATTTTTTCCGGTCCTGCTCACCTCGAATAAATTGAAAGTCTTTCATGTTCGCTGACATTCGATCATTTATTAGCTATTTATCAGAAATTCCCAGAACATTGTCATCGTTCGGCGTGATCAGTGAAACCGGAGCACGAAACGTGTGAAACAAAATACTGAAATTTCCCTAGAGTTGAATTCTTGTTTAAAGTATGGAAAAAGGCTGAAATGTCGAGGATGCGAAACATTTGAGATACAATCAGAGTACCTACACAGTTGATATATTCTTTATATCTTTCAGTACATTCAGTATGTGTTTGCAGGTGGCCGAATTTTTTAAATGTAAATTCCATTAATCAAAATAAACTAGCATGTTTGAAAGTAGACTCTTCTCGAGATGATTAGAAGCAATCGTCGGTCCCAGTTACGATGGATCTTGTGGATCTAGCAATCCCAAAATTGTCCTGTGGAAAGTATTTTGGGTTCATGAGGCCTATCTGTGCGTTTAGTAAAAAACAGTAATTGTTTCCGAACTTGCCATGAAACCTAACTTTCTCAATCCATTATAGTGGACGTGCTAAAATTATAGCGAAAAATTTGGACAGAACAGATTTTACTTGCTCGTAATACAAGAAACAAGAATTTTTTGTCTAACTTTTATTAAGGTCTGAATGGGTTGGATAGAGCATGGCAAGCAAGTTTGTGAGTTATTTTTTGGGTAATGGACCTCTAATTATTCCTCACAAGGAAGATTATCACTGATTTTTTTTGGTAATGGACCTCTAAATTTTTCTCACAAGGAAGTTTGTCACTGATGTAAGATCGAAAGATGACAAAGTTCACTTTGCTGTTATGATTACCCCTGGCATAATTAAGTGTTATAGTTCGGTCTGCACCGTTTCGTAAGTTTCATTTTTGCACAGCTTAAAACAGCGTGGTCGAAGAAAAGGAGCACCCGGATAGAATTGAAATTCTACAGCCGCCTGTATTATGCCGTATTCGCGAAACTACCCTTTCAAAGAAATATCCTTAGTTAGCGAGGCGTACAAAAATATATTGTAAAATGAAAATTAACTGCGCGTTTTATACGTCGAATGGGGTGCATGAAAGATATTAACCCGCCGCCGTATTAACACCTGTAGCTCTATCACGACTGGTAATGCCATTGAAATCACGGTTTCGTGTATTCGCATTTATTAGCGCTCTATTTCGAATTTTCCCGTATAGGGGGATTTCCAAGTATATGCTTTAATTATTCATTATTCATTATTCATTGGACCTTTACCCGCGGTAGTAATTTTTAATCCGACATCTTCGATCCATTCATACGCCCACGATGGATTTCATAGATTTTACGTGACGAAAAAAAGCAATAGGTATTAATGATTTTGTACGGAGTTCGATTTTTCGATAAAGTGTGCGGGAGAGAATCAAATAAATACCTAAATGAAACAAAAATTTCGAAGATACTCTCATTTTCACGAACTGATAAATATAAGACAAATTTCTGACAAAAATAAAACTACTTCTTTGGTTATCAACCAGACGTACATTCAACTACATCTGACAAAACTAAATACCTCGGTGATATAATAGATAAACACGTCAAACGGAATTGACATATTGAATATAATGTTATGAAACTACGATGCCTTTTATATAGATTTATAAGAATGGCAGAAATTTTTCGATCCAGACAACTTAAAATAATCTACCAAAGTCTGGTAGAATCTCACCTGAAATATGGAATTATTAAATGGGGTGGGAGTCTCTTAAACATACCTCAAGCCACTCGAAGTAGCATAAAAACGATTCCTAATAATGATCATCTTTAAGAACAATTAATACTCGAGTAATGCTCTCTACGAAGAAACTGGAATACTCGATGTTAGACAAATATTTTTTAATGATATCGCTATGACTCAGTTCATTAACAAGACTGAGCTCATCAGCCTTTCCACAACTATGCAACAAGGAAAAAAAACGATTATCTGTTACCCTTTGCATCGAAATCAATAGGCCAAAGATGTTATAGGTACATTTCTGGCGCCAAAAGTATTCAACTTTCTTACGGAGGAATTGTGAAACAAAACGTCATCATTCAAATTCAAAAAGTGTTTGAAACTCTTTACAAGACAATTATCCCAACATGACATACGTTCAGCAATTGAAAACTGAAACAAACTGTGTACCGTCACATTTCTATGTTTCAAGATATTTACGAATCTATATTTTCAAATATGATATCGCATATTTTTATCAATTTTTTGTACTATATTTTACCTGAAGAAAATGTGTATATGTTTATATAAAATATAAGTGTTGATATTCACCATATTTTTATATTTAAATTCATTTGTCATTCTTTGTAAGTATACTCTCAGTGTATACGCTCACACACAAGCAGTCTACTGCTTCCGTGGTATACCCTTTATTCACGATTATTACATATCCCAGTCAGGCCCTGTTATCCCAATAACCATCCCACGCCTTGGGGTAAGTGACTATTGGATCCAAGAATCATGTGCCCTGAGCAGGCTGAGTGAACCAAGAATTACAGCCTTCTGCATTTGTCCGGCTAAGATTTCTGCCATATTACGGCAAGCTGGTATGATTTTCAAGTTTGAGAGCAGTGTGTCCAACATTCCACCAAGCACCCCTATCATCAGAAGAACCACCATTTGGACAGAAAAGCCTGCGGAGTTCGAAGAGTAGATCTCGATATTTAGTCCGTTTTTCCTCCTCTTTTCGGACGATGTTCGTTTCGCCAGGAGCTGAAAACTCAAAGACGAAAATCGTCATACTTTGATGGTCGAGGAGGACTACATCAGGCTTATTGGCTTGTATTTGCCTGTGGGTGGGGAATGAGTAGTTCCAATAGATTCAGCACCTCTCATTCTCCACAACGGACTCAATATCCCCCGGAGCATAAGGCAACACCGGAGTCTCGTCTTCACCGTATGAGTGTCGTAGATGGTAGTACAACACTCGTAGGGCCGCGTTATGACTGTGGATATAGGCTGAGACCGCATAAGCTGGACAAGCTGACAGCAAATGCATTGTGGTCTCAGCTGCCCCACGACACGCTCTGCATCTAGTGTCAGGGACCTCTATACTCGTCACACGACTACGATAGACGAGTGTGTTGAAGATACCATTCTGGCAGGCCATTATTATTATTATTATATCAATATAGAGATTTGCGCATCGTTCCTGAAAAATTACATTATTTTTTTTTGTTCCCACGAGAGTGAAAAATCGATACTGAACAGATGAAATCGAACTATTTTGAATTATTCCACTAACCATTTGAAACAAAACATTTCAATTTAGCTGAATAATCGAACAATTTTTTATCAGGACATATGAGAACAAAATTAAGGAATGCAATCTTCAAAAAAATTACATTTTACATATCAAAGAGGGAGAGTCTGGGAGAGGAAATAATATATGGCAATAGCTCTTAATTATTTTGGTATGTATTATTTCCTTGAATAAACATTATTACTATTATTATTATACGCGGTTGCCTTGAAAAACCCTTTGAATTATATTAAGGCGGCGCCTTAACAAGTAGTACCATTATGAGCCTCAAAATGACAAAGGTGTGTTAGGTGGTGACAGATTTGAGATGTTTATTTTCTCCAATTATAGCACAAAATGCCCTCAAGAATCAACAACGCTCCAAAATCAACGACGTCCTACTTAAATGTGGGGTAGGCACAAAGTATGTGCTCTGCTGTTTCATCATCTACAAGATGAAGGCGACATGTCGGGTCCTCCGACAGTTTCAGTCTTGTCATGTGATGATTCAAACGACAGTGGCCTGTGAGTAGGCCTGTGAGATATCGCAGGTCATCCCTGCTGGAGTCTAACAGTGTTTTGGTCGAATTCTTCGAGGAATGTATGAATGCCTAAGCATGAGCTAATCCTGGTAGGTTTTGCCATACGAGCCAAGTGCTTTCAAAGCCGCTTTGACTGTCCGAGAAAATTTTGATTTTGTGAGG
Source organism: Chrysolina americana (assembly GCA_958502065.1). Classification (NCBI taxonomy): domain Eukaryota; kingdom Metazoa; phylum Arthropoda; class Insecta; order Coleoptera; family Chrysomelidae; genus Chrysolina; species Chrysolina americana. Next base: position 92,281,281 of record OY293413.1, on the reverse strand, counting down.
TTAGTTTCTTCCAATTTCTCTACAGATGGATCGATGGCGTGAATTTCCGCATAGAATACTATCACATATAAATACTCCTAGACAGGTTGATATTTCTGTTCTAGGTATACGACTGTACACACCTGCATCAGAACCTGAGGGAGTTTTTGAACCATATTTCCTCTTCTTGGAGGACCCAGTCGTCTCTCTTCGGAATTAAAACGGTATAAGGCAGGTCAAAATTTACTGTTGGAGGCATTTTATCGAAATGTTTGCCGAGAAATTCTTTGACTTCTCTATACATTTCAAAATCTTCTTCTTTCTTTCTCAGTATCGGACCCATATTATAAAGGAGTAGATTGTTAATTTGTGATTTCTCGCTTGATGAATCAATCTTGTTGCAGAACGATATCTTTCATAATAAATGATCCAGCCCTGTCCTCATGTTCCTCAAGTGAAAATACTACTGGCGACGATGATGTATTCATCACCGTTTGAACCTGCTTTTGAATTACGATTTGTTTGTATTCAATTTTTTTTTCGGGGTTTCACCCAAAATACAGAAGGATTTACTTCATTGATATCAGAAACCTATTTTGAAATGAAACTACATAAGGCGGAATAACAGCCCTTTACGTACGACAAGCAACATTTTATCATTTTATTAATAGGGAGTCGATGGGGAAGTTATCGTAACACGGCCCAAAATACGCAGTCTATCACTTTAGACGATTTGTAATTTTCCAAGCTAACAAAACCCACAGTTTTGTCTCTGCCGCAAGAAGTTTAAATTTGTTGCATGTTCCAACTAATAGGTAATGGATTTTTTAATAGCTTTGTCGGTAATTGATTTAATATATTGAAAACTGCTGTGGGCTGCTGTATTGATTCCATGAATCAGCTTTTATTAACTTTGCAATTTTATTCATAATGCAGTTTTGAAAGCTATTCGTTTTATTCTTATTTATTTGGGAACTACAGCATTTAATATTTGTTCCAAGACAGAACAGAGTTGCTCCTTCATAGTGAAGATTTTTGCACACAGTTCAGACAGATATCTGATTGATATCTGTTGTTTGAGAATCATCATGAGTTCAGAATGAACATCTATTGAAACTGCGTCATGTCATCTGCTTAGTTATGTTCATCAACAACTTGACAACAATGAGTTTGTGATGTATTTTCTGTTGGATCCATGGACCAAAGAAAGACAATCAATTTCAATCCCATTGACTAATCAGAATTAGCTCGTCGTGATACATTTGAGGAACATTTGCGATTTTTCGAAAAATAAAAACATTCAAAAATTATCGCGTGAAGGAATTATTGATATTTATTTTCATTTTTATGCTTTACCTTGTATCTGAGTATATTCAAATCTTTTATACTCGAATCCGGTATAAAATATTTTGTGAATCTGTTGATCTTGTATTTTTCATGATTAGAACATGTTTCCAGTAATTTTCTTTTCGCCGATCAACTTGGATTTCATGGAGTATACTAATTTCATGATTCTGAATCGCGAGTCATTTCAGGGAATCTGGCGATTTTTGAAAAATGGAAAATAAATATTTTCGAAAATTTGATTTTCTTCAACATCGAATATTGCATTAAGTCATTACTTCAATCGCATGGGAATATCTTTAAAATGCGAAATTAGCACGTATTTTTTAATAAGAACACCATTTCTTTTAGAAAATGTTGATTTTGTGGATGAGTGCATTTTTTCGACTGAAAATCTGAAATGAAAAATGGAAAATAAAAACTTTCGAAAATTCGATTGTGCGAGGGAATTTTTGACGTTTCACTCCTTTTTATGGTAAAACTTGTATCTAAGCATTTACAGAACATATATTTTCGAAATCAGCACGAAATTTTGGGTATATAGAGCAACTTTTTAGTGAATCTGATGATTTTGTATTTTTCATGCTTTGGACTTTTCGTATTTTCGAGAAATTTGTTTCTTTCGCCAATCCACTTGAAATTCACAAAGTGTACTATTTTTATGATTCCAAATTCATAGGCGTTTACAGAATTGCTCTATCTTGAACCGTTCTCGAGTTGAATACTTCATCTGGAGTTGAGAAGGTTGTTCGTCAGAAAAATCGTTCGAAATTAAGTCTATTCTTCATCGAAATTTATTTTTGTAGTATAATTCGGAATCGGCTTGTCGAGAAAAATTTGAGAGAAGTCACCAATTTTGAAAAATGAAAAGTAAAACTTTTCGAAAATTCGATTCTCTTAGAAAATTTTCCATGTTCCATGTTTTCCTTTTTCTACTGAACATTTTATCCGAACATACACAAATCATTATATTATTATCTTCGAAATCAGCACGAAATTTTGGGTATATAGTGCAACTTTTTAGTGAATCTGATGATTTTGTATTTTTCATGCTTTTTAGGGGTTTACCTCATTGGATTTTTTCGTATTTTCGAGTAATTTGTTTCTTTCGCCGATCCAATTGAAATTCACAGAGTGTACTATTTTCAAGATTCCAAATTTATTGGCGTTTACAGAATAGCTCTATCTTGAACCGTTCTCGAGTTGAAGAGTTCATTTGGAGTTGAGAAGGTTGTTCATCAGAAAAATCGTTCGAAAGTAGGTCAGTTCTTCTACAAAATTCATTTTTGTAGTATGATTCGGGATCAGCTTGTCGAGAAAAATTTGACAAAAGTTATCAATTTTTTGAAAAATGAAAAGTAAAAATTTTCGAAAATTCAATTATCTTAGGGAATTATCGATGTTTTATTCCCTTTTTCTGCTAAAATTTTTATCCGAACATACACAAATCGTGTATCTTCGAAATCGGCAAGAAATTTTGCGTATATAGTGCAAATTTCGAGTCATTCTGATGATTTTGTATTTTTCATGCTTTTTAGTTATACGCTATAAATTGGAAAAAGTTTGATAACTTCGCGATATTTAGGCTCTTAAATCTGAAACACGACCTAGAAACCATCACAAACTCATATACCCGTTTATCCAGGACATCCAAGAGCAATTAAAACGATTTCCGGCTCTCGAGCCAATTTCAGGGTCTAGAGTCCTTTTTGCACTAACTTTCCTGGGCTTATACTGGTTATTAATAAGGATAAGATTATCAGAAATAAAAGCATGATAATGATAAAGTATTTAAATTGTAATTTTTTTTCAGTTTTAGTATTTGAGAACACTTATTTTACTTCATTTGTTATTTTGTGTTATTTGTTCAACTGACATTTTTGTTGCCCAAGAAGTTGAGTATATTTTTGAATCATTCAAATGAATGATTTTTACACACTTGATACTGAACCAGTATTATCCCAGTTTTGTGTCTTGTTAAGTTGAGAAACCTAGACTATTAACAAAAAAAATAAAACAGTCAGTCATAACACTTACCTTATGAATCGACAAGTGGAATGAACAATTTCTAACAGATTTTATGTTCAAATATCCTACAGAAGAAGTGGATTTATTTCTCCATTGTTTTTGAAATATTTCTAATGTCCAATGTGAATTGAGTTTGTTTTTCCTGTTCATATTAAAAATTATAGAATTTATTTGATAGATAATTTATTAGAAGTAATGGAAGTTCGTGGTTTTAGAAAATAAAAGCTGTTTTATAATCACAACAAAAATTAAACATATTCCTCATCTATTTCACCCATTAGCTCTCTCCACAAATCATTAGCAATATTTTTCTGATGGAATGGATGGTAAGAAATTCAATAGTTAGATAACCAATCAGGGGTAACTAGTGGTCAAGAAAATCAGAGGTTATCCTTTCTTTTTTCGACCCAACTTCTCTCTGAATCAGTACCTTCACCTTGTACTAGGTCTAAGAGTTGCAAAAATGTCTGATACCATAATTTTATTCTGGTACATATACTGAAATGATACACTCCAGATAAGAAACAAAATTTAATGAACGTATTTTTTACAGTCAGTCAGCATAATATATACAATAATTACCTAGAATGTACATCACATTTACAAGTCGTCTTTCATGTTTGTGCCATTGTTTCAAATATTTATATTTTTAACGTTTTTTACAATAGCCATTTTCCATATTTTTCTTAGTCTTTCTTACAGTGGTAGCAGGAACAAGTAATTGCTGATTTGAACGTGAGTGTCCTAACTCCGTCTACACACAAAACTCTGGCCTCAACTGGTTCAGTCTCCATTATATTACAGCACTGTCCGATCGAAGTTACCGGCTGACTGGGGGTAATTTTGGGGATGGAGGGTACCGCGTAGCTTTCACAAAAGCCTCTGCAAGCGTTGGTCGTCATGTGAAACTCGACACAGTTGGGGATGCTGATTTTTCTTGTATGTCCTATAAAACAACACAGAAATGAATTGTCACAGTTTAATCCCCTGTGAAGGTGATTTATATTCTATAATATTTGCATTATTATCCCCTTTTCCCTCAGTTGGAGGTAAAGAAATATCTATTCGTACAACTAGGGAGGAAATTATCACTTTTCCTTCCGCATACAAGGTTTGCGAGGGCAGCAAACCCAAAGGGAGGAAAAGACACTTCAACTCCAGTATAAAACACACGATTTTATTGACACCTCAAGTATGAATTCACCAATTTTATAACAGAGAATATAGTGTTTTAAATATATTGATCAATTTTATATATAATTCAATAAATACATTAAATAAACCAATTGAAGAACACGCACTATCAAAGCTATAATAGTCGTTATATTAAAAGATAGTAACTAAGACAAAAAAAAGTGGGAAGAATTTGGAGGAAACATAGAAGCCGATAGCCGATAGCAAATGAGTACCATATTTAATAAAGCATAGTCCGAAGAGCAGATACCACCTAATGACTGGAAAGTAGTAATGATTGTACCTATATTTAAAAAGGTAGATAAGTATGACTGCACGAACTATAGAGGCATAACATTACTAAGTACAGCTATGAAAAAATATGAGAAAATTATAGATAAACAAATAATATAAGCGGTTTCAGGAAGAATAGAAGTACACAAGACCATATGTCTACTTCCAAGATAATTGCAGAAAAAAGCTCCAGCAAGAGCAAGGATTCATTGACCTCAAAAAAGCGTTCAACAAGGTGCCAATGATGAAATTATGGGAAATCTTAAAGAATAGAGGAATTGAAAACGAAATAATCAATATAATAAAGAATATTCATAAGAATAATGTTAACTGTGTGATTCGACATAGCAAAATGTCAGAAAAATGCACAAGAGAAGGATTAAGACAAGGAGGAGGACTAAGTTCATTACAATTCACCATATTTGTAGACGAGATAATAAAAAAAATCACAAAAAGTTAAAAAACTACATATTGGATATAGGCACCTAGAGATAATAGAATTATCAGAGGGTACTTTTGCAGATAATTTGATAATAATGACCGAAAATGAACGAGATCTACAAAATAATTTGGAGATATGGAATAAAACTTTTGAAGAATACGAGATGCGAATGAACAAAAACAAAACAAAGGTGAAGGTTAAAAGGCGATGATTATTACAAATTGAAGGAGTGTATGGAACAAGTAGAGCATTACAAATGTTTAGGAATTGAAAAACAAGGAAATGGAAAACAAGAATTAGAAATCAACAATAGAATACAAAACACATCAAATCTGTACTACTCAATGAATAAAACCTTTTTAAGTACAAAATAAATTTCTAAGAAAACTAAAATGAATATTTTCAGACCGATTTGGACATTTGAGTATTAAAGAGTCAAAGGAGTAACAAAAATGGACAAACTGAAAAATACGAAAAGATAAGACAAACCCAGTTAATCTAGGTGTTTCAAGATCTTTAATTCATGCCGATAGTTACTCATATTGGTAAAACTTGTAAATATGGATTTTGACGTCTATATCCATATTTTATTGAATTAAATATACAGTATCTTTCAAAAGTCCGGGAACGGTCTCATATTTCAAAAACGAATCGAATAAAAGTCATGAAAATTTCTACAGGATGAATATTGATGGTGCCCGATTCAATGGTGATATTGGCAACGTTGCCAAATCAACTGTTGTCAGGTGTTGAGAGTGACTCAATTTTTTTAAATAGAACACCCTGTTTATTTCACTTATGTCTCCAAATATCAGATTTAAAATTAATGTGTATTTTGAAATGTCTGCAAAAGAGCTGGAAATCAGATCACCTCCAGGCCTGGTTATCAGTACATAAAGGTTATGATGGCAATGAAGAGGCTGTTTTGCTAGCTCGAGAAGCTGTCAAAAAAACCTCGAGAATAATCCATTTCACATATTAGAGTAACTAGTCCAGTTTATCAATAATTCTTTCGCTACAGGCACTTATCTAGACTCTCTTAAAACCACCACTGTGGTCCCCCTACAAAAAGAAGCTGATAAATTATGATCCTTCCAATTACAGACTCATTTCACTTGTACCAGCTCTTGGTAAATTCATAGAGAAGTTAGTGATAGTGAGGTTTATGATTTTGTTTAATGAAACAACTGTCAATGTTGCACAAAAAAAATATTTTTTTGTGAAAACTTGCGTACGCCACTGTCTGAATCAAATTGCCATATCGCTTAAAAGATCAACTGGCTACATTCCTCGATTGAGCACTAGGTGAGTGAATTACAGATGTGGATACAAACATACAAAACACACTGTACCTATCGAGACAATTGAAAAAATATTAGTACCACTGAAGAGAGAAAAATAGAGAAAAAACAAGCTTTCTAGCGACACTAAACATGACATATGGTTCCAGATGACGCCTCTTCTCCACCAATGGCACATTTATGAAAATATTTGAATTTCAAGAAAGGTGCAACCTGAAGTACCCTTTAACTTTCATGCGAACTTTTTTTCGATTACCCTCATATCAACTGAGAAAAATGAGCGGGTCCATGCATTTGACTAACTCTGTATAAACACCCACTAGATGTTTTTCACTTCTTATTACTAAGAATATATTTCTTTCGACAATGAAGACTATTTTGATTGATTGATTGAAGAGCACCAAGATACATGAGATATTCAAAACTCATCCTGTAGAGTTTTGTATAGAATACAGGGAATTCTGAATGATTTTGAGGGCATGCACAATATATCTGAAAATTTGCACAGAAACTCCCAATTTCATCTAATCTAAGCTAAAGCTAAATTTAAGTAGTTTTGACACCCTTTATTTTTGAATACATGGAATACAAACAGAACATACTCAAAATAGTATTCCCAATATTTAATGTCTCATTAGTTCATAAAATCAAATTATTCAAAACATCATACACTTACAAGATAAACATCTTTTGGAAAAAATCATAATAGAATTACAAATATTATAAATATTATAAAAATTGTTGAAGAATTGTTAAAACCAGTGTTTGTAGTAGAAATGATGTTAATCTTCACCATATTCCATAAAGTATCATATATTTTGAGAACCACAACCAAATATTTCAAAACGTTCATAGTAAAGTAAAAAAGGTTGTAAAACCGAGTACTTAGTTTGGTACATTAAAATCAACCATGCTGTTAATTAAAATTTAAGCTAAACTCTAGTTGTTTAATATCTTCCCAGAAGATGGTCACTTGGTGACTGAAACACGTGTTAACGTGTAAAAAAAATGGTTTGTTGTTGAGATCAAACTCCAGTGCATTCTTCAATACTCCAAAGGTTCCAAACGGGGCGGTGCAATTTTTTTTAAGGTTCACAATATAAACAACATTCCTACTACTTCCTCTACAGAAGAGTTATGAATGAAACAAGCACCATATGAAATGAAAAATCACCACTCACCAACTTTATGACAGCCTGGGGCATGCCAAGCTTCTCCAGCATCCGCCGACCCTAATATAAACTCAATCGAAGAAGAAACGGCAACAAATAAAAACCAAAACGGCGGCATTCTGAAACAATAATGAATGAATTAATTGTATACCAGAGCAAGGACAAACCAAACGCTTGAAAGTGCCCTCAAGGCAGAATCGAGAAGCGGTAGTGGAGGAATTGATTTGAACCCTTCCAAACAGATGTGTTCTCAACCTTCAGCGTTTTTTTATGCATGAGTAGCTGCAAACTGCTACTCGACTCTGTATCGAGCGCACTTTCAACTTTCGGGCAAGTTTTATTGACATTTTCAACTCATTTAACACCTCTAAAGTGTTATTTTTTTAAAGTGACAATAAATGATTCTATTGTATTACATACAATGCGCTTTCGAGTTACGAACGGTTGTATAATCAGCAACCGCAGCCTCAACATCACTGCAATATAATATAAATAGTAACGGTCCCAACACTGATCCTTGAGCAACTCCAATAGTCAAAGCTTGAGTATTTTAATTAATTTCATAATGATTATTTTCAGATGTATGGTTCATCGAAACAAGTTGGATCCTGTTCCTAGTGAAAGACTTTATCCAGACTCTATCCTATTTTATATGAATATAATTCATTCGAATGCCCTGCTGATATCCCAAAATATTCCTAAAGGGCACTTGCCGAACTTGAAACAATCCAATATTTTTGAGTAAAAAGCTATCACAGTGGTGATAGTGGACATATTCGATCAAAACCATGTTGAATGGGGGGGATAGTGTTATAAACGATATAGGTACGCATATTCAAATATTTTCGAGAAACATGAAGAAACAGTGATGGGCCTATAGTGTTCTGAAAGTTAAGAGTCCGGTTTTTTGTGGTATGGTACAACTTCTCTGATCTTCAATTTTTTTGGAAATATCCCACTACGGTACAGAGGGACAGATTGACTAAATGAATCAGTGGATGAATGATATATTGTGAACTGTTTTTTATCAGGAACATTATAACTTTATCAGGTCCAGGAGAACTGTTATTCTTAAGTTTTTTCATTGAGAGATACAATTCATTCTCTGTGAGAGGTTCAAGAAATATAGAATCATAAACATTGGTTAGATGACTGTAATGATTAGATTGATTATTTTTTGACAATTCTTGCAACCAATCGAAACCATCAATTCAAAGCATTCATGTACGTTCAGGCCAATCAGAGCATTATTATAGTGGGAAATTTCTACCTAGAAATTTGCCGCAGGAATTTTCAATTTGTAACCTAGGGACAGAAAAAAAGCAATAGCTGTCACTCCAACAGAACAAAACAATGTTACGGAATCCTCCAGCCAAGGACAAAACATCCATAATAATTGTATATTTCATGAAGAGAACTTCAAATTCCAAACTTCATTCTGTTTATAGTGATTCAAGTAAATTGTTGAAATAAAAATGTTATATGTATAGAGAATAGGTCTATGATTGGGGCATCAAAAAATAATCTATCGAATACTACACGAGAGTTCAATAAAGTAGAAAATACAAGATTTTTGCCTGTCAAATTAATTTCATGAATTCATGTACTTCTATTCATATATTCAAATTTAGAATATACCATACTACTTGGTTGATATTAAACAAATTGAAGAAATAGTGAAAGTCCTTAGTCCTTGTTTACAATATCTCATATAATATAATACAAACATAAAGGGTGGGCTAACAGTAACGCCTAGGCCTGCAAATAGTAAATTATTATTTTTATTATCGGTCTACTAGACGATAATTTTTTCGATTCTCAATACCGTAACAAAAAGAGGATTTTTTTTCACACCGATGACTGTCAAAATTGGCATAGTATAAGTAAATGTTTATGGTGGGATTGTGTGAGATTACGTCATTGAACCTTTTTTCATGATCATTTGAAGATCGGTCAATTTTTTAACAGAAAAAAAATTTGGACTGATAAATTGAAAACGTACCCCTAACATAAGGATGGAAATGTAGCTTTGATTGGACAGCACTCCTGAGAATTTCAAACAATGAGTGAGTACTTATTTCCATAGAAATTTTCTAATTGTTGAAAGAAATGGTTGATAATTCATATTCAGAAAGATATAAAAGTGTATTCTGATGTTTTCTCAACAAATTTTTTTATAAACTTACAAAATGTTAGATAAAAATATTACTGATTACTTTGTGATGGTTTTAAGATGCTGCGGTTTCAACCACCCTTATGATTCTGGCAAAACAAAGAAAAATTATCAAACATTTCATTTTTCAAAATTCATAGTATCATTCTACACGAACGAAATGAATCGTCAACCCAAATAAATCATAACGCTAGAACTAAATGACAGCTCTGGCTTACCACGTACTGATTTTTGATTGGCTGTTGAGAACTTGTCATTCTCTATCAGTCGATAAGCACAGAGGGACACTTGGAGAGCCTACTGCCAAGGTATAAGCACCTTACTAAAGGCGGTAAGACTCAACAAGGTCCTATCCAAATACCCGGCTGCGAGACTGAAGACACTCCAACACATGCTCTCTGTCCATTTTCCGGCCAGTGACTCTGCAACACCCAAGCCACAGCCAAATGTACCACCCAAATCAAAAGGCGGAGCTGGTTCTTTTCACCAGGAAACTCAAACCAGGGAACAACAATACAAAAACACAGAAGTACCTTGGAGTTATCTTGGACTCCAAACTAAACTGGAACGAGAATATCGAAGGTGAAGCTACTTTGGTTCCCCGGTCATATCAGAGTGCCAGGAAATGATCAGACCGATAATCTGGCCATGCAAGATGCGAAAATCTCAACGATTGGACCAGAACCTATCCTAGGAGTATCGAGATCATGGAGCGTCTCATCCATGGAGGAAATCCTAGACGCTTATATTCCAGAATGTATGAAAAGATGCCCCAGGCTTGAGACAATCGAAACTCCACATCGAAGACACTTCTGGGAGAACCAAGACTCTGCTTCATATGACCAGAAAGGAAATCTTAACAAGCACCTTAACATTATACGTTTCAAGGATGATACTGAATGCAGATGGAGCCTGGAGGATGAGGAGTCAGCCACCCACATCCTCACGGAATGCCCAGCAGTGGCAGCAATACAGGGAGGTCACTTCGGGAGCATCGTTCTAAACCTGTAGATTGTGAGAAGGGTAAAATTGAACCAGTTCCTAGCAGCGGTGGATGCATAATGGGCCCGAATGAGAGGCCTACATGCTTATGGTTCTGCCCGCCCACAAAATATATTCTATCCATCCCCAATTAATCAGAAAACATTTAGCTTAAAAAAATTTCTTAAGCTAAACAAAAGCCAGCATATGAAGCCGGCCTAATGATTTCTCAGATGGAATGTATCTCGCACTTGTCCTTTGGCCACAAGTTTGCTGTATACTCATGAAGCGATGATGATGATGATGATGAATATATGTTTATTGTACATAAGAATAAATTCTTGTCGACAAACACAGGTAAAAATATAAAAAAAAACATGTATATACAAACTCTTACAATTTAAAATTTAAAACATAGCAAAATAATAGCAAGCATGAAATATGTCAAATATAAAGTTCATTGTTTCACAATTATAAATGTAAACATTAAAATGTATCGTCATAAAACTCCGATAAATTATAATATGCCTTATCACTAAGAAGTTTTTTTGTCATATTTCTAAAAATATTGTACCTTTTTTCCTTAATTTCCCAAGGTAATTTATTATACATTTTCACCCCATTATAGATCAGAGAATCTTTTATTAGATTTGTTACGGGAATGGGGATCTTTAAACTATTTTCGTTTTGACGAGTATAATAGGTGACATCATTTACTCCGTAATCTAATCTATTTTTGTGGATTAATGAAACTGTTTCTAATATAAAAATTGAAACTAGGGTCAGGATCCCATGTTCAATAAACATAGGTTTACAGGAGTCCCTAAATTTTAATTTACAAAGGTATCTAATTGCTCGCTTCTGTAGTATAAACACTGACTGAAACAATTGGTTGTTACAGACTCCCCAAAAAGATATACCATAACGCAAATGGGACTCCACAAGTGCGTAATAAACTGATTTTGCAGCAGCAAATCCCATTTCATTAGACACCACCCTCAAGACATAACAACCAGATGCCAATTTTTTATTTAAGTTTCTTATTTGCTCTTCAAATTTCAGATTTGTGTCCAAGTAAATTCCCAAAAATTTTGCTGTATCCCTGTTTTCTAATATTTGGCTACCTATATTCACATTCGGTATTACAGTTTTGAAGGAAATGGCACTTGTCTTTTTAGTATTCAGTGACAGTAAATTAGAATCACACCAGTCTTTGATTAAGACCATGTCACTACACATTATTTCGTGGAGTCTATCCTTATCTTTATGGTGCCATAATATGGTTGTATCATCTGCAAATAATGTTAAATTTCCCGAAATTGGTAGAATTGTAAGGTCATTTATAAATAAAAGAAAGAGTATAGGACCCAGTACAGAGCCCTGGGGCACTCCACACCTTATGCCAATTGTATCTGAAGTAGTGAATAATTTTACACACTGCTTTCTGTCTGAGAGATATGATCTAAACCAGTTCAGAGTGACTCCACCAAAGCCATATCGATTAAGCTTCTGCAGCAAAATGTCATGATCTACACAATCAAATGCTTTTGCAAGATCACACAGCACCGCCGCGACAGCTTCTTTACCATTTATGCTTCTATAAATCATTGACATTAATCTATGCATGGCATCATTTGTGCTTTTTGAATTCTGAAAACCAAACTGCTCTGCACTCAGTATTTTGTTACTCGTCAAAAATTCCATAATTCTTTTCTTTACTAGTTTTTCTATTATTTTTGCAAGTGTGGGAATTAAAGATATCGGTCTGAAGTTGGAGGGATCTTCCCTGTCACCTCCTTTATGAAGAGGAATTATAATAGATGTTTTCAGGAATGTCGGAAAATTTCCAGTTTCAAATGAGGTATTTATGACTTGTGCAAGAGCGTCGAGCGCCCTATCTGGAAGGTTTTCAAATATCTTTATAGAGATATCATCTGAACCAGCCGCGTTCTTATTTTTTATAGAAAAAATAACTTCTTTCAATTCATATGCATTAGTAGCATAGAGTATTAGATTTCCATCAACGTGGATGTCCCTCAGGTAGTCTAATGGATTATATTTCGGAAATATATTTTCAGTAAGTTTTTCAGCCACTGTACTATAATACTTATTGACGAGATTAGGTTCGAGGAGGGTATCTATAGGTTTTGAAATTCGTGGTTTACCCCTGAGCTCATTTAGATAATTGCTTGATCACTAGAATTTATCAGCTGAATTATAGAAAAGGGTTTACTAACTCACCATAAGGCAAGATATAGGTACTGACTCACTGGTGATAGCTGCTCACTTATGTTTGGTCCCAAACCAATTTCAACAAGATATTTAGTGATTCAATGGAAAGTAACTGGTGATTAGTCATAAGAAATTAATTATTTATAGCAAAAAATAAATTTATTATGTCCGTGGGTGATTTGCAAATCAAGTGAAGGCTAGTAATAACAGTTGCTTAAACTCACTCAAAAACGGCAAGTGATTAATCTTAACAACCTCATTTTTACGAAGGCGTAGAAGGGCCAACAACAAAATATTTTTTAAATTTGTTGGAATTGTCACTTTGATCTGACAATTGTCACTTTGAACTGGCAATTGTCACTTTGAAGTGGCAATTGTTACTTTGAAGTGGCAATTGTCACTTTGAAGTGGCAATTGTCACTTTGAACTGGCAATTGTCACTTTGATCTGACAATTGTCACTTTGATCTGACAATTATCACTTCGAACTGGCAATTGCCAACTTCATGCAAAAAATATTGTTTTTCAGTCAAATTCAAAGTGACAATTGCCAGTTCGAAGTGACAATTGTCAGATCAAAGTGACAATTGTCAGATCAAAGTGACAATTGTCACTTCAAAGTGACAATTGTCACTTTGAACTGGCAATTCCGAATGTTTTGAAAAATATTTTGTTGTTGGCCCTTCTACGCCTTCGTACATTTTACTTGTATAATGCCATTATTAAATATTCGCTTGGGAATAATGATCATTTTCTCTGTGTAGCTTTGCTGAAGGAATATTTCACAACGGGGTCCATTTTTTTCATCCATACTCAATATGAGCAGAAACACTTAGTGGTGGATCCGATATACTGCCTATCTATCTAATTTAAATTTCAAAAACGAGAAATAAAACTTCCTATGCTTTTGTACCACCCTTGTATTTGGGACACTAATGTCACTGCAGTTTCCTCCTATAAAACTATAGTAGTAGTTTTATTACAAATACAAGTGATACCTAAACATTGGAAGTTTTATTTCTCATTTTTCATAATCTCCTACCACGAAGTAACGGCTATTCATCAATTCAATTTCAATTTCATAAAATATTTAGGCAGTGATTGAATAAGGGTGATGTGACACAGTCAGTATTATTTATGTATACACATATTGAATATTTAATTACTCACACACATTTGAATGGTAAAATATCTACCACTACTAACCATACCTCGAGTTTTTTTAGAATAAAAATTTTGTATTTGTTCAAAGAGAAGTTGTTCTTTCTGTCTACCGACTACACCCCCACGAGCAGTCCTTGGAAGTTTTCGAAAGACTGGTGCAAGATAAGGAAGACGAGGCTCTCACCTTTTACCATGTGATCCCAAGCACGGACGAAAATTAAACTATTAAGTATAATTGAAATATAAGTTCGTATAAGTATGTCCGTTAATGATAAATAAATATAATATAAGTTGTCAATAAATGAAGAAAACGCAGCATTTAGTTAGAATATCAGAAAATTCATGATGAAAAATATCCAAAAACTAACATATCAAGTACCAACTTCAAAAAGCGAGATTCTATAAAAGACGAAATGATCACTCACCTGTTCGAGTTTCACGTTTTCGATGCTGTTACGTGCACAGCGCAACTTAGAATGAGGGGTTGGATAAACAGTTGAAATACTTTCTATCCTTTTTCTCACGCATTTTCTCCCACTTCCAGTACAGTTCCAGGAACACCCCCGCGAAGTTTTATTTAATGACTTTTTTTTCCGTAGAAATAAACTGGCGCAGATGATTATCTGCTTTTTATGGTTATAGTCAACGCATCGGCGATTATCGTTAGGGGTTAATGGGGTGTTCAATGTTTCTTTGGAAGAGAATGTGAATGTGTTAATTTTCAAGTACCTGTTTTTTTCCAGAGTGTCGCATACTTTTAATTCGAGAGGGAAATTCAGTATTTGAAATGAGGTTGACTGGTAAATAAGCACTAATGGAATTAATTGTTATTTAATGCGTGAGCGGAGCGAGAGCGTTAATGTTCGAGATTGTTAATCGCCATTTCAATTCAAGAGTTCGTTACAAAACTTTTCAGTTCACCGTAATTTTCAAAAAAAAAAAAAATGGTACCACTTGGGGATTGAACCCTCGACCTCAGGACTCAAACCAGCACTTTACCAGCCGGCTGCGTGACTATCTAGCTTTTAATGCTACTGACAACTTTACTAATATATTTGATGTTTTCTGAATTTTTTTTTACAGAACTTCGTCGCTATCCATCAGTAAATATATGTTTGGTTGCATACGTCACAGGTCACTATATAAATATAATATGTATTGGAGCAATGTACGTAGGGTTGCATATAAGTAAATCGTTAATTAATAGAAAATCATTCATTGACAGGGGTCATTAATCAACGATTTTGAGTGTGTTAAAATACATCGTAAATAAACGGTCGACGAACAATAATCATAAATGGATTATTACAATCCGAACTTTCTAGAAACCTTGGAATATGGGTATTTTCTGATTACATAATATAATCCACAAAAACGGTAAAATATAGCTCTGAAATAGACTATGAACTATCGAACCAATAAAGTTCAGTACCGTTTTAATGGAGAATCGAACTACATAGGAAATAATTTCACAGAAATGGAAGGGAATCGAAAAATTACTTTATATAACCAAAACATTACAATAACCAATTTTTATCAAAAACGAATTATCCCAGAATAAAAAGTGATTTACCAACTTCAAATAACTATATCTCGAAAACGAATTGATACAATTAATTTCTTTTTGTTGTTTGATATTAGGAAAGAAAATACCTTTAAAATGAGGTATCTCTTACCATATGTTGCCATTTAAAAATTTAGGGGTGGAATATATTTCGGGTGAATATCATCGCGAACGGTGTCTCCCTCAAAAATCTAGTTGACGTATATAATTCGGTTCTACCGATCTACAGGGCTGCTGTTTCATTTTGAATAGTCCACTCTGTATTTATATAACACAACAAGGTTTTTCTACGAGTGTTATGACGATAAAGCATGTTTTTAATTTTATTGACTTGAATTGACATTTTTGGCGAAATTTCTACTTCGCCTTGCACGATGCGCCATAAATCTTGGAGCAATATTATATTTTAATTCAAAACATGCTATTCTTCACTAAGAGAATCGGCAAAATATTTCAATAATCCCAACGTATACACTGTCCGCCAAAAACTTGGAACCATACGGGAAACTTTTTAACTAATGGTTTCTCAAAAAATTTCATTTCACATAAAAGTTGGTGCATTCAATTGAAATAAATATGCGCATAACCGTTTTTATCAGTGGCGTGCGGTTAAGCGGGAATCGGCCGATATTCTAATTTCACTATAAAGTGGCATTATAGTAAGCTCGGGTAAGTGTGAAATTTGGGGCAAGTGTGAGTTTGCTCGCTATCTTCGCTAAACCGGGCGACAGCCCAATGCCATCTATTGACGAATAGCCTACACTCATAATGAATCCATAACCATCATATAAAATACAAAAGAGATCTTGTGAAATCCAAATATTTTCCTCAATTTTCTAACCTACAATTTATCAACCCGAACGAGTATAACGAGTTCATTGTTAAAATCTAAGGAAGAATCCATTTTATACACTTTTCTTCTGCCTAAACAATGAATCTGACTAGATTGCCGTTTTTTCATGAAGTTGTTTTTTTTACATTTTTCCATTGCATGTCACACTTACCCCGAAATTAAATGTTATTGGGGATAGTGTGACCTATCTGTCGGGGTAAGTGTGAACCTGGTTCATTTGACCAATCTAAACAGTAATATTTTCTCAGCTATAGTACGATATTATATACGGAAATCTCAGAGAGCCAAACAATATACTTGGCCAGATGTGGAAGACATTGATACACTTTCTGAGGATGAAATAACAACTGTGCTTCCATCACTTGTCAGAAGATGGGGATCAATGAAATTCTCATTCGATTTTTCAGATTTCTACCTGTAAATTTTTCTTTTCAACAAATGTTCACTTTCACGATTATTTTTTGTTTTTTTCCAATGGGGCATTTCAAATTCAATATTAAAAAGTTTCTAACTATGTTTTGAACAAAGATATCTCGAAACAAATAAATTGTGGTGAAAGTTCCTTTACTGTTTACTCACACCTGCCCCAAAGAGAGATTTACGTGCATTAATATCTTTGAATTTGGCCAGGATCACACTTGCCCCAAATTTCCGGGGAAGTGTGACCTATGGAGATGTATATCTGAATATATAAATAAAATTCATAGAATACGTTTTTCAACAGTTTTCTATGACGTATTATAAAGACTGACCTTCGAAGTGAATACCTGCAAAAGTTCATTGTTATATTAGTTCAGGTTCATCAGATGGACTAAATTCAATGCGAACTAATGAAAATCACGGTCACACTTACCCGAGCTTACCTTGTACTTTACAAAATATCGCAAAATCTTATTGAAAAAAGTTGTTTGCAATTGGAAGATATTTTCAGTTTAGTCTGCCAATTAACGATTTAAATAATTACTTAATGAGCAATAGATAAAAATGGAGGCTCTTTTTCACAATTAAATTAAGACGCGAATAAACTGTATTGTCTTTCAGAAGATAGTTCGTAGATGAAAACCTTGCTACGCAAAAGTTATTGTCGATATATTTCCCATTAAAAATAGAGACCAACCCATTGAGACATTATTGAAATTGGTAATTAGCAGGCTAAACTGAATAAATGAAAATATATTTCAATTGCAAACAACTTTTTTCAATAACATTTTTCGATATATTGTATCCATAGTGAAATTGGAATATCGGCCGATTCCCGCTTAACCGCACGCCACTGATAAAAACGGCTAGGCGCATATTTAGTCAAATTCAATGCACCAACTTTTATGTAGAATAAAAATTTTTGAGAAAGCATTAGTTTAAACGTTTCCCATATAGTTCCAAGTTTTTGGCGGACACTGTATAACGTATATTAACGAAACAAATAATTTCATTGATACTTACGGACAATACATTACATCTGTGCAACGTTCCAAGTACTAATTGCAATATATCAGTTGAATACTATCCTTCACCAACCACTGTAAATTCAACTTTTTTTTGTCATTCAACCAAAACTTAATACATTAGCTACCTGTTTCGATAATTGTTATAGGAAACATTCCATAGTAATTATAATCTTGTAGAAAATCTTTGTCAGGTGATGGGAAGAGATGATTAGGAAGTCATATGAGGATGTTTCCTATCAAGTTCTCTACAGAATTTATATAAAAAGGAAAACATGGCAGCTCCGGAACACTTTTCATATTGGAATCCAAAATGATGTGTACCAACTATTGAAACTTCGTATAACTGCTCTTCATGTCGAGTTAGATATATTATTTGAGAAAAATTCTCGTGAGCATGTTGTCCAACTCTACATGAAGAACAGATTCAGGAAAGTCAACAGTTGGTAATGATTCACCTACTGGAACCAGCTACTGAACTTTGTAAAACCGGCCTTAAATCAAACGACTTTTAGCAATCTTATCAGTTCATTTGACAAATAATGTATAAAGCTTGACGATTCAAAATTATTACGAACTTTATGGATTGGAAGACCTAACAAAGATGAGCTCATGAGATGCAGTAGAAATTCCAGTACAAGAATCGATATATTGCAGAAATTTTAATTCGGTCAACCTTATTTCCTCATCGGAAACACCAACATGATTTAGTGCCAATTAAAAACCGCCCGAAGACGAAAAAAGCTTAGGAATTTTGTTTTCAAAAAAGGTTTCGTACATCGACGGATAAAAGTTTGAACTTGGATATTCTTATGTAAGAAAGTTCTTTTGTGGTCGTTATGGATATTCATTTCCTTCGTTAGCTAAAAACATGAGCAGTATTACGTCTACATTTCATTCATCAACGATTTCGTTATTGGGTTGGGCTTTTCTGATAGATTCACTCAAAGTGGATGTTATTTTGCACCATTGTTTGTTTGAGAATTGAGAATTGAGAATTTTTGTTAGTTTTGGTGAAAAAACGTAGGTAACGTTCATAAAAAGTTGAACATTCGTTCGTTCGTTCGATTCTCAAATGAAACTTAGAAAAATAAATTTCTAATGAAAACCTACGAAAAAAATGAAGACAACAACTTACCCGACTAAGGCCACGCTGGATATTTAACTTCATCTGGTAAATATTGTGAAAAATCCCTGACTAGAAAGAGACAATGTGAAGGTGAAAATTTGCATTTTTCGACTATTATTTTTCAATTGGATATTCGTATAAAAACCATCGATACCGAAAACCAATAAATACACTAGAGATGAACTGTCTGCACGAAAGAGGTCATCCTACGTGATATACACTGCACGCCAGCAGCGATGAACCCAACTTTTTTTCCGGAAAATTATTTTAGGTGGCACAATTGTCCCGAAATTCCTCCGTGTATACCAGGTATTATGACCCCTTTCAGGCAGTTGGTTCATTTCTAGTGTATCTATCTATCCTGAAAATTTCTCTGTCAGATATTACGGAAGATACGAGAAGTGAAACAAATTAGAATTTTTCAGGACTGAACATTTTTCAGGAGACTTCACTTTAAATCCGAGGATTTCCTAACCATAATTGAACATGAAACGGATATTACTAGAATATCATGTGTTATCTGGATAGACAAGCTTTCTTTGCATTATTTTCCAATCAAAAACCAAGAGAAAGTAATTTCAAGCAAACCACATAAGTGCTAGGCTATTAACAAAATATTACCCACCCCACACTATATACACAGAATTATCGTTTGATATCCTGATGGTGACATTCGTGAAATGTCAGTTAATCAGATTTCGTTGAAAACAAAAGTGGGCCCAGAGCACTCAATCTAAGGAGATATAAATAATCATTAAGAAGTTGAGACGCAGTGTGGGTAGGCTGGATGTAATTGTCTAGCGAGTTTTTCAGAAGGTCATATAAATTTCTGGGAAAACGTGAATGTATGACTATTCTCAAGAACGATCCTCTTCTGCTAAATGTTTGAAATAATTCCCAAAATACTCTTATCCCTGAATCAGTCATGATAGTACTATCACTCGAATGACATTCTACGAGTCCGCAGGGGACAACTAAATGAGTATATACTCTTGTACTCGACACTACTTACTGATTTTGGTCACCTATTTGCTTCATCAGATGGGATGTGAAGGGTTTCCCCGTTTTGGATCGAAACTTAAGTTTGGCTATGAATTTTATAAAAATAACACAGTAGTTCTTATAGAAGTTTTACCAAGAACCTAACGCTTATAATTCAACGGTCTTAGAGGGCAGCAGTTATTTTATGTTGTGGACTTGCTGACGAAAGCGTATATTCTTTATGTTCATGCCATAGTCCGAATTGTTAATAGTCCTTTTTTCACAATTTGATAAGAATTTTACTTCAAGCAACGGGTCATATAAAATTTTTCGGTTCATTAAAAAATGTTCTTATTGTATTTTCCTATATGCCCCGCCCCATATCTTCAAATTATTTTTCATATTGTCAATGGATCAAGGGTGCATTTGGAAATTATTCAAAGAAACAGCCACATCAATTTGTGTTTGTGTTATCGCCAAGCCATAACTAATAATCATAAATGTACTGTGATTTATGAGTTCCCATCAAGTATATTCTCATGTCTCTGCAGTTTATACAAAAGTAATTAAACTAAAATGGTTTTACTGTCACAATAATTGTCTGCTGTTCCTGAAAACAATAAAAACAATAACTTCACGTTCCTTGTTATGGGTTTGCGAGTAACGGGAGAATGGCAAAATGTATTTATATAATCGTCGGATTTACGAGGGCGAAGTGAAACTTCAAATATTTTTCCATTCATTTTACAACTGAAAAGTTCCATTTTACCGCTTATACTTTGCACAAAAAATTTCCAAAATTTGTTTAGCACTCTCAAAACAAAGATTTCTGCAAAATAGCTGTCTGGTTTGTAAAGATCTCTTTATTTGATAAGAATTTCTTTCCAGCCAGCTATTTTTCTTGTGTTTGTGAGGGAGAAATTAATTGAAAGGAGCCAAATCCTATTTTTTGCCAAATAGAGATAGTTTTACATAATTTATTTGTGAAATCTGGCCGTTACCATTTCTCTATTATCCAAATAATAGTAGTATATAGAATTATAATAATAATGTAATTCATCAATATAAATTCAAAAAATAATAACAGAAACTGAGATTTAAAGACTCGTGAAATCAGCTTTTAATACGAGTACAGACTTCTCAGTTCTCACCTATGCTTTTAAATTTCGTTCCTTCCAACTTATGCTTCAAATCGGCGACTTTCAAGTCCTCAAGGCGCACTTTCATAAAAAATATTTGTATGTCTCTAGAGTGCTTTTTTGTTTTCGAAATTCGAAAACTATTCACTCCGCGAACATTTGTTTGTTTCACGCACAACCAATCTATATTCCCCCCAAAAACGTGTATTTTTCCGCAATACGGGGACTGTCCATTTTGCGGACACTTATCCTAAAATAATTGCACTTCTGACACTAATTGGAACAAAAATTTGCAAAACTCCAACCACTTCATTTCTACTGGTGAAATAGTTTTTATTTTTTAATAATCTCTTTAATCTCAGAATCCCGATCATGAAGGTATTATCCAAATAATTTATTTCTTTTTCCTGGAACAATTGGCGATCGCAGAATTGCTCTATTTTCAACGGTTCGCGAGTTGAAAAGTTCATCTGGAGTTGAGAGAAAAATAAAAATTTTCGAAAATTCAGTGTTCTACAATATTTTTTTGTCTTTAATCGTTTGTGAATCTTTTAAAAATGCGAACTCAACTAGTATTTTTGAATTAGAACACGATTCCACTTAGAAAATGTTGATTTTGTGGATAGGTGCATTTTTTCGACTGAAATTCTTCTGAAATTTGGTCCATTTGTCATCGAAATTTATTTTTGTGGTATATGATGATTTTTTGAAAAATGAAAAATAAATACTTTCATAAATCGGGCCGCGCGGGGAATTTTTGATGATTTGATCCTTTTTTATGGTAAACCTTGTACCTGAGCATGTACAAATCATATACTTTCGTATTGGGGTAGATCATTCACGGATGTACAGAAAGAAAGGGTCCAAGAACTGATCCTTGGAGAACACCCAAGTGATTTGATGTATTTAATCTCTTATCGTTGCATATTACTGTGATTTTTTGGTTTACCATTCAAGATTTCACCCAGTCAAATAGATTAATAGGAATCCCAAGAGATAATAGCTTGATGCCCAATATTTCTTAACTTATTGTCATCAGGTTATCTATGAACATAACTGAGCAAATGACATGACGCAGTTTCAATGGGTCTGTTTATTCTGAACCATTTCTGATTCCTACACGAAAATCAATCACATTTAGATGTTGCATTATTCTTTTTGCTATCTCTAATTATAGAGATGATTTCGACAATGAATTCAAAAGTGATATTTGCCGGTAATTTACAATTATAATTCTTCTAACTGATTATTCCTAATTTATTCAGTAGGTAATCCCAATGTCGAGATTTTGGACTTGAAGTCGGGATCCTGAGATTAACTTCGGGATGCATGGAACCATTCTGATATCTGAACATCGCATATTGTATGTCTGGACACAGTAAAGCATCTGGATATCGGGAAAGTCAGAAATTTTATGTGAACCCTAGCTAATACCAGTGTAGAGTTCACCGGAAATTTCAAAGGATACCTCTTCTGCCATCTATATTGTATCACCTGAACCCTTCCAGCAAACCCTGTTGATCGTCAACTAAAGAACACTGTAATTGATTCAGCGAGTGACACGTAATGGCAGTTTTTACTACTAGTCACCAGGTCGCAGCTCGTATTCGTATTGAGTGTTGCCTAAAAATAATTGAATCATTTGAATCAGCTGTTTTTACAACAATTTGTCGTATCAGGTGAACAAGTGTCAAAGTAAACAATTTATTTGAAGTAACGTCACATATATTTGCCAAGTATACAAACACCGACTGACTGTTAATCGCTGAGAGGATGATTGAGTTAGCTTTGGAGGAGGATTTGCACGACGAATTTAAGGGTGGTACTTTGAGAATCAATCCCGAAACCAGACAGATTGATAATTCCAGATTGAGTAATTCTGGCCTACCGAATCAGTCTGATAAAATAGATAAGGATTCGTCAACAGAAATAAACGTCGATAACAAAAATTGCCATTGGAGGAATGCTTTCATTGCACCTTTATCTTCCATTCCGAATAAAAGTGAGTATAAATAAATATGACTTTTTTAATTACCTACCGTTTTTTTGCATGTAGAAGATAAGATACAAATAGTATGAATATTTGTTATTGTTTGTGCAATTATTGTGTGGAAAATGTGAAATGTTGGTGTTCCAATGTCCATTCTAACAGGATTTCATTGTCCTTCAATGAAAGATATTTGTATGTGAATTATTTTTTATATAAGTACTGGAGTAGTATATTTGATTTCAATTATTCCTAGATAACTTCGTGTTGGCATTATATTAATTTAGGCTTGAAAGGATTAACCATTGATCTTTTTAAAAGAGATTTGTTTTTACTCTATACATTTGTTACTAGAGGTATTTTCTTATCAGCATATTAGGTACATATTTCCCGTTTAAAACTGGGAATTGTGACACTACTATTCATTTTTATTCATTAGTTCCTATTGAAAAAACTGAAATAGGAGGACACTTTTGACTACTTCGCATTTTTACAGAATTAATTCAAGTTGATATGTGTGATGATCTCTCAGATTCAATATCATGAAATGTACTGAACATTCATCAAACTTCAGTGATTTTGGTATGTTTTTTACAACCTGCTATAAATATTTGTTACATAGGTACATGTATTCCACTTCCAGTCGAACTCAGCCATTTTCAAAAAATTCCAAAATTTGTTATTCCATAAACAAGATGGTCCTCTTGACAATGACACTCATAATGAGATTTCTTTGTGAAATGACCATAATCTTTATCTATTCTACAAAAAATCTGTTTCCGAGATAAGTATTTGAATTATAAGTGTTTGTACTTTTATATTTGGGATCCATATAAATTACCCTCTCATAGCACAATAGATCACATTAGGGCTTTTAGGTAGGTACTCGTGGTATTTTTGAGACTTTTCTTTCAGGAATACCTGCCGTATAAATAATATAGGTATGGTTTGAGGAAAAAAATTGTTATTTACCTAAAAAGTGCTGAAAGTAGTGGAAAAAACATTTTCCGCAAGAGTTGGGTAGAGTGTTTTTCCTACGAGTGTTTTTGTCCATCTTATTTATAAAAAAAAAAAGTTTTTAATAAACAAGGTTCTATAGTAATGCTACAAAATGACACATAAGACAGAATAGTTACATAGATCATCTAGTTATTCCTAAATATACTTACTGTCAACAATACAAAAATCGTGCGGAAAAGTTACTTTTCAGAAACACTAGTGCGGAAAAGTAACTTTTCCGCACGATTTTTTTATGCACTGAAAAGTACAATTTTCAAAACGAAAAATCGTGCGGAAAGTTGAAGAATGATGAATTATCAGATTACTCTAATGAAAAATGGATAATTCATAACTTCTCATTACGACAATATAAAAAGAGTATATTGCCGTTTGAGAAATGGCAGTTGTGGGCATTTCTTTATGGATACTATTTCGTTTTGAGGAAGTTTTAATAATTGTTGGAAAATATGGTTGCTGCAATTACATGAGAAGCCCAATTTTCAGCTGTATCTTACCTCGAACCTTCTTCTCGTAAATGTTCACGCCGTTCGTCAGTTGTGATGATTTGAGTTTGATGTTCATGGCCAACTTTGTTCGATTGAACAATCAACTGTATCTCCGCCATTTTTCAACCGATTTTCAATTTTGAAGAACAGTGTTATCACTGATTGCATGTTCTTCCAAATAATGAAAAAATTGTACAGAGTGTCATTTGAAAAAAAAAGTTTGGACTCATTTCCGGTTAAACCGGAAGTGGTGAATTTTTGGTAATGGAGTCAAAATATGCGTATTTAAGTAATATTTCGACGTACCAAATTTGAAGCCTGTATCTTTGAAACTATAGAAAAATTGGGGGGCGTACCTCATCTCGATGTCACCCGGTAGAGTGGCCAGCCAATCTCCAGATTTAACCCCACTCGACTTTTTCCTGTAGGGTCCCTTGAAAAACAAAATCTATGCAACCGAACCAGAATCTCTGGAAGATTTACCAAGTAGAATTATTGAAGAATGCCGTCGAATAACGCCGGAAATGCTATAAAATCTCTTATTTTTTTGAACAGAACTTGTACTATTGTATATAGAAATTGTAGTAACATATTTCTTGATCGCAGTAGTCAAATATGAATTTTGCCGTGAAAAAGGTCGTTCATTACATTATGGCGAAGAATTTCCACTTAAAATTGCATGGAATATTTGATGAAATTTTTAGAGCCTTTGTTGGCGCTTCTTATGGACCAACAATATACAGCGTATTTCATTTAAAATAAAGATGTTGCCCATTTTTATTTACAATGTTTGGCTAGCTGTTTTTCTCACTCTATATCACAGTTCGATTCTAGATATATCGTTTGAGAGAGTCACTAATGTAAGAGACTTGACACACTTTATAATTTCAAATATTATATATGAGTGACAAATTTTCGAAAAAAAAGCTGTCATGATAAAAATCTTGAAAACCGTTAATATTTTCGAAAAAAGATTTTCATAAAGTACTTTTTATTTCTCATGTAGACACCAAAAAATTGAAAAATATAGGTTTTCATTGAAAAAACAAAGTTGGGACCCGCCCATAAAAAACTGAACACTTTGTGTAGGTGCAATCATTTTATGAAATGCTGCGCACTTGTCTCGTGACCCTGTATATATGACGACAAACAGCCCCCGGACTCCGATGATCAGAAATGTTTCATAGAATCGAAATGTGACGTCAAATTCGAAATATCGGTGCTATGCTTCCCATTTCTAACGTTCGAATATGACATCACATTCTTGACACTATTTCGATGCTATGAAAAATTTCTAATCATCGTAGTCCCAGTGCAGAGGTCGTGTCATAAAATAACCAGCTGTTTTATGGCTTTTTCTCATATCATGTAGGTACTTGTACAATTGGAAAATGAAGACCCATTGTTATTATATGGCCAGGAGTCCGCCTTTCTTAATTCAGTAAGAACCTTAGAAAAAATTAGACAAATAGAAGTGATATTCAGGGGCGGATACGGGACAAATCTCAGGAGGGAGTCCAAGTTGTGTGGGTCACAATTTTTATTATAGGGGTAGGTCTCAAGTAAGTTGATTAAACCAGATAGAAGCAATTCTAGGACAAGAACAAACACAAATTGAATGAATGAAAATACTTTATATTGACAAAGTTTCTTCTATGCATGGAGAAATATATCTTCGTTTTTTTAAACTTACGTCAATTTGAATTACAGGAGAAATTATGTACCACCATTACCACACCTCATGAAACCAATGAAATTAAATAATTTTTTACGATTTATTCATCATAAAATTTACTTATTTTCCTAACCCTATACAAATAATGATTTTTTGATATTGATCATCGTTGTTTTTTTCACAAGGTATTGAAAAACATTCTTTTATTATTTCTGTAGGGGTGTGAGGGGGTTCAATAGATAGCACACATATAACTCATCATTATTCTCATGCTCGTGTTTTAATAGTCATCATTATATGGTCATTGCATAACATATTATTTTTAATTTGTTTATTGAAATACATCTATCCGAATGATTATGGGCAGAATAATATAATTATTGATTTTGATTTTGTTGAAAATATGAACATGTTCATTAATTCAGATGTGAAATCATCTGCGACTAAAAGATAAACTTTATTGTCTATTTTCCATTGTTCAAGATGACCTCTTGGAAGGTATTCATGCTGAAAAGATTAAACATTCTCAATTGAACATTGAACCAATTTTAGTTTCTTTTCAATTATTTATTATCATTACAATCAACACTTTTAATCAATTTGTAATTGTTTCCAGTCACAGAGACGATATGGAGTTCAAAGAGTACCAAAGAAGCCATATCTACATCAACTGCATCAATAATTTCAAATGAGAAGACATTACAACCTTCAATAAAAATAAACGAGGACCCAAATAATTTCTTTACGTTCCGAGATGGCGTGGTCGACAAGGCTGTGAAAGAATGCATGGCCCACCTTTTAGACGAGACTGAAGGACCAGTATATTCAGCATTTTTACTCACTCAGTATGTATCCTATCATATCGAAAAACGCCCAAGATGAGACAGCTTGAAAACATTAATGGTCGTTTTTTATCAAGATACTATACCCTGCGTTATATCTCTATTCTATTTTAGTCTATTCACAATATTTATTTTTGTTTCTCGTACAGGTTCCGTCTCTTTATGCGACTCCGGAGGTACTGCAGGCAAAAAGAACCATTGTTTTTCCTTTGTTTTTTCACAAACAAGCACCTATATCTGTATTTCAGTATACCAGAATTTACGATCTGGTTTATAGAACTTTGGTTCCGGTTTTTCTTCCCTGAATATGTTATATATTTTAGTGTGCTGCCTCAAACTGCTTTAGTGTCGATCCAATATATCATACTAGGTCATCGACTCTCATCATAAATAACAGCAAAGGACCGATTGTTTCTCATAATCGTCATTTTCGAAACATCCAAACGAATGGATGGACGCGGAACTTCTATCGAACTTGGACGTTTATCGATATTACATATAAGGTGGCGAGTCGTGGACAATAGTGTTAACAAAAGTTGCAGGTCAAGTTAAAATTGAGGAATGCAGTGCATTTCAGCAGTAAATTCAAAATGAGTATTTGAATCATCAAGAGTTTATTGCTAATTAGTCCAGTATTTGTATTACCACAGAACAGTTTAATAACAGTTGGTGTCAGAAGTCAACATTTAACGAAAAGTATCAATAAAAGAGATGATGGTTCGCGAGTCGAGATTATTATTCGAAAATTTCCTATTTCAGATTTTTTTCAATTACCATCAATACATTTCTAATTAATTGCGAAAAACTAGGCACCTTTTTTAATATTTAATTGTTTATAACTTTGGCAATTGTTTATGTGCGAGTTTGAAGCTTGTGCACATTTTTCTAGACGTCATTATAGGAATCCAATGATAATAATAATACCTAATAGTTAATTGGGTCTTTAGAATATCTTGCATAATATGAAGAACAAGTCAGTAGTACACTATCATCTCTCGTATAAATGAAGTGAACACGTTTATTACAATTTGTAGTCAATTTATATAAAATACATAACGATTTTAGCTGAGTATACAATTGTTCAAAAAGATTTTTTCAAATACTAAGATTGAATTCTGCATAATATAAAAGTCGGAAATCAGAAATACAATTTATAAAAACATTCAAAAAACATTTGTAAAAAGAACCATGGTACGTATTTCAATTCGCATTAGAATTAGAGTTGACACCTCTTTGAACTTGTGGATTAGTTTATAGGTTATCAAGTGAAAAATACTTTTAGAACCTCTTTTGCTATTTTTTTACTTGAAATTTCTTTATTCCTATGGTATATAATATTCTAGCTATTATTGGACTCCATTTGTTGATATGCGGGGATAGTAATACATCTTTTTTTTCATGGGACTCCTAAATTTTCCTTTTTTCAGAATAAATCACTGGGATACTGATAAAGAGCGCTTACTATTATTGACTGCCAAAAACTTAATCCTAGTGAAATATGATTTTATTGCGCTAAGAAGACTAGGTTGCAGAAAAATTCAATTCAGCGACATTGACGGGATTGTCGTTGGCAATTTAGTATATCCCAACGGATCTTTGATTCCGTAAGTATCAGTGTCGATATTTATAGTTTAGACTAGGTAGTTGTGATAAGGTTCACTATAATTATGAGTAGTTTCCACCTTGCATATATACCCCTTAGAAAAACAAATACCGATCATAAACAATAATTTTGTATTTAATCCTCCCTATTGAATAATGATATGACCTGGTCTTGCTTAGGGGACCATCCACAGAAAACTTCCTATAAATATTTCAGTTCAATAAAAACACTTATAAAAATGTGTAGTGGGTACCGACAGTTTCTTTCTTGTTCATGTCCACACAATAACAAAACTCTCATAATGTTTTGAGACCATTGTAAGAACACAAAACCGTTGAAACAAATCTAGGAATTGATGTCAGTTTCAAAATTGTGTAAGTTGTAAGTGTCAGAGAGTACCACCTATCAGTATAAAGTCTACAAGCTGACAAGAAAAGATGTCAAGACTGAAACTGCTTCATAGAGACAAATCACCAGCTCTTGCAACAGAGAAGGTTGGCAAGTTCGTGAGCAAGGTGTCACTGATGAGACCTATTGTTCTTTTTTGAATAAAAACCAATAACTTCTGTGTGTGTGTGTAGGAAAGTGAAATAGTTCTTTGCATTAAATAGAAATCTAAGTAAAGTATAGAACTACCCCCATTAGAGATCTGTCTCAGAAAAGTTCAATAGCAGAGCACAAAACTGAGAGGTATGATATCCAATGAAAATAATGTTTATAGTGTGTAAGGATATAACATTTTTTTTGGGCTGTCGTTTCGTGTCCCATCATCCTTCAAAAGAAGACCTTAATTTTATTATTATTTCAACTGGAATGCTTTTATTTCACTGTACATATTCAGTTGTTGTGTTTGTCTTAACAGAAGTCTTGAAGTTGTCAGACTTCCCCGACTCTAAAATCGAAAAAATGCCATTTTCAATTTCTGTATAGCTTCCGAACATTTAGAGCATGGATCATACCATACTCAATGCCAACCAGTTTTGCAAATATACACGACATTCCATATGAAATAACAAGAAATGGCTCAGCCTCAAGATTCTGTACTTGATCTACACGACAAATCACGATATGCACCAGCAAACAAAAGGGCGAAATTAGTCTAGTTCCGAAATTGTAGATAGTGACTCATCGTACATTTTCTGGTTTTTACGGGATTTGAAAGTGCGGAGGGGATGAACGAAAGTGGCAAAGTGAAACTTGATTTGAAGCCAAAGTACCTAGCTTATTTCTGTTCTATTTTTTGACCTGCTTTATATGAATTATGAACCGTACAACCGATGAGTCACTATCTACAATTTAGTAACTAGACTATACTTTCAAAATTGAACCAATTCCGGGGTGCATAAGAAGCCCAATGGAAAGGACTGCGTACTTATAGTTCCGGAAGCGCACAAACTTCCATTCTATTTAACAAGAAATTGCTCTGGGTCCAAAATATTTCTTCCTAATTACCTCTTTCATTACCTCTCGGTATAACAGTCCCATGCACGAATCTATAGAAACGTTTATGGGTAGCTTTCCGTGGATGATCCTGTATTTTGTTGACTATCAAAATGCCCCTTCAACATCAATACTTAACATTTTTTAAATAGTGTCTAATGAGGACGACCCCTCAAAGCTTAATTTAGAGAGCGCCATTACTGTTAGAAATCAGTGTATAATAATCTTTGTTGAATACAAATGCAGATAAAACAGCTGAAATTGGATTTCCTAAAACCGTATAGAATGATTCAGATGGTTTAAAAATCACCACACAGATGAAAAATGTCACGATAGTTGTTTTGTGTCATGGATTTCATCACTATCGGTGATGGCGCTTACTAGTGGTCCTTAGTGGCGATTTTTATCCTTACTCCCTAGAATAACCTTTGTGTGTTTTTCTGTTTATACAGAAAAATCAACGGATTAGCTGATGGACTGTCGAGTATTTGGGAAAATTGTTTATTCAAACGAATGTCTAAAAACGATAATCAAGCAGATAATGAAAATCTTGATCAACCTAGGTATCTCAATTTTGAATAAAGAATTTTTTGTGGAATATTTTTAATTCTTTGCGGAGCTCGGTTCATGGGAGTACAATTAACACTATTGTCAGCGCACAATTTCTTTGCAGCTCAAATTGAACTGTTTAGATCTCTTCAAATCAAGCTATAAAAAGATTTTGTCATGCTGGAAGAGAATGTCTATTGTAATTGAAATGTAGAATGGTTATCGACTCACTTGACTATAAAAATATATTTGTATTTGCAAGATTATATCAGATACCAACATGTAAGGCTAATCACATGCATGTCTATAATTTATTTAATCAGCTGCCGTAGGAATCATATCTATAGATTCTTCAAATAAGTTCATACAATTTTTTTACTCAAGTTGCCCGGTAGCTTGGAAAATATCTGTAATTCTTTATATATACAAGGTAAATTACCACCACTTACGGAAGCACCTGTAAAATTTGAGAGCTATCGGTGATGATCTGAACAGTTTTTTTTTGTACGACAACCTCTATAGAAACTCCATTGAATTATGGAATTGGGCAAACACACCCCATTCTTTCGAATACATGAACTCCTGCGGTGTTGTCTCATGTTACGATCGCCCAGTGCAGAATAGAAAATAATCTGTGATTATCATGGTACAGTTATATGTCTTGTTTGTACACCCATTGCACAATGAGTGCCTACTGCGGTGTGTAGATACGAAAAAAATATCCTGTGACAAAATTCGAATAGTCTGAAAGAGAATGTCCAAGAGAAGTTTCTAGAAAATTCGAACAGATTGAAAGAGGAACTTCAAGAAAATTCGAAGAGTTTGGAAGATAAACTACTAAAAAACTTGAAGAGCTTGAAAAAAGAATATTGGAAGAAAGAATGGTAACCGTCGAGACAGGGCAAGATAGAATGAACACGAAAGTAGATAAAAATAAAAGATGAAGAAGGGGCAGAAATGAAAGAAACTATTAGTGAAAAAATCGAAGATGACTTCCAGACTAGATAAAGAAAAAATTCAGTGAATTAGAAAAGCGAATGAATTCTGCGCACACCCCAGAAACTTCCAACAGAAATTCAATGCTGGATCTGAGTGTGAACTTGGAGAAAGTTCAAAAAAACATGAAAGATTTCAAGGCCAGTGCTGAACCAGGGAAACTTTTACTGAAAGTTCGACGGAAAAACTAAATGGGCAAACTACCGCCGACAGTTTGAAGCTGCTGCCGGAGCCAATAGATGGAATGCAGGGGAACAATCTATAGCGTTGACTGTCCAAGAACAGGAGGACTATGAGCATCTGATAAAACATCTAGAATTTCGCTGTGGCCAGGCCCACCTAGAACACGTATACCACTCGTAGATGAAAAATATCTGCCAGAAATCAAGCGTATCCTTACAAGAATTCTAAGCTGACATTGCACGCTTGGTTCGTCTTGCATATCCAGCCTCGCCGGATAATGAAAAGGAGCGATTAGCGGTCCAGGCATGGCCTCCGCGACAACAAGGCTGTCATAAAAATAGTTAAAGGAAGTGCTGCCTGAGAAAAAACAGATAAGGTACTGGAATTGTGGAAAAATTGGACATGTGCGTAGCAAATGCCCAACATTCAAAAAAGCGACACTAACGCAAAAAAACTAAAGAAGGTCGATGAGGAGGGGTAGTCGTTGGCCTGTATCCAGCAAGCCCCAATTAACAAACTTGGATAGGTCAGAATCATTACAATAATTACGGCCTACACGTTAATTGAAATTGTTACCGACCTCAGATACATCTGGTAATCAATTAAAATTTTGCTGATTAGTTTATTGCTAACGTTTAGTGTGTCAGCCATTTCAGCGTTAGTGTCATATTGAAGATTTAAAAGGCACAATTAAACTCTCAACCACCACGTAAAACTCAAAGTGACTTGACATCCATTTATAGAAAATTTGTTTGCGCACGTAGTTATAATTTCTTCATTAAAAAACTAACTTTGATTTAACAGAAACAACACAATACTTGAAAAAGTCTTACAATAATTCATTCTTTCCAACACATATTTTTAAATTAAGAAATTTTGTTGCATCTTTAACCCCTTTGAAAGATCACAACATTAAAAAAAAATCATAGGTAGTCTGTTTATTAGTAAATGCTGTCGTTAACTCTTCAGCAACTTCAAGAAAGAAAAAAATATATTTCTCATTTTTGGAAGCATGTAACTTTTCAAGGAAGAACTTTTATTTACATGATTGACCCTCTTTCAACCGGGAATCACCCCTTAAACACTTTTACACTCATGTGCAGCTATTTCTTTGCATTAATTTACTGAATTGAACTTTCATAAATTGTACTCTCATGAAATGAGCTCCAAATTCGTTGTCTTTTAAATGCTTGTATATAGCAATGCACGAGTATGCTAACTTCTCAACTATTGAATATATGTTATATTTGTTTTACTTTCACTTTATGTATGATTGGTCTCTCATTCTGATGATTCATTAAATTTTGGCATTTTTAGCGAGCGCAATATGAAAGGAATACGTCTACTGCTCAGACAAGATAAACCAGACAATTTTGCCTCCAAATGGAACCCCTTCAATGATGATGTACCTTATTTAACTTTCACATTCCACCCACTTTTCTTTCATAGAGGTTAGATACAACTTTAATTTTATTTAGTTGGAAGAAATAGAGACCGTTTTCTATGATCAGAATTGTTGAGTTGGTGGGAATTCTGTCGGGATGTTGAAGAAAACCAAATTTCAAATCGTCGACGTTTCGAAACTATATTGTTTCAAATTCAGGACTATTTAGGGTGGTAATGAATTGAAAATGAATAAATTCGACATAAAATATAAATACTGGGGACCAAAATACGTACACACAGACACATAGAGATACAGACTCAACATCCCGACCGAATTCCCACCATTTCAACAATTCTGATTCAATTTTATTTGTCAATACCCACTAACACTACTTTATTTCTAGATTGTACCGACGAAAGGGTCCGAAACCTTTTCAATCTCGAGACTTTTGTTGAAAATATTTGTTTGTCCGTCCACAAATGGAAAGAAAGCAGTGTAATCCTACAACATAATATTCTACTGGAGAA
This sequence comes from Chrysolina americana, assembly GCA_958502065.1. Classification (NCBI taxonomy): domain Eukaryota; kingdom Metazoa; phylum Arthropoda; class Insecta; order Coleoptera; family Chrysomelidae; genus Chrysolina; species Chrysolina americana. Next base: position 92,247,194 of record OY293413.1, on the reverse strand, counting down.
TTACGTCGGCTTAGGGTCTATAATTCACAACAGAAACTCGCTAGGATTTTTCAAAGTCAGGGGAAAATTCAGTTTCTAAGTGAATATACAATTTGAAACGTTCTTGATGTGATATTTTTTAATTTAGTCAATTATCAATGCTTATGTCAAAATAGCAAATATTTTTGGACAAAATGGATTATTTACTTTATAAACGACGAATTACTATATCTAATTTTCTGGGAACTAAGACTATCTCAAGACAAATCAAGGAAATATCAATGACCAACTATTTACATATCATGGTCATTTTGACATAACTATTGTCTTACAACAGGTCAGGCACGAAAATACCAAAATGAGTTACCACTTGAGAACAGATTTGATTGGGGTGGTTGCATACATTTTGTTTTTCAAGTGACCCTACAGAAAAAATTCAAGTGGGGTTGAATCTGGAGATGTGGTTGGTCACTCTATAGAGCGTCTTCTTCCAATCCAACTTCCAGGAAACATTCTATCCAAAAACGCCCTAACAACTATTTCAACTCTTTCCACGATCGTATACACCATTATTGAGGAAAGATATTTAGCAGCTTTAGTCAAGTAATTCACCTACAGAGCCGCTGTTTCGTTTCCAATGGCCCACTCTGTATATTATTAAATCGCTTCAATTGAAGGTTTCAGTAGTTCAACTGAAAAACGGAATTGAATCGGACAGTGAATTTTATTAGTTTTAAGGACGCCCGATCGAATATTTATTTTCAGGAATGGTAATTGCTCATTAGGTATTGCTGTTTGACCTACGAATTTTAAAGTATATACATATTTATTTTCAAGTGGTTTATGCACCTTTCAAACCTAAATGTACCAGTACTATATGTGAACATATTGTGTTATGCACGTTTAAGTTATTTATTTCATAGATGTATTCAATTGGGCCTAAAATAAATGTCTCTCTGTTACATCCGTCAATTTCCATGCATTTTCATGTGACACCCCTGTTTTCTCATTATAATTAATATTAATGAGGTTGCTATAGTCTTGATTAATATTGAATTAATGAATAACTTAGAGTGAACAGATTATAATAAATTAAACGTGAATATAAATGAAACGAAATGCATAAAACTGTTTTTTTTAGTGACATTATTTTCAAAATTGGTCATCGTGATTAAAAAACTAATAAATACAAATATCTTGGCTTCATAGCTGACATCAGTTGAAATTTATCAGTAATATTGGTTATAGATTTTTGTGAAAAAGTTCAGAAAAATTGGTGTTTTTAGTAGAATTGGTAAACATTTGAGCATTCTTTTGAGAAAGTCAATATATACTACAATCATCTTACTACATTTCTCATTCAGCAGTACCATTATTTTTTATATTTCATACCAACTGAATTAAATAGATTTCAAGTTTTACAAAATCCAGCAGAGTAATTTTGGATGAATATCGACCAATTTCTGAAATATCAAGAATAAATTTCGAAAAGTTTTAATTATTTCGTAAATCTCATGACTTTGATACCAGAGGACAGAATAATTTCAATTTAAGTCGAAATAAACCCAGAATAATTTTTTTTTTCAAAGGCATTTTGCAATATAATAAATGATAAACCAATTCGTTTTTCACTCATCTTAAAATTCTCACATAATCTGACCAATCGCAAACCAATGACAACTCGTGTTATCGCGATAACACCAGCTGTCTTTCAATTCTGATTGGAGGATCAGCTTCGGTATTTTCAACGACGTAACCATGGCAACACAAAGTTTTGGCAGTTCTATCGTGGATCACGGTCAGTTTGATCAAACTGCTCCGAAGTGACGTAATTTCCATCGGTTTATTTCACAAAACTTGAAGCAAACCACTAGAAATGACGTCACTTGAAGGCAATTTGACCAAACTATTTGACCGTGAGCCACGGGCTTTATACCTGTAATACCGACATACAAAAGTGTTGATGTACAGCCTACTTGATTCATGTTATTTTTATTGTTCACTTCTTTAGCACAGATGGCGGCAAAATTACAGATGAATGTTGTCATTGACGGTTGGACAAGCGAAAAGTGTCATGTCAACATTCAAAAACAATCAAATGACAAATCAAGGTATCGTGGAATGTTGGAAACTCGGCTATTTTCGACTCCTGCGCCATCCATGGACGAATGAAGCCAACGGTATCAATGCAATTACAGTATCAACAACTTTGGTAAAACCAAAATCGAAACTGAGATCGCACCAGCCCCCGGACTCCGATGATTAGAAATGTTTTATAGAATCGAAATGTGACGTCATATTCGAAATATCGGTACTATGCTTCCCATTTCTAACGTTCGAATATGACGTCACATTCTCGACACATTTCGATGCTATAAAACATTTCTAATCATCGGAGTCCCAGGGTTTCTATGCATCTTGTACCTGATTGTGTCAAAATGAGTCGCTTCCGTGGAAATGGCAGGTATGGACGATATCGCTCCCGCCAGAGAGTGCTAGTGTGAGTGGAGGTCATGAGTGACAGTAATAACAAGAAATAATATACAATAACACTTTAATAAGTTGCTGTTATGGAGAAATAAGGCCCTATAAGTGTAAAAAGCCTCATTTATGAATTGAAAAAAGGAAAAGCAAAAACTTCCAGCCGTAAAGAACAGTTGATACGAAAATGAGTGGATGGAATCGGTGCATAAACGTCAGTTAGTAGGTTAACTTGTCTATATTTGGTGAAATTTATTTACTGGCTATGAATCTTCTTTCAGATTATTCGATTATGATAGGAATAAACTTTTCATGTCCGTTATGCACTTATCAACTACTCCAATCTGACCTCCACTAACAATTGCGCCATCTACGTTAAGCTTGCCAGAATACATGCCATTCAAATGGAATTATGAAAGGAAACATAGTATTGATGATTTTAATAATTTGTTTATGACTGTTCGTATTTATATTAATGAAGAAACTTTATTCGTGAAATAGTCTAATAAAATTCAACTCGTGATTGGATATATTTCATAAGTCGGTCTTTTATTTCTGAACTCAACTGAATTGTTTTGAGAAGACACCACTCGTCCTGCGGACTCGTGGTGCTTTTAGGAAGCAATTCAGTTTTGTTCAGAAATAAATCGACAGACTTATCGCGAAAATTCAATCACTCGTGGTAACACTCCTGAAAATACTACGAAGAAATAAATCAGAAGAGAATATAAGCATATTTATTAACAATATATATAAGCGAAGTTTTATATAGACAACCATTGATGAACATATTTTTCCTAATTTAAATATAGCTCTACTAGGACAGTAGGCCTGTGGAAGGTCTGGTATATAGGGCAACTCTCACTTTAACCTAACCTTGAAGTTTGAACCTAATTAGGAAAAGAAAAATAAATTTTTCAGGCTAGCACAACAAGAAATGTGTTTATCTGTTATTACCTAAATTTTTTGATAGTATTTGATTCTTTTAAAATTATGCAGAAACAGAAAACTTCTTTGATACCCATGACTGGGTAACATAATTCCTCGCGTAAGATACACAATTGATCATTTCAATAAGAAAGTTATTAATTCCTTCATTAGCTCCAAGATAAATGCATGAAATGTTTTGAAAAAAGGCAAAGGTATCAAAACATTCCAACAACAGACTATTTGTTGTATTTACCTATGCGTTTTTTATCTTCATGTTCACAAAAAGAAGAAATCTTGTTATGTCTGAATGCTGGGCATGGTAAAAGCCTCCCTGAACAATTTTGCCACTATTTTAACGTTGACTGGTTTGTTAGATACCTATACAAAATAAGAAATACTTCCAGATCTCTCGTGTCCTCAAAGTGATTCATTTTACACAAATCATGTATTAGAAAATCCAAGGACTGAATTAATCATCCATTGTTTGAAGATTCTTAGCAACATTCACAATTTTCTCCAATCTATTAATCTGGCGTAGTATTCAGTATAATCTTCAAAACTGTTATCCTCAGATTTATCTTCCTCCTCATCCATTAGTTTTCTTCTGAAATACGCTGACAACTCTTTGAGACGTACTTCATTTGACAACCGGAGGCTCTTTATATCCAATTCTTTTGCATCCTCTTCATCGAGTTCAAGAAAATCGGCACCCTCCAGTTTTTTGGTGTGTAGTTTTTCAATTGTCTTCCTTTCGTCTATGCTTACTTTCTCAAACATATCTGACAACACATCCATAGTGTTTTTTTTCATTTCACTTACATAGTCCAATTCATCTTTGATTTCTTCCCAACTTTTGATGTTGTTGCCGATATCACATTGGATTTTTTCGATTTTTTTGTTGTAAATTTCAACGAATGACTTTCCCATGGTGTTAACAGTCTCAAAATCTGTTTTTTGTTTCATTTCTGTTGGAGTGTGGGTACTTTCAGGTATAACGTTTGAAAAAAAATTTACTCTTTGAAAACATTTGTCATTCATATTTTGTATCCTCATTGCCATCGTATGTAATTCCTCTCCTGAATCCATATCTTTCTGTGAAAGTGCAATTTTCTCGTTCTCTGGAACCAACTTCATGGGAGATAGTGTAGATTGGGTTTCATTAGTATGTAGTAATGTAGTTTTTTTATGGGATAAGTCATCAATTTTTGGTTGGTTGGGACAATTCATCGGATAATTTGAATTTTCTGAGTATTTTGATGCAAATAGATTTGTGGATTGTGATGATTGAAGCTCATTATCACTCAAGGCACTGTCTGTGTCACTTATAATTGAATGCTCATTGCCATCTTTAGATTTCATGAAATGTTCTGTAAATACTCTAGATTTGTTCATCTGAAAATGATTACTTTTGTTCATGGAAAAAGTTTTGTTGATTCTTGCACTATTTGTTCTAGCATTCTGACTGTTCTGTTCAATTTGATCGTGCCGACTGATTTCATTGACTGTACAATTTGTATCCAATATATTGGATTGCTCAATTCGTCTATATTTACGTTTTCCGTTATGCTTGTAGACTGGTACTTTAAACATGGTATTATTAAATGAAGAAGAGCAACTTTCCAGATATACCTCAGTGTCTCCTGAATAATGGGGACTCTTCAAATCTGCCTTCTGATGATTCGAAATATCCATTTTTATTTGATTATTTGACAACTTTTCAGAAAGAGTATGCGGAACACCACTGGTCACTGTAGAAACTTGCACCTCATCAGCTCTTTGTTGAATTACATTTGGTTCCATTGATATTTCCATATTTTTATCGTCCTGGGATGAGAACATATCCAGACTGCTGAGGTATACATTCTGCTCTTTATTGGATATTTTCATTTCACCATTTTTCAGTAGTTCTTCATTCACATATTTAACGGAGGTTTTGGTGGATTGTAATGGAGATTCAGACAGAAAATTCTTGTTGGTCAACATATCTGATTGAAACGAATAGGATTTACTTGAATCTGCACACGGTACTAAAACTGGTTTTAATTCTTTTTCATTATTGTTTCTGAGCATTTGTATGTCCTGCGTTACTCCACAGTGTTCAACTGGATCTGAAATAATTTTTCTGTACTGTCCACGAAGAACGAATTTTTTTTGAAAATATTCGTTACATTTATAAATTTTGAACAAGGACATTTGAATTTTTTCGGCAGTAATCTTTTCTCTAGCTCTCAGTTTCAACCCAGATATTTTCTTCATGCATCTAGCGACCTCGAGATTTCCTAATAATGTAATGCCTTCCAGGTGAAGTAGCACATCATTATGTATCTTTTGAAGGATCTTGGACGCAGGTGGAGATTTCATTCTTTTATGATTTTTACTGATCCCCTTACTATTTTCATAAACTGAACAATAAGTCGAGTCAGAACTAAAGCTGTTTTGTTGATCCATATTATTATTTTCAGCAAGTGTATAATAATTTAAAGGAAACTAATCTTGTTAAAAGGGATACCGTCTAATCTAACTGTTACTACTGACTGGATACCACAAATATTATTTCACCAAGTATATAATAAACTAATAAAAGCGCAGAAAATACAACAAAATTGGAAAAACAGAATTCAAAATTCTTTAATTCAAACTGCGCCAATAAAATTTACCGACATACCGACTTCGCATATTGACACTACAGGTACAGACATTACCGACTATTTCCACCTTTTTTTATTGGCGCTCTGCGACATCTATAATTATTTTATTGAACTGATATAAAGTACATCAATCTTGTCATAAGTTGACTTTACATGACAAGTCAAAAGTTCCATAGACGTATTTGTGTTTGCTCAGTGCCCCAATTCTAAATGCATCAATGTTACCACAAACAAAGTTTCTTTACATAATTTTTCAATAAAAAACAGTGTTATGAAAATGATGAACTCATTTCAACTCATTTAGACACCTTCATCAATACATCCGGATTTGATGATGATAATATTAAACACTGTGGTCTCTTTAAGGCCATTTCAGATATATGCGTGCCTACCTAAATACCTGTGCCATTTGGCGTATGTTAAAAACGCAGGGTGAGCACGCACGGAATTGGGATACAAAATTTTACGACTATGCATTCAAAATTGGTTATAGCATCAGTCATAGTCGGAGCGTGAATTTTACTGTAGTCTACCATTCATTATTTCCACTCCAGAATAAAAATGACCGCTTACACCACAGAATAATTGTTATTCTATAGCAGAACGCAGAATTCTTGTCTATGATTCTGTGTTCTGTGATTACGCCACGACTCATAATTATTATTATTCCAGTTCATACCCTCGCAAAATTTGCAATTTTTCTGCGAATAAAATGGCTGCCGACATGGTTCTGCATTAACGATTGGTCCGGCATGACTGGGAGCCATTTTATTCGCAGAAGAAATGCGAAATTCGCGAGGGTATGAACTAGACTTTACGCTGGGACTGCTGGGAGCATAGGACAATTCGGGGTGAGTTCCCAATGCATCGTTTTTGCGTTGCGCTTCACGCCTTCTTCACGCATTCTGATTGGCGAATAGGTCGAGCGTCGTGAAATTGTCCAATCAGAATCCGTGATCTGTGATTCGAAAAGCAAAAACAATGCATTGTGAACTCACCCTTAGTTGTTTGTGATTTATATTTTATATTTATAGGTTACAGCAAATAGAAATAAATTAGATAAAATACGAATAAGATAAGAATGTTCAACATATACAATATAATGGGAATAATGGGATTGTTTATACATCAACTAGAGTAAGATGAGAAAAAAAGTTACAAGGAAATACTTCTGTCTCAGCCAGCAGCCTTGAAAGTTCAAAGAATCTGATGAGGACCTGTTTGAAAGTTTAATTTTAGTTTGTTTACTTTATTAGGTATATTGATATACCCTCTCTATGTATACTGGGCTAATACTATTGGGTATTAGTGAATAAATAATATCATTTCCGAACCTATCAATATTATCTGTAGATAGATAAGAATCCTGCTCATCACTGCATAGAGAAAGTCTGTTTGTTTTTGTGATGAAGTCACCAAACACTCTGAACATTGGTAATAGTATGGGTTATGGCTCATTTTTATACGAGAGTTCTATTCATTGTGGGATTCTTATTAGGGATATTTATATTTTTCCTAGGAACAAAATGTGTAAATTTGGAAGAGAAAAACGTGAGCACTCCATCGTACAACCAATGGTTCAGAAGTCGTGGCTTAATTCGAAAAAGTATATTTTGGGACACTTTGAGATACAATCATAATATCACATATTCCACCGAAGCAGACTTTCTCCTCACAAGGGTTAAAATATTGTGTATAATATTAGTTCAAAACGAAAAAAATGCAAAGGCTTCAATGTCAACTTGGGGAAAAGGTTGTAATTACATTGAATTCCTCGAAATCAAAACCAAAAGCAACAAACTGGCCCCCATTAAGAGGGTAAAGGAAAAATCTTCTTGGGTTCTTCTCTGCCATAAGTTGAAAACTATTTCCAGTGACTTTGATTGGGTTTTGGTTGTAAATGATAATTCTTTTGTTATTATGGAAAACCTTCGATACTATTTAGCCCCTTTAGAAGCAAGTGGTGAATACTATTTGGGATATGCTGTCAAGTTTTGGAATACAATATATAATTCTGCTCAAGCTGGATACGTTCTCAGCCGAGGTACCCTAAAAGCTTTTGGAAACAAATTCAGTAAACAAGAATGCTCAACAAACTCCTACTGGAATAGAGAGGACTTTTATTTAGGTAAATATGAATTGACAAGCTTCATCTTAAATTTATAGACATGCCTAAAGTGGTGCCAGAAAACATTCATAGATTATACATATATTCTACAATACGCTTTACTATATTAGATACAATCAAATCAAATTGTGATATTGGTATTTTAACTGCACCATCATTATGTCTTATAAGTGCACTCAATTTGATAAAATTATTCAAACAAAATATGATGATTATCATGTGTACTGTTTTTGCATCAAAAATGAATTATTTTCAACCATAAAATCACCAAACTGCAACTAAGTTGTTACCAAAACTGCTATTGTTATAAACCTGTGGTACAAGTCCATTGTGTCTCGAAGTGGAGTGGTATAGATTCACGATGAAGAAAAACTCAAAATCATCTCCACAAATTTGTTATACTCTGAATATCATTTTCAGGTCGACATTTGGCAAGTTTGAACATAACACCTATAGATACAAGAGATTCTGGAGGATTCTCAACCTTTCATTCTCACAACTTAAATCAACTGTTTTTTCCTGGTGATAGTTATTACAAAAACAGTGTATTTCCTACAAAGTGTTGTAGTGAAAATTTGATATCTTTCCAGGTAATTTCAACTTCCAAGAAACTTGTATTTTTTTAATTTTTTTTATTTGTAGGGCATTGAAGGCGATAAAATGTATACCTACTATTATCTGCTGTATGATTTACAGATATTCCGTGAAGGAAATTTAGGAAATAAATATCTTGCACAAACTGCAAATGATGAGCAGGTAGGTACAATATCCTTTTTCACTTTTCTGATTGGATTTTTTTTTTAATGTCTAGAGAAACTTCATTTTAAAAATTATCGAACTGATCTTTCTAAGTTTTCTGATGGAAATTTGTTGAAAACGTAGTGCCTGGTATCAAATTATTTGAAATAAAATTCTCTTTTTTCAAAACCTGACAAGACACCATATTCCATTCGTAAAAAATTAGTAATACTCATTCAGAAATTGAAATTTACATAGCAGATACATTTTCACCAAAAAACAGTAACATTCTATTTTTTTCAGAACTTTAAGACTGAAATTAGTGATTTGATCATATCCATACTCATCTAGATTGAAAAATTTAATAAAAAAATATTTTTTCACAAAAAATTCACAAGCGATATAATGTTGTATTTAGAATGCCATATGAAGAGAAAAGAAGTGAAAATATACATGGTGTCCCATTTGAATATCGAAAGTTTATGTCACTTCCGATAAAACCGGAAGTTGTATGAAGCTGAGTCACTTGTTAAAAAATACAGTTCCATGTTGTATACATATCCTCCAAATTTCATTTCATTATCTTCAATAATAAGATAGTTACATCCGCGAATACTGTGATTGAATGTTAATGTCTCTATTAAATTCAATTTTAAGTAGGAATGCACCATTTATAAATACATTGATATTGTTTCTGTTTCAACTAACACGTTTTTTCTACTTTCACAGGTTTGGAAAACGTTTTTGAAAGATCGGAATATTTCTACTGATATCACAAATGAACAGTATTACAAGGTTTGGGAAAATCTTATAGAGGATCCAACTTCTTTTGCTGCTAATATGAAGAGGGAGAATTTCGATTATGATTAAATTGATTTTGTCTACTTATTTATTAAGTTAGGAATTTTAAAACCGTTAATTTTTTCATCATGATCAAAAAATGGCAGCTTCATCTCACCAATCACTTTTTTACATGCTTTTCCTCAAACTAGTTTATTCAGTTTCCATTTTGAAACACTTGTAGAAAAAGTTTTAATGATGGAGAGTGTGAACTTTTCCTCCCGAATTTTGTAAAATAGAACTGAGTTTATCCATTCTCTAGAATTATTATTTTCTCTTTTCTACTTAGCGACAAAATGACATAATTGTATGTATGAGCATCCAGCTCAATCAACATTTTTTTTTTCATTTGTAATGACAATGTTTCCAACTTTAGCAATGATTTTTCAATTATTTTTGATGAAGTAAAACAGTCGAGAGTTGCAATATTCTCAGTTGTAGTTGGCAACCAGAAGTTACTTGAACTAAATAATAGTTTAAACTTATGAGATCAATCCTTCGTTGTTAACATTGTAAAATCGTGATCCAATAAAATATATGTTGAAAAAATTGAGGAATTTAAAGTACAAAGTTAAGGGCATAAAATATATGAGTAATTACACTTCATATTCAATGAAGTCTAATCCTCAGTTGTATGGTGTTGGCAGCTATAGTTGTATACATATGTGATATATCAAAGTAAAAGCTAATTTATCTTTGTTACGGGTATTTCTATGAGAAGGCCAAATATAACCTATGCCTGGATGAATCAGTGGAGGTGAATTTAGATTATTCAATGATATATTTTTTTATGTAAAATCTGCCTTCATTTATTGTTACTTTTGTCACTTCCATTTCCACTTTATATTGCAATGGCATTTCTTTGGATACTGCAGCAGTATCCAAAATGTTTTGTATATCTATCCTAGCTTTTCTGTTTACTACACTATTTGGGAAACAGTATATTTGAGAGATATTGGGCGTTGAAGCTGCTTTAGTCCTGAATAAGACAAGAAATTGACAGTTCTATGAAAAAATATCTACTTAAAAAGTTCTTCGGGCTCTGTTGAGCAAATCACCTTCTGCCTTGGTCCATTGAGCAATATAACAATAATACTGTTTACCAAATATCTTTTATCAACAATCTAGAACTTGAGTATTCATATTAATGTCTGTACCAGTCCTGTCATGTTTATTAAACTTAGAAGATACTTTTTAAATATAAATTTTATACTTGTTTATTTTTATAAATTCATAAATAAATGATTTACAATCTTTTTTTTATTTCAATATTCCTTTCTTAAAAGTATATAAGCTATGATAATATGGATAATATGAGCACTGATTTGGGGCGATTTATTTTTGAATAGTTACTTGAAAAACACTTCTAAAATGGCATTTATCGTACGTATATGTGTGTAGCGCCCTAAAATGATTCATCGATCACAGATTCACAATATGTGTCCAAAGAAAATATAACATTCAAGGCAGATTCATTATTTAAATACATCTCTAGATTTTTGATTCATATTTTACTAAATCAAGATCCGCCTATCATAATACGTCTTGGTATATCAGTTAACATAATGACATGATAACCTAAGAGAAATTATCTTGAAAAAATACAATTATGTTTATGAACTCCTCAAGAAACTGGTTTGTTCAAAACTCGCTACGCTGTCCGCGTATTTTATTTTTTATAGTTTGAATAAAAAGATATCAGGAGAATGTATACTGTGTTTCTGTCTTTCAAAATTATCGATCGCTTCAAAATGAATGGTTTCGATATTTTTTTCAAAGAAAACCTGAGAACTCAAAGAGGACAGAAACCTTTTATTTCCGGGTTTTCAGGTCGACCTTCATTACGAGATATTCTCGACGATTCGCGTCATCACATCCTTCTATGAACATGTCCAACATTTCTTTTCCATGGCTCGTTCTTCGAAAGTACGGCAAATATTTGAAACTCACTGTCTCTGGAGGTGCCTGAAACATACAGTACGACATCCTGCAGTAATTCAAGAAGAACGTTCATTCCTGTCTGTTCCTTCCTTCAGCTCTCACAATGTTCTTCAACATTACAGGAGTTTCCTTTCCATGGAAACCAAAATATAAAAAAGTCACAATGAAATGAGTTTCACTATCTGTTAAACTGTTTGCTAGTATGATTAGGCAACCTTTCAAACTCCTGTATGCATAACTCCATGTATCATTAGTTGCATAAATATGCGGATTCAAAGACGCACGATCTATGAGGTAGTTCAGAGAGATATGAAATCATGTATGTCACTTTGTATCAGGTAAGTTTTTAGTTTTCTTTTAAGATTTTTAGATTTTTTTGATTAGATACGCTCAGATACAAGGTAAAGATACCATAAAAAAGCGAAAAAACGTCAAAAAATTTCTCTCACCAACGTATTTTAGAAGAAATTAATTTTTAATTTTTCGAAAAATTGCAAACTTTCTGCAAACGAATCTTGAGGTGATAGCAAAAATTTCGTAATTTTTCGTTAGTCCTTTCTCAAATTTAATTTTTACGATTTTTCACGTAATTTGTCATCCTGAATCGATTGGCGTTCGCAGAATTCCTCTATCTCCAACCGTTTTTGAGTTGAAAAGTTCATATAGAGTTGAAAGGAGTAATTTCCCTCCATATTTCGTATTTCTACTATTATTCGTGAATTTTTTGAAAATGAAATTATACGTATATAGTGCGAATTTCAAGTGGATCTGATGATTTTGTATTTTTCTCGATTTTTAGGGGTCTACCCCTTTGGACTCCTGGACTTTTTTCAATTTTTTTGTTTGTTCCGCCGATCGACTTGAAATTCACAAGATTTACTAATTTCATCATTCTGAATCGATTGGCGTTCGCAGAATTTCTCTATCTGCAACCGTTTTCGAGTTGAAAAGTTCATCTGGAGATGAAAGGATTCACTTCCCTCCATATTTCGTTTTTCTACTACTATTCGTGAATTTTTTGTCGAACTTTCGAAATCAATATGACTTTTTGCGTATATAGTGCGAATTTCAAGCGGATCTGATAATTTTGTATTTTTCTCGATTTTTAGGGGTCTACCCCTTTGGAGTTCTGGACTTTTTTCAATTTTTTTGTTTGTTCCGCCGATCGACTTGAACTTCACAATATTTACTAATTTCATCATTCTGAATCGATTGGCGTTCGCAGAATTTCTCTATCTGCAACCGTTTTCGAGTTGAAAAGTTCTTCTGGGGATGAAATGATTCACTTCCCTCCATATTTCGTTTTTCTACTACTATTCGTGAATTTTTTGTCTAACTTTCGAAATCAATATGACTTTTTGCGTATATAGTGCGAATTTCAAGCGGATCTGATAATTTTGTATTTTTCTCGATTTTTAGGGGTCTACCCCTTTGGACATAATTTTTTTGTTTGTTCCGCCGATCGACTTGAAATTCACAATATTTACTAATTTCATCATTCTGAATCGATTGGCGTTCGCAGAATTTCTCTATCTGCAACCGTTTTCGAGTTGAAAAGTTCTTCTGGAGATGAAAAGATTCACTTCCCTCCATATTTCGTTTTTCTACTACTGTTCTTGAATCTTTTGTCGAACTTTCGAAATCAATATGACTTTTTGCGTATATAGTGCGAATTTCAAGCGGATCTGATAATTTTGTATTTTTCTCGATTTTTAGGGGTCTACCCCTTTGGACTTCTGGACTTTTTTCAATTTTTTTGTTTGTTCCGCCGATCGACTTGAACTTCACAATATTTACTAATTTCATCATTCTGAATCGATTGTCGTTCGCAGAATTTCTCTATCTGCAACCGTTTTCGAGTTGAAAAGTTCTTCTGGAGATGAAATGATTCACTTCCCCCCATATTTCGTTTTTCTACTACTATTCGTGAATTTTTTGTCGCCAAATCGTGAATTTTCGCAATCAATATGACTTTTTGCGTATATAGTGCGAATTTCAAGCGGATCTGATGATTTTCTATTTTTCTCGATTTTTAGGGGTCTACCCCTTTGGACATCTGGACTTTTTTCAATTTTTTTGTTTGTTCCGCCGATCGACTTGAAATTCACAATATTTACTAATTTCATCATTCTGAATCGATTGGCGTTCGCAGAATTTCTCTACTGCAACCGTTTTCGAGTTGAAAAGTTCTTCTGGAGATGAAAGGATTTCACTTCCCTCCATATTTCGTTTTTCTACTACTATTCGTGAATTTTTTGTCGAACTTTCGAAATCAATATGACTTTTTGCGTATATAGTGCGAATTTCAAGTGGATCTGATGATTTTGTATTTTTCTCGATTTTAGACCCTTTGGACTTCTGGACTTTTTTCAATTTTTTTGTTTGTTCCGCCGATCGACTTGAAATTCACAATATTTACTAATTTCATCATTCTGAATCGATTGGCGTTCGCAGAATTTCTCTATCTGCAACCGTTTTCGAGTTGAAAAGTTCTTATGGAGATGAAAGGATTCACTTCCCTTCATATTTCGTTTTACTACTACTATTCGTGAATTATTTTGTCGCCAAATCGTGAATTTTCGAAATCAATATGACTTTTTGCGTATATAGTGCGAATTTCAAGTGGATCTGATCATTTTGTATTTTTCTCGATTTTTAGGGGTCTACCCCTTTGGACTTCTGGACTTTTTTCAATTTTTTTGTTTGTTCCGCCGATCGACTTGAAATTCACAATATCTACTAATTTCATCATTCTGAATCGATTGGCGTTCGCAGAGTTTCTCTATCTGCAACCGTTTTCGAGTTGAAAAGTTCTTCTGGAGATGAAAGGATTCACTTCCCTCCATATTTCGTTTTTCTACTACTATTCGTGAATTTTTTGTCGAACTTTCGAAATCAATATGACTTTTTGCGTATATAGTGCGAATTTCAAGCGGATCTGATAATTTTGTATTTTTCTCGATTTTTAGGGGTCTACCCCTTTGGACTTCTGGACTTTTTTCAATTTTTTTGTTTGTTCCGCCGATCGACTTGAAATTCACAATATTTACTAATTTCATCATTCTGAATCGATTGGCGTTCGCAGAATTTCTCTATCTGCAACCGTTTTCGAGTTGAAAAGTTCTTCTGGAGATGAAAGGATTTCACTTCCCTCCATATTTCGTTTTTCTACTACTATTCGTGAATTTTTTGTCGCCAAATCGTGAATTTTCGAAATCAATATGACTTTTTGCGTATATAGTGCGAATTTCAAGTGGATCTGATGATTTTGTATTTTTGTCGATTTTTACTGTTTTGGACCCCTTTGGACTTCTGGACTTTTTTCAATTTTTTGATTGTTCCGCCGATCGACTTGAAATTCACAATATTTACTAATTTCATCATTCTGAATCGATTGGCGTTCGCAGAATTTCTCTATCTGCAACCGTTTTCGAGTTGAAAAGTTCATCTGGAGATGAAAGGATTCACTTCCCTCCATATTTCGTTTTTCTACTACTATTCGTGAATTTTTTGTCGAACTTTCGAAATCAATATGACTTTTTGCGTATATAGTGCGAATTTCAAGCGGATCTGATAATTTTGTATTTTTCTCGATTTTTAGGGGTCTACCCCTTTGGACTTCTGGACTTTTTTCAATTTTTTTGTTTGTTCCGCCGATCGACTTGAACTTCACAATATTTACTAATTTCATCATTCTGAATCGATTGGCGTTCGCAGAATTTCTCTATCTGCAACCGTTTTCGAGTTGAAAAGTTCTTCTGGGGATGAAATGATTCACTTCCCTCCATATTTCGTTTTTCTACTACTATTCGTGAATTTTTTGTCTAACTTTCGAAATCAATATGACTTTTTGCGTATATAGTGCGAATTTCAAGCGGATCTGATAATTTTGTATTTTTCTCGATTTTTAGGGGTCTACCCCTTTGGACATAATTTTTTTGTTTGTTCCGCCGATCGACTTGAAATTCACAATATTTACTAATTTCATCATTCTGAATCGATTGGCGTTCGCAGAATTTCTCTATCTGCAACCGTTTTCGAGTTGAAAAGTTCTTCTGGAGATGAAAAGATTCACTTCCCTCCATATTTCGTTTTTCTACTACTGTTCTTGAATCTTTTGTCGAACTTTCGAAATCAATATGACTTTTTGCGTATATAGTGCGAATTTCAAGCGGATCTGATAATTTTGTATTTTTCTCGATTTTTAGGGGTCTACCCCTTTGGACTTCTGGACTTTTTTCAATTTTTTTGTTTGTTCCGCCGATCGACTTGAACTTCACAATATTTACTAATTTCATCATTCTGAATCGATTGGCGTTCGCAGAATTTCTCTATCTGCAACCGTTTTCGAGTTGAAAAGTTCTTCTGGAGATGAAATGATTCACTTCCCCCCATATTTCGTTTTTCTACTACTATTCGTGAATTTTTTGTCGCCAAATCGTGAATTTTCGCAATCAATATGACTTTTTGCGTATATAGTGCGAATTTCAAGCGGATCTGATGATTTTCTATTTTTCTCGATTTTTAGGGGTCTACCCCTTTGGGCATCTGGACTTTTTTCAATTTTTTTGTTTGTTCCGCCGATCGACTTGAAATTCACAATATTTACTAATTTCATCATTCTGAATCGATTGGCGTTCGCAGAATTTCTCTACTGCAACCGTTTTCGAGTTGAAAAGTTCTTCTGGAGATGAAAGGATTTCACTTCCCTCCATATTTCGTTTTTCTACTACTATTCGTGAATTTTTTGTCGCCAAATCGTGAATTTTCGAAATCAATATGACTTTTTGCGTATATAGTGCGAATTTCAAGTGGATCTGATGATTTTGTATTTTTCTCGATTTTAGACCCTTTGGACTTCTGGACTTTTTTCAATTTTTTTGTTTGTTCCGCCGATCGACTTGAAATTCACAATATTTACTAATTTCATCATTCTGAATCGATTGGCGTTCGCAGAATTTCTCTATCTGCAACCGTTTTCGAGTTGAAAAGTTCTTCTGGAGATGAAAGGATTCACTTCCCTTCATATTTCGTTTTACTACTACTATTCGTGAATTTTTTTGTCGCCAAATCGTGAATTTTCGAAATCAATATGACTTTTTGCGTATATAGTGCGAATTTCAAGTGGATCTGATCATTTTGTATTTTTCTCGATTTTTAGGGGTCTACCCCTTTGGACTTCTGGACTTTTTTCAATTTTTTTGTTTGTTCCGCCGATCGACTTGAAATTCACAATATCTACTAATTTCATCATTCTGAATCGATTGGCGTTCGCAGAATTTCTCTATCAGCAACCGTTTTCGAGTTGAAAAGTTCTTCTGGAGATGAAAGGATTCACTTCCCTCCATATTTCGTTTTTCTACTACTATTCGTGAATTGTTTGTCGCCAAATCGTGAATTTTCGAAATCAATATGACTTTTTGCGTATATAGTGCGAATTTCAAGTGGATCTGATGATTTTGTATTTTTCTCGATTTTAGACCCTTTGTACTTCTGGACTTTTTTCAATTTTTTTGTTTGTTCCGCCGATCGACTTGAAATTCACAATATTTACTAATTTCATCATTCTGAATCGATTGGCGTTCGCAGAATTTCTCTATCTGCAACCGTTTTCGAGTTGAAAAGTTCTTCTGGGGATGAAATGATTCACTTCCCTCCATATTTCGTTTTTCTACTACTATTCGTGAATTTTTTGTCTAACTTTCGAAATCAATATGACTTTTTGCGTATATAGTGCGAATTTCAAGCGGATCTGATAATTTTGTATTTTTCTCGATTTTTAGGGGTCTACCTACCCCTTTGGACATAATTTTTTTGTTTGTTCCGCCGATCGACTTGAAATTCACAATATTTACTAATTTCATCATTCTGAATCGATTGGCGTTCGCAGAATTTCTCTATCTGCAACCGTTTTCGAGTTGAAAAGTTCTTCTGGAGATGAAAGGATTCACTTCCCTTCATTTTTCGTTTTTCTACTACTATTCGTGAATTTTTTTGTCGCCAAATCGTGAATTTTCGAAATCAATATGACTTTTTGCGTATATAGTGCGAATTTCAAGTGGATCTGATGATTTTGTATTTTTGTCGATTTTTACTGTTTTGGACCCCTTTGGACTTCTGGACTTTTTTCAATTTTTTGATTGTTCCGCCGATCGACTTGAAATTCACAATATTTACTAATTTCATCATTCTGAATCGATTGGCGTTCGCAGAATTTCTCTATCTGCAACCGTTTTCGAGTTGAAAAGTTCTTCTGGAGATGAAAGGATTTCACTTCCCTCCATATTTCGTTTTTCTACTACTATTCGTGAATTGTTTGTCGCCAAATCGTGAATTTTCGAAATCAATATGACTTTTTGCGTATATAGTGCGAATTTCAAGTGGATCTGATGATTTTGTATTTTTCTCGATTTTAGACCCTTTGTACTTCTGGACTTTTTTCAATTTTTTTGTTTGTTCCGCCGATCGACTTGAAATTCACAATATTTACTAATTTCATCATTCTGAATCGATTGGCGTTCGCAGAATTTCTCTATCTGCAACCGTTTTCGAGTTGAAAAGTTCTTCTGGAGATGAAAGGATTTCACTTCCCTCCATATTTCGTTTTTCTACTACTATTCGTGAATTTTTTGTCGCCAAATCGTGAATTTTCGAAATCAATATGACTTTTTGCGTATATAGTGCGAATTTCAAGTGGATCTGATGATTTTGTATTTTTCTCGATTTTAGACCCTTTGGACTTCTGGACTTTTTTCAATTTTTTTGTTTGTTCCGCCGATCGACTTGAAATTCACAATATTTACTAATTTCATCATTCTGAATCGATTGGCGTTCGCAGAATTTCTCTATCTGCAACCGTTTTCGAGTTGAAAAGTTCTTCTGGAGATGAAAGGATTCACTTCCCTTCATATTTCGTTTTTCTACTACTATTCGTGAATTTTTTTGTCGCCAAATCGTGAATTTTCGAAATCAATATGACTTTTTGCGTATATAGTGCGAATTTCAAGTGGATCTGATCATTTTGTATTTTTCTCGATTTTTAGGGGTCTACCCCTTTGGACTTCTGGACTTTTTTCAATTTTTTTGTTTGTTCCGCCGATCGACTTGAAATTCACAATATCTACTAATTTCATCATTCTGAATCGATTGGCGTTCGCAGAATTTCTCTATCTGCAACCGTTTTCGAGTTGAAAAGTTCTTCTGGAGATGAAAGGATTCACTTCCCTCCATATTTCGTTTTTCTACTACTATTCGTGATTTTTTTGTCGAACTCTCGAAATCAATATGACTTTTTGCGTATATAGTGCGAATTTCAAGTGGATCTGATGATTTTGTATTTTTCTCGATTTTAGACCCTTTGGACTTCTGGACTTTTTTCAATTTTTTTGTTTGTTCCGCCGATCGACTTGAAATTCACAATATTTACTAATTTCATCATTCTGAATCGATTGGCGTTCGCAGAATTTCTCTATCTGCAACCGTTTTCGAGTTGAAAAGTTCTTCTGGAGATGAAAGGATTCACTTCCCTTCATATTTCGTTTTTCTACTACTATTCGTGAATTTTTTTGTCGCCAAATCGTGAATTTTCGAAATCAATATGACTTTTTGCGTATATAGTGCGAATTTCAAGTGGATCTGATGATTTTGTATTTTTCTCGATTTTTAGGGGTCTACCCCTTTGGACTTCTGGACTTTTTTCAATTTTTTTGTTTGTTCCGCCGATCGACTTGAAATTCACAATATATACTAATTTCATCATTCTGAATCGATTGGCGTTCGCAGAATTTCTCTATCTGAAACCGTTTTCGAGTTGAAAAGTTCTTCTGGAGATGAAAGGATTCACTTCCCTCCATATTTCGTTTTTCTACTACTATTCGTGAATTTTTTGTCGCCAAATCGTGAATTTTCGAAATCAATATGACTTTTTGCGTATATAGTGCGAATTTCAAGTGGATCTGATGATTTTGTATTTTTCTCGATTTTTAGGGGTCTACCCCTTTGGACTTCTGGACTTTTTTTTTTTTCTACTACTATTCGTGAATTTTTTTGTCGCCAAATCTTGAATTTTCGAAATCAATATGACTTTTTGCGTATATAGTGCGAATTTCAAGGGGATCTGATGATTTTGTATTTTTCTCGATTTTTAGGGGTCTACCCCTTTGGACTTCTGGACTTTTTTCAATTTTTTTGTTTGTTCCGCCGATCGACTTTAAATTCACAATATTTACTAATTTCGTCATTCTGAATCGATTGGCGTTCGCAGAATTTCTCTATCCGCAACCGTTCTCGAATTGAAAAGTTCATCGGGAGTTAAGAGCGGTAGATAATATCCAGGCAAACAATTTTTCTCGACTTATTTTTATATTTGTAAAATTTACCAAATTTGAAATCGATTCTGGCGATATTCGACGAGATTTTTCAATAATTCTACTTCATAAATCTTCCAGATATTATGGTGCGGTTGCATAGATTAAATTTTTCAAGTGCCTTTTCAGGAAAAAGTCGAGTGGGGTTAAACCTAGACATCTGGCTGGCCACTCTATACAGCCTCTTCTTCCAATCCAACTTCCAGGAAATATCGTATCCAAAAACGCCCTAACAGGATGTGTATAATATGGAGGTGCCCTGTCTTGTT
Source organism: Chrysolina americana (assembly GCA_958502065.1). Classification (NCBI taxonomy): domain Eukaryota; kingdom Metazoa; phylum Arthropoda; class Insecta; order Coleoptera; family Chrysomelidae; genus Chrysolina; species Chrysolina americana. Next base: position 92,226,874 of record OY293413.1, on the reverse strand, counting down.
GAAATATCAAGTGGTCTTCTTGGTACCGATCGTCATTTTCGATGATGTCAACTAATTGTGGATAAACAAATTCATACAGTATTTCCAAATAAGTTTCTCCTGTCAAGTTACCGTCGAGAAATACTGGTCCAATCAAACGGTCCCCAAAAATACCGGCCCAGGCATTGAAATTTTGGGGAGTTTGAGTATGGACTTCGTGGAAAACATGTGGATTGGCATCTCACCAATAACGACAATTATGACGATTCACAGTCGAATTCAAGAAGAATGTAGACTCATCAGAAAAGCAGATGTTGAAAAGGAAATTATCATCAGCATCTATTTTCGTAGTCATAATTTCACAAAATTCCTGTCGCCTATCAAAATCATCTTCATTCAATTATATACCCCCAACGAACAAAGCCGTAACTAAAGTTACAGCTATTTTCAGTTATAGGTGTAGGCGTATTCAGCTTAAAAAACTGATGCTGACGATAAAAAAGCCGTATCTCTAGACCAAGCAGTTACGAAGAAATCTACTTGAAAAAAGTTGTATTTCCATTTAAATATTGAAGAAAAATTTCATTATTTTGGCTCTCCTGAAATATGATGAAAAATTAGTTACGTCTTTGTTCGTTGGGAGTGTCGAATTGGTGTACCAAATGTATTTTGTAGGTGTGGAATTTATGATGTTTCAGGATTCGGCGGTAACTGGTTCACTAATGATATTGGTAACACTACCCAATTTCCTTATGCTCAATGTTGGGGGTCTGCATGAACTCATGTTTCGTTTTCAGTGGCCCACTCTGTAAACACTATATTTTGGGATGTCACTTTCTTAATGGTGAAATAAAAATATATCCGTATAATCATCTCCGTTCTGTCTAAAAAATGTTACCTTTGTTTTAATTAGGTATGAAGAGCTTCACCAATTTGCATAACTCATTTTGTGCCTTAGATTGGCTCTGATGAGCACTACAGAGAAAATAATTGACGTTTCCGGTCACATATTTCATTAGCCATATGAACGCAAATGTCCTCGAAATTTTAACTTTTTTTTCAAGCCTCACTTTGCCAGACTAGGTAACAAAAATTGTTTTTGATTTTTTTTTGTTAATTTGTTCTAAGACCATTGCGGTATTTGAACGAACAAAGGAATAATATGGGGGTTCTCAATTTTTGACGTGTGATCCCGACATGTCACTGCGTTTCTTGTCTGTCAGTTGAATCATGTCACCCATCTTATAACATCCAACTGCCAACTTCCACCATTGCTCACTACCGGAAAAAACTACGAGAAAAATAACAATCTCCATCCTAATAACGGGATCTCCCTATACTTAGCAGTCTGCGAATTGGCGAATGGGGGATCATCGCGTATCGCGTCCTCGTCCTGCCAAAATTGATTTTTCTCGTCCTCCAGGTACAGGAACAGAACAAGGCAACCACCAACACATCTCATTCTCTTGCACAGATCGTACCGATTCGGTCGCTCTCCCCTCTTTCGGCAAACATCGGGCAAGGCGTTGCGTTTGTTGATTATTGTTGTTTAGTCAGTTTTGTGATTTGGTGAGAGCGTGTTACATTCTCCGCGAATAGTTTTCCCTACACAGTGATTAGCAACTATTTTTGCGGTGAATAGTGGTTCTAGTGACCGAATTTTCGAATTGTTCTCTCCGGTAAGCTGATTATTGCACGTCTTATACAGAAATTTAGTAGAGAATGATTTGTAGAGTATGTGATGCCACCCACGCCGGTCCTTTTGCGAATCTGTCAATATTTATGAGATCAGAACAGAACCAGGAAATAAGTAATTTTCAATCAGTGAGAATTTTTTTCTGTTTGGTTCAGGCAAACACTGAACAGTGTTGTCACACAATTTTGTATTCATGTAGCAACTTCAATACTATTTTGTACACTTCCATTTGTCAGGTACTTCCTTTTTCTAACGAAGTAATTATGATTCTCAACAAGCGTTCGTACAAATCTTTTAAGGAAGTGTTCCTTTGTAAATTCCTTATAAGAAACATCGGATCACGGGCGAAGGAAACGCGACAAGGATAACTACACATTCTCGAAACACATCGTTCTCCTTCTTGGACTAATCAAAATTTAAAATGGTACAGCAGCTGCCTTTCGGTGTTCTTTGACAGCATCTGTACCTGCGGAACCCACCACCTGCTTAGTTTTGGTTAAAAATTTAATTCTATATGTTTAGTTTACACTTGGAACAATCTACCAAGTGTTGTATTTATCTTCGACTGAATTTTCGAGAATTGACAGATACCTACGCCAGCATCCCTACCCGTGTTATATATCCGTTCACAAGTCCAGTTTAATAGCATAACTTAGAACAATTTATAATAATATCATTCTTTATCCAATGAGTAGTGGCAATATGGATAGTTTTTGAATCGCATCTCTAGCTAGTATGAATTTTATTTTAGATCACTTCGTACTTTCCTTGTCCACCTTTTCACATAGGTATAAGAGAATGCCATAGTGATCATTTGATTCAGAACAATTGACACATTGAAAGCCCTACACTATGAAACACAGTAAAATAACAGACATAATGGCTTTAATTTAATTTTGTTTTGTTTATGAAGGGACACACCCTGCACTATATTCTACCCTCTATTTTTGATATGACTTCACATTTCGCAAAATCCGTATTTACTTGATGAGTCAACGGCAATATTAATTTTTTCATCAGGAGTGGTTTGAGCTTTTTTAAAAAATACTTAAAGAGTATGCATAATCTAATACTTGGAATGTCTTGAACAATTGATTGCAACAATTTGAAACATGTATGCCTGTATCCATAAAAAAGGTAGGTATCTTCTTGAGTTTGGATTAGAGAAACAGAAAAACTTAAAGGGACCTTAGTATTGATCAGATGTTCGGAAAAAATATGCATTTATTTTACTGCAATAGTGGAAAATTATACCTGCAATGGGCCAATTTATGCAACTTGTCATCATCATAGTCACAATCATAATCACAGTTTTAGTCTCAGTTGTTGTTTTTTGAGATTATAAATAAGGAAATTGCATAAATGCTACTACTAAAATGTACAGTTTCAATTTTATTTCATGATTAAGACAGTGACTATGAATAGGGCTATGATAATGACAAAGTTGCATAAATTGGACCTATGTTCTCGATTTCAGTGTCTAATTGAAATACACAAGACTAAGTTCATGGTGTGAATAGAGATTCCAAATCGATTGCTTGCATAAGGTCTAGACTGTGGTCTAGACAACGGAAAATTTGTAGGAGTGAAGCTACATCATTTTTACTTATTTGTAATCTATTCATGTATAGGTAATTATTATTATTATACACTTTATTCATTGAAGTACACATACATATTCAAGTTAACATGAAAAAAAAAATGAGTACAATAAATGAACGCATAGCACATAATGAATAAAGTTATAATCGATAAGTGATCTATCACTCGTTTCAATGTTGACAGAATGTAAAATACAAATACAGTGCATTCCATTTTGAACGAGCTACCCTGAATAACTGTTGGTACAATGATTTTCAGGAAAAATAAAAAAACATGTCAACAATAGTATATAGGGGGCACATTTTGACATATTCTCATTTAATCTAACCTTCCCTATAGCACCCCATAAACATGTCAACAATTTTTTTTTTGATCACCCTATATTATTCCGCATTATCAGGCAGATTTCAACAAAGTATAAATAATATGGTCTGAAGCTTATGGTTCGGGAGCTAAAAATTATGTGAGTTGAAAACGAGCTACTTTGAATAACTTTTGAAACAATGATTTGCAGTAAAAATGAAAAAACAGGTCAACAATTATATAGGAGGCCACATTTTGAAATATTCGATCAAATATGGAAGCAATAATATGGAATAAATCAGAAATAGGGATTTTTTATTAAATTCTTTAATCAAAATCTGATGACAATGAGAAAAAACAAATATTCTATAGTAAATGTTCAAAAACGTTTCCACCAACTTCCATACAATGGTACAAACGAGCTTCCATTGCCGCCTTCACATGGTTGAGATTCTCAGGAATTTCTCTGCAATGCCTTATGATATTCTTTCTCAAATCTTCTAATGTTGATGATTCTATCTCATACACTTCAGACTTCAAATGACCCCATAGAAAGACATCTGAAGGAGTGAGATCTGGAGACCTTGGTGGCCATTCTGAAGGACATCTTCTGCGACCAGGCAAATGATCATCGAAAAATTATCACACTGAGCTGCATAATGAGGAGGTGCACCATTCTGCTGAAATACAATTTCGTTTTCGAATAAATTCATATCCTCCTCAATTGCCCTAATGATGCAAGGTATTATTCGATTCTCCAACATATCCAAATATTTCTCACCAGTCAAATTATCATCGAAAAAAAAAAGGTCCTGTGATGTGGTCACCTAAAATTCCTGCCCAAACATTCGGTTATTGAGGTCGTTGGGTATGAACTTGACGATATGAATGAGGATTCGTATCATTCCAATATCGACAATTTTGCCGATTCACCTCTTCATTCAAACCTGAACGTACTTTCATTCGAAATACGAATTTTATACAAGAAATTCTGATGTAAGTTCAGTAAGACTTTCACAAAACTCAATGCGTCTATCGAAATCATCTTCGTTCAATTCATGAACCAGTCTAATCTTCCATGGATGAAATTTGTACTCATGAAGGATCCTGAAAACATTTAAACGACTGATTCCTGATTCTCGAGATAACTTAGTAAGAGATTGCGCATTTTCCAGTAGTCCAACGTGCCCTAAAACTGCAATAGAAATAGCTTCATAGTTGACAAATGCTGAACGGTTATGCTTTTTATTGTTAACACATCCAGTTTCCATAAATTTGTTCAATAATTCCGAAACGTATTTGGGTAGTTCATTTCTTCCTGGATGATTATCATTGAACACACGGGCAATAGCTCTAGCACTATTTACATTCTGGTAGTACAAACTCATTATTTCAATCCGTTGTCGAAGCGTATAAACCATTGCTTCTCAAGAATTCATGTAAGTACTAAAACTACACCAGCATTTATGGCACACTCCAAAACAAACTATTATACAATTTTGTACACATTTATTACAAATTTGCGTCCCATCCAAAAAATTTTTTACACTCCCCGTTTTCTGGGAAATGGGCGTGGGCTAACTTTAAACTAAAACTGCACAACGCACTTGGTATTTTTTTGAAATACGCAATTATTGTTGATTGAAAGGCTGTTGAAATTTCTTACACATTAATTACAAATCATTGACGTGTTGAAAGTTCC